>CM057459.1:1269355000-1271855000 GCA_016271365.2 Neoceratodus forsteri
CTGATTGTGGTCTACTCCCCAGATAAGAGCTAAACCAGTTGACTGCAGATTCAGAGAGACCCACCGCTTTTAGCTGGTCAAGAAGGAGGGAATGAAACACTGTGTCAAAAGCTGTAGCAAGATCAACAAAAATGGCAGACATGATCAGTCCCTGATCTATACCAGTAAGGATGGAGTCAGTAAGCCATTGTAGGGAAGTGGAGGTAGAGTGGGATTTTCTAAAACCAGACTGAAAGGGAGTGAAGGAGGGAGGAGTCAAGGAATGTAGAAAGTTATAATAGTACAAGGTGTTCCTGTAATTTAGCAAGAGTTGGAAGGCACGAGATGGGACAGTAGTTACCAGAAGAGGATGGATCACCGACTTTAGGGATAGGGATAACTGTAACATGTTTCCTTGCATCTGGAACAGTTGCAGAGGGGAAAGAAAAGTTGAAAAGTAGGGTAATTTGCAGTGGAATAGTAGGAGCAGAGAGAAGTAGATGATTGGGATTAAGATCATCAGGGCTACCACATTTCTGAAGATTAGGAGCAAGCAATGACTTAATTATAGCCGCAGTAGTGGTAGCAGAGAAAGGAAAAGAGATTAGCAGGAGAAAAAGGAAGAGGGAGAGAAGAACTGGGGAGGGAGAGAAGAACTGGGGAGGGAAAGAAGTGATAAGAGAGCGAGCACAAGTAGTAAAGTAAGAGTTAAAGAAAGAGGCAACAATAGAGGGGTCAGAGATGAGGGCGTCATCAATCTTGAGAACAGGAGAGGAAGACTGGTCATGGGGAGAACAAGGAGTCGCTAACCTTCCAGAATTTAGAAGAATGATTAATATTGTTCTGGAGCGTGGATGCAAAATACTCTGACTTTGCATGTCTTATAGAAACATAGAATGTGATGGCAGATAAGGAACGCTTAGCCCACCCAGTCTGCCCATTTCCCTACCTAATGGATAAGCTGCAGATCCTAGTTAACCAACAGCCTACTTCCTCCTACCCCCACCCCCTAGAATTGCCTTATGACTGTCCCATACATTCTTGAATTCCACCACTGTTTTTGACTCCACAACCTCCTCAGGAAAGCTGTTCCATGCATCTACAACCCTCTCCATGAACAAATACTTCCTCATATTACCTCTGAGCCGTCCCCCTCTATCTTCAAATTGTGCCCCCTTGTTCTTGCACACCTCTTTTTCTGAAAGATGCTACCCTCTCGGACTTTGTTGATTCCTTTGAGGTACTTGAAAGTTTCTATCATGTCCCCCCTCTCCTTCCTTTCCTTGAGGCTATACATATTAAGCTCCTTAAGTCTCTCTTCATATGTCTTCTAGTGCAGACTCTGCACCATTTTAGTTGCCCACCTCTGGACTGCCTCCATCCTGTCTATGTCTTTGCGGAGATTGGGTCTCCAGAACTGCACGCAGTACTCCAGATGGGGTCTCACCAGCTGTCTGTACAGAGGAATACCAACTTCCTGTTTTCTACTGGTGATGCCTCTCCCTATGCATCCCAGTATCCCACCAGCCCTCTCACATTGCTTGCCAACCTTTAGGTCATCTGATATGACTACCTCCAGGTCCCTTTCCATTTTTGTCGTTGTTAGTATCTCACCCCCCATTGTGTACTCTTCCCCTGGGTTTTTGTTTCCCAGGCGCATTACATTGCACTTCTTTGCACTGAATCTGAGCTGCCATATATTTGAACATTCCTCCAATCTTGCCAAGCCCCTTCTCATCCTTTCCACCCCACCTTGTGTATCAACTCTGTTGCAGATCTTTGTGTCATCTGCAAAGAGGCATACTTTTCCTTCCAGTCCCTTTGCAATGTCACTTATAAAGACATTGAAGAGGACCGGTCTTAGTACTGAACCCTGCAGTACCCCACTAATAACCCCCTTTCTCCAGAGTGGACTCCGTTTACTATTACCCTCTGTGTCCTGTTCTCCAGCCAATTCTTTACCCAGGCTACCATCTTGTGACCCACTCCAAGGCTGTCTAACTTGTATATTAATCTTTTGTGTGGGACTGTCTCAAATGCCTTGCTAAAGTCTAGGTAGGCCATGTCCACAGACCCTCCCTGGTCTACTACTTTGGTCACCCAGTCAAAGAAATCTATTAGATTCATCTGACATGACCTTCCCACTGTGAATCCATGCTGCCTTGGGTCCTCTGCCCCTCTGGCCTCTAGGTGCTCAACAATTCTTTCCTTCAGAAGTGATTCCATCATTTTTCCTATCACTGAGGTTACACTAACAGGTCTGTAATTTCCTGCTTCTGCCCTGGTCCCACATCTGTGAAGTGGAATAACATCTGCCCTGCTCCAGTCTTCAGGTACCACCCCATCTTCCCATGATTTGCTAAAGAGGGTAGTCAGTGGTGTCACTAGTTCTACCCTTAGTTCTGTTAGAATTCTGGGATGAATTCCATCAGGCCCCATTGCTTTGTCCACCTTCAGTTTTAAGAGTTCTTTTAGAAATCTTTCTTCTGTAAATGGCCTGGCATCAACCCCCATGTCCAGAGTGTTTCTATTGTGTAGTTTAGGTACCTCCCCCTCTTCATTTGTGAATACTGAGCAAAAATATTTGTTTAGTATCTCTGCCTTTTCACAGTCACTCTTATGATTTTGGTATAAGTGTTGAGAAGTTGATAATAGCTTGTCAAAGCAGCTGGAGAGCCTGTGATCTTAAAGGAATGCCAGGCAAGATCTCTAATGTGAAGGAATGCCACAACCTAAGCAGTAATTCAGGGAAGGTGACAGCCCCATACTCTGTTTTCTTGCAGGGGAGCATAATGATGCCAAACAGCCATGAATTTGTACTGAAAGTAATCCAGAGCCAGATTTATATTATTGGCTGAAGCGAGCAGGGACCAATTAGTTGCTCCTAAGTCAGTAAGGAGAGAGTAAAAATCTAATGACCTAAAGGATCTATGATGAATACATTTTGGGGGGGAATGCTTAGGGCAATGTATTTTGCACACACTGTAAACCATATGGTGGTCACTGAGGGCATCTGGAAGGATCCCAACATCAACAATATGATAAGGATGAGAAAAGCGGACCCAGTCTAACAACAATCGATTTAAGGATTTGGAGTTTATGCAAGTGGGTTCAGAGATCAGCTGAGTCAAATGTAGTATTTGACATTTTGAATTATTCTGTTAGTGCTAGGAGATAACCAGTTTATATTAAAGTCACCAAGAATATAAAGTTCACCTTTGGAAGAGTTAGAACAGAAGTAGAAAACAGGTCAGTAAGTGAAGTAGAGGACACACTAGGACAGCAGTAAACACAGCAATAAAGATCCTAGACACAGGATTGTCACATATTACAAAATGGGTTTCAAAAATTATGAAACTGGTCTGGCTGAGGGCCAACTTTACCCATGCTCTTATCTCATCCCAACAGTAATAGATAAGATCCAGTAGCCTCTTCATGAAAAAGTTAATACCAACCACACATCCCTGATTGCCATTACAGAAACGGTCACCACCTTTGCTAACTGAAGAGATTCATCAACTAGGCCCTATAAGTAAAACTGCTGTCATAATCCTCTTATTTGCTGTCGTAATCCTCTTCTTACACACACACACACACACACACACACACACACTACACTACACAGTTTTAAAAATAGTGTACTGGGGGCACTAGAGACTGCATAGGCGATAGGACACATCTTTCAGCAACTCCAGGGAGGAGAGGAGGCACTGTGGGTCACCTTAGAGACTGGAAATGGCACCACAATATGCACAGGGGTTGTATACAGACCCTCATGTCAGGGGGAGGGAATGGACAAGGATATGATAGAAGGCATCCTTAGGATGGCAGAGAAAGGGGAGATACTGTAGATGGGGGACCTGAATATGCCAGATGTTAACTGGAGCACCTTTGCTGCAGCCACATCCAAAAGCAGGGCCATTCTCGATGCCCTTCAGGTGGCATGCCTCAGACAGCTAGTTTTGGAACCCACTTGTGAGGCAGCAGTCTTAGACCTCATACTCTCAAATGGGGACAGTGAGAGGATCTCAGATCTAGAAGTGGGTAGCCATCTGGGAACAAGTGACCACCAAACAGTGTGGTTCATGACAAACTCAGTTACAGAGTCAAGTCATACAAAAGTGAGGGTTCTGGACTTCAGGAGGGCTGATTTTGGCAAGATGGGAGAGTGCCTTAGAAAAGCACTAGCAAACAGGCTAGAAGGAGGGGTGGAGCAACAATGGGGAAACATCAAAACTGCCATCACAGAGGCAACAAGCCTTTGTGTGAAGCAAATAACAAATCAAAACGAATGAAAAAGACACTATGGTTCTCAAAAGAGGTGGCGGTGAAGGTTAAGGAGAAAAAGATAGCATTTAGAAAGTATAAGAAAACACAGAAGGAGCAGGACAGAGAACTGTACCAGTTAAGGCAGAAGGAAGCAGGGACGGTAGTCAGAATAGTAAAGGCTCAAACTGAGGAAAAGATAGCCAACTTGCTTAAGAAGGGGAATAAAACCTTTTATAGGTATATCAGGGAGCGTAGAAAGACAAAGGGAGGGATAGTGCGGCTGAATAGAATGGACAGTGGGTGGGCAGAGAGAGACAGTGAAAAAGCAGGGATACTGAACGAATACTTCTCCTCAGTATTCACAAAAGAGGAGGAGGGGGAGGTACCCAATCCAATTAACAGACGCACTCTGGATAGGGGGGTCGATCCCAGTCCTTTCACAGAAGAAAGGGTTCTGAAAGAACTCCTAAAACTGAAGGTGGACAAAGCAATGGGGCCTGATGGAATTCACCCCAGAATTCTAAAAGAATTAAGGAGAGAACTTGTGACACCACTGACTACTGTTTTTAACAAATCATGGGAGGATGGTGTGGTACCTACAGACTGGAGGAAGGTGGATGTGATTCCCCTTCACAAAAGTGGGAGCAAGACAGAGGCAGGAAACTACAGACCTGTCAGTTAGACCTCTGTGATAGGGAAAGTGATGGAATTTTTATTTATTTATTTATTTATTTCGAATTTGGATTAATACCTTTGAGCCGGGGGCTCGTTTACAAAGACTCCAAGTCAACTAGGAATACAAGACATTTACAGGTGATGAAACATTGCAGAACAGAAAGACATCAACTAACAAGTGGTATTAGTGTTACAACTTTAAGCAGGGTACAAGAAGTATGGAGAAACAGGACCACACTTCCAGAGAAACATATTAATGCAGCACTAATTAAGTGCAGTACAGTGTTTAACAATCATGTTACAGTTCAGACGGGGTGCTTCCAGTCTGCAGAAATGCATATTTTAGCAGCCAAGGTGAGGCTTTGTCAAGGGGGAGGTAGTAGGTGGTGGGAGATGGGAGGGGGAAGTGGGCAGTTGTGGAACAGGAGGGTGGGAGTGAGAGAGGGTAGCGTTTGATGGGTGTGAAAACCGCCTTTAGAGGCCATGGGTTAACAGAAACACTGGCAGTCAGATTTGCTGGCAAGAAGAGATCGAAGCCCATTTTTAAAGTAGCCAAGTCTGGGGGAGTTGGCAAAGTCTGCAGGCAGATCATTGAACCATTTAGGGCAACAGTAGGAGAGGGATCTTTGGCCAAGGGTGGTTCATTTGAAGGGAACAGTTAGAACAGTCCTGGAGGCACTCCTTATGCATTTAGATGGTTGTGCAGGCTCAAAGAGGGCTGAAGTAGCCGTAGGCATGGACCCCATCAGGGACTTTTTCGCAAGGAGGCAGGCCTGGTATTGGAGTCTGTGGTGGAGTGGGAGCCAGCCAGTTTCCTTGTATAGGTCACAAGAGTGAGTCATTTTGTGTACTCCCAGGACCAGGTGGCAGGCCTTGTTGAAGATGGTTTTGACCCTTTTAAGTGCTGTGTCTGTGCCTGCCACATATATGACAAGACCATAATCCACAGATGAGAGAACTGAACTGCACGTAACAAGTTTCAGGGCAGCCGGTGTCATTGAGGTGTGATGTCTGTACAGGATGCCAAGCTTCATGTTGGTGGACTTTACCAGTTGCTCAGCATGGGCAGTGAAGGTGAGGGTGTCATCAAGGTGAATCCCTAAGTACTTGAATGTATTGACTTGGTCTAGTACTTCTCCTTACGCTACTAAGTATATGCAGTGAGGACCTCAAATCTTGCTTTGAGGGGTGCCAAGAGCATGCTCTTGTCTTTTGTAGTTGAGTAGCAGTTTATTTCGGTGAACCAGGATTCCAATGCACGAAAATTGTGCTGAAGTTCAGAGCTAATTGATCCCAGGTCTTTCCCTGGGACGGAGATAACAGCATCGTCTGCATAGAGTACAGCGTGTGCAGGACAGGTAGAAGGCATGTCATTTATGAAGAGGCTGAATAAGAGAGGACTGAGGATAGAACCTTGCGGGACCCATAGGTTTACTTCCCTGGGCTCAGAGATTATATTGCCAATCCTGACCCATTGAGATCTATGGGTTAGGTAGCTATGGAGCCAGGCCACAGATTCCATTGACAATCCTGTAGAGAGGAGACATTTCAGTAGCAGTTGGTGACTGACTGTGTCAAAGGCCTTGGTGAGGTCTATAAAGATAGACCCCACCGCCATCCCTTTATCCAGGGCCCCATAAAGCTGAGTGGTGTACTCTACTAGCGCGGTGACAGTGGAGTGGTTTTGTCGGAATCCATGTTGTTGCAAGCAGAGAAGGCTATGCTTTTCTAGGTACTCAGTTAGTTGTTCTGAGACCACCCTTTCAAGTGCATTGGAGAGGGGGGGTAAAATCAAGATGGGCCAGAAGTTTGCTAAATTAGCTCTGTCTCCTGATTTAAAAACAGGTGTGACTAGAGCCTCTTTCCACCTGTCAGGGAAGATGCCAGATCTTAGAGAGGCATTGAATACCTTGGTGAGTGGTGCCACAAGTTTGTTTAATGTGAGTGCTACCATCTTCATATCGATTGTGTCACTTCCCATCCTGGTCTTACCAAGGACCCGTTTGATATATTTGACGGTCTCACCTGTGGAGATTTGCCTGAAGTAGAATGGTGGGGTAACATTATCCTGTGGTGATGGAGTGTTGAGGTCGTGCTGCTGACCTGCAAGGGTGTGATTCAGGTATTCAGGGGGCAACACATTGCTGAGGTCCGTGAATGTAACATTAAAAGCATCAGCGATTTCCTTTGGGTCTTGCAATGTACCAGAGGTGGTAACTATAAGGTCCGGTGGGGCCCTTGAGGCTGTACCCATGAGAGATTTTACAGAGTCCCAGAACTCCCTCCCTCTACCCTAGGTCTTTCCTAGGAGGTCATTGTAGTAAGCTGCTTTCGCCAGACGTATGAGATTTGTGCAGGTATTTCTAGCTGCCTTATACGCTTGGGAATCACTTCTGAAGGAAAGAATTGTTGAGTACCTAGAGGCCAGTGGGTCACAGGACCCAAGGCAGCATGGATTCACAGCAGGAAGATCATGTAAGATGAATCTAATTGATTTCTTTGACTGGGTGACCAAAGTAGCAGACCAGGGAGGGGCTGTGGACATGGCCTACCTAGACTTTAGCAAGGCATTTGACACAGTCCCACACAAAAGATTAATAGTTAAATTAATCAGCCTAGGAGTAGGTCCCAGGGTGGTAGCCTGGCTAAAACATTGGCTGGACAACAGAACACAGAAGGTAATTGTAAATGGAGTCCACTCTGAAGAAAGAGAGGTTACTAGTGGGCTACCGCAGGGTTCAGTACTGGGTTCAGTCCTTTTTAATGCCTTTATAAGTGACATTGCAGAGGGACTGGAAGGAAAAGTATGCCTCTTTGCAGATGATACAAAGATCTGCAACAGGGTTGATACACAAGGACATGTGGAAAGGATGAGAGGGACTTGGCAAGTTTGGAGGAATGGTCAGAAGTATGGCAGCTTGGATTCAATGCAAAGAAGTGTAAAATAATGCACCTGGGAAACAAAAACCCAGGGGAATATTACACAATGGGGGGACAGGTATTAACAAGAACAAAAATGGAAAGGGACCTGGGGGTAATCATATCAGATGATCTTAAGGTTAGAAAGCAATGTGAGAAGGTAGTAGGGAGGGCTGAGGGGATACTAGGATGTATAGGGAGAAGTATCACCAGCAGAAAACAGGAAGTTGTTATCCCTCTGTACAGACTGTTGGTGAGACCCCATCTGGAGTACTGTGTCCAGTTCTGGAGACCCCATCTCCACAAGAACATAGACAGGATGGATGCAGTCCAGAGGAGGGCAACTAAAATGGTGCAGGGTCTGCAAGAGAAGCCATATGAGGAGAGACTAAAGGAGCTTAATATGTATACCCTAGAGGAAAGGAGGGAGAGGGGGGACATGATAGAAACTTTTAAGTACCTCAGTAGAATCAACAAAGTCCAAGAGGGTAGCATCTTTCAGAAAAAGAGATGTGCAAGAACAAGGGGACACAATTTGAAGATAGAGAGGGGACGGCTCAGGGGCAATGTGATGAAGTATTTTTTCACAGAGAAGGTGGTAGATGCATGGAACAGCCTTCCTGAGGCAGTTTTGGGGTCTAAAACTGTGGGATAATTCAAGAATGCATGGGACAGACATAAAGCAATTTTTGTTGGGGTAGGAAGAAATAGGATCTGCAGCTTATCCTGTAGGTAGGGAAATGGGCAGACTAGGTGGGCCATGCAGTCCTTATCTGCCATCAAAGTCTATGTTTCCATGTTTCTATGTTTCCAGCAGAGCTCTGATATAAATATCCTTTTATTACTTTAAAAGTTAAAATTTGCAGTTTTAACTGGCATCAATAAGCAGAACTTCCTTTGCTAATGAGACTGATACCATTCTTGAATATGGGGAAACCAAAGGAAATACAGGCAGCCAGGGATGGAAATAGGTACAGCAGCCACAGTAGGCTCAGCAAGCCAGCCAAGAAAATGAGGGTTCATTCAGGTTGAGCAGACTGGGCGAGCATCTGCGCTGGGACTCAGAGCTGCAGGTAGTAAGATCTATGGACAAAAATGTGTTTATTGAGGGCACTGTAGCAATGTCAAAGAAGCAAATGAGCATTCCCTTAAAACACATGCTGCCTTCAGAAAAATGACCATACAAACAACACATCTCTGTGCCCAACTGGAGACCCAAGAAAATGCATAGCAGGCCAAGAATATTCAGGCAGTAGGCCTCCCCAAAAGAGTTAAAGGGGAGTATGCATTGTCCTTTATTAGGATGTGAGTGACATCTTCTCTGCCCAAGGAGCTGCAACTAGATCCAGACTCCATCAGAAAAGTCTATAGGGTTAACTTTCACCAGGCACAGGGTGCAAGAGACTCTCCCAGGACTCTCCTCATTGTAACAGTTGGGTCTAAGGTAAGGTACACCATTTTATCTTCGGCTAGATAGCATTACCCCTGTCTCTAGAGGAACACAAGATAAAACTTTTCTGTGACTGACCCTATGTCACCCAAACCATTTGGAAGCTTTTTGACCCCCTTTGTGAGCAGCTCATGAGGTTCAGAGTTGTGTGCACACTGCTCGCTAAAGCACGGCTTTGAATTACTTACAGCAATAAAACTTTCCAGTTTAATTATTCAACTGAGGCTAAAAAGAGAGTCAACAGGATTGTGGAGGAATTCCAACATAGGTAAAGTACCAAGAAGACACCCCGGATGCTAGTTAGTAAAAGGGAATTACACTGATGTTTGGACTATAATGTTGGTGTTGTGTTTTATAGACTTTTTTTGATTGTACTGGGACCTTGGGGGTGACACCTGTGTTGTAGGACACAAACATTCCATCACAGACTTGGATTTTTAAATTTCTCAGAGTAGGAACCAGAGCAAGTTTAAAAACTAGCTCTGGCAGAACCACTACGACTGTGAATGCATTAACTAGATAAGGGTGTTTCATGGGCTTAAACATAAACATTTATTTATTTAAAAATATCAGATTTACAAACCTTTGAGTCAGAGACTAATTTACAAAGGCACCTCGTCGAAACTATACAAAGACAGCACAGTTAACAAGTCCAAAAACAATGGCTCGGAGAGCAGACAGTTATAACAATCATTCACTGGAGATACATGGGTAGCAATAGGTAAACAGATTACATAGTTTAGGCACACAGGCACCACATCAAGAAGACCAAAGCAGTTCAAACAATATACAATAGCTAAAGCAAATAGACATCAGGAGTCAAAGAGAAGCCCAGAGTGTTCACATGAAGGCTGTAGCATTCACTAACTGAATCAAAGTATAGTACATTGAGAAAGGGCATATTTAAGCAATAAGGTATGACAGGGTGTGTGTTATCATGTAATAACGTCACTCCTAGGGTGGGTTGAAGAACAAGGTGAAGTCGAGTATTTATTTATTTATTTATTTGCACGTATTTATTTGATCCACAGGATCAGCAATATTTGCACAAGCTGTGCCCAGAGCAGATTTTACAGCACTGGTCCTGGTCTGGTGACCTGGGTTTTACCCATACCACACTGCATATGGCTTAGTGATATACTGTACAGATGGCTGCAGAGTCTAACCCATTGAAGGCTGAAGTTTCAGAAAACCATTATGCTACAAATATCAAGACTCACTCCCTTCCTCATCCCCCAGTCACAATTAATCCTCTACCAAAGTCATGCTTAAATACTGGTGCCTCTACATCCACGCCACTAAGCTTTTAATGCCAACATGCTTCTTTTGCTGCTGTGAGCTAAACTGTTTATTTAAAAACATTTTGTTGAGAAATTTTTGTTTCAGTATATCCATGGTCAGGAAAAATGAATTTGTAAAAGAAACCAAAATCCCCATTTATCAGTTCATTGAATCACAATACAGTATGTTATGATTTTTTCTGATTCTATGTGTAACCTACAGTAAGTCAAACAGAAATTAGACGCAAATGCCTACCTATTTGCAAGTGAAGCAAATGTGGTTATTATCATTCAGTTGTAAACACCTATAGTCACAGCCAGGATTCACATTGCTAGACTCTGGGTAAGTATGACAAGTTTCCTAAATACTGATACCTTATCCAGCTGTGTTCTGCTTGGGTGTGTGTGTGTGTGTGTGTGTGTGTATGTGTCTAAACATGTAACTTTCTATAATATATGGTATAGCACTGTGAATCCTGGCTGCAGTGTTTTTTCTCTGCTGTGGCTAAGCAAGACACTGTAACAAGACCCTGGCCTGCTGTAGGGGCTATTAGACATCAAACCAAAGGGTACGCTGTGAAGACTAACTTGGAGAGGATGCAATAAAACAAACTTGAATGACAGCCCCCAGACATCATAAAACACCCAGGGGAAAATTAGAAAAACTCCCCTAACAGCCTAGGCAGAAACAAAACACTGGATTGAAGTGAGAACTTAAAACTGGTAGTAATACATACATTCCTGATTTTAACATGCAGTTTTCCTTTAAGAAGATTCAGTAGAATATAAACAGTAGGCCAGAACTGCCTGCCTGAGAATGAAGTTGGTATATTATTTGGAAAAAGGGAAGGCTAGGTCTCTTGCTATGCAATGTCCTGTAAAGTAACACACTGACTGCTCTTAGGATGGTAGTGTCAAATGCTGTGAGGTCCCATGGGGAACTTGTTATGCAGAAAGTTCCAGGAAGTGTTTAACCCATTCTACTTCTAATAGCTTTCTATGGTGTTTGTACTATCCATTTGTGCAAGTCAACTCCACTTCTCAAACTTAAAAAGAAAAATACGCTTCATCGCAGACTGTGTTTGCCAAGTACTGTGCCCATGATTAAAATAATTTGAACCCCATCCCCCAAAGAATGTGCCCTCACATGAACATGCATGATTTATCTGTAAAGACAATTAAAACAATGTATTTCTAAATGCATTAGTAACACCAATGCTTTCAAGATTTTGAAACTACTAAAAATACAAACTATATATATATAGATAGATAGAATATGGTAAGCAAATATTGTTAATCCCAAAAGCTGAACTTTGGTTTTAGTATATAAATGTTTAAGAAATACCTGAAAGCTGTCTATTTTCCTTAGTTTTTAGACACTTCTTAGTCTTTCCTTTTGAGACACCAGGTGACTATGATAATCATTTGTTCCAAGGGTTTTTAAGTCAGTTTGAAGGCATTTTAAGTATCTTCTGTCAGACTCGTTCTGTTCCTTGGTCCACATCCCAAACATGTGAGTCTTCTTTCTGGATGATAGATCTAACTCATGCCCCTCCCACATGAATAAAAAAAAAGGTGGGATGGACCTTTTGGAGCTTCTTGGATGGAGGTGGGGTGGACCTTACTTCCCCCCCAAAAAACAATGCTGTCTCCCACTACTCAGCTTCCAGTTCTTGTACCACCCATTAAAGAAAGAAAATAGTACCATGCAACCATTGACTAACATGAAAACGTATTTATTTGAGGGCGGAAAACATTTCTTGCAGGAGGGTAAGGCAGAGGAGACTATTTACACCTTCAGTCAATTCCACGGACAGAAAACATGACCTCACTCCTTTTGTACATGCAATACTCCTGTAGGCTCCGCTCACAGTCATAATAACTAACCACATGGTCACACTAGCATTAAAATGGTACTGACTGGATGGTAAGGTGAGCGACATGCTAGGTTGATGCTTCTGAATGTGTGCCACGATTTTAAATTCCTTATAATGTATATACTATAATAACTACTCTCCTTGTACACACTGGGCTGGAATTAAGAAATCAGTTGTCTTTATGCAATGCTTATGTTGCAATTAATGCTGCAAATTATAAGGCAATATTTGTTTTAAATGTTCTTAAAATGTGGTTCTCCTGTTTGCATTATCAGGTGACAACAATATGGGTGCTCTGTTGTTTATGACTGGAACTTCTATATTCTCCTTAGTGATTTCTCTTGGCAGTTTGGGAATAACAGCTACACATAGTCATGTCACTATGTGCTGTTTTTCCCCTCTTTATTGCAAGCTGTCCCTTGGTCATTGCTAAACTTCTTTATAATGCAGACTGTTTTTTCGGAAATGTTTGCACTTTTCTTTGGTACTTAATCTGCTATATCAAATAGTAATGATCTGTAATAACCTGCTGCTAAAATGTGTGACAAACTACTGAAACAAAATGGTAAATTGCTTACTTGTATCATTAGTTGTATGGCTATCTGGCTAAATTCAGTTTTATAAATGAATAAAAATAAATTAAAACAATAAATTAATTATATGACAGGTTAATGATGACCTCAAATGTACAACAAAAATAGTGAAATACAGTATTAACAATTTTGTTTTCTTATGTTTCTATGGTGACCAAGAAGAAAATCCTCTCATATCCTTACTTGTTTCTCAGGGAACTCTTTGCTACTTAACATTACTTCCAGTAGCTTCATATGAAGTCCGAACCATCAGTTGCTTAACCTGACACAAAATGGCCACCCAGGACAGAATGTGTTTAACCTGCTATATATAACACAGAAGCCCTGGCTCCATATGAGGCCCTCTGTTGTGTGAGTGTGGTTGTGAACATTCTGCCAGCAGAACTCAGCAGAGATTTGAATTCTTGCATGGTGAAATTCACCATAAAGCCACGGTTTCAATAAGAGACCATTGATACATTGGTGCTAGACTTCAGGAGAGGGGATTTCATGAAAATGTTGGCAAGAATGCATGAAGGACTCAAGGACTTCCATAAGATCAAGGTGCTGGATGGAAAGTGGGCAGCATTAGAGGAGGCTATTACAGAGGCTCGCTAAGACTGTGTCCAGACTATAAAAAAATCTGAAAAATATAGGAAATCCATATGGCTGGATGGTCAGACATGGCAGGCTGTTAGAGACAAAAATAGGGGCATTTGGGGCTTACAAGAAGAATGAACAGAGTGAGAAAAACAGAGAGAGATTTAAGGAGAAACTGCAAATAAAAATCTCATCAGGGAGACAAAGGCAAATTTATGGCTAGAGGAAAGGGTCAAGAAGAAGAACAACAAATCCTTAATTAGATACACTAGAGACAGCAACAAGGCAAGGGATAAGAGAAAGGATAAGGAAGGATGGAATGAGTACTGGGGATGATGTGAATGAGGCAGGTATACTGTACTAAATAAACAAGCATTTGTTATTTGTCAATGCTGAATGTTTGTTTTCAGTGCCGGGACAACTATAAACCTAATTTCTAGACACAGGGCCAGATTCTAGTACACTTATGCCTGGTGTAACAGCAGTTGTGCCAAGTAGAATGGCGCATGTAGCAACTTACACCAACAGTTGCGACATGCACCATTCTACAATGTGGCCTGCGACATGGTGCAGGCCACTTGCACTGAACAGCTGTTACGCCAGCAGTTGCACCATAAACCCCCTGTGACATGGCGCTAGGGGGTTTACGGCATCAGTTGCGCCCCATTCCAGAAGGACAGCATCAAAGTCCCCAAGATCGGGATTCCTCAAGAACCCCCAAAGGAGAACCGGAAACGTAAGTTACACCAGCATTTAGCTAGTGTAACTTATGGATGCCCCCTGGGTGTCCTGTAGACCCACCTGCAGTCCAGTGGGCATACCACAGTTGCCCACCTCCTATGCCCAGCATACCCCAATGGGTGTCCCCAACCCCTGATGTGTCCATTATGTGCCCTGCAGGGCTGCTCACACCAACTTCCCCCAAATCCCTGTGTAAGGAGTTGCCCAGACCCATCCCCCACAATCTCTATTGCAAAGTGCCCCACAGACGGCGCTGTCATCTCACATGCCTCAACCCTGAGTCATCCACCACAATTGCAGCACTCCAGATGCTCGAAATTAGTGGCCCCCACTCCGTAAAATAGTCCACCTAGCTCCACCATCCTCAGCAGAGCCGGGCATGCTCATTTTCCCCACGGTTAGCCACCGACTGTCCTGTGAGCTACAGCAAAGACATGCTCAGCACCACTCTGAGTGCTGCCTTTACAGTAGCACTCCTACGGAACTCAGTCGGCAGCTGGCCGTGGAGGTGAGAGGTGGGCTGTGCCTGTCACTGGCTGGGGACAGGTGGGGTTGCTGGGTGAACTGGCACGGCTTGGTGGGGGGGCCACTAGACTAGCAGAAAGTGTCTGCTTTATGCTGCACTATGGCAGGTGACTCCGGGTCGGGCATGGGTGGGGGATGACAGCCACGCTTGGGGCACTTTGCAATGGGGATCTGGGGATGGGGGTGGGCAGCCTGTGGGGCATGAATTACACAGGGATTCAGGGGATGGGGTGTGGGCACTTGGGCAAGCATGAATTACACAGGGATTCGGGAGATGGGGTGTAGGCAGCCCTACGGGCATGAATTACACAGGGATTTGGGGGCAGTTGGTGTGGGCAGCCCTGAGGGGCAGTTAATGTAGGTTTTGGGGGTTGGGGGTGGGGCAGCCCTGCGGGGCTCTACCTGTACACTTTGGGGGCAGCTGATGTGGGCAGCCCTGCGGGGTGCCTAATGTGGCTAACTGGGCATGGGGGCACTTGCGATCAGCGTTGTGGCTTGCGACATGCTCATCAGGTGCACCCTCTGTTCGGCGTACCTGTCCGCATGTTACAAGTCACAGGACTTAGCTGCAGTGACCTTGCCCCTTCTAGAATCAGGAGGCAGTATAGCGCAGTGGTTTAAGGCTCTGAGCTGCAAACCTGGAGACCTGGGTTTGAATCCCACAGCCCCCACTTGCATACTGTGTGACCCTGAGCAAGTCGCTTAACTTCCCTGTGCTCCCAGGTTGCACCTGTAAACAAGCTTTCAGCTTAGTGTGTCTCACCTGGTAAAACAAAAGTAAGAATAGGGCACAGGGTCAATGTCACAGTTGCGGGTGGCACAAGCTGTGTTTGGTGGCGACTTGCGCCACCCTTCTAGAATCAGACCCACAGTTTAGTTTATATTGTGACCTTTTTAGGGATGTGGGTGGAGCCTACAGCACTATTGGGATTATAGCTCGAAAACGGCTGATCTTGGAACTCCATTTTTGGACAGCTATATATATTCCTCCATAGCTGCAAAATATTGCACTCCCCCTCTGATTTGTGCTATTTGCTGCTCTATGTTACAGGCATCTGAAAGGAGGGGGGGATGCTACTGTATTGTACCTCAGAACTTCTCAGGATATTAACAAAAAAAACTTTTTAAACTGCTGTTTCTATCATCTGTCCAGCTCAGTCTAATAGATTTATTCTATTTCTTTCAGCAACCTAGGGGTTAACTCATTATAAATTGTCTGGAGTTTACTGAACTTCTGAACCTCAGACTGCAGTGTCAGATTACAGACAGTGCAGTTTCCAGTCTATGTTAGATATCTGATTCCTATGGACACACACACACACATATACACACACGCACACACACACACACACCAGCAGCATGATGATTGTGACTAAACAGCACTATATGGCACCAACAAAAAAATAACTTTGGTCATTTGGTAGCTTTTCACAGCCCTATCGGCTCTGACTAGAATTTGTTAGTAATTGTCACCCTTATTAATTTATTACTAAGGACATTTGCATGGAAACAGGATTTCTGCCCTATCTGCTGGTCCATATAAAAACAGGAAAGTGCAAAAATATATGAATAATAACTGAATTGTGTCTAACTCTCACATTTTTTAAAGTTATCCAACTAGTATCAGGGGCTTTTTAAAGTAAGCAGTAACACATGACAGAGTGTGTGATAATGCTAAATTACCACATGCCCCAGGTGGGTTGTGAAGCACAAGGCACAGCTAAGTACTTCAACCACCTGGAAAGAACAGTCATTTATGGCATTACCACACACCCTGGAGTGTGTTATTGCACTTATAAAATGGTTTTAAGAATTACAAAAGTAGAAAAAAGTGAAATTTGAGCTGTGCAATAATCAAGCAATAATCCATGACAGGATGTTTTATGATAGGATTTACCCACAGCTGGTATGATTCAGTCACAAAGTTGCAGGCATGGGACCTGTATTTAAGTGCGACTGGGTGCTCCTTAGGTTACTTCTGGAGGTTAAGTGAACTGCAGTTGGGGGGAGGGGATTGCAGCTCTGAGAGCAGGTCCAAGTGGCTTCTTAATGACATTGTGGGACCATGGGAGGGGGGAGTTATGAAGGAAAGATTGATAGGGAAGGGGGGTGCAGGGTCAATGATTTAAGATAGGGACACCACATTACTAATGAGCAGATTCGAGAGACCAGTTTGGCCTTCTTCTACTGGCTCTTTTGTATGTTCATTTGTTTGTATGTTCGTATGACACCGGGACTGAGGGTCATTAGCCAGAGAAAGAAAGACAGGGATATGTTGCTGAGTGATCTGCAGTGGGAGTACATCTAATGGATACGGGTCCCAGGCAAAGTGGAGGGTGGACTGAGCAGCTGTCTGTAGCCAGGAGGGAGAGAAGACAAAGTCATGTCTGAGTCTGGCATGCATTCCATTCCATTTTGGAGGTACATTACACTTTTTGCAGATTAAGATCAGTACTACTTGTATGGTGGGATTGTTTTTGGGTTGTTATAATTTTTTACTGTTTGCTGTTTTTTAATTTTACATACTGATGCTTTCAGCATGCAGGATGTTTTCCCACAGTGTTTAACGGGAAGGCAGTTTGGAACAGCGGAGCAGGAGTAATGATTTACTTTTGGTTTTGTGATGTGGCTGACTGGCACCTTTGCATAGGTTATGCTAGGATTTACCACAGCAGAAAGGTGCCAGTCAGCCAATCACAGTGTCCCGTTCTTGGACCCCATTGTATAACATGTTGACTTGCATGCATTTGCACTGTCAGTTTCAATTTCAATTCAAATTTTATTGATCAACAGATTCTGTAATTACAATAGTATTATTAAAACATGATAATAAAGATAAAATCAAAATTAATATATCAAGTTATGTCTTTCATCTGGTAACATATTACATACATTCATGTGATAAAATCATATCCCTTTTATAATTCCTCTGGTAGGTGCTAGATGAACTTTTCTGGGGTATTTTTCTCTATGTTCTTTATCTCTGGTGATTTTTGTAGCCTTTTTGTATAATATAACATCAAAGTAGAGAATGTTCTGTTGTGTACATTTGCTTTTCCTCAATGTCTTGGCTAATATGCAATCTCTTTGTGTCAATAACGTTGCACATAGATATTACTCTTTCTAATACGTATACCATATTTGATTTCAGCAGATACTGTATGTTGTTAGATGTTTTGGTTCGAAATGTAATGAGGCTAGTATTTCCCTGAAGAATAATTTTCTCGCTTCATTATACAGTGGACACAAAATCAGCAAGTGGGTTATGTTGTCTTCCCTCTTCCTGCATTTACATATTTTATCTAATATTTTATGCTTCTAATAAGCTTTAGTACATTGACTTTCATAATATTCAAAGCTAAATTTTGTCAAAATCTTCCTTCTTTTTTGTTCTTTAATTAGACAAAACAGTTTTCAAAACCAAATTGTCTTGTTTTTTTTGCCAGCCAATTGCTGATTTTGTATTGTCTGCATAAACCCATTTCTTTCTGTGTGTGAATTGAGCTTAATCAATCCTTTATTAAGACATGAATTAAGGGGGACACAAATGCAAAGGCACCGTGAGATGGAGGCATGACCACAATACCCCCCCCCACCCAGTACAGGAGCACAACAGTGACACGATGCAGCGCAGAGCATCACATTGCATGCCCTTGCATCATGCAATGCACATAGATGCCCACTGTGGACATGCCAGCATGTCTGTGGGTGAGCAGTGTGCCCAGCGCCACCCATGTCGCCATAGGCCTGGCCCTGGGACCGGGCCACTGACGCAATAGGGGTAGTGGTCCCTGCCCCTGCTGCACACTTGCAAGCCCCCTCAGTGGCAGGACATGGAAGCATGTCTACATTATATATGTACCTGGGCACTGCACTGCTCCCCTGCAGGCCTGCTCGAGAAGTCTGGTAAGCCTCTATGTGTCCCTTTCCTGGAGGTCATCATAGCGGTGATGGCACTGTTCTGCAGTGCAGTGTACTGCCATCCTGTGGGTGAGGATCTGTGCTACCCTGGCCAACACCTATACCCATGCCACCTGTAGCACCTCCCCACTGAACAGCAGGGCCTTCAAAGGCTCCACTAGCACCACCAGGTTGGCCACCTCAAGTCCCCCCCCCCCAGTTCAGGGCACGTGGCCTGGTTCCGGGTGCCCCACTCACACGTGCCATTCTGCTGCTTCTGCTGTCTAGAATGTCCAGCTTGCAGAATGTGACACTGAAATGTGGCTAGGCCGCACTGCTTACACAATAGGTCTGTCATGCAAAGCACTGCGCGGAGTACACTTGCACCATAGGGCTATGCGATACCCTCTGCATGGCCATTACTGCACATGTGCGGTAGCGCACACCAGCACAGGTGTTCAGGGTCATGTCCCCACATACTACACATGCACGGATGCACTGCACCATGTTGGGTGTGGTGGAACATGCCATACCTGTGGACATCCCTATGGTGCAAAATGCAGGCATGTGCCATACAGGCAATGGCATATGTGGGCAAAGTATGGGCAGATGCGTGATACACAGGCCATGATGTCACTCAACCATGACCGCACAACACAATGACACTACTGGCAATCACGCATGTGTCCAAAATGCGCAGTGCAGAGATGCTATGCCTAAACAGATGAGCGATGCATATTGGGATGGAACAAGCGCATCTTTGCAATATTCAGCCAGTATATGCAAATGAGCTCATTGCCCAATCATGGCTTATCTCACCGCATTTGCATCACACTACTGGCAGGTCAGCCCCTCATTTGCATGAGATTTTATTTGTTTATTTATTTATTTCATGGTTCGTAAATAACCTTTGAGCAAGGTGCTCGTTTTCAAAGGTTACACATCAGTATTAAACAATACAATACATACATTTATACATACATACATTATAAGAACTTCAGTTCACAAAAAAAAAAACAGAACAGAGTACATTTTGCAAACTTAAGGAAATACTTCAGGCAACTCCATGTGCAGTCACTAATAACTTGACATATAGCAAGTAAGGGATGAGCTATAAGAGGGCTGCCATGTGCCACCCCAACTCACAGGTGACCTACAGGTACTGCAAACTCAGAGATGTGTGTTTCACTGTAGTATGGTACTGGCTGTATAGCACTGCAGCCATTTGGCCAGTTGTAGCATGCCACAGATGCATGGACCTTGCTAATGTGTGTCTTCTTCTGTTCACAGGCACTAGCAAGGCAGCAGTGGACGGAGGCCAAATTTCAGTAAAGATGAACTGCAGGTCCTCCTGGAGGCCTACCCAATGAGGGAGGACCTACTGACCGGGAAGACAGGCACACAGCAGGAGTGGGCACAAGGCTGGGAAGATGTGGCATGTGCCATCAGTGCACATGAGGAGTTCGATAGAACACCCCAAGAGTGCATGAAGAGGATGACCAGTGAACGCACCAGGATGAAGGAGCACCTGGCTGCTCTCAGGGCATCCCAGAGGGCAACCAGCAGTTCCCCCCACAGTACCTGCCCTGACAGCACTGGAGGCACTGGGTGCCAGCATCCTAAGCCACACCATTGTGGAGGGTGTCCCTGGAGGCAGCTTCCAGATGGTAGGTGGGCTGGCGCTGCACTGTGAGTATGCATTTGGCTCTGACTGTTGGGGGCTACATGTGAGTGTCGAGGGTGTGCTTGCTGTACCACGCAGGCCACAGCACAGTGTACCCTGGGACATGTGTCTGCATGCCAACATGTCACTACACCACCAGCAGACAGCAAGACCTGGTGCTGATGTCATGGATGCCACTTGGAGTGTACTACACTGGGTGTGCCACAGCTGTTTGCTTCCCCAGCACCTGTGAGTATTACGACACCGGGACAAGGCCAGTGTCTGTATCTACACCCCTATGGTGACTTTGTGTACTGTGGCAACTGACCATTTGGAGGGTGCCACTGCATGCTGGATGCATCCTGGTGGTCATGGCTGTGGGCCACAATGCCCCATGGGGGTGTGTACACACAGACAGACTGGCTACATACACGCAGCTGATGTGTGTGGGCAGTGCATCCCACACAGGCACCTGTGGGCCATGGCACACACAAGCACCCCTGTGGTACACATGCACATGCCTTGTGTGCACTGCACACATCACCATGGACAGGCAGCACTGAACATGCACACCTATTCTGCCTTACAGCACCATCGCATCTCAGGGGTGCCACTGGGTCCAGGGCCACTGCAGATGTACAAGAGGTGGACAGTCCAAGACCATCAACATCCACACAGCTGTGGCCATTGAGGAAGCTGTTGCCATACTTGATCTGGTGGATATACTGGGACTGGCTGACCCTGTCACCATGCCAAGCAATGACCTGCTGGGCAATCTCAATGTGCTGGCACTGGCCACAGATGACGAAGATGATGATGATGCCACCCAGATTGGGGATGCCATCCCCAACACCACCACAACCTATCATGGCATGGTTACCACAGTCAGTGTTTAATGGTGGCTGTTGCCCTGGGCCCCTCACATGCACAAACCTGGCACACAACACACCATCCATGGCTGCGACAGCCATGGTTTCCAAGGGCGTGGTGCCACTGTGGAGTACAGGGTGAGCCCCACTGTCTAGCAAGATATGGTGCAACAGCCTGCAAGGGTGCATGACATAGTGGGCACAGGACCCACAGTGCCCACCCATGCACAGTCCCTGGCCAATCAGCAACCTGTTGTGTGGTGTCTACAGTCTGTGGATGTGGCACAGCAGGCTGGTGCATTTCCTGCCTGTCAGCCACCACTCCAGGACATGTTCCCTGCTGACAGGCTGGATGAGCACACCAGGCTCCTGCGGAACTCCATGGAGGCCCAGGTGGTGCTCAGGGAAGACGTGCACAGCCTGAGGGTGAAAGTGGGTCTCTTGGATGAGCATGCCACTGTGAGGCATACACAGGTGGTCAACGAGTTGCGCCTGCTGCGGACTGACATGGTTGTGGAAATGTGCCTCACATGGGCAGACATGACCGCAGCACTCAACAGGATTACACAGGCCATTGATGTGGGCTGTGCAGCACTGGTGGCTTGTGGCCACAAGAGTACCTGCCACATGTCCCACAGTGCCAGCAGCACCCCCACACCATGGTGTCACATGACCATCATATTCCAGAGGCCGTCCCCTGCCACTGCAATCCCCACAACACCTGGATCCAGTGTGGTATTCAGGACCCCCACCACCACACACATATGGAATATGGTCATGGTGACGTGTGTCAACACCCTCAGGGGTGGAGGAGTCACCCCTTGTGGAAGGTGCAGCCCCAGATGGAGTCCCATTTCAAGGGTGTGGCATCCCACGTGTCTGTGGTGGATGTTGTAGCAGACAGTGATGTGGCCATGGTGCTGTCAGCCTCGCCATGTTGCCCTGCAGCCAGTGATGCTGCTGACCCTACCCTGCCATGCCCAGGTCCATGTGTGGTGGTGCACGTGCACGCTTAGGTCTGTGGCGCGATTGCTGCACTGGCTGTGTGGCATCCAGCCCATGGGCATGGGCCATGGTGTGGTGGCATGTGGCATGGATATGATGAGTGCGGCCTTGGCTGTCCATTGTACGTGTGTGCTGGCAGTGTTCTCTGATCCATGCCATTCACCCACATGCACCTGTGTCCACCCTTGCATGGGTGCCACTGCATTGTGCGTTTGTGCAAGGTCATTTTCACACGTCCTTGCACGGTGTTTTGCCTGTGCATAGCCCTTCAGCTAGACCATGGCTGTGCCCCTGTTGTCTCACCCTCTGTGTGAGTGTCTACCTATCCTGAAGGTACCCTGTTACACACCTATGGTCTCCAGAGTGCTCTTTCACAATCACGTCTCTGTGGTGCAGTGCCCTTACAGCTAGCCATAGGTCCCTGCTGTCCATTCTTGCTTGATCACCCCATCTGTCAGCCTCCCATCCTCTGAGTTGTCACCCTCCTGTGCCTGGACAACTATTCCGTGGTTTATGGCCACATTGTGGAGCATGCAACAGGCCGGGAACATGTCACAGACCTTGTCTAGGCTGTATTGTAGGGCACCACTGAACATGGCCAGGCATCTGAACCGCATTTTCAGCATGCCGAACACTCACTCAATTATATTACGTGAGGTGATATGTTCCTCATTGTATCTCTCCTCGGCTTCAGTTGAGGGCTGCAGTATGGGGGTGAGCATCCAGGTGTGTAGGAGTAGGCGCTGTAACCTGTTGGGGTGGAATATAGTGCATTATTCTCCTGCTAGCAGCTATGGTCCCCTGTGTGCTCACCTGTCCTGTGTGTCCTGCCTGCCACTATCCACCCTGTTATCATAATGTCACACACTGCCAGGTCTCACCCTGCCACACGTTTGGCACCCACCCGGCTGTTGGGTGTGCACTGGCACTACATGTATGTCATGTGTGTCATCAGTCCTGTGGTGCATGGCCTGTTGGGTCCCCTTGCCTGAGCATGTCCTGACTCAGGGCACGTGTTGCCCACTACCATGTCACCCATCCCTGCTGCATATTCATCCCCATCCTGCCACACCCCATCGCTCCTCCAGCAACCCACACACCCTCTCTGCAGGCCACACTGCAGGTTTGGCATGCGAATGGTATTACCTGACCTAGTGGCCAGGGCATGGTCCTTCCCGTCTCTCCGGGGTTGCATGCAGTGCTGTAGGTCACAGTGTGTGTGTGTGTGTGTGTCCACTTGGCATGGTGTTCAGGCCCACTCACCCACTAGGTGGCCATATGGTATCTTCCCAGTTTCAAATAGGCGGTACAGGGCCAACCTATGCCAGATGTAGGCATAGTGTGCACTCCCAGGGTGTGTGGCATAGATATTGGTGATGTGCCCTGTGGCATTGCACATGACCTGTCAGTTGATTGAATGGTATCCCTTGTGGTTGACATTTGTGCCCCTATCAGGGTCAGGTGGTGCCTTGCTTGCCACATGGGTGCAGTCAGTGGCCCCTAGCACGCCCGACATGCGTGCCACCCTGTGGAAGTGCTGCATTGTTTCTGTCAGCTCTGCCTGTGTGCTAGGGAATTGGATGACCTCTGTAGCATGTGGCAGCAGGGTGGTGAGGAATTCTGTGAGGAGACAGGACGTGGCAGATGTGTGATACCAATGGTGTCACCCACTGGTGTCTGGAAGGTGCCCATGGTGAGCAGGCACAGGGCTGCTGTCACCTTTGTCTCCCCTGACATGGCATGACTTCTGTGTGTTGGTGCCTGCAGATAACCATGGAGCAGCTCACAGAGCTGTCTCAGGATCGCCCTATTGAGACGGTACTGACCCACGATCTCTGTGTCGGTGAGTTGTTCAAAGGTGACATGGGCATGGTACCATCTATGTTGGGCATACTGCCTATGGGCCCTTCCCCAGCCATGTTGTTCCTCCCATCTCCTCACACCCCTCATCACTGCTTCAATCAGGAAGACACTCCCATCCATGACTGCTGTTCAGTGTCCTGCCTCTGGGTGTCTTGCAAAGTTACGCATGCTCTATTTATGCCTAACTTTGCATGGCACATCTTACAGATATGCTACACTTGCACCACCCATTTTGGCTGAATATAGCAGTGCATAGCACATTCATGGGAATGCCCCTTCTACTTGCACGGCATACATTAACATTGTGATTTCGCACATCTTGACTTGTGCGCCGCATCTCTCCCTGCTGAATATTGCACTTTGGCACATATTTTGGGCTGTGGTGCTCATCTTTCTTTTGCACTGCACATCTCTTTGAAAATGTAGGCCTCCGAAGCTTGTGTTGTGGAGAGCAGTGCAACATCATCTGCATAAACCATGTAGGGGCAACACCAGGAGCCCACCCTTGGCATATGATACTCTGGATTATACAGTTTCAACAAGATTTGATTGAGGAATGAATTGAAGAGACTGGGTGATAGTACACATCTCTGTTTGACATGTGTTGTGAATTTTGTACTTTTATCCCCCTGCTGTTATATCTGATGCTGGTCTTGTTGTTAGTATATAATGTAATCAGGCTGTTAAGTGTGGCTTCATTCATATTGTATTTTTTAATGGAGCCCGTAGCTTATTCCTATTTACACTATCAAATGCGGATTTTAGATCCACGAAAATGCAATTTAATTTTTGTTTTTTAATTTTAATGTACTAATATATCAGGTGGGCCAAAAAAAAATATTGATCAATAGTACCCATTTTAATATTCTTTCATTTAATATTTTGGTAAAGATCTTTTGAGTATTATCTGTTAGGCTGATAGGCCTGTAGCAAGTCTGCACCAGAAGACATAGGGGGGTCTGCACCAGAAGACAGATGAAGAGAGGCTAAAGGAGCTTAATATGTATACCCTTGAGGAAAGGAGGGAGAGGGGAGACATGACAGAAACTTTCAAGTACCTCAAGGGAATCAACAAAGTCCAAGTGGGGAGCATCTTTCAGAAAAAGAGATATGCAATAACAAGGGGGCTGTGACAGACTGACCTCTGTCATGGAAGGGTGCCCTGGTATTTTAACCCCCCCCCCCCAAGAAGTAACTACAGAAAATAGGTTATTTTGTGGAGCAAAGACATGTTCCATAGCCTCCAGAGAAAAGGTGCCCTTCAAAAACAAAATGTTACCGACGGGCTGAAATATCAGCCAGCGGATATACAATATAACATCCCCTGTACTGGCACTAACTATAAGAGAGTACAGTAAGCACAGGGGAGGATTTTTACTAGTGCATACCGTGCTTTGCTCTTTATTTCTAGTGCCACTAAAAAGTGTAGGTCCTAGTAGCCTTGGCAGAACTAGAAAACTACTGCTGCCAAGATAGCTTCTTTTTGTAAATGCCCGGGAATTAGTTTTCTGTTGGTAGCAAGGTGCGACTCAGGACTAAAACTAAGATCAGAGCAGGATGTTCCAATAGTGAAATAAATGCTCGTTGTCCGGAGCAGAATGAAAGCTGTGTGTTTTGGAGCAAAGGGCATGCTCTGAAGCTCTAAAACTCATTGCATATTGCGATGTTGCCTCTACTGCCCCAGGGACACTCAAGAAAGAAAGGGACTGAGAGGTCCCTATTCATTAATCAGAAACTGGTGCCCTCTCTAAATAAAAAGATAGGAGGAGCATACCCGCTCCTCACCCTGTCTTGCACTGGGATGTTGCAAGGGTGGTTCAAATCCTGATACGATTCTGGATTACCTCCGCCTGTAAAGGGAGCAGTTGGCAGGCTGCCAGTGGTAATTGCAGCCACCCCACTCTCCAAGAAAGCAAAACCCTTCAGTGAGAAAGAGAAGTAAAAAAATAATTTAACATAAAGAATGGGTTGTCAATATAAATAAATATGTAAGCTGCCAAAAAAGGGCCGAAATGAAAAGTTCAGCCAATGGTCTGATATTTCAGCAGTCAGCTTCTGTTTAAAATAAATTTGCCTTTAAACGGGGATCCTGAAAAGTAGGGATTCTGGTTTCAAATGAACTCCTATTTAAGGAATACGGGTACAGGTAGGGCAAGGCTAGAAAATAAGAGCCCTGTAAAGAAAAGTGTTCAATCAAATAAATAAAGCAAACATAGTAATTCTTTACCAGGTTGTTGAAATGAGGTGTCACTATAGGGTTGGCTGCCCTCAGTATGGCACAATTTATGGAACTCCCCAGGAGTGATGTCAGGAAAAGGGGAGGAGCTTATCCCCATTATGGCCTATTAACTATGCAAAGGTTGTTTTTAGACTACATATCACAGTTGTAGTACTGCATAGTATTGTTTTGGACAAATATATATTTACTATTGACTGGTACACCCTAATAAGAAGGAAAATGATAGACTTAAGTATGTTATTTTGAAATTAAGAAAAGGGGGCAGATCACATGATTTGTGATGTCACTCCCAGAATTATATAAAAGGCTACCAGCAGGAGTATTTAGTTAGACCAGGGGTTCTCAAATGGTGAGGCCAGCCTCCCTGGGGAGGCCCCAACCTGTTCCAAGGGAGGCTCAAGCAAGTCTGAAAAAGTACTGTATTTAAATTTTGAGTTTTATATATTTTGTGTAAAGAGGTGAAGCAAACTGAAAGAAGATAATAGTAGGTAAATCTTATATATTTATTTACTAATAGGTGACAAGGAAAGGTGAATGAGCCAAAGCTCATTTCAGGTGTACTCGAGGAAGGGTAGGGAGTCAATACATTTCAAAAGGTAACTGCAAAACAATCAAGAAATACACAATAAACAATAGTGCAAACAAATATGAACAATAAACTAATAATGAGTGGTGGTAATTGATCAATTTGTAGCCTGATGGCAGACCAGCCCAAATACAAGGGTTAAACATAGAAGTGCTAAGAGCAATAGCAGGAAGGAACAAAGTAATTCCTGAGAAGCTGCTTAGAAGCAGAGAAGGACAGGGAGAGGCAAAGTATGTAGGAAGGTTATTTTGTATAGAGAGCAAACAGAGAAAGTAGTCTGACCCATGAAGGTACTGCAACAAGGGGTAACGATAGTTCAAGAATAAAAATAGCGAAGCAAGTAGGCTGGCCTGTAAGGAGGGGGGGTTACATTTATTTATTTTATTTATTTGTTATTCAGATAATGCTTTTGAGCACAGGAGCTCTTTTTCAAAGGTTCCACATCAGTATAAGACAAAGAACTGAATGTGAGCCAAGTATTCAAAGGGGTTTCAATTTATTCATGGTGTACTGCACAAAGTACAGCATGATATTTTTCTTTGGGGAGGCCCAAGATTATTTCAGTTTTTTGGGGGGAGGCTCAAAATCTTTTCCATGGATTTGGGGAGGCTCACTGTGACAAAGTCTGAGAACTACTGAGTTAGACTGATCTAGAGATCGAGAGAGTCAGTCTAGCACTGACCAGAGAAAAGGAAGGTTCAGTCTCTGAGCTGACTGAAGGGAGCCATTGTTGGGAATATGATTGGTCTTTTCCAAAGCGAATTATGCTGAAATGAACTTGATGCACTAAAGCGTATGAAGTAATACCTGACTTTTCATGTTCTGTAAATACTCTCATTTTAAGGAAAATAAAATGATAAGTGTGATCTAGGTGCTTTTTATGCACCCAAGCTAAGTGTTTGCCTCAGTGATTGTACCTTGGAAAATCACCCCCAGCCACAGGGGAACAATTTGAAGATGGGGGAGGGAGGGACAGCTCAGAGGTAATGTAAGGAAGTATTTTTTCATGGAGAGGGTTGTGGATGCATGGAACAGCCTTCCTGAGGAGGTCATGGAGTCAAAAACAGTGGGGGAATTCAAGAGTGCATGGGACAGACATAGGGCAATTCTAGTGGGGGGTAGGAGGAAATAGGCTGTTGGTTAACTAGGATCTGCAGCTTATCCATTAAGTAGGGAAATGGGCAGACTAGGTGGGCCAAGTGGTCCTTATCTGCCATCAAATTCTATGTTTCTATGTTTCAAGTTGGCTTCTTTTTATTGCCTCTCTTGTATAGGGGGATGATAATATTCTTCCGCCAGGAGTCTGGTATCCATCCTGTTTCATTAATAAACATATAAACTATGTGTAAACATGGGACCCATAATTCAATATTGTTCATAATCACATCGATCGGAACACCATCTGGTCCTGCAGCTTTATGTCATGAGAATGTTACTATAACCGATTCAATGTCCTCCTTAGTTATTTCCTTACCTAAGGGCACCCAGTCTTCTTTATTTTTATTTTTTGTTGAAGTTACTGTATTTGAGTCAAAGAATAAATTCTTTAAGTGTTCTACCCAGGTATCCAGTTCTATGTGTGTTTCTGGATCTTCACTATAAATTTTCCATACCTCTCATGACCATTCTCCAGAATTTTTTGTTGTCTTTTTCCCCCAAACTGCCTTCTCAAATTCCTTCCAAGTTTGTTTCCTGCATTTTTCCCTTTTTATTTCTATAATTGCATTGTATTCTTTCCTTAATTTGTTTAAGGTTTTTTGAACTGTTTCTATTCGCAGATTGTCTGACGTTTTAGTTGATTATTTCGTTTCCTTTTGGCAGTTCTGTACTCTTTATCATACCATCTGGTGCCCTTTTTTCATAGATTCCTATTTCTTTAGTAACCAACAAGGCGATTCTTTGTAAAACTGACTCCAGGTCCTGTATGCACTGCACGTGTTCCTTTGTAATTGCAATATTTGTTACTTGCTCTGATATCCCAAGGTCATCTAATTTTTCTCTAAAACGTTTATTGTTTATTAGTTCCCACTCTACATTTTCTCTTTCTAATTAGCCAGTCTCTCCTTTATTCATTTTTCCTGTTTGTTTTGTTCCATAACTCTGTGTTTACTTCCACACGGCAGTGGCCACTTTCCACCTTGTTCCCTGTTCTAATGTTTTTATAGTGAGCAATCATATTAGGAGAGGCCCAAACTAAATGGTATCCCGTTATGTGGGTGACTCAAATTGAACGGCTCAATTTTGAGCTACTCAGTTTGAGTGCCTGCAGGATTAGTGAATGTGGAAGTATAGCGAGGGTTAGGGAATAGCGATTGAAACCATGAGTATAGCGAATACAGTCTGATAGAAGAAGGATAAGAGGCTTTGCTGGGCAGGCGAGTTTCGAGCTGCTCATTTGGTATGATGACTACCATCATCTTTTTTCGATGCTGGTAATCCCGGGTTCAGGACTAGGTAGCGGTGTGTGTAATTTTTGTATTGGGTGGGGTTGTTTAATTTTTTTTATTTTTGGTGTTGAAGTACCAATATCCCGACTATTATCTCCCCCTGCCCGCCTGCAGGTTGCCCCACCCAACATTCTCCCCCTCCTGAGTTGCAGACCCCTTGAGTTTCTCCCCCTCCCTGAAGAGTGCCCCCCCTGTAGTTGATTATATAAAAATGGGAGGGTAACAGGGGGTGTAGCCCCCCCACATAAAAAGTGCGTTAATATTGCTGCTTCATAGAGAATATTGGGATCTGTCGCCAATTTGTTTTTTGGTGTAGTGTGTACATTGTTGTTGTGTTTTGATGAAGTACACTCACTGTTGATGCAGTCAACATTTTGCAGTCACTAATATGACATGGAACCAAACTAAATCAATTATGGATGCACCTTTATATCCAATAAATGTGTATTTACCCTCTCTATCATCCGGTAACCTCCCATTCAACTGTAGAAAGTTCCTATCTGTAAACATACTATAAAATGTTTTACCTCTTTCATTACTTTTTTTTTATCCAAGGTATTTCTTACATAACTATTTAACCTAACACTGGAACTAGGTGAGGTGCCAAGGGATTGGAGAAGGGCCAGTGTTGTCCCCCTCCATAAGAGGGGGAGTAGGGAAATAGCAAGAAACTATCACCCAGTCAGTCTCACCTCAATTGTGGGCAAAATGACAGAAGCCCTACTTAAGGAAAGAATTCTAACTTCCTTAGAGGAGAGCAGTAACTTGGACCAAAAATAGCACAGTTTTACCACAGACAAATCTAATAGATTTCTTCAACTGGGTATCCAAAATTTTGGATCAAGGTGGAGCTGTGGATGTGGTATATTTGGACTTCAGCAAAGCCTTCGACTGTTCCACACAGAAGGTTGTTAAACAAGCCCACCAACATGGGAGTTGTCCAGAAAGTAGTAAACTAGATAGGAAGCTGGCTGAGTGGAAGGACCCAGAGGGTACTACTAAATGGCACCTCATTGGAAGAAAAAGAGGTGACTAGTGAACAGTGCTGACAAGAACAGCATTGGTATGGTGCAGACAGAAACAAAGGCATCATTTTTTTTTTTGCAGGGGGACTCTGCCCCTGCACCACCTGTCTCTAGGATTCTCACTTCGAGGGAGAGCGGATCCCGAGGAAAGTTAAAATTCATGGGGCCATGGAATATTGTTTCCATGGCCCCATGTAAAATAAGCTAAGTCCCAATATGCCAAAAAAATTTTGGAGACCAGGATTAGAACCCTGGTCTCTATTGCCACTGACTGAGCTGCTCCATGCCCCAGCCCTCCACACCATGGGAGCAGCTCAGCCAGCCTCCTATTCTCTGCAGCCCTTGTCCCGTGTACAAGACCACGGACAGCAACTAGGGGAGCACTTACAGCTAGCACTGTAAAACCCTACTCGCTGTCAGTGTAAGCGCTTACCAGACTAGCACCATATAGTGCAGTGCTATTCTGGTAGTGCTCACTTGATGGGGCACTGCATGCCACAATGGTTGGTATTGGGTCCAATCCTCTTTAATGTCTTCATTCGAGACATATCCGAAGGCTTGGAGAGCAGGGTGAGCCTGTTTGCTAATGACATGAAGATATGCAGTAGGGTCCACATCTCGTGTGGGTCCAGATCTCAGGAAGTTGGAATTATGGTCAAAAATATGGCAGCTACAATTCAACACAAAGAAGTGTAAGGTCATGTACCTGGGGAAGGGCAACCCTGGAGAAGAATAGCACACGGGAGGAGTGAAACTAGAAGCCACAAAGCAGGAAAGAGATCTGGGGTTGATTATAACAGATGACCTCAAAAAGACCAAGCAGTATGAGAAGGCGGCACTGAAAGCAAATGGTATGCTGGGATGCATACGAAGGGGAATTACCAATAGAAAAAGGGATGTCATGGTGCCACTCTATAGATCACTGGTAAGACCACACCTGGAATACTGCGTCCTGTTCTATCGACCACATCTTAAAAAGGATATCAATAGACTGGAGGCAGTGCAGAGGAGAGCTACAAAGATGGTACAGGGGCTGCATCTGAAACCACATGCGGAATGGTTGAGGAATCTTACATGTATTCCTTGGAGCAATGGGGGGGGGGGACATGATTGAAACCTTTAAATATATGAAGGGAATAAATAAGGTACAGATTCAGGATCTATTTCAGGTTAAGAATTATACAAGAACAAGAGGTCATGATATAAAACTGGGAGGTGGCAAGTTCAGGAACAAAACACATAAGCTCTTTTTCACAGAGAGGGTGGTCAATGCATGGAACGGCCTCCTCCAAGGAGTCATGGAGGCAAAAACAGTTGGAGCTTTCATGAAGGCTTGGGATAACTGCAAAGGCATCATAACAATGACTAGCCATCTACTGCATTTGGAGAGTCTCCTCTCCCAAAGTGCCCTATAAAATTATACAAGCGAGAGACATCTCCCACCTTAACTCTGCTCACTTTCTTCAAGATCTTGCAGCCATAGATTGGGCCACAGTATTCTCTGCCATGGACATCACAGGTGCTCTTGACAGGCTTCTAAACATCCTGCCCTATCTGCAGGATAAGCATGCACCTCATGTCAGAAAGAGCGTTAGAGGCACTATCACTAAATGGTTGCATGGGGACTTGCTCTCCCTCATAAAGCCCATGAAAAGCACTGGGGTAAATTTAAAGGCTCTAAGGAATTGTCTGACTACCACAAACTCCAGCGGCTCCACGACATCTGCAAAAAAGCCATACGTAACACCAAGAGTGAATACTGCAAGGCTGCCCTCTTATCCTCTGCTAGGGACCTGTGATACTTCTGGTGCACTATTAAAACCGTAGTCGGGGAGGGGGGGGTTATAGCCAGTGTGATACTACAGGTATGATTGTCGATGTCAGAAATTGCAATAATTCTACTACCATCGCCAGTGCCTTTAACAAGCAATTCTCCAATCTCTCGGCATACACCTCCCTGTTTACTACTGACAATGACGAGTCATCTACCTCTAACCATTCCTCCCCTCCAGAATCTCTGTCTCGTCCACCTTTTTGTCTTAAAACAATCTCAGTTAGGGAAACCTACAAGCTTCTCACTGTTTTTTCTCCTCATATGAGTGCTGGTCACAATGGCCTTGAACCAAAACTCCTAAAGATTGGGTCCCTTTTGCTTGTGCTCCCAATATCCCATATTCTTAACCTCTTCCTCACCACCAGAATTGTTCCTGCAATCTGGTAAATTGCAAAGGTTATTCCTGTTTTCAGCAGGGTGACCAGAAATGCATAGAAAACTACTGTCCTATAGCCATCCTGTCTGCTGTTAGCAAGATACTGGAAAAGGTGATGGAAGTGCAGCTGACGGACTACCTGTCTAAACATACCTTACTGTCACCCAAACAGCATGGATTTCATAAAGGACATAGCACTGATACATCCCTTGCTAAAGTTTCATCTGATATAAGGATTGCCATGGACCAGGGTATGCTGACGGGCTATTTTCGTGGATCTCTTAAAGGCCTTCAATCTAGTGAATCACTTTCCGCTCTGTACCAAGCTTCTCTCACTTGGTGTTGCTGGTCAAGCCCTAAACTGGTTTTCCAATTATCTCACTGGCAGACTACAGCTTGTTAAGTACAATAGAGCTCTATCAGAACCTGTTCCTATCACTGTCGGTGTCCCTCAAGGATCTATTCTGGGCCCTATCTTATTTTCTCTTTTCATCAATGACTTCCCAACAGTCCTTACCCATAGCACCACAACCCTATATGCTGATGACCTGGTCCTCCTAGCTAGCTCAGGTGATGTCTGTGCCATAAATCACAACCTATAAGCTGATTTCAACAAACTGCAACATTGGCTCCTGCCAAATAAGCTTGTGCTGAACTTAAAGAAAACTCAACTCGTGTTCTTCGTCTCCTCTGCCAAACTCAAACAGTGTTCTGTCCCACTCAATGTCTTAATTCTTCATGGTGTCCCAATTGGCACTTCATGCACCTTTAGATACCTGGGTGTTACTCTTGACCCCCAGTTAGACCTGTCTCTACACATTCAAAATGTCTGCAGGGCAACAAATATCAAGCTTGGACTTGCATATCAGGCTCGTGGGTCCCTTACTGCTGCTGCACTGCTAGCCTTGCTAAATGGGATGTGGCCCATAATGATATTTTCTGCTTTGCCCTTGCCATCCCTTGACTTACCCACCACTGTGATTTATACAGCCAACTACACTGGTTGTTCCCAGATAATTATCACTCATTTGTCTTGGGCTGCTTCACAGACAAAATCATCCGCAATGCCACCCCACCTACCTTGTCCAAACTCCTTCAGCCAGCTCTACCATCATACTGGCTAAGGTCAGCTGACTTGCAGCCCCTACTTGTTTCAAAAACTCGTACACTGTCAGGTGATCGTGCCTTTGCTGTTTGTGCCCCTAGATTCTGGAATACCCTAGCTGCAACCATCAGATGTACCCCCACCTATCTCATCTTTAGGAGCTCCCTCTGGTTGCACCTGAAGTCTGCCTCAGCCTGTATCTGTTCCAAGGCTGCTTGATATCCCCTACCCCTGCTTGGACCCTGTTGTGCACCCTCCACTTCCCTGGTTCTCCTACCCCCTCTGAGCTCTAGCAAGGGGAATTATCTACCCTGCATGCCCTTCACCTCAGTACTTACCATCCTCAAATTGGGACAAATTACACTTGTATTATTTCCATGAAATGTAACTTTTGCTTGCTTGTTCTTACCCTTGATGTATATGCTTATCTGTTCACCCTGTACCTGTTTATTTGTATCACCCTGCTCATTGCTTCTGTTTCACATTGTTGTAATTCCCTTGCACTGTTCTGTAAAACATGCTCTTGTAATCTCCCGGGTTGTACCTGAAAATAGGCATTCCTTGTCTAGTGTGCTTACCCGGTAAACAAAATCTAATAAATCAATAAATAAATAAGAGGGGTTAGGGACTTGGGCAGACTAGATGGATCCTTTGGCCCCCTTCTGCCGTCACTTTCTGTTTCTATGATATATGGTCATTTTGTTTTCCTTTAAAAATTTATGCTATGTCTTTTGTGGGTTCCAGGTGCTGCCCCACCCTGGCATTGAAGTCCTCCATGATAATAAGACTGCAACTTGGAATGTTATTTGTACATTCGTCATTTAGTTTTTCTAAGTGAATAAGTATGTCTGAACTGCTTTGATTTGAGTTATTAGGAGGGATATACAGATTTAAGATTATACTGTAGTTTCCAATCTCTTGTTGAGTATTCCAGTTCCCAGGATGCATTCATTATCTACAGTAACTTCTTGGGTATTAATTCCCTCTTTGATTTTCCACCATATCAACAGGCCACCAGAGAATCTTCCAAATTTTCTCAATTTATTTGTACATTTACTAAAAGTTATTTAACCATTCACATTTCTCTCTTTGTTTGTCCATGTCTCCTGAAGACATATACAGTCAAAACCCTTTATATACTCTATGAAGTCCGGATCAGGGAGTTTCTTTTAATCCTGATACATTCCAGGATAAAATATTTTAGTTGTTCCTATTTTGAGACCCTATACTGTCAGTTCTATCTGTGTTAAACGTCAAGTTTCTATCTGTCAGTCTTCTGCTAAATGCTGCAGTATAGCAAATCTGTTTGAAGACTGAACCAAGTTTAACCATGTTTCAGAATTAAAGATAGTGTCCCTGATATTTGTTCCGGAAATTTCCTAATATATGTGTATACCCACAGGATCTAATATAGATGCTTTAGAGAGGATCATCTGATACATTTCTTAATTATTTAACCAAATTGTGGTTTGACCATTCTCTTCCCATCTTTTTGCTTTTTTCATTGCAGTGCTGAAATTTGGTAGTTTTGATAAGTTTTGTAACATTTCCTCCACTTTTAGTTTTACATTTTGTTTGGTCTCATTAACAAAACGATTTAGTCCAAAAATAGACAATACTCTTATTTGCTCTTTGTGGGTTAATTCATCCCTATTTTTATAGTATTCAAGGAACAAGGCATGTAAAGTAACCACCTTGTCCATTCCCATATGTTTCACTTTGGTTTTCTATAGCTTTAAGGAATCAGAACTGGTCCGAAACCACCAAGACCAACTCTGCATCCTTCAATGGTCTAATCACACTCAGATGGTTTGTTATATCTGCTATATTTGCATTTCTCTCCAATATTGTAACTGGAAAAGCTTTGAGCACTGCATTGAGTTGATTCTTCATTTTCATTTGGCAGTATCCCCACCTTAAATAAGGGAAGTACAAAATCAGTATCAACCGTTTTTCTCAGAAATTTCTGGAAGATTTCATTGGGGTTTTCCACTGTTTTTTCTCCCTCTGCTTTCTTTTCTAAATGCTTTTTGATAGTTTTCCATTGGTGTGATATATCTGCCTCTAAATCAAGTGACTTGACTTCTGTAACTAATTCTTCGCCCTCTCTCTCTTTCTTGCTTTTTGAATCTTTCTTAGATGTTTCATTTTTAATTAATATGGGTTCCTCTTTCACCCCTGCTTGCTCTTATTTTTAGGATAGTTGTTTTTACCTTTTTTTGTGTATTTTTTTAATTGTGTTTTCACTATTATTGATATGTCTTACTTAATTTTCCCTGCTATTTCAATCTTTTCCTTGTAGAAACATAGAAACTGATGGCAGATGGGGACCGTGTGATCCATCTAGTCTACCCATTTAAGAACCCCCCCGCCTAGTTTGCTTCATTCCAGAAGTGCCTATACTGATTGTCCCATGCTAGCTTAAAAGCCCCAACTGTCTTTGCTTTCACCACCCCTTGGGGTAGGGCATTCCAAGGTTCCACCACCCTTTTGGCGAAGAATAATTTCCTACATTTGCTCCTGAATCTACCTCCCCTTAGATGCATGTCATGACCTTTAGTCTGGGTACAGTTGTTCATCTGTAGGAGACTTTGCGCTTGAACCCTGTTGATGTCCTTAAGGAACTTGAAGGTCTCTATCATGTCTCCCCTGTCTCTTCTCTGTTCTAGGGAATACATGTTGAGATGCTGCAGTCTTGTTTCATATGGTTCCTGATACATGCCCTGCACCATCTTTGTCACCCTCCTCTGTATAGTTTTCAGTCTGTCTATGTCCTTGTTGAGGTGTAGCCTCTAGAACTGGATGCAGTACTCCAAGTGTGGCCTCACCAGTGACCTGTACAGCGGCATGATCACCTCACGTTTTCCTACTCATGATGCGCCTTCCTATACATCGAAAGATGCTGCTAACCTTTAGTGATACCTTCTCACATTGCTTGCTAACCTTCAAGTCATCCAAGATAATTACCCCAAGATCACACTCCTGCTTTGTTGTAGTCAACTGCTCCCCTCCTAGATAATCTTACATTTTTTGGTGCTGAATTTCAATTGCCAGTTTCTTGACCATTCTGCCAGTTTCCTTAAGTCGGATTCCATCTTCTGGACTCTTTCAGGTATGTTGACCCTGTTGCAGAGTTTAGTATCATCCACAAACAGACACACCTTCCCATCCAGTCCATCAGCTATGTCACTGATAAATACATTGAAAAGGATTGGTCCCAGCACTGAACCCTACGTAACTCTGCTAGTCACCTCACCCTCTTTATGCTCAGTACCCATATTCTCTAGCGTGTTTATCAGCCTCCTGTGAGGAACGGCATTGAAGACTTTGCTGAACTCCAGGTATACTATGCCCACCACACCCACTGGTCCACCATATGGGTAACCCGATCAAAGAACTCAGTCAGATTTGTCTATTGCTGTCCTCTTTTGAATTTACAATCTTTGCATCTACATTTTCTTCTATTAGTTCAGTTGGTCCTTTTTTGACCTTTTTACCTTTTGGTTCCTGTTTTCTTTTTTGCATTTCCCCTTTTTCCCACAGAGTGCTGTTTAGTTTTGTCAGTTCCTCAGTTATGCTGTTTTGTGTTATATTTTCCTTAGGGAGCATTATCAGTTCCAATTCTGAATCTGATTCCAATCCTAATTTTAACTCAGACTCTCCTATACTGGTTTCCTTATTTTCTTGGGAAAGTCTCTTGGCTTTGTTGTATTCCTTGTTCCAAGTTTTGGATTTTTGGTGCAAGTCTGGTATCGGGGGGGGGGGGTATGATCTTATCTGAAATCATTAATGTTCTCTCTGCTTACCACGGTTCCTGTCTGATTTAATAGGTCAAGTCACTTTTTGTTTTCAATATATATGCCCTTGATAAATTTTATTTTTATCTTTTTTTTTTAAACGTTTGTTTACCAGGATATGTACGCTGAGCCAAGGCTCATTTCCAGGTGTGACCCAGGGGAGGGGGGTGTACGAGAAACACACAAACGGATAAAAATTATTTAGTAACAGGCAGTAAAATACAAACAGATATCAGCATACATCAGAACTTGACTACACATTTCTGGTCTTTGGAACAGAAAGATCACAGTTAACAGTTACAGAAAATAGTTCCACCTACAATTAATGGTCAGTTGGCACACTAGATAGCAGATACACTAGAAATGTCATTTATTGTTTAATATTAATTATTTGTTCATATAACATAATATTTGCGATGTAAGGGTCGTTCATAGTTATAGCCACATCTTTTGTTATATTCTCTAAATTGTGCAGAAATGTATTCTCAAGACTCATGGTCTGAGTATAGTCCCAGTCCTCTGGCTCTAAATATTGGGAATGGTTACACAGTGTTTCTTCTTTTTTTTCCCTTTTGCTTGAGAAAGTTTTGTTCTTATTCAGTGGCTAACTTGCTATCACCCATAGTTTTATTTAGGGTTTCCAGAGTCTCAAAAGCATCTGAGAAGTCCAGATTGGGTACTGAAGTGTCATTGCAGTTCAGTTTTTCTTGGCTGCTAGTATTTCTTATCCCGTCCTGATTGTTATCCTGTATGACAGCTACTCGCAAGCTTTTCATTTGTTTAGTTTTTTTCTACTGGGGTAGAAGTCATTTCCAGAGTGTTCATTTTTTTCATTTTTATTACTTTTCCTTTCTTTTTCTCAGGAAACCTGGGGACTTCTGAATTTTGCTTAAAGTGCGAAGTGCTAAATATTTTAAGGTTTTAGGTTTGTGTGATTTATCTTGTTGCTCTTCCTTAAAATTATTTTTCCTGCTTCTAGTTTCCACAGGCATAGTTATGGTTCTTTTTTAAATTCCAACGAGGTACAACCAAATATAATGTTAATACCTTAAATATACAATAAATATGTGCACTATCCATGGGATAGCTATCACCTTAAGAACTTTAAACCATTAAATAGTTATAAATAGTAATAAAATATTACAAATGTTATAAGGTGCTACACTAATATTAGTTAAGCCTATCCAGTCTTACTATAGCTTGATTTGTTCCACACTATGCTCATCTTCTTCCCATTGTTGTTAGACTTGGTTGCATAGCTTTGCAGCTGAATGTACTGTAATGTGACCATTGCAACTGTAGAAGCTAAAAGTTAATGGAAGTTTTTATCTTGTAGGACGTATGTGCAGTTAATTTCCATTTCATTGCTCACTGTTCCACTTTCAAGAACTGCTGATCCTGACCCTCATCCATGCAGACTGCTCCCAGACCTTTCTTTACTTGCTTCCTTGAGGGACCGCCCTCCACTTGAACTCCACCAACACTCTGGTTAGCGCCTCTGCTGTGCGCTTCAATACAGAACCATAAGTTAACTTTGTGAGATGGTTTGCCTGCATCTTTCATGGCTAAGAGCCTTCTCTGGTTCAAATCTGTACTTCGAGTGCTTAATAAAACACTACCGCTGGTGGGCTGTAAGTTTTCTTCCTTATTGGCTCTGTGCACTGTCATTTTCTGCCTTCTCAGCATTGACTTTTGAGAGACAAGCCTCCTGTACTTCTACATCCATTGGCTTATATAGTACACACCTACACAGCTCCTAAACTGCACTAACAATATGTTCATTAGAGCATGCATGCAAGCAAACATAACAATAGGCACAAAATACCCCAGCACAGCACATCTGGATGTGTGCAGGCTCAGCAAAAGAAACAAGTAGCAAAAAAGCCTCACACTCCAAGGTACTTTGCAAATATTAAAGTGTTTTATTGAAAGGCTTATAATGATGTGCAAAATATGGAACCAGAGCAAAAAATTCACTCACCATAGCCAAATTATAAACTCTCTACTTGTATTCAATGCTCACAGCATCTTCATCGGGGGTGCAGAGTTCATAGGGAAGGTTAAGTCTTTATGTAGTGGCATAATTTGCATACTTAATTTGATTTAAGTTACAAATACAGGCAGGTACTATTAGTCATGGCTTCTGTACTAAATAAATACTGTTGACAGAGATAGATTAGAAATGGTGTAGTGCAATGAAGGGGATATAAAGATGTTCCGTGGTCAGCAGGGCAAGGCCTATGATGAGAGGCTGAAAAGTCTCAACATGTGATTACCAGAGGACAGAAGGAAGAGGGGAGATGACAGAGACCTTCAAGTTCATGAAAGGGTTCAATAGAGTGGCCACTGCAAGTCTGTTGAAAATTAAAAGAATTGGTGTATCCACCAGAAGCTACAGCATGTACTCAAGCTGGACAGAGCAAGGTTCAAAAAGAACATTAGGAAGTATTACTTCATGTAAAGAGTAGTAGATGGGTGGAACAACCTTCCAGGCAAAGTTGCGGAGGCAAGCAGAATAGCATGATTCAAGAGGAAGTGGTGCACATGTGAAGGAGTTATCAGACAAAAAGTGGAGGGCCGGGGAGAGATGACTGTGAGAGACAGCAGCTCCAAGTAGGGAAACTTGGTACAGACTAGATGGACTAGGTTTTTTACTGTCCATTACTTTTCTATGTTTCTGTGTCTCTAGTATTACATAGTAAACATTCCAGCTATCGAGTGTTAGAGTTAAAAAAAAAAAGAGGGCGGGGAAAGAGAGGAAATTATATAAAGAAGAAGGAAAGGTGAGGAAACAGGTAACTGGTGGAGGGTTAGGAAAAAAAGGATGTAAGGGCCATTTTAAAAAGAAAATATGTATTTCAATGGACATAATATTTAAAATTGAGATGGCATGCTAATGCTGTGATGTTCTGGGGCTATTTTAGTGAGCGGGGTGAACTTTTGTGAGTGAAAAAAAAACATTCACATGTTCAACATTTTGATATTTTTATGCATTTTACAGCCTCTAACATCTTGGACTCATTTTATAATTGCAGTAAGACACTCAAGGGTGTGCAGTGTGGTGGTATGACAGCACTTCCCATGTGGTTGAAGGCACTCGGCGATACCTTGTGCCTCATAACACATTCAAGGTGTGACATTAGCCCACCACAACTCACACCCTATCATGTCTTATTGCTTAACTAGACATCGCAGCAGTGGAATACAAAGGATTTCCTACAGATTCAATAATTACAACTTGGGATGCCACAATGACTCTGGAATTTGTTTTTTGTTATGATGGTATATGTTAGGCACTGTTTTTTATCTGTTAATGTATGGTAACAACTTCCTGTACCCTGTATATCATGCACTTATTTTATACCTTGTTTGTACCACCTTTATGGCCCAGGTTGTACCTGAAAATAGTTTCTGGGAACTGTCAGTCCCTGAGCGCATACTGTATACAGTACACGCTCATTCAGACCTTAGTTAGCAGCTGGCCATAGTGGTGAGCAGTGGGCTGTGCCAGTCACTGGCTTGGTTACGGGATGGGGGGAGCAGGGTGGTAAGACACTGCTGGGTGGGGGTTGGGGGTCCACTAAACCACAAGGTTTTGTTATATACATTAATTATGGGGACATCAGGGATCAGGGAGAAGGGCCACTACACCACCACAGGGATATTTTGTATATTCATTTTGGGGACATGGGGGATCAGGGAGGGTGGCTGCTACACCACCATGGGTTTCTTTTATACATTAATTATGGGGACATTGGGGATCGGGGAGAGGGGCCACTATACCACCTTGGGAAGCTTTTATACATTACTTTCAGGGACATGGGGGATTGGGGCCACTATACCACCATGGTGATATTTTGTACATTCATTATGTGAACATGGGGGATCGGGAAGGGGGGCCACTATACTACCACAGGGTTTTGTCATACATTAATTATGGCAACATCAGGGCTGGGGGGGGGGACCAAGGCACATTACTGCCTCAAACAGGTCAACTCTCCCAGATAGGAATGTTCCAAGAATCCTTAAACCAGCCCTGGCTGATCTAAGGGTACTTAGAATATCTCCCTCTGGGAAAGTTCTGAGAATCCTGCATTAGAGGATATGACAGCCTGTGTCTGCTGCAAACCCCTTAGTGCCATGCTGTAGCCCATTTTTGGGCACACGGGTACGCAAGCTCTGTTTGGGGAAGTCAGCCTGTGGCTGATGCAGGCTGCCATTGAGAATCACTCCCAGTGCATGTTTTGGTGTAAGAGGCACTTTGCACCATTCTTTGTGGCTCAAGCCCCTTGTGCCCTGCCGGAAGCTTTGAGAATCAAGACCTCTGTGTCTAGAATTAGGTGGTAACTGCTCTCCAGAGGCATCCCCTGCTATAAACAATTACTTTTAGTCTGTAACTATTTACAGTGTCCCATCCATCTTTTTTCCTATTCACTCATTGGTGAGCTTTATACCTCATGCCCATTCTGTAGATCAGAAATAAATCAGTCAGCTGTATAATGGATTTTTGGCATGTTTACTCATATATTTACAGTTACACACTCAGGAACACTTACCTGGAAAATATCTCCTTTTCAGTGCTATAAGACAGGCTAGATCCTGACCCTGGATATAAGTCAGAATCTAAGGGTCCCTTAAGAAAGGTTGTACCCTTTACACATATCTAGAAGCCCATGACTCTTTCTATTCCTTGAAATCCATCTGTGGGTGATTACACCTGGGGACATAACCTTCCCTACTCAGCCTTCTTAGTTTACTACATCTTCTAATTTGACTAGATCTCACCATACTGTATAATTTGGGTTCACTCATCGTCTCACATAGAAACATAGAACTCTGATGGCAGAAATGGACCTTCCAGTCTATCCGTTAAACTCATCCCCATAGGGAATCCTAGACCCCACCCCTTGCACCCATCCCCCAATCCCCCCACCTTTCATGTCAACTCCCATCTCTGTTCTTTTTCCAGGTACTCCCCCCCCCCCTTTGGTTATTCCTGTGTGTTTATCCCACAACCTCTTACATTCAGCAACTGTTCTGGCCCATACCACCTCTGCCGGCAGTCTGTTCCAGGGGGCCACCACCGTCTCTGTGAAGTAGCACCCCCTCCTATTTCCCCCTGAACTTTTCTCCTTTCAACTGGTTAGCCACCTTCAGGTCAGCCGACTAGATAAAACAACTAGCTAGCTGTAGCAGCAAACAGCTGTGGGAGCTGCAGTAGACTGCTTATAAGGGAGAATATACTATTTTTAAATTGTTCTAGTGTCTCACATATGAATGAAACTGCTACTGTTTTACAATTGTGATATTATGTTTTAAACCTGTTGGAGCCCTGGTTACTACCTTTCTGAGGTATCCAGGCTGAGAGACCATCGTTCGGTCTATACTGGGAAAGCGATCGTGTTTTACAAACGCTGGTTCCTTGACTCACTTTTACAGCAATTTTAGCATTTTGCTAACATATCTGGACATTTGCATGAAGATATAACAGCTAAAAAACATTAGTTATTACACTATTTTGCCTCAGATACTGTGAACCCTCTAAATCAACCTCCGGGGCATTACTGGCTATATTAGAGAACCCTGCTGCGAGCGGGGCAAGCGTCACAGCACGCGGAGACACACACAGAGACACATGCATCTGCGCATGTCTGCTGTGTCCACTGTGACACTGTGACCTTGATGGGGTAAGTTTATTGGGGCAGTTTAAAAGACAATTTATTGTTTGAACATTGAGTATAAAGAAATATTTACAAACATGGCACAGGTTAAATCAAAAAAAGGCAGAAGTATAAAAAGAAAGGTATGTGTACAGTGTTTAATGTATGTGGAGGATACTCTGGATCTTGAATTTATTTATGAAAAATGTAAAATGATTACAACACTACAAGAGGAAATTTGTAATCTAAAAGAGAAGTTGGAAACACAGAAAGAAATAACGCTCCTGGAACAATTAATTGATGATGCAGTCAAGGAAGCAAGTATTAAGCACTTTGAAACATATAATAAAGAGACCCCTAGAAACAAATCCCCCCAAACCCAAATATCACAACAGCAAATCATTGATGGGAATGACATAGAAGCAAATTCAAAACAAAATGAAACTCATAAGAAGACCATAAGTAACAACCTCCCCCATGTCCATAAAGTTCCAGAAGCTAATACATCCACTCCATGTGAAGTGTTTAAAGTGTTTAAAACTTATATACAACCTATTAGTTTATATAACAAATTTGAAGTACTGGCAGATGAAAATATCGAACCTCTAAAAAGCCAGACCCCTAGAGGCTGTGTTACAAAAAATGTCTATACTAGTGTACCACCTCCAGCTGAAACATGTAAAAAAACTACAGAAAGAGATGTTGTAGTGATAGGAGATTCGATACTGAGAGGAACTGATACTATTGTATGTGAAGGGCGAAAGGCATACACAAAAGTAAGTTCATTATCAGGGGTTAAAACCAGAGATACTGTCAGACTACTAGATGGGTTACTTGAAAACACACACAAACCATTAGTCATCCTACATGTAGGAGTGAATGATCTATCTAAATGTGCCCTGACAGAAATCCAGGAAGACTATAAAAAAAGTGTTTTAAGGATCAAAGAAAGAGGGGGAGATATCATTTTGTCCAGTATTTTACCATTATTAGGAAATCAAACATACAAAAATGAACAAGCTATGCAATTGAATTTTTGGCTAAGACAATTTTGTATGATAGAAAACAGGATTTATGGATAATATTCAGACTTACAAAAATATTAAATGTTATAAAAGGGATGGTCTACACCTTAGTCAGATTGGTACCAGGATGATGGCTAACAAAATCAATAGGGTAATAGCATTTCATTTAAACTGGGTGGGGGTGGGGAGCACAATGCTTTACCCTCAAAATAGTAAACTACTTACAAAATTGTGACAAAATACATGATTATGGTTGGAACAGGGTTCTATTAAATGCACGAAGCTTAACAAACAAGTTTGATGAGTTCAAACTATACCTTGGGATGAATAACATTCATATTGCCCTTATTACTGAGACCTGGTAGGATGCTAGTGATTCCTGGGATAAAAGTATCCAGGGATTCAATCTATATCTCAAAAATAGAGAGTACAGAAAAGGTGGAGGGGTAGCTATATATGTCCATCAAGCAATTGACAGTGAAGAAATAATTGATGGTACTGATCTTGAAACTCTTTGGGTAAGAATAAAACCCCAGATAGGTCCACCATTTATCCTGGGTCTAGTATATAGATCTCCTTCCATGAATCCTGATAATGATGGAAAATTATTACATTATCTACAAAACCTTGACCCATCAAAAAATTATGTAATTATGGGGGATTTTAATTTAAATAGTGTTAATTGGGACCATGTGTCTGCATCAGTTAAAGTTGATCAATGTTATGTGAAGTTATTCATGAAATAGGATTGGAACAACTGGTCCAACATAATACTAGGGGCAACTGAATATTAGATCTTATACTAACAAATATTGCCCATTGTGTAACTCAAATTGATGTTAAAGCATCATTAGGTAATAGCGATCACAATACTGTAAATTTTCAAATTACAAATAGTAAATCCACGCCAGCTACTGGTAAAACTAGAGTCTTAACTAGAGGGCATGGGATGAAGTTGGAGGGAGGACGATTCAGAGGAAACATGAGAAAGAATTTCTTCACAGAACGGGTGGTGGACAAGTGGAACACTCTGCCAGAGGAAGTGGTGGGGGCTGAAACAATCACGGGATTTAAGAATGCATGGGATAGACATAAAGGAATTCTAGAGGGCAGGGGTAAGGGGAAACAGACTTCTAGGAAAACAAACTGAACTTACAAGCTCAAATGGGCAGACTAGGTGGGACATAGGCCCTTATCTGCCGACACTGTCTATGTATCTATGTATCTATGTATCTTAAATTTCACCAAAGCTAACGTTGAAAACATGAAAAATATCATAAGATGCTGGGATTGGCAGGTTTTATTTACAAACCTAACAGTAGAGGCTAAATGGCATTTATTGACTAATAAATTAAAGAATCTTATTACAGCAAATATTCCTACCAAAAACAAGTATGAATTAAAACATAAACCTACACCAGGATGGATCTCCCCTAAAACAAAAACTTTAATTAACAAAAAAAAAATTATATAAACAAATTCAAAAAGGATTCACACATCTTAATTTGAAATATAGGGATTTACTAAAAACAATAAAAACTAAAGACTAGAAAAACCCCAATTTGAACTAAAATTAGCATCAAGGGTGAAGGAAAACAAGAAATCCTTTTTTTCTTATATAAACAAAACTAAGGCAATTCAAAGACTATAGGCCCATTTACCACGCAATCTGGTTGTGTAGCAAATAAACATGAAACAGCAGATATCCAGAATCAATATTTCTCTTCAGTTTTCAATACTACTTCCCATGGTGAAATAAAAGAATTGGATGGTTCCATGCCTGGTAGATTTGTAATTCAGCCCAAAGATGTTTTAGATAAACTTAAAAAAATAAATATTAACAAATCCCTGGTCCAGACGACATTCATCCAAGGGTATTGAAGGAACTCGCAAATGAGATCTAGCTACCCCTGACTAATATATTCCAACATTCATTAGATATCGGGGAAGTTCCAAATGATTGGAGGGTCACAACAGTTGTCCCTATACACAAAAAAGGGCCTATGCACATGCCTGAAAATTTTAGACCCATTAGTCTTACATCACTAATCGGGAAACTCCTAGAACAGTTTGTTAAGGAATTTATTTTGGAACATATAAATCATAGCAAACTTACTGATAATTACCAACATGGTTTTACCAAATCAAGATCATGCCTAACCAACCTATTGACCTTTTACAATAAGGTTACTGAAGAAATTGATAAAGACAACTCGGTGGACTTAGTGTTCATTGATTTTGCAAAAGCATTTGATAAAATTCCACATTTAGAACTTATCAACGTCCTAAGGGAAGCAAATTTGAACTCAGACATTGTAAACTGGATTATAAAATGGCTTAGGAATAGGAAACAAAGAGTTGTCATAAATGGGGAACTATCGGGATGGGCACATGTGACTAGTGGTGTCCCCCAGGGATCAGTGCTGGGTCCTTGTTTATTTAATATTTATATTTCTTCTCTAAAATTGAACAAAGATAATATTTGGCTGCTAAAGTTTGCGGATGATTGCTGTATAGGCTCTATTATCAACAAAAAGGATGAAAGTATTACCCTGCAAAACTTTCTAGATGAAGTTACAAACTGGGCCCATGGGAGAAAATTAACATTAAATAATGACAAATGTAAGGTAATGCATTTAGGAAAACATAACCCATATTTTTCATATAAATTGGCGAATGAAACACTGCACCAGACTATAGAAGAAAGGGACCTTGGTCTACTCATTGCCCCCGATCTAAAATTCAAATTGCATTGTAACAAACAAGTTAAAAAGGCAAACCAGAATCTAAATTGTATATTTAGACATGTGGCAAGTAGGACAGAGGAAGTTTTGTTACCATTATATAGTGCTCTGGTGAGACCACATCTTGAGTATTGCATACAAGTATGGTCCCCATACATAAAGGATGACATACACAAAATGGAAAGAGTCCAGAGACTATTTGAAAAGGCAATAGTAGGGATGAAAGGAACTCACGAGAAAAGGCTAAAGGACTTGAAATTGTATACCTTAAGATACAGAAGGCTAAGGGGAGATCTGTGCCTCATTTATGGCCTACTACAAGATTCTACACTTACTGAGGGGATGGGTTTATTTGAATCCAAATTCAGACTTAGTAGTCGTAAACATAACAAACAGTTACTGATTGGAAAATGGAACTCATTAAAGAGGAAAAATTGGTTCAGTGTAAGATCAATCCCAATATCGAATACTCTTCCTACTTTTGTAGTAGAAAGTGCAAATATGGATATATTCAAAAACAACTTGGATCAAGTGATGTCAGATAAAGACAAATATATATAATTATAGATAAAGACTAAAAGGCAAGCATTATGGACTCATCGTTCTCTAGCTTGAAATACCTATGAAACCTATGAAACTTCAGATTGTGCCCTCTAGTTTTCGGACTGGTTTTCCTTCTAACTATGCTCCCCTCACTCACTTTGTTAATCCCCTTCACATATTTAAATGTCTCAATCATGTCACACCTCTCCCTCCTAATTTCCAGGGGATACAGATCAAGCTCCTCCTGCCTCTCCTCATAGGACTTTTGTTGTATGTCATGTACCATTTTGGTCACACTCCTCTGGACTTTCTCTGCCATATCTATATCCCTGCATAGGTGAGGTCTCCAAAACTGAACCCCATATTCTAGGTGGGGTCTCACCAAGGCCCTGTAGAGGGGCATCAACACCTCCCTCCTCCTGCTTGTTATACCTCTACCTCTACCTATGCATGCCAGCATGCGAGTTGCCTTGCCTACTGCTTTATTGCATTGGTTAGCCACCTTCAGGTCAGCCGAAATGATGATCCCCAGATCCCTCTCCTGTTCTGTTACCGTAACTTCTCCCCCAGCGTGAACTTGACGTTTGGGTTTTTGTGCCCAATGTGCATTATTCTGCACTTCTTTGCATTAAATCCTAATTGCCAAATTTCTTACCACCCTTCCAGTTTTCTTAGGTCCTCCCTTATTGTTTCCACCCCCTCTGGCGTGTCCACCCTATTGCAAATCTTTGTATCAGCCGTAAATAGGCACACCTTCCCACAAAGTCCCTTTGCGATATCACCTATATAGATGGTAAAGAGGATGGGCCCCAAAACTGACCCCTGCAGCACTCCACTAGTCATCTTTTTCTCCCAGGAGTATACCTAATTTACTACCTCCCTCTGGCATCTGTTGACAAGCCAGCTCTCCACCCATTTAGTTATTAGAAACATAGAAACATAGAAGTTGATGGCACATAAGGACCGCAAGGCCCATCCAGTCTGCCCATTTCTTTTTCTACCTTATAAATGTGCCATCGGCCTTTGCTCTGTCAGTGGCCTATCTATTCATACTCATTTGTATTGCTCCCTTATGCCTATCCCATGCCTGTTTGAAGCCCTGCACTGTATTCATAGCCACCACTTCTTGAGGTAGGCCATTCCATGCATCCACCACCCTTTCTGTGAAAAAGAATTTCCTCACATTCCCCTCTTAATCGGCCCCCTATAATCTCATGCTGTGTCCTCTTGTCCTGCTATTTTTCTTATATTTAAACATGTTAGACTCTTTCACCTTGTTAATGCCCTTAAGGTGTTTGAATGCCTCGATCATATCACCTCTCCCTCCTTTGCTCAAGGGTATACATATTGAGCTCTGTTAATCTGTCCTCATATGTCTTCTGATGCAGTCCCTGCACCATTTTGGTTGCCTTCTCTGGACTGCCTCAATTTGTTAATGTCCTTGTGAAGGTGTGGCCTCAATACTGCACACAGTACTCCAGATGGGGCCTAACCAGTGTCTTGTAAAGAGGATTATTACCTCCCTCTTGACTTGTGATACCCCTACTAATACACCCTAACACCCCTAGCCTTACCTACTGCTTTAGAGGTCTGCTTGATGATTTCAGGTCATCAGTGATGATGATGATGCCCAAGTCTCTTTCTTCCTTTGTGACTGCTAGCAACTCCCCTCCCAGCCTATAGGTGGCTTCAGGGTTTCTCTTCCCTATGTGCATGATCTTGCACTTCTTTGCATTAAATCCCAGTTGCCACTCTGACCATTTTGCTAGTTTATCCAGATCTCTTCTCATTCTGCCCACCCCATCTGGATCATCTACTCTGTTGCAGATCTTGGTGTCATCTGCAAACAGACAAGCCTTACCCTCTAGTCCATCTGCAAGGTCACTAATGAAGATGTTGAAGAGGACTAGCCCCAGGACTGATCCCTGAGGTACCCCACTTGTGACTTGCATCTCTTCTGACTGTATACCATTTACCACCACTCTCTCTGTTTCTGCCCGTCAACCAGTTTGCCACCCAGTTGACCAACTTCTGACCCACCCCGAGCCTACCCAGCTTATTTATTAATCTTCTATGTGGAACAGTGTCAAAGCTTTGCTGAAGTCAAGGTAGGCTACATCAACTGCTCCCCTTGGTCCACCACTCTGGTTACCCAGTCAAAGAAATCTATGAGATTAGTTTGACAGAACCTTCCTTTGTAAACCCATGCTGTCTTGGATCCTGTGCCCCTATGGATTCCAGGTGTTGCACTATCCTTTCCTTAAGGAGTGCCTCCATAATCTTGCCCACTACTGAGGTAAGACTGACTGGTCTGTAGTTCTGTGCCTCCTCCCTGCTACCACTCTTGTAGAGTGGGATCACATGAGCCCTTCTCCAGTCTCCTGGGACCTCTCCTGTGCTCAGAGACTCACTAAACAGTTCTGCTAATGGCTCTGCTAGTTCCACCTTTAGCTCCTTAAGTACCCTGGGATGTATGCCATCAGGTCCCATTGCCTTATCCACCCTGAGCTTAGCAAGCTCTAGTAGGACCCTTCCTTTTGTGAAGGGAGTAGTGCTCACCTCCCTCCCCCCTGTGTCCATGGTGCTGAGCTGTGGGCCCTGCCCTACCTTCTCTTCAGTAAATACTGAGCAAAAGTATCTATTTAGGATAGATGCTTTACAGGTCCTCCTCCTCACATGCTCCCTTTTCTCCATTAAGCTTAGCAATACCCCTCTGGACTTTCTCCTTTCACTAATGTATCTATAGAAAGTCTTGTCACCTTCTTTACTGTTCGTGCTAGTGTTTCCTCAGTTTGGGACTTTGCCTGCCTTACTGCCTTCCCTGCTTCCCTTAGGGCAGTTTGGTATGCCTCCTATCTTCATCCCACTGTGTTCCTTATATTTCCTGAAGGCCAGCCGTTTGGCTCTGACCTTTTCTACAGTATTTGAGAACCAAAGTGGTTTCCTTCTTCTTTTGCACTTCCTTTTCTGTCTAACACAATGGGATGTTGCTTCAAGTATTGCATCCTTAATGCTTGCCCACTTTGCCTGTATCCCCTCACCTGTGTTTCTTTTTGCCAGGGCTAGCTTAACTCTGTTGGCCATCTTATCAAAGTCAGCTCCTCTGGAGTCCCATATTTTTGCTTTGGAATGGGATGATTTAGATATCTTAGCCAAATTGAACCATACCATGTGATGGTCACTGGCCCCCAGGTGACCTTCTACCTGGAGATCTGTGATCCCTTCCCCGTTAGTCAGTACTAGATCTAGGATAGCCCTGTCTCTTGTGGGTTGTTGTACCAGTTGTTTGAGGCCCTCCCCTGCAGGAAATCCACTATGTGTCTAGTTCTGGCAGATGTTCCTGCTGGTATTGACCAATCTGTATCTGGCATGTTGAAGTCTCCCATTATCAGAACCTCCCCTTTAGCTGTCATGTTTTGTATATCTTCTAACAGTAATGTGTCTATGTCCTCCTCCTGGTCTGGGGGCATGTAGACAACCCCAGTTCTTATGGCTGTCCCATTTCCTGTTTCCAGGGTGACCCACAGTTCTTCTGGCTCCTTATGTGTATTCTGAATTTCTGTAGCTTTGATATTTTCATTGACATACAGGGCCACTCCTCCCCTTTTTGCACCTCGGTCTCTTCTGAACAATACATAGCCAGGTACTGAAGTCTCCCAAGCGTGGTTACTGGTAAACCACGTCTCACTAATTGCTACTATGTCCAGTTTAGCCTCTGACATTATTGCCTGCAGGTCTGGGATCTTATTTCCCAGGCTGTGTGCATTTGTGTACATGATTTTCCATTGGCCAGATTTCAGTGTGTTAGTTGTTGGGTGAGGTTTGGCATTACCCCTGTGCATCGTATGGGGAGACATACCTTTTTTCTTACCTGGTGATGCAAATGAACTGCAAACATGCTGAATCCCTGTTTGACCACTAGCTGAGGGGGGAGGGGTGTTCTTCCCATTCGACGTATGGGGTGCTGCACCCCTCTCCCCATTTGCTAGTTTAAATATTCTGCAAAGACATCAAACTTTTGCCCCAATGCACTGACTCCCTCCTTAGTCAGATGCAGTCCATCAAATTTAAAGAATCTTCGCTCTCAGAACTGTTGCCAGTTCCCTACAAATCTGTGTCCTTTTTCCTGGCACCAGTCCTTGAGCCACATGTTTAGCTCCCCTATCTCCCCTTCTCTGACCTTCCGTCCATCCGCCCCCCTCTCCCAGACTGGCAGGATCTCAGAGAAGGAGATGCCGGACGAAATGGATGATAGTTTGTCACCCAGCCTGGTCAAGTATTCCTTGGTCTCCACAACTGACCGGCTAGCGAGATCATTAGTCCCTATGTGTACTAGGACATCAATGTTTCTCCTGCTTTGTGAACAATTTTAGTAATGCGGTCAGTGTCTCTCCATGCTGATGTACCTGGGAGACATCTGACCATTACCCTGGCTGAGATGGTATCAACTCTCGAATCATGGAGTCTCCTATGATCAGAAGTTTTTTGGATTTCCTTTTTGCTTTTTTTGTTTTGGTTCCTGATTTGGGTGAGTTTTGTTGTACTAGCTCCTGTGCCGCAGTGTCCTGCTCTGCAGTGTGTTCTGCCTCTTTGTTTGATTTCAGAGATAGAGGCAGATACCTGTTTGTAGTGTTTATATGGTTTTTGGAGGTAATATGTTGGAGAGCAGAGAGTGATGGGGCACCCGATTTGCTCCTCCTAACCACCTGCCAACCTCCTGGACCAACTACCCTCTGCAGTCGAGGTTTTCTGTTGGATGCTGTGGAAATGGCGGTGGTTCTTATAATGTATTTCCTCTTGAATATGAAATTTGAGGTGTGCAATCTCTGCCCATGCTGCCCGGAGCTGAGCCCTAAGATCTCCAATGGCCCAGCATGTAGGACAGTGTCCTAAATCCTGTAAGACTGTCCTTCTGAAAATTGTTCCACAGTACCTGCAGTTAATGATATCCATTCCAGATAAGTTGCTGGGTTTATAACCTAGTCAGAGTAATTAGAAGGAAAAGAAATGCAAGTAATGGTTTGATTGTGTTTTGTTTTTGTTTTACTTGTTATAACAAGTTAAATTACTAGTGCCCTGTAAATGAGCTCACCTTGTGGATGCCCACTGATCTGCCCTTCCTGCTCTGCCACAGGAAATGTCACAACTGTGGTACCCTATAAAGGAGTGTGAGAGGGGTGGTTGGGGATGGGGTGGGTGGCTGGGCCCTTCCCCCACGAAAAGAAGAACCACAGACGAAAAGAACAAGGAGGTAAGAGCAGAAACAATCAGTCAACAACAAATGCAGTAACCCTGAAAGCTTATCCTAATGTTAGATAAAACTGTAAAACCTGTAAAACACCACCTGTAATAATTTCACAGAAGATATACTGTAAGAAACACTTTGCTACAGAGAAAAATAAAGCAATGAAATGTTAGCAACAAACAGTAGCAATCCCTGAGTGTAAAAAATAAAAACAACACCACACAGTAAATCTGCTTAGCCAAAAGAAGTCTTAATCCTTTTCCCTTGCTCTGGTAAGTTTCTCTACTCTGCCTTTCAAGCAGTCTTAGAAGGAAAGAGCTCAGGTGAAGCTAGGTGCCTTGGCCAGCAAGCCAAGTCTTCTACCCAGACCCTTAACTGCCCAGCTTGTTAACCAGTCTTCTGTGAGGGACAGTGTCAAAGGCCTTACTAAAGTCCAGACAGGACATGTTCATCACCCCTGATCCACCACCCTCATCACCCAGTTAAAAAACATGATCATGTTCGTCTGGCATAATCTCCACTCTGTAAACTTCAAGGACTTCCTCTCCCACTTCATCACCTGCTTCAATGCTGCCTGTGACCACTTCACCCCTTTTACTAAACTGGCAGTCAAGGGCTCCAATACCCCTTGGATAACACTGGCCCTTCTTGACCTCATGTGCTTCCGTGATAACTTATGGCATAAGGCCCCCGAATCTGGCCTTCCCACTGACAGGCAACGGTATAGAGCTGTCAGGAATAAATGTACCTGGGAGATTCAAAGGCAACTCATTTTCAGGAAGCCCTCTCTTCCTCCTGGGATTCTGGGCATAAGTTTTGGGAAAACATTAAAGTACTTAATGGAAAAACAGCATCCCCTCCACCATCGCAACTTGACATTAATGGTACCACCTCACCTGACCCTGTGGTTATAGCTAACATCTTAAACTCCTCCTTCTCAGACCTTAGCAGCATCCTCCTGTCTAATTGTTTTGACCCCCCACCAAGTCGCCTTCCTTCCCCACCCCCTACTTGATACCCCACTCTTCTGATTCAGGACTATTCCCCACCCCCGAGAGGCTAAACCCTACTTATCTAGAGTTCTGGGTAAGTCCTGGCATAGTGGGGACACTTTAGACCTAAAACTCCTTCACCTGGCTCTGGATATAGTCCTCGTCTCTCTTACAAAAATTCTTAACCTCTCTCTCTTTCTTGGCCAGTTCCCCATCCAATGAAAAGTGGGTGTCATCACGCCTGTCCTCAAAGGAGGGGGCCGCACCTCTCCAATAACTGCCGCCCCATCTCTATTCTCCCCCCCAAGGCCCTGGAGAAAATTGTCTCAGACCAGCTCACTGACTACCTGACTAAATATAACCTCCTTTGCAAAGAACAGCATGGATTCAGGAAGGGGCACAGCACCTCAACTGCACTGCTAGAATTCAGCACCTTCCTACACAAAGCCCTAGACCATGGACACCTAGTTGGGTCTGTGTACATAGACCTGACTAAGGCGCTCAACATGGTCAATCACCCTCTCCTACTAGACTCTCTCCTCACTCTGGGTCTTGCTTCCGAGCCCATCTCCTGGTTCGAGAGCTACCTAAGTGGTAGATCACAGTGTGTCAAAATAAACTCCACTCTATCTGACAGTCTGCCAGTTCACTCTGGCATCTCCTAAGGATCCATATTAGGGCCACTTCTCTTTGGCCTTTTTTTAAAATCTCTCTCAAAAGCATGTTCTGGCCAAATGCTTTTATTCGCACTTATCTTCTGCAATCACCGTGACACCCCCCCCCTTCAGCTTGCCCTCCAGAGTCTTTTCTCTGAAACTGAAACATGGTTCTCTGCCAATAAACTGGTGTTAAATTACAAAAAAACAAAGTCTATGGTCTTCACTCATCATCTAAACAAATACAGGGGCACCCTGCTGTTCATACTTAACTGTCAAAACTCATAGCTAGAACAAGGGACTTCCTTTAAATATTTGGGTGTTACCCTTGACTCCTCACTAAACTATCATGAACATATCCATTGTCTTAGCTCTGCCACAAATGCCAGAATTGGTCTCCTTTACAGGAACAAATGGTATATGCCTCCTGTAGCCTTCCATCTAGCGGTTACCTCCTCTGTCCTTTCACTATTGGATTACGGGATCATCTTCTATGGTCCTGCTGACAGTACCGCACTTGGCAGAATTAAGGTCACCCCGAATAGGGCCTGTCATCTTGTCACAGCGTGTGATAGGATGACTCACACCTGTAACCTTTATCGGCTCTCCAACTGGCTAAACTTTGAGGGCCAGCTGAAATATAACACCTGCTTCCTTGCCAGGAAGATTGTCAACGGTCACTCCCCCACCGGGCTCCTTAACCTCATTCAACATGCACCATCCACAAGGAATACTAGAGGCTCAGCTAAAGTCACATTGCTTGTTTCATTCTGCAGAATGTCCTTGGGGCAATGTGCCTTCCACTATAGGGCTCCACTCTGGCTAAATGATCTGCCCCCTGATACGTCATCTGTCCAGAACCTTGGTTGTTTCAAACTCAAACTCAGAGAGCAACTACTCACCGCCAGTACCTGTGACTGCCCCTGAGCAGTCCACTCACATAGTCGCCCCTCTTTTACTGGTGTGCCAAGCCAAACCTCTGTGCCTTCTGCCACCGTCCCTCGTCTCCCTCTATTCTGATTGATTCTTCTGATATATTGTGCCTTTATCTAAGTGTCTGTTTCATTGGCTTAGAAAACCTTGTATCATCATGTGACCTTTTTAGTAATTAATGTTTTATTTATTGTAACAGTAGATAATTTTGCTACAGGACTGCCTTGTAAACCGGACTTCAAAGTCCAAATGACATGAATTATCCTGTAGAAAAATAAAGTTTTACCTACCTACCTATCTCCTTGAAATTTGAATGTAAGCAATAGCTTAATTTGCTTGAAACCTTTGTACCATACTTGACTCTGGGTTCTTTTACCCTCTGCATTCATTTGTAATACCTTTCATTGTATTGTCCATTTCTCTTGTTTTGTACTTCCATGACATGGAGCCTTTGCAAAGGAGTCTCTGACACAAAGGTTTGCAATTCCAATCTCCCAATAAATAAAATAAAATAAAAATAAACCCGTGCTGTCTGTCATCTCGGAGACCACTGGCTGTAAGGTAATCGACAATTCTCTCCTTCAGGAGGGACTCCATAAGCTTACCGACACACAAAAGTGAGACTGACCGGTTGATAATTGCGTACCTCCTCCCTACTGCTGCTCTTGTGAAGCAGCACATCTGCCCTTTTCCAGTCCCCTGGAACCCTCCCCATGTCTAGCTGCATATCAAACAGTTTAGTCAGTGGTGCTGCCAATACCTCCTTAAGCTCCCTGAGCACTCCTGGATGAAGGGCGTCCAGACCCATTACCTTGTCCACCTTCATCTTGCCCATTTCCTCCAGGTCCCTACCTTCTTTGAATGGGCTACAGTCTACCCCCTGCCCCCTGTGTCCCTCTCTCGCAACTCTGGTCCCTTACCCTCCCTTTCCACCGTGAATACTGAACAGAAGTATCTATTCAGCAAATCTGCCTTCTGAAGATCACCCTCTACTGCCCCCGGAAAGTCTCACTGTCCCCTGCTTGGATTTCCTTTTCTTGCTGACATAACTGTATTACTGTATCACATATTACTTGACTCCCCAGGGTCAGTTCAGCTGATGTGTAGGAGACAGCACCACTGTAGGCACCTTCACTCTGGCATTACTGACTAATGACCACATATGTTATGTGCAGCTCACATTAACTTGATCATTACTCTCACTGGACCATATGCTGATTACCAGTGTGGCGACACATACCTGAACTTAATCTATGGCATTAGCTGACAATCTCCTTTAGGCAGAGCCAACATCTTCGATATTCATCCCGGCTTGAGATTCCCCAGACAAATAGTCGGTACATATCCTACCTGTTTCTGCAGCTCAGCTTTGGACATCAGGACTCTCACTATCTTCAGCTCAGTTGACAGTATCTCTCTGGTGCTAGACTGAAATTGCCCTTAAAGGGTGAACACCCAGTTATGAGAGATCCTTTATGTGCTGCAAGGTAGTGAGGGACACCCTTTGAGTGACAGCTGCTTAGGGCACTCCCTCCCTCCCTCTCGGTGACTCCCTTACATTTCCATTGAATTAATGGCGATCTACACTAAATGGCCTCAGAACTACAAATTCCCCGTGTCATCACAGCTGACCTGGTATCTGTCCCTGGAGGCTACTAGATGACTAGACATGGAGTTCTGCTATTTTTAGAATTCAAAAATTTTTATTGAATGATTATAATAAAAACAAACAATAATACATTGTAAAATCTATATACATCATTCAAGTAAACCTTAAAATGAACCATCACAGTAAATACAAACCGTACTGTTACTAAAATATTAGGTAGTACTTTTGCAGAAGGTAGAATATAGAAAAGGATTCCAGATATCTAGGAATTTTTCTACCTATCAATACAGACAAAAGTCAATCTTTCATATGATGATCTGGTACAAATGTCATCTAGCCATTCATTCAAGGTAGGAGTGTAGATTTGTTTCCAATGGCTTAGAATTATGTTTTTAGCTGAAATCAAAGCAGCCAATAGTCATAAAATATTAGGCGTAGACCAAGGTTCTAGTTCAGAAGTGATGCCCAACATTACTAGTTTGTCAGTTGGTACAATCTTTTTTTTTAATCATAGAATAATTTTTATTGATTTTTGTATAACCCCCCTGTTACCCAGGGTTACTAGAATCCCAGTAAGACCTAGTGGTAGGCAGGGAAGGCAGCTTATGAAACTCCAGTTAAATGGATTTCATATTGTCTCACTCTGTTCTCAGTCTCAGCTGTGACTGAAGGATGACATCATTTTAGAACTGTTGCAGCTGCATAAGCCACACTGGAATGTTGTAGTTGGAGGTTAGAGTAGAACGTTGGGGAATTTGAAGTCATTCTGTAGAGTTAAGTAGAGTCTGTTGCAGTCTGAAGGAGGTGCTCTGCTGTAAGCAGGCCCTCAGAGCTCTAAGCTCCATCAAAGAGCTATTTTTGTTGTATAGGTGTGTGTTCTCACCTGAAGAGGAACACAAGAAGAACACATTGAAATGGTAGAAACCACTTTCAGTGGTTCAGGGCCCCACCCCTGCGGGGATGGGAGGAAGGAATCAGCCTGCTTCCAGGGGCAACCCCTCTGGTCTGGCTAGGGGGAAAAAAGAAGCTGCCTGATTTAAGTTCGTGCTGAGGCACCAGAAGTTCTGGACGAGATTTCTTTTGAGGAGAAAATGCCTGTGGGGCACCTGCAACCAAGGGGTGAGTTCACTCTGCTAAAGGGCCAGTTGTTTTCACCTGAAACAAAATGAAACTAAAGTGACTGTTACTGTGGGGTCAGGAAAAGACAGCCAAGTACAGTTTGGAAGATGTGGGGATTGGACTGCTTAACTCTGTGGGGGGTCTAGAGTAATGGACACAGCCACTTAATTAAGTATGTTCACATTCAGCACAAATGGGATGTAAAGACAGTAGATTGAATGTGAATACATTTAAAAAGAATCTACACAGCAAAGTGTTTTAAAGGATGAGGTGTTACAGTCCAGAGAAATGGCCGGGTATGAATTATGGGAGCGAGAGGTGGGAGACCCCCCCATCAGTAGTAACCAAATTCACCTCTACGGGTTTACTTTGGGACACCTGTTGCTTTCTCTTAGGTACTTGGCCAGTGCCTGAGAAAAGTACCCACACGTGGGATTGATGAGGAAGATTCCCTGATGGAGCAGTAGTGCTCATAGGTGGTTTAGGGAGCCACCAGTAACTGTTTCCATGCTATATGAAAAGTGTCCAAGTGGCTGGCAAGGGAGCTGAGCCAGGGAAAACCCAGAGCAGTGTACAAGTTCGGGCTGTGTGCCCAGTGTGTTTCAGAGCCTGAGGGCTAAAGTGAATGAGGATGTGTTCTGATCTCCATAAATCTGCATTACCAGACGTGTAGCCCCGTGGGGGTCCATCTAAGCTTTGTTTATTCTGTTGGGTGTGAATAAAAGCCACACTTTAGAATCCCACTTCTGGTATTGGACATTACAGTTATTGCTTCCTTTGTCTGGAGTTACTTGGGTGCCCCTGTTGCAGAGCAGCCAAACCTAGCCAATGTGCCGAGTGACACGTTCCTCCCCGAACCCAGCCCACCAGTTAGAGTTGTCAATATAGAAATGGCATACCTGGGTGGGGGTTACATTTGTTTTTCCTTATGAACCATACATCAGCTCATAGTTACATAACACCACATGTAACAAGCAGCTACAACATAACATTACTCATATAGCTAGTTGTCCATAGCATAGTTCAGCAATGATAAAACTCAACAGGCAATGTTACAGTGTGTAAGTTCTTTACAGTGGAGCACCGTTGGGAGTACCAAACATACCAGAAAGGGGAATAGAAGCATCAGTATGTAGTAGAGAACCAGAAAAGCGGAGCCTTCGTGAAAACTATGGAAAGGTAGATATCACAGGTGGTTTGAGTTGGAGGGTTGTTACAGGGAGTAGGGACCTAGCAAAGAGGAGAGTGCAGGTAAGCTTCCCATTTAGCAAGGTATTGATCTAGTCATCCCTGGTGTGTATAGGAGAGGCACTCTAGAAGGGAGAGATGGGCTAGGGTGGCATGCCAGGCTATTCGGGTGGGTAAGGTTGCTTGACGCCAGTGCATTAACAAGTCTTTTGGCCTCTAAGAGGGCCAATGACACCCAGAGGCGATGCGGTGTACTGAGGGCAGTTAGAGAGGTAATGTCTCCCAGAAGAAGTTTGGCATCTGCCAACAGGACCCGTGAGCCCAGTACCAGAGCACATTGGTGGGCCACAAATGACCAGAAGGGGGCAGTCTGAGGACATGTCCAGAGGACATGTAGCAAACTTGCCTCGGGTAGATGGCATCGCCAACAATTTGAATGCCCTAATAGACCACAGGCATGCAAGGTGGCCTGTGTATGGTGCCAGAAAAGCAACATTTTTAACTGTAAAAAGTGTCTCTGTGTGCAATATGTGCCTCCTGAATACACTGAGCCCAGGAGTAGTAGTAGTAGTAAAAAAATTGTATTCATTATAAATAATGAATTGGTTACTTAACTGAGTCGAAACTCATTTCCAGTGGGATCCATTAAAATAACATACATAACAATGTAATTCTAACCCATATTACTAAAAACAACATATTGCAATACAGACATACAATATTAAATAAATAAAAAACTAACACATTACAACGAATCCATAGCATATCAACTAAAAAACAATAAAATATATGTATATATATATGTAAAATATACATAGGGAGAAAAACAATAATATATTATTGCACTCACTCATACTCGACCGCCTATCAAATATACTTCACATGGCATTTTTTAAGATACCTTTAACTTCCTTGAACTAAACCAGTTCTTAATCTGTCTAGTCCTTCTTTTACCATCATAGGTTCTAATCTTAACTGATAATAAATTCCATAGGGACGGACCTTGATGCAAAAAAATTTCCTCTTCCTAATTTTGTATTATATTTTGGTGGCAAATAATCTATTCCTCTTGCTGCTCTAAGACTAGGTTTTATTTTTCTTTCTTCCAGACCATCTTTTATATATCCTGGGACTTTATCAGAGAAACATTTTTCCATGTACAATAGCACATGTAAAGACCTTCTGTCATCTAATTTAAACCATCCTAGTTCTTTATAGCGCTCCTCCCTATGTGTCCTTCTTGGGGCCATGGTAATATATTGTGCCATTTTATTATATAATATGTCTAATCTCCCTAAAGATGTTAAATTGGCCCCCATATATACCAAATCTGTATTCTAGTAATGGAAGTACTGTTGTATTTACTAAATGGTTTCTAATTTCCTTCATTGTACAATGTCTAATCCTATACAATGCCCCCATATGTCTGTTAATTATTTTTATCAAGTATTCTATATGTTTTTCCCATTTTAAGGAACAATCAAAATAAACACCCAAATAGTTATAACAATCACTTGTTATAAACTTTGAACATCATATGTTTTTATCTTCATAAGCCCCTCAGGTTGATCATTACCTATTCTTCTCTGAAAATACATTATTTGAGATTTCTTTGGGTTCAAAATAAGTTTTGATGAAACCAAAAAATGTTGAAATTCATCAAATGCTATTTGTAATTTACTTTCAATCAGATCCAATTTGTGTCCTGGTAGATAAATTATTGTATCATCAGCATATAAGTGGAATTTTATTTCAGAATTAGAGAATTTTATGGAATTAACATATACATTATACAACAACTGTCCCAATAGTGAACCTTGTGGAATGCCTGTTTTTATTGTGGACGTTTTTGATTTCCACTGATCAATCACTACAAACTGTCCTCTATCAATTATATATGATCTAAACCAATCCACAGCCCTATCAGATAGACCAATAAACCGAAGCCTGGACAGGAGGATATCGTGGTTTAAAGTGTCAAATGCCTTAGAAAGGTCCACATACATGGCACCCACTGATAAACCCCTGTCCAGGCTTTCGGATAGAGAACCAGTGACCTGCAAAAGTGCAGAGGTAGTGCCATGAGAAGCTTTAAAGCCCGATTGGTATTTATTTAAAATGTTATTTGTTCAATGTAATTTGAGACCTGTTTTACAACAAGCCCCTCAAAAACCTTTGCAATAACAGGCAAAAGGGAAATAGGTCTATAATTGCCCAATTTCCCCTTCCTCCTGATTTGTAAACTGATACCACCTTTGCAATTTTCCACATGCTTGGAAACTTGGATTGAGACAGTGACATATTATACAATTCACTTAAGGGATAGGCAATTATTGGGGCAGCATACTTTAGCATCAGACTGGGTATGCCATCGTCTCCCCCAGCCTTATATGCATCTATCTTACCCAAAGCTTCAATCACCTCATACACTTCAATGGGAAAAAATCAAAATGTATTTGATAAAGTTTCATTCTTACACAAAGTATCATTCAGCTTTAAATTACCTGGAGTGCCATTACTATTTACTGCCAAAGATTCTTGAAGTCCCAGGCCTGTTGTAAAAAAATCATTAAACTCATCCACCACCTTAATGCTCAAAGGGACCTTAACCCCAGACAGTGTAATATTGAGGTCAGCCACCCATTTTAGCCTACTAGAGGTCGAAGGATCCAGTTGGGCATCATGCCAGGTCCGGTAGAAAGGTCCCACAATTCCATTGGAGGAAGGGGATTTATGGAGGCGGGCCAGCCAAGACCACTTACTATCCATACATTCCCAGGGCATTATGGCCTGCAGCACACTATGGATTTGGAGATACCTCCAGAAGTCTGTGTTAAGAATGTGGAACTTCTTACGTAATTGCTCAAAGGATACTAGCAAGTGAGAGCCCATTGCGCAGAGATCTTGAGCATGGCGGATACCCTGTGCCTCCCAGGTAGCCAGTGGATAGGGCTCCCTCCCACTGTGAGGAGTTTATTGTGCCACAAAGGGGTGTAACTCCACGGGGGGACCTGCCTATGGGGGAGTCAGAGACAGAGACATAAGAGAATGCCATGCCCTCCTAGTTTCTATCATTGTGGGGTGTAGATTACATACGCCCTTGATTCCCATGTCAAGAAGTGAATGCAGGGTATAACCATTTGCTAGGCTAGTTTCAAGGTGAACCCAAGGCACTGGGGGCAGGGAAGAAGGAACAAACCACCTAGTGGTGGTGGCTGTCATGCAGGCTACATGACATCCCTGAAACCAAGGGGATCCCAGTCTGCCCTTCAACCAGTGCGCTCTCAGTTTGTGTTTGCTCCACCTGGGGGACTTCCCCTCCCATAAGAAGCGAGACACCAAATTTTCCAAGGAGGCAAACAATTTAGGAGAGAGGCGTGTTGGCAAATTTTTAAAGAGGTACATAGCCTTTGGGAGTAGAAGCATGTGTACTGCAGCCACCTTCCCAGGTAGGGATAGTTGGAGTTTCCGCCAGCGCTCTTCCTCGGATGATAGCTGAGTCAGAAGAGGAGAGAAGTTTGTTACTTCTAGATCTGACCATTTAGTGGGAATACATATGCCAAGATAGGAAAACCCCTGGGCTGCCCATTTAAGTTCCGTTCTGTCTAGGCAGCTTCTGGAGCATGCTGCATTGAAAGGGGCAAGTATAGTTTTCTTTTGGTTTGCCTGCAGTCCTGAAAGGGTCGCAAAGGACTGTAGGAGGAATAACACTGCAGGCAAAGCCCATTGTGGACTGGCCAAAGTTAACAGTAGAGCATCTGCTTAGGCAACAACTAGGTAGGAAGTGCCGACTACGTCGATGCCAGTGACCTCCATCAAGGCAATAAATGCTCAGATGAGAGGGTCTAGGGCCACTAAGAAAAGGAGGGGGGATAAAGAACAGCCCTGCTGGGTTCCTCTGTGCAAAGGGAAGGGTGCTGAGATAGTGGTATTTGTTAGTATTCTGGCCATTGGAGAGCAGTAGAGCATAGACACCCACTGGCAAAAGGTGGGGCCAAATCCGTATATTTGGAGAACCCTGTGTAAGTAGTCCAACTCAATCAAGTCGAAGGCTTTGGTAAAATCTATGGCTAGGGCGGCCATGGAGAGGGTGGAATGAGAGGCTAGCCATTTAAGAGTAAGCAGCAGTCTGATGTTGTCCAGCCCCGATTTGCCCCTCATAAAGCCAGCTTTAGCCAGATGAATTATAGAAGGTAGTACCTCCAGCATCCTAGAAGCCAAGATTTTAGCTAGAATCTTGGTGTCAATGGAGAGTAGAGAAATGGGATGGAAGTTGGCACAATCTAAAGGGTCATTGGATTTCTTTGGTAGGAGAGTTATCAGGGCTTCCCTCATGGTTGGGGGGAAGGAGCACACCGTGTGAGCCTCTTGGAGAGTCCGGAGCAGTGACTGAGTTATATCACTTCCTAGTGCTTGGTATAGCTCGTCAGACATCCCGTCGGGGCCAGGGGCTTTGCCTTTTGCCATGTTAGACAGCGCTTGTGTGATCTCATCTGTTGTGATTGGAGAGTCCAGCTGAGTCACTTGGTCAGGGGTAAGGCCAGGTCTCTTGAAGCATTTGGTGAAATTAACCAACTCCTTCCCCAGCTGGAGTGGGGGAGAGAGAAGAATGTGATTTACAGAGAGTCTGATAAAAGGACTTCATGGTATCATTAACCTGTTGGGGGTCATGAGCTGTCTTGCAACGCCCTGTCCCTAAGGGCATGGATTCTAGAGGCAGCTTGCTGTTTCTGCAGCCTATAGGCCAAAAGTCGGCCACTTTTCTCCCCCCATCCCAATAAGCATGTTTGGCCCACAGAAGCAGCCATTCAGCCTTCTAGTGGAGGACTGTATTAATCTGGTATTTCACGCTTACTGTCTGCCGTTGTAGGGAACCATCCCAGCTGGAGGAATTGAGGGATTTAAACCACTTCTCCAGCTCTGTTAATGAGCCTGCAATTTAGTCAATGTGGCTCGTCTAGCTTTGTTTTGGGAAGCAGCGAAGGCAATGATGTGGCCCCTAAACACTGCCTTGAAGGCTTCCTAGACCATGCCTGGGGAGACTCCACAGTGTGCATTGACAGAGAGGAATTCTCTCATGGCTTTGGAGATGGTCTGACAAAAATCCGGATCTTTTAGGAGCACAGGATTGCATCTACAGTGAGTGCCAGAAGGGGGTTGTCCTGTAGGAGAGTACATGGCTAGGATAGAGGCGTGATCAGAAATCAAGATGTTACCAGTTTTAGTGTGGGAAAGATGCTGGTCAGCTTCTGTGTTAGCAAGCCAAAAGTCTATTCGGCTGTGCGTGAGGTGCACAGGAGAATAGTAAGTGTAGTCACGCCCGGTGGGGTTGTCCCTGTGCCAGATATCTGCTAATCCCCACTCCACTTGTAAGTTGTGGAGTGCCAGCAGGGCTTTAGGTATGGCCTGGGGGGTTGGCTTAGATTTATTCAGAAAGATGTCTGGGACCATGTTAAAATCCCCTCCTATAACAGTGGGAATAGAGGATCCCACGGGGATAGGGAGGAAAGGGCCTGGCTAATTGTGGGAAAAACTTCAGATCAACATTAGGGGCATACACATTACAAATGAGTAATTTCCTCTCCTGGAGAGGACAGTCTCGCAGCTACCCATCTGCCTTGTGAGTCCTGATGCTAATCCTCTACAACCCAAGGGGAGGAGCGATGGATCAATATGGCCACCCTTTCGCTTTAGAGGAGGCCGAACTTGCACAGACATTTCCCATCCAGGATTTCTTCATTCACGACACTGATCTGCTCAACAGATGAGCCTTCTGGATCAGGGCTATATCTGCATGGAGAGAACGAAGGTGTAGCACCTCCGTGTGCTTTATAGGATGATTGAGACCTTTGACATTCCAAGACACTAGCACAGACTCTGAGGTGTGGGAACCTGGCATTATTGTGCAGTATGGGGAGAAGATAAAAAGAGTGGTACTTACTCAGATCCAGGGAGGGGAAGGAGGCAGTTAGAGAGTGGATATCATATAGGATGTGCAAGACCCCAACTAACCTAGATACCAGCCTGTAGCACTCAGTTAGACAGAGGTGGCTCAGAAGAGAGGAAATAGGTACACCCACCATTCAGATGAGCTGCAAGGAAACAAATAACAAGAGGCTATGAGAAATGCAAAGTCAAATGCTTAAAATTTGAAATCACAGCAATATTATAGTAACCAAAGGGCAAGAAAACAACTGCCCTAAATAGTGAGAGAATTAACACTGCACAAACACTGTACATGGAAAAGAAAGAAAGTGCAAACGCGCTATAGGCTCAGAGCTTGGGCGAAAGAAGGTAGCCGTGTAAGACTATCCTCAGCTTCGCAGGCTCACGAACCAAATATCAGTGAGGTAACTGCAACCAACCATATGAGTCCTCCCAACAAAGAGCAGACGGAAGGTTGGGCACCAGAACCTCTGGGGGGGGGGGAGGATTAGAGTGAAAAAAAGGGGGGAGGGACAGGGTGGGTGAGAGGGTAACCTCTCATACCAACCATGTTGTAGGCCCCTCTCTATTATGGGACTAAAGCAGACAAAGGGTGCTAGCTATGAATACACCCGCTATGTGCCCATGCTATATGTATATATATTGGGTACTAGTTTACCATTAGGAGGACACTATGCCCTAGTAGGGGGACTGGAGCCAAGCAGGTAGTTCTCCCTCATGGCCTTACCAGGATTAGCCAAGTTATGGTGCTGTCAAGTGGGATAAAGGACCGTAGGGCATTAAGCATGAGCTCCATTGCGGCATTGCCAGACAGCCTGACTAGTGTTGAAAAAGGGGGAGCACATAGCAGACTGAAATGGCACCTCTACATCAATAACTGAACAATCAACTGCAAGTAAAGGTAACTTAGAGTGTCCAAGGTTAGCCAGATGGTCCTTCGGCCCACCCAGTATGTGTTGGGGGGGAATACTACAGGCTGAGAAGCTTCAGTGGCCACTGTGGCAGTATAGGAGATGAGGCCCGGTCTCATGGGAGTCAGAGCTTCCACTAGTGAGTCATCAGGAAGTTCAGCCCATTTGGGCGCTGCAGCCATATCCATATCCAGAGGTTCGGGTAAAGCAGATTGGTCACAGGGAGACAAATGACTTCTGTCCTCCCTGGAGACTTTTGCAGAGGGAGCAGACATCCGTGGATCTTGTGTGGGCAGGGTGCCGCTTCTGGTCCATTGACGCTGGTGGTGAGATGGCTCTGAGGAGTGTGTGGGCAGTGAAGGAATGGCTGCGTCTTGAAGAGTAGGGGCATTATTGGTGTGGCTGTGAGCCAAAGGGCCAAGCATGACAGGGGGACTGCAAACCAGCGTTGCACTTCCAGCTGCAAAGGTGTCCTCCGGAGCACTGCTACAAGCATTTTGGTTCCGCTTAGAGACAGAGTCCTGGCTGGGGTCCCAAAACCTTCTGGGGGTTGTAGTCGGGATGGGGTGATCAGGTCAAAACTTTGCAAGCCACTTTTCGATGTCGGCTGGATGATCTGCCAGGAGTTCCCTGCCCTCTTTAAAAACTAGGAGACTGGTAAGACCTCTTAATTTGAACTGTAAGTTGTTCTGATAGAGGAATTTTTTCAGGGGGCCAAAAGCTCTTCTTCTGGAAGCAGTCGCTTGAGCAAAATCTCTGTAAAAAGACACAGTGGCCCCTTGCCATCTAACTTCCCCCAGATCACAAGCAGCTCGTAGCATTCTTTCTTTAGTTGTATATCGTAGGAAGTAGGTGATGATGGGCCTGGGCAAAGACATATGCCTGTCCTTGTGCCCCACCACTCTGTGAGCTCTTTCCACATCCACGGATCCTCTCCAGTAGTCCCCCAGCATAATGGGGAGGTTATCATTCAAAATCCTCTCCATGGATTGACCTTCAGCTCCTTCAGGAATCCCTATTATTCTCAGATTGTTCCATCTAGCACGGTTTTCCTGATCTTCAGTTCTGTCCCAGAGGGTAGCTAACCATTCCTCATGCAGTTGTAGGTGCTGATACAGTTTAAAATGCTGTTGCTCACAAACGGCCATCCGCTGTTCAGCCACATTCATGCAGTCTTGCAATTGTCTTACATTGGATGCAGTCCCCGACAAAGTGGTATTGATATCTTCTACCCTGGTGAGAACTGCCTCCAGCATCCTAGGTATATACTGGAGCGAGTCGCCTACTGAGGTGGGTTGAACAGGTGGCTGCACACCTTGAATTGGTGGGTTGGGAGGACCTTGGGCTGACATGGTAGCACTGCACCTAGATGAGGGATGGGGTGCCAGGGCAGAGATGACTGGTTAAAGTACAGCTTTCCTTACAGTGAAGTGGAGAGAAAAGAAACTCGCTGTCCCCAGTGCTGAGTACCGGTAGAAGGCCACGGCTGAGAGAGGGCCTATGCGGCCTAGAATGCGGGATGCCTCGTGGATACTGATGCTACTAGTGGCAGTATATCATCACGGAATCTACTAAAATAGGCATCGCCTGGTAGAGGGCACGTTATCCTACAATTATGTGCATTAGGGAGGTCTGGATGTCCCAGGATTGCGGCGCCAAAGCCTGGATACTACCTAAGTGGGAGAGAGCTCTAAGATTAGGCAGCCATCGCGCTGGTGGCCAGGCCACACCCCCGCTACAATCTTTTTATTCAGAATTTTTTCACAAGCTCCAAAAATCTCATCCCAGAATTTCTGAAGTAGCGGGCACAATCAGATAATATGTGTAATAGTACCAATATCTTTTAAACATCTCCAACAAATATTGGTATTGGTAAGTCCTCGTTTGAACAATTCCTCTGGGGTGTGATGCCATCGGTGGGAAATTTTATAAAGTACTAATCTGCCTTTAGCTTCTTTGCAAGCCTGGAGATCAAACATCCAGCTCTGATCCCAATCAGACATTGAAATAGTAGTACCTAACTCAACTTCCCATTTTGGAATTAATGACTCCACTGAATTTTCTTTAGAATCTATAATCATATTGTGTATTATTTTGTAATCCTTGTAGGTGGAGAATATTTTATCTAGAGGATGCGTGGGGGGTAATGATACTGAATCATTTATGCTTTCAGAATTTGTCTGAGTTGCAGGTATCTAAAAAATTTGGTTCTGGGCAATTTGTATTTACTGGCTATATCGGCAAAAGGCAATAGTGTTGACGTACTATGATCTATTATGTCACTTAGGAAATAAATGTCCCTTTCATCCAGCTCCTCCAGCCCAAGACTTTGCCCTCACCTTGAAAAAGTTTTTTATACCAAATAGGACAGTGTGGGGGCTGGCAGTATAGCCTATAGGTTAGAGTAACGAGCTGTGAACGAGCTTGGTACATCTAGCAGACCAGACCTTGGTTTGGTTCTCACAACCTCCACTTGCAAACTATCACTCTGAGCAAGTCACTTAACCACCCAGTGCTCCCAGGTTGCCCCTGAAAACAGGCACTTGTGCCTTGTGGGCCTTACCCGGTTACCAAAGACTAAAATAAATGAAAAAGACTAAAATAAAATAAATGCCGGGTTCCATTCGAATTCCCTGGCAATCTTGGACCAGGCTGTCGATGTCGCTTTTGAGGATAGGGTGAGACTTGACTTCTTTAGGAAGTTCCGCAAATAGAATGACTCTGGGATTTGCTCCTTTCAGCAAGCGTGTCTCAATATCCACCCACCCCGGTGTCAGATTAGTGTCCTGTAACCATAAAGACTGAACATTCTGTGCTACTAGAAACATGTCATGTCTCGTTCTAAATGCTGGATAGTTAAAACCACCTATATTCCTGGGTTGTTGCAGCTTAAGCTTAGATATACGTACCGGTTTATCCTCTCACAGGTATTTTAGTAGCACAGAGTCCAATAACTTATAATTTTTCTCCGGTAGTTGTAGCGGTAAGTGACATAACAAATAATAAATTTTAGGAATGAGAATCATGTTTATTGCCTGTATCTTACCCCAGAATGACAAAAGCATTGGGTGCCACCTCTGTAGATCTAGTTTTAAAGACTCTATTAAATTAGTAAAATTAAGGGTGATAATTTGTTTAATATGAGCACAGAGTTCTAAGCCAAGGAAAGTAACTGTAGTGGTAGAGACTTTAAAATTATATTGACTGAAATTGCTGTTACCATTTAACTTTGATAGTGGGAGTATCTCCGATTTCTTAAAGTTTATTTTAAAACCTGAGAATAAGGAGAATGCACGTATAATATCCAGTAAGGGGCCTAGAGATTTACCTGGCTCTGAAAGAGTGAGTAGTAAATCATCTGCATAAACCATGAGTTTATTGTACTTACGCAACCCAGCGCCTTTAATCTCAGAAGTTGACCTAATTTTAATGAGCAAGAGTTCTAAGGCCAAAATAAACAATATAGGTGAAAGAGGGCATCCTTGTCTAGTCCCTCTATGTATAACAAATTTATCTGAGGGCACACCATTTACTTTAACTGTGGCTGAAATCTTATTATAAAGAATTCCTATCCATCTACAAAACTGTTCCCCTAAGTTATATTTAGATAAAATGCTCTGTAAGTATCCCCATTCTAGCCGATCAAAGGCCTTGTTGGCATCCAAGGACAACAGAAAAGGCTTAATGGCAGAGTTTTTTGTATTATATATGGTATGTAGAGCCTTCTTGATCAGGTCTGCACTATTTCGGCCTTTAACAAAACCCACTTGATCAGAATGAATAAGTTGTGGGATGGAAATTTTTAGTCTGTTAGCTAACATTTTCACTAATAATTTACAATCTACATTGATCAGGGAGTTAGGTCTGTAATTGTCGCATCTAGTGGGGTCTTTGTTCTTTTTTGGTAGTATACTTATGGCTGCTTCTCGCATAGAAGGGGGTAATGTACCTGACTCAAAAGATTCAGTAAAAACTCTATTTAACTCATTACCTCCTGGGCTGCCATTTTGTGTCAGGTAAACAATGAACAGTTCAGACTTCATGTGGAGCTCAGCGAGGCAATCTCCTGTATTGTTGCCTTGTAAAATTCACCTGAGAACCCATCTAGGCCTGGTACCTTACCAGTAGGTGTTGACATGGTTGCTTTAACTAACTCATCTTTCGTAAAAGGCTTATTTAATGCTATTTTATCTTTCTCAGAAATAGAAGCCATTTTTATATTACTTAAGAATAAGTTGAGCAGTTCCTCATTATGGAGCATTTCAGAATCATACAGTTTGGAATAAAACCTTTCAAAGCTTTTGGCAATTTGAGCTGCCGAGTGTGCTACTGTGTGTTTGCTAATTATAACTGAAGCAATTTTTGTGGATTCTGTACTCTTATAAAGCCTATGAGCTAATGACTTCCCTTGCACGTCACCAGATTCCCAGTACTTCTGTTTCAGTTGAAAGAGTGCAAATTCAACTTTGTGGTTATGTATGGTGTTAGCAGCATACTTTAAACCCACTACTTCTGAGACTAATTGTGATCTGAACACAAAGGGCCAGATATTCAAAACTTTGCCCCAGGGCTAGATTAGCACTGCTCGGTGGGCAAACTTAGCCTGTAGCACAATGCAAGCTATATTCAAGAGGAATAGCCCGGGGCAAACAGCTTCTGAATATAGCATGGGAATGAAGCTGTGCAAACTGGGATGAGAGTGCAGGGCAAACGTAGCCCTGGAATAAGATGGCACTGAATATAGCAACCAGAGGTTGCAAACCACAACAACAACACAGTGCACAGCGACGTGAGGGTAGGTAGAAGTGAACTATGTGGCCAATGTGTGTGCCAGCAAATGCATGGACCCAATACAGCTGCAGGCAGCAGTGGATGTGAAAGAACAGCGTTCAAAACTGTATAATATTCCCAGAACCATTAGCGCCATGCTAACACATTAGCGCGGCTTTAGTGTGGAGCTAAGCCATTTGCCCGGTGCTAAGATTTGCCATATTCAAAAGTTACATGCCAGTGAGCCTATTTAGGTAGTCTTTGGGCAAACAGCCAGATTAGCATCTCATTATGCCCTGATTTGCATGCAGTTTGCCCAGTGTTATTGCAGGGTCCCACCGCTCCACCTGTAGGTCAGTCTGGAAGTACAGGGGCTGGCCAGGTCTGGCCGCAGCTCCACCTGTTGGTCAGTCTGACAGTGCATGATGGTTGCTGCAGGCTACATGTATGCAGCATAGCATTGTGTACCCCAGGGGACAATACAGCATAGGCACAGGTGGTGGTGGTGATGCATGCAGCTGACACACTGTAGGGCATGCTACAGTGCACAGCAGATACCACAGTAGCAAGAGGGCCAGTAGTGTGAGGGACACAGCAATGCCTATGGTGTGTAGGGTAGTGAAGACCACTGCACTGTACACAGTGACAAGCCCACCTTGCAGGTGAGTACTGCCAGTGGACATTACTGTCACAATGTTGTATGACCCACAGATACTGCACCTCTGGCATGGGATGCTCATAGTGACATAAACATGGCCGGCTGCCTGTGCTGTGGTGTATGTACAGCTGTGCAGTATATGACTGGGGGGAATATACGATCGGACAGGCACACTAGTATTGGGGTATTCCCACTACGGGCCCATGTGCACTGCATGCTGTATCCCACCCTCGTGGCTGCACCTGGTCTGTGGTGAGGCCAGGCCACCCATACACCCTCCCCTCAGCACCCACCATGCCCACAATGCTGCATGTGTGTGCTCTGGCATCTGTTGGTCACCACAGACGTATGGCCTGCAGGTGTGTGCTGTATGGCCACACTACCATGGTGGCCCCCAAGGGCTGGGTCACCACATACTGCCTGGCATGGCAGCAGTTGACATCATTGTGGAGCCATCAGTGAGCAGCATGTTTTCTCCATGTCTGGCATTTTCTCTGTGTCATAGTCATATGTTAGGTTCACGCAAGATCACGCTAAAGCTGCGCTAATGCTGCGCAAGGCCACAGTGTCATGCAAAGCTGTTTGCCCAGAGTTAAGACCAGCTTTTCCTGGGTGGTAATTTGTCCTGTGCAAATGGTCGCGCTAAGTCGTGCTAAACACCTTAGTGCTGTGCTAGTCGCCGAATATCCCAACGCGCCTGTATTCATGTTCAGTTTGCCACTTTCGTATAATTATGGTTTGCCCAGTGCTAATTTTGTGGTTTGTGCACGCTATTTGGCCTTTTGAATATAGCAGACCTGCGCTAATCCTGCGCTAATCATGCGCTAAACCCGTGCAAGAGGTTTGCGCACTGTGCAAAGCTTTGAATATCTGGGCCAAAGATTGTACATATTGGGCTTCTTTTATTTTAATTTCTTTTTCTAGATTAGTCAGCTCCTCATTTTGTAATTTTTAGGGCTGCAGGTAGGCGGAGCCTGGAGCCCTATTGCGTCAGCTCTAAAAATGAGCTACAGGATTCAGACCGTAGAACACTTCCTTTGGAGTTTTCAAATGATTCTTCCACGTCTTTGCATTCCTCCAAATTAAAACTTGTAGTGCTGCAGATTGAACATACCTCCAGGGCTCAGTCAAATAGATTAATTTTAGTTCTTTCTGCAGCCTAGAGATTAAGAAACAAATGCTGTGGACAATAACATCTCCTCCCCAAACTTGAATTGGTTCAGTGAGTACAAGAAACACATGCTTACTTTTGAAACCAACTTGGTAAATAGCAGTTTTAGAGCTAATGCAAGAGGGCTGTTGATTAGACCCGTTTCAACACTGTTTTCTCAGCTTTTTTCATTGTAGTGTGACTTGCTATCTTTGGAGGCTAATAATTTAGTGACATGACATTCAACAGATAACAGCATCAACTGCAGTAGTGTCAAATTACAGTCTTAGTCAACTCTCCCAGTGTGTGTCAGCATTTCCTCTGAATAGTTGATTTATGTTAACCCTTTCTGGACCTAATTAGTGACATTGGATGCAGGAAGGGCTTTAAATGCTAGGCAGCTAATGTTTTAGGGATGGAATTACATAGAATGATAGTGATATCAACTGCAGTGTTCCACTGTAGGGCACCCTCCTTTTCCCTGTATTCTCCGTGTAAAACTGGGACAAAACTCCTGTAAATTTTTTTATGTTCAAATCAATACATGTACACAGCTGACTGCCTGTCAACTTATGCCTGTCAGTAAAATCACTATAACAAATGCTAAGGCTGTTTTTATTTATTTTAAATGGTAAAACTCACCTGCAACATATCACAGAGGCTATGGACAAATGCTGGAATCTCTCCAGCTTAGCTCTCAATGTTCACATGTCTCCAGAACCTCTTGATGGTATTTTAGCACTGTTACAATGTATTGACACAAACAGATAGCCTGGCTGAGATGCAGTATGTCATATTCAGTGGGCTCATACTTTTATCCATTTTGGCATAGTACTGACATAGGATAGCTTTGATGAAATGCAGGCTGTCATTTTCAGAGGGTCCTAATTTTACCCACTTCTGCAATATACTGATACACGTTAGCCTGGCTAAGATGCAGTATCTCATTTTCAGTGGGGTCTTACTTTTACTGGTACTGACAAACTATGCATATGTGAGTCTGGCGCATATGTAGTCATGTCAGTGCTGCCGTGATATGGCTGACTAGGGGGCAATTGGAACTCCTATGGTTTTATACTTGTAGGAAGGGTAATTAAATGCTAGGCAGCTAATCTTTTAGGGTTTTCATAGGTTGCAAAGGGCATTCTAGGGAATTACAAAGAATGATAGTGGTGTCAGCTACAGAGTTCCCAGATTGAACAAAGCATTTCTCTGTAGGTCACCCTCCTTTTCTCTGTAATTTTCATGTAAAACTGGGACAAAACTCCTGTACATTTTTCTGTATGCTCAAATCAATACATGTACACAACTGACTTTATTATGCCTGTCTGTAAAATCACTATGATTACTGGTGACCCCCTTTAATGACTGTCTCAAGTTCCTGTTTCAAATGCCGTAATAACTAGGCAGCCAGGTTATTACAGCGTTCGGTTGACATTCTGTGCTAGTTCTGAATGCTTACTGGCACTCAGCTGTCTCGAGCTCACAGATGCAGTGCAACCGCCGTTAGCGCCATGGAGCATTCAACAATTGCAGTGAGTGTCACTATCTTTTGATTCGATGGCAGCTTCCGTTTGTTCTCCCTGTATTTTTTTTTTTGTTTCCTCACTGATTAGCACCGGAACCAGCACCTCCATGACCTGGACAAGAAGGGACCTCTTAGAAGAAAAAGGAAATACCGTCCCAGTATGTCTCTTGTTTTCTCTTCTGCCCTTGTCTAAACTCTTTGCAACAGCAAATTATAAAAAATACTGGCTATGCTGAGTGTGCATTATGTTTTTTTTTTGTTTTTACACACCCTCGTTGTGTGATGACCAGGTAAACCTCTCGAGCTTTGCTCTCAAGGTTTACAGGGTCATCACGCAACTTGGGTGTGTAAAAAAAAAAAACATAACGCACACTTGCATAGCCATTATTCTCTATATAACAAATGTTAATGTAACCCCAGTCCGGTATGCCGTTTGTATCTGACAGCTCTACCTGGTGGGCTGGGTTCGGGGAGGAATAGGCCACTCGGCACAAAGGCTAGGTCTGGCTACTCTGCATAGGGGCACCCAAGTAACTCCGAACACAGGAAGCAATAACTGTAATGTCCAATACCTGAAGTGGGATTCTAAAGTGTGGCTTTTATTCACATCCAAACAGAATAAACAAAGCATGGATGGACCCCCACGGGGCTACACTCCTGGTAATGCAGATTAAAGGAGGCCAGAACACACCCTCATCACTTTAGCCCTCAGGCTCTACCACACACTGGGCACACAGCCTGGACTTGTATGCTGCTTTGGGTTACACAGCCCAAACTTGTACACTGCTCTGGGTTTTCCCCTGGCTCGGCTCCCTTGCCAGCCACTTGGACATCTTCCATATATCATGGAAACATTTTCTGGTGGCTCTCTAAACCACCTATGAGCACCTCAGATCCATCAGGGAATCTTCCTATTTAATCCCACGTCTGGGTACTTTCCTCAGGCACTGGCCAAGTACCTGAGAGAAAGCAACAGGTGTCTCAGAGCAAATCCGTAGAGGTGAATTTGGTTACTACTGATGGGGGGTCTCCCACTCTTGCTCCCACAGTTCATACCCGGCCATTTCTCTGGTCTGTAAACACCTCATCCTTTAACACTTTGCTGTGTAGATTCTTGCTAAATGTATTTCACATTCCATCTACTTGTCTTGCTTCCCATTTGTGCGGGACTTGAACATACTTAAAATAAGTGGCTTTGTCCATTACTCTAGACCCCCCCACAGAGTTAAGCAGTCCAATCCTCACATTCTTTCTTCCCATTTGTGCTGGACTTGAACATATTTATTAGTGGCTTTGTCCATTACTCTAGACCCCTCACAAACTTAAGCAGTCCAATACCCACATCTTCCAACTGTACTTGGCCATCTTTTCCTGGCCCCACAGTAACAGTCCCTTTAGTTTCCCTCTGTTTCAGGTGAAAACACTTGGCCCTTTTTCAGAGCGAACTCACCCTTTGGTTGCAGGTGCCCCACAGGTGTTTCCTCCTCAAGGAATCTTCCTTTCAGAGCCTCTTGTGCCTCAGCACAACTCAGACAGGCAGCTTCTTTCCCTTAGCCAGACCCAGGGGGGTTGCCCTTGGAAAACAGGCAGACACCTTCCCCCCATCCCCTCAGGGATGGGGCTCTGAACCATTGAGAGTGGTCTCCACCACTTCAGTTATCAGTTCCTGTGTTCCTCTTCAGGTGGAAACACACACCTTGAACAAAAGTAGCTCTAAAACAGAGCTTAAAGCTCTGAGAGCCTGCACACACTTTTTGCACTACAGTCTTTCACTCAGACTGCACACAGACTGGCTTCAAATTCCCCAACCTTCTACTCTAACCTTCAACTGCAACATTCCAGTGTGGCTTATGCAGCTGCGACAGTTCTAAAATGATGTCATCCCTCAGTCTCAGCTGAGACTGAGAACAGCGTGAGACAGTGTGAAATCCATTTAACTGGAGTTTCACAAGCTGCCTTCCCTGCCTACCACTAGGTCTTACTGGGATTCTAGTAACCCCGGGTAACAGGGGGGTTACATTCACCCTGGGCCGGAAAAGTGACTGTCCACAGTCAGTAGTCACCCGGCTTAGGCCATCTCACCCCATGTGTTGACTACGGGGAGGTAGAGCTACCTTCTCCCCTACCATGTGCTAGCACAGGCAGGCAACACTAAGGGCCTAGAGGCCTTTGGCTGACATATCAGCCTCTACTCTACCCACTAACTATGGGTACCTAGTGGCTCTGGTGGAACTGTCCAGAGCATAGCCCTAATAGATCAGCACTGTGGCCCCTATGGCCGTTCAGGACCACAGCCTGTCTATCCCCCCTAGCCCTCTAGGGAAAACCTGTCTGCCTCTATCTCAAATTTCCCAAAACAAAAAGAAACAGGGAACCTCCCCGACCCTGGACACCATGCAACCATACACCAGGAGCCAATACCATACACTATGCATTACTCCCACACTCCCCCTCAACCATACCTGTGGAAGGAAAAGTTACACACAGTAACAACAACAACAACAGTACTTTAAATACTATACTCTAAAGTACTAGTGAGGAACTCCACTGAGTCCTTCCTCCTCTTCTTGTCTTCTCTTCTATCTTCTTCAGGAACACCTGCAAGAAAAAAGAAAGACAACACTCACTCCTAATCTGCATACACAGTCTATCTAAACACCTACCATCAAAACACTGGAGAATCCCAAAAATATTTTTTTTTGTTAGAAAAGTAGAAAAAACAGTATCAACATTAGAAAACAGCAAAAAACAATGACATTATTTACAATACACAATATTTGGGTGATGGAGTGCCCTAAAAGTCCCATTTAGTGACCACAGTGCCCGAAGGCAAGTCCATTAAAGAGTCTCTCCTGGGCCGGAGCCTGGTGAATCACAGTTCTAGCAGGCCAAAGTCCTGAAGGGGAGAGTTTTTGAGAACAGTTCCAACATCTGGAGTCTGCTAGTGTAGGATGTGTACTGCAATGTCATAAGAATAGAAAAGTCTGGACTTACCAGTCCCTTGTAGAACGAAAAATGGCACCAAACCTGGTCCTCAGCCGAAGACTCTCCCTGGCAGCATTCTTCTGATACAGCTGGGTGGACATCTTCTAGGAACGACAGGAGGGCACATCTGGAAACTGCTGGGTTGATGTCATCTCCAGAGATGGAACCTTGGAACAGGAACAAAAAGGAAAACAGCTGGTCTGAAGTCATCCGATTACCAGGCGATGAATCAGGAATACAGCTGGGCTGGTGTCCTTTCTGGATCTGAAGTCATCTGGTGGTCCAGTCGATGGATTATGGAAGGCCAGTACACTGTAGAACTGATGAATGTGGGGCACCTGAGTCCTGGACGTCCATACTGGCAGAACAACATAGGTACTGCAATGGCTGGAGTGGCAGCACTGGCTACCACTGCTCTGCTTTCCATTTGGTAGGTGTGGGCACATTCGCAGGAAGGTCTATGCATTGTGGCCAACAGCACAACAGGTCAGGCGCTTGAATTATTACCCTGTCTGGGCACTCATAATTCACACTGTGAAAGGTTTCACGTCCCTCTCCATCCACAAATCGAACAGTGTCCATTAGCAGTGTCCTACCTCTTTTCCACTGGCTGTATTTGTCGTGAAACATTCTGTGCTTGACATGCTTGTTTGTACCAGAAAGCACACATTTCATTGCTTCTGCCCAAATCCAGGACTTCCTGTTTTGTTCAGTCTCCTCACAGACTCTCCGAGGAAAGGTAGGAAGGGACATCCCATAGATTTCATTCGTCTTCCTACAAACCAGTCTTTCCTCTTTACTAGCTTTGGTCAACCTGAGACCTCTGGCCTGGCTTGGGGGTGGCTAGTCCTGGTTCTGCCAGCTACACATTCTCAAAGACACAAAAAACAGATCCCTAGCTTCTTCTTGCACAGCCAGGGCAGTGGCATCACCACTCTCTTCCATGCATTCCTCTGAGGCAAGAGCTTGAGGCTGTGTACCAGTTCCTTTTTCACAAGGCCGCATAGGTTCCCCCTCTTCTTCTTCCTCACTGAGAATCTGTGCCCAGGAGTGAGCAGTCATCCTCACTCCTGAGACTATCCACTCCTCGTTGGGCGCGGAGGTCGAAACCTCCCATTCAAAGGCCTCCCTCATCTCGTCTTCACCTATGAGACTTGGGCTAGGCCCCACTCTCCACGGTTCTACTGATGCTGTTCCTGATATGTCTCTCTGCAACTCAGAATCCGAAACATCAGCTCATTGTTCTGTCTGTAAATCTGCACCCTCTAGCTTTGTGCCACACTCCCCTGAGGGGCCTTCTCCAACAGGCTCCGTCTGGTGCTGTGTGCTGCCAACTGCAGATTCTTGAACTTTTGTCCATGTGGGAACCAAACGAATCTTGGGTGCTTTAAATAAGCCATATTTTCCTAAGCACCCAGAACAGTGAGGTACCATGAAGACGTCCCTTTCAGCATTTAAGCACATCAAACATACTCGCACTGGATATCCAGGAATCGCCACATGAGGAGGCAGCCGTCCTCTGTAGTAACATTTCTCAATGTCCCTAAACTTGTTTACTTCTACTGCTACCACAGCCCGGGCATGATCTGGGTAGCAGGCTGATCCTGAGGCCATGACTGCAGAGAAAAAACAAACAACGCTCACTGTTATTTCAAGTCCCACATCACTGAAAACTTTCTTTCTCTTTCAAAATGGCTTCTCTGCTGCTGTGTTTACATTACTACCTACCTTGTAATGGTGGCGGCAGCACTCCTACGCATCAACATTCTGAAATTGGGTCAAGCCACTACACATCCAATTTACGCACTCTACTGATAACTTTGCTCAAACTGCGCAAACTTGCACTGTTCTTTATTCTAGCACATTTATATGATTTACCATGGACTTTTCACCTGTTGAAGACATTGCTCTAGCTTACAGTCCCTTAAAGCCTCAGTATTTCATGCACAGGATTGCCTGTAACTATTGCTGCATATCTGATATAACTCACAGTCTCTCTCTCATGGCTTTGAAACTTATACTGACACTGAACCTATAATTATGCTAACAGTCGATGGCTTAAAATGCTTGCTTTTGCTGGTAAAACTTAACATGGTCCTTATTTGCAAAGTGATTACACTGCTACACACAGATTCAGCTGGCTTTTGGCAAAATCACTTAGTTTGAGCAATTATTTCTGTTGGTACTCACTGTTATCAGTAGCTGTTTGCTGCAGTGGAAAACGGCCTGCAGCCAGTCTTGGAGGCCTCTGGAAAGAAGCGGGTTGGCAGTCCTGCCGATTGTCCCTCTGAACACCCACACTCACAGTTCAGTCGATCGAGATGCGGGTTGAGCCCGAATTTAGAAAAGTAAATTTTTTACAGTGCTTTCAGCCACCGCGAACGCTCCTCCTGATAAGCCAGTACGCACACTCCACTCACTCTCCCTCTCGAATGCTGGGCAGTCGCCCCAGAGCTGGCTTGGGGCCGGGACTGATTACAGTCTCACGAATCACTCGACGCCATGCAAATGAGCCTCTTTCCTCTCGAGTGCTCTTCTCCTCATGGCAATCATCGAGCAGGCAAATTTAAACTGCAAAACCACACTTTTTTTTTTCTCAACTGACTCCACGGCAGGAGCCCATTTCAACCATTTTTCATGGCCATTAACACAGCAAATCTCTGAGTTCACAAGAAAGCATTTCCAACATCTAGGGCACAATTTTCCTTTTGTTGCCCACAGTTTTCCACACTTTTCTTTGTCACAAACAGTTTTAAAAGCTGGCAAACACTGTAAATTTGATGCAGGACAAGGGCATACACTCTCAGGCTTTACTGCTCCTTGATAAACAGTTGGCATTTTAACAGCAGCACATGGACAACAGCACACAGTGGCACATTAGTTAACATTGTTCAGCTTTTTGGGCTACCCAATGCCAGATAATCAAAACACTAGCCCTTTGCCCGTGCACCTTTCTTACATTCCTCCCTAAATTCCAAACCCAAATCCTCAGCGGTGCCTCCATTTTTGTAACCCCAATCCGGTATGCCGTTTGTATCTGACAGCTCTACTAGGTGGGCTGGGTTCAGGGAAGAATAGGCCACTTGGCACAAAGGCTAGGTTTGGCTACTCTGCATAGGGGCACCCAAGTAACTCTGAACACAGAAAACAATAACTGTAATGTCCAATACCAGAAGTGGGACTCTAAAGTGTGGCTTTTATTCACATCCAAACAGAATAAACAAAGCATGGATGGACCCCCATGGGGTTACACTCCTGCTAATGCATATTAAAGGAGACCAGAACACACCCTCATCACTTTAGCCCTCAGGCTCTACCACACACTGGGCACACAGCCCGGACTTGTACGCTGCTTTGGATTATACAGCCTGAACTTGTACACTGCTCTGGGTTTTCCTTGGCTCGGCTCCCTTGCCAGCCACTTGGACACCATCCATATATCATGGACACATTTTCTGGTGACTCCCTAAACCACCTAAGAGCACCTCAGCTCCATCAGGGAATCTTCCTATTTAATCCCATATCTAGGTACTTTCCTCAGGCACTGGCCAAGTACCTGAGAGAAAGCAACAGGTGTCTTAGAGCAAATCCATAGAGGTGAATTTGATTACTACTGATGGGGGAGTCTTCCACCTCTCACTTCCACAATTCATACCCGGCCAGTTCTCTGGTCTATAAACATCTCATCCTTTAACACTTTGCTGTGTAGATTCTTGCTAAATGTATTTCACATTCCATCTGCTTGTCTTGCTTCCCATTTGTGCTGGACTTCAACATACTTAAAATAAGTGGCTTTGTCCATTACTCTAGACCCCCCCACAGAGTTAAGCAGTCCAATCCCCACATTCTTTCTTCCCATTTGTGCTGGACTTGAACATACTTATTAGTGGCTTTGTCCATTACTCTAGACCTCCTAGAAAGTTAAGCAGCCCAATCCCCACATCTTCCAACTGTACTTGGCCATCTTTTCCTGGCCCCACAGTAACAGTCCCTTTAGTTTCCCTCTGTTTCAGGTGAAAACACTTGGCCCTTTTTCAGAGCGAACTCACCCTTTGGTTGCAGGTGCCCCACAGGCGTTTCCTCCTCAAGGAATCTTCCTTTCAGAGCTTCTGGTGCCTCAGCACAACTCAGACAGGCAGCTTCTTTCCCTTAGCTGGACCCAGTGGGGTTGCCCCTGGAAAACAGGCAGACACCTTCCCCCCATCCCCTCAGGGATGGGTCTCTGAACCATTGAGAGCGGTCTCCACCACTTCAATTACCAGTTCCTGTGTTCTTCTTCAGGTAGAAACACACACCTTGAACAAAAGTAGCTTTAAAAAAGAGCTTAAAGCTCTGAGAGCCTGCACACACTCTGCTGCACTACAGTCTCTCTCTCTCTCAGACTGCACACAGACTGGCTTCAAATTCCCCAACCTTCTACTCTAACCTTCAACTGCAACATTCCAGTGTGGCTTATGCAGCTGCAACAGTTCTAAAATGATGTCATCCCTCAGTTTCAGCTGAGACTGAGAACAGAGTGAGACGGTGTGAAATCTGTTTAACTGGAGTTTCACAAGCTGCCTTCCTTGCCTACCACTAGGTCTTACTGGGATTCTAGTAACCCCAGGTAACAGGGGGGCTACATTAAGGCTCTTTTTATTTATTTTAAATGGTAAAACTCACCTGCAACATATCACAGAGGCTCTGGAAAAATGTTGAAATTTCTCAAGCTTTGCTCTCAGTGTTCACATGTCTCCAGAACCTCTTGATGGTATTATAGCATTGCTACAATGTACTGACACAGCCAGACAGCCTGGCTGAGATGCAATATGTCATATTCAGTGGGTCATTCTTTTATCCGTTTTGGTAATGTACTGACACAGGATAGCTTTGATGAGATGCAGGATCCCATTTTCAGATGGGTCCTAATTTTACCCACTTCTACAATGTACTGATACACATTAGACTGGCTAAGATGCAGTGTCTCATTTTCAGTGGGGTCTTACTTTTACCGGTGCTGACTCAAACTATGCATATGTGAGTATGACACATATGTAGTCATGTCAGTTCTGCCATGTTACGGCTGACTATGAGGCAAACTGCACATGTGCCAGTATCACACATGTGCAGTTCTGTAATAGGAGCAGTATCAGTTACATCTGACTTTGGTGCGGCAAGAGCACCTCATATTCTTTTCAATGCTCTTGCCACTCCTAAAAGCTCTCCACAGCCATATCGGCTCAGTGCTGGCACAAGATAAGGGATGGGCAACACTGGGGACTGCTCTACTGTCTTCATGTCCACAGTCTCTATTGGCAGGTCAGTTTAGAAGACCATCACCTGCCAGTCCAGTGGTGTAGAGGGTTGAGGCATCTCGCCTTAACTTGTGTCACGCCGGCAACCCAGGTTCAGAAACTACCTCAGGTCATCAGGGAGCCAGCCGGGGTAGAAGGTAGGAGCAGGACTGAGCCACCTATCGACTGCTCTCCTTTCCTGGGGTGGACGCTGTAACCCCTGTAGTAGGGCTTGATTAAGTAAAGCTGTAATTTCCTCCCTGTGGACCAAGTTATACTTTTTTAATGCCCCCCCCAAATAATTGCAATGTATTCCCTGACTTTGAATACATTTCATATGGGGTGGTATTATACTTGCACATCCTTGTGTTGTATGATTTAATATGTTTAGCTATTAAAACAGCAGTGCAATAATCTGGTTAAAATTTTGACCAATGCATTTTTATGCTATTTTAGATTGACACTTACATTCTGACTTGTATGATATCTTTCTTTCCACAGTCTGAGTCTGCTTTAGTACTTCTTTCATGTTTGAAATAATAAAAGGAGCACTCCTTTTAACCCTTGCTATGCCACGGACTGATATATCAGTCCAACATTTCTATATGCTCTAACTCTTTCAGCAGCCTAAGGGTTAATACAGTGTGGATCAGGTCTTCATCAGTATTTTCAGCTAATTTTTACATCTGTTGTTTATACACCACTTCTGTTGAGACTAAAATGAGTTATTATGCAGCAGGCAGTGCTCTCAGCCCTTACCGAACAATAGTTGTCCAAAAACAGCTACACATGCTGATGAAAACCTGGTTCAAGACACATTAAAAGGAGCGTTCCTTTCATTATTTCAGACATGAAAAAGGCACTCAAGCAGACTCGACTTGTGGAAAGAAGGGTATCATACAAGTCAGGAGGTAAGTGGCAGTCTAAAATAGCATAGAAAAGTATTGGTCAAACATTTCACCAATTGTTGCACTGTTGCTTTAAGTTATAAGGCTATGCTGAATTTTCAAATGTGGGCTCATAACTTTAGTAATATTCTGTATTTTCACCCCAACATTTCAACATAGCCATTTTGGTACAGTGACTCATTAATGTGACAGCTGCCATTTTTCAACTCCTGCTCAAAATGTGTGTTTGCAGCCCAAAAGTTGATTTTGCAGTTCTTGCATAACATCACCTTTAGGCCAGGAGATGAACATTTTCTCTGCCCTTCTTTATGAGGCAGGTTCATCACAAGGCTGTGTTGAAAAGTAGGTGTAAAAATATAAAAAGAAAAATAATTTTCAATATTTATAACCCAAATTCCTCTCCTGTAGCCCTATCGGCTCTGGCCAGATTTTGTTTCTTATGGCTGGCAAATGAAATTATATGGCCCCTCATATAGGGCTTTAGAGCATCCCATAAAGTACCATTAGATACTTCCCCATTGTTATTTATTTACATAAATTGTTTGGTTTCTGCAGTTAACATTTTATTAAACTCATTGTCCTTCAGTAAACTGCTATTAAATCTCTATGTCCCTCTAGTGCCTGAGACATCTTCTATCTGGATGCCAACCGTCACTGGTGCATGATCAGAAACGACCATATTTCCTATATTACTGGTAGCTAGACCAGTCAACATCTGCTTCAAAACCAGTATATAGTGTATGGTGGAGTGTTGTTCTGTATAGAATTCCATCCCTTTCAAAATGCTGTTCTACCACAGTTCCAAGGTCATGGAATGCTGTTCAACCCTACTGTGGTTGAACAGCATTCTAGAATCTCTAGAGACTGCATGAGTCAGTTTCATTTTGAAAGCAAAAGAACTCACAAAACACATTTTTCACACAGTACTATACACTATAAAAAATACAGGATGAGCAACTCTATGCAGAACCAGTGTGTTTTGTCACTTGGGGGTTCTGATTCCCATGGACCTCTCGAGCTTCACTCTTGAGGTCAGAGGGAATCAGAATCCCTCTGTGGTAGAACACACTGGTTCTGCATAGTTACCCATCCACTATTCTCTATATAATCTAATCTACAGTATGAGTTATGTCTGAAAGACCTAAAAGTAAAATCCCCATCTTTAGGATGCATCACTCTCCAAGAGTCTACTAGACTTAATTCCCCACAGAATGTGTTGAATGCCTTAGTGGAGCTTATTTGTTCAGGTGACATTTGTGAACTTCTGTCTAGGTAATTTTCCAGCGTGGAGTTCATATCCCTAGCCAGAATAACAGATTTCAAGTCAAACAACCCCAATTTGTCTGCCACTGCAGCAAAGAAATCACCCTGGTTAACATTCGGGGTGTACAAATTAACCAGTGTGACCTCAACTCCATCAGTCTGAGCACTAATAATAATATATCTACCTTCTGGATCCTCTAATTTAGAATTAACTACTAAATTTAAATTCTTATAAAAAAGAAGACATATTCCTCTACTTTTGGAGTTAAATGAACTGCCCACTACTGTGCCCACCCATGTTTTCTTTAATTTTAGTATTTCATCTCTCATAAGGTGTATTTCCTGAATGAATGCTACATCTGTCTGTAGTGATTTAAGAAAAGAAAGGATCTTAGTACACTTAATAGGATTACGACAACCCTTAATATTCCATGAAGCTAACTTAAAAACATGTTTATTACCCTATGACATATTAGCTTACAAAGTAGTCTACTAATACTATTGTACTATGTATCCCTTTGTAATTCAGATTATAAACTGAAACTATATGATCGACAATCTACTCCTACCTTTAAAACAGGCAACATGACAATAAAATATTCTGAAGTTAATACAGAACCTATCAATCTAAAAAAAAAAAACCTGCAACCTAATGTGTATGAGCAGCTAACTTAAGCAACTAGAAGAAGCAGCAGCTTATAATGAGAGATGTGTAATAAACTAACATTCAAACACCAATAAACAGCTTTCAATTTTTCAGAGTCGGCAATAGTTTGAGTATAAGTCTGACTAGATACTGAGATGCGAAGATAAAATATACAGTTACTAATGTTACAGTTAATAACAACTTTTGCAAAAACCCAGCTAATCCAAGGTGTTCTATTACCTAACTAAGAGTGAAGTAAATCAAGGTAATGAAATAACTAAAGATCTACAAGACTAACGTGTAGCAGCTGTAGTAGGGGATTGGTGCTAGTTGTCTGCCACACCAATTGTTTTACTTTAAAATAATAATAAACTGCACCTCTATTGTCTGGAAAACATAGAGTCGTTCACTAAACAGAAAGAACTGGTTTGTCACAAGATGATGCATGATCAAAGATGTTATTAACTTACGTTAAATTATGAACTGAGTTGCGATATGCCAACGCCTCACAACTCATATGTTGTGAAAAACATGGATATCTTCTATCCCATATTTATAACATATGTCTTTAGGAGAGAAACCCAGAGCTCCTGCTTCTAACTGTCACTGCCCAGGGATCCACTTGTTACCTTAGGACTCAGTAAGATTACAGTACCTCTTTGATCAACAGAGAAAAGGTGAACACAGTCACTTTATATGCTGTTTACTTCAAAGGTATATGTAACAGCCTGCCAAAACATGGCAATCAAATCTGTACTTAGGAAAGGTGAATTTAAGTTGTATAATGCTGTTTAACCTTGTTAGGTTGATAAAGCAGCCAGTCGTCAAGCGGCTATCTAATTGAACCCAATTATCAACAGAAGTGTCCATTTAAGCCAGCTTTAATAATTAAGGTCACATGTTTTGTCGAGATCTGTATCTTGCTGACCTGGCTCATTCCCAAGTGCCCCCTTTCTTTATAGTATTGATAATTATTTGAGTTTCCCATTGGTATAAAAATCATCCTACACATAATGAAGTGGAGCAATACCTGAGATTCAACTAAAGAGCTCTATTATTTATTAATAAATAAAATCTACTGATAATATTAAGCGGATAAGCTAATGATGTGCCGGTATATCCCATCTCTTAGCAACACTTGTAAAGCTTGTATGCTTCAATCAGCAAGATTTTGATCATCTATATGCAAAAGTATTTTGTATTCAGTAATGCACTGAGCCCTTATTGAAGCACCTAATCATTTAAGGTTGCCCACATGTTGTATGATGAAACTAGTTTTAAACCATAAAAACAAAACAAAAAAAACAGTTATTCTTACATTCCACCACTCGAGGGCAACATTAGCACAGTAACTAAACCTGCTAGTAAGTAACCTTTATATTTTGGCAGTTTATTTTTCACTTTCCGCGAAGCTTGTAAACTTGGCTTTACTAAAATGCAGTGGGAGAAATCATAAAGTTAGAATGTGAAACACTGTATTTGCTAATCCGGGTGATGTTCCATAGATGATAAAAGCCACTCCAGACTAGGACTGACATCCGAGCCTCAAATGTCAGTCTCTTATCAACTGTACTACTGCAGGGGGAGATTCAATAGCCTGCAGCGCATGTTAGAGCTTTTATAATATCTGATCAGATGTTTTCCAGTTCTGCTTCTCTCCGGCGGTTAGTACAGTCCTCTCTAACTGTACTTAGCCTGGGCGGACAGCAGGACCAATAAACAAAAGATCAGAGCTCATGTAAACGCTAACATGCACTGTAGGCTATTGAATCTCCCAAAACTGCAGTACTGCTCTGATGTCAGCTGCAGAGGATCATGAGATTTGTCTTTACAGAAAATAGCCTAAAAGAAAGCAATATTAGTCTGGTACAGCCTTCTACACTGTAGTAAACAGTAAGTAAACCAAAATGTTTTTGCAAAGTGCACATTGAGACCAGCCTCACACTTGGGCGTGGGGTCCTTGGGGCCGACCTAATGTTGTCTAATATATTTTTGTTCAGTATTTTAGAATTACACATTAATTGCAGTTGCTAGTAAATGCCAACTACATATAAACGGGTGTCTGTCAATGGTATACATGCTGTTGATAGTCATTGATTACAGTAAGCACTGTTTTTCTAATGAACTATAAAGAATACTTTAAAAGGCCAGCTCAGTCATGAAGGGCTGAGGCACTGAATGGCTTACCTCCTGCCATGCTGGGGACCTGTGTTTGGGAGCAAGCACAGGTTACGAGGGGTCAGCACAGTGGGAGAGGATTAAGCATCCCAGGGACTGCTCTCCTCTCCCGGGGGAGGGGAGGCCAGCCATCTCAGCCTCTGACTGCCAGCTGGTGAAGGCCCAGCACTAGTACAGGTCAGCAAGTGGCTCAAAGGGTGGTCTGTGGTTCTGTAGGCTGTGCTCACCTCTACGCCCATGTTTTGATGTGTTGCTATAGGAGGGTTAAGAGGAAGAACATAGAAAATTGGGGAAGGTGGGCTTCGTGATGCTCTGCTCGCTCTCCTGCTCAAATGTCAGGGGAGTCAAGATTGTTGACCAGGGAGGAGACGATGGCCCTCCCATTCCTGGCACCACCAAGGGGGAAATCTGTGCAGGCATAGCCCTCTGTGGGTTGAGACAGATAAGCATCGGTCACAGGGGGCAGGTACATAGCTGAGAGCCTGTCTGAAAGCCTCAGAAGTAAAAAGCTCTGTGGAAAAAAGGAATATTTAAAACACATTAGAAAATGAGCTTAAGAATTTAAGATATCTGATTGACTGGCAGGAGTACATTAACTTACAGTGAGAGCCCTGTAAGTAAAAAGTCCCAGCCCTGCCAGCCTCATAAGTAATATCCTAGGGTCAGCATTGCTTCCTAATTGGCCCAAACCTGGCAATTCAACTTAAAATTGTCGCCATTTTGTTCTGTCGCTTAGTGAGAGAAACTGTCCCCACAATGCTCATTCAGTGCCAGCTCTGCCGCTTCTCCTACAAACTGTGAACCAGTAAAAAACCTACCAGCAAATGAGATGTCTGCTAAAAAGAGCAGTTCTTGTCCCAAAAACTGCAACTCGCATATATCCCCGATGCCGACCAACCTCACAGACACGTAAGTGCTAACGTTGAGCCACCTCGCAGACACGGAAGTGGTAACGCCGAGCCACCTCGGAAACACGGAAGCGTTACACAAGTGAAAGTGAATGGGCTAAATGTAACAGCCCAGCTGAATTAAATGTTTTAAAAAATAAAAGTTTACTTCGCTCCCGTACCTCATCGTAGCTCTCCTAGCTAATTCCTAACTTTACATAGCACAGCAGGTCGCGCGCCACAACAGCACGTTTTGAGGAGTAAAAATGACTTGTACAAGTAAGGAAAAAAACTCTTCCCCCCCTCCCCCCTTCTAATAAAACAACTATGACTACAGAGTGCTGAGAGAGAAAAACCTTACAAACAAAAAAACGCTACATGTCTTGTTCTAGAAGTGTGGGGGGTACAAAAGAATTTGGCTCTGTGTTCGGTGAACACAGGAGATGGGACTACTTTATAACAGTAACAGTTAAGCCTCATTCTTACTCCATTTTTTTCATGTTTTCTTTAATTGTTTTTAAATCCCACATAAAAGAGCCACAGGGAGCCCATTTTCTAAGTGCAATAATACCCTCCAGGGTGGGCAGTATGGGAAATACCAGACCTTCCAGGGGCTATAAGGCCCTCCGCCTGAGGCGTCAGGCCTCATTATGCCCCTGGGCAGTCTGGTGTTGCCCAATACCGCCCACCATCTGGTATTGTTGCTTGCTTCGATGTGATTTTGCTTGTAAACCTGTATTAGTATGAACAGACAACCATGCTGGAATTTGCTCGGCTAATGGGAATTTATGGAGATTTGGCCAGGCACAAAGTTATCTGAAAGAAAAGGCAGTGGCTGCCAGTTGGTGGAGAAACTGCATTTCTCACGGCATCAGGCATGCCACCTATAAAAGTAGCTGACTCCCCCAAATACCTGGGTGTACAGGATCCCAAGCAGCTATCCAGATTATATGAGCTCAGTTTTCCCAATTACTTGAGTCTCTCAGGCAGGGTTGTGAATGTTAGAACTTATCCTTGTTAACAGGTCACATAAACACTGTGAAAATGTCTGTTCATCCTTGCATCCTCTGCCTCTTTCAGTTCTTACCTGTGCGGATCTCACACAAAGTTTTTTTCGTCACTAAATACAGTTGCAACAAAAGACATGGTCAGATATTTTGCAGTATTTCTAAAGAGATTCTTTCAGGTGGCCCTAAATTGGTACTGCAGGCAGGTAAGAATTTTCTCTAGAGATCACAGAAATTTCAGGAAATATCTGACCATGCCAGTTCCTGCAACTGTTGTATCATATGATAACCTCATCTTTGTGGAGATCTAAGCCAGTTCACATTTGATGGGTGGTATTACCCTCTGGGAAAGATGGAGCTTTAGCTCTGCCCAACATCTTTTATCATTATATTGTAGTCCAAATGGCTTTTTTTTTGGGGGGGGGGGGGAGTTGAGTGTTGTAAGCCTGGAGGAATATACAAGAATGTGATCTGTGGCAACCTTTACTTTTGGGTTATCTCCTGCTCTTTGGCAATTAGTGGGGCTCCAGATTCGTAATCGTCTTACCAGACATACACTATCTCTTTATTTATTTCTTCACAGAAAGAGTGGTGGATTCCTGGAGTGATCTTCCTCTGGAGATGGTGGAGGTGAAGACAGTGGTGGGGTTCAAGAGTGCATGGGATAGGCATAAGGGTTTCTTAGTGGAAAGGCAAGGGGAAGGGAGAAATAGCCAGAGACCAGTTAGGGTTTGTGGTGGTACTGTATGTAGGGAAAAATGGGCAGACTGGGTGGGCCAAGCAGTTCTTATCTGCCGTCACATTCTGTGTTTCTGTGTATCTCTTTGGGTCCTCCTACATAAGATGATTGGTCATGGCTCAGCCTTCTCACCAGGAGCAGACCTCTCAGAGGTTTTCAGAGGCTTAGAAACATAGAAACATAGAGGTTGACGTCAGATAAGGACCGCAAGGCCCATCCAGTCTGCCCATTTCTTTTTCTACCTTATAAATGTGCCATTGGCCTTTGCTCTGTCAGTGGCCTATCTATTCATACTCATCTGTTTTGCTCCCTTATGCCCAGGGCCCCTACTTTTCTGCGGCACAGTGGGGCCAAGTTCTACGGCAAGACTACCATTTGCCGCAGAACTTCTGCGGCGGTGGTTTGTAATTTCTGCGGAAGTTCTGCAGCACTAACAAACTACCACATCAGTGACAGCTTGTCATCCTGACTTCACTTTCACGGCAGTTTTTATAGCAATTAAGATGGTGGAAAGCACAGTTAACACTAGTTCAAAAAATAACAGAATTATAAAAATAATTTTACGGCTAAAAAAGCAAAACAAATGTCTCTCCCTTAAGGTCCTAGCCTGTTAAATAAATGACATATGCAGAGGGGATCTTATGTGATAAATAAGGTATTTCTATATGCATGTGGGTGTGGTGAGAGAGACAGAGATACTGTATATGTGTGTGTGTGTGTGTGTGTGTGTATATATATATATATATATTTTTTTTTTTTTAATTTCCATGAACTTGCATCCTCATTCATACAGGTCTCATTAGAAATGGAATAGAGGAGTTATTGCAAAACTCATTTTTGATGTCAACCTGCTTTCCCTGACACACTGCGTAACACCATCAGGCCTTGATATGCATGTGAACCGATTGTGAGATAGAGCTCTCCAGACCAGCACAATGTGTCCACCATGTGACAGAACACTGCACCATACCTTCCCAGGCTCCGAGCAATGATGTGTTCCACCAATCCTTGTGCTGTCCAGCCAGCTCCCAGAGCTAATCTCTGAACCTGAGTTGCCAGCATGGAAACACAGCATGCTACCCTCTGGCCCAACAGCTGTCACTGCACACAACATTTCTCCATAACTTTTAGGTGATTCTATCAACCAGTGACAATATGTAATCAATAACCCTGGCAAAAATGCGTACAGTGCAATTGTTTATTTAACAGGTCTATTCTTTCAACAGGTCTACACATTATTCTATTCCACTTTTCTGGGCATAATTACTTTATTTTTCTTAAAAATGACAGTTAAATTCATTTTACCAGTTATTCATTTCAGATGACATCTCTATACCTTAAAGACACAAATAGGTTTGTACAAAGTGAGGTATGGACTTAACAGGTCTGTACTATTGACAAGATTTTGTTTAAGTTGGCCCTAGTGCAATAATGTAAGACTGAAAATTGTCTTAGGCTGTAGTGCAGGTTGAGCAAATATCACCATGCCTGCTGTGCTGTGCCACCGTCTCTGGCAGTGGGAGCTGTGGCAGATAAGTGACTGTTCATTTCTGTTGCAGATTGCAGCCATTTCATTAGCTAATGTATGATGTTATAGCAATGATAACATCACATTGTGAGCATATAGGGGGTTTAGGATATAAAAAGAGGGAAGGAACCAGATTCTATGGAAAAACAGAAATATTAATAAAAAATCAACAAGAAGAGTGAATTCTGCGGCACCGCAGAAGTTCTGCGGTAGATTGCAAGTTCTGCGCAAAATTCTGCGGCCGCAGAATTCTAGGGGCCTTGCTAATGCCTATCCCATGCCTGTTTGAAGCCCTGCACTGTATTCATAGCTACCACTTCCTGAGGTAGGCCATTCCATGCATCCACAACTCTTTCTGTGAAAAAGAATTTCCTCACATTCCCCCTAAATCGGCCTCCCTCTAATCTCATGCTGTGTCCTCTTGTCCCGCTATTTTTCTTATATTTAAACATGTTAGACTCTTTCACCTTGTTAATGCCCTTAAGGTGTTTGAATGTTTCGATCATATCACCTCTCCTCCTTTTGCTCAAGGGTATACATATTGAGCTCCGTTAATCTGTCCTCATATGTCTTCTGATGCAGTCCCTGCACCATTTTGGTTGCCCTTCTCTGGACTGCCCTAATTTGGCTAATGTCCTTGTGAAGATGTGGCCTCCAGTACTGCTGCAGTACTCAGATGGGGCCTAACTAGGTGTCTTGTAAAGAGGATTATTATCTCCTCTTACGACTTGTGATACCCTACTAATACACCCTAACATCCCCTAGCCTTACTCTACTGCTTTAGAGGTCTGCTTGATGATTTCAGGTAATCGGTGATGATGCCCAAGTCTCTTTCTTCCTTTGTGACTGCCAGCAACTCCCTCCCAGCCTATAGGTGGCTTCAGGGTTTCTCTTCCCTATGTGCATGATCTTGCACTTTGCATTAAATCCAGTTGCCTCTCTTCTGACCATTTTGCTAATTTATCCAGATCTCTACTCATTCTGCCCACCCCATCTGGATCATCTACTCTGTTGCAGATCTTGGTGTCATCTGCAAACAGACAAGTCTTACCCTCTAGTCCATCTGCAATGTCACTAATGAAGATATTGAAGAGGACTGGCCCCAGGACTGATCCCTGAGGTACCCCACTTGTGACTTGCATCTCTTCTGACTGTATACCATTTACCACCACTTTCTGTTTTCTGCCCGTCAACCAATTTGCCACCCAGTTGACCAACTTCTGACCCACCCCGAGCCTACCCAGCTTATTTATCAATCTTCTATGTGGAACAGTGTCGAAAGCTTTGTTGAAGTCAAGGTAGGCGAGTATCAACTGCTCCTTGGTCCACCACTCTGGTTACCCAGTCAAAGAAATCTATGAGATTAGTTTGACAGGACCTTCCTTTGTAAACCCATGCTGTCTTGGATCCTGCTCTTATGGATTCCAGGTGTTGCACTATCCTTTCCTCTAGGGGAGTGCCTCCATAATCTTGCCCACTACTGAGGTAAGACTGACTGGTCTGTAGTTCCCTGCCTCCTCCCTGCTACCACTCTTGTGGAGCGGGATCACATGAGCCCTTCTCCAGTCTTCTGGGACCTCTCCTGTGCTCAGAGACTCACTAAACAGTTCTGCTAATGGCTCTGCTAGTTCCACCCTTAGCTCCTTAAGTACCCTGGGATGTATGCCATCAGGTCCCATTGCCTTGTCCACTCTGAGCTTTGCGAGCTCTTGTAGGACCCTTTCTTTTGTGATGGGAGTAGTGCTCACCTCCCTCCCCCCTGTGTCCATGGTGCTGAGCTGTGGGCCCAGGCTGTCCAGGTTATCAATTTTCTTTGCACCAGGAACTACTGAGGTGGGTGAAGCAAGGACTATGCACATAGAAACATAGACTTTGACGGCAGATAAGGACCACTTGGCCCACCTAGTCTGCCCATTTCCCTACCTACAGGATAAGCTGCAGATCCTAGTTAACCAACAGCCTATTTCCTCCTACCCCCCACAAAAATTGCCTTATGTCTGTCCCATGCATTCTTGAATTCTCCCACAGTTTTAGACCCCACAACCTCCTCAGGAAGGCTGTTCCATGTGTCCACCACCCTCGCTGAGAAAATACTTCCTCATATTGCCCCTGAACCGCCCCCCATCTTCAAATTGTGCCCTTGTTCTTGCACATCTCTTTTTCTGAAAGATGCTACCCTCTTGGACTTTGTTGATTCCACTGAGGTACTTAAAATTTTCTATCATGTTCCTCCTCTCCCTCCTTTCCTCAAGTGTATACATATTAAGCTCCTTTAGTCTCTCCTCATATGGCTTCTCTTGCAGACCTTGCACCATTTTAGTTGCCCTCCTCTGGACTGCCTCTATCCTGTCTATGTCCTTGTGCAGATGGGGTCTCCAGAACTGGACGTAGTACTCAGATGGGGTCTCACCAACTGTCTGTATAGAGGGATAACAACTTCCTGTTTTCTGCTGGTGATGCCTCTCCCTATACATCCCAGTATCCCCCCAGCCCTCCCTATTGCCTTCTCACATTGCCTGCTAACCATAAGGTCATCTGATATGATTACCCCCAGGTCCCTTTCCATTTTTGTTTGTTGTTACTACCTCCCCCCAATTGTGTAATCTTCCCTTGGGTTTTTGTTTCTCAGGTGCTTTATTTTGCACTTCTTTGCATTGAATCCAAGCTGCCATACTTCTGACCATTCCTCCAACCTTGCCAAGTCCCTTCTCATCCTTTCCATGCCTCCACAGTTTCCACAGTTGTCAACATTTGGGGGGAGATCTTCCAAACATTTTTTAAATGGAAGCAGGCATTTTTATTGCCCCAACAGTCCCTTTTTGCATAATTAAGTCAGGCACTACTGTACCTCCTCTAGTCTCTGGGGTCTTCATCTGTTTCTCCTGTCCTCTCCCCAGATAAGGTTGTTCTGTTGGGGCAAGCCCTGGAAGTGAAGCCACTTACCTTGCTTTATAAGTTACTATTCCAGGGCTCCCCTTCTTTCACACTCAAATTGTAAACTCAGTGAGGCCAGTCCAGTGGTGTGAAGGGCTGAGGCATCATGCTTTACCTCCTGCCACGCCGGTAACCCATGTTCACGGTGCAAGCGGGCTGCCGGGAGTCAGCTGGGGAGGGAGAGGATTGAGCATCTGAAGGACAGCTCTTCTCTCCCAGGAAGGGGTGGGAACTGAGTCTGCTGCCTGCCTGACCCCCAGTGGTGGCTGGGGGTTGGCACAGTGGGTCCGTACATAGGGGCGGATATGGGGCAGATGCCCGGCATGCCGTGTGCAGAAGCGTGCATGGCTCAGCCACTAGCAGCATTGCACACTGCCACACCCCACTCAGGGAACAGGGAAAAATGGAGGAGAAAAATGTTGCCCGGCAGGATGAAGCCCGGCCCGTCACAGGCACCGCACCCAGCTAGCTGGCACCTCACTAGTGCAAGATTGGTAAATCCAGTGGATGCCGGGTTAACGGGGCTGGGGGGGACGGCAGCAGGGAGCAGAAAGAAAAGAAGGGAAAAAAAATTGTAAACTCAGTGGGGCACAGATTTGAAGATTGTCATGCCCAGGACATTTGGAGAGCGGCCGCCATCAACCTCTAGACCTGTTTGAGTAGTGATAAGTTATGCCAGATACAATACTCCTTACTACACAGAACTTAATACACCCCATTGAGGTTGCACCACACGTGGCAGGATAATGACCAAATGTGCCCCAAAGGCTGGGGTGAAGGAGGGGGGCACATTTTTGCATTAGCTGTGAACTGCCCCAGGACCGTCCCTGTTTGGAAGGAGGGTCACAGAAATAAGATCTTGAGTCCTGGGACACTGTCTCCTGGACTCAGCTAGGGAATTGGTGCAGAACAAATCCCAGCTCCAGAAAAACGTCATCCATTGTGGAACTTAACCCTTGTTGATGCCAGGATAACCCTGGCCTAGCACTGCCTGAGTGGAGATCCACCATCTGTATAGCCCATTCATCCAAGCATTTCCTGCTGTGTTTTGTATTGGAGTGGGCCCATAGACTTGGAGAGTCAATTTCTTGAGATTTCATCGCCCCAGATTTCAGAAATTGTAGCAGGGCCTTTTCCTTTGTGATGGTTAGGCTACAGTGTTACTTAAGGTAGCCAGAGTTTTTCCTCTCGCCTGGGGTATAAACAGGATGAGTGGTACTTCTCCTCAGGTTTCTCAGCATAGCTTGTCAAACCCCTGCCTTTGCTGGTCCTCAGCATAGATACACTTTTACATGTATTTCATCTTATCTTACATACACCTCAGTTCATATACTCTTGTGCTATGCTTCAACGTACCCATGATCTATGCAGTTTGGCTGTTTTGTAAGGGTATATAGTTGCCCCCTTGTCCATATAATTTATCTGTCTCCGTGTCACCCACGGAAAATGAATAAACAAAGTTTACAAAAAAAATATGAGCAAACAAGTGAGAAACTAAGGCAGTGTAAAGCATTTCTAAAATAGCTGGTAGCAATTTTGGACCCATATCAGCTACATGAAAACTATAATATAGCATGAAGTTCAGTTGCGTAATGTCAGCTACAGTACATGTAAACTCCTTCATTTTAAATTCCCACAACATTATAATTTCAGGCCAGGCCAGTGGCGCTGAGGGTTGAGGCACTGGACACCACACCTCATGCCACGCCAGCGACTGGGGTTTAGGGATGGACTCTGGCTGTCGGGGGTCAGTAGGGGAAGGAGAGGATTGAGCATCTGGAGGATTGCTCTCCTCTCCTGGGGTGGGTCTGTGGGAATGCCTCCCTCCGCGGTGACACCAGTTGGAGACCGGGAGTTACTACAAGGAGCGGGCTGTTTCAGGGAGGTGCCGGCAGATGTCAGTGAGGGCACGCCCCTCGCACAGATGTCATTGCACATCTGGCATCTTGGGGGCAACACACACACACACACACACACACACACACACACACACACACACACGATGGAAAAAGCCTGGTTGGTGGGGAGGCGACAGCGGACACTCCAGGGCCACTCCCACATGCTCCAGTGCTGGCTCCAACCCCCAACTTGACTCTCCATGGTCCCTGCCTCCCCGCCTGGGGTCCACAGGGGGGGCCCAGCACCTTATTCTTTAGTCAGGAGAAGGGGTTCAGGTGGGGCGGTAGAGGAGCGACTGAGTGGGCACCGCCTGAGAGATGCCCCACCACCGGTGACCAGAGCGAAAGAGAATTGGGGGAAAAAAATGCTATAATTTCAGCACTGGCAAAATGACGATATAGGTGCTTTACGACTCGTAGTATTGAGGATCTGGTCATATTAGATGATTTATAGAGGCAGCAGAGGTATAGATCTTTTTTTCCCTGAGGTTAAGTCTCATACTGTGGTTTATATTATGGACTTTGTCTAGCAAAAGGCAGAGTGCCCATTTTTGCTATCCCCACTACTCAGTGGATGCAACTATATAGGTTGCTCTCATTGAAACAAGAGTCTAATTTGGATTTAAAAGTACCAAATGTTTTTTGTTTGACTGTATCATCAGGTAGTTGGTTTCAAAGCCTAATTGTTCTAGGCAGGAAGGCAGTATTCCTCATATTAGTCCTTGATACAGTTTCATGAAGTTGCTTATTATGTGTCCTTAAATTATAACTACTTTCTTTATAAGCAATTCTGAGATTATAGAAACATAGAAACATCGAATTTGATGGCAGATAAGGACCGCTTGGCCCACCTAGTCTGCCCATTTCCCTACCTAATGGATAAGCTGCAGATCCTAGTTAACCAACAGCCTACTTCCTCCTACCCCCCACTAGAATTGCCTTATGCCTGTCCCATGTATTCTTGAATTCCCCCACTGTTTTTGATTCCATGACCTCCTCAGGAAGGCTGTTCCATGCATCTACAGCCCTCTCTGTGAAGAAATATTTCCTCACCTTACCTCTGAGCTGCCCCCCCTCTATCTTCAAATTGTGCCCCCTTGTTCTTGCACATCTCTTTTTCTGAAAGATGCTACCCTCTTGGACTTTGTTGATTCCCTTGACATATTTGAAAGTTTCTATCATGTCCCTCCTCTCCCTCCTATCCACCAACTCTACATCCTGCAACAGTTTATAAAGTTTCAATAGATCTCTTTGTCTCCCTTTTTTCTAGAGGCCATAACTTTAGTTTGTGTAACCTATTTTTATATTGGATGTTCCTTAATTTGCCTGTTTGCCTGGTATACCTACACTGGGCTTTTTCCAGGACTCAATATCTCTTTTAAGTCCAGGACTCCACACTTGGGAGCAATAATCGAAATGGTGTCATACATACGCCTTATATAATGGTAACATCAGACTGCGATTTATTGGCAAATGATTTAATAAAGCAGTTTGTTAATTGGTTTACCTTTTTAGCTACTTGCTTACACTGTGAACTAGTTTTCATGTTACTAGAGAGTGCAATACCAAGGTCCTTAAATTTTTCTACTTTTTTTTAACTCCATTATGAATCTGATAGTTTTGTAGTGGATTGTTTTTGCCGCAGTGCATGCCTACACACTTCTCCAGACTGAAGTTCATTCCATTTTTATCTGCCCACTGTACAATGAAGTTGAGATCTTTTTCATGCTTTCTTGTTCCTCTGCAGTGGTGACTGTGCCTCCTAACTTTAAATCATCAGCAAATTTAACTAACATGTTTCTTCCCTTTATTTGGAGATCCTAGACAAATGGGTTAAACAATTGTGGTCCCAGGACTGATCCTTGGGGGACCCCACTTGTAATATCCCCCTCAACAAATAATGATCCATTTACTCTTACTCTCTGAGTTCTGCCCGAGAACCATGAGGCTATCCAATGCACTAATTTAGCATCGAATTTCAACTCCCATAGTGTATTAATTATGCTCCCATGTGGGAGGATGTCAAACGCCTTTTGGAAATCAAAGATTATTATAGCCACTGGTTTGTTTTGGTCCTGGTATTTGGTGACTAGGTTGTAAAATCCTATTAAATTTGTACTACAGCTCCTTTTATTTGTAAAGCCATGTTGGGTCTTATCTACACATCCTCATTTGTTGAGGTCTGCCAAGATTTCATCTTTAATTATTCCTTCTATAATTTTACTTATTAAAGATGTTAAACTTACCTCTGCAGGGTGGAGATGGCTGCTGCACCCACTGCATGGGGGTGGGGGAGAAAAACAGAGAAAAAAACTTACTGAGACCCAGCAGGATCCATGATCACCCGGATGGGCTGGAGGACGTACCCCTCCAAGGGGGAGGGGGTCGTAGCCCCTGCCAGGTCTGTGGCAGTGGTGGAAAAGTAGTGTTGTGATAAAAAAAACAAATCTTATAGGTCCGTAATTGGATGTTGACAGTTTACTACCTATTTTATTTACAGGGACCACTATCGCCTTTTTCCAATCACTAGATACTGTTCCTTCAGCCATGGTTTTGTTTGCTATTATTGTTATTGGAATAGCTAATTCCCCTGACAGTTCTTTTAAAACTCTGGGATGTAACCCATCTGGGACATGGGATTTGTTACAGTTGAGTCTTGATTGTTTCTGCTTACATTAAGTGCTGTCAATTTTTGTGGCAGGTTGATTTGTTGTAATGTTAACTTCATAGCATCCCAGTTAACTCTGCGGTAATTGAAAAACACTGTTGACCCTTTGATGTATTTCTTCTCTTGGTTTAATGTAAAGGATACAGTATTATGATCACTGTTAGACAGAGGTGCTTTAATAGTAATATTATTAATGTCAGTAGGGATATTTGTTAATATAACGTCTAGTATGTTATTTCCCCGTGTAGGTTCTGTCACTAGTTGGTGTAGCTCAAGGGATTCTAGGGTATCAAGAATTCCCTGGTCACGTTCACTGCTAGCCTGCAGATCAGTCCAGTTAACTTTTGATAAATTACAATCCCCTACTATAATTACAGTTGTCCCTCGTTATAACGAATCTCATTATAACTAATAACAGTTGTAATGAACTTGCTTCTTGGCTCCTGTTAAAAACAATGCTTTTGAACTGGCAGTGATCATTTAGCATCTCGTGGGTTTTTTTGGCAGTTACCAGAGTGAAATGAGACTCACTAGACTCATATTCAGTAATTGATAATTCTAATTGATGTTAAAGCTAATTTAAATGCTGCATTACTGCTCCCAGTTCATCTACTTCTCTAATACTACCTTGGAATCACAGAGAACACCTGCTGCACATTAACTTTCAAAGCATAGATGCAATGCTTGTTCGATGTCAGCATTATCTGTCAGACTGAGCTACTATTGCTACAGAGCAGTTCTAGTGAAGCTCCATAAATCAATATCCACTCTTAGAAATGTTCATCTCCGCCTCATTTCATACAGCATGGCACAGTCATAGTAACACTGACATTCAGTTTTTCCCAGTATAGTGAATCCTCGTTATAAAGAACTTTCATTATGGCTCCTGAGAGGTTCGTTATAATGAGGGAGGACTTTATATCCCCCTTTTCGGTGATATTTGATATTTGCTCTAATAATAGGTCTGTGGACTGGGTGTTGTAATTTGGTGGTCTGTAGAACGTACCCAGGATAAAGAGTTTACCTTTTAAACCTGTTACTCGTATCCATATGGTTTCCACTTCAATATCTTCGGTATTACTGTATTTAGTTCTAGCTGTTGGCACTCTATATGATCCCTAACATATATTGCTACACCTCCACCCCTACGATTAGTTCTTTGTTTGCTAAAGAGCTAGTAGCCTTGTCTGTTCTTGTTCCAATTACTATTGTCATCCCACCATGCTTCTGTTATGCACACAAAATCAGTTACCTTTGTACCTAACATGGCTGATAGTTCTCCTAGTTTTTCGTTATTGAGACTGCGCTCATTTAGGGACACTGGCCAGGATATTCAAAGGAGATGCGCCCTGCACAACTAAGTTGTGCTGGTGCATCTCCAAAATGCACCACTGGGCCATATTCACATGGGGTTGATGCACTGTGCAACTCTGGATGCTACACGGTGCAAAGAAAATGTATGCGGCACGTCCGGAGGGTCGTTCCCCTGCATATGTGGCACATCTCCATATTCAGCCAAGATGTGAAACACAGCTGCCCACACATCTTGGAGATGTGCCGCACAAAGATAGGCATGGAAAACCATGCCTAAGTGGTAGCCACCTTCAGGTGGGCCGCTGTATTACACAGCCCAACACAGCAGCCCAGCCCCTGGGTGGCTACCCCCCCCAGCCCTGACTGTCAGAGAGAACATTAAATCCCAATATCCCTGGCAGTCTAGTGGCCCACCTGCCTTGCTGAAGCCTGTCCATAGTAGTAATATCTATCACAACTTCCTGGTAGTCTAGTGGTAGCCCCCTTCCCAGCCCCAATCGCAGCAAAATCCACACCCGAGAGTGCCCTGATAGTTCAGTGAAATCTATTTGTAATAGGGATTTTACAGTCCCTTCCTCCAGAATTACCAGTGCCATGGTTCCCTTGAATTAGAGGGGTTTCCTGGTGCTATTTACTCTTTATTACACCTTGATGGACCTGTCTCTTGATCTCTTACAAAGAACCTCTCACCCTCTCATTTTTTTTCTTTTAATTGACTGAACTTCATACTGTTCATTGTCTGCTTCATTAATCTCTTGATCTGCCTTCCTTTTATTATTTGTACTGCCTGTCTCCTTGATGTAATTCACCTGGTTTGTTTTTGTTAGGGTTGGATAAGCTTTTAGTTTCAATGCTAACTCGCTTTGGTTCTTTTCCAGTGCTGCTAACTGTTTATTAAAGACATTGAGTCGTTCATGTAGTCCTTTATTGTTTAAACATTTGGCATGTGTAAAGTTATCGAACGCTTGCTCCTCTTTGTAAAGAGTATACATATGGCAGCTACAGCATTGGTAGCCTATGTTACCATCAATAGTTAAAACCTTGGTAATCATTCTTGCATTAGAACCACTAGCTTTTATTAGATGAAAATAAATATTTCAAACACCTGTGGTCCCTTGGAATAGCCCTCAAACAATCAGATGTATAGTGATGAAAAGGCTATACCAATGCCCTGCGGTTAAACAGTCTTTTCTATGATACCTCAGAGTACCTGCTTTACAGGCCCGATTTATAGCCTACCTGATGTGCACTTGTAATCAATAAGTTATAGGCCTCCTTCCCCCTCCTGCCCGTGTCTCCGCACGTGCCGTGCTTGGCTCACCCTGCTCACCGCGGTGCTGTTTTTACCCAGTCCGGTTACTCGGAAACAATCCTGGTGACCTCCAACACCTGCGGATCTAAGGTGCTACTAAATACAATATCTCTACCTTTCCTTACAAGAACTCCTCATCCAGAGCCCCTGTAAGAAGGTTTACCCCGCTGTTGGATGTAAATACAATAAAAACCATCCCCACTGAACCTGTAGTTTGTGTGTTAGAACTACAAGTTCCCTCTTCCTACTTCCTGAAGGGAAATAGCAGGCGCTCCAAAATAGCAGCTCATGCAGTTCAATAAAACTTGTTTAAAACTCTCCAGCCATGCTGTAATCTACCTCACTGCTATGCACCATTATGCAGCAGCCTTCTAAATGAATTACACCACTCTGCTCGCCGCAGTGCTATTTTAGTAAAAGTTTTAGCCCATCTGGTATTGACGGACAGGTTTGCAGGTTACAAATTTCAGATTGTTCTTTGTATCGAAGGCTAGTCCACCATGCTTATCTGTGTTGTCTACTGAGCAAACAATCTGTGGATGTTGAGGTTGTATCTTGGTATGCTGGGTCATAGCCATGTTTGGGTTTCCCACCAATGCTGGTGTCAGACAAGGGTATATCTTGGCACCAATTCTTTTCAATTTATATAGCAATGTTGTCATGAAACAATTAAATGATCCAGAGCTTTGTCCAACTAAAATGTGAGGTGCTCCATGTGGTCATTTACTATATGTAGATGACTTGGTTGTGTTATCCACTAGTCAGTTGAACATACAACGGAAAATTAATAAATGGTCACATATTTGTCTTCAATATAAAGTTAAGATCTGTTTAGACAAATTTACAATCATGTTAGTACGTACAAAAGCAACATAAACTGAACTTACAAACTTAAATGGGCAGACTGGGTGGGCCATAGGCCCTTATCTGCCTACACTGTCTATGTATCTATGGAAAAACTCTTCCTGTTCAGTCAGAGGACATAATTTGTTAAAAAACATACAATTATTCAGAATAAGATTTGCAGCTAATTTTAAATAGGTCTTACATGCTAAGTTATTGTAGAGTAGAGAAAGATAGTCATTACAAGCAATTGGAGAGTTAATTAAAATTATGACGGAAAAAGCACTGATGCTATGTTATGAAATTACGTGAGTCTGCGAAAACAATATGGCACAGGTGGGAAACAGTTTGGAGAAAACTGAGGAAGTCAAAACTGCACCCATCAGTAACACTGAGGAAAGAAACACAGCATAAGTGAAAAAATTACACTGGAGTAGTGGTTCATGTTGGCGTGGTGTTTCAATAGTAAATCTACACTCAAGTCAAATATTTATTGGAGTGGTGATCCATGGCGGTGTGGTGTTTTAATAGTAAATCTGCATTAGCTGTATGTTTTTGCTTCACTGTTATTGCAGGCTCATTTTCATTCCACAGTTTTCTCCATGTTGTTTTCTATAGCACTGTATTCTGTTTGAGAACTTGACATGGAACCCTATGTTACCATCTTTTTTTTTTTTTTTGGTTATACAAACTATATATATATACACACATATATATTAGAGGCAAAAAACTCTGTTTAATGCATCAGTTAGGGTTGTTCCACAGCAACAAAAATGAGGAAATTCGGTGTTAGGGTTGAAAGCCCCGTTGGACTTCCTAGCTCACTCTCAACCGACATCAGGGTGCGCATTAGTAGTCGGCCCAACTCTCACCCCCATCACATGTGTAAAGAAGCAGAAGTATAGGAGAATGGGGTGAGAGTTAGACTAATGACCCCAACGCTGCACTTTATGCCGGTTGGGGGTGGGCTGTGGGGGTCCAAGGGGGCTTTCAACCCTAACATCGAATTTCCTTGCTTTTGTCGCTGTGGAACAACCCTAACTGATGCATTAAACTGAGTTTTTTGCCTCTAATTTCCCTTCTTTTTGAGAATGATAATGAAAAATAGTGAATGTAATGCGGCAGCGGCCCCGTGCTCCCGCCACGTGATGTCTTGTCACATAGTAACATGGTGCCCGCAAACGCAAATGGTAATGTACATGGTGACACAAAGTAAAACAGAAAGAGAAACAGTACTGTAGACACAAATGGTTAAAATAATGCAAACGCAAGTGCAAATGACAACGCAAAGGGTGATGCACATGGATGCGTAGACGGGAATGGTAAGTGAAACGGGCACGGAACCACAAGCGGAAGCAGTAACGGTAACAGTAATGTAAGCACACAGGCTGGTTTTCCCCAAAAGCTGTATAGAGAAAGACAGTGAGTACAAAGAATGTATGCATAATAATAGGTCTCGGAGCAGAAAATGAGGAGTTCGAATACTAAATTGCTTATATCTCAGGAACCGTACAACGTAGAAAAAAAATTTAAAAGTCATATGATTTATGACTTTCCTGGCTAGTTTTGTGCTAGGGGTCTAAGCATTTTTCTGACAAAAAGCCCGTATCTCACACCGTTTCCGAGATCGGGGCCCTGAAAGGGCGGCGAATGCCGTAATGTTGTCCTATGGGAAAAAAAGAGAAATTCAGAGTGCCATAACTTTGGCTCCCTGTAATACCTTTTCATCAAACCACTGAAAGACACATCTGTGGGATGTTGGTTTTCTTCCCTCCAAATTTCAGCCCAAAAGACCAGACCGTTATTTTTCAGCAGGGCGGCAAAGGATTCCTGTAATGAGGCGGACGCCGTAATGTTATCCTATGGGAAAAAGCATCAACTTTGGAGTGCTGTAACTTTGCCGCCCTGTAATATTTTTTCACTGAAATACTGAAAGGCACATCTGTGATAGGTTGGCTGCGTTCCTTCCAAGTTGCAGCCCAAAAGACCAAACCGTTCTTTTGCAGCAGGGTGCCAAAGAATTGCTGTCATTTTCCCACAGCCTGGAAAAGTACTGTAGAGCTTTTCGAAAGCTTTCACAAATTCATGCAGCACTGTCGCAAATGCGAAAGTACTTTGCAAAAGTACTTTTCCCAGAAATCTGAAAATCATATTTCTGGGGTGTTTTACCCCAAAATAAAGACATGCCTAGCATCCTCAGGGTCTGACTAGGTGAATACAAAAAGAATTAGGTTGCTAGAGGGTCCCGAATTTAAATGCCAAGCATTTTTCTGAAGACCAATTAAAAACAAAATGGTGGATTTATGACAGTAAAAGGGCTATTTGCAAAAGTAAAACTGCATTTCATGACTGTCAAACTTTTGTTAACTTTTCCCACTGACTTATAATGGAACTTGTTTTTGAATAACTTTTGAACCATTTAATATTTTTTCATGAAATCTTCAAAAGGCACATTGGGAGCCGGCCGCACATTCCTGAAGATTTCATACTGGTGTATAACCGTGCGACCCTATGAAACGACCAAAAGGTACAAAAAGTGTAAACGTGTGTGCAGATCATGCTTAATAAAGCCGCAGCCGTATATCCAAACAGTACGAAAGTTGGCGGATCCCAAGATGTATGGTTCTTGATTGTGTATTCCAAGTTTCAGGCAAATCCGTTGAACGGTTGCAAAGTTATTAAGGTGCAAAATTTTAGGTTTAACATGTAAATGACTCCTCAACCCTAACTATGGTAGCACTACCGTGCTACCATAATATATGTATATATATAGTAATTCATATTTTAAGTTTTACAGAATAACAATACAGAACATATTACATAAACATAAACATAGAAACATAGAAATTGTTGGCAAATAAGGACCGCTAAGCCCATCCAGTCTGCCCGTAAGCCCTGCACTTGATTAAGGCTTCTGATCATCCCTCTGCTTTACCTCTGTGGTTGCCCTATGCCTGTCCCATGCATATTTAAATCCAACCACAGCGCTCACTCCCACAGCCTCCTGTGGCAGACCAAACCATGTGTCTACCACCCTCTCTGTGAAGAAAAACTTCCTCACATTCCCTCTTAACCTGCCACCTTCCAATTTCATGTCATGCCCCCCTCGTTCTTGTACACCTCCTGTATTGGAATATGTCTCCCCCTGCACCTTGTTTATACCCTTGAGGTACTTGAATGTTTCTATCATGTCCCCTCTCTCCCTCCTCTCCTCCAGCAAGTACATATTGAGGTCCCTTAATCTCTCCTCATAAGTTTTTTAGTACAAACCCTGTACCATCTTAGTTGCCCTTCTCTGGACTGTCTCCAGCCTGTTAAAACCCTTTTGAAGGTGCGACCTCCAGAACTGCACACAGTACTCCATGTGAGGCCTGACCAGGGTTTTTTATAATGGCATCACTACCTCCTGCCTTTTGCTGGTGATACCCCTGCCTATACACCCCAGCATGCCACTGGCCCTCCCTGCTGCCTTTGTACTCTGCCTTGACATTTTCAGATCATCTGAAATAATAACCCCAGGTCCCTTTCTTCCCTGGTGACTGACAGCAACTCCCCCCCCCCCACCACCTCCACCTGTAGCTCTCACCAGGGTTCCTATGCCCCATGTGCATAATTTTGCACTTCTTTGAATTAAATTTTAGTTGCCACTCCTCAGACCGTTTCTCAAGCTTCCCCATATCCTTCCTTGTTTTCTCCACCTCTTCTGGAGTCTCCACGCTGTTACAGATCAGATGTTATACACAGAAATTGTGAATAATCATACAACACAAGATAAGTGAATATTAAATTAACTGACTAGTGAAAGAAACAACTTATAACAATAACTCTTGCATAATAAAAGTAATAAGATAAGAAACATGGAAAAACTGCTGTACATTTTGATTGCTTAAGTAACTATCTTAGTAACATGTAAATGCAATTGCCAAAAATGAAAACAAACCATAGTAACCTCGGTGCATAAAGGTGGAGATAGGGCACAGCACACAAACTACAGGCCAATCTCCATTCTACCTCCTCTATCGAAAGCACTAGAGCGTATAATTGCAGATTAGCTTGTGGAATACCTGGACAAATACAATATCCAATGTTCCCAGCAGCATAGCTTTCGTAAAGGTCATAGTACTACCACTGCACTATTAGAATTCACTAGTTTCATACATAATGCACTTGACCAAGGCCATCTGGTAGGGGCTGCCTTTATCGACCTGAAGAAGGCCTTTGATACTGTGAACCACTCTCTGCTACTCGGGCAATTATCGCTCACAGGGGTGTCGAATGATGCTGTCAGCTGGTTCAAAAGTTACTTAAAAGACTGTTTGCAGCAGGTCAAGATAACCAATGCTGAAAACTGCTGTGCTCCAACCACAAAAAAAAACGCAAGAAATGACTGAGTAAACAACCAAATTGTTGTATTAGAAATCCATCTTATGAGAGCCCCTAGTGTCTCGGCTTAGTGCCTTCAAGGGGGCGTTTTACATCCTGGTAAGCAACATTTATTTAAATACAAAAAAAGTTGTGACATCATACTTTAGTGACCAATCACCAAAATGCATATACAAAACTATAGCAAAGTATCAAAATCTATCTATATGTCCAAACTAATTTCTTTTAGGAATTTTTTAAAAAGCACTTCATTAACTAAACACAGCAAACATAAAGTCACTTATAATGGAAGAGAAATTATATAACAGTTTGAAATTAGTCATCACAATAATTTCCTTAAACCTCCTATTATTTCTTTGCATTACATTATTAACTAAACAGGTTCTCCATACATGGGAGACACTGAAGCTATATTTCTTTGGCAAATATTAATAGGGAACATCACAGTGATTGCTAATATTGCACTGCATTTTCATTATTAGCTAAACAGGTTCTCCACTACTGGGGCACTCTTAAAGCTATATACATCCCACAGTTATGTAGGGAATATTGCAAGGACCAATACAAACATCTACATTTCAAATATGGAAATCAGGAAGGAGCACAACCAAATTATATAGCATGTTACTTACTACCTTACTTCAGAGTACTGGCAAGAGTCATTAAAAAAAGGGGGGAAGAGAGTTAGACTGTTTGTGAGGTCTGTTCAGGACCCTTATATTGGAAACATGAAGTGTACATTCATGCAGGCCATCTGTACAGGAAAGTATTAAACACATGCCTAAAGAAAAAGGAAAAACAAACAATGTTTAAATCAGAAATATTGACATATTGGATACATTTTACAGAACCACTGGCTCACACCAATGGCAATCACCTCACCTTTTGTATTTTAAAAAAGGTTAGAGATCCCATCTCTCATTTAAGCCTGTGGGACTCACTTTTCCAGGTTTGAATATCCAAAAACTCTCCCTTTGTAATAACAGATTAGATCTGTCACCACCTCTTGGAGGACTGGTTTGTTATCTCCTGGGGTCCAAAAGCTCCTTAGCCCTTGTCACAGTACCCAACATACTCGCAGCTTGGCAGCTCAGGTCTTTACTGTTCCCAGATTCCGCACCACCTTAAGTCAGAGGTCTTTTGCTTACAGAGCCCTCATCTGGCTCACCTCCCTGGGTAGGGACATCTCTGCTGAGTCAAAAGTCGGCCCTTTCAAACACAAACTCGACAACATCTATTAGCAAACAATATATGTGACTGCCGCCCTTAGCACCCTTTTGCTTATTTTATCATTGTACTTATACCTTTCAGCACTTTTAACTCTTGGCACTTCATTTCGATCCAACCCTTGAGCCTTTTCCATGCCACCCCTCACCCCTGCTTCTTCTTCTTTGCTCACGCATCTTCAAGTTCTTCCCTTGCTCCTCCTCACCTTCCCTCTTCCATCCTCCACCCATTCTCTTATCTCATGCCACCTCTTTTGCAACTTCTTCCCCTCCTTCTCCCTATGTTCTCACGCTTACCTCTCTCCCACCCATATTACTCTCTGTCTCTCTCTCAGGTTTTTGACAAGGCCTGCTAGGCTGCCCCCTCTCCTGACTAAACACCACCTCTTCTCCTTATACTATTAATTTGTTTTCCTCCCCCCTCACTTCGCCAGCACTCCCTTTCTCTCTGCACTCACCCAATTTCCCTCCTTCCACCTCCCCATCCTTTCATCTCTCTATCCCCATTACCTCCTTTGCAACTCCACTCCTTCCCCCTCCACCTCCTGTGCAACTCATCTCCTTCTCTCTCTTGTTTCTCCCATCTCCCACCTTACACCCCATTACTTTCTCTCCTAGATTTTGACAAGACCTCCCAGGCTGCCCTCTCTTCCAGCCCACTCTTCTGTTATATTGAGCAACATTCAGTGCTATTTTGATTGCTTTTGATGTATTACATTTTTTTAAGTATATTCTTGATATCTGCTATTTACTTATCCATTGTTTACCTTGTTTTGTTTTTGTACTACTGACGTGGAACCTTTGTAAATGAGTTGTATTGCTCAAAGGTGTTGTAATCCAAGACTCAATAAACAAATGAAAAAAATAAATAAATCAGCTTAATTAATTACAGTAACTTGACCTTGTACAAAAAAGGTTCCCATATCTCCTTAAACTTATCTAGCCTTTTTAGATTAACATAGGCCACTGTTTCATAACTGGCCCTAATGGACAGGTCTAGTAGCCATTCCTTTACTGTAGGGATTTCTGTGGTCCTCCAATGTATCAAAATCACATTTCTGGCAGTAATAAAAGCCACCAACAACCATAGTTTTTGAGGTTCTGAACAAAATGTTAACTCTGAACAGATCCCCAAAACCATAAACTTAGTTGAACATCTAAACTGTGATTAAATTATCTTCCCACAAGTAGGGCCCTATGCACGATGCCAATGCACCATTTAAATCAGGCATGTTGGCATCGCTATGACTAGATGCTGCGGAGTAGGGTCTCATGGACCCTATGTGGCATTTACAATCTTGGCACATCAACGATGCACCCGATCCCCTGGCCACACAGACAGCAATGCATCGGGTGAGGGCGGGGGGCATGCCAGCACTATGTGCCATGCACCAAGTCGCGTAATGCTCTCCACAGGGGGGCATAGTGTGGAGCAGGTTATGGCACCTGGGACCCTCCCATAATCCACTGCGCTACCTTGTACATGGCACGTGGTACATGGCAGAACAAGGCAACTGATCCTTGTTATGCTCCAGCCCACTAGGCTGCTGGTTGGGGCCTGGGCAACTGATGGAGCTGACCACCTGGACAAGGAAGAGCTGGGGCCTTCACCTGTGCCACTCCATGCCCCCCCTTTATAGGCCAGACCCTGATCCTGCAGTGCCAGGTGCCCTCCTTCCCCACACATGCCCATCCCATCCCCTAGCTGTATATGCCCCCCGTGGCACCAAAAAACCCCATCCCTCCCTCCCTCTGTCCATGTACCCTCCTGTTGGTGCCATGGACCCTGATGGCCAGTAGCACAGCCTTCTGCACACCTCCTGAGCCACCGGCTGTCTGAGTGATGCTGGGAATACATCCCTATTATCAGGGGTTGCGCTCCCAACATCACTCAGATGGCTAGCTGCTGAGGAGGTGTGTGGAGGGCTGTGCTGCTGGCCATCAGGGACTGTGGCACTGATGAGAGGGTACATCGACAGAGTGAGCTGCGGGGGTTGTTGGTGCCATGGTGGGGGCACTGGCCATTGCCCACTGATGTGGGTGCTGGGCTACCGGTTGGGGTCTGAGATGTGTGGCCAGTCTAGGTATCACTGGGGGCTGGCACTGATGGGGTAGGGGTTCCCTGCATGGGGGCTGCCTTGGCCATACTGCGGGGGGGCCACCATGGTTTGAGGGAGATCCACTCTGCGCAACCACCCGGGGACACAGTTGTTTGGGGGGCGTGTCTGCAGTGGCACTACAGGGCCGGGGCACAGCAGTGTTCCCGGCAGGTGGGGTGGGGGGGTGATTCTGGCCTCTGTACATGGGAGCATAGCTGTGCAGGTCCGGGTGCTTGTGAAGGCTATTCATGCACCCGGACCCGCACTGTATCGCACAAGGGATCCACTGTGGGACCAATGCTAGGCATCCGATTAGATGTCCAGCTGGATCCGTGAATCTGCCTGTGCCCACCCTGCATGGACCTGCACACCAGAGGGGCAGAGCCAGAGACAGGTGGCAGCCATTAATGAATAACGGATGGTGTGCACCTGTCCACAGGTGTGGAGCTGCACAGGCGTGTTACGTGCTTTTGTAACTTGCGCCCATTAGTGCATATTGGCCATTGACATTATCTTTTCCCAATAGAGTTTTAGGTGTGAACGTAACCATAGTATATGTGATAATGTCCCCCTTTCTGTTGAACATCTCCAACAATTCTCTATTGATGAGAGGCTTAGCTCTACCAATTTGCAGGGAGTGTGTACCATCTATGGACAATTTTATACTATATGAGCCAGCCTTTGTCTCCCTGCATGATTCTGAAATATGGTTCCATAGCTCTTCCCATTCTTCCAAAGATATTGAGACTTGTAATTCCTGTTGCCATTTATATAACAAATCAACAACAGGATGTGATTTGCTATCCATAATCATGTTATACAAGCTTTTATGCCCATTGTTGGTTGTACATAACTTGTCTAGTGTATGTATTGGGGGGAAGGTAACTGTTTTATTTCTTTTCTCTATAAGAATATCTCTCAGTTAGAGATAGTTATGGAATTCAATTCAAGGTAGCTGAAACTTATGGGATATCTGAAAGAAAGACATTAAGGAGACTGAAGTGAGGTCCATAATATCGTTGAGAAACAAAATACCCTATGCTTTCCAAGTTGGCCAGTTCAAACTTTTGCCATCCTTTACTATTAGCTGGTTACCCCATCTATGTTACTATCTGTAAATGCAAAACTGATATCTTCTTTATTGTATGGATATGAAATCTGAGGAATGACAAATTTCACGCAAAGAGAATGAATATAATGTACGAACCACAGGCAGTAACAGCCCATGTAGCATAGGTTAAATTGGGGTTAGTTCAATTCTCCACTTTAGTGGTAGGTGTTCTTTCATTTTTTGGTTAAGGTGTATTCCTCTAGAAAAATTTAGGCTTTCAAGGTCACGTGGTGACAAACTGATAGACTACACAGTACCTCAAGGTGTTTCTCACTTTCCAAGTCTCAGTTATTTACATGGCACAGTTTTTCCAGCTGGACTTGGGTATTTGATCCAGGAATCCATTTACTCACCAATGGACCAAATAATTTTACAGTTAAAGTGGAGAAATAGAAATATATTTAGGCAAGAAAACCCAGAAAAACTGGGCCAATCAAAGCTTCATTTATGATTTCTAGAAATAAGTTTCCACAAACCAGAGGATAATTTATGTAGTACATGAGACCCTGTAGAGAGAAAAATTGTCATACTATTTAGACTACAATTGTTTCAAAGTTGCAATTTATGGTTCAAGCAAAAAAGGCCTGAAATTTAATCACCCATGAGCTCATGCAGTCTTAAAACAAGTAGACAATATTCTTCATGTAATATTATCTCATCCTTTCTTTGAATACCAAAGACAAGTTTATTGGGGGGACATTTCAATTAATCTTTTTTTTTTTTTAGTAACCTATAGAAATATTGCATTATCTGTTAAAAACTGAATCACAGGAGGTGATCAACAAAGTAATGTTTTTGATTAAACACATTTATACAAAAAAAAATACTGTACAGAAACAATTGATATATCTTAAAAATACACATGAGGTGAACAGCATGGTTGCTTAATTTTGTAAAACTCTGCTCTGTATGTATCTTTCTTAAAATGTTATATATTTTTTTGAATGTCTGGAATATCCTTGTTATTTATTTATGTCTTGTGACACTCAAACGTAAATACTAGTAAGCTAAACTAACATGTTTCAGTGGTGGTTTGAAGGAAATCAATGTTTTGGGAGGATGCTTTTCATATTTATTCTTATGATATGTAAATCTTATAGTAAAATGTCTTTTTTAGTTTGCCGTATTGAAACTAAATGGCGAAGTCTTCATGCAGTGGAAGAACCCCCCTGCTGACATATACATGGAGTTCTTCATTTTCAACGTCATTAACCCTCAGGAAGTACTTAAAGGCGAAAAACCTGTCGTACAAGAATTAGGACCTTATGTATACAGGTGATTAACCCTTTCATAAACCTTTTAACCAGATGAGCTGCATCTTTCCTTTGAACACAATCAATATATTCCAGTTGCCTTCCACCTAAAATGTAATCAAAGTTTGTACCATGTTTGTAGTAGATGCCATGTTCTCCCTTCCCCTATTTTAGAGCTGAATTGTGCATGCAAAACAATATTCAAATGATTTTTCTCCACAAACCTTTTTCATTCGTTTACCTCACCCTGCCTTTTTTGTGTACATATTTAAAAAGTGCTTCTGGTGTTACTTAAATGTCTCTGGTATTACTTAAATGTAATAACAAGCAATATATTTTCTTTATAATGATACATTTCAAATGCTTGTTGAGTGCTGGTGCACTTACTCTGTTTTGATTGGCTGATGATGGTTACTTTCAAACAGTTATATTTTGCCTAATTAGATGTTTTGCCAGTTTGTTTTAATTACTATGGGGCTTACAGATATGACTCCTCTCCTTTCTGTCTCTGAGTATCATAAGATGGAAGCAGAGGGCCTAGCCCTACTTTTATTGTGGCATTTCAGGGAGAAGAAAGTTAATGGGCCTGTGGATAATCCTAGAGACAGGGAATGGAACCACTATTTGCTCTGGTATGATCTACAGACCTCCAGCATGGGGTGGGGGGGAGTTGGATATGGTTCTGGTGGAAGCCATCCAAAAGATGGCAAATAAGGGAGAGGTGTTTCTGGCGGGCGTCTTCAATCTACTGGATGTAGATTGGAGCATCCCAGCTGCAGCTACAGCTAGGGGCAGGGACATCTTGGACTCCATACAGGGGGTGTTCCTCAGGCAACTAGTTAAGGAGCCCACTCATGAGGGTGCAATACTGGACCTTGTGCTAACTAATGGGGACAGTGTTGCAGATGTTACAATGGGTGGTCACCTGGGGACCAGTGATCACCGTACTGTGTGGTTCAGTATAAAGACTGGGGCAGAAATGAGCCACACAAAGATGAGGGTCCTGGACTTGAGGAGGGCCAGTTTTAAAAAGATGGGGGAATGTCTCAGGGAAGCCCTGGTTGGGGTGGGGGACTTGGGTGGAGTGGAGGAACTCTGGGCCAAACTAAAAGGGTGCATAGAGAAGGTAACAAACCTCTGTGTTAGGCTAATAAGCAAAGCCAAGAGGAAAAAGAGACTGCAAGAGGAAAAAGAGACTGCTATGGTTCCTAAGGAGGTGGCTGGGAAGGAAAGGGTAAAAGAGTTAGCATTTAAGGAGGTATAAGAAGACACAGAAGGATGATAGGGAGCTGAATCTGGAGAAAAAGAGGGAGGCATGGAAATCAGTTAGGAAAGCAAAGTCACAAACAGAGAAGAAAATAGCTCAGGAAGTAAAGAAAGGGGACAAGACATTTTTTAGGTATGTAAGTGAAAATAGAAAGACCGGAAGAGGGGTGGTAAGACTAAGAAGGGAAGGGGTGGATTGTGTGGAGGGGGGCCAAGAAAAAGCAGACCTCTTGAACAAATACATTTGTTCAGTGTTCACAGAAGCAGGGGAAGGAGAAGGGCCACAGAAAAGTGACAGGAACATCAAAGGAGGAGAGGTGGACATTAGTCCATTTACAGAGGAGAGAGCCCTGAAGAAAATCGTAAATCTGAAAGTGGATAAGGCAATGGGACCAGACAGGGTCCATCTAAGGATACTGAGGGAACTCAGGAGGGTGCTGGCTGCACCTCTGACAGTCCTGCTCAACCTCTCACTAGAGATGGGAAAGGTTCCGGGGGGGGGCTGAAGAAGAGCATCTGTAGTCCCAGTTCACAAAAGTGGTAGTAGGGAGGGGGCAGTCAACTACAGGCCAGTAAGCCAGACTTCAGTGTGGGGAATTTATTGGAATCACTTCTAAAGGAAAGGATAGTGGAATATCTTGAATCAAGTGGTTTACAGGATGCAAGACTCATGGGGGAAGGGGGTCTGTACTGGAACCAGTCCTCTTTAATGTCTTTATTAGCGACATTGCAGAGGGTCTGGAGAGAAAGGTCTGCCTATTTATGGATGACACTAAAATCTGCAACAGGGTAGACAATCCTGGGGGGGCAATGAGAGGAGATCTGAAAAGGTTGGAGGAGTGGTCAAAGGTATGGCAACTGGGCTTCAATGCAGAAAAGTGCAAAATTATGCATTTGGGGCACAGAAACCCAGGGGAGGACTACAAAATGGGAGGAGAGGTATTGATGGCCACCAAACAGGAAAGAGACCTGGGAGTTATCATATCTGATGATTTAGAGGTGGCTAAGCAGTGTGACAAGACAGTCAAGAGAGCTAGCAGGATGCTGGGGTGCACAGGAAGGGGGATCAACAGCAGAAGAGGGAGGTGGTGTTACACCTATATAGATCACTTAGGAGTCCTCACCTAAAGTACTGTGTCTGGAGACCTCAGCTCTGGAAGGGCACAGAAAGAGAGGAGGTGGTTCAGAATAGGGCAACCAAAATGATGCAGGGTCTGCATCAAAATCCCTATAAAGAAAGACTTAAGGACCTTAATATGTATTCTCTGGAGGAACAAAGGGAGAGGGGGAATATGGTCGAAACTTTCAAATACCTCACAGGTATAAATAAGGTTCAAGACAGAAGCATCTTTCAGAAAAAAAGATGCTCAAGGACAAGGGGTCATGCTATGAAGCCGGAATGGGGTAGAATCAGGGGAGATGTGAGCAAGTACTTTTTCATGGAGAGGGTGGTGGATGCCTGGAACAGCCTCCCAGCAGAGGTGGTGGGGGCAAAAAATGTAACAGGTTCAAGAAAGTATGGGATAGACATAAGGGAACCTTAGTGATAAAACGGGGGGATAAGCTGGAGATCAAGTAGAGTCTACAGTGATACAGTAGGTAGGGGAAACACGGGAAGACTAGGTGGGGCCAAGCAGTTCTTATTTGCTGTCAAATTCTATGTTTCTATAGGCCAGCAAAGGTGCCTGCTATAATGAGGCTCTATGCTTGCTATTCACTTTTGCTTTATTCTTTTCTCTATAGATTTGTCTCCCAACCCCCCAACACACATGCGCACACACACACACACACACACACACACACACACACACACACACACACACACGTTGGGGTACTTCTGGCCCAGTAACCAGTCAGTTCAGTCCTTCTCTAGCCAGCCACTGTTTTACCCACATGGCAGGGTTCCAAGGAAGATCTGTTTTCCCCTGATGAACCAGATCAGATGCAAGTGGTAGGCTCCACGGTGTGGGGCCTAAGCGTACATGGAGGCTGGGTTGTATGCTGTTTGTCTTCTGCCCCCTCATCAACCTGTGCCCATGTGGTGGCACTACTCAGCCAAGCAGTGGCCTAGCACCCACTGTTTTTTTTCTGGTTGGGGGGCAAATTCCCTGGCCTGTCACACACATCATTGCAGCGGCTGATCACAATGTCTGTTTGTTTTCTTCTCTCTCACCACCCTCTGCCCATGGGGTGGCACAACAGAGCTGAACAGATTCCTCACACACATGTAGCATTCTCTGGGGTTGGGGGAATAAGTTCCCTGACCCACCATAGAGATCGCTGCACCTGTGGATCATAATGCAACCCCCTCCCAAAATAGGAGTGGCTGCAACTGGCAGCACCTTCCAACCTAGCCTCCATGCATCCTGAGCCCACTTTGAACTTGGGTTGCTGGCTTAGCAATGCTGCACATGTAGGTGGCAGGGATTCACCTTTATTAAAAAAAATCACACACCGTGAAAGCAACACATTTGCCATAGCACTTAAGCTTTTTTTAATTAAAGTGAAGGTGACCTGGTGATAATGAATTATGCTAAATGTAGTGAACTCAGGCTCATACCATGTATTTGACTCCTTGCTTTGGGCTAGTAAAGTCTGAATACATTGTGGAAGTGGAACATTCTGATTGCAGGGGAGGGTGCAAGCTCGATCGCAGCACTAATGCCTTCTATGGTGGCCTGGCTACATTGTATTGACTGTGGCCAGGTCTCACCTATAGGTCTAGTGCTGGAAGTATGTCCCACCTTTAGTGGGAGGAAGAGGAGGGTGGAGGGTTGACCAGGCCAAAAATTGTCTGAACTGGTTAGATGAAGTGAATGAGTCCAACACAGACAAAAACGGGAAGTTTTTACCTTTAAATCCACTCCTTGGCATAGAACAGTGTGTTTTGCATTGGTCTGAAAATCACCAAAGAGAGAGCTCACCTAGCCTCTCTTTGGCACTGGGTAATGAAGCATGTCCTCCAAGGTCAGTCTACACATTGGAGCTTGCTTTGCACATCCTGGGCTGGCCAGGAGAGGAAGCATAAGCAGAACTAGATCTCCAAGCCAATGGAGAGAAAAGGGAGTAAGTCCACCTAGTCTTGGTGTCATCAAGTAAGGCACCTGAACCTCCTTGCCATTTTATCTTCTGAGTTTCCCCTTGGTGGAGACATTCAAAGGGGCCTGAAGACTTACCTGTTTTATGCACATGCTTTACTGGCTGGAGTGTCATTTACTGTATTTTGATTTAATGCATTAAATGTAAAGCTCCCTAAGCCTCTCAGATAGGGAACTCAAACAAAATTACCTTGCCTTATAGTAATTGTATTTGTTGACATGAAATGGGATTTTTATGGTAACTTTAATTATGATCATGATGCAAATGAGATTGCTTCACGACAACACTTCTCTTTTGTCAAAGTGAACAGACTCTGTTTCGACAAAGCTTCAGGTTGTATGAAGAACACATTGATCTGATTCGGTACTGTTATGAGTTTGATGCAACTAACCTCAGTAACACAGGACCTGAGATTGCTGTGATGTTTTGGGTTGAAAATAAACAATGGTTCTGAATTTAGATTAAAAATACTCTGAAAAATCTAGAGACTATTCATTTACAACAAACAAGGACTGCATATTATTTTAGGCAAGAAACACATTTGCTTTGATTAAGTATTCTATCTTCTCATGTCAGTCACCCTTCTTCAGGCTTTTATTTATGTTTGTTTGTTTGTTTGTTTACTGGGTAATTACACTGGTTCAAGGGACCTTTCTCAGGCACCGCCAAGGCGTAGTTAGGCAAAGAAAAGGATGGCGATGAGAGAAACATTGTTATAAAGAAGCTGGGAAATACATTTTCAAGAGTAACTAAAAGTAAAGGTAAAAGCAAAGTAAGAAATCGTATACAATTTCAATAAATTTGCACAAAAATAGTTAAACTTGTTTTGTAAGAATGGAATTCTGGTGCTAACATAGCACAGTGAGTACAAGTAGTGCTAACGTAGCACATATAAACTGACAAGACAGTAGCTAATATCTTAGCCTGCAGAATTGCAGAGAGAGATGTTCAACAGGTGACCCAGAAGCTGTGATTTAAAGAGGGGGTGGGAGAGGGTGATCTGCAAACACAAATACTTCCTTACCTTCCACAAGTTCCTCCATGATTTCCTCCTGTGGTGGGGCCAACAGGAAGAGCCCCCCCATCCCATTTTAGGGACAACTCGATTACAGAGGCAGGAGATGTTTGGTCTGATGATTTTCATTCTGGTGGCTGCCATTTTAACTCTGTGATTTTCTCCCATGATCCCTTAAACTCCTCGCGCCACTGACAGCCTTGTTCAACAAATCATCAAAAATGAGTGTGGTTCTGGCAGGCTGGAAGAGGGTGAATGTTGTCCCACTCCATAAGAGCGGGAACAAGGAGGAGGCTAGTAACTATAGGCCAGTCAGCCTAACCTCAGTGGTAGGAAAATTGATGGAATCATTACTCAAGGAAAGGATTGTGACATACTTTGAATCCAGCGTGACATACCTTGAATCCAGTGGACAGCAGGTTCCGAGACAGTATGGATTCACAGCAGGTGGGTCTTGCTGAACAAACCTGATAGATTTCTTTGACTGGGTGACAAGGGATATTGATCAGGGTGGCAGATGTGGTCTACCTGGATTTTAGAAAGGCCTTCAATAGTGTCCTGCATAAAAGGCTAATAAACAAATTCAGCAGCCTGGGAGTCAGATCCAGGGTGGTTAACTGAGTTAGAAACTGGCTGAACAGTAGGATACAAATAGGTAGTGAGCAGAGTTCAGTCTGTAGAAAGGGAGATGACCAGCAGGGTGCCTCAGGGATTGGTGCTAGGCCCAGTCATCTTCAATGTCTTCATAAGCGACATTGCAGAGGAGCTGGAGGGAAAGGTGTGCCTCTTTGCTGATTACACAAAGATCGGCAATATGGTAGACACACCGGGGCGGGGGCATAAAGAATGAGAAGGGACCTGGGCAAGATAGAGGATTGGTCAAAAGTATGCAGTTGAGATTCAATGCAAAGAAGTGCAAAATTATGCACTTAAGTCACAGAAGGGAACCTGAGAGAGGAGTACTCAAAGGGGGTTGTATTGTCAGCCACCAAACAGGACAGGAATCTAGGAATAATTATATCTAAAGACCTAAATGTGATCTGACAGTGTGAGAAGGCAGTTAGAAGGGCCAGGGGGATGTTGGGGTGCATAGGGAGAGGCATCACAAGCAGAAAAGAAAAGAGGCAGTGATGCCACTTTAAAGATAATATAGATATAACTAATAAGATTGGCAGTGTCAGTGGCTCAGTAGGTAGCACACTCGCCTCTGAGACCAGGAGATCAGAGGGCTGTGGGTTCAGTTCCCACATCAGGCACTTTGGTTAATACCCCAGTACTGACACTGTAGTGCAGCATGAGAGGGGTGCTGCACTTCTGAGGTGCTGTCTTTCGGATGAGATGTTAAAACTGAGGTCCTATCTGCCTGGATTGGTGGTAGTTCAGGTGGATGTTAAAGATCCCATGGCACTTATCGAAAAGAGTAGGGGAATTTTTTATTAGAATAACAAAAATCAACTCAATACAAAACAGTGTTGCCTCACACAAAAAAAAGTACAAATCATAACAAAAGCAAATAAATATTACAGTCATACATAGCCAAAGGGATTGTCTAATACAAAAGTAGAACTTAAATCTAAACTCAAGACAAAAAAGACCCCCCCCATCAAAAGAGTAGGGGAATTTTTTTCCAAAAATTAAGAAGGAAATAAATTACATATTTAATAGTGTTACTGCACACAAAATCATATGAAAAAATTTAAAATAAACAAAAATAAGCATTTCATCAAGCAAACAATACAAACTTTCATTTTCAGAGTCCTAAAACGGAAAATCTAAACCTCACCCCCCACACACGAAAAGTGTAGGGGAAGTTTTTGTTGAAGTTACAATAATATAGATACAAATTCAAAAATACATTAAACAAAAAATCATAGAGAGAGAGAAAAACAAAAACAAAAAACACAACCAAAATATGTATTAAATCATATGATATTACTAAACAGAAAAAAGTTTATATAACAATAAAGAAAAAAAACAAATGCAAATAATACAACCTATAAATCTGTGAAGAAAAAGGAGAAAAAAAATTTGAAACAAAGTAGAAGCATGAATTCATATGGAATCTCTAACCATCAACCCCCTTTCCCTCGATCCCCTACCTCTCTTCCCTTAAAGCCAATCAAAATATTTCCAATTAAACTCCCATTCAGGTAAAGGGAGTTTCAAAAACTCCTTATGTTTAAATATTCGTAATGCCGTAACTATTATAGAATAAAGTTCCCCTCCTGAAATTTACGTTTGTTGAAGTGCCAATTTGCATCTAATTATCCATATCCAATATAGAAAATGTACCATGATTATACGTAACGTACTATGTGGAATGCGGTTTAATGAAACCGGAATAATGCCATAAAATAATAATCTTTCATCTGGAGGAAAATTAAATGACCATATCCCTGTATTAACAATCAAATCCCAAAAGGACTGACTATATGGACAATCAAAATATAAATGTGACATAGTTTCGATACATTGTATACAGGAAATTCTTGGGCAATATCGATCTTGAAGCTGTTTATGCTTATGATTCCCTTTCACATTCACCTTTCCATGAACTGCCAACCATACTGTATCCCACATTTGCTCCGGGATTCTAACATCTAGAATTAACTTAGAAATTGAGAGTTGATCTCTCACTGAAAAATCTACAAAGGGATAATCCAAGAAAAAACCCTGTATAATATCTGCATACAAAATTTGCCTTGAAAATTTTAGAACTGAAACAAATGTTACTTTCCATTGTTTTATTTTATCAAAAATTTCAGCCCATTGATTATCCAATCGTGGAGATCTTTTATTTTTATGCAAAAATAAATTCCTATTCCATTCCCCTATAACACCTTGTAATTTTGGTAACCTCCAAAAAACCCATACTTTTGAAGAGGGTTTCATTAAATAAAGTAAGTTATTATAAATAAAGATCGTAAAAAAAAACACCAATGGATTAAGCATATCTAAACCACCATCCTTTATAGGTTTATAAAGCAGATTACGCTTAATGGGATTCAAACGGCTACCCCAAATACAAGAAAAAAAAAAAACATGCCAATAACTTCGCTTCCAAAGACCTAGGTAAAGGATATAGTGTGGCACTAAATAAAAAAAACTAGTACAAGAAAGGATTTGATTAAATAAATTCTCTTTTTTTTTAACATTCTCCAAACGTTCCAACGTGCAACCTTATCCATTCCTTTATTTAAAGCCCTAGTCCAATTCTCCTCAGCTAAATTCTTCTGACCAAAATAAATTCCCAAAATCCTACTTGTTTTTTTCACAATGGGTATACCCCTAATCTCTAATATTGGGACATCAAACTCTTGAATAGCCAATAAAATAGATTTCTGAGGATTCAAATGCACCCCAATTACTGACCCTATGATTCAAATTATATCATGTGCTTTGAGAAGAGACACATCATCTTGTGCTAATAAACAAATATCATCTGCATAAGCAATAACCTTGATATTCTGTGCTACTTCAAAGCCTAAACCTCTAATGAAACGTGATTTTTGCAAAATCCGAAGTAGTGGATCAATATAGAAAACGACAGAAGGGCTCAATGGACACCCCTGTCGCACCCCTTTCAAAATTTTACAAGGGTTACCAATATGACCATTCTCATATGGACGTACAAAGGCTAAAGCATAGCATAAACGTAACCATTGGATAAAAGGCTCAGGGAATCCATAAGATTGTAGACATAACCATAAAAAATAATGTGAAACATTGTCGAAAGCCTTTGCCTGATCCAAACTCATAACAAAACCTCCAGTCAAGCCAGAAATTGTCGTATTCTGCCCACACTCCATAATTTCCCTTAATAAGCATACTGCATCTAAAAGACTTCTTCCTGGTATCCCACAAAACTGTGCAGGATGTATCAAGGAATTCATTACTGCCATTAATCTATTACCCAATAGTTTGGCGAAAATTTTAAAATCTACGTTCAATAAAGTAATTGGACGCCAATTAGTAATGTCTGACTTCGATCCTGATTTAAACAAGAAAATCAAAAGCCCCTCGTACATCTGCATAGGTAGACAAACATCTTTTAGCATAAAATTATAGACATCCAAAAATTCTGTTGGCATATATTCCCACACTAATTTATAAACCTCTCCCGGTATACCATCAGACCCCGGGGAAGTATTGATTTTTAAAGACATAATCACATTTGTCATTTCTTCTGATGAAAACGGAGCTATTAACATATCAGATTGCTTAGCCGTGAGTTGTGGTAAATCAGCTGCCTGTAATATCAAAACCAAGGCTTTATGATCCAATAATACCTCTTCATACGTTTTAGAAATAAAAGATTCTAAATACTCCATCACATTTGCATTATCCACCAGTAAATCTCCTCATTCATTAACTAAATTCACAAACCCTTTTTTTCTCACTCCTCTTCTTACAATCTATGAATGGATTTGTTTGATCTACTTTCCCCTGTGTTCCAAAAGACTGTTCCTTCTGTAGGGACATTAATCGATTATACTGATATAGGGACATTTCTGCACGAATCGTACTAATATCATGACCATAATCCACCTTACTAACTGACTGGTTTGATATTAAATAATGCAAACATTTCCGAAGCTCCAAATATTTAGTATTTAAAGATGTAGCCTGTACTGTAGTTTTAAACTGAAAATATTGTGTGAAACAATATTTCACATCCTCCCACCATTGGCTATGTTGACCTTCATATAGAAATATTGTGGAACATTTATCAATAAGAAGCAAACATAAATCATTTTTAACAACCTTATCCATTAATAAAGATGTATTCAATCTACAAAAACCCGGCCCAGACACTCTTGGGGGGTGGAATTGCAACATGAATCCCTAACAACATATGATCCGAAGTTTCAATAGGTAATATACCTGCAAAACATATTCCAGCAGTTGGTTTTATAAATATGTAATCAATTTTTGAGGACAAAGTCCCTCTATGATATGTAGCCTTGACCTTGTGACCTCCCTGTAAGTGTGCGTCTTGTAAACCAGCTTGCGAAATCATTTTAAGCATAAAGGTTTTATCACAATATTGTTTACTACCAGAACGAGTTTGTAAAGAATTCACATTGAAATCCCCTCCCAAAAAAAGTTGCCTACTAGTATATAAGAAAGGTTGAACTTTAAGCATTAACTCTATTCTTTGAGCTTTGGATTGCGGGCCATAAATATTAATTAATCGACAGGAAAAAGACCCTATCGCAACATCCAACATCAATGCCCTACCTGGCTCAATATCCACTAACCGGAATACCTTAAGATCACAATTCCTAAAAATAATACCCACACCACAACATGAATCAGAACCAATAGACCAATATGCAGGTCCCCAAACCCAATCTTTGGTGGCCAAATGTAAGTCTAATGAAGTATGGAATCGAGTAACCTGTAAAAAAATAATATCATACTGTAAATGCTATAGAATGGAAAAAGTACAGTAGTAGCCCGTCTAATATGAGATTTTAGACTATTGGCATTCAGACTAGCCAATTTAAGATTCACAGGCTCAGGGTGGGTTCTTTTTTAAACGAACACTAGATCTCGTTCGTTTAGAAGGTAATATAGGTATTCCGGAAGATAACTCTGTAGCTTGGGTAGTTCTCTGTACACTTTGTGAGGGAGGGAGGTCCACAACTATGTCTGATGGTTGTTCTTCCTCAACTCTATCACCCCAGGAGGAAAAAAACAAGAAACAGTTTGAAAGGGGTAATGGAGAAATCTGTTCCGGATTTGGACAAGTAGCCATATCTTCTGCAATAATGACATCCGTACTGAAAGTAGAATCTTCCGAATGTAGAGATGGACCCAATGTTTTGGTCTGATCAGAATCTACAACGGGACATGAAACCTCAACCGTTTTAGATGTAGATCCACCAGACTGAAGTTGATGTTTAGTAGGTAATACTATACCATCAGGTAAAGGGGAAGGGATAATGGAGGGTTCAACCTGAGATAAAGAAGTCAGAGAGACCAACTGAGACTCCACCTCTGCTGGGGTGGAAAAAGCAATAATACCAGTAGGTCGGGAGAGTGGAGGAGCAGTCCTTGGTAAACCCCTCTGGCTTCCACTACCACCTCGGCCTCAACCTCGTCTCCTATTAGGTATTGAAAAATCAACACCCGCTTCCTCATTCCTGGCAAAGGAATGTCAAGCTCGAGAAAGTAACACATCATGATCAGAGGCCTCCTCTGAATTATGAGCAGCCCAAGGGCAATCCTGAAAGGCATGTTAGTCATCCCCATAGAGATTACATACACGGGGGCTGCCATTGCATAGCTGTATGGCCTAAAATACCACATTGGAAACACCGCAGAAGTATCACAATCAGTGATTGAGGTGGGACAACGACCCACACCGATAGCAACCCTTAGGCTGTCCAGCATAGAAAAGAATTCCTCTATCCCGGCCTAAAAAAAAGGAACTTGGGAGATGTTGTATACCATGTTCAGATTGGTTCAGCTGAACCCGAAAAGTCCACCCCCCAGTCCAAAAACCATTATCATCCATTATAGGACAGGGATGATCAAATATGGTACATCATTTTTCCAACCAGAATATTATATCCTTAATATCCACCCCTTCATTTCTAAACAACAATGTGACCGTTTTAATGGTTGCATTAGTTATAGGTATTGCCAAAAAAACCTTCCAAACTTCTGTGTGTTTTTCTTCATAATATAGCTTCCAAAACTTATCCAATGAAGACATAGTACAGAAACTGATATCATACATGTGGTCACCCGGAGCATGGATAAAAGCATATACCTCAGCGGGCGTAAAGCCCATAGAGTCCATTAATAATGATTTACCAACCCATAGTCTGTCAGGTACAATCGGAGCCAAACCTTTATATCGAAGATGAACCAAAAATCTGCTTTTAGCAGCTGTAATGGGTTTCTGAAATAAACCTGCATAGGTGGTATTCGTCTGTTTCCCAGAGGTACTTCAGCCAGGACTTCTTCTTCTACAACCGGTCCTACCGGCTCCTGCTCACTCCCCTCAGTGCGCTGTTCTCCCGGCGCAATGTCAACCCCACCTACATCGGGTTCTGGAGCAGAAATGTCATCTAGAGCTCCCTCATGTACTGTCTCGATACCCGGATACTCGCTAAGCTCAGCGTCTGTCACAGGCACCGAAATCCTTTCTATCTGCGACTTTCCTGTTAAAGGATTATGATTTCCAACCTTGTCAACCTCTGCAACAGCAGATGTTTGTTCAGGTATGTCAGAATTCTTAATACCAGAAGTTGGGGAACCGGGGATAGGAATAGAGGGGTCCAGTAGCCAGCGCCCATTGACAAACACCCAACCCACCTGGTCGAGTGCTTTCTCTGGTGTCCAGTCTGAAGGAGTCCCCTCAAACACCATAGCCTGGGATACTGTTTCTCCATACAAGGGGTCAGGAATAGGCACCGAATTCAACGGAGGTGATGCCTCCAGACCCCCCCGCCCCAGTAAACGTTTACTTACGTCCTGTTGTGGACTAGCCGTTGATCGTTTACGTTTTTTTCCTTCGTCATCCAGTTGAGATTTCTCTTTAAGGAGTTCCTGCTCCACTACTGACAGCATAGACAATAATTGTTGCTTTTTTTTTGAAATAATCCAACCCGTAGTAACTCTTCATCTTTTGTGTTTTCTTCCTCTGACATGGGTACTGAACTTGAAATGCCAAAACCTGCAACCGTGGATTCCATAGGCATGGGGGGGGATCTACCGACTCCCTTACATCGTGCTCTCCATATCCAACAGCATGACCGTCTCCATTCGAGTCCAACAGCAGACTGGGAACCTCCATCCCTGCAGACAGACGGACAGCGCCACCTGCCTACAGAGTAGGGGAATTTCCCCGGTGTCCTGGCCAAATTTCCCTCATTCACTAAAAATACCACCAACAGCTTAATCTGGTTCAAGGTCAGTTGGCATTCATCTGTATCCCTCTCCCCTGAGTCGTGCCTGAAAATAGGCAGGATTTGTCTAGTGCACTTACCCGGTCAACAAAAACTAAATAAAATAAATAAAAAGATCATTAATGAGACCTCATCTGTAGTACAGAGTCCAGTTTTGGAGGTCGTATCTCAGGAAGGAGATAGACAAAGTGAACGCAGTCCAAAGAAAGGCTACAAAAATGATACATGGGCTGCACCAGAAGTCATATGAGGAAAGGCTGAAAAAACTCAATATGGATAGAAATATAGACTTTGACGGCAGATAAGGACTGCTTGGCCCACCTAGTCTGCCCATTTCTCTACCTACAGGATAAGCCGCAGATCCTAGTCAACCAACAGCCTATTCCTTCCTACCTCCCACTAGAATTGCCTTATGTCTGTCCCATGTATTCTTGAATTCTCCCACAGTTTTAGACCCCACAACCTCCTCAGGAAGGCTGTTCCATGCATCCACTACCCTCTCTGTGAAAAAATACTTCCTCACATTGCCCCTGAACTGCCCCCCATCTTTAAAGTGTGTCCCCTTGTTCTTGCATGTCTCTTTTTCTGAAAGATGCTACCCTCTTGGACTTTGTTGATTCCACTGAGGTACTTAAACGTTTTTATCATGTCCCCCCTCTCCCTCCTTTCCTCAAGGGTATACATATTAAGCTCTTTTAGTCTCTCCTCTTATGGCTTCTCTTGCAGACCCTGCACCATTCTAGTTGCCCTCCTCTGGACTGCCTCCATCCTGTCTATGTCCTTGCAGAGATGGGGTCTCCAGAACTGGACGCAGTACTCCAGATGTGGTCCCACCAACTGTCTGTACAGAGGGATAACAACTTCCTGTTTTCTGCTGGTGATGCCTCTCCCTGTGCATCCCAGTATACCCCCAGCTCTCCCTACTGCCTTCTCACATTGCTTGCTAACCTTAAGGTCATCTGATATATTACCCCCAGGTCCCTTTCCTTTTTGTTTTGTTACTACCTCCCCCATTGTGTAATCTTCCCTGGGTTTTGTTTCCCAGGTGCATTATTTCCACTTCTTTGCATTGAATCTAGCTGCCATACTTCTGACCATTCCTCCAAACTTGCAAGTCCCTTCTCATCCTTTCCACGCCTCCTTGTGTATCAACCCTGTTGCAGATCTTTGTGTCATCTGCAAAGAGGCATACTTTTCCTTCCAGTCCCTCTGCAATGTCACTTATAAAGACATTAAAAAGGACTGGACCCAGTAGTGAACCCTGCAGTACCCCACTAGTAACCCCTCTTTCTTCAGAGTGGACTCCATTTACAGTTACCTTCTGTGTCCTGTTGTCCAGCCAATGTTTTACCCAGGCTACCATCCTGAAACCCACTGCCAGGCTGGTTAATTTGACTATTAATCTTTTGTGTATCTCTAGAGATACAAAGAGAGAGGGGGACATGATAGAAATTTATAAATACCTTAAAGGGATCAATACGGTTCAGGAGGGTTGCATCTTTTGGAAAGAAGATGGACAAGAACTAGGGGGCATGAGATGAAGTTCGAGGGAGGAAGAATCAAGGGTAATGTGAGAAAGTATTTCTTTACAGAGAGAGTGATGGATGCTTGAAACAGCCTCCCCACGGGGCTGGTAGGGACAAAAACAGTGGATGAATTCAAAAATGCATGGCACATACACACACAAGGGAACCCTAGAAAAAGGGAAGAGTAAGAAAGCGGCAGATCAACTACAGTCTGCAGCATAGGTTAAAGGTAGAAAAAAATGGGCAGACTAGATGGGTCAGGCAGTCCTTATCTGCCAACAAATTCTATGTACCTGTGTACCAAATACAGCTAAATGGTAGCCGTTTGCACACATAGTGTGCCACTGGAGGTGGAGCAAGTTGTCTGCCCATCTAAAAGGTATTTCTATGGCAGCAGATCAAGGCACTGACCCTCCCAAGGCTGGGCCTTACTGCAAGGCTCACGTGTCTTCTTCCAAAACAAGGTTTGCTGATATGGCTGCACAACCTAGGACACAACGGGCATCAATGTACACTTATGTGACTATTTCATATTCTGTGGATTGGATACAATATTTTATTGTATGTGAATACATTATAACTTGACAGATTGTAAATGTGACTTCTAGCTGCTGTTTGGTTCTTCCAGAACTCTTGGAAACTAGGTGATTCCCTTAAATGGGGCTATCCTGTCTTGCAAAAATTGGAAATAAATATTTTAATGTCATTAATTCCCCTTTGGCACCCTCCCCTATATGGATTGGGGATTAGAGGCCGGGGTGCTGGTAACAATTATGGAATGGGGAAGGGGATCAGGTTAGGTTAAGGAGAGGATGCATTTTAAAAGATAGTGTTGGGTAGATGAAAGTACTGGCAGGATGTCAAATCTTTCTGTTAGGTACAGCATTCGGAGAACCAGGCAGAAGGTTGAATGTTTCCTCCAATTTTGACAGAACAAATAACAGTTAATGAATACAAATAATTGTACCAGTGAGGAAGACTCAATACTCCTTTAAAACATATTACTTTATTATGTGTGCAAAGGTTTAAGTATGCCACCAATTAGAAATGGCCAATCTTTTGTGGTAAATGAGGGCCACTTCCTCAGGGCCCATGGTGGTCCTGTTGAACAAAACATACATTGTATTATCTCTCCAAGTATGGTAATAAAAATTACTATTGCACTTCATTCTAGTAACAGTGTAATAATTAGGCCAATGGTGCACACCTGTCCGCGGTCCCACCCCCCAGTACGCAGGACTCCACAGGGCGGCCAGGGGCAGTGTCTCAGATCCAGCCGGGCATCCAATCAGGTCCCGCAGTGGATCACCTACACAGCAGGGTGCGCATTGGCAGTGCGCCCCATGGATATCCGATGGCTAGTGGCTGTGGGGGTGAGAAGAGGGCTGTGCCACTGGGCAGTCCTAGGGCATGACCATACTGGTCTGGGGTTTGGGGGAGTGGGGGGTTGCCAGTGCCACAGGCATGAGGGGACATATTCTACCACAGGACCTGAGGGACACAGGGCTCAGGGCTGATGTGTGTTGGTGCGGGGGGGTACTTAGACCCATGATTGGGGTTACACGGTGATGGGTCAGGGGGGCACTTGGCAGTACCATGATTGGGGATGCTGTGCAAGGGGGCGGGAGGTGCCTCCAGCCATACAGGGAGGGGGCTGCTGTAAGGGGCTTGCAGCAGGGTCCTCCCTGGTGTAGCCTGTGCCACCTCTGCACACCTGTGGCCAGCACTGCCCGCCTTTGTGCATGGCGCATAGTGTTGGCACGCCCCCAGCCCTCCCCCGGCATGCTGCAATCCACAGACTGGGTGGATAGTATGCATTGGTCCCGCACGCCCCCTTAGTGCATCCTGCGTGGGGGCGCATATGGCGTAGAGTGGCTACGCACCCCAGATACACACGTGTAGCCACACCACAGGGATTGTGCATAGGGCCCTATATGCACAGTAGCAAAAAGTGTTCCTTTAGAATATCATAATCTTTAAATGCTACTAATGGTAGGAAATTTTACATCCTGATGCTACTCCTGATACAAACGTATAAGGCACCTTATTACAAATATGAGGCTTGCCTAGCCATGTCTATTTCACAGTCCAATTTGTTTCCTAGGAATCTAGACAATTAGTGACAGTCTTTTTTAAACAATTGTTGCTCTTTTACATTATAGTAGTGTGTCACTTAACTTACACAAACTAAATAGTTTCCTAAGTGACAAGGAATGCTATCCCAGAGTTAATGTTACATGCATTTGGTAAACAATGTTAATAAGTGTCCTTTGGTAAAATAACATGCCCTGGCTTATTTTTGTTGAGCCCTAAAAACTTTAACTATGACACCAGGGGCCTGATATTCAAAAGTTTATACTGCACACAAAGTGACTGTGTCCACATTGTGTGGGGTTTGCCTCTGAATGCCATATTTAAAGGGGGGCACAATACCCACTAAAGTCATTAGCGTGTACTCACCACAAAAATGTATGCAGCACGCAAAGGGGGGTCAGGACCATGCATACCAGCGCAGTGCCATATTCAGTGCATTAACATTGCACTAGGGGGTTAGCACAGGACAATTAGTGCCATGCTACTACCACCTATAAAAAGGCTGACTCAAAGCTGGGCAAGCCCCAGAGGTGGGAAGGGACTGCAGCCACAAAGCCAAGATGGCATTTGGGAAGCACGCCTACTGTACATGCTGCAGGAGACTGAACAGCAGGAGCACTGGGCAGATGCCAACCCTGGGCCCATACATAGGCTGTGGAAGTACTATGTTGCACACAGACAGTACCATTCAGGAGTCACATTTGAGGTCCTACATGATGACCAGCTTGTTGGTTGGTACAGGCTCAAGAGGCCCATGCTTAGGCAGCTTTGTGATCTCCTCACAACCAGCTCTGGAGTGACACCAAGTGCAGTCATGCATTGTCCATGGAGCCGAAGGTGATGGCCACAATGTGCTTCCTAGCCACAGGAACATTCTGGACACCAGTGGGGAACACCATTGTGTCTTGCAGTCAGCCACCTCACGCCTGTTGGGACAGATCCAAGACTCACTGCTGGAACATGCTGGCGAGTTCATCATATTCCCAAGCACCATGGCAGAGTGCACAGCAACCAAGCGTCAGTTCCATCAAGTTGTGTCTTCCAGTACTTGGCGCCATTGACTGCACCCATGTTGCCATCTAAGCTGAATAGGAACCGGTATCATTCCATCAACTGGCAGGTGATGTGTGATGCAAAAGGGTGCATCACCAGTGTCCTGGCACAGTACACTGGCAGCATCCACAATACCTTTATATGGCACAATTTCATCTTGTGCCAGAGATTTGAAGGCTTTGACATTCCCAGTGGACACCTTGTCAGTGAGCACACAGCACAGGCTCCCCCAACAATGTCTGATATGGGGCATGAAGGTGTAGAACCACATATGGACACCAGGGTCTGGGTATGCTATGATCGAGAGGTGCTTAGGATAGACCAATAAGTGTTGGGTGCCGGCATTGTTCAAGTGACTAAGCTGTCATATCACACTAATATCCTCTGCACCCCTGGCTCCTCACACCTGTCCTCCACCCTGCATCCATTGCAGAGGACAGACACAATGTGGCAAGAAGCACAACACGCAATATCATACAGCGCATCTTTGTCATGCTCAAGATGTACTGCTAGTGCCTGGACCAGTCTGGTAGTGCCCTACAGTATACCCCTCACAAGACTGTGCCATCTTCCTAGCCTGTTATATACTACACAAAATGACACTCACCTGTGAAATATGCCTGCCTGTCACAGAGGTACAGAGGTACAGAGTGCATCAGATATGGAGTCAAAAGAGCAGGAGACACCAGAGCAGCTCGACAGGAGAGACCGTAGAATGGCCAGGAGAACCCAGGAGTACAGAGATCCCCTCGTACATGACATCTATGTACCTGGCAGGTGAGTACAAAACACACAGGACACTGTTGCATGGTTCAGTGATATATAATGAGACAGAAAGAGCACCTCAAACAACATCATCAGCAATTCAAACAGTGCAATATGCTTGTCGAAGGGGAAACTATGGTGTATTTAAGACAAAAGGCCATGCTACTGGTCAAGGGGGGGCAGCAATAGGGAATACAGATGATGCTGCCCATGGAAGCTGGTGGTCCTGGGCCAACAACACAGAAAAGGGCATGGCAGGCTGGGGGGTGCTGGGTGCAGGACACTAGTGGCCCACTGTCTTGTCACTGTCACATGGGAATGCACAGACATAGGCAATATGGGGGGACATGAGGGTTGACAGGAATACCTGCCAGTGAGGTGGGTTGTGGATGTGCTGTACACCAAGGCAGCCATGCCAGTGTCAGACAGCCGTGGCCACGACACATAGCAACTGGAGGTGTGGCAGGGTACTGCAGGGGAAGGGGGGGGACACCTTGGTGGGAGGTGGTGGCCATGCACCATCTAGCTCAGCTGTCAGTTCTCTCTATCTTTCTAAAACTGGTTTAGACACTAGGATTAAATCTAATGTTGTGTCCAAAATAATTGCTGTCTTGGCACTATGAGCAAGGCCCCTACTTTTCTGCGGCACAGTGGGGTCAAGTTCTGCGGCAAGACTACCATTTGCCGCAGAACTTCTGCGGCAGTGGTTTGTAATTTCTGCAGAAATTCTGCGGCACTAACAATTTACCATATCACAGTGTCAGCTTGTCATCCTGACTTCACTTTCATGACAGTGGTTATAGCAATCAGGATGGGGGAAAGCACAGTAACACTAGTTCAAAAACTAACAGACTTATAGAAATAATTTTATGCCTAAAAAAGCAAAACAAATATCTCTCACTTAAGGTTCTAGCCTATTGCATAAATGAACTATGCAGAGGGGACCTTATGTGATTAATAAGGCATTTCTATATGAATGGTATCTATACCACTAATGAGGTCTCCACTGTGTATCACTTATATATTTATATGTACTTTCTACACCACTCATGAGGTCCCCACTGTGTATTACTTATATATTTATACACAATCTGTAACATACATACAAGCATGTGTGTGTATGTGTGTATAGTGAGAAAGAGAGATATACTGTATGTGTGTGTGTGTGTGTGTGTGTGTGTGTGTATATATTTTCATTTCCATGAAATTGCATCCTCATTCATACAAGTCGCATTGGAAATGGAATAAACAGAATAGAGGAGTTACTGCAAAACTTATTTTCCATGCCATCCTGCTTCCCCTGGCACACTACGTAACACCATCAGGCCATGACATGTATGTGAACCAATTGTGAGACAGAGCTCTCCAGCCCATCACAATGTGTCCACCGTGTGACAGAACACTGCACCATACCTTCCCAGGCTCAGAGCAGTGATATGTTCCCCCAATCCTTGTGTTGCTCAGCCAGCTCCCAGAGCTAATCTCTGAACCTGAGTTGCCAGCAAGAAAACACAACATGCTACCCTCTGGCCCAATAGCTAGCCCTGAACACACTTCTCCATAATGTTTGGCTGACTCTATCAACCAGTGATAATATGTAATCAATAACCCTGGCAAAAATGTGTACAGCGCACTTATTTAACAGGTCTGTTCTTTCAGCAGGTCTACACTTTATTATATTCCACTTTTATGGGCATAATTACTTCATTTTTCTTAAAAATTACAGGTAAATTCATTTTACCAGTTATTCATTTCAGATGGCATCTCTATACCTTAAAGACACAAATAAGTTTTTACAAAGTGAGGTATGGACTTAACAGGTCTATGCTATTGACAAGGCTTTGTTTAAGTTGGCCCTAGTGCAATAACGTAAGACTGAAAATTGCATTAGGCTGTAGTGCAGGTTGAGCAAATATCACCAGGCCTGATATGCTGTGCCACCGCCTCTGGCAGTGGGAGCTGTGGTAGATAAGTGACTGTTCATTTCTGTTGCAGAATGCATCCATTTCATTACCTAATTTATGATGTTAGAGCAATAACATTGCATTCTGAGCTTAGTGGGATTTTGGGTACAAAAAGGGGAGAAGGGAACCAAATTCTATGGATAAACAGAAATATTAATAAAAAATCACCAAGAACAGTGAATTCTGCGGCACTGCAGAAGTTCTGCGGTAGATTGCAAGTTCTGCACAAAATTCTGTGGCCGCAGAATTCTTGGGGCCTTGATAGCCCCTCTGTGCACCTCAAGCGGTGGGCAACCTCACTACCTCCCCTGTCCACAAGAAGATGGCACATGTACAAATTCACATGTCTGGGTGGGCCCAACCTGGGATTCAAAACTGACACCCAGCACCCCTCTCATCTCTACGATCTGTAGTGTGGACACTATAGCCTCCTCCATAGGATCCAAGGTCCAAGTGGCCCTTGTTGTTCGTGGGCCCCCACCCCTGGCATACAGATCTCAGTGCTCCATCAACATGGCCTACTTTTGACACCTCCTGAGGTCCCAGAATCACCTTCTCACTGCCTCCTCTGGACTACCCCGGCTGCCTACAGCATTCACCTCCTCCGTGATCTCCCAGGCCCACTGGATACAGGCATCAGTGCTGTTGCAGCAGGATATTACCTCCTCTGTGGCCCTGTAGGACTGTGCCAGCACATGTAGCTCCTCTGCGCTAAAGCAATTATAGCCCAGGCACCATGTGCCAATGGGCTACTACCCCTGCCTGTTGTCCTACGTACAGGTTAAGGGGCCTGGGTCCTGCTATGGTGACAGTTGGGGATCCTTTCCCAAAGTTATAAATAATAGCCCTGTGCCTCCACCCAGAGTAAGTTGTATGTGGGTCAGGTGACTGGCTGGTGCAGCCCCCCTGGGATACTGCATCTCCCCAACTCCCCGACCAACCACTCTGCTCACTGGATCCCCAACAACCTTTCCCCACTAGATACCATAAGACAGTCAAAAGGCAAAATGCAATAAACCTCTCCTGACAGCAATTTCAGCAAGTTAACTCACAGGTTTATTTGGGGTTAATAGCTAGGATAGGGGATACCTGGAGAGAAATAGCTGTGGAATAAAAAGTCAAGTTAGTAGCAGAATAACAAGCAGTAACATAAGGGCCAAAAGGCCAGTCTACCCCCTGGCTGTCCACCCCCACTGGTACCAGTGTTACCATGAGAAGTCGTTGGTCACCACTAGATGCAGGCCTGAATGTTGCCACGGGTTGGACAGCTGTTGGCACCCTGAAAAGTTTGAGGAAAATATTTAACTGGATTCACACTCTCTTGTTTATGTTCCAGTAACCAGGTCCTGGGTACTCACGGTTTTGCAGAACTTAGCAGCCTCATGAAGATGTAATTTCCTGATATCCTGGAGTGTGAAGCTCTGCTCAATAGGTGCAGCATTGGGCAGCAATGAGGATGATCTTGGTTTCCTCTGCAGATTGGGTCTTGCTTGAAGGTCTCGTGGCTGGTCCCCTCGACTGAAGATCTAGCCGCTTGTCACCTTCAGCTGCTTGTGGCCCATTGTGGAGCTCGATGGCAGATGCACACCAACCCTAGAAGGCCCAGACCTGGGAGTGGCCACACAGCCCAGCTCCCCACAAGGGTCATAAGTGCCCTAGCACCCCAGCAAGTGCTGGTGACCTCGTGAGCCTGTGGGTCCCACCTGGATGGGGTTAACTAGTTCCCTTCCTGGGTGAGGACTCCCAAACAGTAGGAGCCCTCTGCAGTCCCTGCACTGAATCCATGAGACTGTTATAATTAGGCAGTGCTTCCAATTAAACAGATATACTGGTGTGTCACCGGGTGGTAGCCTTCCGATTTGTACTCAGACTATAGCAATCCACAGTGGAGGCCCAGAACTAGTTAAACCCCTGTTCACTTCAGTGCTTGCAGCTCTTTCTATAAAATATTCCTCTCAACTTCAGCTGGGACACAGCTGTCAGCCACTCAGTTCAATCCCACAGCAAAGTCACAGCACCTGGCTAGCACCCTACACCAGAGATGCTTTGCCTCCTCAGAAGTTTTACCAGAGTCCCAATCTGCAAAACAGATCCCCTGCAGCAACTATTCCACTTCTAAAATGAAACAGCACAGTTCTATCATCTCAGATCACGTTATCAGTGCAGGGTCTCTGCAGCAGCTATTTTCTCCAATTAAGGCAACACAATTCACAGTACTTGGAGAATTTCAAAATTCAGTCCAGTCTCTCACTCTCTTTCTTCTTTAAACTCACTTCCCAGCACAATCCACAACTGAGACCTGAGCAAGGCCTCTGAAAGTTCATTTCCTCTCACACAGACTCCTCCTGACTCAAGAAGAGCCCCGGAACAAACTGAAGCAAGCCCAGAAAGTCCTTGGGTTTTCACTGAAGAATCTAAGCTCCTGATTGGCTGTTCCAGCCTATCAATCAGCAATAACCATAGAGATTAATATTTCCTGATTGTTCATTGGGCCATGATTTAGGGACCTAAATTAAGAAAACTTCCTCTCTCAGAATCTCTCGGGTCCAACTTCAGGCGCCTAAGCAGGGGATTGGCTGCTGCACTGAGGTCAAAGGATCAAAAAAATGTCAGCCCTTCGGCCCCCATTCAGTCACAGGCAGTTCCATAATAGTCCACACTTCAAGGTGCCCTTGCAACTCTTGCATTAACACCATGCGCTAGATTTCCCCATCATATAATAGTGACATTCTCATCAGTCACCCTGAAACAGGAGAGCCTCGTTAATATTCATGAGGCTCATGAATATCTTCTGTTCCTACAGTACTCAGAGTGCTGTTCCACACCCTCCTTGCCACTTGCTGCTGTTCTCCCCAAGGTATCTGGCCCCCATTTAACTAAACTGGGCGTCGAGAGCACCGGGAAAGCAGAAAAAATGGCCACAGCGGTGGCCGCCGAAACAGAACAGGCCACGTGTTACTGCCCATGTGTGAACTGGCAGCCCTCCTAACTCCACATTTGGAGGCTGCCGGTCGCACTTATGGAGCCTCCCATGGCCTATAATGGATGAAACCCGAAGAGGGAGCCCCAAACACCAGGAAAGCCCCCAGAGGGGGGTTACACAATGGGCCCACAATCTGCCACCATCATCCTTGGTACCTGCCAGAGACATGAGTGCAACATGGGTGACTGGGGGAAATATACAGCACTGCACAACCAACAGCCCACAACCTGGATGCCCCACATGGCACACACCCAAGATGTAAAACGCGCATGCCTGCTCTGCCACTACAGGGCTCCAATAGAAAATGACTCATTTATGCATGCCACTGGAACCATTACTGGTGATAGATGCCCTGTGGTGGAGAGTGCTAAGGGGTTACATATCCCTGGACTCCCCACAGGGGCATCTGTCTGTGAAAGGGTGACCTGCCTGCTGTGTCCGGTATGGCTGGGGGGCCCCCTGACATGCCCACAGCACACCATTGGGGGGTGGTAATAGACTGCATCCATCAATGGCTGTGGGTGACCAGTAGCCATTGGACTGACAGTGTACACTGCATGGGTATCCCAGGGCCTCCCCTCCTACGTTAACCTAGCACTGACCATCATGGCCACCACTGCCAGAATGAAGCCCCATGTATGCTAAAACAGGATGGAGAACACCTCTACTGGATGGGCACCCATGGACAATGGGGGTTGGGGTGCACCCTCTGAAGCAACATCACTGTGGCAGTGCTCACACACCTGCACAGTACAGTCCAGCTGTGCAAGGCCTAGGCAGGGAGCTCATCCACACAGACACCATGATGGTACAGCACATACATAGGGACATCGGCCACACAGGCCAGCAGTACACAACAAGGAAGGTTCCAGAACACTGCAGACCCAGGCCCACTGATGTGGCAGCATCACACAAATGTAGCTGCATCACACACAGCAGTAACCAGTACCACATGTGCAGAGGCCAGCCGCCACACACCCATAAGTGCGGACATCTGCCAGTCCTATAGCCCTATCCACCCCTGCAGGGATGTGGGACCTGGAATCTGCCCCTTGTGACAGCACCTGATGGGAATGTGAAAGTAGGCATCTTTGAGGTCCAGGGAGGCTAGCCAGTCCCCTGGCCGAAGAGAGGGAAGAATTGTTCCCAGAGTCACCATTTTGAATTTTGGTTTTAAAAGATGTTTGTTCAGGTATCTTAAGTCTAGGATAGGTTGCCACTCCAAGCCATTTTAATGGGAGGAAATTGTTTTGAAATAGCCTAAGTCAATTTGATATTTACTTGGACTTTCCTTTAAATTACTCACCTTAGTAATTATGTTTCTTCTAATGTCTTGCTGTATTCTGACAATTGCAGACTACCAAGCAGTACCTCCATGGGGGAGGGACAGAACTTACTTTGGGAATAGGCTGTGTAGTACTGCTGTGCCAAACCGAGCATCACTCCTAGCCTGGATATCCAGAGAGTAATGCTTGGTAAAGGTATGGACTGTTTTCCAGGTGGCTGCTTGGCAAATTTATAGCAAAGGAATATCCCTGGCAACAGCCAGAGAAGCAGCTGTACCTCTAGTGGAATGAGTCCTCAGGCCTGAGGGTGGAATTTTACCTAGTTTCTCATAGCAGAATTGTATACAGGACACAATCCACCTGGCAATAGTTCTCTTGGTGGCAGGTTTGCCCTTATCTACTTCCCCATAAGTGAGGAACAACTGGAGGAAGTCAAACCTGTGACTCTTTGTACGTTCTATGTAGTAACTAAGGGCTCTTTTAACATCTAAACTGTGTAACCTCCTCTCTCCTGAGGAAGAGTGATCAGTGAAGAATACAGGAAGAGACATAGACTGGTTTAAATGGAAATCCGAAACCACTTCGGGTAAGAACCTCCTATTGGTTCTAAGGACCACTTTATCTCTATGGAATGAAATAAAGTCAGGCTCTACTGACAGAGCTTGCAATTCACTGATACGTCTGGCAGAGGTAATAGCTACCAAAAACACAGTTTTCCAAATCAAGTACTTAAGCTCTGCAGAGGACATAGGCTCAAAAGGAGGTTGCATTAGCTGAGCAATGCAAACATTCAAATCCCAGGCAGGAGCAGGATCCCTAAAGGGGCGATTGGTATGAAGCAATCCCTTAAAAAATTTACAGAATACAGGGTGAGATGACAGTGAAGAAGGCTTTCCCACTGACAGAAAAGCAGAAACAGCTGACAAATGTACTTTGAGAGTAGCTGGTCTGAGGTCTAGGCCATTAAGATGAACCATATAATCCAGGACTGTAGACAAATCAGCAGAGTCTGGGGATATGCACCTCCTGGAACACCAAATGCTGAATCTCTTCCATTTGGAGTTATAAGTTTTCCTAATGGCAGGCTTTCGAGAGGCTTTGAGAATATCCAGAACACCTTGGAACAGATGCAAGTCTGCATATTCTAACTCTTCAAGAGCCATGCCTTGAGATAGAGGGACCGAAGATTGGGGTACCAAATCCTCCCCTTAGAGGAGGATAACAGGTTGTAATTCCTTGGAAGAGACAGGGGAAGATGGACTGCTAGGGACAGCAACAGGGGGTACCAAGGCTGCCTGGCCCAGTCCGAAGCAATCAGAATCACTTTGCAAGGTTGTGACCTTATCTTGACCAGAACTTTGAAGAGTAGAGGAAAGGGAAGCAAGGCATAAAGAAATTTCCCTTCCCAGTTCAAAATCAGACCATCCAGAGGGACTGAGCCCAAGACTGGGGGCCTGCAACAAAACAAAGGAAGTTGGTGATTGTCTGGGGTTGCAAAGAGATCTGTCTCTGGAGTGCCCCATTTCGAAAAGATGACTTTCAACATCAGAGGGTCCAGAGACCATTCGTGATGGCCTTGGGAGATCCTGCTCAATGCATCTGCTAACACATTGTCCTTCCCTGGAAGGTGGACTGCCACCAGGGAGGTCTGTAGAGAATAAGCTAGGGTCCACAATTGCATGGCTTCCGTGCACAAGGCCGTGGACCGAGTGCCTCCCTGCTTGTTGATGTACCACATGGTGGTGGTGTTGTCCATCCAGACCTGAACCACCTTGTTCTGTACTGACTGAGAGAAGGCTTGCAGGGCCAGAAAAACTGCCCTGAACTCCAGGAGATTGCTATGAAGGAGGGATTCCTGAGGGGACCACAGTCCCTGGGCTGTGAGACCCCCCAGATGGGCTCCCCACCCCAACAGGGAAGCATCCGTGGTGAGGATCACAGAGTGAGTCTGAGTGACAAATGGAACTCCTTGCCTTAGATTGTCCGGATCCTGCCAGCACTGAAGGGCCTGGACTAGAGTCTGAGTAACCGGAACTAATTTGGTAAGAGGATCTTTCCTTTGGGACCAAAAGGCCCTCAGATGGAACTGAATGTCCCTCATCTGAACCCTTGCACCTTGGACCACTGCTATGGAGGCTGCCATGTGGCCCAAAAGCTGGAGGAAGTGCCTTGCTGGTCAAGAAACTAGAAGATGGAAGGAAGAAGCCAGCTGTGTAATGGCTGTTGCCCTTTCCAGGGGGAGGAAAGCTCTTGCTTTGACAGTATCCAGCTCTGCTCCTATAAAGGTGAGAAGCTGTACTGGCTCGAGAACTGACTTAGGAAGGTTGAGAAGAAACCCCAGGGAAGTGAGTACTTGCTGGGTCACTTGCAGATCTGACTTGACATGGTCTGAGGACTGGCCCACAATGAGCTAGTCATCCAGATATGGAAAAATGGAAATCCTTTTTCTTCTTAAGAAGGCCACTACTACTGCCAGGCACTTTGTGAACACCCTTGGGGCTGATGTTAGGCCAAAGGGCATTGTCTTGAACTGATAATGACCTGAGGGCAATTCAAACCTGAGGTACTTTCTGTGGGAGCACCTGATGGGAATGTGAAAGTAGGCATCTTTGAGGTCCAGGGAGGCTAGCCAGTCCCCTGGCCGAAGAGAGGGAAAAATCGTTCCCAGAGTCACCATTCTGAATTTTGGTTTTAAAAGACGTTTGTTCAGGTATCTTAAGTCTAGGATGGGTCGCCACTCCCCTGTCTGTTTTGGGGTAAGGAAGTACCTGGAGTACAGACCTTTGCCCCTGTGTAGGGTAGGAACTCTCTCTATGGCCCCTAAGGCCAGTAGAGACGAAACCTCTGCCTCCAGAGCAAGAGTTTCTGAGGCGTTTGCAGGTGGAAAGGATCTGGCTCTCATTTTCGGAAATTTTTTGAAACAGAACCAGTCCCTGGCTTACTACCTCCAGGACCCACCTGTCTGAGGTAACAGACATCCAGTCCTGGACAAAGTAAGCCAGTCTGCCCCCTACAGGGATGGGGGAGTCGACCCGGGCTGACACATCAGGGTGTCTGCTTGGCAGGAGCCTTGGGCTGAGGAGTTGATGCAGCCCTGCTCATCCCCCTTCTGCCTCTCGCTCTAAAGAACTCCCTCTGAGAAAAAGGAGAAGAGGCCTGTGCTTGGTAAAAAAGGCCTGTGAAATGGTCTGACCCTGCCCCTAGCTTGCTGCCTTTGAGGAGTTGCCCGCCTCTCCTTGGCCTGTGCACTCCTATAAGTGGTCCTGTACTCATCCATTTTCTTCATGTAATTCTCTGTCTGCTCCCTAAACAGAGAATTACCCACCACAGGGAAATCCATGGCCTTAGCTTGGGTGTCCTGTGAGAGGCTAGTACATCTGAGCCAAGCCAGCCTCCGTAGAGCCACAGATGTAGCCATGACTCTTGATGACACATCACTGGAGTCCACAACAGCATGAAATTGTACCTTGGATGCCTCAATCCCATCAGCAGCCACCGCCTCCAGCTCCTTGGCCAGCTGGGGGGAGGTCTGTTTAGCCAGAGGCAGTACAGTGTCCCACCTGGACCTCTGGTACCTGGCTGTATAGGCCTCTGACCAGGGCAATACTTCTTCGGGCAAGAGGAGAGCCGATCCTGAGGGATCGGTTCCTACAAAAAGAAAACACAAAGAAAAATCGACCAGTTCGGTTCCAGGGGTCCATGTTCTGACTGCTGAAGAAATAGCCAGGGCGATTTGGATTGTTGTTAGCCTGTCTGAGTCCCAAAGATGATGCCATGTACTGCTTCTTTGCCATGGCATTTATCTTCCTGGAGTCTTTGTCTGGGGGGATGTGAAGCCAAGGGGATATTAGCCTTGTCACAGGCTGCAGCCTGCATGACCCCAACATGGCTGTATTGCTGGTAGAAAAACTCTGTATCTGAGCCTGATAAAGTATACCTCTTGTCCATACTTCTGTCAACAGGAGGTACAGAATTAGGAGACTTTAGAATTTTTTGTGTCTGCTTCCCAAAGGACTTATAAAGGGGAATAGACAGTCTCTTGGACTCTGGGATGTCCATCATTTCAACAACAAAATCAGGCTTCTCTTGTTCCTCCACAGCCTCCTCCATAGGAAGCTGGAGGGTTTCAGCCACCTTTCTGTAAAACAGATAGTGGGAGGGGGACTCAGAGAGCCTTGGAGGGGAAACACCAGAAGGTCTGTCTGGGAAGATGTTCGGTTCCACAGGCACATCCAGACTTTCATAATCATCACCATCCTCTTCAAAATTCCCCTCCTCTTCAAACTCCGGTTCATAAAAATCTTCAGGGGTATAATCTTGAACCAGGGGAACCGACTGAACTGAACCCCTGCCAAGAGGCGCCAGATCGGTCGGAACCGGAAGAAGCGATTCAACAATCCGAATCGCCCTGGCTATTTCTTCAGCAGTCAGAACATGGACCCCTGGAACCGAACTGGTCGATTTTTCTTTGTGTTTTCTTTTTGTAGGAACCGATCCCTCAGGATCGGCTCTCCTCTTGCCCGAAGAAGTATTGCCCTGGTCAGAGGGCACTCCTTCTGGTTCGGTGGGAACCGAACGCGCCTTCCGGATCAGCTGATTTCTCGCTCTTCATCCCTAAGTCTACTCAATCTCTTTCCAGGGTAGACTTAGGAAATTTTTACAAATGTGGCAGTCTGAATCGAGGTGGTCAAACCCCAGACAGTAAACACAGGTGGTGTGGGGATCTGCCTTAGCAAAGACCTCCCCACCTCACTACAGTGTTGAAACCAGTGGGCCCGGTTTTTCCTTGGGTTTCTTAGACATGGCCAACCTAACCAAACTTACCCTTTATATGGCAGCATGAGCAAGACTCCTTATCAGTTTCTAACGTGTTCGATGATATGGGAGAAAAGCATAAAATTACGGTTTTTAAACCGTTAGGACCGCAACCACACACTAAAAAGATTTAAACTAATAGATCAGTTCAGCCAAACCGAACGAGAATTACAATTTTCAATTTCCACAAAAATACAGAGAAACTACCTAAAGTATTTACTGTACCGCAGACAGAGCCCTGAACCGACAATGTGGAAAATAATTCGGAATAAACCGACAACTTCAACCGACTTTTGAACCGAGCAGAAGAAGAAATCTCCAGAGCGACCGTTCAGTGAGGCAGAGTAAAGAATCTGATGGTTTGGTTTCAAAGTGCTGCAGACAGAGTCTTCAACTGAGCTCGAGCTCAATGTTCTATGCCCTGCATATAAATTTAACCCTCTACTCTCCGGGGAAGTTCAAGTGCTGGAGCTAACTGCGATTGTCAAAATACAGCAAGACTTCATGTTGTTTGAAAGCGCTATTCTGACATAGGTGGCATACCTGTTCCAGGTAGAATACTAGCAGAAATAGAGCCTGCTACCGAAAATTCCTCAAAATGGCAGCGTACAGCGTTCCATCCACTCAAGTGCAGAGTAGCCTCTCTCCTCTTGTCCCTGAGTACTTGTTGCCCTGTCTCTGAACTGTAGGGCAGTTGGCTGAGAGGTATGCATGGGACTATGGATCGGTGTCTGCTGTGGACATGCATGTGGGTTTGTGAACCTCCCGTCATTGTCCCTGTTCCTGCTGTGTGTGACAGTTGTTGGGGTGGTTTGGCTCTAGCTGAGCATCTGGGGAACATGCCCTGAGTACCAAAAAACAATGAACGACCGCACACACCACACATCCCCATGCACTACCCTTTACACTTACTTTCATTCACATGCAGTTCCATTGTGCTGTCTAGGTGGTGCTGTAGGCTCCCTTAAACAGCAGCTGATACCTTAGGGAAAACTTTGAAAAACATAATAGTTGGACACAATTCGGCTTGTATTTCATATATCTTTAATATATTTCTCTTCTCCATTATTTATTACTGATGAAATTCTCACAAAAACAAGATCTTTATCCCTCAGAGTTCATCTGACTTTACAGCTTATCCCCTACCTGAAATCATAATGCTCTGTTGTGACATCACAGACTGTTGCCATGGGTATAAATATGATGTCACAAGCAGAGTATTATGACATCAGGTTAGGAAGAAGCAATAGGAGCTGATAAACCCGCAGGAAGCAACTTTCATATTTTCATGCATATGACCTCAGTAATGAATAATGGGGGTAAGAAATACAGAACTAATGAGAAATATAAGCTGCTTTGTGGCCAAGTATCATGTTCTTCAAAGTTCTTTTCAAGGCGTTGGTGGCTTTTTAAATAGCCTATACAATCAGGTATACTAATGTATGCAGACCTGCCTGTAACAACATGTTAATGTAGCCTTTATCCCACAGACTGCCCCATGGCCATATTTGCATACCCTGGCTGGGATCTACGACGCCAGCGGGACAAAAATGTTGTCAACCGACGTTATAGCGAAACCTTTATGTTGACTGCATTTGTGGTCGGCGTAAAGGTGGTCACTGCCTCCCGTGTTTTCTTTGGGGGGCTTTGCCCCCTGAACCCCTCAAGCGGGGGACTATGCCCCTGCACTCCTCCCAATTAAACTAATCAACTCTGAGTTGGAGCTGATTAGATGAGGGGGTGCATGACCCCCAGAAAACAGTGCCGGGGTCCAGTGCCAACACTACAGCTACCTGTCGCTGCTGTCGCTGTAGTGTCGGTCACTGTCGACTTGTCGCTGTGGGGGGTGTATACCCCGTGGCTGACTATCACAGTGTTGTGCAATGTGCTAACCAGAGTACTGCTTGCGCACATTGTTGCACCATGCAAGTGGTTGCACACACTGTAGAATGTACCCAGGCATGAGGATGTGTCCCACCTATGATGTCACCTGGTCATGCAGACTCGAGCACATCATTGAATGCACATGGTGCACTTGCACAGCCTACATATGTGGCTCTCCATGGCAGCTGTGTGCCACTGGCATGCCTCTGGATGTGAATGTTACACTGTGCAACACAGCATTTCACAGCGTATATGCTGCAATGTGCTGTGCAAGTCCTATGCAGGCCTATGGAAGGAAGAATCATCCATGCAGCCTAAGCAGCTTTACTGTGGCAACAGACATGTCTGACAGGCAACAATGAGCAACTGTACAGCGCGACCACCACTGGTCCCATGTACTGTAGTTGGCCAACCTGGTGCACCTAGTGGTTGCCAGGGAGGACCAACCTCTGAGGGAGGCGGCAGGGATGGACAGTCCCCATGTGCAGCATGGGCCTCTGTGGTGCTTAACACATCGCACTGGGGTGGCATGAACAGTGGACCAGTGTTGCCACAGGTCTAACAACCTGCAGCACTGGAAATAGCAGCACCTCAATAACCTGCAGGCCGTGGTGGCTGAGGGGACTGTCCCCAGACCAGCTGAGTACTGTATGCTGTGCGACTGCTCCATGTCCTGGCATGTTGATGGACTGGTGCCATGAAATGTATTGTACAGGACAGTCTCCCCCCCCCAGTGCTATGCCCACCCAACTGAATGCTCCCAGTACTCTCCTGTGTGCCATGAGACCCAGCTCCCCCAAGACGTAAGTAGTAGTAGTTGTAATAATTTTATTAATGAAAAACATGATCAAGGCAATTCCCATTGACCTTGCATTCATTTACAAGAGACACCATTATCTCTAAAATCCTGGTACTCATACAATAGGATAAATACAAGACATGATTCACACATGCATGTCACAGTGCACCGTAGTTCCCGGGATGACTATGCTCATGCATGCCTGTACCCACACAGGATGCATGGGTGTACGCCACCCCACCTGCATGGTGAGGGCCACCCCCAAGGTTATGAGAACACTGTTGTGGGCATGACAAGCCCTTGCCTGGAGGCGTGGTGTGGCCTCCACAAGTGGTCTGGCAGGGTACAGTGCATCGCACATGTACATGCCATGCCCCAGGGACTTGCTGGACACCTACCATACATGCTGGGCATGTGGCCATCCTTGAAGCTGTACATCTCTGGGCACACTGCTGTCCTGTAGACATATCACATGTGGGGTTGCCTTGTGCCACATGACTGTGTCCCTGCATGTAAAGGGTGCTGCATTTGGTGTGTGCTGTCTGTGCAGGGCTGATCATGTAGGGCACCATGTGCTGGCATGAGCCTACAGTATGCTGCACTCTGGGTTGTGGCACAGTTTTGCCATACCACCATAGTCATGCAGTATCCAGCACACCATGCATACCCATATGTACCATGTTCGGTCAGTGGCTGCAGCTGCCATGTATGGCCAGTGGTACAGGGGCCACAAGGATGGCGCCACTACATGGGATGCCATGTACTCTCATTGTCCCCACCCCATAGAGGGGTATCCCATACCCAAGGTGCAAGTGCCACAGCCCACCATGTGAGGTAACACTGGTGGCGCAATGGGTGCCTTGTGGAACTTCCCCACCTGGCCATCCGTGACCACCATGGTTGCAGGTGTACCATGGTAGGGGCCTATGTGCACATGCACTGGGTGTGTGTACTTCATAGGGTACCAAGTACTTTTGCGGGGCACTGACCACACCTCTCCTTGCCTCCCCTACAGCTCTCAATGGCCATCCAGACCAGCAGTGGCCTCAGCTGACACAGGACCAGCAGCACCAGAGGCCATTCCAGAAGAGATCACTGGGCCGTGGTATGGCCCATGCCAGTCCCGGTGGGGGGGGCAGTAGACAGGTGAGTACCCTGCATCATGTGTGGCACCTGGGGTTACATGTGTGCATGGACAGGTACCAGAACAGGTTGTGTTAGGGTCACCATAGGCCTTCTGGTGTCACAGGTGTGTGCCTGGCTGTCCCCATTGTACACAGGTCTACATCTGACACCGGCGGGTTGTGCCCTGCCAGTGCCACATATGCTTTCCAAGGAGGCTACAGACACAGCACCAGCTCTGTGGCTTGACAGGTGGCAGCAGCAATAGTGCTGTTGAGGCCCACAGGAAGCAGCTGGGAGCAGCTGTGGTCCTGTTCCACTGGGAAATGGCAACAGCCATTCAGAGTGTAAGGGTGTGCCAGGCTTTGAGGGGTGCAAGCAGAGGGAACTGCTGGCCAGCATGTTGGACTGTGCTTCACCCCTGTTCCCCCACTCTGAATGGCCCTCAGGGTGATAGGAACCCCACCCAGGGGAGGATGCACCCCTTACCACCCAGGCCTGACAGTGTGAAGACCTGTTTTGCCACTCAGTTCCATAATGCCACCGATGTCATTGCCCAGCAACGGGTGGGTCAGTGTGCACCACCATGCAGCTTTCCCCCATTCTGGTGGTGGATACCGACCCTGCACATGGAGCAGTTGGCTAACAGTGCCACAGATCCGTGCCACATTGTTTGTGGTCCACTACGGTGAATGTACGTGCTGCTGTCAGATTGCCCTGTGTCTGTCTCCCATGCTGTGCGGACCGTGTGCCACTGGCTAATTGCCATGGGGAAGGGTGACACTACACACAGATAAAGACCACAAGGTGCAGTGCTAACTAGACAAGGGTGGGGTGTGAATACAGTGCTGCCACCCAAAATAACAAACCAGAAATAAAGTGTACTCGCGCTCCAGAGCCAGCAGTGGTAACTCCAAAAAAGGATCCAAAGCACTGTTGCTCACCAAAATAAAAGTTTTTATTGCCAGCTGATGCCAAAATGATCACGTTACACACAGGCAAAACAGTGAGAGACAGAAGTCTGTGTAGTCAGGTTCCCCGGTGCTTCACTATGTAGGGGCTTCGTCCCTCTAAGCCGGCAATAAAAACTTTTGTTTTGGTGAGCAACAGTACCTTAGATCCTTCATTGGAGTTACCACTCCTGGTTCTGTAGCATGAGTATGCTTTGTTTCTGGTGTGACACTACACACAGATCTGCGGCCGGGCCTGTGTTTGCTGGCTGACAACAGGTGGCAGACATCTATCAGTGTGGCGTTGCTAGGCCACTGTGGCCATCTCTGTGCTTTGGATGACCGCTTAGGTGTCCTGGTGCCCTCTGGCATATTCAGTGCCACATGCTGTGTGTGGCATCCTTCACTGGCCCACCAGTGGTCTGCAGTACTGGTATAGTGGGTGGACAGTTGGGCCACTGGTGGGTAGTGCATGGACGAACTGTGTGTGGGTGCAGTGGACAATAGCTGCGGTAGTGCCTATCCAAGACAGTGATGGGGACTCTGCTGTATACAGTCAGGCCAGTCATACAGGCAGATGCCATGGGGCCATGCATCCAGTGACTTGCACAGGCCCTCTCATGGGAAATATACCCCCTGGTCTGCTCATGAAACATGGCCATATCAGAATGGTAGCTACAAGGCTCCACCAGGGCATGCGATTAGGGAAGGCCCGGGGGGCCACAGTTGTTTAGATGGGTAGCATTACTGTGCTACCGTTGTGATGTCGTGGCACTGTAATGATACATACAGTAGCCCTTCCATCTCAGTCAGGTTGGGTACAGCTGATACCTGCAGTGTGTCGGGGTATGTAGGGTGGCTGTGTAGCCACTAGTAGGGGCCCACCAGAACATTTCTGGGGTATGCTTGTGGCCCAGTACTACTCAGGCCACAGTTCATGTAGGGTGTACTGGCAGATATGGGGACATCAAACCTGGCTGCAGTGCAGTGTCCACTGATGGTGTGCTAACTGGTGCACTGTGTGTCTAGCACCCTGCCACATACAACACTGCTGCACTGGCATGCAACATGGTTGCTACACACTGGGCTGCTTATTGGTCCCAGCCATGTGCACCACTGTTGTGTGTGACATGTGTGTGCCTGTGCCCCATCCCTGCAATGACATGGGCCGGACCCTGGCTGTCTGTGCCTCGCATGCCACCGTTGACCTGTGCACTGGTTGCCTGTTCAGCAGACACGGGTTGCATATGCACCCCTTCCTGCTGCTTGGGACATGCCACTACATTTCAGCCTCTAGCGTGGTGCTGCTGCTGCATGTGCCACAGGCATACCTCTGCTCTGCACACTGTTATTGTGTGTCCATACCATATCTGGGCCTCATCTGGACCTGCATGGTGCCACCATTACATGTGCATCTCTCCAGTGTTCGGGTCCCTCATGCTGTCACTCGTATGCCACATCCACTACACTGCAGGCTCAGGCTGGAGTACAGGGGGGCCCACCAGGACAGTTAGTACATGGGCCCACCTGGCACATCACTACAGGAGGGCACAAGGTGACACATTCTTCTCAGTATTTCACTTACATGTGTTACAGTATCTCTGGGTGCATCATACCTTTCTTGCAGTGCCCACAAGACCCATTTTACTTAGGACATTGCCGACAATTGCACAAATTCCCCATGGGCAGATTGTGGCTAGGTACCTCACATTGGTGGTCCAGCTGGACATATCCAGGTATCCGGGTGGGCTAGTCTGACTCAGCTTCAGTGTGACTGTCACCCATCATCACTGTGTTGCATGGCGGTGCCTGTGCTGGGTGGGTTTACCATGGCTGCTTAGGATAAGCAATACCTGCATGATCCATCCTGTGTGCACAGCTGGCTGAGTTTATTTGCTTTCTTTCCATAGGTGTCCATTGCAGCCCTACATATCGCCAACAGCGAGAAGTGCATGAGGGCCAGGACAATCTGTTTCACCAGCTGGTGCACCAGCAACAGCTTATGTTACGGTGCCTGGAGGGCAATGAAGAGGCCATTCAAGAGATGGCAGTGACACTACAACAGCTTCACCCACCACCTCCAGCACCACCCCCTCCACCAGCAGCACCATGAAAAGGACTGTGCCATGGGCACTGCTAGATTGCATATCCCTCGTTTGTGTACCACACTCCCTGTTTACCTTCCCCTGTCCCTTTGAATTTTGTTATGGCCTGTTGCCTGTTGTTTCCAGTAAACTTTATTTTTGATATTGACGCAACTGTGTTCTGTGTCTGTCCTTGATGCCTTCTCTGCCCACCCACAGCCACCACAGCGTGTGGCTCCATACATGGGCTACACTACTGCACGCTAATTTCATTGGCTGCGCTATCATTAGTGCACTATATTCAGCACTGTGCCAGAGCACTGCACTGTAGTCTCATCTGTTGCTTATGCAGCATGCAACCCACTCTATATTCAGATGGCTTAGCGCCAGTGCTATGCCTCTGAATATAGCAGACTGAGGGACTGGCACAGGTGCAATCAGCAGTGCAGTGCAAACTTTGCGAAGGGCAGGCCTTTGAGTATCTGTCCACAACTGTGTTATCTATAGCATATGCTCAGGTCAAAAATACTTTTTAGCTTATGTATACTCATTTCTTCCTGTTCTACACAGCAACAGGCCCAAATCTAACCCATTTTGATTGAAAGCATGGCTTTTAAAAGGACCCATCAGTTGAAACTAAATGTTCCATCTTTTTTACTATGAAGCATGCTGTGTTGCTGTGGAAACATAGAAACATAGAAAGGTGACGGCAGAAGGAGACCAAAGGTCCATCTAGTCTGCCCATTTTTTTGCATGGACCCCTGTTCGGCCATGCCTGCTAGCACTGAACTCTTACTCAAGACGAGTCCCCACCCGCCACCCTGTATTGTATGTATGTCCTGTCCCAATCAAGTCTGAAGGAGGTGATTGTTTTAGCCTCCACCACCTCAGCGGGTAAACTATTCCAAGGTGCCACCACCTTCTCAGAGAAAAAGAACTTCCTGACATCACGTCTGAATCTCCCCCCTTTTAGTTTCCAGTTGTGCCCTCTAGTATTAGAATTGTGTGATCTAGTAAACAGTTCTGAGTATGGCACTTTGTTGATGCCTTTCAGGTACTTAAATATCTCGATCATGTACCCCCTCTCTAGTCTGGCCTCCAGCGAGAATAACTTCAGCTCTTTCAGGTGTTCCTAGTACAGCAGGTTATGTAGTCCTGTTATCATCTTTGTTGTCCTTCTCTGGACTATCTCCAGTCTGTTGATGTCCTTCTTTAGGTGTGGGCTCCAAAACTGGATGCAGTACTACAGCTGAGTCTCACCAGGGATCTTTAAAATAGCAGTATAACATTTCTGCTCCTGCTGTCAAAGCTTCTGCTGATGCACCCCACATTTTGTTGGTCTTGCTACATGCAGTGTTACACTGACTGGTTGCTGTAAGGGACTCATGAATGGAGGCAGTATAGTGCAGTGGTCCAAGGCTCTGAGCTGCAAATGTGGTGACATCCAGCAGACCAGACCTGGGTTTAAATCCCACAATTTCCATTTGCATACTGTGTGACTCTGAGCAAGTCACTTAACCTGCTTGTGCTCCCAGGTCACTCCTGTAAAAAAGCTTTCAGCTTAGTGTGCTATACCTGGTTAAACAACTAAATAAATAAAATAACACTCCTAGGTCCCTTTCCTCTGATGAGGTATTAAGTTGCACCCTGTTCAACTGATATTCCGTTCTAGGGTTGTTTTTGCCCAAATGAAACATAGAAACATGGCCTTTGATGACAGATAAGGACCGCTTGGCCCACCCAGGCTGCCCATTTCCTTACCTATTGGATAAGCTGCAGATCCTATTTAACCAACAGCTTACTTCCTCCTACCCTCACTAGAATTGCTTTATGTCTGTCCCACGCATTCTTGAATTCTCACACTGTTTTTGACCTCACGACCTCCTCAGAAAGGCCATTCCATGCATCCACCACCCTCTCGGTGAAAAAATACTTCCTCATGTGCCCCTGAGTTGTCCCCCCCTCTATCTTCAAATTGTAACCCCTTGTTCTTGCATTTCTCTTTTCCTGAATAATGCTACCCTCTTGGACTTTGTTGATTCATTTCAGGTACTTAAATGTTTCGATTATGTCCCCCCTCTCCTTCCTTTCCTCAAGGATATACATATTAAGTTCCTTTAGTCTCTCTTCATATGGCTTCTGGTGCAGACCCTGCACCATTTTAGTTGCCCTCCTCTGGACTTTACATTTCTTTGCATTAAAGCCAAGTTGCCATTGGTTGGACCATGCCTCAAGTTTTCCTAGGTCAGCTTGAGGATGTTGTCGCAAAACCATGTATATTTTTTAGAGAGGGTTTATAATCTCCCGATATATAATTCAATGTGTTACACATCTTTCTATTCCTTATTGTCAGGATATAGCATCAGTTAGATTAAAAACATGACCAGTCACTCGTTTCCAAAAAGAGTAAACTTCTTACCTTCCTCTTTATTTCACAGGTTTCAGATGGCCTGCTTACTGCTCCAGCCACCTCTGGTAGTAGTGGCAGGGCCTTGCTAAGAGACTGCCTTATGAGGATTTTGCTCCCGGGGTGGGGGGTGGGGGGCAGGCTTCATGACATGACAGATGATTATTTCTTAGTTTTTGTAGGAATATAGTACACAGTTCTTCAAATAACTGAACAAATTATTACAAAAATAGGGTACGACTCAACACTATCTTTGGTTAATGAACAGTTTTATAACACAGTTTAAGTGTCTAAGGTACACAGTGTGACCAACATGTATATGAACTAAGATACATTTCTGTGTGACATGACCTGGGTTATGAAGGGTATAACTGTGGAATTTGCACTATTTTGAAATTAAGTATTAATACACGGTAATTGTTTGACAATGCATTTTTAACTGCAAGAAAAGGTCATCAAGGCTGGCTTAACTATAAGACATACTGGATTGCTACTAGAATAAAGTGTGATATTAATTTGCATTACCATACTTTGTCAGCTGTTCCCTGGTGGTCTAGTGGTTAGGATTTGGCGCTTTCACCCCCGTGGCCCGGATTCAATTCCCGGTCAGGGAAGGTTCTGTGTCTCTATCTCTCTTTTAACAGTGTCAGTGGCTCAGTAGGTAGCATACTCGCTTCTGAGGCCGGGAGATCAGAGGGCTGTGGGTTCAGTTCCCACATCAGGCACTTGGGTTAATATCCCAATACTGACACTGTAGTGCAGCATGAGGGTGGTGCTGCACTTCTGAGATGCCGTCTTTCGGATGAGACATTAAACCAAGGTCCCATCTGCCTGGACTGGTGGTAGTTCAGGTGGATGTTGAAGATCCCATGGCACCTGTCGAAAAGAGTAGGGGTTTTCCCCGGTGCCCTGGCCAAATTTCCCCATTCACTAAAAATACAACCAACAGCTTAATCTGGTTCAATTTCAGTTACTTACCATCTGTATTTCCCCGTCGCCCCTGAAAAAGGGACTTCTAGTCCCAGTGGGCCTACCGGATCAACAATAATTCAATCAATAAATACTTGGAAAGATATTACAATGTGTGTTTAGTCAACAGAACCACTGTGGACCCTGTGGAAGTGGCCCTCACAGCCATGAAACATTGGCCATATCTAATTAGTTGCATACCTAAACCTTAACACATATAATATATAGAGTAATATACAATATGAGTGGGAATGTGTAATCAGAATTTTACACACACCTGAGGTGTTGTGTGGGATGCTATATAAACCCTGAGGGTGAAGCCCGAAGGGTTTATAAACTTCCACACTGAGGTGAGTGTAAAATTCTGGTTACACACACACCACACACACACACACACACACACACATGTTTTATTTAATTACTGGTCATCATTTTTTATGACATTGGGTTTTAAAGTTTTAAATAACCTTATGTCACTTGCCGTTTTGCGAATGGTGTTCCTGTTTTCTTGTTGTGTCAGAAAGTCTTCTCAGTTTCTTAGATCTGTGAGGTCGAAGCATAGTGTGATTTTTTTTATTTTATTTCCGTGATGAAGTGTTTATGCTCGTGACTGATTTCTGTGTGAGGAAGTAGCGATATTCGGAAGAGTTCAGTGAGCTTGTGCTGAGTGTAGCCAGTAGTGTAGCGCAAGCAAGACTGACAGTGAGTGATTACAATCATCCTGTTATAACGCAAAATATCAATCAGGCAGTTGTAACATGGAATAAAAGGTTCCATATTATAATAGCAATTGCTAAACAGCGATTGCTATTATGGCAAGTGTATGTCACCGAAAAGCAAATTGGCAATATACACTTCAGGGTGATCCAACATTCGGAATATTAAAAAGTGTTTTTGCAGGGGGGGGCTGTGCCCCCCTGCATCCCCCTTGCGAGAGCTTTGCCTCTTGCATCACCCAGGATTAAGATTCTCAGCTCCAAGGGGGTACATGTTGGGAAGGGGGCAAAATCTGGATTTCATAAAAAATTAAGTCCAGCAGCAGCCAAATTTACTTACTTCTGGTCCCAGCCCTGAACCCAGTATCTGCTGTACCAGAGCTAGCCACCCACACCACCATGCCACATGGCTAGCTCGGTGGCAGCAGGTACACCAGTCCCCTAAAACCCCTTCCCTGTCCCTCCCCTTCCCCTTCCCCCCACTATTCTCCACTTCTGGTCACCCTTCCCCATGGTCACTTTCCCATACAGTCGCTAGTTTGCAAGGTAGCACAGAATGATAGCGCCAAAAATGAGTCGCTATTTTTGTAGTCACTCATTTTCGGTTGCTATTATCACTGGATACGGAATAAAACTACAGTTATCCATGAATAAAAATGATGACCATTAATTAAACATAAATAATATATCTCAAAGCAGTATTGAGTCTTCCTCCCTAATACAGTTACCGGCTGACTGTGTGCAATAGAGAAAAGATGCCTCTGACCATACCTCTCAACCTCTTGCCTCATGAATCAGGGACAAGGCTTAAAAAAATCAGGGACAAAGATCCAAAATCAGGGACACATCTTAAAAATTGATACTATCCTCTGAGAAAGCTGATAGAATGAGGGAATGTGTGTTAAGATGCATTTTCTGAAGAAGAACAAGTCTATAACTTTAACGTTTGGCATTATTTTGTGATTTTACTCCCCACTGTTCTGTCACAAAACTACTAATTTTACGAGGGACAGAGGAAAATTTTGAGGCAAAATCAGGGTCATCCCTGAAAATCAGGGACAGTTGAGTGGTATGCCTCTGACTACTGTTTTCTGAGTTTGCCCCAGATTGAAGGTCAGGTGAGCATCCAGGCCACCTCCCCCCAAAAAAGTAACAGTTAATAAATAACAAGAATTTTTGACTCCGAAGTATAAATACTTACCAAATATCCATGAGAATTTACTTGCACATCCATAGTTCTGGAACTGATATTTAGGCAGGGATAGGGCAAATACATTTGCAACTGATGCAAGAGTTATTAAGGTATATCGACTTGTCGGTAAATAAACAGGACCTCTAACATCACAAAAAATAAGAAATTCTATTAGTTTACTTAAAGCATAAACAGGCCCTTACTTTGTTGCCTTTTTCTTATAACACCCTTCATTTTCTTTGATACAGACAGTACAGGCCCAAAGTGAATGTGACTTTCTATGAGAATCAGACTTTGTCAGCAGTCTGTCCAAAAACCTTTATCCATGAACCAGACCTGTCAGCTGGGGATCCAAAATCAGACAAAGTTACTACTATCAACATGCCTATGGTTGTAAGTACTGGTTTGCTATCTGCCTAGGGTGACGTTCCATGTAGACACTGACATAGGTGGATTAGAATTACCAGTGAGTGTAAATATACTAAAACCAAGTGCTTTTAAATGCTGTAGTACACAAATGTGCATTATGACCTGCTTATTATGGAATTTGTCCTAGCTGTCTCCTCTCATACTGTATGTCAGAATCCTTGTTCAACCATAGCACTGTTGAGAAACTCCGTTAATTTTTTGCAGCAAACTAAACTCAACCCTGTACCTTTGGTATGAAAGCCAGTAATTATATTAAATAAATTATAGGCAGTAGAATGACTTGCCTTTTTTTCCCTTTACACATCCACAGTGTGTGTTGCTTTACAAAACATTTTCACATTGATCTTGTGGTTTACTGAGCAACACAAACCTCGGGTGTGTAACAAAAAAAACGTAATATATTGGTACCGTCAAAAACTCGTAATACCATCTCTCTGTCATCAGAAAATCATAATACTGTCATTGTGACATCAAATTAATCAAGTGGTGGCCAATACACTTTGTACTGGGATCCATTTTGGTGGCTGTCAACAAGCTTTGAGATCCACCAACAATAAGGTGAACAAAAAGTGCAATAATTATGCTCATCAGCTGTAAGAAGCTTCATTGATTTGAAAATGCAACCTTTGCCTCAAGATCCTCCAAAAATCCCTTGAGCTCCACCAGTGGATCTAGATCCACGTATTGGCCACCACTGGATTAATGGTACTGTGAGATGAGAAGTTGGGACAGTTATATATTACAAAAAAAATAACAGATAGGAAACCAGCAGTATCTAGGCTTGTAATTCCATCTCGGGATTCTGGTCACATCATAAACCACTCAAGCTGTGTTCTCATGGCTTATTATGACGTCACCTGACTCCCTTGAGGAAATTATAGCATTGTTATTGCTAATTCTTATCTATCATTCTATTTTTAATGCAGCACTGTCCATATATTATTCTCTAAATATCTAGACTTCTGTGCCAAGAGAAGGAAGAGGACCCTGGCTCAATGGAACACACAACAGTGTGTTCTTAGACCTGGGAAAGGTGGGAGGGTGGATGGATAGACACCTTCACAACAGCCCCTGAAGTGAGGGTCAGACCTCCTGTGGATCTCTCCAGAGTATAGGATAAATCTTATGCCAGGGCCCAACATGTTCAGTGGGAAATACCAGTCAACATGAAAACTTAAACCGGTCACCCCCAGCTGCCACTGAGGACCAACAAGCATCCACTCTAAAGTCATTGTACTGTCTGGATTGTTTAGACAGCCCCAAAATATTCGATGTAGTAGTGTGACAAAAAATGTTTTTCCAAAAAGCTAGTTTTAGCTAAAATGAATAAAAATGTTAGCCTAGAAACATAGAAATTGTTGGCAGATAAGGACCACCAAGCCCATCCAGTCTGCCCGTAAGCACTACACTCGTTTGCAGCCTCTGACCCTATCTGGTCAATGGCTTATTACCTCTCCTTCCTGCCCTGTAAGGTTCCCTTATGCCTGTCCCAGGTATGTTTAAACCCCTCCACTGTGCTCTCTCCCACCACCTCCTGTGGTAGACTATGCTATGTGTTTGTCCACTACCCTCTCCGTGAAGAAAAACGTCCTCACATTTCCCTTTCACTGCCCACCTTCCAATTTCATATCATGCCCCCTTGTTCTTGCACTCCTCCTGTATTGGAAGATGTCTCCTCCCTGCACCTTGTTTATGCCCTTAAGATACTTAAATGTTTCTATCATGTCCCCCTGATCCCTTCTTTCCTCCAGTGAGTACATATTGAGGTCCCTCAATCTCTCCTCAAATGTTTTCTGGTGCAAGCCCTGTACCACCTTAGTTGCCTATGTCCAAACCGCCTCCAGCCTGTCAATGTCCTTGTGAAGGTACGGCCTTCAGAATTGCACATAGTACTCTAGGTGAGGCCTCACCAGTGTGCTATACAATGGCAACACTACCTCCCGCCTTCTGTTAGTGATACCTCTGCCTATGCACCCCAGCATGCCACTGGCCCTCCCTGCAGCCTTTGTACTCTGCTTTGACACCTTTAGATTGTCTAAAATGATAATCTCCAGGTCCCTTTCTTCTCTGGTGATCATCAGCAGCTCCCCCTCCCCCATCCTGTAGCTCTCCCCTGGGTTTCCTCATCCCAGGTGCATTATTTTGCACTTCTTTGAATTAAACCTCAGTTGCCAAAGCTCAGACCATTTTTCAAGCTTTCCCAGGTCCCTCCTCATCTTCTCCACCCTGTCTGGAGTATCCACTCTGTTTCAGATCTTGGTGTCATCTGCAAATGCAGATCTTTCCCTCCAGCCCTTCCACAATGTCACCAATGAAGACATGAGACAGGACTGGCCCAAGGACTGATCCCTGAGGTACCCTGCTGGTCACCCCCCTCTCCCCAGATTGGATCCCATTTACCACCACCCTCTGCCTCCTGTCCATTAGCCAGATCCTAACCCAGTTTATCATCTTGTGCATCCCCAGGCTACCCATCTTGTTAACCTGCCTTTTATGTGGGACAATGTCAAAGGCTTTACTGCAACTGAGGTAGGTGACATCCACTCCCCCATTTACTTCCTTCGTCACCCAGTCAAAAAAACTATTAGATTCACCTGACATGACCTCCCTGCTGTGAATCCATGTTGCCTAGGATCGTGGGCACCAATGGATTCTAAGTGTGCCTCAATTCTTTCTTTAAGCAGTGCCTCCATGATCTTACCCACTATTGAGGTGAGGCTGACCAGCCTATAGTTTCCTGCCTCCTCCCTACCTTTACTTTTGTGTAGAGGGACTACATGTGCCCTCTTCCAGTCTTCTGGAACCACCCCTGTGTTAAGTGACTTGGTGAACTTGGCTGCCAGAGGTGCTGCTAGCTCTCCACGCAGCTCCCTCAATATCCTCAGGTGTATGCCATCTGGTCCCATCACCTTGTCAATCTTCAGTTTTGTGAGTACCTCCAGGACTCTCTCCACTGTGAATGGGCTTGTGTTTACCCACCCCCCCTTTCATATCTGTTACCCAGCTGTGGTCCCTGACCTTCCCCCTCTTTTGTAAAAACTGAACAAAAGTATCTGTTCAGTATTTTTGCCTTCTCCAGGTCTCCCTCCATACATTCACCTGTATCGCCTCTGATCCTTACAATCCCTCCCATGGATTTCCTGCTTTCACTGATGAACCTATAGAATGTCTTGCCTTCTTTCTTCATTGTCTGTGCTTATCTTTCTTCAGTCTGTGCCTTTGCGCTCCTTACAGCCTTCAATGCTTCTCTTAGATTCTCTAGGTACACCTCTCTGTCTTCCTCCCTTTGGGTCTCCTTATATTTCCTGAAACATTCCTGTTTGGCCCTTACCTTGTCCACCACCTCTCACCTTGTCCACCACCTCTCTTGAGAACCATAGTGGTTTCCTCTTTCTCTTGCTCTTGTTTACTATTTTGATGCATTGGCTCATCACCGCCTCCTTGGCTCTCTTCAGGTGTTCCCACTGCTTCTTGACTTCCCCTCCTATTTCCCTCCTTGCCAGGGCCTCTTTGATACACCTTGCCATTTTAGCAAAATCCTCCCTCCTTAAATCCAGGACATTTGCCTTTGTGTGGCTAGCTTGTGTCTCAGTTCCCACGTCAAACCACACTATGTGGTGGTCGTTGGAACCCAGTTTACCTTCCACCTGGATGTCTGTGGCTCTGTCCCCATTGGTCAGTATGAGGTCCAGAATCGCCCTGTCCCTGATGGGATCAATCACTAGCTGTTTGAGGCCTTCCCCTGAAGGGAAACCAGGATGTTGCGGCTCCTGGATGAAGCAGCTACCAGGATGGTCCAATCCACATCTGGGATACTAAAGTCACCCAGTAGTAATACCTCTCCCTTTGGTTTCATCTCATGAATCTGATCCCCTAGATCCCTATACCCCTCCTCCCTCTGCACTGGAGGTCCGTAGCTCACCCCTGTGTGGACTGCTGTGCCATTGCATGGTTCAAGGGTGAACCACAGTGCCTCAGCCTCCCCGTCTACCCTGCACCTCTGTTGCATTTATGCCCTCTCTTACATACAGGTGCCCCCCTTTTTTCCTCCTCCTATCTCTCCTGGAAAGAGCATAACCTGGAACATTTGCATCCCAGTCATGATTTGTGGTGTACTAGGTCTCTGTTATTGTCACTATGTCCAGGTCTGCCTCTTCTAACAAGGCCTCCAGGTGTAGGATTTTATTTCTCAGGCTGCGGGCATTTTTAACCATGTCCTTCCATGTTTTGCTGCCTGTCCTTGGGATAGCGCCACCTAGGGGTTACACTAACAAAGCATCTGCAGGTAATATACAAGAAGATACATGGGGAGAGGGGTTTTTGTTAACAAAGGGGTGGCTGGGAATCAAGGATGTTCTCTGGCAGCCCTTTGAACCTTGAAGGAATACCCTGACACAGCCTAAAAGTAATAGAGTAGAAAGTCAGAAGTGTTAAGTGTGCCAGAATTGTATGAATTTTTCTTATGACTTCCATCAGGGACTAAGCCATGGCAAGGAGGAGGCCACCACCCTACCATGAGACCCAATGTAGTCGACCTCACGCTCGCTAAGAAGGGTGAGAGATACCTTGGTAGAAGAGTAGCACATGGCAAACTGTGTCTCATGCTATTCCCAGGAATACTCACAAGCCCCTGAGGCCAGACTGGGTAAACAACATTTTGACACAAGGATTGAGGGATATGGGGCCAGTGTCACAGTCGTCCAGCGGGAGCTGGTACAGCCAGATTAGATCCTGCCTAGGAAGAGCACCTCAATTAAATTTAGTCTTTATGCCTGGGTCAGAGTTCCAAAGGTCAGAGTACTCCTGAAGTGGGGGGGAGTGAAGGTGAGAGGGAAGTTGTGGTTGCTTCTGGGTTGCCTGCAGATGGTTTACTAGGAAATGACTTAGATGAGGAAGGAGAGCAAGATGTGGTCTTTGCTGTGACTCATACTCAATCTTGATGACTGGGACAGGGAGAGATAAATGGGAAGACTGGAAGGAAGGCAAGATCTGACCCTGTCCATAACCTCAGGCCTGTACCAGATAGTGTGATCGCTAAGCTCAGGGAGTCACAGCAACCAGAGAAAGCACCTCCTACTGCTGAGGCAGAGGGAGAGACTGTGCCAGAGGGCTCTGCAGAGTGCAGCAGTTCACTGACACAACAGTCCAGAGAGGGAGACCTCACTGATGAGGAGCAGCTGCTGCCAGTTGCAAGGAAGACAAAGCTGGGAGGAGTTGCACAAGGCTCAGCTAGCAGATCCATCTCTGCCTGCACTTAGGCTGTTGGCAGTCAGCAGCAGCAGTGAGTCTGTAAGGAAGGAGCAGCAGAAAATATTTTGAGAAAGAGATATTTTTATATAAAGATTGGGTTCCTAAGAACTCACCTGAGGAAAGGAATGTGTGCAATCAGGTTGGGGTTCCTTGAAATACCAAGCAACCCTCCTGGATTTAGGATACCGAATTCCTTTGTCCAGACACCAAAAGGGGTTAAACTGACAAAGCGGTGTTTTCTCCAGAACTTTTATTGGTTGACGCTGTACAAAGATGTGGCTGAGTACTGTCGCTCATGCTCAGAGTGTCAGTGTGTGGGTAAGAATGGGGATCGAGCAAAAGTTCCCCAGATTTCACTCACAGTTATTAAGGAACCATTTTATTGGGTCAGTGTGGACATTGTGGGCCCGCTGGCTATACCTAGCTCATGGAAAAACAAGTACACTCTGGTCATACTGGACTATGCCACTTGATATCTAGAAGCTGTAGCCATGTCCCCCATAGAGGCACAGAAGGTAGTAGATGAGCTGCTAGGGGGTTTCAGCAGAATTGGATTTTCCAGAGAGATTTTGTTATATTAGGGAACAAACTTTCTGTCTGATCGGATGACTGAGTTGTGGAAGAGGTGTGGGGTAGAGCCACTGCATACAACTCTATACCACCCACAAATGAATGGCTTAGTTGAGAGATTTTATTCAAGTTTTAAAAATATGCTTCACACATTCACAGAACAAATCAAAAGGATTGACTAGGACAAGTCGTACCCCACTTGCCATTTGCATACTAGAAGGTCCCACAGGAGTTATTGGGTTTTTCACCTTTTGAGCTCCTGTATGCTAGATAGGTCAGAGGACCCTTGATTTATTTAGAGAGGATTGGGAAGGCTCTACAGTCACCCAGAAGGAGTGTGTTGTAGACTATGTCCTTAATTTTCAGCACCAGCTTAAGGAGTTCATGGGTCTTACTCAGGATCACTTAACTGCAATGCAACAGAAGCAAAAGCTTGGTATGATCATGGGACCACAGCACGATCATACACCATAGGACAGAGGGTAATGGTACCCTCCACAGTAAAGCATAACAAGTAAAAGTAAGTAAAACTTTATTTGTACAAGGCGCCCTTCCATAGCTCAGGGTGCCCTTACATCATACCTACAAACAATGTACAAGAATATGAAACGCATTAAAAATTATACATTCTAAATTCAGCTCACAAGTTTCAGACATTTAAAATCTCAGGTTCCCTCAAAAACTTGTCGAAGCAAATACGTCTTAAGGGAATTTTTAAACCCTTCTATGGTCAGGCTATCTCGTATCCGACAAAGTAGAGAATTCCACAGGGTAGGAGCCATAAAGGCAAAAGATCTTCCACCAAACATTTTCAGATGTACCCTGGGAATCTCTAGCAATCCCTCGTCAGAAGATTAGAGTGAACAGGAGGGATGGTAGGGAGTCAGGAGGTCTTGCAGGCACTGGGGTCCCTGATTGTGTAGGGCCTTGTATGGTCAGCAACGTGACCTTGAAGGTTATTTGCCACTGTATGGGCAGCCAGTGCAGTTCATACAGCACAAGTGTTATATGACTGGATCTAGGGGTTCCAGTTAACAACCTGACCGTTGTGTTCTGCACCAGCAGCAATCGGCAAATATCCACCTCCAGTAACCCTAGGTAGAGGATGTTGCAGTAATCAAGACAGGTGGTGACAAAGGCATGGACCAAGGTAGAAAGATCCTTGGACAGAACCAAGTGCTTCACCCTGGCAATGTTCCTTAGGTGGTGAAAGGCGGATTTGACTATGGCTGACACCTGAGCCTTCAGGGTCAGACCTTCGGCAAACACCACCCCAAGGTTCTGCACCACGCAGGAGGCATTAAGCAGGTTCCCTCCAAGTTGTAAACCGGAAGGTTTCCCCGCCCATGACCCAACCATCGTAAGATCTGGGTCCACGACCAACACCCCGGTTTTTCCCAGGTTTAACCTCAGCCAGTTGGCAGTCATCCAGTTCTGTATCTCCAGTAGGCAGTTGTTAAACATCGAGACAGTATCTAATTCCTGGTCAGGCACAAAGGACATGTACAGTTGAGTCATCTGCATAACAGTGAAAACTCAACCTGTACTGCCTTATAATGTCCCCCAGTGGCAGCATATACACTGCAAACAACATGGGGGAAGCACCGAACCCTGCAGTACCCTGCAGGGCATGTATTGAGAGGTTGAGGAATAAATTCCTGACACAACTGTCTGAGACCTGCCCTCGATGAATGATCAAAACCAGCTGAGGACTGCTCCCTGCAGGCCATAGAAGAACCGCAGGTGTTCGAGCAACACCCCATGGTCCACAGTGTTGAATGCCACTGAGAGATCGAGGAGAACCAAGATGGAATGGGCTGTCTGATCTCTTGCCATCAGGGTCATTAAGTACCTGAATCAGGACCATCTCAGTGCTGTGCCTTTTTCTGAAGCTGGACTGGAGAGGGTCATAGATATTATGGATGGATAAATAATCTTCAAGCTGCAAAGTGACCACTTTCTCAATAACCTTCGCTGTAAAAGGTAGGCTTGAGACTGGTCTGTAGTTAGCAGAGCAGTCTGGGTCAAGGGAGGGCTTTTTCAGTAAAGACCTAACTACTGCCTCCTTTAAGGGGTCAGGAAAGATCCCTCTATCCAATGAAGCCCAGACTATCTGAGCTAGGACCGGGCCGAAGACCTCAATACACTCTACAAGAAGGTGTGTTGGGCCTGGATCCAAACTACAGCAAGTCAGTCTCAGAGTCTGGATGATCCTCACTATATCTGTGACTACCAGCTGGCTGAAGGTAGACCAGGTCATCTGGGCATTATTACCACTCAGCTGAACACTGCAAAGACCAAAGGGAGGCATTGGCTGATCTCTGTCTTGATGGTGGACACCTTATCAGCGAAGAACAGAGCAAACTCCTCACATTTTCCTTGTGACAAAGCTCAACCAGATTGCAGACAGGCTGGATTGCACAGTCTGTCCACGGTCTAGAAGAACTGGGCTAGTCTGTTCTTTGCTGCTGCAATTTTCCTGGACAGGAACTCCGCCTTCTAATGAGAAATTGCTGATAGGTAGACCATATAATGGTCCAACAACCTAAGTCTGTCCACCTCCAGGTGAGTTTTCTGCCAGTGTCTTTCCAACCTTCACCCCTGCCTCTTCAACTTCCTCAGTGTCCCATCAAACCATGGGGCACCCGGGCGGAGGGTATAAGGGTGAACATGAATTGGAGCAATGAAATCCAGGGCCCCGGTTACTGCCCTATTATAGGCCAGCACAAGAGGCCATGGGTCATTGTTATCTGACGGAATTCCGGAAAGGTCTAGCACCATCATAAGGCCTTCAGGCATCACCTGTCTTAAAGGACGGTACTGTACCATTTCCTGAGGGGCAGGCCTATTTCGAGGGGCCGCGAATCTAAACCTCAAGGCATGATGGTCCAACCATCTGATAGGATCCACCTCCATACTGGAGAGTTCCATCCACAGGTGGAACACCAAGTCCAGCGTGTGGCCCCCATGCATTGCGATGGTAATAACCCATGTCATGCCTAATGATTCCATCAACTGGAGGAGGTCTTGTCCAAAAAGTGATAGTTCATTGTCAACCCAGGCATTGAAGTCCCCCAGAATCAACCATCTGGGGGCCTCCAATACCATCTTGGTGATGAAGTCCACTACCAAGCTGCAGACAGCATGGGAGAGACCCTATGAGGTCCAGATGTCAGGTGAGTGATGTGAATTATGTCATGGAGTTGCACCATAGGAGGCATACTCAGTGTGTTTTCCATCTAAATATGATGAAACCCTATTATGACCATTCTGACATTGCCCTTATGGTTTGCAGAGCAACAAATGGAGCTGAGGAGGAGCCTGCTACAGACAGGCTAGGGAAGAGTATGGGAAAAGCCTCCTAAAGTGCTGTTATGATGTATGAGGGCCTCACACCCAGACAAGCACACCAGATGAGAGGAGTGCTTAAAGACTTTGCTCCACTTTTTACTGCCACCATGGGGTGCATTGATCTCACTGTGCATGGGGTGAAAACCAGTGCAGAGAAACTGATAATGCAAAGGCAATATCAGGTGCCAGAGGCAGTGAAAAGAGAAATGGGGGAAGAGCTACAGGAAATGCTGGGCCTAGAAGTGATCCAGCCATCCAGCAGCCATGGGCAGCCCCAGTGGTTCTGATTACAAAGAAAGATGGAACTACCAGGTTCTGTGTCGATAACAGGTGGTTAAACAAGGTCACAGTACCTGATGCATACCTGGTACCTCGTACAGATGAGGTACTGGACAGGTTTGTAGGGGCTAGGTACCTGACCACAACAGATTTTACAAAGGGATACTGGCAAGTGCGGCTATCAGTGAACGCTCCTGATAAGTCAGCATTTGTCACCTCATTCAGTTTGAATTCACCCTTACGCCTTTCAGCATTCGGAATTTACCTGCCACTTTCCAGAGGCTAGTTGACATGGTCCTGAATGGGACTGGGAATTTTGCTATAGACTACATGGGTGATTTGAGCATATTTTGCTAGATATGGGACGGGCATCTCTACCACGTGAGGCAAGTCCTGATCAGACTGCAGAATGCAGGACTGATTATTAAGCCAGAGAAGTGCCAAATAAGGATTGCAGAAGGGCCATACTTGGAACACTGTGTGGGAGGGGAGCACATTGGCCCTGAGCCAGCTAGGGCTGAGGCAATTCAGGACTGGCCCACCCCTCCAAACTAAGAAGCAACCGAGTGCATTTCTAGGAACTGTGGGACACTATCACACATTTGTTAAAACTTATAGTATTGTTGCAGCCCCTTTAACAGACACCACAGCCAAGAAGCTGCCTGAGCAGATTCAGTGGATGGAGCACTGTGAAACAGCCTTCCAGCAACTGAAACTGGCATTGTGCCAAGCACCACTGCTGGCGAGCCCAGATTACAATTTGTGGTTTATTGTTCAGACAGATACAATTGACAGGAGCCTGGGGCAGTGCTCTCCCAAGTATCGGGGATGGGGTAGAAAGGCCAGTTGTTTTCCTCCCTCAGCCAGAAGCTGCTACCAAGGGAAATGAGCTATTACCATTGAAAAGGAGTGTCTAGCAATTGTCTGGGCAATCAAGAAATTGCACCCCTATCTATAGTATATGGAAGGTCATTCACAGTGGTAACAGACCACAGTCCATTGCAATGGCTGAACAGAATGAGTGGGCAAAATGCCAACCTGTTGCACTGGAGTATTAGCTTCCAGGACTGTGATTTCACCATTATGCTTTACCTCCCACATTAATGCACTGACAAAAAAAGCTAAAAATGAGACTAGGTTTTTTTTAGAAACAAACCTCTGTCCTCCTGGGACTCTAGAATTAGGCTAGTACAGGTCACTTTCTTGCCCCTCTTGGACTATGCCGAGATTATTTACAATAGCTGTGCTATTATAAATCTTCACAAATTGGACACTCTTCCACCACACCATCTGATTCATAACCAATGTTCCAGCCAGAAATCACCATTGTATCCTGTATAAAAAGATGAACCAGACCTCGCTGGCAACCAGGAGGCTTATGCATACTTCTACCTGGATATATAAAGCACTCCTTAATAAGCTGCCCCGCTATATTACCTCTGCCCTCCATCATTTACACAGTTCCTATGCCCTTAGGTAATGTGCATACATCTCCTTAGAAGTGCCCAAACTTCGCACCCATTATAGCAGGGCAGCTATGAGCTACATCCTCCCCACCATTTGGAATAAGTTCCAATCCACACCAAAGCTTCAGACCTTAATCCCACTAAATGCATTCAAAAGGATTATTAATAAAACTACTCCCGAATCCTGCCAATGCTTCTACTCCCTCTCCAGCCCTGTATACCATCTCTCTCATTCTTTCTTATCCTTTGCCAGATTGGCTCCTTTGACAATCTGCACTTACACTCTATTGTTGTTTTTTTATCTGGCCTCACTGGATCTGTCTTAGCTAGTATAATTCACTGCTAAATGTGTAATTCAAGTGTAACTGTTTTTTTTTTTCAAAGATGTATTTTGTTTTAGTTACTTCCCCAAGCTCCCATATACTAATGTTGTTGTGTGATAGTCTTACCACTATGTACATTGTCTCCCCACAACTCCCAGTCCAGTGAGTTTCCCTAACAGTCACTACTAACGCAAGCTACCTGACCATGCCCCCTCGGACCCCACCATTTGCTCTAGCACGTCTTCTCCGCTCAGCATCCCCTCACCCCCGCCATTTCTCCCTATACCTTATCACCCTTCTTCCCCCACCCTTCACCTCCACCACAGTACCTACCTCTCTCTCATACCTCCTTTCTTTACCCCACTGCCAGCTATCCCCGTTCCTCTGAACTATTGACAAGGCACTTTGTGGCTGCTTATCCCCCCCCCCACACCCTCATAAAGTGTTTTTCTTGTTATTTAACTTGTATTTATGTTTTGTGTTATTCTGTTAGTTCTGAATCCAAGCTGTATTGTTCATTGTGATGTACCTTTGCTTTCTCCTATTGTACTTTTTTTGCAATCTATGATGTGGAACCTTTGTAAAAGAGCTTGCGCTCAAAGGTCTTTTCCAAATCACTAAATAAATAAAGTTGTATTTTGCTGAGTATATTGTAAGGGACCTCCTTGCAAATGAGCTTGCTCAATGGATTTCATCCCTTCCAGTAAACTTAAACCATACAGCATCACAGTGGGGCATAAAATGCTAATGCAGATGAACTGTCTCGCCAGCATGAGAGTAAACAGTTGGCCAGATACAGTAACCTGTATAAAGCAGCTATTCATAAACCTCACAAACACGCAACTTCATGAAATTAAAGGGGGAGGTATGTGATGAACAGACAACTTTTGCTGATAGTCTGAAATATTTTGTCAATTCCTAGTACTTTCTGTAGCAGTGGGAGGGGGAGTCAGGAGGTATTAATCCAGGGTGGGAAAAACTGGTTTATCTGACAGATTCTCAGCAGCCCTGCAGGGTTTCTTCAGTGATGTGAACTTTCATTGTGCTGGCTTCCTGAAAGGGGGATATGTTTGTTAGTATGCTAAGTACTCGGAGCAGACTGTCTCAATGGCATCTGAACACATACTGCATATTCAGGTACTAAATAATCTGCGAGAGAAAGTCTGGTCCCTGAGACACAGAGGACGGATAATATCACCACTGACACCCATCATGCCACAAAGACAGTGCTACGTATGTTTCCCTTGACAGTATGTGCGGTGGTGTCAAGGCACAACCCACCAGTGTAAGACATAGCCATGAGTACAACAGAAGGGGACAGGTCCTACCCACATGACAGCAGTAGGACAGTGTCCTCTACAGCGCCACCCATAATGGCACCTATACATGTACACATGTAACCCAAGGTACCATGCAACACAGGTTACTCACCTTGATGCCGCACCTGTGTGGCACTACCATGGGCCCCATCACAGCTTAGTGAGCTCCCCTGCGGTCCTCCCTCTGATGCTGCTGCCCCCGTGGCTGCTGATCCCTGTCTATGGCGGGTTGGGTGGTGAGATCTGTAGAAGAGGAAAAGGGAGGTATCATCAGTCACATGCAGTGGTACAAATTGCTCCGTTCAGTACACACTACCCAGTATAACAACCCATACACCTGTACTGTGCACCAGACACCACATATGCACGCTGCGGGTGGACAGGCCAAGCAGGGCTGCAAGATACCTATAGCACTACCTGTGACACTACTGAAATGCATGCTTAGCCATGTGTGTATATAGAATGGTACAACCCTCTGTGTTAAGTAGGGCCAGTTACAGTGTACGCTAAACTGTGCCATGCCTGCAACCAGCTTGCTCCCCCCGGTCCTTGTACCCCAGACCATACATGCCTTCCCCAGACCCTGTCTAGGCATCATCAACATGGCCATGCATGTTGCATCAGATAATACACAACAAGGACAGGCACAGCATACCAGTGCAATGGCTGGGAGGGCCCGGATAGAGTAGGTGGTTCCTGCACAGTGGCCAGTACATGTCCGGACCCCAGCAGAACACCAACTCACCCCATGCATTCCCAGGCACATGCAGACCTGTGGCCATGTGGCCTCAAATTGACAGTGTACACAACAGTGCCGGGGGCCACTGCCACATCCCACTGGACAGCCACATGTATGACACATGTGACCTTTGTCCCAGACACATGTGGCAACGAGCAGTGACATGAGGGTCACTATAGATGGTTAACAGTCCCTGCCTCCCACTACACATGGGCGTGTCATGCTCATGATGATGCCACCATGTACATGTGCTTGGCCACCACCATTTGGCCAGGCCAGGTGTATGCCTCAGGCATCCATGGTGGGTCCGGTCATGTTTGTGGCACATGGATGTATCATGGGTCATGGAGCCCAGAGGGCTGCATATGGCTGGTGGGCCATGCAATGGGGCATGTCCCATAGTACACAGGGGAACACTGAGGGCACATGAGTGATTGGCACAGTGCCTCGGTGAGGCCATCCCTAATGCACACTACCATGTCACAGGCCTATACACAGGCTAATACATACACCAGCCATACAACCAGCTATACTCACCTGGCCTGGGTGTGGTGCCACCTGCAATTAGCGCAGGTGGCACGCTTCCCTCCACTGAAGGTCATTGAACCTATGGTGGCATTGGTCCCCAGTGCGGGTGATCCCTGTCCTTTGTGCCAGGTGCCAGCCCACTGATGCCCACACCTTGCAATGGGACCTATCTGTCTGTGTTATCTCCCCCAGCAGTTGGTCTTCCCTGGCCATGACCAGATCTACCAGGTTGGCCAGCTCCACTGTGTACCAGCACTGGTCGCAGTACAGTACAGCTGTACATCATCTTCTAGACATGGTGGATGCCTCTTAGTTTGCTGCATAGGTTGAGGCCACACTGCTTCCTGTACCAGGCCTGTGTTGCTATTGTGCAGCACTAGGGTGCATTGCACTGAGCAGCACACATGTATGGGGATGGGGCAGGCCTGGAGACATGCAGCTGGCATGGGGTGGCACATGCATGGAATGTGCAGGCATGTGTTGCGCAGTTGGTGTGCAGTGCTGTGCTGCACAATGCACATGTGCACTGGTGCGGAGTGCCTGGCTGTGCAGTGTGATAACGTCATAGGCAGGACACGTCATCATACCTGTGCTACACCTTTAGTCCATGCAAACCCAGGTGCAGCACAGTGCTGGTGTGCAAGCACAAACCATGCTTGCCCACTGGGCAAAAGTACAATACTCAGCCAGGGTATGCAAATGAGGTCATTGTGCAATCCATGGGCAAACCACCACATTTTGCATGTCATTTGAGGCAGGTATTTATACATTAGCATGCCTGATTGTGCCTGATCTATATAGGGGGAGAACACACTACACCACCTAGATATCAGAGCAAAACTGCAGGTGAACAGAGGTAAGTGTTCTGTGGAATAGCTTACAAAGGGATTGGTGAGCACTGGACTGTGTGAATATTTTGCCCTCAGAATAGTTTCCAGATTTAGGAGGCATGTACTGGGCAGGGCTCCCAGATCTACAGAGTGTCGTGTACTGGAGAGAGCAATGGAGTCATGAACAGAGCACCTGTCCCCACAGCCATGTAGTGGGTCTATGGGACAACAGGGCCTGCATGCATCCATAGGCCATGCTGTACACTACAGGGTAACTCAGGTCTTGTGTCATGAAGCCAGAGGGAACATGCCACTGTGATCCAGGAATACTGCCACTGCGTCTCCAGGGTGGGGTCTGTCCACGGTGTTCCAGAACCTTCCATGTCATACTATGGTGGACATTGTCACCACCATACCCATGTACCCACTGTACCAACATGGACACATTGCCCATGTACATGTCCCCGTGTCCTGTACTATATAGGATGATGTGTACAGCTGGGGGCTCTGCTACATAGGTACTGAGTAGGTGGGGGACTCATAACATCCTGATTCCTAGATGATTTCATGTACTGTAGATGTTTCTTATGATTCTAACTTTGCACTCCTGGGCCCTCCTGGCCATTCTGGGATCATGCCTATTGAGCTGTTCCAGTATCCCCTGGCCCTCTGGCTCCATATCTGATACAGGGTGTTCCTCTGTGGCCAATAGGAGTTTCCAACAGTTGAGTGCCATGTTGAGTAGTGTACAAGAGGCAGAGGAATATGGCACAGGTCTTGTGATGGGTATACTGTAGGGCACCACTGGGAACAGTCAAGGCACCGGAACTGCATCTTGTGCATTCCAAACACACACTTTATGATGTTGCATGTGGTTGTGCATGCCACATTGTACCTGTCCTCTGCAAGTGATGCAGGGTGGAGGACAGGTGTGAGGAGCCATGGATGCAGGTAATAGGCACTGTCCCCTGTGTAGGTAAAGGGCATAGGTTAGTGTCACATAGAAGCCTAGACACATGGACAATGATGACAGATAACAATCACTGGTCCATCCAGTCCACCCATTAACCCTCTCATATCTAGGACCTATTGTCCATACATGGTCCTACCCCATCATGTCCCATATGGGACTGGGGGTGCCCGTGGGGTATACTTACCAACAAACTGGCCACTAGTGATGTCCCCACTTTCAAACCTCCAGCACAGGATGGAATTGTGCCACTTAAAAGCACCATGGGCACTGCCAGGGTACTGTGAAGGACACTGATGATGTGTCCAGTTGCATCACAAACCACCTGGCAATTGATGGAGTAGTAGCCATTCCTATTGAGATAGACCTCCACTCAGTCACCAGTGGGTGCCCAGATGGCAACATGGGTGCAGTCAATGGCACTGAGTAGGGATGGTAGGTGTGCAACTCACTGGAACTGCTGCATGGTTGTTGCTCACTCCACTGGGGTACTGGGGAATTTGATGAACTCCTCGGCATGATCCAGCAGGTCATCTAGTAACTGTGCCAAAAGGCACGAGGTGGCCAACTGCAAGATACCAGTGGTGTTCCCCACAGGTGTATGGAATGTTCTGGTGGACAGGAAACACACTGAAGCCATCACTTTGAGTTCTACAGATGACGCATGGGTGTGCTGGGTGTCTGTCCAGAGATGGTCATGCAGCAGCTCACACAGCTGCCCGAGGATATGACTCTTGAGCCTGTATAGGCTAATGAGCTGGTTGTCACTTAGGACTTCATATGTGACTGGTGGTTGATACCATCTGTGTGCAGCATAGTGTCTCCATGACCTATGTGTTGGCACTGGACTTCCTCTCCTTCTGTGCAACCTGCTGCAGCAAGTATACTATGTGTGCTCCCCAGAGTGCCATCTTGTGCTGTGACCTGCACATTCTCTAGTTACCTCTGGGGTTTGCCCTGGTAGGCAGTAAGTGCGTGGTGCTAAGTGGCCTGCGCTAACCCCATCGCACAGCACTAACATGCTGAATATCGTGCAATGCCAGTATGCATGGTCCCGCCCCTGCCTTTGCCCACTGCATACTTTATCTCTGCACATGGGCATAAACAGTTTTTGCATGCACTTCATTCCCCTTTGAATATGGGAGTTCGGTGCAATCTCTGTGCAAAGCATGTGCAACCACTTTGCGCCTGGAGCAAAGTTTCGAATGTCTGGCCCCTGGTGTTCTAACACCTCAAAGACACCTTAATGAGTAACACCAAGCTGGCAGCAATAGAATGCAAGTTATTCGGGTCCCCTGTATTATTTATTAGCGAGCTAATATTTGGTCAGGAAGGAAATCTATCTGTCTATCATTATACCATCTTCTAAGAACACAGTGTTCCATAAACACATTAGTGACGCATCAGTGACCTCCTCACAGCTGTAAGTAAAGTAAAGCAAGGTACTTTAGCTGTGGCATCCTTGACCCACACTCACACACAGACCAGAGATCACCAATGCAATAAATATCCCATCATGTCACACAATTCCATAGCGCTTTGTTAGCAGAACTTGACTCCTCCATGACTGCGCTGCTGAACTGCATGTTGCATTCCACACTAACATGCTGCCATTGTTGCATCATCAAAGCATTCTTCTATTTCCGCATCTAATCTGCTGCATAATATTATTGTTAAATGTGAGCATGTCTGATGCTAACAGTCCTAGTTTGGATTTGGGCATTACCTCCTCACATCGCGTTCCAACTCCTTCATTCTTCATTCACAACTACTAGATCCACTGTTCAAAAATTCAACTGTAAATCTTCTCATTACCACTTTTCTTCAAAGGGGACTTCTGAAAATACTTCTGTGGTACCCCTTTAAGCAGTTGAATTTCTCATGATGGTGATAAGTGAAGTCCACTCTCCCTTTATCAGGAATCAAAGGATTCACTTAGATTGAAAGTTTATTCCAATCCAAGTAAATCCCCTGATTGCTGATAAAGTGGGAGTGGTAGTCTTCTTCATCATCTTTAATTTAAGAAAAGGAACAGAGTTGTCAAGGTCCATAGTTCTGTGCACTGCTGTCTGATCCCCAGTATGTATGTAGACAGTAAACACAGTAGTAATTATTTGTTGTTGACCGTCGTGATGTTCACACTCACAGTAATAATTTTTTCCTCTTGTTTTCTCATGTATTAACCCTCATTATTGGAAATACAATCTGTTTCTCATCCCATATGAAAAAAAAAACTCCGTTCTTAACCAGATCTGGGCTGGAACTACGTAGCAACAGGAATTAATCATCCTGGTGATAAAATGTATTTATTTATTTAAAAGTTTGGTAACCATCAAAGGTACAATGATCAGAGGCTCATTTTCAGGAGCAACCTGGGGAGGGTGGAATAGGAGTAGGCATACAGGCAGTTACAATCATCAGAAGTACAATGAAGGCATATAGGTGCAAAAACAACAAAAGGCAACAATATACACCGGTGGATATACCAGGGTTGCAAATAAGCTAAGATGCTCACACTATACAACGGTAGGCAGTACAACATTTAGTAGGTGAAACTGGGTGAATTTAACCTTCCAGAGAGAGAGAAAACTGTGAGTCAGAAGTTCAGAGAATGCCAGGAAAGAGGAGTCTTTGGCTCTTGGGGAGAGCAGAAGCAGTGGTGAGAAAAGGAACAAGAATAACGAAGGTGGAGACAGGTACACAGAAGGGGAGGAGAGAGCCTTAGTTGGCATTTTAGTGTTTGAACTGAGGGGGATAGGTGAAGGGGAGGGGGAGCAGGTTCCAAAGGGAGGGGAGCCAGTAGGAGAAAGCAGCTTGACCAGTACATGAGCAAGGATGAGGAATAGAGAAGGTGCATGTGTCCCTTGAGTAAGGGGGGGGGGGAGCTGGGAGAGAGGAGAGGCAATAGGCAGGAAGGAAGAGAGCCAAACCAGCATTTGGCAATGAAGGTGGTGCAGTAAGACTAGTTACGTTGGGGTAGGGGGAGATGGAAAGGGAAGAGTAGAGGGAAGCAATGGTTGTTGCAGAGAGGAGAGCTGGAGGTAAATCGACAGAAAACATTACAGAGGATATCCAGTCTAGCAAGAGAAGAGAGGGGCAGAAGCTGTAGACCACATCCACATAGTTGAAGATAGAGGATCATTTTGGTTATCAGCTCCTGGAAGACTTGGGTGGGGAGGCTGTCCTTGTTATGGTATAGGACACCGAGCTTGGGATGAAGTTTGGAGTATATGGTGTCAATGTGAACAGAGAAATCTAATTCACTATCAAGCCACTCACCAAAGTATTTGAAGGCAGGGACAACCTCCGTTGGGGTGCCATCCAGGGTGGAGAAGAATGGGGGTGGCAAGAGCCTTGCAAGTTTCTGGATAGTGCCAAAGTTCATGGGCACAGTCTTTTTGATGTTAAATTTGATCTGATTGGCATGGAACCAGCACAGCACATTGTGGAAGTTATCTGTAGTGAGGCTTCAACCACAAACATAGAAGGACCTGATGAGTAAATGACCGTGTCATCCCCATACTTGAGTGTATGTGAAGAGACACTGGTGGAGGGAAGGTTGTTAAGAAAAATTGAAAACAGTATAGGGACCAGAATGTAGCCCTGGGGGATACCTGCTAATATGGGGGGGGGAACAATATGCCACCCCCCTGAACTGACTGTTGATGGACCATGAGGTATGAGCAGAATCACTCCAGATCAGGAGCAGAGAGGCCAGCTGAGGAAAGCTTGTTCAGAAGCAGGGGTTGGACACCGAGTCAAATGCCTTCACAAGATCATTGAATATGGCTGCAGTAATATGTCCCTGATCAGTCCCAGTAAGGATGGAGTCAAAATACCTGAGACAAGAAAAAAACAGGACAGCACAAAAATGATTAGAGACACTCTTTCATGAGCTATGCCCCCCACCCAAAAAACTAATAAAATAAAACATTGAATACCTACCTTTGCCGATATGACACACTGTGACACGAAGATCACAAACATCTAGATCTGGTTGCGCCATTCTATGTAGTAATTATTTGTTGCCGATTGTTGCCCATAGTTATAATTTTTGCCCCTGTTACATCGTATATTAATCCTCATTTTTGGATATGCAATCCATTTTTCCTCTCATAAGAAAAAAAAACTTGTTCTTAACCAGATCTGGGCCGTAACTACACAGCAACAGGAATTAATCACCCTGGTGATAAAATACATGAAAAGAAAAAAGCAGGAGCAAAAAATGATTAGAGACAGAGGCCCAGATTTTCAAAGAGTTTGCGCATGGTGCAACAGAGATGCGCGGTGCAACCCTGCACTGTGCCCCAGTGAGATATTGAGCAGGCTGCCAGGCGCAGCGCAACTCCAGATGCACCGGGGCGCTATCGAAAGTGTGATGAGAGAGATGCAGGGGGTGTGCCTTGCATATGGGCACATCTTGATATTCAGCCTGGATGTGGCGGGCGAGATGCTGGCACAACCCTGCATTGCACAGCATAGGGGGGCTCAAAGTTGAGCCCATGAAGAGCGGGAACAAATCCTGGCCACCCACAGGCAGGCTGCTGTATTGCAGGGTGCAACACAGCAGCCGCCAACCGTGGGTAGCCACCCGCCCACCCAGAACACCATCCACAAGCACACATAGTATCCTGGTAGTCTAGTGGTACCCCCACCGTGTCTCCGATTGCTAGTATATGACTGTAATATAAATCCCTGGTAGTCTAGTGGACCCCCCTCCTTCCTGATTCCCGATCTCAGTAACTCACCGTAACATAATTCCCTGCTGATCCAGTGGCACCCCCACCCTCCCACCCACACAGGACCCCTTGCCTGCCCCTGCCCTCGCACTGCAGGCAGCTGCAACCCGCCCGATACCACCCAGCTGCTCACTAATGACAGGTACAGTATATGAGAGCCCATTGGTCCACAGTGTGGACCAATGGACTTACAAGGTATACTGTACTAGACAGTCCCAAATATGTATGGGTAAATGATAACATGTAGCATTTCACAGAACAATGATTAAGCAATAAGGCATGACAGGGGTGTGTTATGGTGGGATAACGGCCCACCTCAGGTGGATTGAAGCACGAGGCATAGCCTGAGAAGACTTATTGCGATTATGAATGGGTCATTTTTAGTAAATGTTATGCCTTTTTTAAACATTTTACTTTTAGCTGGACCATTGTGCTGGGATAACGACCCAGCTGAATGCTGGTCTTGGACAATCAAGAGCCAGCATTCTTTCTACCCATTTCATAATGGATAACACAGCATGGATTGGGAAACACATTACAATATACAAATGGTGGATCCAGTAAAACAACAGGATTGTTTAATTAATTTTAACAGTGGTCATACTTGTACCCAAGGGGAGATGCATTTAAGTTTTATAAAAACAGGTTATTCCACATGTGCAATGTCCAGTGAGGATCAACCACATCCCCAGCAGTGCTGAATATGCATTTAGATGGAACACTGGTAGGGGGCCAACAGATGTATTTAAGGGCCAAGTGAGGAGATGCTTTTATGTAGTAGCAAAGAGGTGCTTTTTATTGCCACACAGTTCTGAGAAGTAAATGTCCAGTTCCGTGGTGAGGTGTTCCACAAGGGCAGTCACTGTGTGGGTTCTGGTCTGGATCCTTCTCAACATTTCACTGAATCTCCTCAGCTTTTTTCAGAATCTGTATTGCCGGGATGCCCTGACTTAGCAGTGCCGATTCAGAGCTAAGGTCACGAGTGCTTCTTTCAAATGCATAACACCTTTACCAAGCCTTCGATCACAGCCCAGTCCTGATGTCCAAAGACTCCCCCATGTCACTTTCCATGCTTAGCTCATGAAGAGCCCACTTCTGCTCTAGAAGCCTTTGCAGCATGTAGTAGGTGGAATTTCACCAGGTTTGTACATCCTGAATGAGATGATGGAAATCTACATGGAAAGTCATGTACACAAATGCCCACAGTCTGGGAAATAAAATCACAGACCTGGTGGCCTTGATGGTGGAGGCAGACCGGGACATAGTAGCAATTACCAAAACATGGTACACTGGAAATCATGACCAGGAGGCAGATGTACCAGGGTATGCTCTGTCTGGAAGGATAGGGAGGGTCAAAGGAGGGTGTCCTTTACGTCATGGAAGAAATTAAAGTAACGATGGTACAGGGTAGGCAGGGGGAGGCAGAGGCACTGTGGGTCACCCTTGAGCCAGGCAATGTCACAGAAGATCACACAGGAGTGATCTACAGGCCTCCAGTACAGGGAGAGGAGGTAGACAGGGCAATAGTGGACGAAATATACAGGATGGCAGCAAAGGGAGAGATACTGCTGTTGGGTGATTTTAATATGCCGGAAGTGGACTGGACCATCCCGGTGGCTGCCTCAGCAAGGAGCCGAGACATCTTGGAATCCATGATCGGCAGACCTCAGGTAGTTAGTGCTGGAGCCCACCAGGGACAAGCTGATTCTGGACTTTGTACTGACCAGTGGGGACAGAAGCATGGAAGTCCAGGTGGATGGTCACCTTGGGTCCAGCGACCACCAGACTGTGTGGCTTAATACTGGTTAAGTGTCACAGTCATGCCACACAAAGGCAAGGGTCCTGGATTTAGGAGGGTGGACTTTGCTAAGATGGGGATAGGCAGCAAAGGAGTCCTGGCAAGGATGGATGTAAGAGGGGGGTTGAGGAGCAGTGGGCACAACTAAAGGGTGTCATACTGGAGGTGACAAATCACTGCATTAGGCTAAGAAACAAGAGTAAGAGAATAAATAATAAATAATCAAAGGGGGGTGGCAGAGAAAATAAGGGCCAAAAAGGTGGCTTTCAGAAAATTCAAAGAGACACAGAAAGAAGTGGATAGGTCAGTGTACCTAGATAAACAGAGGGAAGCAGGGAAAGCAGTTAGGAGCTCAAAGGCACAAACCGAGGAAAGATTAGCACAGACAATAAAGAAAGGGGACAAGACATTCACATATCGGGACTGTGTAGTACAGTATGAACTGCATGCCCATTGGCCCACACAGTGGACCAACAGGCATACAGCCCTACTGTATGATGTCAGTTGGCGGACGGCCAGGTGGCTTACGGGTTGGGAGCTGCCACCCACCGCTGACCAGGGGTGCAGGGTGGCAGGGGACCACGTGTGCAGGGTGGGGAGGGGGTACTGTGGACCACCAGGAGTTTGACTAATGCCCGAGAGCAGGCAAATTAGATCAGTCCACTGGACCACCAGGGATTATTTTAATACATGCACACAATCGGGCAGAGGATAGCGTTCACTGGACCACCAGGGATTATTTTAATACATGCCCGTGATCGGGCAGGGGATAGCGGTCCACTGGACTGTGACAGAAATGGTAAAGAAGGAGTTAATGTTTGGATTTTCCAAACACATTTTTTTAGCAGTCTGAAAAAAACACTCCTGCAGGCTGAGAAGTTCCACAAGCTGGAATTCTCAGTCCTTCCTAGCTGCTAGATAAGAGCTGGGTCATAAATCTCGAGTGGACATGTCCACACACACAGGACAGTTTGAAGAGATTGGCTCACTCAAATATAAACCTAAGGGTAAAAGGGAATATAATTGGTCACTGATGGGTTTTCACTCTGATTGGGACAATGAAATACATACATGTTAGATGGTTGGTGCATTTAAAGGGAGAATAGGAATGACCTGTTCTCAAGAGAGTATATAACCTTCTAAAAGACAGAGAAGGGTGTTCTTCTTACTTTTGAAGCTGGAGGAAGAATCTAAGTTTGGGTGCCTACCCTTTTAGCTATGTCTGTGGGAGCTGGCAGTTAGCACAAGGCCCAGTGTCTCTTGTAAGGACAGGGAAGGATAAGTTTAGTACTAGCATATGGCAGTAATAGCCTTTTTCTTTTGCCATCTGTTGTTTAAAAACATTTGTTTACTTTTCCTGTATCAGTGTTATTCTCTTGTGTTGTAAATATGTATCCTGTAAATGCTCAGTGCACTTTCTGTTAAGTAAAAAGTTATTTATTTGCTCAACAGTTGTGACTGCGATGTCATTTTTCTAAGGTAATATTTGATTTCCACTGGCTGAGGTAAACGCTGTTTAGCATCCGCCACCCGAGAGAGAGACACACTACCAGACTTTAACTTGCGCAATTGCACGTTTAATTATTCATGTTTGTAGACCTGAAGATGGTGCTGGAAGTTAGTCCAGCTGGTGGCAATGAATACCTGAGGACAGACACCTCTCTAAAAGCTGTTCCAGCCCAGAGGGAGAGGTGGGTTGTCACAATTGGTTGGCAGTATTTGGATGATGATAGCGGACTGCGTAGCACACTGAGATGCAGAGTTTGCCAGTGGAACAGTTACCTTAGCATTGCAAAACAGGATATATAAGGGAATACTTTTGTACAACAGTTTTATTTGTTTCTAGTTAGCACAGTATAGCGTAGCAGTAGGGAATGAGCTCCACGGAGTAGAACTCACATACTGTGCCACAGCTTTGTGAAAGGTGCCAGGAAAAGGGGGTTCAGCTTGAAGGTCTAAAACACAAGAAAAGGGCAGACCTCATAGCTGCCCTCGTGGCACATGACCAGAAGCAGACAGTCTCTGGGGGCGAGTCAGGAACCGAGGCAGCAGACCCCCAAACCAGCTTGATGCTCTGCAACTGCAGCTGTTGCTGCAAGACAAGGCACTGGAGGCAAAAAGACTGGATGCTGAAGCAGAAACACGAAGGTTGGATGCAGAAACAAAAATATTGGAAGCAGAAACAAAAAGATGGCAAGCGGAGACAAGAAGACAGGAAGCAGAGAAAGAACTGGAAGAAAAAAGACTGGAAGCAGAGAAAGAACTGGAAAAAAAGAGACTGGCAGACAGAGAGAAAGAAAGCCAAGACAGAGAGAAGGAATGTGAAAAAAGAGAAAGAGAACGACAGCATGAACTCCAGAGACAACAGCATGAGAAGCAGATGATGACCCTGCACAGCCAGCAAACTGTGAGTAATGGTGGAGTGAGTTTACCTTATGAAGCCAAAATGAATTCTAAATTGTTCCCTCAGTTTAAAGAGGGAGATGACCTTGATTTATTTTTAAGGTCATTTGAGACAGTATGTGACCAATTCCAATTGACTAAGGCTTCCTGGTCAACTTATCTCACACCCTTACCTATGGGGAGGGCTTTGCATGCATTTTCTAAAATGAGTAATGAAAACTATGCTGATTGTGATAAAGTTAAAACAGTATTGTTGAAACATTTTGAATGAACTCCTGAGGCTTATAGAAGGAAATTTAGGGAGCTAAAGAAAAGCCCAGAAGACAGTTATGCAGAACTGCAGGTTCAACTGTGTACTTACCTTGATAGGTGGGTGGAGGAGCTAAAGCAAACACTGTAGAACTAATCAAAGATGTGTTAGTGAGTGAATAATTTCTTAAAATTGTACCTGAGGATATGCGTGTATGGCTCCTAGACAGGGTGTGCACTTCCTCAAAAGAGGTGGCAGCGAGCGCTGACATGTATCTGTCTAGCCGGCCATATGCACAGCGTAAGTCTTATGGTGGGGGGGGCAGCACAAGGTTATAAGGGATCCCATGGGGGCAGCCCAAAGGAAACCAGCCTGCACCTGAGCCCAAAGTAGAACCCTCTGGTTCTAAAGGGACTCAAGAGACAGGACCCAAGAAATGTCATATTTGCAATCAAGTGGGGCACTTGAGATATAACTGCCCTCAGAAAATGGTTAAGGGGCAGAGGTATGGGGAAGGGGTGATCAAAAGAGCAGTGGTGTGTTTGTGGGGTGTGCCCAGCCTGAAGAACCACTCTCCTCTGATGAAAATATGCATCCCATTGTAGTTAATGGGACAGTAACACAGGGACGGAGGGACTCAGGTGCTTACATCTCCCTAGTGAGGCAGGATCTCATCTGGGCAGAGCAGATGGTGTCTGGGAAATACTCCAAGATCCGGGCATTCACAGCACCACCAGTCCAAACACCAATGGCTAGAGTCTTCCTAAGTTGGGAGGGGAGCCATGAAAATAAGGAGGTGAGGGTTGTAAAGGACCTCCATGTAAATGTGATTGTGGGGAATGATTTGGACCCCAGGAAAAAACTGGTGTGTGTTGTAACTCATAGTCAGGAAAAAGGGCAAGCTTCTGAGGGTGAAGAGGGGGTGACTCATGGTGGTCCAACCCCTACCTCAGCAGCTGAGGAAGTGGCTAGCACTGGGAAGGGGCTGGCTAGAAGCAGCAGTCCAGAACCCCAGTCACAAATGCAGCCCATAGGACTTCCTTCTGAAGGGTCAGATGAGGGCAGCTGAGCACTGCACAGCAAACTGACCCTACCTTGGAAAAATTGAGGGAACTAGCTCATAGGGCTCAGCATCCTCAGGGGGTAAAGAGTCCATTTACTGGGACAATGGGCTGTTGTACAGAGAATGTACAACAGAGGAAGGGCTAGACAGTGAGGTACTCCTGCAGCTGGTAGTCCCTAAGGTTCACCGTCAGCAGCTTTTGGCCCTTGCCCATGATATCCTTTTTTTCAGGGCACTTGGGGGTGAGGTGCATGAAAAAGCGGCTGACCAACAATTTCTTCTGGCCTGGTATTGGCAAGGATGTGGCAAATTATTGCAGGACTTGTCCACAGTGCCAGCAGGTGGGGAAAATGGGGGACAAGGCCAAGGCAGCTTTGGTGCCCCTGCCCATTATTGACAAACCCTTCAAGAGGGTAGCTGTGGACATAGTGAGGCCATTGAGCACCCCAAGTCACACTGGCAAGTGGTATATCCTGGTAGTTGTTGACTATGCCACAAGATACCCAGAGGCAGTGACCCTAACATCCTCTGAGGCAGAACCAGTGACAGATGCACTGTTGGGAATATTTAGCTGGGTGGGCTTTCCCCAGGAGATACTTTCAGATCGGGGTGCCAATTTCATGTCAGGGTTAATGAGTAGTTTGTGGGAGAAGTGTGGGGTAAAGCAGCTCAAAACCTCCCCATACCATCCCCAAGCTAATGGTCTGGTGGAGCAACTTAATTCAACCCTTAAGACCATGCTAAGGACTTTTGCAGACCAGCATAAGAGGGACTGGGACAAATATTTGCCTCATCTCCTATTTGCATACAGGGAAGTCCCACAGGAGTCCACAGGGTTCTCACCTTTCGAGCTCCTGTTTGGTCATAGTGTGCCCCTAGATTTGATTCGGGATGAATGGGAGGGTGACCGTGCCTCCAAAGGGGAGTCTGTTGTGGAGTACGTCCTGAACTTTGGGACCCGCCTTAAGGAGCTCATGGGGTTTGCTCAGGAACACCTGGCCACTGCACAACAGTGGCAGAAAGTCTGGTATGACCGTGGGGCCCGAGCCAGAGAATATGAGGTGGGACAGTGAGTGATGGCAATCATCCCTGTCCGACAGAATAAATTACAGGCAGCATGGGAGGGGCCATTCTCCATTGTTCAAAAGGTTAGTGATGTCAATTACATGATAGAGCTACTGGACAGGAGATGCAGATGAAAGGTGTATCATGTTAACATGCTGAAGTCCTACCATGACAGGGAGGAATTGGTCTTCACTGTATGCAGTGCCCCAGAGGAAGAAACTGAGATGGATCCACTGATGGACCTGCTTGGGGAGGCCAGGGTTGCATCCTCCGTGGGCAACCTTACCCTCTCTGAACAGCTGACGCCAGCCCAGGTGCAAGAAATTAGTGGTGTGCTGAGAAAATTTGAGGACATGTTCACAGGGAAACTGGGGTACACCACAATGGCAGAGCACCATGTGGATACAGGGACCCAGGTTCCCCTGAAACAGTCCCCCTACAGGGTACCTGAGCATGTTAAGCAGACTGAAAGAGGAGCTCCAGGAGCTGCTGGAACTTGGAGTAATCCAGGAATCTAGTAGCCCCTGGGCATCACCCATGGTATTGATCCCCAAAAGGGATGGCACCACATGATTCTGTGTTGACTACCGGAGGCTTAATAGCTGCATGGAGTCTGACTCCTATCCCATGCTCAGAACAGATGAGACCCTGGAGCGACTGGGGGGAGCCAAGTATTTGACCACAATAGACCTAACAAAGGGCTATTGGCAGGTACCTCTGACCCCTGCAGCCAGGGAGAGATCAGCTTTTGTTACTCCATTTGGTTTATACGACTTCAAGGTAATGCCATTTGGAATGAAGAATGCACCTGCAACCTTTCAACGGCTTGTGGATCGCATTCTGTCTGGGGTAGGTGACTTTGCATTGGCGTATATGGATGATGTAGCCATATACAGCCAGACCTGGGATGAGCACATCAAGAATGTATGGAATGTGTTCCACAGGTTAAAGAATGCAGGTCTGACAGTCAAGGCAGAAAGGTGCCAGATAGATATGGCAGAAGTGTCCTACCTTGGTCACCGGGTGAGTAGTGGACACATCCGCCCGGAGCCTGTCAAGGTTGATGCCATCCTGGCCTGGCCTACTCCTGCCACAAAGAAACAAGTCAGGGCATTTCTAGGGACAGCCGGGTACTACCGAAGGTTTGTTCCTCGCTATAGCGATCTGGCTAAGCTCCTGACAGACTTAACCAAGAAGGGAAAGCCAGATATAGTGAAGTGGTCTGAAGGCTGTGAGGTCGCTTTTCAGGAGCTAAAGAAGGCCTTAAGCGGCCCAGCTGTATTGGCCAAGCCCCAATTATAGTTTAAAGTTTATGGTGCATGTGGATGCCTCAGATCATGGGATGGGGGCCGTGCTGAGCCAAGTTACCCAGCAGGGGGAGGAGCACCTGGTTGTGTACCTCAGTCGGAGACTTTTGCCCAGAGAGGAGGCATATGCCACAATTGAGAAGGAATGCTTGGGAATAGTTTGGGCCAATAGTTCAGAAGCTGCAGCCTTACCTATATGGGAGAGAGTTTACTGTGGTCACAGATCATAATCCCCTGATTTGGCTTCATAGGTCAAGTGGGCAAAATGGAAAACTACTGCATTGGAGTTTGGTACTGCAGGCATTCAACATGACCACCCAGCATCGCAGTGGCAAACAAAATGCAAATGCAAATGGGCTCTCTAGACAGGGCTAATGGCATGGTTGGATACTTTGGGCACTTCCCAGTAATTGCATGAACAGCTGTGTCACTTGGGGTGGCCCATGGACACGCCTTCATCATCTGGGGATGACAGAAATGGTAAACAAGGAGTTAATGTTTGGATTTTCCAAAAACATTTTTTAGCAGTCTGAAAAAAAAACACTCCTGCAAGTTGAGAAGTTCCACAAGCTGGAATTCTCAGTCCTCCCTAGCTGCTAGATAAGAGCTGGATCATAAATCTCGAGTGGACATGTCCACACACACAGGACAGTTTGAAAAGCTTAGCTCACTCAAATATAAACTTAAGGGTAAAAGGGAATATAATTGGTCACTGATAGGGGTTCACTCTGATTGGGACAATTAAATACATACATGTTAGATGGTTGGTTCATTCATAGGGAGAATAGGAATGACCTATTCTCAAGAGAGTATATAACCTTCTGAAAGACAGAGAAGGGGGTTCTTCTTACTTTTGAAGCTGGAGGAAGAATCTAAGCTTGGGTGCCAACCCTTTTAGCTATGTCTGTGGGAGCTGGCAGTTAGCACAGGGTCCATTGTCTCTTGTAAGGACAGGGAAGGGTAAGTTTAGTACTAGCAAATTGCAGTAATAGCCTTTTTCTTTTGCCATCTGTTGTTTAAAAACATTTGTTTACTTTTTCTGTATCAGTGTTATTCTCTTGTGTTGTAAATATATATCCTGTAAATGCTCAGTGCACTTTCTGTTAAGTAAAAAGCAATTTATTTGCTCAATGGTTGTGACTGTGATGTCATTTTTCTAAGGTAATATTTGGTTTCCACTGGCTGAGGTAAACTCTGTTTAGCATCCGCCACCCAAGAGAGACACACTACCAGACTTTAACTTGTGCAATTGCACGTTTAATTATTCAAGTTTGTAGACATGAAGGTGGTGCTGGAAGTTTGTTCAGCTGGTGGCAGTGAATACCTGAGGACAGACACCTCTCTAAAAGCTGTTCCTACCCATAGGGAGAAGTGGGTCGTCACATGGACCACCATGGATTTTTTAATACATGCTCGCGATCGGGCAGGAGATAGAGGTCCACTGGACCACCAGGGTTTCATTCTACTCATGCTCACGATCAGGCGAATGGGTGAGGCAGCGGGGGTTGGTCCCCGATGGCTGTAGCCTGGCAGGGCACCAGGCGCAAGCTGCCGGAGATCGGCACATCGCATGCAAATGGGGCCATAATGACATGCAAATGGCCCCATTTGTGCTTAGCATGCATTATGGCCTAATTTGCATTCCCACAGCTGAATATCGCTCTTGCTGTGTCTAGCGCAACTACACTTGTGCTGGCGCAGCCCCCTGCTCCACTGCTGCCACATGCAGTGGTGCAGTGCCACTGCACTGTGTGTAGTGCGTACGCCCTCATTGCCATATTCAGGTGCTGAGCCATGGCGCAGCACCATTGACTATCGCCTGGATTTTGCCCTGGCTCAACCCAGTTGCGCTGCGCCCAGGCTTGCACCCCTGCCTGGTGCAGTCTGAATATCTAGCCCTTAGTGTCACGGTATTTTCAACATTTACAGGTTTCATACACATAAGACATATACATCAAGGTATTTTATGACACAGTGCCATTGCATACTAAATCCAACAACGAGGAACACAGCCTGTTGTTTTACATCAGCTTGGAGGTCACAACAATAACCTTCCTGTACGAGGACCTGAGAGGGAAAAGGAAAATTAAAGAGGACATTATAGCATAGTTAAGAAAGGGAAGGGGGTGTCCATAGGTGGCCAACCTTATGGACTAGAAATTGTAAAGGATAGAGTAGGCTAAGAAATAGAAGAACCGTTGCAACAGATTTAAAAAAAAGTCTGTCCTCAACAGTGGCAGGATCTCCCTGTCACACAGCTCAAACTACAACGCAGGTTGTTGTGGTAGTGGTGGTGATCACAGTCAATGTTGTGGCAGTGGTGATGTCACTAGTACACAAAGGATTTGCTGCGGCTGCTGAAATCACTGCACTGGTGGTGCTGGGGAGAAGTGCACTGGTGGGCAATGTAGCCACCATGGTGGCAGTTGTGGGAAAAGCACAACTACTACTAGTAGGGATGGCTGCTGTTTCTGTGACAGGTGATGTCAGTGTAAAGCTCTCCTAGTATTATAAAGTGATGGTGCTGCAAATGCTGGTAGTACTGGTACTAGCAGTGGTGGTTATAGTAGTACTAGCACTAACCCCAGTCCCAGTGACACCAGAGTCCGAAGGATTCTCGGAGGAGAAGAATATTTTAGAGCACTGAATATGCTCAGACATTCTATCACCCTGCCCCTCACTGCTTGGTGTTGGTGGCGCAGATGGCTTGCTGTGGCTAGACTAAGCATGTTTTCAGGACTGCTGAAACATGTTTGGCCACTGCTGTGTGTGTCTGTATGCCTGTAACTTAGTGTATTTGTGATTAGTGTTTATGCTGGTGCTTCTTGCAAAACACAATAATATCCACATCACTCAAGCAGCAGCTAATAAAGACAAGCTGATAAAGAGAGATGGCGTCAGATCGACACCTTCTCAGTCTTACACTAAAGCAAGCTTGGAACGGTACACCACACAACACACACAACTCAGTGAGTCAAGCCTGACACATTGGGAATTACTGAAGCAGTTTAGAACCTGGGGGTGGTGGTGGATGTCAAAATGAACAACTCGGAGACTTGTAGGAGGGCAGCAGCCAAGGCCAACAGGATGCTGCGATGTATCGCTAGGGGGATCACCTCCAGAAGGAGGGAAGTGAAGCTCCCTCTGTATAACTGCTTGGTGAGGCCACACCTTGAGTACTGCATGCAGTTTTGGAGGCCACACTTAAAGAGGGACATTAAACTCCTGGAGAGGGTCCAGAGGAGGGCAGCCAAAATGATTTGGGGCTAGGGGGACAGGACCTACGAGGAGAGGCTCGAAGAGCTAAATATGTACACATTGGAAGAGAGAAGGGACCGGGGGGACATGATAGAGGTCTTCAAGTACATGAAGAGGGTAAATAGGGGAGGAACAGTCAGGGTGCTTCGAAGGAAGGAGGAGGGGGACACTAGAGGGCATGGGTGGAAGCTGGAGGGGGGAAGATTCAGGGGAGAAAGGAGGAGGTGACTTTCACTGAGAGGGTGGTGGAGCCATGGAATGCACTGCCTAGGGGGCTGGTGGAGGCAGAGACGGTGGAGGGGTTCAAGAGGGGCTGGGACAGGTACAGGGGAAGGGTTCTGGAAGCAAAATCCAATGCAGCAAGAATATCCAGAACTGGGAAGGGAGAAGCCAGAGAAGGCGAGGGGGGCAGCAAGGTCAGCACCCAGGGTGGGGGCTGACCAATCGAGCAGACTCGAAAGACCGTTAGGCCTATTCTGCTGGCATTTTAGTATGTTAGTATGTTAGAACAAAATTACGTGTACACAGCCGTGCACATGCAGGGGGTGCAGACTCATGAAAAACAAATGCATGCACAGGCTACTTGTGCTCAATGAGCTGTGGGAGGGAGGGAGGAGTCAGCCGACACCCTCCCCAGTCACACAGGGAACTGAGCCTGGAACCACAGGACAATCAGCAACAATTGAATGGGTCAAGCAAGACCCAGTGAGAAACACTGCAACAATTTTTAAAACACACACAAAAAAATGCATGCAGACAGTCATGCACAAGCAGGACTCAGCTTCCCAAAACAAAAACAAAATGCATGCACAGACAAGACGTGTGGTGAGCTACAAGAGGAGGGGTGTCAGCTGACACTCTCCTCAATCATGCAGTGATCTGAGCCCGCAGCCAGACAGCAAAAAAAAAAAAAAATACAAATTTACTTCAGAAAATAAAAACCACACGGGGCTGTGTGGAAGACAAAGTTAAAAAGTAGGGATGGAGCAGTCAGCAAAAACATTAAGCCTTTACTGAGCCCAGTAACAGTTGCTGACTAAATGCAAAGCGCTTGACTGCTGAGAAAAAAAATCCAGATAAGAAAAAAATGTGCTTCAGCAAAAATTCACACTGCTGGAACTGTGCTGTGAAACTGAAAGCAGCAGGGGATGACTGTCAGCGCACACACACGCACTCGCACGCACACAAACACACACACAGATGCACACGCGCACACACTCTCTCTTTGTCCTTGTAACTGAGCCTGGTTTCAAAAATAAAAAAAACAAAAATGCAGTCAGAAATGCTGATCAGCTGTTAATACTGACAAAAAATAAAGCCTGTGGAACAACCCAAAAATTTTGGTAAGTTATAGGTCACAGAAGTAGCAGAGCCAGCTCTCACGAACAACGTTCTCCTGTCCTCTACCAACTCAGGGTGAGGAGATCACATGGTGTTCCTGGCTGTGAGCTCAAAAACAGCCTCCGGTTGTCTAATGAACATAGAAACATAGAATTTGACGGCAGATAAGGACCGCTTGGCTCACCCAGTCTGCCCATTTCCCTACCTAATGGATAAGCTGCAGATCCTAGTTAACCAGCAGCCTACTTCTTCCTACCCCCACCCCCTAGAATTGCCTTATGACTGTCCCATGCATGCTTGAATTCCACCACTGTTTTTGCCTCCACAACCTCCTCTGGAAGGCCGTTCCATGCATCCACAACCATCTCTGTGAAAAAATACTTCCTTAAATTAGCTCTGAGCCGCCCCTCCTCCATCTTCAAATTGTGCCCCTTGTTCTTGCACACCTCTTTTTGAAAGATGCTTCCTCTTGGACTTTGCTGATTCCCTGAGGTACTTGAAAGTTTCTATCATGTCTCCCTCCTCTCCCTCCTTTCCTCGAGGCTATACATATTAAGCTCCTTAAGTCTTTTCATATGTCTTCCGGTGCAGACCCTGCACCATTTTAGTTGCCCTCCTCTGGACAGCTTCCATCCTGTCTATGTCTTTATGGAGATTGGGTCTCCAGAACTGCACGCAGTACTCCAGATGGGGTCTGACCAGCTGTCTGTACAGAGGGATAATAACTTCCTGTTTTCTACTGGTGGTGCCTCTCCTATGCATCCCAGTATCCCCCAGCCCTCCTTGCTGCCCTCTCACATTGCTTGCCCACCTTTAGGTCATTTGATATGACTACCCCAGGTCCCTTTCCATTTTTGTTGTTAGTATCTCACCCCCATTGTGTACTCTTCCTGGGTTTTGTTTCCCAGGTGCATTACCTTGCACTTTAGCATTGAATCTAAGCTGCCATATATTTGACCATTCCTCTAACTCGCCAAGTCCCTTCTCATCCTTTCCACCCCACCTTGTGGATCAACTCTGTTGCAGATCTTTGTGTCATCTGCAAAGAGACATACTTTTCCTTCCAGTCCTCTAGGTTAGCCAAGTCCGAATATTTCAAATTTAAGACCACACCTGAGTACTCGGCAGTACTGGCATCCGATTCGAAGAGGGACATTGTTACTGAGGGGTGCAAGCAGAGCCACAAAGATGATAAAGGGGCTGGGGACTTATACGAGAGGAGGTTGAAGGAGTTGAACATGTACTCACTGGAGTAGAGGAGAGAGACAAGGGTGACATGATTGAAACCTTTAAATACATGAAAGGAACAAACAAGACAAGTACAGAGGGGCTGTTCAAAGTAAGGAAGGGGAGGGACACCAGGGGCCATGATATGAGACTGGAGCGAGGAAGGTTCAGGAGGGAGATGAGGAGACACTTTAACAGAGAGGGTGGTGGCTGGGTGGAATCGTTACCTCCTGAAGTGGTATGCAGTAGAACAGTGGACTGCTTCAAGCGAGGATGGGACAGGACAAGGGGGAGGGTTAATGAAGGGGAAGGGTCGAAGGGAGGGGCAGCTGCAGAATAAGGGTAGCTAGCTGCACATTCGAGCAGACTTGATAGACCTCTAGGCCTTTATCTGCTGGCAAATTTCATATGTTCGTAAATCTGTCTTCATCACCAACATAAATTCCCCTTCAAAGTTCTGGAAGGTGGTGCACACCCTATTTATCCCCTCATCTCGCCCACTGCTCCTGGTACTTAATGTAAATAGCTCACTAGTGTCCGACCCACCAACTGCAGATGCGGAATTTAACTCCTACTATACCTCCTGGGCCACCCTGATTGCCTTGACCCAAAACTCCTCTCCCTCTCCACTTTGGCCATTGCCTAGCCCCTCTCAATAATCCTAAATCTCTCATTCTCTACTGCGTCGGTTCCCTCTTCATGGAAACATGCTGTGGACCTCCATCTACCCAAAGGGGGTGACCCCTCATCCCCTGACAAATATCAACCCATTTCTCTCCTCCCTACACTTGCCAAGCTTCAAGAACACATTGTCCTCTCCCAACTCACCTCTTTTCTATCAGACACCTTTTTCACCCCTTTCCGGGAAAAACCACTCAACCACCACCTCTCTCCTACGGCTCAGACTCAATCCTAACCGGGATGGACAATGGCCAAATTACCTCTGCCATTTTTGTGGACCTGGCCAAGGCCTTTGACACAGTCTCTCACTCCATTCTCCTCGACTCTCTCCCAGCAGCTGGCCTATCTCCCTCCACCACAAACTGGTTCAAGGCTTACCTTATTGGTAGAACCCAATCAGTTGAGATCTTGGACGCCACTTCCCCACCCCCTCCCAATTAGCACTGGAGTTCCCCTGGGCTCGGTATTGGGGCCCCTCCTATTCTCCATCTTCTTAAACGATCTTCCCTCTGTTTGTTCCCCATCCTCCACTATACATATGTATGCTAATGATACAGCCCTGTATGCATCTGGCTCCTGTCCTTGGAATCCCCCCCCCGACCCCAAATCCGGCACTCATCCTCCGCCTACTCCATCAGCTCTGCCCTCAATACTTACCTTGCACCTAGCTGCTCCTGCCATGTCCCTCCCTAATTCCCTCCTCTAAGACCTGGACAAACCCTATCCCCATTCACCCCCCCAAATCTCTAGCCCTCCTCCCCTTCCCCAACTGCTCCCCCTTATTGGCTTTCCTTGATCTCTCACAGAATGTAAAGGACCCCAAATGCTCTCCATGGGGCCCTCTCCTACCCCCCCCACCAAGGGGCTTGTATCTCTCATCTACTCCCTTCCCCCACGATCTTAAAGAGGTCTCTCTGGGACACTGCCTTATCTCCTTCTCTTTGGTTCCCCCCCAGTCCCCTTGCAGGGTTCCTCGCATCCTGAAGTGATCGCCAGGGACACGACTTTTCCCCTTCCCCCCACCTCATCACTCCCCCCTTTCCCCTATCTTTCACGTAGCACTTGTTTACTTATTAACCCGGCACTTATTATTGTCCACTCTTTCTACAAATTATGTGCAACACTGTTGTAACAGTTTGTAACACCTGCCTTACAACTGTATGTTAATGTTGATCTTGTAACTTGAATGTTTAATGTCTCATTCCAGTTGTACCCCTTCCCCGCAGGATGCACCGGGAAATGAGCGACTTGTTGCTCAGTGTGCCTTCCTGGCGAAGCATTTCAAATAAATAGAGACAGAAGGCACTGCTGGGTAGTGCTTTGTCAAAGGCAGATTAGACCACCATTTATTTTAGATAACACAAGCTCACCTCCTCAAATATCTGGAGGAGTATGGTTGGAAATGTATCACTAGTACTTTTAGAACCCCACAGAATACAGGAAAATTTGATCCTTAAAGGGGTACAGCCTACTGGTGTGGGTTACAGTGTGCCACCCTCATGACTTCTGGAGCTGCCCAGTGCTGGCAGGAGGTAGACAGTATAATCCAGAAACTATTCCCTACCATAGGGTTGTGGGATAACAGATGGACCAGACGAGAACTTCAGGTTCAACACACAAACCTCCCTGTGTTTATTTAAATTGCAGGCGATGACCTTTAGCAATGGCATATCCCTTCTTCAGTACATCACTTTGTAGCAACAGACTATGCAGGTCTTTCCTCTACAGTTAGCCAGCACCTACTGACTCACTGATCTAATCTGTTGAGGATTTAGCCTCCTCTATGCGGGCCTTGTTTGCTTGGGTGGTGGGGGCTCAAATAAAAACATAACACAAGCTAAAGACAAAGAACTTCAGTGCAGAAGCACTGAAGCAATGGTTACCCCAAAAGGAATTGACAATAAGCCAAGTTTCAAAGAAACAACATCACTCATACTTCCATAATGCAAAGCATCATGGGATATATGCAAATAACCATGAAATTTCAGACTTGTTCAGTTTACAGCAATTTACATGCATTTTAAATAGCACAACTAACTTAATTTTTATCATACAGTCAGCTAGTAACTATTTACCTTTATTAAAGACACCTAATGCCATGGATTTTCAACATTTACAGGTTTTATACACATAAGGTACATACATTAAAGTATTTTATGACATTGTGCCATTGCATACTAAATCCAACAATGAGGAACACAGCTTGTTTTTTTTATACTAACATACTAAAATGCCAGCAGAATAGGCCTAACGGTCTTTCGTGTCTGCTTGTTTGGTCAGCTTCCACCCTGGGTGCTGACCTTGCTGCCTCCCTTGCCTCCTCTGGCTTCTCCCTTCCCAGTTCCGGATATTGCTGCTGCATTGGATTTTGCTTCCAGAACCCTTCCCCTGTACCTGTCCCACCCCCTCTTGAACCCCTCCACTGTCTCTGCCTCCACCAGCCCCCTAGGCAGCGCATTCCATGGCTCCACCACCCTCTCAGTGAAGTAGCGCCTCCTCCTTTCTCCCCCCTTCAGCTTCCACCCATGCCATCTAGTGGCCCCCTCCTCCTTCCTTCGAAGCACCCTGACTGTTCCTCCCCATTTACCCTGTTCATGTACCTGAAGACCTCTACCATGTCCCCCGGTCCCTTCTCTCTTCCAATGTGTACATATTTAGCTCTTCGAGCCTCTCCTCATAGGTCCTGTCCCCAAGCCCCAAATCATTTTGTTGTCTCCTCTGGACCCTCTCCAGGAGGGTAATGTCCCTCTTAAGTGTGGCCTCCAAAACTGCACGCAATACTCAAGGTGCGGCCTCACCAAGCAGTTATACAGAGGAGTATCACTTCTCCTTCTGGAGGTGATCCCCTGCATGCATCCCAGCATCCTGTTGGCCTTGGCTGCTGCCCTCCTACAAGTCTCTGAGTTGTTCATCTTGACATCCACCACCACCCCAGGTCCCTCTCAGCCATCGAGACTTGTAGCATTTCCCCGGGTGTACACTTGGCCTGGGTTTCTGGCCCCAGGTGGAGTACCTTGCATTTCCCTGCATTGAACCTCAGCTTCCACTTTCTAGACCATCTTTCCAGAGCCTCCAGGTTCCCCCTGTAGGGCCACCCTCCCCTCCTCCCCATCCACCACCGCCCCCAGTTTTGAGTCATCCACAAAGAGACTCATCTCACTCCTGATTCCTGTCCTTATGTCAGAGACGTAGGCGTTGAAGAGGAGGGGCCCAAGGACTGATCCCTGGGGGAACCCCCTAATGACCCTCCTTGGGGCTCTGCAAGACTTTGAGATCTCACCCATGGAACAGTGCTTCCCAAACAGCGGACAAAAAATGTACTATTCGGGAGGTCCATTCGAATGTTCGGGAAGCCTACTGTTCATGGTATTGGGGGAAATACTATTCAGCCCATGTACAACCCTAATATCTGGGCCCTATTGCCCATTCACATTTATAGAAAGTGCAAAAAACAATTCTTTTTTTAAGGAGCTTGGAATTAATAGTTTCATTTCAGAAGTAGTATGCTATCACTGCTTTATATCTGAAGAATAGTTACGTTTTCTGTTTTGCTAATTAAAAGATTTTCTACCTGGTCCTACCCACAGTAGGTGTGATGTGTGGGATAGCACTCTTCCTGAAAACATAGAAACATAGATTTTGACAGCAGATAAGGACTTCCTGGCCCACCTAGTCTGCCCATTACCCTACCTATTTAAACTCCGGATCCTAAAAGAACCGCAGCTTACCCTCTCTTACCTATCACTAGGGTTGCCTTCTGTCTATTCCATGCATTCTTGAACTCACCAATCATTTTAGCCTCTATGGCCTCCACTGGGAGGCTGTTCCATGCATCCACCACCCTTTCTGTGAAAAAATACTTCCTCACATTACCCCTGAGTCTCCCCCCCCCCCACAGTCTCATATTGTGACCCTTGTTCTTGCACATCTCTTTTTGAAAGATGCTGCCCTCCTGGACCTTGCTGATTCCCCTCAGGTACTTAAATGTCTCTATCATATCCCCCCCCTCTCCTTCCTTTCCTCCAGTGTATGCATACTGAGGCCTTTCAGTCTTTCCTCATATGTTTTCTGGTGCATTCCTTTCACCTTTTTTGTTGCCCTTCTCTGGGCCACCTCCATTCTCTCAAGGTCCTTCCAGAGATGCAGTCTCCAGAACTGAACACAGTATTCCAATTGTGGCCTGACCAATTGTCTGTGCAGAGGCATCACCACCTCCTGTTTTCTACTGGTGATGCCCCTCCCTATGCACCCCAGTATCCCTCCGGCCCTCCCCACTGCCTTTTCACAATGCTTGGCCACCTTCAGATCACCCGTTATGTTTATCCCCAGGTTCCTTTCCAGTTTTGTTGTTGTTAGCATCCCCCCCCCCCCATTTTGTATTCCTCTCCAGGATTTCTGTGGCCCAAGTGCATGACTTTGCACATTTTTGTATTGAATTTAATCTACCACACTTTTGACCATGCCTCCAATTTGCCTAGATCACTTCTCATATTTTCCACCCCATCTGGAGTGTCTACCCTATTACGGATCTTGGTGTCATCCACAAAGAGGCTTCCCTTCCAGCCCCTCCGCAATGTCACTAATGAAGACACTGAAGAGGACTGACCCCAGAACTGAGCCCTGTGGCACCCCACTTGTCACCCCCCTCTCCTGGGATTGAACTCCATTTACCACCACCCTCTGTGTCCTGTTGCTCAGCCAATTTCAGACCCAGTGTATCACCTTGGGACCTACTCCCAGACTGCGCAACTTGATTATTAGCCTCCAGTGTGTCAAATGTCTTGCTAAAATCTAGGTAGGCCATGTTCACCACCCCTCCCTGATCCACCACCCTGGTTACCCAGTCAAAGAAATCTATCAGATTTGTTTAACAAGATCTCCCTCCTGTGAATCCATGTTGCCTCGGGTCTTGTGCCTCACTAGCCTCCAGGTATGCCACAATCCTTTCCTTTAACATGGATTCCATGATTTTCCCCACCACTGAGGTCAAACTGGCTGATCTGTTATTTTCAGCCTCCACCTTGCTCCTACTTTTGTGTAGTGGTACCACATTTGCCCTCCTCCAGTCCTTTGGTACCATTCCCTCCTCTAGTGATTCATTAAACAGGGCTGTCAGTGGTGCCCCTAGTACCTCCCTGAGTTATCTCAGTATTCTGGGATGCATCCCATCTGGTCCCATTGCCTTGTCCACTTTTGGTTTCAACAGTTCCTTTAGGACTCTCTCCTCTGTGAATGGACTGGTGTCTATCTCCCCAACCCCCCCACTGTATGTGTGTGTTTCAACCCCCTAATTTGGGTCCCTCCCCTGCCCCTTCCTTTGTAAATACTGAACAGAAGTATTCATTTAGAATTTCTGTTTTTTCTAGGTCCCCCTCTGCACACTACCCCCTCTCCACTTATTCAGCCTTACAATCCCTCCATTGGTCTCTTTCCTTTCCCTGATATACCTGAAGAAGGTTTTGTCACCTTCTTTTACTGAGTTTGCTATCCTTTCTTCAGTTTGTGCCTTTGTGCACCTGACTGCCTTCACCACCTCCTTCTGCTTTGCCTGGTACATTTCACCTGTCTCCTCCCTCCTCCTCTGTATTTCCTTGTATTTCTGAATGCCTGTTCTTTTTCTCTAACCTTTCCTGCCACTTCTTTTGAAAACCATAGTGTTTTTTTCTTTCTTTTTCCTTTATTTACTAGCTTTACACAGAGGCCTGCTGTCTCTGCTATGGTTCCATTAAGTTTCTCCCACTGTTCCTCCACTCCCCCCCTCCCTCCTCCTTTGCCAGGATTCTCCGGAGGTGTTCTCCATTTTTGCAAAATCTGCCCTCCTGAAGTCCAGGACCTTAACTTTTGAGTGGCTTGACTATGCTACTGTCTTCACCTTAAACCACACTATATGGTGATCGTTGGTCCCTAGATGGCTGCCAACTTGAGAGAAATGGGGGTGGGGAACCAGATGATCAGATGGATAGGCAACTGGCTCCAGGACCGGACCCAGAGGGTCATAGTTGGTGGGATAGTCTCATCCCCAAGGAGGGTCATTAGTGGGGTCCCACAGGGATCAGTCCTTGGGCCCCTCTTGTTCAACGCCTATGTCTCTGACATAAGGACAGGAATCAGGAGTGAGATGAGTCTCTTTGCGGATGACTCAAAACTGGGGGCGGTGGTGGATCGGGAGGAGGGGAGGATGGCCCTACAGGGGGACCTGGAGGCTCTGGAAAGATGGTCTAGAAAGTGGAAGCTGAGGTTCAATGCAGGGAAATGCAAGGTACTCCACCTGGGGGCCAGAAACCCAGGCCAAGTGTACACCCTAGGGGGGGAAATGCTACAAGTCTCGATGGCTGAGAGGGACCTGGGGTGGTGGTGGATGTCAAGATGAACAACTCAGAGACTTGTAGGAGGCGCAGCCAAGGCCAACAGGATGCTGGGATGCATCGCTAGGATCACCTCCAGAAGGAGGAAGTGATACTCCCTCTGTATAACTGCTTGGTGAGGCCGCACCTTGAGTACTGCGTGCAGTTTTGGAGGCCACACTTAAAGAGTGACATTAAACTCCTGGAGAGGGTCCAGAGGAGGCAACCAAAATGATTTGGGGCTTGGGGACAGGACCTATGAGGAGAGGCTCAAGAGCTAAATATGTACACATTGGAGAGAGAAGGACCGGGGGACATGATAGAGGTCTTCAGGTACATGAAGAGGGTAAATAGGGAGGAACAGTCAGGGTGCTTCAAGGAAGGAGGAGGGGCCACTAGAGGGCATGGGGGAAGCTGAGGGGAAGATTCTGGGAGAAAGGAGGAGGTGCTATTACTGAGAGGGTGGTGGAGCCATGGAATGCGCTGCCTAGGGGCTGGTGGAGGCAGAGACGGTGGAGGGGTTCAAGAGGGGGTGGGACAGGTACAGGGGAAGGGTTCTGGAAGCAAAATCCAATGCAGCAAGAATATCTGGAACTGGGAAGGGAGAAGCCAGAGAAGGCGAGGGTGGCAGCAAGGTCAGCACCCAGGGTGGGGGCTGACCAATCGAGCAGACACGAAAGACCGTTAGGCCTATTCTGCTGGCATTTTAGTATGTTAGTAACTGATAGATCCATTATTCTGTCACCATTTGTGAGAGCCAGGCCTAGTATTGCTCCCTCCGGTGTGGGCTTCTTCACCAACAGTCTGAGGCACACTTCTTTCAGGGCATCCAAGATGTCTCTGTTCCTGATAGTGGCTGCTGCATATGTGTTCCATTTAACATTTGGCATGTTTAGGTCCCCCACCAGCAACACCTCCCCTTTCTCTGCCATTTTGTTTATGGTTTCCACTAATACCCTGTCTGTTTCTTCCCCCTGTGCTGAAGGTCTGTAGACAACTCCATTACGGATGGTGGTTCCATTTCCCATCTCTAATGTAACCCATAGTGCCTCTTACCCTTCCTGTCTTCCCCATAACTCCATTGCCTTGATCCCCTCTCTGATGTACATAGCCACCCCTCCTCCCTTTTTACCCTCCCTGTCTCACCTAAAGATTGTGTACCCTCGTATGGTAACATCCCAGTCATGGTTTCATGTGTACCATGTTTTAGTGACTGCGACAATGTCTATGTCTTTCTCCACCTTCAAGGCCACTAGGTCTGGGATCTTGTTTCCCAGGCTCCAGGCATTTGTACACGTGGCTTTCCATGTTTTGATGCCATCATCTGTACAAGCTTCCCCATTCTGATCCCTATGTCTTCCCTCCTTGCCTCCCCTGCTATTATCCCCCTTTGTGTTTCCTTTTAATGCTTCCACGGCCGTAGTATCAGCCTGTTTGTCAACCTTTCTCTGTGGAGGAAGGGGACAGTTGTTTTTTCCCTGCTTAATTCCACCATCCCCCCTTGGCTAGTTTAAATGTTCCTTTCTTGGCTCGAGTATCTGTCTGTTTGTCTACCTAAAACTGTAGGGGGGGGCAGTTGATTCTTTATTGCTTAATTCCTCCACCCCCCGTGACTCAGTTTAAATGTCAATGAAACATTTAAAACCCTCTCACAAGGATCTCAGTTCGCCCCCCAGATGGATGCAGGCCATCCCTCCCAAACAAGCCCGCATCTCTCCAGGTGGTCCCCCAGTCCCCAGTGAAGCCAAATCCCTCAGCTCTGCACCAGCTCTTCAGCCATTCATTGAACCTCTTGATGTACCCTGGCTTCCCCCATGCTGTAGACAGGTAGCACTTCTGAGAAAGTTATCATGTGTGCCACCTGTCTAGGACCCCTCCCCAATTCTGCAAACTCCCTCTGCACTGCCCTCACCTTGTCCCCAGCAAGGTCATTTGTCCCCAGGTTGACAATGACATCTAGCTGGCCCTCCCACTTGCTGCCCCAGCAATCCTTTGGATTTGCTTCCGATCCCTCCAAGCAGTGGCGCCAGGTAGGAACCTCACCTCCCTGTTTCCCACCCCCCAGGACTATCCCCCTAATAATAGAGCCCCCACTAGGAGTTGCTTCCTTCTACTCTGGGGTCACGTACACCGCCCCTCCGGAGGCTAGCATAGTCAGTTTTATTCTTCCTGTACATTTCAGCATTGTGACCATGTTGACCATGACATCACAAGGAACCAGGAAAATCAGTCTCCAGCTGCTAAATTGGTAGTTGGTGACACATGTTATCAATCAGGCAGCAGGGCTTGTGATATAACAAATGGTGAAGTCATATGGTGACGATGTCGTGAAAGGAGTAGAACTAGATGTGTCTGCTTCCAAGTAAAACACAACTTTTCACATCATACCCGAAACCTTCGGGTAAAAAACATCTAATGAGAACACAGAATAAGAAAACACTCCAGAAATTAAAAAGTAACATGGGACTATTTTAAAAAAATTACACATTTTTCTGGCTGCTGTTTTTTTGGCGCTACTATTTTTTTAAGTGACAGTGCAATGTTTAGATTCACTACGGTTTTAGAATTACAGAATTGCATGTTATGATGCTCTATCTCCTTTAGGGTGTGTGGTGAGATCCAAGACTGTTCTTATACCAGTCAAGTAAGTGGTGTAGGGCCGGCCCGGTGGCACTGAGGGTTGAGGTGCTGGATGCCACACCTCACACCATGCTGGTGACCCAGGTTCAGGAACAGACTCTGGTCACTCAGAGTTCAGCAAGGAGAGGAAGGATTGAGCATCCATAGACAGCTCTCAATCCTTGGGAAAGGGGGACAGTGCGGCACGCTGTAGACTGACACCCAGTAGTGGCTGGGTGTTGGCACAGGTGCATCACCCAGACCAGGGGAGGGCAGCTGTCCAGGGCATATGGCTGCTTCTGCGGAGGTGGGGGCAGCTGCGTCACCCATTGCACAGTTTGGGTGCCCAGGAGAAAAAGCAGAAAACAGCCAGGAGCCGACTGGGTCCATGATGACACGATACATTTGGGTAGGAGTACAAGTCCCCCTGAGGGAGAGCCAGAGCAACCCATCAGCTCCGCCGAGGAGCCATAAAGTATACATTTTTTTAAAAAGTAAGTGGTGTAGGGATGTGAGCCTCTCTCACTAAAAACAAATGCTGGCATCTCTACCCCTTGACATTCAGGAGGGACTACATGTGGATGCTCATCCATAATTTAACTTCCTCTAGGTGATGAGGCCAAGGGAAAATATTCTGTTCAAAAAGACAAAAGATTTATCAGTTAAAATGGCACATAGAGACTGCTGCAATTCATGCCTTTGAAGTGATATGGTAGCTGGGAAGAGAAACGTTATGAGTGCGTACTCAAGAGCATTGGTGCCCACAGCAAATTTGCATGCTGTACCTTAACTGTTTCTGGCCCAAAGGAGATGTGAGCATGCTTGATACACACAGGGGTGCTGACATGTACTCACTTGATGTTAATTTACATGCTGCCTACTGCCTGACCATTTCTGGCAGTGAAACGAGAGTCAATGTGTTCTTAGTCCTGTGAAAGGTGGGAGGGTGGATCATGGGTGTAGAAAGACATAGTCCATGTACTTCATGGTGTACAATTTTATTTTTAGGGGGCAACAACAAGGTGCTGCACTGCTGCCATTGTTTCTATGCAACACAACACTGGGCCAATTGAAATGTTCTGTACTTCCATTCTTGGGAGTCAATAACAGAAAGGCTGGCCACTGAGATCGTCTTTCCATCTGAGGGACCATACAGCATTACAGGCCCTGTGGCAGTGTGTGGGTGTTGGATGGCACAATGTATGGTGACTGTATTTACCTGTGCATAAGGGGGGGGGGTGCAATAAACTCTGCCATGCTGTACAGAAACTGTTGTTCTAGTGCCAGATGGGGCAAAACACCTGGTTATGGGGTGTACATTGTTATTGTCTGGTTACATCCCAGGGTGGATTGAGGCCACTTCCAGAGCTGTCTCTTAACTCTACAGGTCTGCCCTGAGTACTGGATGAAGTTTGTGCCCAGATATGATATGCTCAGTGTTAAATACCAGTGAATGTGAAAACTTAAACCAGTCATCCCAGCTGCCACTAGGCAACAAAGGGCTAAAATGTGTCCATTTTATAGTCACTGTACTGGCTGGGTTATTTAGACAGCCCCAAGGACTTAACTGCTACATGAAAAAGAACCCTTCTGATGGGCATTTGAAACTCCAAGACTGTTAAAGAATTTGCCCCATGTCAGCTAATGGCTGTAGAGTATGAACTGGAATGTTGCAGAAAGCTACCATACTGTGTGCACCATCCTACCTGCAGACAAATGAAACTGAAGAACTATGTAAAATAAATGGATCTTAATTTTAGACACTATTCCACCACTGTGGACACTGATTTTTGCGTTGATGTGGATGTTTGATGCTAACCCTTTTGGATATGAAAACAATGCTTTTATTCAGCATATAACTTAATATCTAACATCAAGGTATTAGTATTGCATTCCTTCTGTGTTAGGACTTACAAATTTATTAGAAAATGGGCAGTAAAAGCACAGTCTCTGATTGGTTACCTGGACATGCGTTTATGAGCCAACAGAAACCAGACACAAAAAAAAGTCCCATTGCCAGCCTGACATATTACCAAATATATGATTCAGTAGCCAGCCCAGTGGTGATGAGGGTTGAGGCACTGGATGCCACACCTCACACCACACCAGCGACCCGGCTACGGGCTCGAGCTCAGGCCATTGGGGGTCGGCTGGGGGGGGTGAGGAGCTGATCAAGCTGTGGCTGGCAGTTCTTCTCCTCAGGAGGGTTGTGAAGGGTCTCCCTGGCACTTGGCTGCCTCCTGGTGGGGGCTGGGTGATGGCACCCTATTGAGGAACCCTGGCACTAGGCTGGGGGAAGGAGGAAGGAAGGGGCCGTTACTTGAGCCGAGGTGCACATGTGTGCCTCTACGCGCATGTGCTACTGTGTTCTGGGGCCTCACGTAGCGGGGAGAAAACCGGGGGAAATATACGAGGGTCACGGCAGAATTAAGCCTCTGGGCTGGTACTAGGGGTCTGTCTGGACACACAAAGCATAAGTAAGCTCCCAAACAACCCCAGTGCATGGCGAAGGCTGGCTGACATAAGCAGTGGCCTGCCATAGAGGATAAAAACCTTTCTGGAAAAGAAATATATGATTCAGTACCAATATAATTTTTGAAACTAAATGGTAGCCATCTTGTTTTAATCTCACTTTTGACCATGTACAGCCCCCTGCCAAAAAACAAACCTAGTATTTAAAACCCCACCTAACAGTCCTACCTCTTATTACAGGTTCTTCCAATACTGCTATTATTTTTTGTAACATGCAACCACCACTACCAACCTATAGCACTACTCACTGGTACCCATGAACAACCATGCTGATTACAAATGGGATCCGCAACCATGCCCACTCTGCTATCTCCAGATGCGCTCATATTGCCATTCCTGACTGTGCTCACTGTGCCGTCCCCACTGACCACATTCAGTGCTTCTCCCAATTGAGTGACCACACTCACTGCATCCAACGATATTGAAATATGTGTATTCCAGGAGAGTAGGAGAAAATAATAACATGAATTGTAATTATTATTTATTTAAACAATTATAATTTGGGTGACACTGTATTAAGGACAGTAAATGAAGAAAGACATTTAGGGGTTATTATCCAGCAAAATCTTTCATTTAGATCAAACAGCTCAGTTGCCACTGCAAAAGCCAGTAAAATCCTGGAATGTATAAAAAGAAATGTGGTCAGTAGGCACAAAGATGTCATAGTGCCCCTGTACAGAAGTTTGGTTCACCCACATTTGGATTATTGCTCATGGTTCTGGTATCCATATCTTAAGATTGATAAACCTGATATAGAGAAAGTTCAGGGGAGATTTACCAAATCCATTAATGGCATTGATGGACTTCACTGCAGTGAGAGATTGAACTTTTTAGGATTGCATAGCCTAGAAAGAAGACAGCTAAGGGGTGACCTCATCCTAGTTTTTAAGGCAATAACTGAAGTGTTAATGGCTGACATGGGCCTGGAATTTAAAGAAGTTATATACAATTCTAGGAACCATACTAAACAACTACGTGACAAACTCTTTAAAACTGAAGAAAGGGGCTTTTACTTCACTCAGAGGATAGTGAAGTATTGGAATAACTTGCCCCAATATATTATTGATGCCCCTAGTATGGACTGTTTCAAGAAATACTTTGACACCTCTATGGATTCCTGGGTTACAAATTAGATAATCCACTGTATAGTTGTGGAGTAGACCGTAAGGGCCTTTGGTGCACTTCTACTCTTAGTTTATCAAAGTAATTGTAAAGTGTCATAGAGAGATAGAGAGATAGAGAGAGAGACAGACAGGTTAATTTATGCCATACCTGTGAGGATAAAATGGCAAATACCAAAGATATTGTTACCACTATGGGGACCTAGAGTGAAAATATCAGTGTTTTTCTTTCTCTAGGTCCATTTATCCACATACTGCATCCACAGTGGCAATAGAGGTGTAGAGTAGTGAGCACAGTGAGCTTTAGCTTCAAACAGGGATATTGTGCTGGGGCAATATCACCCCCAAAAACTAGATAATTATTATCGTGTAAGATCGAGGAGGTGGAATAATCTCATATACCAAACAGAAATCTGGTTGTGTGAAAGAGGTCTATGCCAACAACATCAGGGCATAGATTGTTTGCTTACCTTTAGAATTCCTAAACTACAGTACCCATCATGATGAGTATAAATCTGTCCTCTAATAATGGAGACACAGTTTGATGAATTGGCTGAAATATCAGGAACTCATGTAGGCGAAAACAACTTATCTTAATAGGTGATTATAATTCAGCTTGGGAGAATGCTCATGGAACTAGATGCCAAGAAAGCTTGAGTCCACTTGGGTTAATCCAGTTAACACCTCCACCAGGGAGGGAAGGACCCTCAGAGTGATCAACTATTTTGGACCTAATCTTTGTATCTACCTTTATGAAGGTTTTGGAGGTAGTAGTTTCTTCTCAAAATCTGGATAACCACAATACAATATGTTGCTACTTAGACTTGGTTTATGAAGTTATAGTCTAGTTACAGTCACCTACCTTTAAAACAAGATGTCATAAAAGATCTGAATTGCCTGATCTTATATGATTTGGGTAACGTCCCCTGGGTAAGGGCCTACCTAATTCCTGACTTAGACAAAATTTTACAGACATTTTTGTGAATATGGTAAACATGTCCCCATTCAAAACTCGTAAAACAAAGGAAGTCCACCTCCCATGGATAGAAGAAAAATACTTGAAGAAACAGAAGTAAAAAAAAACAGGAAGTGGAAGAATGCAAAAACAAACAGATAATTCTACAGTTTGGAATAGTTACAAAAAAACCAAGAAACATCAATCAGAAGACAATAAGGGGTACATGTGCTGCCTAGTATAATTGTAATGTTAGCAATGCAAACCCCCCCCCCAAAAAACACAGAGCATAATGGAAGATAAGTTAATTAAGAAATAGGAGCAACCATCTAAAACTCCTGGATTGACAGGGATCCAGCAGAATAAGGAGATTCTGACAAATCTGAATCTATTGCTAATTGTTTGACTTTTTCATTTGGACATAAATTTACCTAATAGTGGGACCCAGGTCCTTACATGGACAAATAATTAGAGCAGTACCCTCCAAAGTACATTTTCAATGCTCATTTACAATCAAGACTCTAGGAGCAAGAACAATTAAAGGAGTACTACAGTCAAGATATGCAAAAACGGTATGCCATAGCTACAGTGAAAAATGTACGGTGAACACCATTATAGCAACCTAACAGGTTGCTGTAATGGTAGTGTGGGACCCCGGCACACCTTCTCCGGGTCTTGCACCCCTCCTCTAAACAACTCCAACCTGGAGTTGATTATATTAATGTCTGGGGGGTGCAGTCCCCCCACTAAAAATACACTTTTTTTATGACACCACATTGCTGACTGCAATTGCAGTCAACATAGTACCATTGCTGTAAAGCTGGTCAACAGATTTTTCTGTCGAAATGGTGTCATAGAACCACAACAACATATGTTGTGCAGAGTGTTTTGATTTGTGTGTTTGGTCCTGGTGTGTCCTTCTCTTTGTTTGCTATTAGGCGTTTTTTCTAAATTTGCCTACTAATTTTATGGTCTCTGGGGATCTCCACAATAGCACAGTTTATTGCTCTTCTTTGTCCTACAGTGCTTCCTGTCTCAAGTTGCACTCATGCATCCAGGACCACTGATTCAGTGAGGGAAAGTACTGCAGCAGTAATCTGAAGATAGAAGCCCGATTTTCAGGCCTCAACTAAATAATTCAATATTTTTGTTTTCTGTATATTTGTCTAGGTCTAGCCAGCAGGAGTAAATGTTTGATTTTAAAGCTTTGAAATTCATCAAACTACACCCAGTCATAAAAAGCACAAAAATCACCCTAAGTCATCAGTGCTATAATTTGTAACAATTCTATCTGTTTTTTTACAGAATATAAAGAAAGTATTACATTTTGTACAAAATTAGTTAATTTTTAACACAGCAGTTATTGTGGTTAGGAAAAACACAGTGTGTGTTAAATTTAACACATGCAGTTGTGTTAAATATACAATAATGGATGAGGAAGTGTGCTTAACGAGAATTTAATGGTTGCCCAAGGTGTGGGGTGCTACATAAACCCCCAGGGTAAAGCCCGAGGGGTTTACTAAAGTATCCCACACTGAGGGCAACCATTAAATTTGAGTTAAAGACACACTTCACTATCTTTTATTTTTTATAATTGCTGGTCAGCAAATTTTTTCCATCGTTGGTCTAGTGTCCCTATGTCCCATCCAGGCTCAGACACACTCACGCGCATGCACACACACACACACGCTGCCCATCTCTCTGTCCCTTTTCAATTTTTTGTTTTGTACTTTTTTTTTTTTTTTACTTGTAGTTTCTGACTGCTGTTGTGATCTGGTTGTTTACTTACAGATTGGGCTGGTGCTCTGTGTGTGAAGCCATGACTCGCTTTCGTTAGGGATGAAGAGCAGGATCAACCAGACAGAGTTTAAAAAAATGATGGCAGGATCAACCAGATATTTATATTAAATTAGAGAAAATAGAACTCTCCAGAGTTCAAAGATGTTGTGGCAGTGTGGTGGCTCCTCGGTAAGCAAGAGATGGAGCCGCCATGTTTCTGTGACTGTTCAGCCTGCCCACAAACAGAGCATTAGTCAATGAGGGAGCGGCTGTGTTTTAAATGACTTAGCTCATGCTTGCTGTTACAACCCGTGGGTTATAATGGGAAATTATAACTGAGTATGTCCATAGGGAAAAGTGCTGACCAGTTATTATATAAATTTAACACAGTGGTGTATAAATTGTTCAACACACAAATGTGTAGCTTTAACACTGGTGTGTTGAATTTTTAACATATTTATGTGTTAAAATGTCTATATCGAATGTGTTATTTCAACACATATGTGTGTTGAAATATGAAATGTATTAATTCCACATAGATTAATCAAAAAACACAATTGCTAATTAGAAACATGAACAATCCCCTATAGAAGAATCATTACTTTAGTTTCAACAAACCTGGTTATATAACCAACAAAGCCAATGCACAGCAAACCCACACAGGTGACATACCCTTATTAGAACTGTATTTACGAACATATGAGCATACGAAATTTGCCAGCAGATAAAGGCCTAGAGGTCTATCAAGTCTGCTTGAATGTGCAGCTAGCACCCTTTATTCTGCAGCTGCCCCTCCCTTCCACCCTTCCTCTTCATTGACCCTCCCCCTTGTTCTATCCCATCCCCTTTTGAAGCAGTCCACTGTTTTGCTGGATACCACTTCTGCAGGTAACGCATTCCACCCAGCCACCACCCTCTCTGTAAAAAAGTGTCTCCTCATCTACCTCCTGAACCTTCTTCCCTCCAGTCTCATATCATGGACCCTGGTGCCTCTCCCCTCCCTTCCCTTGAACAGCCCTATCTGTACCTGTCTTGTTTATTCCTTTCATGTACTTAAAGGTTTCAATCATGTTCCCCGGCCCTCCTCTCCTCCAGTGAGTACATGTTCGACTCCCTCAGCCTCCTCTTGTATGATAAGTCCCCCAGACCCTTGATCATCTTTGTCGCCCTGCGCTGCACCCCCTCTAGTAACTTAATGTCCCTCTTCAAACACAGGTACCAGTACTGCACACAATACTCCTGGTGCAATCTAACTAATGATTCTGTAATTGAGAACCAGCTACCAATATGAGGGTCTCACTTTTTAATATTATTTATTTTTTTTTATTTTAGTTTTTGTTTACCGGGTAGGTGCCCTAGCCAAACAGGTGACTATTTTCAGGCACGACCCGGGAGGTACAGTAACAATACAGAGTTCATTTACATAATACAGGGAAGCAGTAACAATACAGAGAACAGTTTTCAGTAAAAGGCAATAAAGGAGTACAGCTTCAAAGACAATCAACAGGTCAGGAGAAAAACAGAAGATTTACAGTGTACAGGTAGCATTTAGTGAGCAGGTAAAGGTATACAGGGCAGATCCAAAGGACAGGTGGGTCAGGGAGGGGAGAGAACGGGAGGGGAACTGGGTGAGCAGGTAAAAGGGGGGGGGATGCGGGAAGGCAACCTTGCGGCTAAGTGGTTAAAGTGGCAGCAGGGATGAAGGAGGCAGGACGGGGGTCTGGGTGTGGGGTGGTACATGGTCGAGGTGGGTGGGAGAGAGTAGGTCAGGCAGAGCTGGAGGCAGGGGAGACACCACCTGCAGTGGGGCTATAGAGGGGTAAAAGGCGCCGCGAAAACAGGGCAGGAAAGGACATGATAGGCATCGGCGGCCAGAGGAGGAGTGAAGCGGGGGAACATTTGGACGGGGCAGGGTGCTTACGGTATAAGTCTGGGTGAGGGGGATATGGTGGCATAAGCGGTAGAAGGCTACAGGAAGAGACCGAGTCCATGGAACCATGCGGCGACTATAGAGAGCTGCAGGGGAGGGGATCGGAGGTGAAGATGGCTACAGGGCGGCTTTAGCAGCAGAACCACTCAAGAGGAGCCCGGGTTCATGGAACCGAAGTCGGCAGAGGAGAGTTAGGATGGCGGGGTTAGGGGTGAGGTACGGCGGGGGAGCGGCATCAGCGGCTGGAAGGTGCGGCAAGTACCTGGGGTTGTGGTACTGTTCCCAGGCAGGGGAGTCGGTGCTCAGTCAGGGTAGTCGGGGGCTGCAGAGGTTAAGAGCAAATGGGTCTAACTGGGGGGATGTAGAAGCGAAAAGTCAGTGTTAGGGGGATATGGCGGGAATGGCGGCAGGGGGCTGAGGGATGAGACCGTGTCCATGGAAACCATATGCAGGCTGGACAGATCGATGAGTGTGAGGATATGGGGGTGAAAGTGGCGAGTGAGCGGTTTTAGCGGCAGGAACCTACTAGAGGAGCCCAGGATCGTGGAGCCGTAGGCCGGCGAGGGAGGCTAAAGATAGCGGGGGTTCAGGGTAAGGTACGGCGGGTGAGCGGTTTCAGTGGCTGATGGTGCGGCTAAAGTCCAGGGTTGTGGAACTGTATCCGGGCAGGGGAAACGGTGTTCAGGTGGGGTGGGGTGGGCTGTGGAGGTCCAGGGGCAATAGGAGTAGAGGAACGGGTCCGTTGGGGGGAGCTTAGGCATTGGCTGCGCCAGTACCTGGTACCCCTAGATGAACAGTACAAATATTCCAGTAAGCAGCAGTAGCACGTAGAGCAGTGCAGACAGCAATAACAGGTTAACAATGCAGTAGTCAAGGCGCAGTAACTTACTACAAAATTGCACACTCTAGACAAGTGCAAGTAGAGAGAAGTACCCTAATACGGGTCCATTGGGGGACGCTTAGGCATTGGCTACGCCAGTACCTGGTACCCATAGATCGTCAGTACAAACATTTCAGTAAGCAGCAGTAACAGGTACAATAGTGCAAACAGCAATAACAGGTAAACAATGCAGTAGTCAAGGTGCAGTAACTTACAACAAAATTACATACTTAGACAAGTGCAAGTAGGCTTCGCGGTCGGAGCTTTGAACTAGAAATGAAGTGCACATGGGCAGAGACATACTGTATATCACAGTGTTAATGTTGTAAGTAAAATAGGGTAAGGAGTAGGAAGGAGGGAGTGGTGGGGCAAGAGAGAGAGGTTGGCAGGACAAGCTCAGGTAGGGTCATAACAGGCACACTGGTCCGTGGAAAGCAGGTGTTCACGTAGCTTGCGCTTAAAGAGATCGTGGGAAGATGTCAGTCTAAGGTCGAGTGGCAGGAGGTTCCACACTTGTGGAGCTGTGTACCCGAATGCTCCAGACCCTTTGGAGGTGCGGCAGCGGGAGATTTTTAGTAGGGGTTTGTCCGAGGATCTCAGCTCACATGGAGGGAGGGCTGGCTAAAGCAGTTCAGTTAGGGATGCTGGTCTGTTGAGTCTAATGATGGAGTCGCAAAGGCAGCCCAGGTAGTATAGTCTGGTGGCAGAGGGGGAGAGCCAGCCGAGGTCTTTATACAGTTGGCAGTGATGTTCAAGTCTGGGGGCTTTTGAGGCATACCTGCATATATTGTTGAAAGTGACATCCCATTTTTGTAGTGTGGATTTATGCGCCATGGGTAGGATGGGAGCACAGTAGGTCAGAGTGGGTAGGAGGAGACCCCTGGCGATGGCTAGTTTGACTGCAGGTGTGAGCATGTAGCTGGATCTGTAGGCAGCACCCAGTTTGCAGTTCACAGATTTACATGTTTCTTGGATGTGCAGGTTTAGGTCCAGAGATTGGTCTAGCAGGATGCCCAGATAACGGAAGGAGGTAACCACCTCAAGGGGGGTCCCATCCAGGTCAAGGACTTTTAAAGGAGAGTGGCAGGACCTTATCTTGTGGGCAGTGCCCAGAAGCATCAGTTTGGTTTTGCTGGAGTTCAGTATAAGGCGGTGGGCGTTTAGCCAGAGTTGGACAGCGTGGAAAGCAGATGTCAGTGCCACGTTAAGTTGGTCAACATTATTAGAGCTAGCATAGATAACTAGGTCATCTGCATAGAGTAGAGAGTCCCCATATTATGGGGAGCCCATAATGGACAAGAGAGTAACTACAAAAGATAAGAACCCCAGAGCAAATTCTTTGGGGTAAAGATTACCCTAGAAGAATGTTGGCCATATAGCCAAATTTGAAAGAAAATCACAATTGCACACACCCAAATAAACAAAGCATAATGGGAATTATATGCAAATTGATATGAATTAATTTACACTGGCTCAACTCTTAAAAAAGTATATATTTTAACATGTATAGAAAATTGTTAAAGCTGTAAAATAAAATAAAAATAAAAATCACAATACTGCCTGCAAAAACATTTTAATTACTGTAATACAGCACTATACCCTTTCTGGGTACAATTGATCAACAAAATGAAGTGTTATTTTTTTACACTGTAATTGTGTAAATCACTGTTTCCATAAATATGACACATTTGTAAGTTTATATATTACACACACTGTGTTAAACAGTGATTTAGACACTGACAGTGAAAAAAAGAATACTTGTGAAATGTCATTTTTTTTACACTGTGGCCCAGATATTCAAAAGGGTTGCGCATGGCACAACAGTGTTGGCCATCGCGAACCCACTGATGCACCCCGCATGATATTCAAAGGGGAAAGGCGCGGTATTAAAACCGATGCGCCGAACGCATCAGTAATGGTATGCGGCGCAGGGAAGGTGCCCATGCATACTCTGCACAGCCCGATATTCAGCCTGGGATGTGCGGAGCCATGCATGCGCAAGTCCTACCTGTGCCAGCACAAAGTTAATCCAAAAAAAAAAGGAACAACGGATGGCCACCCACAGGTGAGCTGCCACATTGCAGGGCGCAACATGGCAGCTGCCACCTGTGGGTGGCCACCTGAGCTCCGGCTGCACCTCCGTTGTGGTGCCAACCCCATGCCCGATTGCGGGCATCAGTAGAAAAAGATCAATCCAAACTCCTTGGTGGTCCAGTGGACTGCTGCCCGCCCGATCGTGGGCTAAGTAAATAGATGGTAATTCCTATTATCCCTGGTGGTCCAGTGGACCTGCCTGCCCGATCGCGGGCTAAGTAAATAAATGTAAATCCCTATTATCCCTGGTGGTCCAGTGGACCTGCCTGCCCGATCGCGGGCTAAGTAAATAAATGGTAATTCCTATTATCCCTGGTGGTCCAGTGGACCTGCCCACCCAATCACGGGCTAAGTAAATAAATGTAAATCCCTATTATCCCTGGTGGTCCAGTGGACCTGTCTGCCCAATCGCAGGCTGCAGTAGAATTAAAGAAAACCTATCACCCCTGGTGGTCCAGTGGACCCCCTCCCACCCACCCACTGATCCCTTCCTCCCCCGGTCAGCGGCAGCCAGCAGCACCCCACTCACCTGCCGCCCCCATTCACATATCTGGAATGTGCAGTCCGGTATGGGCTGCACGTCCATTGGCTCACGCTGTGTACCAATGGGCATACAGCCCCACTTGACGGTGTCAGTCGGCGGGCGGTGGGTGGCAGGCGGTGGGTGCTGCCCGCTGCTGGACCGGGTGGGAGCGGGGCGGTGGGGATCAGTGGGGGTGGGAGGCGGTCCACTGGACCACCAGGGATGATAGGTTTTCATTAATTCTACTGCAGCCCGCGATCGGGCAGGCAGGTCCACTGGACCACCAGGGATAATAGGAATTACCATTTATTTATTTAGCCCGCGATCGAGCAGGTAGGTCCACTGGACCACCAGGGATTATAGGGATTTTCATTATTTACTTAGCCCGCATTGGGCAGGCAGGTCCACTGGACCACCCAGGGATTTAGGATTATACTATCTTTACTGCAGCCCGCGATGGCTGTTGCGCTGCAGGGGGTGTCGGTCCCCAACGGCTGCTGCCTGGCAGGGCGCCAGGTGCAAGTCATCGGGGATCAGCGCACCTGCATGCAAATAGGGCCATAATGGCATGCAAATGGCCCCATTTGCACCTTACATACATTATGGCCCCATTTGCATGTCAACTTTTGAATATCGTGGTTGCTGCACCTTGTGCAATGGAACTTGCGCTAGCGCATCCCCATGCTCCACTCTGGCCACTGGTGCTGGTGCATTGCCACTGCGCCATGTGCACTGTGGGTGGCCAAGGTGCAACATTCAGTGATGCTGAGCCATGGCACAGCTCCATTGAATATCGCCCGGTCAATGCCCCTGCGCAGCCAAGTTGCGCTGCACCCAGGATTGCGCCACAGCCTGCAGCAGTTTGAATATCTGGGCCTGTGTGTAAATCACTGTTTTCATAAATATGACAATTGTGAGTTAATGTTACACACACTGTGTAAAACAGTGATTTACACATTTACAGTGTAAACAATATAACAATTAATTTTTTAGAGTGTACCCACTCAATTAGACCTAAAGTGATTGCTAAACTGTAAATATAGCCTTCAATGCCCTCTGGATAAGGAAAGTGACTAAATTCCCAACACTATCTGCTATAAGATTGACTATAAACCACTACTTGCTGAATCTATGGTCCCAGATGCACCACTGTCACATGGGACAGGAGGCATTGTTGGCGGGCAGGAGAGCTGTGGGCGATATGATTCAGACCTCTGTGTACCTCAAACAGGCAATTACAGAGTGCAGGGAGGGAGCCTCTTCCAAATGAGGACGAGCTCCAGGACTAGGAGAGATGAAATGAAACTGGAGGTGGGAAATTTCAGGAAGGATGTGAGGAAATACTTATTTGCATAAAGGGTGGTAGAAGCAGGAAACTGACTGCCAGTCAATGTGGTGGAGGCTAGAACAGTGGAAGGCTTTAAGGGACACTGTCAACCCCCTTAGGTCTCAAAGTGTCCCTAGTTTAAAGAACACATTATAAGATTGCCAACATTCTGTAAAGATTGCTGATGTAGCTGATACTTTGATTCTGTTTTTTTCTTAGAAAAAGTAAAAAAAGACTGCCTTCTATACTGGTGTTACCTCACAAACACGAGTTTGGTTACATTTCTTGATCAGCTCCAGCTGCATCTTTTCTGGACTTGGGAACACCCACAACGCAGTCTAACCACTTGTGATGCAGTGGGAGTTTAGGAGGCTACTGCCTCATGAGTGACTGCACTATTTGGGTGTATTTCAAATGTTCAGAAAGTATGCAGTAAGAACAGATCCAGGATTGTAAACAAAACAAGGTTGTTTATAAATATACATTAGCATGCATTTCAGTTCTACTAAACAAGGAGACAGACAAAACAAACAGCAACATCAATGAATTTTAGAGAAGGTAAGCAATCATAAAATGTAGGTTTTTAACTAGAAATAATATGATGCAAAATAGGTTGACAGTGTCCCTTTAGGCATACGTGGGATATGCACATTGGTTTATTACAGAAACAGGGAGGGGAGAGAGTCCCCAGAGACCAGCAGGAGTCTGCAGAAGTACTATAGGCAGGGAACCTTTGGGCAACTGGATGGGGCCCAGTGGTCCTTTTGTGCTGACAATTTTCTTGGCTTTCTATATAGTTACTTAGGAATAATGTTTGCCAAAAAAAATGTTACTATACAATTTGCTTATAGACAGCATTTGTAAAAGGATAAATGCCAAAGAGCGGGCCCTTTGGAGAATACCTTGGAGCATTAGTTGCTCATAAGACTACCTTATCAATTATTATGGTAGTAACAGTTATAAGCATGCCCTGAGAATTGTCTTACAAAAATCAGACTGGTCTTTTTTTTAGAATACTCAGATTTGTCCTGTTTTTTCCTATGGACACCCTTTTAGGCCATTTGTTAACACAATTAAATTGAGATCGTTTACAAATTTAAAGAGAACAAAGCGGCTCCTGACAATTTATGAACAACTAAATAAAAGCCCCAACCATACTGACTGAACACATAGTTATAAGTACAGACGCAGCTCAGTTTTTCAATAGGAGGTTTGTTCCCCGCTGTAAATTTAATATTCCTAAGGTTATTAACTGATATGGTAAAATGACTAATTAAATTCAGTGGTGCACAAACATGAAAAATGGACTAACAAGTAAACAGTTTATACCTGTTATCTCCAGAACTGGTATGTAGCTGCAATTGTTATAAGTTAATGTTTACTTTTGTACTGTTGAATTCTATACTCTGTTATAAAATTTTTTTATGGATGTGTTACTTTTTTAGACTTTAGGATGAGACTGTAAATATGCTTGACCAAACTGTTTATTCCTGACAAAAGAAAGCATTTTTTTCAGGACTGGCAGTATAGCCTAGAGGTAAGAGTAATGAGCTGTGAATGAGCTTGTTACATTCAGCAGATGTGGGTTTGATTCCCACAACCTCCACTTGCATTCTGAGCAAGTCACTTAACCACCCCAGTGCTCCCAGGTCACCCCTGAAAATAGGCACTTGTGCCTGGTGGGCCTTACCTGGTTACCAAAAGAATAAAATTAAAAAATAAATAATTTCCTCCTCTATGATGGTTATTTACAATATTGTTTATTTAATAGCTCCATTTTTTCTGCTCCTTGTATCAGTCCACATCATGTGTATTCTTAGTTTTCCATTTGTGCATTTGGGAATTTCTGGGGCTTTTTTTGGTTGCATTGCCCTTTTCCTGTATATTCTGTATTTAATTTATTTGCTCTGTTTTTCATACTGATTTTCTTCCTGTCCCATCATCCCCCACCACCACCACCCACGGTTGCACCTTGAAACAAGCTTTAGCTCAGCATGCCTACCACAGTCCCTGCATTTTGAATAAATTACAATGCGTGACTGTATACATGGACCTGGGTGTGTCCCTGTGTGTCTGGGTCAGACAGTGGCTGTGCAAGCCCACCGACTCTCTTCAGCTTTTGTTTGACAGTGTTTAGAGAGCCTGATTTTAAGCATTGGATTCAAATGAAACTAGCAGAAATGTTTCATATCTGTGTTTTGTTGTATTTTGTAGACCATGATACAAATGGTGAAAAAAGGTGGGATTCTTGCAGAAATTATAGTCTCTCTGCTTTCCAGTATGCTGAATGTAACCCTTCTTCAAACACACACCGTGGATGAGCTGCTTTGGGGTTATGAAGACCCTCTATTGAAGGAATTCAGTAAATTGTTCCCTCAGATCATGCCAGACAGCCATTTTGGACTCTTCTATGGGGTGAGTAGATATATGTATCTTGAAGTAAGGTTGATTAAAAAGAGTACTAGACTTGCAGCTGTTATATATCATTGTGTTTGTTGTTTTTTGCATGTAAAGCATGGCTGTTATAGAGGCATGTATAGCATACAGAATAATGCTTGAGCAGCACTGTGTACTGTTTTTTACATACCCAAGGTGTGTTATACAAAATAAACTATAAAAGCAAAGCTCAAGTAGTTTAGACAGGTATCACTCACCAAGGGTTCTAAAAGAAACTACCCATGTATTATGTTTTATCATTTCTGGTTCCTTGGGTGAGAGACACGTCCGAGAGCAGTCTCTGTTATACTGCACTAATCTACACATTAGACTCATGTACAATGCAAAATTTAGAATCTGCACAGTAGTTATGGGTTGTAATTTGTTTGTTTAAAATTGGTGACCAAGAAAGGCACCAAAGTTAGTTCCCAGGTGTGATTCAGAGGTAGGGTACAGTGGTAAATGTACCGATGGTTTAAAACAGTACAGGTAATAATTTAGTGCAAAATAAACCTGATATAGTGCAAGTCAGAAATAGTGCAAGACTGCTAAAAGAACATATAAGTGGTACAGTGCATCATGAATAAAAACATGGAAGATACTCTATATATGAAGAAGTGTCAAATGAACTAGAAGGGGTGCATAATTACATAGGGTTGAATTTATTTCTTTGCTTACTTATTTCAAAAGTTCTACCAGGGAAGAGGTGCTGAACTGGTATCAGCTCATTTCCAGATGCATTCTTAGGGGACAGGGAAGAGGAGAGAACAAGGAAAATCCGAAGTACAGTGTTCAAGAACCAAAATGCAATAATGGAAATAAGTATAACAAAAAGAGCACTTTCAGAAAATGTTTCTGAGAAAGAATCATTCAGTACAATTAACTGCAGAACAACAATAAGAGCAATATGATTTGAGTAGCAATGCAATAATAGAGGGGTGGGGTAGTGGCTGAAAGTAGGGGAGAGGGGGCTATACTAGTGATTGAGTGGAGTGGAAGGCAGTGAGCAAAAGTCCAAGACCCAGTGTCTGGAGCAACTGCAGTGGTGAGTAGTGAAATTACTGAGGAGAGATTTCAGAGCATGAAGTGAACTGCAAGAGGTAACAATGTGGCACTGGCAAAAGCAATACAGGTGAGGTTCGGCTAGGGTGCAGAGCAGACAGGTCTAGCGAGGTTAGGAGTAAGAACATGAGGGAGCGGTTTTTCTTTAATAGGTGTTTAAGGGAGTCATATGAGGAGGAAAGGTGGAGCTGTGGAGAGAGGTTGTTCCAGAGGTAGGGGAGATGAAAGGAGGAGCAGTTTGTACAGGAGAAGTTTGGAAATTTGGGGCAGCAAAGGAACCGGTTTATAACTAAGCAATAAAGTACGACCAGGGATTATGTTAATATTCTAGTTTATCACACTCTGGGGGCATAATGTGGCATGAGGTGCAGCTGAGTGTCATGTTGCCCCTTGGGGGTGATTAACTTGAGCATTAACACAACCCGTGGGAGTACCTTATTGCTATTATTATAACTGGGTTCAGTTTTTCTTGCCATTTTCTAATGACACACAATATTTATTTTAGTTCTTCTTAACCCTTGACAATAGAAAGTCCCTACACCAAAGGTTTACATGGGGAAAACAAATCTGTTTTTTGGCTGTTAGTCAGCAATGAGTCTGCCGTGTGTGGGGGTGGGGGGAACTTCATTCTACTCAGCTGTGGTGCAACTCTTACATTCAAAACTGAAATTCAAAAGTCTGTCTCTTTAGCCCCGCTAGTAACAGTACTCCAAAGGAGTGTCCTACAAAAGAGTTTAGTTTAGAAAATGCTAATGCTGTATCCCAAGATCTAGCGAAGCTCAGTCACAAAAACAGGAAAAAGTAACGGTTCAGTGTTTAATTTGACCTTTCTTTCAAACATGGGTAAATGATTCCTGGCAATGGCAGCCTTGCTCTAATGGTTGCGATCAGTTCCAGACATAAAATGCTACAAATGTAAGTAGAACCTTGATTCTTTAAATCAATACTCAGGTGACCAGGCTCTACAAGTTTGTTAATAAGGAGATTAACAAAAGGCTCTCAGAATGCTGACAGCCAATCAGATTTCAGCATTCTTGAGACCCTTATAATAATCATGAATTATAAACCTTTCAATAAAGAAAAAGTAAACAAAAAAATTAGGCCATTAAACTAGTTTGTTTCTACACCCATTGTATCACACAATGGAATTGTGCTTGGTGTCTGTGCCAGATTTTCCCCCATTTACTAAAATATCCCAAACAGTTTAGTTTGGTTCAGTTTCAGTTGGTTTGCATCCATATCCCCCTGCCTGGGATGAGACTGAAAATAGGCAGTATTGTCTAGCACTCCTATCTTGGTCAACAAATAAGAAACAAAATTGAGCTTTGCACTCATGATTTATGTGGTATAATCAACCCTAGCCAGTAATACTAATGTACTTTCGAACATCCTCCATTTGTGATAACCAAAAGAGCAAAGCTAAAGAGGTTAGCATAGGTCTTTAGAAACTGAAGGTGTGTAAAAAAAAAGACTGTTACAGTGCCCACTATATTTTATGACTGTTTTCTCAAGGTTTAAAAAAAGTTACAGAATAAAGTTTGCAAATCACAATGAATCTACAAGCCACATGTGGTAGGGTGCAGTTAATGTCAAATTTGTGAAGGAAGATGTGGAGAAGGAAGCACATGTCAGCAAAAAAAAAATTACTCACCATAGAAACACAGAAACATAGACTTTGATGGCAGATAAGGACCACTTGGCCCATCTAGTCTGCCCATTTCCCTACCTACAGGATAGGCCGCAGATCCTAGTAAACCAACAGCCTATTTCTTCCAACCCCCCACAAGAATTGCCTTATGTCTGTCCCATGCATTCTTGAATTCTCCCACAGTTTTAGACCCCACAACCTCCTCAGGAAGGCTGTTCCATGCATCCACTACCCTATCTGTGACAAAATACTTCCTCACATTGCCCCTGAACCCCCCCATCTTTAAATTGTGTCCCCTTGTTCTTGCACGTCTCTTTTTCTGAAAGATGCTACCATCTTGGACTTTGTTGATTCCACTGAGGTACTTAAAAGTTTCTATCATGTCCCCCCCCCTCCCTTCTTTCCTCAAGGGTATACATATTAAGCTCCTTTAGTCTCTCCTCGTACGGCATCTCTTGCAGACCCTGCACCATTTTAGTTGCCCTCCTCTGGACTGCCTCTATCATGTGTATGTCCTTGCGGAGATGGGGTCTCCAGAACTGGACGCAGTACTCCAGATGGGGTCTCACCAACTGTCTGTACAGAGGGATAACAACTTCCTGTTTTCTGCTGGTGATGCCTCTCCCTATGCATCCCAGTATACCTCAGCCCTCCCTACTGCCTTCTCACATTGCTTGCTAACCTTAAGGTCATCTGATATGATTACCCCAGGTCCCTTTCCTTTTTTGTTGTTGTTACTACCTCCCCAATTGTGTAATCTTCCCCTGGGTTCTTGTTTCCCAGGTGCATTATTTTGCACTTCTTTGCATTGAATCCTAGCTGCCATACTTCTGACCATTCCTCCAACCTTGCCAAGTCCCTTCTCATCCTTTCCATGCCTCCTTGTGTATCAACCCTGTTGCAGATCTTTGTGTCATCTGCAAAGAGGCATACTTTTCCTTCCAGTCCCTCTGCAATGTCACTTATAAAGACATTAAAAAGGACTGGACCCAGTACTGAACCCTGCGGTACCCCACTAGTAACCCCTCTTTCTTTAGAGTGGACTCCATTTACAATTACCTTCTGTGTCCTGTTGTCCACCCAATATTTTACCCAGGCTACCACCCTGGGACCCACTCCCAGGCTGGTTAATTTGACTATTAATCTTTTGTGTGGGACTGTGTCAAATGCCTTGTTAAAGACTAGGTAGGCCATGTCCACAGCCCCTCCCTGGTCTACTACTTTGGTCACCCAGTCAAAGAAATCTATTAGATTCATCTGACATGACCTTCCATAGTAATCTCGTTTCTTTAAAGGGATCACTCATTATGACTAAACTTAATGCAGTCAGCCTCCTGTGTTGAACTGCCCAGAGAGATGGAATTTTATGCAAATTATGGAACTCTCAATTGGCTCATGCCACTTTCAAACTGCTGCCCTAGCAACTGTTGCACTCTGAGTGCTTCAGATACTTATGGAGCCTAACTGGGTAAAAGACCCACTAGCTAAAATTAACAACATTAAAATAACATTTTTGCCCTTTCAGGTCAAAACATCCATAACCAACAAACCTAAGAAACTTTGAGACCACCTGGACACCAACTGGTTAAATAAAGTGAGTCTCTACCTTAACCAATATATGAGAAAAGGAAAAAACTCTTCATGCAGGGATGCAGAGCAACTTCTATAGGTTTTAGTAGGGGAGGTAGGGATGGTCTTTAATCATAATGAGTGATCTCTTTGAAGAAACAAGATTACTGTGGTGAGTAATTTTTTCTTCTAACCCCAGGAATCACTCATTATGATTAAACTTAATGCAGACTACCAAGCAGTACCTTTGAAGGTTAGGCAAAGAACCTATTTCGGAAACAGGATCTGCAGTACTGCTGTACCAAAACCTAGCATCACCTCTGGATTGTAAGTCCAGGCTGTAATGTTTTGTGAAGGTGTGTACTATTTTCCATGTAGCTGCTTTACAGATTTCTAGTAGTGGAATTTCTCTTGAAGCTGCCACTGAAGCAGCTGTGCCCCTGGTGGAGTGTGCTCTCAGGCCCAGAGGCACCTGTTTATCCACCTTACTATAACAAAACTGTATACATGCCACTATCCAGTGAGCAATTGTACATTTTTTGCAGCTCTGCCCTTACCAACTTCACCATATGTGAGAAAGAGCTGTGATTGACTTGTCCTGTAAGACTTGGTTCTGTCAATGTAGTGGCTAAGTGCCCTTTTGACATCAAAAGTATGAAGTCTTCTTTATAGAGAACTGGAGTTGTCTGTAAAAGAGACAGGTAGAGTGATAGACTGATTCAAGTGAAAATCAGATACCACTTTGGGAAGGAATTTTCTATTAGTCCTAAGGACCACCTTGTCCCTGTGGAATGAGATGTAATCCACATCTGTGCACAGGGCTTGTAATTCACTGATCCTTCTGGCTGAAGTAATGGCAACCAGGAAAACAGTTTTCCAAGTGACATACTTCAAATCTGCGGTTGCCATAGGTTCGAATGGTGCATCCATGAGTTTAGCAATGCAAATTTTTAGATTCCAGGCCGGACCCAGTTCCCTTAGGGGAGACTGCAGAAGATTAAGGCCTGTAAAATATTTTCTAAATACTGGGTGAGAGGCTATAGACCTCTCCTTACCAACTGACAGGTAAGCAGTGACTGAAGCTAAGTGGACCTTGAGGGTGGAAGGCTTCAGGCCTAAGGAATGTAAATGTGTAAGATAATCTAGGAGAACAGCCAAATCAGCCCTGAAAAGGCTCACACTCTTACCTGTACACCATAAAGTAAATCTTTTCCACTTAGAGGAATATGTTTTCTTAGTAGAAAACTTCCTGGAACCCCTAAGCACTGTCAGCACCTGTTCTGATAGGTTAAGGTTAGCAAATTCTAAGTCCTCAAGAGCCACGCCTTGAGCCTCAGTGATTTGAGATTGGGGTACATGATCCTGCCCTGAGAGGAGGTTAACAGGTTGTGCCTCCTGGGCAGATAGATTGGGGGAACCACTGACAGAGACAGCAGAAGAGAGTACCAGTGTTGTCTCGCCCAATCCGGAGCTACCAGTATCATTTTTGCTGGTTGGGACCTCAATTTCAGTAGGGTCCTGAATATCATAGGAAAGGGAGGGAATGCATAAAGAAACTTCCCTGTCCAATCCAGGGCCATGGCATCCAGGGGAATTGTGCCCCTTAGAGGAGGCCTGCAACAGTACATTGGAAGCTGGTGGTTTTCTGTGGAGGCAAAAAGATCCACCTCTGGAATGCCCCATTTCCTGAAAATTGTATTGAGCACCTGAGTATTCAGGCACCACTTGTGGTGGTCTTGACTTATTCTGCTTAAAGAGTCTGCCAGCACATTGTCCTTCCCTGGAAGGTGTATGGCTGACAGGGATACTCCCATGGAGTATACCAGGGACCACAGTCTCATTGCTTCTGTGCACAGCAGATGTGACCTGGTACTCCCTTGCTTGTTGATATACTACATGGTTGTGGTGTTGTCTGTTCTGACTTGCACCACCTTGTTTTGCAGGTAAGGAGCACATGTTTTTAGAGCCAGGTAAACAGCCCTGAGCTCCAAGAGATTTATGTACAACAGAGACTCTTGAGAGGACCATGTGCCACTTGCTGTGTGCTCTAACATGTGTGCCCCCAACCTAGAAGAGAGGCATCTGTTGTGAGGATTACTGAGGGTTGTTCCCTTATAAAAATGTACATCCACCCTGAGGTTGTGCTCATCCAGCCACCACTGTAAAGCCTGGACTAAACTTTTTGTGACTGGAACAAGTTTGGACATAGGATCCTTCCTTTGTGACCAGTACTGTCTGAGGTGGAACTGGATATTTCTCATTTGGAACCTGGAGCCCATTACCACTGCAGTGGCAGATGCCATGTGACTCAGTAACCTGAGAAATTCTCTGGCGGATTTGGGTCTCCCGGACACAAAGGATTTTGCAATTTGCAGAATGCTTGTCACCCTGTCTTGTGGCAGGAGGGCTCTGCCCTGTGTGGTGTTTAGTTCTGCACCAATAAACTCCAGCACCTGGAGTGGTACCTGCTGAGATTTCTCTTCATTTATCAGAAATCCCAGGGACTCTAGTGTAGATTTTGTTAGTGCCAATGACTGTACTGCATGCTGCAGAGACTATCCTACTACTAACCAGTCGTCCAGGTAGGGGAAGACTGTTGCACCTTGTTTTCTCAAAAAACTCTACCACCACTGACAGGCACTTTGTAAAAACCCTTGGTGCTGAAGTTAGTCCAAAAGGGAGAGCTGCAAACTGATAATGGCCTGAAGCCAGCCTGAATCTCAAGAATTTTCTGTGAGATGGTCTGATGGAAATGTGAAAATAAGCATCCCTTAGATCTAGGGAGGCTAGCCAGTCTCCTTTTGCAAAGAGGGAATGATTATTGCAAGAGTGACCATTTTGAACTTTGGTTTCAAAATATGCTTGTTCAGAAGTCTTAGATCCAAAGTAGGTCACCAGTTCCTGTTTTTCTTCCTTATGAGGAAGTACCTGGAAAAAAACCCTTTGCCCCCTGCTTATTAGAGGCACTACCTCTACTGCTTTGATTGCTAGCAGATGCTTTACCTCTGCTTCCAACAGAATCATGTCTGCAGCTGTTGTTGGAGCAAAGGTTCTTGTTCTCAGCTTTGGAAATTATTTGAAACTGAGTGCCAGGCCCTGGCTCACTACCTCCAACACCCATTTGTCTGTGGTGATGGAATCCAAGCATGAAGGTAATGAGCCAGTCTGCCCCCTACTGGTGGTGCTGTAATAGGGGATGAGACCTGCACTAGCCCATCAGGGATTCTGTGCGGGCTGTGCCTGAGCCTGTGGTGCAGGAGCCGCTCTTCTCATGGCTCTCCTGCCCCTTCCTCTAAAGTAACCTCTGGCCTGCTGCTGAGGCTAAGAGGCCTGTGCCTGAAAGAAAGGTTTGGGGTAAAAACCCCTACCCCTACCTCCCCTACTCTGAGGTCTATAAGAGGTGGAGGGCCTATCCTTGGAATTGCTCCGATAGGCGGATTTATATTCCTCCACCTTCTTCATGTATGCCTCTGTTTTATCCCCAAACAAGGAGTTGTTTTCCAAGGGAAAATCCATTGCTTTGGCCTGGGTGTCTAAAGTCAGGTTGGTGGCTCTAAGCCACGCAAACCTGAGTGAAACGGACAAAGCCATTAACCTGGATGTAGTATCATTGGCATCCACTGCCATATGAAATTGGTACTTGGTAGCATCAAGTGCAGCCCTTGCTGTATCCTGTAAGTGTACAGTCACTTCACCTGGGACCTTATCAGCCAAAGCTAGAACCAAAGCAAGAACTCTTAAAACTGAAGGTGGACAAAGCAATGGGGCCTGATAGAATTCATCCCAGAATTCTAAAAGAACTAAGGGTAGAACTAGCAACACCACTGACTACCCTCTTTAATAAATCATGGGAGGATGGGGTGGTACCCGAGGACTGGAGGAGGGCAGATGTGATTCCCCTTCACAAAAGTGGGAGCAAGGCAGAAGCAGGAAACTACAGACCTGTTAGTTTAAACTCAGTGGTAGGAAAATGATGGAATCACTTCTGAAGGAAAGAATTGTCAGTATCTAGAGGCCAGAGGGCACAGGACCCAAGGCAGCATGGATTCACAGCGGGAAGGTCATGCCAGACTAATCTGATAGATTTCTTTGACTGGGTGAACAAAGTAGTAGATCAGGAGGGCTGTGGACATGGCCTACCTAGACTTTAGCAAGGCATTTGACACAGTCCCACACAAAAGATTAATATACAAGTTAGCCAGCCTGGGAGTGGTCCCAAGATGACAGCCTGGGTAAAGAATTGGCTGGAGAATAGGACACAGAGAGTAATAGTAAATGGAGTCCACTCTGAAGAAGGGGGGTTACTAGTGGGGTACCGCTGGGGTTCAGTATGGACGGTCCTCTTCAATGTCTTTATAAGCGACATTGCAGAGGGACTGGAAGGAAAGTATGTCTCTTTGCAGATGACACAAAGATCTGCAACAGAGTTGATGCACAAGGTAGGTGGAAAGGATGAGAAGGGACTTGGCAAGGTTAGAGGAATGGTCAAATGTATGGCAGCTTAGATTCAATGCTAAGAAGTGCAAGGTAATACACCTGGGAAACAAAACCCAGGGAAGAGTACACAATGGGGGTAAGATACTAACAACAACAAAAATGGAAAGGGACCTGGGGTAGTCATATCAGATGACCCAAAGGTGGGCAAGCAATGTGAGAGGGCAGCAAGGAGGGCTGGGGGATACTGGGATGCATAGAGAGGCATCACCAGTAGAAAACAGGAAGTTGTTATCCTCTATACAGACAGCTGGTGTACCCCATCTGGAGTACTGTGTGCAGTTCTGGAGACCCAATCTCCACAAAGATATAGACAGGATGGAAGCTGTCCAGAGAAGGGCAACTAAAATGGTGCAGGGTCTGCACCGGAAGACATATGAAGAGAGACTTAAGGAGCTGGTATGTATAGCTACCGAGAGAAAGTAGGAGAGGGGACATGATAGAAACTTTCAAGTACCTCAAGGGAATCAACAAAGTCCAAGATGGTAGCATCTTTCAAAAAGAGGTGCAAGAACAAGGGGCACAATTTGAAGATCGGGGGCTCAGAGGTAATTTAAGAAAGTATTTTTTCACAGAGAGGGGTTGGATGCATGGAACGGCCTTCCAGAGGAGGTTGTGGAGTCAAAAACAGTGGTGGAATTCAAGCATGCATGGGACAGTCATAAGGCAATTCTAGGGGGTCGGGGTAGGAAGAAGTAGGCTGCTGGTTAACTAGGATCTGCACCTTATCCATTAGGTAGGGAAATGGGCAGACTGGGTGGGCCAAGCGGTCCTTATCTGCCGTCAAATTCTATATTTCTATGTTTAGTGTTCCATAGAACTTTTTGGCACTGCACTGAATATGCCATGTAATTGGCCTGCCTAACTAATAAAGAGGCAGCCATGTACCCTTTCTTTCCCATAGCATCTATTTTTCTTGAATCTTTGTCTGGTGGATGGGTAGCCAAGGGGATCCTGGCCTTGTCACAGGCAGCAGCTTGTTCTATTCCCTCCGGATCAGGATGAGTAAACAGAAAATCAGCTGTAGTTCTGTCCAACTGATATTTCTTGTCAGCTTTCTTATCCAAACCAGGGATAGAGGTTGGAGTTTAAAAAATCTGCACTGCAGCCTTTTTTATGGACTTATGCATGGGCAGAAGCAGACATTTCAAGGGGGTTAACCCCATCATATCCAAAAACTCTGCCTCCTCCATATCCTCTTCTGTTTCCTGAAGAGGAAGGTTCAGAGTTTCCACCATGCTCTTAGTCAGGACCCCTAGAAGGGGACCCAAATTCTTGCTCAGGGGAGACCTCTGAATCTATAGGTTCCCCTTCAAAGTCATCCTCCTCCTCCTCCCTCCTCCCATACGCTTCCAGTGCTTCTTGCCTTGCTGGGGCTGTAGGAGGAACCGGGGCAGTTGGTGTAGGAACCGGGATTGCACCCTGTAGGGCTTGTAACACTTGTAGTGCCTTAGCAATGTCCTCAGCCGAGGGCATAATATTCTTGTCTGCTGGGAGCTCCTTAGTCTTCTCGGCCGGAGGTGCAGCGACATGTTTTTCTTTACACTTTTTCTTTAATGGAACAGGTTCAGAGCCTGTTTCCACAGCCCTTTTTGTTTTACCTTGTTCAGATTTATCTGAACTCCTGTCAGGATCCTTGGCTTTACCTTCATCCTTTTTGTGGGAAGAGGAAGAAGCAGAGTTATCCACACTAGAAGCAGAAGCAGAAGCCATCTCTTCTAAAATTTTAAACATTTTCTTTAATGTTTTAGGGCAAAAGGTCTTACAAATATCACAATTAGCAAATATATGATTTGTACCCAAACAAGAAATACACAGAAATTGTCTATCTGCTTTTGCTATAAGTTGCCCATAAGACTCACAACATTTAAAACCTGTGGGTCCTGTGCGTTTTTTAGGTTTATCTAAATGGACCTCTGACATTGATAGGCAAAACGATTACTTCACAAACAAACCACTATTTAAAGCACCTCGGAACCAGAGGTTCTTTAAAATAACTACCGCTAACGGTTCCTGGAACCGATCACTATTCGGTTCCTGGAGAAAAAGGGAACCGATAAAATATAGTAATTTAAACAAAAATAAAACGATTCAAGGAACCGACTGCTAAATATGTAAATATAAAGGAAACTGAGGTAAAAACATCCCAAATAGACGCAGAACCCTCGGTTCCAAGGAACCATGAGGGAACCGCGAAAAGAGACAAAAAACTACTATAATACCAATAAACTATATTAAACAGTGTTTCTAAGGCAGCAATTTAAATTTAAACTAAAAATGAGTACTTATCCACAGATAAACTTTATTCGGAAGACAGTTCAAGGAGAGCTTTCCGAGACGTTCTTACTAGGCAGGCGGAGTAAAGAATCTGAAGCACTCAAAGTGCAACAGTTGCTAGGGCAGCAGTTTGAAAGTGGCATGAGCCAATTGAGAGTTCCATAATTTGCATAAAATTCCATCTCTCCGGGCAGTTCAACACAGGAGGCTGACTGCATTAAGTTTAATCATAATGAGTGATTCCTGGGGTTAGAACACTTTTATATCAACATTCTAAAAATCCTATTATACACAGGTACGGCTTTATGACCATGTACAGTATGAAGGGATTTGTCCCAGCATGCTCATGTATAACAGAAATTTACAGCATCTGAGAACTGGTCAGCATCTCATCTATCCTGCTATTATAAGTAGAAGCAACACAGGAAATTGGGAGGCATCCCAGGTCAAAGAAATCTTTAGTAAGTGTTGCCAAGCCATGGCCCAGGGCACAATAGCAGGATAATACAAACTCTAGCCAGAGCCGATAGGGCTGTGAAAAGTTACCAAATGACCAAAGTTGTTTTTTTGTTGGTTCCATATAGTGCTGTTTAGTCATAATCATCGAAAACTGGCAAGCTGCTAATTCAGTCCTTTTAAATTTGTTTAGTCAGAGTACATGGTGTATGCATGTGTGTGTATGTGTATGTATGTATGTATGCCCACAGGGGCACTGGAAGATTATAAAAGGTGGGGGTTCCAAAGATAAAAAGGGCACTTGTTGCATTATAAAGGGCACTTTTTCCAAACCAGGCTTTTATATATACAGTAAATGCAGATTTATGATGATGATAGTAATTTTAAAAATACCTTTATACCATATCAGAATATTTAATATGTAATATGAAGGGTTCAGCTCATGTATAACAGTTTCAATTTGTTTTTCAAAGTTAAAAAAGTGAGCCACAACAATAAGTTATCCTATTAGACAGCAATAAAACACCATCCAATTGTACAGAAAACAGCAGTGCAATTTAAAAAAAAAAAAAGAGAAAACTGTACCATATTGACAATGTTACCTGTAAAATATGCAAACAGTGGTTTACAAATTGTATATGATATCATAAGCAAGATAGTTTTGCTTAGTCTTTTACTGTATTCATGTATTGCAATATCCATCAGTTAAAAATGGTCTATGGTGTTACAGAAAATGTCCAGGATGGAGTTCCTTACCATTTAGATAAAATACCTGACATTCCCTATAAGCTTAGTTAAAGGAGAACTGCACTGAACCTGTGAGTAATGTTTCCTGTAGAAGCTTTTTTCGTATAGTGGGTCCCCTTCTGTTTCTGCCCCATTTTTGCTGGCCTTTTAGTTAACCCATTGGATATTTATGGGTTACACACTGCTGCAAAGTCCCATCTAAGAATTGTGTGATGTTGTTTATGTCCCCATGGACCTAAGAATTCTAAATTAGAACACAGATGCATTGTACCAACAATGTAAGTTCTTGACAAGATCATACTGTTCTAAAATGGTCAATGCCAGCAGTGTGTGAATCAGAAACACTCACTAAATTTACCAAAAGGCCAGTTAAGATTAAGCAGTAACAAAACAAGAACTGGTATTTTAAAAATTAACATCTACTTCTACAAAAATGCATGTTTGCTGATGTAAGGCAGTTCTCCTTTGAGATATTAACAGCCCAGTCTAAACTGTTCACTATTTATGCGTCTTGCAGTATAGTGTAGAGGTTAGAGTAATGAGCTGTAAATGAGCTTTGTACATCTAGCATTCAAACATGGGTTTGATTCTCACAACCTCCACTTCCATACTGTGTGGCTCTGATTAAGTCATTTAACCTCCCCAGTGTTCATGGGTTGTCCCTAGAAGTAAGCACCTGTGCATAGTAGGCCTTACCTGATTACCAAAGGAAAAAATATATATATTTATTAAATTACATTTATTAACTGTAAATAAACATTAAACTCCATTACATAGTTTCCAGATCCATGCAATAATCAAGGAATACACCAGCCAAGTCTGGAGCTGTCAATATAGCCTTAGAGGTTAGAGTAAAGAGCTTGGTACATCCAGCACAGAGACCCGAGTTTGATTTCCACAACCTCCACTTGCATACTGTGTGACTCTGAGCAAGTCACTTAACCTCTTCAGTGCTCTTGGGTAGCTCCAGAAAACAGGCACCTGTGCCTAGTGGGCCATACCTGGTTACCAAAGAAAAAAAAGCATTTAAATGCTTATATTCTTTTATCTTTAAAAGGCCACAGTTTAAAAGATGTGAAAAAAGGAAAAAAAAGAATGCAACCTAAGGGGCTAGGAACTAAGCAGAGGTTCCCTCCCTACTCCTGATGGAGTCCATCTAACTACTCTGTCCCTCTCTGTAAATCTGTTATTTTTTTTTCCTTTTAGTTTAGTTTTGAAACTGTCTGTCTGGAGGATGGAAACATAATAAACACTTTCACGCTGACCTTCCGCTGCGCGGGACGGATGCTCACTCAAACAGTGTAGCTGAGCCTGAGACTGTAAATCCTAGGTAAGAGATGAGCAGTCACATCACATGACCCATCCCAAAGCAGGATTGTACACACACACACTTAAAAGCACTTTCCACTTGACACTTCCAACTCCAGAAACAGCAAACAAGCACGACACACCTCTTTTGTTCTATGTGTGCCTGAGCAGTTGGACTTAATTAACTGTGTCACACTAGTTTATGCTTACTTTTTGTTTGTTTGTTTAAAGGGCAAGATCCTTCAGGCCAAAAAGTGATGCAGCTACAGCTCCCCTGCCCTGCAGTTTGTATGTGTGCCCATAGGAACGAAATAGCTCATAGACTGCAGGTCCACCGTCTGTAATCTGACACTGTAGTCAGACTTTCAGAGGTTCAGTATTTTCCAGACATCATATAATGAGTTAACTCTTAGGTTGCTGAAAGAAATAGAATACATTTATTAGACTGAGCTGGACAGATTATAGAAATAGTAGTTTAAAAAGGGTTTTTTGGTTAATATCCTGAGAAGTTCTGAGGCACAATACAGTAGCATCCCCCCTCCCTTCAGATGCCTTTAACATAGAGCAGCAAATAGCAAAAATTAGACGGGGAGTGCACTATTTTGCAGCTGTGGAGGAATAATTCCAAATGCCTAAAAAGGGAGTTCCATAATCAGCTGTTTTAGAGCTACAATCTGATCGATGACAGAAGGGCTATAGGCTCCACCCACAGCCCTAAAATGAGACATAGCACATGCAGATGGAATCGTTTATTTTCAGGATTAAGCCTAAAGAGCAACAGAAGTCTACCCTGTACCAGCATAAGTCCAGCCAGGCGCCTACATTTTTCAGACACTTTCTGCTTCATCATGGCCATGTTCTTTGGCACAATACACAGTCTCAATCTGCAGCCACAAAGTGGTCATGGGGACCATTTTGCAGAACAGTTTATCCTTGCACCCCTTTGAGCTGTTCACAAAGGGACTGCAAATCTTTCTCTGCACTGGCACACTGATCAATTCAACTCTGCAAGAAAAGGGGCAAGGGGAAGCCACCTAATGAGGATGCCGCAAAGCAATGAGCCTTAGTGTTACGTACAGTGACTTTTCAGGGCCCACACCATTGATCACAAGGAACAGTAAACTCCATCACTAAAGAATTATTACATAGAAGCATAGACAGTGTCTATAGAAAAAGACAATTAGTCCAGCCAGTCTGCCAGTTTTAGCCTACTCTGCTCTGTCACCTATCCTCTAGACTGGGTTATCACCCTCCTCTTCTCCCTTCACGTCCTTCCTTAATGCTGCCCCAATGAGAAACAATTAAGCCCTTTACTTTGTCCCTGCCATGCTTGAACGTATTAATGGTTTCAGCACATGCCAGCTCTTCTGATAGACTGTTCCATGGCTCAATCACTCTCTTAGTAAAGTAAAACTTTCTAGCATACCTCCTGAATCGTCCACCCTCATCAGCTTAAATTCATGTCCTCTTGTTTTTGACCCACAATTGCTGGTAAATAGTTCCTCACAGTTTACCTTATTTTTTCCTTTCAGGAAGTCCTAGTTTTCCTGCTGCCTGTTGACTTTATGAGTCCCCCTCCCCGGCATCCTTTCTTAACATATTATGAACCCCTGCTTTACTGCTGTCATCCCCACTGCTTCTAGACACCATTTCTGGGGGAGTCCTAACTAGGATTGCCTTGTGCTGCATCCCTCTAACTATACAGTCCCCTTCTACTAGTATACTCCTTGCTGCCTTCTTGTTGTTCTGTCCCCTAGGTGCCACCAAGTCATCCTGTTCTCCCTTCACAAATTCCCCATGTAGGGTGCCTGTGCCTCCTCCCATGGTGCAAAATGATTTGCAGGCTGGATTTAGTGAGTTTGGATGACTTTCTTTGGACTGCCCCTGCCACCTCTCCTCACCACACTCCAGCCCATGGGTCATTGGGTATCTAGTGGAATTGGAGTGTGGGCTGTGCCATTGGGTACCAGGCTAACTGGATCACACAGCATATATATTTTTTCCCATGCTGTTACCAGCTGGATCTGGAACTCCACAAATCTCCTACATTACTCAGGAACTTCTCCAAGCCACGGGCTTGGGACCTCCTCCCGGACTCAAGGACGCTCCCACTTCCCTCCACTGCACCCCAAAGAAGCCTCAGGGATCACCGCTTGCCTGCCCTCAAGAAAAAAGCTGCGCTTTCTCCAGGAGTTCCTGTGGACAGGGCCACCCACCGCACGCTTGCCTGGGAAGGGAACCAGGAGCCCGGCCGCTCACTGGCACCCCATACCGCTAAAGGTGCAAAGCCATAAGGAACTTCTCCAAGCCCACCGGGCTTCGGACCTGCTCCTCCCTGGACTCAAGGACCCTCCACCACACCCCAAGAAGCCTCAGGGATCACCGCTTGCCCGGCGGTCCCCGAAGAAAAAAAGCCATGCTCCTCCAGGAGTTCCTGTGGACAGGGGCTGCCCGCCGCATGCTTGCCTGGGAAGGGAACCAGGAGCCCGGCTGCTCACTGGCACCCCGTACCGCTAAAGGTGCAAAGCCGTAAGGAACTTCTCCAAGCCCACCAGGGCTTCGGACCTGCTCCTCCCTGGACTCAAGGACCCTCCACCACACCCCAAGAAGCCTCAGGGATCACCGCTTGCCCGGCGGTCCCTGAAGAAAAAAAGCCACGCTCCTCCAGGAGTTCCTGTGGACAGGGGCCACCTGCCGCATGCTTGCCCGGGAAGGGAACCAGGAGCCCGGCCGCTCACTGGCACCCCGTACCTCTAAAGGCACAAAGCTGTAAGGTATGTTTTATAACACTTTCTCTGACCAGCTCTCTTCAGTAAGAGCTGGTGGCACTAGCTGGACCCACCGTTCACCGAAAGCGGCTGTTTTCACTTTGCTACTGGACTGCCTAAACGTGCTTGGGGGCTGTGAGCAAGCCACTCTCCCCGCCTGAGGTGAGCCGTTTTCGGCTAGTGTTACAGCTCCTCTGTGGATATTTTTGGGTTTCTGTCTGTTTGTGCTTTAACTGTGAACACTGTAATTCCTGCCTAAATTTAGTTTGTGAAGTTATTTCCTAACCTGGCTACACTGACTATGTAATGTTAGACTAATTTCTACCTCTGCCTCTAGCTGTTCTACTCCCTCCCTCTTCTGCCTAAAATTTACTGAATTTTACTAGAACTGCTGTTAACCTTAAATCTAGCTGTAAGCTGCCTTGACTGTGTGTACTTAAAACTGCTGCTCTCTGTCCCCTTTCCGCCTTTTCTGAAATTTCAAATCCCAACTGCTTCTCTGCACCTTGATAATTCAATACCTTAACAATCTAAGCTGCCTGCAACCTGAGCCTGCTCTCCTGTCACTAACCCCTTCCCTCTTCTCACCCTCAGCCCCTTTCTTTTGTCTGCCTCTGCAGGCCTGCCTACCTAACTGCCTCTCCCTGCTACTCTCCTCAGGAACTTCTCCAAGCCCACCGGGGCTTCAGACCTTTTCCTCCCTGGACTCAAGGACCCTCCACTGCACCCCAAGAAGCCTCAGGGATCACCGCTTGCCCGGCGGTCCCCGAAGAAAAAAAGCCGCACTCCTCCAGGAGTTCCTGTGGACAGGGCCACCCGCTGCATGCTTGCCCGGGAAGGGAACCAGGAGCCCAGCCGCTCACTGGCACCCCATACCGCTAAAGGCGCAAAGCTGTAAGGTACGTTTTAAAACACTTTCTCCAACCGTCTCTCTTCAGTAAGGGATGGTGACAATAGCTGGACCCACCGTTCACCGAAAGCGGCTGTTTTCACTTTGCTACTGGACTGCCTAAACGTGCTTGGGGGCTGTGAGCAAGCCACTCTCCCCACTTGAGGTGAGCCATTTTCAGCTAGTGTTACAGCTCCTCTGTGGATACTGGTCCCGCCGGTGCTTCGCGCTGGCTCTCCACCCTGGTCGACCCTTTAGCTTTATAGGCTTTTGGTGGTCATATGACTAAGTGTCCACTTTTCCATTGGCTCCTTATACTCTATAACCACTGGGGGCGTTAATCATACTCACTGACTGAAAGACCTTGCCAACAGCCCTCCTGAGAGCAGCCCTGCCTTTTCGTGTTTTTTTCCACTTTCGAACCCGATTCTCTCTCCACTCTCTCCACCTTTCTCATTCTCCTCCACTTCACTGAATCCTTGCTTCACCCTCTTAACTAACTCCCTTTTTTCCCCTGCTCTGCCTGCTACTCTTTGTTTCCTTACCCAAAAAAAAATAAATAAATAAACAAAAATACGTTAACATGTCTCTCCTACGTGAGTGCACGCCGCCACCGTGTGGTAAACTACAAGCACTAACCCCCATTATTTGTCTTCTCTTCCTGGTTTGCCTAAACTACTCCGCACTGTCTCTACCTCTGGTCATACACCACAACACCCCCTCACTCTGTGATTTCTCCTTCTCTAACCTACTCCTTACCAAACCATATGCCAAACCAGCCCTGCACTACCTCCTTCTAAAGAATGGGTGCACGTATCTCTCCCTCACAACCTACCATCAAACAAGGAAGAAACGGTCATCTATCGAATATATATGTAAACTGCAGCTTAAATTCCTAGCCTCTCTTCGCCTACTACTGGCGGGTGACGTGGAACCGAATCCTGGCCCCCCCCCTTTAATAGCAACTCCTCTGGCAAAACTGAAAAAGGTCTACTGTTTGCGCATATGAACATTAGAAGTCTCCTAGGCCATATGGCCGAGCTTGAGGTGTGGACCAAAGTAACTGGACCTGACATCCTTTGCCTCACGGAAACATGGCTCAAACCTCACATACAGGATGCCCAATGCCACCTACCCGGATTCTCTATCCTGCGACAGGACAGGCCAGGCTCGAAAAGGGGTGGGGGTGTTGCCATATACTATGAAAACCACCTCACCATTAAGCCTGTTCCTGTCCATAACCCTCTACGGATCTGCGAATCGTTACATGCTATCCTGTCCCTAGGTGCAAAAAACCTGCACATTATCTGTCTCTATAATCCACCCACTGGAGGGGTGGATGGCCTCCATGTACTGCTCCAGCTAACCTCACAAACCATAAACTCGAACAAAGCCATCTTCCTGGGGGATGTCAACCTAAACTGGCTGGACCCTTCCCACAGCTCCCTTGCAGCCCTAATCCAAGGTTTCCACCTCCACCAGCTCATCACTGAAAATACCAGGATGATAAACTCCCCAATCAGGCACGCTATTGACTGGATCCTCACAAACAGACCTGACCACATTACTAAGGATGCACCCGGCTGATGCTATAACTGACCACTCACCCACTATCTGTCACTGCACGTGAGTCCCTCTCCATCCCCCAGTCCCGCCTGGTCACTTTCACCAACCCAGCACCTGGATCTTAGTGCCTTTCTCCTGGACATATCCTGCATTGACTGGACTGATATCTACCAATCTACAAAAGTTGAGGATGCCCTTAACGTGTTCCTCACCAAGTTCACAGAAGCACAGACTAAACATGTCCCAAAAGTACAAAGAAGGGTCAGGGGACAACAGACGAGGTGGCTCCACAAAGACCTACTCAGCCAACTCAGAACCAGGGACAAACTGTGGAGAAAGTACAAAAGCACTGGCCAACCTAGGGATCACACCATCTTTAAGCAGCATAGAAACTCTTGTAAAAAGCAAATAAGGCTAGCAAAAAGCAAATACTGCCAGAACCTACTTGCCAGCTCAGCCAGAGATCCACACAAGTTCTGGGGCCACATAAAAACCTTTCTGGGTACACCTCAATCCATAACCCCCTCGGAAATGATTCTAGATGGTGTCCACTGTAATGACCCCCTTACCATTGCAAATGCTTTTAATAAGATGTTCTCTGATCTGTCCCAGTATACTTCCACATTTCAACCTCCAACTGTGGTTTCCCAGCCCTCAGCAACCGGTGCACCAGCAGATACCTCTCTCAAGAAACATGTGCTGGATATTTACAAGCCCTTCTATTTCAAAGCTGTGTCTGCATCGCAAGTCCTCAAACTGCTAAACTCAATATCGGACACCACCAGCCCCGGGTCCGACTCACTGGAACCTTGCCTACTAAAGGCAGCCACCCATCTCATCTCCTATCCTCTAGCCAAGGTATTCACCCTCTCCCTCTCCAACAGTACCTTCCCTGACATCTGGAAATCAGCAAGAATCACCCCCATCTTCAAAAAGGGCAACAAAAGTGAGATCTCAAACTACAGACCCAAAGCTATTCTGTCAGTCCTCAGCAAAATACTTGAAAAACTAGTAGCCACTCAGACCATTGATTTCCTTGAAACATCAAATCTGCTATGTGCAGCACAACATGGTTTCCGGAAAAACCACAGCACCACAACGGTGCTAGCCAAGTCACCACTGATACTCTCACAAGCATGGACAAAGTCAGCTAACTGGTGCTATCTTTATGACCTCACCAAGGCTTTCGACCTCGTGGACCACCCCTACTCCTATCCACCCTTCATAATTTTGGCTTCTCACCCCCTGTCATAAGCTGGTTCAGGAGTTACTTAACCAACAGGACCCAAGCAGTCAAACTTAACTCATCAATCTCCGACTGTACTACAATCAACATTGGAGTGCCACAAGGATCAATACTGGGTCCCCTCCTATTTTCATTATTCATAAATAACCTGCCATACAGCATTACGTCCTGTGACTCTCTACTCTACGCAGATGACCTGGTTATCTATGCAAGCTCTAATAATGTAGACCAACTTAACGTGGCATTGACATCTGCTTTCCACGCTGTCCAACTCTGGCTAAACACCCACCGCCTTATACTGAACTCCAGCAAAACCAAACTGATGCTTCTGGGCACTGCCCACAAGATAAGGTCCTGCCACTCTCCTTTAAAAGTCCTTGACCTGGATGGGACCCCCCTTGAGGTGGTTACCTCCTTCCGTTATCTGGGCATCCTGCTAGACCAATCTCTGGACCTAAACCTGCACATCCAAGAAACATGTAAATCTGTGAACTGCAAACTGGGTGCTGCCTACAGATCCGGCTACATGCTCACACCTGCAGCCAAACTAGCTATCGCCAGGGGTCTCCTCCCACCCGCTTCTGACCTACTGTGCTCCCATCCTACCCATGCGCATAAATCCACACTACAAAATGGGATGTCACTTTCAACAATATATGCAGGTATGCCTCAAAAGCCCCCAGACTTGAACATCACTGCCAACTGTATAAAGACCTCGGCTGGCTCTCCCCCTCTGCCACCAGACTATACTACCTGGGCTGCCTTTGCGACTCCATCATTAGACTCAACAGACCAGCATCCCTAACTGAACTGCTTCAGCCAGCCCTCCCTCCACGTGAGCTGAGATCCTCGGACAAACCCCTACTAAAAATCCCCCGCTGCCGCACCTCCAAAGGGTCTGGAGTGTTCGGGTACACAGCCCCACAAGTGTGGAACCTCCTGCCACTCGACCTTTGACTGACATCTTCCCACGATCTCTTTAAGCACAAGCTACGTGAACACCTGCTTTCCATGGACCAGTGTGCCTGTTATGACCCTACCTGAGCTTGTCCTGCCAACCTCTCTCTCTTGCCCCACCACTCCCTCCTTCCTACTCCTTACCCTATTTTACTTACAACATTAACACTGTGATATACAGTATGTCTCTGCCCATATGCACTTCATTTCTAGTTCAAAACTCCGACCTCGAAGCCTACTTGCACTTGTCTAAGTATGTAATTTTGTTGTAAGTTACTGCACCTTGACTACTGCATTGTTTACCTGTTATTGCTGTTTGCACTATTGTACCTGTTACTACTGCTTACTGAAATGTTTGTACTGACGATCTATGGGTACCAGGTACTGGCGTAGTCAATGCCTAAGCGCCCCCCAATGGACCCGTATCAGGGTACTTCTCTCTACTTGCACTTGTCTAGAGTGTGCAATTTTGTAGTAAGTTACTGCACCTTGACTACTGCATTGTTAACCTGTTATTGATGTCTGCACTGCTCTACGTGCTACTGCTGCTTACTGGAATATTTGTACTGATGATCTAGGGGTACAAGGTACTGGCGCAGCCAATGCCTAAGCGCCCCCCAACGGACCCGTTCCTCTACTCCTATTGCCCCTGGACCTCCTCAGCCCCCCCACCCCACCTGAACACCGTTTTTCCTGCCCGGATACAGTTCCACAACCCCAGACTTTAGCCGCACCATCAGCCGCTGAAACCGCTCACCCGCCGTACCTTACCCCGAACCCCCGCTATCTTTAGCCTCCCTCGCCGGCCTACGGCTCCACGATCCCGGGCTCCTCTAGTAGGCTCCTGCCGCTAAAACCGCTCACCCGCCGCTTTCACCCCCGTATCCTCACACTCATCGATCTGTCCAGCCTGCGTACAGTTTCCATGGACACGGTCTCATCCCTCAGCCCCCTGCCGCCAATCCCGCCTATCCCCCTAACACTGACTTTTCGGCTTCACACCCCCAGTTAGACCTGTTTGCCCCTTAACCTCCGCAGCTCTCCCCGACTACCCGACTGAGCACGACTCCCCTGCCGGGAACAGTTACCACAACCGGGTGCCCACCGCCTTCCAGCCGCTGATACGCTCCCCCACCGTACTCACCCACGCCCCCCATCCTAACTCTCCCTGCCGACTTCGGGTTCCATGAACCCGGCTCCTCTTGAGTGGTTCTGCCGCTAAAGCCGTTTTTGAGCTATCTTCACCTCCATCCCTTCCCTGCAGCTCTCTAGCCAGCCAGACGGTTCCATGGACTCGGTCTCTTCCAGCCTTTCACCGCTTATGCCACCATATCCCCTCACCCAGACTTATACCATAAGCCTCCTGCCCCGTCCAAATGTTCCCCTTCACTCCTCCTCTGACGCCGACGCCTATCATGTCCTTTTCTGCCCTGTTTCGCGCCTTTTACCCCTCTATAGCCCCACCAGGTGGTGCCCCCACTCCAGCTCTGCCTGACCTACTCCGCCCCCACCTCGACCATGTACCACCCCACACCCAGACCCCCCATCCTGCCCCTTCATCCCTGCTGCCACCTTAACCACTTAGCCCATGGTTGCCTTCCCGCATCCCCCTTTTACCTGCTCACCCAGTTCCCCCTCCCTGCTCTCCCCCCCCCCTGACCCACCTGTCCTTTGGATCTGCCCTGTATACCTTTACCCGCTCACTAAATGCTACCTGTACACTGTAAATTTGCTGTTTTTCTCTTGACCTGTTGATTGTCTTTGAAACTGTACTCCTTTATTGCCTTTTACTGAAAACTGTTCTCTGTATTGTTACAGCTTCCCTGTATTATGTAAATGAACTCTGTATTGTTACTGTACCTCCCGGGTCATGCCTGACAATAGTCACCTGTTTGGCTAGCGCACCTACCTGGTAAACAAAAACTAAATAAAATTACAATTATTACATTTCAACAACTATTACAAGTAGTGCTTCAAGGGGACACTATCTTGTAAGCCAGAACTTACTGCACATGTTTGCAGAGCAACGTTTAGGTGATACACAGTGTCACTGAACATTATTATGGAAATAGGTAGGGGTCATGAGGAGGGTCCACTGAAAACCTGGAAACTGCATAACCTACTGGAGCTTCTTCATGGCCATTGAACCACCAGAAAAGACCATAGCTGGATGACAAAATGATATGGCCAGACAAGCATCAAGAGGACCAACAGTACCAGACAAGGTGTAGACAATGCCTATGGGTGGTAGCGCCATGAGCCCAGGACACTGTCCATAGCAGGACTAATAAGTATATCATGGTCCAACTCCTGCAGCTGTTGCAATCCACCTATTTAATGGGCGTGTGACCACTAACAGCTGGATTAAACATTTACAGAATGAGGCAGTGCGGAATTGTCATGGGGCGTCGGCCCGGTGGCGCTGAGGGTTGAGGCGCTGGACGCCACACCTCGCGCTATGCCGGTGACCCAGGTTCGGGAAAGGACTCGGGTGGCCGGGGGTCAGCAGGGGGAGGGAGGATCGAGTGTCCCAACGGATGCTCTCCTCCTCAGGGTGGGAACTAAGAACGCTTTCGCGTTCTGCATCACCCTCACAGCCGGTGGAAGCACCGACAATGAGGAGATGGAGGCGGCTCCGTTCACCGGAGCCGGGAAGGGGGGACGTCGGTGGCGCATGAGGGCTTGGCGTGCGTCAGCACGCCGCCACTCGGGACGTACGTCCTAGCGCACGACATCTCAGAGGGCAGGGAAAAAGGGGAGAAAATGGAAAAATCCTCTCGGCAGCCCTAGATAATAGCCTCTCGGGTACCATCCGGACCACCAAAAAGAGGGACAGACCCCACTGTGCAGGAAGAGAGAAGGAGGCACTCTAGGGGCAGATCCCACCGGAGGTGGAATGGAGGGATGAGAGGAAGGAAGGAGTGGGCTCCGAGAGTAGGGAAGGAGACAAAAAGAAATAAAGTAAAAAAAAAAAAAAAGGAATTGTCATGGGGCATGCACCCTCTGCAGATAGTGCTACCCTTTTGTGTAATGCAGATTTGGGATATGGCACTATGGTGAGTCTCTGTACACCCCTAAACTAAATGTTTCTAATAATTTGGGGATCTGCACCATGTTTTTTTTTTATTTAAACAAGGGGGGGGGGATGGGTGGAGGAAGAGCCTTCCAACTCAAACTAATTATAACCAAAAGAAGCACATAGTGTAATGTACTGCTATGCTATGCTACACGATGTTAGTTACACTAATCTGTAGTTCTCCACTATTGCTTGTAAACATTCTCTCTGATTTCCTGTATTTTGAACTCTTGCTAAGGGATTGCTGTACAGCCCCAAAATGTTTATAGGGTACATGAGCAACTCCACTACGTACGGTATGTTGCATGAGCAGGGGTTCCCCTTCTAATGGAGATATAGCCATCCTTGACTAGTTGATCAGGACAGAATTATTATTCACAAAAACAATAAAAAAAACCTCCAGGACAGTATATTGAAGACATTTAGTTGAAAGACACAGAATGGGGAACTGCTTTTGAAATCTGGATCTATCTAGCCATTGTAACATAATACTGCTCTCAGTCATATAAGGTTGTCTGCAAACAGTTGCTAATCGTGATCCTATTTACCTTCCTTAACGACACGGTGGTTCCATTCCACAGTTAGTCACCGAAACACTTTTCTGGGGGGCAGTACTGCTCCGATCAGTGGCATGGTGTCTCACTCATGGAAATTACTAGCACCTTGCACTACAAAGACACTGTCAACCCCCTTAGGCCTCATATTGCCCCTTATTTAAAAACTACATGTTATGATTGATCACATTCTATAGAGACTGCTGATGTAGCTGGTAGTTTGATTCAGATTCCTCGCTCCCTTTTACAGAGTGAAAAATAGGCAGTCCACTATATTGTTACCACACTGAAACATGTTTGTTTACTGTCCTTGATCAACTCCCTGGGCAGAGAGAAGGCTATTACATCATGAGTGGCTGCACTGTTTGGGGGTTTTCCTAATGCTTACAAAGTATACAATTAGAGTAGATCAAGGATTTGAAACAAAACAAGATTGTGGTATAGTTGCACCCATACTATGTATTTTAGTTCTTCTGTAAAAGGTAGCAGGTAAAAAAACAGCAACATCCATGAATTTTAGAGATGGTAAGCAATCATAAAATGTGGGGTTTCAACTAGAAATAATGTGACACAGAAGGGGTTGGCAGTGCTCTTTTAAGGTACATAATTAATTGTTTTCCAAAAAAAGTCACAAACTGGTTAAATTAGCCTGCCCCAAAGGAGAATCCTAAGTACAATTATATTTATGACAAAATGTATCTTGGGGAAGGTCCCTGATTATATTGGCGAGGGCATCGGATTAAAAATACCAAATAGGGAATTACGTTCTGCAAACAGTTTGGAATGTGTGATACCAAGACGAAAAACTGTTTTGGGAAAAAATCATTTTGTATACCTTGGTCCCGAATTGTGGAATGAACTACCTGGGAACTTAAGACCAGTGAATAGAGAATTTCAGTTAAAACTGATAAAAGAGTGGTACATTAATCATACAAACATAGAAGGGGAATTGACATAGTGGTGAGTAGGGAAATGAGAATTAATTATCATAAACAACGGTCTAGAGATTATAAAGGGGTATTTAAAGAAAAAAAAGAAATGACTATTTGTATCTGTCTGTATTTTGTAAGTGTTGTTTCTGTTGATTGTTATGACTGAACAATGATATTTTAGAAATGTAATTGTTAATGTTATTTGTATAAGTCCAGTTATAATGTAACGTGGTTAATGTATTTTGTCTAATCAATGTAAGAGTAACTGGTTTGGGTCTATTGGACCACACTGTAAATGAGCCTTGGCTCAGTGATGTTATCCATATTCATTTTAGTATGAATAAAAATTTTACCTACCTACCTAGTCTCTTGGCAAGTTGGCTCCCTGGTATAAGTTTCCTGCTTGGAGGGCTGCTCTTTAAATAATCTGCTGCAGGATGTACTATCAGATTAACGTAGGATATAGGTCATGCAGTTCCTCCCTAATGTCCTTGACACTGACAAATCCTGGCTGTTGTCCAGGGTCAATGATGGGGACATCGGGATCCAGGGTTATACTGTCCATAGACTAGATCGTGGCAAGAGAAGGGGTGGTGTCCTGATGTACAGCATTCACGGGTCTCTCCTGTGAACTTGTTCTCATCAGGCTGCCTCTCCCTCTTTCCATGAGATGCTCCTGTGCAAAGTCTTATTCCATTCTGGTCTTCCTCTCAAAGGTATCTACCATATTTATTCCCCAGGACTAAACCCTCCTTCCTTCCTTCCTGACTGAAGAGCGGGAAGAAGGTGGGACAGAAGCCCTGTGGATGCAGTTTCAGGACTCAAAGAGCAGGGTACTGAGGATGGGGGCAGCCTATGGGGCACCAACTCAAGGGGAGGAGCTGGACAGGGAATTGGCAGAACAAACTGAGAGGGTTTGCTGGAAGGGGAATATGGTAGTGGGGGGGGACTTCAACCTACTTGGGGTGAACTGGAGCACACCAACCACCACAAGTGCAAGGGAGCAGGTCATATTGGGGCATTTCAGGATAGCTTCCTGGTGCAGTTGGTACGTGAGCCAACTAGGTTGGAAAGGACTCTGGACCTTGTACTATCAAATGGGGAGGTCGTAAGGGACCAGGAGGTGAAGAACCCACTGGCTCGGAGTGATCACCACTCAGTGTAGTTCACGCTCAGAATGGGGAAGCAAACTGGAGGTTCGGGTACCAGGGTGATTGATTTTAGGGGGGCAGACTTTAACAAGATGGGGGAAATTCTGATAAATCATCTGTAGGGAATCCAACCAACCATGGATGCCTACCAAAAGTGGGATATTATTAAAGCAGGGCTGGCAGAGGCTACTGGGACATGTACTAGGGCACCAAGTAAGAAGGGAAGGCAAAGAAGCCCAGTTGGCTGACCCAGGAGGTAATGGAGGGGGTGAGGGTCAAAAGGAAAGCTTTTCAGAAATTCTAGAGATCAGGAAGAGGGGACGACAGGGAGGAGTATACGAAGAAGTCCAGGGAGGTTACCAGACTAGTCAGAGCCACCAAGGTATCCGGAGAGCTGAGGCTGGTGCAGGGCATTAAGGGCGGAAAGAAGGACTTCTTCAGACACATTAGTGAGAGAAGAAAGAACAGGGACCAGATAGTGAGAATTAAGACGGACAGAGGGTGGGTAGAAAAGGAGGAGGAGCAGGCAGAGGCACTCAATGAATACTTCTGCTCTGTATTCACTGAAGGGGGGACAGATACCTCATGGGAGTGCTGGTGAGATGGGCGGGAGGGAAGAAGTGACAGATGGAGAAATTACAGAGGGCAGGGTACTGAAAGGACTGAGGGCAGTGCAGGTGGACAAGGCACCAGAACCTGATGGCATTCACTCTAGGGTACTCAAGGAACTGGCAGGGTGCCTGGCAGGACCACTGGCTGACCTGTTCAATACTTCTCTGGACACAGGATGCATGCCACAGTATTGGAGGTTGGCCCATGTGGTGCCCATTCATAAAGGTGGTCCAAAGGATGATCCAGGTGACTACAGACCAGTGAACCTCACATCAGTTGTGGGAAAGCTCATGGAGACAATCCTTAAAGAGAGGCTGGTGACATTTTTGGAGGAAATGGTCTCCAGGATGGGTGACAACATGTGTTTGTCTCGGGGAAATCCTGCCAGACAAACATGATTGAGTACTATGATTGGGTAACCAAGGAACTGGACAAGGGCCATGCAGTGGATGTCCTGTATTTAGACTTCAGCAAGGTCTTCGATTCAGTGCCTCATGGGAAGCTGGAATATGTAGGGGTGGGTACTAAGATGGTCAAATGGATCACTAACTGGCTGTAGGGCAGGCAGCAAAGGGTGGTGGTGGAGGGGAGACTCTCTTCACCAAGAGCAGTAACAAGTGGGGTGCCACAAGGGATCAGTATTGGGACCAGTGCTGTTTGGGATATTCATAGCAGATATCTCACATGGGACCCAGAGTAATATGTCTGTTTGCAGACGATACCAAGATGGGAGCTGTGGCAGAGATGACACTGAGGGGTGGAGAGGGCTGCAGGAAGACCTGACTAAACTACAGGAGTGGTTGGAAACATGGCAGATGGGGTTCAATGCCAAGAAGTGCAAAGTGCTGCACTTCAGAGATAAAAACCAGAGGAGGAGCTATCAACTGGGAGGGGTACAGTTGGGAAGCACATAGGAGGAAAAGGACCTGGGGGTGATTATAACAGCGAATATGAACAACTCGGCTCGGTGCAGGAAGGCAGCAGTGAAAGCCAACAAGATGCTGGGCTGTATAGCGAGGGAAATCTCCTCTAGAAGTAGTGAGGATCCTTCCCCTGTACAGGTCACTGGTCAGGCCACACCTGGAATACTGTGTGCAGTACTGGCGCCTGTTCCTGAAAAAGGACATCAGATTGATGGCGGGGGTGCAGCACAGAACGACTAAGATGATACAGGGTTTGGAGGGGAAATCCTATGAGGAAAGGTTGAACATGCTTAACATGTGTTCCCTGAAGGAAAGAAGGGATAGGGGAAATATGATTGAGACCTTTAAGTACCTGCAGGGGATAAACAAGACTAATACAGGACAGATATTCCGGATCAGAAGAGGGAGGGATACAAGAGGGCATCAACTGAGGTTGGAGGGAGGGAAAATTCAGGAGGGAAATAAAGAGACATTTTTTAACTGAACAGGTGGTAGGCAAGTGGAACACTCTACCTGAGGAGGTGGTTTCCTGTAGGATGGTGGGCTGTTTCAAGAGGGGATGGGACAGAGTTGGGGGGATGACTGTGAGGGGGGGAGGAAAGGGTGGGGCAGCTGCAAGTTGAGGGGCTAGCCGCACAATCAAGCAGACCTGATAGACCATGAGGCCTGCTGACATTTTTCTTTCTTTCTTTCTTTCTTTCTTTCTTTCTTTCTTTCTTTCTTTCTTTCTTTCTTTCTTCCTTCCTTCCTTCCTTCCTTCCTTCCTTCCTTCCTTTCTTTCTTTCTGTCTTCCTTCCTGGCTAACTCCTTGTCTTAAGTGACTATAATAATAACTGTCTCCCTCTCACAAATCTCACTCTCAGGCCACTGAGTTGTTTAACTTTCCCCAGTTAATCACTTATCCTACCCACCTTAAACCTTACTCCATCAATCATTGCCTCATTGACTGGTTTCTGTATTCTTACCTCAGCCATCTCTATGCTACAGGTACCCTCCTGGACTCCTTCAGTGACCATTGCATGATTTACTGCATCTCCCCAGTCCTCAAACTTGATGGCTCTCCCATTCCATTCTCTTCTTCCCCTAAAGTAGCAGCTTCCTTCAACCATTACTTTACCACATGTGCTGTTACCTCTTCTCTTGTCTCTGATTCCCCTCCTACCTCAGCCCTTTGTTCTCATTGTTTCTCTTCCACTTCTGTTAACCTGGATGTGGCCCTGTCTGCTTGCCACTCTTTTACCCCCCCCCACCCGGTCACAGCCCAGATGGTGTTAGTTCTACACTCCGTCATCTCTCAGCACCTGCCTTCACAGCCGCCCCTCTCCACACTCCTTAATCTCTTTAATTTAGAGGTCGTGCATCATACCTGGCAACTAGCTAAAGTTCTTCCCTTACATAAAGAGGGTGACTACCTCTCTTCTGGGAACTACTGCCCTGTCTCCTGTCTCCCTCCTCCCAACTCTGGCTAAACTCCAGGAGAAACTAATGCTCCTCCAGCTCTTCCCTTATTTTGATTTATACTCTCTCATCTCCCCTTTCTAGTCTGGCTTTCAAAAGGCCCACACCATTGTCTTCTCCCTTGTCTGTGTCATTGATTACAGTCTGAAGGAGGTGGATCAGGTACAGGTCACCACCATTTTTTTCATTGACCTTGCTAAGGCCTATGATATGTTGGCTCACTGAACTCTTCTGAGGAATCTGAGTGTGGTGGGACTGTCTGACCCTATCATAGGGTGGTTCCACTCCTACCTCAATGATCATCACCAACTATTCCGGGTTGATGACACCTTATCACCTCACTTCCCTGTCACAGCTGGTGTGCTCCAAAGCTCCATCTTTGGTCTTATTCTTTTCTTTCTGACCCTCAACTATCTCACCACTGTCTGTGGCTCAACTAAAATTCTTACGTACACTGACAACATAATCCTCTTTAGCTCTGGAGCCTCAGTCCTTGAGCTGGAAATGTTACAATGTGATCTGCATTGTGTCCAAAGCTGGTTACACTGAAATTACCTCACCCTGAACCCAAAATGGATAGTCCCCATGTCTTTTGGCTCCAAGAAATACCTTTCCCAATTCAGGTACTCCCCTGTGTTTTAAACCCTTGATGTTCTGCTTGAAGAGGTCACCCACTTTAAAGAGCTACTGATGCCTCAAGGAAAACTTTAAAAAACATAATAATTAGGTACAATTTTGCCTGCACTCCATTTATATTTTGTATATTTCTCCTTCCCATTATTTGTTACTAAGAACATTTGATGAACATATTATCTTTATCCTTTAGAGTTCCTTCAGAGTCCATCTGCCTCTGTAGCTTACTCCTTACTTCAAGTCATAATCCAGTGTTGTGACATCACAATATGTTGCCACAGGAATAACTGTGATACCACAAGAAGAGCTCTATGAGCTGGCCCGGTGGCGCTGAGGGTTGAGGCGCTGGACGCCACACCTCGCTCCATGATGGCCACCCGGGTTTGGAAGCAGACTCGGGCACCGGGGGTCAGCAGGGGCAGGACTAGATTGAGCGCCCGCTGGGCTGCTCTCCTCTCCTCTCCTCTCCCAGGGGATGTCTGGTGTTCCAGTGCCCTCTGGTGGAGACCAGAGGGCACCACAGAGCATTGGGCAGCACATCCACAGCATGGCCCGATGCTGGCAGGGTTGCCGTGCGCCGTGAAGTCGGGAGCATGCACCATGCACAGGGAATCAAGGGTCGAAGGAACGTAACAGGGAAACAAAAGCCCCCATCCACCGGATAGGAGATGGCTCCTCCAGTGCCACTGCCACATGCCCAATGCTGGTCTCCCCATCACTGCCCTATGATCTCCCCAGGGGTGTAGCCCCTCCCGTCCTCAGGGAGTTGTGACATCCTTGAAGATGATGGGGGGGACACAGCAGGTGGTAGTGTGGTCTGGCGAGCGGGGTAGCCCGAGAGAGTTCCAGCTGGATGGATGAGGAAAAAAGAATTGAAAAGAAAAAAGAAGAGCTCTATGACTTCAGGTAGGGAGAAAGCAGCAGGAATAGATGAACCCTTCAGGAGCCAAGATCCTGTTTTCATGCAAATAACCTCAGTAATAAATAATGGGGAGGAGGAATACAGCACTAATGGGAAATACAAGCTGGACTGTGCCTACATATTAGGTTTTGTTAAAATTCTCTTGAACGTGTCACCGACTCTTTAAGTACATCTGTTTGTGGAACGATAGACACCTGGATTTCTCCATGCACATGAATAACATATACTAACAAAATCCATGCAAAGCTTGGTACCCGCCTTCCTCTCCTTGTTCATCATGAAAGTCTTCAGGGTAACCCCACCACCACTCGACTGTGCAGATGTTGCCCCTATGTTAACCCTGGCTAAGCTGTATTCTGTCTTTCACTGCTTCTGTTACTTTCCTTCTGACCTGCCCCTACAAACTCATCACTGCACCCCCTACCAGAACCAGTCCATCCTTTCTGTGGTTTCTTCGTCCTTCTCTCACTGCAACACCTTCCTTAATTTTTTATAAACTTTTTATTTATGACATTTCCACAAATATACAGCAAGTACATACTCTACTCGTGTATTTATTTACTTGAAAATTGGTAGCCAGGAAAGAATCACTGAGTTGAGGCTTGTTTCCAGGTGTGACCTGCGGCAAGGGAATAGGGGATACAAAGTACACAGCATAGACACAGTTCACAGTTCACAGTTACAATGAAGAGTAATCAGAGGATGCAAATTAATTACAGGAGTAAGGGCAAAAAGAGCAATCAAGGTAGAAGCAACAAAATAAGGCATTTCAGCCACCCCTACACTGGAGAAGAGGCAAATCCACGGGGAACAGTCAAGTAGAAGGAAAACGGAAGTGGGGGGGTTCGGCTGGTACCTGAGGGAGTCAGGGGAGCCAATGAAACAGAGGGAAGAGGGTAGTAGGTTCCAAAGGAGACAATAGAAAAATGCTGATTACCCAGCAGAGGGGTGGGCAGCCCTAAAGCAGAGGGAGTAGGAGGTAGAGGGGATGAGGGAGAGGAGTGACCAGAGGTAACATGGAAGGGACCAAACCAGTATTTGGATATGAGGCACATGGCTCTGGATATATAGACCAGAGACCAGAATCATTCAACTGAATTATGCAAGGTCAACAAGCATGGAAAGCTTTTGATCTTATCCAAATGGTCTCAAAGCAATGTTCAGGAGAAATAGCCCCACAGAATCAATCCATATGATTTGTCACTCTCACCTCAGGAAAGAAAAAGCAAGTCCCTGTGCTGGACTCCCCCTCCCCAGTAGAACAGAGAAGGTGAGAGAGTCTGAACGACTGAAAGGCAAAAAGAACATTTTATAGATAGAGTAGTCTAGTTTCAATTAAATTAAAATTAAACCTTACACCCATAGGTGCCACTTCAAGACATTGTGTAAAGGTAAGAAAATAACCAGAAGAATATAATTTACAAGTTCACAGAGTGGTGTTCATCAGTATGCTAAATACCCACACATTATCCCAACAGCAACAATAGGATAGAAATAGCAGGTGCTTTATAGCAAGCATATAGGAAACAGAACACTTTGAAGCATCTGCCCCTTCTTAACTATAACATGAGTTAACCATTAGACATGGACGCTAACATAGTGGAACAAAGCTGGCCCCCCAAAAAGAAACTAAATGTAGTGTAGAACTTGTAAATGTCCCAAACAAAATCACTCAGTCTCTCACAATTTTCCTGCAGGTGCTGCCTTAAAGGAAAGCTGACATAAGCAGAACTTCACCAACTCCCAAAGCCTTACCCCCCCCCCAAAAAAAAAATTAGACTTTTGCAACAAGAAAACATTTTTTTTCTGTGGTTTACCTTACTTTATGTTATTTTTGAAAAGTCCAGGATTCAGTAACATGGAGGATGCTGCGTGGTTCCATGTCGGGTGAAAATGCGGCACCGCACCACTCATTTCGATACAAGTGTATTGAAGCAAGCAGTGCAGTGCCACACTTTCACCTGAAATGGAACCACGCAGTGTCTGCCATATTACCGCATCCCGGACATTTTAACAATAACATAAAGTACTGTAAGGCAAACCTTGGAAAAAAAAATTTTTATTGCAAAAAGCCTAATCGGGGGGTAAGGCTTCAGGGTTGGGGACACTCTGTTTATGACCGATTTCCTTTATTTATTTAACAGAGAAACATAAAAATATAGAAATTGACGGCAGATAAAGACAGCTAGGCCCATCTAGTCTGCCCATTTTTCCTGCCTACTGTAAAAGCCGCAGACCCTACTTAATCTCCGGTTTTACCTCCTCACTCTTGTTGCTAGGGTTCCCCTATGCCTGTTTCATGCATGCCTGAATCCCACCCACTGTGTTTGCCCCCACCACCTTCACTGGGAGTCTATTCCATGCATCCACCACCCTTTCTGTGAAGAAATACTTCTCACATTACCCCTTACTGTACCCCTTCCAGCCTCATGTCATGCCCCCTCATTCCAGGACATCTCCTTTTCTGAAAGATGCTACCCTCCAGTACCCTATTTATGTCTTTTAGATATGTGTAGGTTTCTAGTATATCTCCTCTGTCTCTTCTCTTCTCTTCTCTTCTCTTCTCTTCTCTTCTCTTCTCCAGGGTATACATATTGAGGTCTCCCAGTCTCTCCTCATATGACTTTTGGTGCAGGTCCAGCACCATCTTTGCTGCCCTTCTTTGAACTGCCTATACCCTGTCTACGTCCTTATGGAGATGTGGCCTCCAAAACTGGACACCATATTCCAAATGAGGCCTCACTAATGATCTGTACAGTGGCATCACCACCTCCTTCCTTCTGCTGGTGATACTGCTTCCTATGCACCCAATCATCCCACTGGCTCTCCCCATAGACTTGGCACATTGGTTGGCCACCTTTAGGTCATCAGATATGATTACCACCAATCCCTTACCTGTTTGGTGACCAACAGTTTCTCCCCTCCCATCATGTAATCCTCCCCTGGGATCTTGCACCCCAAATGCATGATTTTGCACTTTTCTGCATTAAATATCAGCTGCCACACTCTGGACCATTCCTCAAGTTTATCTAGGTCCCTCCTCATTTTTCCACCCCTCCCAGAGTGTCCACCCTGTTGCAGATCTTAGTGTCATCCGCAAAGAGGCATACTTTCCCCTCCAGCCCCTCCACAATGTCACTTATGAAGACATTAAACAGTACTGGGCCCAGGACTGATCCCTGTGGCACCCCGCTGGTCACCCTCCTTTCCTTAGATTGAGCACCATTTACCACGACCTCCGTCTTCTTTCACTAAACCAGTTCGTAACCCAGTTTACCACCTTGTGACTCGCTCCCATGCTGCCCAGCTTGTTCACAAGTCTTCTATGTGGAACTGTATTGAAGACCTTACTGAAATCCAGGTAGGTGACATCCACCGCTCCCCCCGATCCACAACCTTAGTCACCCAGTCAAAGAAATCAATTAGAGTTGTTTGACATGACCTTCCTGCTGTGAATCCATGCTATCTCAGATCCTGTGCTCCACTGGCTTCAAGATGTTCCACAATCCTTTGTTTAAGTAGTGATTCCATAATCTTTCCCACTATTGAGGTGAGGCTGACTGGTTTATAGTTTCTGGCCTCCTTCCTATTGCCACTTTTGTGAAGAGGGACTATGTCTGCCCTCCTCTAGTCTTCTGGAACCACTCCTGTATTGAGCAACTTGTTGAACAGTGCTGCCACTGGTGGCGCCAGCACCTCCCATAATTCCCTTAATATCTTAATATTAGAGAATGTATCCCATCCAGTCCCATTGCCTCGTCCACTTTCATTTTTTTGTAAGTTCCTTTAGGACTCTCTCATGTAAATGGACTGGTGTCCATCTCCCTCCCATATTTGTTCATGTTGTCTAACTGTGGTCCCTCACCTTCTTCTTCTTCTGTGAATACAGAACAAAAATTTTTGTTTAGTATTGATGCTTTTTCCAGGTTCACTTCCACATTCTCTCCTTTTTCCCCTTTAAGCCTTACTATCCCACCCATGGTTTTTCTCCTTTCACTAATGTACCTATAAAAAGTCTTGTCTCCTTTCTTTACCTCCTGTGCTATTCTTTCCTCCGTTTGTGCCTTTGTGCTCCTGATTGCTTTCCCTGCCTCCCTCTTTATCTAGATAGACTACCCTGTCTTCTTCCTGCTGTGTTTCCTTGTATTTCCTGAAAGCCATTTTTTTTGCACTTACCTTCCCAGCCACTACCTTTGAGAACCATAGAGGCTTTCTCTTGCCCTTGTTTACTTGCCTAATGCAAAGGTTTGTCGCCTCCGCTATGGCTCCTTTCAGATGGGTCCACTGCTCCTCTACTCCTCTCTCCCTTTAGTTCCTCCCTGCCAGGGCATGCTTGAGACATATCCCCATCTTAGTAAAGTCTGCCCTCCTGAAATCCAGGACCCTCGCCTTTGTGTGGCTTGACTCTGCCACTGTACTCATGCTGAACCACACTGTGTGATGATCACTGAATCCCAGGTGTTTGCCCACCCGAACATTCTTAATTCTGTCCCCATTGGTGAGTACCAGATCCAAAATTGCACCCTCCCTGATGGGCTATAGCACTAGCTGCCTGAGGCCTGCCCCTTGTACAGAGTGCAGGATGTCCCTGCTCCTGGCTGAGGCAGCAGCTAGGATGCTCCAGTACACATCTGGCAGACTGAAATCCCCTACCAGAAGCACCTCCCCTTTAGCTGTCATCGTGTGGATGGATTCCACTGGAACCTTGTCCACCTCCTTCCCCTGTGCTGGAGGTCTGTATAGCATGCCTGTGTGAATAGCAGTGTCATTGCCTGTCTCAAGGGTGACCCAAAGTACCTCTGCTCCCCCCTGCATTCCCTGTACCTCAGTCACCATAATGCCCTCCCTGATGTAAAGAGCCACCCCCGCTCCCTTTTTAGCCCCCCCGTCTCTTCTAAACAGAGTATAACCTAGTACTGCTACATCCCAGCCATGGTTTCCAGTATACCACATTTCAGTAATAGCTACAATGTCCAGGTCAGCCTCCATTATCAAAGCCACCATCTGGGATTTTATTCCCTAGGGTGAAGGCATTGGTATACATGGCCTTCCATGTCCTACCATTTGTCCTTTTATCATCCTCCCTGCTGTCCTTTTGTCTCCTCTGTTCATCCTTCCTTTTTTCAACCCCCTTCCTCCTGTCCACCACTCTTCCTCCTTCTATGGGTTTCATTTCTTCTGGTGATACCATAACATTATGGTCCTCCAAGTTGACTTTCCTATCCTGCAGGGGTGGGCAGCTTTGTTCCCTCTGCGTCCTTCTGCCACCTCCCCCCTTACTAGTTTAAATGCTTGCCAATGAAGCATTTAAACTGTTCACTGAGGATAGCAGTCCCCTCACTGGACAGGCGTAGGCCATCCCCCTTGTGCAGGGTCACATTCTTCCAGGTGGATCCCCAGTTCCCAATGAAGCCAAAACCTTTTCTCTGCATCAGCTCTCCAGCCAAATGTTGAAGTCCTTGGTGTGGAGGTTCCTAGCCTCCCCCTTGCCATGGACAGGCAGCACCCCCGAGAAGGTCACAGAGCTTGCTACCTGCTCAAGGCCCCTCCCAAATTTCCCAAACTCCTCCTGCACCCTTACTGTCCCTACCTTGTCTGCAGCCAGGTCATTTCTCCCCAGATGGACAATAACATCAAGCTTCCCCTGCCTTGTTACTGTTTTAGCAATTCTCTGGATCCTCCCCCCCCCCGTCCCTCTGAGCTGTGCTTCCTGGTAGACACCTTACCTCCCTTTCCTCCCCTGTTCCTGTCCCCAATTCTACTCCCTGGACAATGGAGTCCCCCACTAGGAGAAGCCTATTCTTCCTTTGAGGTCCTCTTCCACCTGCCTGTAGGGTTCACTTCTGTAGAACCTGCTCGTCCACCAAGGTCACAACTTTGGGTGTCACAGTGGGATCCTCCCGCTCCTCCAAAACTGTGTAGGAGTTTCTTAGTTGCAATGGGTGGGGGATGTGCTTTTGATCCACCTGCCTCTCCCTCCCTGAGCCCACTGTAGTTCACACACTTCTTTTGCTGGTTCTCCTTTGAGGTAGTGGGTGTAGACTTGGTGGCCCCTGGGTGGAGGAGGAGATCCCTCGCAACCTAGCCAGCTCAGCCTGGAGGCTGGCAATCTCTGCCCTCAGCCCAGAGAGGTGCCGGCAGATGGGGCAGCACTGCAGTTCCCAGAATGTCCTTCAGAAGACTACTGGTCAACAGCCATTGCACTGCACCACTCCCAACATGAGTCCTACCTTCTCTGCTTCTGTCTGCCCAGACAGTTATTTAATGTATTTATTTATGTATTTTTCATTCAGAGTTACACCTTAGAGCACAAGTGCTCATTTGCAAAAGTTCCATGTCAAAGTTTGTGACTGTGTACAGCGGCATTAACAAATGAGGTGATAGATTAAATGACGATCACACAATTATTTTTGGCTGCACACATAATGGCATTGTCAGAAAATCATTAAAGCATAACATTAACCTTACAGATTGCATGTCAAACAAGACAGTGAACAAAGGTTTCACACATAGTGGTGTTGTCACAGAATGGTAATAAAAGCATACATGTAAACAACCAGAAAAGGAAGATTATGCAGAACAAAGAGAAAATGAGGTTTAACTGTCACATCTGTTCAGACATAGCCAATTACAAACACACAGTCACAAACTTACCAGCTGAAGCAATCACATTTGGTGCCTTGGGAGGGGATCTTTTTCAGATCTCTCTTGAAATGGGATATTTTGCAGCGTCAGTGGCTCAGCAGGCAGCACACTTTCCTCTGAGGCCGGGAGATCAGAGGAATATGGGTTCTATTTCCACATCAGGCACTTGGGTTAATATCCCAATACTGACACTGCAGTGCAGCATAAGGAGGGGTGCTGCACTCCTGAGGTGTCGTCTTTCAGATGAGATGTTAAACTGAGATCCCATCTGCCTGTTCTGGTGGTAGTTCAGGTGGATGTTAAAGATCCCACGGCACTTCTCGAAAAGAGTAGGGGAAATATTCAAAAACAATAATAGAGAAAGGAGAAAACAATATTACTTAATTACATATTTTAACATACGTTACTAAATCAGGCATTTAGGAAAATAAGAAAAAACAAACTAAACTTGACTACATTAATGAAAGCTTTTTGACCAACAGCAAAAGACAGGGAAAAAAAGAAACCATTTATTTCTCAACTAAAGACAGCAGTCTCCTAATGAAAGCTGCAGTGGGAACTATACCCCAAAAAGCATGTATAAAGCTTCATATTCATGTCCCCTGTGTCTGGTGGTACAGTCAAGCTGATCAGCCTACCCAGGCCACATTCTTCCATAAAGAGACACAAAGCTCCTGACCCAGTGTCTGCCTTTCATAATAATAAATCCTGTCTAATTCATCCTGAGTATTAAACACATCCTGTATTAGTACCTCAAGATTTCGTAAGACTCTTGTGCGTCTAGCCTGCCAAAGTGAGCATTTTATGCATGCCAACAGTAAATACACAGTGCTTTTCCACCATTTCCCCCAGCAGGAAGGTATTTGCCCCAGCACCAGGATATCATATGTCACTGAAGTAAAATTCCCCTCTGGCCAAAAAGCCGCTAAGTCTGTCCAAACATTCTGTAAGTATATACATTCAAAAAACAAATGTTGGAGAGTCTCTACCTATCTTATACATCCTGGCTCTGTACAGAACCGTTTTTCTTTCTGCTTATGCATCTGATTACCCTTGACATTAAGTTTCGGATGACCACATAACCAAACAACATTCTGTCTTTTTGATGGAATCCTAGGTTCAATCATACTGTGCAATAGAATTTCACAATTTATCCCTTGTGGGACTTTAAATAATGGTGATTCAAAATAACATTTTTCCACAAGCAGAGTATAAAACTGTTTTCTGGTTTTTGACAAGGAACAAAGCAACTCAATCCGCCACTGCCTTATATATTTTAAAGTCGTCTGGACATATTTTGGTAACCTCTTTTCTGTTGGGTGCCATTTACCTCTACCCCAGACTGTATGAAAATCATGCCCCCATAGTTCCATACATAATCTTCCCCGTACCGTCTACATCCTGTACCAATGGTCTAATGTTGCTGTAAAAAAATTACTAAATAAGAAAACCAAAGGTTGAAGCATATTTAAACCTCCTGCCTTCCAAGACCTGTATGTGAGTACCCTCTTCACTGGGGTTAACCTACTTCCCCAAAGCAATAGGAAAAAAAGCTGCATTATTTTAGCGTGCATGTCATAGGGCAAAGGGTACACGTTTTATTTTATTTATTTTTATTTATTAAACTCTAGGATTACAAATACCTTTGAGCAGGAACTGCTCATTTACAAAGGTTCCACGTCAAAGGATGTAGGGTAACATACATACATACAAAGGTCAACAATGGTTACAGTCTTAAAAACACAAAGATGTCTAAGCATTTATTATATAGCCAAAAAATGGAGAGAGACAACATAAACCAGCTTCAGACAAGTTTCAGGGTGAACAGTATATAGTTAGTATAGGGTAGGAGGGAGTCAGGAAGACGTAGGCAGGCTAAAGGGCCATTGTCGGCGGGTAGAGGTGGGTGGCAAAAGTGCGAGGTGGATGGGCTGGAGGGCCCCATATCTGAAAGTGCCATTAGACAGGGAGTGGGTGGGTGAGGCAGTGTGGTGTAGGGGGGTAAGGGGTGAGAGTGGGGGAAATTGGTGCCACAAAAGTGGAGCTCTATGGGAGGTTACAGGTCACCTTCGACTATGGTAAAATGAGGAGGCAGTTACTTAGGAGAGGCAGTCACACTGAGTGGTAGAGATGAGGAATAGTCGGAGTTGCCTTTTAAAAGGGACCAAGCATTGCAGTTGTAAGTGTTTCTTTGTTAAGGGTATTGTATCACTGAGGAGCCCTGTGCGTGAATGATCTCTGACCCATTGTGGTCCGGCATCTGGGGACCTGGAAGATTTAATATAGAGCACTGCATGTAAACTGGGTACTACTGTTGGCAGTAAGGAACTTTGCCACTCCTGATGGCATGAGCCCGAGGAGAACTTTTTTGGTTAACAAGCAGGTCTGGTATTGTATTCTTCTAAGGATTGGTAGCCATCCAGCCTGGGTGTACAGGTCACAGGTGTGTGTTAGGCGAGCGGCACCCGTTAGAAGCTGACAGGTCTTGTTGAGTGTCACAGATCTCCTCCGGAGGGCAGTAGGGGAAGCAGAGCCATAGATGACTAGACCGTAGTCGATGATGGAGGTGATGGAGCTGTAGATGGCCAGTCTAAGGGCATCAGAGGTCATGCAGCATTTGTGCTTGTGGAGCAGGCCAATCTGTATGTTGGCAGCTTTAATTACATTGTCAGTGTGCCGCATGTAAGAAAGGGAACTGTCCAAGGTGATGCCAAGATATTTGAACTCAGGAACATGTTCAAGTGAAGTCCCCACGTGGTTTTTGATGGTGAGGGACAGAGGTTTATACTTGCTCCGTGCATTGAAGAATGTCATGACCTTAGTTTTGCTGTAGTTCAGGACGAGTTTATATGAGCTAAACCACTCTTCAACGTGCCTGAAATCACACTGCAACTGACTCTCAAGTTGTTTAGAGTCTTGGTTGCTAGTAAACAGTACTGCATCATCCACATAGAGTAATATTCTCTGTTGGCAGATGCTAGGGAGACTGTTCAGGAAGAGAGAAAAGAGTAATGGCCCCAGTATAGACCCCTGCGGGACACCTGAGAGGACTGGTTTTTCATCAGAGGTGACGCCAGCAATCCTAACACATTGGACCCTTCCCCCAAGGTAGCTAGCAAACCAGGGCAGTGTATCCTTGGAGAGGAGACATGTGAAACATATAAGAAAAAAGGTGCAATATAAGTTCAAATTAAAAAAAAAACTTTTCTTCCTTGTTATCTTCCATGCCCTTCAAGCTTGTATTTTATCATAAGCTTTATCATACGCCAAATTCCATTTTCTATTAGCTGCCTCCTGTGTACCATAGTAAAGACCCAGTAGCTTAAATTGTCCTTATACAGTTGGAATCGGGAATCCTGGGTCTATAGGCACATTCCCTAACTGTAAAATTGAACTTTTATCCTTGTTAACTTTAACCCCCGTAAGGTCTTTCAAGTCTGTCAAAATATTTAATACGGTCCATCCTGCGTCTAAATCTGCCAAAAATAAAATACAGTCATCTGCATAATCCAAGATCTTCTTAAATAGTGTCCCTGTTTTATTTGTGATGGGTCTCATGTGCTAGTGCTAGTCTCTATAAACCGTAAAATGGGATCTAGACCAAAAACATATAACAATGGGCTCAGCGGGCATCCCTGACGGAGTCCATTTTTCAAATAAACAGGCATTCCAAGGTGCCCATTGAGAAGTGGCAGAATCCTGGCCTCCGAGTACACAAGTTTAAACATATTGACCATTTGCATCAGAATTCCATACTGTACCAACGCCAACCAAATATGGTCAAGGCTGATAGCATCCAATGCTGTCTCTTGGTCTAGAGAAAAGAGATATCCTTCCAGATTCATGTGTAATCCCTGTTCCATGACTTCCCAAATTTGTATGAAATTCTGCGTAATGTTCCTTCCTGGGACCGCGCATGTCTGGACTGGAATTATTAACTTAGTTGCTACTTTTGCCAGTCTAGTTGACAAAATGGTCATCAGAATTTTATAATCTGAATTTAGTAGACTTAATGGTCTCCAATTATGCATATTCCGGGGATCTCCCTTTTTATACAGCAAAAAATATTACCCCCTCGGTCATACTATGTACCAATCTTTGTTCTGTCTGGATAGCATCAAATATTTCCTTTAAACAAGGGACAAGTACTTCCCTAAATTCTTTATAAAAGTAATTGAGTATACCATCCCTTCCTGGGGTTGCATGGCTAGATAGTTTCACAATAGCCGTGTCGATTTCTGCCACTGTCATAGGAGCCACCAAATCTGATTTTTCTATTTCAGTCAGCTTGAGTATGTCCAACTGATTAAAAAAGGGGCTTGCACTATCTTCCCCTCTTTTTGAAAAGTGTCTGTAATATGTGTTTGTATTATATGTTGTAATCCTATGGTTCCTTTGATAATAACCCCCATTTTATCCTTCAGGGCTATCATAACTATTTTTTTTGGTGCCCTACAGCTCTGAATTAAATGGGTTTACCTGTTCTACCTTCCCGTTGTTTAAAAGTTGTTGCTGTCTACTCACCCTCACCTCTTTTTCTTTTAAATATAAACAAATTTTTCCTTTATTGTATTAAGCTGTGGCATTAAATTTGCCCCGTCAATCTCATTTGTATCAAGATATATAAATACTTGGCTCGTAGGCCTAAATACTGCACATATTTATTTTGTTCCCTCTTACATGCGATTGTTATTATCAATTCTTTCATATCCCTTTTTGTGATCTCCCACCATGCAATTGGACTATCGTACAAAAAACTAATATCTTTCCTAATAAGTAAAAGTTTCTGAATTGACCCTCTATGTACTTCTTCTCTGACAAGTGATCTGAGGTTTCCAAGGATCTCACTGCTATTGACTGACCCGTAATCCTGTGAGACATGAACCAGAAATCTATCCTGGTAGAGAGGTGACCTTTATGAAAAGTGTGTGCAGGAGGCTGGTATAGAATATCATAAACATCTTTCAAGTTATTCTGATCCAATATGCTCTGAAGTGTGTTTGTATCACTAAAAAGGTTTGTTGTTTTTCTCCCCCAATCCCTATAACTAAGCCCGCAATTAAAATCCCCTCCCCACAATACCAATTTAGTGGTATGCAAAAAGGGGTCAATTGTTTTAAATAAACTGGATCTTTCTGTCTTAAACTGGGGCACATAAACATTTATCAGCCTATGTGCTACATTTTGGATAAGTATATCAACAAGAAAAGCTCCACCAGGGCTTATATCAATAACTTTTAATACTTTTACTTCAATTCCTGAGAACAAAATCCCTAATCCTGTGCATTGGTTCTTCCCAGTAGACCACAAGGATAGGCCCTACCTCCAATCCCTTTGGGCTTCTTTAATTTCCAGTAGGGAATGTAACTTAGTATCTTGTAAGAAAAAGATATGACCCTGACCTGATGTTAAACCAGCAAACATAATCTACCCCCTCTGTGGGGCCTTAATGCTATTCACATTTATAGTGAGTAGAGATGAGTTGTCAGCCATAAGGTCGAGAAAAAAAAGAACACAAATGTAAACCACCATATTCAGAAAAATCACTTTTGTTTCTTCTGCTTCCTCGGTTTAGGCTTCTCTCCTGAAACCTTTTCCGTCACTGTGTCTGGATGAACCAAGGAAATGGAAGAAACATCTGAGTCACCCCCACATCTTCTTCCTCTTAATCCATTAATAAATCATAGGAGTTGGAAGTCAAAACACTAGTAGTGTCCACTGACGCATCAACCACTTTCGCCGCTTTTGATCTTGTTACCCTGTGGAAAGCAGTGTCAAGTTTCTTCTCTGGGGGTGGCATATTATGGCTCAAATCATGTCCCCTTGGAGTACAAGTTTCAATCTCAGGAGAGGGTAAAGTTTCTACTATGGGGTGGGGGTTTATCTGTACCTCATTCCCTAGGGACTGTGTCTCGGCTTCATGTTCCAGCTGTACTGTCCCAGGCTGTATTTGTTTTTCCATATGTGGGGGGACTCCAACCCTAAGTCCCCCTCAAGTCCTCTCTCGGGGGTTTCTACCCTATTCTGGGGTACTCTCTGAGGCTTCGGGTCCCCAGCAGCCACTTGTTAGCAACAGTTCATGCATTTTAATTTTTTCCTTCTGGGCAGTGGCCACAGGCCCACAGGGCAGTGTCTAAGCTATTGTCTGAGGCCCGTGAACAATTACTAAAAGTGTGACCATGTTCCTCACAGAGATTGCAGTGTAAGGTATGTTGGCACTAGGCAGCAATATGACCTAATTCCACACAAAGACCACATCTTTGTTTTTCACAAACATTACTCAGGTGACCTATGTCTCCACATCTGTAACAGGCATGAGGCTGCCCAGGGTAGAAAATCACTCCTCTATCTCGGCCCAGAAAAAAGCAGTTGAGGAGGTGTCTTGTAACTCCATTTTCCAGCTTTAATGTAACTTCATATGTCCAGCCCCCCCCATCCAGACGTGTTCTTCGTCTAAAGTAGGTTCCAGATACCCAAAAATGTTACATTGTTGCTTAAGCCAGTACGTAATATCAGCAACATTTACTCCCTCATTACGAAAAAGAACAGTCATGTTCTTGTACATTGGTTTAGTGAGGGGAATTGCAAGGAAAGGTTTCCATAAAGGCATATTCTTTAACATTTGATACTGTTTCCAGAACCTTTCTAGCCCAGCAGGATGTTTAAAACTAATGTCAAATAATGTATCTCCCGGTATATGAATTAACGCAAATATTTCATATGCATAAAACTTCATTCTACACTACAAAAGGGCTCTCCCAACAAAGCCGATCAGGAATGTCTGCCAATTCTCCTCTGTATTTCACGCGGACTGCATTCCTACATGTTGCTGGTTCAGAGGCATTTCTTGTATTGTTAGGAAATAATCTGTTTTGGGCATCAGAATTCCATATTGAAGCAGGGTGTTGCCTCAATCCTACTACCACGCCTTGGGGCACTACCTCCTCGTGTAACCTAGGTGACAAGGGGGAGGGGGGTTAGAGGGTTCTCTATCTATCTCCATCAGAGGGGGTCCTCTCTATCCTGAGGGTTGAGGGGGGCCCTTCTAATTACGTAATAGCATGTAAAGCAGTGTTCCTGTTATCTGATTCATCTCTCCACCCTGGTCCATCTCCTGACACTGTGCAGGGGTGATTTGTGACTGTCCAGAAGTAGAACTATGCGGCCCAAGACTTTCTTTATCCACCCCCTAGGGCTACATAACCTCCTAAAGTGACAGGGCAGTTTGCATTCCATCCATTACCATCTTTATTTTTATCCCATCCTACTGATTCCAAACCTTATCAACCCACCCATCCTGCCTTAAAGGGGGCTCTATTTGTAGGTCTTGTGGAATAGTGACTTGGGATCCCAAGGCTAAAGGCCCTGCTCCTATATTCCATTTTCCCTTACGACCCTTCCCACAACTGTCTTTTGAGGAAAGTTTTTTTCCCTATTCTCCCAGTAGAAATACCAATATTAAACTCGATTTGTTTCTGTTCCAAGATATTAATTACAGGTGTTTGCTTCTGTATACTTCCTAAATCTTCTGGAGTAGTGGGAGTTTCCCCCTTCCCCTCTCTGCCCCTCAACCACCAGCGGTTTAACTTTAATTTCCCCAACATTCTGGTTCTCGTCCGAATCATTTGCCACCATAACAGTCATTATCTGCATCATTGGACAGTCGCTGTGATCCAGTCTGTACCCTTGTGTCTCCACTGCGGCCTCTTCCGCTCCTGCCACCAACCTTCTCAACACTACCTCCGAATCTTCAGGTGTGTTAATCTCTGCTCTCCAACGTACCATACCTTCTGAGTGCTGCATCAAGGTTTGCTGCAAAATTGACCTCCGTGCCAGAAATTGACGTTCCTCCTCCAAGATCTGTCGCTGGATGTCCTCTGTTGAATTATCACAGGCTGTAAGCCCCGATGTCTTCTCCACTTCTTTTCCAGTTTTCAGGTTTGCAACAGGGTTTTGTTCAAGCACTTCTGCAGCCAGCACAAACATATCTGCTGTGCTTTTTCTCACATCCATCTCAGTCTCTAGGTTTAAAAGGGCAGAGGAGGAGATCTGCCCCCCAGCCATTTGGACATCCAGCAGCTCCACTCGCCCGAGGAGTCTGGTCGTTGTTGGACCAGTCACTGTGCCCCCTACAACAGAGTAGGGGAATTTCACTGGTGCCCTGGCCAAATTTCCCCCCATTCACTAAAATAACCACCAGCAAATTAATTTGGTTCAAGGTCAGCTGACATTCATCTTTATCCCCGGTCATGCCTGAAAATAGGCAAGAAATTGTCTAGTGCACTTACCCAGTCAACAAAAATGAAATAAATAAATACATTTTAGGGAGGCCTATTAGGGACTTAAGCAGAGTCTGCCTGCATTTTCCACAGGATGGACAACAAAAGACTTGTGTTTTTGGGAGACAACACAGGTAGGGTAAGCTGTGGTGAAACTTGTTTGAATTCATGTGTAACCCCTAGGTGGCATTATCCCAAGGGCTACTACCACTGCCTGTGGGGCTAGTGACAGGTTAAGGGACCTAGGTTCTAGGACGGGTGCCTCCACCCAGAGGTCTTGGTTAATAGTAATTAAACTAGCTTGGGTACAGCCCTCTGGGACACTGCAACCCCCCCTTTGTTCCCACTAGTGGCCCACACAGTACACAGGACTTACCTTCCCAATACCCCACATATGAACACTTTTCACACATATAGATACCATTTACCATCGAAACTAATTCTGCAGCACGTCTCTGAGGACCCCCTGTAAAACAAGGTTAAACAGCATACACAACAAAATGCAATACTGTTTCTATATGTACTGACACCACAGACAGTATATAGTATAATAACAATGAATCTGATTTATTTAGGGAACAGCAACACGGAAGGGGGCAATCAGGTTGATTAGTTTTTGCAAAGTTCAAATCACAGTACTGTGCACATATATAGGGTCCTAAAAAGTCACACTGTGGGTACCCAGGTTGGTGGGGGCTAGCCAGGGTCAGTGCAGCTGGTTGGGGCCCTTTGATGGAAAAACACAAGCACACACAAATTATAATCCAGAGCCCTGGGGCTCAGTTTGTGAAGAAATGAAACAGCAATAATCAGATGACACACTTGTAATTGATAACAGGCTGCAGGGAGAATACTCTGATTTGTACTCACAATACCCAAGCTGAGAACTGGATGGTGGATGTTCTTTCTGGATTGCCAGAAACAACAGGGCATGGAGACAAGGTCCTTGCGACAGGACCCAACTGCAGTTGTTAACAAATGGATTTAGTCCGACACAAGCTGGGGTTTGCTTCCAGCTTCGGCATACAGCTCACAGTACAGGGGACATGAAATAGTGATTCCCCACAAGCACTATGCACATTCATATGTAAAAGGAAAGTACTATACCAGGCAGGCTGCTCCTCGATCCTGATCACACTTACTGCTGTAACCCCCCTTAAATGGGGGTCACTAAAAAGTCTTCTTTTTGTGAGCTTAACTGCTCTCTGCCAGACTGGTGTCCTGTATTTCAGCTGATTTAAAAAATAATTGAGTGAGAGTGCCTAATGCCTCCATGTACTGTCGCTTTAAGAGCTGTCAAACTGCAGTATAATTAATTTGAAATGGGGGTCTGTGTGTTTCCTTGCTCGAGTCCCATTTGAGCCACTGAGTAAATCGCTCCATTTCTGCAGTCGCTATATGCGCAGAAGATGTAATTGTTTGCTTATAACCTGTTAGAGTAATAATGAAAATGCAGCTTGTTCTAACCTGCTTTCTTGTAGCCAGGACTATGCAGAGTAGCTCCCTCATGTTGCTTCTGAACTGCCGAATTGGACGAATCAGTGTGGGGACCCTTTAAAATGGAGCCTGCTGTGTGAATCAGAACTTGGACTCTCCTCTGGAGCCAGCTGTAAGGGGATTGTATGGGCAGTGACTCTGGGAAATGTAGTTTTGACCTTGGCACCTTTTTCTACCAACAGAGGGAGTCTTATTGTGAGTGACAACTGAACCAGCCAACAGAATAGTGTGGAGCTAAAGGAAATGCCCTGCTCTGTGACTGGAAAGATCAGATGAGTTGTGACTGTGAAGAGACAAGGAGCTCTGTGCTTCTGCAGTGTATAGTTTCGCGCTGGAAGCGCGTGTGAGGCTCTGAGTTTCGGTCTGCAGCCTGTGCAAGTACCCGTTCAGACTGAATCCAACCTGTGAGGAGAATCAAGGAGATCTGAAGAGTAGAAACCAGGCTCACCCTGTAGAAGACTGGAGAAATTGCTGAATCACGCTAGGTCTGGCAGGAACTGAAGCTGCTGAATATTCTCCCAGGTATCTGCAGTAATTGCGGTCGGGATCGAGAAGCAGCCTGCCTGGTACAGTACTTTCCTTTTACATATAAATGTGTGTAGTGCTTGTGGGGGATCGCATTTCAAATCCCCTGTACAGTGAATTGAGTGCATGAAGCTGGAAGCAAACCCCAGCTTGATTCGGACTACATCCAATTGCTGTAAACTGCAGTGGGGTCCAGCCACAAGGACCTTTTCCACATGTTCTGCTCCTCCTGGCAATCCAGGACAATCTGCCTTCCATCCAGTTCCCAGCATTGAGTTTGTGAGTACAAAGCAGGGTAGCTCCCTGCCATCATTTTATCAAATTGCATTTGTGTCATCTGATTGTTGATTTTTCATTTCTTCACGAACTGAGCCATCCGGCTCCGGATTACAATTGGGTATTGTGCAAGTATTTTTTCCATCACAGGGCCCCAACCAGCTGCACTGATCCTGGCTAGCCCCACCCATCCTGGGTACCCAGTGAAAGATACAATTTGGGACTCTGAATATGCTTACAGTACTGTGATTATTAATGTGTTTAATCTAATTAACCTGATTTCTCACTTCCTTGTTACAGCTCCTTAAATAAATCAGATCTGTTTGTTTCAGCAAAGTTACACTGACTGAAGTATTCATTTATGTTAAAGTATTATACTGTGGTTTTTGCACTGTACCATCTCGTTTTAAAGGGGGTCCCCAGAGTCCAGTCGACAGAGCCGGTCCTAGGGGTAATTGTACATTGTGAAGATATTCCTAATGTATTGTGTGGGCCACTAGTGGGAAGAAAGGGGGGGTTACAGTGTCCCAGAGGGCTGTGACCAAGTTAGTTTAACTACTGCAAACCCTGACCTCTGGGTGGAGGCACCCACCATTGGACCTAGGCCCCTCAAACTGTTGGTAGTTAAGCAGACAGGGATGGTAGCCCTTGGGATAGCACCACCTAGGGGTTACATCTTGGAGGCACTGCTGGGATTAGCATCCTCTAGTGGCCACATTTACGAATTCCTGTTAAAAACAAAATGGGTACCCCAACAGAAGTGGATGTACACCAGTTGGTGAAGTGGTGTACTGGGTAGGGGATCAACCCCCAAAATGCTGTACTTATCTTGGATATCCCACTGGGTACCAGTATGGGCACTGTAGAGGGAGTACTTTCCAAGGTTGAATGTTTACGAGACCCTGTGGTGGTGGGGCGACAGGCTGATCTGCTCGCCCAAACTTTCATGGCCTTAATAGAGTGTAAGGACCCCGTAGACAGTTCTAAAGTGCCACAGACTATTACCCCAGGGGAACCCTCCCTGTCTGGGGAGTAATAACTAAAGACAGTAAAGACCCGGGGAGAACAAGCCTCCCCACTATCTGAAACTTTTGAGGAGAAATTTGCTAAATGGTTGCTGGAGGAGGGGAAAACTGTGGAGGACTTGAATAAACTGTTTTTGCCACCTGGGGGCGTACCACCCCCAACATCCACACCTGCTACAACCCCGGTCCTGCTACCAACTTCTATACTTGCCCTCGAGCCAGTAAGTGGTCATAGATCTTACCACAAGCTCAAGGTATTCTCTGGTATCCGCCCTACTCCAAATGGGGAAGTTGATCTGGAGACCTGGATAGATTCTGCTGCTCTTGCGGTACAAGACTGGCAATGCTCGGAGGCCGAAAAAAGGGCCCACCTGGGGGAAAGCCTTCAGGGACCTGCCCAACATACCTTTCACTCCCTGAGGTCCTCTAAGCCTGATGCCAAAGCCCAAGAGTACATAGTTACCCTTGAAAATGTGTTTGGGGGCACTACTAGTGTTGGGGCCTTGAAATGGAAGCTTAAAGTTGTCAGACAACAGCTGGGGGAATTGTTATCTGCCTATATGGATTGATTAGAAGGGATCTTACAGACCATTTTTTGGAAGGGGGGGTTGGACCTCTAGTGAAGTGGACTGGGTAAGGCTGGATCATATACTCTGCTCTGCCCGGCACTCCAGCTGGGTGTTACTCAAATTGCAACTGCATCAAATGAAATCCAGTCCCTTGCCTTTCCATGTGTTGATGAGGGAAGTACAGGAAGTTGAGGGGGAGGAAGGTTTGTCAGAACCCTGCGCAGTTGTAGCTGCTACCTCCCCTGCTCCAGGTACAGGGTCAGATGCTGATGGCCCGGAACCATCGAAATCTCATGACTCAATTCGAGGTCTCTATGTTAGCGAAGGGGGGCCCAGTCAGAGAGGGATGGTTACAGATGTCCCACCATGGGGTGAACTGCTGGGAGAGTTCAGGGAAATAAAAAACAGTCTCTTTATGAAGGCCACTCTTGCAAGTGCAGGCCCCGACCCTGATCCGACTGCATCTGCTATGGGGGTGGGGGTACCCGCCCATGCATCTTCTGCTGACAACAGCTCAAAACTTGATGTCTTGACCATGGAAGTGGGGAAACTGATGAGATGTCTCCAAATGCTTATCACGCTGCAGACAGAGATGGCACCAAGGTTTCCAGTTAGTAGTACCCCTGCCCTGGCTCCCAGTGTGACGCCTCAGCTAGCTCAAACTCCAGAAAGTATGTTTTGCTATAATTGTGGGAAGGATGGGCACATGAAGAGAGAATGCCAGTCCCCAAAAGACACAGACAAAGTTGCATATAGGCTACAAGAGAGCTTCGGAGAACAAATCAGTGGTTAAGAGGTGCACAAAATGATCCCAGTGAGGGCCCCAAAAATGCTAACTCATGTCCCTTTGTGGCAAGGTCAGTTGCCCAGGCCCCTGCTACCGCCTCTCCAGACTGGTCCAGAATAGTGGGTCCCTCCATGGAGACCACTGTAAAAGTGAATAGAGTATCTACTAGGGTTGCTGCAAGACCCAGACAGAGAAGGCATGCTCTTGTGGTTTCTGACTCAAGGTTTCCTCCACAGCAACCCTCAGTTGAGAAATATTGTCAGTCTACTTTAGAAGAAAGTGAGTGCAACTTTGGGTACTACCCCTCTTACGAACTGAGTCAATTGTTTCAGGGCAACCCCCTAGTCAATTATGGAGAGGAAGCTGGGCCCTCTGGATTGTCTAATCCCCCAGTTTTGCCCCTGGAGCCAATGCTCCCAAAAGTGAAGTGCAAAGCATCAAGTCAGATGATATGGAATCATTGTGTATGGTTGAACTGTCTGAGCTTTCAGAGGAGGAAAATGATGGACTGGGACAGACTGGAGATATACCAGAACAAGAGTGTGTTGAGTGCCCTGATAATTCACTGTCAGTGTCAGAAAACTGCCCATGTGAGCCAAGTGTTGTGGACTCAGAGATTATAATCCGTGGAGCTGAAAGTGCCCCAAGTTCTAGCCTCTCGACCCCAATGGAGACTCCCCTGACAAGTGAGGACAATGCTGAAAATGAGGCTCAGGGTGCAGAGACTGTAACAGTTCCCCTTGGAAAGACTGGTCAAGCTGTAAAGCCTGTGGTGCACAGTTATGATTCCCTTGGGAGGCCTGTGGACTTGCCTCTCAATGTTGCCCATAAAGGAGAGTATGTGTAGCCGAGCTCATTGCCCAAACTGAACATCAGTGCTAACTCCAAGTTACTTGTGTTGCCCTCTAGGTATGGTGCCCCTGCCTCGTCCAGCCCCAAGGTAGCTGATAGGGAAGGGCCCCCTCTCTTAAGTTTCATGTACAAGAGGTAATAACCTGAGTTATGGTACAATGTATGTATAATACTGTGTATAAAGTGATGCACTGAAAAGTATCGGAAATGTGTTTATGGCAAAGTTGAGATGCTGACTGATGATTACACGTATAAGCCTAATATGTTAGTGATGTAAATGTATATGGTGTTGTATTAAAGTTTATGGGGGTACTTACTTGACGTGGACGCCAAGGTTTTCTAGGCCAGAAAGGGTGTAACCCCCCTTCAAATGGGGGTCACTAAAAGGTCTTCTTTTTGTGAGCCTAAATGCTCTCTGCCAGGCTGGTGTCCTGTATTTCACCTGATTTAAAAAATAATTGAGTGAGAGTGCCTAATACCTCCATGTACTATCACTTTAAGAGCTGCCAAACTGCAGTATAATTAATTTGAAATGGGGGGTCTGTGTGTTTCCCTGCTCGATTCCCATTTGGGCCACTGAGTAAATCGCTCCGTTTCTGCAGTCGTTATATGCGCAGAGGGAGCTCTTTCAGAAGATGTAATTGTTTGCTTGTAACCTGTTAGAGTAATAATGAAAATGCAGTTTGTTCTAACCTGCTTTCTTGTAACCAGGACTGTGCAGAGTAGTTCCCTCATGTTGGTTCTGAACTGCCGAATTGGATGAATCAGTGTGGGGACCCTTTAAAATGGAGCCCGCTGGGCGAATCAGAACTTGGATTCTCCTCTGGAGCCAGCTGTTAGAGGATTGTATGGGCAGTTACTCTGGGAAATGTAGTTTTGACCTTGACGCCTTTTTCTACTAACAGAGGGAGTTTTATTGTGAGTGACAGCTGAACCAGCCAACAGGATAGTGTGGAGTTAAAGGAAATGCCCTGCTCTGTGACTGGAAAGATCAGATGAGTTGTGACTGTGAAGAGACAAGGAGCTCTGTGCTTCTGCGGTGTATAGTTTCGCGCGGAAAGCGCGTGTGAGGCTCTGAGTTTCGGGCTGCAGCCTGTGCAAGCACCCGTTCAGACTGAATCCAACCTGTGAGGAGAATCAAGGAGATCTGAAGAGTAGAAACCAAGCTCACCCTGTAGAAGACTGGAGAAATTGCTGAATTGAACTCGGTCTGTCAGGAACTGAAGCTGCTGAATATTCTCCTGGGTATCGTGCAGTAATTGCGGTCGGGATCGAGAAGCAGCCTGCCTGGTATAGTACTTTCCTTTTACATATAAATGTGTGTAGTGCTTGTGGGGAATCACGTTTCAAATCCCCTGTACAGTGAATTGAGTGCATGAAGCTGAAAGTAAGCCCCAGCTTGATTCGGACTACATCCGATTGCTGTAAACTGCAGTGGGGTCCAGCCACAAGGACCTTTTCCACTTGTTCTGCTACTCCTGGCAATCCAGAACAATCTGCTTTCCATCCAGTTCCCAGCATTGAGTTTGTGAGTACAAAGCAGGGTAGCTCCCTGCCATCTGTTTATCAAATTGCAAGTGTGTCATCTGATTGTTGCTTTTTCATTTCTTCACGAACTGAGCCATCCGGCTCCGGATTACAATTGGGTATTGTGCAAGTGTTTTTCCATCACAGGGGCCCCAACCAAGCTGCACTGATCCTGGCTAGCCTCCCCCCCCCCCATCCTGGGTACCCAGAGAAAGTGACAATTTGGGACTCTGAATATGCTTACAGTACTGTGATTATTAATGTGTTTAACCTAATTAACCTGATTTCCCCTTCCTTGTCACAGCTCCTTAAATAAATCAGATCTGTTTGTTTCAGCAAAGTTACACTGACTGAAGTATCCATTTATGTTAAAGTATTGTGCTGTGGTTTTTGCACTGTATCATCTCGTTTTACAGGGGGTCCCCAGAGTCCAGTCGACAGAGCTGGTCCTAGGGGTAAGTGTACATTGTGAAGATATTCCTGATGCATTGTGTGGGCCACTAGTGGGAAGAGAGGGGGGTTACAGTGTCCCAGAGGGCTGTGACCAAATTAGTTTAACTACTGCAAACCCTGACCTCTGGGTGGAGGCACCTGCCATTGGACCTAGGCCCCTCAACCTGTTAGTAGTTAAGCAGGCAGGGGTAGTAGCCCTTGGGATAGTGCCACCTAGGGGGTTACACTGCAAAACACCTGGGAGCACACACAGCATCTTCAGTTCCTGACAGACCGACTGCGATTCAGCAATATCTCCAGTCTTCTACAGGGTGAGCCTGGTTTCCACACTTCTGGTGCTTCTTACTCCTCACAACTTGGATTCAGTCCAAACTGGCACTCACAACAGCTGCAGACCGAAACTCAGGGCCTCACATGCGCTTCCTGCGTGAAACTACATGCCGCAGCAGAAGCAGAGCTTCTTCTCTCTTCACTGTCACAATTGATCTGAGCTTTCCAGTAACAGAGCAGGACATTTCCTTTGAGTTCCTCCCAGTTCGGGTTGGCTGGTTCAGCAGTCACTCACCATAGGGCTCCCTCTGTTGGTGCAAAAAGGTGCCAAGGTCCAAACTACATTTCCCAGAGGCACTGGCCATACAGTACATAGGTGGCTGGCTCCACAATGACAGTCCAAGTTCTGATTTGCCAGCAGCAGGCTCCATTTTAAAGGTCCCCCCACACTGATTGGTCCAGTTCAGCAGTTCAAAACCAGAATGGAGGACTATTCAAGAACAGTTCAGACTGCAAAGAAAAGCAAGTTAGACAAACTGTATTTTCATTATTACTGTAAACAATTCCTGGCAAACAGTTATATCTTTCAACAAGGCTCCCTCTGCACATGTAGCGACGGCAGAAATGGAGCAAATTAACAGCAGCCCGGGCAGGATTCGGGCATCAGAACACATAGTCCCTCCTTTTCAATTAAGTATGGCTACAAGCAGGCAGCTCTTAAAGAGACAGTACCAGAGGCTCTAAAAACACACACGTAAACGGCTTAAACGCAGAACACCTCCAGACTTGGAGCATTCAGGCAAGCTCCTGGAAGACTTTTGGGAACCCCCATTTGTAGGTGGGGTTACACATGTATTTATTACTGAGTGAAGGGTACATTTGAGACCAACCATAGCAGCCCACATTTAGGGGCCGTATAGTATGAGAACTGTGTCTAATCTTGAGTTTGGGAGAGGGGTGCTAATTGTCTGGGCTGGGATCTCAGCTAGCTGATTATTGGAGGTGGGGCTGATTCAGATTTCTGAGAGACTGGTGATGGCAGAGTGACTTGGCAGCCAGAAGACCAATCAGGGACTTGGTAGTCCAACAGGAAGAACCACCTTAAGGGGGTTGCAAAGCAGGATAAAAGGCAGTGACCCCTAACGTGTCCTCACCTATGTTCATGTCCCAGCGAGTGGCACAGTGAAGGAGTGAAACAAGTGTAAGATTGGCATCTTAGGTATCAGCAGAAGGAAGCAGAAAGCCAAGGGACTCTGTTGGTCAACTAAGGTAAGGCACCTGTCTGCTCCTGTTGTTGCGTTCACTGCTGGGAATGGCAGAAGTTAAAAGGGAGGCCTAAACTGGGAAAAGAAGCAATGCCCTGTCTAGGGGGTGAGAGTATAAGGGGAATTACACCAGGTACAAGGGAATAAAAGTAGCAGCACACAAAAAAGAGGAAGCTGGAAGGGCTAAAGGTAAAAGGCCTAAAACTGGGAATAGATGTAACACCCTATCTAGAATAGCAGTATAAGGGGATTTACTCCAGGTGTTGGGGAACACAAGTAGCAACAAACAAAAAGAGGGAAAGCTAGGAACACTGTATCAGTGTAAGGGTACATATGTATTTCTAGGTAGCACAGGGAATATACTGTAGAAGTTTGTAATGCTAGGGGTGGTGCAGTGCAATGGATGTGGGGCAGCAGTTTTAGAGAGACCTTCTGGAGACAGCACTGCTGCCCCATCTGCACGTACCTCTCTGGGTTGAAGAAAGAGGTTGCTAGACTACAAGACAAGTTGACTAGGATTTGGGGGACCTCTTCTCCCATCCAGGGGCCACCAAGTCTGATACCATTATCCCAGAAGATACCAGAGAGGCATAATGGCTGGACTACAGTGGGCTCAAGAAGGGTGGGGGTGGTGGGACAGAGGTACATTCCTCAACTGGCATCACTACGCAATTCCTGTGCCACTCTGGTGAGGCAGGACTGCCTGTGGTAGCGGCCAGGGAGGCTGTTGGGGAGCAGAGACTTCCAAGGAGAGAGGAAGAGAACTCCAGAGGAGGAGGAAGCAACTTCTGGTGGGGGACTCAATTGTGAGGTGGATAGATTTGGGAATAGGAAAGAGGAGAGAGGAACATTAGGTGCCTACACAGTGCCATGGCCCAGAGGTATGGGAAGCAGATCCAGAGGATCACTATGGCAGCAGGACAGGAGGCAGAGATGGATGTCATTGTCCACCTGGGGACTAATGACCTGGATAGGGACAGGGCTGGGATATTGCTGGCATGAGTTTAGGGAGCTGGGCAGAGGTCTTAGACAGGTAGTGCACTCAGTGGCTTTCGCTGAGGGGCTGCCTGCCTGTGATGGGGGGGAGAGGGATCACTGCACCAAGACCTACAGCTCCTCATTGAAGGAATGGTGCAGAAAGGAGGGATTCACCTACATTAGAGGCTGGCGATCCACCTGGAGAGATAAAGGCTTTTAAAGGGGTGATGGCCTGCATCCATCTGGGAGGGTAACCATAGTCCTTAGCGGAAAGTTTAGATGTTACTTTGATGACCATCTAACTTAGCAAGGGAAGTGGCAGAAGAAATCGGGCAGCAGTAGTAACTGTCCTCCACAGGCTGAAGTAGAAAGTAGGGAGAACATGCGGGGAATGGAATCTTCAATGATGGCAATTAGTAAAGGAAGTAGGGCGATAGAAAAGAAGGGGGAATGGGAATGGAAGCATTAAAGAGAGGAGGAAAAGGTGAGAAGGCAAAAAGGAAAGAAGGGCATACCAAGCAGAAAGATAACAAAATCTGGAACGCCAAGGCCATGTTCCAGATTTAGAGGCCATAATGACAGAGGCTGACCTGGATCTCATGACTACTATTGTCTCATGATTGTCCCCTGAGTCCACTTCTGTATCTTTTTACACTTGATCCTTTACTTCATCACATTAATGACAATATTGCTATCCAGGGGTGTTCCTTTTCTAGTCCCACAGAAGAAATAAAGAGTATTGCATACGCAGATGATATCTGCTTTGTTGTAGGAGATTTGCCATTGACAGTTTTAGTGGGACAAACACTTTTGGAATTTACAGAATCCATGGGAGCCAGAGTTAATTATATGAAAAGTAAGTGCCTTCCCTTTGGTGTGGGACAATTTTTAGAACCTACTTTAATTGGGATCCCGGTTGTAAAAGGGACCTGCACAGTACTAGGACTTTTTTTGGTTCGGGGGATCTGGCTTTCTTAAATTGGTCCTCCAAATTGGACATTGCACATGAGAAAATTTTACATTGGAATAAGTGGATTGTCTAAACTAAAATGGGTGTACATGATCAAGGCCTTTTTACTCCCAATTTTTGTAGACTTGCTGCAGTTTTCAGTTTGCCCCCTAAGCTAGAAACCCGAATGTATGGTTGTTGTTTTTTCCGGGCATTTGGGGTAGCAGACTGAATCCTGTCAAGAGATGTTTACTGTTTTGAGACAAAAAATTGGGGGGACTTTAAATGATTAACCCCATTGTATTTTTTTACAATATTTGCTAATATTAACTTGAGAGCACTGTTGTTAAAATCTGAGGGTATTTGGATTCCTTGGGTTCTGGACTCACTGGCGGGGATACTTCCTTTCTGGCTCCCTCATTTTTGCATTCCAAAACAGCGATCTTTGCATGATATTCCTGAGACTTTACGGGTATGTTTCGGGAAAATAAAACTTTGGAGTCTAGTACCAGAACATTTTTTCCAACAAGATCAGAAAACATTATATGCCCACCTTATATCTACTTTCTTTCAAGATACAGCTTGTTTTTACTCCAAACCTATTTTTGATAAATTGCTGATTGGGAAAATGTTGACGTCCACCCATATACCTGTTTATATGTGGGATGTTATGTGGCTTTCCTTACATGGGAAACTCAATGTTAAAGGAAATCTAAAGCATAAAAGTGTGGAGCACTGTTACTGCCCTAGGGAGACTTGTTTGAAGACTGTGGAAATTATGGATCATTTGTTTTTATTTTGCCCTTTGTACAACATTTTTGGAATTTTTTATGGGGGAAGTGGCCTACATCACCCTTTTATGATTTAACCCCAGATATTCTATATTTAGGCATTCTTCCTTTTAAGTGGACTAAACATGACAGGGTTACACTCTGGTTATTTTTGGTTTGTTTCAAATTTTACATATGGCATGTGAGGTGCAGGCTTACACTTCAACAAATATTGTACACAGAAGAGCATTTATTTCACACGATCTCTACTGCAATTCTTTGTCATAAAAATTCAGAAAGCAAGACAGTGCCACCTGAAATCTTTCAGTCTTGGTGACACAGTATAGACTGGCTATGAGTTGGTATGATATAATACTGAGTTATACTTTAATTTTATGACTTCAAAATTCCACTATTTATCTGTGGGAAGCGAATTGTTTTGGTAGGAAGCATTGTTTGTGGTGAGGCCTATTTTTGGTTTCGAGTATGTTGTAAAAATTTTCTAAAATAGATAGGAATGTTAGCATGATGTATAACTACATTTTGATTTTGTATGCTGTCGATACTAGTTAGTTTATATGGGTGTTTTCCAGGTAATGAATACTAATTCTCCTACTCCTTTAGCAGGGAAGGGAAGGGTTTTTTTTTTTTTTTTTCTTCTGATATGTAGCAGTGTGTGTGTGCAGGGGGAGTTTTCGGTTTACTAAGTATGTATGGGGTAATATGTATGATGTAATACTATTTTATGATTTCATCTTATTCACATTTCTTTTTTTTATGGTTTTGCATGACAAGAATGCTGTTATTGTCTATATGTTATTTTCAGTTATGGGTAAATATAGATTATTTATGTTTGAGTTTTATGTATGCTGTAATACTGATTTTTGTTTTCGTTTTATTTCATTTGATGTTGTATGATGCAATACAATTTTGTTTTTTTGTTTATTTTGTTTTGAAGTGTTCAATAAAAAATTCCCCTACTCTTTTCGATAAGTGCCATGGGATCTTTAACATCCACCTCAACTACCACCAATTCAGGCAGATGGGACCTCGGTTTAACGTCTCATCTGAAAGGCGGCACCTCAGAAGTGCAGCACCCTCTCATGCTGCACTACAGTGTCAGTACAGGGATATTAACCCAAGTGCCAGATGTGGGAACTGAACCCACAGCCCTCTGATCTCCTGGCCTCAGAGGTGAGTGTGCTACCTACTGATGGGGAAATACTGGACCTGGTATTTACTTGCAGGAACTGTGTTGCAGATGTAAAGGTAGGAGGTCACCTGAGGAACAGCAATCACCATACAATAAGGACAGCTGCAGAAATGAACCACACAAGGGTGAGGGTCCTGGACTTCCTGATGGAAGATTTTAAAAAGATGGGTGAATGCCTCAGGAATGACCTGGCAAGGAGGATGACCTGGGTGGGGTGCAGGAACAGAGGGCAAAGCTAAAAAAGGCCATAGGGAGGCCAACAAACCTCTACATTAAGCAAGTGAGCAAAAGCAAGAGGAAAAATAGGCCACTATGGTTCTTGAAAGAGGTGGTATAAAAGGTAGAGGCTGCAGGGGTAGCATTCAGAATACATAAGGAGATGGAGGGGGTGGAGAGTAGGGAGCTGTATTGGGGAAACAGATTAAAGAAGGGGAAGCAGTAAGGAGAGCAAAGATGTAAACTGAAGAGAGAATAGCCCAGGTGGTGACGAAGGGGGACAAGAATTTTTTTTAGATATGTAAGCAAAAGGAGGAAGACCAGGGGTGGAATCATGGGATGAAAAAGGGAAGCGGGGCTGTGCAGGGGAGGACTAGGAAAAGGCAGACATCTTGAACAAATATGTTTTTCCAGTGTTCACAGAGGAAGGAGAAGGGGAAAGGCTACAAAAATGTAACAGGAGCATTAGAGGGAGGTGGACACTAGTTCATTTTCAGAGTGTGTCCTGAAGGAACTTACTAATCAGAAAATGGACAAAGCAATGGGGCCAGATGGGATGCATCTAAGGGTATTCAGGGAGCTCAGGGAGGTACTGGCTGCACCTCTGACAGTCCTATTTAACAGCTTAATGGAAACAGTAATGATTCCAGAGGACATGAGGAGGGCAGATGTAGTCCCACTTCACAAAAATGGCAGCAGGGAAGAGGCTGGTAATCATAGGCTGGTCAGCCTGACATCAGTGGCGGGAAAGTTAATAGAGTCACTGCTAAAGTAAAGGATTATGGAATATTTTGAATCCAGTGGGTTAAAAGACCCAAGGCAGCATGGATTTATGGAGGGGAGCTCATATCAAATGAATCAGATTGATCTCTTTGACTGGGTGACAAAGGATTTAGATCAGAGTAGAGAGGTGGACATGGCCTACCTAGATTGCAGTAAGGCTATCGACACCATTTCACATAGGAGACTAGTAAGCAAGCTGGGTAGCTTAGGAGTGGGTACAAAGGTGGTAAACTAAGTAAGAAATTGTTTAGGAGACAGGTGACAAAGGGTAGAGGTCCACTCAGAGGAAGGGAAGGTGGCCAGTGGGGTACCTCAGAGATCAGTGCTGGGACTAGTCCTCTTTAATGTCATTAAAGTGACATCACAGGGGAGCTGGAAGGGAAGGTCTGTCTCTTTGTGGATGACACCAAAATTTGCAATAGGGTGGACACTCCGGGAGGGTCAAAAGGATGAGCAGAAACTTGAGAAAATTCGAGGAGTAGTCAAAGGTATGGCAGCTGGGTTTCAGTGCCAAAAAAAGTGCAAAGTAATATACTTGAGGCAGAGAAACCCAAGGGCAGAATACAAAATGGGAGGGGTGGTACTGATGACCACCAACCAGGAAAGAGAAGTTAGGATAATCATATCTGAGGATCTAATGGTGGTTAGTCAGTGCAACAAGACTGTTGGGAGGGCTAGCGGGATGCTGGAGTGCATAGGGAGTGGTACCCCCTTCCAGTCAGGTTTCAGAATGTGCCACTCTACAGTGCCCTCCCTCCTCCATGTTACAGACTCTATTTTTACTGCTATGGACTAAGGCCACCTCACCTCTGCTGTCTTCATAAACCTGGCAAAAGCCTTTTATTCGGTGTCCCAACATCCCCATCTCATTAAACTGGCCACCACAGGCCTCTCTTTCTCCACAGTGAATTGGTTCCAGTCCTATCTCTTATACTAACAGTGGTCTGTACAAGTCACCAACATGCTATCCCCTCCTCTCACTACCTATGTGGGTGTCCCCTCAGGCTCTATCTTAGAGCCAATTCTTTTCTCAATCTTCATAAACGACCTTCCCTCTGTTTGCGAGGCAGCGAACATTAACATGTACGCCAACAATACGGTGCTCTACCTGTCAGGCACCTCTAGCAATGCATTCAAAACCCCTCTCCAGCTTGACTTCCTCAATGTTGTACGATGGTTTAACACAACTCAGCTCACACTGAATACTAAAAAGACTGTATCAATGACATTTGGCTCCTCTCAGCAGCTTGCCAAACTGGAGTCCCCCATGCCCCACCTTTCATACCCTCGGTGGCACCAAATTGTAATCTGTGTCTGCCTTCAAATACTTGGGTGTCTGGCTTGACACCAGATTGGATTTCTTCCACCACATTGACTCCCTACATACAAAACTCTGCCCCAAACTAGAAGCTTTGTATCTTTCCAAAGACTGTCCAACCTTCCCTACTCGTTGTGAGTTTGCCAGAAAATTAATTCTTCACTTGTTTGATTATGCAGATGTGGTTTATGGCTCAGCCCCCTCCTCCTTTCTCATCAACCTGACACCTTGTGTAATGCATTCTGTTGCTTTGCCACCAACAACCCCTCATTACTCATCATTGTTCACTTAACTCTGCACTCACAGTCCTTCCTCTCCCCCTCTGCCATCAACTTCACGGTATGTCCTTTGTGGCTAAATATTGATTTAACTCTCTCCAACTTACCTCTCCTCCCTCCTCTCACCTGCCAGCACCTTTGAATACCCCCTCTGGTCCAGAGACTAGTGCACTTTTTCAGCCCCTCGGGTGCATTCCTGTGCTGGACAATCGGCATTCTCTTACAGCCACCCCCTACTCTGGAAATGGCTCTCCTCAGTCCTAGTCTCCCTCCCTTTCCCTCCTTAAATACCAACTAAAACTCTCTTTCCAGCCCTCCTGCTCCTGCATCTCTGCCTAGACCCCCCAGTTGATACCCCCATAATTTCTCTTCCCCTGGCTGGTACCCCCCCAAGTCAGCCTTCAAGCCCTAAGTCTATGAAAACCTGTACTCCACCCCAAGCTTTCTCAGCTGTATAAATCCCATTTCCTTTTTTAGCCCCCCACCCCACACATCCACTGTTCTAGATTTCTGCTCATGCACTACAAAGGTACTGTTTTTCCCCATTGTTTCTTGCTACGTTGCAGTAACAATCAATCATTTGTTCATTGTAACTGTCTTTGGAATGCAAATATTTGTATAATTCACACTGCACTTCTTCCTACTGACTGCAATGTTTAATACTGTATTGGAATACCTGTTTTTGGTATTGTTGTCTTATAATGTCCCTGTGTTCTGGTCACTTTATATTAACTCTTCACTACTATTTGCCTGATGAAATCTGATGCTGGTAAAGTCCCTGTTGTGCTAATTCTATGTAATGTAATATTCCACTTGTATTTGCCTGATGTTCATGTATGTACCTTGTAATGTACCTTGTAATCTCCCGGGTCGCACCTGAAAATAGGCACTTGGCTGTCTAGTGTGCTTACCTGGTTAACAAAAGCAAATAAATAAATAAATACTCTTCACCAGTTGTTGTAACATGGATTATTTATTCAGTGAAACACTTTTTGGATTGTAAATGGAAACGGTATCACCAGCAGAAAAAGGGAGGTGGTATTTCCTCTGTATAGATAGCTAGTAAGACCCCACCTACTGTAGAATACTGTGTCCAGTTCTGGAGACCACTTCTCTGGAAGGACATAGACAGAGTGGAGGTGATCCAGAGGAGGGCAACTAAAATGGTGCAGGGTCTGCATCCAAAGCCCTACAAGGAGAGACTTAGGGACCTAAACATGTACACCCTAGAAAAGAAGCGAGGGGGGGAAATGATAGAGACCTTTAAATACCTCATGGGGGTAAATAAGGTACAGGGGGAGGGTTTTTTTTTCAGAAAAAAAGGTGCTCAAGGGCAAGGGGGCATGATAATAAGGTGGAGGGGTAGATTCAAGAAAAAATGTCAAGACGTACTTCACAGAAAGAGTGGTGGATTTCTGGAATAATCTTCCAGCGGAAGTGGTGTGGAGCAAAAACAGTGGTTGGGTTCAAGAATAAATGGGACAGGCATAATGGAATCTTAAGGAAAGGGAAGAGGGGGTGAGTGAATGGGACAGAGATCAAGCAAGATTTATGGTGATACTACAAGCAGGGAAAAATGGGCAGACTAGATGGGCCAAGTGGTCCTTATCTGCCAAGAAATTCTGTGTTTTTGTGCTTCTCCATCCAAGACACACTCTCTTTTATTCTCCTGGACTGCAAGCTTCTCCACAAAGCTCACCATTGTCTCTGAATCAGTGAAAATATGGATTTTGTTCTCCACAGTGACCTGTAGTTCGGCAGGAAAGAGGAGCTGTACCTGCAAACCTTTTTCTAATGATTTCTTTTACTGATTGTAGTTTTCCCTTTCTGTCCTGCATCTTGAGGAGAGGTCAGGAAAACAAAAACAGCTTGCTGTCCTCCAGACTATGTCACCGTGAGTTCTGGAGGCCTGCAAAAGTGGAATTCTTATCTCCAGGCTGGATGAAATTACAATAGCTGTCACCAGCCAACTCTCGGAGCCCTCCTGGAGTCTAGATCTTATTGGGATTACAAAGGTTTTCAGTAATTTAACCCCTAAATCTCTAGGTAACCAAGTCATCAAATGTATTTTGTCCAATGTGGCTAAAAGCACAGAATGGCCCACCAGAAGTAGGGGAAACCCCCAAATCCATGCATTACTCTGTCTCATGCCATCTTCCAGTGTCTACTTTGCTGTACAGATAACTAATGTCCTGGACCAGGCTCACATTTACTGCCACTTAATGCTCCTTACCCTGAATGAGCTCTGTAATCACCACCTTGTTCTCGACAATCCAGCCATTCATATTCCCCAGTCTAGGTTCCACCATCATATTATCCCCAGTAGCTTGAATCAGTTCCAGTATTTGTAGGATCTGGTCTTTGTTGCTCCTGGCTCCACCATGTTGCACAGGCTCTGCCAGATCAGCAGAAGCAGACAAATTAGTTGCAAAGAAGTAGGAATCCACAAACCCTGGGCGACTTGTTGTTTATTTTTCTTTTGACCTATTTTGTGCACCAGTATTGTAGCTCTCCAGTAATGCTATGAAGACCAGTAAACAGAACAGTAAATATATAAAATGTGTTGCATAGCACAATTGGAACTTGGAGCACTTAACAACTGCATCCATTCAGATGGCTGCTCCACATCATCCCCCCATGGCTTCCTATCAAAATACTGGCTTGCTACACATCCCTCCTATCTGACTGACCTACTGTCAGTATACTGTATATATCCCCTGTGCCTATTCACTCCACTCCTTGGACCTGTGCTCCTGTAGTGTTTTGTTTGTTTATTTTTGTTAACCGGGTATGTTCAATAAGCACTGTGTGCCCATTTTCAGGGACAACCCAAGTGCAAAGCACATTGTAAGATTACATATATAGATAAAATTGAGCATGTACAAAGGCATTTGTCATACAGTTAAAATTGCATGAGCTTGCTAGTTAGATTATAAAGCAATTTCATTTGCCAACAACCAGCAGGTGTTTCAAAGTATTTTCAAAACCATGCAATTTAAGGAAGATCATATATGAACTGGCAGGGTATTCCAAGTGTTTGTAGTACTATAACAAAAAGCACTCTGATCCAAACTGTGTTTTCCTAAGGTGTAAAGCGAGGTTACGGTTGACATTAGCTCTTGCTTTACCTTAGTCTGTTGGCATAATAAAGTAATAAGACCATTAGGCTCCTAGGGGTTACAGTATTTAAAATTTTCTAGGATAGTGTGTCCTGTAAATACTGTATTTGATTTGTTAATAGTAACTAGTTCAGTGTTTTGCAATGTCTACAGTGAGGGAATTGTAATCAGCCTTTAAACTAAAACAGCAGATCTGGCTTAAAAGGATATGCACCCTGGATAGTGCAGTTGGAGTTGTCAAAAAGTAAATCATTAGGCCACAGTCCACCATTTAAAGTATGCCTGTGCCATTGGGACTACTGAGGACTCTAGAATACTTTCATGCAATGGTATAGTATCCACAGGCACTTGTCTTCTGCTTTAATCATGGCGTCAGTGTCAGTTGTATGTGTAAGGACACTATCTCATCTTTTAACTATGTATATTTACATTTTTTAACTAATTCCAGACATTCATTGTGTCAAGTAAAACTCTGTACAGTATTTGTGGTAGTTTCAGATTATAGGTTGTGAACTACAACAAAAAAAAACACCTCATTGTCTTAGTGTTTAAAATTAGAAGGTGTGCTTTATTTAATCCAGTTCTGTAACGAGTCAAGGGGCTGGATTTCCAGAGAAGTGAGACTGCCGCAAGTTCTGCATGTACCAAATATGTGACACACTGGGTTTGCGGCAATCTAACGGGACTTTCCATCCAGTGTGGCAACTGATGCAAGTTAGTCCATCTTTTTGTGGTCTAACTTGCATCAATCCCTGAGACCGTTTTTATAGATTTTGTATCCAAGATAAGGCACCAGCTGCGGTAAACCTGGAAAACAGTTGCAACTGTGTCCAACCTTTGAAATTCAGGTTCAGTTGTGGCAAATGACATTGGCATAGTGGAAATTTCAAATTTTTGTGGCACAGGGCTTGGTGTAAAGCCTTGTACCACCCTTTGAAAATCCAAACCAAAGTCTTTTTGCAGACATGCATATACTGTACATAGAGAACAAGCAGGATGCCAGCAGTTGTATCGGGAGGTTCACGGGCTGAAACATCAAGTGAGCACTTTAATTTGCCTAACATCTAGAAGCAAAGAGACTGTACCTGTTTGAACTGCTGTCCCAATCAAGCAGTTTGCCGTTTGCTGCATTAGCCTACTTGACTGCAATCTCTGGTTGCACTGGGAGAGAGGGAACTTGGCGGTGAGTCAGTAACCATTTCAAGGACCACCCAGGAGGTGGGGCTACATACTATAAAGCCCCATACAGTGTGCACCTATATCAGCTGTGGAGAACATTCAGGATGCCAGCAGTTGTATCAGGACATTCACGGGCTGAAACATCAAGTGAACACTTTAATTTGCCTAACATCTAGAAGCAAAGAGACTGTACCTGTTTGAATTGCTATCCCAATCAAGCCGTTTGCTGCATTAGCCTACTTGACTGCAATCTCCGTTTGCACCAGGAGAGGGGAGACTTGGTGGTGAGTCAGTAACCATTTCAAGGACCACCGCGGAGGCGGGGCTATGTACTATAAAGCCCCACATGACGTGCTCTAGTGCGAGTGTGGGTGCAAGCATGAGTGACTTTGCCACTCGGGAGAGAAAAGCTCTTTGCATAATATAAAGACAGTACTGATTTAAATTATTATAATTTTAAATTACTAAAGGTAGCTGTTTACTGGTAGGTCAGTACGTAAATGAGGTTTTAAAACATTAGTGTGAATTTTCTAAAGGTTCATTTAAACTGTCAAATTGAATGTTTGGATATTTCTAGTACGCTTGTTTTAAATTTGGATTTATATGATTTTCTAAAGGTTCATTTACACTGTTAAATTGATTGCTTGGATATTTCTAGTAAGCTTGTTTTAAATTTGGATTTTGTTGTTTTTCTTTAAATTTATTGGTATATAGGATTTGGAAATAATAAATTATCAGTGTTTAAAATGTAGCCTAAATGTTACAAAAACAGAAAGGGCAAAACAGATGAGGATATATTGGCCATAAACTATCTTAAAGGGGCAGGGGACTGACAGCTGCATTAAAAGAAGAAATGGGTTTACAAATATATGGAAGGAATATAGGCTGCATGGTAAAACAAGAGTACAAAATCCTTATGCATTACATAAAACTTTATAGGAACCAGATGGAATCTGTTACATGTCCTTACTTATAATGGGAGGATGTAGAATTGAACCCTGGTCCAACCCAATCCAAAATTAAAATAATGCTTGACGATGCATGAAGTGTGGGACTTTAAAAGGACTTATTAACTTTAATGGTAGCAGAACAAAATCCAGATATACTTGATCTAACTGAGTCATGGTTAACTGAAAAAAATGGGAGACGATGAGTTCAGTCTGCCAGGATACCAACTATTGAGATCTGATAGATAAAAAATGAGCAGGAGGGGTAATGTTATATGTAAAACATAAATCTGGACAAACAACTGTGAATGCTTAAGGGGAGTGAATATAACATTGAATATCTGAGTGTTAGATTAGAAAAGCCAAAAATGGTTATTGCGGTAATGTACTCACCCCCTAGAAATAGACTGCAATCTATAGATAAGATTATAAACAAAATACATGACTGTATAGGTGATAAATTGGTGGTCCTAATGGGGGATTTAAATTGTGACTGGTTTGGACCAAGGGGGAGACAACTAAGAGAAGTTGTTTCGGTATCTGGAGTAACTCAGCACATAGAAGAGCCCACAAAATTTAGTAAAACATCAAAACAGGGTTCTGTGCTAGATGTATTATTTGTATCATCCCAAATTGAAATCGAAAATCTAGGAATCCTCTCTCCCTATTTGGGTGGACCATAATCCAATATGGATAAATATATCTATGACAAAAATCCAGACATCATCTGACTATACAAATTACACTTGGGTTAGAGACATGAGAAGATTTTCTGAGGATAGATTTTTACAAAGTGTTAGTACAGAAAGGTGGGAACGATGTAAATTAATACCTGACTTAGATCAATCAGTTAATTATTTTGTAGAGACCTTTAGAAATATTTGTGATATGCATGCCCCACGATGTAAGCAAAAATGTAAAATAACCAGGTTACCCTGGATAAATGAAAAACTTTTAAAATTAAGTAGAGTTAAAAATATAATTTGGAAGAAGGCCAAAAAGACAAAGTAAGATTGTGACTGGGAGCTTTTAAAACGAAGAGAAATGAGTGTAAAAAGTTGAGCAAGAAAGCAAAATCTTTGTATTAGAGGAAACAAATGGAGTGTCATAAAGATCCACGAAAATGTTGGCAAACCATAAATTATTTGTTGAATCCAGGTAGAAATGATACAACAAGGAAATTAAATGTAAAAGCTGGAGACAAAATTATAGAGGAACCAAAAGAAATGCTGAAGCTTTAAACCAATATTTTTGTTGACTTACCAGGCTATAATAAATAGACAAAATAAAGATCCAGGGGGAAAAGGAAGGAAGTCAAAATCAGCAAACTGCTTTACCATTGTTTAAATTTAAAATTCTCAAAATATCTGAGTTCTATAAAGGTTTAATAAATATAAATATTTATAAATCAACAGGCTTGGACTATTTAGATGGAAAATTCTTTAGGATGGCAGCATACCTTATAGCACCAATAGTTACTTATCTGTTTAACTGGAGTTTGAAAATGGGTTATTTTCCCTAGACCTGGAAAAGTAGTAAGATAATTTCAATATTTAAGGGAGGAGATGCTCTCAAATTAAATAATTATAGACTGATAGTCTTATTGTCTATTCTGTCCAAATGCTTAGACATGTCCACACTCAGCCACTGGAATATCTAGACAAACACAGTATATTGATGCCTCACCAGTCCGGATTCAGAAAAGGTTATTCTACTACATCAGCGTTGCAAGAATTTAATAACCTAATTTGTTCCTCTCTGGATTCCGGACTGGAGACTGCTGCAATTTATGTGGATTTGTCAAAGGCCTTTGACCTGGTGGACCACTCCCTCCTGCTGAATCGAATGGAGGCCCTGGGGATAATGGATGGGCCTTGGAGTTGGTTTCAGACTTACTTGGAGAGCCGCACTCAAAAGGTATCTGTTTCAGGAAATTTGCCAACTTCTAAAAAGGTGAGAAGAGGAGAATCTCAGGGGTAAATTCTAGGACCCCTGTTAATCTTACTGTTTCGTAATGATTTACCTAAATCAGTGCAGCACTCTCAGGTGAGGCTATATGTGGACAATACTATCTTGTTTGCTTTTGGAAACAGCGTCCAGAACCTCCAAATAAAGTAACAATCTGATTTTAACAGCTTGAGGGAGTGGTTCACCAGGTCAAAGCTCCAAATGAATTAAAAAAAAAAAATAAGCTGATACATTTAGCTCCCAAAAAGAATGCTGATCAGATTAAGATACAAATAAATCAAAATAAGTGCTTAGAACTTGTAAATAACTATTGTTATTTGGGGGTCATTTTTGACACATACTGTATTTCACTGCTTAGAAGCCTCGGCTTCTATTAATTCAATTAATTATGAGGTGCGCTTATATTTGAGGGTGGTCTCTAATTGGGGGTGGCTTCTATTAATAAAACTGTATTTTTTTTTTGTTTCAACTGTGTCAGGATGGCGAAGCATAAATGCTATGATCTTGAGTTTAAACTCTCTGTTGTTAACCGCGCTGAACGGGAGGGCAATCGTCCGGTTGCTGAGTCTCTGAAGCTGGACGAGAAGCAGATACGCGAGTGGCATAAAAACAAAGAATGGCTTCTGATGCTGGTGTCTGAAGCAGGCTGCTCTGAGAGTAACCGAAAGAGATGTAGGCTGGTGGGTGCTAGTCGTAAACCCTCATACCCAACCGAGGAGGAGAATCTTGCTAACTGGATTTCTGCCCAGAGAGATCAGCATCTCAGGGTTACCCGTAAGGCAATAGCTATGATAGCAGCTTCCCTGATTAATAACCCAGAATTTAAAGCTAGCTGTGGATGGGTTGACCAGTTTCTGTCATGGTGGGGCTTTACCATTTGCCAGCGCACCACAGTAGGACAGCGTCTACCAAAGGACTACATCCCTAAAGTCACTGAGTTTGTAGTTTTCTGCGTGAAGCAGATTTTAATAAAGAATATTCCTTTCAATTGTGTGGGAGATATGGATGAGACTGATGTATGGGCAGACATGCCTGGTGAAAAAACGGTGGATGTCATTGGCGCAAAATCGGTCCCCCTCCTCACTACTGGTCATGAAAAACAATGAATTACTGTCTGTCTAGCTGCTATGGCAGATGGTCAAAAACTCCCTCCTTTCATCATTTTTAAGGGCAAAAGAATGCCAAAGGAGATTTCTGGAGTTACCGGAGTTATAGTGGCAATGTCAGAAAATGGGTGGATGAACGAAGGGCTTACTCTACAGTGGGTAGATACAGTATGGGGTGGACAAGCATTCCACAAAAGGATGTTGGTGTGGGACACTTTCCACTGCCATGTTTCACCCGCTGTCAAGCAGAGACAAAAAAAATAAATAAATAATGTCATGGCAGCAATACCTGGTGGCTGTACAAAACTTCTGCAGCCCGCTGATGTGTCCCGGAATGCCCCATTCAAATCACGGTATCATGAGAGTTATGATATGTGGCTCTCCACTGAAGAAAGACAGCTTACTGCCTGCAAAAACCCCAAAGCACCATCTAAATTAAGAATGTTGGAGTGGGTCAAAGATGCCTGGGGTGCTGTCACAAAAGAGAATATCAAAAACTCTTTTACCGTTTGCGGCATCACATCCACTGATTTAGACAGCATATGTGCACAAGAAAAGAGGGTGTAGCTGCTGAAGCTCGGAAGCCCATTACTGAAAAGCTCGCATTTCTGTATGCAGGTATGAATGAAGGACATTTTATTTTGTAATAACAAAAGTCTTTGTTGTACGCTAACCATTTTTTTTCTCAATCAGGAGCTGACACCATACAGGCGCAGGATTTGCAGGATCCTACTGTATTCATTCTGGAGGAGCCAGAAGCTAGTGGCTCAGAAGCTGATGCTGACCCTGACAGAAAAGATGAAGCAGATTAAAATCCCTTAGCTCGAAGACTTTTACTTGCATTAAAAAAAAATGAGAGGCAGTAAAGCAACAGAAAACCAAATTGTTTTGTCTTCTTCATTCATTCTGAGCGTGGCCATGGTAACGACGTTGGTTCTGAGTTGCGCGATGATGCAGTAGCAACCAGAGACCACATGGTAGCAACCCGTCATAGAAACTTGCTAGCGCGAGTGAAGTTACCATTCGGCTGTTTGTTTGGAGGTGCTGAGATCGTCAGTAATTTGGATTCCTAAATCCACAGAGTATTCTTTTAGTGGGTTACTCTTCCTTACATTCATCACTTAGCTGTTTACAGTGGGCATACATGAGGTCAATTTGTGGTGCAGTAGCAGAGAAAGCTACTGATTTTACCAATACCAGTGTGCTAGTTACCAGGCTTGTATATGAGGGCGGCTTCTATTGCAATAAATAAAAAGAGCATGCGGCTTCAATTTGAGGGCGGGTACTATTTGAGGGTGGCTACAAAATGGTGAAATACGGTAAATGACTTTTGAAAATCATATAAATTCAGTAATTGGTAAATTGAATAAAAAACTGGGCACTTTACATTGTACAACAACCGTTATAAGCAGGGATGATCAGAAAAAATGGTCCAAACAATTAATTATTCCAACTCTGGTGCATGGTGAATTGGTATATAAGACAGCAAATAAAAAAATGTTGCACAGATTAGATAGAACCCAATATAGAATAGCCAGGTATGTCCTAAAATGTAAAATGAATATGCACCATTGTACATTTTTCTCTATACTAAACTGGCAGACTTTGCACATAAACGATAGAAAAACTTGGTCAAAAATAATATATAAATATCAGAACTGCTACCCAGAACATTATATTATTAAAGCTATATTTGACAGAGAAATCAAAATTTCTATCAAGATACAAAGAGATCAGTCCTTGTAAATAAAATAATAATGCCTAAGACTAACATGCATTTGTCAATGCCGAATGTTGGCTTTCTGGCATTGACATCGGTAGTGCAAGAGCTAGAAATGCAAAATAGGAATGGCAGTGAAGTATTGAACTAATGCCTACATTCCCCACAGAGACTGAAAGGCATTGGGAATGTGGCTTTGGGTATTATAACTCTTACGCCATTCCCACCTCACCCCATCCAGCGAAGCGACCAGGTGTTGGGTGTGCATTGGGAGTCTTCAGCCCTTATGCTCACCCCATTCCATAAGGAAATAAGCTGAGATGAGTGCAGTATAGGAGAATGGGGGAAATTAGGGTGACAGAACCCAAGGCACACCTCAATGTATGTCAGTGGCTGTAGGATGTGGGTGGGGTAGAATTCTACAAACATTATCGCCGATGAACCCAAGTTACGTCCTCGACACCAGTCAGTCTGTACAGGGTGGATGTATGGTTGGAAACCTTAATGCCCTGGGTGTTTGCTGGTATTTTCACTCCAAATTTTCAACATTGGCTTTTTGGGACCCCACCTCATGAATAGTGGCACTATCATTTCATTACTCAATCCTGAAAGGTGATTTCGTACAGCAACTGCGCCATTGGGAGCCACTGGTGCAGAAACACATTTCAGGTAGAATGCAAAAAATTACAGCTGTACTGTTCGTGAGGAGGAGTAAAAAAAATGGCAATGTTGAAAATCTCGAGAGAAAATATGAAAATTTTGCAAACTTATGAGCTTGCGTAGATACTGCCCAGTGCTCGCCCGTAATGCGGTCACTTTTGGGACTTTTATTACCAAATTTTCAGCATGGGCATTTTGGGACCCCACCTCATGAACAGTGGCACTATCATTTCATTACTCAATCCTGAAAGGTGATTTCGTACAGCAACTGCGCCATTGGGAGCCACTGGTGCAGAAACACATTTTAGGTAGAATGCAAAAAATTACAGCTGTACTGTTCGTGAGGAGGAGTAAAAAAAATGGCAATGTTGAAAATCTGGAGAGAAAATATGAAAATTTTGCAAACTTATGAGCTTGCATAGATACTGCCCAGTGCTTGCCCATAATGCGGTCACTTTTGGGACTTTTTTTACCAAATTTTCAGCATGGGCATTTTGGGACCTCTCCTCATGAAGAGTGGCACTGCGATTTTTGTTACTGTGTCCCGAAAGTTGATTACTTTGTGACGGCGCCCGTGTGCTCCACAGGTGAAAACATGTTTGACAGGATGTGAAAATGACAGCTATATTGTTTATAAGGAGGTGTTAAAAATTGCAATGTTGAAAATCTGGGTGAAAATATAAAAACTGTGAGTTACAATGTGCGAAGAAACTGCACAACGCACGCTGGTAACACGGTCACCTTTTGGAATTTTTTCACCAAATTTGTAACACGGGCTTTTTAGGACCTCTCCTCATGAACACTGGCACTGTTGTTTTGTTAATCATTCCGGAAAGGTGATCCCATGCAGTGACAGTGAAATCACCTTTTGGGACCGAGAAACGAAATGACAGTTACATGTTCACCAGGTGGGGTCCCAAGAACCCCATGTTGAAAATTTGGGCCAAAAGTCCTAAAAGTGGCTAAAATATCAACCTAAGTTGAACCTCCCATTATAAAGCTTATTGTCATTTCTTCAGTTCGCAGTTTGGCTTTGAAGAGTGCAGATGTGTCCCCCTTCAGAGAAGATCATGGCTCCCTACCTCCAGAGGGTAACTATGAGTGAGGGGGGGGTGCAGGGAGGTGGGTGCGCAGAGGGGTGTGTGGATGGGGAGGGATGAGGAGACAACAGTGGACCATTATCTGCGTGCGGTAAAAAAAAAAACAGACCACAAGGGGTAGGTTTTCTTTTTTCAAACAGATTAAAAAAAAAATGGCAAATAGGGCTGGGCTCCCAGTGTGCCACAATTCAGGGAGGGGGACCACATCTGACACCGGGAGTGGGCATCCCGATGTTGGAAAGGGGATATTATTTAACCAGAAAAAACACACTAAGGGGGGGGGATGCCGACATAGGGATTGGGCACCCCAATTTTGGCTTTTCAGGAGTGTGTGGCAGGTGGCAGGAGCTGCCATGTTAGGTATGCCACATAATGGGGGGGATTGAGCACCCCAAAGTCAGGATTGTGTGGCAGACGGCAGGAGCCACCTCCATATGTATTTCAATGGTTCATCAGGAATGGCACATAATGGAGGTGTGTCAGGTCTGCTGCTGCAATGACGAGCATGTCTCTCCTTGCAGTGGCAGGTTCGTTTCAAGGTGGTGGCACTCCCTGAAACTGCTGTCATCAGCAGTATGCTCACTGGTTGGCAGCTGAGGGACACAACGACTAAAGCATTCCCTGGATTCGCCACAACACTGACACACCTTTGAAAGTGCTACTACTGTGCTACTACTGCAAGATGTTGCTTGCGCATGCGCATAAGCCAACATTAAGATAAATATGGTATAAAAACTTTGCGATCACAGGCAGCAAAAGCCTGGAATGTGTTGTCTTACACAGACCATATGTCTTCTTCTTATGAGATGTTCTCCCTAGAGTTAAATGAGTCACATAAGTTCCATTGTTCTTGTAAATCGTAAATAAATTAGTGAATTTAGTACATAGCACATTATATTTAATATCTTGAGTAAATATGTGATTGTATGTTTTCCCTTCCCCTTTTATATCCGAGTTGTTATTGCGTATAATTTTTGTATTTATTAGAATGTGTAACTAAATGTAATTAAATGTTGTATGTATAATTGTAATTGTATAATGTAAATGTGTTTTGTCAAGAAACATGACCACTGACAGGACTGTCTTGAAAACAAGGTTGTATAACCTTAAAGACATGATTTATGCCTGTATAAAAATAAAGATTTTATCTATCTACATGCACTAGCTGAATTAATACCTTTATCTCATGTACAGATGATAGCGTCATCTGCATAAAGTAAAGTAGAAGTAGCTTTGCAAGTGGCAGGGAGATTATAAAGACTGAACAGCACTGGGCCCAGGACAGAACCCTGGGGTACCCCAATGCTGCTCTTTTTATATGCTGAACAATTATCACCTATTTATGTCTGGCTATCTTCCCCCCCTCCCCTCCCCTCCACATAACTTGCAAACTAATTCAGGAGAGGTTCAGAAAGCCCCACAACCTTAAACGTAGAAAGCAGTAACCTTTAGAAAACATAGAAAGCAGCAACCTTTAGAAAACAATCAGTATACGCACAAAGAACAGAAAAATCCACACCAACTGCAGTTTGCAAATAACCTTTTCATAAAAAGATAGAACATGATGCCAGAAAAAGACGTAGCAGCCCGTCAAATCTGTGTACCCTACCTATTTGGGGCTGGCAGTACAGCCTAGGGGTTAGAGTAATGAGCTGTGAATGAGTTTGGTACACCCAGCAAACCTGGGTTTGATCCCCACAACTTCCACTTGCATACTGTGACTCTGAACAAGTCACTTAACCCATCAGTGCTCCAGGTCACCCTTGAAAACAGGCACTTGTGCCTAGCAGGCCTTACCCGGTTACGAAAGACTAAAATAAATGAAAAATTAATATTTCTCCTATGTTGGCCCTGTGGCTGTGCCCATCCTTTTCTATTTGCTCACTACTCCCTTACTACAGCTTTGTGCCAGTCTCAGCCTAAATAGATAAGAGAGACAGACAGACAGATGATACAGAAGACAGACAGACAGAAAGATAGATTTTTATTTATTTAGCACCTTTCCTGAGCTCAGAGTGCGTCACGGTTCTTAAACAGTCACGATATCAAAGCAGCAAATATAATAAAGTTTCAAAGATCAAATGATTAAACTTTAGTCGAAATAAATAATCACAGAGTCTATCAATGTCCTGAAAAAGCCATTCTAAATAACCAGATCTTCAGTTTGGATTTAAAGCTTTTGAATGAACAGACAGAACAGATAGATCTCGGGACTATTCCAAAGTCTTGTTGTGACAACAGAGAAAGCATGGTCACTGCAAACCTCAATGGTGGGACTATCAAACGTCCTTGGGTTTCCAAGCAAAGGACTTTGCTGCCCTGAGAATCTTCCTGGTGGACTGCAAGTAGCTCTCAAATGTAGAAGAAACCCTGAAGCCACCTATAGGCTGGGAGGGGAGTTGCTGGCAGTCACAAGGGAAGAAAGAGACTTGGGCATCATCATCACAGATGACCTGAAATCATCCAAGCAGACCACTAAAGCAGTAGGTAAGGCTAGAGGGATGTTGGGGTGTATTAGTAGGGGTATCACAAGTCATAAGAGGGAGGTAATAATCCCTCTTTACAAGACACTGGTTAGGCCCCATCTGGAGTACTGCGTGCAGTACTGGAGGCCGCATCTACACAAGGACATTAACAAAATGGAGGCAGTCCAGAGAAGAGCAACCAAAATGGTGCAGGGACTGCATCAGAGAACACATGAGGACAAATTAATGGAGCTCAATATGTATACCCTAGAGCAAAGACAGGATAGAGGTGATGTGATCGAAACATTCAAACACCTTAAGGGCATTAACAAGGTGAAAGAGTCTAACATGTTTCAATATAAGAAAAACAGCAAGACAAGAGGACATAGCATGAAAGTAGAGGGAGGCCGATTAAGGGGTAATGTGAGGAAGTTCTTTTTCACAGAAAGGGTGGTGGATGTATGGAACAGCCTACCTCAGGAAGTGGTGGATATGAATACAGTGCAGGGATTCAAACAGGCATGGGATAGGCATAAGGGAGCAATGCAGATGAGTATGACTAGATAGGCCATTGACAGAGTAAAGGCTTATGGCACATTCATAAGGTAGAAAAAATGGGCAAACCGGATGGGCCTTGCCGTCCTTATCTGCCATCATTTTCTAGATTTCTATGTTGAGGTGGGCCCAGTCCACTTACAGCCTTGTATACCAGCAAAATAATAATTTTGCTGGTGTATCCTGTCTGATTTCATCAATGTCTTGTTGTACTATGTTGTGGATTTCAAACTGTTTAACATTATCGCCCTGAGGGCCTTTTCCTCTCCTGTGCTTTTACACACAATTCCTCCATCTGGTATTGGGTTCCCAGGTTTTCGTTCCCTATGTGCATTGCCTTACATTTTCACGCATCAATGTTCAGCTGCCAGATCTTGGACCATTTTCCAGCCTACCCAGTTCCTCTTTTAGTATCTTAATCCCATCCTTGCCATTGACCCCTAGCACAGATCTTGCCTTATTCACCTACCCTTATGCCACAGATGAATATGTTAAAGAAGACAGGCCCCAGGACCAAGCCCTGTGGTACCCCACTTGTTACCACTGACATCCAATAACTCACCATTTACCACTCCTCTCTATGCCCTCCACCTCAGTCATCCTTTTACCCATGTTGCTGTCTTTTCTTCCTCACCAGGGTGGACAAGTGGACAGAGTGGAGGTGGTCCAGAGGAGGGCTACCGAGGTGGTGCAGGGTCTGCATCAGAAGCCCTTCAAGGAGAGGCTAACAGAGTGCAATATGTACTCATGAGAGGAGGGAGAGGGGGATATGGTAGAGACCTTTAAATACTTCATGGGGTAATAGGGTGCAGGAGGGGAGTATTTTCCAGAAAAAAGAGGTGCTCTAGAACAAGAGGACAGGCTATGAAGCTGGAATGGGTGGATTCAGGAGAGATGTGGGAAAGTGCTTCTTCATGGAGGGAGTGGTGGATTCCTGGAACAGCCTTCCTTCAGAGGTGGTAGGGGGGCAACAACAGTGATGGTGTTCAAAGATGCCTGGGATAGGCATGGGGGAGTCATAGGGGTGGGGAAGGCATGAGAGATAGTGCCGTTGATCAAGGAGGTTCTACAGCAAACAAAAAAAAAGGTAGAAAAATAGTTGGCAGACTGGAAAGACCAAGTAGCCCCTATCTGCTATCAGATTCTACATTTCTGTTTCTAAGGTACTACGGTTTCCTTGACCAGACTCCTGTGGGGGACTGAAACAAAGGCCTTACTGAAGTCCAAGTACAGTATTTTGTCTTCCTGATCCAACTATGCTCCCTTCATTGTAAATAACTCAACTATATAATGAAAGCCTCCTAACATGCTTTCACCAGGAACTGGTTCCTTGCACTTGCTATGACTGGGACTCTCCAGTCCATGTCTGGTGTATTAATACCTCCCTAGACCCTACTAATTACCTCCCCTCGTTCCCTCTCCACTCCCTGTCCCTGCCATGGTGGCCTGTACACCATCCCAGTTCTGATTTGTTTCTCCTTCCCCATTGTTATTTGTACCCACAGAGTCCCTAACCCCTGTGAATTCCCCCAGATTGTTTAGTGCCATGGCCTCAATGCCCTCTATAACACAGAGTGCCGCACCCCATCCTTGCCCTTTACCTTCTGAATTGCCAGTGTCTCTGTGACAGCCACCTGGTCAAGTTTCCTTTCTGCTACTAGTGCATGTAGTTCTGACATCTTGTTTCCTAGTCTTCTTGTCTTAGTGCACACCATCCTCCAGTATGTGGCCTCCCCATTCCTCTTCCCTTCTCACTAATGTTAAACTTGTTGAAACTTATATTTGGTGGGGGCAGGCTGGTAGGGTGCCCCATGGGTTCCTCGCTGCTACATCTCTGCTTGCCAATCCTTTGTTTTTCAATGAGACTGCCTCCCTTTGCAACTCCCTTCCTACTGACATCTGCAATTTTTCTCCTACTCCTCTCATAAACAACTCTCAGAACTCGTTACACCACAGTGTGTCCATGCATCTAGCTTCCCTTCGCTTACTTGCTGCCTATATCTCACTTTCTCTCCCCTCCCCAGGTTGTCTAGGTACCAAGTTCTCTTACGTTAACTACACTCATGTCTTCTGCTTGGTGGGTGCCTAACCCCCAACCTTTCACAGCTGTATAGTTGTTACTGCCACCTTGAAGATTCAGCTGCACTTCCTCAAATGTTCTGTGACCTTGCAATTGGCAGTTACTCTCGGCACTGCATTGTACATCGTTCCCACTCTCTCCCCCCTCCTCCACCCTCTTTTGCTCAGTGTGCCTTACCGAGTTACCAATTTCTAATTAAATAAGTAAATACTGTATAGCAGTTTATATTCACTCCCTTTATATTTAGTGCTCCAAGTATACCCCCACATATTCACTTCCTCTTATTTTCACTGTCTGAACACTAGTGCTACTATTTATAGTGATCTACCTAATATTCACTGTCTTTTTATTTTCACTCTAATATGGAACCAGTGAATATAGTGAAAATAAAATGACAGTGAATATTTCCTGTTATACAGTAAATAATGATTGAAACGTTCCCACCATACAAAAGAGTGCAGTGGTGTATTCTGGGACTTGTCTTACTGTAGCTCAGGCTATGAAAAGAAAGTGCTGTACATTTCCACAAGAACTTAGACTGCTGAATTGTTTCAGTTCCTCCATCAAGAAGAGGTGCAAAGGATTCAAACACTATGCAGCCCAGACAGTTTACATCTACATTGCAAGATATCTTGGTTCTACAAAGCTTCCAAAACAGTTTAGAAATGTTGAGTGCAAAGGTGAGCGATAGACTTTCTGGAAATGGTAATATCATGCACCTGCAAGGAGAAGGAGATAGACATGCCGCTAAGAGCACATTCATTAAGCAGTGTTAGGATTGGGTAGACATGGAGTCTGCACTACCCTCTCATCCACCAAAAGTGGTCCCTCCATGAAAGGGCTGAGGCACACTGGTGAGTTGGCTGCCTGTGCTGTACCTGCTAAGTTGACTTTGGATGTGTGCTTTGCACAATGGCATGAAAAGGCCATGAATACGAAAGCTTTGACCACTACAAATTATGGTCTACCAAAGATGCCACATAGATCCCAAAGTTGAAGACACTTTTTTACACCTTAGTGTTCTGCTACTATAACATCTGTCGACCCATGAACTAAAAAAAATAATTTTCAATGAAATTGTATTTTCAGATGAATGAATCACATGACGGGACATATTTATTTCACAGTGGATATAAGGACTTTGAAAAGTTCAACCAAATTATGATGTGGGAAGGACAGGAGTAAGTATTTGTTTCCCTTCTGTGTTTGCCAAATGTTTATATTTTCAATCATTTCATTATATATTTTTGCGGGGGAGAGGGTTTAGCTGATCTGGTACCTCTCAACTGTCCTACATTACAAGGGATATCCCTCATTTTACCACTCAGAAATGCTCTGTCAGACACAGAACAGATCCTGCTGCCTAATTATATAAACTCATACTTTAAATTAGAAATATATAATACTCTATGAAGCTAAATCAAAATGACTTTTGCACAAACAAAAGCACTGATTTCCAGTGTTCTATACTTGTATCTACGTGATTTGGTATATGTAACCCAGATATGTCCATAAGTTCAATGTGCTTATGCAACTGGATGAGATGAGATGATGCTTGTGTAACTTGATTTCCTTTTTTGGCTTTCCACCTCTCTATCCATGGGATATACCACCCTGTAGGGGTACGATGCAAGAAACCCTAGAGGAAGGTTCCCCCCTACAGGTGCCGCGGGAATGAATTCGTCGGCTAAAGGTAGGTTAGGAAGAAGCCCATGGGTAAGAGAAATGAGCCGCTGGAGGAGGAGGAGGGGTGGATGGTGGGCAATGAAAAAAAAAAATCCTGGTGAGGCCCAGGATGTGTGACCTTTGAAGCCCGATGGGGGAGTGACGCTGTTGATCCGCCCATCGAACCTCGGGCTTAAAGCCCTCCCATTCAATGTGCTTACGCAACTGGATGAGATGAGATGATGCTTGTGTAACTTGATTTGATTTGTGGCTTTCCACCTCTCTATCCGTGGGATATACCACCCTGTAGGGGTATGACACAAGGAACCCTAGAGGAGGGTCCCCCCTTACAGGTGCCATGGGAAATAATGTGTCGGCTAAAGGTAGGTTAGGAAGAAGCCCAAAAAGAACACCCAAAGATGTCGAGCTTCGAAAAGGCAAGGATGATGAATGAATTCTGAGATGATGATAAGGGCTGATGGAGAGAGGGTAAAGCCGGGGCCACCATTCTCCTCCATCCAACAGCAGAACCTAACTAACTAACCGAAGAAAGCACTAACTCTAACTAATATTTTGACCATTGGCACGGAGGAGTGGAAAACCCCCCTTTGAGTAGGAAATCTCTTGGGATCCAAGGCCTAGGTCACCTTCCCTCCAGGCTGATGACGTTTGATTTGAGGACATATGTCGGTAAAGAGAATGGTTCATTAATGAGGGATATGAGTAGGGAGGATGATGACAGGATAGGGAAAAAACTCCAAAGAAGCACAGATTAAAGAAGGAACATGAGGCAGCAGGGACCCAAGAAGGGTATGCTCGAGTAGTCGATGGGAGGGAGTAGATCCATTTAGAAGTCAGAGGAGCAAGGCATATCCAGATATGCTCATGAGGAGACTCCAGATGTGTTCACGAGGAGACAGAGGATAATGCAGACTGGCTTGTTTGAGCAATGCGAGTGAGCAGACACTGAGGCTGATGAGGCATGCTTGATTATGTGATGTGAATGATTAGACCGTGAACGATTAGACCCTGAGGTTGTAGTCGCTGAGGCAGCATTGGATTCAATTATAGGAATGCTCAAGTAAGTGATGTAAATAGATAAACCTTGAGGTAAGGATGAGTGGATGATGACTGGAGTTATGAGCTCGATACATGTGGCAGGATGGCTGCGGGTCAATGAGTCAATGGGGTAGCGGAGGACCCAGCTGGTACGGGATGAGAACTGCAGTAGGACAAGGTGGATGAGGCCGGATGGAATCAGCCAGCACATATATCGAAGGATAGGTATGCCAAAAAATTAATATCGAGCGTAGGCCAGATGGAGACTGCAGAGGTATACTGATGGGTCAGCCAAGGCAGACCGAGCAAGCGATGGAGGAAATGAGCAGGGTGGTGCGAGGCATCGTAGAGCTGAGAGGGCTAAAGGAGGGAGGACAGATGAGAAATGGAGGACATGAGGGTGAAAGACTGGATGGGGCGGAGGGAGAGACAACGCAAATCAGACCCCCAAGTGTACCTCAGGTCGAGGGACAGCCCTCATTGTGCCCCCTAAAGGTGTTATGTCTCATGGCTGACCCTCATGGAAAAGGTGCTGCCCACTGAGAATGCACTGTAACGGCAGACTGAAAAGAAGAAGGACAAAATATGGCAAAATACTAAATCCAAACAAACTATGCACAAGGAAACACATGGGAGCCAGAGGGAGCAATAGCCAGCAACACCCACAGAAACATACCCCACAACAGCTATGAAAGTCGCAGAGCACTAGGAGTTGAAAATACAGAGGTACCCACGCTTCGCAGAGGGCTTCAGACATTCTTAAAATGGTACAGCAGAATCGGGGCAGCTGAGCAGAGGGGCCAAACAGTGCAACCCCAAATGAAAGCCAGGGAAGCCCAAGGCAGAGAAAATGCAACTGGAAGGAAGGCTGCTGGGCAGTTCCAAGTGGTGAGAATTGAGGAAAGAGCTGAGGCAGGTCCAGATCGCATGGCTGGAGACTACTGCAGATGGAGAGGGGACTCAGAAGAGGAAAGGAACAGGACCAGCCCAGGTGGTGAGGAGCTACACAAAAGCACCGATACAGGAACAGAATGGCTGACTGAATGAGTAACAGCTGTGGCAAAGTAAGCCCAGCTGCAGCAGAGTGAGCCCAAAGGGGGGGGACAAAATGAGAAAGCACCAGCCAGACCTACAGCCAAGGACCGGAGAAGCACAGCAGAACAAGATGGGGTAGGAAACCCAGAAACGAAGAAGCAGGGGGGTGGAGAGAGAGCTACCGAACCAGTGGCAGCAGGAAGGAATGAGGCAGCGAGATGCTAGACGAGCTGCAGGGAAAAGCGAATGAACCCGCAGCCGGAGGCGCTGCAAAAACACAGTAACAATGGAGAGGCAAGAGACATGAAGGAATGAGGTAGGAGAAATGGCACCTCTGGCCGCAGTGAAAAGACAAATCCTGGCGAGGCCCAGGATGTATGACTTTTAAGACCGATGGGGAGTGACGTTGTTGCTCAGCCCATCGAACCTCGGGCTTAAAGCCCTCCCATTATAAAAAAAAAAAACAGTCAAACTTGTGGCCATTAGCCACTTAAAAATCCTCACTGGTCACTAAAGTGACTTGGAGAAGCTGACAAGAAGGGCATTTCTGTCACACAGTCATGTGTTAATATTGTCCCACATTTTGAGTGTCAGTGTCCCATACTTCAGTGACAAAAGGTTACATAGAATGTGTCAGCAGAAAAGGACTGGTAGACCCATCTTGCCCTATTTTCCCTACCTATTACTACACTCTGGACCCTCTTTGGCAAGAGGTGTCCCTCCATTCCTCCTCCCTTACCTCTACTTGTTACACACATGTGCTTATTCCATGCATGTTTGAAGCTCCCCACTGTCTTCACCACTACCACCTTATCTGGCAGACTGTTCCAGGTGTCCACTACTCTTTCTGTGAAAAAGTATTTCCTGACATCTTTCTTACACTAACCCCCACACACACACAGCAAGCTTCATAGCATGCACCCATGTTCTGGTACTCCTCCTCTTCCTGTGAAAGAGACTCCCCTCTTGCACCATGTTCACCACAATGCGGTATTTATTGGACTCAGTCATGTCCCCTCTCACTCTCCTCTCCTCAAGGGAGTACATCAAATCAAATCATCTTTATTTTTATAGTGCCTTTTGAAATCAAGGAGCTGCACATAAAATCAAGTATAAATATCAGATAAAAACAAGAACAATAAATAACAAATTTAGTCATTATTGGGGAAAGCTAAATTAAATATGTTTTTAACTCAATTTTAAATCTATCAATGATCAGGCATTCTCTTAACTGATGAGGTAGAAAATTCCACAAGGTTGGGGCCAAAAAAGAAAAAGCACAGGCACCAGATGTTTTTAACCGCACCGTGGGAATCTCTAGCAATCCCTCGTCGGTGGATCAGAGAGGACAGAGTGGGCAGTAGGGTACCAGGAGGTCTTGCAGGTAACCAGGTCCCTGATCAAGTAGGGCTTTGAAGGATAGCAAGCCAACCTTAAAGGTGATCCGCCACTAAACAGGCAGCCTGTGCAGCTCACACAGCACAAGCTTAATATGACTGGACCTAGATGTCCCAGTCAAAAGCCTGGCTGCCACGTTCTGCACCAGCTGCAAGCAGCAGCTATCAACCCCTGAAAGCCCTAGGTAGAGGGAATTGCAGTAATCAAGGCGGGTAGTGACAAAGGCATGAACCAGTGTTGGAAGATCATCTGGAGGAACCAAGTGTTTCACCCGAGTGATATTCCTCAGATGACAAAAAGAAGATTTGATGACAGCTGACACCTGACATTTCAGTGTCAGGCCATCATCAAAAATAACCCCCAGATTACTCACGCTAACCCCCAGGTTGGCTGTACACCAACGATCAATAAATCTGATGCCTGTCCAGCCCCCAAACCTGGCCTGGACGTCCAGGGTCTACTACCAACACTTCAGTCTTATCTGGTTTCAGTCTCAGCCAGCTGGTACTCATTCAGGTTCTGATCTCAGTAAGGGTTATTTAGCACAGAGACTGCATCAGTCTGTCCAGGCAGAAAAGACATATACAGTTGAGTGTCATCTGCATAGTAGTGAAAACTCAAACTGCATCACCTGATTATATCTCCCAATGGCAGCATGTACACTGCAAACAACATGGGGGCCAGAACGGAGCCATGCAGCACCCCACAGGGCAGGGGGTGAGTGCCAGAGGAATAAATTCCAGTGGCAGCTCTCTGAGACTTGTCCACGCGGAATGATTGAAATCATTTGAGAACTGTACCAGACAGCCCACAAAGGAGCCACAGGCACTCCAGCAGCACACCATGGTCTACAGTGTCAAATGCTGCAGAGAGATCAAGAAGGACCAGAATGGTACGTGCCTTTCAATCTCTCACCATTAGAAGGTCATTCAGTACTCAGACAAGTGCAGTCTCAGTGATATGCTTCTTCTTAAATCTGAACTGGAGAGTATCATAGACATTGTGAGTTACAAGGTGATTATCCAGTTGCAGCGCAACCACCTTCTCAGTAACCTTACCGACAAACGGCAGATTAGAGGGAGGCCGGAAGTTAGTTAGACAGTCTGGATTCAAGGAGGCTTTCTTAAGGAGTGGTCAGACGATTGCATCCTTGAAGGGATCTGGAAAGACCCCCCTCTCCAAGGAACTCTAGACAATTTCAGCAAGGATCGTGCAGATGACATCTACATATCCCACTAAAAGTGGTGTAGGGCCTGGATCCAAACTACAGCTGGTTGGACGCAGTTTCTGGATGATCTTCACAATGTCTATGAATTCTGGCCAGCAGAAATCTGACCAGACAGACCAAGTGCATGCCACCTCCTGCCGATCTCCACAATCCCTTGTAGGAGAGGCCAGGCCAATGCCAGACCTGATGCTGGCAACCCTATCTGTGAAGAATTGAGCGAACTCCTTGCATTTCAACTGAGAAAAGGCTTCGCTGGGCTGGAGACAGATTGGATTGCACAATCTGTCAGCGGTCTGAAAAGCTGAGCCAGTCGATTTTACGCAACAGAAATCTCCCTAGACAAGAACTCTGCTTTCTTACGAGTGATTTCTAACTGACAGCCATCATAATGTGCTATCAACCTAAGCCTATCAGCATCCAGGCCGGACTTTCACCAGGTTCTCTCCATCCTTCAACCTACTCACCTCAGCTCCTTCAAGGAACCATCAAACCAAGGGTTCCTTGGGCGAAGAGTGAGGGGTCAAACACAAACAGAAGCAATCTTGTCCAGGGAATCTACAACAGCCTTATTATAGGCCAATATGAGATCACCTGGACTCATGCATTCACCCGACAGACCTGATAGATCCAATACCATCGATAGATCAGTAGGGGTAACTCCCCTTAAAGGGCGGTACTGAACCATCTCTGTAGGGGCAGACCTATTAGAGGGGACACCGAAGCTGAACCTTATCGTGTGATGGTCAAACCAACTGACTGGTTCCACCCTCAAATCAGTTATCTCCATGCCCAGAAGAAAAACCAGATCCAATGAGTGACCCCCCCCCATATGGGTAGAGGAGGTAACTACCTGTGTGAGGCCCAGCATTGTCGTCAGCTGGAGAAGATTTTGACCAAAATGCAAGAGTTCATCGTCAACCCAGACACTGAAGTCCCCAGGATTATCCATCTGGGGGACCTCAACAGCATGTCGACGATGAAGTCCACTATCTCCTGCAGGAATTTTCCACCATCTCCTGGTAGATGGTAGATGAGGAGTATCCTGCAACCTATACCCTCTCCCAGGATATACTCGAAGGATCTGGTACATCCTAATTGCACATCCACAAGGCCCAGCTCCATCTTAACTATAATGGCCACACTCCCACCCGTACGATCCAGCCTTGGGCGATGTATCACCGAGAAACCGGCCGGACCTGCAGAAGATAATACAGTGCCTGCATTTTCATCCAACCAGGTCTCAGTGATGCAAGCCACATCTGTTGTTCCAACAAGATCAGCTATAATAGCTGTCTTGTTCTTAATAGATCTGGCATTGCATAACACCGCCCAGGTAGGATGAGTTGTCGGGGAAGACCTCAGCACCTGCCTGCTAACTTTGGAGCCCTTGGGCATGGGTACAAGACAGGAAGGACCTCTGTCCTGACTCCATTTCACCCCAGGGTGCCTCCTGGACCCCACAACCCCTATCTGCTCTCCCCTTTCCCCTCCCCCTACCAGGCCCAGCTCTCCCACTTCTTCTGCGCTTCCTAAATATCCCCAAAGCACAAAACCTAAAATAGGTGTCAGATGATAACAGGGGACACTCAAAGGGACATAATTCCCTGTGCCTAGTGGGAGAGTAATGCCTGACCATTGCTAAACCTCCCCAACACATAATAAAAATGACCACAAAACAATAAAGGCAAGATCACAAAACTCAGAGATCTGACATCCCTCCCCAAAACAATAAAACTTGATAAATCTTATCTAAATAAACAATCTTCTTGAACCCTAAACTATAACAAATAATTAACTTAATAACACATTAATAAAATAAAAACTAAATAATTCCAGAATCAAACCCAATCCTCCCCAATTAGTGACCCACAAAAAATAACTATCTAAAAACAGCTAGGACAGCTACAGCACTAAGTTAAATCGTTAATTATTGTCCAATATAATTTCATTGTCCAATATCTTTTTATATGAAACTGCTTCCAAGAATTTGCCAAATCCTTTAAAACTTGATGCAACAAAGGGTAGCTGTCACCAACCCTTTGTCCAAAAAATAAGTCTAAAATGTAGCCCTCTCACTGCCACAAGTACAGAGTCATAATAAGTATTCAGTTCCCAAGGAGGCTCTCTCACTGCCTTCAAAATGGAAAAATAAATCTACAGTACCTGCCAAGGGTTTAATCTGGAACCAGAATGGGAGAAGCAGCAAACCTTTAGGAAGTCAAACAGTAGCCAATCCAGAAGGAGGAAACAAACTGAATGCAAATATCACTGGTCCCAGCACAGCCCAGAGATAGTCCACTAAAAGAGGAGACAACCCACTTAGCCCACCAGTGCCACCCAGTCAAACTAGGAGGCCACAGTGTAGCACAGAAGAAAGTGCTCCTGCAGCTTCTCCTTGTATGGCTTCTTCTGTAACCCCTGTATCATTTTGGTAGCCCTCCTCTGGACCACTTCCACCCTGTTGATGTCCTTGTAGAGTGCGGCCTCCAGAACTGGACAGAGTATTCCAGGTGGGGTCTAACAAATGAACAATACAGAGGCAACACCACCTCCTTCGCCTGATAGAAATCCCCCTCCCTATGCACCCCAGCATCTGGCTAGCTTTGCTAACTGCCTTGTCACTCTGCCCTGCCACCATAGGGTCATCATATATTATTACCCCAAGGTCCCTCTCTTGCTTGGTAACTGTAAGTACCTCCAACTCATTTTATACACAGCCCTCAGGTTTCCTGACCCCGGGTGCATGACTTGAGCTGCCACTCCCCAGACCACTCCAAGAGCCCTTTGCATTTTCTCCACCCCATCTTGGGTATCTACCCCATTGCAGATTTTTGTGTAATTTGCAAAGAGACACACATTCCCCTCCAGTCACTTATGAAGACATTGAAGAGGACAGGATCTAGTACCAAGCCCTGTGGTACTCCACTGGTCACTTTTGCATCCTCCAAATGACTGTCATTTACCACCACCCTCTTCCTGCTATCCTTCAGCCAGTTAGACACCCAGTTCATCAGGTTAAGAGGTACAGCATGGTGGATCCAATGTTTTAACAGCTTGGTAAGATTCTGTATCCATTCTCAAGTTCTTTTGACCTTTTTTATTTATTTACTTATTTGAGAAATGATAACCAGGAGAGACACACTGAGCCAAGGCTCATTTCCAGGTGCAGTGCAGGGGTAAGGGAGCCGGAGATACAATAAGACAATAATAGTCATATTACATGGTACGAAATAAAGTTCAGTCAAGTACAAAAACTAACACAATTATAAGTACAAAATAAAGCAGAAAGGGACAGTAAGCAGTAGTAATGCACCCACAGAGAGACCTATGCTGGAGATGGATGGCAGTACAAAGGTGGAGAGTAATGGAACCTGGATGCAAGCCAAGGAAGAACCCAGAAGGAGGCCCGAACATTGATAGCAGGGCTCCAAGCAGGGTATGAGTCAAGGCAAACAGTGGCAGGTACAGGTGGGGGAGAGAAGGAGTTTCAGCTGATGCACAAGGGAGCCAGGCAAGGTGGAAAGGCAAAGGGAAGAGGGGAGCTAGTGCCAAAGTGTTGTTCTTACAGTTCATCCCCTATGTTGTCTCTGTCCTTGTGCTTCCTATGCATGCTTTCAGGGTGTGGAGCTGTCATGCAGATGGGATCTAATCCATGTTTCCAGTCACATAGAGATGTACCTGAATCATATTGGGAATGCTGTTATTCACATACTCTCCAGTATGGGAGGAGTGCAGTACACACATCCCCAACCCACAGATAGTAAGACCTCTCTCTCTCCACCAGTCTCAGACCCACCATCCTCTCCACCCAATCCTTGTAAGTGTCTTTCTCTGCCGATAGATGATCCAATCAGTTGCTTAATTGCTAACAGAGAAACAGTTTCAGGCAGAAAAAGACCAAGGGCCCATACAGTCTGCTATGCTCCTAACTGCTTCCACTCCAGCTCATAAATGGGCACGCTTAGTCTGAAACTCCTATTAGCATCTCAGTCTATTAGCTTTGCACCCTTCCACCTCCCTTGCTCCCACAGCTATTATCCCCTACATCTGTCCCACACCACCTTGAATCCCTGCATCGTCGCAGCCCCAATCGGATCCCCTGGAAAACTATTCCACTTCTCCACCACTGTCTCCATTAAGACATATTTCCTCACTTCACTTCGGAACTTACCCCAGCCAATTTATATCTATGCCACCTTGTACAGGTCCCTTTACTGAATTTTAAATGTAGTTGACAGTCCACCTGGTTGATCCACATGAGGTACTTAAATGTTTCTATTACATCTCTCCTTTTCATTCTGGTCTCAGCTGAGTACAAGTTCAATCTGCTCAACCTTTGCTTGTAAGGCTTAAATTGCAACGGTATCATGTAGCATTTCGGTGGCCCTCCACTGCACTGTTTCCAGGCAATCTCAATCTTTCTCAAGATGAGGGTACAAAACTGTACACAGTACTCTAGCTGTAGGCTTACAAGGGATGGAGCAGTACAGGACCAAGTTCACCATCTGCCTTCCACTGAAGCGCCTGCCAATGAAGCCTAGCCTTCTGCTGCCCCTAGTATATGCCTTATTACACTGGGCTAAGGTCTTGAGATTTTCGGTAATGATTACCTCAAGGGCCCTTTCCTCCACTGTTTGGCCCATTCTAAAATCTCCTATTCGGTACTCTGTTTTGGTGTTCTTTTGACAATATGCATGACCCCGCATTTTTTCACACTGAATTTGAGTTGTCGACCTTGTACCATTTGTCCAGCGTCTGCAGGACTCTTCTCATTACTCCAATCCCCACCTCCATGTCCGCCTTCCCCATATTTTTGTCATCTGCAAATAAGCTAATTTTTCCCCGTATGCCTTCTTCTGTGTTGCAGATGAACATATTAAAGAGGACCTGTCCAAGGACTGAATCCTAATCATCCAAGGCAGTGTGCCGCTCCTCATCCTTTCAGTCACAATGTCAAGCAAAAACGTCAGTAATTGCTCCCAGTAGTGCTTTTTACTAATCAAGCTCATTTACCATAATTTGGGACGGAATGGAAAGGTGAAGAATGACGTGTGTGTTGCAGTATTAGTAATTTAAAAATCTATTAGAAGTCAGTGGTTGGCAGCAAAAGGGACTTGTAAAAACTGGTAGGGAAAGTGTCAGGGCTGACATGGATAGGGTTTAAAGTGCTGGATACTGGACCTTAAATTAAAGGAAACATCCAAAATGGAGATAAGCTCTGAACTCTGTGGAAAGACTGTGTAGGGAGGATGGTAGAGTGAGATGGATGGTGGGAGGGTTTAAAATATTGAACACCTGCCCTCAAATTAGGGACACATGCCAACCATGGAGGCAAGTACTGAACACTGTGGAAACTGACATTTAGCAATGAAAATCAAAAACATATGCAGCAATCCCTCTCTGTGCCCCCTAAAAGCTACAAAAAAGGGCACAATGTACTCCAATACTTCATTTGTATCCCTGAAATATTTTTGGAAAGGGTCCAACAAATTCCCTATTGCATATTCCTAATGGGGGCACTGCAGACATACAGAATTATGTATGGCAGCTGTGTATTATGAGGAAGTTTTACACATTCAAGGTCTGCGATGACTTCATAAATCAAAAAAGCAAAGTTGAAGTGGTATGAACAGTAAGGTCACCACAGACTGAAGGTGTATAAAAAATAAATAAATAAGCTGACATCTCCCCCCATATTGCATTTTATATGATATATGTTTTTTTCAATGTTTAAAAAGAAAACATTATGTAAGATCACATTTACAGTTTACATTGAGCTTGTAAGCCATAGTGGGGGGGGGGGATGTGGTAGAGGTGCATTCATTGCTAAATATGTGGGAGAAGAGAATGACAGCGGGGGAATGCCACCAGAAACATTTTCCAACATTCCAAAAATCCCATTATACATGGGTATGATATCACAACTGTGCATAACTATTTGTGATGTAATACCTGTGTAAAATGACAACATACAGCTTCTGAAAAATGGTTAGAAACACATTTAACCAGCTGTATGAAGGCAGTAAAGCACACTTCCAGACATATAAACAGACAACGTCTGCAGAAAAGGATCATCAGTCATTCCAGTCTGCCCTGTTTAATTTTTTCTAACTCCTAGACCTATTGTCTAGACAAGGGCTTTGCCCTTCCCCCTTGCTATCTGTCTTACTGCTACCCCCTGAGAAATCATTAAGCTCTTAACAACTGTCCCAGTTGTGCTGGATCCATTAATGCTTTTGTGCACCCAACCTCAGCCGGTAGACTATTCCATAGCTCAGCTACTCTCTGCAAAGTAAAACATTCTCACATCCCTCCTGAATCTCCCCCTGCTAGCTTCCACTCATGTTCCTGTGTTTTTGACGCATTATTCCTGTTGAATAGTTCCTCACAGAGTACCCTGTTCATTCCTTTCAGAAACCTGAAGGTCTCTATCATATTGTCCCACTATGTTCTGGCCTCCAGTGAGTACATGATCAGTGCCCTCGGCCAATCCTTGTAGGATCTCCTTTGTTGGCCCTGAATCATTCTGGTTACCCTGCACTTCACCATCTGCAGTGTGTCTTTGTCTTTATTTAGGTGGGGACTCCAGAATTGGGACAGTATTGCAGATGGGGTCTCACCAGTGATCTACAGAGAGGTAGCACTGCCTCTTTCCTTCTGCTATTGAAACCCTTCCCAACACACTCCAACATTCTGGTTTCCTTGCTGTAGGCATTGATGCATTAGCTAGTTTGTTTAGTTAGTTAGTTAGTTAGTTAGTAAGTTAGTTAATTAACTTTTTCTGGCACTTCTACCAGGATGGGATGTACCCCGTATCAGTCCAGGTCTCCTTGAAACCATCCTCCACCCTAGTACTTCCCTCCCAGCTGCCCAGTCCAGTAGGACTGTGACTTGACCCTCATGGAGGGGCTCCCTAAAGGGAAAGACCAGCATCCCCCTATAGACCCCAGCCAAGAATTACATTGTAGGGTTGTTTCGAAAGAAGGCAGTCCTTGGAGCTCCAGCTGCAAGCTGCTGCCTGTTGGAGAGATTTTTCCTTTTTCTGTTTCCCCTGAGATTTTGGACATGCAGTAGAGTCAGAGACTCCCATGCATAAATGTGCAGATGACCGTCAAGCCTCTAGCCTGCATGCACACAAGGTGTCAGGTGCATCAACTCCTAGCCAACACCAGGTGTCAGCCTGTTGCCTACCGCATTGTCTCACCCACCCCGGAGCTGAAGGGCTGTCCTTGGGATGCTTACCCCTCCCCCTGGCTGACCCTCTGATGCTCCAGGCTCATTCCAGAACTTGGGGTCATTGGAGCCGCAAGCAGTAGCGCAATCATTTGCACCAGTGGGCTGACCTAGCTAGTTTATTTTAGGGAGTTACTTATGATGACTCCCAGGTTCCTTTCCTCAGAAGTAGTACCTAGCTTAACCCCTTCCATCCAGTATTCTGTCTGGGTTCTTGTTACTAATGTGCATTACATTACACTTCAACTGCATCACCTTGGACTACCTTTCTAACTTTTTCAATTCCCTTTGCAACTTCCTTACTCCCTCCTTGCTGTCTACCCTGCCACAGAGCTTAGTGCCATCAGTGAAGAGACACATCTTGACCTGTAATATTTCTCCTATATCACTGATTAACATATTAGAAAGGACTGGTCCCTTTACTGACACCTGCGGTATCCCACTCATGACCTCCCTCTCTCCTGATTTGACCCATTTTCCATCAACCTCTGCTGTCCCCCCAAACCAACTTCCCACTCATCTAAGAAGGCCCTTCACTACTCTCAGAGCCTGTTACTACTTCAGTAATTTTCTCTGTGGCACTGAGCTGAATGCCTTGCTGAAGTCAAAATAGAGTAAATTCGTTGCTTGTCCCTTATCTGCTGCCCTTGTTTCCCAGTCAGAGGATACTATCAGTTTGCCTCACAAGACTTCCTTGCCACAAATCCATGCTACTTACTATCCTGGAGCCCACTTCTTTCCAGGTAGTACACAAGGTCCTCTTTCCCTAATGTCTCCATTAGTTTACCTACAATGGAGGTAAGACTAACAGGCCTGTATTTATCCAGTTACTCATTGTCCCCTCCTCTGCAGATCAGAACCATGCCTTCTACCATCCAGTCTTTGAGAACCACCCTTGACTGTAGTAAGTTATTGAATAGCCCTGCCAGAGGTTCAGACAATTCTAATGCCAATGCCCTGAGTACCCTCAGGTGCATTCCATCTGATCCTGGAACCTTTATCTATTCCAAGGCTGCAAGCTCTTTTCTAAGTCTCTCTCCTGTAGTTACCACCTTCCCTATTTTTGGGATCATCCTTACAATGGATTTATAATGCTTTCTGGAAAAGCCCTGCTATCCTCTACTCAGAATACTGAGTGTAAGTAGTCATTAAGAGTGGACTGCCTTCTGCTCATCCTTCCCTACTGCCCTGCCCCCTCCACCAGTCTTACAATTCCCCATCTCATCTTCCTTCCCCCTCCTGTATCAAAGAACTGTTTCTCCTTTCCCTTGCCCCCTCTGCAATATGCAGCACTGTGTCTGCTTTTGCACTGACTGCCTTCCTGGCTTCCTTCATCTTCACCTGGTATTTGCACCATTCCTCATTCCCAGTTTCTTCTGGCATCTAAAGAAGGGCCTTTATTGACCCTCACTGCCTCCCTGACCCTCTTAGACAATCAGATTGGTCTCTTGCACCTGTAACCATTGGTAACTATTCAGAAGCACGGCTTAGTTCCCCCGTGAATGTCCAATCAATTTTTCTGCACCACTTCTCTACCCCACTGATTTTGTCCATTCTGACCAACTTCCTTGACTAATCCCCTCATCTGGTCTGCTCATCTAAAATCAAGAATGTCAGCCTTTGATGATGGAATACTGGTACCCAGGGTAGTTCCAGCCATATGATGTTATGATCATTGTACTCCAGTGGTTCCCCAGCTCACACTCCACCTACCAATTTTAAGTTGGTGAGCACCATATCAAGAATGACAGTCTGTTTCATGGGTTCCCTGACCAGCTGAACCAGCAGGCAGACCTGCAATCAGCAGGATTTGACTTCTGGTGCTCTTAGTTGATGGACGTGTCACAATCTACAGTATGTGTGATACATTTAGATCCCACACCACCACTACCTTCCCCTTTGCGGTGCCTGCTCTCTGTGTTCCCCAAGCCTCAGTCTTCTTCACATTCAAGTTTAAATGTCCACCAATGTAGACATCAAACTTTTGCCCAAGCACAGCAGCCCCCTCTCCTGTTAGGTGAAGGCCATTACCCTTAAAGAGCTTCCTATCCCAGAAGCCCCCATTCTCCCACAAAATGGTAGCCCTCCTCCTGATAGCATTCATTAAATCATCCATTAAACTCTTTGATCTGCTTCTTCCTCATTCTACTCTTCCTCATCCCCCTACCCCACACAGGGAGTACCTCAGGGAAAACCATGGAAGCTCAGTGGGTCTGCAATCTGTCCCCAGCCTTCAAAAGTTGTGGTTTTCTGCTGGTTCACCTGTTCATTAGTACTCACATGTATCAGCACCCCAAGCTCCTCTTCCCCTCCCGCTACCTTACTCCCTATCTTATCCATGTCTTGGATGGCTGATGCACCTGGAGGGCATCTGACACCCCCTCCTCATTCCCTCTCCTCCTCACATCACCTTCTCCACCCCTCTAATCATAGAGTCCTCTTGCTACTAGATTACTCCATGCTGCCTTCTTCCTGTTCTCATCACTGGGTGCCCATAAATCTTCTTCCTCACCCTTCCTGACCTGCTCATAGCCCCCCCCCCAACCTGGAATGACCCGGTACATGCATCTCCTCCAGTGGAGCATAGCATTTTACTGTTGGAATTTGGTGAGCTGCATGGCTTTTTTGTGACTGGCCCTGCCGCCCCTCCCCCTCCCCACCACACTCCAACCCACTGGGACAGTGGGCTTTTGGGGTAGTGGGGGTGCAGGGTGTGATGCAGCAGGGATACCCTACCATGCTGCTACCAGCTGCGCCTGGAGCTCCACAAATGTCCCACCTATGGAGACATGTCCCCCTCCTCCAGAGTGTAGCTTGAGGGATAAGTGACCCACAGTCCCTGCAGCTGACTATCTCTCCGCTGTATCTGTGCTACATGCTGACTATCTGTCATTTCCCTTCACACAGTAGCTATTTAACTCCTACCTATAATGCAGTAACAGCCAGATACTAACTTTGCTGCCCTCTGCTTGCCTGAATCCCCCTTTAGCAACTGTCTACAACACCTACCCTAGACAGAGTGTTTATCCAATTGCATGATTCCTACCTCACAAATTGCAATGTTGGGCTACCCCCAGTGGGGTTTCCCCAGGATCCCCTTACACAACCTGCTCTACTACTTTCACAATGAGCTATCACATACCTGCACAGACTTTCAGAGTCTGCCGAAGAACTTGCAGAATCCCCTTAGGCATGCGCCACACAAGAGACTGCAGTATTCTCCCAGCTAGGTTCCCCTCCCTGACTACTAAGAGTTACAGAAATTTAAAGAACAGCTCCAGAACACTGATCCCAAAGTACTTACTTCTGCTTTCACACTCAACAGCCCTATTATGTATTAAATGAAATAAACTACCTTTTGTGATGTAGGCTAGCTGTCCTATTCTCGTTTCATTCTTATTTTATACTGAAAGTATCGTGAATAAAATGCCCATTTTCACAAGTGTCCAGTTACAAGAAACACATAAATAAATAAAATATTATAACAAATGTTTACATAGAATATGTACTAATAATAAAATCAATTAAACACTTACATGCAGATCTGTCAAGTAAGTAACTTTTGAGGAACCTTTTAAATGCAGAAACCTTACCACAACTGACAATGAAATTGGGCATATTATTATAGAGTTTAATACTGTTCTCTTCCCCTCTCGACTCTCCTAGTACTGTAAAGTCTGTTCTGAAAATTTGTTTGGTCCATCAGAGAGGTCACAGAGTCAGAAATAACCGTAGGAAAGCTCTAACCAGAAACTGTACCATATCTTCATGACCAGAGAGAGAGAATGGTGAAGAAAAGTGGGATTGGTAGTATGGGCAGTCACACACATAACATACCCAAGTACATACATACACATACAATAGCATGCATGGAGCAATTTTAGGATAATCGGAATGGCAAGGCTTGCAGCTCTCCAAAAATGAAACTGCTGCCAATGAAATCAGGCTAGCCGGGTGGTTTGATAGTTCACTGGTAAAGCACTAGGAACAACTACTCAAAGGAACTGGGTTCAACTCTCAGTAAGGTCAGATTATTTCTCTTTTGCTACAGTCTGCTTTAATCCATTTGAATTGTGTTTAAGAAATTTAAGTCAGATTATTAAGGTGTGACTATACAGTGTACAGTAACCTCTCAACTGTCCATTAAGAGTACACAATCTTTCTTTATTTGTGTTTCTAGGTCTCTTAGCTGGTGGACAACTGATACATGTAACATGATTAATGGAACAGATGGTACTGCTTTTCATCCATTCATAGACAAGGATGAAAAACTTTACATATTTGCTTCAGACCTTTGCAGGTAAGGACAGGTTTCTGTACAGTGGCTGAAGTGAAAACACTGATTACGTGCAACACCCCCTCCCCCAGGATTTACTCTGTGTACACCCACCAGTTTTTACAGCTGCAGTAGGTGGAGCTTGCAGCTGTGTTGCAGTCAGCTCTAAAAACGACTGACCAGATTCTGACTGCAGCACACATTTGGAGCTGCAGCACAATCCAGTCAGGGACAGCGCACCCCCCAGCATGCATCCGCACTGAGCTCACAGCGGAACAGACTACTGTGGCCAAGATGGCCACTGGAGCTCAGTGCGCATGTGACCTCACCACTGCTCGTGCATATGTACTGAGCTCCAGTGGCCATCTTGGGAATGCCGCACTGTTCCATTGTGAGCTCAGTGAGTGCTCTTAAAACGCAGCTGCAACTGTGTCAGCTCTGGCTAGAGTTTGTTTGTTCTGGAATTGAGGCAGGCACAGCCAAGGGAACTTCCTATGTCTACGAGTCTTATTTGCTCATTGAGAATGCCAGAGCTTTCTAGCTGGGCCTTGAGTTCTCTGAGACACATTCTGAGACTCAATCCAGTGTTTCAGCAATAAACAGCGGACACTCAAAAGTTTGTTAGCACTTGATCTTTACTGGTGATTAAACTGTGAAAGTTCATTTATACACATTCCTCTGAGCTAAGGATTACAGTTCATTTGAATAGAGTCTCAAGTTTTACAATCCCATCTCTGGAGTCCTACACACAGTTGCGTCTGCTCTTTCCAGAGCTATTTATCATTATACAATGGCAAGAAAGAATGCTGCGCTCTGATTGGTCCATCTGGGAGTGGACCCTGGATGTTATCCCAGCATAACATCCTGGCTCTAATCCCAGTAGAATCAGGAAATCAGGACCACATTAAAAGTTAAAAAAAGGTCTGCAGCTGTTGCTTCCAATCGGCTTCAGACACCACAATAAACCAGAGCCCTCGTACATTCCTGCAAACAAAGTTGCCAGTATTATTGCAACAAAAAAAAAAGAAAACAAGAAAAGTAAACCAAAATGAAAGCCATCTTCATGATCGACTTTGCAGCAGTCCCCTGCTACCTTCCTCATCAACAGTGCCATCAGCTTCACTTCCTCCTTCCGGCTTCCTCCGTTACAAGCTCCAGGAGACTTGGGCTATGGTAAGGGCAGTTATGAACATATGCTGTTGACGCCTAGCATTGTGCCAACAGATTAACGTTTTTTGTATTTTGATTTGTAAATAAACAGTAAAAAATGGAGCTGATCAAGTGAGTGAGCAACGCCGTCTTTCCACAGTCAGCACGGGACTGTAGTGGAATGTCACTCGCCGTTCAGTTCCCCTTCCTTCTCTATTTATTTTAATTTTTTTTTAAATGTACCGAACAACACCCACAGATGTCAACCCAACATAACAGCATGGAGTGGGGGAGGAGTGGTGGGGCAGCTATTAGTCGGCCAAAAACATTAAACAGACAGGCAGACAGAATAACAGCTCCACCTGCTGGGAAAACACTATAAGGCACTACTTTTTAAACCAATATCCTTCCACAATAAAAAACACTACAAAAAATACAATATAGGACTTCCAATGACGTCACCAACCCATGTAGTCGCACGAGTGTTAGCTCCTACTGAACCTCCTGACTAAAAGTACTTTTTTTTTGTCTAGCTCCACCATTTATTATAGCCTAAACAGTTACAATATCTGTCGGAAGCCATGGCGACCAGAAATAGAGCAAAGGCGACGACCGGAGGTGGACTCAAACAGCAAAAACTATCACTGGCCCCATGAGCACCAGCAAAGGGCGGCAAGGCCTCCAAGCCTGCTGAAACGGTGGATGGAAGAGTGACTCTGAGGAGGAAGAAGACTTTACAATTGTCTCACCAGCTCTGCAGGAAACTGAGATGCCTAAGTAATACACTAGACTCCATTAAAGTGGACATAAAAGAAAACAGATTTAAAATTATCTAACAGGGGAAGCAGCTTCAAAGTTTGGAGGAACATTTAACATCTTGTTCAGACACAGTGGATCTACATAGTGGACCCATTTGCAACTGCACGACCACTCGCAGCTCCTCATGTGCAAATTAGAAGACCTTGAAAACAGGTCTCGCCGAGTTAACCTGCAAATTCATGGGCCTGTCTAAGCATACCAAATCAGGCAATGTAGCTGAATATGTAGAACTAATGAAAGAATTACTGGACATAAATAAGGACATACCATTGAACGTAATTAGAGCACATAGGGCATTGGGCCCCGAAGGATCCCAAAGCCAGACCTCGTTTTATGATTTTAGGGTTCCTGAACTTCAGAACAAGAGAGATGGTGCTCCGGAAAGCTTGGTCTAAGAAAGAGATCATCTTCAGAGATACCACACTATTCTTTGAGCCTGACTATGCTCCAACAATGATGGCGCGTTGGAAGCTCTGGTTCCCAGTCATCACGGCCCTGCATGGCAAGCGCCTTAAAGCTAAAGTGGATTTTCTGGCGCGACTGCATGTTACCTCAGACAAAGGCACAAAACTGTTTGATTTGATGGCGGAGACCAGGAGATATCTTTCCTGACTGGAAATACTGGTGGATGAATTAATACATCCCGCATCACTTAAAGAAATCGAGAAATGACAGTGGCAGTTGGCGGGGGAAAGATCAGACCTCTACAACGAGGCCCGAACCTTTCTCCAGGATCTGGTAACATTAGCCCATAGTCAAAGATGCAAGAACAGGCCAGAACTAATCTTAAGGACAGGCAAGCAACTCACATCTGCAGTCAGCCACCAGAGCTCTCACCACAGCATCAGGAGCAGGGCTGGGACTTGGCCGTGAAAGCGGACCCTTGCCTGCTAACAGGGATATGGTTTCCAGCGCATAGCCGATGGTGATTTAGACCTTGCACAGGTACTGTGGGGGGTCTTTTTCAGATATTACCCTCTGGAAATTCCTGAAGTGCAGAAAAATTCTTTGGCTTGTGGTCTATACTGGGACGATTGGCCTGCTTTTACCTGTTAAAGCATGCTGGCAAATCTTTTTTTTATGGCTTCGGACATTATATGAACTAATACAGAGCATGCTTGTTCTCCTTGCACACCATTTATTTTAGCTACTTTTTATATTTACTCTTTATTATACTAGAGGTTTAATATGGGGCAAGGAGCAGTAATCCAATTTGTTTTATATCTAAGTAGAAACTACTGATAGTATTAGGAATGGGGGCCATTTCTCTTCTGATTTATCATTACAAAGTTCATTTATGAATTTAAGATTGATATTAGGATAAGGATAATTCTGTTTGGGCAAAAAAAAGAAAAAAGAAAGTGGAGCAAGATAATCATTGTCAAATGGTGGGGGGGGGCTTGGCAGAAGGCTGGCCCTAAGTTTGGGTCGTCATCCCAACTGAGAACTCCGACCCCAAATAGTGATGACAGTCAGGAGGGGAGGGAGGGGAATGGGTGAGGCTATGTTGAGAAGGTGTTTACCACTGTTGCTGCTTGCACCTGGGATATTCTGGATCCTGCAGCCATGTGCTGGGATTATCTCAGCAACATCGATCACCAAAAGACAACATAAGTGTGGTGGGCCCACTGTGGCACCTTGGAAGGGCAGTAACTGGAGGAATGAGAGGTTGAGATTCCTTGTTTGGGATATCTTCAAATGATGGTTGTACATATGAGTTATGTTCATAATGTTATTTTATATGTTGGTTGTTTTTTGGGTTGCACGCACACAGACACACACACACACCCATCATGGTCCGAGCGTATGATTGGGACATGGAATAATGCCCAACTGGAGGCTCAGAACCTCAGAATACAAAGTATGGACCTCAACTTTAATGGATAAGTTAAACATTGTATTTTATAGCATCAGGGGTATTAATCACCCAGTGAAACAGACGAGATTCTTGCAGGAATTGGGGAAACTAGTTACTCACATTGCACTACTACTACAAGAGACTCATCTTACAGACATAGAACATAGGAAACTGTGCCGTAGATGGGTGGGCTCCGTTTATGCCTCTTCATACATTGTGCACCCACATAGGAGGGGAACAGCTATTTTAATTCATAAAATGTGTCCCATCCAAGTGCAGGATGTCCAGTCAGACCCAGAAGGGAGGTTTGTTAAAATAACAGCCCTGTACAAAGATATCCCCTGTGTAATTTTAAGTATATTTATTTATTTATTTTTATTTATTGAATTTTGTTGACCAGGTAAGCCCACTGAGACTAGAAGTCCCTTTTTCAGGGGTGACCCGGGAGTGGGGATACAGATGGTAACCAACTAAAACTGAACCAAATTAACTGTTGGTGGCATTTCTAGTGAATGCTTATATGCCCAAATGAAGATGGGGAAGCAGCACAGTTCTTTAAAAAGCGTTTCACAAATGTGCTGGCGGTTGATGATCACTTCTGCATTCTGGGAGAGGATTTTAACTCTGTGCTCTCCCTCTCTTTGACTAGATGAGGAGGGACCTAGAAGACTAGGCCAGGGATAGCTGGTTCAACCTTAAGCTGGCTGGTTCCGAGCTGGGGGCTCCTGGATATATGGCAGTGGATGAATGGATGTCTTAGAGATTATTCATATTACTCCGACAGCCATAATTGTTATACCAGAATAGATATGTTATTCTTGTCAGAAGAATGGGCCCATGCTATATCTCAATGTCAGATATACCCACGCACTATTTCGGATCATGCGCTAGTGCACTTGACGCTGACATTGGCACCTGCGGTTAGAAAGTTACACTGGCGCTTTAATGTTGGTCTCTTAAATAACCCTGATTTTAAACCTTATATTAAAAATATAATTGGGGAGTATTTGGAGACCAATCCAGAGGGGTCGGTAGCACATACCGTCAGATGGGATGCCCTCAAAGAGGTCCTGAGGGGAGCTATTATTAATTTCGCAGCTAAGGCTAAAAGACAGAGGACCTCCAGGATAACTGAACTAGAGGCAGAAATTGCAGATCTAGAATTTCAGCATAAAATTTATTTAAAAAAGGTAGTCAAGAAAGAGCTTGAGAGGAGTAAAGAGAAGTTAAGCAAGATGCTAACAGCACAATTAGAGGGGGCTTATAGACGTATTCATTAGCAATATTTTGAAAGTGGGAACCATGCTGGGAGCTACACTGCATACGCAGCAAACAAGCAGATTAATTCTCAAGCTGAAGGATCCAGTAGAGGGAGACATGGAGGTTAGTTATCTGGTGAAAATCACAGACATCTTTACACAATATTAAAACTTTGTACACACAAGAAAAGATTCCTGACTTTGGGGAGGCGGCTGCAAACCTTCTACATGATACAGAACTGGGGTCCCTCTCTCAGGGCTGGTGGAGCTCTTAGAGGTGGAGATAACATTGGAGGAATTAAAAGGGCAGGTGGCCGATCTTAAGAATGGCAGATCCCCGGGATTAGATGGATTCACATCAGAATTTTACAAGAAGTTTGGGGAGTTGCTCCTCCCAGTCTTCCTGGGGGCCAGCAGAGAGATCATGGCAGGCAGAGTGACCCCAATGTCCTGGCAGACAGCTCAGATATCAGTTCTGCACAAGGCAGGGAAAGATCCCATGGAGTTCAGGTCATACAGACCTATTTCTTCGCTTAACGTTGATCTGAAGATCTTCACAGGAATATTGGCCAGGAGATTCCAGATGGTAGGCCCCTAGGTGGTCCATGAGGACCAAACTGGGTTCATTTTGGGGCAATACTTCCCTGACAACATTCGGAAATTGTTGAACATTATTTCTTCCCAAAAATTACAGAAAAATGTTCCAATAGCCATTTCCATGGATGCTGAAAAAGTATTTGATAGGGTTAATTGGCAATTTCTAAAACTGTCCATGGAAAAAAAAATGAAATTTGGCTCTAAATTTTTAAGAGTTATTAAACTATATGGAACACCAGAGGTGTTGGTGCAGGTTAATGGTATTAGTTCTACTCCTTTTCCAGTCTCGTGGGGGACATGACAGGGATGTCCATTATCCCTCCCCCCCTTCACACTATGTTTGGAGCCGTTAGCGGCTAAAGTCCAGCAGACCTTGGCTGTTAAAGGTATAATGGTGTGTGGTCTGGAGCAAAAATTATCCCTATATGCTGATGACTCTATTTTTCACCTCTCTTCCCTGGAAACATCTTTATCTCCCGTTTTAAAGATATTACATTCTTTTGTCCATAGTCCAGGATACAAAATTAACTTTTCAAAATTGGAAGCACTGGTGATAAGTGGTCATGTCCCCAGACATTTTATTTATTTATTTATTTTAGTCTTTGGTAACCAGGTAAGGCCCACTAGGCACACATGCCTGTTTTCGGGGGTGACCTGGGAGCACTGGGAGGTTAAGTGACTTGCTCAGAGTCACACAGTATATAAGTGGAGGTTATGAGAATCAAACTCAGGTCTGGTCTGCTGGATGTACCAAGCTCGTTCACACCTTGTTCCTCTAACCTCTAGGCTATCCTCTAACCTCTAGGCTATACTGCCAGACCTTTCCTTTTAAATGGACTCTAAGCAGTCAAATCAGATACTTGGGGATACAAGTAACAATAGACCTCTCCAGACTCTTTGCCACAAATTATGAGAAGCTTTGGGGGGGTGGTAGAGCAGGATATGGCCAGGTGGCACCTCCTCCTCCTCCTCCTCTCTTTAGTGGGGTGGGTTGACGTTGTGAAAATCAATATTTACCCCTCCTGTTATTCCTCTTTCATGGTCTCCCCCTTTGGATCCCGTTAACCTTTTGGAACAAGATGAATAAGGATGTCTCTCAGTTCATTTGGAACAACAAAAAACCTAGAGTAGCGAGACGTATACTACAACTTTCAAAGGGGGGGGGCTCTCCCCTACCTAATTTGTTACAGTATTACTTGGCAGCCCAGGTGGCAGGCCTTATGACATGGGCTAAGCAGAAAATCTCCTCCCAGTGGCACTTATTGGAGGATGGTGATCCGAGGGACAGACCTTTATTTACTTTGGCATTATCGGAGGCCACTTTGGAGTATGAACACGGTATACCAAATCGATGGGTTAGGCACGGGTTGTATGTACTAAGGAAAATATGGAAGACGCTGGGTACTCCGGTTGGGTTGGGCCCCCTCTCTTTGATTCGTCATGAGCTGGAATTTTTCCCGCCAGCTTTGGTCCCAGGGTACACAAATTGGGCAGGACAGGGAATTACTAGGTTCACACAATTTCTGGAGAACGGCAGGTGCATTACCTTTCAGAGGGCAAAAGAAAAGTTCCACTGGACAAACTCCGAATTCCTATGCTACATGCAGATGAGACATTTTATCCACTCTGAGGATCACATTTTTAGATTGACACATCCACACACAAGTTGGGAGACTTCTTGTATGGTACAGTAACAATAACCGGGCGGGGAAAACACATTTCTGCCATATATAAGTTATTACTCCAGCAGACAGGTGACACCTTGTTAATACACAAGAGGGCCTGGGGGGGAAGCAAATATTATAACTGAAGCTGATTGGACTCACAGGTTAACATGGGGCTGGAAGGCAACTTCAGTTCCAACTTTTGGAAGGTCTTTATTCGATTCTTCCACACCCCTGTGGTGACACAGTATTATAGTACCTCATCTGGGGCAAACTGCTGGAGGGCATGTGGCCAAAGAGGCAATCACTGACACGTTCTTTGGGGATACCCAGTACTGACAAACTTTTGGAAGGATATCCAATCAGTGGTATCAGCTATTATGGGAGTGACTCTCCCACTAACCTTTGAGGATTGGATTTGGGGGATACCCAAGGTAACACACCAGAGGGGGGAGATTCAAAAGGTTTTGTTAACCTTGATAGTTGTAGCATTAAAGTGCAGCACTGGAAAATGGCTACTATGTGAGCCGCTTACCCTGGGAGATTGGGTCAGGTGAGTCAAGGATGTGTTATTAATGGAGTCTATGACTGTCAAACTCCATCTTAATTTCGAGAAACATTTCTTTTCTTTTATATTTTATTTTATTAATCTCTAGGATTACAAATACCTTTGAGCAGGAACTGCTCATTTACAAATGTTCCACGTCAAAGGATGTAGGGTAACAAACATACAAAGGTCAACAATGGTTACAGTCTTAAAAACACAGAGCTGTCTAAGCATTTATTATACAGCCAGAAATGGAGAAAGACAACATAAGCCAGCTTCAGACAAGTTTCAGGGTGAACAGTATATAGTTAGTATAGGGTAAGAGGAAGTCAGGAAAAAGTAGGCAGGCTAAAGGGCCATTGTCGGCAGGTAGAGATGAGTGGCAAAAGTGCAAGGTGGATGGGCTGGAGGGCCCCATACCTGAAAGTGCCATTAGAGAGGGGAAGGGGGTGGGTGAGGCAGTGTGGTGGTGGGGTAAGGGGTGAGAGTGGGGGGAAACTGGTGCTAAAAAGGTGGAGCTCTAAAGGAGGTTACAGGTCACCTTCAACAAGGGTAAAATGAGGAAGCAGTTACTTAGGAGAGGCAGTCACATTGAGTGGTAGAGGCGAGGAACAATCGGAGTTGCCTTTTAAAGGAACCAAGTGTCGCAGTTTCAAGTGTTTCTTTGTTAAGGGTATTGTACCACTGAGGAGCCCTGTGCATGAACAACCTCTGACCCATTGTGGTCCGGCATCTGGGGACCTGGAAGGTTTGATATAGAGCACTACGTGTAAGCTGGGTGCTGCTGTTGGCAGTAAAGAGCTTTGCCACTCCTGATGGCATGAGCCCGAGAAGAACTTTTTTGATTAACAAGCAAGTCTGGTATTGTACTCTACTAAGGAGTGGTAGCCATCCGGCCTGGGTGTACAGGTCACAGGTGTGTGTTAGGTGGGCGGCACCCGTTAGAAGCCTACAGGCCTTGTTGAGTGTCACCAATCTCCTCCGGATTGCAGTAGGGGAAGCAGAGCCATAGATAACTAGACCGTAGTTGATGATGGAGGCGATGGAGCTGTAGATGGCCAGTCTAAGGGCATCAGTGGTCATGCAGTGTTTGTGCTTGTTGAGCAGGCCGATCCATATGTTGGCGGCCTTAGCTACATTGCCAATGTGCAGCGTGTAAGAAAGGGAACTGTCCAAGGTGATGCAGAGATATTTAAACTCAGGAACATGTTCAAGTGAAGTCCCCACATGGTTTTTGATGGTGAGGGACAGTTTATACTTGCTCCGTGCGTTGCAGAATGTCATGACCTTAGTTTTGCTGTACTTCAGGATGAGTTTATGTGAACGAAACCACTCTTCAACATGCCTGAAATCACATTGCAACTGATTCTCAAATTGTTTAGAGTCTTGGTTGTTAGTAAACAGTACTGCATCATTCTCATAGAGTAATATTCTCTTTTGGCAGATGCTAGGGAGGCTGTTCAGAAAGAGAGAACAGAGTAATGGCCCCAGTATAGACCCCTGTGGGACATCTGAAAGGACTGTTTTTTCATCAGAGGTGACGCCAGCAATCCTAACACATTGGACCCTTCCCCCGAGGTAGCTAGCAAACCAGGGCAGTGCATTTTTGGAGAGCCCAAGAGTGGTCATTTGCCTCCTGAGTAGGAGTGGGTGGTTAACAGTATCAAAGGCCTTTGTCAGGTCAATGAATACTGCCCCCCCACCCCCCACAGATTCCTTGGTCGAGGGTGTCATGGATGAATCTGGTAAATTCCAACAGGGCTGTGGTGATACTATGCCCTTTTCAGAAGCCATACTGTTCTGGGCACTGGATTTCATATTTGTCCAGGAACTTGACAAGCTGGTCCGAGAATATTCATTCGAGAGCTTTAGATAAGGGAAGGGGAGGATGGAGATGGGCCTGTAGTTGGTGTGCAGTGACTTGTCTCCACTTTTGTGTACAGGTGTGATAGTCGCCTGTTTCCAGAGTGATAGGAATTGACCCAATCTTAGGGAAAGGTTGAAGATCTTTGTCAGGGGTTCAAGGATTTCGTCTAAGACTAGTACAAGCAACTTCAGGTCGTGTGAGTCACCATAGTAGCCAGTTTTGTGGATGGCCTTGCATATATAGGTTGTGGCTAAGTGCATTGGGATCTCTTTGAAAAAAAAACTGCGGAGCTGTGTGTACTTGGGACACAGTTTCAAAGTGGGAATTGGTGGTGGGGGCATTGAAAAAATCAGGTGGAAGGACACTGCCAAGGTTGGAGAACGCATTGCTGAATGTATTGGAGATGGTACCTAGGTCTAGCATAGGTGTTCCATCAATGTTGAGCATGGGGGGTGGTGCCTTAGTATCCTTGCCTGTGAGGTCCTTCAACATGAAGAAAGATGGCGGGGCTGGGAAGTTTGGGTGCAGGGACAGGGTTAAAACACTAATAAAAAAGAGGTTAGGGGTTTCAGGTGAACTGGAGAATGGGAACAGATAGGGTGGTGTTTTACCTCACTTGGGCCAGATAGTCAAAACTTTGTGCTGGGTGCAATCGTTTGTGCCGGGTTTGTACGGGATTTGCATGGGTCCCCTATATTCAAAAGGCCAAATAGTGTAGGCAAACAGCATTAGCACCAGGCAAAGGTATAATGTATGCAATGTGCAAAGAGAGGGGGTGTGTACATGAATACAGGCGTTATGCTATATTCAGTACATTAGTGTTGCACAAAACGTGTTTACGCAACTTTACACAACACTTTGCGTGGTGCAAATTACAGCCCAGGAAAATGTAGTCTTAACGCTGGGCAAACCAAGGATGGGAGGCATGGACACAGCAGAAACAGGGAACAAGGCTGTATGCAGCCAATGAGGAGACAGTGTGGGCAGTCAGCCACCCTGGGCCACCCATATGCACAGGCAGCCGAACTGTGGAATACAATGCAGTAATATTGCTTAGAAGCCAACCATCCTGTCATTGATAGAACTGAGATGAAACAGCACCTGCAGCAGAAATAGTTTGCAATGTGACACTATGATGCACATTGTGTATTGTGCGTTGTCGTTAATTGTATGTATTCAGTGTACTCTGTATCATCTCAGCCACATATGTAGTGGCTCTGGGTGGTTACTGACAGTGTGACTTGGCTTGGCCCAGTGAACTTACCCAGACAACAAGGTGATAAAATATAGAATAATGCATGGGGAAGTGTGGTTAATGAGAATTTTATGCACACCAAGGATGTCCATAAAATCCGAGTTCCCAGACTTCCCCATGTTTTACTTTTTATATTTACTGGTGTTTAGTGCTGTGCAAAAGTGAGTTTGCGTGACTTTGAGCAGCTTTGCACAACTTTGTGTGGCATAGAACCATGGTTTATGGAACTCTGTAATACACAAGTGTGAATTATGGAGTTTGCAAGGGTCTGCCAGTGGTGGTTTATTGACCCTACCCAGTAAGTATTAAACATAGAAAGAAACCAGACACGGAAGAAACATGCTGCACACCGATGGCTCCTCCTATATTGCCATCATCTAGCACCAGTCTCAACCATGCCAGGTATTATTGGGTGCCCCAGCACCCAGTTGATACCATGGCGGTGTGTCCATAAAGCACACACCTCCAGTCCCCCATTGGGGTACACCAGCACAATCCAGCACACACATGCAGCACTGGGGGCATGGAGGGTGTTGAGGGGAGGATGTACAGGTGGCCTGGCTGCACCACATACTAGGTGCTGCCACAAGGCTGGGACCATCCTCGCAGTGCAAATGGTCCAGTGTAGAGAATACCCCAACACCAATGTGCCTGTCTGATGGTATGTGCCCCCCAGGGCCACATACTGCACATCTGCACAGACACCACAGCACACACAGCCAACCATGTGTATGTCACTGTGAGTATCCCATGCCAGTGGCACAGTGTCTGTGGGTCACAAGACAGCATGACAGTAATGTCCACTGTCACAACACACCTGCTAGATGGGCCTGTCACTCTGTGGAGTGCAGCAGTCATTGCTGCCCTACATACCATAGGCATTGCTGTGTCCCTCACATTACAGGCCACTTTATTACTGTAGTGTCTGTTATGCACTGTAGCAGGAACTACAGTTTGACTATTGCATGCAGCACCACCACCTGTGCCTGTGCTGTGTAGTCCCCTGGGGCGCAATAATCTATGCAGCTGTGTACAAACCTTAGCATGCAGCTACCACTATGCTCTTCCAGACTGACCTACAGGTGGAGCTGTGAGCAGACCCAGCCAGCCCCTATACTTCTAGACTGACCTACAGGTGGCACTGTGAGCAGACCCAGCCTGCCCCTGTACTTTCAGACTGACATACACGTGGAGCTGTGGGACCCTGCAATAGCACTGAGCAATCTACATGCAAATCAGGCCATAATGAGATACTAATATGGATGTTTGCCCATGGACTGACTGCCTAAGCAGGCTCATTTGCATGTCACTTTTGAATATAGCAAATTTTTGCCCCAGGCAAATGTCCTAGTGCCAGGCAAACGTGTTAGCCCTGTGCAAAAGCTGTGCAAATGTATTTGTGCAACGCAAACCTATCTGAACCATAACACAGTTCTGCAATATTTGGCCTGCACTGTTTGCAGCTTTAGTGCATCCACTTCTTTGCTAGCACACACACTGGCTACGTAGTTCACCTTTACCTTCTTCCATGTCTGTGTGCACTGGGCTGCTGTTTTGGTTTGCACTTCCCGGATACTGTATTCAGAGCTGTGTTATTTGCTGAGCTATTTTTGCACTGCACTCCCAGCCTTGTTTGCACAGATTCATTTGCTCACTATGTTCAGCTGCTTTAGCTCCAGGGCTATTCCTTTGAATATAGCATGCAAATGGTGGCAGGCTAATTTAGCACACGTGCAGTGCTAATTTTGCACCGGGGCTAAGTTTTGAATATCTGGCCTTTGATGTTATGGCTAGGTCATTACAACTGTTTACCGTATTGAAACCTATAGTTACCTAAGTAGGGTAAAAACAGACTTGGGCGGGGATGTTTGTGTGCAACCCAGCCAAGGGGCATGTTGGTCAGGCCCAAGTTATGTGTTAGAGTTAACAAACTTAGTTGTTTTCTTTTTTATTTAGTTGTTTAACCAGGAGTAGCACACTAACATATTAACATACTAAAATGCCAGCAGAATAGGCCTAATGGTCTTTCGCGTCTGTTTGTTTGGTCAGACCCCACCCTGGGAGCTGACCTTGCTGCCTCCCTCGCCTTCTCTGGCTTCTCCCTTCCCAGTTCCGGATATTCTCGCTGCATTGGAATTTGCTTCCAGAACCCTTCCCTTGTACCTGTCCCACCCCCTCTAGAACCCCTCCACCATTTCTGCCTCCACCAGCCTCGTGAGCAGCGCATTCCATGGCTCCACCACCATTTCAGTGAAGTAGCACCTCCTCCTTTCTCCCCTGAATCTTCCCCCCTCCAGCTTCCACCCATGCCTTCTAGTTGCCCCCTCCTCCTTCCTTCAAAGCACCCTGACTGCTCCTCCCCTGTTTACCCCCTTCATGTACCTGAAGACCTCTATCATGTCCCCACCGGTCCCTTCTTTCTCTTCCAATGTGTACATATTTAGCTCTTCGAGCCTCTCCCCATAGGTCCTGTCCCCCAAGCCCCAAGCCCCAAATCATCTTGGTTGCCCTCCTCTGGACCCTCTCCAGGAGTTTAATGTCCCTCTTTAAGTGTGGCCTCCAAAACTGCACACAGTACTCAAGGTGTGGCCTCACCAAGCAGTTATACAGAGGGAGTATCACTTCCCTCCTTCTGGAGGTGATCCCCCTAGCGATGCATCCCAGCATCCTGTTGGCCTTGGCTGCTGCCCTCCTATAAGTCTCCGAGTTGTTCACCTTGACATCCACCACCACCCCCAGGTCCCTCTCAGCCATCGAGACTTGTAGCATCCCCCCCCCCGGGTGTACACTTGGCTCGGGTTTCTGGCCCTCAGATGTAGTACCTTGCAAGCTGAAAGCTTTTTTACAGGTGCGACCTGGGAGCACAGGGAAGTTAAGTGACTTGCTCAGGGTCACACAGTATGCAAGTGGAAGCTGTGGGATTCAAACCCAGGTCTGGTCTGCTGGATGTCATCAGATTTGCAGCTCAGAGCCTTAAACCACTGCGTTATACTGCCTTTCTCTCCTGTTAAAGAACCTATGGCTTAAGTAGCCTTCCATGTTTCAGGGAGGCACCGAACAGTAACACACAGAACTGTAGATCACAATTATTAGGTGGTGGCGTGGTGCATGCATAGGTGGGCTTTTTCACTTAAGAGATGGTGAAATTCCAGGATATACTGGACCTGATTTTCTGAATGCATTATACTGTAAGCTGTTTATCTTGTAAGAAAATGTGCTTCAGAGCTGTGAAATTTATTGATGAAATAAAGCTGAGTTCAAAAAACGAAAAATACAATATAAACGCTATTGTTTTACTTTTTTTCTAATCTAAATGTAAACAAGCCATTGTATAATGGGAATAATGCCCTCCAGGAGGGGTGTTATGCTGGGATAACATGCCTTCTCGGGTACTGGACACCCGCGGCCTCGGGCACAAGCACCCAAGGCAGGATGTTGTCCCAGCATAACACCCACCCTGTCGGGCATTATTCCTTTATTATAAAATGGGTAAGAGAAATACTGTACTGTGATTGGTGGAATCCAGTCACATGACCGTGCTGATATCCCAGCACAACAGCCCAGGTTAGAAATGCTTCACTTTCTAAACCACATTATATGGTCCTAAAATAAAAAAATCAGGGAAACCATCTTATAATCGCAATAAGGCATTCCAGGGTGTGCGTAACTGTGGGATAATGGTACTTCACGGGTGCAAAAAAGCCTTGGCTTCACCTCGGGCTTCACTTCCTAAGGTGTGCTTTTATCTCAAAATAACACACACCCTGTCATGCATCATTGCTTACTTGTTCTCCTGACCCCAAAACTGGGCTCATTACAGCTTGAAAATGGGGGCCTTACTAAGAAAGGCAGAACCACAGGTAATGGTAATATAGTCAAGTCCAAATGCTGCTGCCCCTGGGTGCACTTGATGTAATCAGTACAAGGCGCACAGAAACTCATTTTGGTTTTAAAATATTTTTTATATATGCGGTTAAATAACTGTGTATATTGTTTTTGTAGTGCACTTAGGCAATCTCCTGAGGAAGCCTTTAAACAGAGGTGAAATGTAAATGGTCACATTGATGTCTACTTCGAGTGCCACAGAATGAATTACAGTGTGGAAGATACTAACTGCATATATTTACCTGATTACAACATGGCCGATTTTCTGCACAGCCTGTTGCTGGGATGCATATTAATCTTGTCTTGTCCCCAGCGTATTTTGTCTCAGTCTTTGGCTGTGAACTTAGCACCCTCTTTTCTTTTCTCTGCATGCATTTTGTGCCAAATGGATGGGCCTATCCAAGTCTGCCAGGGGATCTTTTTCCCCCACTGTCCTTGCTGCTGCTGTGGGACTGACATTTGTCTTGATTGTCATATGATCTGAAACCCTCAGATCCTGAAAGTGTCACAGTCTCCCTGTGATCTCCCTTCCCCTTCCAGGTAGCAATACCCCAGCTATGCCCAAAATGTTCTCTATTATAACCATGCCATGAGGGTACATATCCCACTGTTGAACTTGGGTCCTGCAGAAGAGGCCATCTGAGAGCAGTGCCTTCTGCATGAAATCCTCAGACGCTTCTCCTATCCTAATCTAAGTGAATATCTGTTTGATTAGATACACACACGGCCATGTGTACTGGCTTGGTGACAATCGACCCACCCCAGCAGAACTCTTCTCCTGTGGATCAGGCGGATGTTGTCACTGCCAAGGGACTTGGCTTCCTCCAAACTTCATTAAATCAAGGAAATGAGTCTCCTTCCTTGTCTTAATGAAAATACCTGCTGTGCATTCCAAGGGTTTAAGTATTTCCAGTATGGACATGCTATGCAAAATTTGAAGAGTTGCCCTGTGTAATTTAATGACAAAAACAGATGACATCCAGTTAACAGCGAGACCAGAGATTCGTTCTCACAATTTGTGAATGAAGATCAAGTTAAGACTTTTGGGGTAATGCAAGTGGAGCATGAACTTAGATGGACAGATTTCTTCCAATATCTTCAGGTCACATCCTTTATTACGGAAGGTACCCAACTCCAGGATTTGTGAAACAAGCCACACCCCTTGATTAGTTTTATTGAAACATATGTTGAATATGGTGACATGTTACAAACCACTGGTATGAGCAGTACCTCTAAGCAGTCAGGGAGCATGGCAAAGGGAGGTCAATATTCATTTAAAAAAAATATGTAGGGGGAATCTGGGAAAGGATATTTCGCACCTCAGCTGCCAACATCTAGAGGGAATTTCGATGGAAGGTTGTAGGAAGGTATTTTTTGATCCCCTCTCAAACTAAACACTTTACAGCAGCAGGCCTCAACAGATTCTGGTAGAAACTGTGGGGAAGAGGGGAATCCATGCCACATTTTCTGGAGCTGTCCCATTATTTAGACTGTCTGGGAAGAAAGAAGCGCAACTTACAAAAGGTTAGTTGGACTACAAACCAGGCCAGACTTCACCAGCAGGATTCTGGGAAAGTTACCCAAGGGAAGAATAACAAGTCAACAAAGAAGTTGTTCAGGTTTTTATTAGCAGCAGCCCATACAGTAATTACCAGCAAATTGCTTACTCCTACACAGCCTTCTCAGACTGAAAGGACCACCACAAATAAATCTATATATCAGGAAAGGCTAGTGGCAGAATTGGGCTGCAGGCAGGAAAGGCTCATGGGGTATGGTTACTTTTATGAATTTTATAGGGGGAGATGGAAGGTCACTCTGTTGTTTCTCAACAGGCAGAGAGGTGTTAGCATACAGTCTTGGAAGCCATGGACAAACACATAGCAAGAATGAGAGCCAATGAACTGATACAAAGGGAGTTGAAAACCTGTTGCTATTGAGAGTTTTTTGCTTTCATGTTTGATAATATTACTGGTAATGTTATGTGTATTTTTACTGTTGAATTACGTGACAACACCTGAAAGCTGTCAGGATATTTAAACACAGAAACTTGTGGATATGATTAGGAGACAGTGTTCAGACTGTCCCACAAATCGCAGTGTGCTCTTTCTCTCCGGGTTGTATTATCGACTTGATAAACAGAGCCCTCCACCCTGACAGTATTGGGGCCATGCTCACTCCCATGATTCATTCCCGTACACTGAGGTCCTCTAATTCGCCTCTGTTCTCCGTTCCTCTCTCCTCGACAAAAATGGGGGAGCAAGCTTTCTCCCATTTCACCCCCAAATTCTGGAACTCCCTACCTGCCAGCTTAAAGGGCTCCTTATCTCACTCTGCCTTTAAATCTGCACTTTTTTCCCACCTTCATGCACTTGATTCCTGTGTCTGTACCTAATTCTTCCCTGAACTCTGCGTCCTGCTTATCTATACCCTGCTCTACCCTGGTTTCTCTTAACTCTACTGCAGTGCCTGTTTTATATTTCTAATCATCGATGTTCCACCATGACACTCTCCGGGGGTCAACACTGTTAATTCCATGATTAAGTTAATTATTCTGTTGTAACCCCTAGGTGGCGCTATCCCAAGGGCTACTACCCCTGCCTGCTTAACTACTAACAGGTTGAGGGGCCTAGGTCTAATGGCGAGTGCCTCCACCCAGAGGTTAGGGTTTGCAATAGTTAAACTAACTTGGTCACAGCCCCCTGGGACACTGTGACTCCCCTTTCTTCCCACTAGTGGCCCACACAATATATCAAAATTACCTTCACAGTATACACTTACCCCCAGGACTGGTTCGGTCAGCTGGACTCTGGGGACCCCCTGTAAAACAAGATGTTACAGTGCAAAAACCACAGTACAATACTTTAACATAAACGAATACCTCAGGCAGGGTAACTTTGCTGAAACAAACAGATCTGATTTATTTAGGGGGGAATAACAAGGACTGGGGGAAATCAGGTTAATTAGCTTACCACTCTAATATATATATATATATATATCTATACTAGGGCATTGTGCACAGGCCTACCCTATAAGTCACTGTCTTTGGGTACCCAGGCAATAGAAGGCTAGCCTATTTGGTGCAGCTGGTTGGGGCCCTGTGATGAAAAAAACACTTGCACAATACCCAATTGTAATCTGGAGCCGGATGGCTCAGTTTGTGAAGAAATAAAACACAACAATTAGATAACACACTTGCAATTCGATAAACAGATGGCAGGGAGCTATCCTGCTTTGTACTCACAAACTCAATTCTGGGAACTGAATGGAAGGCAGATTGTCCTGGATTGCCAGGACGAGCAGACCATGTGGGCAAGGTCCTTGTGACTGGACCCCACTGCAGTTTGGAGCAAATGGATGTAGTCTGGATTAAGTTGGGGTTTACTTCCAGCTTCATGCACTCAATTCACTGTACAGGGGATTTGAAACGCGATTCCACACAAGCACTACACACATTTATATGTAAAAGGAAAGTACTATATCAGGCAGGCTGCTTCTCTATCCCGATCGCAATTACTGCACAATACCCTGGAGAACACACAGCAGGTTCAGTTCCTGACAGACCGTGCACGATTCAGCAATTTCCCCAGTCTTCTACAGGGTGAGCCTGGTTTCTACTCTTCAGATCTCCTTTATTCTCTTCACAGGTCGGATTCAGTCCGAACAAGCGCTTGCACAAGCTGCAGACCGAAACTTGGGGCCTTACATGCGTTTCCCGCGCTGAACTGCACAATCAAGGAAGCACAGGACTCTTTGACTCTTCACTGCCAAAGCTAAACTGAAACTCCGAAGACAAAACCGGGCATTTCTTTGAGTCCCTCCCAGTTCAGTTGGCTGGTTTGGCTGTCACTCTAATAGACTCCCCTGTTGGTGCAAAGGCCAAGTCCAAACTACAATTCCTAGAAGCATCTGTCATACAGTCCCATTGTGGCTGACTCAACTTAAGATTCCAAGTTCTGATTTGCCAGCAGCAGGCTCCACTTCAAAAGGTCCCCCACGCTGATTGGCCCAGTTCAGCAGTTCAAAACTAGAATGGAGGGCTAGGCAAACAATTCAGACTACAAAGGGAAGCAAGTTAGACAAACTGTATTTTCATTATTACGCTAAACGATTTCTGGCAAACAGTTACATCTTTCAGACGGCTCCCCTGGCACTCTTAGCGACTGCAAAAACGGAACGAATTGGCAGCAGCTCGAGTGGGACTCAAGCAGGAAAACAGTCCCCCATACAAACTAATTTTGTCTGCAAGCAGACAGCTCTTAAAGAGACAGTACCAGAGGCTCCAAAAGCACTCACAGATAAATGGCTTAAATGCCAAACACCATTCAGGCTTGGAGCATTCAAGCAAGCTCCTGGAAGTCTTTTGGGAACCCCCATTTGCAAGGGGGTTACACCGTGATCTCTTGTAAGACTGTATTCACCCTGTATGTTGGAAGTCTGTAATTGTAAACTGTATATACCTGTTTTGAGATGAGTGCATTGTTTGTAAACTGTACTGTCCCAGGTCGTGCTTGAAAATATGCAGGATTATTGCCTAATGCACTTACCCGGTTACCAAAAGCTAATAAATAAATAAGAGCGAAATGATAATACATCAAACAAAACATTATGGATGGACTTTTCCAAGCAAAAAGACACATGGATGTCATATTTCAATCCTCTGCAGAATTCGTAATTTTTTTATATATCATATTTTTTCAACCACTTGCTGACAAGGGCTCATATGCGGTGTTCCGCTCTTCCATGGCTCCATTCCTTCCCCTCGTGGGGATCATGCTGCACGGCAGTGGGGGCAGGATTTTTTTCATAAGTAAGGTAGCTGCATGATCCCTAATCCCCACCCTGTGAGGATGCAAGCGCACAGGACTGAAATCTAGACACGAAGCCATGCTGAGGACACAGCTTCAGCCAAGCGCCTGAAAGCATCCTCTCCTCCCAACACTTGTACCCTAGAGGAGTGGAGCCTGAATCTCCCGAGGAGAGCTGCTGTACAGTGGCTCAATCCACCCCTCCCTCCCCCAGCCAATCCCCAATGCCCCGGCTAGTTTCCAAACCTGGGTCGCTGGTGTAGCGCAAGGTGTGGCCTCCAGCACTTCAACCCTCAGCACCACCAGGCTGCCTGAATTCATAATTATTTTGTATGGAGAACAAGAGGCATTTTATTCTGCTATGTTGATGTACCAAGTTTGTGTAATTGTCAGTTCTCTGTATTTGCTCTGCTATTTGCTTAATAAACAAAAGAAGTTTAAAAAAATCAGTAATGCAAAAAATTCTGTTTACATTATGACCATTGTACTCCAAATTGTGCTATAAACATAGTACATTATAACCAAGGCTTTACGCTATTATGTTCATTTTATCACCAGTAAAGACAATTATGGCACCTATAGGCTCATCACTACAAGTGTAGGGGGAGATAAGGGTCAGAAATCTTTCTTTCTTCAGAACATATATATTTGAATAGCATTCCAGTAAAAAGACCACATATTTAACCATGCTACTGTACTTTTAGTGCATTCTGATTTACAAAAGTGGTCTGAAGTCTATTTTTCATTCGGTCCCTCAGGATTCAGAGTTTTTAGTGTGTATATCCATCTTGTTTCTTGTTGTAGCAATTTCTGGGTTCAGTCTCCCCTTTGCATAGCTTTAATATGCACTATGCCCATGCTCACTGTACGCCTAGGATCTGGACCATGTTCTGACTCGTAGCGTACTGTCACTGGAGAGTCTTTCTCTTATGTCACAGAAATGTTCCTGTAACCTTGTCTTTAAAGAGGGAGTATAGCCAGAATTTCTAGCATCAGTAAATTCTAAATTTCAATCAACATATCCCTAATCAGTCTCATGCCAAAAATTTAATCTCTATATCACTCTGTTTAAAAGTTACAAGTCATTTTGTAACCCCCTAATTTCACTGTCTGTTTAAAAAAGCCAGTTTCTGTGAAGAACTACTAATGATGTCATGACCAGAACTCGCAGCCTAGTCCTCCCTGCAACCTACCTTTTAGGAGATATTTCTCCCACATTACATAAAATTGAAGTTGTGGTAAACATGAAAAAAGAAAGCTGACACCGGATGGGTACAGGGTATGCACTTCCATAATATGCAGATGCATGGTACTTAAGAATGTTGTGGGGGGAACTGGAATGCAACAGCAAACATGGCTTTAGAATCCTAAAGTTGTGTACAGTTTTTAGAACACTGCAGGGATGAGATTTCAGCATACCACTTGGTTGCAATTGTGGAAAGAGCAATACATAGAAACATAGAAGCTGTCGGCAGAAAAGGACCTCTTGGCCCACCTAGTCTGCCCTAAAGTCCTTACCTACTGTTCTACCATAGACCCTAATTGATCTCCAGCCTTACACCCCCAGCCCAGTTACTAAGGTCCCTTTGTGTCTATCCCATGCATGTTTGAAACCTGTTACCGTACTGGTGCTCACCACCTCTGCTGGGAGGCTGTTCCATGTGTCCACCACTCTTTCCGTGAAGAAATATTTCCTCCTGTGAGCCTATGAATTGTATATTAGAGATCTGAAGTCCTCCGGGTATTATTATAATGTCCCTTCCAAATCTGATGTACTCCTAAAGTACTGACTGTTGTTGTCTCCTTGTCTTGATGAGAATTTATTGTGACCTGTGTTGACTAATTATGCTATACTCCTTTGTATAATGTGACTATTGCTGCTTACTAAATGTATGATGGATGCATCACTGTATTATGTCTCTTTGTAATTAACCCCAGGTCGTCCCTGAAAAAGGGACCATTCAGTCTCAGTGGGCCTACCCAGTTACCAAAATTAAATAAGTAAGTCTCCCCCCCTCCAGCTTCATATCACGTCCCCTTGTCCTTGAGCATCTCTTTCTTTGCAATATGCCTCCATCCTATACCTTATTAATAACCTTGAGGTATTTGAATGTCTCTATTATATCTCCCCTTTCTCTCCTTTTCCCCATTGAGTACATATTTGACTCCCTGAATCTCTCCTCATAGGGCTTCTGTTGCAGGCCATGCACCATTTTGGTTGACCTCTGTACTGCCTGCACCTGATCTATGTCCTTCCTGAGATGGGGCCTCCATAACTGGACATAGTACTCCAGGTGTGGCCACAACAATGATCTGCACAGGGGTAACACTACCCTTTTTCTACTGATGATACTCCATCCCTATGCACCACAGCATCCTACTAGCCTTCCCCACTGTCTTATCACATGCTTTGCTATCGTTAGGTCATCAGATATGATGACCCCCAGATCCCGTTCCTGTTGTGTGGTTGATAACACCTCTCCCCCAACTGATACGTTGCTCTTGGGTTTCTGAGTCTTATGTGCATAATTTCAGATTTGTTGGCATTGAAGCCCAGTTGCCAGACCCTTGACCAGTCTTGCAGCTTTTTTAGATCTTCCTTCATTTTTTTCACCCCCTGGTATGTCTACTCTGTTGCAGATTTTTGAGTTATGCATGAACAGGCTTACCTTTCCTTTCAGGCCCTCTGCGATATTGCTAATAAAGACATTATAGAGAACCGGTCCTAGTACTGACCCATGAGGCACCCCACTGATTACACTCCCCTCCTCCTAATGAATTCCATTTACCACCATTCTCTGAGTTCTGTTACTTAGCCAACTTTGTATTCATTTTATTATCTTTGGACCCACTCCCAGGCTGCCTAGTTTGTTTATCAGTCTTCTGTGTGGAACCGTGTCGAAGGCCTTACTGAAATCCAGGTAGGCCACATCCACTGCTCCTCCCTGATCCACCTCCCTGGTAACCCAGTTAAAAAACATTATCAAGTTAGTTTGGCAAGATCTCCCCCTGTGAACCCTTGCTGCCTTCGATCCTACAATCCACTGTTTTCTTAGGTATTCCTCAATCCTTTGTTTAAGCAGGGTTTCAATAACCTTGCGCATCACCAAAGTCATGCTAACAGGTCAGTAGTTTCCTGCCTCCTCCCTATTTCCACTTTTGAGTAGTGTGACCACATCCACCCTCCCCAAGTCCCACAGAACTTCCCCCATTTCTAGTGAAAGATTGAACAAGATCATCAGAGGTGCAGATATTTCCTCCCTTAGTTCCTTCAGTATCCTGGGGTGAACCCCACGTGGCCCCATTGCCTTTTTACTTTTGCTAGTTCCCTGAGGACTCTCTCCTCCATAAAGGGGCTAGTGTCCACCTCCCTTCCCTTAATACCTTCTCTACTTTCTGTGGCCCATCATCTACTCTTTCCCGTGTGAATACCGAACAAAAGTACTTACTCAGTATGCCAGCTTTCTTCTGGTCCTTCTCAACATTTCCCTGCCCTTCCCCTTTTAGCCTCACTATCCCTGCCTTGCATTTCTTCTTTTTGCTTCTGTACCTAAAGAATGTTTCACCCCCTTTTTGATGATTTGGCAATGTTTGTCTCCATTTGTGCTTCAGCTCTCCTAACTACCTTCCCTGCCTCCCTTTGTTTCTCCCTTATAACTCTCCCTATCCTCTAGCTTCTATGCCATCTTATATTTTTTGAATGCCTGCTCCTTTTCCTTTACCTTCTCTGCTACTTGCTTGGAGAACCATAGCGTTCTCTTTCTTTTCTTGCTCTTCTTAACCTGCCTGACACAGAGGATTGTTGCCTTCTCAATGGCCTTCCTTATTATAGCTCAATTTTTCTCTACCCACCCATATTTCCTATCTCTGCTAGGGTTCCTTGAGGCACTCTCCCATCTTCTTGAAATCTGCCCTCATGATATCCAGGACCTTCGTTTTGGTGTGGCTAGGTTCTGGCCTGGTCCTTATGTTGAACCCCACCATCCAATGATTATTGGTCCCCAGGAGGCTTCCCACTGTGACATCAGTGACACCGTCCCTGTTGGACAGCACCAGGTCTAATAATACCCTACCACAAGTGAGTTACTTAACTAGCTGCCCAAGGAACACCCCTTGTAGGGAGTCTAGGATTTCCTAACTTCTAACTGATGCTGCTGCAGGGAGACTTCAATCCAAATCTGGTAGATCGAAGCCCCCACTGGCAGTACCTCACCTTTGTTAGCCATCTCTTGGATGTCTTCTGTCATATCCTTATCTCCATCCTCACCCTGTGCTGGAGGTCTGTAGATCACCCCCATCCTAACAGAGGCCCCTTGCCCTGTATCCAGGGTGACCCACGGTACCTCTGCTTTACCCTGTCCCCCCTGTATTTACATAGCTTTTATGTTCTCCCTCACATGAAGAGTCACCCATCTCCCTTTCTTTCTGCCCTGTCCCTCCTTCTAAATAGCACATACCCTGGTATGGCTACCTCCCAGTCCTGGTTTTTATTGCACCAGGTCTCTGTAATTGCTACTATGTCCAAGTTCAGAGAGAAACCGGTACTCACAATCTTAGTATGTGACAGAGACGCAGAAATTCAGAATGTGTGGTGTTATAAATTTTTATAATGTGGTGGGGATACGTAATTTTGAATGTGGGAGATGCATAGTTGTGGAATGTGGCAGGGGTATGCAATTCATAGTGTGTCATGGATGCATAATTTTGGCAAGAAGTGGTGCAGAATTTCATAATACAGTAAAAATGCTTGAATTCAGATTGTGGTGGCAGTATGCAACTTAACAATGTGGTGTGGACACAAAATCTCAGACTGTGACTGAGAGGCACAGTTTCAGAATGTTGTGGTCACATATGTTGTGGTGTCGATGAGCATCTGCTCACAGGTGTCATCCAAGACTTCAAAAAATAAATACAAAAAACCTAATTTCTGAATGTGACTGGGATGCAAATTTTTGGAATATGGTGGGGTTATGTAATTTTGGAGCGTGGCAAAGAAATGCATTTTTGAAATGTGGGAGGTGCACACAATTTTGGAATGTGGTGGGGCTATACCAAGGATATTTGTCCTTCTTTTCCAGGCTCCCCTGCACACTGCCCATAGCTCCCCTAGGGAGCCTTGACATCTCAGAAGCCTGAAGAGTGCAACAGCACAGGTATGCAGGAACCACAGAGAAGCTGAATTGTTTTGGTTTGTAGACTAGTGTAGCCCATCTGCCGACCACCTTCCCACCCTGGTCCGGACCTAAAGTTATAGGCCCCCAATGGTCACGTGACCACCCCACCCATAAACTGAAGTCCCCACTTTTCCACTTGACGGTTATACCTTGCAAACACTAGAAGTCATTAGCGTGCCCTCCCTGTCACATCTCTCTCTGTTCCACACAGCCGTATACCTTTCTTTCAATCTACAAATCTCCCTGGCCTGCCCTCCAGTCTCCTAAGTGTCCCACGCTGTTTCTAACTTCTGCCCCTCCGGGGTATTGAACCCTCGACCCTCTCCACAAAAGGCAAGCACCCTACCTCTGCACTACCTGGCCAGCCCAAAGTAAGGTGGGCACTTATCCATCTTACCTTCCACTTTCGTCTGCCTTTAGTCCCTGTTCCCTATTCCTACTCTGCCCTCCCCCCCTTCTCTCTTAGGCACAGCCACCATATTTGCGTGTCCCACGTGATTGCCATGGACATCTCAACTTCCAACCCCCCCCCCATTTTCAACTTGCACACTGAATTTCCTAATACCCTCTTACACTTGTCTCCCTGCTAGTACTAATTATCTCCAGCAGTCCAGTATGTCATGCCACCACATCTACCCTCCCCACTCCTATTCTGATAGACACAACACTGCCTTCATGCACCATACGTGCTAGCCCATCCCACCTTCCCATGCCCTACGTGCCTTACTATGGCAATATGCGCTCTGGTCCTGCCATAACTCTTTCTAGTGTAGCACCTTGCCTCAGTCCTCATACCCCTGTCAGCTAAATCTGCTCTAAAGCATCATATTATCCCCAAACCTAAGCTGCTAAAGCGCATGCTTATCCGACATGCCTTCCTACTCCTGCTACTCTCGGGGAATGTGCACCCCAACCCTGTCCTCCTGCAGAAATCACACATTCAACAATCCAACTCCAGTGGTCTTAAGATAGCTGTCCCCAACTTCCGCAGTCTATTTCCAAAGCTAGATCGGTTGCAAAGTTGGGTTGAACAGCACGAGCCTGACAGTCTAGCCACCACTGAAACCTGGCTCTCCCCCAAAATACCCGACTCCACTGCTGCCCTCGTACGTTACACTCTTTTCAGAGCAGATCAGCTTGGTAAAAGAGGTGGGGGCTGTGCCATTTACCTCTCAGATACACTTCAGGGCCATGCCCTTCCAACGTTGTCCACTGGTAACGGTGCCCAGGCTATTGCAGTCAAAATAACCCTGGAGCATAAAGGGAAGTCACTTACTGTCCTGTCGGTTTATATTCCACCCAAGGACATAGCTACTGGCTTTGACACCGTCATTGACTACATCAACAAATTACCCAATAGCTCTGAGATTATCACACTTGGAGATTTCAATATCAATTGGCAAGCACCTGAGGCAGTCCCCTTCAAGGATGCCGCTGCGGCTGTTGGCCTCACTCAACTGGTCCAATCCCCCACTATACTAAACTATAGAACAGGTACCCACAACCTTTTAGACTTCATTCTCACAAACCACCCAGAAAAAATTATGGATACTGAGGTCTTGACTGACTCCCTCAGTGACCACTCCCTAATCAAGTGTCAGTGGTCATGCCAGTATCCTAGATGCCCTAATAAACTGTCCTACCAGCGTGCACTAAGGTGAGGGCAACTTGAACAATTTCAAGAATCCCTGTGTATGTGTGACTGGTCACTAACTGACACAGCACCAAGTGCTGACCTTGCACTAGGGCAATACATCTCCATCTTTAACTGAGCATGTGATAAATTTGCTGTATTCAAAAAAATGAAGCGTAAGTCAGTCAGCAACCCCATATTACTGCACCCCTCTTAAGCCTCATGGCTTCCTGGGACCACCTCTGGCACGTAGCGCAGGCCACAAAAAACCAAGAGACTGGCAACAGAATGGGTGGTGGACAAGTGGAACACCCTACCAGAAGAAGTGGTGGGGGCTGAAACAATCACAGGATTTAAGAAAGCATGGGATAGACATAAAGGAATTCTGGAAGTCAGGGGTGAGAGGCAACAGACTACTAGGAAAACATGTGAACTTACAAGCTCAAATGGGCAGAATGCGTGGGCCGTAGGCCTTTATCTGCCGACACTATCTATGTATCTATGTAACGCTACAAGGAGGCCAGGAATGCCTGCACCTATGCAGTACGCCTTGCCAAAAATCACATGCTTCCAAGACCAGTTGTCTAACTCTTGGGGAAATAGGAAAAAATTCTGGGAGAACATGAAAAAACCTCACAGGCAAGCCCAATGAATCCCCTCCCATAGTGCTCAGTTTTAATGGTGTTACCACTCAGGACCCTAAATAAATAGCAGATATTTTCATACTGCTTTCACTGACCTGAGTGGAGTACTCCCTCCCAACTTCTTTAATGATCCTCCTTGTCAGCACAATGACACTAAAGTGAATATGCCCCCAAATGCACCCCCTTTCTACTTCAAAACAATAACTACCGTGATGGTTCCATGTCATGACGGTGACCGCAGAAAGGCGATCACCATTAGGGCAAGTGTACATCGCTGAAAATCAATTTTGGTGATGTACACCCCCGGCGCACAGAAAAAGGGCACCGGGGACTTAGGATTTTCTTTGTTATGTGGGGGGGGGGGCTGTGCCCCCTGCACTCCCCTACTAAAAGATTCTCTACTCTGGGAGGGTGCAAAACCTTAAAAAGGCACAACAAAATGTACGTGCGCCAGACTTGAACCCAGCACCCTCAGAACCCCAGCCCACCACCCACCCACCCACCCACCCACCCACCATGCCACGTGGCCAGCTCAGCAGCCCACCACAGCACCAAGCATCATAAACCTCCTCTCCTTTCACCCCTCACTCAGTGCACCCTCCTCCCCATGCACACATATGTGTAGTGACATCCTGTCACTATATGCTTGAATCCCCATCCAATCTCCCCTCCCTCCTCCTGGTGGTAGCCCTGTGGAGCATCTTCGCGATTGAGTGCCCTTTTAAGGGTGCCCAATTGCAGTAGCCTGTCTGAGCTACCACCGTGATAGCTAAAATACTTACTGCGTACCCATAGCAAATCTAGTGTTAACCCCTAGGTGGTGCTATTCCAAGGGATACTACCCCTGTCTGTGAGACTTGGCACAGGTTGAGAGGCCTGAGTTCTAGAAATGGGTGCCTCCACCTGCTGGACAGGGTTAGTGGTAGTGTAGCTGCTCTGGGTACAGCCCTCCGGGACACTGATACCCCCTCTATCCCCTCTAGTGGCCTACACTGGTCAGCGATTAGACAGTCACAATTAACATCAGAAGGCAATGTTAACCCCACACTTGGTACACTTACCACCAGGACTGGATCAGCTGCACTGGCCCTGGAGACCCCTGTAAAATAAGACCTGCAAGGAAGAAAGGCAATAGCAACACAGTGTCCCCACCACAAGGTACACCACAGTCGGTTTAACTGCAAAAAGATTTAGATCTGATTTATTTAGGAAACGTGACCAAGGGAGGGTCAGTAATCTGGTGATTGATTTTAGATCTGAGTTAGTCAGGTTATAAGGCATGCACTCAAGAGTCCCTCTAACACAGTCACATACACTCTGGATACCCAGTTGTTAGTGCAGGCTAGCCTGAAGCATTGCCCGGGGTAGGCCAGCATTGCAGCTGTTGTTGGGGCCCTTAGGAAGAAAGAAAACACTACATGCACTTTAACACTTAATTTGTATTCCAGAGCCGGATGGCTCAGTCCAAAATGATTAGCAACAACAATTAAATCAGATGACACACCAATGATTCTTTGAAGTTTAGTTGCAGGGAGCTACCCTGATGTTTACTCATGCTATCCACAGACCAGGTGATGTTCCGATGAAATAAGACCTGTAGAAGCAGTTGAATACGAATGGAGATGAAGTCCCTCGTGGTCCTTGTTGACAATGCTGGTCTTCAGGCTGGTAGAACGTCACTCAGGCAGAGGAAAACATGCAACACGAATGGTTTCGAACTACTCAGCCACGCAACACTTTGAAAACTTAAACACATTTATATGCAACATGGTCCTTTCTGGTCCTTCCAGGCAGGATGCAGGCTGCTCTTCTATCTCAGACTGATGGAACAGTTTAGCTGCAGCTGCAGGCAACAGCTACCCAGACTGGAACAATATGGACCCGTGGACTGACGACCAAACAAGTCTAGGCCAGGCAGGCCTAACCCCTGAGAGCTGGAAAGCTCCCCAGAGGCATACACACTAGCTCTTGGGCTGTCTCTCAAAATCTGACCTGTTTCAGCAAGTGCCCCCTTTTACATGGGGCAGAGTTCCAACAATCCCATTGGCTGCCACAACTATCTTAAACAGTCTCTGGATCTTAATTGACTTGTGTTTTGGTGCCTAGAAATTGTCCCAGTTAATCTCCCACAAGTCTCTGGCATAGTCCCAGCCACCCCTTGGTTTATTCCTGGCTCCCGATTGGTGTCAAAGCACTAAAATGGTGGCTGCAGACAGTCTCTAAAGCAGCTCAAGTTACTGTCCCCGTGCATTAAGTTCTGGTGCAGCCAAGAATTTATCATTTATTTAATAATGTCCCCACTGTTTCATAGCCCCAACAATCTTCTCTTAAAAGAGTCCACTGTTAAATAAATCAGAGGTTCCTCTAGTGAGTCGTTGCTCCCATAACACACTGCCCCCAGAAACACATACTGTAGCTCATAAATATTCATAAGGGCTTCCCTTGCCCTAACCTTTGCCCCCTGACATTTGCCTGGTGCCCTGGAGGCAGCGCTTACATCGCTTACATCAGCTGCCGATTTATGTAATTTAAAAACATCCCCCCCCCCTTGGTTTATGTCCCCGGTGCCTATTTTAACCTAGCAAGGCACTGGGAACTAGTGATGTGGCACAGATTCAGCATTTGACCGCAACAGCAGTCTAGCGAGCAGGGCGCCTTCTCGATTGTGCAAGTGGCAGCTTTGCGAACTTACCGCACACTTGCACATTGCTTTGTGAGCCCTGTAGGGCTCAATTGAACAGATGGGCACTGGGGGCTGGGACAGAGTGCCAGGAGAAGCCACAGAGGTAGCAGGACACCAAGGACAGCGGAAACACCCGGAGACATACAGGTAAGCCCCCCAAATTGGGGGGGGGCGTTACACTAGATTTAGTGGTGACACCCTAGATCTTAAATTGCTCCACCACACCCTTGACTTTGTCCTGACACCCCTCACCAAGATACTCAACCAATTCCTCTGTCTAGGCCAATTCCCCTTGGTGTGGAATGCAGCTATTGTGACACCTGTGGTGACAGGGCCACACAATCTAACTATCGACCGATCTCCATTCTGCCACCGCCCTCTCTTAAGCATTAGAGTCAATTGTTGCAGATCAGCTGACTACCTTGACACCTACAATAAACAATGTGCCCAAAAACATGGCTTTAGAAAAGGCCACAGCACCACCACTGCCATTCTAGAATACACAGATTTTCTCCATAAGTCTCTAGATGGGGACACCTTGTGGGGTCAGTCTACATTGACCTCACTAAGGCATTCGATACTGTTAGTGCACCCTACTAATCATGTCCCTTCCCACTCTTGGACTCTCACATGATGTCACTGTATGGTTTAAAAGTTATCTAGAGGGCAGAACCCAAAGAGTGAAAATACTGGACACACTCTCAGCCACCCAGTATGCTCTGGAGTTCCCCAGGGCTCAATCCGGGGTCCTCTCCTATTTAGCATCTACCTGAATACCCTCCCCCAAGTGTGCCCTACCAACCTACTCCTTTATGTGGATGATGCTGTGCTCTTCACCAGCCAGCCTGATCCTCTTCTTCTTCTTGTCAGCAATCTGCAAGAAAGCTTCACTGCAGTTCAGTTCTGATTCTCCCTTCAGAAACTAATTTTGAACTATAAAAAAGCAAAAGTGATGCTCTTCATCAGCCCTCACAGCAAGCATAAAAATGCCCAACTATGTATTACTAACAACCTTAACACACCTTTTGAACAAATCTGCAATTTCAAATATCTTGTCATTACCCTAGACAGTAACCTTTCCTACAACGATCACGTAAACATAATCTCCAGAGCTATAAGCATCAGGCTAGGGCTTTTGTACAGACACAGGTGTAGCATGTCCCAAGAAATGCTTCGCCTTGCCATTACTAGCTCCATCCTGTCAATTATTGACTTTGGGCTAATAATATATGGCTCTGCCACCAATACTACCATCAAGAGGTTGACTGTTGCCCTTAACAAAGCCTGACGTCTAGTCGCAGGCTTCCACCTTTACACCCACACCAGCACACCTGTGCCCTCTATACCACAACAAACTGGTTGAATCTCCAGGGCAGACTCTCCTACCATACCTGCCTCTTCATGAAGAAAATCAGCTTTGGACTAGTCCCACTTAAGTTGTTGCAGCTCCTAAACAGGTCAGATAACCACCATCATACTAGAAGTATGGCCTACCCCACCTTTCAGGTCCCTTTCTGCCACACTACACAGGCACAGCACTCCTTCATGTAGAGAGCATCTACCTGGCTTACTAACATACTAACATACTATTTGCCAGCAGATTAGGCCTTATGGTCTATCGAGTCTGCTCGAACCTCAGATCCCTAGTTGGGTGCCGAGGCCCTCCCCACCTTGTGTTCCAGAAACCCCTATCATCCATCCCCACCTCCCTGGGACAGGCCATCATCTGATACATCCTCTTTCTGTGTCTGTCCCACCCTGTCTTGAAGCCCTCCACTGTGGATCTCTGAACCAGCTGGCCAGGCAGTGCATTCCAAGGGTCCACCACCCTCTCAGTGAAAATCTCCTCCTCTTTTCCCCCCTCACCCTTCCACCTTCCAACTTCAAACCATGCCCTCTGGTGATACCTCCCTGCTTTAGTCTAAAGATCCCCTCCATGTTTACCCTATTTATTCCCTTGAGGTACTTGAAGACCTCAATCATGTCCCCCCTGTCTCTCCTCTCCTCCAATGAAAACAGGCAGAGCTCCTCAAGTCTGTCCTCATACGTCAAATCCCCTAGCCCTCGTATCATCTTAGTTGCCCTCCTCTGTACCCTCTCCAGGAGCTGCACGTCCCTCTTATCAGTGTCAGTGGCTCAGTAGGTAGCACACTCGCCTCTGAGGCCGGGAGATCAGAGGGCTATGGGTTCAGTTCCCGCATCTGGCACTTGGGTTAATATCCCAGTACTGACACTGTAGTGCAGCATGAGAGGGGTGCTGCACTTCTGAGGTGCCGTCTTTCGGATGAGACGTTAAACCGAGGTCCCATCTGCCTGGATTGGTGGTAGTTCAGGTGGATGTTAAAGATCCCATGGCACTTATCGAAAAGAGTAGGGGAAGTTTATTAAACAAAACACAACATCACCAGATTACACAAATACACAAGATTGTACAAAATCAAGCACATGAAAACAACAGATTTAAACAAAAAATTTTTCCATAGAGACAAGAACTTAGTGGCAGAACTTTTCTGCCTGTCCTTAGATTTAACAGACAATACACCAGCCTCTACTTGAGATATTATCGTGCAAACAGGAACCAATTGTTGTTGAAAAATGAATTGACATCTAGCTTGCCATAAATAAAACTGAATAAAGGAAAAAAAGATATTCAAAGTACTGGGATGAAAGGACTGCCAAATTGCTGTGTAATCCCCTAAAATTAAAACTTTATATGTTACCTGAGTCAAGATAGGAGCCCCCCAATGACCAGATGCGGCAGACCAAAAACCGTTAGCAAAGGGGCAATCAAGAAAAAAATGTGTAAGACTTTCTTCAATAGAAATACAAGAAGGTCTCAGACAATATCTATCCGTTAAAGGCTTATATTTAAGATTACCACGAACCCCCAATTTCCCATGTGTGGATATCCAGACAATGTCCCATATATAGGCCGGAAGTCTATAATCAGTTAATTTATTTAAGGCAAAAGACATCTTGGTTGGAACACATTCTGGAAAAAGCAAAAGAGAACCCTGAACTGTAAAACAATATAATTATAGAAAGATTTCCTAGAGTGAGAAATGAGATTGAAAATAATAAATTCCACTGCCTACATTTCTTTAATGTAGATAACCCATAAACAGGTAGATGATTCTGTTTTAGGATTTTTGGTGGATACGTAGTCCATTTCTGAAAAAAAGGATTCCAAATGAAATGAGACCAGGTTTGCCAAAGCATGTAAGTTTGACTCCAAAGAAAACCAAAAGAGTTAAATAAAAAAATGGAGTGAAAAAATACAATTGGGTTTATCATGGCCAGTCCCGCTTTTTTAACAGGTAGATAAAGAAAATCTCTACGTACTGGGTTCAGTCGATTCCCCAGATCATTTGAAAGAACACTATAAATTCATGTTTCCAATGAAACTGGTGGTGGTATAAATAACTGAGGTACAAAATATAGGAATCAAAATTTCTTAACAATAGAAACCCTTTTCTTCTTCCCAAATTTCCAATGTTTCCATACATTGACTTTTGTTTCACAAACTTTTAATTGCTGCTCCCAGTTGAAGGTGGCCATGTCACCAAAACCAAACCAAATACCTAAAATTTTACTTGGTTGTGATAAAAAAGGAATACCCCCAGTATTAAAAAGGCAATCTTGTTCTGGATGTAAAGAAAAAATAAAACTCTTAGAAACATTAAGCTCTGATCCTGAAATTTGTCCCCAACTCTGAAAACAGCGTAAGGCCGTCTGAAGGGAGGTCTTATCCTGCACATACAGTGTTACATCATCTGCATAAGCTGTAATTTTAACTGCGGTAAGGAAATATCAGGGCAAGACCTATAATACCGCTATGATCCTGAATATATCGGATAATGGGGTCTAAAACAAAAGTATACAAAAGAGGGCTCAGAGGGCATCCTTGTCGAACCCCTCTAACAACTGGGATAGCAGGCCCCATTAGGCCATTCACTAAAGGATGTATTACTGCATCTGAATATAGAATAGAAAGCCAATGTACAAAGGCCCTTGGAATCTTATAAGCTAATAATAAATTAAACAAGTAAGAGTGGCATACTTTATCAAATGCCTTAACCTGGTCCAAAGCTACAATAAAGCCTGACCCTTTGCCCTTGCTGCTATTGTCAAATAAATCCCTTAGTAAATACAAACTGTGCTGAATCTTCCTATGTGGAACAGCACAGGATTGAGCGGGATGAATAAGAGAATCAGATACTAGGGACAGTCTATTTGTGAGGATTTTAGCAAAGATTTTATAATCACTATTAAGAATACTTATAGGCCTCCAATTTGTAAGTAGAGAGGAGTCTCCTTTTTTAAATATAAATTTTAATAAAGAAATATTAAAAGCAGGAAAACTTAAACCCGAGGTCAGTATGAAATTAAATACCATAGGGAGAAAAGGCACATGAGCGGCAGGAACTCTTATAAAATTCATTGGGAATACCATCAAACCAGGGAAGTTTAAGTTTAAGTGACCTTATAACTCTCGACTTCAAAAGGAAGAAATGGGCTGTAATAAATGGGTTCGATGGTAACTTCCATAGCTGGAAGATAGGCCAAAAATTCCTCTGGTAAATTTTCACTATTACCAGGGTCTCCCCAAAGAGTCCGAAACAAAGGTGTGTACAACAGACATCATATCCATTTCAGAAGTGACTATTGTACCATTAGAGGATAATAGTTTTGACATCAAAGTCCTATCAAGCGTTCTTTACAGGCACAATAAGGGTAGGAAGCAGGCTGCGTCTGAACTCCAAATCTAAACTCCATATCAAGGATTTAGCCTATCATATTGGAATCTAGACATCTGTTTCTTGAGTTCTGAAATCTGGGATAAAAAGGAAGTTTATCACCAGAAGGCAACGACATCAGTTTATAAAATTGATCACGATATTGTAGGTAAGTAAGATACCTAGAGTTGGCCTTAAATTTCCCTTTAGAAACTAGAAGGGATTTAATCTCAGATTTAGTATCAGACCACCATAAAAATAGATTGTCATATAAACAGAGGGTAGAGTAACGTTCAGCAAATAAATCCTGTAAATCAGAAATAAAATCTCCTTCTTCCAGGACAGATTCATTTAAACGCCATCTAGGGCCTGCAGATGGTATTTTAGGTGGAATACCCGCTAAACTTAAAACCCCTATCAAAAGGTGATGGTCCGAAAACTCCGTTGGTTTTATGTGGGCAAGATGAGGTTCCAAGAATTTGGATACAAAAAAATAATCAATACGGGAAGAGAATACATTTCTATAGTACGATGAACCCCCTGTAGCATGTAATGTCCTGTAAACATCCGACAAACCAGCAGTTTTAATAATTTGTCGTAAAGCCAGAGAATCACAATACATTTTCTGCTTAGAATCTCCTTTAAATTTAGCATCGATGTATGATTAAAGTCACCCCAAATGACATGTCTTTTAGTATAAAGAAAAGGTTTACATCCTCAAATAATTTAATCCGGGCAGATTTTGTTTGAGGGCATAAATATTATTAATAGAAAATCAAAATCACGCCAAGAGCAGTCTAAAAGCAAAGCACATCCAGGACAGAGGTCAACTAATTTAGAGACCCTGAAAAAAGTGGAGGTAAAAAGAATGCCAATCCCATCTGCTGCATCAGGGCCGAAAGTCCAAAAGGAAGGTCCCCATACCCACCTTTTCTGTGCTTGCTTAATTTCAGCAAGAGAGGATAGTCTAGTCTCCTGCAAGAGAATAATATCCACCTGTAAAGTATTAAAAAACGAAAGGACTGCAAGTCTTTTCTTGAAATTTAATACTACACACATTATAGGAGGCTATTCTGAGTGTTGCCATGAGGAGAGAGCTTTAAGATTAAGACCCAAACTTCTGAGAATGGCTTGCTTTCCTTTTTCCTTTTTCCCTTTTCTCTTTTAGCTAGTTCCGTTGGTTTACTGTCATCCTCTTCTGAAATTAAATCGGAAATGTGAGAGGTATCCGATTCTAAATCAGAATCCTGCCCATCCCTTGTAAGGAGAAAAAAATTATCCACTGGAATAGAGTTAGTAGATGAAGATTTACTGGAGGCTCTAGTAAACCTTGAGGCTTCACTGTCTCAAAGGGTGGGGGCATGGAAGAAGATGCTAATTGGGAATCTGAGATATCAAGAGGAACAGGTGGAACTAATGGAATAGGGGTCTCTGTATTCGAGGAGCCACCTTAGTATCAGTCAAGGAGGAGCTTATCCACGATTTAGGTGAGAATCACCCTGTCTTTCAGGCGTATGCAAAGGTCTAGTGCCATCAACTTTTTACCTGAGCTTTGTGGACCAAGGTGTCAGAGTCCCAACCTCCTGATTTATTTTGGGAGGTCCATGGGCATTGGTGAAAGGCATGGCCTTTCTCTCCACAAGGTGCATTGAAAGATGTTCTGGCATCTCTCAGCGACATGCCCAAACCCTCCACATAAGGGCATTTCAAAGGTCACAGGAGCTACTCAGGTGTGTCTGAGCACCACATTTATAACAGGCTCGAGGTTGACCGCTATAAAAGCAGACTCCTCTGTCCTTACCTAAAAAAAGCTATTAGGCAAATGAACAATTTCACCATCCGTTTGAGTTAACTTCACCTTGAACTTCCAACTCCCTGTCCAAATACCTTCTAAGTCCAGGATAGCCTCGGGGACCCAGGACCTCACACCTGTTCTTTAACCATAAATAAATGTTACTGACATTTACCCTTCATTCGAAACATAACTGTGACATATCTAATCACAGGCTTTGTAAGGGGGAGAGCATAAAAAGGAACCCACAGAGGGGAACTTTTCAAGGAGGAATATTTATCCCAGAATTTTTCTAAACCTTTAAATGTTTTGAAGCTTATATCATAAGAGTCTTCACCCGAGATATGAATTAGAGCAAAAATATCTACAGGAAGAAAATTCATTGAGCCCTTCAACAAAGTATTGGCAACATAATATCTATCGGGGTGAGTTTGTAAACCACCCTATAACGTAAACGTACAGCATTTCTCCTGGGTGCTTGTTCTAGTTTGTTCTTAAACAAATCCGACATTGTAGCCTTAGGCTGCTGTGGACTAGATTGTACCTTTACAGAATTTGGGGAAAAATTATCATGCAGCAGGTATAACAGTATCAGAACCCCCAACGAACTTGGCCTAGAAAAGGCCAAGAACGTACAATAGAACTCTCGTGATTCAACAAAATCCTCCCCCTTCTCCTGCAAGTCATACCTGAGCTCAGGATTGTAGAATCGTTGGCATGCATAGAAGGCGACTGTAAGCTGTCTTTCCATGTAGGGTCTGGTATCCAGGTGCCAGACAACGACTTAGTCCAGCCAGCGTCCTGCAAAACATCCTCCGATGACCAGTCCATGGTGGGGTAGGAGAATTTACATGGAGGCAACCCAAATTGCCGTTTGATAGTTTGAGAAACGGTAAGTTCAACAGGGGAATTCGTCACACTCGTTTCCTGATCTGCACACAAACAAGTCAGTGGTTGCACTCGAATATCGTTCCCCTCCGGTATGTCCTGTGGTGCACTCGTAGGAAAAGTCCTACCCGGATCCTGCGACTGTAAAGAAGTACCTTCTGAGACTGTAGAAGACGGTTTAGAGAAAGAAACAACATCCATGCGCTTTTCCAGGTCAGTGTCTCCCAATTCAGACCGCGACTCAGTCTGAGGCTGCTCCGGTGAACAGTGTACACACTCTGATACTCGAGTCAAAAAAACCTCCTGCTGTAGCATTTCAGCATCGGGCTCCAACGAGCCTGATAACGCGACCTCCTTCTCCATCGTGTAGTGAGAGAGCACTGAGCAACCTCTCCAGGTTACCCAGCAGCACTCTCTCTCGTCAGCAAGCGCTAACAGAGTAGGGGAATTTCCCCAGTGTCCTGGCCAAATTTCCCTCATTCACTAAAATTACCACCAACAGCTTAATCTGGTTCAAGGTCAGTTGGCATTCATCTGTATCCCCTTCCCCCGGGTCGTGCCTGAAAATAGGCAGGATTTGTCTAGTGCACTTACCCGGTCAACAAAAACTAAATAAATAATAATAAATAAATAAGTGTGGTCTCCAGTACTGTACACAGTACTCAAGGTGTGGTCTAACCAGTCCATTGTACAGCGGCAGAATCACTTCCTTGCTCCTAGAGGTGATCCCCCTTACGATGCATCCCAACATCCTGTTTGCCTTGTTAGCCGCTCTCCTGCACTGCTCAGAGTTATTCATACATGCATCCACCATGACCCCTAGGTCTTTTTCCCCATTAAGGCCTCAGTGCCTCCTCCCAGGAGTGTACCTGTGTTTGGGTTTCCCGCCCAAGATGTAACACCTTGCACTTGGTGATATTGAAATTTAATTTCCATGTGAGCCCTGCTTTCCAGGGTGTCCAGGTCCCTTGCAGGGCCAACCTCCCTCTTCTCCCTCAACTACTGCTCCCATCTTGGAGTCATCAGTGAAGAGACTCATTTCACACCTTATACCCTCCCTGATGTCTGATATGTATGCATTAAACAGGATCGGACCCAGGACTGAGCCCTGCGGTACCCCACTACCAATCTCTCTAGGATTCGAGAGCTCCCCACAGACCACTACTATCTGGGTGCATCCAGCTAGCCAGTTTTCAATCCATCTGACCATCAAAGGGCTTACTCCCAACCCCATCAGTTTCTCCACCAGACCATTGTGGGGGACAGAGTCAAAAGCCTTGCTGAAGTCCAAGAATAATACATCCACAGGCTTTCCCCTGTCCAGTTCTGATGTTACCCATTCGTAGAACTCCACAAGACTGGTTTGACATGATCTACCTGGCACAAACCCATGTTGCCGACTATCCAGACCTCTCACCTCCTCCAAGTATACCCCCAATCGTTCCTTTAGTATACTCTCCATTAATTTTCCCACCACTTAGGTCAAACTGATGGGTCTGTAGTTACCTGGTACTTCCCTCGACCCCCCTTTATGGATTGACACCACATGTGCCTCTAGCAGTCCCTAGGTACCTCCTGTCTCAAGTGACCTGTTGAAGAGCTCCATGAGGTGCAGCCAGTATGTCCATCAATTCCCATAGTACTCTCAGATGGATACCATCCAGCCCAGGAGATTTGTCTTTCTTTAGGGCCTTGAGGGCTACTACACCCTTTGGTAGAGAGATAGCATCATCCATCCCTCCACCTTACTGGCCTTTTATCCTTATCCTGATGTGACACCCGGGGTACCTCTCCCTTCCTCTTGCTCCATTTCTGTTGCTCCCTGATCCCTCACCGCAGCTTCTATCCCCATCGTGCCTTGCTTTGTAGATATCCCAACCCCTCCTAGTGAACACAGAGGCAAAGTACTGGTTAAATACCTCTGCCTGGTCCCTCGCCTCTTCCACCCACCCTCCTTCTGATCTCAATCTGCTGAGATGGCCCTTAGTTTTTCTCCGCTCCCCAATGTGCCAGAAGAACCCCTTTTCCCCTCCATGTATCCCCTGTGCCAGCCGCTGCTCTTTAATGGGCTTTGCCCCTCTCACCATCCGGGTGACTTTTCTAGATGCAAGATGGTACATTTCCTTATCCCTATCCCCTTTTGTTGTTTTATATTTTTTGTAGGCCGCCTTCTTTTCTCTGACCGCTACCTGAACCTCACTGGACCACCAGCATGGCTTATGTGACCTTGCTCCCTTACATTTCACCTTAGCGCAGGTCCTGACTGCCTCATGAAGTCCCGTTTATGACCTCCCATCTCCTTTCCACATTTGTCATTGATGTAATCCTTCAAGTGATCCTGAGAATATTTCCCATGCCCACAAAGTCTTCCCCCTGAAGTCCACTGCCAGTGTCCTAGATCCCCCTCCCCCATGCTTATTTGAAACCAGACAGTATTGTGGTCGCTCCCAGTCAGGGATCCTCTACAACCAGTTCCTGACCAGATCCCCATCTGCCAGAACCACGTCCAGGACATGCCTCTCCTTGTGGGCTCCATCACATGCTGTGTTAAGAACACATCCTGGAAGCCAGTCCAGCAGCCTCTGCTCCTTGGCCACCTTAGGACATGGTTCCCCAGTTTGTACCTGGCATATTAAGGTCCCCATCAACACCACTCCTTCTCCTTTTGGTCACACTGGGCAAGGATGTTGTCCAGCAAACCATCCTCCAGAAACAACACCTATCCGGGGGCCTATATACTACACCAGCTTGACCTTATCTCCTGCTGGGGATCGTGAGTGACCCATAAGGCCTCCACGTTTCCTCTGCCTCTTCTACCCTAGCAATTTCTATGTCATCTCTAATGAACATAGCCACTCCACCCTCTGCCTCCTTTCTATCCTTCCTAAGCATAGTGTACCCTGCGTTTAGGTCCCAGTCATGGTTTTTGTTGGCCACGTCTCCGTGACCACCGCGACATCAACCCCCCTGAACAGCACGGCCTGGAACTCTGGCAACTTGTTTCCCAAGCTCCTGGCATTCTACTAACACCAACCCCACCCCTTATCCATGATCCCTTTGTCTAACCCCCCAGGTTCCTTATACTTCCATCCTCCTCTGCTCCTCCTGAAACCTCCACCCCAGTCTGTTTCCCCTCCCCTTGGGTTTGAAGGCTACTCCCCTCATCTGGAGGAGAGGGCTTCTGGTCAGCCCCTCCCTTATCCCTTCCCCTCACAAGTTTAAACCCCACCTTTCTTGAATGTAGTCAGCCATCCCCTGTTTAAGGACTTCCTTCCCTAATGGGACAAGATGAAGCCTGTCTTTGGCATACAGTCCCTTATCCTCTCAAACTCCTTTCCAGTTCCCTAACACCCCCAACCCACTCTCTTCACCCCACTTCCTGAGCCAGTCATTAACCTCTGTGATCTTCATTTTTTTCTCCACTGAGGCCTTTGGTACTGGCAATATCTCTGAAAAGGAAATGTTGCATCCATTATCCCGACTGACTCTGGCAAGTTCTTGGAACCTTGCTTGGATTTCCAAAATGCTATTTCCCTCTAGATCATTAGTTCCCCAATGCACCAGGAAATCCGGTTTCCCTCCACAATCCCTAACCAGTTCGTACACCATGAACTTTGCTCTGTGCACTGTTAGCCCAGAGATACTCACTACCTTCACCTGGCTATGGCATCCACCCCCCTGTCCCTCCCACTGGATACCCCTAATCATCGAGTCTCCCAATAACAGAACCTTAACACCGCCATCACCCTTACGGTCACCTCCACTATGCACTCTCAGCCCCCCATCCCTCCCTTTATTTTTTATGTTTAGACTACATTAGACTATGATGTACTTATTATTTGTTATTTTACTTATTTTCTGTATTATGTTCTTTTAAAAATTTGTACGGCGCCCAGAGCCTCCGGGATTGGGCGTCTTTTAAAATAAATTTGACTTGACTTGACTTGACTTATTCATGATCTCAATTCCATGGGAGTCTTCCTGCCTTATTAGAGACCCCCTTGTCACCCTCCCCTTTCTGCCTCTCTCGTTATTTTTCCCACTTAACTCAGACCCCCTCTGAATAGGTGTCCCCTTTAACCCTCTCTTATCCAAACCATTTATCCTGGCCCTGATGGTTTCCCTTCCCCACACACGTCATCCGCCCCCTTGTAATAGTACCCCTACCTCCAGAGGCTCTCTGTGGGTCCCCTTTAGCTAGGCCCCATCCTTGGTACTGACCCCCCTGCTGAAGGGGGGCTCCTCCCCCACCTCCTTGTCTCCCAGTTTCTCTCCAGTCATGCTCCCCTCCCTCATGTCTGCAATATGTTGCATCTCCCCCATCTGCTTAACATTTATGTTTCACCTTCTCCCTCTGGGACTATTTCTATCCTTTCCATTGCCGGTCTGTGATGCCCCATGGGCATCCGACTCCTTCCCCCCAGCCTCTGTATCAGTTTCCTCATTTCCACCAACCCCTTCCTCCCCCTCTAGGTTGCTTAGTAGCTCAAATTTATTGTGACACTCTATGTCAGCCTCCATCAAGTTACCCGAGTTTCCCCTGACTGCACCTCTAAACTGCCCTTCTTCCTCCCCTCTTGCTCTGTTCTCCTTAGGAGCTCCCTTCCCACAGTCTGCTGTTTTAGGCTTCCCCACAACAGCCCCTCCCTTCTCAATGTCTGCTCTACTAGGCTTCCCCACAACAGCCTCTCCTGACTCTTCCCCCTCCACTCTCTTTGTATTCAGAATGTTCACCCCGTACGCTTTCCCCTTAGCGTCAACATCCCTATCTAAGGGTCCTCTGTCCCTAATATCCCCCCTCCTGCTTGCTGTAACATAACGTCCTGTAATTTCAGAGCGTTGCCCCAGCCTCCCCTCAGCCCCACCCTTCTGCTGCCCATATCCACACCCCTTATCCTTGGACATCCCCCCCAACTCCCCCAGCTTACTCCTTAACCAATATACTTCACTTCTGATACAAGATAACTGTCTACAGAGTGGGCAGCCTCCCTCTCTCCAGGCCCAATTTAGAATTATTGCCATCCCACAGCCTGTGCAGCCTAAACAACCCTTCCGAAGATGCCTGCCATGGTGGAATATGGCCACCCTGTTTGTCCCCCTCTGTTTATAATGGCACACACCCCTTTTCTCAGTCCCTTCCCCCTGGAATACAGTTTCTCTCTATACTGACTGCAGTTATTTACAAACCCAATTTCAACCCCACCAATAAAGTTCCCAAGTCTCACACACACACACACAGTTCAGTGTGTGTCCAGTTCCACTAACAGTGTGTGTATGCAGACGTCAGGTACCGTATGATGTCACAGGCCCACCAGTTCCTGTTGCTTCAAATTTCAGTCCCAAACAGAAATACACAGCCCTTCAATCCCAACCCCAGTGGCTTTTCAGTATTTAAGAAAGCCTACAAAACAGGGTGGGTGTGAGGGCTCTTACCAACACCAGGCAAACATCACATTTAAATTTCACTCTAATTATCACTGCCAAACAAGTGTTCCCAAGCCCCAAAAGTTACAATATCACAGCCCAAGTAACAGTTCTAACTCAAAGTAGTAATTTTTAACACATAGAACTAATTTCACGTACAAAACTATTCAAATATTTCAGTTAAAACAAAATATAACCCCAGACCTCTGTCCTTACCAGCCTCCTGCTAATGTTCCCAAGTGAACAATGAAAGACAAGGTGATTCTGTTAATTTCCCCTCCCCCTAACACCAGGCAAACATCACATTTAAATTTCACTCTAATTATCACTGCCAAACAAGTGTTCCCAAGCCCCAAAAGTTACAATATCACAGCCCAAATAACAGTTCTAACTCAAAGTAGTAATTTTTAACACACAGAACTAATTTCATGTACAAAACTATTCAAATATTTCAGTTAAAACAGAATATAACTCCAGATCTCTGTCCTTACCAGCCTCCTGCTTATGTTCCCAAGTGAACCTTAATCTTCCACCTGCCCTCCTACCTGATACCAAAATTGGGCCCTTCAAAGCCAAACTTCAGCAACATCTAATGAATTGCAGTACCTGTGAGTGCCTGATCCAACTCCAGCTGAGTCCTTCCCTCACTCCTCTTCTGCTCTCACTTCTTACATATTTACTCCAGTACCTTACTTCCCCTACCTCTCACCTACACCCTGTTATTACCTCTATTAATGCAATTCCTACCTGCTCCCACCCCTACATCTGGAACTCTCCAATATTCTACCCTGCTCTCTATCTCATTGTCTCTTCTACCTCTGAAGTTTACTGACAAGGTCTTTCTCTCTGACTGTAAAATACCATGTGTAAAATAACTATAACCCTTTAATATATGTAACCTAGTAGCACTTACATTGCACTTACTGAGTACTGTATGTAATGTGTATGTATCATGCATTTTTCTTAACTTGTACACTCATTTGCCCAGTACCATGTGAATTGCCCTTTTGTTCCCTCTTTCCTTGACATGGAGCCTTTGTAAAATGAGCCTCTGGCTCAAAGGTTTTGTAATTCTGAGACTTCAATAAATAAATAAATAAATACAATTTTGGAATGTGGCTGGAATGCACAATTTTAGAATGTAGCTTGGGTATGAAATTTCGGAATGTGGCAGGGACACTTATTTTCAGAAGGTGGTGGGGATGCACAATTTGGGGCTATTGGAGGATTGTGCATTTTTGGAACGTGACAAAGACAGGCAGTTTTGTAATGTGGCAGTACCACAGAATTTTGAAATGTGATGGTAAAGTAAAATTTCAGAATGTGGCAGGCATGCACATTTTTGGAATGTAGCAAGGATGTACAGTTTTGTAATGTGGCTGGGATGAACAATTTTAGAATGTGGCTTGGATGTGAAATGTTGGGCTGTGGCAAAGACATTTAATTTCAGAAAGTGGTGGGGATGCACAGTTTTGGACTATGGTAGGGATGTGCATTTTGGAATGAGACAAAGATAGGCAATTTTGGAATGTGGCAGTGCATAGCAATTTTGAAATGTGATGTACAATTTCAGAATGTGGCTGGGACACACAGTTTTAGAGTGTAGTGGGTACACATGGTTTTGGAATGTGACTGGGAAACGCAAGTTCCAAATGCAACAGTAACACATAGTTTTGGAATGTGGTGAGCATGAGTATTCCCGGACTGTGATGGAGATACAGTTTTGGAATGTAGTAGTGACACAATATCAGAATGCATCAGGGATGCAGAATTTTGGAATGTGGACAGGACACACAATTTCAGAATTTACGAACATACGAAACTGCTAGCAGATAAAGGCCACATGGTCTATCAAGTCTGCTCGAGTGTGCAGCTAGCCATCCACTTATACTGCAGCTGCCCCCCTTCCTGCATAACGATGACCCTCCCCCGTACTTTGTCCCACCCCCTCTTAAAACTGCCCACTGACTTACAGGAAATCACGTCTTTGAGCAGCGTGTCCCACATGGACACCACCCTTTCTGTGAAAAAGTGCATCCTCATTTCTCTCTGAATCTTCCACCCTCCAGCCTTAGCCCATATTCCCTCATGTTCCTCCCTCCCTTTAACTTAAAAATCCCCTCTGTACCAGTCTTGTTTATATCCTTCATATATTTACAGATCTCTTACATATCCCCTCTATCCCTCCTCTCTTCCAGGAAATACATGTTCAGTTCCTTCAGCCTCTCTTTGTAGTGTTTGTCTTCCAGTCCCTGGACCATGCTTGTTGCTGGTTACACCATCGGAACATGCCCATCTGGATGTGCCAGTCGTTAGGGCACACAGATTTAAATTCACTGAATGGTTTATACGTGGGGCGGGGGCTGTACCCACTGCATCCCCATGTGGGGGGCTGTGCCCTCCATGCCCCCCTAACTAAATATACCAACTCCAGTGGGGTGGACATCAGGGAAGGGGGTAGCAAATGTGATAACTTGGAGCCCTAATGATGGGCTCACTTGGACCGGCACACAGATGGCCAGAAGGGCTTGCCGTTCTGTGCTGTACCCCCTCCATTAACTTAACATCCTTCTTCAAGTATGGGCACCAGTACTCCATGCAGTTCTCCAGGTGCAGCCTCACCAATGACCTGCACAGTGGCAGGATCACCTCCTCTCTCCGGGAGGTGATACCTCTAGCAATACACACCAGAATCTTATTGGCTTTAGCTGCTGCATTTCTGCACTGTGTCGAGTGGTTCATCTGCCCTGTTATTATCACCCCAATATCTTTCTCCTCCTCTGTAGTGGTTATCTGTACCCCTTTGTGACAGGGTCTATCCCTGCCACTAAGTAAGAACCCATCTATGTTTTTTCTGCTAAGATTGCAACCTCTATCCTTCTGTCTTGTACGGTTATCCCTTTCTTTCTTGTTTGGAGACAGACCACCTCCAAGCAACCCCCCAAAACTCTCATCTCAACCCTCTTTTATCATCCCTTCCTTCTCTGAGTCCAAGTTAGAAGGTCCAAGAAAGGTGACCTTGAGTTCATCAAAGACAGGGACAACTGGCTGTCTGTGCCTAACTGGTGGCTAGCGTAATGAAAAGCTTAAATGGCTAGCAAAATGTATGCCAAAGGTTAAATGGACTAAACATAGGCAAGCAGCATTCCCTTTTCCATTTTTTTGTGCCCTGTGCTGCCTTGCTCTAACTGTATAAAGTGCATGATTACATAATGTTTTGTTGTTGTCTTAGTCCTAGAATGAGTAGTGAGGGTGTACCTCCCCCCCTTTTACTCATATGTAACCCTGCAGAGGTTAGGAAAAGGGAGGGACCCGATTCCAGAAATAATATTCTTGTTTTTCTGTTTTAGCATCCTGTATAATGAGACACAGTCAGAAGAGCGCTGTTTTGATTACATGAATGAATGTTCGCACATTCGTAAAGCCCTTGCGAACGTGTGCACATTCTTTTAGTCAGCGCTATTTTTAACCTCCAGAATGTATGTCTTTCTTTCCATGGTGCTGCCAGTCACAAAACTAAAGGGAGAAATGAGCAGCACTCTTAATTAATGCTCTCCCTTGTTAGGAGAGCAAGTCCTTGGCTCCACTGTTTCTGCTGACAGGAAAGTGAAAGTGTCAGCCGTCGACTTGTGATTTCAGCCGATGGCTTGACATTTCAGTGGTCAGGTTACTGCTGACCAGCTTTGCAGTTGTTTTTACACCCCAACAACCACCCAAGTAAGCCTTAAGCACTGAAAACTGGATAAAGTAGAACAACTGTACATTATATTAGGGGCTAATGTTAGTAGCAGCCTTGTCACCTCCACAACTACTGTTTTGGAACTGCAGAAATAATTGTAAACCTCTTACAAAAGCAGAACTCTTCCCTAGTAAAGCATAAATGCTTATTTTAGTAATATTCCTCACCTTAGGTTTCTTGGGTATTCCCAGAAAGGTCTCCTCTGCCTATAAGCAGTCCTGCAGAGGGGTTTTGTTAAGTAAAACCATAACTATTGTAATATAAGTAGTCTGCTAAGTCACAGCCTGCACTGCAGAAGTAAGAGGTTGGGTCTCTTCAAGCTCTGCTACTGAACTGACCATCCACTATAGGGGGACAGAGGCCCCTTGTGGCCTCTTCTTATAGTAACAGTGCTGTCAATCACTCTCTGGGGAACAATGTGGTTAACAAATTACCCTAGAAAAACATATTTTTACAGTTCTTAAACCACTGCAGCCTGTGCTTTACATTTGTTATATTCCAAGCATGTTAAAACTATAAGTGGGGCTAAATAAAATGTTTTAAAGTTTTGGATGATGCTAGATCACCTGACTCAGGCAGGCAGGTACTTAAGGCACTACCTGAGCAGGTAACAGGTTAGATAGGATCAGTATCTTCTGACCAAAAGCAGGTGAAGGACAAGGAGAGTCCTATGCTGCTGTATTCATTTATTTTTATTATGATTGTTTTCTTTTCTTGTTTTATTATGGTGCAAAATGTTGAATGTTTATGGAGATATAATAAACATCCCACTAAGAACAAAACTGGGTTGCACCTTACTACTGAGTCTGTGTCCATCTGTAGATCCCACACAGTAACAACTGGTGTCAACAGTGGGATTTACTGCCTGCAGTGTCTTGCCAGGGAAAGGAGGGAGGCATTGCGGCAGATACCACCCAGTATCCGAGGTGGACATATGGCAGAAGGTGGCCAGGCACAAGGCATCCTCACGAGGAAGATGGCAGCGCAGACTGGGGTCCATTTGTTGTCTGGTCTGCCGGATGTGTGCCCCAAAGTGAAGAAGCAGCTGTCTGAGGGGATGGAGGAGCTCAGTGAGCATGGAGATGAGACGCCCATGGACCAGCTGCCCAAGACAGATGAAGCAGGAGAGGATGTGAATACCTCCTGCCCTGACCTTGAATATGCTTCCATGGAGGACATGGGTGAACTGATAAAATGGCTATGTGTCCAGCAAGTCCAACTTGATCAGGAGAGAGAGAGAGGTGGAATGGAGAAGACAGGACACCAAATGGGCAGACAATATCAGGGTGCTACAGGCAATCCATATAGGGACCTCAGAGCGTCCTCAAGGACCAGGAGACATTAAATTGGCCCGATTACAGGTCTCGTATAATATAGAGGCATACCTCACTACATTCAGCTAGACATACAAGTCACCCATGATTACAACCATGTAAAAAGGGAGATCCTACGATGATATGATATCAACACAGAGACTTATCGTCAATGATTCAAGTATCTAAAAATGCAAGCCACTGATGCCCCGAGGGAAACCTTTGCTCATTTGAAGGACTTGAGCTACAAGTGGCTGCAGCCTGAAAGCAAGACCACCCAACAGATCATGGAGCTGATTATAATTGAGCAATTTATTAAGATCTTGCTGCAGGATGTACAATTGTGGGTATGAGAACACAAGCCAGAGAGAGAGCTGAAAAGACCATTGCCTTGGCCGAGGACTTCATGGCTGCAAGACCTATGAGAGGGAGGAACCAAGGACAATTTCCGCCAGCCACCTCCACCAACCCAGTAATGCCAAACCTTTCTTATAATATTAATAATAAGACTAAACTTGAAGTGAAGAGAGAGGGTACCTTTGTCAGCGATTGTCTGTCATGGATGGCAGAAGAAGGGGCATATTATTAGGAACTGTCCAAAGGTAAAAAGAGACTTTGGACACTTAGCACTGGCCAGCTGGGCACAATATTTACAGTAGCCACAGTGGAGGTGGGACAGCACAATGTAATGTGCCTAATCGATTCTGGGAGCCGTCAGATGCTTGTTCTGGCTGACCTGGTGGAAAGAGTTGCGAGAACAGGAAGCGGGACCATGGTAACGTTCATACATGAAGGGACACTCTCTTTTATTCAACTATCCCCCTGGATTTGACTGTGAATGGGGAAACACAGGAATTATCAGTAGGGATTGTGCCTCATTTACCCATGCCAATCATTATTAGGCAAGACTACCCCGATTTTGCTAAATTGGTGGGGAACCCAGACCATTCCACACTGGTAGAAGTGACCACCCATGTCCAGGCCAAACAACAAACTGAGCTGGCAAGCGTTTTTCCCTTTGCAGATTAACTGTTTGACAGCCCAGGTAAGGACTGAAAGGGGAAAGTGGTAAAACGAAAAGAAAAAAGAGACTGGCATGAAAGAAATAGAGTTTTGGACTCAGTAGACATTAAAGAGAAGAAGCCAGAAGGTGAAGGAAGGAAACATATTCAATTCAGTGCTTCAGAGTAACTGGTAACTGGTATTTTTCTTTTAAACTTAGATTGTAGGCTTGTAGTGACACTATACTTTCTTTCTGTGTTGTCTTTACTTATAATTGTTTTTGGGCTGTTGAAAATTTAAAAAATAGTGGTGGTGTAATTCTGTGCTGTCTTTAATTGCTGCAATTTCGCCCCTCCCACCCTTCCCCAACTCTTAATTATATGCCCTGATAAATCTGATTGACAGGAGCTAAACACAGGGTATAGTAAGAGGTGAAGTAGGAGGGCATAAGGGAAGAAGACCACCCTCAACACGACAAGTGTTTTGACTCATTTATTTATTTATTGGTTTCTTTTTCCTTAAAAATATATATCTGAGGATCAGTTATAGGATTTTAGTACTGTAAATAAATAAAGAGAACTAGAGAGCTTCAGTAGCAGATAAGTAGTGGAATTGCAGTATAATGTGGGAGTGGTGCAATGCAGTGGCTGTGGGGTAGCCATATTCAGGCAGACCTTCTGGACACTGAGGTGCTGCCCTATCTGCATGCATCTCTGGGACTGCGGGATGAGGTAGCCAGACTCAGAGCGGAAGTAAACTGGGTCAGGTACCATCACCCTGTCCAGGAACCACCCAGTCCAATGCAGCTGCCTCAAAGGATGCCGAGAACAAGGAGCACTTGGATGACAGTGGGCTCAGGGAGGGTTAGAGCAGTCAGGCAGAGGCACATCCCAGATCCTATTCCTCTCAAGAACTCATATGCCACACTGGCAAATGAGGACAACAAATAGAGTACCCAGGGAAGTGGAAGGAAAGGATGTGGAGGTTAGGCAAGGAGGTGACCTCAGTGGGGAAAGCAGTGGACCCCAGAGGAGGAGGAAGCGAATCCTGGTGGGGGACTCCATCATAAGAGGGATCCAGCTAGGAACACAGGAGGGGGAGGTGCCTACCAGGTGCCACGGCATGGAGGGATGGAAGGAAGATACTAGGGATCACTGGGAAGGCAAGACAGGAGGGTGAGCTGGATGTCATTATCCACCTAGGTACTAATGACTTGGCAAATGGGGAGCCAAAGGAAGTTCAGGAAGAGTTTAGGAAACTGGGGAGGGGTCTCAAGCAAGTAGCTACTTCTGTCACTTTCTCAGAAGTACTACCTGTGAGAGCAAGGAAACATAGGAGTGCATGCACCAGGAACTTTAACTCATGGTTGAAGAACTGGTGCTGTGAGAGGGTTTGGATTCATTGTGACTGGGGACCCATCTGGAGGATGGAGGTTTATTCAAGCCTGACCGGCCTGCATCCATCCTGGAGGGGAATCAAGCACTCAATGATAAGTTTAAATGCTACATTGACAAGCATTTAAACTAGCAAGAAGTTGGCAGGCCAGCAAGGACGGTACCTACTTGCTCACCCCACAGCTAGTAATGGAACCAGTGAACCAGAGGAGTGGTTATCTCTGCAAAGCAGTGTGCAAAAGATGGAGATTAGTGTCCAAAGGTGGATAAGCAGAAAGGGCAACATTCAGCAGAAGGGCAGACAGCAAGAGAACCAGGGATAAATGACAACCAAGGAAGGGGCTGGAGTAGAACAGTGAAGCAGTCTAGGAGGTCAAATCATGGAAAGCCATTGTGCAAATGCCAGGAGCCTTAGCAACAAGATGGAAGATCTGGAGGCTGTCATGGTACAGTCGGACCTGGACATTGTGGCCATCACTGAAACCTGGTGTAATGATAACCATGACTGGAGATGGCCATACCTGGCTACAACATATTCAGAAGAGACAGAGCAGGCAGGAAGGGAGGAGGTGGCACTGTATGTGAAAAATGACATAAGGGCCACACAGATCCAGGAGGAACAAAATGGGGAGAGATACTGTGGGTTAGCTGGAAAGGAAAATGGGGCCAGCCATCCGCACAGGTGTGGTCTATAGACCACCAGCCCAGGAGGAAGAAACAGATAGGGAGCTGATGCTAGCCATCCAAAGGATGGCAGACAAGGGTGAGGTAGTACTGGTTGGAGACTTCAATATACCAGACGGGACTGGAGCATCCCAGCAGCAGCATCAACTAGGAGCAGATTTATCCTGGACTCCTTCAGGGGTGCCTTCTCAAGCAACTGGTCATGGAACCAACTCGGCAGAAGGCAATACTGGACCTTGTGCTCACAAACAGAGACAGTGTGATGGGGGTAACAGTGGGGAGCACCTGGGTAACAGTGACCACCAGTCATTGTGGTTTGAAATCACAGAAAAGCAGAACCAAACCACACAAAACACGTATCCTGGATTTTAGGGGCAGACTTTGGGAAAATGGGAGATGCTTGAAGAGGCATTAAGGGAATGGGGCAGGAATCAGGGATTGAGGAACAGTGGGCAGTATTTAAAATGGGGATTATAAGAACAACAGAATTATGCATTAAGCAGGTTAGCAAGAGGAAAAAGGAGACCATTATGGTTTTCCAAAGAGGTAGCAAAGAAAGTGAAAGCCAAAAAGATTGCATTCAGGCAATACAAAAGACACAGGCAGAAGGGATAGGAGAAGTACCAGGAGAAACAAAGGAGGCAGGGAAGTCAGTAAGGAAGCCAAAGCTCAGACAGAAGAACACATTGCAAAATCAGTGGTTAAAGGGGACAAAACCTTTTACAGGTACATAAGTGAAAGAGAAGGACAAAGGGAGGGATAGTGAGACTGAAGGGGGAGGATGGGAGCCGCGTGGAGGATGACAACAGTAAAGCTGACATATTGAACAGGTATTTCTGCTCAGTCTTTACTAAGGAAGAGGGGGGTAATGGGTCTGAAGGGAGTACAAGGGGTGAGAATGGTGCAGAAATGGACACAAGTCCCTTTACACGAGAAAGGGTCCTGAAGGAACTGGAAGTAATAAGAGCTGATAAAGCAATGGGGCCAGATGGGGTGCACCCCAGGGTCCTTAAAGAACTAAGAGAGGTGGTGGCTGAACTCTGGCTATCCTGTTCAGCCAATCACTGGAAACAGGGGAGGTACCCAAAGACTGGAGGACAGCAGATGTAGTCCCTTATACAAAAGTGGGAACAAAGAGGAAGCGGGGAACTACAGACCAGTCAGCCTCACCTCGGTAGTGGGAAAGATCATGGAAGCACTACTGAAGAGAGAGATTGGTGGAACATCTGGTTGTCAATGGACTACAGGACCCAAGGCAGCATGGTTTCACCAGGGAGGTCATGTCAGACCAACCTCATTGAATTTTTTGACTGGGTGACTAGGAGGTGGATCAGGGAGGGCAGTGGACATGGCCTATCTGGACTTCAGCAAGGCCTTTGACACTGTGCCACATAGAAGACTATTACACAAACTGGGAATATGGGTGTGGGCAGGACAGTAGTGTGGTGGGTAGGTAACTGGCTGGGTGGCAGGACACAGAGGGTGGTGGTAAATGGCTGTCACTCCACAGAGGAAGAGTGACCAGTGGGGTACCACAGGGATCAGTGCTGGGACGGTCCTATTCAACATCTTCATCAGTGACATTGCACAGGATCTAGAAGGCAGAATTTCACTGTTCGCTGATGACACAAAGCTCTGTAACAGAGTAGACACACCAGAGGGTGTAGACAGAATGAGAAGGACCTGCAGAAACTTGAAGAATGGTCAAGGGTTTGGCAGTTGAAATTCAATGCAAGAAGTGCAAGATAATGCATATGGGGCACAAAACCCTGGCACAATATATCAGTTGGGGGTGAGGATATAGCATGCACCAAGCAGGAAAGGGATCTTGGGGTTGTCATCTCTGATGACCTCAAGGTAGGAAACAGTGTGACAAGGCATCAGGTAAAGCAAATAGGATGCTGGGATGTATAGGCAGGGGCATCACCAGCAGGAAAAGGGAGGTCATAATTCCGCTATACAAGACACTAGTGAGGCCCCACCTGGAGTACAGTGTACAGTTCTGGAGACCATACCTACGTAAGGACATAGACAGGGTAGAGAAGGTTCAGAGGAGGGCAACAAAGATTGTGCATGGGTTGCATCACAAGTCCTATGAAGACAGGTTGAAGGAACTGAACATGTACTCCTGGAGGAGAGGAGGAGAGAGGGATGATAGAGACATACAAGCATCTTACAGGGAGGAAAAGGGTGCAGGAAAACACTATTTTAAGCGAAAAAGATGTTTCAGGACTAGAGGGCATGGGATGAAGTTGGAGGGGGAGGATGATTCAGAGGAAACATGAGAAAGAATTCTTCACAGAACGGGTGGTGGACAAGTGGAACACCCTGCCAGAGGAAGTGGTGGAGCTGAAACAATCACGGGATTTAAGAATGCATGTGATAGACATAAAGGAATTCTAGAGGTCAGGGGTAAGGGGAAATAGACTTCTAGGAAAACAAACTGAACTTACAAGCTCAAATGGTCAGAGTAGGTGGGCCATAGGCCCTTATCTGCCGACACTGTCTATGTATGTAAAGAAAGGACTATGCAAACTGATCTGCAAAATGATGTGTCTTTAACCCCTTTCTTTCATAGGTGGGATAGAAGAAAGGTGATGGGTCTCCTAGGTATTTCATGCTGAACGACCAGTTATACAGGGAATGTACAAATCCCAGAAATGGGAATACTGTAACCCAACTGGTAGTTCTCCACAAATACAGAAGGGAGAATGTTCAATTAGCTCATGATATTCCCATTGCAGGTCATTCTGGGAGAGATACTACCCTTAGCAGAATCCTGAATAGGTTCTTCTGGCTGGGGATTCATGAGCAGGTGGCAGAATATGTACAAAGCTGCCCGGTGTGTCAGAAGGTAGTTCAGACAGGTAAAAAGGATATGATACCCCTTCAGAATATCCCTACAGGCAGCCAACCGTTTGAGAGAATTGCTATGGATGTGGTGGGTCCATTGGAAACCAGTTCCAAAGGAAATAGGTTCATCCTAGTGATTTATGACTACGCCACAAGTTATCCAGAAGTGGTACCTATGAGAACAGTACCTGCCCCGAGAGTAGCCGAAGTGTTGCCCAAGGTATTTAGCAGGGTGGGCATCCCAAAAATGATACTTACTGATAGGGGTACAAACTCTGTATCAGTAATGCTGGCTGAATTATACCGCTTGTTGGGGTACAGGCAGTGGAATGGTTCAACCAGACTCTCAAATGAATGTTACAAAAGTTTGTGAATGAGAAGGGTAGGAATTGGGACACCTTTCTGCCATACCTCCTTTTCTCCTCTAAAGAAGTCCCCCAGGCTTCCACAGGGTTTTCCCCTTTTTCTTTGCTGTATGGCTGCAACCCCTGAGGGCCCCTGGACGTTATCAAAGAGCATTGAGAAGAGAACAAAAATATTGGGAATCAAGGGGTACTGGAGGATATGGCAGCCTTAAGGAAAAGACTCCTCAAATATATAAACCTCTCCCATCAGTCATTACTTGAAAAACAGGCACAACAGAAAACAGAGTATGACAAAGGAGTGGGGAATAAACAGTTTGCAGTAGGGGAGTAGGCTTTACTCTTCTATTACCTGACACCAAAAACAAACTCCTTATGAAGTGGCAGGACCCTTACACTATCCTCAAGCAAGTGGGCCAGTGACTTACAAGATCCAAATGCCCAATAGGAGAGCCAGTAAACAGATCTACCATGCCAACCTTCTTAAGTTGTGGCATGAGAGATCAGTCACAGCTAACCTAGGGTGTTACATTCAGGCTGACGCACAAGAAACTGACTTAGATGTAGCATACAGTAGACTTGAACAGTCTGGACACATTTAGGAGGTATACATAAACCCAGCACTGACTGACCAGCAAGCTGAGTGGGGTGCAGCAATTATTGACTACCTTTACAGATGCCTTCACCAACATCCCAGGGTGAGTAACTGATATTGAGCATGATATCAGAGTGACACAAGAAACTCCCCTTCATCAGAAACCATACAGGTTACTTGTGCACGTTAGCGATGAGGTCATAGAAGAGGTGAAAAAGATGGAGCACCTGGCTATTATTATTATGCCCACTCAAAGTGGTTAGTCATCACAGATTGTGGTAGTCAACAAGAAAGAGGGGTGCATATGTCTATACCTTGATTTTCGTAAAGTGAATGCTGCCTCTCTCCTTGACAGATACCCTATGCCCAGAATCAATGATATTATCGATCGTCTAGGAAATGCAGCTTACATATCCACACTAGACCTTACCAAAGGATACTGGCAAATTCCACTCACACCACAATCCAGAGAAAAAACAGCATTCAGTACTCCCATAGGCTTGTATCATTTTGTTACTATGCCATTTGGTCTACATGGGGCACCGGCAACTTTTCAGCGCTTCATGGACCAAATGTTTAGACCCCATGCAGAGTTGTGTGCCGCATACTTGGACGATGTGGTGGTGTTTAGCCCCAACTGGGAATCACACCTGAAACACCTGGAGCAGGTCTTTAAGTCCATTCAGAAGGCGGATGTCACTATTAACCCAACCACGTGTTTCCTAGCCCAGACAGAAACCAAATATTTAGGTTTCATCATAGGCACTGGAGTTATCAAACCTGAAATTGATAAAGTTACTGCGAAGTCTAATAGTGCTGTACCCACAACTAATAATAATAATAATAATAATAACAATTTTATTTATAGAGCACAATCTCTAATATCAAAGCGCTGTACAATTCACAAAAACAGTTAAAAGATCAAAACATAAATATCAAAAACGGTTAAAATCACGTAGTAAAAGTACAGAAACAAGCAAGAGCATAAAACATAACTAGTCACTGAATGACTGGCAGAATTAAAAGATCTTTAAAGCTGTTTTAAAGCTCCCTATGATCTGGCACTCACGAATCTGACGAGGCAGAGAATTTCACAGGGTCGGGGCTGCAAACATAAAAGCACGCGAGCCAGAGGTTTTCAACCTTACCCTGGGAATCTCTAATAACCCTTCATCAGCTGAGTGAACTTTTACAGACCTGGAAACAGTTACAGGTGGATTCAGTTTGGAGCCAGACCCATAAGTTTGTTTTGAAGAATAGGTGAGAGGGGGACAATCAGGTAGACGATGGTAGGATGTTCCATAGGGAGGGGGCAGAGACGGAGAAAGCCTGGCTTCGCATAACAGTGGAGACATGTGGCACTTCCAGAGGAGGCACGGAGGATATCCTGATGCTCCTGGAAGCCACCCGGTCCTTAAGCAAAGAGGAATAGGGGGACATATTGTTGCACCTGAGTGCATTGTCAACAACATAGCCCATGGCATAATCAAAGCGGCCATGGACAGACAGCCATCCTAGGGATTTGTAGAGAGCACAGTGGAGGGTGGAGTAGGGGGCTTGAAGAACAAAGTGACAGATACAGTTACAAGGTGTGGTTAGTCGAGAACTAAGTGAGGAGGATACAAGGGAGTAGACAGGGGAGCAATAGTCCAGGAGGGGCACTAGGTTTCCTTGCACAATGGCAAGACAAGTTTCAGGTGACAGGAATTTATTGATGTGGTAAGCGGCAACCAATTGTTGGTGGATTCTATGCACCGTGCTACTGACATGCTTGGAGAAGGTAAGGGAGGGATCAAGGGTAACCCCAAGGTATCCCCCGCGTCATGCCTGACAATAGGCAGAATTTGTCTAGTGCACTTACCCGGTCAACAAAAACTAAATAAAATAAATAAATAAATAAAAATTTGAATGAGGAGAAATTTTCGAGGAGGGGACCAGCTGGGGTGCATATAACGAGGGAGGGGGAGGCTTTAGCGAACATGGCAAGAGAAGGTTTGGAGCCAAAGAGCATATCTTTCATCTTTTTTTCATTGACAAGGAGTTTTCTGGAGAGGAACCAGTGATGAGCAGAAGCATAGTTAGGTGAAAGGGTGGATGAGATGGAGCCAAGTGACTTGTCACTGTGGTAAAGGACAAGGTCATCAGCGTAGAGAAGGGCATTGCAATTATGGCTGTCTGCAGGGAAGGCATTTATAAACATGAAAAAGAGCAGCAGGCCAAGTATGGACCCCGGGGGACACCCGGTTGGACAGGAAGAGTGGAAGAGGAGTCTTTGCCTATTAGGACAGCTTGAGACCTATCACAAAGATAGCTATGGAACCATGCAGCAGTGCCAGGGGAGCAGCCAAAGTGAAGTAGCGTGGAATGGAGGAGGTGGTGGTCGACAAGGTTGAAGGCTTTAGATAGGTCCATGAGCACCGCTACTGTGGCCATGCCTTTATCTATGCACCTGAGGACATAATCGGGTGAAGAGGGCCAATGCAGAGGGGGTGCTGTGATACTTCCAGAAACCATGCTGGAGTGGACATAAGAGGTTATATTTTTGCAGATGTTCTGACAACTGGTGGTGGATGATTTTTTCCAATAGCTTGCTTAGATGAGGAAGGAGTGAGATGGGTCTGTAGTTTTCAGGGGAGAGGGAGTTGCCCACTTTGAAAACTGGTACAACATGCACTATTTTCCATGTGTCAGGCACAGTGGACGATGAGAGGGTGAGGTTAACTATATAGGTAAGTGGTTTCGTAATGACTGGGGCAATAATTTTGAGGAAAGTGGGGTAACGGCCATCGCTGCCTTGTCTCCCACTCACTGGTAGAGTCTTTAGGAGCTTAGAGGTGATTTTCTGCTCTATAGCCCTAATATAGTATGGGGGTGTTAGGGTGTTGCTTGGGGAGTAAGGGACATGGTTTGGCTGATTTTGCAGCTTAGGAGGAGGCAGGGAGGAGAGCTTACCAAGGAAAGAGGACACATCTGTGAACATACTATTGAAAGTATTCCCAATAGTAACAGGATCAGAGATTGGACCTAATGGTGGTGATAGCTGTGCAATTTGTTTGTTTGCCTTGGGGTTAAGAAGAGATCCTAAGGAGGCTCAAAAACTATGGGAGTTACCAAGGGACTTCTGTTGCTGGTTGAGATAAAATTTGCATTTAAGTGCTTTTGCCGCCTGTTTGCAGGAATTGAGCAGTTTTTTGTATGCATTCCACAGTTGACAGGAGGGGGATCACTTATAGGCTTTCTGTTGTATGTCCTTATCCTTAATTAGTGCCCTTGATTGAAGGTCTGTCCACTTGTCCCCTTCGGCCTCTTTTGGCCTGTCGCAGAGCACACATGCAGGTCCCACCCAGCCACAGGGGGCTCAGACCTCACCAAGGGTCATAGGTACCTTAGTACCCCAGCTAGCACCAGTGACCTCCTGCAACATCAGACCAACTTCCAAAGCAGCTCCAGCTGGACGCAGCTCTCAACAATCGTTACAGTCTTCCGACAGTCTCCACACTGTCTAGCTTGCCCCAGTTCCAGGGATGCTCAAATTCTCCAAGCAGCTTCTAAAGAGGCCCAAAGCAGTGCAGGCTTTCTGCAGTAAAGACTCTCTCCCAGAAGGCACAGCACAGTTCCAGTTACCCTGAGTATTCTCATACCAGCTCAGTTCCTCTAAAGAAAGATTTTCTTTTCTTCTTGGAATCAACTCCCCAGTTAAGCCCTGTGAAAGGTCCAAGAAGTTCAGCTTCTCTCAGCACAGATCCCTCCTGACTCGAGAGGAGCCTGGCAAAGACTGACTTGATTTCCATAAAAAGTGCCTGGGATTTCTCCCCACAGTTCTGCCCTCTGATTTTCTGCCCTGCAATATCTATCTCAGTTAATGGGGTTTTTAGTCCTCTGATTGGCTGTCACTCTTGGTGCCTGAAATGGTTAACTCCCTCTCTCAGAAGTCTCTTGTCACAGTCTTTGGGCACCTAGTCACTGGATTGGCTGATACTATAAGTTGAAGCATTAAAAACATGGCTGCTCCCATTCCGTCTCCTAGCAGTCCTCATGTTCCCTACATTAAAAGTTCTGGTGCAGCCAGCAGAAATGTTATTTATTTACAACCACCCCACAATCATGTAGGCCCAACTGTGCCCTTTCAAACAATCACACTATTAAACATTTTTTTTGATACTTTGACTGTCACTGCTGCTGAAACACAGCCACTCTAGGTGGCAGGCAGCACCCTCATCAATATTCATGAGGACTCATATTTATTCATGAGCCCTTGCTTATGCCCCAAATTTAAACTCTTTATTTAAACTTTAATAAGGCTTCTTTTCAGCCTTGGTCAGGTCACCGGTTCCCATTGAGTATACCAGGGGCACCGGGACCACTGACACAGGTCCCGTTTTGACTGCAACGGCGGTCAGTAATACTAAAGTGCTTTCTTTCACACATGGGCAAGTGCCAGCAGCTGAGGAAGATGCCAGCAGCTCGCAGCTCAGATTCTAAGCCTGAAACAGGGCTAAACAAAGTAAAGGGCAGTTCAGGAAACACTGGGGTACCTTAGAGGACTCAGGCCAGGCGATGATACACTTTGGGGATTCGGGGGACACCAGAGGCAGAAATGGGAGACGGTAGAAACATGAGAAATTAAGGTAAGCCCCCTGAAGGGGGTTACATGAGCAATTTAAAATGTGGTGGGGTGCACACAATTCTGGAATATGGTAGGGACAAGCAATTTCACAATAAAATGATGTGTCCTGTCACATTCCAACAGTGTGCATGCCCACTGTATTCTATTATAGTCCTTGCCAAATTCTTAGATATGTGCCCCTGTCACGTTCTGAGTTTGAATGTCCCCACCACATTTTGAGTCCATACATCCTTGCCACATTCTGAGACTGTTTGTCCTCCAACATTCTAAAATTGTGCACCACCTTGAAATTCCATGGCTTTGTTTAGCGGTGCACTCCAAAACCACCCCCTGCCACATTCTAAAGTACAGTACAATGCATCTGAACATTCTGGGAGTAAATAAACTGCAACCAAATATGTGTCAAGGTTTTTTTCTACAACTACAGTTTCTTAAACGTTGGAGAAGTAAGTCCTTTAAGGTTGCTGACACACAGGACTAGGCTGTGAGTTCTGGTTATGACATCATCAGTAGCTTTTCACTGAAACTGGCTCTTTTGAACAGGGAGTGAAATAGGGGTTACAAAATGGCTGATAACTTTTAAATGAAGCAACTTAGAGATCTAATTTTGGTATCAGGCTTATTGGGGATATGTTAAATCGAATTCTGCAATGTAGCACTTTTGGCCAGACTTCCTCTTTAAAAGGTGAATAGTTTGTCCTACATAGAGCTTTTGACAAGGGCATAGTATAACGTATACCACAAATGCAGTAGTACACTGAATTAATTCCCTAATTACTAATCTAAAATTACTTCTAGAGTGCACAAGGTCATTGCTCTGTTTGATATAATTACACATATTGCAATGCCTATATTTGAAGCAACCCTTAGGGAGTGGTGGAAGCCAGTTTAATGGTCATTCCACTTCTATGACAGTGACTCCTAATTACCAGATCTCTGAAACTTTCTGCTTTTCTATAGGTCATTAATGCTGATTCTTTCAGTGGCTCTGCGAGGATACAGTCACTCTAGGGGATAGACCAATTGTTTGACTATATTGTCTATTTGGTCAGCTAATACATTGTACTCAGTATTTACTACAATTCTCTGTTTAGCAATATGGTTGTCTCTACCGCGTGGAACTAGGAGTTCTTCCCTACTCAAATTTCTCACTTTTTCAAGTGCCTGATTCAGAATGTCTTTCTTATAGCATCTTTCCTTGTATCAGTTTGTCATTTCATCTTCCTGAAACTCAGATGTTTCCAAGATAGAACAATTGCATCAAATTCTAAGGAACTGGCTGGAGGGGATGGAGGCCACCAGGTGTCTTGGATATGAGGAATCGGCATGCAAGACAGAATTGCTTGCAGTTTTTTTCTATAACCTTTGCTGTGCACATTTGGGAACTCTTTGCTATTCAAGGTTATGTCCAGAAAATGTATCTCTTCTTTACTGATTTCAGACATGAGTTTCAGATTTAGTTCTTTTACAGTACATTTAACCATGCAACAAAATCACAGGCCTCCTGTTTTGTTCCTTCTCACATACAAATAATGTTGTCAATAAAGCGATGCCACTTAATTAGTTCGTGGTGGTTAAGGGTTCATTACTTCACTGAAAACACAATTTTCTTCCCATGATCCTAGGAACAGGTTAATGTATGTGAGGGCCAATGCTGGTTCCCAATTGCTGTTCCACATATCTGTAGGAAGTATTCATTTTTAAGAAAGAAAGTAATTGTGAGTTAATAAAAACTCAAGACCTGTCAGGATGAAATCAATAGGAATATTTTCACTCCTTGTATCTTGTTGCAAAAAAATGTACTGCAACCAAGCCATTAGCACATCTGATTGATGTGTACAGACAGGCAACATCTATACCTAGCCAAAGTTTGGTTTCCATTGGAAACCATTGACTTTTTTCCAGTAAGGTCCCAGTATCTCTCAGATATGAACTGTGCCAATTTTTCAGTTAATGATCCCACTCCTGAAATGATTGGCCTAGATGGTGGGTTCACAAAATTTTTGTGAACTTTTGGTAGACCATAAGAAGTGAGAGTAACTAGATTTTCCACTGCCATAAATTAGGATACTATATTGTTAAATGTGAAAGGTATTTAAGATTGGCCTATTCAACCAGTAAGCCCATCCTGGATGAAGACTCAGGTGAGTCGAAGAGCCAGGGCAGTCTGATTGGAAGTAGTCACAAGGTTACTGAATGACAACTAAGTTATATTCATTTTGTTTGGATTTACTATACAGCACTATTAAATGGATGTCATCTGTTGACACAGAGCAACTTTTCAAACTTTGCATAGTGTGGCCCGGTGGCACTGAGGGTTGAGGCGCTGGACACCACATCTCACGTCACATTGGCTACCTGGGTTCAGGAATGGGCTCAGGCTGCCAGGGGTTGGCAGGGGTGAGGGAGGATGGAGCATCTAAAGGACTGCTCTCCTGTCTCAGGAGGAAGGGGACTTGTCGTCCTGCTCATTGACTGCCCTCTGTTGATGGCTGGGGGGCAGTACAAGTAGGGAGGCATGTGCCGATGTCATCACGTTGGTAGGGGAGGGATGGGAGAAAATAAGAAAATCAGAGCCTGGCAGAGTCCATGATGGCTCTTGCAGCCACGGGGGTCAGCTGGGGAATCTGGATTGGGTCTCTGGGAAGAGGGTGTGCCAGCCTCCTCTCTCCTGGCCCTGCTGTGGGGGGGGGAATTCATGGGGGACTACCTGAGCCGGTGATATGGGGCAGCATGAAGTCGGAGACCGAGTCTCTCATCAGGAGACACCATAGCCACCTGCCAGGCTCCTGGGGATAAAAAGCTTGATGGGAAAAAAAACTTTCCATAGTGTGTCCTTATCTGAATTTTTTATACACTGGGAATGCACAGCAGATGTTTTGGTTTTGGCAGTTTGAAGCAGGGAGTGAACCCTCCTGCTGCAGCAGCACCTCTCCCAACTCTCAGAGCACAGTTCTGTCGATGTGTGTGTGGTTATCTTGTCTTGTTGCCTTCGGTTCTGATGCAGCCGTGCCTGCTGTAATCAGGTATGATGACACTGTATCAGGCAGTCTTCAGGGTCACCCCTCACTGGGATCACCCTCTATGTCTTTGGGAAAATCCTACACAGGCTAGATGGCCATCAAGTTGTTTCCCCTTGAGAAGAAACCCTCTTAAGGTTTCCTTACCCTCATGGTAGTCCCTCCCATCTATGGGCAACCTTCCAAAGTAACCCAGGTCCCCAGAATCAGTCACCAGTGCTGGACGTCCCTTCCTGGCTAGCTAGTTGGGTCTTGATCAGTACCACCATTGGCACTCTCGACTCCTCAAAGTGACTTGTGTCTGGGATCTTGGCCACCCTCTGAATCCTAAGGATACCTGGCACAGCCCATCTCCATTTCGGACTCCATGCCTGTGGCTCTCTAGCAGGACCCCTAACTGGTAGGCCAGTATTCCTGGCATGCCCATTAACAACCGACTCCGACGAGTTCAGAACCTGGGCACCAACACTCCGTGGCACTAAAGATGTGTCTGGCACTGCAGATCTGTGATAGTCACAAGTGCGGCCTTTTATCTACTCAATTAGTTTCTACTCCGTTCATACTTTTGGGATGATGCCATACTATCAGAAACCACAACTGAAAACAAAAATAGCTCTAGGGTCTGCGAAATGCCTTTAACCTAGCCAGTCAATACAACACCTACATTAAGGAACTCATCCACCTCATAATCAACATACTCATCACTGCCCAAGATACCTTTTACAACAGATTTTACTACATATATTTTAAACAAAAGCATCAGGAAACACTGTTTCACTTCAGTGAACAATTAGCTCCCCCCTACTGTAAGGAGAGGTTAGTAACATAAGCCAGCCATTTTAGAGGCATGGGTGGAGGGATCAGTCTTTGTGAGAACAAAAATCAGCCCCTAACTTAGCTTTCAAGGCATGCTACACTGGCCACTGTCATATCTAGTATATTCTGCTCCAGATAGCTCAGAAACAGTCACTTTAACCAGCAAGATTCCAATATGCTAGAAAAACACTTTCCACTATTCTGGAAGCTGGAGCTTGGTACATGGGTACCATCTTTTTATGTTTGACTTTTTTTTCCTTTTTGCACTCCCTATCTCTCCCATCATCAGTATCCCCTTTCATACTCTCCTTCCCCACACACTGGCAGTGCACTTTCCAGCTTTAAATTCCAGACTGCCATACTGAAGAGAAGAAGACATCTAATCAGCTGTCAGAGACAGGGATCCTGAAGAAGGCCATGCATTATGGTAACACTGGGTGGGGCTAGACACCAAGCTGTCACCACGGCTCATGTCAGTCACCCCACATTGTGCATTGTCTGGGAAGGAGCTTCCTAATTTGGATTCTTCAAAATGAGGCAGCCAAGTGGCTGAAAAATGCTATGATGGAGTAGGAAGAGGCTCAGACAGGGGGTCAGGGAAAAATGGAAGTCAGCGCCTCCTTATCATGACATTAATAATGTGTAAAATCCAATTTTGGGTAAACCTATGTCCAGGTGGATGATTCTTTGATGGACCTAGAGATGGTCCAGGTCTAAAGTATCATGGAAGTCAGCTTGTGAATGATGTGAAGAACCCAATTATTAATTCTCCTCAATTGCAACAGTGTGGCTGAACTTTTGCAGAGGTTGACCACATTTTTCTCATTGTATTGGATACTGGTTCTGGAATATTGTACTTATCAGAGATCACTAGTCCTATAAATACTTTCACAGTGCCATCATAATAGTTAAACAACTCTTAACATTATAGGACTTGGACCAAACATCTATAACATACAGCATGAGCTTGCAGTGTACTTCTACAACTATTAATGACTTAGTTGGATGTAAACAGAAATATATTTCTCCTTGATCAGAGTGTCTGATACCCATTGCAAAGTTTCACTAATCTTCACTGATCCACCAGTCTAGTAAAAGTGATTTCTTAGCCCTCCAAGACAAACAAATACCAGTTCTCAGGATGAAGCCTCATTTAGAGGTATGGCACCAGGAAGCAGGGCTATATCCTGTTTAGTTTGTCAGTACTTCTACAATAAATATAACACTGCAAAATGTAGTCCTGCGCATGCTCACACCAGTACTCAGTTTTAGCTCCAGTTTGTGTGCACCACCATGTTTGTTTTGGTCCCAGACCTAGGACCAGTCAAATATGAGCCCTTTTATGCATGAATGAAGTGCTCAGGCGGCCATCCTCCCATGACTAACTTTATCCATGCATTAGGTGTCTGCAACAGTCAGATATCAGGACACACATCACAAATCAGTGTTGGCCAGGAGCAGTTTTACCTGACACTGAACTGTCTTCGATCAGGGATCATCTGCCATTGGGTTTGGAAAATAGGCATTACGTCTTTATTGCCAAGGCTACTACAGTATATTCCATTTATAAGAACTCATGCTTAAGTGTACTTTAACTGCTGCATGTGCTGCAAACATAAAATGTCAGTCATGGACACCCACAACACGTGTCTACTGCCTGGGTGATAATCATGACATTTCCACCAGCTTCTGCTTTCAGGTGATGCTCATATTATCAGTTGAGGAAGAAAAGTCTCATCTACTCCTCAGTAGGCCTGGGGACTGCAAACCGTCCTGGTCTGCAGCTATGTCAGTGATCCATCTTGTACATTAAAAGAGGAAGCAGCAGAGGCTATGGCAGGCTCATCCTTGATCTTGGTGTTGGTCCTGGCCAGATCCAGTGATGGAAGGCCATTCATGGATGATTTCCATGACAGATAATTGGCCCTCCTGACCTACAGGGAGAGCCCACTCTACCACAAGAGGCACAAACTGCACCACTATCGATGATTGTGGTGATTGTGGGACAGGGAACTATCACACACTTTCCAATCCTTCGATTTCTCTGACCACTTGGCCCTGGTTGAGCTGCCTTTGGTTGAGGGGCAGGTTGAGATTCTTGAGGTAACCCCACCCTATCACTTAACCTTGACCTGGTCAATCATCTGGTCAAAATATTTCTCTGGCCAGTCCACTGAAAATCAGAAGAGGTTGACAATGACTCATCTATCTCTCAGACCCTGGTTCTCCCTATCCTCATACAGGAGGATTCAACTTGGTCTGTGCCCCGACCAAGGCTGCCTTGGAGGTGTCTACCCTGGTGGTTGTGCCTTGGGGCAAACTAAGGCCGCTAGTGGCCTCACTGCTTAAGCACATGATCTTCTCAGAACCTCCAGTGAACACGCACCACTGTAAACCTTTAGATCAATGGCTGAGGTCAAGGCATTGATCACAGTCCCTAACCCACTCAACCTGCAGACAACATACTTGTCATTCTTTGTGAAGGATTGCCATTGTTGGGTCATCTTAGTCTACAAAGGCTGAAAACAAAACACACATACATGTGTTTCATACTTCTCAGGTCTCATCAATGTGCCACATCTGTAACAGCCCAAGCGAAGGATGAACCTGTTATATTTTGGTCTTACCGGTTTGGACTATGATGCGCCCCAAATAAGAAAATAATCTAAAAGACAAAGAATCTCAGCACAAAAGCACTGTTGCAAGGGTTACCCAGAAAGGGCATTGGCAACAAAACTAGGTTTCAAAGAGAAGTAAAATTACAAATATGCCCATAATGCAAAGCATCATGGGAAAAATGCAGATTATCACACTCTACATCTGTCCCCCTGCACAGAACACACTAAAAAGACGGATGACAGAATTCTTACTAACAGATAAATGGCATATGGCTTTCCCTTCTACTAACAACTATACTTTTTAATCCCCCTTCATAAAACCTATAATCTTTTTTGATTCTTCCCCCTCCTTGATAAAGCAGACTAAGACTAAGCTTCAAGTTGGCAGTGAGCGGGCTACACTTCAAGTCTGCAGCTCTACAACTTAGTTAACGCTAAAGATACAGAATGACGTTTCAGGGTCAGCATTATAGAAGGAGGTGGGCTGGGTAAGCCAAGATACCATATAAGATTGGACCGAGACAGGTTCTCACTTCAGCTTAAATGCAATTTAAGAGAGGAAAAATCACTGTATTGTCTGAAGTGACGTTAGTCACAAAAATATCAGATTGTTTTTGGTGAAATAAATTAAATTGGATTTATGAGATAAACTCTACAGGAGCAGAGATGTAATTTTTTACTTACTTTAAAGTAGACTATTGCCATGGAGACTGGCACCATGGTTGTTTTGGACCTCTCCCCAGTCTCAGCTATTATCCAATTTACTACCTCTCCCCCTAAATCATCCAGTTGGAAGCTGACCCTTACACCCCTGTCTTATCCAACATTCAAACCATTCATTAGGCAGGAAACCCAAACATTCTTTCAGCTTAAGAAGGCTGGAAATGTCACAGAGGAAACAGTGTGGGAAGCCTAGAGGGCTACAGTTTGGGGTGTAGTCATCAGCTTTGTGTCTCGTAGCTGGCAAATCAGAGAAGCAGAAAAAAATTACCTGTGAGCTACTCTGCAATTATTAGAAGTGGCACATAAGAATAGTGCCAATCCCTCTGATGCCATGTTGACCAAGCTAATGGGGCTGAGAGATAAGCTGAACACCATCTTGTCATGTAAAGTGGAGTTAGCCTTAGTAAGAACAAGCATTATTACAGGGGGAGGAGCACACTAAAACTGACAAATTACTAACTTACTGTCTGGAAAAATCAAAGCCAAAAAGTAAATACTGTAGTAAGACAAAATAAAAAAACAGCATCAGTGAGCATTTTCACAAAAGCCAAAAATATAAATTTGAAAATGCAACAATTCTACGCAGACATGCATTCATCCCCCTCACCCACTGAGAAACAGACATTTCAGCTTTTCTAGACTCACTCACTCTGCCAAGATTCTCCTTGCAGTAAACAGAACAGCTGGCTATCCCCATCAACCTGAAGGAGATTATAGCTGTGATGAAGGCATTAGTGGCTGCATTTCAAAATAGTGTTTGACTCTGTTGAATGGACCTACCCAAGCAAAGTGTTGGTGCAGCTGAGATTTGGGGGGAGGGCTTCCAAAAATGGGTTGATTCTCTGCATAGAAGTCCGATGGTAAGAGTGTACAACTATGTTAACATATCCAGCAAAATCCTCCTTCAGAAGGGCACCCAAAGGGGATGCCACCTCTACCTGTTTCTCTTCCTCCTGGCACCAGAATCACTGGTGCTAGCCATACAGCATAAGCAAGGCACTTCAGGTATCCACATTGCGGGTAAATCCTGATGAACCTCTATGGAGGGAAGCGCCAGGGCATGCATATCCACCATCTTGGCACAAAATCATTTTTGCACCTGCCTTACTAATACTGCAGTTTGATGTCTACATTGCTACATTGTAACTTAGTAAGTCCACATCCTTTGTGATGTGTTGAAATAACACAAAGCTGAAAGATGCTTGTCTGAATTGCTTGCACTCTGAACTAAAAAGTTCTGTAAGTGACCAACAATTTGCTGCATTTAACTGTGACTCAAGCTACTAATTGTGGTCAAGCTGTTCTTGAAACTCCAGTTGTGGTTGAGTGGCTGTGTGTTAATTCTAGAATGCTAGCGCTCACAAACCTGCTGGCTGTAACCCTCCTTCCCCATATCCCAACCCCTAAAACCTATGTGGCCCGCCCTCTTTGGGACCATGAATTGTCTTGCCCTGTCCCAGCCATGTTTAAATCTATTAAGGTTACTGTAGCCAGGCTGGCCCAGTGGTGCTGAGAGTTGAGGTGCTGGACACCACACCTCACGACACGCCGGCAACCCGGGTTCGGGAGCAAGCCCGGGCCACCAGGGTTGCCAGGGGAGGGAAGAATTGAGTGTCCAGAGGACTGTTTTCCCTTCCCAGAGCGGGATCTAGGGAAGTGCCACTCCTGAGCGGCCCCTGATGGTGGTCAGGGAATGCGCCAGGAACAGGTGGCATTACAGCAGTGAGGGCAAAGCTGTGGCGGACTTCAGCATGCAAGTGCCTAGATGTCATAAAACGTTCGAGCTCCAGGGGAACAACAAGCAAGAAAAATCCTGGACACCTAGCGGAGAAGATAGAGACCCTGGGGACCTGCTCACATCCCGATGTCTGACCCGCCTGTACTAGGATCTCCCACGGCCAACCCATCTTCACAGTAGGTTCCTCTAATTTCAGAAAGGCCTCCAAGTGAGGGCGTTGATGAAGTCCTCTGGGGTTCTGGTGGCCCTCCGGGGTGATCTGGGGGGCTGGACTTGCTGTGGGGGTTGGGGGGAGACTGGTGTGGGGGGTTTCAGACAGGGAGTAGAGACAGCATCATGAGGGTACTCCGGAAGGATGCCCTGGGGGTTCAGAGTATAAAATAATGCACAAAAAAAAGGGAGTACTGTAGCTGCCCCCACCACTTTTGCCAGCAGTCTATTTTATGGTTCCAATACCCTTTCAGTAAAGCAGAACTTCCTACCATTTCTTTTAAACTTGCCCCCACACCCACCTCACCAGTCATGCCCCATAGTGACTGCATCCCCATTTTCTTACAGATTGGTCCTTGATATTCACCTTGTTTATACCCCTGAGAAACTTTAGATGTTTCAGTCATGTCCCCCCACTCCTGTCTGGCCTCCAGCAAGTGCATATTTAGGGCCTTCAACTGATCCTCATCAGATCTGCCCTGCTGGCCCTGGAACATCTTGGTGACCCTTCGCTGTACTGACTCTAGTCTGTCAATGTCTTTCCTCAGGTGAGTTCTCTAGAACAGGGCACAGTACTGTGGGTGACGCCTCACCAGGGATCTGCTCAGTAGTAGAATCAGCTTGCTTCTCCTACTGTCAGAACCCCTCTCTACACCCCAGCATCCTCGATGCCTTGCTGTAGGCTTTGTTGCACTGACTCATTTGCTTGAGGCAGTCACTGATTATGCTACTCAGATCCCTCTGTTGCAGTGACCAGTCTAACCCCTCCCATCCAGTATCCTGTGCATGGATTCCATCTCCCTAAGTGCATTACCTTGCATTTATAGGTGTTGAGTCTCAACTACAGTGAAGCCCATCAGGATGAAGTGCAGCACTGCAGAATTCTGCAATAGAGTTACTGCAGATAACAATGTAATTTCAATGGTAGTTAATCCCTTTTGTCGTGCAGTAAACCTGTGACACTATGCTTTTTCCTTTTTTTTTTTTTGTAGATCCTTTCAGAGCTCCCGCGGCCCATTCTCATGATCTACCCTACCACAAAGGTTTGTGTCATCAGCAGAGAGATACAACTTTCCCCGGACACCTTCCCCTATATCACTTAGAAGCATATTAAATGGGACCGGTCTCAGGACCAATCGCTGTAGCACTCTGCTCATAATCTTCCTGTCCACCAATTTAGCCCCACTCACCACTACCTTCTGTTGCTTTCCCCTAAGCCAGCTACATACCCATCTATCTAAACCCTTCACAACTCCAAGTCCTCAAACTTCATCAGCACTGTCCTGTATGTTACAAAACTAAAGGCCTTGCTCAGTCCCTGGTAGCTTACTGACCCCATTTTCAGATCTTCCCTAGTGACCAATTCTCCTGAGGCTTGCTCACTCCACTGTGGGCCCTGATGCATCTGACACTGTTTTATCCCCTCTTCATTTCGCACAGACACTGTGACTGAAATGGTTTAGTTGATGTTCTCTTGTGTCCTGAGAAAGTGCACTACATGGATTATACAACTGCAGTAACCGCCATCTATTTCCTAATGCAGTTCCAAGAACTCTGACAATCAGGATGAGGTAAAACTTAGAGGTGCAAAGTCATGCACTTGGTTACAGGAATCCTGGAGAGGAATATGCAGTGGGGGCGGGGAGGGGGAGATACAGCAACAAAACTGGAAAGGGACATGGGGGTAATCATAATGGACGACCTGAAAGTAGCCAAGCAATGTGAAAAGGTGGTGGGGAGGGCCGGAGGGATGCTGGGGTGCATAGGGAGAGGCATCACCAGTAGAAAACCGGAGATGGTGATGCCACTGTACAATCGGTCAGGCTGCATCTGGAATACTGTGTTCAGTTTTGGAGACCACATCTCTGGAAGGACATTGACAGAGTGGAGGCAGTCCAGAGAATGGCAATAAAAATGGTGGCAGAAATGCATCAGAAAACATATGAGGAAAGACTGAAAGACCTCAATATGTATACCCTGGAGGAAAGGCGGGAGAGGGGGATACAATAGACATTCAAGTACCTCAAGGGCATCAACAAGGTTCAGGAGGGCAGCATCTGTCAGAAAAAGAGATGTGCAAGAACAACGCATCACAATATGAGGCTGGGGGAGACTCAGGGGTAGTGTGAGAAAGCAATTTTTCACAAAAGGGTGGTCAGTAGACAGAACAATTCTCTCATGGAGGTCGAGAAGCTAAAACAATAGGTGAATTCAAGAATGCCTGGGATAGACAGAAGACAACCCTAGTGGTAGGAAAGAGTGGGTAAGCTGAAGATATTTAGGATCTGGAGTTTAAGTAGGTAGGGAAATAGGCAGACTAAGTGGGCCAGGCAGTTCTTATCTGCTATCAAATTCTCTGTTTGTATTAGATAAGTAGATATTGAGAGTTTTAGCTGGATGGAACTAAGTTTTTTTTTTTTGCTCCTCCCTTCAGCTCCCTGGCCCACCTCCCCTTCAGGCCAGCCTAGGCCCCACCAACACACTGTGCCCCATCCCCTCCACCTCAGATTGCAGCCTGCTCCAGGGTTAGCCTGGTGTCACCCTTCACCGGATGGGTCCCTCTCCTCCAAGGGGGAAGGCGTCATGGGGGACAACCAGTGCACTCTTATTTGGTCTTTGGGTGCTGCTGAGGTGGTACTGGAAAGTCAGGGCTTCTGTGGCAGCAGAGGTTGGCAGCCGGCAGCCAGCATGTTGGAAAGCTGTTTTCCGATTTTTTCCCTGGGGGGGGCGTGGTGTGCCACAGACGTCAAGGCAAACACCGACGTCCACCACGCCCCCTGTGTTCAGCAGGGCTCACTGAAATGCTGCGCTCCTGGCTTCGCCAGAAGTCGGCACACACCAAGCCACATCTCCACCGTCCCCTGGGAGAAGACGCGCAGTCATCGAATGCTTGAGCCTTCTCCCCCCGGCTGGCCCTCCAGTGACCCGGGTCCATTCCCAAACCCGAGTCACCAGCATCACAAGAAGAAATCCAACCACTGCACCAATGGGGCGGCTTTTTTTCTTTTGTAAATATAGAAATATGGCTATTTTATGGATTGGATCAAAATGGCTTGAAGATGTTGGTATTCTTTCCAGATATCAAAATGGAACTAGGACCAAAAGATCTACAATACAGCATTGTTTTGTACTGGCACACTTGATCTTGAAATCTGTAAAAATTAAAAAGTCAAAGTTGTTCTGTTGCTAGACTTTAGCACTGCTTTCAACAGCATCAATAGATCTATTCTGTGGAACACCTTAATGGATCTCGGCATTGAATCTACCTTATTGAATACACTTATAAGACTACATAATGACAATTGGATTGAGGTGCAATATAATAAGAAAGGTGGTCTAACTAAATGAATAAAAGTAAACAGGGTTGCCTTTTGGCCCCCATTCTTTTTAACATCTATATTAACACTATTTTACAAAATTTAGAAGACTCTGAATTTTATTCACCCATATTACTAAACAGGAAAGTTTCGTGCATGGCTTATGCTGATGATATTGTGCTTTTATCAGTATCTCTACTGGGATTGGAAAGGAAAATGAACAAATTTGTCATCCTATGTAAAAATCTCAAGCTCCAGATAAACAGAAAAAAGACTAAAATGGTAATTTGTGGTAACAATAATATTAACAACAAATTTAAGAAACTCTATGGCCCAGATATTCAAAGAGGTTGCACCTGGCGCAACAGAGTTGCGCCAGGTGCAACCCGGCAATGCACCCTGGTGGGATATTAAAAAGGCTGCCAGGTGCAGTGCAAGTCCTGATGTGATTGGACGCAATGGTAATGTATGTGGCGCAAATGCAGGGGGCATGCCCATGCATATGCGGCACTTCCCAATATTCAGCCCATGTGCAGTGCACATGCTGGCACAACCCTGCTTTGCGCCACATAGGGGGGCTCAAAGTTGAGCCAAAAATAAAAGGAACAAAGCCAGGCCACCCGCATGTGAGCTGTTGTATTGCAGGGTGCAACACAGCACCCACCAGCTGTGGGTGGCCACCCGCCCAGCAGGGACACCATCCGTGAGCACCCACATCCTCCCCGGTGGTCCAGTGGTTCCCCTCTCCCTCCCGTTATGCCCAATGGGTGACTGTACAGGTTAAAAACCTGGCAGTCCAGTGGTAACCCCCCTCCCTCCCGTAAACTCGATTGTGGGAAGATGTTATATTAATATCCCTGGTGGTCTAGTGGTATCCCCTTCCCTCCATAAGCCCGATCGCGGGCAAATGTTATATTAATATTCCTGGTGATCTTCCCTTGTCAATCTTCACCATTCATTACTTCCTGGGTGTAAGCCAGAGGCGCGCACCCGCCAAGGGAGCTTTTTTTTTTTTTAAAGTTTGCCTAACGGCACCGCCCTCGAGAGTGACGTCATGCGTCATGCGCGAGGGGCGGCGTTTAGTAGCAACCGACTCCCTCCTCCAACTCAGTTCTGTTTCTCCCCACCATCAAGGCAGCACCTGTCTGCGAAGCGCCCAAGTAGTATCTGCGTAGGGGTAGTTGCTACCCTGACTCGATGTTATCCTGACACTGCCGTTCTTTCTTCTGCACCGGTATTTCCTACTGTGTTTTTGACTCGTTATTTTCGCTGCGTCCGTTTCTGGAGCTAAATGTTCTGCCAAGACGGGCCGCGCCTCTATGCGCCGGTGCTCCTGTGGCCGGGTATCTCGCCTCGGACCGCATGACGCTTGCCTTCGCTGCCTGGGACCCAACCATGATATGGATTCATGCGATGCCTGTTTTCGATGGACCGCCGCGGCCCTCAAGTCCGCTGCTCGTTCGGCAGCCACGCTGACTTTGGGACGGGCGCTTGCTCGGGTATCCTGCGAGATCTTTAGGTCTCTTCTGGTCTCTCCCGGGCCTATACGGTCCGAGGAGGAGTTTCAGATCCCGCGCCCGCCAGCAGCGCCAGTGATCAGGGCGGTACCATTCGCGGGCGCTGCTTTGATCCCGCGCCTGCTCGCAGCACCGTGATCGGAGGCCGCTGCTGGCGAGTGCTGTTTTTGGCTCGGGCGCTGTTTGCGTGCCGATGGACATGAGGTATCGCTGACGGTGCCGCCGCCTGACGCCGGGTAGTGCCGCCGGCCTTCTCCTCGGCGGTGCCGGCTGCCAGAGCCACTGGGGTGTGGGTTAGCCTCCTGCTGCCGGGCGTGGGGAGGCATAGAAGCCGCAAGATTTGGTACCGGGCCGTCAGCCCTGGGTACTTGGGACCCTGGGGTGGCCAGCATCGAGGTCCTGCTGGTCTCGTCCTCCTCGGAGGACGATGACTCAGATGTGGACTCATCCTGGCACCCCCATTCTTCGGAATCTGGGTCCTCGGTGGCTAGGGGTACCAGGCAGCGCAGCGGGCCCCTCCTCTGTCCCCCTGCCGCCTCCTGAGGGTTCCTTGGCTGGGGTGGCCGAGTCCCGGGGCAGACGTGGGGTGACAGAGGGGAGGCTCCCTCTCTGGAGGCCCGGTGACAGCTACCCCCCAGGGTGCTGTTGCCTCCTCTAGGGACAGGGGGACGTTGCAGTCGAGGAGGAGGGCCCTCTCAGAATCTGAGGGGTTGAAGGGCAGGCGGCCTGCTGCCTGGTCTCTTTGCCACCTCAGGGGGTGGCCAGAGTCAGAGGCAGAGCCCCACCCTCCCCCAGGGTTCTAGGGGTGTCCTCTGGCGGCGCTTGTGCGGACTGCCCTTCTGGATCCATGCAGTTCAAGGTCGCCACAGGGAGTTTCTCCCCAGGGCTCTTCCAGGCCCGCTTCCCCAGAGTTCCGTCTCTCGGCCTGGTTTGATATCTGGGATCCCTCCTACTAGGGCTCCTTTCCCGGATTCCAGAGCCCTCCGGAGAGCAGTTGCCTCCTCGGAGGTGCCCCTCCCATCTCTTCCTGCCTTCACCACCCCCGCTCCCGGCCATGTCGGTCCCACGGGTCCGTTATCCTGGGAGCAGTTCAGAGGTTCTATGCGCCTTCCCTCATATGTTAGATACATGCATGAGCGGGTCTTTCAACTCTCCCCACCGCTGCAGGAATCCTCTGGACATTCCAGTTCCCCATCATCCTCGTCTCCCTCCTCTGAGGGAGAGGAACCCCCTGCTCATCTGTCCTCCGATGCTGATTTTCAGAATATCAGCGTTTCCTCTCGAGGATGGTGAGGGATCTCCGGATTTCCTACGTTCGGAGAGACAATACCGAATGGGAGACGCGTGAATTCCTTGGTGAATTCAGTGCCCAGCATCTGGTGGTACCTTCCTGGCCTATCCCCTTCCAGGAGGCATCTATCCGGTCCTGGCAGTTCCCTGCTGCTTCTTCCCCAGCCCCAGCGGACTGCCAGCATAGGTATTGTGCCCCCTCTGAGTCTCTAGGTTCCCTTCCTAACCCGTCCTCAGGTTTGGTATACCTGGATACTCCTTCTGGGTGCCGTTGCCTGGAGCACGACCGCCCACCGGATTGGGACTCTCTCCAGTTCGACCGTTGGGGGCGAAGAGTGTTCTCTTCTTCTCGTGCAAGTGCATGTATTGCATCACATCAGGCTCACCACGCTTTCTACAACTGGCATCTGTGGTCGATGATGTCCCAGCTGCTGGCATCTATGCCTGACACGGAGCAAACCAGACAAGCCGTTGCCCTCTCCGCGGTAGGCCTGGAGCTGGCAAGACACCAAGCAAGGGCATCTTATGATGCCAATGAGGTGGCTTCCAGGCTTGTGGGGACAGCGATCTGCATCAGGCGGACGGCATGGCTTCGTCTTTCCAGGTTGTCACCCCTGGCCCGGCGTGGGGTGATGTGCTCCGCCTTCTGGGGGACCCATCTTTTCTCATCCAGAGCTAGGAGACTTTTACAGGGGCTCCATCCATCTCCTCGCCCTCGGGAGGCACCTCCTAGCTCTTCTCCCACTTAGGCTTTCTGAATAAGCCAGGGTCTTCTCCTTCTGTTTCTCACCAACAGAAGGCTGGGGGTCTTGTTCCCTCAGGGTATGGCCTCTTCCCCCTCCAGGGGAAGAGGAGCTTGGTACTCACCCAGGAAGTAATGAATGGTGAAGATTGACAAGGGAAGATAGGAAAATTACGTACCTACCGTAATTCTTGATCTTCTCTTGTATCTTCACCATTCATTACTTACACCCGCCCACCATCCCCTCAGTGGCCTCTTCCTGTGGCTTCTCCACCTCCCGTCTCCTTCCTCTCTCTGCATATAAAAAAAAAACAAAACTTTTTTTTAAAATATAGGAAAAATTGCCTAATTTTTCCAAAAAAAAAAAAAAATCTTTCTTTGGGGGGGTTTTTCTAATTTTCCAGAAAAATTACTTACTCTAAGATTCATGGGCCATCTCGTGGATTGCATTGGCGATCAGACTGCACAACTATCTCTTGCCATTCTTCTGGCAAGATACCTCTGGGTTTTTTTGGCCTGGCTCAGGCTATTCAATTTTGATCCTGCAATTCCGTGTTCCAGATAGTTGCCCTGAAATCAAAATCCCCTCTATTCTTGCCTTGCAGAGCAGAGGAACTCCGATCTATTCTCTTTTTTTCTTTTGCAAAAAAAAAAATGCTGAGGGAACTCTCTTCGACTGCTATAGGCATCTTGGTATCGGTCATGCATCTAGTCTACAAAATTTTATCTGTAAAAAAGGAAAAACAAACAAGAAGGCAAATGAGAAGGTAGGCTATCCTTCTCGCTGTTTTGCTTATTGGTTTCTCCTTTTAAGCGTCCTCCTGGACAATTTTTACAGAAGAGCAGTGCTGACCATATCCAATCCCAGCCAGCCCAAGCCTTGACCTGCCTTGGCCAGTCAGTCTGAGTCCCATTTCTATCTTAAAACGCCTGAAAGGCTTACATTTTCCATTTCTAAACCCCTGAGCAGCGCTCTCATGCTGCCTGGGTTTTATTCTTCCCTCCTCGGGTGTCCTCCAGTTAAAGGCCTTCCGCGGCCAGGAGCCCGAGGTGGGTATCAAGAACAATGGCATGTTGAAGATGAGGACTATGTCCTCCTGAGTCTGTCTAGCGGGTTCGGTGAACCTTCTCTTCAGCTCTGTCTCCGGGGATTCTTGCTTCCCTTTTAGTCGAGCCTTCAGCTGTAAGCTAACTATGCTCGTTGGGCATTCTGGTCCCTTCAACATCCCATCTCTCTCTTCTCTTTCTTCTTCTTCTTCTATTTTCTCATTTCCTTACTTATCTCTCCTCCTAGAGTCGCCCAGGTAAGGAGGCCCTGCAGTCCCTAGGCTAGGGATACTCTTATCTCCTCTGTCCTTCCTCCATCGGCTTATTCCTTTTTCAGTTCATTCTTCCTTGCTTTGCTATCCCTCGGCTATCTTGCCTCACTATCTATATTCTCTGCTTTCACTTTTGCCTCTCCGGCTCACAGAACTGAGTTGGAGGAGGAGTCGGTCGCTACTAACGGCCGCCCCTCACGCATGACGCATGACGTCACTCTCGAGGGCGGTGCCGTTAGCAACTTTAAAAAAAAAAAAAAGCCCCGTGGTGGGTGCGGGCCTCCAGCTTACACCCAGTAAGTAATGAATGGTGAAGATACAAGAGAAGATCAAGAATTACGGTAGGTACGTAATTTTCCTGTCTAGTGGTATCCCCCTCCCTCCATATGCCTGATCATGGGCAAATGTTAAAATAATATCCCTGGTGGTCTAGTGGTATCCCCCTCCCTCCGTATGCCCAATCGTGGGCAAATGTTATATTAATATCCCTGGCGGTCTAGTGGTATCCCCCTCCCTCCATATGCCTGATCATGGGCATATGTTATACTAACATCCCTGGGGATCTAGTGGTATCCCCCTCCCTCCATATGCCTGATCATGGACAAATGTTAAAATAATATCCCTGGTGGTCTAGTGGTATACCCCTCCCTCCGTGTGCCCGATCGTGAGCAAATGTTATATTAATATCCCTGGTGGTCTAGTGGTGTCCCCCCCCCTCCATATGCCCGATCGTGGGCAAATGCTATATTAATATCCCTGGTGGTCTAGTGGTATCCCCCTCCCTCCATATGCCTGATCACGGGCATATGTTATATTAACATCCCTGGGGATCTAGTGGTATCCCCCTCCTTCCGTATGCCCGATTGCAGGCAAATGTTACATTAATATCCCTGGTGGTCTAGTGGCATCCCCCTCCCTCCTGTTTTGTCCTATCATGGGCATCCACCAGGGATATTAATATAACATTTGCCCACGATCGGGCATACGGAGGGAGGGGGATACCACTAGACCACCAGGGATATTATTTTAACATTTGCCCACGATCGGGCATACAGAGGGAGGGTGATACCAATGGACCACCAGGTGTGGATATGTCATTTTCTACAGCCCACAATCGGGCATACGGGAGGGGGGACACCAGACCACCAGGGGCTTACAGCGTCAAAGCAGGGCGCCAGGTGCATTTCGCTGGGCTGCCTGCACAATGCATGCAAATGGGTCCATAATGACATGCAAATGGCCCCATTTGTGCCTTGCATATATTATGGCCCCATTTGCATGCCCTCTTCTGAATATCACGGGTGCTGCACCCAGCGCAACTGCATTTGTGCTGGTGCATCCCCAGTGCTCCCTATCTGTGGCTTGTGCCAGCACATCGTCACTGTGCTGTGCATAGTCTGTGCCATATTCAGCAGTGCTGCGCCATGGTGCGTCACCATTAAATATCATCTAGTCCTAACCCCGGCGCATCCCAGATGCGCTGTGCCCACACTTGTGCCATTGCTGGGCGCAGTCTGAATATCCAGGCCTGTATGGACAACAAGCCAATTAAAACCACTAAATATTATGATTATTTGGGGGTACAGTTTTCAGCAAACTATATTTGGAAACAGCACAGGAATTTACTTATCATTAAGTTAAAAACTGCCTTTAATGCATTCAAGAATTTTCATTCAGAACTAGGTAAGGTTTCTGTTCCGGGTGTCCTCAGGGTTATAAATGCCAAGGTTAGTGCAAGTGTACTATATGGTGTGGAAATTTGGGCACAATCTATGTCAGGTTTACAATATAGATTGTTGGAACAACTAATAAATACATTTTATTGGTACATTCTCATGGAACCTCAATCTATACCAGCTGCAGTTTTGAGAGCAGAACTGGGTTAAATGTCCATTCAATCATTAATCTTGGAAAAACAAATAAAGATTTTGTTATCATTATTCCTTTTAAAAGACTTTCACCTACCTAGACAATGCCTCGAGGAGCAAACACACTATTCACCTAAAAGTTTTGCCTTTCCGTATATAAAAATAATTAAACATTTTATTTATCCTTTGAATTTAAAACAGATTCTCTTCGAAATCTATATCAGACCTAGGAAAGAAATCAATGATATCATCAAAAGTAAAATAAGAAGTCAATCAGATAAATTAGCTTTGAAGAGAATCTCTTTATTAAAACATTACAAATGGTACAAAATTATCAAAAACCATCATCAACTTGAACCATATTTACAGATTGTTTCAGAGCTGCTCAGAGGAGATTGCTGACTCGGTTCCAGTTGGAACTCTGTAATGCTAATTACATTTTATTTAATTAAGGGAGATCTGGATATACCTCTCCCTACTGTAAATGTAATAAGGTATTTGACGACTTAAAACGCATAATATTGCTATGTCCTCCCCACAAACTAAGAAGGACTGAATGGTTGGGATCACAATCTCCCTCCTGATCATATTTTAAAATTGCTTTTTACTTCAGAAAATTCTGTAATACAATGTAAATTACGTGGTTTTCTGTCAACCATTCATTTGTGATTAATGTATTCCATATAGACTCTGTACTGTAAACATTTTATAATCATTAAAGTGGAAGTGTGATGTTTGTAAACAATTGTGCTATTCTCTGCTACTCTATCCCTGTGGCTTTGTTTTTAAAATGTAGACTTTTGATTGTTTAATAAAATTTGTACTTGCTCTTGTATTGGATTAAGCTGGTAAGAAAGATTAGCTATCCAGTACTCGGGTCAGATGGGGCTATCCAATATATTCCAAAAAACTGTGAAATACAAGGGCATACAATTTCTTTCAAATACTGACTAATTAGTTGCACTTTTTATGATATATTAGAGACATAGGGGATATGGAATGTCCTGTCTCAAAATATTCAAATCAGGCTGGCCCAGTGGTGCTGAGGGTTGAGGTCTGGGATGCCACGCCTCACCCAACCCAGGTTCAGGAATGGACTCGGGTCATCAGGGGTCGGCAAGGGCAGGAGAGAATCGAGCATCCAGAGGACAGTTCTCCTCTCCTAGGGGAGGGTGGGTTGAGATTCCCGCTGCACTTGTCGCTCCCAGTGGAGGCTGGGAGCAGCAAAGCAAGTGGGAGTCTCACTGAGGATATTAAAGTGGCAGCAGACATCCTGCGGGTGGGTGTGGGAGTGTGCTAACCACCCACTGGATGTCATTTCACATCCGTGCCTCCAAGAAACAAGAAAAATGGACCCTGGCACCCTGACAGGTGAAGGTGGGTCCAGTGGTCGGCCACCACATCCTGAGCCAGATCCATCTCCAGCTGGTCACTGTGTGTCTCCTCCACTCTCTGGCTGCCCTTCTAGATTCTAGAGAGAGTGCCAGAGGAGTTAGAGTGGTATCACCCCAGAGGCTCAGAGCTGAGAGGCAGGGTGGTCTGTGGCTGTGGTAGGAGGCAATCCTGGGAGAAGCTACCAGACTGGGGAGGGTATCAAGCCAGGCAGGATATGGCCACACTGAGAGACCTCACTGGAGAGAAGGCTATGGGGCCAGTGAAGGAGCACAAATAGAGTTAAAAAAAATATTAAAATCAGAGACAGAGGCAGAGCGCATATGGGTTGAGTAGGGTGTTCAGTGTTAATCCCCTAACTTTGCACATTAATATCTTTGGCACCGTTTGACATGTAGCCCCCTGCAGACCAATTTGGGGCTTACCTTTAGTGTCTCCCAGGGCTCCAGTGATGCCCACTGCCAAGCAGACAACCTGCAGAGATAGTAAATCCATGGTTATTTGATAATCTTGTTGATCTGCGTGAGAGTGCCATGATGTGCTTCCGTGTCTGTCCCTTTAAGTGACACTGCAATGTGTTGTAAATGGCCTGGGCTGGGTCAGAGTGCTACAAAGTTTGCGACCGGCCAGGCACAGTTCTGATTTGCCCCACTTTGTGATCAGTAGTAAAACAGAAGGAGCTCTAACAAGTACTGTAAGTATTTACTTCTACTTTGGTGTTATAATTAAAATAGAGTGCTCGTTTTAACCTGCCTTCTTGCAGCTTATGCATCCAAATGGGAGCCACCATGTTTGGTCTGGGACTTCCAGGAATTTGGACCAATTGGGACACAGAGGACCTCGAGGGGTCCCTAGCTCAGGTGCTTCATGGAAAAAAGCTGTAGTTCTTGTAGTTTTTCAGTTTGGCGCCTAAAGGAATCAATGGGAGCACAGGATTGTGAGTGATAGCTTCCCCTGACCAATTGTATTGCCAGAAAACTGGACTAGTTCAAGAACTGATAGGAAAAGTGGGAGTTGCTGTTAGAGAGGGAGAGGAGTAAGCAGCTCAAGCCATCGAGAAGCAGCCCCTGGAAAGGAGCTGAAGAGAACTGGCAGGGGAAAGCCTGACTTGCCTCCTTGTACTTGTTTTCAGCCATGGACTGCCTGATACTGTAGCAGTAAAACAGACTAATCAGAAAGCCAGTTTCAATTGACAGGCTTGCACAGTATATTGGCTGTGACTGCGAACTGGCCTGAAACTGAACTGAGAGGTAGAGAATCGAATGCTGTTTCCATTACATGTGCTGAATTCTCGAGGTGGGTTGCGGCTTACTAATCAGGGATGCCTGTCTGCCACCGGGAGTCAGTTACCTTGTTTGGCCAAGTTGTTAGCCTACTGGAGGCATTCACCAACAAAAAGACTGAACTTTGCCAGAAGGGTTTATCCAATCTTGGGCTCATGCCAAACCCAACCCAAGCCACCTATTCCTGCACCACTTACTGTTTTCTCGGCGAGAGACTGAATTGGGGATACAGCTCCTGTGCAGCAAGGAATCGTAGGTTGCAGCCACCTGGAGGGAAAGGCTGTGAAGCAGAGGTGAGTCATGTAGGCCTAGCTTCCCCATGCTCTTCAGTGCTCTGCAACAGGTTCTTCATATTGCCAAGTCATCTTCTACCAACTGGTGTTGTGAGTAAATGCAGGGTAGCTCCCTGCAACTGTTCTTTAAATCATTTTGTGGTACCATCTGATTTCTTCACTACATTACAGGGTTACAGTGGACTAGGCCAACTGGCCAAGGATACAAATAGCCAAGGTTTTTGTTATTGCATGTTTAACTGCCTTTCTTTCCATCAAGGGACCCAACAACAGCTGCAACCTCAGGCAACGTCTAGGCTAGCCACCAACAATCTGGGTACTTGGCGGCTGCAATATTGTATATTGGGACAAAATGCATGCATGCAGAGTACCCTGGCTTAAATCCAGTATAGCAATCATTTATTTAGATCAGCCCCTTTCCTTGTTCATATAGAAACATAGACTTTGATGGCAGATAAGAACCACTTGGCCTATTTTCCTACCTATTGGATAAGCTGCAGATCCTAGTTAACTGACAGCCTACTCCTTCCTACCCCCCCCACCAGAATTGCCTTATGTCTGTACCATGCATTCTTGAATTCCCCCACTGTTTTCAACCCCATGACCTCCTTGGCTCAGTTCAAATCCACCTTAATAAATCAATTGATTTGTTTCACTGTTACATTGCCTCACAAATATCTCATTGCCTGGTTTAAGGGTAATGTGTCTGGGGGAAATGTATTGAAAAGTGCATTCCTATTTTGAATGCTGTTTTACAGGGGGTTCCAGGGGATTTGCTGAAGACCAGACCCTGGTGGTAAGTGCAAGGGGTTAATGTTTACTGATAACTGTGTGTTAACTGCTATGAAGGGCTGTTTTCCTTTACAAGGTACGTGGCCACTAGGCAGGCTGGTGGGTGGTTATAGCATCCCAGAGGGTTATACCAGGTTAGATAGATACCCCCACATACATTTCTCTGGGTGGAGGTACCAACATATTATGCTTACTGAGGGCATGGAAACCACAGTAATTGTTAAGTTTTAACCCAGGACCCTCAACCTGTTGTCAGAAGTACAGGCAGGGGTAGTAACCCTAGAGATAGCACTGCCTAGGGGTTATAGACAAAATTAGCTGAAATTCTGCATGTGTTGTCTAGTAGGCAAGGTCTTGACTTGTGGAAAGTTTTGTGACGACAGCTTGTATGGTTTCTGAGATCCACATATGTAATTTTTCTGTAGAGGGCAAGCTTTTTTCCTATATTTAACAATGGTTTTCTTTATGCTCTCACCTATGGCCTACATGGAATGGAACTGTTTCCCCAGACTTGCAGGGGACATGTGTCACTCACGTCCTAAGGTTGTGCCTTTGATAGGTCTGGTGAAAACATATTAAATGGTTCCAGAGCTATAAGGCTTTACAGTTTTGTGTTTTCCATTCTGAGCATGTGTAGTAGGTTTTTTGAGTTAGCTTACTGGTGCCAAATTAAAAATTTGATGTCACAGGACCTCTTTTCTGGTTTCTCACCTCTGGCTTAGTATGTTTTGTCCTATGAGACCGCCATCTTGTTGCTTTTTTCCTGGAATTAACAAAGCATGGAAAATACATAAAAATGCTGTCTTTTGGAAAAACAAACACCAGAACCTAGCTAAACAGGCCCCATTTAGCCAGATTCTCATATTTGATTTTTACAATGAGGGTCAGAAATATCTTTTCTGGGCACCCAAATGCCCAGTGTCCAGCTTAGCAAGAGGAGCCATTCCGTTGTGTTCTTTGTATGAGAACAGCAGGACTTTCTTGACTTCTGCAGCCACAGCTGGAACTCATGCTGTGGGCTGCAGTGAGAGCAGTAAGCCACCATTTCCCTGGTGTCTAGTGGTGCCCCCCTATTGCCATCCCTGTAAATGTGTAATGTTGACCTGGTATCTATTGGCACCCCCACTCTCCAATGGCCATCCACATAATCAGATAATCTTTCCCTGGTGTCTAGTGGCACCCCCTACATATCAATCACCATCCCCATAATGAAATTTTATTTCCCTGGTGTCTAGGGACACTGGCTCCCGCCAATCACTATCCCCATAATAAAATAAAATTTCCATGGTGTCTAGTGGCACCCCCTACACGCTGTCCCCGTAATAAAATAATATTGCCCTGGTGTCTAGTGGCACCCCCCACACACCAATCACCGTGCCTGTAAAAAAATATTTTCCTGTTGTCTAGTGTCATCCCCACCCACTGATTGCCACCCCCATAATAAAATAATATTGCCGTGGTGTCTAGTGGCACCCCCCACCCACCGATCACTGTCCCTGCCTGAAATAAAGAAAACGATCCCTCAATGTTTTTTTGTTTTTTTTACCTACAAAAAAGAAAGCAGTCCCTCGCTGATCTGACCCTCCCCACCATCACCTCCCACTCAACACCCACCACCCCACACCCCCGCGTACACCCCAACACACCCTCCCTCATCTGAACAGGACACAGGGTGAAGATCCAATCTCTGATCAAAGGCACGTCTTGCTGCTGGAACTGCCAACTGCAATATAAGAAACTAAGGTAAATGCGGTTCAATGTATCTCAATGGGGGGGGGTTCAAATTTGTGGCATAACTTTGCCATTTTTGCATATTGTGAGCCCAGATGTTCAACATGGCCTTTTTGGGACACCACCTCATGAACAATGATGGTGGAATTGTGCAAATCTGGCCAAAAAAGGTGTTTGTTTGGTCACTTGGTGAAATAACCTTTTGGGCAGCATTTGAAACTTTTCAGTGCCCTTGTTCATGAGGTGGCATCATAAGAAAGCTATGTAAAAAATGTGGGGGTCAAAATATATTAAAATGGCAACATTATGTGCATACCGTACATTGAAACTTTACTATGCTCACTTGTCAGTTTCGTAATTGTAAATATTTTGACCCCCAATTTTTTAACATAGCCATTTTTTTACACCACCTCATGAATGTGTGAGCTGTAATTTTCCAAATCCTGGCCAAAATGTGTTTTCGCACCTGTGGCACACAATGAGGTTCTGCTAGCGCAGAATGACGTTTCAGAAGGGATTTGAACATTTTCACTATCAGGTTCATGAGATGGGGTAATATAAAGGTTATGTTGACAATTTGGTTGCTGTTTTGCTACAAATGCAAGTGCAGGGCTCAGAGGGCCCTGCGATTCCACAGCAACATACATGTATACATCTATGGAGGGATGGGACTGGGTCCTGAGCTCTCACATGCAAATGAGGATTTGATTATACTATCCCAAAAAGTAAGGAAATTATTTACAAAAAAGATTATTAATGCACAAGTTAGGGTAACTCAATGCTACAAAAGTAGGGAAATGTGGTTTTATGGTTTTCAACCCTAACGCCCCACCCCCACACCCCAAGCAGCAAAAGGAAAAAACATTAGGCTTTTGAGTCTCTGGAGTCTTGGCGAATCAGTGGTGGGGTCTTCCTTGGGGGTTGTCAATGCTAATGCTCTCCTCAGCCTCTAATCTCCAATCCAAAGCACAAGGTATAGCTCCAAGCCACTGCCTCATGGTGATACACTCTTCAAAGGTAGAGAAGTATGACTCACCACAGGTTGCCAGCATAGTTCGTTGTACCTTTCTTCTGCATGAGGAAAGGAGATCATGTGTGATGTTGTTTGCGCATGGAATGGGGTGGGCATTAGGGTTGACAACCCCCAAGGAAGACCCCACCACTATTTTGCCAAGACTCCAGAGACCCAAAAACCTAATGTTTTTCCTTTGGCTGCTTGGGGATTGAGGGTGGGCCATTAGGGTTGAAAACCCTGATGCCACATTTCCTTATTTTTGTGACATTGAGTTACCCTAACTGGTGCATTAACAAAGTTTTTTGCAATGAATATAATAATTATAGGGGCACAGTAGCACCCCATAGTTAGGGTTGAGTAGCCTGTTTAATGTTAAACTCCTGACTTTGCACATTAATATCTTTGGCTCCCTTTGATGAAATGAGCTGAAATTTCGTATGTGTTGTCTAGGAGGCAATGTCTTCATGTGTAGAAATTTGTGTGATGGTAGCTTGTGCAGATTCTGAGATCTGTAGCTGTCATTTTTTGTGAATGTCTAACTTTTGTCCTATATTTATCATGTTTTTTTTTCTCCCCTACAGCCTGCATGGAATAGATTTTTCCCTGAACTTGCAGGGGGCATGTTTCACGTCCCATGGTAGTGACTTTGACAGGTCTGGTGAACAAAATATTAAAGGGTTCTGGAGTTATAAGACTTTAAAATTTAGTGTTTTCCGACCTGCGCATGTGCAGTAATGTTTTTCAGATAACGTTCTGTGGCAAAAGTAAAATCTGATGCCACAAATTCCCATTTTTGCTTTAGCGCCACTTAATTGGCAGGGCACCAAACATTTTTTGTGCTGTGCCAATTGCCAGATTGTTAATGTTTTCCACAAACTAATGTGGAAAACACATAAAAATGCTGGTATTTTTAAAAAGAAACATCAGAACCTAGCTAAACGGGACATGTTTAGCTAGATTTTGATGTTTGTTTATTAATATTATGGCCACAAATATGTTTTCTGGGTACCTAAAGTCCCAGGTACCCAGCTTAGTGAGAGGAGCACTTCCCCTGCATTCTCTATATAACAGTGGTAATTTCTTCACATTTGCAGCCTCAGCTGAACTTGTGCTGTCAGCTGCAGTGCGAGCTGAGAGCCGCCATTTTCCTGGTGTTTGGTGGCACCTACAAACACACATACACACACACACACACACACACACACACACACACACTCCATTGCCGTCACTGGCAATGTGTGATGTTGCCCTGCTGTCTAGTGGCATCCCCCACCTGCCAATTGCTGCCCCCTTAAAAAACTAAACTTCCCCTGGTGTCTACTGGCACCACCACCACCCATTGCTGTCCCCCTATTAATGTATGTCCCTGGTGTCTAGTAGCATCCCACAACCTGCAGATCATTCTCCCCCTGAATAAATTAATATAATCCCTGGTGTCTAGTGATGCCCCCACCCCCCGATCATCTTCCTTGTGATGAAATATTTTCCCTGGTGTCTAGTGGCACCCACTCACTTGCCAATTGTCATCCCCATTGTAAAGTTTATATTCCCTGGTGTCTAGTGGCACCCCCATACCCACCAATCATCATCCCCGTTGTAAACATTTCTATTCCCTGGTGTCTAGTGGCACCCCCCACCCGTCGATCACCATCCCCATTATCAAGTTGTATATTCCCATCCCTGGTGTCTAGTGGCACCTCCCACCTGCCAATCTCCATTCCTCATTTTCCTGGTGTCTAGTGGCACCTCCCACCAGCAGATCACCGTCCCTGTTATCAAGTTTCATATTCCTCATGACGCTTCTGGAAACTAGCTGTTTACAGCTCATGTTGTCTTTCCTGGTGAAACCTTTTCAAATAAATAAATACAAATTCCCTTGTGTCTAGTGGCACCCCCACCCTCCCATTTGCCGCACACCCTGAAATGAAGAAAATGGTCCATCGATGTTTTTGTTCTCAAAACCCATAAAAAAAAAAGAAAATGATCTCTCGCTAATCAGCCCCACCCCCACCACCCACTCAGCACCCACTACCCCACAGCCACCAGTACACCCACACACACCCTCACTCACCTTAACAGACCCCAGGTTTGAGATCCACTCTCTGATCGAAGACACATCTTGCTGCTAGAACCAGCGACTGCAATATGAGAAACTAAGGTAAATGCAGTTCAATGTATTTCAATTGGGATTTCAAGAGGTTAGAGTAACGAGCTGTAAACGAGCTTGGTACTTCCAGCAGATCAGACCTGGATTTGATTCTCACAATCTCCACCTGCAAACTGTGTCACTCTGAGCAAGTCACTTAACTGCCCAGTGCTCCCAGGTCACCCCTGAAAACAGGTACTTGTGCCTAGTGGGCCTTACACGGTTACCAAAGACTAAAATAAAAAAAAAAAACTTTTATGCCTAGCTTTGCCATTTTTTAACATGTTGACCCCAAATGTTTAATATGGCCTTTTGGGGACCCCACCTCATGAACAATAGGACAGTCATTACTCAACTCCCACCTGAAAGGGGATTTTGCGGTCACTTGACGAATTCACTTTTCGGGTAAGATTTTGAAATTTTTTTCTATCCTTGTTCATGAGGTGGGGCCATAAGAAGGCTATGTTGAAAATTTGGGGTCAAAATATGTAACAGTGGCAAAGTTATGACCATTTGTTGCAGTTTCACTACACACACTCATAACTTGGAAAATTCTTTTTATTTTTGTTATTGTCATTTTTATTCAGAAATTTTTATATAACTTGGGGGGTACAAAAGAAAAAAGGGGGGAAGGGGGTACATAGACAGTCACAATTCGCAATTCATTGAATACACAGATTGATTATGATTACAAGGTAAATCATTCAGCTTAACACTATAAATATACTTCATTCAGTGTCACATCTGAGGTAAAGGATAAAATAAAAAGAAAATAATCGCACATACATATAAGGAGAGGTTTAAATAGTTAATAATAATAAATGCATTCATTAGGCACAGCAGTTGGTGTAATTTATATAATGAGAACACAAAAGTTCGAGCTGTAAGTTAGTCACCTAATTAATTTATTCGGCTGAGCAAATCCCACTCTTAGTTATCTGAGGGAGTGGTATTATAACCTAGGTTCTACTTAATCAGATTTTAAGGGGAAGGGATTCCACTCCTTTGGTAGCCCCCATTCCCCCTGACTCTCCTTTTGGGGACTAAGGAGGTATCCTTAGACATGATATAAAATATCCATCTGACCCATTTCAGAGAGCACAAGTCAGTTTTATCATTTAGTTGATAGGAGATTCTTCCTGATCTATAGATCTGAATAGTAATTTCTCTCCACTCTAAGATGGTAGGGGGGTTAGGGGTGAGCCAATGATGGGTCAGTGCCTTTTTGGCTGCTAACAGCAATACCCCCAAGAGGTAGCTTGTAAATGGGTCCCTGAGCTCTGGGGGAAAAATATGTAGGATGAATAAGTCTGTAGTTAAGGTGAGAGAGGTATCGAGGAGGGATCTCAGCTCTGACTGTAGTAGAGCCAGAAAAGTCTGTATCGGGGACATGCCCAAAATATATGGGTACGGTGTGCCCTGGGGTCACCACACTGTCGCCAACAAGCCCCTGAAAGTACCTGTTTAAAATGCGCTCTGATTATGGGGGTTCAAAAGAACCTGGTAATTATCTGCCATGAAAACAACCTCCAACTATGTGAATATGTAAGTTTAGCTATCGAGAGACAGCCCTTGTACCAATTTTCCTTTGGAATGTCAGAACCAAACTCCTCAACCCATTTTACACAGAGGCTATCAGTATTCATACCTAGAGTAGCTTCAAGTGCCTTGTGGAGGGTAGAGATACAATGGGGGGTATTGCCAGCATGGACGAGTTGTTGAATACAGACAATCAGTGGGGAGGAGCTTTCAAATTGTCTTATCCGACTTGGAAGGGAATAAAAAAAGTGTCTTAACTGCAGATAGCGGAAAAAATCTTGTTGCTTCAGGACATGTGTCTGACTTCAGCTCATGAAGGATTTAAACTCTCCCTCCCTTTGAAATTGAGTAAGATTGGTGAGCCCCAAATGCTCCCATGCAGCGCTGGTTGGAAGTTCTCCATCAGAGAAACTGGGCAAATGAGTGAAAGATATGGGGACAAGGACAGCTGTCTGCATAAGACATTCCAGGTTTTCAATTGGTGAATAATCCAGGGATTTGTTAAGGCTGCGTCATATAGTCGGGGGGCATTTGGTGAGTCATGGATTTAATAAACTGCTTAAAGAGCAATAAGTCCTCCTCTATTTCCCTCCACAACGCCGGGTTAGATCTGGCCAGTCTGCACACAATAAAGGAGAGATGAGAGGCCCAGTTATAAAGTCTAAGATTAGGGAGGGCTAGCCCACCCTGTGTCCTGGGGAGGTACCAGATGGAGGTTCTCACTCTAGGCCGTTTGCCTGCCTATATGAATCTATTGATGAGTTTATTCCAGGCCTTATATGTGTTGTTTGAAATGCAAACTGGTACATTCTGAAAGAGATAGAGGGCCCGAGGCAGAGTCACCATGCGAATGACCTCAACCCTCTGTAGTAAATTTAGAGGAAGTATATACCAGCTCTCTAGGTCCGTCTTAAGATGGGTCATGAACACCTCATAATTGTATTTAATAGTATCAGCCGAATGTTGGGAAAGGAAAATTCCTAAGTATTTTAATTTCTCTAAATCCCAGTGAAAGGGGAACCTTTGCTTAAATGATGTCGAGGGAAGAAAGTGAAAGGTTAGTGCTTCAGTTTTGGTAGTGTTAAGTTTATACCCTGAGCATTTGCTGAAATAGTCTAAGAGTTCAAACACTGATAGACTGATTGTAGCGGATTTGTTAGGAAAAGTAGGACATCATCTGCGTAGAGGGCCACTCGGTGCTCCGTACCTCCCAGTTGCACTCCCCTTATCCCCGTAGAGTCTCTAATGGCTTGTGCCAGGGGCTCAATAAAGATGGCAAAAACACCATGGGAAAGAGGAAAGCTTTGGCGGGTGCCTCTAAATAAGGGGAAATAAGGGGAATTATGTCCTGAGACTTTTACACAGGCCTGGGGGGAGGAATAAAGTGTTTTTTATCAGGGAAATAAAAGCGGGGGGACCAAACTTTGACATTATAGCAAATAAATAGGGCCATGTGACTCTGTTGAATGCCTTCTCAGCATCTAGGCTGAGAAGGACAGAGGGAGTTATTGTAGTTTGCATTTCTTGTACTAAATGTAGGGCCCTTCTGGTGTTATCTGTGGTGAATCTACCACTGACAAACCCAGTTTGGGCTAGGTTAATTATTGTAGGAAGGACTGTATCCAGGCGTTTTGCCAAAATCGACATCAGGTATTTATAGTCAACGTTTAGTACTGAAATCGGGCGGAAAGATGCACAATTTTGAGGATCCTTTCCTGGTTTGGGAACAAGGGATATTACAGCATAAGACCAGCTGGGAGGGGGATTTGCTACGCCCTGGAGTATATCATTATAGGCTAAGAGGGTAGGGAGAGTGATTGTTCTAACTGTTTATAAACTCTGCCCATAGCCATCAGGGCCAGGGCCTTCATGGTTTTGGAGCCGGAAATAGCTGCTTTCAATTCAAGGTATGTTATAGGGGAGACCAGGGAGGATCTTTGGTCCTCATCTAATTTGGGAAGGTTCAGGGGTGAAAGGAAGGAACCAATGTCTCCGGGATCTGTCGGGTGGTCTGGCCTGTACAGTTATTTATAATAATCACGGAAAATTTTTGTAACCTGGTCGGTTTAAGAATAGATAATGCCCGATGAGGGGTCTTTAATAGATGATATAGTGGCAAGTCGACATTGCCTGCGGATCCTGTAGGCGAGTAGGGGGGAGGCCCTCTGTCCCACTTGCCCATATCTCTGCCTTAAAAAGGCTAGGGCAATCTCTGTATTCTGTTGGACAAGAGAGTCCAGCTCCTGCCTAGTCTGTTTTAACTGAGCCGTCACTGAATTGTCGTCTTGTTGATGGGCGGTCCTGTAAGAAGTGTAATGTTGCCTCCAGCCGAGCTTGTTTTTCCCTTCGCAGCTTAGCCTGGTGAGAGGAATATTGAATGAGGTGACCCGGTAAGACCACTTTCAACGTGTCCCACCTAATGGTGGAGGTGATCTCCATAAGGGAATTATCCCTAAGGATTTCCTGTATTTTTTCTTCGAGAAATTCTCGAAATTGTTTTTTTTTAAAGTGGACAGGGTTCATTCTCCACAGCGTATTTTGCTTCTCAAGACCAAAATCCCATGTGGTGATAACTGGGGCATGATCAGTATGAAAAATATATCCAATTGTTGCTGCCCTAATGTTATCCAGACATTCCTTTTGCTTATAGCAATGGTCTACCCTGGAATAGGATCCATGCACAGCCGAATTAAAAGTATATCTCTTGTCCCTAGGATGAGGGGAGCGCCATACATCAACCCAGCCCATCTCCTGTATAAACCTCTTAAAGAACCTATGAGGTGCTGGTTGCCTACCTCTTATAATCCCTGTGGAGTCTACACTTGGTTTGGGAGAGATATTTGAAGTCTTCTGCCAGCACTAGGGTTCCCTTAGTAAATTGAACTATCTTATTCAAAAGGGAGCGGAGAGTATGCTGGGTGGAGCCAGGGGGGAAATACGCATTGGCAAAAGTGACCTCTTTCCCCTGTAATAAGACCCGGACTATCACCATGCGGCCCTCAGGACCTGCCCATTCAGAAGTGGCTTTAAAAGGAGTATGGTTAGAGATCAGTATGGTGACCCCCCCCCGTCTTCCACTAGGGAAGGAGGAGGAAAAAACTTGAGAGAAACCTCCCCGATAAGCTTTCCATGTTCAGCCTTGCTCATATGTGTTCCTTGCACAAATATTATTCCCACTTGTGTCTTTTTAAATAAAGAAACCATTCTAGTTCTCTTCACCGGGCTGCCCAGCCCATTAACATTCAATGAAAAGATCTGTAAGGGTGTCCCAGACATTGCATATACTGTCGAATAGCCTGCAATGACTTTACCTGTATCAAACTCAGGATTATAGATTTACTAACACTGACATGAACATATACTTCTAGAAGGAATTGTGACTGGCTGAGCAAAATACAGTGAGGATAACTCTCCTCTAACTGTATCAAACACTTAACTGGCCAAAAGAGATTTAACTGGCCAAATTTAACAGAGAGGGCCAACTGGGCCAACAAAGTCAGACTGAACAGCTGACTTAGAAGAAGTGCTTCCATCTCGACGGTCATATATCACGACTTTGGTGTGTGTTCGAGACACACGCCTATGCTCTTGGTACTGCTGAGAGCGTGTGACACCCTGGTGTCAGTGTGGGGGGGGGAATAGGTGTTGGTGACGTCAGTACCCTCCCTGATCCTCACCTATGGTTTATAATAGTTTTTAAAAGGAGTTTGAGATTAAGAGGGGAATCAACACATGGGGGGAAACTTTCTCGACCTTCGCTCGAACCCAAGTGAGGGTATACCCTTTAAACTACCAGGGTCAAAGTCCTGATTTTTACCCCCTGAAAAGGAATAAAGGGGGAGGGTCAGGCGTAGTGGTACACAAGGGGAACCATCTACTTGTATGCCCACTCCTTTCATTAATAATTTGTAGGCAATCATTACATCATCGTAAAGCAAGCTTTCAGTAAAACATTATTTGGCCTAATCAGCACTAAAGTTACCCTTCAGAGTAGGTAGTTAGTAAGTGTTAGGTATAGTTTCAGCCCCAGGGTTAATAGTAGAGGGTCATAGCGTAGGTAGGAAATGGGGGAGGGAGAAACGAGTTCCACGTCTTGCTTTATTAAACAAGAATATTAGTATAGTTTCGTTGTAGAAGGGGGGGTCAGAACAGCTATACACTATAAGGAGCCGCTAGACCTACTGTTGTTAATAAAAAGCAAAAGTATGAAGCTTAGTGGACTGAGACTTATCTGCTTATTCAGAGACGCTTCAATCTGCTATTGGAAGTTCTTAATGTTCGGGATTGAGCAACTCCAGATGCTCAGAAGGTAGGGCAAAGGGGCAAGTATTCACCAAATGTCCTCATTCCCCCATGGCCTTGTAGGCCATGACCTTTATCGTGTAGACCCTTTCCCCATTTTACTGGGGGGCCTATAGTGGAGCTTCAGCGTGGTGGGCCTTTGTTATCAGGCCTCGCAGTGGTCAGTTCAGTGTCTGAGTTCTGTGACTGCTGGTGCAGTGAATCAGTGATTTGCTTGATAGCTTACTGGCCCTGTCTTCTGCGTGCATCCCTCGCTCCCGTGTTCCAAAGTCGCTGTGACAATTTAGAAGCTAAGATAGGTTTCTGTGTCGCTGTGCTCTGCTGTACGTCAATGTGTCAATTCTTGAGCTCTGCGCTAGCTGCCAACGCCGATTCAAATGTTTGAGGGCCATCTGAGAACTGGATCACAATCTTGGCAGGGTACGGAGTACGGAATCGCAGACCTGCGGCCTTGAGTGCTCGCATGATAGGTATGTACTGCTTCCTATGGCTCATGATTTCAGGGGCATAATCGTTTTCTATATATATGCGATGGGACTGGTAGAGAACCTCCACCTGTTTCCAAACAGCATGCAGGATTGCCTCTTTCTCCTGAAATCTAAGGAACTGGGCCAATATGGTACGGGGACAGGCACCCTGTTTTGGTTTTGGGCCGAATGTGCGGTGAGCTCATTCCAGCTCCAAAGTCAGAGGCTCTGAAAGTTGTATGGAGTCTTGAAAAAATTGCCTTATGAATTTAAGCATATCGGAACCCTTGGCCCCCTCTGGTATGCCAGTAATGCGTAGATTATTTCTTCTGCTGCGACTTTCAGCATCTTCCACCCTGGCCTGTAAGTCTTGAATTTCCTGGTATAACTGGGAGATTGCTTGCTCTGTGAAGTTTACTCTGTCGTCTGCCTCAGCGGCCTGTACCTCGAGGGCTTCTTGTCGGGTCTCCAGCTTTGAAATATCAGTACGTAAGGCTGATACTGTTGACCGCATCTCCTTGTGAAAATCCCGTAGTTCCAAAAGGACCAGTGACATTTGCCTCTGAATTGTGGCCAGTGGTAACTGATTTTGTTTGGTGCTGGTTCTGCTGCGGTGGGAGGATGCCGAGGCCTGCGATCCCTTGCTGCCCGAGTCCCTGTCAGTTAATCCACACTCATCTTTCCCCACATCAGGTAAAAAAAGGTTTTTTTTCTCCTCTTTTAGGCATCTTCAATTAGTCTCCTCACAGATTCTGTCAGTTTCACTGAGGAAGACTCTGTTTGTAGGAGATTTTTGTCAGGGAGGATCAGGAGCCAAAAGAACTAGGCTGCCATTTAGGGAGTGACGTCACCGCATAACTTGGGAAATTCTAAAGATTTTGGCCCCAGATTTTCAACATAGCCTTCTTGTTACCCCACCCCATGTATGTCATAGATAACACTTTTCAAATCCTGGCCAAAATATATTTTCATACCTGTAGCGCAAAATGGCATTGCAGTTGCACAGAATTATGTTTTGGCAGGGATTCGAAAGTTTTCTACACCGGGTACATGAGGTGGGTTAATAAGATGGCTGTGTTGACAATTTGGTCACTGTTGTCCTATAAATGGAAGCAATGGGCCCAGAGGGCCCTGTGCTTCCATAGCTACATACATATATATATATATGGAGGGATGGGAGTGCAAGGCCTGGAGGGCCATGCGCTCCCACAGGCAAATAAGGATATGATTATACTATCTCAAAAAGTAAGGAAATAAATTGAAAAAAAAGCTGTTAATGTTCTAGTTAGGGTTAAAGTGACAAAAGTAGGGAAATGTGGCATTAGGATTTCAAACCCTAACATCCCACCCCACCCTGCACACACCAACAGGTGTCAGGGTTGTGCCTTAGGGTCGTCAGCCCTAATGCTCATCCCATTCTCCTGTGCTGTGCCCATCTCAGCTTATTTAATTATGAAATGGGGTTCATGTTAGGGCTGAAGTCTCCAAGGCACACCTCTGATACCTAGACCCCGGAGCCGTCGTCGGAATCGTTGGCTGCAATTTAATGTAGTTGCAATTAGTCGCAATTACACTGAATTGCAGCCATAATTATGGGCAGTTATATTTGTGTGAAGTCGACGATTCTGTCACGGCTTTTGTCTTGCCTGACAGTGCTGCAGTCAGCCACTTTTGATTTTGTGATTGCTCTTACTTCTAGCCAATTAATGTATCCCTAGTTCCTCAGCGTCAACCCTAATGAGAGAGGGAGGAGCCAGGATGTGCGCACTGCCTGCAACTGCAAAAGGCAGCGAGACGGAGCTGAACAGAAGCGCGAGTAGTCATCAAGGCGAGGACAAATAGTAGTGCTCAAGTTAATTTCTTAAGTTGCAGCCATCAGTATCTGGTTCAGTGTAGGAAGGACACCACAGCAGTAGAGTCGGGCACATGCAGGATGTGAGGCAAGGTCAGAGCTGGGGGATCCAAACCACACCATCGAGGGATAGGGAGAGAGTGAGCAAAAGGCCTTAAGGACTTGAGAGACCCACCCCCGAGGCCAGAGAGAGCGTGCGAAGACTCGGGAGAGTTGTGGATTGACACAGAGTGTGGAGCGGCTGGCCAGGGACTAATGTAGGGGACAGTGGGATACAAGAGGTGAGGTCAGGCCATCATCAGTCGAGGGAGATGGGAGAAGGTGAAGTGAGCCCACTGTGGGGGAGGTTGAGCCAAGCGGCCTACTACTACTAGGTCAGGCGGGTAGGATATACTGAGGAGGTGCCCCATGGCCTGCCCATGCCAGCCAGTGGACAACAGGGGGAGAGTGAGCAGGAGACACTCTCAGCTGGAGTGAGTCACCATCTGTTGGACTTGGTTGGTGATCTTGTGGGGGGAGTTGTGAGAAAGTGCAGTAGTGGTGGCGGCAGTGCAAATTTGAGAGGATGCGGGAGGGAGTCACTGCCGTTGATGACTCTATCACCATGCATGCAGCCAGGTAGCAGGCAATACTTGGCCAGGACAGATCAGCAGCAAACCACTGTGCAAACAGCGTTGTGAGACTGTGTGGGGTTGGCTGCTGGAGGGCACACAGTATAGTCAGACTCGGCACAGCTGAGAAGAAGAAGAAAGTTGCAGAACCAATTTGGAGGGACAATGGAGGCTGGAGGAGAGAGACCAAGAGAGAGCTGACTCAATAAAGTATTATCTGAGCTGCCTTTCTGAGACGACGACTCCTGGTAAGTGAAATGTTGATGTCTGTTGTTGAGTTGGATTTATGACATAGGTAGCAAGCAGCATTAGCATATATTTTACTAAAGAAACAGTATTGTTTGGCAGCAGAGAAGGGATTTATTCTCAAAATTGAGCCATTTAGCTGTTGTGGTGGTGTTTTTATTTTTTTTTCGGGGGTTGGCAACTGAACTGGTTGAGGGTAGGTAGGGCTACAGGCCTGGCATGGCTGACTGCTGGACAGTAAGTGACTTGTGGCGTGTACAAAAAATTAAACAAAGTGAGAGATCATGGTGAGATTGAGGCAGGGCAGGGTGGTCACTGTACTGCAGTATCCCGCACCAGGGTCTAAGGCTGCCCTGCTTATGTGGCTTCAAGGGTAGGGGGTGTAGCATCCCACAGAGGGCAAGGCTGTTCATGTTGATCTGAAGGTGTACTACTGCAGTAACAAACACCAGGTTCTAAGGCTGTTTGTGTAGCTTGAAGCTTAAGGGGTGTACTGCACAAGTGCATCACCCACACTGGATACAAGACTGGTTATGTGGCTTTGCTTTGGGGGTGTACAGAAGCATCTCACACACTAAGGCTGTTGTTGTGAGCCTGCAGGTGTACTGCTGCTGCAACCCACACCATGGCAAGTCTAAGCCTGTTTATGTGGATTCAGGGGTGTACAGCAGCATCCCACGAAAGTCTAAAGCTGTTTATGTGGCTTTGGTTGTGTACGGCAGCATCCCACACTGGATAAAAGGCTGGTTATGTGACTGTGGAAGTGTACTGCAGCATCCCACACTGGATACAAGGCTGTTTGTCTGAGGCTTCGGGGGTGTACATCAGCATTCCACAACAGGGTTTAAGGCTGTTTATGTGGCTCAGGGTTGTACTGTAGCATCCCACAGCAGGCTTTAAGGCTGTATATGGCTTCGGGGGTGTACATCAGCATCCCACACCAGGGTTTAAGGCTGTTTATGTGGCTCAGGGTTGTACTGTAGCATCCCACAGCAGGCTTTAAGGCTGTATATGGCTTTGGGGGTGTACAGCAGTGCCCTTCCACACCAGGATCTAAGGCTATCTATGTGGCTTTGAGGCTGGGCTGGGGGTGTGAGGGGTACAAGTCAAGTGCACTCACAAGGTACAAAATGCAAGCAAGCAAGGCCAAACCAAAACAATGAGAATAATAGAACAAAATAAAGTGTTCGACAGTGACTTATGTTGTTAGCATTGAAAACATTTGAGGTACCCATCCTACAACAAGAAAGATGCTATCCCTTCGGAGTATCTTTTAATTTACATTACTGTAGACCTCGGTTCTTGGTATCGGTTAGTTGGTACACTGCAGTGAATGTTTTCAGCTCTTCTGCTCCTAGGCTGTGACAAGCTTCTCCTTGTATTTACTAAGTAAATAAACATGCTGTCAAGTTTTTCCACTAATTGCACTAAAAAAAGTACAGCTTGCTAGTACATAAATCAAATTTAACAACAGCAGAAGTTGAAAAACTTGTTTGGATTTTTTTTAGTGAGTCACAGTCATAAATTTTAAATTAGTTGAAAAAATCAGTCATAATGTGTTGTGAGTCAGTCATACTTGGTTTTTCTACTGACACCTGTTGGTGTGTGCAGGATGGGGGTGGGGTGTTAGCGTTGAAAACCCTAATGCCACATTTCCCTACTTTTGTCGCTTTAACCCTAACTAGAGCATTAACAAAGTTTTGTTTTTTTTTTTGCAATTTATACATAATATAGCTGGGGATCTCTAGTGGTGATCAATGACATAGCAAGCATGACAGTTAAAGGAGCTCTCTAATCTCCTAGTTAGGCATAATTTCCCTTCAGCAACTGATTAAAGCTGCTTCTGTCAAGACTCTGGGTCTCAGGTTTGGTTCCTAGTGAAAGCTGGTGATACAGCACATCTGCCCAAATAGAGGGACAGACATAACATTCCCTAAACAGTATGTACAGATTCTCTAAGCTAGAGCATTAAAAGGGTTAGCTATAGATGTAAATGAATGCTGCACCTCCATTTGCCCAAGCCACCCTCCTGATGGTTTCAAAAGGTGGATCCATTGCAACAAAAAGTCATGATTTGTGGCTCAAAAATTGACAGAGATGAAATTTGCATAATTGTTATGTTTGCTTGCGCGCATGCGCAAGAAACATGATGTGACAGCTTAGGAGAGAAGCGGGTTGTGGAGGCGCGGCAGTGTTACAGCCAAGGGAGGCACTGCATTTGGGGGTTTGGCACTGATGGACCAATGGAGGCACAGTGTGCCAATGACACTGGTCTCCAAAAAGTGCACCCAGTTGTACCGTTTTCGCCGCAGCAATCAGGGGTGCCTCGTCATTGCAGCATCATTGTGCTGCAATGAGGGCTTGCCTTGTGAGGGGCGAGTTAGCTGTGGCTTAATACTGTTTGTGAATATGATGGGCTGCTTGCCACGATTCATAAACAATATTAGGCAGCTATCCATGCCGAGGGGTGCCCAATCCCCCGCAGCATGTGCCCCCAAATGTTCTTTGTTGGCCGGCGGGGCCCCAATCCCCACACAGCTTCAGTGCCCGCATGAGCGAGGTAGCCGACAGGGGAGCTCCAGTCCCCGCCGGCAAGATGTAACCCCCGCACCCGCTTTTTGTCTGCCCGATGGGGGAGCCCACTCCGCCAGCATGATGTAACCCCCAATTTTGTTGCCTGCCCGACAGGGTACCCAATCCCTGTTGGCTACAGCTGCCCTCTCCCAAAGAGTCCCTTGGCATGCTGGGAGCCCACCCCAGAGTGCCAAATGCCCCTGTAAATTGGAAACCGTCCCGCTGCTGTCTTTTAATTTTTTTTCCTGTAAAGAAAAACGGTCCCTCGTGGTCTGTCAGACCCCCTCCCACAACCAAGACTCACCCATTGCAGCCACCCTGCCCCCCACACCACCCCCACCCCATACTTACCACTGGAGTCCGCTACAATGATCTTCGTGACCGGAACATGTCTGCAGTCTTCAAAGCCAACCGCAAACTGAGGAAATACCGTAAGCTGTATAATGTAACAAATAGGTTTTTCAACTTGCTGCATATCACAGGCATTTTTGGAATTTTGGCACCACATTTTCAACATGGGGTTTTGGGACCCTCCTCATGAGTTCTGTCACTGTCATGTAGCTAATGGGGGCCAAGGTGATTTCTCGTCAGTGCACAAAATCACCTTTTGGGACCGATTAATGAAATGACAGTGCCAGTGTTCATAAGGTGGGCTCAAAAAGCCTATGTTGCAAATTTGGTGAAAAAATTCCAAAATGACTGTTTTATGAGCGCGCATTGCGCAGTTCCCACGCACGCCGTAAGTTCACGAATTTATAACATTTGCACTCCAGATTTTCAACATTGCCATTTTATCACACCTACTTATAAGCAGTACAGCTGTCATTTTTCACATCTCACCCAAAATGTGTTTCTACGCATGTAGCCCCAATGGCGCAGTCAGTGTGTGAAATCAATGTTTGGAGCAGATTAAGAAAATCACAGTGATGCCGATCAAGAGTAGAGGTCTTACAATGGCTATGTTGAAAAGTTGGTAAAAAAATTGTTCGTCCCAAGACTTCGCCCCATTCTCCTATGCTGCACCCATTTCAACGTATGTCCTTATGGAATGGGGTGACTGTAAAGCCAAACACCCTAAGGCACAGCTCAACACGTGTCGGTGTCTGCAGAATAGGGTGAGGTGACATGGCTTGACCGTCATGGGTGATGACACAAAACCTTACCCCTAATCCTGTCCATCTCTACAGGATGGAGGTGGGGTTCATGTGAAGTTCAACTTCACTGCCATTCCTATTCTGCATCTGTCTAACTCCTGCATTTCTAATGCTAATACCAGCAAGCAAACATTCGGCATTGACAAATGCTTGTTTTTTTTTGCATTAATTGTATATTTTTCAAGGAGGATGTGAAATGCAAATGCAGTTGGACCATTTACTGTCTCTGTTTTTTGTCAGTTCAACAGTTTGGCCAGATTTTCCTCTTGAAAATAATGATGGGTGGATCTTGAACAGATCCTTTTGAAAATCAATATCAAATGAATCTCAGATGGATCCTTTTGGAAATAATGGCTGATGGATCATTTTGAGAATAAGTAAGTGGATTAAGGACAGATCCTTTTGAAAATAGTGATGGGTGGATCTCAGATGGATCCTTTGGAAAATATTTTTGAGAAGATCTTGGATAGATCCTTTTGAAAATACCTCCCTCTGTCTGCAGTACTGTAGGTAATTCCCCTCCTACACTGGTATACATTTTCAGCAATAAAAGAGAAACCAGGCACATTGATGTAGCCAAAGGTTGCTGCCTATTGAAAAAAGGCTGAAATTACTATAAATATTAAAAGGCCACACTCATAGCCATTGATGCCACTATATTTATTTGAAAAACACTGACAAAGCCTCTATGTTTGAGGTGCTACATAGGGGTGTTCAACCATCCTACATTGTTTCTTGAATAAATAGAAACATTGAATATAATGGCAGATGTGGACCACTTGGCCCATCCAGTCTGCCCATTTCTCCCTACATACACTGTTACATCAGACCATGTCTGATGCAGCTTTTCCTCGCTCCCCCCTTCCTTTCCAGTATGAGTCCTTTGTGCTTATCCCATGCTTTCTTGAACCCCACCACTGTTTTCACCTCCACTGGAAGGTTGTTCCTGGAATCCAACACTCTTTCCATGAAGAATTACTTCTTTATATATCTTCAGAATCTACCCCCCTCCAGGTTCATAGCATGTCCCCTTGTTCTGGATCAACTTTTCTTCTGAAAAAAACTCCCCTCCTGTACTTTATTTACCCCTGTGAAGTATTTATTTATTTGTTTGTTTGTTTTTGATAATAGGTAGGTGCACTAGACATAGAAATGCCTATTTTCAGGCACGACTCGGGAGGGTACAAGTCAAGTTATAAACAACAACAGTGGTTAAGTACAGAGTGGTAAAAAGTGCAAGTCAGATTGGAATAAATCAAACAATGGGGAAATAAGAAGAAGTGCACATCTACGCATATTCTCATAACAGCAACAAAAACAGCATTATACACCTAAATGGGGAATACAATCAATAGAAATAGGAATGTGTAGTTGACATATAATTACATATGAACGAAGAGCAAATACAGGCAGATAGACATCGAGCTGAATAAGTAGATAACATTTTGGACCCCAGGTAAGGAGAGGGAGTAGTGTAGGTCATACTGAGTGGTAGGTTGAGCAGAGAGCGTGGAGGAGCAGCTAGAGTAGAGTGAGTAGAAAAGAGGATTTAAGTAATTGGGAAAGGTATTAGTGTACAGAGGGGAGCAGAGTGAGCAAAGGAGGATTTAAGTAACCTAGGAAAGGTCATAAGTGTACAGAGAAGAGTTCATGGAGGATAAAAGCATGTACAGGGGGACAACTTTATTAGGTGATCATGAAGCAGCCTTTTGAAGCAGGTACAAGTAGCGGCAAGACAGATGTTTAAAGGTAGAGAGCTCCAAAATTGTGGAGCAACATGGGAGAAAGCCCTGGTTACCATAGTTGTTTTGCACCTGGGGACATGGAGAAGGGTTTGCTCCATTGATCTAACGTCATAAAAAGAGTTTGGCTGGTTCGGGCATAATGGCTAGAGATGAGGGAATACCAGACCTAATGATGCCACCAATCAGGGAGCCAAAGGAGAGGAGATGGTGGATGGTGGACGGTGGGGGAGGGACAGTTTAGGTCGACACAAAGCTGACAGAGGTGAGTATGGTGGGGAGAAGCTAAAGCAAAGTGACAAATATTATAGTAGATGGTGTCCCAATCATGAAGACTGGCTTTAGAGACACCAACATAATATCTATCATATCTTCCCTCTCCCTCTCCCTCCTCTGTTCCAGGGTATACAAATTGAGATCCTTTAGTCTCTCCTCATAGGGCTTTTGATGCAGACCCTGCATCATTTCAGTTGCTCTACTCTGTACCACCTCCATTCTGTCTATGTCCTTCTGGAGATGTGGGACTTTATTCTCAAAGGTCGATGCAGGTTTGTGAGAAGCCTTGCATCAAACCCAGCCCAGCGCCAAACATGTTGATGCACCTTGCACCCGATTCTCAAAGGCTGGGCACATTTGAACAGTTTTCCCCTTTTACAGCGGCTTGTGCCAAATATGTGACGCAAACCCTGTAAAAAGGTCCCTTTTTTAATGCAAAGTTAGATCAGAAAAAAAGCTGATCTAACTTGCAGCATGTGGTGCACGAGGTTGAGAATCCCAATTGCCAGTCAGGGAATGTCGCGAGCCCCATGAGCTATCTGTTCAGTGCACCTGGGGCTTGCGGCATTCTGACACCTTTGAGAATCAAGCCCGTGGTCTCCAGCACTGAACACAATACTCTAGGTGGGGTCTTACCAGAACTCTATACAGAGGCTGCATCACCTCCCTCTTTCTGCTGGTGATAACCCTCCCTATGCACCCCAGCATCCAACTCACCTTCCCTACTGGCTTGTTAAACAGCCTGGCCACCTTTAGGTCATCCGATATGATTACCCCCAGGTCTTTTTCCTGCTCGGTGGTTGTCAATACCACTCCATCCACTTTGTATTCTGACTCTGGGTTTCTGTGCCCTAAGTGCATTATTTTACTCATTTTCACATTGAATTCCAGCTGCCATACCTTTGACCACTCTTCTAGTTTTCTCAGGTCTCTGCTCATCCTTTCGAACCCCCCTTGGAGTGTCCACACTACTGCAGATTTTGGTGTCATACACAAAGAGGCAGACCTTCCCTTCCAGCTCCTCTGCAATGTCATTTACAAAGACATTAAAGAGGACCGGTCCCAGCATTAATACCTGAGGCACCCCTCTAGTCACCCTCCCTCCCTTCCTTGGAGTGAACTCTGTTTACCACCGCCTTCTGTCACCTATCCCCCTAACTCATTTCTTATCCAGTTTACCACCTTTGGACTCACACCTAAGCTACCCAGCTTACTTTCTAGTCTCCTGTGTGGAATGGTGTTGAATGCATTACTGAAATCTAGGTAGGCCACATTCACCACTCCACTCTGATCTAGTTCCTTGGTCACCCAGTCAAAGAAATCTATCAGATTTGTTTGTCATGACCCCCCCCCAATGAAACCATGCTTCCTTGGGTCCTATAACTCACTGGATTCATAATATTCCATAATCATTTCCTTCAGCAGTGATTCCATTAACTTTCCCACCACCAATGTCAGGCTGACTGGACTATAATTGCCAGCTTCCTCCCTGCTACCACTTTTGTGTAGTGGGACTACTGTACATCCACCCTCCTCCATTGCTCTGGAACTGCTTCTGTTTCCAGTGAGCTGTTAAATAAAAATGTCAGAAGTGCAGCCAGTATTTTCCTAAGTTCCCTCAATAACCTTGGATGCACCCCATCTGGCCCCATTGCTGGAGAATAGCAGATCTTAATGATCGACTGGGGAACTGGTGTAAAGAAGAATGGTGCAATTATATTGGGGGATGGGGGATATGTGGTCAAACAAGGGGCTATATTGCCCAGATAGACTGCACCTCAATTTGGAGGGAGTGAAAATACTAAGGGACAAGCTAGGGGAATATATGGGAAAAGATCTAGGTTTAAACTGCAAAGGAGGGGGAGGTGGGCCAGAGAACCCAAACACTTCAAGATGGGGAGGTCAGTGGAGCCACTACACACACACACAAAGGCAGTGGCAATCAGGTGGGAGTGGGGGGGGCAACAAAGGATAGAGGTGAAGAGAAGAATATGAGGGATAGGCAAGACAAAGCTAATACACGAAAGGCAAGGTGGTACAGAGTCGAAATGAAGGGTGGTGTCACTTAATGCCTGCAGTCTCGGCAACAAAATGGCAGAAATGCAAGCCCTCTTAGTGGATGTGAGGTAGACATAGCAGCAGTTACCGAGACCTGGGCTACAGTACACCACGACTGGGATCTCTCTATCCCAGGATACAAACTCTACAGAAGGGACAGAGAGATAGGCAAGGGGGGGCAGCATACATCAAGAAGGGAATAACATGCACGATGGAGGAAAATAATCAGGAGAAGGTGGAAACACTATTGCTCCAACTACAGACTAAGAGGGGGGAAGAAGATTAGGATGGGAGTGATCTAGAGACTGCCTATCCAGAATGAAGAAAAGGACAGAGAACTACTGTACAGTATGTTCGCAGTTGCTGATGGCAGCAGGAAAAGAGGAGGTGGTAGTGGTGGGAGACTTTAATCTGCCCAAAGTGGGCTTGGCTATACTGGCCAAGCTCTGCACCAGAAATTAAGGGATTCTAAATGCGACACAGGGAGGATTCTTGATCTAGGGTGTTACTGATCCCACCAGGGAGGGAGTGAGCAATTCTTGACCGAGTGCTCACCAATGGAAAGCACATACAGGAGTTTGAAGCCAGGGAACCCTCTGGGTGGTAGCGACCACAGTACAGTGTTAATCAGTCTGGACATGGGCAGGGGTAACATCCCCACCAACATAATCAAGAGGGCAAATTTTGAGAGAATGGGAGAGGTGCTAAGGGCACACCTAGTGGGCATTGAAGAGGATGTGGGGGTGGACTAAACATGAGCCATTATCAGAGAGGTGATTCTAGCAGCCACAACGGATTGTATGAAGCTCAGAGGGAAGAAATCAGGGCCCATATCACCCACCTGGTTTAACTATGAGGTGGCTGGAACAGTGAAGGAAAAGAGGACAGCCTTCAGAAAATTCAGGAGAACCACAAGGGAAGAAGATGAGGAAGAATACCGGAGGCTGGCTAGAGTGGCAAGAAGGTACAGCATGCTAAGGCACAGCAAGAGCTCCAAATAGCTGAATGGATAAAGAAGGGAAAGAAGGCCTTCTTTCGCTACATAAGTGAAAAGAGGAATAAAAAGATGGAATAGTTAGGCTAAAGAAGGGGGATGGATGGGTAGACAAAGAAGTGAGCAAAGCGGATGTATTAAATGAATACTTCTGCTCTGTCTTTACGAGGGAAAAGGATGGACCAATGCCACAAGGGGGAGGAGGAGAGAGGGGACTGGGGGGGCTGAAGCAGTGATAGAGGTTGAAAGAATGAGGGAGGGGCTGCTGGCACTGAAGGTGAACAAATCTTCGGGACCAGATGGCATATATCCTAGGGTGCTGAAAGAACTAGCAGATTAACTTTTGGGGCCACTGGCTGTTCTCTTCACTAGATCCCTGGAGCTGGGCATGGTGCTGCTGGACTGGAGAATGGCATATGTGGTGCCCTTCCACAAGAGCAGACCCAAGGACATCCCAGGGAACTATAGGCCGGTCAGCCGGACCTCGATAGTATGTAAACTTATGGAAACCATACTTAAGGAAAATCTAGTGAGATATATTGAGGAGAATGTTCAACAGGACAGGAGATAGCACAGATTTGTGGCTGGCAGATCATGTCAAACAAACCTGATCGAAATCTTTGATTAGGTCACAAGGGTGGTGGACAGAGGCCAGGTGATGGACATCATATACCTGGACTTCAGTAAGGCCTTCGATTCTGTACCGCACAGGAAGATGATCAGGAAACTGGTGGATCTAGAGGTGGGGGAGAGAATGATAAGGTGGGTAGAAAACTGGTTGATGGGCAGAACCCAGAGAGTAGTGGTGAGGGGGTGAGTTCTCCAGCACCAAGGAGGTCACAAGCATGGTCCTGCAGGGATCGGTGCAGGGGCCAGTGTTGTTCAATGTCTTCATAAGTGACATTGGGGAAGACATTAAAGGCAAGATGCATCTGTTTGGGAACAACACCAAACTCTGTGAGAGGGTGGACTCCAAGGAAGGGATAAAGAACTTGTGGGATGACCTCAGTAAACTTGAGAGATGGTCATGAGTCTGACAACTTGGCTTCAATGCCAAAAAATGCAAAGTAATGCACATAGGGGCCAGGAATCCTAGGACGGAGGATTACCCAGAGGGGGGGGAAGAGTTCGGGTAACTGCTTCAGAGGGAGAAAAGGATCTGGGAGTGGTGATTACTAGAGACCTAAAACACAGCATACAATGTAAGAAGGCAGCAGCAAATGCTTACAGGATTCTGGGGTGTATAGCCAGGGGATTCATTAGTAGGTGGAGCAAGGTCATTTTGCCATTGTACAGGTCAATGGTAAGACCACATTTAGAATATGGGGTAAGGTATTGGCATCCATACCTTAAGACAGACATCAGCATGTTTGAGGGGGTCCAGAGGAGAGCAATCAAGATGAGCGAGGGTCAACAGAATAGGTCCTACGAGGAGAGGCTGGAAGCCCTAAAGATGTACTCCCTGGAGGACAGGAGGGAGAAGGGTGATATGATAGAGACCTTCAAATACTTGAAGGGGATTAACAGAGTGGAAAGAAAAGGTCACTTCAAAATGAGTGACAATAGAACCATGAGGGGGCATAGCTTTAAGTTTACGGATGGGGGGGAGTTTTAGGAGGGATGTTAGAAAGCATTTTTTTAAGGAGAGGGTGGTAACCTCATGGAATGCGCTGCCAGAAGAGGAGGTCCCAGTAAAGATGGTGGGGGCCTTTAAGAGGGCCTAGGACAAACACATAGGGAATCCATGGGACCAAGGAGGGATAGAGGGAAGGGAGGGAATAACATGGGAGGCGGGGAGGGGGGCAGGGTCATTGGTGTAAGGCATGAACCCTGCATAATTTACCAAGCAGATGCAATAGACCAATTTGGCCTTCTTCTGCTGGCTTTTTTGTATCTTTTAATGTTTAGATTAGCAAGTCCCTTCAAGGCCCTCACCTCCAAAACAGGACTAGTGTCCACCTCTTTCCCTCCAAAGCTTTTGTTACTTTTAGTTGTCCCTCCCCTCCTCCTTCCTCTGTGGACACTGAATAAAAGTAGATGTTCAGGATGTCTGCCTTTTCCTGGTCCCCCTCTGCATGGTCCCCTCTTCCCTTTTTAACTTTACAATCCCACCCCGGTCTTGCTCTTTTCACTTACAGTATATATCTAAAAAATGTCTTGTCCCTTTTAATTACCTCCTGGGCTAGTCTCTCTTCAGTTTGGCCTCTGCCCTCGTTACTGCTTTCCATGCTTCCCTCTGTTTCCCCCAATACATCTCCCTATTGTCCTTCCTCTGTGTCTCCTTATACCTTTGGAATGCTACCCTTTCAGTTTTTACTTTTTCAAACACCTCTTTCAAGAACCATAATGATCTCTTTTTCCTCTTGCTTTTGCTCACTTGTTTGATGCAAAGGTTTGTTGCCTTTAGTGATGCTCAGATAGTGCCTTTGTGGATCTGATTGTGATTCATTGGATAGTGGCAGTATCCAGTCTGGGATCTGACCAAGTCGGAGGACGTATCCCAGGTCAGATCCCGCACTCTCTGACATTGGATCCAGGGATCCAAACTTGGATCCGGGGATCCGACCTGGATCTGGGATGGTCGGATCCACAGTCAGATAGAGCTGCTATCCGACCGGATACACTATCCGCCAAAAAGACTGGTATCCAGTTTTACCCTAATTGATATGATACTACCAGAGCAACACTAGTTGCCTTTACTATGCTTCCTTTTATTGTCACCCTCTGTTCCTCCACCCCACCAAGGGTCACCCACCCCTACTAGGTCATCCCTGGGTTATTCACCCATCTTTTAGAAATTTACCCGCCCAAAGCCCAAGACCCTTACCCTTGTGTGGTTTGACTCTGCAGTCATCCTTATACTGAGCCACACCATACGGTGATCACTGGTCCCCAAGTGGCCTCCCACCTTGACATATGCAACACTGACCTTGTTAGTAGTACTAGGTTCGGTATTGCCCAATCATGAGTGGGTTCACTGACTAGTTGCCTGAGGAATGCCCCTGCAGAGTCCAGGATGTCCTCCTTCTAGCTGAAGCTGCTGCTGGGAGGCTACAATCTACATCTGGCAGGTTGGAGTCAACCACCAGCAGCACCTCCACCTTTTCTGCCATCTTGCCAATGACTTCCACCAGTACCTTATCTAATTCATCACTCTGTGCTGGAGGTCTGTAGATCGTTCCAGTGTGAATGGTTGCTCCATTCCCCATCTCCAGATTGACCCACAGTACCTCTGCTTCCCTATGTATTCCCTGTATCTGTGTGACATTTATACCCTCCTTCACATAAACCACCACACTTCCTCCTTCCCTTCCCACCCGGTCTTTCCTGAACAGAGTATAGCCTGGTATGGCTATGCCCCAATCATGGTTTTCATTGCACCATAACTCAGTACTGGCCGCAATATCCAGTTTGGCATCTGCCATGATGGCCTCCAGGTCCGGAATCTTGGTTCCTAGACTTCTAGCATTCGGACACATGGCCTTCCAAATTTTGTTTCCACTCTGCTTGTTGCCCTTTTTTCCTTTTTGACCTACCTCCTTCCCACCTCTCTTCTTCATGCTCTCATTCCTTTCCCCCCTTTATCTCTACCACCCTGCTCCCTTAATTAATTTTCACCCTGGAGGATCCCCCGGTTCTCCTTACTCTTTAGTTTAGCCTGTGGGAGGAGGCAGTTTCTGACTCTCCGATTCCTGCTGCCATCCCCCCTGGCTAGTTTATGTATTTGTCAAAGTGAAATGTAAACTGTCCACTGTGGGCTGCGGTTCCCCTCTTGGATGGATGCAAGCCATCACCCCTGTATAGGCCCTTTTCCTCCCAGATGGGTCACCAGTCCCCAATGTAGCCAAATCCTACCTCTCTGCACCATTCCTTCAGCCATGAGTTGAAGCTTCTGGTTTGGAGTTCCCTCTCCTGTCGCCTGTCATAGACAGGCAGCTCCTCAGCAAAAGTCACTGAGTGAGCTACCTGTCTAAGACTCCTCCTCAGCTCCCTAAACTCCCCCTGCACTATCCAAGCCCTATCTCTAGCCAGGTTATTAGTCCCCTGGTGGAAAATGACATCCAGCTCTCCCTCCCATCCTGCTGCCCTATCAATTCTCAGGCTTCACTTTCCATCCCTCTAGGCCATGGCACCAGGTAGGCACCTAACCTGCCTCTCCCTCCTTTCCTATTCCCAAATCTAGCCCCCTCACAATTGAGTCTCCCATCAGAAGTTGCTTCCTCCTCCACTGGTGTTCTTTACCACCCTCCTTGGGGTCTCCACTACAGAGGGCCCTCAAATTCCCCTTGGTCACTATCATGGGTGCTTCCTCCTGGCAGTCCTGCCCCACCAGAGCAGCATAGGAATTTTGTTGTGGTACCGTTGAGGAATGTGTCTCTGTCCACCACCCCCACCCTTCTTGGGCCCACCACAGTCTGGCCGTTCTCCTCACTGGCATCCTCTGAGGAAATGGTGGCAGACTTGGTGGCCTCTGGATGGGAGGAGAGGTCCCCAAATCCTAGTCAACTCAGGAGTCTAGCAACCTCCTCCCTCAACCCGGAGAGGTGTGTGCAGATGAGGCAGCATCACAGTCTCCAGAAGATTACTCTGAAAATTGCAGCCCCACAGCCACTGCACTGCATCACTCCCAGCATTCTCAACCTCTGTTCTTCCTGCGTTACCTGGAGATACTTTTGTATCCTTATCCCTGATAGGGTGTCTCTAGTTTCCCCTTTTATGTTTATTTCTATTTGTGCTCCCCAGTGCCTCGTTTAACTATTTATATACTCCCACGCTAGATAGGGTGTTTGCTCCTATTCCCAGTTTTGGCCTACCTTTGACCTTCCACCCTTCTCAGCAGTGATTGTTACACAGAAATGAACAGGGGCCTTGCCCTAGTAAACTGGCAGTCTCCTGCTTCTCCACTTCCTTCTGCAGACGCCTTCCGATGCCAGTCACCTGTTCCACTCTTTCACTGTTCCACTCACTCACTGATCCACGAACATGTAGGACACGTTGGTAGTGCCTGCTTTTATGCAGAACATGCTCCCTTCCTGGTGGCGCACTATTGGCTGTGGGAGGTCAACTATTAAGTAACTGAGGCCCCAGGCCAGACAATTAGCTCCCTTCCCCAAACTACAGGGCTAGACACAGGTCTTATAATATAGCTCCTAAATGTGGGCTACTCTGGCTGCTCTCAGATTTACCCTTCACTCAGTAAGAAATACACCACTTCAACCAAGTTTCATCATAACTTACCCCACCTATGTTGTCTCCCCAAAAAAACAAGCCTTTTTTTGTCCCTCCTGTTGCAGATGCAGGCAGATTCTGCTTAAAGCATCAATGGCCGTGTGTGTGCCCTTTTGTGATTTATGGCATACATTTTCTCAGATTCTGTCCGTAGTTGTTTAGAGTGCATTTAGTCATGTTCAGTAGGTAGAGAAACCTTTAAACTTGTTCTTTTGTTCTTTTCCTGTTGAGTCCATTTCATTATGTTCCGTCCATCAGTGAAGGCAAGTATGTTGTTAATGTTTAATTCGGGAGCATTCCTGCATTTGTCTCAGTGTGCCACTGCTCTCTGTCTCTGCACAGATCTGCGTACGTCACCTATGAACACGAAACAGCCATGGAAGGAATCCAGACATATCGTTTCACCGTTCCCAAAGAGGTGTTTCAAAACGCAACTGAGAATCCTGATAATGCCGGTTTCTGCACACCACCTGGAAACTGTTCACCTTCGGGGGTCTTAGATGTCAGTGCCTGCAGATATGGTAAGGAGAAATGAAACATACAAGAATTCCATGAATGCAATTGTCAACAGCCCAGTGTGAAAAACTTGCACCCCACAAGAAGTCCACACACAAGTTCTGCACAGTGCTCACAGGGCAAATGTGCCCTCGACTTTCATAACAACAATTTGGTGGCGGCCTGTCAGCACAGCAGTGGTGCCACCATTCACAACGTTGGTGACCAGAGTTTGTGAATGAGCGCAGGTTATTGGGTGCTGGTCGGGAAAGGAGGATTAAGCATCCTAGAGGACACGCATCTCCTTCAGGGATGGATGTTATCTGTATTGCTATGTATCTGATCCCCCTACCCTACAATTGGCTCTTACCAGTGTACCATCGCTATCTGTGTTGACTCTTCTCCACAGCTTAAACACTGTCACTTCCATAGGCACCATACACGCTTCTATAGGCACCATGCACTTTATCATGTGCTTGACAAAAGTGAATGAAGCTCTGTAAGTTACTTTATGGTTCCTCCAGTGTCATGGTTTTGGCAACCTGTTGATCAGTACACTATTTACACACTTTTGTACATTGTCATTGCAACTGTATCTAATAAATTGCTATAATTTTGTAATATTGTACTTTAATTCCCCTCTCCGGGTCCTCTCTCCTCCAGGACACACCTGGAAACGAGCCTAGGCTCAGTGTATCTTTCATGGTTACCAATTTATCAATAAATAAATAAATAATAATGCTGCCACATGGGTGACCACAGGTGGCAGTATAGCAGGGAATTATGGTAAGGGAGAACATCAGCCAGGCTCTGCATTCCATGCTTGGGTTTGTGTGCTTTGGGCTCCTTGGGTGCCACTGTCCTGAGGGAGTGGAAAGTAAAAGAAAATAGATAAGCTCTGGAGTGAGAGGGATAATCCCAGGCATACTCATGCCCTACCACTAGTCACCCTCTCCACCTGAGGGTCTTCTGCCTGTAACCCCACAACCCGGATGCAGAAGATGCATGCATCCAGCTTGGCCAGGAGCTGCCACGGGGCAGACTCAAAGGGCTGAAAAGCAGACGGGTAAGTGCTAGTCACGCAGGGGGGCAGGACTGAGCCATCATGGGGGATGGGGTGCCATGCCTGTAAGGAGCATAAAAAGTAAGTAAAAAAAATTATTTGGTAATTGGCCCTTTGGCACCACTTTCATGTGGGCAGCCCAAGGTTTGCCCCCCAACTGCCTTGGGCTGGTGGAGCTGTGGGAGTACAGTGGATGGATGCAGAACTCTTATGCTACACAAGGGAGGGAGGCACATCCTGCTGCATGAACATCTCCTGTGGGCAGTGAGGATCCTTGACGCTATAGATAACCACGCAACAGATGCCCATTTTCCACAGGACTGGTATGCAATAGGACACTAGGCAGCAGTGTACTGGTGGTGGGAGGAAGCAAAGACAGAGAGAAAAATACTCAGTTTCCCAGCAACAGCTGGCCTCCTGCCCCATGGCATGACCCTGACTCTGCCCACATCTCCCTCTGATCCCCGGCAACACTACAGTGTCCATGTCAGTGGCTCAGTAGGTAGCACTCTTACTTCTGGGGCTGGAAGATTGGAAAGTCGTGGGTTCTAGCTCTACACCAGGTACTTGGGTTAATACCCATAACTGGCACTGTAGCACAGTATGAGGGAGGTGCTGCACTGTTGACATGCCATCCTCTGGATGAGACATTAAACCAAGTTCCCTTCTGCCTATCTCTGGTCACTGTCTAGGTGGAAGAAAAAGGAAACAGGTCCATGTAACCCACAACACAGGATGCACCTGGAGAAAAGCTATCACAGATTAGTGTGCCTTTTCTGGTCACAAATTAAAAATAAATAAATAGACTGCTTCCCGGGTGGGTACCTAGGCCAGGCTATACCCCTCTGTGATTGAGTAAACTCACAGGGTTTACATGGGGCAGGTTAGGATCTGGTTATGAGACTGTCTCAAGCCAATGGTAAAGAGGGGACACTTATGAGAAGGAGCGCATAGACTAGGTAGGGAGTAAGAACCTGTGGTGAGTTGAAAATGTAAATTAAAAAAAAAGTTTAGGCTATCCAGGAGTTGGTCATTTTGTGTCCATATTATAACAAAAGTCCATTCTGTTGACATTACAGTCAGGTTCTCACTCAAAAGGGCACAGCTGTTACCTGCCATAATCACTCTAAGACTTTGTTATCACAGTGTCTCTCATGGCATCTAGAAGGGACTGTTCACACACAGACTATCCACATATTGTACACTGTATCTGTAAAACAAATAGGAACAGCCCTGTCTGTTTGCAGTGGTGGGTATAACAGTAAGTGTTATGTGGACTCCTATGGCTGCTAGCTCTGCTAGTGCACTTGCTTCTGTAGCTCAGTAGATAAGAGTACTGTGCTTTCAGACATGTAGGTCCTTGGGTTGTAATCTAGCATCTGAAACATTATCTGTCAAATTCCCAGAATCAGATCTTGGCCCGTGTGACACATAGTAATTCAAGACTGGAAGGGACTCAAGATTCACCATGCCCAACACCCCCTTCGTAAAGCAGGCACAATGAATATGCTGTACAAACAATGATTCATTTTTATATATCCTGTCGTCAGGCCTGTGAAGGGGAGGTACCCCCTGTAGCAGCATCCCCAGCCCCATCCTCTGCTAGCCCCACTATCTCCACCAGTGAGGAACCACATGACATAGGGCCCAAGGACACCACCGGTCATCCTCCTGGAGACAGTTTTTTACTGCTTTTTTTCTCCCACCCGCCTCTCTGATGTTGGCGACAGACTCATGCTGTCATCACATGGCACATTTTAAGTTGTGCATGTGCAACCCCTTGTGAGGGAGCAGGCTCCCTGGTGCATTGCTAGGGGTCATTACACTGGCATACATAGGTAGTATAGCACAGTGGTTTAAGGCTCTGAGCTGCAAACCGGGAGACAGGGGTTTGAATCCCACAGTACCCACTTGCATAATGTGTGACCCTGAGCAAGTCCCTTAACTTCCATGTGCTCCCAGGTCACACCTGTAAACAAGCTTTCATCTTAGTGTGTCTCTCCTGGTTCAAAAAAATAAAAAAACATTGATGTCTCTTCTTGAGCTGGCTTGTAATTCATGCAGCAGGCTCCTCTGCCCTGGCCACTTCAACCCCAGCTCTCCCAGTCTGCTCCTGAACCCAGGTTGCCAGGTTAGAAGCACTGCACACTTCTGCTAGGGTGGCCCCAACATACACTGATTTAAAGGTGCTTCTCCCTACCCACGCTACTTCTCAGGGCATCCATTTATTCCCGTGGCAAACAGAAATGTATCCAGGTGTACCTTGAAAACCTATACTACCATCATTTCTACTTTCTACATTAGTAAGCTGTTTCACGAGTTCACCGCCTTCTGAAAAAAAGTGACTTTTAACTTTTTCCCTGTATTCACCATCTCTAACTTTCAGGTCATGTGCCCATGCTGTAGGCCACCAGATTAAATATCTCTCTTTAGTCATGTTAATACTGTTGAGTATGCAGAAGGCTGAGATAATTTTCCCTCTCCGCTTCCTTTTCTCCAACTTGAACATGTTAGGGGTGACGAGTGCCTCCTAACTTTTGCCTTTCATGTCCCTGATTATTTTGGTAGTCCTGTGCTTCACACTCTTGATTGCTTCAATGTCCTTTTTGTATTGAGAAACCCAGAACCACACATAGTACTCCAGCTGGGTCTGACCAGCGCCTTCTGAAGTGGCAGGATTACTTCCCCGTCTTGCTCACCCCTCCCCGGATGTACCCTAGCATTCTTCTGGCCCTTTTGATAGTAGCAACACACTACTTGCATGCTTCAGCCTTTGTGTACAGTGACCCCCAAGTCCTTTTCCTCCTTCACTGCATAAAGAGGAGCACCACACAGTATGTAGATCCTGTCACAAACCCACTCAGCAGGTCAGGCCCTCTACTCCCAAAGTGCCAACCTCTGAGCACAGTCTTGTGAACAGTGTAACAGACAAGGTAACCCTCTTGTCTACTTTTGTGAGTTTGGATCAACCTTTGGTCTCAAGTTCTGGAGAGATTCAAACTGTTAACCTCTTGTTAGCATACCCAATGCACAGGCTCAGATATATCTGTCTTCGGGGAGCCAGATATCTTTGCCTACGGGCACCTAACCAGGTATTCAGAGATGAACCCTTAAAACTTTAATAAAGACCTCAGATTTAAAATGCTTCCTTTCCAGTTTGGTACCACCATACAAGCTTATGTCTGCTGTCTGCTATAACCACAAATATTTCTTAGCAAAACAAAGCAATTCAAAGACAGACCAGATATGCTCTAAAATTAGAGTTTTTACTAAAATATATAATAATATGTCAAACATACAATACAGAACTCTTATATCACAAGACAGACATATCTTTAAACTAAACAAGGTTTAAAACAGTGCAATTCCTACAACAATATTTAGATTTTGTCTAGCTTTCTAAATACCTGTTTTTGGTGCTCAGATGTTTTCTTGGTCAGTGTCAGATAAAAGCGTGCCTGTAGTGAAACAGAATAATCTTTAAAAGCTGGTTTTGCCCACCTCTTTTGCATGAGGTCATCTATCTCCTCCCTGTCAAAATATCCAAAAATATATATCTCTATACAACCACAGGATGTAATTTCAAAGTATTAATTCTGCAACCTTAGCAATTTCAATGACACCTCTTTTCATGCTGCATCCTCCTCACACAGGCATCATATGAACATTTACAACCTCTCACCTCTGTGTAATAACCTGTGTTTTCTCTTCAACGTCATAAACCTTTTTTATGATTTCCCTCTTAACAAAGTTAACTTAAACAACTCTGTAATTAACTCAGAGAAACAGGATCCTTGATTAAAGTCTTCCATGTAACACATTGTCTCTAAAAACTGAGTGTGTGTGTGATACATGCTGTCAGCATTTCTCTTGGCCTGCATCTGTCTGTTGAAATCTGGGGGGGGGGGATGAGTGAGGTCATTCCCAGAGCATTTGATTTTTCAGCAGAGACAGTCATTAATACATTTTATATAAAAAAAAATATGATACAACACTTTAGAACTGGCTGTCTACGTCACACTCCTCCCCACCTAGACTGAATTTGGGGGATCTTTCCCTACATGGGATGAGCTTCCCAAATCAGTTCACTCCTCAGAGACCCTAGACAGCCCATCTGAGTTCTTGTTCTTTGCTCCAGCCCTATGCACAATTTTTAGATCATACCCTTGTAAAGCAAGACTCCATCTTAGTAGTCTGCCATTGTTCTACCCCATCTGCATCAGCCAAACCAGGGGTTGTGGTCAGTCTGCACCACAAAATGCTGCCCATACAAGTATGGCTCTAATTTCTTCAGGGCCCACACTATGGCAAGACACTCCTTTTCCACCGTGGAGTATGCTTGCTCCCTGGGAAGCAGCTTTCGGCTCAGGTACACTACCGGGTGATCTGTCCCTTGGCTAGATGTCTGGCTCAGTACTGCCCCAATACCCACATCTGAGGTGTCCGTCTGAACTATAAAGGTTTTGCTATAGTCCAGACTTGTCAAAACAGGAGCACTGCACAGTGCCTCATTCAGTCTGGTAAAGTCTTCCTCACAGGCTGGGCCCCAGGTAATTTTCTTTGGCATCTTTTTCTTTGTCAGGTCAGATAGGGGAGCAGCCAGGGCACTGTAATTGGGTACACATTTCCTGTAGCACCCTGCTGTCCCGAGAAAGCTCCTGACCTGCTTCTGGGTTTCTGGTCTGGGCCATGCCTGGATCACCTCTATCTTTATTTGGTTAGGACGGAGCTGTCCCCAGTCTACCACATGCCCGAGGTATGCCACTTCTCCCATAGCCACCTGGCTCTTCTCGGTTTTGACAGTGAGCCCGGCCCTCTGTATCCTGCCCAGCACTTCCCTAAGGTGTGAAAGGTGTTCCTCCCAGCTGGTACTGAAGATGGCAATGTCATCCAGGTACGCTACAGCATACTCCTCAGCACCATTCAACACCTGGTTCACCAATCTTTGGAAAGTGGCTGGGGCGTTCTTCATTCGGAAAGGCATTACTTTAAACTCAAATAAGCCTACCAGAGTGATGAAGGCCGACCTCTCCCTAGCTCTGTCTGTCAATTCTACCTGCCAATACCCCTTGGTCAGGTCAATAGTCGTAAGGTAGGTCGCCCCTCCCAACTTGTCCAGGAGTTCGTCCATCTGGGGCATCGGGTGGGCGTCGGACTTCGTGGCTGCATTCAGTCCATGACAGTCCACACAGAAATGAGTTGAGCCATCTGGCTTGGGCACAAGGACTACAGGTAAGGCCCAGGGGCTCTGGGATCTCTAGATTACCCCTAAATCCAGCATCTCCTCCACTTCCCTCCTAATGTCCTTTTGGACAGCCTCTGACACCCGATATGCTGTCCACCTTTTGGGCATCTGTGTCCCTGTCTCCACATCATGTGTTGCTAAGGGGGTTAGTCCAGGCTTGGCACTAAACAAGGGGGCAAAGTCTGCTAAAACCTCCCTTATTTTCTGGACCTGGTCCGGGGTCAGCTGGGGAGACAATTTTACTGCCTCCACAGAGGACTCCTGCTACTCTCTTCCAGCAAGTCCAGAAGGGGGTCTCCTTCGTCGGTCCCTTCCCCATGACTACATACTGCAAACACCATGTCAGCCCTGTTTGCATATGGCTTCATCATGTTGACATGGTACATCCTTTCTGTCTGTCTACGGTCAGGTAACTCCACAATGTAGTTCACGTCATTTACCTTCCTAACCACTTTGTACGGTCCTGCCCACTCATCTTGCAGCTTGTCTTTCCAGACCGGAATAAGGACCATGATTTCCTGACCCACCATGTACGAGTGAGCTCTGGCTCTCCGGTCATACCACACCATTTGTTTTTGTTGGGCTGCTGCCAGGTTGCTCTGGGGTGTCCCCATAAGCTCCTTCAGCCTTTCCCTGAGCCTAAGGACATAATCCACAATGGGAGTTCCCTGGGTCTCATGCTTGCCTTCCCAGTCCTCCCAGATCAAGTCTAGAGGCCCACGTACCTGGTGTCCATATAAGAGTTCGAAGGGGGAAAATCCTGTCGACTCTTGGGACACCTCCCTGTATGAAAACAACAGGTGGGGAAGGTATTTCTCCCAGTTCCTCCCATGCTGTTCAGCAAACACCCAGAGCATTGACTTTAGGGTACCATTGAATCATTCACAAGCCCATTGGCTTGTGGGTGATGCAGTGTCATGCATCTCTGCACCACCCCACACTTTTCCCATAAACATTTCATCAGGTCCGACATGAAGGAACCCCCTCGATCGGTGATTACCTCCTGTGGAAACCCAACACGGGAGAAAATCCCAAGTAAGATTTCTGCCACTTTGTCTGTCCTCAGAGAGGATAGGGCGACTGCCTCTGGGTACCGGGTGGCATAATCCACCACAGTCAGGATGATTCTCTTCCCTGAGGAGCTGGGGGTATTTAAAGGCCCCACAATATCCATTCCCACCCTCTGGAATGTCTCCTTCACTATGGGAAAGGGGATCAGGGTGGCTCAGGTTTTCTTGCCCACCAGCCCTATTTTTTGGCACTGGTGACAAGATCTGCAATACTCCTTCACCTGTTGGGTGAAGTTAGGCCAGTAGAAATTCTGGGTCAACCGCTGCATTGTGCGTGTGATTCCCAAATGACCAGACAAGGGAATATCATGTGCAATCTTGAGCAACTGCTCACGATACCCCTGGGGAATGACAAGCTGCCTGCCTAGCATCCCTCCCTCTGTCTGTACTGCCTGTGTATACGTAAGTCCATTTTCCCAATAAACCTTATTCTGCCGTCACCTCCCTGTGTGCCCTCCGAGTCTGCCCAAGCCCTCAGCTTCTCTAAACTAGGATCACTCCTCTGAGCAGCTACAAACCCCTCACACATTTCCAAGGCATGGGACAGGTCCCCTTCAGTCGCTAAACTAGGGTCCCTAGCACTAGCATCAGGGCCCCCAGGATCACTGTCAATTCTAACCCTCTGACAAGGGGTCACCCCTCCCTCTTCGGAGTAACCCTCTTTAGCTGTGTGGTTACTTGCTACTGGGGAAATTTCTACCCCCTTTTTATCAGTCTCCCCATCTGGAGTCACAGGCTGGGGAACCAGCCTCTCAGTGGTTTCCACACTGGTTTCTGAGGGGTTCAGGGAACTATTATTTTCCCTTGCCGCTTGACTACGGGTAACTGCACATACCACCCCCTGCTGGAGATTGTTACCCAGGATCACATCCACTGCTAATGTGTTGGCTACAGCCACCTGCTGCACAGTTCCCCCTGTTTCACCCCAGTCCAGGAGAACACTAGCGAGTGGCAGTGTTTTCTCTTCACCAGTAAACCCTTGTACAGTTACGTATTTATTGGGTATAAGCTGACCAGGCTGTACCAGATCCCCCTTTACCAATGTCAGGGATGCCCTGTGTCCCTTAACCCCTCGCGTCTGTACCCCATTCACCATGACTGGGTGCATGTGTTCCCTCATGTTCACTGGCATGCTTCCAGGGACACACAAACAACCCACTTCTTTTCTAGCACCCTGTTGTGAATTATGGCTCACCTTTTTGGGGCACTGTCTGGCAATATGCCCAGTTTCTTTACACAACCAACAGGCATTTCTTACTTCAGCGAAATCTTTTCTTTGAAATCTGGGGCTAACTGGTTTCGGTGGAGGCAGTGAGGGTTTTAGCTCCCCTGAAGGTGCACTTGGCCCCTTCTGTGCTGCCACACCAACCCCCATTCATTCTCAGAGCAGGTCTGCTCTTGGCATATCGGTCCGAGCTCAACAGCCGCTTGCGCTGTTTTTGGATCTCGGTCCTCTAGCCAGGTTTTTAGCTCTGCTGGGCATGCTCAATAAAACTGTTCTAATAAAATCACATTTTCAATTTTATTAACAGAATTTGCCTCAATTTCTTCCCACCAACGTTTTAAAAACTGACGTTGTTTCGTGGCTAGCTCCTCATAGCTCATATCAGGGCTTCTCCTGAGCTTACGGAATTTAGCTCTGTATGATTCAGCAGTTAATTCAAACTTTAACAGTGCAGCTTTTAGCTTGCTGTAATCATTGCTGTCTTCATTGTCCATTTGACCCAATGCATCTCGAGCTTTCCCGGTAAGTAGCAGGGATAGTGGAAGCTCCAGAACTCTCTAGGAATTTTAGCCTGAATACAAACTTTTTCAAAAGAATTTAAAAAGGCGTCCATGTCCTTCCCTTCCTTAAACTCAGCTATTAATTTGGAGTTCAATTTGTAACCCAGTCCTGCAGTCCCAGTTAAACCCAAGCCACTTACCTGCTCTGGTGCCACTGGTCGGAGTCGCATCTTCTCCAGCTCATGTTGCCTCTGGCACTCCTCCCTCTTCTCCTCTGCAGCTCGCTGGCACTCATGCTTCTCACAGTCTGCCTCCCTCTGTTGTCGCTCTGCCTCTCTGCGTTCTCGCTCTGCCTCTCTGTGTTCTCGCTCTGCTTCATGGTCTGCCTCTAACTTCTCTCGCTCTCTCCTCTCCTGGAACTCCAACTCCATCCTGCGCAACTCAGTTTGCAGTTTGAGTACCTCTGGATTCAGGATACTGGTGGCCATTCCCTGCTGCTGTGGCCCTTCACTGACAGTGGCCCTGCTGTCCTTTTCAGTCACGGTTGGTGACTCGCTGCTCTGGGTATCTGCTACCATCACGGCCTCTATGAGGTTCTGCTTTTTGGCTGTCACCTCGAATTGGACTCCCCTGTCCCCGCACAACTGCTTCAAGTAATCTACAGTGTGCCTGCTGTAGTCGGAAGCCATCCTCTTCTTCCCTGACTAATGCTACTCTGACTTTGCACTTTAGAAAAAAAAATAAAATAGGTAGGAACTTGACTGTACACCAAGTGATATATAGTTCTGTTTCCTTTTTAAAATAAAACTCTGTCCTTTTCTTTCTTTGCAAGAGAGCTTACGGTCTCAGTTGACACAGAACAATGAAGCTTGTGATACCAAAATTATGCCACCACTGCCAACCAATATGTCACAGATTCACTCAGCAGGTCAGGCCCTCTACTCCCAAAGTGCCAACCTCTGAGTGCAGTCTTGTGAACAGTGTAACAGACAAGGTAACCCTCTTTTCTGTTTTTGTGAGTTCAGATCAACCTTTGGTCTCAAGTTCTGGAGAGATTCAAACTGTTAACCTCTTGTTAGCATACCCAATGCACGGGCTCAGATATCTCTGTCTTCGGGGAGCCAGATATCTTTGCCTATGGGCACCTAACCAGGTATTCAGGGATGAACCCTTAAAACTTTAATAAAGTCCTCAGATTTAAAACGCTTCTCTTTCCAGTTTGGTACCACCATACAAGCTTATGTCTGCTGTCTGCTATAACCATAAATATTTCTTAGCAAAAGAAAGCAATTCAAAGACAGACCAGGTATGCTCTAAAATTAGAGTTTTTGCTAAAATATATAATAATATGTCAAACATACAATACAGAACTCTTATATCACAAGACATACATATCTTTAAACAAAACAAGGTTTAAAACAGTGCAATTTCTACAACAATATTTAGATTTTGTCTAGTTTTCTAAATACCTGTTTTCAGTGCTCTGATGTTTTCTTGGTCTGTATCAGATAAAAGTGTGTCTGTAGTGAAACAGAATAATCTTTAAAAGCTGGCTTTGCCCACTTCTTTTTCATTAGGTCATCTAGCTCCTCCCTGTCAAAATATCCAAAAAAATATTTATTTCTATACAACCACAGGATGTAATTTCAAAGTATTAATTCTGCAACCTTAGCAATTTCAATGACACCTTTTTTTATTCATGCTGCATCCTCCTCACACAGGCTTCATATGAGCATGTACAACCTCTCACCTCTGTGTAATAACCTGTGTTTTCTCTTCAACGTCATAAACCTTTTTTATGATTTCCCTCTTAACAAAGTTAACTTAAACAACTCTGTAATTAACTTGGAGAAACAGGATCCTTGATTAAAGTCTTCCATGTAACACATTGGGCAGGATCCACAGAAGGGGGAGAACAACCCGCAGCTACGGGAAAACCTCGGCGCTAGTGGGGAACCACTTGCGAAGCCGCAGGTCACCCACAGCTGCGGGTATTCACGTAGGTGGGGCCGGAGTATGACTGGCTCCACAGAATATGGCAGCTTGTGGATGCTGTCACTGTAAACTGCAATGCAGCTGCAGTAGACTGCTACGGGCAGCGGAACCCGCCGGAGCACCCTCCGCAACTGCTGCGGCTGTGAATCGCAACCGCCGCCGATGCAGATGATTCCAGTCCGTAACGGCAGTTGCAGAGGGAAACTTTAAAAGTTTCTCTTCGTGGATCTTGCCCATTGTCTCTAAAAACTGATTGTGTGTCATACATGCTGTCAGCATCTCTCTTGGCCTGCATCTGTCAGCTGAAATCTGGGGGGGGGATGAGTGAGGTCATTCCTAGAGCATTTGATTTTTCAGCACAGACAGTCATTAATACATTTTATATAAAAAAATATAATACAGCACTTTAGAACTGGCTGTCTACGTCACAGGTCCTACCTCTGTTTTCCTCTCCAAGTATAGCAACTTGCATTTGGCTACACGGAATCTGAGACTGCAGGAGTCCAACCAATTACTCAGCCTGTTCAGGTCCTCCTGAAGTCTGTTCCCTCCTCAGAAGAGTCACCCACTTTAGCCAGCTCAGAGTCTGCAGCAAGCTTAACCTGTTGTAGACCCCAGCTTCCAGAACATTGATTAAAATGTGTCTGTGAGGGAAGGGGAGGGGAAGAAGGATTGTGTTTTAAAAATAAAATGTCACTTTTTTTGTTAAGTCCGCTTAATGAGGTCTAGATTTTGAAAAAGTATTTTAACAAAGGAGCGCTTCAGGGTGCTACTGACATCATTTGCATGTCAGGATTGTGCTCACACTAACATGGTTCCCCATTTTCTTTTTTTATAATGTTGGCTGCATGCCATAAATGTAAACATTTTGTCTGTAAGCAGATTTGGAGGTCGCAGTGTGTGGGCAAATGCAGGCATGCTTTAGTAGGTGCATCCTCATTCCCCAATAAGCCAGCATGCAGGTGCTCACACAAGAAATATGTGAAGTGGTCAAAACTGTAAAGAAAGTGCCGCTGCAATGAGAGACAAGCTCATCATGCAGCGGCACAATAACACGCCTCCTGACGTGCCTTTCCTGGTGAAGTATTTCAATAAACATGGCAGCAGTGGCTGCTGCCGCCACCTGCTGCACAATGCCTACAAAGACAACTTCAGGGGTGCCCAATCTCCCTGTTGGCATGCTAAATAACCACCCCAAGATTGTGTGGCACACTGGGAGGCCACCCCACTGTGCCTCCCTGTAATCAAACCTGACCTTCGTCGTCATGTTCCGGCCCCCACCCCCATTCTGTGCCACACTGGGAGCCCACCCTGGTGTGGCCAACATCACCCCCTCCCAAAGTCATGGGGCACACTGAGAGCCCACCCCAGTGTGCACAACAGTTTTTCATACAGCTGTAAAAAAGGAAAACTGTCCGCGGTGTTCATTTTTTGTTTTTTTAAATTACCTGAAAGAAAGAAAATGGTCCCTCACCATGGGGTCCCTTCCCCAACCTGCAGCCGCCCTCTGTGCACCCCACCTCCCCACACCCTACCCCCACCTCATACTTACCTTCGGAGTCTAGTGCGATGATCTGCAGTGGACTGGGAACATGTCTGGACTCTTCAAAGCCGACCGCAAACTGAAGAAATGCTGGTAAGCTGTATAATGGCATAAATAATTTTTTTTCAACTTAGATGGATATCGCAGCCATTTTTTGGAATTTTGCCTCCAAATTTTCAACATGAGGTGCTTGGGACCCCACCTCATGAACACATGCACTGTCATCTCCTTACTCAGCCCTGAAAGGTCATTTTGCCGTCACTGCACAAAATCACCTTTCTGGACCACTTAACGAAACGACAATGCCACTGTTCATGAGGTGGGGTCCCAAAAACCCTATCTTGCCAATTTGGTGGAAAAATTCCAGAAACTGACCGTGCTACGAGCATGTGTTGTGCAGTTTCAACGCACGCTCATAACTTTGACAATTTTTAATATTTTCACTACAGATTTTCAACATTGCCCTTTTTTCACACTTCCTTATGAACAGCACAGCTGTCATTGTGAAATCAATGTTCAGGACACATTAACAAAATCACAGTGACACTGTTCATGAGTGGAGGTCCTAAAATGCCTGTGTTGAAAATTTGGTAAAAAATACCCAAAATAATTGCATTACAGGCGTGCATTGTGCAGTTTCTATACACGCTCATGACGTCACCAATTTTTCATATTTTCACTCCAGATTTTCACCATTGTCATTTTGGTACACCTCCTTATGAACAGTACAGCTGTCATTTTTCACATCCTGCCCGAAATGTGTTTTCACACATGTCACGCAATGGCGCGGTCGCTGTGGGAAATCAGTGTTCGGGCCAGATTAACAAAATCACAGTGACACTGTTCATGACTGGAGTTTCCAAAATGCCTGTGTTGAAAATTTGGTTAAACAAATCCCAAATAATTGCATTACGAGCGTGCGTTGCACAGTTTCTATGCACGCTCGTGATGTCACCAATTTTTCATATTTTCACTCCAGATTTTCAACAGTGCCATTTTTTACTCCTCCTCATGAACAGTGCAGCTGTCATTTTTCATATTCTGCCCAAAATGTGTTTTCGCACCTGTGGCGCCAAAATGCACAGTCGCTGTACAAAATCACCTTTTAGCAAACAAACTCATAGTGCTACTGTTCATGAGGCGGGGTCACAAATGGCCCATGTTGAAAATTTGAAGTGAAAATGCCCTGGGCATTAGGGTTTCCAACCGTAATGCCCCACCCTGAACAGACTGACAGGCGTTAGTGGTGTGACTTGCCATTGTCGGCTGTAATGCTCACGCCATTCCACCGCCCACCCTGCAGCCAGTGACAGGCATCGAGGTGTGCCTTAGGCTCTTCTTCCCCAACGTTCACCCCATTCTCCTACACTGCACCCATGTCAGTATATTTCCTTATGGAATGGGGTGAGCCTAAGGCCCGAAGACCCCAAGGCACATCGCGGCACTTATCGGTCTCTGAGGGGTAGGGTGAGGTGAAATGGCATGAGCGTTATGGCCAACAACCCAAAGGCACACCCCAATGCCTGTCACTCTCTGCATGGTGGGGCTGGGGTCAGTGTCAGTTCACTACTTCACTGCCAGTCTTATTGTACATCTCTCTAACTCCTGCACTACCAATGCCAGTGCCAGCAAGCCAACATTCGGCATTGACAAATGCTTGTTTAACTTGGCTTTGCTGAGAGACACTATCACTCCTACATTAGTTTAAAAGGGGTGATAGCTTTCCTGTTACAATTACATTATATGAGGTGTAACAAAGAATTAGTTTTATATAGTGTTTCAAATACAGCACATCTTGCATTAGATGCAGGTAGGGCAGGGCCTGTATGTCATCATTTTGTAGCCAATACATCCTTGATATACACAAACAGCCATGGCACAATGCACTACAGCTTGTATTATGGAGAGGTATGTTAGCCAAGACACCAAAGGGAGTACCTTACTCTTCCCAAACATGCCATGAGATCTTTGACTTCTACCTGGACAATCAAAGAGATAGAAAAACAGGACCATGGTTTAACATTTATTTATTTATTTAGATTTTGTTTACTAGGTAAGCCCTCTGAGACCAAAGATCCCTTTTTCAGGGGCGACCCGGGGTTGAGTAAACCAACCAACTTTACATTAGGATACAGCTTCAAAATACATATTTTATATCTGAAGGAGTAGTTCCAACACTGTAGGCACTACTCTGAAGTATTAACACTAGCTGTGAGCCCAAGTAGTCATTAGTATGGCACTTGAACCCGTTGTGTCTGGCCAGCAAATAGCAGCAACAGCACTCTGCTACTTCTCTTTAACCACAGCTGACACTTAGGCTTTCAGCAGACCAGCAGTGAAAAGTACTTTTTAACAGTCAGCTTGCTGGCCAGAGACTTTTGCTTGGTCCCCAGTTTGGAGTCTGTAGTGGTTAACATGTATGCCTGGCTGGGAAAGGCTTGAATAAGGGTATAAAGAGAGTATAAAGGGATTACCAGATGAAGGAAAAAAAAGGATATGATAGGAAAAGGTGCCTGCCAGAATGTGGGTAATGCAGGAATGCCTTGGTTGGGACTTTGAAGGTGGATATGAGGTTATAGCTCCAGCCTAGGTCCAGGGGTGGGCAGCCTGCTCCCTACTGAATGCCATTCTCCAGGGGCACCATCTGCCAAAGGGCAACATCAGCACCCACGCACCTGTCCATGACTTTGCCACCGATTTGCAAGACTATGACTTTGCTAAGCCAAAGTCAGGGTATCCCTGCTTGGAACCGAAGAGCAGACTCGAGGAGGGATGGTGCAAGGGGTGTCTGACACTGAGTTGGTACATTTGGGAAGATTGCACCCACATCGGATCTGGTAAAAGAGGAGACTGGTCCATAACTAGTTCACTGCAAAAGCCCAGACAAAAATGCATCAGGAGAGCTGCCAGTAAAGTGTCTCTGACTGGGGTGAGGTTACTCCATTGATTGGCAAAGGAAGATGAAGCAGTAGATATGCATTGGCTGTCTTCTCTTACTACAACAGTTTCTGCATGAACTACAAATATGCCTGCTCTTTTGTGCTTCATGAATGTGTGTGTTCCTGCCTGGGAAGCTGTTGTTTGTTACGAATGTAACACCCAATATGAGTATCGGTACCATGTCAAAAGGGAAGGCTAGTGGCAAAATAAATTTGCAGCACAGCTGGGATTACAAGACCTCTGTGTTTGGCATCATTTTGAATACCGCCATCACCAGGTGATCAAGAAAGTGGGAGTAAGATGAGACTGCAATGAATTAAGCTGTGTTCTCTGACCTAGAGAGGAACAGCTGGTACTGCAATGCCCTTTTTAAAGAGAAACCCTTTGTCGACACCTGTTTGTGTTGAAGTATTGTAACTATAAGAACCCTGCTATAATGAAGACTGTCCACCATGGGATCCAGTTACACACACACACACACACACACACACACACATACACACACACACGTATATGGCACACTGAGGCACAAGATATGGCAGAGACTTTCCACCACACTATAACAGCAGTTATTACAGAGCACTGCACACACAGGAATGTGGTATTTCACTTTACTTTTAATGTGCATAAAAAGCTCAAATGCATAGCTGTACCTAATATATCTTTCTTATGTTAAACTACAGGTGCCCCTGTTTTCATGTCTTCCCCTCATTTTTACATGGGCGATCAGAATTTGGTTGATGATATTATTGGTTTACAACCCAACAAGGAAGCGCACGAGACATTTCTTGACATTGAACCAGTAAGATAATTATTTTATTATAATTCACTGCACACAGTGACATGATACTGTCAACTTAGCTAACGCTGTGGGCAGGATTTTTAAAGGGCTGGACATAGTACTTGCAGCTGTATTTCAGACGCATGCTGCATCCATGCAGATATGTCTAGATGTCTACGCTCTATTCACTGACATCTGGATGCATTTGTGACATGTCCTGCAAGTTATGTCAATTTCTATCACAACTGTGGGACTCGCATCCATTTTCCCGATGCAGGTACAGAATTCTGTCCAGAAAGTTAGACCAACTTTCTGTGGTCTAGATTCCCAGGCAGATTTCTGCACTTGCATCAGAAAAGTGGAGTGTGAGGAGTCCTACACATATTGTAGTTTAAAAGTTTTACAACTTACTATACATAAGATGTCCCTTTCCATTACAGGAAAGAAATTATGTTCCATATAGTGTCTTTCATATCACACACACTGTCTCACAAAGCACTTTACAAGCCATGAACAGTTCCAGCAGCCGTTAGGTGAGCACAGGGAGGTTACACATTGTTAAGCAAAACTCATAGGGGGTTCAGCCCAGAGGAAAACAATGATAGAGAGAGAGAGAGAGAGAGAGAGACAGAGACAGAGAGACAAAGGCTCAGTAGAAGTAGTAATCATGTTATTGCATCCAAATTTTTATTCAGGCTAAAGTTTACACAGACTTTAAAAACAGTCAAAAGCAGAGCAGAGCAAACATTACAGACAAGTCCTACTCTACAAAAAACAATAATGTTATACGAAGGAAAGCAGTCTATAACTGTATTGTGTATGTATATGTATTGTTTGAGTCGAGCCTGAGAATGGACCTTCAGTCTCATGCTCCTACCCAAGCAACAGACAACCTTAAATAGATGAATAACATAGTTTTCAATAATACAATCAAATCTAGAAGTTTTTTTTATACTACATTACCAAAAAGATGCAATTCACAAAAAGCATCATCATCCTTGAAAGCATAAAAAAGTGTTTGTGGTCAACAACCATAACTGATTGTCATCAATCAAGAAAAATGTAATCAAATATAACTTTTTTCATATTATAATATAGTTTTTATGATGGGCATTCACAATATAAGCAAGATAATCTTCCTTCTAATTGCTGCAGCCACACTAATAACATACCCTCCTGTGATTGACACCCAGGTCAATTCCTGTTCTCTTCGATCTCTCATCAGCTTTTGATGCAGTGGATCACATCATGCTTCTTGATTGCCTTTGAGAGTATTGTGGACTCGCTAGCACTGTCATCAATTAGTTTGAGTCCTATCTCTCTGGTAGAGTGTAGCGGGTGGTGATGGGGAATTTCTCCTCTTCCTTGAGGCCCCTGTCATGTGGAGTACCTCAGGGTTTATCTTGTTGCTGATGTTATTCGTGGTATATATGCTGCCCCTGGGAGAGCTCATTAGACAATACAGGGTGGGGTTTCATTGCAATGCAGATGATACTCAGCTGTATTCGTCTTTTGCCCCAGGAGCACACAATGCTGTGGAAGTGATTAACAACTGCCTGGCTGAGATCAGTGACTGGTTGTCCTCCAGCTGGTTGCAACCGAACACAGACAAGATGGCGGTACTGGTGATCGAGCCAGTGGGCATGCTGGGAGTGCCTCCAGAGTGGGTACAGGATTGTTTCTGGGATCCACCCATTGATGGCCTCCCCTAGGGTGCGGGACCTTGGCTTTGTTCTGGACAGCACATTGACACTTGAAGCTCAGGTGTCATCTGTGGTCAAAAGTGTTTTTTACCACTTGAGGAAGATCACCAGGATGAAGCCCCTAGTTCTGCCTGAAGACCTGCCATTACTGATGAACATCTTTGTGACTTACAGGCTGGATTACTTTAATGCTCTATACATCAGAGTCACTGGAGGGACCCTATGCTGACTGCAGCTGATGCAGAACGCAGCAACTAGGTTGCTGACGGGCCTGGCAAGGTCCAGTCATGTGACTCTGGTCCTGCGGGCTCTGCACTTTCTGCCAGTCAGGTGGAGGATCCTCTTCAAGGTGGGATTGCTCACCTACAAGACCTTCTACAGGCTAGGCCCTGGTTATCTGGCTGATCTCCTAACACCTGCCTCCTCGGTCCACTCCCTCCGCTCCTTGACTTGGGGCCTCCTTAACATTCCCAGGGTCAGGCTAAAAACATCTGGTGACTGTGCTTTTAGTGTCGCTGGGTCAACCCTGTGGAACACTTTGCCAGCTATTATCAGGGAGGTCCAAATAGCTGACCTGTTTAAAAAGGGGCTAAAGGCCCACCTTTTCTGTTTGATCTTCCCCGACGAAGGTGTCTGACCTGTATTAATTTTATGAAGTTATTTATTTATGTATTTTTGTTTTAAATTTTATATTGTGTTGTGTTTGTACTGACCCTACCTTTTAATGTAAGGTGTCCAGAGCCTCAGGGATTGGACGCCAAATAAATAAAATATGCCTTGCCTTTGCCTTGCCATTAATACTTCTTTCACAGAGCTACCGGCTGACACACTTCTCCAAAGCTACCACAAACCTGTTATAAATTTACCACTGGGCTGTTCTTCTTTGGCCAGTTTTTAAGTGCTTGCTCACACAGTACAAGGCCTCTGGACATAGGAGCTCCAATTTGCTTAAAGCACTCCTGAACGTGCTTCTTTTTGTTTAGAAACTGGTGACTGTGAAAGGCACAATTAGCCAAGGCTTGTTTCCAGGTGCAACCAAGGGGAGGGTATATGGGAGAATATATCATAAAAGCAAAACCACCATTTAGGCTTCTATAGTAGACACAAGTTTATTTTTGTTTGGTATGTGCTCCTAGAGATGGAATATGAAGCTGCCAGTAAAATACATTACTTGTGTCTTCCGAAAGTCACAGATGAAATAACTAAAGTATTTGTTAAATGCGTAAGATAGACATCAACAAATGAGGTAATACAGTTCACAGTACAGTAACTGAATTAATTTTTTTAATGGTAGAATTTTAGACAGAACAAAAAGATTAAAGTAAATGAAATTCTAAACTGGTATCACCACATTAGAATATATATTTTTCCTTTTTTCTTTTTTGATCAGATCAGGGTTACCATCACCTATATTCTATCTGTGCATAATCCCTCAGAATGAGTTAACATCTGGTATTCAGTGCCCATCATCATCTCCAAAAGTAAAATGGAATCACTAACTTCTTAATATATTCACTGTCACAGCTTAATGCCTCAAGGAAGGCAAACAACATAACACACCGATTAATTTCTAACAGAGAAGTTCTCCAGAAAAGATTTACCCTCTAAATTATAATAAATTATTTCTAGCTTTGATTTATCAATCATTAAAGCAAGCCACTCATTCAATGCAGATGCAAATGAGTTTTGTCATTTCTGTAATGTTAATTATTTAGCCACCATCATAGCTATATTTTAATCAAAGCCACTAAAAGTGTCAGGAATTATTACCAAAATGATTCCACCTGGATCAAAAGGGAATTTAATTCCTAGTAGTTAATCAACAGCCTCATGGATTTTATTCCAAAATGTGATCAGAAAAAGGACAATCTACGAACATATGTTTTAAAGTACCCATAGCATTCAAACATCTAGGAAATTGTTCAGAAATTGATACACTAATTTTATTTAGAAAATGGGCTTGAAAAATAAAACCTGCTGAATGGCAGAAAGCCATGCTCAGTGTGCATTTATTTTTCAATAATGGACACTTAAAAATGAGTGCCATTTCAGGGTGCCCCATTGCTTATAGTATCCTTGGGCACCCCAAATATTCAAAACCACCAGCCGCCATTTTTTGCCCTTTGCTAAGCCAGCCATAAACTGGCACCCAGGCTGATCTCCCCCATGTTTACCCCATGCCAACATAATAAGCAGCGTTAAGTACAAAAAAAGACATCTGTGGCAGGATTCACAAATGAGATGCACTCAGTGCATCTTGGCTGCCCTGGAGCAGAGTAGATGTGCAGAGCGTCAACTGTGGTATTCAGAGAAAATGCACGGGGGAATGCCCCCGGTGCATCCCCTCTGTGAATGCCACAGCTGTGCCCAGCCCTGGCTGCACCAGCACATCCCCCACATCAGGCTGGGAATCCAATGGGGAGGCACATCTCAGGAAGCGCTGTGCCCAAAATTGCCATTCACCGCCACAAACACGCAAATGGGGCCATTAGGCATGCAAGGTGCAATGAGGCCATTTGCATGTCATTATGGCTCCATTTGCATGCATGCCACAGGGATGCATCTGATGGATTGCGCTGGGCACCCTGCAGGGCTGTCAGGACAGCCAGAGCCCAATACCCCATCCACTGGCATCCTGGCTCCCCCCCCCACCCATACCACGATATTCCCGTAAAGTGCACCACAGTGCCCTGGTGGCATAATGGATCCCCCCTCCCTGCCCACAGCTCCAAACCCCAGTACTGCCCCTGGAATGTTCCCTGGTTACATAGTGGAACCTCCCTCCCTGCCCATAGCTCCAAACCCCCAGTAGTGCCCCTGGAATGTTCCCTGGTCACATAGTGGAACCTCCCTCCCTCCCTGCCTATAGCACAGAATCCTTGTACAGATGGCCGGCAACACCCCATTCAGTATAGTGACCCCCCCATCCCTGGCCTGACTGCTGTGTAATTGCTGCTGGTCCAAGAGCCCTGGTGGTCCAGTGGTCCCACCACCCCTCCACCCACTCAGGCAGCCCCCAGCCCACTCCCACTTCCAAGTAGTATCAGTATTGGTACGGTGGGCAGCACAACCCACCCGCACACCACCACAGCTGCCCACCAACCCTACTGTCTGTGGCTGACAGCATACTTTACAACTGGAAGCACACTGGTGGACCAAGTCGACCAATGGGCTTGCAGCCTGTACTATTGCTGTCATTCCTAACTCTGTGATTCACAGAGTTGTGAATGACAACATACAGTACAGTCTGCAACCCATTGGTTGACTTATTCTAATCTGCTTTCCAGTTGTGCAGCATGCTGTCAGTCACAGACAGCACGGTCAGCAGGCAGCCACGGCAGTGTGCAGGTGGGTTGTGCTGCCCACCATACCGATACTGATACTACTTGGAAGTGGGAGTGGGCTGGGGGATGCCTGAGTGGGTGGGGGGGTGGTGGGACCACTGGACCACCAGGGCTCTTTGACCAGTGGCAATTGCACAGCGGTTGGGCCGGTGATGGGGGGGTCACTATACCGAATGGGGTGTTGCTGGCCATCTGTTCGGGGATTCCATGCTATGGGTGGGATGTTCACTATGCCACCAGGGCACCGTGATGTACATTCACCAGGGGATCTGGGCTACGTGTGGGGTGGAAGGGATGGGTTGGACCGCCTGGGTGAGCAGTCTGCTGTGCTGCTGTCTGCAGTTTGGCAGCCTGCCTGTGGGTGGCCACCCACTTAAGTCTACTATTTTTAGACTTGTCTTTGGGAGACGCATCCCCGGACATGCCCCGGGGATGTGCTTCCAAGTTGGGCTGTTAATAAGTCTGTGCTCCATATGCATGGGCATGCCCCCTTCACAGCCCCTCCAGATGCATTGTATATCATTATGGGCAGTATGCAGCACATCTGCGATGCACTGGTGCATCGGGGTTGCACCAGCACATTAGCTCCTTCCCTGAATCATGATACGGGGCAAGTCAGGGATGCGCCGGAGCATCTCAGATGCATCCCTTTTGTGAATCCTGCCCCTGGGCTACAAAATGAGCAGCATTAACTTAAAAAAAAGCTGGGTTAAAAAACTGTAATGTAACTTTGTGTCACAGATGAAGCTCCTGTACTGCTACTGAATATGAGAGAGGCAGCATTTTCTTGGTTTTCCATACCACAGATGGACGTCCATCTGTGGTATGAAAGCCCAAGAAAGTGCTGCTCCTCTCATGCCCAGTAGTGGTACTGGAGCTACTGCTGTCTCTGTCTTCAAAAGCAGATTAGTATAAAGAGAACTCCCTGCACACATGGTACTGACCGACACATTCCCTTGTGGATTCCTCTCATACCTGCACAGCTCACCGATGAGGGCCAAAGCTGTTACCTACCATTGGTGCATGGGCCGATCTCCCCCATTACCTCATTACCATCCCTGTTACCTACCTCCTGACTCCCCGCTGCCACACACTAGAGAGAGAGAGGCATTACACACTGCAGCCCCAGTGTTAAAAGAAATCCGAGAGAAAATAAATTTACTCTGAAATGAAAATCAAACAATAAGCAAGTGGGTCAGAGGAAAAAAACTGTTGCATAATGCGGGGGGGGGTCCGAATAAAGAAACCATAGCTGCTGTGGGGAGTTAACTGCATACAACTGGCTTTTTGGGTTTTGATAACCACAGAGTCTCCACTTGGACAAAAATCCTTCATTCCAATATGGGCAGAGGAACTATTTAATTACAAAACTTATTATAAATAATTTTTTTAATAATTTTTTTATCAAATTTTTTTTTCACAGTGCCCATTTTCTAAGCATAATAATTCCCATCCAGGGTGGGCGGTATTGGGAAATACTGGACCTTCCAGGGGCTATAAGGCCTTCAGTCTGAGGCATCGGGTCTCATTACGCCCCTGGGAGGTCAATATGTCCCAATACCACCCACTGTCTTAGGTATTATTGCTTACATAACTTCAAGGGGGTAGAATAAGTTCCATGTAACAAACTGGACTGAATCTGCCTAAATCTAATTGATTTTAAAACTATGCTTGGATGTACAGCTGCTTTCAACCAGTTGTTTGGCTCAGGCTCAGTACACAGTTCTTTTCCCCAAGACTCTTTTAAACCCTTAAGAAGTGTTTCTTGCTTCACTTTAATAGCAGCATAAATTTTTGCTATTACTTTTTGGGGGGGTTTCGGTATTTGTGAAAAACTCCTTCAAGGGGTTAATGGAATATCCTCCTTTAAACTCAAATGTTTCCTAATATAATCCCTTATTTGTAAATAAGGCATATATTCATTATTGTTTAGATTATATATATTTTTAATTCATCAGAATTAAACATTCTTCCATTAATTATTAAATCACCTATCTTCTGAATCCTTTTGAGTGCTAAGTTTTCCAAACAAAACTCAAGTTTAGTTTTAAGAAGAAAGTATTATTGTAAATTGCAATGTATTTTGAAACATTAGATTTCTGACCCAGGCTTTTATTCATTTCATCAAGTATTTTGGTGTAGTTTTTCAAAAACACCAACACCTTGTTGTATTGTGCAGTACTGTGAAGTGGCATGGTCACAGCTGTCGTTAAACTCAAAAATGTGGTAGTACTGTATTTAATTCAATGTCCATCCATTGTGTACTTGGAGTATCATTAATAAATATAGCAAACCTTCAATCTGTGTTGCCATGTAATACCAAATAAGAGTAGGGAGATTAATCCCAGCTAGTTTCTCTGAAGATTACATTTTCTTTGCTATTTTCAGTCTTATTTTTGTTTTTTATTTTGCCACAAAAAATTATTTTTCTGTCTAACTCTGGAAAAAACACATTAGGAACACTGAAAAGAATGGTTTGAAACAAAAATAACAATCAAGGAAGAACATTAATTTTTCATGTATTAGCCATTCCCAGCAGTGTCAGTGGCAGATAAGTCCATTGTTACATATCATTTACAGTATTGTTCATTAATGGTTCATAATTTACTCTATACAAGTCAATAATATTGTTTGTTAATATTACCCCTAAATAACAAAATGATTTCTGAGGGTCCACTACAAAACTATAGTCTGATGGCTTATCTTTATTTATTAACATTGCTTCTGTTTTTATATCACTTAGGCTTGTATCCTGATACTTTTGGAAAGGTGTCTACCAGTTCTAATAGAGTCTTACAAGAATCTTCAAAACTAGCCAAATATATAAGTATGTCATCTGTGCAGTGTTATAGTGTGTTCTTTTCCTCACACTTCAATTCCCCTTAAAATATCATGGATAAATTGCACAAATGGTTCTACAGTAGGTACAACACAAACAGTGCTGGTGAAATGCATCTGACAATATGGAATTTGCATAAACCTTGGCTTGAGGTCATTGATATATTGTTCTGATCCATACTAATTTGTCTGGGTCCATTCCAGCTTTTGACTGGGTGGACTCCAAAAAATTCCAGTCCACCCTGTTGAAAGTGTTCTCAGCATCCACAACAACTAAAGCTGTATCTGGGTCTACAGTCAGCTCCATTATAGCTAATGTTTTTCTAACAGCATAAGATAATCTTCTGCCTTCTATAAATCCTATCTGATCAGTTGATACCAATGATCGATAGTTGATAAAGGACATGAAGATGTCCAAAATGCGTCAGATCATTCTGTATGAACATATGAATGTGCCAACAGAAGCAGGCCTTGCGGTCTATCGAGTCTGCTCAATTGTGCAGCTAGCCCCTCATCTCACAGCTGCCCCACCCCCACCCTCCTCATCATAACCCTCTCTCCACCTTACCTTACCTTATCCCACCCCCTCTTAAAGCTACCCACAGAACAACAGGCAACCACCTCCTCGGGCAGAGTATTCCACCTATCCACCACCATTCTGTGAAATAATGTCTCCTGATTTCCCTCCTGAATCTCCCCCCCCAGTCTTAGCTTATGCCCTCTCAAATCCTTCCCCCTTCTAATCCAGAAAATCCCTTCTGTAGTAACCTTGTTTATCCCCTTGAGGTATTTAAAGGTTTCAATCATATCCCCTCTATCCCTCCTCTCCTCCAGGGAGTGCATGTTCAGCTCGCCCATTCGCTCCTCATAGGACTTCCCCTCCAATCTCTGTATCATTTTTGTCACCCTCCATTGCACCCTCTCCAACAATTTTATATCCTTCTTCAGGAATGGGCACCAGTACTGCATGCAGTATTCCAGCTGCGGCCTGACTAGAGACCTGTATAGAGGAAGGATCACTTCCCTATTTCTGGAGGAGATTCCTCTCGCTATGCACCCTAGCATCCTGTTGGCTTTTGCTGCCGCCTTCCTGCACAGGGCTGAGTTGTTCATGTTGCCTGTTAAGAGCTCCCCCACATCCTTTTCCTCCTCGATGCTTTCGAGTGGCATCCCTCCCCTATATGCACTCTTTGTGGCACCCTTTTTATGCTTTATTTTTATTCAGAGAGAAAAAAAAAGAAGAAAATCAAAATATACATAGTTTTCACTTCTCAAGAAAAAAAATATATAAGCGTATCACAAGTATAAAAAAATATTTTCTGGGGAGTAAAAAGAGTGTTTGAGTGCAACATCTCTGCTTCCTGCTCCAAGCTTTACGTTCCCAACATATAGGTATACTATTGAAAATTATCTTTTAAGGCCAAAATTAATTCAATTGAAACAAACAAAGAATCAGAACTAAGGCATATTTATCTTCCTTAAAAAAAAAATTACAATTGAGAAAAGAAAGCACCAATTGTACTATTTAGACGTTAGTTCATGTAGTCATTGGACTATATTAAGTATTTTCTGCTAAATCCTCATCCTCTTCTTCTTCCTCATCAGGACCCAAATCAGTAGGTAGCAACATTTTTTTCAAGAAACAAGTGGGCGGCATCCACATATGTGAAATAATAAGGTTTTCCTTGAAATACCACTTTGAGTTTAGCCAGAGATTGTAAAACAGCTGTTACTGTACTCTGGTGCATTTGGGCATGCTGCCCCCCAAGCGTGGAACTCACTACCTATTGACCTAAGACGTGCTTCCTCACACCTTGCTTTCAAGCGAAGTCTGTGGAATCATCTTACTTCTATGGACCAATGTGCCTGTTTTGATCCTACCTAAATCCTTCCTCATGGACCTCCCCTTCCCCCTATCTAAGCCCACCTCCCTTTCCCTTGTATATGTCCATTCGTCTACCTTCCCCCTATTTGATGCCTTGCAAACCGATTATTTTGGACTGCTTGCACTTTATATTATGTTTACAAAAACTTATATGGCTCTACTGTCTTATATATGCCTAGTCACTTTACCTTTCTTAACCTTGTGTTATGACATTTTGACGTTTTTACTTACTGTCTTATGTGTATTACAAATGTCTCCAGTCACCTTATTGTTACAGACGTTGTGTATAAAATTGCCAATACCTTACGATTGTGGTACCTGCTTTCCCATCCTACTGTTTTGCACTAATCTTTTGATGTACTTATTGTAAACTGGTACTGGTCTCTCCTCATCTTCTTCCCTCCCCCCGCACACCGACGACCCCTAGTATTCCTTGCCAGCTTCCAGTTCCGCAGCTCTGGGGTTGCTACCGCTCCTTTTCTCGCTAAAACCATATGTTGCCGTAACTCTCCCCCCAGTAACCGAGTCCCCCTTCTTGCCCTGCCGGCTTACGGTTCCATAAGCCCGGACGCCGACTACAGCATTTCACCGCTAAAGCCGTATCTTCCCGCGCTACCCTGTTCCTTTTCTCGTCGCGGGTTTTCTACCCCCCCTCCTCGTGGGTCACCTCGCCAGTTATAAACCTGTTTTATTTCTTGAGCCCCTTGCTCGTCCAGTTTGCCAACCCCTGACCAGTTGGGCACCCGCCAGCCGGGCGACTGTCTCCTGCTGCTCATCCCGACTCAAGGTTCCCGTGAGTCCGATCTCTGTCCCATGTTTTCCCCACAACAGCCGTACTCATGCCTACTGTTGCCATTCTCGGCACAGCCCCCTGTGTACCACTACCCTACCCCTTCCCTGTCTCCGTAACCTGTGGTCTATACGCTTTCCTTTCCTACCCATCGCTGACCAGCCCTGTAACTTTTCTAGCCCTGTCCACCCCCCCCCCGCCTGCACCTCTTTACCGGGAATCGGTTCCATGAGCCCGGTTACATACTCTTGCCTCTCGCCACTAAAGCTGTAATCCTTTTCGCTGTCCCACTCTACCTTTGCCTCTCCTGCCTGCCCTGCACACTCTCCTGAGATTCACGGCCAATTCAGTTGGCGGAGTTCTCTTACCTTGTTTTCCAGCCCCGCCACCTCCCAACTACCTTGAACTGTTCACCTACCCTTCCCTGCCCACATCCCCCCCATCAGTTTCCCCAAACCTAATCCAAAATCTGTCCTTCCTCCAGTACCCTCTGCTTTCTTATCGAAATTGTATGCTTGTATCAATGTACCTGTACATGTACTGTATAACCTGCACTGTTCTACTTGTATTGTAATTGTACCTCCCGGGTCGTGCCTGAAAATAGTCACTTGCTGGCTAGTGCACTTACCCGGTTAACAAAAACTAAATAAAATAAAATAAAAATTAAAAAAACTTCCGCATTCTGAAACTCCGACCTAATAGGAAGAAAACGACGCCTTCGTCTCTGTGTCATAAGACAAAAATCTGGATATAGATGTAATTTTGTTCCTTCAAACATAAAGCCCTTTTTATTTCTGGCAGCTTGTAAGATTTGATTGTGTTGGGGTACTGAAGAAAAAGTACATATAACATATCTTGCAGTTCTCTCAGTTACTTGACTTTTCAAAGGGGTCTCGCTTTACTGGAGGACAAAATACTGATTCAAGAGTTATAGGATCTTTGGGGCAGAGAGACAATGTTAAAAATGTTCTCTACCTTTAACTTCAACTCAGAGTTCGAAATTTGGGCTGGTAATCCAATAAGCCTCAAATCTTTCAGCAAAAGAGCATTTTCTATTTCTTTTTTCAAACTTAACCAACATTTCCAGTTGTTCATGCAGGGATGCATTAATGGCTCCTTCCACAGTAAGGACCCTTTGTGTTAACTTTTCAGCGTTCTCCTTGGTAAGGTGCAATCTCTCCTCCATTTTATCCATTTTTTCCTCTATTGCTTGACAATGCATCTTTATATCCCCCAAAGAGTTTTGGATTTGCTGAAATGATGCCTTAGTGTCCCCCTGGAACTTCAACAAGAAAGCTTGAATCGAAGCTAGTGTCAGTTTCACCATAGTCTTGGCCTTGACTCCCTGATCTGGGCATGCTGATGCCGGGGAAGCCAAGCCATTCCCTCACCCAGATATGGAGAACCAGCTGTCCCCTGATGCAAGGTAGCTTTTCCAGTTTTTGGGGTAAGAAACTTGTCCAGATTTTCAAACAAGAACTTCTGCTCCTGCTTACGCTTTAAAAACAGTTATTAGCAAGAACTTTGCACTTACAAAGGCATTCTCAGCTGACTGTATTGCGGAGCTAGATAAACAGACATGTGGCCATATTTGTCTCAAGAGCTCCACCCCTTTTTTATTTTATTTTTATGAATAAATGGATTTAAAAAGTTTAATTTATGTCCAAAGTCTTTATCAGAGGTGAGAGTGCTGGAATTCAGATAGTACTTTATTTAAACATAAAGCTAAAATCTTTGAGAATATTTTATGGTCACTGTTTAGTAATGAAATTGGTCTGCATGAAGCTGGGTGACCTGGTGGTTTATTTGGCTTAGGAATGAATATAACCCTCATCAAAAGATAGGGGCACAGTCTGAGTTTTCTTTATCAAATATTTTTACCAATTTAGGAAATAATATTGCTTGATTTTTTTATTAATAAAACTCCATTGTTATACCACCTGGACCAGGAGATGAATTCAGTGAAAGGTATTTTATTGCTTCAGTTATTTCACTTTGAGTTATCTCTTGCTCCAAAATCTGCTTTTGGGCAGCTATTAGTTTTGGAAGGTTTATATTGTCTAGAAACTGATCTTTTTTTGCTTTAGTAGGCCCAGATTTGAATGTATGCAGGGTCTGATGGTATTCTTTCAAGACTTCCACTATTTTTTTCTGGTCTGTATATATAACCCCATCACTTCCTGTGATATTTGCAATTAACTTACTAGTTTCTCTACACTTACGTTACCACGCTAATAGCCTATCCTGTTTTTTACCTAAAAAAGTAGTATTTTTGCCTTAGATCTATTTAAGGTGTTTCTGCTCACATTAAGTTGCCATGCTAATAGCCTATCTGGATTTCCACCTAAATAGTAGTATTTTTGCTTAGATCTATTTAAGGCAGCTCTGGATATAAGCTCTATTAAAGTGTTGTATTTGTTCTTAGTCACTAGTAGATTTTGTAAATCAGTTTCTAATGCTGATCAAATATATCTTTGTTCTTCTTCACTTAATTGTTCTTCTAAACTATTAAGTTGTTCATTCTGTTTTTTTTTTAATTATTATTATTTCTATAAGACTTTTAAGAGTTTATGTGGACCCTTAACACAGACTTGTCAGATGTGAAAACGGGCAGTTTGCTCATCTTGCTAACAAGTATAAAAATTAAAAATGAAATGAAATGAGATTAATGCTTCCCATATAACAAAAAGTGATGTTTCTTCTTCATTGTTCTCTTTGAAGTCGTCTGTTAGTTCCACCTCAAGAAAATGTTTAAAATATGGGTCTTTAAGTAGAGTCCGATCAAGTCTCCATATGTTGCCTCTTTATGTAACTTCATTTAACAAAACAGTTCATGTTATCAAAGCATGGTCTGAGATTATTACTGGGCCATAGACACATTTTTAGATGTTTATCCAATAAATGTAGTGAAACTAATATGAAATCTATCCTACAGTGTGTATGATGAACCTGGGAGAAAAAAAGAATATATTTCTGTATCTGGATGTTTGTGTCTATACGGATCTACTAAGCCAATGTCTCTGATGTAGTCATTTATAATATGAATTGCTATTTTCTTTGTTTCAATGCTGCCAAATGATCTGTCTATATTATTCAAGGCTACATTGTAATCTCCCTCAAGTATATAAAGAGCAGGAAATTGAAAAAGAGCCAAGAAAAGTTTTATAAAAAAAATGGGAAATCCTTGTTTGAAGCATATAGGCCTACTAAAGTAAAATTTTGATTTTTAAATTATAAATGCAGTATGACATATTGACCTTCTGTATCAACAGTTGATTCTTTACAATATATATAAGTGAGTTTTTCTTTATTAATATGGCAACTCCTCTTGAGAATAAGTCATATGTAGTATAACACCCATATGCCTTGAATAGATTGGCACAGTATTTACCACCTTGTGCCATAAAATGTGTTTCTTGAAGTAGTAACACTTCTGTCCATTTTGCATTGCAATGCTGTAGCATACTTCTCATTTTGGCACAATTTCAAATTCTCTTTCTATTCCACAAGGCAAACCTGCAACAATATAATTAATTTAGGTTAGTTATACTTAATATTCCATATTAAATTTGATGGGCACTGTTTCTTATTCAAGTTTTTAAGACTTGCCTTAAAAAATTTAAATTTATGCCTATAATGTTGTGCTTTTATAAGAGCTATGATTTTACCCCCACAGTTTAGACTACTCCACCCTCTTCTTCCCAGTCTCAAACACAAAAAGTATCATAAATAGGGGGTAGACTAATAGCAAGACTGACTTAAATTGTTCACCCCAAATCTTAACCTCCTCCCTTCCTGTTTTCTGTATTTTACCCCTATTCCAAAATACATACAGTAAATACCATACTAGATAGTATAAAAGAAACTGAAATAGAGGAAAACAAATCCTGAGTACTATCCCCCCAGTTACACAATATCCCAAGACTAAACTGCTCATACCCTCAGCACCCTAAAGACAGAGGCATGGGCACATTGTGTCTACTGAATGTCTGAAAGTAACTAAAGCTGCCCTCTCTTGGAACCTAAAAAAAAAAGTCGACATAACACAAAATTCTCCCATCCCTTTCTCCCTGTTTCTATATACATAGATATATTTTTTAATTAGTTTTACTCTTTTCCTTTATTCTTATTTTCACTCCATCTTATAATTAGTTCTTCAGTTCTCTATTCTACCCTTCAGCTATCTTATCATAATCTTGCATGCCTTCTCCTGACAAAGTGTCTTGGGTGTCAAAGTTAATTTTTTCATTGGTGGCAGATACAGAATCTGTTATGTCTACATAAGTAAATTCTATATTTTCTTGCAGTTGAATGCCAACTCTCTTACTTTTAGACATTGATATAATTTCAAAATATCGACTGGGACCTGCTTTAGGGGCTGAACAGGGTGTGAAGCTATTTTGAATTACTAATTCATTCTCTTTCACCAGCTGCTAAGCATTAACCAATTTCATTTTCCTATGGTGGTCATCTCCTTCTTCAGTTAGTGTGGTTTTTACAACTTCTGCTGGGGAAATAAATATCCGAGTTTTACCATGTAAGGTTACTTTGAGCTTAGCTGGAGGTAATATATTGAATTTTATATTATTCTTCCATGACAAGTCTTTTACATTCTGATTTTTTTTTTCTCTAACTGATGTGAGATCAGGAAATACTTGAATATTCATATTACGAACATGCAAGCCCTTATTAAGTCTTGCTTTTTTAACAGTTCCTCCTTATCTTGGTATTTGATTGGTTTAATGAAAAACAAATCTGTGAAAATGTCCCTTGTAAATAGTGCTTCTAAACCATGATGGGTTTTGTCTAAAACTACCTTATCTGTTGGATAATCTCTTCCCAAAGCTTCTGTCAGTAATGCTTCAAAATATGCAAATGGATTTCCACCTTTTACACCTTCTGGAATTCCACCTAATTTTATATTACATCTATGTGATCTGGTTTCCATCTCCTCAACTTTTTCTTGTAAAACTTTCAACTCTTTTCCATGTTCTTGTATGGATACCTGAAGAAGTGTTTTTTCATCTTCTAATCTACTCATTTGAGCCTCTGGTACACTTGTTCTTGTGTTTAATGATTCTAATTGCTTGGCAATAGCTGAAACTTGTTCTGATAGGTTACCAAACATATTTTTCATAGCATCAAATCCACCTCTCATTTCTTTTAACAAAATGTTGTTTTGGTTTTGCTTGTTCTCTTGATATTCATTCTCACTATAATCTCTTGTCCCAGACGTTATACCAGCTTTGTCTTCTTTCCCTGTTTTATTTTTTGCCTGACTTTTTATGTTGGCACGCTTGCGCAGCCAACATCTTGTGGTAGTGCAGATATGGAGGCGCAGTCACTGTTGGGTGAATGCAGGGCACACATCAGTAGGTGCGTCCCTCATTCCCCAATCAGCCTGCATGCCAGCGCCACACCATGCATACATAATGTGGTGAGCACATCTAAGGAAAGGTCTGCTGCAATCTAAGCAAAGCTCGTCAGATGCGGAGGACCTTCTGATGTGCTCGGCCACATTGTAAACATGGCGGCCACCCAACTGCCGACTTTGGGGGTGCCCAATCCCCCTTCCAGCTTACTGTGGCCCCAATTTATGTGCTGATGGGGGAACCCACTCCCTGTCAGCATAGAGCACTCTCCCCCATTTGTTATATGCTGAGGGGGGTGCCCAGTCCCCCTCGGCTCTTGCCCCCCCACTTTCCTTGTGTGCCGTCGGGGGTGTCCAATTCCGTCGGCATAAATTAACCCCCCCTTTTGTTGTGTGCTGATGAGGATGCCCAATCCCCCGTTGGCTGCAGCACCCCACCAAGCAGTTAGGTGGCATGCTGGGAGCCCACTCCAGCATGCCAAATCCCCTGAGGAAAAAAAACCATCCCGCAATGTTTTTTTTTAACCCTGTAATACAAAAATGGTCCCTTGTAGTCTCCCTCCCACAACCCACACCCACCCTTTGCACACTCCTGCCACCCCACAACCCCCCTCACCTCATACTTACCTGCAGAGTCTGGTGTGATGATCTTCGGTGGACCGGGAACACGTCTGAACTCTTCAAAGCCGACCACGAACTGAGGAAAGGCTGGTAAGTTGTATAATGGAATAAATAGGGATTTTTCAACTTTGATGCATGTCTCAGGCATTTTTTGGAATTTTGGTACCAAATTTTCAACATGGGGTTTTTGGGACCCCTCCTCATGAATTCTTACACTGTCATGGCATTATTTGGTCCCGAAAGGTGATTTCACAGGCACTGCGAGGAATCACCTTTCGGGAGCAAGGAAAGAAATGACAGTGCCAGTGTTCATGAGGGGGGCTCTCAAAAAGCCTATGTTACAAATTTGGTGGGAAAAATCCAAAAAATGACTTTTACGAGCGTGTGTTGCACAGTTGCTACGCACACTCGTAACTTAGTGAATTTGCAATATTCTCACATCACATGTTGAGCATTGGCATTTTTCCACACCTTCTTGTGAACCGTACAGCTGTCATTTTTCACATCCTGCACGAAATGTGTTTCGCACTTCCGGCACAGAATAGCACAGTCGATGTGGGAAATCAGTGTTTGGGACAAATTATGAAAATGACAGTTACACTGTTCATGAGCAGAAGTCCTAAAATGCCTGTGCTGAAAATTTGGTGATGATACTCCATAACATGACTGTGTTACGAGTGTGCGTTGCGCAGTTTGCACGCACGCTTGTAAGTTCGTGAATTTATAACATTTTCAGTCCAGATTTTCAACATTGCCATTGTTCTTCACCTCCTTATGAACAGTACAGCTATCATTTTTCACATCCTGACCAAAATGTGTTTTCACAGTTCCGGCGCAGAATAGCGTGGTCGCTGTGGAAAGTCCTTGTTCGAGACACATTATGAAAATGAGAGTGACACTGTTCATTAGCAGAGGTCCTAAAATGCCTATGTTGAAAATTTGAAGCTGAAAGTTCATAAAATTAGTGTTTTACCAGCGTGCGTTGCACAGTTTGCATGCACATGCGTGACTTCATGCATTTGTAATATTTTCACTCCAGATGTTCAAAATTGGCATTTTTCCACACCTCCTTATGAACAGTACAGTTGTCATTTTACATATCTTGGCTGAAATGTGTTTTTGCATGTCTGGCGCAGAATTGCACGGTCGCTGTGCGAAATCAGTTTTCGGGACAGTTTAAGGAAATGACGATGACACTGCTCATGAGCAGAGGTTCTAAAATGCCTATGTTCACAATTTGGTGCCAAAAGTCCATAAAATGACTGTGCTGCAAGCGTGTATTGCATAGTTTTCACACAGCCTTGTATCTTCATAAATTTGCAATATTTTCAAGCCAGATTTTCACCACTGGCATTTGTGCATACCTCCTTATCAACAGTACAGCTGCCATTTTTCACAGCCTGCCCAAAATGCATTTGTGCAACTGTGGCGCACAATGCCATGCTCGCTGCAGGAAATCACCTTTTGGGACACATTAACAAAATCACAGCGCCACTGTCCATGAGGGGAGGTCCCAAAATACCTATGTTGAAAATGTGCTTAAAAAACTCCCACAAATAATTGTGTTGCGGACGTCTGTTGCGCAGTTTGTATGCATGTTCATTGCTTCACCAATATTTCATATTGCCACTCCAGATTTTCAATGTTGCCATTGTTTATGCCTCCTCATGAACAATACAGTTGTCATTCTCCACATCCTGCCCAAAACTGTGTTTTCGTCCCTCTGTCACTAAATGGCACAGCCACTGTGCAAAACCACATTTCAGCTAACAAAGTGATTGTGCCGCTATTCATGAGGTGGCCTGACAAGCAGCCCATGTTGAAAATGTGGAGTGAAATTACCACTACATGCCTACGGTGTTAGGGTTTCCAACTGTAGCACTCCCCCCCCCGGTATGGATTGACAGGCATCAGGGCTGTGACTTGGGATCATCAGATGTAATGCTCATGCCATTCCACCCCCCACGCCCACCCTGCAGCCACTGACAGGCATTGTGGTGTGTCTTGCACTGTTTGGCCACAAACTTCACCCCACACTCCTATACTGCATCCATGTCAGCGTATTTCCTTATGGAATGGGGTAAGTATAATGCCCAAAGACCCCAAAGCACACCACAACACTTGTCAGTGTCTACAGGGTAGGGTGAGGTACAATGGCATGAGCATTATAGCTGACGACTCAAAGGCACACCCCAATGCCTGTCACTCTCTACAGGGTGGGGGTGGGGTTGGCGTCACTTCAGTACTTCACTGCCATTCCTCTTATGCATGTCTAGCTCCGCCTCTGACAATGCCAGCGCGACAACATTCGGCATTGACAAATGCTTGTTTAACGTCTGACTTAACCTAATTACCTTTCTGACCCATTGTGATGGTCCCACTATCTTCTAAATCTTTTTCAGAGTCTACACCTTCTGTTGCTGCAGCTCTAGACTCTGTACAATTTCCAAGGGTGTAATTTGTAATTTTGTTAAGCACTGTGGCCCAGATATTCAAAACGTTGCCCCAGGACTCAATTAGCACTGCCTGGCATGCTAAATTAGTCCGGATCAAATAGCCCGCTATATTCGAAAGGAATAGCCCAATGCTAAATCTGCTGAATATAGCATTCTAAGGAAGCCAGCCAAACTGGGCGGGAGTGCAGGGCAAAAATAGCCCAGGAATAAGACAGCTCTGAATATAGCAAATAAGATTGCACTGAATATAGCGCCCATCCAGGCAGTGCAAACACCCACAGAAACACAGTGCAGAGGAGAGACTGCTCTGCCCTGGAACACATGCAAAGAAGCATATCCCTGAATGTGATTCCAAGAGCAGACAGCAGTACAGAACCCAGAATATGACTCACACACACAGCCATGTGAATGCTTAGTAACACCCTGGACCCATGAGTGACAACCAAAGAACAGTACATACCTGTTGAAAAACCCAAGCGCCCAAAAATGACACAGGAAACTGAAGTGTAATGTACAATGTAACAAAGGCGAAAAGAAGCAATAAGAAAAACAGTACAGCAACACCAACATTAAACACAACAAACAGCAATGAAATTAACACAAAATCAACAACTAACACCAATATGAGAACTACTATTGCTACTACTACTACTACAATGACTACTATTAAAACTACAACTGCTAACACTACTACTACAACCACAACTGCTAAAGCCACTACTACTATGACTACTCTACTACTACTACTACTACAAACACTACTACCACTAAGACTACAACTATGGGAAATACTGCTACTACAAATACAACTACCACCTACACAATTATATTGCAAAATATATATACATTAAAAAAATGTGACCAGGATGGCAATGAAAATGGAGGGAAAAGGTGAAGTGGACACAAACATTAATAAAGGAACATAAGACAGCAACAAAACAGCAGTCCGGTAAAGCGGGGGTGAGAAAGCCAGCAGAAAAGGGAACAGTCCTAGGACTGCATGCTTGATGGGTCCGGCAGCCATGCTTAAAGTACTGCAGCCACCCACCATGTCTCTGCTATTATGACCACCTGCTGCTCGATGAGGGTCCTCTGCTGGTGGACACTTCATCGAAGCAGGTCATCCCTCCCTTCTTCTCCGACTCCTCAGGACATGTGGCACAGAGTAAGCACCGATGTAGACCTACAGGAGGAAGGGAGACCATGTCAGGATGGTACACTGACAAGGAGGTACAGTGCAACCTACAGGCGGCAACCCAGGGGTGGACAGCATGTCCCAATAACCATGCCCATGCATTGATACAATGCATAACATACTGTACAACCCGACATGCGCCTGTATGCCGAGGCATGACGACACAGGCACCACCCACCATCTCAATGTATATGGACAGGTGCAGAAGGCCACTGACAACACCATAACACAGTGCACACCACACAACCCAGTGGAGCACACAGTGACACAGTGCAACCAGACAGCCAGTCCCTGAGATGACATGGACAACATGGCATGACAAACACATGGGACTACACACGTCGGGACATGCTGCTCAAAGTAACAAAGCTATGAGACACACAGCAGAGCACACCCACCACTGGAATGGCCAGAGCCACACCACAGTATAATGGCATGCAGCTTGTACTGTTGCTGAGCATGGCATGTGGCGGTGCCAACACCCACAACAACAGCACACCCAAGGCAGAAATGCACGGTCAACCCCATGTAATAAAGGGACACAGGCCATGGCCCACCAGTAGCAGGACAGCAGTAAGCCAAACACACGCCAGGTACAGTGTTGCACATGCTGGTATGGTATGGCAAGCCACACAACCACCCCCCCAAGCAGGAAGGCACCACACCATCCGCAAGAGCAGATCCAATGTTCACCATACCAGTACAATAGCCCAGCACCATCCCCCCCTGGCATGACACCAATCACTGCAAGGACATGGGAATTCCGGCCAGTAGAGGAACATGGTGACTCCCCCCAGCTAAACATCATATGCACACATGATGGACACAGCAACACAGGCCTGCACATCACAAAGGCCCCATACAGTCCCCCACCCCCGGCAGGCCCACCATACGGCATCTGCCCATCCAGACCCATTGTACACCATGCCAATACAGTGGTCAATACAGTAACACATGTCACAAGACAGTGTACCAGGTACACAGCCATGTGCATGGCAGGAACAGCACTGGCAGCCCAGGCACATAACCAACCACCCACCCACAGCACATGCTGGGCAGTGTGTATCCAGAAATTGTACACATGCAAGATGCCCTGCTGGCCATCACTGCTCTCTTCTACCTGTTGTGGCATGGCTGGCACCCTCCACCCATTGCGGTGGCCCATGGCACCCTGTGCACCCTCCTGGGCCCCACTGCCATCCCTGGTCCTCTCGCTGTGCTCTGTAGGGGGAATAGGGTACATCACTGTAAGTACATGGTTAACCGCCACAGTATGCCCCGGCAATGGCCATAGTACACAGGGTACCCCACACCATCACCTCCCCCACATGTGGCATGTCACAGTGCAAGCACATGTGCCCCCCCCATAGTGTGCAGTCACATTGTGTCATCTGTGGCATGCACAACCCTGGACATGGGCAGTCACAAGGCCCTGTTGTGTAGTCACGGTGCACACAGATCACAGTGGCATGCCAACAGTGCTGCGGAATGTGGCCACATGCAGGCAACCAGTGTCAGGACACACACAGCAGTGACATGCAAATGTAAGGGGATACATACACACACACAGGCACACAACACAATACAGCACACACACAGACAGACAGACAGACACACATCCACACATCCCAATCTCAAGCCTGGCCATGGCATTGAATGACACCTACCTGGCACGAGCACTGTCCCATCATGCACCATGTACTTGTAGTGCTCTAGTTGGCATGGCTGCCTCCTCTGCATATCTACATACCGGTGGCAGCACTTTTCACCATCTCTGGCTATCCTCATCCGTTCTGACAGATGACGGGCAATAGATACCCACACCTGTCTACAGGGCAGGTCCCCTTCCCTCACCTTCCCAAATACTCTTCTGTGCTTCTGCTGCCCAGTTCAACTAAATTTGCGGTCTCCACATCCCCCCACCTCCTGTCCCTGTGGACAACAGTCCTCAGTCTCCTCCACGCAGACATGATTATTTGTGCTGTACTAGGCACCTCTCTAACACTACTCAGTGGCACACCCTGCACTGGTCCCTGTACTGGTGCTATGTTAGCTGCATTGCATGGTGCTGCAATGTGGGTAGGCTGCGCTATCTTGATTGTGCTGTGTAACCCAGAAGTGCACAAGCCACGCATGAGTGACCCCACAGTAACCACCTGCGACACTGTAGCATGCATGCGCAAACCCACCATGGAAGTGCCCTGTAGCACGGCACTATTGCTTTAGCACCACGCAAATGGGATGTGCAAGCACAGTGCATGCGCAAACCCACCAGGACACCCATGACAGGTGGACAGAGCACACATGTGCTAAGACATCGCACAAAGCCCTGTAGTGCGGCTCTAACGGAATAGCGCAGCACTATACACCGTCTGATTGGTCCGGCGCTATAACATTCATTCAAAGGATGTATGTAGATGAGGCTTCTTGTGTATGCACAGGGCAAACACACAAATTAACATATCACTAAAGCCTTATCTGCATGTCTAACAAGGTGGATTTCTCGGGCGTGCTATTTGAGGGCAAACAGTGCTTCACTTGTGTGGCTGACAGGAACTGCGGTGCTGTTGCAGGAAGTGTACATGGACACTGGTTGCAGGATGTCCCAGGAGCTACAACATGACAATGCAGGTATGTACACAACTCAGGACATTCCGCTGTTATGAATGGCAACACATAGGACAGATGGGTGATAGCACGCATGGGAGATATTTGGCCTGATGCTGTGCTGTCAGTAGGAGTACATGCACACTGCACTGTAGGCCACACTGATGCAGGACAGCATCACAGGCAACAATGTAACAGTCTGCACAGTACATAGTGGGAAAGCCATTTGGTGTGGTGGGGGCTCCAGAGACACCACACTGTGGGACATGGCTGCATGCACTCTGCCAACATTACCATTGCAGCAGGGTGTGTGTAGGTTGGGAGAGTAGTGGGCCTAAGGACCTTTGGGCCTCACTGGTGCTGCAGGACATGCAACAGCTCTGCACTGTACAGGACATTGAGCTGTCACCTGGCATGGTGAGACTAACGCAGCTGCTGGTGGGTGGCACTCACAGTCACGTTGTGGGATGTCAGGTCAACGTGCTTCTGTCACTGGTGTATGCCCAACAAGGTGAGCTGGGTGTGTTGCACATACACAGTGGCAGTGGCAGCGGTAGCACTTCTTGGGGGGGTGGTCAGCAGCAGGGGTATGTGTGTGATACAGGCCATGTGTTGTGCCATGGGGACAGGCCGCAACATCATGCACTGTGCCCCATGTCCCCAGCAATGTGCAAATGTCCAACATGGCAGACAGCCAACATGGGACACCCGTACTGTGCACAGACATGGCTACTATGTGCTGTATAACACACACACAGCTGTTGGATGCATGGTGTCCAGTGAGCTCTGCACTGCACGTGCACGGAAAGTGTGTCATTGGTGCCGTCTGACACACAGGCATGGACAAAGGAGTGGTTGCTGGAGTACACTGTGGCCATGTATGTACTGTGTGTTACACTGTGTGGCTATACAGTCCAGTGCCTGAGGTACCAGAGCCTGTAATGGCATGCCGGTTGAGTATGGTGCTATGTTCAGCAGGTACAGCAATGGTCACACACACATTGTTCACCCCTGTGTCTAACCACTACCATTCCATCTGTCCCATACAGGTGATGCTGCCTCACAGGAATGGCTCCATGCCCACAAGTTTACCGGAGATGAGCTGAGGGCACTAGTACATGCCTTCAAGGAGAGAGAGAGAGAGAGAAGGTGATGAGGCACAACAAGACCACCAATGCTATTGCCAGACATATGTGGGATGAGACAGCAGTGGAAGTAAATGTAGTGGGTGGCCGTGGTCGCAGCACAGATTCAGTGCGGAAGTACTGGAATGGCCTGCTGTAAAGGGCAAAGGAGGAGGAGGCCCAAAGGCTATGTGAATGGTTGTGGGCAGGTAGAGGGCCACAGACCTTAAAACAGTGCAACTGGGACCCAATTCTGGCATTGGTTGCATCAACCCTGAGGCCAGTGGCGGTGAGGGGGTCGAAGGTGGTGGTTGTGAGATATAGCTGACACTACCGAGGGCAAGTATGTATGCATCATGACAGCAATATTGTCTACCTGACACCTACTGGGGTATGTGTCACCATTCCACTGTCGTGGCCCAGTGGCACTTGCCAGATACACCCATGGTGCGGTCGTGGTGCATTGGCAGTGCAAGTGCATGACAGCAGTGTGCATGTGTTGTCAGTGCTCAGCAGTCACAGGTGTATAGATGCAACTTTTGGTGTGGGCCCTGGTTTGGGTTGTGTGCACAGGGGCTGCATCCTCATACACACAGTCTACACAGGGGTGGGTGCATGGGCTATCTGCAGGATCATCACTGTTGGGTGTTGCATGTCATGGTAGTCTGGGGGTACAGAGTGCTGTACAGTGCTCTGACACAGTTCCATTTGCTTCACAGCGCAGGATGGTCATCCAGCTATGGGATGGGAGGAGCATGTGGAGGATGATGAGGATGCATCACAGGCAGTGCCTTCCACATCAGGCATAGAGGTCACCCATGGACCATCTGTGGTAGGGCTTCAGAAAGTAGCATGTGGACATGGTACATGTCAGGCAGTGACTGCCATTGTTGCCTATGATGATGATGACGAGGATGAGTATGATGTTGATGCTGCATATAACTTGGAGGCTTCAGAGGTCAAGGACCTCACATGCGGTCCCATGGCCACCTTCATACTGACCAGTGACCATGGTTGGGGCAACTCCAAGATGAAGGATGACCTGCCAGAGGGCAGCACTGTGGAGGGGAGCAATGGGGTGGGACCTGAAGGGGCAACACACATGGGTGCAGGGTGTCAGGAGGTTTAAACCTCACTTTCAGGTTCTAGGCAATATTGGGAATGCAAGTAATCACAGACACATTGCATAAGAGTAATAAACTTGTTTATTACTACCAAAAAGGATAAAATACGATTGCCTAAGCAGTTCTTACCACTGACGGGAGCCAATGCTAGCGTTCCCTATTCCTCGAGTTTCTTTGTGTCTCTTGGGATCTCCAAGGTACAAGACTAGTGTATCATTATATACCTATGATAATTACTATGGTTACTGTAAGATAGAAACTTTTCTAGTTACAGAGATGAGCCCTATTGGCTAAATTAAAGGTGGCTCCATGGTCCAAGATAACATTATACAATTTTGTAGTAGTCATCAGTTTGTGAACAAAAGAGTTCTTATACAGAGTCTTATATAACTCAGTGTAGTAGTACAAATCACCAAAAGGTGGCAATGCCCACTTACATATCATAATTACTCCAAGGACACAGGTGCCTTGGCATCTTACAAGAAAGAAATACACAGAAAATACATAGCAGAATATATGAATTAGCAAGCAAAGTGTATTACAACAATATGCATACATATCCTGACATCTACTCTTGTACAGTGGAATGCCCTTAGCCCTATATGTTAGTATAACATATGTCTAAGCACTAGCTGTCTATAGTGTACCTCTGAGGTACCAATTAGGTGGGGACCTCGTTTAGCATTCCCCTTGTTGCCTCCAAGGGCAATACAGGCAAATCTAGGGAAGGTCAGAGAGCAGTGGTGGTTATAAACCCAACGCAAGCTTTGTAAAAGATTTCGAGCTGCTCCGCAGTGTTAGCGCATGTGTGTGCCGAAAGGCAGCATAGCATAATAATCAAAATGAAGATCAAAAATGCCTGTATAATAACAAAACCTTTAAAAGTAATTTCTAACCAGGTATTAGTCAATGCGTCATTCATACCATCATCATTAATTAATGAAAGAATAGCTTCATTGGCCTTGGTCATATTATTGCTGATGTGGATGAGGTGTGTGTCTTTCCTGTCTAAAAGTGATTTTAATGTAAGTGTGAGTGGGTCTATGTGTACATTAAAATATGGTAAATATTAAGAAAGTGTAAGCAGATAATCTGGGTTACCATCAATGATGTCTGCATCCATGAGGGGGATGGGGGTTATAACGGTATGTCCAATGGCAGTCTTCTGGTGGGGGACAAAACAAAAATTGGGGTTATCAATAGCACATGTCACAGATCCATAAGTTTAGCTTTTAAAGTTCGTTACCACACAATACTCCCCATCAGAATTATACTGAGAGCGAACAGTAGGGAGTCTCCACTTTTGCAGCTGGACAGGGCAGGTGTAGGCCGCCTTTGAAATCCATGTTGACAGGTGATGAACCTCCTCACGATATGATTGGTAGAGTTTATCCGGAGCCAAAGTTGAGTTGAAGAAATCCGTGCCATTCTTGGTGATGTCATCATCCATGGTAAAGGTCCAGTCAATGCTATCTGGAGAATAACCACAAACAGGTTGAATAACATCAAATACATCACATCGGCACAAGTAGATGTATTGCTTCTTCGCACAGCAGTCCGTTTGCGGAGCCACCCAGGCGTCCAGGAATGGATGGAAAACCAGAAGAGGCGGTAGATCCAGGCATTCTCTGTAGATGTCTTCGTCCAAATGCCCGATGGAGTGGACCAGTGCAAGCTTGTTAAACAAGGCTGTAGTGGGATCAAAACATGGTAAAGAGACAATAAAAGAAACAAACATAGTATCTCTTATGGAACATTTCTTAGTAGTGAAACAAGGACCAGTGTTAGGGTGTCTGGTCACGAACCCCAAGTTCCTAGCTGTGGAAAGAGGAATAGTTAGAGTTTGTTGCATACACATAGCAGTACAGCTAGGGGTTTTACATCGTGGACAATACCATTTGGAAACGCGTCTGTCATGTATGATGTCAGGGATTCTTCCAGATTCTAGATCACGGAAGAGATTGTTGATGGTAGTGATAATGTATGAGCCGTAGGCTGAGCAGAGTATTTCTCTAGCAATGTATTGTTTATCTGCTTTTCTGTTGTTTTGTTGTATGAGTGCGTTAATCTTATCTTTAGAATCAGTGAATGCCTTAGCAATGTCATGCATGTTGTATACAGTGTATCTTTCTTCCTAAGGCCATCCACACCATGCAATAATGGCGGTAAAATATTGTTAACCAGACCAGTAGAAAACTTTTCAGAATGAGCTTTGATAGCAGCAATGTCTGCTTTATTCCAAATAGACATAGCTGTACCAAAGAGGCCTGTGACAGTACCTGTTGCACCTGTAACATCAGAACTGTCAACTTCGCGTGTCTTACGTATACAACTTTGATCATCAGGAGAGGGTTTTCCCCTGAAGTTGCCTCTGTGTTCAGTAGAATGGACCCTGGCAATAGAGTCTTGAGTACAAATCTGAAATGCAGCTTAACTATCAAGCAATTATGAACTATAAAAGGCTGACGTGTTAGTATTGTGACACATGCCAAATTCTTTCATATTCCAGTAAGTAAGATTAAACAAAATAGGTATATGCATAAACTGTAAGTTATTAATTAGTGAACCTGGGAGGGCAGTGGCTGTTAGACCACTATGGAGACCAGGGGTGTGCTTTGGACATTCCAAAAGCTGTTTATCAGTGGGTGGTAACACAGAGAGATACATGGCAGCAGAGGCCATGCGATGTACAGCACAGAATTTGCTAGCAGAATCCATAGACAAAGAATTACAGTATGAAGGATCAATTAAAGCAGTAATGTTTTACAAACCAGAATGTCTTAATGCAGTTTGTAACAAGGACAGAGAACCATTTGGGGATAATTTAGCATTGGGCCAACCTTGGAAAGTTCCTTTGGAGAGTTTGGCCACAGGGAGAATTTGTCCTTGCGATGTGGTTTGCCACTCAATTTGTAGGGTAGATTTATCAGGAGCAACAACCGAGGCAGTGAGGTAAGCATCGGAACCTTCCTGGACAGTAATCAGTCTATTGGGTATATTGATGGATAATCCCTCTGAAGGAGATGCTGGATGATCAAGGTGTGGTAGGAGGTTCGGTACCATGCCTTGGATGCAGGGAATAACTCCTGAGATGAGATAATGGAACAAGATAGCCATATTGCCAGTGTATCTGAAAAGCAAATCAAACATTAGTAAGTTAGTACTATTCTGCCCAATGGGGTGAGGAAAAGTAATTAAGCTCCTTTATACAGTTTCAGTTGGTTTGCATGTAACCATTTGTCAGTCAGTTTATTGTTATGCAGGAGTCTAACTTGATAGACTGCCGGACTGAGCTTGTTGACAATGGGGTATGGGCCTTTCCACTTATTGGAGAAGGAATGGGTGGGATGTGCAAATCAGAGTACCATTACCTGATCTCCAACCTGCCAATCCACTTCTTGTGCGTGTTTGTCAAACTGTATTTTGGATTGTTGCTGGACTTTGCCCTTGCAGTTGATAGCATACAAGTGTGTGTGTATGAGGTATTTTCTGAGTTTTTCCACATATTGGTCCACAGACACACGGTTTGCGGTGGGGGTGTGCAGATCAAACAACAGGTGTTCAGGTAATCTCATCTGTCTTCCAGTCATCACCTCAAAGGATGTGAGCTGGGTAGTGGCCGAGGGTGAACCCCTAATTGCCATAAGGAGTATCGGCAGTAGGGAATCCCAGGTTTTGGGATTGTCCTCAATGAATTTGTAAAGCATTTGCTTTATCCAGCTGTTGGCTCTTTCTACTTGACCTGAGGATTGGGGGTGGTAAGGTACAGTATGTGGAACTTCTGTTGAACTCCAAGGAGTTCAAGGGCTTTTTTCATCAACTCACCTGTAAAACTGGTTCCTTTGTCAAAGTCCACATTGAGAGGTAGGCCCCACCTGGAGAAGATCTGTTCCACCAGGATTTGGGCAGTGGTTTTAGCAGTGCATGTCTTAGTGGGGAAAGCTTCAACCAACTTAGAGAAGAGGTCAGTTACCACAAGAGCATACTTGTTATTTCTGCTGGTGTTGGTCAGAGGACCAATAAAATCAATCTGTATGGCATGCCAAGAACCAGAGTGTCATTGTGGTAAGAGTTTGGCATTCCGCTTGGTAGGGATGGGGTTGTTTTGCACACAACGAGACAATTGTCTATGTACTGTTTAACATCTTTGGTGACATCAGGCCACCAGGCAGTGGTCTTGAGCCTTTGGAGGGTGTTTTCCACTCCCTGGTGTCCACCAGTGGGTGTGTCGTGCACTTGGTGCAAGAATTCAGATCTAAAGTGTCTGGGGACCACCCATAACTTGGTGGTGGAATCATCTGGTTGGTACCAGATGAGCTTGTCATCTGGTGACAAGTATAGCTTACCTTCATTCCTCCGATAGGGGTTATGTGTGGGGAGTTTCTCTTCGGTACTCTTGTCAAGGAATCTGAACACTTCCTTAAGTTCAGCATCAGCATGTTGAGCTTCTGAGAGGTCCGGGGGGAAAAGGGTTCAGGTTTCTTCCTGAGTGCTGCAATTTGTACGGCCACATTGGCCTCTGGATGGTCCATCATCCAGATGTCCCCCCCTTGGGCCCCTTCCTTGGCAAGAGTGTCTGCTGTGTCATTGAAGGCATGATAGGGGTCATGGAGAGAATGAGCTTTGACTTTGTGTACATAGAGTTTGTGTGCAAATTTTTGTGCCAGTGACTGTATGTATATTACCAATTCTTTGTACTTCACTGGGCTGCCATCAGAGGAGAGGAAGGAGTTCTTCTGCCAGAAGGGAAGAAATTCTGTAAGAGAACAACAAACCCAATTAGAATCTGTAAAAATGATGGTATCCTCTGTCCCATGCTGGATGAACTCGAGGGTGCAGGCCACCACTGCCATCTCTGCATACTGTGATGATGCTACACTGCAGCGCTTAGATATTGTAACAGTGTTCCCGTAAGAGTAAACCACTAGAATGCCCATCCCTGCAATTTGTTCTCCCTGATAGTAGGATGCTGAACCATCAGTAAAGACGTGACACAAAGAGGTGTTATCAAGTATTTGTGGTGTGGCAGGGAGGAAAGGACCTGGATCTGGAAGATCAGGTGACTGCAGTGCACAGTCATGGGGACCTCCTTGAAAAAGGAGTCCATGAGCCAGCATAGATGGAATTTTCGTTGGGTGTACCTGTATGTCTCTATCTTGGAGAAGAAGTGACCTTTGTGTCAGTCTAGTGTTGGAGACTGACCCATCCTTCACTCTGTCTGAGAGCGGAAAGGTAGTTGGGGTGTGGTTGGTGTTGATGATCAGTGGAGAGTACCCAATGATATACAGAAAGTGCTTGATAGCCCAGTAGGTAGCCAGAAGGTTCCTTTCACAAAGGCTGTACTTCTGTTCCACTGGGGTCAAGAGCTGTGATGCATATGCAATGGGTCTCAGGGTGCCATGAATCTTCTGGGCCAGCACTGCTGATATGGCAATGTCAGAGGTGGCACATTCCAGATGGAATGGTAGTGCTGGATTGGGGTTGACCAGAGCTGGGGCGGAGGCCAAGGCCTGCTTCAGTGACGTCACAGCCTGGGTATGTATGGGGCCCCAAGTCCATGGGATGTCCTTTTTTAGTAGTTCATACAGAGGAGCAGCTTTCTGAGCAAAATCACAAATAAAATCCCTCGAATAATTTACCATACCTAGAAACCTTTGAAGAGTTGCCACGCTGGTGGGTAATGGCAAGTCTTGCAATCCCTGTATCTTCTTCCAGGTAGGACTTCGACCTTGGTCAGTTATTTTCAGACCCAGAAAGAGTACTTCTTTCTGACACAGTTGTGCTTTTGCTGGATTGCATTTCAGGCCTGCTCTCTGAATGAGAGTCAGTAGTTCGTCCAAGAGATCCAGACGTTGTTCCTGTGTAGCAGTCACCAGCAACAGGTCATCCACATATTGCAAGAGTCATTGAGGAGTAGAGAAACTCTCAAGGGCATCCATCATGTGCAGATGGAGCAGGGACGGGCTATTATGGAATCCTTGCAGCAAGCAAGTCCACATGTACTGTCATCCTTCAAAGGTGAAAGCAAGAAGACACTAGGAGAAAGGACTGCTGTGTGACTGAACTTCTCTGCTGGGTCTATATTGTTCTCCTTCCCTCCCTTCCACCCCCCCAAAGCTAGTTCTATTTTTATAGGCACAGGACTTGACTGACAACAGGAACTTCCTGTTTAGGGGCAGGAAGTGAGTGATCACAGAACCACCAAGGACCCACCATCCTAGAAGGGCAAGAGTAGCTCTCGCCCCTCTAGCTGCTGGAGGTCTGCCTCTGAACAAGTAAGTGGTCTACTGAGAAATATAGGATATTCTTGTCTCAGAACAGGACAATCAGGAGCTTAAAGCACACAGGCAGAAAGTAAGGAGAGAGAAAAAAACAGAGGAAAGAGTAAGGATTGCAAACAGTTAAGGGCCAGAAATAAGACATGATTGGAGTGGTGCAGTGCAGTGGCTGTGGAGCAGCAGTCTTCCGGGAGATGTTCTGGAGGATGCGGTGTTGTCCCATCTGCAGGCACCTCTGCTGGCTGAGGGAGGAGGTTGCTCATCTCCAGGCTGAGTTGGCCAGGATTTGTGGGACCTCCTCTTCCATCCAGGGACCACCAGTGCCACTGCCGTTGCCTCAGAGGTTGCCAAGAAAGGAGGCGGTTGGACCACAGTGGGCTCAGGGAGGGTGAGGGTGGTGGAACAGAGGTGCATCCTCCAGTTGTACCTCTCCACAATCCCTATGCTATTCTGGCAAAGTGTGGTTCCTCTTGGAGGCACCACAGTGGACACCAAGGAGGATGCTGGGAACCTCCACAAAGGAGACCCACAGGAGGGTGGCAGGGACCCTGCAGGGAAGGAAACAACCCTGGTGGGGACTCCATTGTTAGGAAGGTAGAACTGGGCAAGGAAGGGGAGAGGGAGGTAAGGTGCCTGCCTGGCGCCATGGCTTGGAGGGACAGGAGCGAATCCTCAGGATTGCGGTGCAGCTGCACAGGGAGGGAGCTGGATGTCATTGTCCACCTAGGGACAAATGACCTGGCCAAGAAAGGGATTAGAAGTGCAGGAAGAGTTTGTGGAATTGGGGAGGGGCCTTAGTCAAGTAGCACGCATGGTAACCTTCTCGGAGGTGCTACCCATCTATGGCATAGGAGAGGCTAGGGTGTTCCGTGCATGGGATTCAATCAGTGGTTGAAAACTGGTGTGGAGCCAGGATTTGGCTTCATTGGGGACTGGGGTCCACCTGGAGTGATGCAAGCCTATACTGGCATGATGGGCTGCATCTGTCCGGAGGGGAACCAGGATCCTAGGTGATAGGTTTAAATGCTTATTGGCAAGCTTTTAAACTAGCCAAGGGGAGGCACTGGAAAGGAGCAGGAAAATCCTAGCCCCCACAAACAATCACTGTGTAAGTGTGACAAACACCAACATGGAGGTGTCGATAGGGAGAAGGGCAGGGGTAAATGGAAAAAGTGACAAAGGCAAGAAGGACAGGGATGGGGCAAAAGGTGGTAAGGCCATCAGGAAATGGAGGGTAATGAGTACCAATGCGCGTAGTCTGGGCAACAAGCTCCCTGAGCTGGTGGCCTTAATGGAAGAGGGATGCCTGGATATCGTAGCAGTCACAGAAACATGGTACACAGAAAACCATGACTGGGATGTTAACATACCAGGGTACATAACCTACAGAGAGACAGGCAGGGAGAAGAGGGGAGGAGTAGCTCTCATGTAAAGGAAGGATAAAAGCAACTGAACAAAAGAGTAAACAGGAGGAGAGGAGGCACTGTGGGTCACCTTGGAGACTGAAAGGGCACCTAATCTGCACAGGGGTTGTGTACAGACCCCCATGTCAGGGAAGGAATGGACAAGGATATGATGGAAGGCATTCTTAGAATGGCAGAGAAAGGAGATACTGTTGATGGGAGACCTGAATATGCCAGATGTTAACTGGAGCACATTTGCTGCAGCCACATCCAAGAGCAGGGCCATTCTTGATGCCCTACAGGTGGCAGGCATTAGACAGCTAGTCTGGAACCCACTCGTGAGGGAGCAATCTTAGACCTCGTACTCTCAAACGGGGCAGTGAGAGGATCTCAGATCTAGAAGTGGGTTGCCATCTGGGGACAAGTGACCATCAAACAGTGTGGTTCACGTTAAACTCAGCTACAGAGTCAAGCCATACAAAAGTGAGGGTACTGGACTTTAGGAGGGCTCACTTTGGCAAGATGGGAGAGTGCCTCAGAAAAGCACTAGCAAACAGGCTAGAAAGAGGTGTGGAGCAACAATGGGGAATTATCAAAACTGCCATCACAGAGGCAACAAGCCTTTGCAGGGATTTATTTAACTCTAAAAATTGATTAGCGTTTTGCTCATAAAAGTTCTAAAACATTGTGAAAATGCATAGTACTTGCCTCACTGTGTTTAACAAACATAACACTTCTAGAAAACCTATATAAATACTTTCTGTACAGTTAGTATTGTCCCAAGAAAAAAACTGCTAATCAATTATTTAAAACCCTGCTTTGTGTGAAGCAAATAAACAAATCAAAATGAAAGAAAAAGCCACTATGGTTCTCAAGAGAGGCGGCTGTGAAAGTCAGGAAGAAAAAGATAGCATTCCGGAAGTATAAGGAAACACAGAAGGAGCAGGACAGAGAGCTGTACCAGTTAAGGCAGAAAGAAGCAGGGAGGGAAGTCAGAATAGCAAAGGCCCAAACTGAGGAAAAGATAGCCAACTCAGTTAAGAAGGGGGATAAAACCTTTTATAGGTACATCAGTGAGCGTAGAAAGACAAAAGGAGGGATAGTGAGGCTGAATAGAATGAACGGTGGGTGGGCAGAGGGGACAGTGAAAAAAGCAGAATACTGAACAACGAATATTTCTGCTCAGCAGTATTCACTAAAGAGGAGGGAAGTGCCTAATCCAACTAAGAGAAGCACTTCTTGATAGGGGGTCGATCCCAGTCCTTTCACAGAAGAAAGGGTTCTGCAAGAACTCCTAAAACTGAAGGTGGACAAAGCAATGGGTCCTGATGGAATTCACCCCATAATTCTAAAAGAATTAGGAAGGAACTAGTGAAACCACTGGCTACTCTTTTAATAAATCATGGGAGGATGGTGTGGTACCCGAGGACTGGAGGAAGGCGGATGTGATTCCCTTCACAAAAGTGGGACCAAGACAGAGGCAGGAAACTACAGACCTGTCAGTCTGACCTCTGTGGTAGGGAAAGTGATGGAGTCACTTCTGAAGGAAAGAATAGTTGAGTACCTAGAGGTCAGTGGAGCACAGGATCCAAGGCAGCATGGGTTCACAGCGGAAGGTCATGTCAGACCAATCTAATAGATTTCTTTGACTGGGTGACCAAAGTAGTAGACCAGGAGGGGCTGTGGACATGGCCTACCTAGACTTTAGCAAGGCATTGACACAGTCCCACACAAAGATTATTAGTCAAATTAACCAGCCTGGGAGTGGGTCCCAGGGTGGTAGCCTGGTAAAACATTGGCTGGACAACAGGACACAGAAGGTAATTTTAAATGGAGTCCACTCTGAAGAAAGGGCGGTTACTAGTGGGTACCGCAGAGGGTTCAGTATTGGGTCCAGTCCTTTTAATGTCTTCATCAGTGACATTGCAGAGGGACTGAAGGAAAAGTATGCCTTTTGCAGATGACACAAAGATCTGCAACAGGGTTGATACACAAGGAGGCGTGAAAAGGATGAAAAGGGACTTGGCAAGGTTGGAGGAATTGTCAGACATATGGCAGCTAGGATTCAATGCAAAAAAGTGCAAAATAATGCACCTGGGAAACAAGAACCCAGGGGAAGAATACACAATGGGTGGGAGGTAGTAACAACAACAAAACAGGAAAGGGACCTGGGGGTAATCATATCAGATGACCTTAAGGTTAGCAAGCAATGTGAGAAGGCAGTAGGGAGGGCGGGGGTATACTGGGATGTATAGGGAGAGGCATCAGCAGCAGAAAACAGGAAGTTGTTATCCTCTGTACAGACAGTTGGTGAGACCCCATCTGGAATACTGTGTTCCAGTTCTGGAGACCCCATCTCCGCAGGACATAGACAGGATAGAGGCAGTCCAGAGGAGGGCAACTAAAATGGTGCAGGGTCTGCAAGAGAGCCACATGAGGAGAGACTAAAGGAGCTTAATATGTATATCGCTGAGGAAAGAAGGGAGAGGGGATGATAGAAACTTTCAAGTACCCTCAAGGAATCAACAAAGTCCAACAGGGTAGCATCTTTCAGAAAAAAGACTTGCAAGAACAAGGGACACAATTTAAAGATAGAAGGAGGGCGTTCAGGGCAATGTGAGGAAGCATTATTTCACAGAGAGGTAGTGGATGCATGGAACAGCTTCCTGAGGAAGTTGTGGGGTCTAAAACTGTGGGAGAATTCAAGAATGCATGGGACAGACATAAGGCAATTCTTGTGGGGGGCAGGAAGATATAGGCTGTTGGTTAACTAGGATCTGCGGTCTATCCTGTAGGTAGGGAAATGGGCAGACTAGATGGGCCTAGCGGTCCTTATTTGCCGTCAAAGTCTATGTTTCTATGTTTCTATGTAACTTATATTGACTCTTAAGGGCCAATGGCAATGACCAGAAACCATTGGAGATGTCCAGGGCACTGAACCATTTCAGGTCAGGGGTCAAAAGTCGTAGCACATCAGGTGCTGATGCCACAGTTGGGAAACAACTGGGGGTGACCTGGTTCAGTTTCCTGTAGTCAATAGTAAGTCTCCAGGTGCCTGTGGGTTTCTTCACGGGCCACACTGGGGAGTTGGCAGTAGAAACACAAGTTCTGATTACTCCTTGCTTGAGGAGTGACTTGATCATTTCTCTGAGAGAAGGCAAGGCCTCAGTTGAGAAAGGGTACTGCCTTTGCCTCTCGTGTGCTGGGCCTGGCACTTCGATGACAGTGTGCATTCTGCCACAGTCATGTTTGTTAATTGCAAATGCTTCCAAATGTCATTGCAGAATGGGAAGGAGCTTTGGGAAAAGCTCATGGCCTTTGAACGAATCTATGACATCATACTCTTAGTCGTTGGCAGAGATTGTCTCCACGACGTGCGAGTCAGGGATCAAAATGGTGTGATATTGATCCTGAATCTGTATCATTAGCATGTTAGCTAGATCCACCACACAGCCGTGTGGTGCAAGGAAGTCAATTCCTATGATACTAGGATGATCATGCATAACCATCAGTTGGAAAGTGTGTGAGGCCTTTAAGTGACCTAGCTCGATCGGTAAGGGCAGAGAACGGTATGCAGGTAAATACAAAATCACACATGCCCCCACAATGCAAAGCATCATGGGCTGCGTATGCCAATCACCACAGAATGTTATGCTGGTCCAACTTTAAGCAGAATTGCATGGTGCCGAAAGGCCTCTCACACAGTTTGCAAAGGGTGCTAACAGAAGACATAGACACGTGTTTCGTCCTACCAGGACTCATCAGTATGCCTCGTCTGTTTGACACCCCAGTGGAATGGACCAGCTACCCTTAAGGCAGTGTGCCTTGGATACATTGTGGTGAACCCATTAAAATAAAAAACTACTTAAAAGACAAAGAACCTCTGTGCGCAAACACTGAGGCAAGGGTTACCCCAAAGGGCATTTGGCTGGGAAGCCAAGTTTCAAGAAAATACAAAATCACACATGCCCCCACAATGCAAAGCATCATGGGCTGCATATGCAAATCACCACAGAGGTTCTTTGTCTTTTAAGTAGTTTTTTATTTTAATGGGTTCACCACAATGTATCCAATGTCTTCTGTTAGCACCCTTTGCAAACTGTGTGAGAGGCCTTTTGGCACCATGCAATTCTGCTTAAAGTTGGACCAGCATAACATTCTGTGGTGATTTGCATATGCAATTGCCAGGTGATGTGCGATGCAACAGGGCACATCAGTACAGCTGGTAGGTGTGTAACTCAAAAGAATTGCTGTATGGTTGCTCTGCACTCAGCTGCCATGCTGGGAAATACTATGAATTCAGCAGCATGTGGCAGAAAGACATCGAGGAACTGGGTCAGGAGGCATGAGGTGGCGGACTGCGATACCCCAATGGTGTCTCCCACTGGGGTTTGGAATATCCTGGTAGCAAGAAAGTACATTGTTGCTGTCACCTTCTCCTCCACTGTCATGGCATGGCTGCATCTGGTGTTGGGCTGCAGCTGCTCATGCAGGAGTTCGCATAACTGCCTCAACATGTCCCTGTTCATCCTGTACCAGCCAATGATGTACTCATCAGGCAGGGTCTCAAAGGAGACTCTGGGCCAATGCAATCTGTGTGCAGCATATCTCCTCCTTGGCCTCCGGTGTGGGTCGAGGTGTGCCTGGTCCCCTCTCCTCCTCCTGAACTACTTCCTCCATCAGGTGCATCAGCACAGCATTGCTTAAAAATGCCATGTTTGCTTCCTACACTGGCCACACACCCTCTGTGGATTGCCCTGGGATAAGACCTGCCTTTTATAGGTGGTAAGTAGTGCCATGTTATGTGTAGCGAAAAGTGGCCTTGCGCAGCGCTATACCTTTGAATATAACATTGTGCCTTTATGCACGTTCCCGCCCCTCACTTTGCCCCTTGCATACATTAAGTGTTTGCACAGGCGCTAACGCATTGCACCAGTGCTAAGTCTTGTTTTGAATATTGTGATCCTGCTCTAACCTGGCACTATTCCGGCACAAACTGTTTGCGCGCAGTGTAAACCTTTGAATATCCATGCCTGTGTGTTTTAGCCCCTTTTATTTCCAGTCCAGAGAGTTAAATAATTTAATATCATTAATGATTTCTCTCATACTTGTAGCAGGACTCTCCCCTTATAATTTATTACCTTTGCATGTTTTTCTCCAGACTATTACTTGTTTAGCATGGTGAAAGATTTTTAACATCCCCTCTCGCACTTTTTATTCAAATGGCCAAACTGAAGTTGCACATAATATTTCCTTTTTATAAAATATAAAAACAGGTTGTGTGCAGCATTTTGCAGCATCTGTATTTGATTTTTAATTTATATTCGGTTAGCCAGACACCAACAGAGAAAGGAGAGGAGGAAAAAATCTATTATTCAGCTAAACCATTAAAAAAATCAGAGCATCATGATTCTAATTAGCCAGTGGTTTATATTCCAAACCTATAAGTAGTATAAGTATCCTTTTTTCAAGTTTTTACTGCTTTATTCTATTTTATTCTTGCACCAAGGTGCCACCTTTGTCATACAAGTACAAAGACATGTGAGGGGTAAAACCTATTAAATTTAGTCACTATACATATTTTAAACTATCAAGCATCCATTCTTCAATAATTGGTGTCTTTCAGTGAGACCCACATGCTACTGATACTAAAATCTCTTCTTCCACAGTATCCAATGTTTTCATGTTGCTTAGCACTTATATTGGCTATGATACAAATGTTTTCATCCTCAACAGAAATGCAAGAAATCATTTCCCATATAAATATGATCAAATGCAGCTTGCTTTGTCGTTGTATCCGATTTAACTAAGAATACCAAGTCTTATTCCATACACCTATATTAGCTGCTATAAAATCTACTTCCGATACAGTGATTGTTTCTTTAGAAACAAGTGGAAGAGCACTGACAAAAAGAAACAAAGAGTGATGTAATAGTTAATCTGCTTATAATATAAACTGCAGCTAATTTCCCCTCAGCAGTTCACAAGCTGTAGTTCACAAATGGTGTTGCACACCTGTTTTGGAGAGCTTCACAGGGATACAATTTATTAATATTTAGCACAGCCAATAAAGATTATTTAGTTCACCTTGCTAACAGAGTTCTTCACCAGCACATAAAGGAAACCAAAATTAAGTAGAAAGAGCCCTTCAGTCAGTGAAAGTAAGAGATAAACATTGCAAAATAGTGGCATAACACTTATGTGCAGAGGATTTTCTCTGTTGGCGGGTTACGGACTGTTCCTCTGGCCAGCAACAGACGTTTTTCAGAGGAACACAATAGAAGTCCAGGCTAATAATTTGAATTCATTGTTCAAGTCATCTGTGGGATAAACATATTCACCCCACCGCATTGGAGTCTTAACTGGAACTTTCCACATAGGAATTAAGGAAGCTCTGTTCCTGGTTGTTGGTATAGACAGCTATCACATAGCCCTTTCCTTCACTATGTAGATTCTCTCTGCTCCAAGGATAACTGACCTCCAAGTGACTTAAGATTTCAGGATAGTAGGGTACTTTTCATTCCCACAATTCCATCCCCTTATTCTGGGTATCATTTCCCAGATACACAAGCATTAAAGTCATATGACCTTAGATGCTGCTGATGCTGCTGCTGCTGCACTCTCTTTCTCTCTCTCTCTCTCTCTCTCTCTCTCTCTCTCTCTCTCTCTCTCTCCCCTCTTCCTTGGATTTTTTCTCAAGGGTAATCAAAGCTGTTTGAGCTTTGGGTCAACAACATGCAATTCAGAACAGTTCAGTTTTTGCTCTGGGTTTGGGATTTCCAGGTTATTGTGTTTTCTGGATCATATGCTGCTACGGCAGTATTTTCTGATGTTTTTCCTTAGTTAAGACCCAGAATAATTATATGTCTACATAGTAGTCTGGATCCTGAGTGGGGAGATAGCATTTTTGTCCTCAATGGCTCCCTTTCATTAGGATTGGGGATTACAAGGTATTTTCCTGGTTTACATACTAGTTAGATAACATTTTCTAATACATTTTACCTCTACAGACTTTTCTTGGTGTTTTAATGCTGCAAGTAGCTGTTTATTAGTGCAGTATCGGTTCTTGGGGATGGCTGTTCTAGGATGTACTTGACTACTGCACTTTCTGCTGAACAGAGCTCTTGAATGACCATTTTGCACATGCTGTATAATTTTTTTTTTTTTTGCTAAAGACTTGGTTTGCTGGCCAAGGCACCTAGCTTCACCTGAGCTCTTTCCTTCTAAGATTGCTTGAAAGGACAGAGCAAAGAACCTTACCAGAGCAAGGGAAAAGGATTTAGACTTCTTTTGGCTAAGCAGATTTACTGTGTGTTGTTATTTTTATTTTGTATTCACAGGGATTGCTACTGTTTGTTGCTAACATTTCATTGCTTTATTTTTCTCTGATTCAAATTGTTGTTGCTGGTATACCTTCATCTGCATTATTACAAGGTGTGCCTATAGGTGTGTGCTAACAGACTAGTGCTGTAATCTTCTGATTCAAATTTTCTTTTGCAAGGTATATCTTCTGTTACTGCTTTATTTTTCTCTGTAGCAAAGTGTTTTTTACAGGGTATATCTTCTCTGAAATTATTACAGGTGGTGCTTACATTTTTGTGACTTTTTATCATTGGGCTAAGCAAAATTACTGTTTGACACTATTTTATTTTATTCTTTTTTTGTTGAAAAGGTTTGTTGTCTCAGAGGTGTTTCAGTCTCCTTCTCACATTGAAGGAGCTAATTCCTTTCCTCCCACAGCTCTTCCAGAGGATTAGGTGTGTATCGGGGGGGGGGTAGAGCTGGCAAACTGTCAGTAATTTCCAACAGAAAGAAGGGTTAAAAGGTCAGGTTAGTTGATATCTTGGAGGTAGAAGACTTGGTTTGCTGTCCAAGGCACCTAGCTTCACCTGAGCTCTTTCCTTCTAAGATTGCTTAAAAGGACAGAGCAGAGAACCTTACCAGAGCAAGGGAAAAGGATTAAGACTTCTTTTGGCTAAGCAGATTTACTGTGTGTTGTTATTTTTATTTTGTACTCACAGGGATTGCTACTGTTTGTTGCTAACATTTCATTGCTTCATTTTTCTCTGATTCAAATTGTTGCTGTTGGTATACCTTCTTCTGCATAATTACAAGGTATGCCTACAGGTGTGTGCTAACAGATTACTGCTGTAATCTTCTGATTCAAATTGTCTTTTGCAAGGTATATCTTCTGTTACTGCTTTATTTTTCTCTGTAGCAAAGTGTTTTTTACAGGGTATGTCTTCTCTGAAATTATTACAGGTGGTGCTTTACAGGTTTTACAGTTTTATCTAACATTAGGATAAGCTTTCAGAGTTACTGCATTTGTTGTTGATTGATTGTTTCTGCTCTTACCTCCTTGTTCTTTCATCCTTGGTTCTTCTTTTTCAGCAGGGGAAGGGCCCAGCCACCCACCCCCATCCACCCCACACTACACTCCTTTTATAGGGTACCACAGTTGTGACATTTCCTGTGGCAAAGCAGGAAGGGGCGGATCAGTGGGGCATCCACAGGTGAGCTCATTTACAGGGGCACTAGTAATTTAACTTGTTATAAGAACTTATACAAAGACAAAACACAAAATCAAACCATTACTTGCATTTTCTTCCTTCTAATTACTCTGACCAGGTTATAAACCCAGCAACTTATCTGGAATGGATATCATTAACTGCAGGTACTGTGGAACACTTTTCAGAAGGACAGTCTTATAGGATTTAGGACACTGTCCTACATGCTGGGCCATTGGAGATCTTAGGGCTCAGCTCCAGGCAGCATGGGCAGAGATTGTGTGCCTCAAATTTCATATTTAAGAGGAAATACATTATAATAACCACCCGCCATTTCCCCAACATCCAACAGAAGAACCTCGACCGCAGAGGGTAGTTGGTCCAGGAGGTTGGCAGATGGTTAGAAGGGGAAAATCAGGTGCCCCATCACTCTGTGCTCTCAACATATTACCTCCAAAACCATATAAACACTACAAACAGGTATCTGCCTCTATCTCTGAAATCAAACAAAGGGCAGAGGACACTGCAGAGCAGGACACTGCAGCACAGGAGTTAGCTACAAAAACTCACCCAAATCAGGAACCAAAACAAAAAAGCAAAAAAATCAAAAACTTCTGATCATAGGAGACTCCATGATTCGAGGGAGTTGATACCATCTCCAGCCAGGGGTAATGGTCAGATGTCTCCCAGGTACATCAGCGTGGAGAGACACTGACCGCATTGCTAAAATTGTTCACAAAGCAGGAGAAAACATTGACATCCTGGTACACATAGGGACAAATGATCTCACCAGCCGGTCAGTTGTGGAGACCAAGGAACACCTGACCAGGCTGGGTGAGAAACTATCATCCATTTCGTCCGACATCTCCTTCTCTGAGATCCTGCCAGTCTGAGAGAGGCGAGCAGATGGAGAGAAGGTCAGAGAAGGGGAGATAGGGGAGCTAAACATGTGGCTCAAGGGCTGGTGCTAGGAAAAAGGACACAGATTTGTAGGGAACTGGCAACAGTTCTGGGAGCGAAAGTTCTTTAAATTTGATGGACTGCATCTGACTAAGGAGGGAGTTAGTGCATTGGGGCAGAAGTTTGACATCTTTGCAGAATATTTAAACTAGTAAATGGGGAGTGGTGTGCAGCACCCCATATGTCGAATGGGAAGAACACCCTTCCCCCCTCAGCTAGTGGTCAAACAGGGATTCAGCATGTTTGCAGTTCATTTGCATCACCAGGTAAGAAAAAAGGTCCGTCTCCCCATACAATGCACAGGAGAAATGCCAAACCTCACCCAACAACTAACACACCAAAATCTGCCCAATGTAAAATCATGTACACAAATGCTCACAGCCTGGGAAATAAGATCCCAGACCTGCAGGCAATAATGTCAGAGGCTAAACTGGACATAGTAGCAATTAGTGAGATGTGGTTTACCAATAACCACACTTGGGAGACTTCAGTACCTGGCTATGTACTGTCCAGAAGAGACCGAGGTGCAAAAGGGGGGTGGAGTGGCCCTGTATGTCAATGAAAATATCAAAGCTACAGAAATTCAGAATACACATAAGGAGCCAGAAGAACTGTGGGTCACCCTGGAAACAGGAAATGGGACAGCCATAAGAACTGGGGTTGTCTACAGGCCCCCAGACCAGGGGGAGGACATAGACACATTACTGTTAGAAGATATACAAAACATGACAGCTAAAGGCGAGGTTCTGATAATGGGATACTTCAACATGCCAGATACAGATTGGTCAATACCAGCAGGAACATCTGCCAGAACTAGACACATAATGGATTCCCTGCAGGGGGAGGGCCTCAAACAACTGGTACAGCAACCCACAAGAGACAGGGCTATCCTAGATCTAGTACTGACTAACAGGGAAGGGATCACAGATCTCCAGATAGAAGGTCACCTGGGGGCCAGTGACCATCACATGGTATGGTTCAATTTGGCCACTACATCTAAATCATCCCATTCCAAGGCAAAAATATGGGACTTCAGAGGAGCTGACTTTGATAAGATGGCCAACAGAGTTAAGCTAGCCCTGGCAAAAAGAAACACAGGTGAGGGAGTACAGGCAAAGTGGGCAAGCATTAAGGATGCAATACTTGAAGCAACATCCCATTGTGTTAGACAGAAAAGGAAGTGCAAAAGAAGAAGGAAACCACTTTGGTTCTCAAATACAGTAGCAGAAAAGGTCAGAGCAAAAGCTGGCTCAGGAAATATAAGGAACACAGCGGGATGAAGATAGGAGGCATACCAAACTGCCCTAAGGGAAGCAGGGAAGGCAGTAAGGCAGGCAAAGTCCCAAACTGAGAAAACACTAGCACGCACAGTAAAGAGAAGGTGACAAGACTTTCTATAGATACATTAGTGAAAGGAGAAAGTCCAGAGGGTGTACTTCACAAAAGAAGGGGTCCTACAAGAGCTCGCTAAGCTCAGGGTGGACAAGGCAATGGGACCTGATGGCATACATCCCAGGGTACTTAAGGAGCTAAGGGTGGAACTAGCAGAGCCATTAGCAGAACTGTTTAGTGAGTCTCTGAGCACAGGACAGGTCCCAGAAGACTGGAGAAGGGCTCATGTGATCCCGCTCCACAAGAGTGGTAGCAGGGTGGAGGCAGGGAACTACAGACCAGTCAGTCTTACCTCAGTAGTGGGCAAGATTATGGAGGCACTCTATAAGGAAAGGAAAGGATAGTGGAACACCTGGAATCCATAGGGGCAGAGGATCCAAGACAGCATGGGTTTACAAAAGGAAGGTCCTGTCAAACTAATCTCATAGATTTCTTTGACTGGTTAACCACAGTGGTGGACCAAGGGGGAGCAGTTGATGTTGCCTACCTTGATTTCAATAAAGCTTTTGACACTGTTCCACATAGAAGATTGATAAATAAGCTGGGTAGGCTCGGAATGGGTCAGAAGTTGGTCAACTGGGTGGCAAACTGGTTGACGGGCAAAAAATAAGAGTGGTGGTAAATGGTATACAGTCAGAAGAGATGCAAGTCACAAGTGGGGTACCTCAGGGATCAGTCCTGGGGCCACTCCTCTTCAATATCTTCATTAGTGACATTGCAGATGGACTAGATGGTAAGGCTTGTATGTTTGCAAATGACACCAAGATCTGCAACAGAGTAGATGATCCAGATGGGGTGGGCAGAATGAGAAGAGATCCGGATAAACTAGCAAAATGGTCAGAAGAGTGGCAACTGGGATTTAATGCAAAGAAGTGCAAGATCAAGCACATAGGGAAGAGAAACCCTGAAGCCACCTATAGGCTGGGAGGGGAGTTGCTGGCAGTCACAAAGGAAGAAAGAGACTTGGGCATCATCATCACCAATGTCCTGAAATCATCCAAGCAGATCTCTAAAGCAGTAGGTAAGGCTAGGGGATGTTAGGGTGTATTAGTAGGGGTATCACAAGTCATAAGTGGGCGGTAATAATCCCTCTTTACAAGACACTGGTTAGGCCCCTTCTGGAGTACTGCATGCAGTACTGGAGGCCACACCTTCACAAGGACATTAACCAAATTGAGGCAGTCCAGAGAAGGGCAACCAAAATGGTGCAGGGACTGCACCAGAAGACATATGAGGACAGATTAACGGAGCTCAATATGTATACCTCCAGCAAAGGAGGAGAGAGGTGATATGATCTAAACATTCAAACACCTTAAGGGCATTAACAAGGTGAAAGAGTCTAACATGTTTAAATATAAGAAAATAGCAGGACAAGAGGACACAGCATGAGATTAGAGGGAGGCTGATTAAGGGGAATGTGAGGAAATTCTTTTTCACAGAAAGAGTGGTGGATGCATGGAACGGCCTACCTCAGGAAGTGGTGGCTATGAATACAGTGCAGGGCTTCAAACAGGCATGGGATAGGCATAAGGGAGCAATACAGATGAGTATGAATAGATAGGCCACTGACAGAGCAAAGGCCAATGGCACATTTATAAGGTAGAAAAAAAAATGGGCAGACTGGATGGGCCTTGCGGTCCTTATCTGCCGTCAGCCTCTATGTTTCTATGTTACTTGTTGTATTATGTTACTTTGTGTACTGTTAACGTAGTTTATACATTTTTGTAATGACTCTATAGCCAGACAATAAAGAGAAAAACTAACAGTTCAACTGCTCCGTTCATGTTTGAGCAGCAACTAACTAACTTCTGTTCCTGCAGGCTGACCTAATCACTAAGAACCAGCATCAGCACTACTGCTTAGCCTTCGCTTATCTTTTAACAGCATCCCTATGCGATATTACACTGTTATAAGGCTTGACCACAAACAGTCCTGTGACAATTTTCAGGCAGAATAAAGAAAGGTATTCTGCTTAAAAAAAAGGAAGGGTTTACAGGATATTTATTTATTTATTTGTTTCATTCTTGGATTAGAAAATACCTTTGAGCGCACAGCAACTCATTTGCAAAGGTTCCACGTCATTTTGGGAGGGGATAACAATACAGTCAAAGGAGAAAAAACAACTTAATGTACAGCGTACAGCAATAAATAGAATAATAGATAGGTTCTGGTATATTACAAGGTAGTAATTCCATCGAGAGGTTCTGGGGACACAGAGAACCTCGAGAGCGAAGCTCGAGAGGTTTCATGTGTCCCCAGAACCTCGAGATGGAATTACTACCTTGTTATGCCAGAACCTATTTGTTATTTTTAATATATGGATACGAGGTGAATTGACTCACCTCCGTTTAAACAGTGGAGTCAGCGGGTCCATGTGAGTGCTGGCAGGGTTCCCCAGTGCTGTGTGGATGACCGGTGCTGTGAGATTCATTTACCGCTGCTTTTTTTTTTTAACTGTTTGTCGGCAGCGGTATCGGGCGAGCAGAGGAGCTCAAAATTTTTTTTAAAAAGTGAAAAAAACAGTTGTAGCGGCTGTTGACCGTTCACTCGCTAAGCGGCGACAAGCCGCCATGTTTTCCTACCGCTGTGCTCCACAGAGCAAAAGCGGCCAATCAGAGGGCACGCTTTGTAAAACGTCGGAGATACAGATGCGCATGTGCTCTTCAGCTTTCTTGATAATACTTTCAATCGGGTGCCGAACGATACTATTACAGCACCTGAACGATAGTATTATCACTTACCAACAGTAGTATTATCGCTCCAGGAGTGATGGTATTACAAGGATTTTTTTGTATGCTTTTCAACCATGTTATTTTCACAATCCATATATTAAAAAGCTATAATACATAGGTTACATCATTATTAGCGTTCTGTGTACAGTAGTGGAAACAGGAGAGTCATATGAGAAGGAGATAGCAAGGGCATCTAGAGGTTCAATGCTGAAATTAGCAGTAGATCAGTAAAAGGGGAAAATGGATTGCAGCCAGGAAGCATTGTCAACATGTAAGGAGAGGTAGGAAGGGGTAGAAGGGTTAAGGGGAAAAGGGAGGCAGACACCAGGGGAGGATAGGGTGTCCAGCGGGTATGTAGGGTGTGTTGGTGGGGGGTAGATAAGGAGTAGGAAGGAGGGAGGAAGAGTTGTAGGGAAAACGAGGCAGACAGAGGCATCGAAGGTGAGTATTGAGGACAGACTGAGAGGGTGTAGGGTGTGGAGGATGGGTGAGTGGGTGGGAGAGGGGTAGTGAAGGGGGAGGAGGAGGAAGGCAGCCAGGGGCCTTGTCATTGATGCACATAACAGTTGGTGGGGTGTAGGTAAGGAGTAGGAAGGAGGGAGGGAGGGAGGAAGCAGGCTGGAAAATGAAGCAGACAGAGGCATCGAAGGTGAGTATTAAGGACAGACTGAGAGGGTGTAGGCAACCAGGGGCCTTGTCATAGATGCACGTAACTGCTGAGGGGCCAATGGAGGGCAAGTAGCATGATTATTTGAAGCAGCCACACGCGCTTTCATTCATGATGTGCTGCCGCAGGTGATGCTTAAACTGGGTAAGATGAGGTATGTTAATCAGCTTGCAGCACAGACCATTTATCCAGTTAGGGGCTCTGGAGAGGAAGGATCGCTGGCACTGGGTAGTCCGCGCCCTTGGCACTAGAAAAAGTTCAGTGTCAGAGGTTTGAGTGTGGTGAGACTTGAGAGATTTCGATAAGAGATTGGCAGTTCCTTGGTAATACTCAGTAAGTTAAGACAAAGTAGCCCATTTAATTGTCTCCCACTCCTAGTGGGGTTAACAGCCTATCTGGTTATGGATAAGAAAATCATCTAATCTATACTTAAATTGCTCAAAGCAGGGTGCCAGCACTATGTCACTTGGTAGAGAATTCCATAATTTTGTAGATCTAATAGTAAAAAAGTTTGATCTTTTAACTGTTTTGACCTTAGGAGCATGTAATCGTCTTGTATGGGATCTCACTTCCTTTGTTAATATGTTTTTACTTTTTATCCTACATAACCCCATCAAAATAGGATTCTGGCTGGCCCAGTGGTGCTAAGGGTTGAGGCGCAGGATGCCACACCTCACACGACGCCAGCGACCCAGGTTCGGGAATGGACTCAGGGTTGTCGGGGACCAGCAGGGGGATGGAGGATTGAGCGTCCCAATGGATGCTCTCCTCCTCCAGGGGTGAGGTACTGGGGGTGTCTCGCACACCCCAATGTTCTTGGGGGCCAGTGGAAGCATGGGCTTACAGGGACAATGGTGGATCTCCAGAGCCGGGATGGGGAGGACGCCATGGGTGCTTGGCACCGGCGTGCATCAGCATGTCATCTGCCTGGACATACGTCCTTCACGCCAGCATCCTTGGGGGTTAAAGGGAGAAAATGGGGAGAAAAATCATATACACCCCAGCCCCTGAGCATAATGAAGCTGGGGTAGGGACAGCCTTGAATAGCCCAGGTGGACGGAGTAGGAGGGGGTACGAGGCCTCCTCCAAAAGTCGTGGGAGCTGGACAAGTTAAAAAAAAAATAATAGGATTCTGCAAAATCTTGTAGGTCAGAAGTAAAACTTCCCTTTTCTTCTAGTCTTCAGGGTAAACTTATGGTAGGACTCCAAGCAGCACTTGCTTAGCAAGTATGCACGATTGGTACTTGATCCAGTCTTGTAGTTTGAGCCACCCAGTTTGGGCGTATAGATCACATGTGTGGGTGTGGGGATCAGCACCAGTGATAAGTCTACAGGCTTTATTTAGTGTAGTATTTAACCTTTTGAGAGATGTGGGTGAGGCAGCACCATATACTACCAGACCATAGTCAATAGTGGATAGTATCGAGCTATGGATGGCGAGTTTAAGTGCTTCTGGGGTCAGACTCCTTCTGGGACTGAAAAGCAGACCTAGCTTTGCATTAACTTTCTTGGCAACATTTTCAGTGTGTGGTACTTAGGTGAGGTGATTGTCCAGGGTAACTCCAAGGTATTTGAAATGTTGAATTTGGTCAAACGGGGCTCCTTGGTTATTTTTGACTGTCAGGGCATGTGACCTGTGTTTATGGTGAAAGGTTGAGAACAGCAGAAGTTTCATTTTTTTTGTAGTTTAGGATGAGTTTGTGCAATTGGAACCATTTTTCAATTTTCAGGAATCCATGCAGTAGGTTGTCTTCAAGCATGGTAGAATCTGAGTGACTTGCAAAGATGACAGCGTCATCTGTGTATGGGAGGGTCCATAATTGACATGCATTTGGCAAGTTGTTAAGGAAGATACTAAACAGTAAGGGGCCTAGAATGGACCGTTGGGGTGCACCTGATCTGACAGAGTGCAGCTCCGAGATGGTATTTGATATCTTAACCCTCTGTGACCTGTCGGTGAGGTAGCTTCCAAACCACTTCAGTGTATTTGGTGAGAGACCAGTTGTTGCGAGCTGACCAAGGAGGAGTTTGTGATTCATGGTGTCAAAGGTCTTCGTGAGGTCTACAAACACCGCCCTTACCAGGCTGCTTTTATCGAATGACTGTTGAATGAAGCAGGTAAATTCTAGCAAAGCTGTGGTCGTGCTATGTTTTTTTCTGAAGCCATGCTGTTGAGGGCATTGAAGGGAGTAGTTATCAAGATAGTCCTCAAGCTGGTCGGTGACTATGCGTTCCAGTACCTTTGATAGTGGGGGCAGGATGGCTATTGGCTTGTAGTTGTTGTGTTGAGTGCGATCACCCGACTTATACACAGGCGTGACCAGCGCAGTTTTCCAGACTTTGGGGAACTGGGATAGAGTGAGGGATAGGTTGAATATTTTGGTTAATTTTCAGGACAACTTCTTCTAGGGTAAGGGCAATAAGTTGACTGGGGACTGGATATGCATACAAAAGCAAAAACACAGATTCAGTAACAGGCAACATTTTTTTTTTACAGTTGAATAGAAGAAACTGTCCAAAGCTGAACTGATTTATCTTGTATTTAAACAGTATTATTCTCTATAGTACTGCAATGTTTGAGTTCTTCAATGTTTGAGTTTATCAAAATAAAAAGTATATTGTTTTTGCTGCAAGTATGACTACATCTCTCTCTTCAGTTATGTGATTAAATTGGAAGAGGGCTGATAATACATAAAGAATGACCTCACCTTTTTTCTAGTTAGTTTAAAAAAAACAGGATAGCTCAGGAAATGTACTGATAAAACATAATTTGTACCCACAACTAGGTTTAGAGTTGACAAATTCTCTGTTCAGTGTTTAATTTCTCGTTTTACTTTATAACAGTTGGCATTGACATGAAAACGAGATCAATGTCCATTAGACTTTGTCTGCTCTGCCTGCTTGTCTACACCTGACATCATAGTGCTTAGTTTATGACATCAGCAGAAAGAGGCAGGCAGCTGGAGCTAGAAGATAAGTACTTTCTCTGTGCTATTTGTTTTCTTATAAGATTGAGGTAGCATTTTATGAGATGGCAATGTGCGCTGTGTGATTTAAACAGTGTAACTTCAAAACAAATGATTTTGTCTTGGCTGGGAGGAGGGGGGCATTTAACTGAGGGAGGGAGAAGTTGGGAAATACACAGGAGGGGAGGGGTGGCCACGTGACTCGGACCAGCCAATAGCAGGGCTGGGATCCAATTATATTTCAAAGGGGACCAAGTGACCACAAAGCTTGAGTGCCATGAAGCAGGAGTGTAGCAGGGTGTCAGCAGGGAGGTCAGCAGGCAGCGGGCCATGCTGGTAGACAGGGAAGAGCCTAACTGGGAGAGCCACATATTTCCTGTATGGACATGGAGAGTCCAAGGTGGGGGAAGGGTTCCATGGAGTGGGGTAGGACCAGGTTAAGGGAGGAGAGGAGAGGATGAACAGGAGCAGTCAAATAGGGCAGGAGATGGGAAGGGTTGTATGTCAAAGATGGAGCAGCCATATTCCTGGAGTGACTTTGAGGTTAAGGCTGTAGGTGTGTTGGCAGGTGGGCCAGCTCAGGCAGGAAATAGGGTGGTTGAGGAGGGAACTGTAGGCATGGAAGAGACAGAATAGGGGGAAACACGGCCAGGAGGGGAAGCTAATGAGGCATCCAAAAGAGCTCAAAACTGGAAAAAATAAGGGGAAACTAGGTGGGACAGCAGGAATGCCACATAAGCGGGTGCAGCCAAGAGAAGGAAGTGATGACTAGTGGAGGGTCAGGCATAGGGGCATGACTAAAACTGGGTCAGAGCAAAGATAGCAGCATGTGGGAAGGGGACTGGACTCATTCAAGGAAAGGAGATTAGCACCACAAACAGATTCTGAGCATTGGCTACTCTTGAAGACCAGGTAGCAGAGAGGAGGGAAGTTACAGTGAAGGAGCAGGGAGAGGATTCTACAGGGGAAAAGTTACACAGGGGGAAGGCAGTAGGCAGTACATCAAAAAGACACAGCGGCGGAGTGGGGGTCAGCGAGGTGATAGTGATGCAGTCTCCCTGGAGGGAATTAAGGAGACAGGAGGATGGGGGAAGCAGCAGGCAGCCCGGGGAAGGCTAAGGATAGGGAGAGGAGGGGAGTCAGAGTGGGGGAAGGCCACATTTCAGGGAAGACACAGGGAAGTAATAGCAGAGGAGGTGGTAGCATGGTGAATGGAGCAATAAATAAGTGCAATGGGAGGTTCCACAGATGGAAAATAGTTCAGAGGTGGAGGTCAGTACCCGGTCATATTTGACGAGGGAGGACAGGGCAAAGGTTGGGAGGCAAAGGAGGTGGGACAGGGGGGATGAGAGGGCCTCGTAAGTTGGGGGGCAGGGGAGTGAAAGGCGACAACAGGGTGAGCAGGATAACCATCAGAGAGTCATAATTTTAGGGGATTCTATACCTAAGGGTATAAGATGGGGTGGAAGGGGTGCCAGAAAAAGTAATATATGGGTTGAATGCATGCCAGGCATGACAGCGGTAGAGTGGGACAGCATATGGGCAGATATGTGGGGAAGGTGGAAGGGAAGCTGCACATTGTGGTGCACCTGGGAACAAATGATCTGGAAGGGAGAAGGATAGAGGAGGTACAAGACAGCTTCAGGGAAGTGGGAAAATTATGCAGCAAAGCGGGAACAACTGTAGCCTTCTCAGAAGTTCTGCCAGTGCCAAGGGCTAGTACAGACAGGAAAAGAAGAATTAGTAACCAACAAGTGGCTGAGGGAATGGTGTGGGACCAAGGCGTACGGACTGCTGGGGGACTGGGGTAGCACATGGGATAACACAGATCTTTATGCAGGGGATAGGTTACACCTCAGCAGGGTGGGGTCACAGGTGTTGAAGCAGAAGCTGGGGGATTTCATCAACAAGAGGTACCATTTAAATTAGGTAAGGGGGAGGCACTGGAGCTGGGAATCACCAGAAGAGGGGGTCCCATGGACCCCCCCACCACAGGGATAGATATGACCTTAGGCGAAATAGGGGTTGAAGTGAAGAGTAAGGAAGCAGGAAGGATAGGAGCAGCATGGAGGAATGGTTTCACTAAATGCTAGGAGCCTGGGGAACAAGCTGGCAGAATTACAGGCTTTGATGGCAGAGGGGGAATTGGACATAGTTGCCATTACTGAGACATGGGCAACCAGGCACCATGACTGGGACCTAACCCAAGATAAAGGGAAGGCTGGGGGCGGTTGCCATTTAGTAAAGGAAGGGATCAGATGTAATAGGGAGGAAGGGGAGGAGGGCAGGTCATAAGTAATCTGGCTACAACTACACAGCCAGACAGGGACCAAGATCTGTCTGGGGGTTGTTTATAGACCTCTGGCCCAGAAGGAGGACATTGACAGGGAACGGGGGGAGCAGATAAAGAGGCATAGTGACAATGAAGCACAGTGGTGGTGGGTGATTTTAATCTACTGGGGGTGGATTGGAGCATCCCAGCAACCACTTGCACCAGGGAGTAGATCCTCCTGGAAGCACTCCAGGATGACTTCCTTACCCAGAGGGTAATGGAGCCAACGAGGGAGGGGAATATACTAGACCTGGTACTGGAAGATGGTGAACAGGTCAGGGATGTAAGGATGGAGGAACCTCTAGCAAGCAGTGACCACCGCATAGTGTGGTTCTTGATCAATCAGGGTAGGGAAGTAGCCACTACAAAAAGTAGGGTCCTGGACTTTAAAAGGGAGGACTTTGGCAGGATGGGACGCATACTGGAAAGTCATATGGCAAACATCCACCCAGAAATGGACACGGACCAAAATTGGGCAGTCATCAAGGCAGGACTGGCTGAAGCCACTAAAACTTGTGTCAAGAGCCAGAGCAAGAAAGCCAGGACCAAGAGACCAAGTTGGATGAGTAGAGAGGTTGTGGAGAAGGTGAGGGAAAAGAGGAATGCATTTTGGATGTACAAGAGATCCAACAGGGAAAAGACAGAGATCAATATGTGAAGAAATCCAGAGAAGTGAGCAGAGTGGTAAGGGCAGCAAAGGTGGCTAGGAAACGGAGGTTAGCACAGGGGATCAAAGAAGGAGAAAAGGATTTCTTCAGATATATCAGAAAGAAGAGGAAGAGCAAGGATCAAATTGTTATGATCAGGAGGGGAATTGGGTGGGTAGAAAAGGGGGCTGAGCAGGCAGGCTCAAGCCCAGATCAAGGACCAGCAGCCCAACCACTCCCCACTGCATTGGCCGGTCGAAGCCGTAAAAGCCACAAGATACCTCCAAGCCCACTGGGGCTTCGGATCGCCGCATCAGAGCAGCCGCTGCCATGGACCCGCTGGTCTGCCAAGCCAAGTGGTAACACCAGCGGCAGGCACCCAGACTTCTCCCCGCTCCTCCGGGATCTTCTCAGTTGAAGGAGCCATCCACAAAGCTCAAGCCCAGATCGAGGACCAGCAGCCTGGCCGCTTCCCACTGCATTGGCCCGCCAAAGCCGTAAAAGCTGCAAGATACGTCCTTGGGAGCTTCAACTCCCTGAAATTCGAAAAGAGGCGCCAAGACACTGATTGGAGAAGCCCCTCCTTGTGAGCAGCACAGATTGGCATAAAAACCCAAGGGACTTTTCTTGGCTCTGTTACCCATTGCCTTCAGCACACCTTTTCTGGGGCCTGGCTAAAATTCTACTGTGGTTACAGCTCCTTTGGGGCTAACTTGCGAGGGTGTGCGCTTTCTTCCCACCGGCGCTTCATGCCAGCTCCCAACCCACCCCCAACCTCACCCACCCTGGGTGGACCTGTAGCTATATAGGATCCTTTTTGGTCAGATGACTAAGTGTCCAATTTATCATTGACTCCTTATACTGTGTCACCACTAGGGGTGGGTCTATCCTTCACTCTCTGTCAGCCTTAGGGTAACTCAGCCAAGTACACCTCCATAGCTGCATTTAGTCTCATATCTCTGGACCGCTTCTTAGTGGGGTCGCTTTGAAAACCAAACATAGCACCTACCCTTACCTTACGTCTACTCTGTTAAACCCCTCTCTCCTTTTACGCTGTGTCATAACCAGGCCAGGTATTGGTACTGCTGACTTGAAATTGGGACAGTATTTACCTACTCAGTAGGTCAAACAGGGAATTTTTTAGCCCATACATCTTTCTTCTTTAAAAAACAGCCTAGACTCATAGTGTTCTCTGGAATAGGCAGGGTAGCCTTCTAACCATGCTGCAGATCGATGGACTCACACTGCTCCTACGTGGCAAATTAATGATACAATATCTTGTGCCTGAGGTCTTACTATTGCGTTGTGTAAATGAGATCTCGTTATCCTTCCCATGCAGACAGAACCATAATTCTCATGTGGATGGGGATTTCAGGTTCTCCAGCCTGTTAGTTTCTAAGTGCTGGCCTGTAGCTACTTGGCAATATCTTTTCTACAAAAAAGTATGTACTTACTGCATGCATTGTGCCCTCGGTAAACTGAGCAGGAAGCATTATTTGCCCCTTACTTATTACGTTGTAAGGGTTACATTCCTATCATTTCTAGAGTTTATGCTATCAGGCAATTTTGAACCTAATCCAGGCCCTCCCGACTGCGTCACTGCAGCTGACCTAACTGGATGAACAAAAAAGGAACTTCTCACAGCCCACATGAACATTAGAAGACTAATGTGCCACATGGCCAAACTGGAAGCATGGATCAAAGTCTATGAACCTGACATACTCTGTCTTACAGAAACATGGCTGAAACCATGAATAAATGACTCTCTGTGCAGCATACCGAATTACTCTCATCCGACGAGACACACCAGGAACAAAGCATGGCGGTGGTGTTGCACTTTTCCACAAGAACCACCTTAGCATCACAACTGTCCCTGCCTGGGACCCACCCACATTATGTGAATCCATTCATGCCATAGTCTGACTTGGGGCAAAGAAATTACACAAAGTCTGCATCTATAACCTGCCATCCGGGGATGTGGCTGGACTTCAGGACCTGCTAAACCAAACATCACAGTCTGTCAACCTAAATGAGGCCTTAATTCTTGGGGATGTAAACCTAAACTGGTTACGACCCTCTCACAGTGCCCTCATGTCTTCAGCGCACACCTTTAACCATTACCAACTTAGAGCTGATCACATGAGAATGTTAACTCCATCCAAACCAGGTACCCTTACAGATTGGCTACTTACAAATCGCCTTGAGCATGTGACCAAGTCAGGTATCTTGGCAGACACAATAACTGACCACTCTCCAATATTCTGTATATGGACCTCGGGTGCCCCACCATCTCCCCCACCCCGCTTTGTCACCTTTTCAAACTTTGCAGGCATGGACGAAAATGCTTTCCTTCACGATGTTTCCATCACAGACTGGTCTGAAGTCTACCATGCTCAAAAAGTAGAGGATGCCTTACTTGTTTTCCTAGAAAAATTCAGTGCTGTCCAGAGTAGGCGTGCTCCTAAGGTCAAAAGGAGGGTCAGAGGAAACCAAACTTGGTGGCTCTATGAAGACCTGCTTGCTGAGCTACAGCTCAGGGATAAACTTTGGAAGCACTATAAACGTACTGGCTTGCTTACTGATCTCATTACTTAAAAGACACACAGAAATTCTTGTAAAAAATGCATAAGACAAGCCAAAAGTAAGTACTGCCAGAACCTGCTATCCAACTCAGCCCATGACCCTTGGAAATTCTGGGCCCATGTAAAAACTTTCCTTGGTGCATCTCAATCTATGACCCCTTCAGAGATGATTCTCGACAGAGCTCACTGTAATGACTCTTATACAATTGCGAATGCCTTCAATAGGATGTTCTCTGATCTCTCGCCTTACACCTCTTCCTTCCCACCGGCACCCACCATATCTCAGCCCCCTAATTCTAGCAAACCTCTGGACCCCCCCCCCACACATCTTCCAATGGGTCTCCTCTGTCCTGGACTTTCTACTTCAAGGCTATTACCAGTCCACAGGTCCTCAAACTGCTAAAAACTATCTCTGACAACACTAGCCCAGGGTCCGACTCACTTGAACCCCGCTTATTGAAGCTGGCCGTTCATCTCACTGCCTCTCCACTGGCCAAAATCTACATGCTATCCCTTTCCTGTGGTGTTGTGCCAGACCTCTGGAAGATTTCTAGGGTAACTTTGATATTTAAAAAGGGGGATAAGAAGGATATCTCAAATTACAGGCCAATAGCGATTCTCTCAGTCTTGAGCAAATTACTGGAGAAGCGTGTTGCCACCCAAACTCTGGACTTCATTGCAACCTCAAATCTTCTCTCTGATGTGCAACACGGTTTCAGGAAGAATCATAGCACGGTAACGGCACTGGCAAAATTCACCTCAGATACTCTCTCTAACATGGACGCTGGGCGATTAACAGGGGCCGTCTTCATTGACCTCACTAAGGCCTTTGATCTTGTGGATCACTCCCTACTCCTGTCTACCCTTCAAAACGTGTGCTTCTCTACTCCAGTTGTGAATTGGTATAGGAGCTATTTATCTGGTAGGACCCAAACAGTGAAATTCAACTCTGCAGTATCTGACAACACTGCAATCAACGTTGGTTTCCCAAGGGATCTATTTTGGGACCACTTCTATTCTCCCTCTTTATCAACAATATTCCGGACGACATCTCAACCTGCTCCTCTCTTCTCTATGCAGATGACCTTGTCATCTATACCAGCTCCACTAACACTGACTACCTCAACTCGTCTCTGACCACTGATTTCAGGAGCATTCAAAGCTGGCTATGCAACCATAGACTGGTTCTAAATGCACACAAAATGAAAGCCATGCTCCTGGGCTGTGCCCCTAAACTTAGAACTTGTCCCTCACCCTTGATGGTCCATGACCTTGAGGGGAACCAACTAGAGTCTGTCACATCTTTCAGGTATCTTGGGGTTATACTTGACCAATCTCTAGATCTAAGCCTCCACATTCAATCAACCTGCAAAACAGTAAATAGTAAACTGGGTGTTGCCTACAAAACTAGTTACATGCTAAGCTCCTTCTGCTAAGCTGGCCATTGCCAGGGGGATCCTGCTCCCCATCCTGACATACTGTGCTCTTATCCTTACGGCTGCCCATAAATCATCGCTACTGAAATGGGACGTCACCTATAACAATATCTGTAGATATGCATCATCGTCCCCTCGGCTTAAACATTGATGGTGGCTTTATAGTGACCTAGGATGGCTCTCCCCCTCTGCATCCAGACAATACTATCTTGGCTCTCTATCTGACTCCATAATCAGGCTGCAAACCCTGGCCTCACTGGCAATGCTATTAAGTCCCATCACCTCATACCGAGGACTGAGGTCAGTTGATAAATCACTACTGAGGGTATGCAGGTGTCACACCTCCAAAGGTACTGTGGCATTCTAATATGCTGCCCCTCTGATTTGGAATGCTCTGCCCCTGGAATTAAGACAATCTGCATCCCACTATCACTTTAAAAGTGGGCTATGATGTTACCTGTCACTGACTGAACATTGTACCTGTTTCGACCCTACCTGACCTGACGGGTGGTCCGCCTGCCCCTCGTCATGACCACTGTACGATCTAAATCTCCTGCTTCTTGTAACCCCCACACTCATCTCTCTCTCTCGTCTCCCCATTCCTCTTATCTTACACTACCCATGGCTTCAAGGACCCCTCCTACTATTCCCACACCCCCTAATCAACTCCCCTCTTTCACTTACAGTATCTTTCTGCTACTGCCCCTCCCAGTCTCTTACTCAATTTAAATTCATAAGGTACTTCTCTAAGCAAACTTGTACCCTTTTGTGATGACACATGCACAAAGCACTTTTTCTCATTGGAGCCTGATCTCTTCCTGTTATGACTCATTCTACTACATGTTTAGTTGACTGTATTATCCTACATGGTGTTTTATATCCCATAGTTAATGCCTACTTATAATACTGTTGACTGTACTAGTGCCTGTTCCCTTCTTGTTATGACTTGTTCCATTATATGTTTAGTTGACTGTATTATCATTGCTATTGTTGCATGTAATACTGGCTCTTGTTTTGTTAGCCAAGTTACTGTTATCTGTGTCTACATGGCTAAAAATAAGCTATATTGTTTTGCTGTCATGCTCTTTACTGTTATCTTTGTCTACATCGCTAAAAATAAGCTATATTGTACTGCTGTCATGCACTTCTGAAATGCTTTTCTGTATGTTTTGCCTTGTACTCTCCCGGGCCATGCCTGAAAATAGTCATTTGTTGGCTAGTGCACTTGCCCGGTAAACAAAAACTAAATAAAAAAGTACTTAATGAATACTTCTGTGCAGTGTTTACCAAGGAGAGAAATGGGCCCATACCTGAGAAGAAGGGAGAGGGTAGAGGAGAAGTAACCACAGATGGGGAAATCACAGTGGAAAGGGTGAGAGAGGGCCTTAAGTCCCTGAAGGTGGACAAGGCACCTGGCCCAGACGGAGTCCACCCCAGGGTGCTGAGAGAATTGGCCGAGGTCCTGGCAGGGCCATTGGCACCTCCTGACAAAGGGATAGCATTGCCCTGAAGCGCCGAGGCTGGAATGGATTTTGAAACCTTGACATAATTTGTATTTAATTTGTATTTGAAACACAGTATTAATCCACGTTGCTTACAATTGTAAGTAACCTTTCACAACTTTTTGTATGAATAAATATTCTCCCTGAATTTTCCTGGAGTGCTGGATTTTTTTTTATTTTTGTGCTATATATTTTTCCAGCACCCGCTATGTCCTGGAGCACAGCCTGCATTTGTTTATACCTACAGGACCATTGGCAGACCTGTTCAATACCTCATGTGGTACCTCTCCATAAGAGTGGGCCCAAGAATGAATCAGGGAATTACAGACCGGTGAGCCTTACTGCAATTGTGGGAAAACTGATGGAGACAATCCTCAAGGAAAGACTGGTGCAATTTCTTGAGGATAACAATCTCCAAGACAGCAAACAGCACGGGTTTGTCTTGGGCAGATCCTGCCAGATGAACCTGGTCGATTTTTACAACTAGGTTATGAGGGTACTGGACAGGAGACATGCAATGGATGTCCTCTACCTGGATTTCAGCTAGGCCTTTGACTTGGTGCCACACGGTAGGCTGACCTGCAAGTTAAAGAGTCTGGAAGCAGGGAGAAAACTGGTCATATGGGTCAAGAACTGGCTGGAGGATAGACAGCAGAAGGTTCTAGTGGGGGGAGGGAGGTATTTGAACCCAGGGCAGTAACAAGTGGTGTACTACGGGGCTCGGTGCTGGGACTGGTTCTGTTTTACATTTTCATAGCTGACATTGCAGTAGGGATTAAGAGCAAGATCAGTCTCTTCACAGATGACACAAAGATTTGTGCAAAGATAGATGGGGGGAGGGAACAAAAGTACTTCAGGAGGATTTGGCAAAACTGGAGGAATGATCTCACACTTGGCAGCTTGGTTTCAATGCCAAGAAGTGCAAAGTCATGTATTTAGGAGGCAAGAACCCAGGACAGAATTACTGGCCGGAGGGTGTCCCGTTAACAAAATCCAAGGAGGAGAAGGATCTGGGAGTGCTGATAACTAGGGAGATGAACCACTCTGCTCAGTGCAGGAAGGCAGCAGCAAAGGCAAAGGCAAACAGGATGCTAGGGTGCATAGCAAGGGAGATTACTTCTCGGAGTGGGGAGGTTATCTTGCCCCTGTGCAGGTCCCTGGTGAGACCACAACTACTGTAGAGTACTACATGCAATTCTGGCACCCCTACTTGAAAATGGACATCAAACGACTGGAGTGGGTAAGCACAGGGCAATAAAAATGATCCTGGAGTTGGGGACAGACCATATGATGAGAGACTGAGAGAGCTCAATATACGAACTTATGAACATACGAATGTGCCAGCAGAAACAGACAAACCTGGTCTATCTAAGTCTGCTCGAGTGTGCAGCCAACACCCCTGGTTTGCAGCTGCCCCACCTCCCCTCCCTTTGTCATCCCACTGCCACTCCCCACCTCCCCCACCCTCACTCTCCCCTGTTCCCTGTCCCATGCCTTTTTGAAGCTGTTCACAGATTTACATGATACCACCCATTCTGGTAGGGCATTCCATTTTGCTACCACCCTTTCTGTGAAATAGTGTCTCCTCATTTCCTTCCTAAATCTTCCCCTCTATTCTTAGCCCATGCCCCTGGTGACTCTCCCTGCCTTAAAGATCTTATCTGCCCCATCCTTACTGATTCCCCTCAGATACTTGAATGTCTCTATCATGTCCCCCATCCCTTCTATCCTCCACAGTGTACATATTCTGATGTCCCAGCCTGCTGTCATAGTCTCTCCCCTCCATTCCACATATCATCTTTGTTGCCGTCCCCTGCACCTCCTCCAATAGCCTGATATCCCGCTTTAGGTATGGCCTCCAAAACTGCACACAATACTCTAAGTGCAGCCTTACCAGTGACCTGTAGAGGGGCAAGATCACCTCTCTTTGCCTGGATGAAAACCCCCTCGCTATGCATCCCAGCATTTTGTTCACTTTTGCAGCCGCTCTCCTGCACTGGGCAGTGCTGTTCATGGTCCCTGTTATCATTATCCTTAGGTCCTTCTCCTCCTCAGTGATCCCCAGCTTAACCCCCTCAGCCAGTATTCTCTCCTTGGGTTCTTCACCCCAAAGTGCATAACCTTACACTTCTTTGCATTGAACCCCAGCTGCCACCTCTCTGATCACTCCTCTAGCTTGCATAGGTCCCCCTGCAGCTGCTTCCATCCCTCCTCTCCATCCACCACTGCTCCGATTTTAGTGTCGTCAGCGAACAGACTTACCTTGCTCACCACGCCATGTGCAATGTCTGATATGAAGATCCCAAACAATACTGGCCCCAACATTGAGCCCTGTGGCACCCCACTCATCATCAGCCTTGGAGTTGAGAGCTTCCTTCTCAACACCACCCATTGCATCCTGCCACTCAGCCAGCTTGTAATCCAGTTCATCATTTTTGCCCCTACCCCTACACCAGTTAGCTTCCCCAAAGCCACCCAAGAAGCTAGAATTGAAGAGCCTTGCTGAAGTCCAAGTAAAGAACATCCACTACATGACCTGTCAGGAGGTCTAAACCTCACTCTCAGGTTCTTGGCAATAATGGGCATGCAAGGAATCACAGACATGCTGCATAAGAGTAATAAAGATTGTTTATTACTACCAAAAGGATAATCACAGTTGCCCTAAGCAGTTCTTACCAATATGAACTGGGAACCAATGCTAAGCATTCCCTGTACCTCGAGGATTCTCCGTGTCTCTTGGGGTCTCCGAGGTAGAAGACGTAATGTCTTACATTATATACCTATGATAATTACCATAGTTACCGTAAGATAGAAACATTTCTAATTACAGAGATGAGACCTATTGGCTAAATTAGAGGTGGCTCCTCAGTCCAAGATAACATTATACAATTATGTAGTAGTCATCACTTCATAAAGACAAAGGAGTACAGTCTGCATATGGCAGTGGAATAATACAAATCATCAGAAGATGGCAATGCCGACTCATATATCATAATCATTACTAGGACACAGATGTCCTAACATCTTATAAGCAAGAAATACATACGTGTATTGGAAAGTAAAGTGTATAACAATAATGTGCATACATATCCTGACATCTACTCTTATACGGTAGATGCCCTTAGCCCTATATGTTAGTATACCATATGCCGAAGTACTAGCTGTCTACGGTGTATCTCTGGGGGTAACAATAAGGCTGCAGGGACCTCATGTAACATTCCCCCCCTTGTTGCCTCACAAGGGGCAACACAGCAAAAGTAGGGAAGTGGATAGGGAGCAGAGGTCATTAACAGACCTGACGTACGAGCCTTGTATAGGAACTCCAGCTGCTCATGGTGTTGATGCAGTGTGCGCCGTAGGCAGCAAAGCATAATAATAAAAAATATCAAAAGTGCTTGTATAATCACAAAACCTTTAAAGGTGATCTCTAACCAAGTGTTAGTAAATGCACTGTTTATATCACCATCACTAATAAGTGCAAGGATAGCTTCATTAGCTTTAAAAATATTATTGCTGATGTGGATGAGATGGGTGTCTTTCCTTTCTAAAAGTGATTTTAAAGTCAAAGTGAGGGGATAAATGTGTACATTAAAGTACAGTAAATACTCAGAATGTGTACAGATAATTAGGGTTACCATCAGTACTGTCAGCGTTCATAAGAGGGACGGGTATAATAACTGTGTGCCCAATAACTGACTTTTGATGGGGCACAAAGCAGAAGTTTGGACTATCAATAGGACATGTTTGCATTCCATAAGTATAAGTCTTATAATTTATTACAGTACAGTACTCTCCATCTGAATTATATTGCATTTTCACAGTAGGTAGTCTCCATTTTTGCAACTGTACCAGGCAAGTGTAGGTCGTCTTGGAAATCCGTGTTGACAGGCAGTGAACCTCCTCCTGATAAGACTGGTAGAGCTTGGAAGTGTCTGGAGCCGATGTTGAGTCCTGGAAGTCTGTGCCTTTGGTGCTGATGTCGTCGTCCACGGAAAAGGACCAATCTATACTGTCTGGGGAATAGCCACCTACAGGTTTAATAGCATCAGATACGTCACATCGACACAAATAAATATACCCTTTCTTCGCACAGCAGTCCATGTGCGGGGCGACCCAGGCATCCAGAAGAGAATGGTAGACCAAGAGAGTAGGTAAGTCAAGGTGTTCTCTGAAGATGTCTTCATCAAGATGCCCAATAGAGTGTACAGATGCAAGTTTATCAAATAAAGCTGTAGTAGGATCAAAACGTGGTAAAGAGACAGTAAAAGAAACAAACATGGTATCCTTAATGCAGCATTTCTTAGAAGTAAAACATGAACCAGTGTTAGGGTGTCTGGTCACAAAACCTAAATTCCTAGCTGTGGAAAGTGGAATAGTTAAAGTCTGTAGCATACACATTGCAATATAGCTGGAAGATTTGCACTGAGGACAATACCATTTAGAGCTACGTCTATTATGTGTAATATTAGGGATCCTTCCGGATTTTAGATCGTGGAAAAGATTATTGATGGTAGTGATAGTGTATGAGCCATAGGCTGAACACAATATCTCATAGGCAACGTATTGCTTATCTGCTTCTTTATTGTTCTGTACAATGAAAGCGTTAATCTTATCTTTAGAATCTGTAAACGCCTTAGCAACGTCGGACATGTTGTATACAGTGTATCTTTCTTCCTGACTAAGGCCATCCACACCATGCAATAATGGGGGTGTAATATCATTTACCAAACCAGTTTGGAATTTTTATGAATGTGATTTGATAGCAGCAATGTCGGCTTTATTCCAAATAGACATTGCTGTACCAAAAGGACCTATAACAGTGCCTGTGGCACCACTGACGTCAGAACTGTCAACTTCACATGTGTTACGTTTATGACTTTGATCATCAGGATTAGGTTTTCTCCTGAAATTACCTCTATGCTCGGTGGTATGTACCCCAGCAATACGGTCTTGAGTACGGATTTGAAAAGCTGCTAAGCTATCAAGTAATAAAGTACTATTAAACAATGAAGTGTTACTAGTGTGATACATACCAAATTCTTTCATATTCCAGTAAGTCAAACTAAGCAAAACAAGTATATGCATAAATTATAAGTTATTAATAAGTGTACCAGGTAAGACAGTGGCTGTTAGACCACTATGAGAACCAGGGGTATGTTTTGGACATTCCAAAAGCTGTTTATCAGTAGGGGGTAACACAGAGAGGTACATGGCAGCAGAGGCCATGTTCTGTACTGCACAAAATTTCCTGGCAGAGTTTTAGACAAGCAATTACAATATGAGGGATCAATTAAGGCAGTAATATTGTATAAACCAGAATGCCTAAGAGCAGTTTGGAGCAAGGACAGATAACTATTGGGGGATAATTTTGCGTTGGGCCAACTATGGAAAGTTCCCTTGGAAAGCTTGGCCACAGGGAGAATTTGTCCTTGTGACATGGTTTGCCACTCAATTTGCAGGGCAGATTTATCAGAAGCAACAACCAAGGCAGTGAGGTAGGCATCTGAACCTTCCTGGACAGTAATCCAATTGTCGGGTATACCGATGGAAACTCCCTCTGGGGTAGATGCTGGAGGATCAAGGTGAGGAAGGAGGTGCTTTACTGTGCCTTGGATGCAGGGGATAGCTCCTGAGATGAGGAGGAAATGAAACAAGATGGCCATCTTGTCAATGTATCTGAAAAGGAAAACCAAACATTAGTAAGTTAGTACTATTCCACCCAATGGGGTGAGGAAAAGTAATTATACTCCTTTATACAATTTCAGCTGGTTTGCATGTAACCACTTGTCAGTCAGTTTGTTGTTTTACATGAGTCTAACCTGATAGACTGCCGGACTGAGCTTATTGACAATGGGGTAGGGGCCTTCCCACTTACTGGAGAAGGAGTGTGTGGGATGTGCAAATCTGAGAACCATTATCTGATCTCCAACTTGCCAATCCACTTCTTGTGTGTGTTTGTCAAACTGTATTTTGGACTGTTGCTGGGCTTTGCCCATGCAGTTGGCAGCATACAAATGAGTGTGTATGAGGTTTTGTCTTGGTCTACAGACACACGGTCTGCAGTGGGGGTGTACAGGATGAACAACAGGTGCTCAGGTAATCTCATCTGTCTACCAGTCATCACCTCAAAGGGTGTCAACTGGGTGATGGCTGAGGGTGTGCCTCTGATTGCCATAAGGAGTAACGGCAATAGGGAATCACAAGTCTTGGGATTGTCCTCAATGAATTTGGAAAGCATTTGCTTAATCCGCCTGTTGGCTCTTTCTACTTGACCTGAAGATTGTAGATGGTAAGGTATGTGGAACTTCTGATGAACTCCAAGGAGTTCAAGTACTTCTTTCATCAACTCACCTGTAAAACTGGTTCCTTTGTCTGAGTCTACCTTGAGACATAGGCCCCACCTGGAGAAAATCTGTTCCACCAGGATTTTGGCAGTAGTTTTAGCAGTACATGTCTTAGTGGGGAAAGACTCAACCCACTTAGCGAAGACATCGGTTACCACAAGGGCATACTTGTTATTTCTGCTGGTATTGGTCAAGGGACCAATAAAATCAATCTGTATAACATGCTTTGTGGTAGCAGTTTGGCATTTCATTTGGTAGGGATGGGATTGTTTTGTGCACAAACAAGGCAATTATCTATGTACTGTTTGACATCTTTGGTGACACCAGGCCACCAGGCAGTGGTCTTAAGCCTTTGGAGTGTGTTTTCCACTCCCTGGTGTCCACCAATGGGGGTGTCATGCACTTGGTGCAGAAATTTGGGCCTAAAATGATGGGAAACCACCCACAACTTGGTGGGGGTGTCATCTGGCTGATACCAGATGAGCTTGTCATCAGGGGAAAAGATGCAACTTACCTTCATGCCTTCGGTAGGGGTTATGGGTAGGGAGATTCTTCTTAGTACCCTTGTCAAGGAATCTGAACATATCTTTGAGCTCAGAGTCAATGTGCTGGGCTGCTGACAGGTCCAAGGGAGGAAAGGGTTCAGGTTTCTTCCTGACTGCTGCTATCTGTACAGCCACTCTGGCTTCTGGATGGTCCATCATCCAGGTGTCCTCCCCCTCGGGCCACTTCCTTTGCAAGGGTGTCTGCTGTATCATTGAAGGCATGATAGGGGTTGTGTATGGAGTGAGCTTTAACCTTGTGTACATAGAGTTTGTGTGCAAACTTCTGTGCCAGTGAATGAATGTATATTACCTTTTCCTTGTGTTTTACTGGGCTGCCTTCAGAGGAGAGGAGAGGAGTGGAAGGAGTTCTTCTGCCAGAAGGGAAGAAATTCTGTAAGAGAACAACAAACCCAGTTAGAGTCTATAAAGATGATTGTGTCCTCAGTTCCGTGCTGGATGAACTTGAGGGCACAGGCCACCGCTGCCATCTCAGCATACTGTGATGATGCCACACTGCAACGCTTAGAAATTTTAACAGTGTTACCTTAAGGGTAAATAACTAATATGCCCATCCCTGCAATCTGTTCTCCCTGGTAATAGGAAGCTGAGCTGTCTTTAAAGACATGACACAGTGAGGTGTTCTCAAGTAGTTGTGGTGTAGCAGGGAGGAAGGGACCTGGATCTGGAAGATCAGGTGGCTGTAGTGTACAGTCATGGGGCTATCCTTGGAAAAGTAGTCCATCCGCCAGCATGGATAGCATGTTGGCTGGGTGGACCTTGACATCTCTATCCTGGAGAAGGAGGGACCAGTGTGTTAGTCTGGTGTTGGAGACTGACCCATCCTTCACTCTATCTGATAGCAAAAAGGTAGTTGGGGTGTAGTTCGTGTTAATGATCAGAGGAGAGTACCCAATGACCACAAGAAGTGCTTGACAGCCCAGTAGGTAGCCAGCAGGTTCCTTTTACAAAGGCAGTACTTCTGCTCTACTAGGGTCAAGAGCTGTGATGCATATGCAATGGGTCTCAGGGTGCCATGGACCTTTTGGGCCAACACTGCCGACATAGCAATGTCAGAGGTGGCACTCTCCAGATGGAATGGCAAGGCTGGATCGAGGTTGACCAGAGCTGGAGCTGAGGCCAAGGCCTGTTTCAGTGACATCACAACCTGGGTGTGAATGGGACCCCAATTCCAGGACATGTCCTTTTTTAATAATTCATACAGAAGAGCAGCCTTCTGATCAAAATCACAAATAAAATCTCAAGAATAATTTACCATACCTAGAAGTCTCGTAAGAGTGGCCACGCTGGTGGGCAATGGCAAGTCTTGCAATCCTTGTATCTTCTTCCAGGTAGGGCTTTGGCCTTGGTCAGTTATTCTCAGACCAAGAAAGAGTACCTCTTTGTGACATAGTTGTGCTTCTGCAGGATTACATTTGAGGCCTGCCCTCTGAGTGACGGTCAGTAGCTCATCCAAGAGATCCAGGTGTTGTTCCTGTGTGGCTGTTGCCAACAACAGGTCATCCACATACTGCAAGAGACACTGGGGTGTAGAAAAACCCTCAAGGGCATCCATCATGTGTAAATGGAACAGGGAGGGGCTGTTATGGAATCCCTGTGGTAAGCAGGTCCACGTGTACTGTCTACCCTCAAAGGTGAAGGCAAACTTATACTGACTCTTGGGGGCCAATGGCAATGACCAGAAACCATTGGAGATGTCCAGGGCACTGAACCATTTTTGGTCAGGGGTCAATAGTTACAGCACATCAGGTGCTGATGCCACAGTTGGGGCACAACTGGGGATACCTGGTTCAGTCTCCTGTAGTCAGTAGTAAGTCTCCAGGCACCTATGGGTTTCTTTGCAGGCCACACTGGGGAACTGGCAGTGAAAACACATGTCCTGATTACACCTTGCTTGAGAAGTGATTTAATTGTTTCTTTAAGAGAAGGCAAGGCCTCAGGTGGAAAGGGATATTGCCGTTGCCTCACATGTGCTGGGCCTGTCACTTCAAAGACAGTGTGCATTCTGCCACAGTCAGGCTTGTTGATGGCAAATGCCTCCAGATGTCTGTAGAATGGGGAGGAGCTTTGGGAAAAGCTTGTGGTTCTTGAACAAATCTATGATGTCATACTCTTTGTTGTTCGCAGATATTGTTGCAACCACACGTGAGTCAGGGATCATAATGGTGTGATATTGTCCCTGAATTTGTATCAGTAACATGTTGGCTAGGTCTACCACATAGCCGTGTGGTGCCAAGAAGTCAATTCCAATTATACTAGGGTGATCATGCAGTACCATCAGCTGGAAGGTATGATAGACCTTCAGGTGTCCCAGGGCCACAGGCAGTGGCAGGGAGCGGTATGCCAGCAACCTAGTTCTGTCTACACCAGACATAATGGTCCTCCATCTGGTGGACCATGGGGATGTGTCTGGGTGATCATTGTGTAATACAGACACAGCCGCCCGCCTGTATCCAATAGGACTGTTAGTAGGCGGCCCCGACCTCAGCCTCGGTGCAGGGCCTTCCATTTGTCTCCAATACCAGCTTATTTACAATACGGACTGGGGCCTGTAATTGTCAATCTGTACCAGTAGAAGCATGGGGAAGCTCATGGAAGAGATTCTGGGCCTGGTTCCTGTGAACCACTGCACCATGCTGCACTGATGCTGTATAGGGAGCTGCTTCCGGGTTCAGGCCTGTATGAGCCTGAGGGCCTGTACTTCTGGTATCCCCACGGCCTGTTGAGGCCTGCTCTCCCAGTTGTATGGCAGCAAGGGCCTGAATGGGAATAGCATCTGCTACAGACGCACTTGCCCGAGAAGTTTTTGGAATTTCCAGTTCTCATCAGCTCTTTCCCTATATGAAGGGCCTGATCTTTGTTGTTTACCCTTATTATTCTTAAGGTGTTTCTTGTTTTTGTGGTAGTTCTGGTTCCCACCCCAGGATTGTTGTTGTTGTTGTTGTTGTTGGGCCTGCTGGGGGTGTTGGTTATCTGTGGGGAGAGGCTGTTTCTCATGGGCCTGCCCCTCCACCGTATAGTGCATCATGGCCTCCGGAGTAGTTTCCATGGCAACTACTTTTTTGGAACCAGAGCCCAGGTCACGGATGTAGAGTTGATAAACTCTCTTGGTTTTCTGAAGAATGTCGGCAAACCTCTTTGTGGTGGGATAGGTGGTTGGCTCTATCGTCTCTCTTACTGCAGGAATCATGTTCCTAAGGAACAGGGTCTTATGTTCGATAAGGTCCACATCTGCGGCTTCTTGTGCAAGATGCTTCCCTGCTCGGTAGGTCATCCAGAGCCTCTGGTGGAAAGTCGCTGGACTTTCTTTCGCATTCTGTTTTACAGGGTATGCGAGCATCACTCCTACTATACCTGTGCTGTGTGCAGAAATTAGATCAACTGCCACTTTGTCAAAGGTGGCGTGTCCGTCCTGACGGATGGCTTCAGGGAGTTTTGCCCACAATCCAGGATCTATGGTCTGGTGTAGGATCTGGACCTGGTAGTTTGCAGCGAGACTAAGTATTTCACATTTAGCATGCACCTTTTCCAAGTGGCAACTGAGGTTGTCGGACATGCTCATCCGACCAATGCTGTCAGCTATTTGCTGAACAGAATAGGCCATTTGTAGGGGATTATTGGGCCGATCAGGGGGAGGTAGGTTGCCTCAGGCACCATCCAGGGCTGCCTGGGCCATGGCTGTTGCCACTGACTGAACCATGCCATCCTGTGTCCCAGCCTCATGTAGAAGCTGCCTAATTTGGGTTTTGAGAACCCTTTGGTTTTTCTTTACAAAATGGGCACGGTGCTTATTGCAGTTTCAATCATCGTCTCTATCTCCTGCCTGTCTTCCACATTAATAATGGCTACCGGTGGTGCCATCAGGACTAGGCCTGGGCCTACTCCCCCCCCATCATGGGGGTCGCCATTTTGGCATCGCCCATGATATGCGTCATGACGTCGATGATGTATGACGTGAGTAGCATGTGATGGTTGTCTGCCATGTTGTGGATGATGGGGTGGGGTGTCTGGGCCATAATAAGCGTGTGACTGGGCATTGTACTGTGAGATGTCATCATTTGATACCTCCCCTTCAAATGACGTGGTCAGGGCAGGGGCTACACCTCCCATCACCTTGACGTGACCAGCCAACACCTCTCGCTGATGGCGCAGTTTCACCATCTTGGATTCACATTCAGCATGATTCACATTTGCAACATTCACATCTACCTCATCCTGCATCTGGTTTTGTAACACTCTATACATGGCGCTCAATTCGCAATTGTCCCTAGTAGCCCCTTCTAAGTCATTACGTACCTGGTTTATCTCATCCTGTATATCTCCCAACTCCTCACTCAGCTGTTCATTCGTTCTACTTAACAGGTCATTCATTTGCAAAGCCTGCCCCTTATCCTGTCTCAACCTTTCACACTCCTGCTTCAACATACAAAGTTCTTGCTCGCCTGCCTGTGCAGAATGATGCAAAAGGGAATCCTTTTCATTTTGCAGTGTTTGGAGCTCAGACTCCAAATCCTGCTCACGTCTTACACATTCAGTTTCCTGTAACCCCATCTCCTGCTTAAGAGATGAGATCTGCAGTTCAAGGGTTCGAAACCTCACTTCAGAGGCTTCAAGAGCAGCATAGAGAGCCGCGACCAACAGCCCTTTAGCTTCTTACTTTCTGGCTGTTTGTTTCGTCTCTGAGTACTGAGTTGAAATCCCCAGTACAGGGCTGTCAGATTGACTTGCGTCCCACACAAAGTCAGCCCATCCTCCATGGGAGGCAAGGAAGTTTGAGACATTGAGTCTCAGTTCTGCACAGATATTTGATAGGGTGGCCATTGTGTGGGAGAGAACAAAGAATTAAACCATGAAAAGGCACCGTGCTGTGTATTGATCCACAACAGGTGCACTTGTTCACAGCCAGGCTACTGTGCACTTGCAGGCTTGCAATTCAAAACTGCTGTGGGGGTGAGTGGTAAGTATGTGACCACGCAGTGAACAACCAGACTGCAAGTTAACAAGCAAAGTGGTCGTGAAACAGGAGAGGTGATCTTGAGAATGCACAGCTGATCCCCGCTGGAAGGGAAAAAGTTGTAAGCAACAAGTGAAACTTTGCAAACACCATATATTGCCTGCACACAGTCGCCAATTGTCAGGAGGTCTAAACCTCACTCTCAGGTTCTTGGCAATAATGGGCATGCAAGGAATCACAGACACATTGCATAAGAGTAATAAAGCTTGTTTATTACTACCGAAAGGATAATCACAGTAGCCCTAAGCAGTTCTTACCAATACGAACTGGCAGCCAATGCTAAGCATTCCCCATACCTTCAGGATTCTCCGTGTCTCTTGGGGTCTCCGAGGTAGAAGACGTAATGTCTTACATTATATACCTATGATAATTACCATGGTTACTGCAAGATAGAAACATTTCTAGTTACAGAGATGAGCCCTATTGGTAACATTAGAGGTGGCTCCTCAGTCCAAGATAACATTATACAATTTTGTAGTAGTCATCACATTGTAAAGACAAAGGAGTACAGTCTGCATATGGCAGTGGAATAATACAAATCATCAGAAGATGCCAATGCCGACTCATATATTATAATCATTACAAGGACACTGATGTCCTAACATCTTGTAAGCAAGAAATACATACGGGTATTAGAAAGTAAAGTGTATAACAATAATATGCATACATATCCTAACATAGAAACATAGAAACATAGAATTTGACGGCAGATAAGGACAGCTTGGCCCACCTAGTCTGCCCATTTTCCTACCTAACAGATAAGCTGCAGATCCTAGTTAACCAACAGCTTACTTCCTCCTACCCCCCACTAGGACTGCCTTATGTCTGTCCCATGCATTCCTGAATTCACCCACTGTTCTTGACTCTACGACCTCCTCAGGGAGGCTGTTCCATGCATCCACAACCCTCTCTGTAAAAAAATACTTCCTCACGTTACCTCTGAGCCATCCCCCTTCTATCTTCAAATTGTGCCCCTTGTTCTTGTACATATCTTTTTCTGAAAGATGCCACCCTCTTGGACTTTGTTGATTCCCTTGAGGTACTTGAAAGTTTCTATCATGTCCCCTCTCTCCCTCCTTTCCTCAAGGGTATACATATTAAGCTCCTTTAGTCTTTCTTCGTGTGTCTTCTGGTGCAGACCCTGCACCATTTTAGTTACCCTCCTCAGGACAGCCTCCACTCTGTCTATGTCTTTGAGGAGATGGGGTCTCCAGAACTGCACACAGTACTCCAGATGGTGTCTCACCAACTGTCTGTACAGAGGGATAACAACTTCCTGTTTTCTACTATTGATGCCTCTCCCCTATGCATCCCAGTATCCCCCCCAGCCTTTCTTACTGCCTTCTCACATTGCTTGCACACCTTTAGGTCATCTGATATAATTACCCCCAGGTTCCTTTCCATTTTTACTGTTGTCATTGTCTCACCCCCCATTGTGTACTCTTCCCCTGGGTTTTTGTTTCCCAGGTGCATTACCTTGCACTTCTTTGCATTGAATCTGAGCTGCCATACATTTGACCATTCCTCCAACCTTGCTAAGTCCCTTCTCATCCTTTCCACTCCATCTGGTGTGTCAGCCCTATTGCAGATCTTTGTGTCGTCTGCAAAGAGACATACTTTTCCTTCCAGTTCCTCTGCAGTGTCACTTATATAGACATTAAAAAGGACTGGTCCCAGTACTGAACCCTGTGGTACCCCGCTAGTAACCCTCCTTTCTTCACTGTGGACTCCATTTACTACTACGCTTTGCGTCCTGTTGTCTAGCCAATTTTTTATCCAGGCTACCAACTTGGGACCCACTCCAAGGCTGGCTAACTTGTGTATTAATCTTTTGTGTGGGACTGTATTAAATGCCTTGCTAAAATCTAGGTAAGCCATGTCCACAGCCCCTCCCTGGTCTACTACTTTGGTCACCCAGTCAAAGAAATCTATTAGATTCATCTGATACGACCTTCCCATTGTGAATCCATGCTGCCTTGGGTCCTGTGCCCCATTGGCCTCTAGGTACTCAACAATTCTTTCCTTCAGAAGTGATTCCATCATTTTCCCTACCACTGAGGTCAAACTAACTAGTCTGTAGTTTTCTGCCTCTGTCCTGCTTCCACTTTTGTGAAGAGGAATCACATTCGCCCTCCTCCAGTCCTCAGGTACCAACCCATCCTCCCATGATTTGTTAAAGAGAGTAGTCAGCAGTGTCACTAGTTCTACCCTTAGTTCTTTTAGAATTCTTGGGTGAATCCCATCAGGCCCCATTGCTTTGTCCTCCTTCAATTTTGTTAGTTCTTTCAGAACCCTTTCTTCTGTAAATGGACTGGTATCGACCCCCGTCTTCAGAGTGTTTCTCTTGTTTAGTTTAGGTACCTCCCCCTCCTCTTTCTTTGTGAATACCGAGTAAAAATATTCATTCAGTATCCCTGCTTTTTCACTGTCACCCTCTACCCACATTCCCTCCCCTTTATTAAGCCTCAGTATCCCTCCTTTGGTCTTTCTTTGCTCCCTAATGTACCTATAAAAGGTCTTATCCCACTTCTTAACAAAGTTGGCTATCCTTTTCTCGGTTTGGGCCTTTGCTATTCTGACTGCCTCCCCAGCCTCTTTCTGCTTTAACTGATAAAGTTCTCTGTCCTGCTTCTTCTGTGTTTCCTTATATTTCCTGAATGCTATCCTTTTCTCCTTAACCTTCCCTGCCACCTCTTTTGAGAACCATAGCATTTTTTTCCTTCGTTGTGTTTTGTTGATTTGCTTTACACAAAGGCTTGTTGCCTCTGTGATGGCTGTTTTGATTACTCCCCATTGTTCCTCCACCCCTCCTTCTTGCCTGTTTGCTAGTGCTTTTCTGAGGCACTCTCTCATTTTCCCAAAGTCAGCCCTCCTGAAGTCCAGTATTCTTGCTTTTGTATGGCTTGATTGTATGGCTGTGTTTATTGTGAACCACACTGTTTGGTGGTCGCTTGTTCCCAGATGGCTACCCACTTCTAAATCTGAGATTCTTTCTCCGTCCCCATTTGAGACTACCAGGTCTAAGATTGCTTCGTCCCAAGTGGGTTCCAATACTAGCTGTCTGAGGCATGCCCCCTGTAGGGCATCAAGAATGACCCTGGTCTTGGATGTGCCTGCAGCAAAGGTGCTCCAGTTAACATCTGGCATATTCAGGTCCCCCATCAACAATATCTCCCCTTTTTCTGCCATTCTAAGGAAGCCTTCTATCATTTCCTTGTCCATTCCCTCCTCCTGAGATGGGGGTCTGTATACAACCCCCCTCGCGGATTGTGGTGCCATTTCCTGTCTCTAGGGTGACCTAGAGTGTCTCATCTGCACACGGTCCTGACATCTACTCTTATACGGTAGATGCCCTTAGCCCTATATGTTAGTATAACATATGCCTAAGTACTAGCTGTCTACGGTGTACCTCTGGGGGTACCAATAAGGATGCAGGGACCTCATGTAACAAGACCTTCAAGCACCTGAAGGGTTTGAACAAAGTAGACACCAGGTGTATGTTCAATCTGAAGGGCAGAAGGGAAACCAGAGGACACGCTATGAAGTTGGAAGAGGGCAGGTTCAAGAGGGAACTGAGGGGCACTATTTCACAGAAAGGGTGGTGGCAGGGTGGATCGCTCTGCCAGAGGAAGTCATATCGCTGCAGAGTGTTGGGGGCTTCAAGAGGGGGTGGGACAGATTCAAAGGGAGGGTACGAATCGGGAGGGGTTGGGAGATGGGGGGCATATTAGGGAGGGGGAGCAGCTGCAGTCTAATATATTCAAGTGCTGCACACTCAAGCAGACTTGATAGACCGAATGGCCAGTATCTGCTGGCAAGTTCATATGTTCATATTATAATTTTCACAGCAGTAGACTGTGATATTATAAATGATATTATAAGCAGAGAACTGCGCTGTCATGTGTAAACAAGCAGCCAGAGCAGGAATCATCCACAGGACAGTAATCCTGTTTTCAAGGTAATGGGCATAGTTATAATGAAAAAAGAGGAGAAGCAAAATATGGACCTTAACTGTAAAACACAGAAACACAGATTTTGATGGCAGATAAGGACCGCTCGGCCCACACTGTCTGCCCATTTCCCTACCTATTGGATAAGTTGTAGATTCTAGTTAATCAACAGCCTACTTCCTCCTCCCTCCCACTAGGACTGCCTTATGTCTGTCCCATGCATTCTTGAATTCCCCCACTGTTTTTGACCCCACAACCTCCTCAGGAAGGTGGTTCCATGCATCCACCACCCTCTCTGTGAAAAAATACTTCCTCACGTTGCCCCTGAGCCATCCCCCCTCTATCTGCAAATTGTGCCCCCTTGTTCTTGCACATCTCTTTTTCTGAAAGATGCTCCTCTTTGTTGATTCCCTTGAGATACTTGAAAGTTTCTATCATGTCCCCCCTCTCCCTCCTTTCCTCAAGGGTATACATATTAAGCTTTTAGTATCTCTTCGTATGGTTTCTGTTGCAGACCCTGCAGCATTTTAGTTGCCCTCCTCTGGACTGCCTCCATCCTGTCTATGTCCTTGTGGAGATGGGGTCTCCAGAACTGCACGCAGTACTCCAGATGGGGTCTCACCAACTGTCTGTACAGACGGATAACAACTTCCTGTTTTCTACTGGTGATGCCTCTCCCTATGCATCCCAGTATTCTCTCAGCCCTCCTTACTGCCTTCTCACTTTGTTTGCCTACCTTAAGGTCATCTAATATGACTATTCCCAGGTCCCTTTCAATTTTTGTTGTTGTTAGTACCTCCCCCCCCCTTTGTGTACTCTTCCCCTGGGTTTTTGTTTCCCAGGTGTATTACTTTGCACTTCTTTGCATTGAATCTAAGCTGCCATACTTTTGACCATTCCTCCAACCTTGCCAAGTCCCTTCTCATCCTTTCCACCACCTAGTAGACCCTAGTAGACCCCCCCTTGTGTATCAACCCTGTTGCAGATCTTTGTGTCGTCTGCAAAGAGGCATATATTTCCTTCCAGTCCCTCCGCAATGTCTCCTATAAAGACATTAAAGAGGACCAGTCCCAGTACTGAACCCTGTGGTACCCACCTAGTAGACCCCCTTTCTTCAGATTGTATTCCATTTACTATTACCCTCTATGTCCTGTTGTCCAGCCAATTTGTTTCTCAGGCTACCACCCTGGGACCCACTCCCAGGCTGGCGAACTTGTTTATTAATGTTTTCAAATCAAATCAATTTTATTTATAAAAAAAAGCACATTTCAAAATATTTTCAATGCGCTTGAACAATAATTTTAAAATATCAACAAACATTAATATATTAATTAAAACCATACTTCAAATAACACAATTCATACTTCTCTAAAATTCATCCTATATCTGAATAGATCATATAAATACTAATAGCAGTCAGAAATGGACAGACCAAATAGATAATATTTAAGTGCATTCTTAAAACTCTCAACAATCAGGCACTCCCTCAACCAACAAGGTAGAGAGTTCCACAAGGTAGGGGCTGCAAAAGTAAAAGCGAGGGCCCCCGATGTTTTAAGTTGAACCCTGGGAACCTCTAGCAATCTCTTGTCAAAGGAACAAAGTGAGCTGGGGGGGCAGTAGGGACACAGGAAACCTTGCAAGTAGCAGGGTCCCAGTCCATGTAGGGCTTTGTAGGTCAGCAAGCCAACCTTGAAGGTACTCTGCCACTGTACTGGCAGCCAGGACAATCCACGGAGCACAGGCATGATATGGCTTGATCTTGAGAAGCCAGTCAACAGCCTGGCTGCCGCATTCTGCACCAGCTGCAAGTGGTGGATAACAACCCCCAGTAGCCCTACGTAAGAGGCATTACAGTAGTCAAGGCGAGGAGTCATGAAGGCATGGACCAGAGCTGGAAGATCATTGGGCGGAACCAGGTGTTTCACCTGGGCGGTATTCCTCAGATGGTAAAAAGAGGTCTTGACAAAGGCAAACACCTGAGATTTAAGTGTCAAACCATCATCAGGAATAACACCCAGGTTTCGCACCTGGTCAGAAGCCATCAGCTGAACGTCCCTGAGCCATAGCCCAGAGGGTTATCCCACTGGCAAACCCATGCCCTGACAATCTGTGTCCACTAACACCTCAGTCTTTGCCAGGTTCAACCTCAGCCAGTTGACACTTATCCAATCCTGATTCTCAGAGAGGCAATTATTCAAGACTGAGAGGGCCCCATCCTGCTCGGACACAAAGGACATGTATAGCTGAGTATTATCTGCATAGTAGTGAAAACTCAAGCCATACCACCTAATAATGTCTCCTAATGGCAGCATATACACTAGAACAACATGGGCGCAAGAATGGAGTCCTGCAGTACCTTGCAGGATAGGGGGAGAGGGGCAGAGGAATAAATTCCTGACACTACTCTCTGAGTCCTACCCTCGAGGAAAGATCAAAACCACCTGAGGACCATACCAGACAGTCCACAAGTGAACAATCTGCTTGAGTTTTTTGACTACGCTACAAAAATAGTGGACGACGGTGGTGCAGTAGATGTGGTCTACTTAGACTTTAGTAAGACCTTCGACTCAGTTCCACACAGAAAACTGGTAAAGAAGCTTGACCACACAGGAGTTGGTCCAGAAGTAGTCAGATGGGTACAAAACTGGTTACAAGGCAGAACCCAGTGGGTACAAGTTAATGGAGCAAAATTGACGGTAGGCAGGGTGACCAGCAGGGTGCCCCAGGGCTCAGTGCTGGGGCCTGTGCTCTTCAATGTTTTTATAGCAGACATCACTGGTGGACTGGAAGGAAAGGTGTGTCTGTTTGCAGATGACACCAAGATATGTAGCAGGGTGGACACCCCTGAAGGAGTGAGCAAGATGGAAGCTGACCTCAAGAAACTAGAAGAATGGTCTGGAGTGTGAAAGCTGAGATTTAATGACAAAAAGTGCACGGTCATGCACATAGGAAAGAAAAATCCAAGAAAGGAGTATTACCTAGGAGGCAAAAGACTGGCAGCCTCAAACCAGGAACGAGATCTGGGAATCATAATCTCAGATGACTTGAAGGTTAGTAAGCAGTGCGAGAAGGCAACAATGAAGGCCAACAGAATGCTGGGCTGCATTGGGAGGGGAATCACGAGCATAAAGGGAGAGGTGGTATTATCACTGTATAGATTGCTGGTCAGACCTCACCTGGAATATGGAGTCTAGTTCTGGAAGGCCTCACCTCAGGACATTGAACAGGTGGAAACAGTACAGAGAAAGGCAACAAAAATGATTCAGGGTCTGCAGTACATGTCCTACAAGAAAAGACTTAGGGAACTGAATATGTACTCCATGGAGCAGAGAAGATAGAGAAGGGACATGATTGAAACATTCAAGCACATAAAAGGCATTAACAAGGTATAGGCACAGGAACTTTTTCACTTCAAGATGAGTTCCAGGTCCAGGGGACATGACCTCAGGCTGCAAGGAGGGAGGTTCTCTACCAACACCAGGAAGTTTTTCTTCACAGAAAGAGTGGTGGATGCTTGGAACAGCCTTCCCCAAGAGATTGTGGGGGTTAACACTGTGGGGGGATTCAAGAATGCATGGGATAGACACAAGGGAGCCCTGACTAAAAAGGGCAACTAGAGTGTCAAAATAGGTCAAAAAAAATGGGAAGACTAGATGGACCTAGCAGTCTCCTTCTGCCGTCAACTTCTATGTTTCTATGAACCGCAGATGCTACAACAGTACACCATGGTCCACAGTGTCAGACGCTGCAGAGAGATCAAGGAGGACCAAGACTGAATGAGTCCTCTGATCTCTCGCTATTAAGAAATCATTAAGAACCCGAACAAGTGCCGTCTCGGTACTATGCCTCTTCCTAAATCCGGACTGGACAGGATCATAGACATCATGGTTGGATAAATGATCATCCAGCTGCAATGCAACCTCCTTCTCAACAACTTTACCCACAAAGGTCAAGTTAGAGACAGGTCTGTAGTTTGCCAGAGAGTCCGGGTCGAGGGAAGGCTTTTTAAGGTGTGGTCCTACAACTTCCCCCTTCAGGAGGTCTGGGAAGACCCCCCCTTCTCCAATGATCTCCAGACTATTTCAGTAAGGACAGGGCCGATTTCATCAGCACACACCGCAAGAAGGCACATTAGGCCAGGGTCCAAACTACAGCAGGTTGGTCTCAAAGTCTGAATGATACTCACGATGTTGGTGATCACCGGCTGGCCGAAGTCAGACCAGGCAAACCGGGTCCACATAACCTCCCGCGGACCTCCTCCACACCCAACAAAGGGGTCTGTGCAGATGCCAGACCTGAGGGTGGCAACCTTATCTGTGAAAAACTGAGCAAACTCATCACACTTCTCCTGTGAAAAGGCTCCTCCAGACTGAAAACAGATTGGATTGCACAATCTGTCGACAGTCCGGAAGAGCTGAGCTGGCTGGTTTTGAGAAGCGGCAGTCTCCCTGGATAGAAAGTCTGCCGTCTTATGGGTGATTGCTGATTGATAGACTGTATAATGATCCATCAGCCTAAGTCTGTCAACAACCAGACCTGATTTCTGCCAGCACCTTCCAACCTTCGTTCCACTCTTCTCAACTCCTTCAAGGTCCCATCAAACCATGGGGATCTTGGGTGAAGAGTGAGGGGGTGAACACAGACTAGAGCTATGGAATACAGGGCCTCTGTCACAACCTTATTATAGGCTTGTACCAGAGCCCCTGGGCCCAAGCATTCACTCGGTATGCTCGATACGTCCAACACTGCCATTAGGCCATCTGGGGTCTCACCCCTTAATGGGCAGTACCGGACCATGTCCATAGGGGCAGGCCTATTTGGGAGTGCCATGAAACTGAGCCCTATGGTGTCATGGTCAGACCACTCAACTGGTTCCACCATCAGGTCGGAGATCTCCATCCCCAGGAGGAACACCAGGTCCAATGAGTGACAATGAATGTGGGTTGTGGAGGTAACTACGTGTGTGAGGTCCAACAAAATCATCAGTTGGAGGAAGTCATGACCAAACGGCGAGAGTTCGTCATAAACCCAGGCATTGAAATCCCCCAGAACTAACCATCTGGGGGATTCCAACACCATGTCCACGATGAAGTCTGTGACTTCCTGCAGGAAGTGTGGGACTGTGTCAAATGCCTTGCTAAAGTCTAGGTAGGCCACATCCACAGCCCCTCCTTGGTCTACTCCTTTTCTCACCCAGTCAAAGAAATCTATTAGATTCATCTGACATGATCTTCCTGCTGTGAATCCATGCTGCCTGGGGTCCTGTGCCCCGGCATCTAGGTACTCAACAGTTCTTTCTTTCAGAGGTAATTCCATCATTTTCCTTACCACTGAGGTCAAACTAACAGGTCTGTAGTTTCCTGCCTCTGCCTTGCTCCCACTTTTGTGAAGGGGAACCACATCCTCCCTCCTCCAGTCCTCAGGTACCACACCATCCTCCCATGATTTGTTAAAAAGGGTAGTCAGTGGTGTCACTATGTCTCCCCTTAGATCTTTTATAATTCTGGGATGAATCCCATCAGGCCTCATTGCTTTGTCCACCCTGAGTTTTAGGAGTTCCTTCAGGACCCTTTCTTCTATGAATGGACTGGTATTGCCCCCCCCCCCCAGAGTGCTTATTTTGTTTGGTTTAGGTACCTCCCCCTCTTCTTCTGTTGTGACTACTGAGCAAAAGTATTCTTTCAGTATATCTGCCTTCTCATTGTCACCCTCTGCCCAACTCCCCTCTCCTTTATCAAGCCTTATTATCTCTTCTTTGGTCTTCCTTCACTCCCTGATGTACCATTGTAGCCCTGGCACCATGTGCCAGTGGGCTACTACACCTGCCTGCTGGCCCTCTAACAGGTTAAGGGGCCTGCTACGGTAGTGTTTTGGGGGTTCTGTCCCAAAAATAATAAAAATAGCACAGTGCCTCTACCCAGAGAGACTTAGAAGTGGATCAGGTGACTGGCTGGTAAAGTCCCCTGGGTTGCTGCACCTACCCACCTCCCCTACCGACCACCCCACACACTGGATACCCAACAATTCAGTACCACCAAAACCATGAACATTAATGCTTTGTCAAACTCAGAAAATTTCTGCACACACACAATTTCAAGCAGTAAACCACAGCTTTATTTGGGGTAAGGACTAGGGAAGGGGTACCGGGACAGAGGATGGCTGTGAGTAGAAAAAGCTGATTAATGAAATAGGCAACACAACAAACATTGGGGCCTGCAGGCCAAACCCTCCTCCACTGGTACCAATGTGTCCCAGATGTTCTTGGGGTACCCACTAGATGCAGGCCTGGTACGGTACCGCAGGTTGACTGGCTGTGGGGACCCTGAAGATATTGGGAAAGGACTTGTGTTAAGAAACTTGTGAAAGGAATAACAGATCAAGTTTCCTTTTCCCTCCCAGGAACCAGGTCCTGGGTACTCATAGTTTGTTCATCTCAGCACAGGGAAAAATGGAGCTTCTTGATTCAATGCAGCAAAGCAGAAGCAGGCCAGCCAGGATCCCTCTGTCTGGATGGAACTTGCTTGAGGGTCTTGCAGCTGGTCACCTTGATTGTAGTTCTGGCCACTTGTCACCTTCAGCTGCTTCTGGCCCATTGCAGAGTGCTGTGGCAGGACAACAGCAGCCCCAGAATGCCCAAACCCGAGAATGGCTCCCCACGACAGGTCACAGGTGCCCTAGCACCCCAGAAAGTGCCGGTGACCTCCTGAAACAATGAGTCCCACTTGGAAGGAGTTAGCAAGTTCCCTCCCTGGCTCTGGGTGAGAACTCGTTAATGGGGGGAAGGCCTCCTGCAGTCCCTGCACTGAGTTCTTAGCAAGAAAAAGTATTCAGGCAGATGCTCCAATGAAGTCCAGTGTGAATCTGAGTGGGTGTTAGCCTCTATTTTGGTAAGTGCAAGTGCAGTTGAGCAGGGGGAACCTCAGCAACAACAACCCCCTGCACAGCAGTCCACAATTTCCAGCTTAGCAGTGCCCACACCCTTTTCTTCAGCTGCAGCAAAACCTCAGCTCTCAGCCACTTTAACCAGTTCACTCAAGACACACAGACAGTTCCTGGCAAGCACCGTGATGACCAGAGATGCTCTGTCTCTTCAGAAAGTGCAATTACAGTCCCACTCAAGCCAATGACCTCTCAGCAGTGACTGTAGCAAAACTGATAGTCCGCACAGTCTTTTCAACTAGTCCAGCTTCTCAGTGCAGGGTTTCTGCAACATTTATTTTCTCCCAACACTGAGCAAGCAGTTTCTCAATACATGGGGAATCAGGATTACAGTTCAGTCTCTTTCTTTCTCTCCCCTTCTCAATCTGATTCTGCAACTCAACAATCCCCAATCTTGCCACACAGCAATTCGCAATGCGGCAACACAGCAATCTCTACATAGGGCCTGAGTAAGCCCCTGATATCCAAATCCACTCTCACAGGGTGCTCCTGACTCATATGGAGCATGGGAACAAACTGAAGAAATCACAGCAAGTCCACACAGTTTCAACTGAGAATTCTGTGTTCTGATTGGCTGATGGAGCCTATCAATATTCAATATCGATAGAGCTCAATATTTCCTGCTCGTTTATTGTGGCATGATCTAGGCACCAGAATTATTCCCCTCCTTTTCCCAGAAGTCCCTTTGTCACAGTTTTGGGGGCCTAGATCACTGATTGGCTGTAACATGGGGGTCAAGTGTCACAAACATGTCAGCCCCATTCAGTTCATTGGAGTCCATACAGTTTCCCCAACCTTATAGGCAAGTGCAGCCCAACTCATTACTTTATTTAGCCAAACACCCCGCTGGATCATAGCTCCATGTGCCTTCTCAAACGAGCCCACTCCTGTCTCAGTGCCCCCAGTAGTTTTGTTGCAGCTGCCGCCAAAACACTGTTCCCCCAGGCGGAAGCAGATCTAAATAATATGCATAACGCTGTGCCCAAGTTCCAACTTTTTTCTATTTCCCCTCCGCAGCTTCTCACCACCACCCTTGTGGTCACTGGTCCCCATTTATTACACCAGGGGCATTGGGACTGCGACATACACCTCCATTAGACCACAAGGCAGCAATCAGAAACATCAAAGGCTCTCACTATGCGCATGCGCCAGCACCGGCAGCATCGGGGAAATGCCAGTGACTCGCTATTTGTTTTTAAGCCCAAACATGGCTAAAATTAAATACAGGGCTGTTCTGGGGACTGGGGGAGTGACGGAGAAACTAGCCATAAAGCGAGAAGAAAATGGAGGGGAACCAGCTGGCACAGGAAGACTGGTACAAACAGGAGAAATGTGGGTCAATGAAGGTAAACCCCAAAGAAAAAATTACTCACCTTAGTAATTGCTTTTCTTCTCATGGAGTCTTGCTGTATTATAACAATAGCAGTCAGCCACTGCAGCTGAACTGCCCTGGAGAGGAAGGAGTTAACTCCAGAGGATCTGGAGTTCTACAGCGCGAGGGCGCTGTGCCAAAGCTCTATCTGGCCAGTTTCAAATGAAACTGTCGGATCTTTACGAGGCCAACACTAAGCAACAAGTCTGTGTGGAAAGCTCTACACTAGCCAAATGGCTACCTACTAGTAGTAATAACAACAATATAAACAACAATAGAAACACCAATAACCATAATAACAATGAATAATGGTATTATTATTATTAGTTTTCCCCCCTTGACAAGCACCATTAGGACCCCCCTTTCCCCCAAAGACTCAAGTCCAGGAAGGGGGCCAATATATTACCTAAACGAACAACCTAGTTCCCTAACCCTAAAAGAAAGAGGGTAAAGGGAAAAACTACAATGGCATGACACAGTGCTTGCACTAATTTGCCACCCCTACCCAAGTAGAGGTTCTGAGAGGGCAGGAGGGAGAAAGAACATAGCAAGACTCCATGAGAAGAAAAAGCAATTACTAAGGTGAGTAATTTTTCTTCAAACACCATGAAGTCTTGCTATATTATAACAATAGCAGATTACACAGCAGTACCTCCATGGAGGAGGGTCAGGACCTACTTAGGAAATAGGCTCTGAAGCACAGCTGTACTCAAACGAGCATCTCTCCTGGACTGGACATCCAGGGAATAATGCTTGGTAAAAGTGTGAACTGTCTTCCAGGTAGCAGCTTGACAAATTTCCAGAATGGGAATGTCTCTAGCAGCCGCTAGAGACGCAGCTGTACCCCTGGTGGAGTGGGCCCTCAGTCCTGAGGGGGGTTCTCTACCTAGTTTTTGGTAACAAAATTGGATACAAGAGACAATCCACCTTGCAATTGTCCTCTTAGTGGCAGGTTTCCCTTTGCCAACCTCGCCATAAGTAAGGAAGAGTTGGAGGGATTCGAACCTGTGACCCTTGGTGCGTTCCAAATAGTAGCTTAAGGCTCTTTGACGTCCAAGCTGTGCAGTCTCCTCTCACCTGAGGAAGAATGCTCAGTGAAAAATACTGGGAGAGAGATGGATTGGTTCAGGTGGAAATCTGAAACCACCTTAGCAAAATCTCTATTAGTCCTGAGGACTACCTTATCTCTGTGGAAAGAAATAAAATCTTCTTCCACTGACAGGGCCTGTAATTCACTTACGCTTCTGGCAGAAGTGATAGCCACTAGGAAAACAGTTTTCCAAGTTAGATACTTGAGCTCTGCTGAGGACAGAGGCTCAAAGGGAGGTTGCATTAACTGAGCAATGCAAACATTCAGGTCCCAGGCAGGAGCTGGTTCCCAAAAAGGGGGGTTAGTATGAAGTAACCCTTTAAAAACTTGGAAAACACAGGGTGAGAAGAAAGAGGCAGGCTTCCTGCTGACACAAAAGCAGAGACAGCTGCCAGATGAACCTTCAAGGTAGCTGGCCTAAGGCCTAGGAATTTAAATGGACCAAATAGTCCAATAAAATGGGAAGATCAGCGATTCTGGAATAATCTGCCTCTCAGAGCACCAGATGGAAAACCTCTTCCACTTAGAATTGTAAGTGGCTCTAGTGGAAGGCTTCCTGAAGCCTTTAAAATATCCAGGACACCTTGAGAAAGGTGTAAATCAGCAAATTCTAACTCCTCAAGAGCCAGGCCTTGAGATGGAGGGATTTGAGGTCCGGATACCACACTTCCCTGTGCACAGGCCAGCAAGTCGTGGACTCTGGGCAGGCTCAGGGCAGGGTGGACTGTCAAGGACAGAAGCAGAGGGTACCAGGGCTGTCTGGCCCAATCTGGGGCAATCAGAATCACTTTGCAGAGTTGAGATCTGATTTTCACTAGTACCCTGAAAAGAAGAGGAAAGGGGGGAAAGGCATACAGGAACTTCCCTTTCCAGTCCAACAGAAAGGCGTCCAGGGGGACTGAGCCCAGCACTGGAGGCCTGCAACAAAATAGAGGAAGTTGGTGGTTGTCTGGGGCTGCGAAAAGATCTATCTGAGGGGTGCCCCATCTGGCAAAGACGGACCCCAGCACCTGTGGATTCAGAGTCCATTCGTGATGGCCCTGAGAAATTCTGCTGAGGGCATCTGCCAGGACATTGTCCTTCCCTGGGAGGTGAACTGCTATCAGGGAGGTGTTCAGGGAGTAGGCCAGAGACCACAACTTCATTGCTTCGGTGCACAAGGCTGATGACTGAGTGCCCCTTGCTTGTTGATGTACCACATTGTGGTGGTGTTGTCTGTCCTGACTTGAACCACTTTGTTCTGGACAGAAACTGAAAATACCTGAAGAGCTAAAAAGACAGCTCTGAGTTCCAAAAGATTGATGTGGAGCAGAGATTCCTGGAGGAGACCACACTCCCTGAGTGGACAGGTCGCCATGAGCTCCCCCACCCTAACAGGGAGGCATCCGTGGTGAGGGTGAGGGAGGGAAATGGGAATGAAGGGAACCCCTTGTTTTAGATTGCTTCGGTCCTGCCACCAGTGGAGGGCCAGGATCAGAGTTTGAGTCACTGGGACCAATTTGGAAAGGGGGTCCTTCCTTTGAGACCAATAGGCCCTCAAATGGAACTGAATGTCCCTCATCTGGAATCTTGCTCCTTGCACTACAGCTGTGGAAGCAGCCATGTGCCCCAGGAGTTGCAGAAAATGCCTTGCTGGTCGAGAGACCGAGGGTAAAGGAGGATGCCAGGGCAATGAGTCTGTCTACCCTTTCCGAGGGAAGAAATGCCCTGGCTAACTTTGTGTTCAATTCTGCACCTATGAAAGTTAGGACCTGAACTGGTTCCAGAACTGACTTTGGTAAATTTAGCAGGAATCCCAGGGAAGTGAGAAGCTTGCTGGGTGACTTGCAAGTGGGATTTCACCTGATCTGGAGACTGACCCACAATGAGCCAGTCGTCCAGGTAGGGAAACAAAGCAACCCCTTGCCTTCTTAAGTGAGCCACTACCACAGCTAGACATTTTGTGAATACCCTTGGCGCAGAGGTAAGACCGAAAGGCATTGCCCTGAACTGGTAGTGGCCTGAGGGCAGTTCGAACCTGAGGTACTTTTGGTGAGAAGGCCTGATCAGAACATGAAAATAGGCATCCTTGAGGTCCAGGGAAGCTAGCCAGTCCCCTGGCCTTAGAGAAGGCAATATCATTGCCAGAGTCAACATTTTGAACTTTTGTTTCAAAAGATGCCTGTTCAGGTACCTTAAATCTGGAATGGGCCGCCATTCTCCTGTCTTTTTTGGGGTAAGAAAGTATCTTGAATATAGCCCCTTGCCCTGATGGCAAGGAGGGACCCTTTCCACTGCTTTGCAGTCCAGAAGAGAAGAAACCTCTGCTTCCAAAGCAAGGGCTTCGAAGGATTTGAGGTGAAAATGTCTGGCTCTCATCTTTGGAAACTGTTTGAAGCTGAGAACCAGACCCTGGCTTATTACCTCCAGAACCCATCTGTCCGAAGTTAAGGACAGCCAGTTCTGGCTGAAATAAGCCAACCTGCCCCCCACTGGTACAGGAGAATCGGCCCTGGGCACCCCATCAGGGTGCCTGCTTGGCAGCAGCCTTAGGCTGAGGGGAGGGGGACGGTTTACTTGTGCCTCGTCTACCCCTGCCTCTGAAGAAACCCCTCTGCACAAAAGCAGAGGAGGCTTGAAATTGGTAAAAAGGCCTGTGGAAAGGCCTGCCCCTACCTCTGGGAGCATGCCTTTGTGGAGTGGCATGCCTCTCCTTAGCCTGGGCACTTTTGTAGGTAGTTCTGTATTCATCCATCTTTTTCATATATAGTTTTCTGTTTGTTCCCCAACAGAGAATTTCCCACTACAGGAAAATCCATAACCTTTGACTGAGTATCCTGGGACAGATTAGTGCATCTGAGCCATGCCAACCCACGGAAAGCTACAGAAGTGGCCATGACCCTAGAGGAGACATCATTAACATCAACAGCAGTATGAAATTGAACTTTAGAGGCTTCAATGCCATCAGCAGCCACCTGTTCAACTCACTAGCCAGCTGGCCATGGGCCTGCTTGGCTAACTGCAAATTGTGTCCCATCTAGATTTCTGATATCTAGCTACATAAGCCATATAATTGCCTGCCTGAGTCCCAAAGAAGCTGCCATATACTGTTTTTCACCATGGCATCAATCTTCCTGGAATCCTTATCAGGAGGATGTGAGGCCAGGGAATATTAGCCTTGTCACAGGCTGCAGCTTGTACCACACCTACATGACTACACTGTTCAGTGAGGAAGTCTGTATCAGAGCCTGACAAAGTATACCTTCTGTCCATTTTTTTATCTACAGGAGGGACAGAATGAGGATTTTTTAAAATCTTTGTTGTTTGCTTCCTAAATGACTTATGCAAAGGAATAGACAACCTCCTAGACTCTGGTATATCCATCATTTCTACAAAATCAGGCTCCTCTTGCTCATCCACAGCCTCCTCTAAAGGAAGCTGGAGGGTTTCTGCAACCTTTTTGTAAAACATAAAATGAGAAGGGGACTCAGACAGAATAGGAGGAAATTCTAAAGGTCTGTCTGGAGAAATGTCCGGTTCAATGGGCACGTCCAGACCCTCCCAGCCACACATATATTGATCAAATTCCTCCTCCCCCTCCTGTGGTTCATAAAATTCCTCAACATCATACTCCTGAACCACTGGAACTGAACGAACCAACCTTTTACCAACTGTTGGTGGTTCGACAGGTCCCTGAGACAGTGACTGGACAATCTGAATGGCTTTAGCTATCTCTGCAGCAGTTGGAGAGACAATTTTGGACTCAAACCTACTGATTTCTTTGTCTTTAACTGGGACTGGTTCATCTGAACCAGCCTTTCTTTGCCTGAGAAGTCTCACCCTGGTCAGAGGGCTCCCTCTGGTCCAGTGGGTGCTGGACCGGGCTGGCCATCTGGGGTCAGCGGACTTTTGGCCTCTTGTTCCTGAGCGGCCCAATCTCTTTTCAGGGTGGCTGCAGGGAGATTTTTTACACACCTGGCATTCTGACAGTGGTGGTCAGCCCCAGACAATAGACACACAAGTGGTGTGTGGGTCCAGCCTTGGCAAAGGCTTCCCCACAGACATCACAGTGTTGAAACCCAGTGGGCCTGGTTTTTCTTTTGGTCTCAGACATAATGCCAGCCTATCCAAAAACTTGCCCTTTTGATGGCAGTGCCAGGGAAGACACCCTTATCGGTTAATAACCGTGTCACGGGTATTTGAAAAAACCTATTTAAAAAACAGCTTTTTTTAGAACCGATAAGAACCGGGAACCGCACTCTAAAAGCCCAACCAAACACTTCAAAACGTTAAAATCAGCAAACCGATCGGTTCAAAACCGAACCGATAATTGAATTTCCACACAGACTTTAAATTTGTACTTACGGTTTACCAGATAGAGCTTTTAACCGAAATGCGGTAAAATAAATACTTTGCGGTTCAAATGAACCGAAAATACTAACGAACCGAGAATGAACCGAGCTGAAGGCTGATCTCCGGGCGACTGTTCAGTGGAGCGGAGAAGAATCTGACAGTTTCATTTGAAACTGGCCAGATAGAGTGCGGCAGCGCTCGGCTGCCAGAACTCCAGATCCTCTGGAGTTAACTCCTTCCTCTCCGGGGCAGTTCAGCTGCAGTGGCTGACTGCTATTGTTATAATATAGCAAGACTTCATGGTGTTTGAATAAGCGGTTACACCTATAAAAGGTTTTATCCCTCCTCTTAACTGAGTTGGCTATCTTTTCCTCGGTTTGGGCCTTTGCTATTTTGACTGTCTTCCCTGCTTCCTTCGGCTTTAACTGATGCAGTTCTCTGTCCTGCTTCTTCTGTGATTCCTTATACTTCCTGAATGCTACATTTTTCTCACTAACCTTTCCTGCCACCTCTTTTGATTCCTTATACTTCCTGAATGCTATATGTTTCTCAGTAACCTTTCCTGCCACCTCTTTTGAGAACCATAGTGTTTTTTTACTTTGTTTTATTTTATTTGCTTCGCACAAAGGCTTGTTGCCTCTGTGACAGCAGTTCTGATTTTTCCCCATTGTTCTTCCATGCCTCCTTCATGCCCATTTGCTAGTGCATTCCTTAGGCACTCACCCATTTTGCTAAAGTCAGCCCTCTAAAAGTCCAGTACCTTCGCTTTTGTATGGCTTGACTCAATGGCTATGTTTATCATGAACCACACTGTTTGGTGGTCACTTGTTCCCAGATGGCTACTCACTTCTAAATCTATGATCCTCTCTCTATCCCCGTTTGAGAGTACCAGGTCTACGATTGCTCCCTCCCAAATGGGTTCCAACACTAGCTGTGTGAGGCATGCCCCCTGCAGGGCATTGAGAATGATCCTGCTCTTGGATGTGGCTGCAGCAAATGTGCTCCAATTAACATTTGGCATATTCAGATCCCCCATCAACAATATCTCCCCTTTTTCTGCATTCTAAGGATGCCTTCTATCATTTCCTTGTCCATTTCCCCTGAGACGGGAGTCTGTATACAACCTCCGTGTGGATTGTGCTGTCATTTCCTGTCTGCAAGGTGACCCACAGTGCCTCCTCTCCTCTCCATTTACCCTTTAGTTCCATTGTTTTGATCCCTTCCCTTATGTAGAGAGCTACTCCTCATCCTCTTTTACCCTCCCTGTCCCTCCTGTAGATTGTGTACCCTGGTATGTTGAAATCCCAGTCATGGTTCTCCATGTGCCATGTTTCTGTGACTGCCAGGATATATATATATTTTTTTATTTTAGCTTTTGTTGACCGGGTAAGTGCACTAGACAAATCCTGCCTATTTTCAGGCACGACCCGGGGGAGGGGGATACAGATGAATGCCAACTGACCTTGAACCAGATTAAGCTGTTGGTGGTATTTTTAGTGAATGAGGGAATTGGCCAGGACACTGGGGAAATTCCCTACTCTTTCGATAAGTGCCATGGGATCTTTAACATCCACCTGAACTACCACCAATCCAGGCAGATGGGACCTCGGTTTAACGTCTCATCCGAAAGACGGCACCTCAGAAGTGCAGCACCCCTCTCATACTGCACTACAGTGTCAGTACTGGGATATTAACCCAAGTGCCAGATGTGGGAACTGAACCCACAGCCCTCTGATCTCCCAGCCTCAGAGGCGAGTGTGCTACCTACTGAGCCTCTGACACTGCTATATAGGTGTCCCTCTTCTATCAAGGCCACTAGTTCAGGAAGCTTGTTATCCAGACTACAGACATTGGTATTCAACATCCTGCATTTTTTAATAACCTTACCCCTGGCCCATGCCCTCCACAAACAATAGGCTACAGCTCGGACCTACCACTCCAGTGAGTGCTGACCTTCCTTTCAACAAGACTTAAATATTCCATTGTTTCATGGTTGCTAACCAAGAAGTCAGGTGCTGTTTAAGTTGTTAACTACTGGTTATGGGATCATCATGTGACTCTCCCTACCAATCCCAGCACTTCCTTCAGCTATGCATGAAACACTATTATTTTCATAAGAGTGACTCATGTGATGTGCTGCAGTAATGGACCTCTTGCTGGCTGCTTGTGGTGACAACATTTTGAAGAAAAAAATTATTAAAAATAGTCTCAGAGCTGTCTCTGTGGTGCCAAGCGAAAGGGTTCGCTCGGCACGCTGGCGACCCAGATTTGCACCCCGAGCCTGGGTACCAGAGTCCAGCAGGGAGGGGATGAACAAGCATTCACTAGATGCTTCCCTCTGGGGGGGTACTGCCTGGGCACCTCTTGGGCAGATCGGGTGCATGCTTGGGGGATGTGATGCCTCGACATGCCCCCACCCGAGAACACCACCCACACAAGACCAAGAACTTGAGGTGCGGGGCAGAGAAAATGAGGGAACTGGTGTCTTGGCCAACAGGATGATGGCTACCAGATCCTCACCACCATGGAGCCCCCCAGACAGCTGGGACCGACCCCAGCAGCACCCAGGTCCAAGCAGGTAAAGCTGAGGGGCTCATTGTCCCTGGAAGGAGAGGATCCACCTGATGAAGGGCTATGTTGGGTTACCCTGGGGGGCTGCAGTATGGGGCAGCAGTTGGCAGTGGGGGTTGCCTAGGGTAAGGTTCTAGGTGGCCCGAAGGAGAGGCTGGCCGAGATGCATGGGGAGTCGCAAAACAGAAAAATACAGAAATAATGAAATGTGAGGTGGTCATAGTAAATGTATTGGATTAGAAAAGAACACAAGACTTGTACTGAGCAATGAATAGCCCACTGCCCCATTGGTGACCAGGTCACTCACCACATCGGGGGATCTCAGTTATATGTTGACACCTATTCTGATGACTCTTAAGATGGTAAGAGTGGTCTCATGCACATTTCTTGGGTGTGAAAACCATGAGTGAGCGGCTCTGCATCCAAGAGATGTGAGTGCACGCTTACAATCTTCAAGCATGCTGTCAGGGGTGGGATAAATGTATTGTGTAGATATATTACTGATTAAAGGTAGTCAAAGTTTAGAAAAAAAATCAAACCTCCTCAAATGCATCCATTTCAAGGGTAACTGAACTTCAGACACTCCACACAGTAAGAGTGTATCACTCACAGTGTAAATGAGCACTCTGATTGTTCGGGAGTGCTTTCTCATTTTCTAATAGCATGCCATACCTGGCTCTCCATTAGGCTGGTAGGAGGCTTTGCACAGTTCTACAGACTACACAATGACTCTGCAGGATGGCCAGGGACATCTGCTGCTACATGACTGTCCTCTGGTGGCCCAGGGGAGTACGAAGATACATTTAGAGGCAGTGCACTCTAGTGGTTAGAGTACCAGCTGCAACAGAAACTACTGAATGCAAAAAAAAAACTAAGGCGATGCTCTTCTCTCCTTTTGCAAATTCAAACAACTTTGCAAGTCAAGGCAACTTATCACAGATTCACACCCTCCTCGGTGAACCACTGGACTATGTAGCAAAATTCAAATATCTAGGGGTTTGGATGGACTAAAAACTGTCCTTTACTGATCACATTGATGAGTTGGTAAAGAAGCTCAGAGAGAGGCTTGGGCTTTTTTATAGGATCAAATACTTATTGACCTTGGAAGCAAAAAAGAGATTGGTCCAAACCACTTTCCTTACTCTGCTGGATTATGCAGACTTCATTTACTGCCAAAGCACTGCCACTCCTCTTACCAAACTAGACACACTCTACCATAGAGCCCTGAAGTTTATTACCAGACTCCCCTACTCCACGCATCACTGCTCTCTGTACACTGCAGTGGGATGGTCCTCCCTTACCCACTGAAGACAAAGAAATGCAGCCCTCTGAACCTACAGGGCTGTTACTAACTTGCTGCCCCAGTATATTATTAGACTGTCTTCCACTAAGTACAGTAGATAAGTATGCACTAATGAGCTCTTCATACATTTTCCTGGCAGTACCTAAGTTCAGATCATAGAAACATAGAAACATAGAATTTGACAGCAGATAAGGACCGCTTGGCCCATCTAGTCTGCCCATTTTCCTACCTAACTGATAAGCTGCAGATCCTAGTTAACTTGTTTTGGTAGGTCTGCCATTAGTCACGCTCTTCCTGCATGACCAAAATGAGCCATCAACCAACCAGATAATCAAAAGTTTCTTGCCCATTTTATAATTATTAATAATGCATGTCTATTAACTCCATTTCTTTTTAGTCTTAACATTATATACTTAGCAGGACATAACTCCATTTTGAATCTTGTTATGACTCTTCTTTCATTCCAGTTAGACAAGGTTGTCAAATATTTATCTAATCCACATGATAGCTTCATAGTTGTATACCACCTGGAGTTAACCAAGTGCATTATTCTAGAGTGGACCTCTGCTTGTTCAGTGTTTGACAACCTTGATCTAACTTGAGACTTAACATAATCAAACGGAGTCAAGCATATCTTTTTTTATTTTAGTTTTTGTTGAAGGGGTAAGTGCACTAGACAAATCCTGCCTATTTTCAGGCACAATCCGGGGGAGGGGGATACAGATGAATGCCAGCTGACCTTGAACCAAAGTAAGCTGCTGGTGGTATTTTTAGTGAATGAGGGAAATTTGGCCAGGACACTGGGGAAATTTCCCTACTCTTTTCGATAAGTGCCATGGGATCTTTAACATCCACCTGAACTACCACCAGTCCAGGCAGATGGGACCTCGGTTTAATGTCTCATCCGAAGGACGGCACCTCAGAAGTGCAGCACCCCTCTCATGCTATACTACAGTGTCAGTACTGGGATATTAACCCAAGTGCCAGATGTGGGAACTGAACCCACAGCCCTCTGATCTCCTGGCCTCAGAGGCAAGTGTGCTACCTACTGAGCCACTGACACTGACATACAATGTCATACAATAATTGACCAAAACCTATTGGGAACAAGATATTTTTAATAGTCGAAATGAGAAGAGGCATAAAACCTCGTTGATTATCTTCCAGTTCTTCTTACATACATAATCGAGGAAGCCGGTTTGCTGGTAAAAGAAATAATCTTAAAATAAATAATATTCTTTTTCCATAACCTGAATTTTAAATGATTTCTGACCCAATTCAAATCTTTAAATTTCAGCAGGAACTGATTGTGGAATTCTCAAAAGATATCTGCATGTTTGATTTATAAGGCAGTATAGTGCAGTGGTCTAAGGCTCTGAGCTGCAAATCTGGTGACATCCAGCAGACCAGACCTGGGTTTGAATCCCACAGCTTCCACTTGCATACTGTGTGACCCTGAGCAAGTCACTTAACCTCCTTGTGCTCCCAGGTCACTCCTGTAAAAAAGCTTTCAGCTTAGTGTGCTATACCTGGTTAAACTAAAATAAAAAAAAAATAATATATTTTTTCCAAAGCAGCAACATTGGCTTCTGCCCATATTTCAGAAGCATATAAAACAGAAGTCATGATCTTGGTGTTCAAAGTTCTTAATAGGCCTTCCACCGAGGCTTGTCCAAAATTAGTATTGAATCTTTTGAAGGCCTTTATTGCTAACTTTAAATTACAGTATTTATTTTGTCTATATGGAATGACCAATGACAACTCTGCTCAACATTTACTCCCAGATATTCATAACTATTTATTGTATCTATTTTCTTACCATCTAAAAAAATGATTGGTTTAGTTTCACTTTTTAAACCAAAGTCAAACATATTTGTTTTATCCCTATTAATTTTAAGTTTATCTTTTTTACAAAGTTCTACAAATAAGTTAATTTCCGTTGCATTCCCAGTTTGGATGTTGATATTAAGATTATATCATCCGCATAGGCTAAACAAGTCACCTTACTCTTTCATACTGAAGATGAATGAAACTCTGGTTTATCAAGAACTCATAAAATCAGGTCAACATAAAGATTAAATAATAAGGGAGCAAGTAAACAACCTTGTCTCACTCCTAAATTTGTATAGATTTTATTTAAATTTCTTTCCTGATCATATCTCACCTTCAACCATGCATTCTGATGCAATCCTATAATGATCATCAAAAGAGTTGGGTCAATACCATACAGGTCTCATTTATCCCACAATAAAATTAGACTTATTGAAGCTGTTTTGAGATCTACAGAACAACAATATAATTTGGATTTTTTAATCCTTACATATTTCCACAAAAGATGTTTCAATACAAAGCAATGCTGAAGTGTGGAGGAACCCATTCTAAATCCATTTTTGGCTTCCATCAGTAATTCTTTCTTTATTATTCTTGTAAAGATTTTTTTGTGATGAATCTATTAAACTAATTGGTCAATACATGGTGGGATTGTTTACATCCCCTTTTTTAAATATTGGACAAATTATACTTCCTGCCCAAGATTCTGGATACATGTCAAATTGACAAACCAAGTTATATATATGGTACAGAATGGGAAGCCACCAGCCCCTAAATGATCTAAACATATCTGAAAGAACTTTATCTGGACCTGGAGCTTTATTTGTGTAACTTTTCTCAATTGCATCAATAATTTCTTCTCTAGAAATAAAAAAAGGATGAGGCTCAGATACAGCGGGATAGCTTATTATTATTCTCTTATCAATTTCATCAGTACTGAAATACAATTTACTAAAATGGTCTTCCCAATGATTTGGGGGAGTTCGTAGCTATTACTTTAGTAGCATATTGTCCAAAGCCTTTTGAGACCAACAACCAAAACTGTTTAACATCTTTCTTAATAATTGTAGATCTCAGGTTTTCCCACACATTTTAGCATGATGTTTCTTTTTCTCTCTTTCTAACTATCCCGAGTAAATAAATTGTAAAAAGAAAGATTAAAATCTGTTAAACTTAAAATGCAGTGGTGCCCAGCATCAGTTTCCATCATGACTAAAGATATCTGAATACTACTGTTCTGAGTCATAACTATTTATAATGCATTGTGTCACTGTTTTTAATTGCTAAAACTATAGACCATCATCTGAAGAGTTGTTGAAGAGTCAGTAGGTAGCACTATACAGAAGCAGTGCTGCTCATGCATGTTCCTTCAGAAGCCCTATAGTCGGTGGCTGTAGTAGTCAGCTGGCAGACTGCATGAAGACAGAGAAGTGCAAAGTGATACCCTTGACTGTTCTCCACTCAAAGAAATTCTGATTGACATGACAGAAACCTGATGATGTGCATCACTGTATAAGACACGGCTCAGAGTCGATCACTGGTACAGAATATCATCACTTTTAATGTGTATTATCATTCAGATATTTATGATGTAGTTGTGAGCCATAGAAAGCTGCTGAAACTGAGTAGGGAAGTACGAGCTGTTTTGGTCAGAGTATTGTTAATTTTTTTGATTTTTACTTTACCCATTCTATATGGTGCAGCATAAAGCAGATATGCATGTTTACAGTGAACATTGACACTTGTACTAATTTATTTTAGATTGCTCATCATCTTCCAGTCTTGTAAGATATCTTCCCCTCTGGTTTGAGTCTACTTTAGCACTTTTTAAATATTTGAAATAATGAAAGGAGTCATCCTTTTGAAATTGGTTTTTCCCAAAATGTCATCACAGTTATCTATTTTTGAACGCCCATTGTTTAACCTCTCTTTACTAGAGTCTAGAGTTATTTACCATGCAGCTGGCACTGCTCCTGGACTTTTTGGGATAATGAATGTTTAAAAATAGCTGAGAAAATGGAGGAATAGCCATATTAAAGCAGCACTGCATATTATGGTGAAAGTTGTGCCCTATGCTTTCTATTCTAGTTTAGATGGCACTTTACCTCCTGTTTTGTATAAAAACACAGAAACAGAATTTGGCGGCCAGTAAGCACCACTTGGCCCACCCAGTCTGCCCTTTTTTTCCCAACCTACAGTATCACCACAGACCCTAATTGATCTCCAACTCTTTCTCCCAATCCCCTTCCTTTTCATTAAGATACTCTTATGCCTATCCCAAGCATTCTTGACCCTCCCCCCACTATATTCACCTCCTCCACCTCTGGTGGAAGGCTGTTACAGGCATCTACCACTATTTCTGTGAAGAAGTACTTTCTCTCATCTCTCCTTAATCTACCCCCCTAGATTCCTAGCATGTCCACTTGTTCCTGAGCACCTTTTTTTCTGAAAAATATTTCACTCCTGTACCTTATTTACCTTGTGAGGTATTTAAAGGTCTCTATCATATCCCCACCTCTCCTTCCTCTCTCCCAGGGTGCACATATTGAGGTCCTTTAGTCTCTCATTGTAGGGCTTTTGGTGCCAACCCTGCACCATTGTAGTTGCCCAGGTTGCCCATAACAATCTTTCTTTCCTTCATTCCTCTTTTTGACTATGATTTAGCACATTTGTTTAAATTTGAAATAATAAAACAAGCACTCATTACTATGACTCAGGTTTTCATTAGTATTATCAGCTGTTTTTATACCTGTTGTCATATAAGATCCAAGAGTGCTGTTTACTGCTTTCTAGTTCATTTTAGTCTCAAACCCTTTTTTCAACAACATCATTATTTGGAGACATTTTATTGATGATATTCTGATGCTCTGGGAAGGCAGTGAGGGTGAATTAAGATGTTTTCATGAATATTTAAATAGGTGTAATCAGGATTTGACATTTACAATGACTTTTGATACACAAAAGATAGCGTTTTTGGATCTGGAAATTTACAAAGGGGATATACAATTGGAAACCAGGTTATACAGAAAACAAATAGCAAAGAATACTCTACTTCATTATACAAGTTACCATGACTCAAAACTAAAAAACTCTATACCAAAATCACAATTTATTCAAGCTAGAAGGAATTGTACTGAAGAACAAATATATCAGAAGACAGTATAGGATATGTCACAAAGATTTGTTGATAGGCGTTATAAAAGTAACCTCATAAGAAAGGTTGAACAAGAAGAAACAGTTATTCCACGTCAGCAACTTTGAAATAAACCTATTCAAAGAACTTCAGTAGAACAAAGGATAGTCTTCTCAACATCTTATAGTCATCTGAGTCACAAGATTAAGTCTATTACTGACAATATCTGGCAGTTATTACAGTTAAGGATGAGCCAGAATAGAAGATTTTTCAGAAACCCCTTTTTTCTACATGTAAAAATCAAACTTTTAAGGACAGATTAGTCCATACACAATGCTTTCAAAAAGCACAAAGAGCGAAACAACTTTTATTGGGTCCATTAGCACCTGGAAATGTGCCTTGTGGACATTGTTTCCAATGTGGGAATACTAGTAAAAAGCTCATTTTTGAAGATCCATATATGAATTGAAAATTTTGGATCATGCAATGTATCACATGAAAGAGTCATCATGTAATCTATTTGTTACAGTGTCCATGTGACAAACTTTATGTTGGAAAGACTACCCAGGAACTCAGGAATAGGATCAGTCAACATAAAAGTGACATAAGTTTAAAAGTGGACACATCACCAGTGCCAGACACTATTCAGAAGCAGGACATATGGCTGCATCTTTTCATTTTGGGGGCTTGGAACTTGTTCAAGAACCAAGTAAGGGTGCACAATTTTGGCATCTGGCAATGAGAAAAAGAGAAGTTTTTTGGATTCACACTCTGAAATGCACCAGTCCTGCTGTTGGATTAAATGATGAATGTGAATGGAGTCTCTTTTTTTGAGAGACTGGGGTGAATTGTATGATTTGATATTGAGAAAACTGAATATTCCACACACCCCTTTTCTCCTGCTCTCTCCCCCCTTCTTTTTCCTGCCCCTGCTGACTCTCTAGGGTTTCACACTGAGTAGTTTCTGTATCCTTTGTGTGTTACTTTTTACAGGATTCTGAATTTGCAGCACCATCACAGTTGTAGCTTTGGATAAAAATGTGAATACAGGTTTCAGTCAATTTGATATTTTATAAAAAAAAAATTAATGATGTAAAGAAGTGTAATTAGTACACACTGATAGTATAATAATACACCATAATACACAACTAACAAATATAAGTGGATATTTTTCCCATTTGGTGTTCAATGATTTGAAAGTATGAGAAGTTGAAGTGGTGGGACCCTAACCCACAGCACTGAAATAGGAAGTACTCCTTGAGATCACACATACAATAAGAACAGGAGTTAAGGAGAGTTAAAGAAATGCTTTCTAGCATGAGAGAATAATTTCTGATGCAATACACTGTTACGGTGCATTTTTGTTTGACATTTTTCTGTTTATTATTATGTATTTTTAAACATAATGAAATTGTCTTTTAGGTTTAATATGTGTAAGACTTACAACATGAGTCTATAAGCATTTGCAGTCTCCGTTTACTATATTCTTAGTCAAGCAGGCTTATTAAAACAAAAAATGTAAATATTAGAGATTTTTATCTCTTTGGTGGGGGGTGAACCCCTGGCTCTTTGAGCAGCTGATGTTGTGATGCTCCAGTATCTCCACCTCTGCACTACACCACCATGCTGCAGCAGAGATTACATCTTGTCGGCCAGAGGCTTTTCAGAGACTGGAGCCGGCAAGCTGACATCATTGTGATGTCCTTTTCTCCCCCCCCCCCACCAACTGTGAGATTTAAACAAGGATACACATCCTTATCAGGATATCTGACTTCACGATCATCAGATTGCTACAGTTTCTTTGAAGACATAGGAATTTCAATAATACCCAACTGGATTATTAGAAGTTTTATTTTACATGCTTTACATTCTTAAAGAATTTTCCTGTAACATAATTAAAGCTGGGAGTAAGAGTCTTCTAAAAACAGAATCAATTTAAGGACAAATAAAAAATATAGCAAAAATAACAACGCAGCCAGGGCCTGATGAAGTGAATTTACCACGAAACTGGTGTCCCAATTTTTGTGACAAGAAAATAAAAGAAAGGAACTATTAAGAAGTAAACAAATAGTGGTGTTCATCCATTCTTTATTTTTTATTGAAATGTAAACAGAAGGAGACCATTATAGCCCACTGAGACGTTACCCCACTTTTCAATGGCTGTAACCAGTTAGATTTCAGGATCCCATGTATTTGTCATGCTCCAATTTAAAAACTCCTACTGATTTCATGTTGACCAGTTTTTGGCAAACTGTTCTATAGTCCAACCCTTCTCTGGGTAAAATAACTGACTCTCGAGTTAGTTCTGAATCGTTCCCCTCTCAGCTGTAGCACATGCTCTCTTGTTCTAAAAGGATCTGTTTTAATTCTCAGAATTAGATCTTCTAATAATGTGGCATCTTTTATTGCTTTAAAATCAGGATCATATTGGATCTGTGTTTAGTTTCCTGTATAGTAGTGGCTAGGACCAGACAGAAAAATGTGAGATCACTTTAAACAAGCTTTGTGAATGACTAATATATTGATTTACACTGGGGCTAAATATGCTCACAATCAAATGCACTACAGAGTTAATTTTTTCAGTACTGACCACTGTTTTGACCACCACTGTAAGCTTTTTGTTTCAGTTTATCTATTTAACCACAAAGTGTTGTACACTGTGCAAGCTTATTTTCAAATAAGTCATAGGATAGTCTTCAGACAAGTTTAAATAAAAAAAAACTGTAGTTTGCAAAGGTTACAAGATTACAAAGAACTATAACTTACCCAGTTTCCAGGGTTACATTGCTAGGGTACAGGAAGGATATTAAAGAAATCAAGAGGGCCCCCCACAGGGCCACCAAGCTAATTAGCAGATTAGGGGACACAAGCAAAGATGAGATGTTTGAGATGGTGAGAGCAGGCAGAAGTACAAGGCACGCTCTTAAATTGAGGTTGGGGCAGGATAAAGTAAAACATTACAAATATTTGCTTCGCACAGAGGTTGGTTAACATGTGGATTAACCTACGTAGTGAAGTTGTGGAAGCTAGCACTGCTCATATGTTCAAGATTTCTAAAGGAGAATGATATTGAGGGTTACACGGCATGAGTAGGGGGTAGCATCCTGGCTGATAAATGTTGATGTGTGCCCCTACTCATTGGATACTGTCCCTGTCATACTGAAGGAAAGACAGACAAGATGGGCATCAAGCCCCTTCTGTCACCACAGTACTGTGTTACTAAGACAGCTGAATTTACCATTTTGGTACATCTTTGGACATAGTTCAGATGTCCCAATCCATAAAAAATATGGATTTCCTTACTTGTACATTTATGATGCAAACTTTACATTCTCAGTTCCACTCCAAGGATACAGTGGATTCTGGAATTCATGATTTCTGACATACATCTGGCTTGGAACATAAGAGTACAGAATCTCACATGGAAAGCTGAGTTCCAAGAAGAGCATCAGGATCCAAGATGGCCTCCAAAGAGCAGTTACGCTAAAAGGCACTCTAATGGACCAACTTCTCTTTCTTCTTTTTTACATTGAGGAACCCCTCCTATCATGCTAAACCACACCATAAAAGAAAAAGGAATTCAAACACCATGAAGTCTTGCTGCTATTAGGACTTAATGCAGTTAGCCACTGCACTCGAACTGCCCCGGAGAGGATAGGGTTAACTCCAGAGCAGTCTGGAGTTCCACAGCGCGAGGGCTCTGTTCAAAGCTCTATCTGACTAGTTTCAAATGAAACTGCCAGATTCTTTACTCCGCTTTCACTGAACAGTTGCTCCGGAGATCAGCTCCTTCAGCTCGGTTCATTTCGCGGTTCAAGCAAGTTTACTCGGTTCATTTGAACCAACAAGTGTTTAAAAATTACCGCGTTTTCGGCAAAAGCTCTATCTGGTAACAGTAAGTACTAAAAATTAAAGTCTGTGTGGAAATACATTATCGGTTCAGTCTGAACCGATCAGTTGGCTTATTTTACGATTTTTGGGCTTTAGAAGTGCGGTACCCGGTTCTTATCGGTTCTAAAAAAACCTTAATTTTATTTGGGGTTTTTTCCATACCCGCGACATGGTTAGAACCGGAGCATGGTGTCTTGCCTGGTACGGCCGCTTTAAAGGGCAAGTTTGTTGGTTAGGCTAGCATTATGTCTGAGAAACCCAAAAGAAAACCGGGCCCACTGGGTTTCAACACTGTGATGTCTGTGGGAAGCCTTTGCCAAGGCTGATCCACACACCACTTGTGTCTATTGTCTGGGGCTGACCACCTCCCTGTCAGACTGCCAGGTGTGTAAAAATTCCCTGCAGCCACCCTGGAAAAGAGATTGGGCGGCTCAGGGACGAGACGAAAAGTCCGCTGACCGGATGGCCAGCCGGTCCAGTACCCACTGGACCAGAGAGTGCCCTCTGACCAGGCGAGACTTCCTCGGCAAAGAAAAGCTGGTTCAGAGAAACCAGCTCCAGCAAAAGACAAAAAATCAGCAGGTCTGGAGTCCAAAATTGTCTTTCCAACTGCTGCAGAAATAGCAAAAGCCATTCAGATTGTTCAGTCTTTTTGTCTGGGGACTTGTCGAGCCCCTACAATGGGAAAAGGGTGGCTGCTCAGGTCCAGTGGTTCAGGATTATGATGTTGAGGAGTTTTATGAACCACAGGAGGGGAGGAGAATTTGATCAGTGTATTTGTGACTGGGAAGGTCTGGACGTGCCCATTGAACCAGGCATTTCTCCAGATAGACCCTTAGAATCTCCCCTTTGCTGTCTGAGTCCCTTCTCATTTTATGTTTTATAAAAGGTGGCAGAAACCCTCCAGCTCCTTTAGAGGAGGCTGTGGATGAGCAAGAGGAGCCTGATTATGTAGAAATGATGGATATTCCAGAGTCTAGAAGGTTGTCTATTCCTTTGCATAAGTCATTTAGGAAGCAAACAACAAAGTTTTAAAAATCCTCATTCCGTTCCTCCTGTAGATAAGAAAATGGACAGAAGGTATACTTATCAGGCCCTGATACAGACTTCCTCACCGAGCAGTGTAGTCATGTAAGTGTTGTTCAAGCTGCAGCCTGTGACAAGGCTAATATTCCCTGGCATCACATCCTCCTGATAAGGATTCCAGGAAGATTGATGCCATGGCGTAAAAAGCAATATATGGCAGCTTCATTGGGACTCAGGCAGGCTAATTATATGGCTTATGTGGCTAGATATCAGAAATCTAGATGGGACACTATATTGCAGTTAGCCAAGCAGGCCCAGGGCCAGCTGGCTAGTGAGTTGGAACAAGTGGCTGCTGATGGCATTGAAGCCTCTAAAGTTCAATTTCATACTGCGTTGATGTTAATGATGTTTCCTCTAGGGTCATGACCACTTCTGTAGCTCTCCGTAGGTTGACATGGCTTAGATGCACTAATCTGTCCCAAGATACTCAGGCAAAGGCTATAGATTTTCCTGTAGTAGGAAACTCTCTGTTTGGGGATCAAACAGAAAATTACATGAAGAAAATGGATGAATACAGAACTACCTACAAAGTGCCCAAGCTAAGGAGAGGCATACCACTCCACAAGGCATGCCCCAGGGGTAGGGGCAGGCCTTACCACAGGCCCTTTTATCAAGTTCAGGCCTCTTCAGCCTTTGCACAGAGGGTTTTTTTCAGAGGCAGGGGTAGACGGGGCACAGGCAGACCATCTCCCTCTCCTCAGCCTAAAGCTGCTGCCAAGCAGGCACCCTGATGGGGTGCCCAGGGCCGATTCTCCTGTACCGGTGGGGGGCAGGTTGGCTTATTTCAGCCAGAACTGGTTGTCCCTAACTTCGGACAAATGGGTTCTGGAGGTGGTAAGCCAAGGTCTGGTTCTCAGTTTCAAACAGTTCCCAAAGATGAGAGCCAGACATTTTCCACCTGCAAATCCTTCAGAAGCCCTTGCTTTGGAAGCAGAGGTTTCTTCTCTGCTGGGCTGCAAGGCAGTGGAAAGAGTTCCTCCTTGCCATCAGGGCAAGGGTCTGTACTCGAGGTATTTCCTTACCCCAAAAAAGACAGGAGAGTGGCGGCCCATCTTAGATTTAAGGTTCCTGAACAAGCATCTTTTGAAACCAAAGTTCAAAATGTTAACTCTGGCAATGATTCTGCCTTCCCAAAGGCCAGGGGACTGGCTAGCTTCCCTGGACCTCAAGGACGCTTATTTTCATATTTTGATCAGGCCTTCTCACCGAAAGTACCTCAGGTTCGAACTACCCTCTGGCCACTACCAGTTCAGAGCAATGCCCTTGCCTTACCTCTGCTCCAAGGGTTTTCACAAATGTTTAGCTGTAGTAGTGGCTCATTTAAGAAGGCAAGGGGTTGCTGTGTTTCTCACCTGGACGACTGGCTCATAGTGGGCCAGTCTCCAGATCAGGTAAAATCCCACTTGCAAGTCTCCCAGCAACTTCTCACTTCTCTGGGATTCCTGTTGAATTTTCCAAAGTCAGTTCTGGAACCCAGGTTCAACTTTCATAGGTGCAGAATTGAACACAAAGTCAGCCAGGGCATTTCTTCCCTCCCAAAAGAGTGGACAGACTCATTGCCCTGGCATCCTCCTTACCCTGCGGGTCTCTCGACCAGCAAGGCACTTTTGCAACTCCTAGGACACATGGCTGCTTCCACAGCTGTCGTGCAGGGAGCAAGATTTCAGATGAGAGACATCCAGTTCCACTTGAGGTCCTACTGGTCTCAAAGGAAGGACCCCTATCCAAGTTAATCCCAGTGACCAAAACCCATCCTAGCCTTCAGTGGTGGCAGGATCGAACAATTTAACTCAGGGGTCCCTTCTTACCCGTTCTTCATTCCCTCACCCTCACCACGGATGCCTCCCTGTTAGGGTGGGGGTCACATTTGGGTGACCTTTCCACTCAGGGAGTGTGGTCCCCTCAGGAATCTCTGCTCCACATCAACCTTTTGGAACTCAGAGCTGTTCTCTTAGCTCTCCAGGTTTTTTCGACTACTGTCCAGAACAAGGTAGTCCAAGTCAGGACAGACAACACCACAACAATGTGGTACATCAACAAGCAAGGGGGCACTCGGTCATCAGCCTTGTGCACCGAAGCAATGAAGTTGTGGTCTCTGGCTTACTCCCTGAACACCTCCCTGATAGCAGTTCACCTTCCAGGGAAGGACAATGTCCTGGCGGATGCCCTCAGCAGAATTTCTCAGGGCCATCACGAATGGGCTCTGAATTCTCTGGTGCTGGGGTCAGTCTTTGCCAGATGGGGCACCCCTCAGATAGATCTTTTCGCAGCCCCAGACAACCACCAACTTCCCCTGTTTTGTTGCAGGCCTCCAGTTCTGGGATCAGTCCCACTGGACGCCTTTCAGTTGGATTGGAAAGGGAAGTTCTTGTATGCTTTTCCCCCCTTCCCTCTCCTCTTCAGGGTACTAGTAAAAATCAGAACTCAGCCCTGCAGAGTGATTCTGATTGCTCCAGACTGGGCCAGACAGCCCTGGTACCCTCTCCTCCTGTCCCTGACATTCCATCCTCCCCTGAGCTTGCCCAGGACCCACGACCTGTTGACCTGTGCACAGGGGAGAGTGTGGTATCCGAACCTCAATTCCCTCCACCTCAAGGCCTGGTTCTTGAGGAGCTAGAATTTGCTGATTTACACCTTTCTCAAGGTGTCCTGGATATTTTAAAGGCTTCTAGGAAACCTTCCACTAGAGCCACTTACAATTCTAAGTGGAAGAGGTTTTCCATTTGGTATCTGAGAAGCAGATTATCCCAGAATCTGCTAATCTGCCCATTTACTGGACTATTTGGTCCATTTAAATTCCTTAGGCCAGCTACCTTAAAGGTTCATCTGGCAGCTGTCTCTGCTTTTGTGTCAGCGGGAAGCCTGCTTCCTTTCTTCTCACCCTGTATTTTCCAAGTTTTTTAAGGGGTTACTTCACACTAACCCCCTTTAGGGAACCAGCTCCTGCATGGGACCTGAATGTTTGCATTGCTCAGCTAATGCAACCCCTTTGAGCCTCTGTCTCGGCAGACCTCAAGTTTTGACTTGGAAGACTGTTTTCTAGTGGCTATCACTTCTGCTAGACGTATAAGTGAATTACAGGCCTTGTCAGTAGAAGAAGATTTTATTTCTTTTCACAGAGATAAGGTAGTCCTTAGGACTAACAGAAAGTTTTACCTAAAGTGGTTTCAGATTTTCATCTCAACCAATCCATCTCTCTTCCAGTATTTTCACTGAGCATTCCTCCTCAGGGAGAGGAGATTGCACAGTCTGGACGTCAAAAGAGCCCAAGCTGCTATTTGGAACGCACCCAGGGTCACAGGTTCGAATCCTCCAACTCTTCCTTACCTATGGAGAAGTTGGCAAGGGAGATCTGCCACTAAGAGGACAATTAGAGGTGGATTGTCTCTTGTATCCAGTTCTGTTACCAAAAACTAGGTAGAGAACCTCCCTCAGGACTGAGGGCTCATTCCCTGAGGGTACAGCTGCATCTCTAGCGGCTGCTAGAGATATTCCCATTTGGAAATTTGCCAAGCTGCTACCTGGAAATCAGTCACACCTTTACCAAGCATTATTCCTGGATGTCCAGTCCAGAGAGATGCTCGGTTTGGCACAGCTGTGCTTCAGAGCCTATTCCCCAAGTAGGTTCTGACCTCCTCCATGAAGGTACTGCTGTAATCTGCATTAAGTCCTAATAGCAGCAAGACTTCATGGTGTTTGAAGAAAAATTACTCACCTTAGTAATTGCTTTTCTTCTCATGGAGTCTTGCTGTATTAGGACAACCCTCCCTCCTACCCGCTCAGAACTCCTACTTGAGTATGGGGTTGTCAAATTAGTGCAAGCACTGTCATGCCATTTCAATTTCTCTCTAGTTCCCCACTTTTGTTCATTTGGGTTGGGAACTAGGTGATTCTATTTTTGTTAAGTGATAGGTGGCTCCTCTCTGGACTTGAGTCTTTTGGGGAGAGGGCCTATTAGTCTTGTGGTGATTCTAACAATAACAGGTGATTTTGTTATTATTCTATGATTGTTGTTGTGTTTTTGTTGTCCTACTACTGGTAGGTAGCCAATGGCTAGTGTAGAGCTTTTCCACACAGACTTGCTATATTAGTTTAGTCAGAAGAACCTGGCAGTTTCATTTGAAACTAGCCAGATAGAGCTTTGAACAGCGCCCTCGCGCTGTGGAACTCCAGACTGCTCTGGAGTTAACCCTATCCTCTCCGGGGCAGTTCAAGTGCAGTGGCTAACTGCATTAAGTCCTAATACAGCAAGACTCCATGAGAAGAAAAGCAATTACTAAGGTGAGTAATTTTTTCTTCTTTCTCATCAGGGCCTGAACTGGTAGATGCTCACTGGAACTTAGTTCCCCCTCAGCTTACAAAATTGTATTAGAAACACAGAAATGTAGACAGTGACCGCAGAAAAAGGCCTCATGGCCTCGAAAGTGGACGATTTGTTCCCGGCCAATATGTCACGGACATAATATTGCGGCAATAACGGCAACTGGTCAAAATAATATTGATCATTAAATTCGTGTCTCTCGTATAGTCGTGGTCTATATGTCGCCCTGGGTTTTGGTGCACTCACCGGTGACGCGGGTCTAAAACGGCAACATTTCAGCTCACCAGAATCTGTGAATCAAGTACCAGGCAGAAGTATACATATTGCTTGTAGCTGTTAGAGGTCCTCCGCATGAAACTTCAGAGACTGCCAAACTACACAGACATACTGCGTCTGATTTTCATGATGATAATGAGTGTATTGCTCTATTGGTGATTTTTTTCTAGTTATTTAATAACTATGCTAAAATAAATACATTTCCAGCCAGGACACCCACCTGTGAAAAACACTGCATTCGCCCCCCCCCATGGACTTCTGTCCACCTCCAGTCTAAGAATAATAAAAATGAATGTACCTGTTGGTTGTTATGCTGCACTCCGAGCAACTTCCAAGTCTCTTAACCACCCACCCCATTGCCCAAATGGCCAGTGCTCCCAGCCAGGTCTCCCACCTCTGGAAAAAAAAAAGGCAGGCACTTGTGCCCATCATGGCCCTCCACCTCCAGTCCTGACCTTACCCGATTACCACCAGAATAGAAAAATAAAATAAATCGGTGTACCCATTGATAGCGGTAGCAGCTGCAGAGAGCAGATTCCTTAGGCTCGCTGAATCTTCTTCAGTTCTCTGACTTCTGAGCTGAGGTCCCAAGTGCTGGTCGGACCGAAGAGGGCAAATCAACATGCTAGCTACCTATGGACCGCACCGAATGACCTATAGTCAGTCTCTCTCACACAGACATACAGCTGCTTTACAGTCAGGGACTAAGTTGGCCCCTCGGATACTTGTCTCGCTCACTCGCACTTGAACACCACGGCACTCACCGACACAGGGGTCCTCCGTCCAGGGTCGGGATGGGAAATTTTATTTTCTTGCTGTGGGACTCGATCTGACACTGCTTAGTCAACTGCAAGCAATGGCTGAAAGGGGGATATTGACAGTGTGTTTTTTGGTGTTTTTGGCTCAGCTCTGACATGCTTCCAGTATGCCTGTCTGTGGGAGTGAAATAACAGCTTCACACTGAGCGTACAGGTTTTTGGTGCTTCCAGCTACTGGGTTATGGGTTCGGGTGCTTTGTGCTTAGCTAAGGTATGGTGCTCAAATTGTGTAAATAGCTTCCAGTATGCCTGTCTGTGGGAATGAAATAACGGAGAATAATATCACTGATTTTAATCAGATGACACAATGGACAATACATCGGACAATACGTCACCGCCTTAGACCCGCGGCAACATTTGCGGCGATGTTTACTCCGGTGTTCAAATGAACAGGTGACATTTAAACTGCAACCAAATGACCGCGGTATTAAATCCGGCGACTAATCATCCTAGTGCCCATGGCCTATCTAGTCTGCCCAACCCTACCTATGGTATGTTTTGAGTACACTTATCGGTCATTCACTCACTTCCTCTTTCCTAATGCACCTCTGTCAACTTTCTTTATTGAGTACCATAGAATTTCTCATCTGCAAATCTGGAGTTGAACGTTCCCTCACCTAAACATTTCCAATTTAACCACTGCTCCTCATCCATAGAAGGTGATTATCCTGAGGAAAAAGGTCCTTTGGAAAGATTTCTGTATTCACGAAAGTCAATCCTGGTGAAAGCAGACACTGCAGCTGATGTTCCAATGGAACTGGCATACAGAAGTCATCCAAAACCTCGGATACTTCAAAAAAATGGCTATGCTTTTCAGTTTAGAGGTTACAGGATTTGGAAGTGAGAAACCATCTGTAGATACTATAGTCTGTTCCTAACTGATGACTCCTCCACAAACTCTAGAGAATGGAACAGAAGAAACACAAGGACATTAAAAATTTGAAGAACATATCTTCAGCCTTTCACAGTCTATTCAATTTTTTAAAAGGTATTTGACAAAAAGTTAGATTCTATTGAGCATAATAACAATGTAAAGCAGTAGATAAAAGTGGTGCATGGGAAGATGTATCAAATTAAAGAAGCACTTATTATTTACAAAAAGAAGAACTTAAAAAAAAAACTCTTGACTGTAAATACTTCAGCCACTTCAAATACATGTACAGTATAGTGATTATTCTTCCAAGGAAACCTGCAACTACTGTATGGCATACACTTAATGCAGTTTGCAGCTTGTTGGTCCTGTCTGGGATCTCAGTTTCCCATATTTTAGAGAAATGCCATGGAGGATTTTTTTTTTAATTCTATTTTTTCCTTCCATTCTTGAGCCCCACTGAACTCTCTCCGGCGACTGCCCAGTCCTGGACTCTATCTCCCCACGTCACCTCGACTCATCTCCTCTGCCCCCCAACACTAAGCATCCCTTGGGTCTACCCTCCAGGGAAGGGCTGTCCCCTCCCAGGGTACTCTTTCTTATAGGGTTGAGACCAGGCCGGGAAGGAGACAGGATGAGGAGACAGTTGTGCCAGACTTCTGGGAGTTTGGTCCTTGGGTGGAAGGCGCCATCGCCTATCGGTGGGAGAAGGGAGGTATTTACTTGGCTGGATCCCCTGTGAAGTCTGGCTATCAAGGCAATGTACTGCCATGGATCCATCCCCCAGGCATATGCCACGACACTGCATTTGGCTACCTCCAGCCACCACCAGAGGTCACTCCTCAAGCGAGCGTTACCCCATCCCTTCCCGGAAAGACAGAGCAGTCCTCCGGATGCTCAATCTCTTCCCCCCCTGCCAACCCCAGGTGCCCTGGGCTCATTCCCGAACCCGGGTCACCGACGTGGCGCGAGGTATGGCATCCAGCACCTCAACCCTCAGTGCCACCGGGCTGGCCGCTAAGGAGGATTTTTACTTCAATTTTAAGCTTGCTGCATATTAATTTACCTGTTGCTCTAAAGGCGTACAAAATTCCAGTCAGATCTGCTAAAGCTAATAAGGTGTTAGAGAAGATTAATCCCCTACAACTGCCATATTTAAGGAAAGATTGGTAAGGTATATGGAGGAGAATGGTCTCCAGGATGAGAGGCAGCATGAATCTGTGGGAGGAAGATCATGCCAAACGAATCTGATTGACTTCTTTGACTGGGTTACCAGGGCAGTAGACAGGGACCTGACAGTGGACATCCTTTACCTGGACTTCAGCAAGGCCTTTGACTCTGTACTCCACAAGAGGTTGGTCAGGAAACTGGCAAATCTTGGGGTTGGGAAGAAAATGACCAAATGGGTAAAGAGCTGGCTGAGAGACAGATCTCAGAGCATGGTGGTGGGGCAGAGTTATCCAGCACCAGTGAAGACACCAGTGGGGTCTTGTAAGGCTCTGTGTTTGGGGGTGTTGTTCAATGTCTTCGTTAATGACATTGGGGAGGGCATTAAGGGCAAAATGTGCCTATCTGTGGACAACACCAAACTCTGTGGGAGGGTGGACACAGTGGAAGGGATACAAGACCTGTGGGAGGACCTCAGTAAACTTGAGAGATGATCAGGGATCTGGCAACTTGGCTGCAATGTCAAGAAATGCAAAGTTATGTACACTGGAGCCAGGAACCCAAGGACCAAGTGCTACCAGAGGGGATGGGAGTCCGTGTGACAGTAACGGAGGAAGAAAAGGATCTGGAAGTGATGATAATTAGTGACCTGAAGCACTCCTCATGGTGCAAAAAGGCAGCAGTGAATGCAAACAGGATGCTGGGGTGTATAGCCAGGGGAATCAGCAGTAGGCAGAAGGAGGTTATACTGCCCTTGTACAGGTCACTGGTGAGATCACATCTAGAGTATGGGGTAAGATACTGGTATCCATACCTTAAGAAGGATATCAGCCTGCTGAAGAAGGTCCAAAAGAGGGTAACTAACATGATTGCGGGTCAGCAGGGTATGTCTTATGAGGAGAGGCTGGGGGCCCTGGGGATGTACTCCCTAGAGGAGAGAAGGGAGAGTGGGGACATGATAGAGCCATACATTTAAATACTTGAAGGGGATAAATAGGATGGATAGGGAGGCTCTCTTCAAGCTAATGGGCAGCTGAACCACGGAGGGGACATAGTCTAAAGCTGGAAGGGGGAGATTTAGGAGATATGTTAGGAAGCATTTCTTCACAGAGAGGGCAGTGGCCAAATGGAATGCGCTGCCGAAGGCAGTGGCATCAGTAAGGTCAGTGAGCAGTTTCAAGACGGCTTGGGATAGACATATGAGAAATCCATGGGGCTTGGGAGGAGAGATAGTGTGGAAGGGGGACCCTGCAATACGAGCAGAATTGATAGACCAAATGGCCTTCTTCTGCTGGCTCCTTCTTATGTTCCTATGTTCACTAACCAATAATGATTCTCCTGGTGCTTCTTTAAAAGTTAATTCTTTCTCACAACTCTCTAGAATTAAAAGGTGATAAAGCTGCAAAATAAGAACAGTGGACACAGATCTACTATGGTATTCAAAATGGATCCAGACATTATCATTTCAACAGCATGGAGGAAATGAACCGTTTTATGAAAATGTTAAATTTCTCATTGTTCTGGATATATCAATGCAAACACAGGAAAGAAGAAAACATTTCTTACACTGTAAGAAAGAGTACCTAGATCTCAGTGCATCTTATTGTTTTCTGTTCTCAGCAAAGTGCCTCATAACCCTTAATGCAGAAAAGAACATGTGCTTTTCGATACACAGAAACATAAAATATGTCAGCAGAAAAGAACCAGTAGGCCCATCCAGTCTGCCCTATTTTTCCCTGCCTATTTCAACACCCTGGACCCTAGTTCGTCAAGGGTGTCCCTCCCATCTCCCTTTCCTCTATTAATTATACACGTATGCCTATCCCAAGCATGCTTGAAGCACTCCACTGTTTTCATCTCCTTCCCCCAACTTTTCTGGCAGGCTGTTCCAGATGTATACCACCCTTTCTGTGAAGAAGTGTTTCCTCACGTCGCTCTTAAACTCCCCCCAGCTTCATTGCATGCCTCCATGTTCTGGTGTTTCTTCACCTCTAAAAGAGACTCACCACCTGCACCTTGTTCACCCCATGAGATACTTATAGGTCTCAGTCATGTCCCCTCTTGCTCTCCTGTCCTCTCCTCTATGGAGTACACATTGAGATTCTGCAGCCTGTCCTCGTATGGTTGCACGTGCAACCTCCACACCATTCAGGTAGCCCTCCTGTGACCGCTTCCACCCTGTCAATGTCCTTGCAGAGGTACAGCCTCCAGAACTGGACACAGTACTCTAGGGGAGTCTCACTAGTGTGTGATACACTGACAACACCACCTCCCTCCTCCTTCTAGAAATCTCTCCCATGCACCCCAGCAACCCACTAACCTTGCCTACTGCCTTGTCACACTGCCCTGCGACCTTGAGATCATCAGATATGATTACCCCGAGGTCTCTTTCTTGCTTGGTGACTGTCAGTACCTCCCCCCATCTTATGCACAGCTCTCTGGTTTCCCCACCGCAGGTGCCTGTCTTTGATCGTTTTGAAGCATTGAAACCCAGCTGCCATGTCCTAGATCACTCTTCTACTTTCCACAGGTCCCCTTTTCCTTCTCTCCACCCCTTCCTGAGTGTCTGCCCTGTTGCAGATTTTTGTGTACTCCTCAAAGAGACAGACCTCCACCTCCAGTTCTTCAGCATTGTCACTTAAAAAGACATTGAAGAGAACTGGTCCTAGTACTGATCCTTGTGGTACCCCACTAGTCGCTCTCCCATCCCCTGAGTTTCTGTCAGTTACCACCACCATCTGCATTCAATTCTTCAACCAGTTTTATACTCACCTTACCATTTTCTCCCAACCCCCAGGCTGCTTAGTTTTTTTTACTAGCCTCTTGTGTGGCACAGAGTTGAAGGCCTTGTTGAAGTCCAGAGAGACTACATCCACTGCCCTCCCCTGATTCACCTCCCCTAGTCACCCACTCAAAGAAATCTATGAAATTTGTTTGACATGACCTCCACCCTATGAAACTGTGCTGCCAGTGGTCCTGCAGCCCATATGCCTCCAGGTACTCCATCAGCTTCTCCTTCAGCAGGGGCTCCATTAATTTCCCCACCACTGACGTAACACTGACTGGCCTATAGTTGTCAGCCTCCTACCTGCTGCCGCTCTTGTGCAGAGGGGAAACATCAGTCCTCCTCCTGTTCTCTAGAACTATCCCATCTCCAGTGAGGTGTGGAATAGTGTTGCCAGAGTGGTGGCTAGCATAGTGCTCAGTTTGGTTAGAACTCTTGGTTGAATCCCATCCAGTCCCATCGCCTTGTTCTCCTTTAGGGCTTCCAATCCCTTCAGGACTCCCTCCTCTGAAAATGAACTTGTGTCTACTCCCCCCTCCCTGCAGTGCCTGCTGATACATTTTGGTCGGTCCCCCTCATTGTGAGACCAAACAGAAAAACTGATTCAAAATTTTAGCTTTTTCCTGATCTTCTTCTGCACCGCCCCCCCCAGCCCCCACTTTACTGATTCTCAGAATCCCACCCCTTGCTTTACTCTTTTCACTCATGTACCTAAAGAAAATCTTATCCACTTTTTGGACCTCCCTGGTGATTGTCTCCTCTATTTGTGCTTAGCTGCCCTCACACTCCTTCTTGCCTCCCTTTGCTTTCCCAGATATGCCTCCCTCTTCTCCTCCATCCGGGTGTCCTTGTACTTCCTAAATGCTGTTTTTTTCTCCTTAACTGCCTTAGCCACCTCCTTTGAGAACCATAGCAGCCTCTTCCTCCTCCTTCCTTTGCTGCTTCTTTCAAACAGCATGTCGTTGCCTTAGCCATTCCCTCCTTGATCTTTTTCCATTTATTTCCAATTACCAGGTATTTACTGAGGCAGTCACCAATTTCTTTAAAATCTGGCCTATTGAAGTCCAGGACCCTCATCTTACTGTGTTTTTTCTCTTGCCTAATCCATATGCCAAACCACACAGCACAGTGATCACTTTTACCCATGGGACTATCCACTGTGATGTCTGCAGTGCCGTCCCTGTTCATAAATACTCGGTCCAGCACTGCCCCATCTCTAGTGAGTTCTACAGCCAGCTGCTTGTGAAAGTGCCCCTGTAGGGAGCTGAAGATGGCCAGCTTCTTGTAGCTGCAGCCAAAATGATCCAGGCTACATCTGGAAGATTAAAATCCCCCATAACCAGTACTTCCCCCTTCCTTGCCATTCTGCCAGTTGCCTCCCCCAAAACCTTGTCCAACTCCTTCCCCTGTGTTGGTGTCCTGTACACCACCCCTATGTGGATAAAGGCCACAGACCCTGTCCATAAGCTGACCCATAGTACCTCCAGCCCTTGTATATCCCCCTGGTGTCCTTGTATCTCTATGGCCTTTATACCATCCCTCACATATAAAACAACCCCCTACCTATCCTCCCTGTACTGTTGTTCTGGAACATGGTGTGGCCTGATATAGCCACTTCCCAGCTGTGGTTGTCTGTGCACCATGACTCTGTTATGGTCACCAGATCTAGTTCTGCTTCCACAATGATTGCTTCAAGGCCAGGAATTTTATTGGCTCTCCACTCCTTTTGTCCCTCCTTCCCACCCCCTATTCTGCCTTCCCTTCCTGTTTTCATGTTTCAGACCTCCTATATCTCTGGTCCTGCCCTCCCCTTTTTCACAATCCCTCTGCCTGCCCTCCTTAACATCTCTCAACTTTAGTTCCTCTTCCTGACCTGCCCGCCCTGTTCCCCCTTATCTTTATGCCCCTATACCCTGGAGGAATTAATTTCCCATGGGCTTCTCTGCTCTGCTGCTTTATTCTCGGGGGGGGCAATTTCTGCCTCCCTGTTTTTCACCTCCCCTCTTGGCTAGCTGAAATGCCCCATCAGAGTAGCATCTAAACCTTCTGCCTGGGACTGCTGTTGCCCTCCTGAATGGGTGGAAGCCCTCTCCTTTTTACAGGCCTCTGTCCCCATAGGTAGGACCCCAGTCCCTGATGTAGCCATAACCCTCCTCCCTGCACTATGCCTTCAACCACTCAGTGAAGGCCCTTGTGCGGTGTTGCCTAGCCTTCCCCAACTATGTACAAGTAGCACCTCAACGAAGGCCACTGTGAGAGCTACATGCTTCAGGCCCTTCCCCAACTCTATAAACCCATCCTGCACCGCTCCTGCTGCATCACTGGCCAAGCCATTAGTCCCCAAATGGACAGCAACATCCAGCTCCCTCCATTCCCCCTCTTCTCTAGCAATGTGTACAATGCACCCTATAGTCCTCCTTGCTGAAGGACCCTGTAGACACTTTACTACCCTGTCTCTCCCTTTCCCTGCTTCCAGCTCTGTCTCCCTGAGTATGGAGTACCCCACTAGCATCTACATCCTCCTCCTCCTCCTCCTTGACTGGGGGTATCTCCCTTCCCATTGGGGCCTCCACCCTTGAGAACCAGTACCTCCTCTGTTCCCACAGCCTCTGATGCCTCCTTCTGGCTTCCTCATCCCACCAGAATAGTGAAGGATTATGTAGCAGTAAGGACTGAGGGGTGCTCCCCTTCCTTCCCCCCGCCCTTCCAGAGCCCACCAAGGCCCAGCTGCTCTGCCTCTTTTCTGGCTTCTTTTGAGGGAGTGGTAGCAATATTGGTGGCCTCAGGAAAAAGCAAACAGCACCCTGTACTCATGACAGTTCGGCCCTGAGTCCAGCAACCTCTGCTCTCAACCTGTGGTGGTGCTTCTTTAAAGGGCTGCACCTCAGTCTCCAGAATGTGTCTCTGAAGTTTTCAACCCCACCCCCATTACACAGTACCACTCCCATGCCTGATGATTGTATTTTTTTGTCTTAACTACCTACTTCCAAATCTTTCTCGTGTCCTTATTCCTCCCCTATGTATATACCCCTCTTAGCTTAACTGTACTTTCCCATTCTTCCAGTATTTAGCCTATCCTTCGATCTGGATCAACTCAATGATTTCCTGCTACTGAAAAAAATAGAGGCAGCTGAGCTGATACACAGACAGTAAGAACAGGGAGGAATCTGAAGATGAGATGTCTGTTCTTCCATTACTTGAAGATGGAGAAAAGACTCTTATGTTGTATACATACAGTGCCTATGCTTATATTTGGGGGGGGGAGGGAGAAGAGCAGCAATCCACTGAGTCCCTCCCTCGCACAAGCTCAGAGGGAGTATGTCACTCCATTTTTTTTTTAATTACATTATAATTCAGAAGGTTATGGTTATTCTAGGGGTCATGGTGGATGCGTGTATGAATAACCCTGAGCAGTGCAGGAGAGCAGCTAGCAAAGCAAACAGGATGTTGGGATGCATTGTAAGGGGGATCACCTCTAGGAGCAGGGAAGTGATTCTGCCACTGTACAATAGGCTGATGAGGCCACACCTCGAGTACTGTGTACAGTACTGGAGACCACACTTAAAGAGGGACATACAGCTCCTAGAGAGGGTACAGAGGAGGGCTACCAGGATGATTCGAAGACTGGGGGAGTTGACATACGCGGATAGACTCGAGGAGCTCGGCCTGTTTACTTTGGAGGAGAGGAGAGACAGGGGGGACATGATCAAGGTCTTCAAGTACCTCAAGGGAATAAATAGGGTAAACAGGAAGGGGATCTTTAAACTAAAGGAGGGAGGTATCAGAAGAGGGCATGGTTTGAAGTTGGAAGGAGGAAGGATGAGGGGGAAAAGAGGAGGAGGTTTTTCACAGAGAGGGTGGTGGATCCTTGGAACGTGCTGCCTGGTGAGCTGGTCCAGATTTCCACTGTGGAGGACTTCAAGAGAGGGTGGGACAGATACAGAAAGGGGTATCGGAACACTAGGGGGGGGAGGGCCTTGATTCCCAACAGGGGATCTGAGGTTCGAGCAGACTCGAAAGACCATAAGGCCTAATCTGCTGGCAATTAGTATGTTTGTATGTATGTTAGTATGTTGTTACAGTATCAGCTAATACCCCATGCTCAGGCAGTTCATTCCAAATGTTCACCACTCATTCTGTGCGGTCATTCTTTCTGATGTTTCTCTTGAACCTTCCTCCATCGATAACACTGAGTGCTCCCTAGTTCTTTCATCCCTGTACATCTTGATGAGCTGCACCTGGTCTGATAGCCCTATCCCTTTTAGACACTTGAATACTGTAGTCATGTTACCCCTGAGTCTCTTCTTTCCATGGAGAATAATCCCATTTCTGCCAGTTGGTCCTCATACCACATGTTCTCCAAGCCATCAACCATCTTGGTCATTCTCCTCTGTACTTTCTCAGTCACGTCTAGCTCCTTCCTTAGCTATGGGAATCAAAATCACTTTTTTCTGTGTCTCATCAGTAATAAGTCTTTTGTTTCTTTTCTTTACAAGAGACCCTCTGGCAGCTTATAGTTCAAGTTCAAGTTTATGTTTAATGGGATATCAGTCACTCAGCCTAGGCTCATTTCTAAGTGTTATCAGCTGATAGTTAATTTGTTAGTAGTTAAAGCAGCAGTGCATAATAGCAGTGACAATGTTGATCTACACTTTTATTCTATTTTGGATGGCCCCTTATCTCCTGACTAGTATGATACCCCTCTTTCCCTCCATTTTGAGTCTGCTGTACCACCTCTTTATCGCTGAAATAATAAAATGAGCACTCCTTTTAGTATGACTCTCACCAGATTTTTCATTAATATTCTCTGTTGTTTTAAACACCTAGGCCCAGATATTCAAAGGGTTCGCCATGTAACAGGGTTCTTGCTGTCATAAGTCCTACATTCGCCATTCTGCGATATTTAGCAGGAGGCAGTTGCGCCATGAAAACAGGTTGAGCAACAGCGCAATGCAAATGAATGCATGCTCAACAGGAGGGAGGAACCATGCATAAACTACGCAACCCGATATTCAGTCGGGTTGTGCAGAGATAACCATCTTGCCAACTCCCAACCTGCGCCTGCACAACTTTGAGCCAAAAAAAAAAGGATCAAGTTGAGGGCCACCCACAGGTGAGCTACTGTATTGCAGGGCACAACACAGCAGCTGCCACCCGTGACTGGCCCCCAACTCAGTCCCTGTGCCCCCACCAGCCCGATCGCTGGCAGTATGTATGAATATACTCCCCCACAATCTCCCGATGCCGATCGCGGGCAGTATGTATGAATACCTCCCCACAATCTCCCGATGCCCGATCGCGGGCAGTATGTATGAATACACTTCCCCCAAACAGCTCGATGCCCGATCGTGGGCAGAGCGTAAAACACCCCGTGCCCGATCGCGGGCAGAATGTAAAAGCCCCCTCCCCAACCGAATATCTCCTGGTGGTCCAGTGGACCGTAATGCCCGATCGCGGGCAGAATGTCAAGTTACAACCCCCAAACATCTCCCTGGTGTCTAGTGTCCTCCCACCCCACCCACCCACGAAGCCCCTCCACGCTCCCCGGCGGCGGCGGGCGGCAGCATCCCACCTGCCTGCCGCCCGCGCCCGCCGACTGACTGTCGGTAGGGCTGCCGCGCCCGGTGGTGCAGGCTAGAGCCAATGGGCGTGCAGCCCCGCCGTCATGACAGTCGAGATTTGTGAATGATGTTCATTCACAAATCTGAACTGTCATGTATGTTATGGCTGCGCCCATTGGCTCTAGCTCTGCACCAATGGGCGTGCAGCCCTACTGTATCAGTCAGCGGGGACAGGGGCGGCAGGCAGGTGGGATGCTGCCGCCCGCCCGGCTGCCGGGGAGCGGGATGGAGGCGTCGTGGGTGGGTGGGGTGGGGACACTAGACACCAGGGAGATGTTTGGTGGGGTTGTAACTTGACATTCTGCCCGCGATCGGGCATTACGGTCCACTGGACCACCAGGAAATATTCGGGTTGAGGGCTTTTACATTCTGCCACGATCAGGCACTGGGGGTTGTTTCACGTTCTGCCCGCGATCGGGCATCGGAGATTGTATGGGGGAGTGATTCATACATACTGCCCGCCATCAGGCATCGAGCATTGGGGAGTGTTCATACATACTGCCCGCGATCGGCCATCGGAGATTGTTGGAAGTGTATTCATACATACTGCCCGCGATCGGGCTGCAGGGTGCGTCGGTCCCCGACGGCTGCTGCCTGGCAGGGCAGCCAGGCGCAAGTCCTCGGGGATCGGCGCACCTACATGCTAATGGCATGCAAATGAGGCCATAATCAGATGCAAATGGCCCCCCCTGCGCCTTGCATGAATTATGGCCCCATTTGCATGTCACCTTTTGAATATGGAAATTTGCGCATGGCGCAATGGTACTTGCGCCACCGCAAGTTTAATGCTCAACTCTGACAACTTGCGGTGGCGCAAGTTCCACTGCACTGTGCACAGTGGCTGTGGTTGGGGGTTGATATTCAAAGGAGTTGCTCAATAGCGCAACTCCTTTGAATATCGCCCCAGCCACACCCCTGCGCAACTATTTTGAGCAGCGCGAGGGCTTGCGCCTCAGAATGGCGCAGTTTGAATATCCGGGCCCAACTGTTTAAAATCCTTTTTCTTGTTACTATAATGAACTAGCATGCAGTAGATGCTGTTTCCACTTCATGAGACAACTAGTAAATAGAAGCAGCTGAGAATACTGATGAAAATCTGATCTGAGCCATATTAAAAGGAGTGCTCCTTTTAATAGTTTAAATGTGAAAAAAGTTCTAAACCAAACAAAAAATAAGGATGATACAAGTATGGAGATAAGGGCAACCTAAAATAGAACAAAAAAAGGATAGGTCTTTATATATAATATATGGTTGAACATTTGTTAATACTAAACATACATCATTTTATAGGGTTGTTGTACCCTTGATGTGACATCAGGATGGTGTTGTACCATTGCGGTATGTCACATCGATGGTACAACAACATAAAACATGTTCGTGCATGCGCGTTACATGAACATCAAGTCTTCCTGAACTGGCCATGGCGGTGAGAGCTGGAACCGGAATGGAGCGGCGGTGACTAAACAGAAACTGAAAAGTAAGGATCTTGCTCTCTTTTTTTGTTCTTTATTTGGACCATGCACTATAAAAGAAAATGTGTGGACCACAATTGGCAACAAAGCATGTGTTGCCATCTCGAGATTGTTAGGACAACTGACGCTCAAGAGGTTTAAACGTTTGCCACGGCAACCTCTCGATGGCTACACACACTTGTTACTGATTGTGAACCATACATTTTCCTCTATAATGCTACCAATATTAATAGGATGCATAGAAACACAGAAGTTGATGACAGATAAGGACTGAAAGGCCCATTCAGTCTGTCCATTTCTTTTTCTACCTTATGAATGTGCCATTGGCCTTTGTTGTGTCAATGGCCTATTTATTCATACTCAACTGTATTGCTCCCTTATGCCTATCCCATGCCTGTTTAAAGCCCTGCACTCTATTCATATCCACCACTTCCTGAGATAGGCCGTGCCATGCATCCACCACCCTTTCTTTGAAAAAGAACTTCCTCACATTACCCCTTAATCAGCTTCCCTCTAATCTCATGCTGTGTCCTCTTGTCCTGCTATTTTTCTTATATTGAAACTCTTTCACCTTGTTAATGCCCTTAAGGTGTTTGAAAGTTTTGATCATATCACCTCCCTCCCTCCTTTGCTCTAGGGCATACATATTGAGCTCCGTTAATCTGTCCTCATATGTTTTCTGATGTAGTCCCTGTACCATTTTGGTTGCCCTTCTCTGGACTGCCTTAATTTGGTTAATGTCCTTGTGAAGGTGTGGCCTCCAGTACTGCAAGCAGTACTCCAGATGGGGCCTGACCAGTGTCTTGTAAAGAGGGATTATTACCTCCCTCCTACAACTTGTGATACCCCCACCAATAAACCCCAACATCCCCCTAGCCTTACCTACTGCTTTAATGGTCTGCTTGGATGATTTCAGGTCATCTGTAATGATAATGCCCAAGACTCTTTCTTCCATACCTCTCAACCTCCTGCCTCATAAATCAGGGACAAGGCTTAAAAAAATCTGGGACAAAGGACCAAAATCGGGGACACTTCTTCAAAACTGGAGATATCCACTCAGGAAACTGTTAGAATAAAGGGCTTAGTGTAAAATGCATTTTCTAAATAAGAACAAGTCTGTAACTTTAATGTCTGACATTAGTTTGTGCTTATAACCCCTGCTGTTTGGTCACAGAAACACAATTTCTAGGAGGAACAGAGTAAAATTTTGAGGCAAAATCAGGGACGTCCCTGAAAATGAGGGACAGTTGAGAGGTATGCTTTCTTCCCTTGTGACTGCCAGCAACTCCCCTCCCAGCCTATAGGTGGCTTCAGGGTTTCTCTTCCCTATCTGCATGATCTTGCACTTCTTTGCGTTAAATCCCAGTTGCCACTCTTCCAACCATTTTGTCAGTTTATCCAGATCTCTTATCATTCTGCCACCCCATCTGGATCATCTACTCTGTTACAGATCTTGGTGTCATCTGCAAATAGACAAACCTTACCCTCCAGTCCATCTGCAATGTCACTGATGAAGATATTGAAGAGGACTGGCCCCAGGACTGATCCCTGAGGTACCCCACTTGTGACTTGCATCTCTTCTGACTGTATACAGTTTACCACCACTCTCTGTTTTCTGCCCGTCAACCAATTTGCCACCCAGTTGACTAACTTCTAACCCACCCCGAGCCTACCCAGCTTATTAATCAATCTTCTATGTGAAACAGTATCGAAAGCTTTGCTGAAATCAACGTAGGCAGCATCAACTGCTCCCCCTTGGTCCACCACTCTGGTTACTCAGTCAAAGAAATCTATGAGATTAGTTTGGCAGGACCTTCTTGTTATAAACCCATGCTGTCTTGGATCCTGTGCTCCTATGGATTCCAGGTGTTGCACTATCCTTTCCTTAAGGAGTGCCTCCATAATCTTGCCCACTACTGAGGTAAGACTGACTGGTCTGTAGTTCCCTGCTACCACTCTTGTGGAGAGGGATCACATGAGCCCTTCTCCAGTCTTCTGAGACCTCTCCTGTACTCAGAGACTCACTAAACAGTTCTAATAATGGCTCTGCTAGTTCCACCATTAGTTCATTTAGTACCCTGGGATGTATGCCATAGGTCCCATTGCCTTGTCCACCCTGAGCTTATCGAGCTCTTGTAGGACCCTTTCTTTTGTGAAGGGACAAGTACACACCTCCCACCCCCCTGTGTCCACGGTGCTGAGCTGTGGGCCCTGCCCTACCTTCTCTTCAGTAGATACTGAGTAGAGGTATCTATTTAGGATAGATGCTTTTACATGGTCCTCCTCCTCACATCCCTCCTTATCCCCTTTGATCTTAGCAATACCCCCTCTGGACTTTCTTCTTTCACTAATGTATCTATAGAAAGTCTTGTCACCTTCTTTTACTGTTTGTGCTAGTGTTTCCTCGGTTTGGGCCTTTGCCTGCCTTACTGCTTTCCCAGCTTCCCTTAGAGAAGTTTGATATGCCTCCCTATCTTCATCCCGCTGTGTTCCCTTGTATTTCCTGAAGGCCAGCCTTTTGGCTCTGACCTTTTCTGCTACTGTTTTTGAGAACCAAAGTGGTTTCCTTCTTTCTTTTGCACTCCTTTTCTCTAACACAATGGGATGTTGCTTCAAGTATTGCATCCTTAATGCTTGCCCACTTTGTCTGTACCCCCTCAACTGTATTTCTTTTTGCCAGTGCTAGTTTAACTCTGTTGGTCATCTTATCAAAGTCAGCTCCTCTGAAGTCCCATAGTTTTGCCTTGGAATGAGATTATTTAGTTCTAGTGGCCAAATTGAACCATATCAAGTGATGATCACTGGCCCCCAGGTGACCTTCTACCTGGAGATCTGTGATCCTTTCCCTGTTAGTCAGTATGAGATCTAGGATAGCCCTGTCTCGTGTGGGTTGTTGTACCAGTTGTTTGAGGCCCTCCCCCTGCAGGGAATCCACTTTGTGTCTAGTTCTGGCAGATGTTCCTGCTGGTATTGACCAATCTGTATCTGGCATGTTGAAGTATCCCATTATCAGAACCTCGCCTTTAGCTGTCATGTTTTGTATATCTTCTAACAGTAATGTGTCTATGTCTTCCCCCTGGTCTGGAGGTCTGTAGACAATCCCAGTTCATATGGCTGTCCCATTTCCTGTTTCCAGGGTGACCCACAGTTCTTCTGACTCCTTATGTGTATTCTGAATTTCTGTAGCTTTGATATTTTCATTGACATAAAGGGCCACTCCACCCCCCCCCTTTTTTGCACCTCAGTCTCTTCTGAACAGTACATAGCCAGGTACTGAAGTCTCCCAAGTATGGTTACTGGTAAACCATGTCTCATTAATGACTACTATGTCCAGTTTAGCCTTTGTCATTATTGCCTGCAGGTCTGGGATATTGTTTCCCAGACTGCAAGCATTTGTGTACATGATTTTCTATTGGTCAGATTTCGGTGTGTTAATTTTTGGGCAAGGTCTGGCGTTTCCCCTGTGTGTCGTATGGGGAGCTGGACCTTTTTCCTTACCTGGTGATGCAAATGAACTACAAACATGCTGAACTCCTGTTTGACCACTAGCTGAGGGGGGAGGGGTGTTCTTCCCATTCGACATATCGGGTGCTGCACCCCTCTCCCCATTTGCTAGTTTAAATATTCTGTAAAGATGTCAAACTTCTGCCCCAATGCACTGACTCCCTCTTTAGTCAGATGCAGTCCATCAAATTTAAAGAACTTTCGCTCCAAAACTGTTGCCAGTTCCCTACAAATTTTTGTCCTTTTTCCTGGCACCAGCCCTTGAGCCACATGTTTAGCTCCCCTATCTCCCCTTCTCTGACCTTCTGTCCATCTGCCTCCCCCCTCCCAGACTGGCAGGATCTCAGAGAAGGAGATGCTGGACAAAATGGATGATAGTTTGTCACCCAGCCTGGTCAGGTGTTCCTTGGTCTCCACAACTGACTGGCTGGTGAGATCATTAGTCCCTATGTGTACCAAGACATCAATGTTTTCTCCTGCTTCCTGTACAATTTTAGCAATGCGGTCAGTGTCTCTCCAAGCTGGTGTACCTGGGAGACATCTGACCATTACCCCTGGCTGGAGATAGGTATCAACTCCCTGAATCATGGAGTCTCCTGTGATGCTTGGCCAGCTGGTTATGATTATTGTATGCTATTTGTAATATAAAAATATAGTATGTGATTGTCTCACATAAGACAGCCTGTGCTCCATGGTTGCCCCCCTCTCTCCCCAGGTTTCAGTGAAGCTACATACATTACACTGACTGGAGAGCTCTGTAATGTAATTAACGTCCTTGAGAAATTGCATTTTATGGCGGTTTTATGACCTGTTGCTGCTCTGAAGCTGGGAAACTAAAATATACATTTTATGACTTCAGAAACAGGACATCATTAAGTTGATTCCAGTCAGATATCTTCCACCGAGGTGAGAGAATTGCAGGGCTGTAAAACCTCAAGGGAACTGGTGGATCAAAAGACTCATAATTTGGGAAATGAGTTTTTCTGATGTCATCTTATTTTAATATACCTCCTGATAGGACATCCTGTTTGTATTTTTTTATATTCTAAAAGGAAGAGCTAGATGATTCACAGAAGGGGTGTGGAGAGACACAGTTTAAACTAATACTGGTGTCTGATCTTTTTAACATTCTATATTGGGACTCTAGAAAGACACACAGCTCTGATAAGCACTTAAAGAGATAATACATTAGACAGAAAAGATCTAAACTGTATGTTGGTAGGAGTTTGTCTGTAGTTTTCTTTTTTTTTTTTTAAGTGATTGTATGCTCTTTGATATATTTGTCTGTGTTTACATTTTTCATATTTTTATCATCTTTTAGTAAAATCTTTATTTGAAAGACTGCCTGGGTTTCTGCCAGTTCTTTTTGCATGTGACGTATAGAGGGTTAAGACTGACAAACACTGTTCAAAAGCTTGATGGTGTTACTAAACTGGGAAAAGGTAAGAATATACCTAAGGTCTTTTATAGAGTTTTAAGGGTTCATTTTGGAATCCTGGCTTGGTGCTTCTGGCGAAAGATTGTACCGCAATCCCCCAAAGAGGGTACGTATCTGAGCCTGTACATTTGGGTACGCTAGCATAAGGTTCACAGTTTGAATCCCCCCAGAACTTGAGACTAAAGGTGATTCGGACCCAAAAGCAGACAAGAGGGTTACCCTGTCTGTTACCTGTTCACACTATGGCGCTTGAAGGTTGGCACTGTGGGAGCGAAAGCCTGACCTGCTGAGTGCATTTGTGACATCTCCTATGATCAGAAGTTTTTTGGATTTCCTTTTTGCTTTTTTTGTTTTGGTTCCTGTTTTGGGTGAGTTTTGTTGTGCTAGCTCCTGTGCTGCCATGTCCTGCTCTGCAGTGTCCTCTGCCCCTTTGTTTGATTTCGGAGATAGAGGCAGATACCTGTTTGTAGTTTTTGTATGGTTTGCAATTAGGATATACTGAAATGAAGCAACTTTATAGGGAAAAATAATATTACTATTATATTCTAGACTACTATATCTATACGGTCCCTGAATTCTAACCTTTATTATCCTTTGTTGAAAAATAGATTAACCATTGGATCATGTAGCATACATTATTAACCTTTCTCTTTAAATTACATTTCCCACCCAGCTGAAGGTCTTGAGCTCATAATCAACTGCATATTAGTACATTGTATTAGTGCATGATCAACCATATATTTAGTACTTAATGCATTATTGCCTGTGTTGCTGTTAATGAATTGTATTGTTCTGCATTATTTAACTTTTTATATTTGTAAAATGTGTCAGGAAATCAATAAATAAATGTTTTATCAAAAGTAAAACGGAGTTCCCACAGTTAAGTAGGCATCCCAAACTACTCTAAAAATAGCACTGAAGAAAAAGAGACCACTTGACAAACAGATGAATGGAAAAATATGTCAGACAGATAATTAAATCAGATGAAATGAACACGAAGAAAGGACTGCAAAGAGAAGTAAAAGATGGAAAGAAAATGGTAATTTGGCACAGGGTCATAATGTCGCAAGATGCAAGACATTATGCTGCAGCAATATACCGCGCTGCCAATACAGCACGATATATTGCAAATGGCATCTGTCTTGTTTTTGTGGGGGCTGCACCCCCCAAACTCTCTCAACTAAATTATCTAACTCCAGGGGGGGTTATCATTAAATATCACATAAAGTGTGAAAAAAAGTAAAATTCCATGTGTCTGGGACCAGGAATCAAACCCGGTCCCAAACACACTGCCTGCCTCCCTTGCTGCCAGTGGCTCACCCTATCAACCCACAGCAGTTGCTCGGTGGACCCCCCTCACAATGGGATCCTTATCCTGTTCAGGGAAGAGTGAGAGGGTGCACAACCGAGCATACATCCTTTCACGGTTTTGCACCCTGTCGCTCTTCCCTACTGAGCTATTCCTAGTACACGGATATGTTGTGCACTGTACAGCATGCAACATTTTGACCCGGTAGGTGGTTATTTATGTTTCTATAGAGCATGGATAGGGTTGGATTTTAAATTTAAAAGACTTGTGGGGTGTGTTTAGAGAAATAGGTCCATTTAAATACAGCTGGGACCCAGTTTAAGATCATGTTGGGGAAAGGTATACTTTTTAAGGGAGGGGAACTTTAGGAAGTGTAATTAATTACAAAAATTTAGTCTAATGGGCAAGGCCACTGATTTACGGTGATTAAAATAATGAAATTCCATTTTCAAGACTTGAAATTCCAGGAGTTGCACCTGTGATTATCAGTCTAATTTCTGGATTTTACTGGGATTCCATTGTCATTCTTTTAGCGTGTGCATAAATGATCAGAATAAAAGAAGCATAATTTACAGAACATTATATAAAACAAATTGAAAATAGTATAGGAAACAACTATAAAAAAAGTTTTGTAGATTTACTGATCTGGTATAACATAATGAATTCTGTGAAATTCCTTGTTTTTACTTGTATGTAGGCAGTCCAAATTCCAGAATTGTTCTAGTTTTTCTGGTAAGAAATGAAAATCAGTGGCCTTGCTAATGGGCCTAAGTTGGCAATTCTGCCTGGAACAGCTGGTGATTGACTACTGCCTAATTCTATTTTACAGTTTTGAATCCCAGATATCTGTGTGATGTATCTGTGTGAGGCGGTTAACTTATTTTCCCTGTATGAAACAACTGTCTAACCTTCTGATTCACTTGGGATCCCCATAAATATGATACAGAATCTCAAGGGGGGTTTTAACTGAGGAAAAAATTGAAATGAGTGAAAAAACACTGTTCCATCTTGTTTGCAGATGACTGGTGCACCTATTCGAGCTGCCAAGAGACTTCAAATCAGTATTCGTGTTGAAGCAGTGAAAGAAGTAATGTAAGCAATTTCATATACACCTAAGACAGACATGTAAACAGTGTATATTGGGTTGTGCCATCATACCAATCTTAGTTACCATTTTCACAAACCTGTAACAGAAAGTTCCCAGTTTTAAGTGGAACACCTACCCACATTAAGTGGAACACCTCCTAATAAGGAGTGGCAATACAGAAGGGGGCTAATGACAATAAGAGTGTACCACCAAATATTAAATGCAGCACTTACTGATAATAAGGGGAGCATTTTCTGGTAATGAAGGTAACACGCACTGGTCATGAGGGGCACCTAATGATAATGAGTGAGCATCTACTGATAATGAGAGGAGTATCTACAGATAATGAAAAAGCACCTCCTGATAATGAGGGAACTATCTACTGATAACAAGGAGCGCACCTATGGATAATGATGTTAGTACCTAGTGATAATGAGAGAAGTATCTACTGATAATGACAGGAGTACCTACCGATAAGTGTGGAATGTCTACTGATAATGATGGGTGCGGTCACTTAATTAGGGAGTATGGTACCTGCAGATAATTTATTTAGTTGTTGTTAACCAGGTAAGCACACTAGCATTCAGTGCCTATTTTCAGGCCAGACCTGGGAGACTACATCCAAAATGATATACAAGGTGGTACATGCAGTAGAATGCTTTGCAATACAGTATGCAGTGAAGGGAAAAGACATGAAACAAGGCACTGCATTATGGAAGTGATGCATTCAGTTTGATACACTGTAGTATAATAAACAAGGAGAGGAAGAAGCATATTTACTAAACAAACACATCATTAAAAGGAAAAAAGGGGAAAATTTAGGAACAGTGGGCTAGATTCTCAAAGCTTAGGAAAATCCTGCAGCTGCAATGCCAGTGGGATGTCACTCGTGGAACTGCAGTTTCTCCTGCAGATATAGTATTCTCAAAAGAGGAGCCAGTTTACAACCAGCTCCACGATTTACAGCAGCTTGTGGGTGTTTTTTTTTTAACCCCACAGCTGCAGAAAAAGGTTACAGCTGGTGGGACCAATAACAGAATTATCGGATGGTTAAAAAGATGGTGCACAAGAGAAAATGTTACCTTTTTTGAACATTGGCAGTGTTTCGACAATGCACGCCACTTATATGCTGTAGATGGACTACATCCTAACAGAATGGGTTCCCGGGTTTTGGCTGAAAGGATGAATGGGGTGAGCAAGAATTATTTAAACTGACTGGGGGGGGGGAGGAGATTTGAGACATTCTATCCTTCTTAATAAAAAACCTACAACTAACAAATGGAAAACACTTTTAATTAATGCCAGAAGTTTGAATAATAAAAAGGAAGAGCTTGAGTGCATCCTAAAAAATGAAAACATCGCTCTCTGCACAGTCACTGAAACATGGTGGCGTAATGAGGGATGGGGGCATGATATAAGTGTCTACCAACTATTCCACAGAGATAGCATGGATAAGAAAGGGAGAGGAGTAGCACTCTGTATCCGGAACATGAGATCAAGGCAATTGAGATGGTGGTAAATCAAGACCAGGACATAGAACAGCTGTGGGTTCAAATATTGCCCCTGAAGGAAGCTAAAATAATCATAGGGGCATGTTATGGACTCCCTTCCCTTACAATTGATAAAACGGATGCATTTTTAAATCAACACAGGGAAGTAAACCCAGGCAATAGGTTACTAATAATAGGGGATTTCAACTTCCCAGGAATTAATTGGAGTACATGGTCCACTTCCACTAGCTCTGAAGCTGAATTTCTAGAGGTGTTCGATACCTTAAGTGTTGAAAACCATGTACTAGAAAATACTAGAGAAAATCACTGCCTGGATCTTGTTATTTTATTTTTTATTTTTATTTTAGTCTTTGGTAACCAGGTAAGGCCCACTAGGCAAAAGTGCCTGTTTTAAGGGGCGACCTGGGAGCACTGCGCGGTTAAGTGACTTGCTTAGAGTCACACAGTATGCAAGTGGAGGTTATGAGAATCAAACTCAGGTCTGGTCTGGTCTGCTGGATGTATCAAGCTTGTTCACACCTCATTCCTTTAACCTCTAGGCTATATTGCCAGCTCACATAAGTAACATAGGGGACCTACTGAGTGACTGTAAAACCAGAGAACCACTAATAGGAAGCAACAACAGTATGGTAGAATTTGACATTAAAATCACCACAATAAAACAAGGAGGTTGTACTGAAGTTAAACGCTATGATCTGGCAGATTACAACAGTTTAAGGAACATAGTGGCCAACTGGAATTAGAAAATGAATTTATGTCCTAGGCATCAAACTAACGTGGAATTTATTGAAATTATTTTTTATGGGAACTAGTGGATAAGTTTATACCCACTAAAACAAAATACAACACCAGAGAGAAAATCCCACTTTGGTTAAATAACAAGATAGGGAAACTAATAAAAGCTAAAAATAGGGCTTATAAGAGAGTTAAGTAGGAAGGTACTATTAAATATCGAAATAAATATAAAGCTAAATTAAGGGCATTAAAATAGGTCATAAAAGAAGCCAAACAGAACGTGGAAACAAAACTAGCAGCCAGCATTAAGGACAAGAAAAAGCCCTTCTACAACTATGTAGGCAGTCTAAAGGGTGACAACAATATTACTGGACCAATGCAGCAGGGTAACATCATGGTATGTGACTGTCAGGAAATGGCAGAGGCATTTAATGTTGACTTTGAGAGTGTTTACCTTAAGAGAGATAAAATAAAACTAGATAACTCTGGTGTTCTAGACTGCAAGTTAAAAATCTCTGCAGGAAAGATACAAGAAAAACTATGCCAGTTTGACCACACCAAATATGCAGGCCCAGATAAACTTCATCCCAGATTATTGAAAGAGCTGGAGTATACACTAAGTATACCCATACAGGTTATATAGCCCAGACATCATTAGAGCAAGGAGTAGTTCCAGATGATTGGACCTCTGCCCATATGGTACCTAGCCACAAGAAGTGCCCCAAATCCTTCTGTAGTAATTACAGACCCATTAGCCTCACCTCTATTGTGAGTAAGAAAGTGGAATCCATAATAAAGGATGCAACAGAAGACCACCTAAATGAAGAAGACTACACTGATATATTCCAACACGGTTTCCGGAAGGGTAGATCATGCCTCACAAATCTATTACACTTCTTTGATCCAGTAAGCTCAGCCTTAGATAAAAATATTGTGGTCGATGTATTATGCATTGACTTCCAAAAGGCCTTCAATAGTATCTCCCACTCTGATTGCTTACCAACAGCCTAAGAGATCTAAAACTTGATGAGGGTCTCGTTCGATGGATTTCAGCATGGCTGACCAAGAGAAAGCAGAGAGTGATTATCAAGGGGCCTCACTCAACTTGGAGGGGAGTGACTAGCAGCGTCCTACAGGGCTCAGTGTTGGGGACGGTCTTATTTAACATACTGGTAGCATCCATCACATGTACCAACACAGCCTGGATGACATAAAAATGGGAGCATTGATCACAAATGATAATGATGCGGGGGCGCTGCTGAGTTTCAATATGGCTGCATGCAAGTTTTGAGCTCTGCTGTTAAGAAAAGCTGAAACCTGCTGTTTTTTAATTTTTTGAGATTGCTTTTGTCAGTCTGATGGCTGTATATAATCGAAATAAACTCAAAGAAATGGCAGAGATAAAAGCTAACTCTTTGGAAAGGTACCTGACCCCAAAAGCTGGGAGCTTGGCCTCACAACGGGGGTTAAGAGAATCCCCGCAGTCTAGTGGGGCTATGGCTTCCCCTGTACCACCACGTCCTGACCCAGGCGCTAAAGCTAAATCGACTAAGCCTACCTTGGCTTCTATCCAGACGTTTTTACAGGAGTTCTAGGGGGATACGAAAACAGCACTTCAAGTACTTTGTTGGAGATTTCAAATCGATGCCAGAATGCAGAAGATAAAATGACCAGACTGGAAGAGAGAGTGGAGAAGGCTGAAGAGAATTTGGGGAGATTATTGCAATGGGTCCTGACGGTCGAAGGAGCAGTAAATGTGTAAAAAAATGTGGCTTTGCCCACTGACTTGGGATCTGATCAAGAGGACCTAAATGAAGAAGAAGAAGAAGCTGCTGATAACACTCAATATATCCCGATGGGTACTTAATTAAATGAATGACAGTCTGGAGAAAATTGAAGTTTAAGAATCCCCTTTGGTTTTCACTCCTTTATTAATTTACTATAGCTACGATGAACTTTACAATTTCTTTAATAGGGTTGTTTGTAAGCTTGGAGCAAGGAACTGAAATGCACATTTTATTTTATTTTTGACCCCTACAAAAAGTATTTATGCTTTATGCTTTAAGCTTTATGTAATTTATTTATTCGAGAAGTGACTATTGTAATATTGTAAACTCGTATTTTTTTCTTTTCTCTCTGAAAATTTAAAAAAAATTAAGTATAAAAAAAAATGATAATGATGCAAAAATGTTCCAGGAAAATACAAATCAACTAGCAGAAGAGGCAAGAAAGAAAAAGCTAAGGTTCAATATGGGCAGATACAAAATTATGCACTTAGGAAAACAAAATAAAGGTTACAACAGGACAAGGTGACAACAGGAACTTCCTGTTTGGGAGCAGGAAGTGAGTGATCACAGAACCACCAAAGACCCACCATCCTAGAAGGGCAAGAGTAGCTCTCCGGCCCCCTCTAGCTGCTGGAGGTCTGCCTCTGAGCAAGTAAGTGGTCTACTGAGAAATATAGGATATTCTTGTCTCAGAACAGGATAATCAGGAGCTTAAAGGGCACAGAGGCAGAAAGTAAGGAGAGAGAAAAAACAGAGGAAAGAGTAAGGATTGCAAACAGTTAAGGGGCCAGAAATAAGACATGATTGGAGTGGTGCAGTGCAGTGGCTGTGGAGCAGCAGTTTTCCGGGAGACGTTCTGGAGGATGCGGTGTTGTCCCATCTGCAGGCACCTCTCTGGGCTGAGGGAGGAGGTTGCTCATCTCCAGGCTGAGTTGGCCAGGATTTGTGGGACCTCCTCTTCCATCCAGGGACCACCAGTGCCACTGCCGTTGCCTCAGAGGTTGCCAAGAAAGAGGAGCGGTTGGACCACAGTGGGCTCAAGGAGGCTGAGGGTGGTGGAACAGAGGCACATCCCTCCTGTTGTACCTCTCCACAATTCCTATGCCATTCTGGCAAAGTGTGGTTCCTCTATGGAGGCACCTGCAGTGGAGACCAAGGAGGATGCTGGGAACCTCCACAAAGGAGACCCACAGGAGGGTGGCAGGGGACCCTGCAGGGAAGGAAACAACTCCTGGTGGGGGACTCCCATTAGGAAGGTAGAACTGGGGGAGGAGGGAGAAGGAGGTAAGATGCCTGCCTGGCGCCATGGCTTGGAGGGACAGGAGGGAGCTGGATGTCATTGTCCACCTAGGGACAAATGACCTGGCTAAGAAAGGGATTAGAGAAGTGCAGGAAGAGTTTGTGGAATTGGGAGGGCCTTAGTCAAGTAGCATGCATGGTAACCTTCTTGGAGGTGCTGCCCATCTATGGCATAGGAGAGGCTAGGGTGTTCCGCACCATGGGATTCAATCAGTGGTTGAAAAACTGGTGTGGAGCTCAGGGATTTGGTTTCATTGGGGACTGGGGGTCCACCTGGAGTGATGCAAGCCTATACTGGCATGATGGGCTGCATCTGTCCGGGAGGGGAACCAGGATCCTAAGTGATAGATTTAAGTGCTTCATTGTCAAGCTTTTAAACTAGCCAAGGGGGGAGGCACTGGAAAGGAGCAGGAAAATCCTAGCCCCCCCCAAATAATCATGGTAGTAAGTGCGGCAAACACCAACATAGAGGTGTCGATAGGGAGAAGGGCAGGGGTAAATGGAGAAAGTGACAAAGGCTAAAAGGACAGGGATTGGGGCAAAAGGGAGTAAGGCCATCAGGAAATGGAGGGTAATGAGTACCAATGCCCGTAGTCTGGGCAACAAGCTCCCTGAGCTGGTGGCCTTGATGGAAGACAGATGCCTGGATATCGTAGCAGTCACAGAAACATGGTACACTGAGAACCATGACTGGGATGTTAACATACCAGGATACATAACCTACAGGAGAGACAGGCAGGGGAGAAGAGGGGGAGGAGTAGCTCTATATGTAAAGGAAGGGATAAAAGCAACTGAACAAAAGAGTAAACAGGGAGGAGAGGAGGCACTGGGTCACCTTGGAGACTGGAAAGGCACCACAATCCGCACAGGGGTTGTGTACAGACCCCATGTCAGGGGAGGAATGAACAAGGATATGATAGAAGGCATTCTTAGAATGGCAGAGAAAGGGAGATACTGTTGATGGGAGACCTGAATATGCCAGATGTTAACTGGAGCACATTTGCTGCAGCCACATCCAAGAGCAGGGCCATTCTTGATGCCCTACAGGTAGCAGGCATTAGACAGCTACTTTCGGAACCCACTCGTGAGGGAGCAATCTTAGACCTCATACTCTCAAATGGGGGCAGTAAGAGGATCTCAGATCTAGAAGTGGATTGCCATCTGCGGACAAGTGACCATCAAACAGTGTGGTTCACGTTAAACTCAGCTACAGAGTCAAGCCATACAAAAGAGAGGGTACTGGACTTTAGGAGGGCTGACTTTGGCAAGATGGGAGAGTGCCTCAGAAAAGCACTAGCAAACAGGCTAGAAGGAGGTGTGGAGCAACAATGGGGAATCATCAAAACTGCCATCACAGAGGCAAGCAAGCCTTTGTGTGAAGCAAAATAAACAAATCAAAGCGAAAGAAAACCACTATGGTTCTCCAAAAGAGGTGGCTGTGAAAGTCAGGAAGAAAAAGATAGCATTCGAGTATAAGAAACACAGAAGGAGCAGGATGAGAGCTGTACAAGTTAAGGCAGAAGGAAGCAAGGAGGAAGTCAGAATAGCAAAGGCCCAAACTGAGGAAAAGATAGCCAACTCAGTTAAGAAGAGGATAAAACCTTTATAGGTACATCAACAGCGAGAAAGACAAAGGGAGGGATAGTGAGGCTGAATAGAATGAACGGTGGGTTGGCAGAGGGGGACAGTGAAAAAGCAGGGATACTGAACGAATATTTCTGCTCAGTATTCACAAAAGAGGAGGGGGAAGTGCCTAATCCAATTAACAGAAGCACTCTTGATAGGGTGGTCGGTCCCAGTCCTTTCACAGAAGAAAGGGTTCTGCAAGAACTCCTAAAACTGAAGGTGGACAAAGCAATGGGTCCTGATGGAATTCACCCCAGAATTCTAAAAGAATTAAGGGAGGAACCAGTGAAACCACTGGCTACTTTTTTTAATAAATCATGGGAGGATGGTGTGGTACCTGAGGACTGGAGGAAGACGGATGTGATTCCCCTTCACAAAAGTGGGACAAGACAGAGGCAGGAAACTACAGACCTGTCAGTCTGACCTCTGTGGTAGGGAAAGTGATGGAGTCACTTCTGAAGGAAAGAATAGTTGAGTACCTAGAGGTCAGTGGAGCACAGGACCCAAGGCAGCATGGGTTCACAGCAGGAAGGTCATGTCAGACGAATCTAATAGATTTCTTTGACTGGGTGACCAAAGTAGTAGACCATGGAGGGGCTGTGGACATGGCCTACCTAGACTTTAGCAAGGCATTTGACACAGTCCCACACAAAAGATTAATAGTCAAATTAACCAGCCTGGGAGTGGGTCCCAGGGTGGTAGCCTGAGTAAAACATTGGCTGCACAACAGGACACAGAAGGTAATTGTAAATGGAGTCCACTCTGAAGAAAGAGGGGTTACTAGTGGGGTACCGCAGGGTTCAGTATTGGGTCCAGTCCTTTTTAATGTCTTCATCAGCGACATTGCAGAGGGACTGGAAGGAAAAGTATGCCTTTTTGCAGATGACACAAAGATCTGCAACAGGGTTGATACACAAGGAGGCGTGGAAAGGATGAAAAGTGACTTGGCAAGGTTGGAGGAATGGTCAGAAGTATGGCAGCTAGGATTCAATGCAAAGAAGTGCAAAATAATGCACCTGGGAAACAAGAACCCAGGGGAAGAATACACAATGGGTGGGGAGGTAGTAACAACAACAAAGGAAAGGGACCTGGGGTAATCATATCAGATGACCTTAAGGTTAGCAAGCAATATGAGAAGGCAGTAGGGAGGGCTGGGGTATACTGGGATGTATGGGGAGAGGCATCAGCAGCAGAAAACAGGAAGTTGTTATCCCTCTGTACAGACAGTTGGTGAGACCCCATCTGGAGTACTGTGTCCAGTTCTGGAGACCCCATCTCCCAAGGACATAGACAGGATAGAGGTGGTCCAAGGAGGGCAACTAAAATGGTGCAGGGTCTGCAAGAGAAGCTGTATGAGGAGAGAGACTAAAGGAGCTTAATATGTATACCCTTGAGGAAAAAGAGGAGAGGGGACATGATAGAAACGTTTAAGTACCTCAGTGGAATCAACAAAGTCCAAGAGGGTAGCATCTTTCAGAAAAGAAGACTGCAAGAACAAGGGACACAATTTAAAGATAGAAGGAGGGAGGTTCAGGGCAATGTGAGGAAGTATTATTTCACAGAGGGTAGTGGATGCATGGAACAGCCTTCCTGAGGAGGTTGTGGGGTCTAAAACTGTGGGAGAATTCAAGAATGCATGGGACAGACATAAGGCAATTCTTGTGGGGGGGTAGGAAGAAATAGGCTGTTGGTTAACTAGGATCTGCGGCCTATCCTGTAGGTAGGGAAATGGGCAGACTAGATGGGCCTAGTAGTCCTTATCTGCCATCAAAGTCTATGTTTCTATGTTTCTATGTTACAAATACTGCATAGAAGGTAGGGAACATCATACCACCATCATAGAAAAGAATGTGGGACTCCTAGTAAACAACACACTGAGCTCTTCAGATCCCTGCTCTAGTACAGTCAGAAAGGGATATGGTATTTTGGCGTCAATCAAGAAGAACATCAAAGGCAGAGCTAGGGAGGTGGTGATTCCCCTGTATATGTCCCTGGTACGTCCACACTTAGAGTATTGCTGCCAATTCTGGGCACCTCCCCTAAAGATAGATGTGAAAAGGATAGAGGGGGTCCAGAGTTAAGCGACTATACCAGTGGAATACATCAGTATGTTGATATACAAGGAGAGAATGCAAGAACTGGGGTTGTATTCATCTCAGTAGAGAAGATATGGGGGGCATGTGCCTTGTCTATAGGGCACTGGAAGATCAGGACTTATGGGAGTGTACAGGACTGAATCTAAGACCAGATACTGCTCTAATTAGGGGTCATCACAGGATGTTAAGGAGAGATCATTATAGGACGAACCAAAGAGGGATGTGGTTTACACACAGTGTATTGACAAGCTGGAATTCACTGCCATCTGCATTGGTATCAAATAAAACAATGAACCAGTTTAAGACAGCACTGGATGGTCATTTTTGTTCTCGTTGCCACTTAGTAGACATCTAGAGGTGCAGATCTAAAAAGGCTCACCCTATTGACCTGATTAACATCCTATGAATTCTATGACATTGTACAGTGGGTCTGGGATTGGGGGGGGCCACTACCACCAGGGCAGTTTTCCAATGTACAAGGCTGCAATCAGAGGGATGGAGGTCAACACTATCACCAAGAATCATACTATTTACTCCAGGGATGGTGATCAGTGGTGGGGTGGGACCACTAGCACCAAGAGTGTATTATTATACTGAACAGGCTGATGATTGATGGGGGGATCATTAGCACTAGGGATGTATTATTATATTGAATGGGCAGGCAATTGGTGGGGGGGATCACTAGCACCAGAGATAGTATTATTATACTGAATGGGCTTGCGATCAGCAGGGGTGGGGGGACCACTAGTACCAGGAGTGTACGCACGTCTGGGACCAGGCAATGGGGATGGCACCACAGTAACCTGCCTCACTACCCATGGAATTGAGCCCATAATGGGCATGCAAATGGCCCCTTAGCATCTTGCATACCCAATGGGTTCATTTGCATGGGTCCCTTTGAATACTGGAAATAGTGCTCCAGTGCTATCCATTCTGATACTGTACTTTGGGAGCCCTGTTGGGGCAGTGCTAAGTGACTTAGCACTGGGCTGACATTGCCCTATATTCAGTCGAATAGTGCCAGTGCACAATTCAACTGAATATAGTATCTTCTGTCAACTGGGCAGTTGCAAGGCACAGCACAAATTTTTGCGTTGCACTTTGCACATATTTGAATATCTGGCCCCTGTTGTTTTAAGCTCTTGAGGTACTTTTTTCTGCTTAGCTAGTTATTTATGTATTCATTCATTTACATATTTATTTATTTATTCATTTATTTGTTAACCTAGTTTGCCCCAACAAGCTGAAAACTGGCTATTTTCATGGATGACTAGGGAAGACAACAGTGACAAATATGGAAAAACATTCATGTGAAACAAAATGACTAACAAACATTTTGCCTGAATTTTAAAAGACTGAATAGTTATACAGTTTGACACTGACAATAGTAAAGCATTAAAACATTTTGGACCACAAAAAAAGGAAGTTCTTTTTGCTAGAGAGAACTGTCCTTCATTCATTTTTTTTCCTATTATCTTTTTATACCCCCATTTTTGTCCCTCATTTTTCTCCCAGTCCCCTGTCTTGGCTGCACACATGTGGAGGCATGTGTATACTGTGGTACCGAGATGCCCTCACATTGCTTGCAGCCGGCCCACCTGCACTGCCCTTGGACCTCCACCAAGGGCAGTAGAACTACGATGGGTGACAGGGCTCCTCCCCAGGAGAGGAGGGTCACCTTTGTGGTACTCGATCCTGCTCTCTCACCCCCACCCCCCGCGCTGGCTCTCCACTGACGCTGGTTCATTTTCAAACCCAGGTTGCTGGCATGACACAAGGTAAGGCGGCCAGCACCTCAGCCCTCAATGCCACTGGGTTGGTATCCTTCATTCATTTTAATGTATGAAGTTTGCTAGAAACATAGAAACATAAAATTTGTTAGCAGAAAAGGACCACTTGGCCCATCCAGTCTGTCAGATGTTCCCTGCTCTCTTTCTCTCCTCATAGGGCTTTTCGTACAACCAATGCACAATTTTAGTTGCCCTTCTTTGGACTGCCTCCAACCTGTCTATGTCCTTTCTGAGGTACAGCCTCTAAAACTGGACACAGTACTCCAGGTGAGGTCTCACCAGTGAGCGATGTAGCGGCAACACCACTTCCCTCCTGTTGGAAATAGGAAAATTATACTCAAAATGGACCTCGTTAAAGAATGGTTGATACTATATTGGTCTAATATTGTAATAACTGAGTTTGGTTGTCAAGTAAAATCCCCAGTAAAATAATTGTCATAAAGGACTACCAAAGCTGGTGTAGGGATAGAAGAAAAAGCACTGACTGAAACAATGATGTTTCTTCCAGGTAGTGTATTTGTGAGTCATACAGTACAACTTGTATACTCTTAGCCTTGATGAGATGCCTCAAAGACAGAGCTTTAGAATATTAAAGTTTAAACCCTGCAATGTAGTCACACTCTACCTGATCCCAATAGCAGATGTATTGCTAAAAAGAAGAGACCAGTGACCCCTAACAAATCTGTGCTATGTATTAAGATGTTAGTGTTATCAGAAACAACCAGTCGCCAAGTGAAAAACATGTAAAACCTGCAAAGTCTGAATGACAGCAAGAATAATGAAATTACAAATGCTCAAGCACACAGTAAATCATTTTGATATATACTGCATAGATGAAACTGAATAACCTTTTTTTGTTGAGATCCTAGAAGGCGAGGTAGGGATGGCATACTGTACAGGACTCACAACTTTATTTTTGTTTATTTAAAAGTTGGTAATCAGGAAAGGCACATTGACCTGAGGCTCATTTGCAGGTGTGACCCAGGGGAGAGGGGAAGGGGAGTGCAGAGAACATAAAAAAAAAATTAATGAACAACAGAATGCAGTTAGTTAGACAACAATTACAGGTGAACCATGTGGTGCACAAGTCAGTAAACAACAGCATGTTACATCACAATTATAAGTAGACAAGTGTGCAAGATCACAAAAACAGTGTGCAGTGCATGTTGGGGTAGGTGACAATGCTGTGGGATACAGAATCAGACCTCGAGTGTAGTCACCATTAGCCTAGATTAAAGTGGAGTCCTGAGTGGCGGGAGTGGGGGTTAGAATGCAGAGGAAGAGGAGTCAAGAGAGGGGCTGACAGAAACAGGAGTAAGCAGGAAGGCACCTTAACTGGCATCTAAGGGCTGGGAGTGAGGGGGAGAGGCAGAAGGGAGAGAGAAGGAGGTTCCATGGGGAAGAGAGGCAGTAGGAAAAGGTAGCCTACCCCACAGAGGAGTGAGGGTAGGAAATGGAGATGTACAGGAATCCCTGGAACAGAGAGAATAGGAAGAGGAGCAGACAGGGGAAAGGAGTGAGGAAAGATAAGAGAGAGTAGATCCAAAACCCACTAGAAGACTACACCCTCTAGAAGAAACATCATTACTACAGTGATTAATTTCTTCTACTGTAGAAGCTAGAGTGTATTTGCAATGTCATATAAACTGCAGACTCCAAAAGTACCCAAGCTGCCATCTCTTCTAGCTTGGATGTCCAGACAATAATGAGAAGTGAAGGTGTGTACCATAGACCACATGTCTGCTTTGCACACTTTTAACAAAACAATGTGTACCCCTAACTGTTGCCACTATGGTGCATGTAGCTTTAGTGAATTGTGCCCTTAGTATTTTTGGTGGCTCTCTACCAGCTTTAGTGCAGCAGAAGTCTAGACAAAGAACAATCCGGTTAGAGATTTTCTTATTTACAGTTGGCTTACCTATTCCTATCTTAGCTTGACAAATAGTTGCCTGTTGTCCATTCTGAATTGTTCAGTTTTTTGTAGGTAACAAATGAAAGCTTCCTTTATATCAAGGCTGAAAAGTTTCTCGTACCCCGCTTTGGAGTGGGGTTTGGAGATAACACAGGCAATGTAACAGCTTGATTTATGTAGAAACTATCTTTGCAGACATTTCTCATTTGTTCTGCGCACCACCTTATCCCTATGATAATAAAATTAGTGTCTGTAGATAGTGCTTGCAGCTCACCAACCCTCCTTGCAGAAATGATGGCCACTAGAAACACAGTTTTCCAGATCAGATATTTGAGCTCTGATGAGGACATATGTTTAAATAAGGTATAAGCAAGACTCAGTTGGTAGCACATCCGCCTCTGGGCCAGAAGGTTGTGGGTTCTAGTCCCATACTGGAATTGTGCTTATACCATAAAATAAACACTGGCACTTGAGTGCTATACTAAGGGGATGCAGTACTGTTTGGGGTGGGCCATCCTTAAGATGAGGCATTAAACCAGTGCCATGTCTGCCTTTTCTGGTGGGTGTTAAAGATGTTGTGGCACTTCTAGAAAACAGTAGAGGAATTTTCCCAGTTTCCTGGTCAGATTTCCCCCATTCACTAAAATGACACCCACCAACAGCATAATCTGGTTCAATTTCAGCTGACCTGCATCTGTACCCCCTGTCTGAGAGAAGGCTGAAAATGGGCAGTATTGTCTAGGCCCTGGTTCCTCAAATGGGGCCACCGTGGCTGCATGCAGCTACCAGCAAAAACTTTCAGTGACCACAGAGCTCTTTAAGGTCACAATTACAAAGCTAATGGAACTTATTTTTTTTTCCTTTAAAAAAAATAAGAGATACATTTCAAGTGGAAATCCATCAGCAACTTGATTTAATGAATACTGCATGGAAAGATAAGTGTTATAACAGTGGGGTTGGGGTATATCAGGAGATTTGAGGTGAACAAAATAAGAAGTGAGGCCACCAGTTAAGTTCTGATGGCTACACTGTGAGGTCCTTTGAGGTCACCAGCCCTCCTTTCCTGGTCAATAAAAACTACATAGAAACATAGATCTTGTCGGCAGAAAAGGACCTCCAGGCCCACCCAGTCTGCCCAGTATGCCTAGCAAACTGCTAGGACTTCCCTTCCCTAGAACTACCAGTCCCTTGTGTCTGTCCCACACTGTCTTGAAACCCCCCACAGTTCCTGCCTCCATCACCTTTCCTGGGGGTCTGTTCCAGCTATCCACCACCCTCTCTGTAAAGCAGAATTTTCTAATGTTCCCCCTGAATCTCCCCCCTACTATCTGCATATTGTGTCCCCTTGTTTTTGATTTTTCCTTTAGCTGGAAGATATCCCCTGCTGGTACCTTGTTGAAACTCTTGATATACTTGAAGGTCTCAATCATGTCCCCCCTTTCCCTCCTCTGTTCGAGGGAGTACATGTTGAGGTCCTTCAGCTGTTCCTCATGTGACAGATGCCCGAATCCCCCTTCCATTTTTGTCGCCCATCTCTGGACGCGCTCCATCTTCTACACATCCTTTCTAAGGTATGGCCTCCATAACTGGACTCCATACTCAAGGTGTGGCCTGACAAGCTGCCTGTACAAGGGCATTATGACCTTCCTTCTCCTGCTAGTTATTCCCCTGCCGATACGACCCAGTATCCTACTGGCCCTTGCCACCACCTTCTCACATTGCTTTGCCACTTTCAGGTCCCGTAAAATGTATATGCCAAGGTCTCTTTCCAGCTAGGTAACCTCTAGGGATTGCCCTCCCATACTGTATTTTGTGCCCTGATTATTTTTGCCTAAATGCATGATTTTGCATTTTTTGGTGCTGAAGGTCAACTGCCATTTACTATCTAAACTAACTAAATGAGCAAATTGTGAATTCATCAATTGTGAAAGTACTAGGTTCAAATCCCATGGTGGGACTGGTTCCTTTACAAAGGGATACAAATAGTTCATGCCATTGAAAACCACCTTGAACACAGGATAAGATGCAAGGGATTTTCACTACCCACAATTTAAATGCAGAGATAGCTTCTAAATGTATTTTAAGGTTCGATGGTTTGGCCCTTGTGCCTTTTGGTGCACTAGGTAATCCAAAACCACTGATATGTCCACAGTTTTTGCAGTGACAGAGCCACACCAAATACTGAATATTTTAAACAATCTTTTAGTAGCACATCCTCCAGAGGTGGATATGCTGCTATGTACAATAAAAGCCCATGCCACCCGAATGCGCGAGCTGCAGTGAAAGATTCAAAGCCATATTATCTAGCAGCCTTTACCAGTTACCTGCCACTCTCTACTGAGACGCTGTTTTTCTGAGAACTGCTACAGCCACATTAAGACACTGCTGCATAGACTGTTGTTTGCTTGCCTGTTCTTATCTCTGTCATCCCCCGCTGTCTCATGGAATACAGAAGCCAAGCACTTTGGCTGGGAGGGGAACCAAATAAGATAACTGCCTGTGCTACCTGAGCAGTGCACACAAGCACCACTCAAACTAAAATTATTAGTGAGTACATTTCTTTTATCCTACTATATTAAAGAACATTTTTGAATTATATTATTTGCCCTTTTAGGACTAGTGATATATTTAAACTTGTTACTATATATTAATGTTAAAGTAACCTGCACAGATCTTGAAAGACTTTGTATGGATTTCACCTTGCTGGTTTGAAATGCAGATTTAACCTTGCTGCTTTGAACAGATTTAACTCTGCTGCTTTGTGGCACCAGTATTAAAGCCCCAACAGCACAGTTAATTGTAAGACTTTTTATGGCCAGGTGCCTAAAAAAGAAAGTGTGCTAAAGCCTTACTTAGTTAGATATAGGTCTTCATTTTTTTTTTTATTTATTTAACAAATCAGAAAGACCTTTGAGCCAAGGGCTCTTTTACAGAGGTTTCACGTCAGGTCACAAGCATAACAAATTACAATGGTTTCAGTAAGTAATACAGCATGAGGAAAGTAATTATGTAAATAAAAGAATAATATGGCAAGATAAATATTGTGTCAAGTGCAGCCAGTGTCCTTGTCTGAAGAGGGGTGGAAGGGATTACAAGGAGACAAGGATAGAGGGCAAATTGAGGGGTGGGAGGAAGAAGCAAAATAAGAGCAAGAAGGGAGCTGCCACAATGTAGCTTATGTAGGAAAAGACCTATGGGGGGGGAGGTAACACAGAAACATAAAAACATAGACTTTGACAGCAGATAAGGACCACTTGGCCCACCTAGTCTGCCCATTTCCCTACCATCAGGATAAGCTGCAGATTCTAGTTAACCAACAGCCTATTTCTTCCTACCCCCCACAAAAATTGCTTTATGTCTGTCCCATGCATTCTTGAATTCCCTCACAGTTTTAGACCCCACAACCTCCTCAGGAAGACTGTTCTTTATGTCAACCACCCTTTCTGTGAAAAAATGCTTCCACATATTGCCCCTGAACCGCCCCCTCTTCAATCTTCATATTGTGTCCCCTTGTTCATGCACATCTCTTTTTCTGAAACATGCTACCCTCTTGGACTTTGTTGATTCCACTGAGGTACTTAACATTTTCTATCATGTCCCCCCTCTCCTTCCTTTCCTCAAGGGTATACCTATTACGCTCCTTTAGTCTCTCCTTGTATGGCTTTTCTTGCAGACCCTGCACCATTTTAGTTGCCCTCCTCTGGACTGCCTCTATCCTGTCTATGTCCTTGCGGAGATGGGGTCTCCAGAACTGGACGCAGTACTCCAGATGGGGTCTCACCAACTGTCTGTACAGAGGGATAATAACTTCCTGTTTTCTGCTGGTGATGCCTCTCCCTATACATCCCAGTATCCCCCCAGCCCTCCCTACTGCCTTCTCACATTGCTTGCTTACCTCAATGTAACCCCCTTACAAATGGGGGTCCCCGAAAAGTCTTCCTCGAGCTTTCCTAAATGCTCACTGCCAGGCTGGAGTCCTGCGTTTTAGCAGTTCAAATGTGATTGCCAGAGAGTGCCTGTATAGCCTCTGTGCACTGTCTCTTTAAGAGCTGCCTGGATTGCAGTCATAAGTAATCTGAGACGGAGCTCTGTTGAAAGATGTAACTATTTGCTGAAAATCATTTAGAGTGATAATGATAATGTAGTTTGTCTAATCTGCCTTCTTTGCAGCAAGGACTGTTTTGTTTATCTCCACTATCTTGGTCCTGGACTGCCGAATTGGACCAATCAGTTCTGGTGGGACCTAAATTGGAGCCGGACTTCAGGAGCTGTCTGGAGTCAAAATCTGTAGGAATTATAGTTTTGGGCTTTTGACGCCTTTTTGCACCTGAAGGGGGAGCCTTTGTTGTGACTGACAGACAGATCAGCCAACCAAACCTTTTGGATTCTGGGGAAAGTCCCTGGCTTGCTGGCAGTTGAGTCAGATCTCAGTTGGGAGCTGAAGAGGCAACAGCTTGAGACAGTCAAGCAGCCGTCTGAGTAGTTTCGCGTGGGAGAACTGTGGAAAGACCTGAGTTGTGGCCTGCACGTCTGCCTGCTGCCCCTGAGAGGGAGAGAAGAGAATTATTTTGGACTAAATCCAAGTTTGTGAGAACAAAGTAAGCCACTGATTTTTACCAGGCTCATACCTGAAGAAGACGAAGATTTTGCTGAATGCGATCGGCCTGTCAGGATTTCCAGCTGCTTTGAATCCGGTTTGTGCAGAGACTTTGCGATCGTGACGGAGAGCAGCTTGCCTGGTACAGTAGAATTTCCTTACATGTAAATGTGCTGTGTATTGAAAGTGGGTTGTGATTTGGTTCCCCACTGTGTGAACTGTGTTCTGCTTGCTGGTACTGTAGAATCCTTTACATGTAAATGTGATGTGTATTGAAAGAGGGTCGTGATTTGGTTTCCCACTGTGTGAACTGTGTTCTGCTTGCTGGAAGCTTTATCCAGCCTAATCGGACTGAATCCATGTTCATCTCCATTCGGCCTGGGCCATGCCACACTGGCCCTGCCAGACTACCCCACTGCACAGAGAAAGCCACTGATGAGAGACCTGCCTGGGGATCAGCCCCCTGCTCCACGCTTGAACAGGAATGACACCTCGGCGAATTGTGTGGGCCCTGCTTTTCCTGGCACTCCAGATTAACCACCTGCTATCTCGATTTTCATCCAGCCTGTGTCCAGTCTTGGGCATCATGAGTAATCATCAGAGTAGCTCCCTGCAACAACAGCCTAATCTAAAAGTGTGTCATCTGATTGTCTTGTTGTTTTCTTTTCACGAACTAAGCCCTCCAGCTCCGGATTACAAATAGTGTGTGTTGTGCATCTTGTTTTCTTCCATCACAGGGCCCCAACCAGCTGCAACGTTCCTGGCTAGCCCACCATTCTCCATCTGGGTACACAGAGTGTGTGACTGTTTATGGACCCTGAAGTGCATGCATAACTGTTTGATTGATAGAGCCTTTAAGCAAATTAACCTGATTACACCCCTCCCTTGTTCAAGTCCCTTAAATAAATCAGATCTCTTTTTAGCATTTACCCTGACTGTGGTTCCGGTTTGTGCAAGAGTACTGTACTGCTGTTATTTGCTGTCTATAACCTTGTTTTACAGGGGTTCCCCAGGGCCGAGACAGAGGAAAGCCCTGGTGGTAAGTGCAAACAGTGTGGGTACTTGTGTGGTGTATCGGGGGATTGTGAAAGTGATTATTGTGTATTGTTCTGGCCACTAGTAAGGAAAGAAGGCGGTTACAGTGTCCCGGAGGGCTGTGCCCAGGTTAGCTTGACCACTACCAACCCTGACCTCCGGGTGGAGGCACCCGTTTCAGAATTCAGGCCCCTTAACCTGCTACTAGCCAAGCAGGCAAGGGTAGTAGCCTTGGGATGACGCCACCTAGGGGTTACATTAAGGTCATCTGATAAGATTACCCCCAGGTCCCTTTCCATTTTCTTGTTGTTACTACCTTCCCCATTGTGTAATCTTCCCTGGGTTTTGTTTCCCAGGTGCATTATTTTGCACTTCTTTGCATTGAACCCGAGCTGCCATACTTCCGACCATTCCTCCAACCTTGCCAAGTCCCTTCTTTTCCTTTTCACTCCTCCTTGTGTATCAACCCTGTTGTAGATCTTTGTGTCATCTGCAAAGAGGCATACTTTTCCTTCTAGTCCCTCTGCAATGTCACTTATAAAGACATTAAAAAGGACTGGACCCAGTACTGAACCCTGCGGTACCCCACTAGTAACCCCTCTTTCTTCAGAGTGGACTCCATTTACAATTACCTTCTGTGTCCTGTTGTCCAGCCAATGTTTTATCCAGGCTACCACCCTGAGACCCACTCCCAGGCTGGTTAATTTGACTATTAATCATTTGTGTGGGACTGTGTCAAATGCCTTGCTAAAGTCTAGGTAGGCCATGTCCACAGCCCCTCCCTGGTATACTACTTTGGTTACCCAGTCAAAGAAATCAATTAGATTCGTCTGACATGACCTTCCGCTGTGAACCCATGCTGCCTTGGGTCCTGTGCCCCACTGGCCTCTAGGTACTCAACAGAGAACAAAGTAAGGAAACAGAGGGGAGGAAGGGAAGGGGGAGTGGGAGTGGAGGGGTAGAGGAAGGGGGATGAGGTAGGATGAAAAGAGGGCAGGGATGGGGATGGGAAAGGGATGAATGAAGGAAGTGCTGTATGTGGAATAGTGCAGCAACAGGGTAGGGCTCTACAGGGGTGAACGGTAAAAGAGAGAGGTCCCAGTGCATTTAGCTGTCTGCAAAGATTAGGTATAGCAGTCACAAGATGCTCTGAAAACTAGAAATTGATACAGCTTCTGCTTAAATGGTCCCAAGGTTGCAGTCGTCACAATCTCAGGAGGAAGGGAATTAAATAAATTAGCCATTCTAACTACAATGGATCGCTGTCAGAGCGAGGTTCGACATCGAGGGACAGTAAAAGTTTGGCTCATAGAACTTCGTGTGTTACGAATGCCCCAGAAGTGACTGAAAAGCTGAAGGGAACCTGGTGGTAGGAGCCCAAGAGCTACCTTCTTAGCCAGAAGACAGGCTTGATATTCAATGTGAGCCTGGAGTTGAAGCCAGGTATCTTGTCTGTAAAGGCCACAAGTGTGAGTACGATACCCTACACCAGTTAGTAGACAGCATGTCTTATTCAGAGCTGTGGTGAGCCACCATAGGGTTGTGTCTGTGGCGGTACCATAAATGACCAAACTATAGCCAATAATAGACACACCTGAACTTTGGATAGCCAGTCTGAGAGCTTTGGTAGCAAAGCAGTGTTTGTGTCTGTGTAGAAAGCCTAGGCGAATGTTAACTGCCTTGGCAACATTCTCAACATGGTGGGAGTAGGAGAGCGTGCTATCCAGAGTAACTCCTAGGCATTTAAAAGATTGACTCTGATCAAGGACTACACCCGCACTGTTTTTAATCACCAATTGTTTGGCTATAAGCTTGCTGTGGGTACCATGGAAGAGCATGAACTTTGTTTTTTTGCAATTAAGCACCAACTTATGAGAGGTGAACCAGGACACAACTTCAGTAAAACTTATATAGGGTAAGGATAGGGTCCGCAGTCTTTGAGAAAATGACTGCATCATCCGTGTAGAGGAGGAGTACTGGTCCGGAATAGGATGTCGGAAGATTATTGAGGAAGGTGCTAAATAGAAGGGGTCCCAGTATCGATCTTTGAGGAACCCCAGAGCAGACAGGCAGTTTAGCAGAAAGGGTATACCCTTTTCTCACCTGTTGTGTGCAGTTTGCTAGATAGCTAGTGAACCACTTTAGGGCATCTGAAGATATACCAAGCTCAGCAAGCTGATGTGTCAGCAAATGGTGTTTGCGTCAAATGCTTTAGACAGGTTAGCTAGTGGTCAAACAGGGATTCAGCATGTTTGCAGTTCATTTGCATCACCAGGTAAGAAAAAAGGTCCACCTCCCCATACGACGCACAGAGGAAATGCCAAACCTCACCCAACAAATAACACACCGAAATCTGGCCAATGGAAAATCATGTACACAAATGCTCACAGCCTGGGAAATAAGATCCCAGACCTGCAGGCAATAATATCAGAGGCTAAACTTGACATAGCAGATATTAGTGAGACGTGGTTTACCAGTAACCACACTTGGGAGACTTCAGTACCTGGTTATGTACTGTTCAGAAGAGACTGAGGTGCAAAAAGGGGGGGTGGAGTGACCCTGTATGTCAATGAAAATATCAAAGCTACAGAAATTCAGAATACACATAAAGAGCCAGAAGAACTGTGGGTCACCCTGGAAACAGGAAATGGGACAGCCATAAGAACTGGGGTTGTCTACAGGCCCCAGACCAGGGAGAGGATATAGACACATTACTGTTAGAAGATATACAAAACATGACAGCTAAAGGGGAGGTTCTGATAATGGGAGACTTCAACATGCCAGATACAGATTGGTCAATACCAGCAGGAACATCTGCCAGAACTAGACACATGGTGGATTCCCTGCAGGGGGAGGGCCTCAAACAACTGGTACAACAACCCACAAGAGACAGGGCTATCCTAGATCTAGTACTGACTAACAGGGAAGGGATCAAAGATTTCCAGGTAGACTGTCACCTGGGGGCCAGTGACCATCACATGGTATGGTTCACTTTGGCCACTACATCTAAATCATCCCATTCCAAGGCAAAAAGATGGGACTTTAGAGGAGCTGACTTTGATAATATGGCCAACAGAGTTAAGCCAGCCCTGGCAAAAAGAAACACAGGCGAAGGGGTACAGGCAAAGTGGGCAAGCATTAAAGATGTAATACTTGAAGCAACATCCCATTGTGTTAGACAGAAAAGGAAGTGCAAAAGAAGAAGGAAACCTCTTTGGTTCTCAAATACAGTAGCAGAAAAGGTCAGAGCCAAAAGGCTGGCCTTCAGGAAATATAAGGGAACACAGCGGGATGAAGATAGGGAGGCATACCAAACTGCCCTAAGGGAAGCAGGAAGCAGGAAGGCAGTAAGGCAGGCAAAGTCCCAAACTGAGGAAACACTAGCACGAACAGTAAAAGAAGGTGACAAGACTTTCTATAGATACATTAGTGAAAGGAGAAAGTCCAGAGGGGTATTGCTAAGCTCAAAGGTGAAAAGGGGCATGTGAGGAGGAGGACCCTGTAAGCATCTATCCTAAATAGATACTTTTGCTCAGTATTTACTGAAGAGAAGGTAGGCAGGCCCACAGCTCAGCACCATGGACACAGGGGAGGGAGGTGAGCACTACTCCTTCATAAAAGAAAGGGTCCTACAAGAGCTGCTAAGCTCAGGGTGGACAAGGCAATGGGACCTGATGGCATACATCCCAGGGTACTTAAGGAGCTAAGGGTGGAACTAGCAGAGCCATTAGCAGAACTGTTTAGTGAGTCTCTGAGCACAGGAGAGGTCCCAGAAGACTAGAGAAGGGCTCATGTGATCCGCTCCCACAAGAGTGGTAGCAGGAGGAGGCAGGGAACTACAGACCAGTCTGTCTTACCTCAGTAGTGGAAAGATTATGGAGGCACTCCTTAAGGAAAGGATAGTGCAACACCTGGAATCCATAGGGGCACAGGATCCAGACAGCATGGGTTTACCAAAGGAAGGTCCTGTCAAACTAATCTCATAGATTTCTTTGACTGGGTAACCAGAGTGGTGGACCAAGGGGGAGCAGTTGATGTCGCCTTCCTTGACTTCAGCAAAGTTTTCGACACTGTTCCACATAGAAGATTGATAAACAAGCTGGGTAGGCTTGGGGTGGGTCAGAAGTTGGTCAACTGGGTGGCAAACTGGTTGACGGGCAGAAAACAGAGAGTGGTGGTAAATGGTATACAGTCAGAAGAGATGCAAGTCACAAGTGGGGTACCCCAGGGATCAGTCCTGGGGCCAGTCATCTTCAATATCTTCATTAGTGACATTGCAGATGCACTAGAGGGTAAGGCTTGTCTGTTTGCAGATGACACCAAGATCTGCAACAGAGAAGATGATCCAGATGGGGTGGGCAGAATGAGAAGTGATCTGGATAAACTAGCAAAATGGTCAGAAGAGTGGCAACTGGGATTTAATGCAAAGAAGTGCAAGATTATGCGCATTGGGAAGAGAAACCCTGAAGCCACCTATAGGCTGGGTGGGGAGTTGCTGGCAGTCACAAAGGAAGAAAGAGACTTGGGCATCATCATCACCGATGACCTGCAATCATCCAAGCAGACCTCTAAAGCAGTAGGTAAGGCTAGGGGGATGTTAGGGTGTATTAGTACATAGATACATAGATACATAGACAGTGTCGGCAGATAAGGGCCTATGGCCCACCTAGTCTGCCCATTTGAGCTTGTAAGTTCAGTTTATGTTTTCCTAGAAGTCTGTTGCCCCTTACCCCTGACCTCCAGAATTCCTTTATGTCTATCCCATGCATTCTTAAATCCCATGATTGTTTCAGCCCCCACCACTTCCTCTGGCAGGGTGTTCCACTTGTCCACCACCCATTCTGTGAAGAAATTCTTCCTCATGTTTCCTCTGAATCGTGCTCCCTCCAACTTCATCCCATGCCCTCTAGTCCTGGAACATCTTTTTCGCTTAAAAATAGTGTATTCCTGCACCCTGTTCCTCCCTGTGAGATACTTGTATGTCTCTATCATATCCCCTCTCCCTCCTCTCCTCCAGGGAGTACATGTTCAGTTCCTTCAACCTGTCTTCATAGGACTTGTGATGCAATCCATGCACCATCTTTGTTGCCCTCCTCTGAACCTTCTCTACCCTGTCTATGTCCTTACGTAGGTATGGTCTCCAGAACTGTACACTGTACTCAGGTGGGGCCTCACTAGTGTCTTGTATAGTGGAATTATGACCTCCCTTTTCCTGCTGGTGATGCCCCTGCCTATACATCCCAGCATCCTATTTGCTTTACCTGCTGCCTTGTCACACTGTTTCCCTACAGTGAGGTCATCAGAGATGATAACCCCAAGATCCCTTTCCTGATTGGTGCATGCTATATCCTCACCCCCCAACTGATATATTGTGCCAGGGTTTTTGTGCCCCATATGCATTATCTTGCACTTCCTTGCATTGAATTTCAACTGCCAAACCCCTGACCATTCTTCAAGTTTCTGCAGGTCCCTTCTCATTCTGTCTACACCCTCTGGTGTGTCTACTCTGTTACAGAGCTTTGTGTCATCAGCGAACAGTGAAATTCTGCCTTCTAGGTCCTGCACAATGTCACTGATGAAGATGTTGAATAGGATCAGTCCCAGCACTGATCCCTGTGGTACCCCACTGGTCACTCTTCCCTCTGTGGAGTGACAGCCATTTACCACCACCCTCTGTGTCCTGCCGCCCAGCCAGTTACCTACCCACCACACTACTGTCCTGCCCACACCCATATTCCCCAGTTTGTGTAATAGTCTTCTATGTGGCACAGTGCCAAAGGCCTTGCTGAAGTCCAGATAGGCCATGTCCACTGCCCTCCCCTGATCCACCTCCCTAGTCACCCAGTCAAAAATTCAATGAGGTTGGTCTGACATGACCTCCCCTGGTGAAACCATGCTGCCTTGGGTCCTGTAGTCCACTGACAACCAGATGTTCCACCAATCTCTCCTTCAGTAGTGCTTCCATGATCTTCCCCACTACCGAGGTGAGGCTGACTGGTCTGTAGTCCCCTGCTTCCTCTTTGTTCCCACTTTTGTATAAGGAGACTACATCTGCTGTCCTCCAGTTTTTGGGTACCTCCCCTGTTTCCAGTGATCGGCTAAACAGGATAGCCAGAGGTTCAGGCACCACCTCTCTTAGTTCTTTAAGGACCCTGGGGTGCACCCCATCTGGCCCCATTGCTTTATCAACTCTTATTACTTACAATTCCTTCAGGACCCTTTCTCGTGTAAAGGGACTTGTGTCCATTTCTGCACCATTCTCACCCCTTGTACTCCCTTCAGACCCATTACCCTCCTCTTCCTCAGTAAAGACTGAGCAGAAATACCTGTTCAATATGTCAGCTTTACTGTTGTCATCCTCCACGCGGCCCCGTCCTCCCCCTTCAGTCTCACTATCCCTCCCTTTGTCTTTCTTTTTTCACTTATGTACCTGTAAAAGGTTTTGTCCTCTACCCACTGATTTTGCAATGTGTTCTTCTGTCTGAGCTTTGGCTTCCCTTACAGACCTCCTGCCTCCCTTTGCTTCTCCTGGTACTTCTCCCTATCCCCTTCTGCCTGTGTCTTTTGTATTGCCTGAATGCAATCTTTTGGCTTTCACTTTCTTTGCTACCTCTTTGGAAAACCGTGAATGGTCTCCTCTTCCTTTTCCTCTTGCTAACCTGCTTAATGCATAATTCTGTTGTTCTTATAATCCCCATTTTAAATACTGCCCACTGTTCCTCAATCCCTGATTCCTGTCCCATTCCCTTTAATGCCTCTTTCAAGTATCTCCCCATTTTCCCAAAGTCTGCCCCCCTAAAATCCAGGATACGTGTTTTTGTTTGGTTTGGTTCTGCTCTTTCTGTGATTTCAAACCACAATGACTGTTGTTCACTGTTCCCCAGGTGCTCCCCCACTGTTACCCCCATCACACTGTCCCTGTTTGTGAGCACAAGGTCCAGTATTGCCTTCTGCCGAGTTGGTTCCATGACCAGTTGCTTGAGGAAGGCACCCTGAAGGAGTCCAGGATAAATCTGCTCCTAGTTGATGCTGCTGCTGGGATGCTCCAGTCCACGTCCTGGAATATTGAAGTCTCCAACCAGTACTACCTCACCCTTGTCTGCCATCCTTTGGATGGCTAGCATCAGCTCCCTATCTGTTTCTTCCTCCTGGGCTGGTGGTCTATAGACCACAGCTGTGCGGATAGCTGTCCCATTTTCCTTTCCAGCTTAACCCACAGTATCTCTCCCCATTTGTTCCTCCTGGATCTCTGTGGCCCTTATGTCATTTTTCACATACAGTGCCTCCTCCTCCCTTCCTGCCTGCTCTGTCTCTTCTGAATATGTTGTAGTAGGGGTATCACAAGTCGTAAGAGGGAGGTAATAATCCCTCTTTACAAGACACTGGTTAGGCCCCATCTGGAGTACTGCGTGCAGTACTGGAGGCCACACCTTCACAAGGACATTAACCAAATTGAGGCAGTCCAGAGAAGGGCAACCAAAATGATGCAGTACTGCATCAGAAGACATATGAGGACAGATTAACGGAGCTCAATATGTATACCCTTGAGCAAAGGAGGGAGAGAGGTGATATGATCGAGACATTCAAACACCTTAAGGGCATTAACAAGGTGAAAGAGTCTAACATGTTTAAATATAAGAAAAATAGCAGGACAAGAGGACACAGCATGAGATTAGAGGGAGGCTGATTAAGGGGGAATGTAAGGAAATTATTTTTCACAGAAAGGGTGGTGGATGCATATAACGGCCTACCTCAGGAAGTGGTGGCTATGAATACAGTGCAGGGCATCAAACAGGCATGGGATAGGCATAAGGGAGCAATACAGATGAGTATGAATAGATAGGCCACTGACAGAGCAAAGGCCGATGGCACATTTATAAGGTAGAAAAAGAAATGGGCAGACTGGATGGGCCTTGCGGTCCTTATCTGCCATCAACTTCTATGTTTCTATGTTGTGCCAACAGGTTGACCCTGATCAAGATTATGGTGAATGAAACCTGTGAATTCCAGTAGGGCTGTAGATGTGCTGTGCCCTTTCCAAAAACCATGTTGTTGGACACATTGCAGGTTGTATTTTTCCAGGTACTCCACAAATTGGTCGGCAACAATCCTTTCAAGTGCTTTGGACAACAGGGGAAGAATAGATATTGGCTTATAATTCCCAGGTAGTAATCTGTCCCCACTCTTAAAAACTGGTGTAGCCAGAGCAGATTTCCAGATCTGGAGGAATTGTGAAAGTATGAGGGAGTGATTGAGAAGCTTGGTGAGGGGGGATAGGACTTCATCTACAGTTAGGGTAAGAAGTTTCAGGTCGAGGGAATCACTGCTTGACCTAGTTCATTTTAGAACTTTAAGTAGGTATGTCTTGGCCTCGCTTTCTGAGATAGCTTTGAAGTAGAAGCATGGGTGGGTCAAGGCCTCTTCTGATTTGGTGGACGTAGGAGCTGTGCTGGGCAGTTCAAAGAAATTTGGGGGCAGAATTTGGCTAAGGTCTGTGAAGGATGAATAAAATGTGTTGGCAATTAACATGGGGTCATGGGTGATAGACCCATCAACATTTAACATAGTTGGAGCCTGCTTGGACTCTTTCCCAGTGATTTCTCAAAGGTTTTCCCAGAATTTGTTCCCATCCGCCCAGGTCTTGGCAAGGATGTCCTTATAGTAATGTGCTTTGTGCTCACGGATAGCCTTAGTACATGCATTCCTGGCCATCTTATAGGCCTGTATGTCAGGTTGACTACCAGAGGTCCTGGCCCTATGCCAGATGTGGTCACGAGCTTTCATTTGAGCCAGAAGGTTAAAACAGATCCAGGGATTATCAAGTCCTCTAACCCTACATATCCTAAAAGGAGCATGGATGTCACAGGCTGCATTGAAGTGTTCAGTGAAGTATTCCGGAGCTGAGTCAATATCAGGGGCAGTTTCAATGTAAGACCAGTCTTGTTGCTGGAGGAGAGACCTTAGTGACTGCAGGTGGCCACGGGAGAACACTCGACTTGTGATTGTTTTGGCAAGGGGCTTGATAAACTTGTTAGTCCAATAACACGGGGTAGGAGAGTGATCACTGATAGTGTCAGGCAGTACTTCAGAATGGGAGATAAGTGTTGGACAATTCGTTAGAACCCAGTCCAGGAGTGTGCTAGTCCCAGTTTTATAGTTTATCCTGGTTGGAGTTGTTATTAACTGGGTAAAGTTCAGGCCTGTTAACTCATCCCTATGCCTACTGGCACCTGATGAGAGCCAGTTGACATTAAAGTCACCTAACAGGATGGTTTCTGCATTTTGTTTTAGACTCATGATGCAGTTCATTAGGGGTTTTAAGCCCCATTCGGTGAGGTCAGGGGGAATATAGACTGAGCCCATGTTGAGGGCCTTGTTGTGTGCAGTGAGCATAACCGTAACAGCAAGGATCTGAATCTCCATAGCTGGTTCAGGAAGGGACAGTGGATGAGCCAAAAATCACTCCTTTAGGTATATCACACAGCAACCTCCTCTTCTAGATAGTCTGTCCTGCCTAAAAAGTGAGTAACCTGGTAGGATGATGGCTGAGTCAGGGGTAGATGGTGACAGCCACGTTTTGATGACAGACAGGATGTTTGGGTTGTGTACTGTGACCCAAGCAGTGAAGGCATCAAATTTTTTTTAACAGACTGCAGATGTTCATACTTAAAAGGACAAGGATACCCTATTTTTGTTGCCACTGACTCCATATGAAGGAGGGCCCGGACTAGGATGTACACTCCCAGAGATAAGGAGAAGTAAAAGAATGAGGCATTTCAGGAGTTGTCTTAGTAAATAAAGGGTAAGTGGATGAGATTTCCCCTTTTGACATACTTTAACAGGGCTCTTAGGAACAGAGAGGCTTTTAAGTAGCATAAGAACAGTGGGGTCAATTAAGCAATAAGGCACTCCAAGGTGTGTGTTATCGTGTAATAAACGTCACTCCTGGGTGGGTTGAAGCATGAGGCATAAGCCGGTAGCTTCCACCACCCCAGGAGTGACGTGCTATTACACTGATAACACACACCTTGGAGTGCCTTATTGCAATTATACAATGGCTCGATGTTATACAAAACAAAAATAAAATTAAAAATGTTTTTAGCAGATTTTTAGTGAGGCAGTATATCTTTGTTTCTGAAAAAAAAATCCATAAAATCCATATAATCCTCCAAAAAATCAACACAGTGATGTTATTGTGTAATATCATCACTGTCTCAGGCACACACTGACCAATCAGAGTCCAGGAAATTTTCTTGCCATTGTATAATAGAGGACAGACTTCTTCCACATTTCATGTGCAGCCTGCTGTAGTGCAGCTCCCATGGGATGAACAGAGTGTAGTATGTTATGGATCCATGATGCTGCATCGACAATTTCTTGTCGATGCAACGTTTTCCCAACACCACTACATTGACCGCAATTGCGAACAGGATGGTGCCGCTGAGATGAAACTTCTTGATTTGCGAGGTGCTATTCCCACTGCACCCCACTACTTAAGATTCTCAACTCTAAGATGGAGCTGAGTCGGGGATGGGTTGCAGGACCTTGGGGAAGGGTGCCAGGGTCCCAGGCAGACTTTACAGCAGCGTGGCAATGTTGTCGGTATCGACCATGTCGCTGTAAATTTGTCACTTTATACCATATGTTACATTGGCACTGGTGACCATGCCAAGTGTGATAAGAGGTCGCTCTGTGGTAGGGAGAACAGGGGTATGCAATGTGGGGTTCCATCCAAATGAGAGTGGACCCACAGTGTGCAGAAAAGCACCAGAAATAGTTTCACACCTAGTGATACCATTGGACAAGAGAGGAACTAAGTGAGGTCCAATAGGATTTAGTATGAAGGCAGTACCAGGAAGGTATATAGCAAGTAACATTGCTGTGACTTTAAGAGGGCAGATTTCCTTAAATGAAAGAACAAGGTCCCTCTAGTGGCAGATCTGTATACTCTGCTAATGGGAAACATACAGACTCCAATCCAGTTACAAATAGCATGTTTACCCAGCCGCCTTTGTACCACAGCAACTCAAGTGCACGGTGCAGAGGCAGCCATGTGGACACTTACCATAGTGTGGTAAGTCATGCTTCAAACAACATGAAGTCTTGCTGTATTATGACATATGCAGTATAACCCCAGGTTAGAACTGCTCCGGATTTGAGAGAGTTAACTTTCCATGCAGGGCATGGAATCTTGATCGCGAGCTCAGTTGAATACTCTGTCTGTTGAAGCTCAAACTTAAACTGTTAGATTCTTTACTCCGCCTCACTGAACAGTCGCTCCGGAGATTCCTCCTGCTGCTCGGTTCATTTGTCGGTTTAAAAGTGTAATTCTTGGTTTATTTTACCGAAATTTAACCGCAGTCGTCGGTTCAAGCTCTGTCTGTGGTATTGTAAGTAATAGATAGGTTTTGTTTATTTCTTCTGTGTGGAACTTGTAAACGTCTTTTCAGTTCGGTTTGAACCGATCAGACTGGGTTTAAAATTACTTTCTAGTCCTTTAGAGTGCGGTTCCCAGTTCTTATCAGTTCTAAAAAAAACGGATTTTATTACGTTTTTTTCCACGACCTGTGACACGGTTGCGAACCGATAAGAGAGTCTTGCTTGGCGGATTGCCATTAACGGGCAAGTTTTGGTTAGGCTGGCACTATGTCTGAGAAACCCAAAAGAAAAACCGGACCCACTGGGTTTCAGCACTGGGGCCTCTGTGGGGAAGCCTTTGCTAAGGCTGACCCACACACCACTTGTGTATATTGTCTGGGGTTTGACCACCTCAATGCAGACTGCCAGATTTGTAAGAATTTTCCTGCTGCCACCGTGAAATAAAGAGAGTTGGTAGGCTCAGGGAAAGGGAGGTCAATAAGTCCGCTGACCTGGATGGCCAGCCCAGTTCGGTTCCAACCGAACCTGAGGGAGTGCCCTCTGACCAGGGCGATACTTCCTCGGGCAAACGAAGAGCCAGCTCTGAGGAGCCGGTTCCAACTAAAAGGACTAGAAAGTCAGCTAGTTTGGGGTCAAAAGTTCTTTCTCCAACCGCTGAGGAAATAGCCAAAGCTATTCAAATTGTCCAGTCTCTTTCCCAGTTCCATCCGAACCGACAACATTAGGGAAGCGTTTGGTTCGGACGTTCCCAGTTCAAGATTATGATTTTGAGTTTTTATGAACGGAGGAAGGGAGGAGGGGTATGAGGAGAGTGAGTGTGATTTTGAAAGTCTGGATGTGCCCATTGAACGCGACATCTCTCCAGACAGACCCTCAGGGTGTCCCTCCCAGGCTATCTGAGTCCCTTCTCATTTTTGTTTTACAAGAAAGTTGCTGAGACTCTGCAACTCCCTGTTGAGGAAGCTGTTGATGATCAAGAAGAGCCTGATTTTGTGGAAATGATGGATATTCCAGAGTCTAGGAGACTGTCTATTCCTTGCACAAATCTTTTAGGAAACAGACAGTAAAAATTCTGAAAACTCCTCATTCTATCCTCCTGTGGATAAAAGGATGGACAAGGTATGCTTTATCAGGCTCTACATGGAGTTCCTCTCCCAGCAGTGCAGCCATGTGGGGTAGTGCAGGCTGCAGCCTGTGACAAGGCTAATATTCCTCTAGCTCTCACCCTCCTGAAAAGGATTCCAGGAGGATGGATGCCATGGCAAAGAAACAGTACACAGCAGCATCTTTGGGACTCAGACAGGCAAATTATGAAGGAGGCCACTTAGCTAGGTACCAGAAATCCAGATGGGGATAATGTCTGGCTCCTAGCAAAACAGGCCCTGACCAGCTTGCCAGGGAGCTGGAGCAGGTGGCTGCAGATGGTATTGAGGCATCCAAGGTGCAATTTCATGCTGCAGTAGACTCTAATGATGTTTCATCAAGAGTCATGGCTACATCTGTGTCTCTTCGCAGAATGGCCTGGCTCAGATGTACTGCCCTGTCACAGAATACTCAGTCTAAGGCTATGGATTTTCCTGTTGTGGGCAATTCTCTGTTTGGGGAGCAGACAGAGAATTATATGAAGAAAATGGGTGAGTATAGGACCACCTATAGGAGTGCACAGGCCAAAGAAAGGCAAGCCACCTCAAAGGCAGCATGTCAGGGCAGGCAGGCCTTTCATAGGCCTTTTACCAAGCCCAGGCCTCCTCTTCTGCTTATGCCCAGAGGGGTTCTTTAAAGGAAGGGCAGAAGGGGTTCTAGTAAGCCTGCTTCTACCCTCAACCCAAAGCCCGCAAAACAGGCTCCCTGATGGGGTGGCCAGGGCCGATTCTCCACTACCGGTAGGGGCAGGCTGGCTTACTTTGTCCAGGACTAGAAGTCTTTAACATCAGACAAGTGGGTCCTGGAAGTAGTAAGCCAGGGACTGGTTCTCAGCTTCAAACAATTTCCGAAGATGAGAGCCAGGTCTTTTCCACCTGCAAACCCATCAGAGGCGCTTGCCCTGGAAGCAGAAGTTTCTTCCCTACTGGCTCTCAGAGCTGTGGAAAGGGTGCCTTCCATACACCAGGGCAAAGGGTTGTACTCCAGGTACTTCCTTACCCCAAAAAAGACAGGAGAATGGTGGCCCATCCTGGATCTCAGGTATCTAAACAAGCACCTTTTAAAACCAAAGTTCAAAATGGTGACTCTGGGAATTATTTTACCTTCTCTAAGGCCAGGGGACTGGCTAGCCTCCCTGGACCTCAAGGATGCCTACTTCCATGTTCTCATCAGAAGCTCCCATGAAGTACCTCAGATTCGAACTGCCCTCAGGCCATTACCAGTTCAGAGCAATGCCCTTTGGCCTCACCTCAGCCCCGAGGGTGTTCACAAAATGCCTGGCAGTAGCAGTTGCTCATTTAAGAAGGCAAAAGATTGCCATCTTTCCTTATCTGGACGACTGGCTCATTGTAGGCCAGTCTCCAGAACAGGTCAAACTACACTTACAAGTAACCCAGCAACTGTTGACATCCCTAGGTTTCCTTCTCAATCTTCCAAAGTCAGTTCTGGAGCCTGTCCAGCTTCTCACCTTCATAGGCGCAGAACTGAACAAAAAAGCCAGAGCCTTCCTCCCTCTGGAAAGAGCAAGGACCTTGGTCTCTCTGGCCTCTTCTTTCACCCTGCAGGTCTCTCGACCAGCAAGGCATTTCTACAGCTCCTGAGGCACATGGCTGCTTCTACAGCAGTAGTGCAGGGAGCAAGATTTCAGATGAGGGACATCCAGTTCCATTTGAGAGCCTTTTGGTCTCAAAGGACAGATCCTCTAACCAAGTTGATCCCAGTGACTCAAACCCTGATCCAGGCCCTTCAGTGGTGGCAGGATCAGAGCAATCTGAGACAGGGGGTTCCCTTCACTCCACAGTCTCACTCCTTGACCCTTACTACAGATGCATCCCTCTTGGGGTGGGGAGCTCACATGGCGACCTTTCCACCCAAGGGCTGTGGTCCTCTCAGGAATCTCTGCTCCACATCAATTTGCTGGAACTCAGAGCAGTTTTTCTAGCACTCCAGGTTTTTTCCACATCTGTTCAGAACAAGGTTGTTCAGATCAGAACAGACAATACCACTACAATGTGGTACATCAACAAGCAAGGGGGCACTCGGTCTACGGCCTTGTGCACCGAAGCAATGAAGTTGTGGTCTCTGGCTTATTCTCTGAACGCCTCCCTCACGGCTGTTCACCTTCCAGGAAAGGACAATGTCCTAGCAGATGCTCTCAGCAGGATTTCCCAGGGCCATCACGAATGGGCACTGGATCCCCTTGTACTGGAGGTAGTATTTGCCAGATGGGGCACCCTCAGATAGATCTCTTTGCAGCCCCAATCACCAACTTCCCCTTTTTTGCTGCAGGCCCCCAGTGTTGGGCTCAGTCCCTCTGGATGCCTTACTACTCAGTTGGGAAGGGAAGTTTCTCATGCTTTTCCCCTTCCCTCCTTTTCAAAGGTGCTAGTCAGAATCAGATCTCAACCCTGCAAGATGATCCTGATTGCTCCAGATTGGGCCAGGCAGCCCTGGTACCCACTCCTCAGTCCTTAGCAGTCCACCTTCCCCTGTGTCTTCCCAGGAATCACAACCTGTTAACCTGTGTCCAGGGGAGAGTTTGGTACCAGAACCTCAAATCTCTCAATCTCAAGGCATGGCTCTTGAAGAGTTAGAGTTTGCTGACCTACACCTTTCTCAAGGTGTATTGGATATATTGAAGGCCTCTAGGAAGCCTTCCACCAGGGCTACTTATAATTCAAAATGGAAAAGATGTTCCATATGGTGTGCTGGTAAGCATATTTCCCCAGAATCTGCTGGCGTGCCCATGATCCTGGATTATTTGGTGCATTTGAATTCCTTGGGCCTGAGACCAGCTACTCTAAAAGTGCACTTGGCAGCTGTGTCTGTCTTCTTATCAGCAGGTAAGCCCTCTTCTTTTTCAGCTCACCCTGTGTTCTCCAAGTTTTTTAAAGGGTTGCTTCACACCAACCCTCCGTTCAGGGACCCTGCCCCTGCTTGGGATCTTAATATCTGCATTGCTCAGCTTATGCAACCCCCTTTTGAGCCATTGTCTTCAGCACAGCTTAAGTACTTGACTTGGAAAACTGTGTTTCTGGTAGCCATCACCTCTGCCAGGCGCATAAGTGAGCTACAAGCATTGTCAGTGGAGCCTGATTTTATCTCCTTTCATAGAGATAAGGTGGTCCTCAGGACTAACAGGAAGTTTTTGCCTAAGGTGGTTTCAGACTTCCACCTTAATCAATCCATGTCTCTTCCTGTGTACTTCACTGACCATTCCTCCTCTGGTGAGAGGAGATTGCACAGTTTAGATGTCAAAAGAGCCCTTAGTTACTATATAGAAGGTACCAAGGGTCACAGGTTCGAATCCCTCCAATTGTTCCTCACTTATGGTGAGGTTGGTAAAGGGAAACCTGCCACTAAAAGATCCATTGCCAGGTGGATTGTCTCTTGTATCCAATTCTGCTATGAAAAACTGGGTAAGGTTCCTCCCTCAGGCCTGAGGGCTCACTCTACCAGAGGTACAGCTGCGTCTCTGGCTGCTGCCAGGGACATCCCTATCCTAGAGATATGTCAAGCAGCTACCTGGAAAACAGTTCACACTTTACTAAGCATTACTCCTGGATATCCAGGCTAGAGTGATGCTCGATTTAACACAGCTGTGCTTCAGAGCCTATTTCCCAAGTAGGTTCTGTCCCTCTTCCATGGAGGTACTGCTGTGTAGTCTGCATATGTCATAATATAGCAAGACTTCATGTTGTTTGAAGAAAAAATTACTCACCTTAGTAATGTTGTTTCTTCTAATGGAGTCTTGCTATATTATGACCTCCCCCCCAGCCTGCTCCTCTCAGAACCTCTTTTTTGGGATGTGGGTGGGCAGTGCAATGTTGGCACTTCATAGATGCCCACTTTATTTTCACCCTTCTTTGGGTGCTTAGGTGTTATGCTTATTTTTTCTTTCTTGAATCCCCTGATTTGAGTCTTTGTTTTGGGATCAAGATCAAAAATGTGTTTTTGTAGTTAGTAGCTAGTGGCTAGTGTAGGTTTACGGCTTCCACACAGAACCTTAGTGAGTTTTTGCTCGTAAAGAACTGACAGTTTAAGTTTGAGCTTCAACAGACAGAGTATTCAACCGAGCTCACGCTCAAGATTCCATGCCCTGCATGGAAAGTTAACTCTTTCACCTCCGGAGCAGTTCTAACCTGAGGTTATACTGCATACAGTGGCGTGAAAAAGTATTTGCCCCCTTCCTGATTTTCTCTGTTATTGCATATTTGTCACACTGGATGTTTTCAGGTCTTTAGAGAAAATGTAATATTAGATAAAGGGAACCTGAGTGAACAAATAACACTTGTTTTTTTTTTTTAATTTCACTTATTTAATGAAAAAAAGTTAACCAACACCAACTGGCACTGTGTGAAAAAGTAATTGCCCCCTTACACTTAATAACTGGTTATGCCACATTTAGCTGCAATGACTGCAACCAAACACTTCCTATAATTCAATATCAGTCTTTCACATCGCTGTGGAGGAATTTTAACCCACTCTTCCTCACAGAACTGCTTTAATTTAGTAACATTTGGTAGGTTTTCGAGCATGAACTGCTCGTTTCAGGTCCTGCCACATCATCTCTATTGGGTTTAAGTCTGGACTTTAACTAGGCCACTCCAAAACTTTAATTTTACTTCTTTTTAGCCATTCTGATGTGGACTTGCTTTTGTGTTTTGGATCATTGTCTTGCTGCATGACCCAACTACGCTTCAGCTTCAGCTGACGGAAGGATGACCAGACATTCTCCTTAAGAATTTTCTGGTACAGAGCAGAATTCATGGTTCCCTTAATTATGGCAAGTCATCCAGGTCCTTAGGCAGCAAGCATCCCACACCATCACATTACCACCACCATGTTTGACTGTTGGTATGGTGTTCTTACTGTGGAATGCTGTGTTTGCTTTATCGCAGACATTATGGGATCCATGTCGTCCAAAAAGTTCCACTTTGGACTCATCTGTCCATAGAACATTTTCCCAAAGGCTTGTAGATCATCCAGGTGCTTCTTGGCAAATGAGAGACAAGCGTTTATGTTCTTCTTAGTTAGCATGGTTTCCGCCTTGCTACTCTTACATGAACCCATTTTGCCCAGTCTCTTTCTGATTGTGGAGTCATGAACACTGACCTTAGCTGAGGCAAGAGAAGCCTGCAGTTCTTTGGATGTTGTTTTAGGATCCTTTGAGACTTCCTGGATGATTTTACGCTGCACCCTTGGAGTAATTTGGCAGGCCGCCCACTCCTGGGAAGATTCACTACTGTTCCAAGTGTTCTCCATTTGGAGATTATGGCTCTCACTGTGGTTCGATGGAGTCCCAGAGCCTCAGAAATAGCTTTGTAATCCTTTCCAGACTGATAGAGGGCAACAAATTTTTTTCTGATCTTTTCAGGAACTTCCTTTGATCATGGCATAATGTGCTTGTTGAATCTTTGTGCTGGCAACGTGACTCTGATGGTGAGGGTCAAAATAAGTGATGTTTATATTGAGCAGGGCTGGCTGTAATCAAGCCTGGCTGTGTTCAATCAGCTGACTCTAATTATCCCTTTAATGGCTGATTTAACTAGGGGCAATTACTTTTCACACAGTGCCAGTTGGTGTTGGTTAACTTTTTCATTAAATAAATGAAATAAGTAAAAAAAAAAAGTGTTATTTGTTCACTCAGGTTCCCTTTATCTAATATTATATTTTGTCTAAAGATCTGAAAACATCCAGTGTGACAAATATGCAATAATAGAGAAAATCAGGAAGGGGGCAAATACTTTTTCACGCCACTGTATGTCATAATATAGCAAGACTCCATTAGAAGAAACAACATTACTAAGGTGAGTAATTTTTTCTTTTATCCCCTCCCTGAGCTGAAGAAGAAGTAGGGATGCGTTCCAGAGTGAGCAGCTTAAGCAGGTGTGTGGACAGGCTGTTCAACTCATTCCAGCACACAGCTAAGCCAGATTTCTTCCCTCATTTGAGGGTATGGTATTTGTCTCACCCACTGCCACTCTCCAGAGCAACTTGCATGAGTGCTGGGGGGAGGGGTGCAGTGTAAACAGAGATGTGAGTTGACAAGGGAGTCTGGGGCAGCACAGGTGCAGTTGAAAATCACAAGCACAACAGCTGTGCAAATTTGCCTTATGGCACATGAATTCTATAGCTTCAATTGTACAGTTACTCATAAGGCTTTTTATGACTTTATGCCTTAGCATGAAGCTGTCTTATCCTAGATGCATGCCAAAGCCTCCTTATACAAGCTCAAGCCTTGCTGCTTTAAAGCGCTACTGATAGCAAGCTCTAACTACACAGCAGTTGACTGAATTTAAATGTGTGTAAAGGATGCCTTAAAGTGCTAGTGCTGGAGAGCTCTAACTGTATAGGTTATGTCATTTGAATGTGGGAAAGCTTTCTGCTTTAAAGTGCCAATGAGTATAGTATACTTTGAGTTACCTTAAAAAATGTCCCTATAAATTCTAAATTAAACCTTACACCCTATTATAGTAGATGTGAACATTAGGTCTGATTATTAAAAATGGAAAAACAAAGACTTATAATTGGAGTGGGGCTTTGTTAGTATTATGTGGGACAATTAACCCTATGCATATGGTTCCTGTCTCATGTACTCTGGGGCAGTATTTTGGGGCATGGTGTTTTTCCGCTACAGGCACAGGCTCTAATATTCCTGTTCCACCTCAGTATTTAGATCCCGTACTTATAAAAATAAAATTATTATCAGACCAGGCAGAACAAGATGATATAATGCTGGTAACTCTGTCTGTCTACCGTATTTAATATAAAAGGGACACTGTGGAGAAAAATGGAGAACAAGTGACTTGCACTGTAGAAAACTGCTAGAGAATTTTGTGAGTAAGAAAGTTGGAACAGGAAGGCTAATTCATTTGTGTCTTTCTACTATTGTGTGGGGACATTCATCTCAATCCTGTCCCTATGAGGAGTGACAATTTGTTTGCAGATGTAGTACAGGGAAGTTTTAGTATAGTACTGTAACCCCCCAGGTCCTGGGTTGATGTTATTTTATTTAGCGCCACGGTGGCTCCTCTGCTGCTGTGTTTACTTTACTACCCCGCCTTGTAATGGTGGCGGCAGCACTCCTGCACATCAACGTTCGATCTCTGACTCAAGCCACTGCGCATCCGATTTACACACACTACTGATTAAGTTCACTCAAACTGGTTAACTGCACTGTCTGCTCTCCTAGCACATTTATATGATTTCTATTGGACTTTTTACTTGCTGCAACTCACTGGTCTTGCTTAAAAATCCCTAAAGCCACACTATTTCATCACACAGGATTGCCTGTATTTCTTGCTGCATTTTTCATACAACTCACAGTCTCTCACATAGTCCTTCTTTGCAAAGTGGTCGCACTGCTACACATAGATTCAGCTGACTTTAGTTAAAATCACACACAGTTTGAGTTGCTTTTAAGTTGGCACTCACTTAATCTGTAGCTGGTTGTTGCGATGGAAAAATTTCAGCCTACAGCCGGTTTTGGAGGCCTCTGGAATGAAGCGGGCTGGCAGTCTTGCCGATTGTTCCTCTGAACACCTCGCTGTCTTCTCAGACGAATCAGAATGCAGGTTGAGCCCGATTTAAACGGAAAAGTCCAATTTTACTACTTTTATAATGTTTTCAGTCACCCCGATGCTCCTCCTGGCAAGCCAGTTCGCACACTCTCTCTCTCACTCCCTCTCGAACACCGTGCGGTCACTCTAGAGCTGGCTTGGGGCAGGACCGATTGCAATCTCACCAATCACTCGACGCCATGCAAATGAGCCTCTTTCTTCTCGTGCTCTTCTCCTCCACGGCGATCGTCGGGCAGGCAAAATTTAAATTGCAAACCACACTTTTTTTTTTCAACTGTAGCTCCTCGGCGGGAGCACCATTTCGACCATTTTTCATGGCATTTCACTTATCAACTCTCTCTGTCCATACAATAAGCACTTCTAATGTCTGGGGCACAAATCACTGTTTGTTTCCCACAGTTTTCCACACTTTTCTTGTTACACAACACTTTAAAAAGCTGGCAAACGTTATAACTTTGATGCAGGATGAGGGGCATACACTCTCGGGCTTTACTGCTCCTCGGTAAACTGATGGCACAATTACAGCAGCACATGAACAGCAGCACACAGCAGGTCATTTAAGTGGCAATGCTTCTACTTTTTGGGCTACCTACTGCCAGACAGCCAAAACGCTAGCCCTAATCTGAGCAAATCTTTTGTTCTCTCCCAAGATTCCAAACCCAAATCCCAGCGGTAGCCTCCAATTTTGTAACCCCACAGGTCCTGGGTTGATGGTATTTTATTTAGCGCCACAGTGCCTCCATTTTATAACCCATTACCTGGTGAGCCTAGGTTCAGGGAGAAAACATTCACTCGGCATCAGGGCTAGGTTTGTACTTCTGGACAGGGGCACCCAAGTAACTCTGAACACAGGAAGCAAAAACTGTGAATGTCCAAACCAGGAGTGGGATTCTAAAGTGGGGCTTTTATTCACACACACACACAGGAATACAAAGCAGAATGGACCCCCACGGGGCTACACTCACTGGTTGTACAGAACTATTGAGGTCAGAACACATCTTCTTCATCTTCATCACAACTTCTACCTTCTGGTTTTGAGCACACTGGGCCCTCAGCCCAAACTGGTACTCTCACTCTCTCTCTCTCTCTGATTCCCTGTCGTGGCACTCCGGCCAACACTTAGACATTTTTCCATATAGCATGGATATTTATATGGTGGCTCCCTCTAACACCCATGAGCACTTCCTAGCTCCATAAGGGAAATCATCATCATCAATCTCACGTCTGGGTACTTTATGCGAACACTGACCAAGTGCCCGGAAGAAAGCTATAGGTGTCAAAAGTAAATCCCTAGAGGTAAATCTGGATTCTCCAGATGGGGGGTCTCCCACCTTTTGTCCCAAATTCATACCCGGCCATTTATTTGGAATCAATACCTTTCCTTGTGAACCTCTTGGTTTGTAGAATGCTATCTCGAAATGTATGGTACATTTAACAATCTACTGTCTCTGGTAAATAGTGTCCTGACTTGTAGCGTTCTTTAAGTGGCTATGTCCATCGCTGTAGACCCCCACTGATTATATTCATTTCAAGCCATACACAGCTTAAGTATTGTACTTGGCTGTCCTTTCCTGCCCCACAGTAGCAGATACTTAACACAACAGTCTTGGTGAAACATAGGCTCTCTGGCAGAGCAGACTCACCCTGTATTGCAGGTGTCCACAAGCTTCTCTCTGGAAAACAAAACGTACTTCTGGGTGTCTCAGCACAAATCTTCTAGGCAGCTTCTCTTCCTTCAGCAGGGCCAGGGGAAATTGCCCCTGAAGAGCTGGTCTTGTTCCCTCCCCATCCCTCTCAGGGACTGGGCACTGGAACAACTGGGGGATGGTCTCAACCACTTCAAACAGGTGTCTTCTGTGTCCTTCTCTAGGGTGAGAACACCCACCCACCACGGAGGTAGCTCTATTACAGAGCTGAGGGCTCTGAGGGACTGTCAACTGCGGTGCACCTCCTCCCTCCACTGAGTCTCCCACTAGACTACTGCAGGAAAAACCCCCACGTTCTAACCTAACTCCCAGCTGCAACATTCCAATGTGGCTTATGCTGCTGCGAGAATTCTATATGATGTCATCCCTCCAGCTCAGCTGAGACTGTGGACAGAGTGACACAGTGTGAAACCCATTTAACTGGTGTTTCACAAGCTGCCTTCCCTGCCTGCCATTAAATCTAAGTGGGATTCTTGTAACCCCGGGTGACAGGGGGTGTTACAATACACTTTAATGTCAGAAGTCTCAGCCCAAAAACAGACCAAGTTAGAGAACGGGCATTAAAATACAAAGTGAATCTGCTGATTGTATAAGAGACGTGGTTCAATTCAAAGGTTTTGGATAACTCTATCATTATAGCAGGTTTTCAAATCTGTTATAAAGATACATCAAAAAAGGGTGGTGGGCTACTTATTTATTGAAAAATGATTTAATGGCTAGTGAGCTAAAACTAGCGATTACAACTGATGGTCTGGAATTATTGAGCATGAAAATTAAATTTCCATTCTCAAAATTGTTGTTAGCCATACAGTAGGTCCTTATTGCCCTCAAAATAAATATGGATGTTTTTAATGTTTTGCAAGAAACATTTAAAGAGTCAATATTTGAATTTAAATCCTCTGATGATCTACTGATCATTGGGGGATTTTAATGTTAATTGGCAAACCATTAAAGAGCAGCTGACGCCTTCAGGAGAACTTTACCAAAACGTAATATTTAAACACAGTCTAGCTCATATTTCACATTAGTTCTGTATTCCACCTCCCTGTCATTTATTACTAAGGTCATCTGCATGAAAACAGGATCTTTGCTCCTGAGGAGTTAATCTATTCCTGTTGCTGTCTCCCTACCTAAGATCATAATGCACTGCTTGCAACATCACAGTTACTCCCATGGGAACAGACTGTAATGTCACAACAGATGATTATGACTTGAGGTAGGGAGTCAGATATAGAAGCAGATGAATCTTGAGGGATAAAGAGCATAGATTCTTGCAAGTATTCTTAGTAATAAATACTGGGAAGGAGGAATCTTTAGAATATATATGGAATGGAAGCTGAATTATACCTAATTATTATGTTTTTCAAAGTTTTTTTAAGGCATCAGCAGCTCTTTAACATTACTCACTCCCAAAGGATCTTCAGGCTAACCTAGGGCTGTTTCAGCTTAATAATGAATCAACTTGCATAAATGAAAAAGACGCAACAGCTTCTACAACTACTGACTTGATCTTTACAGCTATTCAGGACAATTATAAGCTCTCTGGGGTTCTTCTGGACAGCTTTCATGATCACCAAATTATTTTTTGCAGCTGAGCCAAAGAGAAATGCATAGCCCCCAGTAAATATGTTACTTACCATTCACATAAAAAAAATTAACTATATCTCTCTTTTACTAGATCTTGAGGCCATAGACCGAACAAGATTGGATCTTATACCCACAGCATTTGATGCCTAGGATTATTGTTTCAAGAATCTGGCCATCTGTGTTGTACATGTCCCAGTAAGGAAAAGGAAATTAAAAACAATTAATGCCCCCTGCTATTGTTCTTGATTATATAACTTAAAAAGATTGGTAGACTCCAGACGTTAGCTAAGAAACCTAGCAGTCAACCATACTAGAATAAATATTCTCAATTTTGTAATAACTACACTAAGGAAATTAAAATAACTAAACAAGACAATTATAAAACTCTGTTTGAAAACATGAATTTAGTTATTTTTTATTTATTTATTTAAAGTTTGATAACCAGGAAAGGCACCATGAGCAACTGCTCGTTTCCAGGTGTGACCCGGGGAAGGGGGTATAGTATAAGGTTACATAGGTGAACAGTAGATAACACCTATGCGGAGTGTAACCCCCCCACCACTGGCCCCATTTGTTTAACTAGCAGGGCTTCTCCTCTCACCACAAGCATCTAGGGGCAACAGAGAGGGGTGGGGGTTTACTTAAACTAGTACAAGGCATAAAAAGAGATAAATAGTCACCATTAGACTTGGTAGACCAGACTGTTATACAAAAACAGCCAACCAAGTGTGGCAACTACCTGGCACACACCTCGTGGGACCATTTACCATGGCCAGCAACCCAGGTCCCTGAGAGAAAATGTTTGCTCACAATTATGCTAGGTTTGCACTTCTGGACAGAGGCACCCAAGTAACTCCAGACACAGGGAAGCAATAACAATACTGTCCAAACCAGGTTGGGATTCTAGAGTGTGGCTTTTAGTCATGTAACAAAGTAAGAAAAATCACAAAGCAAGGATGGACCCACACGGGGCTACACATACTGGTATTGCAGATTCTCCAGGGTACAGAAATTCCTGAATTCCCAATTAGCATAGGCAGAAGAAACACAAAATAGCGAACACTCTGGTTCTGAAATGGAGATTGGCACACACGGCCAGGTACTGGTACATTTCCCATTGACTAGGCACAAATGGCAAGTACTAGGACACTTTCCCATAATTCATAAGGAATGAAGGTGGTACACACAACCACAAAGGAGTACATCCAAGCTCAGAACCCGCTATACTGCGGTAAACTGAAAGAAAACAACCCACATCCAGGGGTAAACACTTTTCTCAGGCATTGGCCAATTGTACTGAAGAAAAAGTAATAGGTGCCCTTCAGAACCCGCAGATGTAAATTGTTTACTCCAGGTGGGGGGGTCTCCCAGCTTTTGTTTCCAAGCTTATACTCAGCCATTCATCTGGTTAATAACACCACACAACTGTAGAAAACTGTAGATGCTGTCTTGAAATGTATATCACATTTAACATGCTACACACACACACCTCAGAGGTGTCAGAAATTAAAAGGTCTGTACTTGGACGGTCACATGCTGGACTCCAACGTAGGCAGACACTTTTAAAATAGAGCGTCTAGGTGGCAGGGTCCCTTTGTCAGAGAAATTCACCCCTAGGTTTTGCAGATGCTCCTGGGCTTACACAAAGAAATTGTACTCACAACAAATGAAGATATCCAAGGCAGCGTCACCAAACAAGTGGATCAAGGGGATTGTCCCTGAATCGCGGAGTTCACCCCATCCCTCCTGGGATGGGGCAAAGGAAAACCTTACTGGCACAGGTCTCCACCACTTCAGAAAAACTGTCTTCTTTGTTCTTCATCTAGGGTAAGAACAAACTACCACAAAACAAAAAGGGGTAGCTCCTTGTCAGAGCTAAATTGGGCAGCTGCTCAGCAGCTGCAGCCTCCTCCTACTCGAACTCCTTCAGAACTAAGTCAACATTCCAATTCACTCCAAAGCCAGCTGAACACTGTGGCTTATGCTGCTGCGAGAGTTCTATGATTACAACATCATCCAGCTCAGCTGAGACTGAAAACAGAGTGTGACAGTGTGAAACCCATTTACCTGGCATTTCACAAGCTGCCTTCCTTGCCTGCCACTGATTCCAATTGGGATTCTAGTAACCCCAAAGAACAAGGGGGTTATATCCACCCTTAGCCAGGAAAAGGATTGTCCCCAGTCATTACCTACCTGGCACCAGACCATCCTACCCTATGTGTTGACTATGGGGAGGTACCGCTACCTTCTCCGCCACCATGTGCCAGGCACAGGCAGACAACACTAAGGACCCAGATGCCATTGGCTGATGCATCAGCCCCTACACTACGATCTTACTATGGATAATCAGTGGCTTTGGAAGAACCGTCCAGAGCATGACCCTAACAGACCAGAGCCGTGACCCCTACTGCAGATCAGGATCACAACCTGTCTATCCCCCTAGCCTTCTAGGAAAAACCTATCTAACCAAAAATCTACCCAAAAAGAGAGGAACCTCCCCCCAATCCAGGATACCTGCAAACCAAACCACACAGAGGTAACACTTTACCCAAGCATTACACTCCTACTATCCCCTACACACTAACACCTGTGGAAGGAAAACTGTTAACTCCTGTTAACCATACAATTCTACAAAACACTCTACAAAAGCAGGAGAACTCAGATGAGTTCCCACATCTTCTTCTGGTCTTCTCTTCTTTCTTATTTCTTCTTTACCAGGAACCACCTGAGAGAGAAAAATAGACAAAACACACCCAAATCTGCAAACACACAGTATAACAACAATAACCCTTCCATCAAAACACTGGAGAATCCAAAAAAATATTTTTTTAGAAAAGTAGAAAACATCTAACTTTATGTACAATACCCCTTTTGGGGGATGGAATGCCCTAAATGTCCAAACTAGTGACAAACAGTTATGCCCGAAGGCAAGGTCCATAAAAGAGTCTCTCCTGGGCCAGAGCCCGCTGAAGCACAGTTCTTGAAGTACTGTAGTCCCAAAGGGGAGAGTCTCTGTAGACAGTTCAAACAGTTTGTAGTCTGCCAGGTGAAGGATGTGTATTGCAATGTCAATAAAGTAAGAAAAATCTGGACTTACCAGTCCCTTGAAGAACGAAAAAATGGACATTACCTACTTCTCCAGCCAAAGACTCTCCCTGGCAGCATTTTTCGGATACAGCTGGGCAGAAATCTTCCAAAAAACAGATGAGGAAACAGGAAACTGCTGGGATGATGTCATTTAGGAGATGGAACCTTTGAACAGGAAAGAACAGCTGAACTGATGTCATCCAAAATCCCAGGCGACGAATCAGGAAAACAGCTGGGCTGATGACATCTAGGCTATCTGGAAGACCAGGCGATGAAATTGGAAAGGAACACTACAGAGCTGATGAATCTGGATGCACCTTGGATCCTGGAACACCAGGCTGGTGGAACAACATGGGTACGGCAACAGCTGGATGGCAGACACTTGCTACCACTGCTCTGATTCCCTCTGGGTAGGCAAGGGCATATTCTCAGGAGGATGGCAACATTGAGGGTAGTACCACAATAGGTCATGTGCATGAATTATGACCCCATCTGGGCGCTTATACTTGACAAAATGGAAATTCTCTTTCTCTGTGTTGTCCACATATCGTACAGTGTCTATGAACAATGTCCTGCCCAACTTCCAAAACTGCAGTCTGTGTCTTATGACTTTGTCTCTGACATAATGAGTTGCACCTGGATGCATATTCAGGCTTGCTTCCTCCATTAGCCAGACTCTCGTGCTTTGCTCAATCTCCTCCCAGACTCTCTGAGGAAAGGTAGGAAAGGATCACCCATAGATTTCGTTGGCCTTCCTACGAACCAGTTTTTCCTCTTTACTGCTCTTCATCAGTTTACAACCCTCGGCCTGGCTTGGGGGCAGCCAGTCCTGGTTCAGCCAGTGTTGCATACTCAAAGCAATGTAGAACTTGTCCCTGACCACTTCTGATGGCAGGGCTATGGAGTCAACAACTTCTTCTTCTGGTTCCTCCAAGGCAAGAGCTTGAGACCACTGACTGGGACCCTCAACAGAAAGATACATATCTTCCTCCTCCTCTTCCTTACTCAACACTTGGGCCCAGGAGTGAACAGTCATCCTCACTCCCGAGACAGTCCACTCTTCACTGGGTGCAGAGGTAGGCATCTCCCATTCTAGAGTTTCTCGAACCTCATCCTGTCCAATGAGGCTAGGGCTAGGATCCTCTCTCCATGGATCCACTGACTGTCCCTCCGCACTGTCCATCTGTGACACAGGCATGGAGACATCATGAGGAATCTGCTCCGGCAGTAAATCTACACGCTCTTCCTTTGTGCCACACTCTGTTGGGCCTCCCCCAACAGGTTCAACCTGGTGTTATGTGGTGCTACATGTGGGTCTTGTACTTTTGTCCAGGTGGGAGCCAAATTAATTCATGGGGCTAGATATTCAGACTGCACCAGGCATGGGCGCAAGCCTGGGCGCAGCGCACCTGGGTTGAACCAGGGCATAGTCCAAGCGATATTCAACGGTGCTGCGCCATGGCTCAGCACTGTTGAATATGGCACTGGGGGCACCTGCACTGCGCAAGGCGCAGTGGCACTGTGCCAGCGCAAGTGGCAGGTGGGGAGCAGGGGATGCGCCAGATGGCGCGGGTGCGCTAGGCACAACAACCGTGATATTCAGCGCTGGACATGCAAATGAGGCCATTATGCATGCAAGGCACAAATGGGGCCATTTGCATGTCATTATGGCCCCATTTGCATGCGGTGCGCCGATCCCCAGTGACTTGCGCCTGGCGCCCTGCCAGGCTGCAGCCATCAGGGACCGATGCCCCCCTGCCCCTCAGCGGGCACTATGCCCTGTCACCCAATCACGGGCATGAAATAAACAACTCCCTGATGGTCCACTGGACCCTACCCCATCGCCCGATCACGGGCATGTAATACATATATCCCTGGTGGTCCAGTGGACCGATCTCCGCCACCCACTTGCAGTCGATAGTCAAGCACCCTGTGGTCCAGTGGTACCACCTCTCCCCACCTGCCCACGTAGACCCCCGCCACCCTGCACCTCCCCTGGTCAGCAGTGGGCAGCAACTCCCCACCCACAAGCCGCCCGGCTGCCCGTCGACTGACAGCTTATATTACGGCTGTACGCCTATTGGTCCACTGCTTGGGCCAATGAGCATCAGATCGTACTTGTACTAAAGTCCCAAAATGTGAATTTTTATTCACATATCGGGACTGTGTACCGATACAGTCTACATGCCCGTTGGCCCAGCACAGTGAACCTAAGCAGGCACAGCAATACTGTACTCTGTCAGTCAGCGGGCAGCTGGGCAGCTTGCGGGCGGGGAGCTGCCGCCCGCCACTGAAAAGGGGGAGGTGCAGGGTGGCGGGGGTCTACGCAGGTGGGTGGGGAGGGGGGTACTGTTGGACCACAGGGTGCTTGACTACTGCACGTGAGCGGGCAACGGAGATCGGTCCACTGGACCACCAGGGATATATGTATTACATGCCCATGATCGGGCGATGGGGTAGGGTCCACTGGACCACCAGCGATATATGTATTAAATGCCTGCGATCGGGTGATGGGGTAGGGTCCACTGGACCACCAGGGATTTATTTACATCGTGCCTGCGATCAGGTGAGGGGGGGCATGACACCCCCTGGGCAGGGGGCTCCTGGACTGTATCCTGGGTGGTCAGGTGGCCACCCACAGCACACGGCTGCCATGTTGCACCCAGCAATGCAGCAGCCTGCCTGTGGGTGTCCCCGACATGTTCCCGGATTCGAGGGGCTCAACACTGCATCCCCCTATGCGGCGCAAGGTGGGTGTGTGCCTGCATATGTGCCACACGTCCCGGGCTAAATATCGGGATGTTCCACATATGCACAGGCACACTCCCCGCACTTGCACCGCATACATTACTGGTGCGCCCCAGCGCATCGAGGGTTGCACAGCACAGCCAGCCCCTTTGAATATCGCGCCAGGGCTCATCAGTGGGTTGCGCCCTGTTGCGCCATGTGCAACCCCTTTGAATATCCCTCCCATGATGTTCTAGTCAGATCTTGCTTCTCTAAACACCCTGAATGGTGAGGAATCAAAAATACGTCCCTTCCAGCCTTGAGGCACATTATGCATACTCTCACAGAGTAGTTTGGAATTGCAACATGAGGAGGCAAACTTCCACCATAGAAACATTGCTCAATTTCTTGTAGCTTGACAACCTCCTCAGCTATCATAGCTCAGGCATGATCCGGGTAGCGGGATGGTCCCGAAGCCATGTCTGTAAATAAGTACACAAAAGTTCACTGTTACTACTGAGTTCACTATACTTGGAACAGTCTCTCAAAATGGCTCCCTGCTGCTGTGTTTACATTACTGCCCCACCCTGTAATGGCGGCAGCAGCACTCCTGATGCATCAACAAATCTGTATCTGACTCAAGCAACTGCGCATCCGACTTTCTGCTACTGATAATTTGCTCAAACTGTAATGATTGCACTGCTTTTACTTTCTCAGCACATCTATATGATTTTTAGACTTTATGAGTAGCTTTCAATCAATTTACTTGCTTAAAGTCACTAAAAGCCACGGTATTTCTTGAACAGGATTGCCTGTTTGTTGCAGCCTCTCATACAACTCACAGTCTCTCTTTTCCTCAGAACATTATACTGATGCTTAATCCATAATACATGCTCACAGTCTATTGCTTAGAGTTCTTGTTTGTTTTGATTTCACTTTACAGTCCTTCTTTGCAAAAAGCAATCACACTGTTTACACACAGATCCAACTGGCTTTTGAAAATCACAACACAGTTTGAAGCACAGTTTTGCTGAATAGTACTCACTGAATCAGTAGCTGGCTTGCTCCGTTGGAAAATCTCAGCCTACAGCCGATCCTGGAAGGCCTCTGGGTTGAAACAGGCTGGCAATCCCGTCGATTGTCACTATTGATACCTCGCTTGCTACCCAGTTAGTCAGATTATGGGTTGAGCCTGATTTCACACAGAAAGTCTGTATTTCACAGTATTTAGAACGTTCACAGTCACCGTGACGAATCTCCTTGCTAACTAGCTCACACACCACTCGCTCTCTCCCTCTTGAACACTGGCCAGCACTCTGAAGCTGGCTAGGGGGTGGAACCAATTGCAGTCTCACCAATCACTCAACGCCATGCAAATGAGCTTCTCTGTCTCTCTCTCTCTCTCTCTCTCTTCTCGTGCTCTTCCTCCACGGCGATCATTGAGCAGGGCAAAATTTAAACTGCAACTGAACTTTTTTTTCTGAACTGAAATTTCACAGCAGGAGCACAGTTTTTGACCATTTCTTTACTCAGAACTTAGCTATTTCTTTACCGACTCCCCCAGTTCACACAGCAAGCATTTGAAACCTTCATAGTACAATTGTTTTGTTGTTTCCTAAAGTCCACAATACTTTTCTGTCACAAACTTGAGAAAATAAGCACTGTAAATGCTCTCTTTTTGATGCAGGACAAGAGGCACACACAGTTTGGCTTTACAGCTCCTTGGCAAACGACGGCACAACACACAGCAGCACATATGGATGGCACTACTCTGGGCAAAATTCTTCTGTGCAAAGCTTCCAGTTTTTGGCTACCAGCTGCCAGACAGGCAAAATGCTAGCCACAACCTGAGCTAACACCTCTATGTTTTCTCCCAACTTCAAAAGCTCATCGTCAGATGAGCCCCCATTTTTGTAAACCCCCCCACCGGCCTCCCTTTGTTTAACTAGCAGGGCTTCTTCTCTCACCACAAATGTCTAGGGGCAACAGAGAGGGGTGGGGGTTTACATAAACTAGTACAAGACATAAAAAGAGAGAAATGGATCAGACTGTTATACAAAAACAGTCAACCAAGTGTGGCAACTACCTGGCACACACCTCGTGGGACCATTTACCATGGCCAGCAACCCAGGTCTCTGAGAGAAAACATTTGCTCACAATTATGCTAGGTTTGCACTTCTGGACAGAGGTACCCAAGTAACTCCAGACACAGGGAAGCAATAACAATACTGTCCAAACCAGGTTGGGATTCTAGAGTGTGGCTTTTAGTCATGTAACAAAGTAGGAAAAATCACAAAGCAAGGATGGACCCCCACGGGGCTACACATACTGGTATTGCAGATTCTTCAGGGTACAGAAATTCCTGAATTCCCAATTAGCATAGGCAGAAGAAACACAAAACAGTGAACACTCTGGTTCTGAAATGGAGATTGGCACACACGGCCAAGTACTGGTACATTTCCCATCGACTAGGCACACACAGCCAGTACTAGGACACTTTCCCATATTTCATAAGAAATGAAGGTGGTACACACGACCACAAAGGAGTACATCCAGGCTCAGAACTTTCAGAACCCACTTTACTGGGGTAAACTGAGAGAAAACAATCCACATCCAGGGGTAAACACTTTTCTCAGGCATTGGCCAATTGCACTGAAGGAAAAGTAATAGGTTCCCCCTTAGAACCCGTAGATGTAAATTGGTTACTCCAGGTGGGGGATCTTCCAGCTTTTGTTTCCAAGCTTATACTCGCCCATTCATCTGGTTAATAACACCACACAACTGTAGAAAACTGTAGATGCTGTCTTGAAATGTATATCACGTTTAACATGCTAAACACGCACACCTCAGAGGTGTCAGAAATTAAAAGTTCTGTACTGAGAAGGTCACATACTGGACTCCAACTTAGGAAGACACTTTTAAAACAGAGCGTCTAGGTGACAGGGTCCCTTTTGTCAGAGAAATTCACCCCTAGGTATTGCAGATGCTCCTGGGCTTACACAAAGAAATTGTACTCACAACAAATGAAGATGTCCAAGGCAGCATCACCAAACAAATGGATCAAAGAGATTGCCCCTTAATCCTGGAGTTCGCCTCCATCCCTCCTGGGATGGGGCAAAGGAAAACCTTACTGGCACAGGTCTCCACCACTTCAGAAAAACTGTCTTCTTTGTTCTTCTTCTAGGGTGAGAACAAACTACCACAAAACAAAAAGGGGTAGCTATGTGGCAGAGCTAAACTGAGCAGCTGCTCAATAGCTGCAGCCTTCTCCTACTCGAACTCCTTCAGAACTAACTCAACATTCCAATTCACTCCAAAGCCAGCTGAACACTGTGGCTTATGCTGCTGCGAGAGTTCTATGATTACATCATCACTCCAGCTCAACTGAGACTGAAAACAGAGTGTGACAGTGTGAAACCCATTTACCTGGCATTTCACATGCTGCCTTCCCTGACTGCCACTGATTCTAAATGGGATTCTAGTAACCCCCGGGAAACAAGGGAGTTACACCAGCAAATCACAGAGAAAGCCTGCTGACTCAGAACTGGAGGAGTAGGGAGATGCAATGAGAACCAACCTAAGGAATTCTAGAGACTCATGAGGAAATTAAAGAATCAACCAAATGCAGATTTTCCCAAACAATTTATGGTGGAAGATCAAAGTGTGCCACTGGGACCAGAAGCAGCAACCGGGTTTAATGAACATTTTGCAACAATGGGAACAGCAGCTTCTAAACTAAATAGTGATTAAAATGTTTGTTTCCCATTTAATTTATATCTAACTTGTGAGTGTAAACCTTTAAAGTTCATAAAATTAGAGTTGATGAAGTAATGAAAGAATTAAATAATATAGATTTTTCAAAAGCAGTTGGATGGGATGGAATCCCACCCTTGCTGTTGAAATATGCTGCCCCTATAATTTCAACACCCTTGACCCATATTTTCAATATGTCTTTGAATTCAGGTGAATTCCCAGTGGCATGGAAAGTGACTAAAATTCATCCTGATTCATAAATCGGATGATGAATGTGATATAGGGAATTATTGACCGATTTCACTTCTTTCAACAGTATCCAAAATTCTGGAAAAGTTGGTTAGTGTTCAGATGACATTTTCTTTGGAAAATAATATAGCAAGTACTTTTGGATCTGGGTACCACACAAAGTACAGTACCACAACAGCCTAATCAAGGTGGTGGGTGACATCCATGCGGCCTTGGATGGAAGGATGTTGTTAGGAGCAGTTTTTAGTGATCTATCGAAGGCTTTTGATATGCTGGATCATGACATCCTTCTGTTAAAGCTGAAAACCCTTGGTTTGTCACCTACCGCCTTGAATTGTTTTCAGACTATGCTAAGTGGAGATAACAGATCGTTAGCCTGGGAGATTTTGCCTCAGATATGACACAAATTATATCAGATGTACCCCAAGGGTGCATACTAAGGCCTTTGTTATTCAATATCTATGTAAAGTGACCTCATTTTACATAACTCTGATATTAAAGCACACTTATGAATGAATGATGATGTGTTAATACACAACACGAGTTTCTATAAAACAAATTGAAATTAAACTACAATACGCATTTGATCAGATTGTGGACTTCTTATTTTTTTTTGAGAAATAAACTAGTTCTGAATCCTAAAAAATCACAAACTATGCTGTTCTTTGGAATCTGTACTTTGAAACTGGCAAAAGAAACGTTGTTGCTGGCTACAAGGAATAATATAATTCTAGAACAGACCACATCCTACAAATACTTAGGTGTTTGGCTGGATGAAAAATGTATGTGGGACATTCACACAGATAAATGGTTGGATGAAAAATGTAAGTGGGACATTCACATAGATAAAACAATGGCTAACCTTGGAAGAAAGCTTGGGATGTTGTACAGAATGAAAAAATGTCTTCTGAGGGAATCACAAAAGCTAGCTGTGGACTCCATGACTGTAACAGTGTTGGATTATGGGGACTTACTCTACCTTGGGGCATTGGGAAGGTAACTGGCAAAACAAGATGTAATGTATAATAGGTTTGCCTGCTTCACCTTCAATGCCTCCCGGTGGACACATCATTGCTATCTATACTTAGAACCGGGTAGGCTATATGACTGATTGATAGAAGAAATATGCATCTGGTAAATTTCATGCAGGTATGCCATAAAAACAGGGTTGCAGATTACATCTTAAACAATTTAACACAGAGAAAAGTTAAAGATGGACTAAAATCAGCACATGGAGTTGAATTTGTAAAACCCCCTTGGAAAAGTACCACAGGGAGATCTGCCTTTTTCTGCTCAGGATCAAAAGCTTGGAAAGCAATCCCCTGTAATTTAAGGTCAATAAACAAACTAATACTTGTGAGGCTAGTGTCTGGGGTGCACGAGCCTGGAGCATGATCTAGCCATTGATTTCTATTTTCACTGCTAACACTGTGTGTGTAGTACTGGAGGACCTGACTTCCTGAACAGAGGAACCAGGAACAGAAATCCATAGTCCATTTCATTCCTGAGAACTACAACGTCTATTGGGGGGGGGGGGCGTAGTTTTTTATTGTAGGCAGCGCAGTAGCTCTGATATTGCTTTGTAAACTCTGCATGAGGGGTTTCTGCTAAAAACATTGTTTGTCTATGTTTTTACAGTTAATTAGGCTACCAGCTGGCCTGGTGGCACTGTGGGTTGAGGCACTGGATGCCACACCTTGCACCACGCCAGCAACCCAAGTCGGGAACAAGCTCGGTGTCAGGGTCGGCAGGGGAGGGAGTAGGATTGAGCATCCAGTGGACTGCTATCCTCTCCCTGGGGAGGGATCCAGGGTGCCCCTGGCACAGCAGTGTCCCCTGATGGTGATCAGAGGCATAGCTAGTGCCGGAGCAGTTAGAGGCAAGGAGTGCAGCAGATGCCTACGGCACAGCTGTGCTGGTGTCATTGCACATCATGCTCCTCAGGGAAACACTAAAGCCTGCAAAATCCCCCGATCCCACATAGGCAACAGCTCTCCTCTGTGCCACGTCTCCACATGCCCGACACCAGACCTTGTTTCTGCCCCTCTGTTCTTCCACCACCGTGGCCTGCACACTTGATTCTAGACAGAGCACCAGAGTGGTGGCGGTTCTACCCCAGGGGGCTCAGAGCTGGAGAGTCCACCAGCTAGAGGGTGGTGGAAGACAGCACACCCTCAGAGGAGACGGGGACCAGGTGGGAAGTAGAGTGGTCTCAGGCCAGTTGGTGTTGCCTGACAGAGTTCTGGGTAAAGAAGCATAAATAAAGAATGCAAAAAAAATATTTGTGCTACCAGCCACCACCAGGAGCAGTCCCGGGTCAGGCTGAGCACTTAAACAGAGCCAACGAGCAGGGCATTCAATTTTATACTTGTGAGGCTAGTGTCTGGAGCACATGAGCCTGGGGCACAGTCTAGCCATTGATTTATATTTTAACTGCTAATGCTGTGTGTGTAGTACTGGAGCACCTGACTTCCTGAACAGAGGAACCAGAAAGAGAGACCTGAAGTTCATTTCATTCCTGAGGTCTACAGCATCTATTCGGGGGTGTAGTTTTTTACTGTAGGCACTACACTAGCTCTGATATTGCTTTGTAAACTCCACATGAGGGGTTTCTGCTAAAAACATTGTTTTGTCTATGTTTTTACAGTTAATTAGTGCTACCAGCCACTGGGAGCAGTTCCGGGACAGGCTGAGCACTTAAGCAGAGCTCTCAATGAGCAGGGTGAGCTGAGCAGGGTGCGCGCAGTGTGCAGAGATGTGCACCGAGACATGCACTCAGCACGTGTCTGGCGTGTCCGGTAGGTCCCAATCGCATCATAGCAATTCTAATTAGTATTGACACAATAGCAAATAAGGTGCTGACCATAGATGGGGAAATAGGGTATCAGTGTAGCACCTGCTCCATGTAAGTTCTGCATAAAGAAGAGCAGAACTATAACACGTATGTGTGTGTGCCAAATGTATTGAAAATAAACACTTAAATGAAATGCTGGTGTCTTTTATTAAATAACTAGAGGTGTTAGAAAGAAATCAAGAAAACTTAGCAAATAAACGTACAGCTTGCCCCTCCCTGACCAGGAATGTCACTAATCCAGAGACAACAGACAGCCCCATAAATAATGAAAGAAAAGTTATAACAACTCCCTCTGACCCTGACAATGAATGGTACGAGGTGCAATCAGTCAAAAGGAAAAAAAGGGTGGCCGGAAGGATTAATGTGCCACACCAAACATCAGGCCAACATCAACATGGATTTATGTGATAACGGCGATTGCAGACTAGCGATCACCGTTAAGGTGAATGTATACCACCGAAAATAAATTTCAGCGACGTACTCCCCAGCGCACAGTAAAACGGCACCGGGAACTTATGATTTACTTGTTAATGCAGAGGGCTTTGCCTACTGTACCCCCATACTGAAGGATTCTCAACTCCAGAGGTGCATGTCGGGGGGGGGGGTGCAAAATAAAAAAAAATTACATTTTAGGATAGGCGCAACAAAAGGTACCTGCGCCCAGACCCAAACCTAGCACTCTGTGCAGCCCAGCCCTGAATCCACCCACCACGCCATGGCACCACCCCTCACAATCCGTCCCTCCCCTTCCTTCCCTCACTGAGTGTGCTCGCTCCCCCTACCCCATGTGCATATGCATGTAGCGACATCCTGTCACTATGTGAGTGAACCCCCCCCCATCCAGTCGCCCTCCCTGCTGGGTTGCCTCAATGACAGGCACCGCGATTGAGTCGCTGTTTTTGTAGGCGCCCAATCACGGTTGCCTATGTCACGGAATACCCATCAACACAAGGGGCAATATGACACAACTTTACAGTCTTTTAGTATGAGTGAGCCAAGTACATCTGCAGCCAAATATCACAATATCCCACTTAGCAACAGATACTCCCCTTTATTAAACGATGCTACAGAAAACATAACAGACTTAAATAACCAGGAGCCAATGGAACAGCCCACAGTTCATAGAGAGACTCCATGCCAGCTCATAGTATTAGGAGATTCTATCATTAAATACACAGATAGCCATATATGTCAGTACGATAAAGAGAATATAATGGTGTGCAGCTATTCTGGGGCGGGTGCAAGCAATATTACAAAAATGTCAGATGATATATTCAGAGGAGTGGGAGAAAGACCACTGGCAATTGTACATGTGGGAGTTAATGACATAGGTAAGAAAAGACCAGAGGTAGTAAAGAGGGGCTTTATGAGCCTAAAAGAGAAATTGGAAAGCAAAGGATGTGAAGTGCTTTTTTTCAGAGGTATTGCCAGTTCCAAGGGCAAATGAAAATAGACAAAAAGAAATCAGGAACTTTAATCAATGGTTATGAACCTGGTCTAATGAAAAAAAAAACATACATTCATACAACATTGGGACAAATCTGATAAAAAATCTGATATGTATTGTAAAGACGGCCTGCAACCTAGCAGAAAAGGCAGTAAGACCTTTGGCCAGAGTATAATAGGAGCTGCTATGCCAACTTTATACTAAATAATGGGGCAAAGGGGAAGCCTCAACTTACAAGTCTTGGAAATGAAATCTGAGCAAACAAAGTGGAAGCCAAAAATAAAAATAAAATTAAAATTATGTCACTCAATGCATGTAGTTTAAATGGGGAGAACTGGCAGAACTTACACCTTTATTATCCACCAATGGCACAGATGTCATCTGCATTTCTGAAACATGCTGGGATGAGGTCAGTAAATGGAACCAGGAAATAATAGGTTATCAGTTGTTTAATAAACCAAGAAAGGCCAGAAGGGATGGAGGTGTAGCTGTTTATATCAAGGAAGACACTGAGTGTCACGAGATCTTACTAAATGACTCGGATAATATCGAGGTTGAATCATTATGGCTAAATGTAACCGGGATGGCAGAGAAAAATGTCCACTTAGCCATTGTCTATAGGCCACCTAACACTAAGATTGAAAATACTAATAAAATACTAGAACAGATAGCCAGCATTTCGGAAAAGGGTAATACCATATTGGTGGGTGATTTTAACTTACCGTACTGTACATAAATTGGGCAAAAGTCAAATACATCCTTGGGGCATGACCAAGATATAGTAGACTACATGAACAACCTAGAACTCCACCAGTTGGTAACTGAACCTACTAGGGAGAATAACAGATTGGGCCTATTATTTACAAATGTACCCCACAATATTCATAACATCACAATAAGTGCTCCTTTATCAAATAGTGACCATAATATTGTACATTTTGAGTTAAGCAAAAAAAAAATATACCAAGGGCATCTCCGTCTTTAAAAATTATAACAAGGCAGATTGGAATTCAATTAAATCAAGCCTTCAAGCTATGGATCTCCCTGATAAACTAAGAAACCTTAATGTAAATGCAGTATGGTCACTTTTTGTTGAAACTATTAAGGCACTAGAGGATAAATATTTTCCTTTGACAAAAATATGTAACAATAAGGGCAAAAAAACTTATGGGCTTAATAACGAAATTCAACATTTAATAAATAAAAAAATAACTGTTTTCCACTATGAAAAACTCTCCAACAACAAAAACATCAGTATAGAGCTACACTCAGACAACTTAAAATCTCAATAAGAAAACCCAGAAACAACACTGAATTTATGTTAGCACATACGAAAGACAATATGAAAGGGTTCTATGCATACATTAACAATAAAAGGGGATCTTCAAGAGTGATCGGACCACTGCATAATAATGTCACACTTCACAGTAAACCTAAGGAGATGGCACAAATATTTAATAACTATTTTTGTTCAGTCTTTAATAATGATAATTTCACAACCACATCATTTCATACTCCAGTGGGGGAACAAAGTAGTAATTTTAACATCTGCTCTCCAGGAACAATTAAGGAAAAGCTGAAGAGACTGTACATTAATAAATCACATGGACTGGATGGCATTCATCCACGAACATTCAAGGAACTAGCAGACTTATTATCAGTCCCAATATCCATCATAGGCAATAAATCTATTTATGAAGGCATAATCCCAACTGATTGGAAAAAAGCCATTGTAGTCCCAATTTATAACATAGAAACATAGAAATTGTTGCAGATAAGGACCGCTAGGCCCATCTAGTCTGCCTGTAGGCCCTACACATTGTATGTGGCCACTGACTCTATGTGATCAATGACTTTTCATCACTCCCTCCCCTCTCAAGCTTCCCTTGTGCCTGTCCCAGGCATGCTTAAACCCCTCCACTGTGCTTGCCCCCACTACCTCCTATGGCAGACTGTTCCAAGCATCGACTACCCTATCTGTGTAGAAAAACTTCCTCACATTACTACTTAATCTACCCCCTTCCAATTTCATATTGTGCCCCCTTGTTCTAGTACTTTTTCTACATTGGAAGAGGTCCCTCACCTGCATCTTGTTTATGCCCTTGAGGTACTTGAACGTTTCAATCATGCCCCCCCCCACTGTCTCCTCTCCTCCATTGAGTACATATTGAGATCCCTTAGTCTCTCCTCATATGTTTTTTGGTGCAAGCCCTGCACCATCTTTGTTGCCCTTCTCTGGATAGTCTTCATCTTATCTATGTCCTTGCACAGGTGTGGCCTCCAGAACTGCATGCAGTACTCCAGGTGAGGCCTTACCAATGTTTTATATAATGGCATCACCACCTCTCGCCTCCTGCTAGTGACACCCCTGCCTATGCACCCCAGCATGCCACTGGCCCTCCCTGCTGCCCTTGTACACTGCTTTGATACCTTAAGGCCATCAGAGATGATAACCCCTAGCTCCTGTTCCTCTTTGGTGACAGTCAGTTCCTCCCCCCCAACCTGTAGCTCTCCTCAGGGTTCCCTCCACCCAGGTGCATTATTTTGCACTTCTTTGCATTGAACCTCAGTTTCCATCTCTCCGATCATCTTTCAAGCTGCTCCAGATCCCTCTTCTTTTTCTGCACCCCTTCTGGAGTATCCACACTGTTGCAAATCTTGGTGTCATCTGCAAACAGGCAGACCTTTCCTTCTAGCCCCTCTGCAATGTCACTAATGAAGACATTGAACAGGACTGGTCCTAGTACTGATCCCTGTGGTACCCCACTGGTCACCCCCTCTCCCCAGATTGTACCCCATTTACCACCACCCTCTGTCTCCTGTCTGTTAACCAGTTCCTAACCCAGTTCATCACCTTGTCTCCCATGCCCAGACTACCCATCTTGTTAATCAGCCTTCTATGTGGGACAGTGTCGAAGGCTTTGCTGAAATCTAAGTAGGCGACGTCAACTGCCCTTCCCTGATTTAGTTCCCTAGTCACCCAATCAAAAAAATCTAGTAGATTCATTCAACATGACCTTCATGCTGTGAATCCATGTTGTCACTATCCCTTCTTTCAGCAGTGTCTTCATGATCTTTCCCACCACTGAGGTGAGGCTGACTGGCCTGTAGTTTCCCACCTCTTCCCTACTGCCGATTTTGTGCAGTGGGACTAAATGTGATCTCTTTCTGTCCTCTGGAATGACACCCATGTTGAATGACTCTGTGAACAGGGCCACCAGAGGCACTGCTAATTCCCATCGCAGCTCTTTTAATATCCACAGGTGGATGCCATATGGCCCCATAGCCTTATCCACTTTCAACTTTGTGAGTTCTTCCAGCACTCTCTCCACTGTAAATAGACTAGTGTCCACCCCCCCCCATTGCTTCTGCATCCCAACTGTGGCCCTTGACCCTACCCCTCCTTAGTGAATACTGAGCAGAAGTATTTGTTTAGTATTTCTGTCTTGTCCAGATCCCCCTCCTTACACTCTCCCTTCTTCCCTTTAAGCCTCACAATCCCCCCCCGTTTTTCTTCTTTCACTAATGTACCTATAAAATGCCTTATCCCCTTTGCTTACAGACTGTGCTAAGCCCTCTTCTGTCTGTGCCTGTGCCCTCCTAATAGCCTTCCCTGCTTCCCTTAGACATTCAAGATACACCTCCCTGTCCTCCTCCCTTTGGCTCCCCTTATATTTCCTGAAACTCAGCCTTTTAGCCCTGACTTTGTCCCCCACCTCTTTGGAGAACCATAGTGGTTTTCTTCTTCTTTTCCCTTTGGCCACTATCCTAACACATTGGTTTGTTATCTCCACTACGGCTCCTTTCAGTTTCTCTCATTGTTCTTCCACCCCCTCTATTACCTCTCCCTTCCCCAGGACTGCTTGTATACATCCTTTATTATGGATTCCACTTCCTTACTCACAATAGATGTAAGGCTAATGGGTCTGTAATTACTACAGAGGGATTTGAGGCATTTCTTGTGGATAAGTGCTATTTGGGCAGAGGTCCTATCATCTGGAACTACTCCTTGCTCTAATGATGTCAATGAAGCCAGGATCCAAAGTGGTAGGAAACAGGCAGAATCTGAAATACAAAAAAAAAGAGGAGACAGTTAATAAGCATAAGTAAGCATACAGATGTATATATTCACACAGCAAATGAATAACAATAACAACAATTCCCTCATGGAATGCTAAGATCACTTTCTATTATAAAGGTTATTATGTAGGATGCAGATACAAAAATATTCACAGGGTTCAATCTACAGGATTGGTTTTAGATCTCATTGGTTTTTACGTCCCCTGGGCTTAACACAGTCAAGCTTATAAATCCAGGCACTTTCTTTTCTCAATAAAAAATATTGAGTCTGTCACCCCCACCCTGCCCCATGGTGAAACTTTTCAATGCCTACAAACTTCAATTGTCTTGGTCCAACCAATGTCTCTCTGCAAAATGATATCCCACAGGGGTATCCATTCTTTTGTTCACAATGGAACGAATATACTCCTGAATATGGACTTTCAAATTTCTAATGGTCCTTCCCACATAGATGTAATTACATGAGCACCAAAGCACATAAATTACAAAACTTGTGTTACAGTTGATAAATTCTCTAATGTGAACAACCTTATTAGCATCTTGGAGGTGGGTAAAGGTTTTGCCTGTGACCACATAGGTGCAAACATTGCAATTTAACATTTGTGAAACCCACTTGGTTTTCTGGGGAGCCAGTTCCTGGGGTTATTAACTGGTTCTAGTGCAAAAAGACTGTGGACCAGAGTGCCCCTAAGGCTATTAGCCTTACCAGAGATCCATGGCTGGTTGCCCACTGTTGCAAACACACTTTCATTTCCAAGTAAAAGAGATCAATTCTTATGGATGACACTTCCAATTTTGCCCACCATGCTGTTATACTCCATGACGAAAGTTACAGGGCCAACATTTTTTTTTATTACTGCTTTGTTGATTCTTGTTGATGTTAAGTAAATATTGTCTATCAGGATTCATAGCCCTGTTCCTATATCTATCAAGTTGTTTATTATACCCCTTTTGTCTGAACCTAGTTTCTAACTCAGTAACTTGTTCATTGTTAACCTTTGTCCTTGTTACACTGGTGCCCTTGGCATAAACCAAAGGTTCTAACTTGAGTACTGATATTGAGTATTTTACTAAATGCATACTCCAATTGTAAATTACATACAGTATGTTAATATTCTATGAGAATTAATTGTATTTGATTTGCTACTCTGTACCTTACTTTTTTAACTTTATACAGTATGCAACTGTATGATTTTGGTATGCCATGCAAAATTAGCTCTGGATAAACTGGCCTGTTTATCTCCTGTTTATTTTAGTTAACAGCCCTATTATTACTAAGGAAAGCATTAACTGACAATGAGGAGAGCACCTCCTGATAAGAGAGAACCTCCTGAAAATAACAGAACACTCCCTAATAATCTGGGGGGTACATTCCAATAATGTGAAGATCACCACTTAATAATGAGGAGAGCACCTCTGGATAATTAGGGGGTGCCAACTTTCTCCTATTTTTCTTTACTGTTTTTTTTCACAGTCCAGAAGGAAGGGATTTCACAGTCTTTCTTTTTACTTTACAGACAAACTGGAAATATAAGAACAATGATTTTTCCTCTCCTGTACTTAAATGAGGTGAGCTATTGCTGTTTCATATATACAAATAAGGGGCCCTGTCCTGTATATTAAGTAGAGTTTTGTCTATTACTCTGTTGTTTTATTGGGAACAAAATTTACACATTGCATGAAAAGAATGACTGGATAGGACCTGCAGGTGGTTTATAAAGTACTGAGCAGTTCACTGGAGAAGCAGAGTTTAAAGCAAAGGAACTTAAGAAAAAGAAATGTCTCTTATAGTATGAGACTCCAAGCATCTGGTTTGAGTAAGAGGACCAAAGCTGAGCAGTTCTGTCTGCCCAAACTTCATGAGAGGAGTGTCCAGTACCATAAGAGACATCCCTCGGAGGCTCTATTAAGTTTTTATAAATCACTTGAATTTAGTTTGAGTGATTTATAATAAGTTTAGAGCCTTATTTTTATTTTTATGTTGCTTGCACGCATGTGCAAGAAACATAGTGCCATCACTGGAGATTTCGGAGGTGTATCACCTCCTTCTCCAATTCAGTCAGTGAGCTGGCAGGCGCGGCCCCTGTAAACCAATGCATTTTGGAGCTGTCTGTGACACGCTCAAAATGCAGTATTTCTGATTGAAAGGGGCTATGCTTCAGTGAGAGCAGAGATAAAAGCGTAGCTCCCCCCACATGCAGGCGTCGCGCCCACACCTACTGTGTAGCTGATGGGGTGCCCAATCTCCGCCGGGCTAAGCCCGTCCTCCCCCCAGTTGTAGGTGCCATGCTGGGAGCCCACCCCAGCGTGACAATCAGTCCTTTTGCCGACGTGGTGCCCAATCCCCCATTGGCTGAAACGCCCCCAATGTCATTGTGCCACGTTAGGGCCACCCCAGTGTGGCAAGCGGTCCCGATGTCTTTTTATTTTTACCTGAAAGCAGCGGTCCCATGGCGCATCTCCAGCCCCCACAACCCGCACCCACCACTGCGCACCTAGCCTCTCACGCCCCCCCACCCCATACTTACCTCTGGACTCTGGCAGCACGATCTTGGTGGACCAGGAACACGCCTGCACTCTTCAAAGCCGACCTGAACTGAGGAAATACCGGTAAGCTGTATAATGGGTTGGATGGGGGGGGTTCAACTTTGTTGCATATCTCAGGCATTTGTGGGAATTTTTGCACCAAATTTTCAACATGGGTTTTTTGGGACCCCTTCTCATGAATGATGTCACTGTCATAGCGTTATTCAGGCCCGAAGGGTGATTTCGCACAGTGACTGTGCAGTGACTGCGAAATCACCCTTGGGCCTGAATACCACCATGACAGTGACATCATTCATGAGAAGGGGTCCCAAAACCCCATATTGAAAAGTTGGTGCCAAAATTCCAAAAATGACTGTTTATAAGTCATGCTAGTTCCTATCATAGGCTCGTAAGTTCATGTAAATTTCAATATTTTCACTCCAGATTTTCAACATTGCCATTTTACCACACCTTCTTATGAGTAGTACAGATGTCATTTTTCACATCTCACCCAAAATGTGTTTCCGCCCATGTAGTACAGAATGGCGCAGTCGGTGTGCGAAATCAATGTACGGGACAAATTAAGAAAATCACAGTGACACTGTTCATGAGCAGAGGTCTTAAAATGGCTATGTTGAAAATTTGGTGAAAAAATTCCTAAAAATGACTGTTTTACGAGCGTGTGTTGCGCAGTTCCTACGCAGGCTCATAAGTTCGCAAATTTTCAATATTTTCACTCCAGATTTTCAACATTGCCATTTTATCACACCTCCTTATGAGCAGTACAGCTGTCATTTTTCACATCCTGCCCAAAACGTGTTTCCGCCCATGTAGCGCACAATGGCGTAGTCGGTGGGCAAACTCAATGTATGGGACACATTAACAAAATCACAGTGACACTGTTCATGAGCAGAGGTCTTAAAATGGCTATGTTGAAAATTTGGTGAAAAAATTCCTAAAAATGATTGTTTTATTTAGCGTATGCTATGCAGTCTTACGTGACGTCAGACGTTTTCAAATTTTCAATATTTGCACTCCAATGACTTCCAAATACCTAAACAGCACATAGAAGCAAGCAACATTCGGCATTGACAAATGCTTGTTTATTTCATTGTGCTGTCCTCCACCAGGTAATCCTGCATGACTGCACATTGTACTCAGAATAAGTGGTACAGTGTCTCTGGTTGCTGATTGGCAGAAATTATGTTAGTGATTTACAATTTAATTACCAGCATTCATCTTTTGACATTTAGTGCTACTGTTCCTCCCTTGCCAGCCTCACATTCCCTCTGCCTATTCTTTTTGGCTTCACTGGCCTCTTCCAGTATCCCTACCCTCCCTGTGATCATTTCAGTCTTCTCTACTATTTTGTCGATCTAGATTATTGAAATGCTTGCTCCTTTTTGATTCAGGTAAAATCCATCTTTTCTAAAAAAAAAAAAAAAAATTTTCTTCCATGAAAAGTCACCCAATTTCTAATGAAAGTAAATCACTCTTCCTTATACCAACTCCTAATTCAATAATTTATCCTTTGAACGCTGACTTAATGAATTTTCATCTAGAAACTGTTGCGGTTATATGTCTGAGAACGTAGCCTCTGCTTTCCTGTCTGAAATGTTTCGTAAAAGGTCAGTGAAGTCTCTCATAATTGATCCTTCTTCATCTCGCTGATGTTATTTGTTCCAGCATGTTTAATAGCCATGCTTTGGTCCCTAATGGACAGTCCTTTCTGGCTCTTGGTGGACTGCAGAATCACCATTGTCTTCCTGTGCTTTGTCTTGCTTAGCACTGCTAGGTTTACATCCTCGGCATGCCATGTGCAACTCCGTGTTTCAGTTGATCAGCCAGTGGATCAAATCTGTTCTCAGTAGGCAGCACTAGATTCTCACTAGTACTTCCTTCCCTTGCTTCCCACTTTATCTGTTTCCCTGTTTGAATGTTTTGCATTTCTTTAGATGGCTACAATATTTTTCTTTCTTTTCTTTTATTCCTTGGTAACCAGATAAGGCTCACTGGGCACAAGGCTGGTTTTCAGGGGTGACCTAGGAGCACTGGGGAGGTTAAGTGGCCTGCACAGGGTCACACAGTATGTAACTGGAGGTTTGGGGAATTAAACCCAAGTCTGGTGGATGTACCGAGCTCAATCACAGCTCGTTACTTTAACCTCTAAGCTATTCTCTTTCGTTCTTTCTCATATGTAAATTGGTGTCCAGGAAAAAGAGGACACTGAGGCAGGTTTAATTTCTCTGTGTACTCTGTGGGAAGGGGTACATGGGAGACAAGGTACAGAAGTCCATGATACAATCAATACAATGGTAAAACTTTAACCAGCTTCTCTCTTTTCTCAAACTCAGTGCAGGTTCCTAGAGCACACTCAAAAGGTTAAGCCTGGCCTGGAGAGATGTTCTCTAGAGGGCATCAGTTAGGAGCCAGGGTATCTTGAGTTTATGCTCTGAGTTTCCTGACTCACCTAGAAGCAGGAAGCTCAGAGAGGAACATTTTTGGTCCTGCCATTCCCCCTTTACACTAAATAAAAAGGGAAGGCCAGTCCTCATGTGTGTCCCACAGAAGGATCTAGAGAGAGAGAGAGAACAGTATTTAAGAACCAGCAGCAGCTAGGAGCCCAGGACGGACCCTTTCTCTCCCTGTCCCTTTGGGGGTGGGGAGGGGCACCTTCAAACCAGCTAGGGAGAGGGGAAGCTAATAAAAAGTCCTGCCTGACAACAGAAGAACATCGGGACTCAAATGGCACCAGGGAGTAGTAGTGGTGGTCCACCCCTCAAGGACGTCACTTGGATCCTTGCGTATGCACTCCCACATCACAAGAACACAAGAAAGGGAGTGATTTGTAAGTAAACCTTACATGATACTGCTCCAAAAGAGTAGGGGGATCCCAAAATGTATGCTAAGTAATAGAATGTATTTGGGTAACTCCAGTGTAAAGTGCCTGGTAAGAGCTGGGGTTGCAAAGTCCCCAGGATGGGGCCAGGCATGGGAGCCTGAATTGTTTTGGGCACTAGGGCAATCAGTCCAATGCAGGAAGGAAGGCACATACTGCCTGACCAACAATATGTATAATGTATGGGAGATGCTTATTATGCATTGAAATCAGCCAATTTACAGGGTTGTTATGCTATCGATGTGACGTCACGATGTTGCTATGCCATTGTGAGTATGTCACATCGATGGTATAACCTACACCGTATTCGCATATGCGCATCCTGCATACTGTGTGGTGTTTGTGCATGCACAAATGGTGACCACCTCTCCCAAATGGCCACAGTGGTGATCAAGAAGCCACGTGGAGAGAGAGGTGATTTAAGGAGCCAGACTGGACCCATAAACTGCAGATGAGCCCGATTTAATTGTGAGTTACGTTTACTGTCACTGTAACTGGTGGACCGTACACTATAAAAGATAATATATGGTTCACTATCAGAAAACAACTTGTTTAACCGTTTTGAGGTTGCCATGGCGACATAAACCTCTTGAGCTTCGCTCTCAAGGTTTACATGATCGTCATAGCAACCTCTTGATGGTTAACAAGCTGGTTGCTGATAGCGGCCCATACATTATCCTCTATATTATAAATTAGGGGTAGATCATAATACCAGTTTGCTAATGCTCATCTTGATGCAATTGCTGGCACAGTAACCATGCACCAGTATAGCTGCCCACAGGGTACTGCTCGCCCTGCCTAGGAGGGTGCCAATTCTCAACCTGGTCTTAGGAGTGCAGATACTCCAGGGACACCGAATGGGAAAAGAGGTTGCTTGTAACAGAAGCCACAGCAGGGCCCAGTTGTAATTAATGGCAGTCTAATGAAATGCAATAATGTGCAGTGTAGTACAGTGAGTACAGAAGCCATGCTTAATGGTATCGAAAAGGCCTAGGGAAATGAAGTAAAGATCATGATCACTAGCAACAGTACTGCCCTGACCTGCTGTGTAAATATCTTGCACTTGCTTCAAGTGAAATCCTGACTCTGTTCTTCCAAATAACTAAATGTGAACATCCAACAGCTCCTGTGGTAGTTCATATTGCACATCATATTTCTGTAGGTTTCCTATGTAGATTATAAATCACTTATGTGATTTCTATCAATTAGCACACAGAGCCACTATACCTCTTAGCCTCAGCACAGTGTTCCGTGATGCAGAAACATTAGAAGTAGACCCATCCACTTCAGAGTAGTGGGAAGGAAAGCTAAACAAACTTGAAATGTAAAACAAAACAAAAAAAAATTACTATAAATTACTCTAGTTAACGTGAGTGATTTATAATAATAGGGCCTAAAAGGGGTGTCTCTCAAGGACAGATTCAGTGGACCTTCAGTCTCCTTCTGCTATCAGATTCTCTGTTTCTATATGTATCAGAGACTCCTCTCATAAGATTTCGGTAGACAGAACTGCTCAGTTTCGGTTCATGATCCTCCAGTCAAACCTCACGCTTTGAGTTTCTTATACCATATGAGACTCCCCTCAGTGGACATCTTAATTTATATTTGATTATTTTTTATGAAATCTCTGTTGCCTTGAGCCTTGTCTTATGTACGAGATTAATTACCAATTCATCAAGTGCAATATTAAAAGGAAATGTAATTACTTGCCTACCTTCATTCCATTTCTTATTTCTCAGTTTCAAGAGGTACCTGTTTTACTTATATGACTTTCTAAGCAATAATGCTATTAATTACAACCCTGGTTATCTAACTAGGTAACAGTGTGTGTTAATCATACAAACTCAGACTTCTGTTTGCTGGTTGGAACCTGTCCAATCCAATTGTTTGGGTCTAATGCAATCAAAACCAGAAGCTTCCTCACCTAGTCCAACTGTGTGGTGTTCTTGTTCACTCACACTTGGGTCCTGTTCACACTACAGCACAGTTATCTGACCCACTTCTGAAAACTAATTTAGTCTTACCATGCTGTAGTGTTCACATTGCTGATCCGCTTGATTGATCAGTTTTTCAGCAATCGTTCTCTCCCATTCGCATTAGCCCAATAATCCGTGTGTGGTGCAAACTTGGTTCTGCAGCGTGTTAGGAAGCTGATCACGGTGATGCACCACGCGATGAGAGAATGGATGCCAAGCAAACATGGATCATCATGCCCTGACCATTCGCACTGTAAGTAAAATGTTTCCCATGTTAAAACATGTTACAGAACCGTGTTCAAGCACAGGTCTGATCAGGGTTCAAACACAGTTCCATAAATCGAGTCTGAAAGTGGGTTAGGTGCAAAAGCAATCCAGGCTAGCATGCTTGTGAAATGGTTCAAGTGCCAAAAACCGTTTCACGGACCACAATGTGAACAGGGCCTTACTTACACGCATTCCCCATCCTTAGCAGGTCTCACTTCCAGGATCTTACTTGGTAAGTGTTTAATTTTGCAAATGGCATGCCTTCCTCACCATGCATAATGAAGTAAGTCGGGGACCAAAAGGAAGTCAATGTATAGGCATTCCTCTACTTAGTGGACCTACACTCCTGAGGTGCCTACTTTCGGATGAGATGTTAAACCGAGGTCTCATCTGCCTGTTCTGGAGGTAGTTCGGGTGGATGTTAAAGATCCCATGGTACTTCTCGAAAAGAGTAGGGGAGTTTTTATTCAATAACCACAACCAACATAATACAAAGCATAACATACATACAAAACCAATACAAATAAATACATCATCACCCTCGAACCTCACCCAGGTCACCATCACCATAGTAAAATACCCACTTCCTTTTTTTTTTCCTTTTCAGCACACAACTACTTATATCCTACCATACCTAATACCACCCTCCAGTTATGCATGTTTTTTGAAGAAAGCAAATCCCTTCCACCACATTGTTACCTTATGTTTGGGATGTCTTTTACATTCTTTCCTATAAACATCCTGCATTACCCTCCCACACAGTTTACTAAAACCTTCATATGACATTTCCTGTTGTTGCAATGATAGTTGACATCGACTCTGCCAAAGGTAATACTTTAAAGAAGCAAAACATACATGCAGTGTACTACTTTGAAAATGACTTAGTAGCTCAGGAAAAATCTCTAACACCAAATTTTTATACCTTAAAGTTGTTATCCATGGAAAACACCATTTATCTGCCAAGAAAGCTCATAACATAACCCTCTTGCATATTCACATAGAAACAAGAAATGTTCTTGTGTCTCCATTACAGCCCCACAATTTGGATAGAGACAATTTCTCTCTTCCACCGCCTTGTGTTTATGGTTGCCCCGCACTCCAATTCTCCCATGGGCCATCTACCACTGTGCATCCCACATTTTTTGAGGAATTCTTTTGTTGTCCAACATTCTATACACATATATATTTTCACTCGGTGTTAAACCCTTAAATTCAGACTCTCTTGGCCCTACCTTCCCTAAAAGCTTTCTATACACAGCCTTTCTATTATTTTGAATCAGCTGAGATTTTGTAACTTTCCATTTTTGTAGGTTCTGGAAGGTCCTCTTATAATTCTCAGGAACTCCCAAGTTTTTAAATCCTTTTGGCATTTTTCCACCCAGTTTCCCAAAAATGTACCTATAATATTCCAACCCCACTTCCCTGCTAAAGACAAATGAGGTTGTAGCAGAATATTCACATTTTTATACAACAGAGTATGAAAATACAGTACTAGATGAACCATACCTAACCCCCCTTTTTTACTATCAAACATGTGACCTCTCTTTTAATGGGATTCAACTGACTCCTCCATAATAATTGGAAAAATACTGTATACTCGTTAATCTTGTTTCCATATTAGCCGGTAATGGGAAAATAGATCCTATAAATAAAAAACATGGCAGAAGGAACTGTTTAATAATAAAAACCTGTTTAAGTTTTGACATTCTCCACCCCTTCCACCTCGCAACTTTCCTCTCCCCCTCTGTTAATGCATTTTTCCCAGTTAACCTTACTCATCTCCCCTTTCCTAAAATGAGCACCCAAACCTTGTATTGGTTCATCTGAAATCTTAATTCCATGCAGTTCACTCACACCCTCATCAGGCAGTCCTAACCATAAACCTCTGCTTTTCCTCACATTTAACACAGCCCCTGAAGCTTTCGAAAACCTTTCTATTATCCCCATAAGAGACAGGATTTCCCCATTTGAAAGACAAATACACAAATCATCTGCATAAGCAGTTATTTTGATCACATCCTCGTCCATATTCGCACTGATCCTGTGACTGCCTTCGCATTGACTTATCTGTCTAATTAATGGGTCAATAGAGAACACATACACGACTGGACTCGGGGGGGGGGTATTCCTGCGTCACCCCTGCCTTGATCAGAATAGGAATCCCCCCTCCCCCCCACCTCTGGGGTAATTACAGACTAGTTATATAAAAACTTAATCCATTTTATGAAAGCACCAGGAAGGAATACCTTAATAAGATAGAACTTTAAAGAGCACCTTTCATGGTGGTCCAAAAAGTTACAGCTTGTAGTCATTATATGCAGTACTAGACCTGAAAGGGTGTGTGCATTTGCTATTTTTGGCCAAGGTTTACTCTGCCTTCCATATTTTGCATTTGTTTTTGAGCCCTGCTTTAGCCCTGCTGCACTTTCCTTTGCTGTTCAGCTGCTGGACTGATGGTTCCTGATGGTACCACTGTAGGGCAGAGGGGTGCCTCACACTGTACTGTACTGTGCTATACTGTACTGTACTGTGCTGTGCTGTACTGTACTGTGCTGTACGGTGCTGTGCTGTACTGTACTGTACAGTGCTGCAGTGTACTGTACTGTACTGTACAGTGCAGCAGTTACTGTACTGTACTGTGCTATACTGTATTGTATTGTACCGTGCTGCAGTTGCAGCAATTTTGCAAGGGAAAACCATCAATACTAGGTGTGCATAATGTGTCCCCCTTCACCAAGACACCCTACATGTAGTTATGCCAAAATTCAAATGCCTTGTCAGTATGTGTTTTTTGTAAAACTGACTAACTTCTGCCTCTGTAACAAAGCATGGGGAGTGAGATAAGATTGAGTTGCTGTCAGCACCTTTCCCAGTCCTTTTGAGTTTCATGTACAAATTATCTTCTTGCATTGATTCTAGAATTGTATTTCATTATGTCCTCTGCAGTTAGTTTTTGCATTCTGAGCTGCTAAAAACTGCAGGGTGTGCCAGAGCTTCTATAGCAAGCCTGGTGTTGCTGTAGACCCAGGGCTGTACTGCTCACATCACTATATGGCAGAGGAGTGACTCACACTGCAGTACAGTGAAGTTGCAGCAGTTTTGCAAGTGAAAACCACATTACTAGGTGTACATACTGTGGTCCCTCTTCACCAAGACACCCTGTTAGCAATGCATTATGCCAAAATCCAAATGCTTTGTCAGTATGGTTTTTGTAAAACTGACTTACTTCTGCCTCTGTAACAAAGCATAGGGAGTGAGATATAATACCACCAGTACACGCATACACGGAATCCCAGTTTCACTTTTCAAACAAGAATTTCACTGGAAATAGCCCTCCATTTTTAGAACCACCGCTGCAGTGCATATAGCACATACAGCACATCAAACCACGATGTTTGTATTATATGGTACTAAACCTAGTCTTCAGTGTTCCGCAGTGCCATGCTGATGTCGAGGAGCTGCAGGATGGAGGACCAGTAAGGGATTTTTGATCTGAGTGACTGCCAGGCACTTTACTGCAGAGAGACATGGAAGGTGCCAGTCGGGCATGGGTAAGGAGGCATTACTGCTTTCAAATGCTCAAGATATAGACACTAATCACACTGATGCATAAACTGACAACTGTCTTGACTGACAGCAACTCGAGCTTCTCTCACTCCCCGTGCATTGTTACAGAGGCAAATGTAAGTTTTATTAAAAAAAAAAACATAGTAACAAGGCATTTGGATTTTGGCATAATGCATTGCTAACAGGGTGTCTTGGTGGACAGAGACCACAGTATGTACACCTAGTAATGTAGTTTTCCCTTGCAAAACTGCTGCAACTTCACTGTACTGCAGTGTGAGTCACTTCTCTGCCATATAGTAATGTCAGCAGTACAGCCCTGGGTCCACAGCAACACCAGATTTGCTATAGAAGCTCTGGCACACCCTGCAGTTTTTAGCAGCTCAGAATGCAAAAACTAACTGCAGAGGACATAATGAAATACAATTCTAGAATCAATGCAAGAAGATAATTTGTACATGAAACTCAAAAGGACTGGGAAAGGTGCTGACAGCAACTCAATCTTATCTCACTCCCCATGCTTTGTTACACTTTAATACACCTTACAGTTTTTAGCAGCTCAGCATGCAAAACCTAACTGCAGAGGACAGTAATGAAATATAATTCCAGAATCAATGCAAGGAGGGGTAATTTATGCATGAAAGTCAAAAGGACTGGGAAAGGTGCTCTTTAAATAGGTATTTATGTTTAACCCGGTCAAAGGCATTATTCTGGTCGAGTGATAATAAACACCTTTTCCTCTTTTCTCTACCAGTAAATTCTAAAACATCCCCTATTATTGCCAAGTTCTCTTGCATGTTCCTTTTAGGAATGGCACATGTCTGTACTGAATGAATCAGGCCAGAAGCTACCCTTTTCAACCGTTTCTGCAGCACTTGGGTTAAAGTTTTAAAGTCTGCATTTAACACACGTATTGACCTCCAGTGCCCTATATCTGCTTTATCACCTGCTTTAAATAGAAACATTACTAACCCCAATGTGAATTCTGAGGGAATGAAATTAGAACTATACAAAAAAAGTAATTACTCTCACTAGAAATGTAGCCATCATTTCTGGGAATAACTTTGGGGATCCCATCCACCCCTGGAACCACTCCTTGTTTTAATTCCTTAATGACACCTATTACCTCTTGCTCAGAAATTACATCTTGCAGTTCTGCTACCTTATGAAACTGCAGCCTAGGAACTTGCAGGTCCCCCCAAAAATGATCTATTTCACTATCTTGAATACACGTCCCCAGTACGACTTCCCTTAAATGCCCTTCCACTATTTCCCTTATCCCTTCAGTAGTATCAATAACCATCCCATCTTTATTCTTTAAACCTGAAGATCGAGATCTATTCTTCTTTTCTTTGCACACCTCACATTGGTCTGAAAACAGAGTTTTCTGCATGCCCAGACTTATTTCTGAAGTTAGAGAAGCTGATCTATCATACTGCACCCTCCTCCTTTTTGTCTTTGTATTTTTTATTTGGTTGGACAAATCCTCCTTCCCTATATATGAGGCCTCCAGTAAATGATAAAACTGCCATCTAAACCCTAAATACAGGAGAAAATTTTTGGCCTGAGTCTTCCCAAAATCCTGTATCTATTTAGCAACTTCTTTTTTGTGTCCACCCACCATTGAAAAATATTTTCATATAATCCCAGAACTGAGGCTCTGGCAACAAAAAGGGATGCCAACCCCAGTGTAACCTCTTTCTCCTTCAAACTAGAAGTATTCATTGTCCATCAAACCCTCGGTTGCACAATACCAGTCTCTGTACTCAGCACCACTTTAACTAAAAGGTGGTCTGTAAATTACAGTGGAACAGGACAAGTTTGTACAATATTTAACCTTTTGGACACAAAACTATAGTCAATCTTTGAAAATAGTTTTCCTTTCACAAATGTAAACTTCACTGGGGGTGTAGCTTTTGAAAAACAATCTACACGTTCAGCAGTTTCCACACATTTCTGTAAAGCAAAAGAATCACAATAAACTTTTTCCTTATGGTTCTATGTTCTTGAATTTCTAAAGTACAATTAAAATCCCCACAAAATAAACATTTCTTGCTGTGGATAAATACGGTTGTATAAGCTCACATAACTGCACCCTTTCTGCTTTAACCTGTGACCCATAAACCACAACAAATGTACTGGGCTGGTTATACCAAAGGCTGTCCACCAATAAAGCTCTCCCTGGGTGTATATCCACCAGCTTTTGAAATGTCAGACTATGTACCAGAGAACAAAATCCCCACCCTGTCCACTCTATCCAGCCAGAAGGACAAATACGATGGACCCCACACCCAGCCCCTTTGAGCCTGAGAGACTGAGTGGACTGAATTTAACCAAGTCATCATCACCGATGACCTGAAATTATCCAAGCAGACCACTAAAGCAGTAGGTAAGGCTAGGGGGATGTTTGGGTGTATTAGTAGGGGTATCACAAGTTGGAAGAGGGAGGTAATAATCCCTCTTTATAAGACACCAGTTAGGCCCCATCTGGAGTACTGCGTGCAGTACTGGAGGCCATACCTTCACAAGGACATTAACCAAATTGAGGCAGTCCAGAGAAGGGCAACCAAAATGATGCAGGGACTGCATCAGAAGGCATATGAGGACAGATTAACAGAGCTCAATATGTATACCCTTGAGCAAAGGAGGGAGCGAGGTGATAAGATCGAAACATTCAAACACCTTAAGGGCATTAACAAGGTGAAAGAGTCTAACATGTTTAAATATAAGAAAAATAGTAGGACAAGAGGACACAGCATGAGATTAGAGGGAGGCCGATTAAGGGGGAATGTGAGGAAATTCTTTTTCACAGAAAGAGTGGTGGATGCATAGAACGGACTACCTCAGGAAGTGGTGGCTATGAATACAGTGCAGGGCTTCAAACAGGTATGGGATAGGCATAAGGGAGCAATACAGATGAGTATGAATAGATAGGCCACTGACAGAGCAAAGGCTGAGGGCACTTTTATAAGGTAGAAAAAGAAATGGGCAAACTGGATGGGCCTTGCGGTCCTTATCTGCCGTCAACCTCTATGTTTCTATTTACAAAAATAACCTCACAAGCTAATTCCCTCAAATCCAACCACACGGCATCTCTTCTTTTCCCATTTAATATACTGCAAATATTTGCAGAAGCTAAGGAAAATAATACCATAATTCAAATATAATTAATGAATAGCAACTCCTTATACAAGCTTCCTATAATAAGCCTACATGTAATGTCAAGAATCTTTTCTTCTTTTTCTTTTTCCCCCTACCCCCTGTCTTTGCCTCTCCTTTGTTTTCTGAATTCTCTTGCAAAGAATGTACAGAAGGAGCATCAGAATCCCCATCCCCTATGCTAGACTCTTCTTTCTGGGAGCCTAAAACATCAAAGGGGTTAGAGAGAGGCAGATCAGATGTAGTTCCTTTTTACTGCAGAGACCTTTCCATCTCTCTAGACCTGGGTTACTTTCCAAAACCACGGGGGTGGCATTTGATCACCCCTGCCTTGTTCAGCCATCATACCAGAAATCTCAGCCACCTCCATCGGAGCTTCTTTTTCCAGAGGAGCTCCTTCTATTCCTTTTGCCTCAGTCACTATCCCAGCCAAGGGCTCGCTTCTTATAGACACTGTTTCCTGCTCCTGCCCTTCATCTTGATCCACCTCTGTTCCCTGCATAGGGGCCTCAGATGCTGAGTACCCAGCAGAAGCCGACTGCTCGGCCTTCTCAGCCAGAGTGAATGATTCACTGGCAGCCTCTGCCTGTTGAGCCTTTTTAATTAAATCATCCAGATCCATACTCTGTGCATTGTCCCTAGCTGCCCATGGGCAATTTTGATACATATGCCCATATTCCTTGCATAGATTACATTGCACATGGTTTTGACACTGAGAATTACTATGGCCACATTCCCCACACAACCCACATTTAATAGTGTCACATACATTTGATAAATGCGTACGGGAGCCACACCTATAGCATGCCTTAGGTTGGCCAGGGTAGAAGCAGACCCCTTTGTCTCTGCCTAGAAAGAAGCTGTTAGGGATGTGGGAAACCCCATCCTCAGAGTAGTGTAGCTTCAACTTAAAGCACCAACCACCAGTCCACAAAACCTCAGAATCAATAATTGCCTCTGGGGCACTTAAGACCACACATCTTTGGTTAAGACAGTGAACTATGTCACTCACGTTCACACACTCATTTCGAAACATCACTGTAATTGTTTTAATGGTAGGCTTAATCAGGAGGATTGCAATGAAAGGAGTCCAGATGGGAGAGAATTTCAACAGGTTATCTTTTAACCAGAACCTATCCAACCCTTTCATCGATCTAAAGTTTATGTCAAAACCATCCTCACCAGACACATGGATTAAAGCATAAATCTCAGAAGCAATGAATCTCCTTGACTCTTTAAAAAGCTTCCTTCCCACATACAACCTGTCTGGGAATAACTCTAATCCTTCTTTATATTTGAGCCACATAGCATACTGTCTTGGAGTAGGTTCAGTGAAATTAGAGTAGTAAGAAGACCTTCATCTCCCTCGGGGGAGGTCTGAGGAACTAGCTGACCCTTGCTGATGAGAACCAGCCCTATAATTCATTGCCCCTCTTGACACCACTGAAGAATATATTCTGCTATCATTACTCTGATTACTTTCATGTTCCTGAGCAGGCTCACTGTTATCACTAGCTGCTTCTCCATAAACTGAAGCCTGCCAATTTTGCCCCAACACATGCATTGTCCCATTTTGAGTCTTAGGCATACCAGACTGCTCACCCTCATTAGTTCTCTCCACAGAAGCCGTTTCCCCCTCCTTCAGCTCACTTTGAGCCCCCACCATCCCAGTTTTGGGAGGGGAAACCCCCATCCCCACCAAATTAGCCCTACCGATATTGTCAGTGCTTTTCGTATGTGCACCGTCAGAAATTCCTAGGTTTACCTGACCCAACGAGAGGCCTTGAGACAGGTCCAGCCATCTGTGCTACAGCTGCCATTTTCCATCTGGATCTTGGATCCAGTCCACCTCTTCCAGATCCGCACCGGGAGTCTATTCTTCCATGGGGAATTCGTCCTCTGGCAGTCCAGACGCCCACACCATTGTGAGACATACCAAAGTTCCCAGTGCAACAACTACTGGGTCTGACTCTCTTCCTGCTGCCTCATTCACACTTGCCCTGTAGGGCACACCGCCACTGCTTCCTGGTTCCACCATAGGCCTTTTTGGGGCCTCCTTTCTTCTTTCCTCCTTACGCCAGTTGTCATCTTCTTCCAACAATCTTTGAACATTCTGCCACTCCTCCTCCAGGATCTGTTCCAATTGTGCTGCCGCCATTCCGATATCCTGATCAGAGGTCACCTGTGAAGCATCACCGACCTCCATACCTGCCTCCAGACCACTCGCCTCCTCCTCCGATAGTTCACTCCCTGATACTTCTGACATAAGAGCAGATTCATATTGCTCCTCATCCTCTGAATTTTTCTCCATAGGGGCAACTACCCCTTCTGCAATGGGCTGAGCAGACACAACCTCCTCCATGGCTTCCACTGCTCCGACTGCTCCTCCGACTAGGACCACAGTGCCCCCTACCAAAAGAGTAGGGGTATTTTTATTGAAAAGGTGGACCTCATTAAAATCATGAACAAATAGTACAATAATAATCAAAATTAAACATCTTATGGTATAAGTACTAGCAATTACTATTAATACAAATATTTCATATAGTGTATGGTAGATCATTGTTGTGTATGAAAATTGGTTACTGGAACAGCATTGTTGTGCTGCAGTAGCGACGTCAGGATGTTGTTGTGCTGCACTAGCTACATCACTACTGCAGTACAACAAGATGGAACTCTGTCGCGTGCGTGACTCTGTGACCCTGTGGCTCCGACTGCCAACTAAGACAAACAGAAAGGCACTGGAGATAGTTGGAAGCCACTTTTTCCTTTTTTTTTAAATCTTCAGTAACAGTTATCCTGGTGTGATGAACAGTTGGTCTACGGCGGTGAAAACAGAAAGTTTGAGGAACAGCGGCTGCCGCGGTAAGAGACAGTGGGACCTTGAACTGAGGTTCAAGAAATAATCAGTAAAGTAAGAGTGGGAGCTCAGCGGGAGTAGGGGTGAGCAGGTGACACTCTTTATTTACAGGCTTTTTTTTTAACGGTGACCATACACTATAAAAGATTGTCTATGGTCACCCATACACAGACAAGTCTGTTTGTGACTCTCGAGGTTGCTGTGGCAACCAGTAGACCTCTCGAGCTGTGCTCTCAAGGTCTCTGGTTGCAATGTCAACCTCTCAAGTAATACACATGCTTGTTGTGTATGGGTGGCCATACACAATCCTCTATGTTTCAAAAAATAGAAACAAAGGAGGAAAAGAAAATTTTCAAGGATTAATCCTGAAACATAGTGCAAAAGTGTTTTTAAATCAACCATTTATCACAGTTGATCCACAGATGTCTCACTTTCTCAGTAGAAAACCAATTTTCATCTAACTGATATGTTCTCTGTACTGACTTCTGTACATTTAAATATAGTTCTAAGTGAGACACCCATCTTTGCTGGAGTATCCACATACATCAGGACTGCCAAATAAAATACCTAATGATTGCAAACACAACATACACTGTATCCATATGATATTTACACCAGGGTCCAGCTAAGGGCCCATATACCAACACTGGATACTGCAAACATAAAAAGAGTGGCTCTTTCCATCAATCAGTCAAAAGAACCCAAAAATCTTTCACGTAGGGACATTCCAAAAATAAGTGTTGTTGCATCTCGAGAATTTGAATACAGGAGGCCCTGGGGCAGTATCTGTCCAAAAGCTGTTTATGCTTGTTGTTACTTTTGACACTAAGTTTACCATAGTTACTAAGCCAGATACAGTCCCAGCAAAGGGGGGGGATCCTGGGGTTAGTTAGGTGCTTAAGAACCTCTTTGATCTGATCTGTCTGACAAAGTGGGAATTCTATCACCGTCTGACATTCTTTCTGTAAAATCATTTTATAGATAGACTTCCTATCTATCGTCTGTAACTGATCAGGGGTCAAACCCTTTTTTATTGCACTCTTAAGACCGTCCAGGCCAAACTGTGGGACAGTCATATTTCTACCCCAAAAATGTGATTTCCCTGACACCCATAATGGCAAGCACAGATGTAGCCATCTATTTACTAAAGGTTTTCACACTTTCTCCCCAGGTTTCAAGGATATTTCTACGTTATAACATAAAAAAATACTAAAGTAGAAGGCTATAGGGTGTATAATAGTCAATCCCCCTTCCAGAATGGTCCAATAAGTAAACTCTCATTTCACTGGGTTGAACTAAGACCCCCAAAGTGCTTGGAAAAAAAATACTATATAGACTAGTTAACAGGTTCTGGGGGAGGGGATAGAGATAACAGAGATACAGGAAGACTGGCAGTAGAGGAGTTTTAATAAGAACCACCCTTCACTTCTTGGAGAGTTGCTGTCCTTTCCACCCACTAACAAGGCAGTTTGCCCAAGTCAATCCTTTTTCCCAGTTTTGAGAGGCTATATTACCAGGACCAAACTCTATTCCCAATACTGTGATGGGATCCTGAGAAACCTTAATTCCTGTGTAGAACCCAGATGGGGGTACTGGTGATAAACCCAGGGTGACTCCCTTACTTTATTCTAAGTTGACCTTTGACTCAGAAATTGCTGTAAAAACCTGTAGTGAGGCAGCCAGAGATGTTTCAGAGGAAGAAGGGGCAAGCATAAAGACTAAATCATCCACATAGGCAAAAAACTTTAATAGAGGAGCAATCTGATCAAGCTGTGATCCCTTGTATTCCTCTGTTGGAAATTAAAAGGCAAATCAGCACATCGATCCCAAAGACTTAAAGAAGGGGGCTAAGAGGGCAGCCCTGCCTGACACCTCTACCAATTTTAATTTTCCTACCATACCATCCATTAATGTTAGGTATAATAAGAGCACTTTTGTATATGTAAGAAGTACAATTAACAAATACCTTGGGGATTCCAAAAGCTAATAAGGTAGAAAACAAATATTTATGTGATAATCTGTCAAAAGCTTTTTCTTGATCAAGCCTTATAATATAACCCTGCACACCCTCCTGTTCTCCTTGGAAAAAAAGCTCTCTTAATATAATTAAATTATCCTGCTGTTTTCTGCCAGGAACAGCACAGGTTTGGGGTGACTAATAGAATAATCCAAAACTACTAGTAATCTGGACAATCTGTATCAAAATGTAATCTGGAGTCACACTTTTCCTTTCATTTCTACAATTGGATTTCTAAATGTGCTTCGCAGTGGCATATATACTGCACTTGGAGAGATAGAGGAGAAGTTATTTGAATCTGTAAAAAGACTTCCTGGTAGCTCATTGCAACACCAGAAAGGAATGTATGTGTGATTCACATGGCAAAACTCAGGGGCCTTAATTGACTGAACTCTCATAGCTCAGCTGGTTAAGAGCTAAAGCATGGATTGCTGATACCTGGGTTTGAATCCCAGTGAGAGTCACACTTTTCCTTTCATTTCTACAATTGGATTTCTAATCTGGACAATAACATTTTTCTCAAGATCTTAAGGTCAGTATTGAGCAAGCTGAATGGGTGCCAGTTTCCTATATCGGATCTGGGGTCTTTCTTATGTAAGAGAACTAAAAATTCCTCTTGCATGGAGGTAGCATAAATTGCAGTGTCTAACATATACTTAAAGAGGATGGATAAGGCTGGGGCTATCTCTGCACAGAACATTTTGTACAGGCCTGACCCTAGCCCATCCGACACAGGGGATGTTCCAGAGGTTAGCTGTGTGATAGCCTGAACCACCTCCTCAGTAGAAATTTCTCAGACCAGGTCTTTTGAGTTTTATTCTGTGACTTATGGCAAGCCTAAGGATTTTAGATAATCCTTGGCTTCCAAGTTCTTGGAGTCTTCCCTAAAGAGATCCTCAATATGGTTTTCGACTACCTGAAGTGTCTGTTGTGGTGATGTCACCATGTGACCTGTGTGTGTCTGCAGCTCTGAGATGATTCTACTATCAATTCTAGCCATGCATTCTTTATATGGATCAATGGAGCCTTTCTGTACATGTGTGCCAAATCTCAGTTCCTGGTCAAGGGATTTGGCACGGTTGTATTGCAAGTCTGTCATTTGTTTTTTAATGTTACTAATCTGAGGGCCAAAATCATAATGTGTTAGTTCAGCTTGTGAAATTAAGCACTGTAATTGATTCCTCAACTGTAAGTAGTGTAAGTAGTCTCTATTTGCTATATAGTTTGCCCTATTCTGAAACAAACCCTGCCAGGATGCTTTTGTGTCCTCCCACCAATCAGAGATGTTTTCATAGAGCGCTACCACAGAAAGCGTGGTCATCCATTCCTTCCTCCATATGTTCTGTATTTTGGGGTCATTCAGTAGTGACTCGTTCAGCTTCCATTTAGTTTTCTTACAGCGTGGAGCCGAATCCCAAGAGACCTTTATTTTAATTTCCATATGGTCTGAAAATTCACATGGCAGGGTGCTGATATCTAAGATTTTTAGGACTGAGGAAATGAATATAAAGGCTATTTGTGTTTTAAGAGTACCTCAAAAGTATGTATAACGTCCTGAAGGATACAACTTCCGATATGCATCAATCAATCCTGCAGTGTTTAATACCTGCTTCAGAATAATGGAGTCACAGAATAGTTTGTCAGTTGGCATATCCCTGTCAGACTGTCTTAGGCCACAATTAAAGTCACCTAACCAGTCACATTGTTAAACGAGATGTATGGAGGAAGGGCTGGATTTCTTTAAATAAAGTAACTGTTTGTGCCTTTGTCTGTGGGTCATAGGTAGCTATAAGTCAGAATCATTCTGAACAAAAGGGGATGTCTAAAAGAAGGGCTCTACTCGGGTGTATATCCACTAACCGAGACACTTTAAGAAGGGGGTTATTCAACAATATGCCTACACCATCACAAGTGCCAAGCCCAATAGACCAAAAGGAGGGTCCTAATGACCAGGCCTTAGACGCCTGCTGGAGTTCAATTTGGGTTTTGAGGAGGGTATCCTATATACATAATATGTCACTATTATTTTGTTGTAGATTATAGAGAGCCACTACTCATTTTCAATCCCTTATAATACTATTGATATTAAGAGTGGATATGGTTAGGCTATACATGAGATGAAAGTGAAAAAGTCTGCAGTAAGAAAACCAGATGAAATACTTAAGGCGTTCTGGATGTCCATCTCTGCCTTGTTCTTTTAGCTATGGAATTCTGTCCCCCTCCCTCTTCTGTGTCTCTGGTAGAAGCAATGGAGGAGGTGTCAGTTGCTTCCTCATCAGATTCCCTGTCTGTCCCTTCCAAGTTTAGTGCAGCATATTTATTCCCTGTTTTCCAGGAATGAGGCTCTGTAACTTGCTGAGACCCTACCTCATCACACTTTTTAGGTACAGTTTTGCCCAACCTAGTTCTTTTCCTTTGGTTGACCAATTTAAAGGATCTTTCCTTCCCTGCGAGTGGGGGGGGAGGCGCATTTCAGAAATATTAGTGTTTTCTACATGAACTGAAGTGGGGGGGGGATGTAGTTACTTCAGCCATAGCAGGGACAGCTTGATCTGGGGTTATAAGATCTGTTTCCATATTCTGGGGACTAGGGTTAGTGGAATCATAAAGTGTGTGTACAGGCGGGGGATTGCAAGCACTTAAAGTTTCCTATGCTGTCCTTAAACTTTGCTCTGCCACCCTCCTGGCCTGTTGTTGCTGTGCTACATTAATAAGCCCTTCATGGGAAGGACAGTCCTCCCAGTTATGAAAGGCCTTAAACAGATTCAAACAAGCGGAGGTTAAATGGCCATATTCCAAGCAATGGCTACAGCGTGAGGTGTCACATGCTGAACTGAGGTGCGAAAGAGATCCACATTTAAAACAAGAGCGTGGTTGCCCTATATAAAAAATGGAACCTCGATCCTTACCCCAAAAAATGAGCTGCGGTGATGAACTGGCCCAGAATTGGTAGAATGCAATTTAATCCAAACCCTCCAGCCCCTGTCCCACATCTGCTCACTGTCCAAAGTTGGGGTAGGTCTCCCCAGGACTTCACATCTTTGTCGTAACCAGAAGAGAATATCTTCTACATTTACCTCTTCATTTTTAAACATTACAGTGATGTTCTTTTTTTTGTATCATTTCTTTATGCTCCCCCTTGGCCGGTCATCCTTCTGAGGTGCACTCACGGTGAGAACTGCTACTCCCTGCCTGAATCCTGCTAATCTGATTGGGACTCCCCTGACAACCGGGCAACCCTAGTGCTCCAGTTCACCCACTGGGCTCGGCCCGCTCACCCTCAGCGGCCTATATGTAACTAGAGAAGGCTTACCACAGATGCCGGGTCAGCCAGGAGTCCATCGGAGATCGGGCCGGTGGTGGGATGTGAGTCCTGCCTCTGGTGCCCCCATCATCTCCACAGTTGCAGGTGAAGTTTTTTCCATTGTGTTTCCCCTCGGGAGTGCAACGTGAAATGATGTCCACGCACAGTTCACCTGCTGACATCTGCCGCACTCCCACCCCCCTCTTGTTCTGGCTGGCATGCTTGTGCTGTCCCCGATCTCTATCGGGGGTCACTAGGACGCCGAGCAGCCCCGGATCCCTCCCCAGAGAGAGGACAGCAGTCCTCCGTATGCTCAGTCCTCTCCCTCCCCTGCCGATCCCAGGTGCTCCAGGCTCATTCCCGAACCAAGGTCGCTGGTGAGGTGTGGTGTCCAGCACCTCAACCCTCAGTGCCAGTGGGCCAGTCACAGTGATGTTCTTGACCAGGGGTTTTGGCAAGGGGATTGCTTGAAAGGGGATCCAAACAAAGTTGTTTTTTTACTGCTTGATATTGTGCCCAAAATCGATCTAAACTGCAAACATTTTTAAAACTAACATCAAAATTAGAATTCCCCAGGCTTATGACAGCGAAAATTTCATACAAAAAAAATTTCATGGGAACCTTTTAATAACACTCTCACTGCATGAAGTCTATCAAGGGTGGATTCTAAACCTCCTTTATAAAGTAGCCAGACAGCATTATGTCTGGGGGCTGGTTCACCTTTATTAGAAAACAGATCAGAAAGTTTAAACATGGGGTCAAGTCTACCCTGTGGATTTTGTTGTAGTGCATCAGAGGGACCTAACCTTATTGGTTCTTCCTCAAGTTGATCACTAACTGGGAGAGTGTTGTCGGGGGGGGGGCCCATTTAGTTCAGGTACAGAAACAACAGTCATTTGTGCCACATTACTATCCTGTAAGGATAAATCAGTATTAGAAACATGAATAACAGAAATGTCAGGAATATTACCCCATGGTATGTTGGAGCTCAGGTCCAGTCCAGTGTTGGTGGCCGCAGTACTCTGGACAGCATCAGACATTCATTGAAATGAAGGTTCCAGAGAATCCAGAATCCAGTTTCCAGAAGGTCCCTGAATCCAGCCTGCATACTCCAAGGCATGGACAGGGGACCAGGTCCCTTCCCCAACCACAGAGTTCCATGGGGCAGTTTGTTGTGCTGCAGACAAAGATGAATCTTAACATTTTTACTCCAGCCAGGGTGAGACTTCTTGTTCGGGAAGAAGAAAACCTTCTCAATAGTTTGTTCAGTGGCAGGCCAAGAAGCAAAGGCTGGCACAGCGTTCCGCAAATCACGGGCGTATCTGCCTGGACCTAAGTGCTGTTTTTTCAGATCCTGTAGAGCCGTATTAGAAACCGGGCAAGGTGACTTTTGCCACACAGAAAGCAAGCCGTTTTCACTGCCAGCTGCAACAATCTTTCCACCCGGTGGGTCAGTACTGTCAGCAGCAAGAGGTCCATCAGCAAGCTTTGAAGTTAGGGCATTCTTTGATAGGCCTTTCAGATGAACTGACAGCAAGTTGTGTACTGAGCATTTCAAATTCTGCCTCAAGTTTTCTTTCAGTTTTTCAGCTTGCAGTTTTTGTAGCCTAGTTAAATGCAATTCTTGAGTCACAACTTGTTTAGCAGTTTCTGAAGAGTTTTGTGCAGTCACTTTACTGTGTTTAGTAGAGATGGTTTCATCCCGGATGTCTTCTGAAGAGAAGAAACCGTCAGTAGCAGTATCATCATCTGAGAAGTTTGCAGCAACCATTGCTAGGTCGACGGCCTCTTGGGTAGAGAGATCAGAGGAGGAGGCCTTCTCTCCTGTCTCTTTGACATCCATCCTGTCCACAGGTTCTCCCAAAGTGTCCATTTCCAACTCGCTCACAGGAAGCAAGGCCCCCTGCAGGCAGAGTAGGGGAATTTTTAATTAAGTAAGGACTTCAAACTATACAATACACACAAAAATAATCGAAAATAATAACAAATAAGAAACTTTTTCCAGAAATAACAACATTCAATATACAATCTTCATTAAAAAAATGACATCATTATAATGGTTTAGTCCAGTGTTCACAGTTAACCCAAAACATCTTCACTTTTTCTTTTCTAAATTTTACACAATCTGAGCACCAAACTTTCTATATTCCTAAGAATCTTTATATGACTCATATGCTTCTGTTGAGTTGTCCAGACGCATCTGGATTGCTATAAATAATATCTTATCTGTCTGGGTTTGTTTGACTGGTGTTGGGCATGTCCTTGATGGCCTAAGTGGGGGGGGGGATTTGCTGGACTCTAGGTGGATCCGCTTAGGGGTCGGGCCGAATCAAGCTAATTTGGACTTCTACCTGGATCCGATTTTCTTGAGAAACCGGGCCGTTTTTTTGAAGATCCTCCTATACCTCATTAAGTGGAACTGGATGTGAGCCTGTTCATTGACTGCCGCAAGTATTTGAACTGGCTGTTTCTGAATATTTTATTCAACTTGTGCAACTCTATGAATAACTTAGGAGACAGTGAGAGGGCCTCCTTTTTGGTTATTATTTACAAATGAAATTCTGAATATGTGGCAGTGAGAGGGCTACATTGTTTGGAGAAATATTTTGATAAGGGGTGGTGAGAGCTCTCCCTTATCACTGCATATTTTTTTGGGGGAGTGGTGGCACGCTCCCTTGAACAATGATAAAGATTTAACACTGCATATAGTGGACTGTGCTATCACATTGATATCAAACCGTGGTCACTCTGTATTATATGACTGGTGTTAATGTTTTATTGTTTTTATTGTTGTTTGTCTAAGTAGAAATTTGTGGGGTTTTGTTGATATGGAGTTTGGTATCTTTAGGGTTGTGGTTAGTGGGCGGTATTTGTTTGTTAAAGTATGGGTATTATTATGTTTAAGTTGCCTCCCAATCTGTGAGAGAGACTGGTAGGGGGTATTATTATTTTTGTATTATTTTGTTTTTTGGTTAATTATTATTCATGATTCTGAGTATTAGGCTCCTGGGTATGTGCAGATAGACTTGTGGTTTAAGAGTGCGCAGGGAAGGTCCAAAGATGGTCAGGCAGTATTCCCCCACCAGGCTCAAGGAATTGCACCCCTTTGACTGCCCCTTTTTATCAACAGAGACTTATAAACATTTCCAATCCCTCAGGATTGCTAGGAGGCTTAGGAAGGGGGCAGAACTGGGCCTGGTGGGGAAATGGAAAGGGGGGAAGTATTGGGGTGGTAGGGACCAGGTGACGCCCTGGGGCAAAATGGTACTAGGACAGGGGTAATCCCTGTCTTGGTCCCATACCCAAGGGCCCAGAAATTGTTGCTGGTCAGGAGTCGAGGTCTTCCCCAGCATCTCATCCAGCCCAGGCAGTGTTATGTAATGTTAGGTCCATCAAAAACAAGACAGCCATTATTGCTGATCTTGTTGAAACAGTGGACCTGGCATGCATCACTGAGACCTGGCTGGATGAAAATGCAGGTCCAGAATTATTGGCTTCTGCAATTCCAGCTGGGTTCTCTGTGATTCACCACCCGAGGATGGATCATAGGGGTGGGGGTCTAGCCATCTTTTTTAAGACCGAACTGGGCCTTGTGGATGCTCCAGTGGGGACCACCAGATCCTTTGAGTGTGTCATGGGTGAGGGTGTAGGCTGTAGGATACACCTCATTTACCATCCACCAGATGATGAGGTGTATTCCTGCAGGAGATTGTGGATTTCGTCATCAACATGGTGTTGGAGTCTCCTAGATGGATAATTCTAGGAGACTTCAGTGCCTGGGTCAACGACGAACTCTTGCAGTTTGGTCAAAATCTTCTCCAGCTAATGACAATGCTAGGCCTTACACAGGTAGTTACCTCCTCTACCCATATAGGAGGTCACTCAATGGATCTGCTGTTCCTCCTGGGGTTGAAAATCACTGACTTAGAGGTGGAACCAGTCAGTTGGTCTGACCATCACACTATAGGGTTCAGCTTTGGGGCCCCCCAAAATGGACCTACTGCTTCGGAGATGGTCCAGCATCGCCCTTTAAGGGGAGTTACCCCAGATGGTCTATCGGCAGTGCTGGACCTATCAGGATTGCCGGGTGAAAGCACAAGTCCAGGGGACCTTGTACTAGCCTATAATAAGGCAGTGGGAGATGCCTTGGACTTGATTGCTCCTGTTCATATTCGATCACTCACTCTTCATCCAAGGTCCCCTTGATATGATGGGTCCTTGAAGGAGCTGAGGCGGGTTGGTCGAAGGCTGGAGATAGTATGGTGGAAGTCCAGCCTGGATGCCGACAGGCTTAGATTCATGGAACATTATAAGGGCTATCAATCAGAAATCACCTGTAAAAAGACAGAGTTCCTGTCCAGGGAGATTTCTGCTGCACAGAACCGAACGGCTCAGCTGTTGACAGATTGTGCAATCCAATCTGTCTCCAGTCTGGAAGAGCTTTTTCACAAATTAAGTGTAATGAGCTAGCTCGGTTTTTCACAGATAAGGTTGCCAGCATCAGGTCCAGAATGGGCCCGGCCCTCTCTGTGAGGGGTTGCAGAGGTTGATGGGAGGTGATGAGCACCCAGTCTGTCTGGACGGATTTCAGCCAACTGGAATTCATGGACTTTGTGAACATTGTCCGGACTTTGCACCCAACCTGTTGTAGTTTGGATCCAGGCCCTACCTCCCTTTTAATGGGTTGTGTATATGTTTTCTGCCTGATCCTTGGAGAGGGGAATCTTTCCAGACCCCCTAAAGGAGGCGGTCATTCGACCACTCTTTAAAAAATCCTCCTTGGATCCCGTCGATCCAGCTAACTACCAACCTGTCTCTAACCTTCCCTTTGTGGGGAAGGTTATTGAAAAAGTGGTTGCACTGCAACTGCTCAATCACTTGGTAACTCACAATGTCTATGAAACTCTCCAGTCTGGTTTCAGGAAGAGGCATAGCATGGAGACCACCCTTGTTCGGGTATTAAATGATCTACTAATGGTGAGAGATTGAAAGGCTCGTACCATCTTTGTCCTTCTCGCTCTCTCAGCAGCCTTTGACACTGTGGACCATGTGGTGTTTTTGGAGACCCTGCAGTTCCTTTGTGGACTGTCGGGTACAGTCCTCGAATGGTTTTGATCTTTCCTTGTTGGCAGGTCTCAGAGGGTGGTCACTGGAATTCATTCCTCTGACACCCTCCCCCTGTCCTGCAGGGTGCCACAGGGCTCAATATTGACACCCATGTTGTTTACAGTGTATATGTTGCCATTGGGAGATATCATTAGGTGATACGGTTTGAGTTTTCACTGCTATGCAGATGACACTGAGCTGTATATGTCCTTTATGCCTGAACAGGTCGATGCGATCTCTATGTTAAATAGTTGCCTCTCCGAGATCAAAGACTGGATGAGTTTGAGTTGGCTGAGACTGAATCCGGATAAGACTGAGATATTGGTTGTGGATCCAGGTCACCCAGGGGCGGGTTTTGGGGCTGGACAAATGTCGGGCCTATGGTTTGATGGTGTCCAGCTCATTACCTCAGATTGGGTGCGTAACCTGGGTGTTATTCTTGATGACGGCTTGACCTTGAAGTCTCAGGTGTCAGCTGTGGTCAAATCCTCATTTTACCATCTGAGGAATATCACCTGGGTGAAACACCTGACTCCACCCGGTGACCTTCCAACATTGGTCCATGCCTTCATTACCACCCGTCTTGACTGCTGCAATGCCCTCTACCTAGGGCTGTCTGGGTTTGATATCCACCACTTGCAGCTAGTGCAGAATGCTGCAGCCAGGCTGCTGACTGGTACCTGCAGGACCAGTCATATTACGCCTGTGCTGCGCGAACTGCACTGGCTGCCAGTTCAGTGGCATATTACCTACAAGGTGGGCTTGCTTACCTTTAAAGCCCTACATGAACAGGGACCCGACTACCTGAAAGATCTCCTGACTCCCTACTCCCCCAGTTGCCCTCTCCGATCTGCCGATCAGGGATTGCTAGAGATTCCCAGGGTTCGTCTTAAAACATCTGGTGCATGTGCTTTTTCATTTGCAGCACCAACCCTGTGGAATTCTCTACTTCGTCGGTTAAGAGAATGCCTGACCATCAGCAATTTTAAATCTATGCTGAAGACATATTTACTTTCTTTGGCCTTCCCTGATTGATTATTAAATGTATTGATTTTAAATAATTTATTAGATCATCTAATTTATATTGTAATTTATATTATGTACAGCGCCTTGATTATGAAAGACACTATATAAATAAAGTTTTGCTTGCTTGCTTATTACAGCAAACACAATATATAAAGTATCAGCATTATACTTTCCCCATCCTCCAAAAAATACCCCATACATCAACTGTGGATAGGTTAGACTTGAAAAAAGAGGTTTCTGCCAGGTATCTTCTATATAAGGCCAAAATGATTTTACATACGCACATTCCAGAAACAAATGAACCTGGGTTTCCATTACTTGAATACATGTTTGCCTTAAACAATATTTCTCTTGCACCTGTTTGTGCTTATTATTACTTCTTACGTTTAATTTTCCATATAAGCCCATCCATACAGTATCCCGGACAAAGTCTAGTAATCTTTTAAGGCTAAGTTTGTTTATATTGTACCTAATCTTATGTTGTAGACATTCTGGAAATTAAATTATTTCTTTTCTTTCTTTCACAATAATCTGCATATATATGCTCTTCCTTTCTAATGTTTGTATGTGTCCTGCTGTAATTCCCCATTTAACCATGTTTTTAATCTGTTCCATACCATACCCTGGTATGGAAGGTATCCTCTGTAACCCATTGGTTTTGGATTTGTCCTATGCATCCCAACAAGGTCTCAGCAAACCTAATACACTTTCCTTCCATAACTTGAACCCAGGCTTTAATGCATTACCATAACTATGTGAATAATGAATACTACAAAAAAAGCTATGGGGTTTACCATGCCTGAACCCCTCTCCTGTATTGTCCTATATGTAATATCTCTTTTTATGGGGTTCAAACGGCTTCCCCATAATGTTTGAAAAAATATGCTATAGAAAGCCACAAACATATTTTGAGGGGGAGGATAAACATAACTAACATAAAGAAAGACAGGTATCAACAGAGTCTTAATAAGTAGTACTCTTTTCTTTTTTGATAATTGTTGCCCTTTCCAACTTCCTTCTAGCCTATTTGTTTGTACCATACATTTATCCCAATTCTGTGTTCCTAAATTATCACCTCCAAAGTCTACACCCAGTATAGAAATTGTGCCCCTGGTTATTGGTATGCTTCCCATCAGTTCTCCATCTGGAATTGGGGTATTTACTACTATCACTCCTGAACTTTTTTCACAATTTATTTTAGAACCGGATTGTGCAGAGAAGGCAGTGCAAGCATCTAATAAGGCTTTCACCTCCATGGTTGGGGCCAAACATAGCACCACATCATCTGCATAAGCAAGTGTTTTTATTGAGTCTAATCTTGGATCAACAGCTATTCCATGAATTAACTGAGTCTGTTCAACTTTCCTTAATAAAATGTCTGTACTGAAGGTATACAGGAGAGGGCTGAGTGGACACCCTTGTCTGACTCCCCTTTGTATTCTCACTTCCTTTCCAAGCCACCCATTTATATTTGGTATACACTTAGCATTATTATACATTAACTGTAGCCAAATAATAAATTTGTCTGGAAATCCAAAAGCTTACAAAGTCTGAAATAAAAAGTCATGAGCTATTCTATCGAAAGCTTTCTCCTGGTCCTACCCTAAAATATAACCTTGTATCTCATCTGTAGAAGCTTTATAGAATATGTTCCTTACCATAATAAGGTTATCATTCTGTTGCCTTTTTGGTAATGCACAAGTTTGTTGTGGACTAATTAAATATTCTGCAACATGTACCATTCTATTTAAAAAGATTTTGCTAAGTATTTTGAAGACTGTATTTAGCAAACTTAAAGGTCTCCAGTTCTTAAGATCCTCCTTAGCACCTTTTTTATCTAAAAAATTTAAGTATGCCATATTCATGATGTGGGAAAGACCATTATCTTGTAACATGCTGTTATAGACTATTTCTAAAGCTGGTGACAATTCCTCTATAAAGATTTTATATAATTCTGCCCCAATCCCATCTGTTCCTGGGACTGTATCATTTTTTAGACCACTAATAGCTTGCCTAACTTCTGTTACAGGTATAGGGGAGGTTAACATAGTTTTATCCTCTGTCAGTACCTGTGGTAGTTGTAATTTCTGTAGGTCTCCCTGTGTTATTTCTGGAGCAGTACCTACCAGTGATGTTAAAAACTTATCCACTTCATGTAAAATACCTTCTGGTGAGGAAATAGAATCTAGTTTGCCATTCTGCTTTCCATGCAGCCCTAAAACTTTCCTCTGCTAATAGAGAACAGTTAAATCTCTAAGAATTTTTTTTACATCTTGGGGCTAACGCCCAATGCAAAGTAACCATTAGAGATCTGTGATCTGAAAATTCCCTAGCCTGTAATTTAAGATCTGAAAGATTAAAAAATGCAGAAACAAATACAAAATCAATCCGTGTAGAAAGAGGGCTTTTAAAAAATGTATTGCCACCAGTAGACTGTATTTGCCTATATTTGTCTTTTAAATTTGCTGTAGCTAAAATTTCCTTTAATGCTGCAGTATCACTAAATGTTTTGTCTGTTTTACTGCCCCTATCTGCTCTATCTGTGCAGCAGTTGAAATCCCGTGCCCAAGTAACTAATCTTAATGTATGTAGATAGGGTTGAACTAGCCTGAACAGAGAAGTTTTAAATGCTTTTGTTTGAGGAGCATATATGCTTATGATCCTAAACCTTTCTGTATGTACTGTTATATCTAACAAAAGAGCCCTACCTGGTACAGTATCCAGTAATCTTGTTACTGACATGTTTGGGTTAGTAAACAAAATGCCTCCCTGTCACATAATTCCACCCCTATGGACCAAAAGGATGGTCCTTTATGCCATAGTCTGCTAGCTTGATATACTTCAAACTGAGTTTTTAATCTAGTGTCCTGTAAGCATATAATGTCACTCCTATCACTATGTAAAGCCCCTAATATCGCTAGCATTTTTTTATGACTCTTAATACTATTTACATTGGTAGTAGATATTGTAAGAGAGCTCATCTAAGGAAGTGAACAGGAGGAGAAATGGAGCTCGGGTTTAAAACAATGGTTTCTATCAAGGTGTTTTCCCCATTCTTATACGTCTGATCCTTCGTAACTTGTTATTTTCTTGCCCCCCTCCCTCCACATCTGAAGTCACCTCAGAGGTAGTGGAAGTTTTAGAAGAGTTATCTGAATCTGCCCCTTCTGATTCTTCCTCCTGCCTATCCAAAAGCAAAGGGGCATACTTATTGCCTGATTCCCATGCTCCCTTATTACTTTCTTTCTTCTCAGTTTTGTCTTTACCTCCCCGTTCCTTTTTTTTTTTTTTGCAGTGATTTTTTTTAAAAGGTGGATTTTGGTTCAGTGGGGGAGGAGGGGACATCTCAATTTCTGTATTGGGAATATTTCCAAAATAAGTCTCAGTCACATTTGAAATTTCTAGTCAATCAATACTGCTTAGTGCTGAAAGCAAGATGTTGTGGTCCACAGTGTCAAAGGCCTTACTAAGGTCGAGAAAAAGGGCAAACACATGTTTTTTAGAATCCAGGGCAGTTTGCCAGTCTGTGGTAACCTTTGCAAGGGCAGATACAGTGCTATGCTTTTCTCTGAAGCCAGATTGTGCAGGGTTTAGTAGATTGTGTGAATCTAGGTAATCTCTAATTTGAGCATTAACAATTTTTTCAAGTAATTTTGACAGGACAGGAAGAATAGATATGGGGTGGTAATTATTTAGATCGCTCGGATCCCCCACTTGAATAGTGGTAGAATGTGGGCAGTTTTCCATGTCGATGGAAATTCTCCAAATTTCAGCAAGGTGTTGAATAAGTGGGTAATAGGGGCGGTCAAGTAGGAATGGCCAAGCTTTAGGAAATACAGATCAATATTTTCTGCACCTGCACTCTTTTTGGTGTCCAGAGATAGTAATAAGTCCTCAACTTGTTTGAATGTAACTGTATGGATGCTAAAAGTGGTGGAGTTGGGTAGTCTAGTGTTAGAACAAACATTAGGGTCGGCAGCAGGGTCACCTGGTAGGATGATTTTGCTGATAGGTGAGGAATCAAACACGAGCCCTGCTGTGGCAAAATGTTCATTAAATTGCTCAAGAACGTCAACTCTGGTTGTGTAGGTGTAACCAGCGGATATAATTTTGGATGGCAGGGACATGTTACCTTGGTAACCTTCGACCACTCTGAGAATATTCCAGAATTTGGCTGAGTTGTTTTTGTTGGCTTCTAGTTCTGTTAGGAAATATCTGGCTTTTTCAATTCTAATTAGTTTAGCGCAGGCATTTCTAGAGGTGCGGAATGCTAACCAATCTGTCTCCAGTTGAGTTTTTCCTCGCTCTTTTCCACCAGTAGTCCCTGTCCTTGAGCGCTTTGTTCAAGATGGGAGAGAACCAACCAGGGCACTCTTTGTTCAGTTAATGCAACCATAGGAGCAGAATCTGGTTCATTCCTTGCTATTGTGGTGTTATTCAGATTTCCTACTCTCTAGGCCTGAGCTTGCTGTGCTTTGTTTATTAAACCCTCATGAGAGGGACAGTCATCACGACTGTGAGATGCCCATGGGCATTTACCATATCCATGGCCCGTCTGCTCACAAAGGTTGCATTTGAATAAATTCAAACAGTTCAGAGCAGAGTGTCCATAATCCAGGCAGTGATTACAGCTCTGTGTATCACAAGCCATGCTTAAATGTGCCCCCAACCCACACCCAAAACACGACTTGGGCTGGCCAATATAAAACAACATTACTCTGTCTTTACCCAAATAAAACATGCTAGGCAGGTGGACTGGGCCATTGTTAGTAGTATAGAATTTGACTTTAATCTTCCACCCACCATTCCAAATTTGTTTGTTGTCTAAGATTGGTTGTGGTCTCTCTAGAATTTTGCACCTTTGTCTAAGCCAAAATATAATATCCTCAACGTTAACCCCTTTGTTACGAAACATGACTGTAATATACTTTATGGCAGGTTTTGTGAGTAGAATAGCCATAAAAGGGATCAGAACCAGGGAATTTTTTAACGTCTGATATTGGTTCCAGAACCTATCAAGACTAGTAACAGTTTTAAAACTGATGTCGTATTTCCCATTACCTATATGAATTAGCTCAAAAATCTCAGCAGAAAAATAGAACCTTTTAATAATTTTTTTGCAATGTATAACCTATCTGAAGGGTTCTCTAAACACCCCTTAAAAATCAAACAAACTGCATTTTTTCTTAGGGCAGGCTCTCCCTTATTTTGATACAAATCTGCAAGCCTAAACATTGGGTTAAACCATGCCCTTCTATCAGAATTCTGCAATACAGCATCAGAGGGACCCATTCTGTGATCAGAGTCATTTAGAACACCAACAGAGTTATTTGTTGTTGTATCAGTTCGATCTTCATTAGCGCTATCGTTGGGACCCATAACTATAGGGTTATTGTTCAAAATCCGTGCTGTTTCTCCCTGTGTTGTATCATTACCTGCAGCACTCCTTGGATGGGTTTGTTTGAATTGTGCAGGGTATCATAAAACATCTAAATCAGGTGGGTCAGGGACCCATTTTTCTTGATTTGTTTGTGTCCAACCTGCACCTTCCAGGGCCTTGGCAGGTGACCAGTCCTGTTCTATTGTAAAATCTTCAGAATTTGCTTCTATAGTGACAGCTAAAGGTTCGGCAGGCTGCTTTGCAATATTGTTTTGTTTCTGAGTAACTTTCCTGGATTTCTCTGTACCTTTCTGCAAAGATTTCTGTAAAGATGCTACTTTCATCAGATGAGAAACACCGAGTCGTTTAGTGGAATTATTTGCAGGCTTGCTTGGCTCATTTAACTCAGGAGAACTCCGCGGCTCTAGGCACACAACATTTAGTTGTTAGAGCTGCCAGCTGCATTCTGAGAGTCTATTGTGTCTTCTATCAGCTGTTTCTCAGCTGTCTGAAGATCTGCCACGTCACTGTTCTGCTATTTCGGTGAGTAATTAACATTTGCTGTCTGTGCCACAGACCTTATCTCTGACAGTTCTTTTTGTATTACTTCTTTTTGTTTTGTCACCATTAATTCAGCTTCAGACAGTCTCTTTAACTCTCTCTCTCTGTCTCTCTCATTCTTTCTCTGTAATATCAACAGCTTTAACATTTTTGACAGCTTGTACCTGCAATTCCCTTTCAGCTTATTTTTCTATCTTAGACCAATTCATCTCAGAATCTCCAGAGGCATCCAATATCTCCCTTTCATTGTCTTCCAGTTTCAGCAAATTCAGCCTCTAAAGAAGAAAAGACAGAGGAGGAGGAGGTCATCTCCTTTGCCACATCAGCACTTCCTCCTCCTCCTCTTCTGTCTGGCTGCAAACTGGTTCCCCCCATCCCTGCTCACAGGAAGAAGGGCCCCTTGGTGCAAGAGTAGGGGAAATTTTTATTGACAAAGAAACTACAAACCAAAATCACATTGACAAAAATAAATACAAAAGACTCATGTAACAGGAAAATCAGAATCAGTCACCCATGGTAAGCATTTCCATAAAGCAAACAATGATCCAGATGACAAACTTCTTAGTTCAGAAAAATAAACATCTTTTAAATCCTGTTCAATACTTTGGACCACCAGTAGGTGGGACATATCTTTTTGCTGCAAGGTGAAAAGACAGCGAGCAGTCCATAAATGCCATTTAATGATAGTAAACAATAAGTTTAGAGTGTCAATATTCCATTTTTCCAGGTCGCTGGAAACCTACCATACAATAACATCTCATAAGTAACAGAAGTAAATAAAGGTTCCTTCCATCTGTTTGCTAAAAATAACCAAAAACCAGTGATATAGGAACAAAGAAAAAACAGGTGTTGTATTGTTTCATCCTGATTTACACATAAAGGTCTGGAACACAATCTTTCATTCAGCTGTTTATGTTTATGATTTGCCTTAATATTGATCCGTTCATGACAACTAAGCCAATGTAGATCCCACATCTTCTGGGGGGATGCGAGGATTCCTTAACAGTGTGTATAAAGCAGGTAAGGAAGTAGGGGGACATTTGGGAAAAATTACAAGGTCTGCACAAGTGGTATCTATCAAAAAATTATAAATGGCTTTCCTATTTTAAGTCATAATCAAATGGCTAGTAATCTTCCATTGTTTTAAATGGCAAAAGGTATCGCGAAGATAAGAAGGGGTAGACGATACATGTTTAACCTGTTTCAAAGTGTTAAGGTCCCAAAGATGAAACCAGGGTTGACAGGATTGAAAAAAATAAAATTCCCATCCTACATCATAATTAACTAAAAGTGGTTTAAGATTAGTCACAAAAAATAAACTATTATAAAAAAAATAATGGGTGTATCATATTAAGACCACCTTCCTTGAAAGGTAAGCAGGTAATGGAACGCTTAATGGGATTCAGGCGGCTGCCCCATAAGGCCTGAAAAAATATACTCAGAAGTTTGGTTTCCAAAACACGGGGAGGGGGAAAAACATAAGCCAAAAACAAAAAATTGGGAGCAAGCGACACTTTATCAAGTAAACCCTCTTTTTTTTATTGAGTTTCCAGGTGTTCCAAAGAGAAACTTTGGCTCATGCTTAGGTCCAGTTTGGGGAGTCCAGTTGAGAATGTCTAAAGGACCTGAGCCAAATAGAATGGCCAAAATCTTAATAGGGGTGTCACAAAGTGCAATACTGGAAACTATTACATCATTCGACTGCTGAGATCCAAGCTGTCGACCGACACATTTCTCCAAGTCCAGGGATGCTCCTGAAACAAGACCAAAGGACTTACAGAGATGGAGAGATGCGTTTGCCGAAGGAACATCAGCTACTATTAAACTCATGTCATCAGCATAGGCTAAAACAGAAAGTGGTAAGGAACAAATAGGCCTAACATTGTGTGCTGTATTAATGGTGCAAAGTAAGGGATCCAAAAAAAAGATATACAAAAGGAGACTGAGTGGACACCCTTGTCTAACACCTCTCTTTAAAGGTATCAAAGGACCCTTTCAGCCATTAACAAGAGGGATAGAAGTGGCCGTAGAATATAATAAGCATAACCAGGAGAGAGAAGTCACAGGAACCCTATAATGTCTCAAAACCTGCCATAAAAAGTCATGACTCACCGAATCAAATGCCTGTCTTTGATCCAATGAATACAGGAGGCCTGTTAACCTATTTGAATTGCCATGTTCCACCAATTCCCATAATAAAAGGACATGATTATGTATACTTCTGCCTGGAACATTACTAGATTGAGCTTCCGAAATAACAAGAGGGACCAGCTTTGCTAGACGGAGAGCAATAATTTTAGTTAAAATTTTAAAGTCCGTATTCAATAGGCTAAGAGGCCTCCAATTAGTCAGTAATTTTGTGTCTCCTTTCTTATGGATATAGAAGGTACTACCCATATTTAATTCTAATGGTAAAGTATCAGCTTTTAAAAGGAAGTTTTTAAAGGAATTCTGGAGGTCAGGGGTAAGGGGCAACAGACTTCCTGGAAAACATAAACTGAACTTACAAACTTAAATGGGCAGACTGGGTGGGCCATAGGCCCTTATCTGCCGACACTGTCTATGTATCTATGTATCTATGTAAGTTATAAACTGCGGCCAATTCCATGCTCAACTCAATAGTAAGCAATTTATAAAGCTCATTCAGAAGGCCATCCAAGCCTGGAGATACTCCAGATCGCAGAGTTGTGATGATCTCAACTACTTCGCGTGCCTGAATATCACAAGCAAGCATATAAGATTCTGATTGTTGCACATCAGGAACAGAAATGGGACTAAGGAAGGTCAATATATCATGTAGACATATAGGGAATGGACTGAATAAGTTTTGAGTATACTCGGCCACATAATTTTGGATAAACCTAGAATCAGTAATTGTATGACCAGCTTCAGTCACAACAGTATCAATGGTTCTCCCCATAATCTGTTTAGAAAAATGTGCAAACGGGCAGATCACATCATAGGCATCTTTTACACTAAAATGTTGACGTTGTTGCATTGAAGCTTATTTTTTGGAGTGATATTCCATTAAAGATTTTTTCAGGGTACTAATTTGTGAAGAAAAATCCTGGCCAGTGGTATATGAAAGGGTAAGGAGTTTTTTCAGCTGATGTCGTGTCCTATGGTATGTGAAATAACAATCTTCATGATGGGTTTTGCGAAAGGATTTCAGTAATTTTGTCAGATCCTTCTTTGTATCTAACCACCACCACCAAGGATCATCGTAAAGAAAAAACACAGATTTTCTGTTTTGAAAAAAAGATTTAAGAAGTGTTAACAACAGAGAATTCTCCAGTAAGGAAACATTAAATTTCGAAGTGCCAGGACCAAAAGTTGCAACATTCTTAGGACCAAGAAAAATGGTAAGCAAATCATGATCTGAAAATTCAGCCACCTGTACTTCAGCAGCGGAAGTTTGTAAAAGGAGGACACAAAAAAAATCTATCCGGGTAGCTAAAGAGCCTTTATGAAAGGTAGGGGTACGTTTCTGGGTGAGAGAAAGATAAACATCCTTCAGTTTTGCAGAAAATAAAAGATTTTTGAGAAAAGTGGTATCACAAAATAATTTTGTGGTTTTTGAGAATGAAGACCTGTCCTTAGTGGACAACCCACAATTGAAATCACCACCAAAAATGACGTGCATAGAGGTGTAAAGATAGGGTCGAACCACTTTCAAGAGTTCAGTCCTAAGTGCCTTGGTTTGTAGGGCATAAATATTGATAATCCGAAAAGGGATAGAAAGGAATCTAAAGTCTATCAATAATACTCTGCCAGGGCATAAATCTAGAATCTTAATAATAGAGACATTAGGAAGATGAAACAAAATACCCACCCCAGAACATGTCTCCTGTCCAAATGATCAATAGGAGGGGCCTAAATGCCAGGATTTTTGGGCCCTAGAAATTTCAGGCAAAGAATGGAATCTAACATCTTGTAGAAGTATGAGACCGGCAGTAAGGCAAGACAAAATGAAAAACTGAATCCCTCTTATGTTGTTTTTTTATACTGTTAACATTAACAGTATGTATTGCAAAAGAAGTAGACATATGCATAGCAATCACCTCTGTCTACCCTTCCTCAGGGTACATTCTTTATGTTTTGTCTTGGCCTTGGCTTTCCTTTTTTGGGACCCCACATTGTTGATAGGGACTTCAGTATCTGTAGTAAGTTCAGGGTGAGAGGACTGGACAGAAGAAGAGTCAGAGTCTGTGTTTTCAGAAGTATGTCGCATCAATTCATATTTATTCATCAAAGGGAGAGTCTCTACCCTCTGAGCCTTAGAGGAAGGTGAACCAAACTTTCTTGAACCCCTTGTAATTCTAGAAGGTGTAGTAAAAGGTCAGAAGGGAAGGTTCCATTGTTTCTAATGGTGCCGGGGGGGGTCCCATAGAAGAGCCACCTGAAGTAGAACAGCTAGGAAGAACTGGGGAAGAAGGAGGGTGGGGAGGTAGAGAAAATGTAACAGGTTGTGGGACAGGCTCCGTCAAATCTTCCCCAGCAGCTACTACAGTGGCAGTGGAAACAACACTATGTGATTCAGCTAAAGTAGTAGGAGGGGGAGGGGGGCAACTGTAGAAGTAAAAGAAGAGGGACCCTTAATGTTAGAGCGTTGGGCCACTGTAATAATAAGCCGTTGCTCCTCTCCATCAGCTAAGAAAGGAGGTATGGGCAGCCCAGGAACATTGCTGAAAAGTATGTCCCAGGTCTTCACATAAAACACAGAGAGGTTCTTCAGTACACTGTGAGCCTGCATGACCAAGACCACCACAAACAGTACATTTAATAGTGTCACAAATGCTGCTGAGATGAGAGGTGGAACCGCACTTATAACAGGCTTTAGGTTGTCCAGAATAGAACAAAACTCCCCTATCCCTGCCTAACAGAAAACTATTGGGTAGGTGTTGAATACCAGTATCAGTAGTCCAGAGCATAACCCTAACCTTCCACCCTCCGGTCACAAATTTTCTGAATCTAAAATAGCTTTAGGGTCAGAGAGCACTGTACATCTTTGTTTCAGCCAAACTGTAATATCATTCAAACTAACACCTTCATTTCTAAGCAGAATAGTGACAGTCTTTTGTGCAGGTTTCGTTAAAGGAATTGCACTGAAAGGTGACCATAAAGGGGTATTTTTCAACAGATGAAATTGGGACCAAAATTTCTCTAAACCTTTTAAGGTTTTAAAACTTATATCAAAATGGGACTCATTAGAAACATGTATCAATGCATGGATATCATAAGCAGCAAATTTCATGGAGTCTTTAAGCAAAGTGCGCCCAACAAAAACCCATCAGGCATGTCAGGTAAACCCCCCAAATACTGTAATCTGACAGCATTGTGTCTCTTAGTCTGTTGGGTGGGAACAGAAAAACAAGATGCATACGTTTCAGTATATGTAGAAGCAAGAGAAGTCGGTCATTCAGTCCGTTGAGGTGGTAGACCAGGGCCCTGGGGTGGTAAACTTTGTTGAAGAGGGTTGGAGTCTGAAAACGGAGCTGCAGGAGAAGAGGAAACCGGTAAATTGAGAATTGGATTCTGTGTTAAGCGCAAAGCAGGCGTAAGCGTAAAGTCCAACTGGTCTTGCACAGGAGAAATAGCTGGGGCATCTGCGGGGGTGATCCGAATGGGGAAAGGACCGGAGCACCAGGTACCGACAACTGGATCCCTCTCCCACCCTGCCACAACAAGAGCAGAGTCAACTGACCAGTCTCCCTGAGGAACAACCTCTGCAGGGGGAAAGTCAGACGCAGTGGTTCGTGGAAGAAGATCGGGGGAATCAGCAAGGTTTTCAGAAGAAGTTTCAGCAGCAGGAGCAGAAGAAATAGTCGAACAGACCACATTGGAATGTGGAAATGTCAAGGCTGTCTTTCGGACATCTGACGCAGCAGTCTACAACAGTGAGTCAGAATCAGTAGGCAGCTGCAAAGCTGAGTTCTTAAGTGCTAAAAGCTCCTGTTTCTTTGTAAGATAGCATGTTTCCTCAAGTAATAGCAAAGCGTCCACATCTGTAGGTCGTAAACATTCAGTATTATGTAGAGACTCTTTAGCAGGTGCTAGCTGTTGCAGTATAGGAACAGACTGGGAAGAAACAATTGTTTGCTTACTTTGATCCATCGAGGTTTCTGAGGAAGGAAATGAACTGGGAGAAGCATGCAACTTAGATCCATTAGAAGAAGCTTGAGGAAGAATCGATGAGGTCTCTGGCAATCCAGAGACAGGGGAGGAGACCAACTCCCCTGCCTCCAACACCTCCATGTCCTCCACAGCATGTCCAGAGGCAGCCATCTTGGTCCCACCGGAAAATGGGACCCCCCTGCTCACAGGAAGCAGAGTAGGGGAATTTCCCTGGTGTCTTGGCCAAATTTCCCCCATTCACTAAAAGCACCACTAACAGCTTAATCTGGTACAGTGTCAGTTGTTTATCATCTGTGTCTCCCCCCCTCCCCCGGGATGAGGCTGAAAATAGGCAAATTTGTCTAGTCCTTCTTTCTCAGTCAACAAAAACTAAATAAATAAATAAATTAGTGTCTTCCTCTCAGTTAGACCCTTTACACTCTGTGGATCTTAAAATGGTTTAAGTGCCCTAAAATGTTTTAAATCCCCCTAGCAGTGTTTGTATCTAGACTACAATCTCCTTAAAACATTTTAACAAAAGCTCTTTGGAGGGGGAAGAAGTTGCACTCATGGCCAAAGTCTGAAACAATAACACTCTCAAATTCCAAAATAATGTATGACATCCATAATTATTTAGTAAAAGTGAGTCCCCATCACATAGCATGTGCAAACCATGGCACGTAGTGCAAGTCTATAGGTGCAAAACTGCAAAATACTCAATTCCAAAAACAGCGATATTAACAAGCATAACCAAATGTCCAGTTGGCTAAAATGTCTTTTCATGGGTATCCTTAGGTTAGTTCAACATTTAAACATGCAGACCATCATACCAAACAGTTGCAAGAATAACATTTTAGGCCCTTCAAAACTGCAATATGCAGTTCAACAGAGAACAGATCCCACTCATAGGCATCAAAAGAGAGCTGATTTTAAAAGTCAAGTTTCCATTTTGATGAGTTCATGTGCTGCAGTTTTATAAGTACCAGTGAATAGTTGTAGTGTTTAAATGGAAAGTTAATGTTTATACCAGTACCTATGCAGCAATATATACTGTAAATCAAACATAAATTATATGCAATATGCAGTCAAACGGGAAATGGAACCCTCTGATAGGCACCAAAATAGAGCTGATTTTACAAGTCAGAAGGTTCTGTTTTGAACAGCTCATGTGCTGTAGTTATATACAGTAAGTGCTAGTGGATGGCTGTAGTCTTTAAACGAGAATATCCTGTTTATGCTAGTTCACATGTAATCGTATATAAGTCAGACATTCATTTCATGCATATAATACATGTCTATTTCTTTGACTGGCAAATGCCTATACTGTAAACCTCTTGACAGAGTTACCAAATATATACCAATGAGAAATGAATGTTAGAAATGGGTGGCAGCTAAGGAAAGCTGCTTGTTGTGTCTCAGAAGAAAATCAACCAAACTCCACAAATTAAAACAGCGGTTCTTCAGTCATTTATTCACAAATCACTCTTAAGCTTTCACCACATCTTAGGACACCTGTTTCATGTCAGGACACCCACATCTTAAGACTTTCATGTTTCACCCTCAATTCATCAGGGGGATATGGTCCACTGTGTAATCAAGGATTGCTTCACATTTCTTTCTTCTTCCCATACACATTCATTCCACTATATAAATCCAATCATTCTACTGAATTGCTTATCAAGAGCCACAAAATGTTCCCAGTAGATTTCTCTAGAGCCAATCCAGAGGAAGTTAACAGGCCCATGCTAAGCAACACTTCTACTAACACTATTAGCCCCAAGACAAAACTGAATGAAACTGATTCATAAGAATTAGTGCTGACTGGGAACATGCTGTGACCTTTGATGAGTGATACAATAATATGATTGGATTTATATATATAAATTGGAATGAACTTGTGTGGAAACATGAAAGAAATGTGAAGCAGTTCTAGAACACAGAGTGGACCATATCTCCCTGATGAAGCCCTTAATGGGGGTGAAACGGTTGGTGTCCTAAGATGTGGTCAAACCTCAAGAGAGATTCTTGAATCAAAAACTGAAGAACTGAGACACTGACTTTCTGGCCTAGATCAGCCCCCAAACTAAGAAGACAGATAGACATTTATTATCACAAGAGGGTACCCAGGGGACTCCCCTCTTTCTTGTGTGGCAGGCTGCTTGTTATGTCAAACTGCCCCCTTGTCAGACAAGCCCCCTGAAATGCCAGCACATGACTACAGCAAGTATTAGGCAGAGCCTTGCAGCCTGCATGGCAGTGTGTTTGGATTCACTCGAGTTACACTTGGTTTGTTTCTTTTCTATGGACCCTGCTTGACCTGATTTTGAGTACGATGTCTGCTATGTAAGCGTGTCTGCTATCTAAGCTTGCCTTTTTTTGTCAACCAGTGGGTGTGAGAACCAGCAAGATGACTCCATCTGGAGCAGAGCCACTAAGTAATGGAGCAAAACTTGTGCATTGTGAAGACAGAGCTGTTTTACACAGCTATGCAGTTTGGCATAACAAGCAGCCTGCCTTAGCAGCAACCCATTTCCAAGCAGTGCTTTTCAAGAGCTCCCCTCCCCTCTTTGACTGTGAACATAAGTATGTGATTTGCACAATATTGTTATGGATGTCCCAAACAACCCCATTTATTTTTGACCCCATGCACTTCATATGTTGCTCCATATGACTATAAAACATTGGTTTATCATTGGTGTAGATTTGGTTACACCATTAAGATGTTTGCACTAAAGACATTTGCCATTCAAAGAAATAGACCTGTATTAGATGCACAGAACTAATGTCTGACTTATATATAGCTGCACATGAACTAGCATAAGCAGGAAATTCTCATTTAAAGACTACAGCCATCCACTAGCACTTACAAAACTGTAGCACATGACCTGTTCAAAATGGAAATGTTTGACTTTTAAAATCAGTTCTCTTTTGATGACTATGAGTGTAATCCATTCCCTGTTTGACTGCATGTTGCAACTTTGAAATGCCTAAAATTTCATTATTGCAATTGTTTGGTATGATGGGCTGCACAGTTAAATGTTGAATTAACCTAAGGAGACAGTGGAGAACCAAGCTGATTTCATGAAGGGACATTTTAGCCAAATAGACATGTATTTATAAAATCAGGTGCTTGTTAACATTGCTGCTTCTCAGAACCGATAGTTTTGCACTTTTGCATCTATAGATTTGCACTGCATGCCACTGTTTGCACATGCTGTGTGATTGGGACTCACTTTTATTAAATATTTATAGATGTGGTACATTATTTTGTAATCTGAAAATGTCACTGTTTCAGACTTTGGCCTTGAGTGTGACTTCATCCCCCTCCCCCGAAAGAATGGCTAACTTAACTAGTTCCTGCACAGAGAACTCTGTGGCACCAGTTCAATATTTTGGAAAATAGAGTATGGGATTAGTAGTACTTATATAACTGTAGTTTACTTTGTGGCTTTTCTCTAGTCCCACCCTTGGTAGGTAAACTGGGTAGTGAGCAGGAAATAGAAAGTCCAGCACCAAGGGTGAGTAGAGTGCCAGAGAAGGAGGAGGCAGGGGTGGATGGTGAGCATTACGCAATGCGCTAAACGGGGAACTGCTGTAGGAGGCTGGCCTTTATAGGGATGTGGGAGGAGCTATTCCCCCACATTGAACCTCGAGCTTTAGCCCTCCCATTCAATGTTTTGGTGAACAGAGTATGGGGTTAGTAGTGTCTCTGTAACTGTTGTTTACTTTGTGTTTTTTCTCTATTCCTACCCTTGCTAGGTAAGCTGGGTAGTGAGTAGGGAATAGAAAGCCTAAAAAGATTACCAATGGAATGCCTAAAGATTACCTCCTCCAACTCATGGAGAGTATGGCCAGTAGCACGCAGGGGAGGAAAACCCCCCAGGTGAAGGAAACCTCTGAGAACCAATGGCTACTGACCTGCCCATCCTCTGGGCAAACTAAGAGGAGATGAACCTAGGTTCTAGCAACCATATTCTAACTTCTGAGCAAGGTGAACTGATTGTAGAGATGACATTCCATCTTCAGAGCCTGTTGGATGATGCATTCAGGAAGATCGATTCTGAGGTTGAAGAGACGGGTCCAGTCTGAAGGAATGTCTGGGTTCTGAATATAGATTAAGTCCATCTGAAAAAGGGGTGCATGTGGTCCAGGATTCCAATGTGATATTGTGTGATATTCGATTGGATATAAGTCAATGTGAGCATGAAAAGCAGGAAGTAATTAAATGAGCTGCCAGACTCCGAACTGTGGGAAATATAGTGGGTCATGAAATCCTTAAAGTAATCTGTCAGACTTTGTAGAAGGTATGGGCAAGATAACGTTTTTAGTTCCTTTGTAGAGTGGTAATTGGTCCTGATAGTTGCGTTGTTCTTGGAAGAGCTTAATCTCGATACTGATAAAAAAATGCAGGAATTGAAAAAGGCTAAACAGTGGAGTAGTAGAGGTCTAACATTCAGATTAGGGTCCCAAGGCTTGGAGTTCAGCAATGTGTGATATTTCACTATGAAGGTATCAGGAGCTGATCAAGTATTTGGAAAGAAGCTGTAGGTACACAGTAGTAGGGGGTACTGTGCAAGCTTTCAGACCATTGAAGAAAGGGTAATATATGTTGTAGAGATAGTAACCGGATATCACTGAGAATAATTAGAAGTTCAGTACAACGAGTTCGAGGGTTGAACAGTTATTATTACTATAATGAGACTTGCATAGGCTCATATTCAGGAAGGACTGCTAGTGCAAGATGGTGGATATGGGTATTGCTGTGGCTTTATCACCCTTGTCAGGATCTTAAGTGGCCATGGCATCTTTGTCTTGCTGGTGGATCCAATGTCTGAATCCTCTGGGGAACCCGAGAATGGGTCTTGTATGAGTATATAAACTGATATGGCAAAGGGAAGTTGAGAGCTAGTGTAGAATGCAATGGATGCCTAGCTTGGTTGGTCAGGTGCGGGGCTGTTGTGGGGCCTAACTTGGATAGAGAGGCAACCAGGTCAGTTGTGGATGTGCAGATTGAGGAATCAGTGTAAGCCTGCACTCAGTGGTGTTATTCGCTGGAGGGAGTATAGGAGGTAGATCCTAATGGATGAGCTAGAAAGACCACTGGATAGGTAGCTGACATGTATTAGAGTAATATGATTAAGAGATGTAAATAACTTTATGAATTATGGTGATGTCCAGGGGCCAGAGGCTTGGACAGAGTAACTTTAGCAAGGTAGCTAGGCACCAGACATCCAACAATACATATTCTGGGATAGTAGCTGGAGAAGGTCTTAAGAACGTCCCATGGCTTATTCAGAGAATACGAATTGAATAACATAGTCAGAGGTAGTGCTTTTAGGAAAAGACTATGAGGAAAAGGTATAATGGATGATGCCAGTACTGCTATGAGGTATCCCGCAGTTCCCGTTATCCTTAACAGTGATGGTTATTATGGAGTTGGTACTTCTTGGAAAGAATGAGGAATACATTTCCAGGTAAGAAGACAGGAGTGAGGGAGACTGCACTAAATCTTGGATGTTATGAAGACATTGGTAGGTAGTGATGTCCATATTGTTTGAAGTAATCAAAAATATAAGGAAGCATCCTACTGTGTTGGTTGGGAGATGAGATATTGTATAGTCCAGACAAACGGGATTCAAGAACTGGGTCCTGAGAAGGCTATTGGGAAGTACTGATGATTTCATAGAGACATAAGAGTCTACAGGGCAAGCTGTTCAAGTGATGTTGCTAGAAGTTTTCCTCAGGTGAGGTGAATAGGTACTCCGTAGAACATTGGAAGGGAGCTGTTATGGTGGCCAGGGTAGGAGTATGAGACAGATGAACGGGTAGGAGTAGTTGGTCAGGCAGGGAAGATGGATGTCAATAATTGTAGGAATGCCCAAAAGAGACACAGCAAATGAGCAGGAGCCCCAAGCTGCCAGGGCAGTGAGCAGGAAGGCAGCAGTCCAAGGATGGAGGGAGAAGTCCAAGCAGAAGACCACAGACTGAAGGATGGAGCTGGAGAGGAAGACGGCAGAGGGCAGGCAGTACTGACAGTAGCAGGTGCAGGCAGGGTACAGAACTGGGAGCAAGCGCCACTGCATACCAGAATGAGATGCAGAAAAACTGCATCAGGCCTCAGGTGATGGATCCATGTACGACCAAAAAGCAAATCCAGGTGCGAGGTGCTGCGAAGTTAAAGCATGATGTTCCCACCTCCGAAGGAATTGGCAGATTTTAATAGGTGATAGCAAGGTACAGCAGTGATAGGGACTGGGTTCCCACCTCTTAAGGAGATGGTGAACTGGAATTGCTGATAGGGAATCGTACAGGAATCGCTGGAGGAAGACCTCTGGATGGGACAAGGGCAGCCAAAGGGAAAAACTGGAGAAGGCCTCAGGCACACATCCATGAAGATGAGCAAATGGCACATGTCCAGCAGGCAGCGAGGGAGAATGCAGGCATACATGTCTGTGAGGAAGGCTATGAGAAAACAGATTTTTCTGGAGTAGCAAATGAAGGAGAAGATGGCAACAGGGAGCTGAAGATCTGGAGCTTGGAGGAGGTTGAGCTGTAAAGCAAACCACAACAATGATGTCTAGGAGCACAGGAGGTGGTAGAAGACAAGCAGCAAGGAAGTCCGGGAGTCAGATGAACCTAGTGGATGTGGAGATTGAACAAGCTGATGTGATTCCAGTCCAGAATGGGAGAAGGTCAAGGCAGGGACAAGTACATCAAATCTATGGAAGAATATGCCATAGTCGGGTGAGGTAGGCTATGGAGGCTATGGAAGGCAAATGGAGTATAGTGGTTCCAGTCCCGAAGGGAATGTGGCAACTGGATATTAGGTATAGAATGTGGGCAGGCAAAACAGTAGATTGCAGACACAGGTCTCCATCCCCAGTGGTCAGGGCCAGCTGACCTTCATTCAATGCCACACTGGGTAGAGATAGGGATGGAGACTGCAGGCAAAAGGCTGGGTATAGAACGAGCTGAGACTGAGGTGGAGGAAACATGCTCCCATCCCTGGTAAACGTCACGAGCCTATCTTCACTCAATACCTCAGGAGGCAGAGTTAGGGACAGAGGATGTTGGGGGTACTGGTGGTAGCAGTAGATAATGGTACAGAATCCAGCAGGGTGAAATGGTAAGTGAATTGAAATGGACTCCCATCCCCGGTAGACAGGGCAAGCCTACCTACGCTCAATGCCTCAAAAGGCAGAGTTAGGGACGGAGACCGTAAGACTGCTGTTATGGACTGAGCAAGGAACGGGCAGGCGAATGTTGTGAAGTAAAATGTAAGCAAACAGACCGGAGCAGGCTGAAGGAAATATAAGGAGAACGAGCATAAGAGGAATATAAAATGGACAAAGCAAGGAATCAACATAGAACAGACAATGCCAAACAAAATGGGAGAGAAATGGGAAGAAGCACTATCTGAGAAGGACTGAGGGAACCATGACTTGGGATGTGAAGGGGAAGCATGAGGGTTCAGTAGCCATATCAGCAAAGTGGGGGAGGCATATGAGTATAAGTGCTGGAAGGGTGGGAAGTAGTGTGATTATAAAGGGGAAAATTCTTAAACAATATGCTAAGCAGGCTACATGACTGCAGAGACCAGGAGTGGTGCAAAGGGGTGTAAAGCATGAGTAGCTTTGGTGACAGACAAATCCACTGGGGAAGGTTGTGTGGAAGAGCGGACAGAGTGTAGTGATTTTAGGAATCAAGTACCACATGAGGGGAGATGGGGAGCTGGGCTGGATGTAATATAAGGGATTGGTGATGGAGATGGAGCCAGCACTAAGAAGCCCAAAAGAAAACACAGGCAAGCAAGAGACAAGGGCAGGAATGGTGTGTGTGTGTGTGTGTGTGGGGGCAGGAAGTCAGACAATGGGATATGTTTGTAGCATTGTAGGTCGTACAAATTGAGCTGGATTGAAAATCACTCTGGTACAGAAAGGTACACAGCAGCACCCAGTCAGGGCACAGTGCATGCAGAGCATGGACAAATTCACCCGCCAAAGGAGGGGATGGGAAACAAAAAGGAGGACTTCGTGTAATTATAGTTGCATATGATCGTGTGTCTGGTGAGAGGGGCACAGAAAAGCTGGGAAACAGGAAAGACACACTAAGCTAAGGCCCACGTCCAAACGGGAGCCACATGAACACACCCAGTGGAGCCCATCTGAAATGCAGCATGGCAAGGTCAGTTTGATCGAGTTTCCTAGATGTAGAGCCACCTGGACTGAATGCCAGCTCATACATGGAACACCGTACTGGTGCAACAATGCCACTAAGCCAGCTGGGGTCCAGCAACAGAAGCAGTCTAATGTAATGGGCAGAGACACCACTCCATCACAGGTAGTAAAGAACTCAGGACATCTCAAGGAGGCAGGTCAGCCGAGTGGGCAAAGCACAGGGCAGTATGAATGGAAATCCAGAAGCAATGGGAGGGAGTGGAATGAGGGAGACAGGGAGGGAAGGGAAGCTCACCAGGAAGGACCAACAGGAAGTGGTGGTGGCCTTGAGTGGAGCAGGGCCAGAATGAGCAAATGCTCAAAGAAGGAACGGTCGAACTAGAAAGGCAAACAAGGTACGGGGAAGAGCGGTGGAAATGGCAGATGAACGGGGAACAGGACATGACAGGGGAGGAGGGAGTGGGGCTTAACAGTTAAAGGAATGATGAACAGGAGAAAACAAGGTGCTGAAAGGGGAATACAGGAGACAAAACACAGCAAGGGCAGGGAAGGAACAGGGGCAAGGGGGCCCCAGTGGGGTGAGGGGGAGCAACAAACAAGGAAGAAGGGGAACAAAGGAAAGAAAGGAGTGGGATGGAACAACAACAAGCAGGGAGTAGGACAGAAGGAATATAAGGAGGCTCAGCCACACGAGCCACGCAGGGTCCGAGCACTTGAAAGGGGGTAAGCTATGTAACGCGCTAAGTGAGGAACTGCGGTGGGAGGCTGGCCTTTATAGGGATGTGGGAGGAGCTATTCCCCCACATTGAAGCTCGGGCTTTAGCCCTCCCATTATTTTACAGTGGACTCCTTTAAGTGATTTTGTACACATGGGAGCTGAAGCTGCCAAGTCTCCCTCTTTCACGTTTTAACAAAAATATTTTTAAACCTTGCTAGGTACCTAGCCTTAAAACCATTTTTAGAAATGTTTTATAGCTAGCATGGGGTTGCTCATATGCCTGGACAGGAGTAGAAAAGATTTAAGCAGTAATGGTTTAACCAGAACAGTTGAAGCTGAGTGTGGACAGTCAAGTACAACTCAATTGTTGGAATTAACAGGAAATGGTTACAGGGAGACCAAGTTGAACATTAGTAGTGTGGACACACTAGACCGTTATTAAGAATTGGTCCTGCATAGCATGGATGCACTGAAATGGTTCAAGTAAAGTGGTTTTAAACATGGTCTTCAAACACGGTTCTGTAGTGTAGACATGGCCGTAAAGACTAGTGTGTAAATTGACTTCAGTGATTCTATAATCCCTTTTTGCTAGGTCCATACTTGCTTAAAGGTAGGTAAGAGAATCAGACCCTTCCACTATTTATGGAACTGTTTCTAGCTCAGAAGCTTCATCCTTTAGTGGATAATATTAAAAAAATGTGTTTATGAGTTGTCTAATATAGCTACACAAGTTAAATTATGTGGCAGTCTTAATCAGTGTTAAGCAGCTGTCAAACTTGTCTCGATGGTTCAGGAATGCCACAGTACTTGATATCTATCCCTAAGGTTCCTAAATTAGGTTGACCTTTAATTGCAAACATTTTTTTTCTCTTTCACTTAATTATTGCTACCAGGCTGGCCCGGTGGCGCTGAAGGTTGAGGCACTGGACACCTTACCTCGTGCCACACCGGCAACTCAGATTCGGGAATGACCTCAGGTCATTGGAGAGTCAGCATGGGGGGGGCAGGATTGAGCAGCCGAAAGGCAGCTCTCCTCTCCTGGGGTGGTCGTTGTCCCCCTTGTAGTTCCACTTCCACCGGGTGGAGGTCTGATGAGTAGCATAGGCGGGAGTGGGTGGCACTGTAGCGGGAGAAGTCGTGCGAGTGCCTCCACACATGAGCTCATGCCCGGGGCACTGGGATGGGGAGAAAACGGGGGGAAAAAAGCCAATAAAAATCTATATAGAAAAAAAAATGATTGCCACCAGACAGTAGCAGTAGTAGCAGTATTTCTTATGCACTGCACCCTTCTAGGGTTCAGCACACCAACTATGCACATATTTACAGAAACATAAAAACATAAAAAGGTGACAGCAGAAGGAGACTAGTGGTCCATCAAGTTTGCCCGTGAGTTCCTGGGGCCATTGGAGATCCTGGGACCTAACTCATGCAAGTACCAATTCGAGCATACTCTTTATCCCAACCCCGTTTGAAAGCTGTCACGGTCTTAGCTCCTACCATGTCCGCGGGCAGCTTATTCCATGGCTGCTCTATCCTTTCTGAGAAAAAGTGTTTCCTGAGTTCCCTCTTGAGGTTCCCACCCCTCAGCTTCCATTCATGCCCACTTGTATTTGAGATGAAAGCACTGCTGGACAGTTCAGTGTAGGGCACAGCATTAATTCCCCTCAGGAACTTGAAAGCTTTTGTCATATCCCCACTCTTCCCTCCTTGTCTCCAGTGAGTAATAATAATAATATCTTTATTTTTGGGCACCTTTCAAATGCCAAGGCACCATACAAGTTAAAATCAACAAAACAAATCTGGATAAACAATCATAAAATCACACATCATAAAGTCACATTAATCAATTAATTATTCACCATATACCTGGTACCACAGAAAGGTCTTTAGGGCCAGCTTAAAACCCTCCACCATTGTGCACTCCCATAACTGACAAGGTAGAGAATTCCAGAGTGTGGGAGCCATGAACATAAATTATCTGGCCCCCAAAGATTTCAGACGTACCTTAGGGATCTCTAGCAACCTCTAGCCGGTTGAGCGGAGCGATTGCCCAGGGCAATAAGGGACCAGGAGCTCTTTCAGGTAGCCCGGGCCCAGTCCGTGTAGGGCTTTGAAAGTCAGCTAGCCAACTTTAAAGGTGATCCACCACTGTACTGGCAGCCAGTGCAGTTTGCACGGCACCAGTGTAATATGACAGGACCGAGATGATCCCGTCAGAAGCCGAGCCGCCGCATTCTGCACCAGCTGCAAGCGGTGGATTTCCACCCCAGAAAGCTCTAGGTATAGGGAGTTGCAGTAATGTAAGCATGAGGACACAAAGGCATGGACCAGAATAGGAAGGTCGCTGGATGGAACCAGATGTTTAACCCTGGAGATATTCCTTAGATGATAAAAGGAAGATTTGATGAAAGCCGACACCTGCGAATGCATGGTCAACTCTTCGTCAAAAATTACCCCCAGCTTTCGCACCTGTTCAGAGGTTGGGAGAAAGACACCCCCGAGAACAAGTCCAGAGGGTGACCCACCCCCTGAGCCCACTGTCCAGCGACCAGGGTCCACAACCAACACCTCAGTCTTATCGGAGTTCGACTTCAGCCAGCTTGAATCCATCCACTCCTGGATTTCTTTGAGACAGCTATTAAAGACCGAGAGAGCTCTATCCTGGTCGGGTGCAAAAGAAAGGTAGAGCTGGGTATCATAAGCATAGCAATGAAACCTCAGCCCATACCTTCTTACAATGTCTCCGATGGGCAGCATGTACACCGCAAACAACATGGGTGACAGAACGAACCCTGAGGGACCCCACAAGACAGAGAAACTGGGTCTGATGAAAACACCCCAGACATCACTCTCTGAGTTCTTCCAATGAGGAATGATGTAAACCACCTGAAGACTGTTCCCACCAGTCCACAGATGCACCTCAGATGGCTAAGTAATACCCCATGGTCCACGGTGTCAAACGCTGATGAGAGATCCAGAAGAACCAGGATGGAGTGACTCTTCTGATATCTAGCTATCATGAGATCATTGAGCACCCAAACCAGTGCTGTCTCTGTACTATGTCTCTTTCAAAAACCGGACTGGAGGGGCTCATAGATGTCATGGATGGTCAAATGGTCATCCAATTGTGCTGCCACTACTTTCTCAATCACCTTTCCTAAAAAGGGGAGGTTAGAGACTGGCCTGTAGTTGGCGTGGCAGTTTGGGTCCAAAGTAGCTTTCTTCAAGAGCGGTATCACTACCGCCTCTTTCAGAGAGCTAGGAAGCTCTCCAGATTCCAGGGCACACCAAACTATCTGCGCTAGTACCGGACCGATAACATCAGTACAACTCAAAATCAGGGAAGTTGGTCCAGGGTCCAAACTACAGCATGTAAGGCACATACCCTGGATGATCCGCATGACATCCATGAAGTCCGGGCAGCTGAAGGCACTCCAGGAAAACAGAGGAGCAATGACCTCATGCTGATCTAAAGCAACACCCATAGAGTGCACTGGTTGGAGCACTGCCCTGATGTCAGCCACCTTAGCAGCAAAAAATCGAGCAAGATCATCGCACTCTGTTTGCAAAACGCTTTCCGAACTTGAAGACAGGCTGGGTTGCACAGTCTGTCAAGAGTTCAGAACAGCTGACCTGGTCAATTCTGAGCTATCGCCATCTCCCTGGACAGGAACCCTGCCTTCTTACGGGTGATTGTGGATTGATAGACTTTATAATGGTCCATCATTCTAAGGTGGTCGGCATTAAAGGCAGATTTCCGCTAGTGACGTTCCAGCCTTTGTCCTAGTCGCCACATCTCCCTCAGAACCTCGTCAAACCATGGGAATCGAGGGTGAAGGAGAGATGATGAACTCGGACTGGAGCAATAGCGTCCAGAGCCATCGAGACAGCCGTATCATATGCCATCACAAGGGTCTCTGGATCATTGCTTGCCACAGAGAGGGATGATAGGTCAGGCACCACAGATAGGCTATGAGAACTTATGTCTCGGAAAGGGCAGTACCTGACCATCTCCACAGAGGAAGACCTACCAAGGGGGTGTTAAAACTAAACCCCACGGTGTAACGATTGGATCACGCAGCTGGTTCCTCCCCAAAGTCAGAGGCTTTGATCCCTAGGAGGAAAACTAAGTCAAGAGAGTGTCCGTGTTTATGAGTAGCAGTGGTAACCACCTGTGTAAGGTCCACAGACGTCATCAGCTGGAGGAAGTGCTGTCCAAATTGCGAGAGTTCATCGTCGATCCAGGCATTGAAGTTGCCCAGAACCATCAGTCTGGGTGACTCAAACGCCATGTCGATGTCGAAGTCTGCCACTTCCTGAAGGAATCGCTTCTCATCACTGGGTGGACGGTAGATGAGGGTGATCCAACAACCTACACCTGTTACTATGGCACACTCAAATGACTCCGCTTCCTCAACTAGTACACTCGTGAGGTTCAGGTCAGTCTTAAAACAGACCGCAACCCCCCCCCCGCGATCCAATCATGGGCGGTGTACCACCGAGTACCCAGCTGGAGGTAAATCCTCCAAAATGGGGCCAGAGTTTCCATCCAGCCAGGTCTCGGCGATGCAAGCCAGGTCCATTGTTTCAACAAGATCCGCAATAATTTCAGTCTTGTTTTTAATGGACCTGGCGTTGCTTAACACTGCCCGAATTGGACAAACCTCTCGGGCCGCCCAAACCATCTGCCTACCACAATTGGTAGTGCCCTTTGGTGTGGAAACCAAGCATGAGATGCCATGCTCTGGGTTCCATTTTGCCCCAGGGTGTCTCCTGGATTTTACTACCCAAATGTGGTGGCCCCCCTCACTTACCCTCCATTATTCTCACCCCCCCTCCTCCGACTCCTACGCGCAATACCTAAGGCCCTACAGCATTGGTAGGTAGCAAATTGGAGAGAAGGAGGAAAAAAAGAGTGGGGGGCGCGAAGAGCAGAGGGTGAATAGTGCACAACTGCAGAGGCTAGCATCCCATGTATGCAAATAACCCAGCAAAATGAATAACCAAAAAAATATCCACAGACAATCCCATACAAGATAATCCTCATACAAACATCCCGATCACAAACTATCTAAATAATAAAACAATTAATAAATAATACAAACCCCCAGCCCCAACATGTAATTAAAATTAAAATTAAAAACAAACTCTAAACTTTTTAACTAATAAGTCCAACAGTGTTTTAAATAACCAGATCTCACTAAGATACATCAGTTGGAAAAAAAAAGAGAAAGTCTTCAGATCCCAAGACCCTCTCACTGCCCAGGGAACCTAAAGAGAAAAGTATGTACTCAAAAGTCAAGTCACACAGAAAGAGCCAGCAGTTCTTTATGTAAAACAAACTTTTAAATGCAGAGGAGATATGAGATAATTAATGTCTGTAGATCTCCAGGCCCTCTCACTGCTTGGAAAACATACAAAGCATAAGCACTCTCACTGCTTATAGACTCAGGAAATAATGGTCCAAGTCACCAAAAAAACTGAAAATAAACGTCTGACCGTATTTGTTGTTATGGGGAGCAGGTAACCATCCTTTGATTTTTCTCCTTCCAAATCAAAATCCACACAAGAAGCCCAAGCGAAGATCAAACCAGAAAAGGCAAGAACAGGAGACCTTTGTACTGGGGCCAGAGCCAAAAGTATTCACAGCAGCAATAAAGGAAAAAACACCGGGATCCACTCATCAGTAGACCCCCTGGAGAACCAAAGAGAACCCTGAGCCCACTGGCCAACTCCCCAGCTGATCCACAACTCAGGTGCCCCAAGCAGCAGTGAATTTCGGCCCCAGATCCCCCCAGCACAATTCAAGGAGTCCACCATACCAGCAGCAATTCTGGCTACAACTCAATGATACCCAAGCAATACCAATCAGCTTTCCAGCTCCTCCAATGGCCTCCTGAACCCTCACACAGAGTTTTTCTTCCTGAATGGTAGAATGTCCTCACACCGCTCCTGCATGAAGGAATTCAGAATAATAAAAGAACAGGGACCACTTCCACCATTAACCCATGCCCACAGCCGACCCAGACTGATCAAACAAAAAGGTGAAAAACAGCCAGGATGGGAAGGGGGAGGCAGCACTATCCAAAACAGAAATAAGTGCTACCAAAGAAAAAGCTAAAAGAAAAAGCGAAGTCCTCCCCACTACTCCCCAACTACACAGCCTGCCACACTGCAGTCAGGGAAGAACCAAGACTCCCCCACAAAAAAAAACAGACCAACCACCAGATAACGGCTGGGGGGGAGAGAGAAGGTAGCGCTGTCAGAGAAAAGTGCTTCCAAACAGCTTAAAACAAATGGAGCCCTCCTCGCAACCCTCCGACTACACAGTCTGCCACACTGCAGTCGGAGAAGGGCCGAGACTCCCAACGAAACTGATAAAAGGCCAGAAAATACAACAGGTACTCAATGAGAAACCTGCAAAAGACCCTACTCTTGTGCTAATCTATCTCACTTCTTCCACCCTAACTAGCCTACTAACCTAAAGTAAATAATAAAATAAACAAAATAAATATGAAACAAAAATAAATACTAAACAAAAACAAAATCTAACAGAACAATGTTAGTGCTAGTGCTAGTGCTAGTGCTAGTGCTGTGGCTGGCTCAAGTCAACCGCCATCTTAGGTCCTAGTACATGTTCAATACCTCATGGCGCCCTTCATATGGCAGCCCTGAAGCCCATTTATCATTTTCATCACCCTTTGTTGAATGGTTTCCAGTGTTATCCATGGACCAGCACCCCTGATTGTACTTCCACCTCACGGACAGCAACACATATGTAGGTATATGTACTAACCTTAGGGCAGAGGCACTTATCATATAAGCATAAGTATCAGGATCTGAGTTCTACTGTACTTTTCTAATGCATATTATGCTTCATTATATTTTTACATGTATTGTGCCACAGGGAGATGTTATCCATTATATTCTATTGTATAATTATAAGTTAGGCAAAAGTGCCATTTTTAGTGCTTGTGCACAACAGTAACTGCAAGTGACCTTGGAAGCATCACAGACCTCGTTGTTCACGTATCTTCTGCAAGCTAAGCAACTTTTTATGCTAGTTAGGATGGTTATTCACACCACCTGTTACTGACCAATTATACTATATGTTTTATATGTATATTCTTTTATAGTTGTTATAGTGATTATCAGGGTATAAGACCCCTTGCAGCACATAATTTCTGTGAGACTAGAGACTGCGCGTATAGGTAAGGAAGCTGGATACTCTCCCAGTGATCACACTGTTGGTTGTAAGCCTGTATTATCATTATTTGTCAGTAATAAATTACATTTATTATCTGGACACCACATGTTTGTCACCTCTTCTTTTTGTGCAGTTCCAACAAGAACCTGAGAAAGGTAATTTTATTACCCTGTTACATTTGGCGACTGTGTGCAGGTCCATTCAATTAATTTTGAATGTCAAGAAGTGTAGTGCATTTTTCGCCTGCTTGGACCTACTCGTGCTTACAGTGGTTGTTATTGTAACGGACACACTCCGTCTTGGTCTCGGGCGTGGCTCATGCACATCAGACCATCTTGCACTTCCTTTGTGAGAGCGTACTGCCTTGGCACCACCATTTGCCCAAGGGGGACCGGAAAGCCGTTGGGTGACGGCGCCATGGATTTTATCCAGTTTCCGACTGCTTATTTGTTTGTTTGTTACCCCTTGTTCATTATCCCTGAACTTTGCACTGAACTGAGAGTGGACATCTCAAACTTCCTCACATCCCATGGCAGATGGACAGATTTTGCACTGGACATTACGTCTGCAGACAATCCCCAGCAGCATGGCTTTCGTAAAGGTCATAGTACTACCACAGCACTGTTAGAATTCACTGGTTTCATACATAACACACTCGACCAAGGCCATCTGGTAGGGGCTGCCTTTATCAACCTGACGAATGCCTTTGATACTGTGAACCACTCACTGCTACTCAGGCAGTTATCGCTCACAGGGGGTGTCGAATGATGCTGTCAGCTGGTACAAAAGTTACTTAGAAGACTGTTCGCAGCAGGTCAAGATAACCAATGTCCTCTCCGAAAGGAAGCCAGTCCATTCTGGAGTGCCTCAGGTATCTATACTGGTGCCCCTTCTCTTCAGTATCTACTTGAATAACCTCCCACAAGCCTGTCATGAACAGATTCTGCTTTACGCGGATGATGCCATGATTTACTCTAGTAACCCTGACCCTAAGAGCCTCCAGGATGACCTTCAACACAGTTTCTCAGAAGTGGAAAAGTGGTTCAGCACTCAAAAACTGGTGCTAAACTATAAAAAGATCAAAGTGATGCTTTTCAACAATTCCCATAAGAAACACAAGTCCAAACCCTTTTGTTCATCACAAACTGCATTGGCAACCCACTTGAACAGATCCACTCCTTCAGATATCTAGGGGTCACTGTTGATAGCTCACTCACCTACTCACAACATATTGATAACGTAGCTCGAGCTGTCAACATAAGGATTGGCCTACTCCACAGGCACAAGCATAGCCTCACTCCCAAGGCACTAAGAATAGCAATTTTCAGCTCTGTCATTACCATCATCAATTATGGGCTGGTTGTTTATGGCTCTGCCTCTGCTACATCTCTTCACAGGATCACTGTTGTTCTCAACAAAGCATGCAGACTCCTTACTGGGGCTGCCTGCCTCACAAACACGTGTGACCTATATGCTCAGACTGGGTGACTTCAATTATTCAGCCGGATCCAATATCAAACCTGCTTACTTGCCAAGAAGGCACACCTTGGTTTGTTAATTCCCTGGGGTCCAACAGCTCCTTAGCCCTTGTCACAGTACCCAACATACTCACAGCTTGGCAACCCAGGTCTTTACTATTCCCAGATGCTGCACCACCTTAGGTCAGAGGTCCTTTGCTTACAGAGTCCCCCTCTAGCTCAATACCTTCGGTAGGGACATCTCTGCTGAGCCCAAACTCAGCCCTTTCAAACACAAACTCGACAACATCTATTAGCAAACAGTATGTGTGACTGCTGCCCTTAGCAGCCTTCTGCTTATTTTATCATTGTACTTATACCTTTCAGCACTTTTAACACTTGGCACTTCATTTCGATCCTACCCTCGAGCCTTTTCCCCTCCACCCCTCACCCCTGCTTCTTCTCTGCTCATGCATCTTCAAGTCATTCCCTTGCTCCTCCTCACCTTCCCTCTTCCACCCTCCACCCATTCTTTTATCTCATACCACCTCTTTTGCAACTTCTTCCTCTCCTTCTCCCTGCGTTTCTCCCTCTTACCTCTTTCCCACCCATATTACTGTTTTTCTCTCTCTCTTGAGTTTTTGATGAGGCCTGCTAGGTTGCCTCCTCTCCTGACTAAACACCACCTCTTCTCCTCATTCTATTAATCTGTCTTCCTGCCGGCCTGGTGGTGCAAAGGGTTGAGGCACTGGACGCTACAACTCACACCAAGCCAGCGACCCAGGTTCGGGAACGAGCTCTCACCGCCGGGAGTTGGGCAGGGAGGGTTGAGGATGAGTGCCCTTGAGGTGCTCTCCTCCCCAGGTAGAACAGGGTGGGTTGTCCCGGCATGCTGGTGACCCCCGGTGGAGGCCAGAGGCACTGCAGCAGCCAAGACAAGCACGTATCCAGGGTGGATGATGCTGGCAGGGTTGCCGTGCACCAGGGCATCGATGTGCACCATGCAGGGAGAAAGTGGGAGGGGGTAGCACACAGAACAGGGAAACAAATAGCGCCATAGGCAGGCGACGGCACCTGACCCCCATGCCCCTTCCCAGGCCAACCCCATCTGACCTTCCAGGTCCTCCGTCCCCAGCCCTACCCTATAGCCAGAGTCTGACTTGTAAGCATGCCCAAGAGGAGAGGGTCAAACCAGGGGTGCTGGCTACGGGGAAGGGGAGGAGAGAGGAGGTTCAGATGGGGGGCTTCAGGCTGAGCAGGATAAAGGACTAGGTTATCTGGAGAGGTTCCATGGTGCCATGAGGAGAAATAAATAAAAAAATTGTCTTCCTCCCTTCACTTGCCAGCACTCCCCTTCTCTCTGCACTCACCTCATTTCCTCCTTCCACCTCCCATCCTCTCATCTCTCTATCCCCATTACCTCCGTGGCAACTCTGCTCCTTCCCTCTCCACCTCCTGTGCAACTCATCTCCTTCCCCCTCTTGTTTCTCCCATCCACCACCTTACATCCCATTACTTTCTCTCCTAGATTTTGACAAGGCCTCCCAGGTTGCCCTCTCTTCTAGCCCACTCTACTGTTATATTGAGCAACATTCAGTGTTATTTTGATTGCTTTTGATGTATTAATTTGTTTTTAAAGTATATTCTTGATATCTGCTATTTACTTATCTATTGTTTACCTTGTTTTGTTTTTGTACTACTGACGTGGAACCTTTGTAAATGAGATGCTCAAAGGTGTTGTAATCCAAGACTCAATAAATAAAAATAAATAAACAATCCATTGCTGCTAATTTCAGATCACTATTTAGAGTCCAAACAAACAGCCAAGAAATACAACCATAAAGGTCTCTTGGTTGCAGCTCTACATACCGCTGTTGAGAGTCTCACAGCGAAGTGTGCCTCCCTTGAACTGCAAAATGCATCTCTTAAAAAAGAGATGGGCTTCCAGGCGTCGGAGTTACAGAAAAAGGAACAAACTAGCGGAGGAGACACAGTCACTTCGCGATGCTAATAACAGACTGATGCACTGTACTGCTCAAGACTCTGAGTGACAAATTTGCATGTTGAGAGATGATTGTGAAAGGTTGAAATGTGATAAGAAACAGCATATCTGAACGATATTTTGAGTGATACAAATGAGGGTTTGAGAGAAGAGAATGCTGATTTGAAAGAGGAGAATGCGAGAGTAAATCGTGTATTAGACAAATAGCTTAGGGAAAGTGTCGAATTGGGGCGCTGCATACAGAGTATTGCAGCGTGATGTTGAGAAGGGTCTCGAGCAGGGCACTGCAAGAGTTTGTCATAAGAAATGTAGAGCAAAGATGGTGAAGATGCACCATCAACGAGAGGTTCTTGCTGGTCATGTTACTCATTCAGGCCTAGAGACGTCTGTAGGCGGTGTCTGAAAGCATAGCCACTCAGGACAATAACGCCTGTAGACGTACTCAACTGACTTTCACTCAGGCCTAGAAACTTCTGAGGAAGTCAGCAGTTTTTACCTAACTATTAAACAAGCCGAATTGCTTAGAATTGTATGCATAGCACCGTTAGAAAGGTAATTTTGCTCTGAACAGTTTTGCTGCAGATACTTTGTGTCTCTCATGTATACTTTAGGAGTTATTCATATTTGTTTAAGGTATGGTGTGCATGGCTAACATTTGTCTCTCAAGCCTCACCTAAGCACCTTGAATAAATCTGAAAAAAAAACATAGTTGTTTGGTATTTCAGCTACTATAAAATAAAAACTAAATGGATTACAATTGATTGCATAGCACCATTAGAAAGGCTATTTTGTGCTGAATAATTTTGCCACTGATACTTTGTGTCTACTACATATACTTTAGGAGTTATTTGCATTTGTTTAAGGTATGGTGTGCATGGCTGACATTTGTCTTTTCACCTAAGCACCTTGAAAAAAATCAGAAAAAAAACAGTTGTTTGGTATTTCAGCTAGTATAAAATAAAAACTAAATTGATTACAACTGATTACATACCACATTTGAAAGGTAACGTTGTGCTGAACAATTTTGCCACTCATACTTTGTGTGTAGCACTTACGGTTCAAGAGGTAATCACATTTGTTTGTGGCACGCTGATTATGGCCTGATTTTGCTTAGAAAGGCACAGGATGCAGTGCTAAGAGTATACAGAGCACAAGTGACAGAAGTCTCAAAGAGCTCTTGTGGTGTGAATGAGTTAAGGCTATGAATGGGTTCCAGTATACGCCCATTGACATTGCATCATCCGGCGATGATGACTGACTTTGATGACGAGGCATGCCACATCACACAATGGTCCAACCCCCATAGGGCTGTCATTTTTTCCAGCCATCCCCAAGATGGCGTCTATGTGTCCACGCCCTCTACGTTGCCACGTCTTCGCAAACATGGTGGAATCAATGTACAATGCCAAGATGGCAGCCCCCATGACAAAGGTGGACAGCCTGTATTCCATGGTGTGCCTCCGCTTGCTCCCGTCTCCAGGGATGACACAGCGGAGGTCTGCAGCCTATTTCAAAAAGCTATTACCAACATCGCTGCACCAGAGAGCTGAAGGAATGCCCTCCAGGATCAAATTGACAGAATGTTTGAGGATATTGTCAACCAGGACCATGTATTCAAGGCAGTCATGGATGCGGCGGTGGAAGCTGCCCTTTGTGGCGCTATGGAACAGCTTGACTTCAACACAATACCTCATGCTTCCAACCCCTTGCAAGTTGCTCATTCTGTCCAGCAAATTGCCTAAAGTATCGGACAGATGGGCCCAACTGACAATCTCACTTGCCATTTGGAGAAGGTGCGCTCCCTTTGTGAGAAGCTTTCTCTCCAACCCAAGTACCAGGTTCAAGTCTTGAGACAGATGATCGAACCTACCCTCTGGGCCAAGCTCCCAGAGGCCGCATGCAACTGCAAGATGCTCACATACAATGATATCGCTGCAGCTCTCATTGCCACCAACTCCCCAGGTGTAATTGGAGCTCGCTTGGCCTACAAGGTTAAGCAAAGTGCAAAGGAAACCCCCACAGCCTACCACCAATGGTTATGGCTCGCCTATGAAGCTAGTAAAGCCCTTGCAAATGAGGTTGCAGACTGAGAACAGATTGAGTACAAGGATTTGTACATCTGGAACATGACTCCGGGCCTATGGGAAAAGGTAGAGGTTAATGTTTACCCAAGTACCGGCACCTTCGCGAACATCTTTACAAAGACTGTTCATGCCTACCAGGTGTACCTCTGTAATCTTGCTTCTGGTAAAACCAACAAGACTGCCGCCATCCAAACTCCAGCAGCACAGGTAGCTGCAGTGCAGTCTACCTCCAATACACCCACCCACTCACTATACCATGGAAGAGGATAACCAGAAGACAAGCACCCCTTCTGACGACAAGCAGTCACACAGTGGGGGGGGGGGAACCGGAACTATAAAAACAACAGGAACAGAGACAGAAGCAATTGGAAAAATCCAAATGCCCAATTCGATAGCCGGAACCGCAATGGCCCTAGCTATCAAAGCCTAAAAGATGAGAATGAGACCCTTTGCAAGCTGCTGGAGGAGGTCCGTGCAGAGAGAGAGGCTAAGCCTATGCATACTGTACTGTATACTGTGCCCCAGGAAATCCTTTCTTGCCCTTGGCTACCGAACAACCGAGCAGCTGAGGGAAGAATCCTTTTGTGGCATCGGCTACTGGCCAGGCCAATGCAATGACTAAGGAGGAGTCAACCGATTAGGCCGCTGTTGCGCCTGTGATGTCATGGGTACATCTGTATCCTGTGCAAGACACACAGGAGGCCCAAAAAGATGCAGCAGGCCTCAGATTTCAGGAACAGGATAATGACGATGATTCTGAAAATGCAGATTGACAACTACAGGCCTGTCTGGATTGTGAGTGACTTGCTTGTTGACGCAAACGGACGGCCTTGCGTAAAGGCCACAGTCGGGGGCTGCCACCTTACCATGCTCTTGGATACCAGAGCAGCTATGTCAGTCCTCCATGATGAGGATCCAGTCTCATCCGACTGGTCTACCAGCTGGAAGACCAGTGCCCAGGGTGTAGATGGTACCCAGCTACACATCTACTGATTTGTTTCTCTGCCTGTGGAGGTAGGCCACCTCAGAACTGATTTTGTCTTTGACCTCATGATATTATGTCATCACCCCAGCATATTGGGAATTGACTTTCTAGCACTGCACAGCTGTGTAGTGGACCTAGCCAACAGGCTACTTCTCCATATCAGAGGACAATGTCATGCTGTCACCACCCCAGACTCGCAAGTGGTGGCAGCCATCTCCCATAACAACAAGGAGTATGATGTCATGGCTTTGTTCAAAAGTCATGACCTGTTTACATAGAAACATAGAATTTGACGGCAGATAAGGACCTCTTGGCCCACCCAGTCTGCCCAACTCCCTACCTAATGGATAAGCTGCAAATCCTAGTTAACCAACAGCCTACTTCTTCCTATCCCCGCCCCCTAGAATTTCCTTATGACTGTCCCATGCATTCTTGAAATCCATCACTGTTTTTGACTCCACAACCTTCTCAGGAAGGCTGTTCCATGCATCCGCAACCCTCTCCATGAAAAAATACTTTCTCACATTACCTCTGAGCCGTCCCCCCTCAATCTTCAAATTGTGCCCCCTTGTTCTTGCATACCTCTTTTTCTGAAAGATGCTACTTTCTTGGATTTTGTTGATTCCCTTGAGGTACTTGAAAGTTTCTATCATGTCTCCCCTCTCCCTCCTTTCCTCAAAGCTATACATATTAAGCTCCTTGAGTCTCTCTTCATATGTCTTCTGGTGCAGACCCTGCACCATTTTAGTTGCCCTCCTCTGGACTGCCACCATCCTGTCTATATCTTTGCAGAGACTGAGTCTCCAGAACTGCATGCAGTACTCCAGATGGGGTCTCGCCAACTGTCTGTACAGAGGGATAACATCTTCCTATTTTCTACTGGTGATGCCTTTCCCTATGCATCCCAGTATCCCCCAGCCCTCTTAATGCCTTCTCACATTGCTTGCCCACCTTTAGGTCATCTGATATGACTATCCCCAGGTCCCTTTCTATGTTTGTTGTTGTTAGTATCTCACCCCCCATTGTGTACTCTTCCCCAGGGTTTTTATTTCCCAGGTGCATTACTTTGCACTTCTTAGTATTGAATCTAAGCTGCCATACATTTGACCATTCCTCCAGCCTTGCCAAGCCCCTTCTCATCCTTTCCACCCCACCTTGTGTATTAACTCTGTGGCAGATCTTTGTGTTGTCTGCAAAGAGACATACTTTTCCTTCCAATCCCTCTGCAATGTCACTTATAAAGACATTAAAGAGGACCGGTCCTAGTATTGAACCCTGCGGTACCCCACTAGTAACCCCTTTTTCTTCAGAGTGGATTCCATTTACTATTACCCTCTGTGTCCTATTCTCCAGCCAATTCTTTACCCAGGCTACCATCTTGGGACCCACTCCCAGGCTGGCCAGCTTGTATAGTAATCTTTTGTGTGGGACTGTGTCAAATGCCTTGCTACAGTCTAGGTAGGCCATGTCCACAGCCCCTCCGTGATCTATTACTTTGGTCACCCAGTCAAAGAAATCTATTAGATTCATCTGACATTACCTTCCCGCTGTGAATCCATGCTGCCTTGGGTCCTGTGCCCCTCTGGCCTGTAGGTACTCAATGATTCTTTCCTTCAGAAGTGATTCCATCATTTTCCCAATCACTGAGGTTAAACTAACAGGTCTGTCATTTCCTGCTTCTGCCCTGCTCCCACTTTTGTGAAGTGGAATAACATCTGTCCTCCTCCAGTCCTCGGGTACCACCCCATCCTCTGATGATTTGTTAAAGAGGGTAGTCAGTGGTGTCTCTAGTTCTACCCTTAGTTCTTTTAGAATTCTGGGATGAATCCCATCAGGCCCCATTGCTTTGTCCACCTTCAGTTTTAAGAGTTCTTTCAGAACCCTTTCTTCTGTGAATGGGCTGGTATCAACCCTCATATCTAGAGTGTTTCTATTGTTTGGTTTCGGTACTTCCCCCTCTTCATTTGTGAATACCGAGCAAAAATATTTGTTTAGTATCTCTGCCTTTTCACAGTCACCCTCTGTCCACTCCCCCCCCCTTTATTAAGCCTCACTATCCCTCCCTTGGTCTTCCTTCGCTCCCTGATGTACGTATAAAAGGGTTTATCCCCTTCTTAACTGAGTTGGCTATCTTTTCCTCAGTTTGGGCCTTTGCTGCTCTGCCTTCCCTGCTTCCTTTTGCTTTAATTGATACAATTCTCTGTCCTGCTCCTTCTGCGATTCCTTGTACTTCCTGAATGCTTTCTTTTTCTCCCTAACCTTCCCTGCCATCTCCTTTGAGAACCATGGTTTTTTACATCATTTTGTTTTGTTTATTTGCTTCACACAAAGGCTTATTGCCTCTGTGATGGCAGTTTTGATTATTCCCCATTGTTCTTCCACCCTCCTTCCTGCCCATTTGCTAGTGCATTCCTTAGGCACTCACCCATTCTGGCAAAGTCAGCCCTCCTGAAGTCCAGTACCTTTGCCTTTGTATGGCTTGACTCTACTGCTGTGTTTATCATGAACCATACTGTTCGATGGTCACTAGTTCCCAGATGGCTACCCACTTCTAAATCTGTGATCCTCTTTCCATCTCCATTTGAGAGTACCAGGTCTAAGATTGCTCCCTCTCGAGTGGGTTCCAATACCAGTTGTCTAAGGCATGCCCCCTGTAGGGCATCTAGAATGACCCCACTCTTAGAAGTGGCTGCTGCAAATGCACTCCAGTTAACATCTGGCACATTCAGAACCCCATTAGCAATATCTCCCCTTTTTCTTCCATTCTAAGGATACTTTCTAGCATTTACTTGTCCACGTCCTCCTCCTGAGATGGGGGTCTGTATACAACCCCGTGCGGTTTGTGGTGCCATTGCCTGTCTCCAAATTGACCCACAGTGCTTCCTCTCCTCCCTGTTTACCCTTTTGTTCTGTTGCTTTGATTCCTTCCCTCATGTAGAGAGCTACTCCTCCTCCTCTTTTACCCTCCCTATCCCTCCTGTAGATAGTGTATCCTGGTATGTTTATGTCCCAGTCATGGTTCTGTGTGTACCGTGTTTCTGTGACTGCCTCAATATCCAGATATTCCTCCTCCATCAAGGGAACTAATTCAGGAAGCTTGTTACCCAGACTATGGGCATTAGTACTCATTGTTCTCCATTTTTTGATGGCTTTACCTTTTGTAGCACCATCCCTGTCCTTATTGACTTCTCTTTCTTCATTCACCCCCGTCCTGCTCCCTAATGACCTTTCTACCTTGGTCTTTACCTTATTTTGTACCCTGTTTTGTAGGGGGAGGCTGGGAATTCCCTGTTGCTTATCAGTGCCTCCCCCCTTGACTAGTTTAAAAGCTTGCCAATGAAGCATTTGAACCGACCACCCAGAAGACTTCCTGGACAGATGCAGACCATCCTGCCTGTATAGGCTGGTATCCCTACAGGTGGAACCCCAGTCCCCAGTGAAGCCAAACCCCTGTGCTCTGCACCATTTTTTCAACCATCCATTGAATCACATGGTGTGAAGTACCTTCGCCTCACCCTTGCCATAGACAGGCAGCACCTCTGAGAAGGATACGATGTGTGCTACTTGCCTTAGGCCCCTCCCCAACTCCACAAACTCCTCCTGCACTGCTCTAATCTCATGTTGAGCCAAGTCATTCATCCTTAGGTGGACAATGATGTCCATCTCAGTCTCCCGTGCAGCTGTTCTCGCAATTCTGAGGATGCGCTTCCTGGCCCTCCAAGCCATGGTGCCAGGCAGGCACCTTACTTCAGTTTTCCCTTCTCTCCCCAGTTCTATCCCCCTAATGATTGAGTCCCCCACCAGGAGTTGCTTCCTTTCCCTGTGGTGTTCTCTGCCTCCTTTCTGTGGGGCTCCCTTGCAACAGTTGTCCGTAACCTCCTTAGTCTCCTCTGTGGTTGCATCCATAGGGGAACTATGCTCCATCAGAATGGTGTATGGATTGTGGAGTGGTACAACTGACTGGGTATGCCTCTGTTCCACTACCCTCACCCTCCCTGAGCCCACTGTGGTCCAACTGCTGCACTTTCTTCGCAGTCTCTGAGGTAGTGGTGTTGACTGTGGTGCTCCCTGGGTGGGGGAGGTTCCCTTACTACTGTCCAGTGTGGCCTGAAGATGGGCAACCTCCTCCCTCAGGGCAGAGAATTGCCTGCAAACAGGGCAGCATCTCAGCCTCCAGAAAGACTCCCAGAAGACTGCTGCCCCACAGCCAGTACATTGCACTACTCCCCACATGTCTGTCTACCTTCCTGTTTATCCTGTATGTTGTTTTTTTTTGTTTTGTTTTTTTCAGTGATTGTTTTGTTATATATAAATATATATAATATAATGTGTATGCTTATATTGTCAGTGCAGTGTGCTAGAAATGATATGACAGTGGTATGCACCTTGCTGTCTTGAGGAAATGATGTTAGAACCCCTGGTATAAAGGAAATGGTATCTGGGTGGGTGGGGTGAGGGGAAGGGGGGTTTGGGGCCCAAACTGTGCCCTTACAAAACAATCAGCTAAAAGCTCTGACCCACCACTATGATGAATGTTGACCTTCCTGTCAGCAAGATGACCTACACAACAATTTAACAGAGAAAATATCCTGCTAATCAAGCAGAGAAAAAAACAAACAGCTTAGTCAGACACAGGTAAACCTACCCAGCCCCAATACAGCCTTTCTGAACTTGCACCTCTGCTGCAAAAACACCTCGACGTGTTTGCCACAAATAAGCATGACTGTGGTCGGATGCACACTACCATTGAAATCACAGGACCCAGTCCTGCCTGGCAGAAGCAGTATCCATTTCCTGCTGAAGCTTTGCCCTCACTAAGAGAGACTATCCAGTCACTGCTTCAACAAGGAGTGATTAGGACCTGTGTCTCCATTGTCAATTCACCCATTTGGCCTGTGAAAAAGCCAAATGCCGCTTGGAGACTCACAACTTGATTACAGGAAAACTTAATCAAGTTACCCATAGTTACACTCCAACAGTGGTAGCAGCACCTGATGTACTCAAGCTGTTGACACTTGACAAAAAGTGGTTCACAGCTCTTGACATCTCTAATGGGTTCTGGTCACTCCCATTAGCACAGGAAAGCCAATATAAATTTGCTTCCACCTTCGATGGACACCAGTACACCTGGACCTGCCTTTCCCTCTTTCATCTCCACATGTTGGATACTTTGCAGGGGTTCTCCATACCCCAGTGTCTCCTGCAGTAAGTGGATGACCTGCTCCTAGCAACCACCATGAAAGAAGATCATTTGGCCCTTCTAGACAAACTTTTGTCTCTCCTGAAGAGAGCAGACCTCAAGTGCAACCTCTCTAAGGCACAACTGTGTGAAAAAGAGGTCATCTTCCTCGGCCTACATATTGTAGACCAAGGCAGGAGCCCAGCTGTCAAGAAGATCCATGGCCTAATGCAAGATCTGCCACTTTCTACTAGCGTGGCAACACTCAGATGCTTTTTAGGAATGGTAAACTACTCCAGGGATTTTATCCCTGACTTTGCCTTGAAGGCTGCTCTCTTGTATGAACTTCTGAAAAAGGATGTCCCATGGACATGGGGCCCCACTCATACTGAAGCTGTTACACAACTCAAGCAGGCCTTAGCCTCAGCCCCAGCAGTGATCAATCCCAACCCAAATCTCCCATTCCTCTTGGAAACTGCCAACTCTGACATGGCCATGTCTGCAGTGCTGGCAAAAAAGTACAATGGATACCACAGGTCCATTGCTTACGCATCTCAAATTCTGTCCCCAGTAGAGAGAAAATATAGTCTGTGAAAGAACACTTTTGGCAACCTTCTGGGCTGTCAAACATTTTCTGTACATCATCGGGTATGCTTCTATTGTTTTGCATACCTGCCACACTCCAACTAAGTTTTTGCTTTCAGACAAAGTAAAAGATGGCTCAGTCTCCAACACCAGACTCATCCACTGGTCTTTGCTTTTGCAGGACAGGGACATCAAAGTACTGCCTGCTAAAATGCCCTCAATTTTGGCTCATGGCCTACTTTACACAGGTACGCCCCATGACTGTGCATTCCAGCCTCCTGACTTACCTGAGCTGGGCCCATTCTTACCAGCTACACCTGATGTTTTAGAAGATACCGCCATGTACCATGTCTTTACAGATGGCTCCGCTTCCTATATAGATGGAGAACAGGTAGCCAGATTTGGTGTGCTCATACAAGATCAAGATGGTGATTTCAGACGCATTTCTAGGAAATGCACTGTTACCTCCTCACAGTATGCCGAATTGGCAGCCTTGGCCTGTGCTTTGGAGGTCATGCTCCATAGTGACAAGGATGTCATCATCTTTGCAGATTCCAATTGGGTCTGCTCTTCCCTTACTGAGTTTTTACCATTCTGGGAGAAAAATAACTTTACCTCCTCTGATGGCACACCTGTCAAATACAGGGATCTGTTTGTGTATATACACACCCTGACACAGCAGTTTACTCACAAACTGTACATCCACAAGGTAAAGGCTCACTGTAAATATGACCCTTACCATGAATTCAATGATCGAGTGGACTCGCTTGCCAAAGCAGGCTCTCGAAGGGGGGAGACATGGGCAATGACTCCCCCAATAATTGTAGCAGCTATAGTAGCTGCTAACACCAGGCAGAAACCAGTACCAGAACCCCCACTGGACCTTTCTACTGCACAGAAATCAGACCCAGAACTAAAAGCCATTAAAATTCTTGGACAAAGGAATTGAACAACCACTACCTGTTGGTAGTCCATACAAGAGGCACTCTGACAACATACACTTGTCTAGTGATCAGAAACTCATCTGGTATTGAAAAGAGGATACAGGTGGCAAACTGTGGGTTGCACCACAATCTCTGTGAACCGAATTCATCCATATGGTTCATGATACCCCCACTGGTGGACACCAGGGGGCAGACAACACCTTCCAGAGACTCAAAACTGTCGTCTGGTGGCCTGGCATGGCCAAGGATGTAGAGCACCATGTGGACAACTGCATAGTGTGTGCCCAGAACAATTCAATTTCAGTGAAAAGAAATGCCAAATTGTTGCCCCAAAGGCAAACTGGAACATGGAATGTGATACAAATTGATTTCATTGGCCCCCTTACCAACTGCAGTAAGAACAACAAGTATGCGCTTCTTGTCATTGATTTGTTCTCTAAGTGGCTAGCAGCATTTCCCACTAATAGTAACACAGCAAAAACAACTGCCAAGATCCTGGTGGATCAACTGTTCTCCAGGTGAGGCCTACTCTTAAAGGTAGACTCAGACCAGGGAACCAGTTTTACAGTTGAGCTGATGAAGCAGACACTCCAAATGCTTGGAGTAGATCAGAAATTCCATATCCCTTACCATCCTCAATCCTCAGACCAGGTAGAAAGAGCCAACAGAAGAATCAAACAGATGTTATGCAAATTCATCAGTGACAATCCCAAGGATTGGGATTCCCTTTTGCCACTACTACTGATGGCAATCAGGGGCACTCGTGCAGCAACTACTCAGTGTACACATTACGAGGTTATGACTGGTAGAGCCATGAGATTACCTGAGCACCTGTTGATTGATCTCCACACTCCTACTGCAGATCGAGTATCTGTAGACAAGTACGTTGAGAAGCTTCATGATGACATCATGAAGACACACCTGTTCCTGCCAATCAAATGGGTAAGGCTCAACAACAAGCTAAAGCTCATTTTGATAAGCATGTCAAAGTGGTTGACTGGCAAGTTGGAGACCAAGTTATGCTTCTCCAATACAGACAACCAACCCATTCATTTGCCAGCAAATGGGAAGGTCCATACCCCATTGTCAACAGACTCAGTCCTGCTGTTTATCAGGTCCGAGTTCAACAGCAAAAGAAGACCACCAAGTGGTTCCATGCTAATCAGCTCAAGTTGTACAAAGATGACTAAACTTGCTTTTCCTAAACCACTTAGCGCGGAATAGTACCCCACACTTAACAATCCTTATCTGTTTTCTTACTGGTACACCAGCAAGATGGCTATCTTTCACCTCCTCATCTTGGTGGGACTACTATTATTTCCTTTGACTGAATCTCGGAATAAACCCCTGTCAACTCACAGACAACGTGTACAACATTTGCTTAGCAAACTTGAACATTCAGCCCCAATGGGAGTTCATATTAATGTACCCAACAAAATGATTACTGTTAAAGAAGGCTCAGACGCCTGTCTTGATGCCATGGTAGTTGCTCAAGACAAATCCTCACTTCCATACAATGGAAAACTGATATTAATGGTTACACACTACCTGTAGTCTGCTCATCCAAAGGTACATTCCACGTATGGCCCAACACGGACATTCCAAAAATGGTACTCTTTCTATTCGACAGACTTCCCCTAGACATACTGGTCACTATAATCTTACTGCTCTCATTGATCCTGCTTAGTGTGACTGCCTCAATTCTGAGGAGTCACGCGCTTTCTGTCTTCACAACTATGTAGCTACTGAAGCTCTTTTTCTTTCCTTAGTCCCACCCACTGAAGAAGAACTGACTGACTGCCCTCCTCAGGAGGAAGGTCCTCCTAGAGGTTTGACCACCACTTCCATACCAGGTGCCTTAATAAATAATGTACAGTTTATACATGCCCCAGTTATATTCAGTCTTACGCATTGGAATATGGCTGAAATTGGTCTCTGCCACACGACCAATACTTCTAGATTTTATAGTATGATGCTTACAGATATTGTGGCTGCATATTAAACGTGCACTAATGATCCAGTTAGTGGCCCCCATGCCGCTGATCATGTAGGGGTTTTTCAACCCGCACCTAATGCTAAAGCTGGACCATGCACTAGGTGTGACACTGCAGATGTTACCAGTGCAACAGGCACCATTTCTGGCCTTTTTGGCTCAGGAACGTCTATTTGGAATAGAGCAGATATAGCTGCTGTCAAAGCATAAACTCTTAAATTTCAGCAAGCAGTTAAACATGATATCCTACCCCCACTGTTGCATGGTGTAGATGGTTTAAGTAAGGAAGAACACTTTACAGTGTATAACATGCAGGAAATTGCCAATGGGTTCAAAGATACCAAGTCTAAGATTAATTAACTTATTTTTCAAAATAATAAGGAGGCAAACAAGCAATATATTGGCCATGAACTTTTATGCTCTATTTATGGTTCTTATGTAATTTTCTCTGTTAACAGTCTCTTCAGGGACTTGGAAACAAGATGCATTCCAGATCTCATTCATGACAGACTCTTGGGCAGATGGTACTGTCCTCACTGCAAATCAAATGGTTGTATTACTATGTGTTTAGCAAATACTGTTAACATTTCTATGTCCACTGCTAGAAATCTTATCTGTGTCTCCCAATATCCCAACCAAGCACCTTATTATTTTACTAAGACTTGTTCCAAACATGACAACATGTTTGTCACCTTTACTGTCTCGTTACCATGATTCGATCCTGAAACCTCTGCCTTTGACAAGTTGGCTGCAATAAATTCCATCGGACACCTTGATGACAACATCTATCATGAACGAACTGGTCTTCCATCTTTATTGGTTTACCACGCTGTTCTCCAGGCATGGGTGGTGCCCCACATGAACTGTTGCACCAAGAAGGGATATTACTACTTGTGCCGCTGTGACATTTTCAATATTGTGAAACCAGTCTGTGGATACTCACCAGAACATCTTGACTAGGCCTTATCCGTGGGTGATGATTTGCCATTGAATCTTACTGATGTTGACAAGGATGATGAATCCAAGTCTCAAGCTGCATCATCAGCGCCAGATGCCGAAACAGCTGCCTCCCAAAGCTACCTGGAAGAGGAACATTGCTTTACTTCACGGCTCGCCAACCGGTCTTTTTCTTGCCCGATACGTCTACAGCAATGGAGGGTTCCATCAGTCAGAGTGACTTATAATTCCAATGAGCAGTATTGTGCGGTAACAAATTATAAATCCTTTGCTTATAGTCGAAAAACTTGTAATGTTGCATATCCTAACTTTTGTTTTACTCCACAGCAGAAAACAGTAACAAGCCATACTGTAATAACTCCTGTTCCTCTCTCTAAACCATATGCTATTGATACTGATCCACAATTCCAGTTACACCAGCCTGTCCCTGTCTTTCCTAACAGCTTAATCTGGTTCAAGGTCAGTTGGCATTCATCTGTATCCCCCTCCCCCGGGTCACGCCTGAAAATAGGCAGAATTTGTCTAGTGCATTTACCCGGTCAACAAAAACTAAATAAAATAAAAATAAGATACGGGTTCCAAAATGGAACATAGTATTCCAGGTGGGGCCTCACTATTTACCATTGCCACAGAGACAGAACAACAGCAAAGACCGTTATAGTGACAGAATCGGCTGTTCGCTGTAATGATCCACTGTTGCTCCGACACTGCTGCCTCCGTGGTGTTTGCCCCCTCCCTGAAACAACTCCAACTCGAAGTTGGTAATCAATAGTGCAGGGGTTGGGGGGGCGATGCCCCCCAACAAAAAACACTTGGTTCTCCTGAGCATTGTGCCATCGCTGTAATGCCCATCGACAAAATTCCTGTTGATGTGGCTTGGTGGAACTGGGCCTCATCAGGGATCTGTACAATGGTAGAATTACTTCCCAGTGCCTACTGTCAAATCCTCTCCCTATACACCCCAACATTTTGTTGGCTTTGTGTTGCATTGGCTGGCCTGTTTTAGGGTATCACATATGATAAATCCTAGATCCCTTTCCTCCTGTGAGGCACTGAGCTTGACGCCGTTAAGCCAATAGGCTGTTCTTGTTTTTTTTTTTTTCATTTAGATGCATCACTTTACACTTCTTGGTGTTGAACTTCAGCTGCCAGACACTAGACCATTTCTCCAGCCTTCGTAGATGTTTTTGTAGATTCCCTATTTCTTCCACCCTACCACCCAGCTTAGTGTCATCTGTGAATAGTGCAATTTTGCCCTGGATACCTACTCCCATGTCACTGATGAGCACATTAAACAGGACTGGACCCAAGACAGAGCCCTGAGGGACTCCACTCATCACCTCTCTCTTCTCTGACTTTACTCTGTTTACAACTACTCTCTGCTTCCTGCCCTCTAGTCAGTTACCTACCCACCTGATAATGCAATTTGCTATGCCCAAGTCCTCTAGCTTCTTCAGCAGGTGGTTATGTGGGACCAAATAAAAGGCCTCACTGAAGTTGAAATAGAGGAGGTCCACTTGATGGCCCTCATCTAATTCCCTAGTCACCCAATCGAAAAATCTAATTAGGTTCATTTGGCATGATCTGCCTGCCACAAAACCATACTGTTTATCATCCTGAAGGCCACTCAAATAATCCACTATGTCTTTCTTAAGCAGGGCCTCCATTTGTTTTCCTAACACAGATGTGAGGCTAACTGGTCTGTAGTTACCAGTTCCTCCCTACTTGCACCCTTATAGTGGCACCACATCAGCTCTTTTCCAGTCCCTTGGCACAACTCCCATCTGAAGTAAGCAGTTAAACAAATAAGCCAAGGGGTCCGCCAACTCACCTGCCAACTCTTTTATTATCCTTGGGTGTATTCTGTGCGGTTCAGGAGATTTGTCTTGTTTTATAGACTTAAGCATCTCCTTAACCATGCCTGTGGTCATTTTTGGCATTTCCATTTGTGGGACACCCCTCACATGCCCTGTAATGCCACTGTCAGATATTGGGCTGCTATGTTCCATAGTGAACACTGAATAGAAGTATTTGTTCAGAATGGAGGCCTTTTCTCCATCTTCTTCCACAATCCGATCCTATCCCATCTTTAAGTCTAACTGCCCCACCCCCTTTCTTCCTCTTCTCCTATAAGTGCCTGAAAAATTGTTTATTCCCCTCCTTGACTCCTTTTGCTATCTGAAGGTCCACCACTGCCTTTGCTTGCTTCACTGCCATCTTAGCCTCCGTATCCTTCTGAACATAATCTTCCCATTCACTGTTGCCCTGTTTCCTTTCAAAGTTGAGGAAAGCCTCTCGCTTGGCCCTAATGGCAGTTTTGACTTTGTTAGTGAATAAACAGGAAACATATGGGGAGAGCTAGGAAATGACAAAAGCAAACAACAAATCAAATATTGCAAAATGTGCAAAACCATAGAAAACAATAAAGTTCAAGTGAAAGAACAACAGTTTAAATGTCAGAATATAAGGAATAAAGTATGGGCACCAATACACAACGAACCTGTGTTTCCATCAAGGGGTTGAGATACCAGCGTATGGACCGCTAAAGCAAAGTTCCAGAGGTCCCCGATGGTATCTTAACCCCAAGATGGATATGCAAGGCGAGTTAAGTAAAAGCATCCATACTTTATTTTTTAATAGCATATGGTTCCCACAGATTCAAAAAAAAGTTACATTTTTCAACATCTAAGTTTTACAAGGTTTCATACTTTGTGTTCGCACTCCTGGTTGCTGTCAGGAGCTCCGTCTCCTGCGGAGTCCGTCGGTGTGGTGCCATTGCAGTCTGACCCTCCAAAGATTCACGGACTTTGTTTAAAAACAAAAATGTTAAAATTGATACAGTTTGGAAACACGGAGCTAACTACAGCAGTCCATGTCCAAACCATCTCTGTGAACCACTCAGTAAGTGGTGTTGTCATGTTTGTTTGTTTGAAGAGGTATTTTTGATCCAATAAAGTGGTGAGGAGCATAGTGCTGATGAATATTCATTATGGAATGTGAACAATAACTTTAAGAATGTGCACAACAACATTTCAGCAGCTGCAGATTTTCGTACATATTCATTCCAAACCATATACTGTTAATAAATAAGCAAACAAGCAAACAAATACAAAATATTGTGAAACAGTCTGTAAAATATTAAGCTACAAATGACTCAGGAGTGCTTGATTCAGAAAACAGAGCATAACTTTCTTCTTCAAGATTGTCACAGAGGGAGCTGGATGTATGTCATTATCATCATCATCCATTTATTGGCTATACAGCCATTACAATGTCAAAAGTTAAAATGTGAATACAGAAAAAAAAATTTTTTACAGATACATAAATTAATAATCATTCAATAAAACAATTATATAGTTTGCTAAGTTAGAACATTTGGCAAATCTCAAAGGAGATTCATTAATCTATTGCACAAATACCAAAGTGTGACAGTTCCTCTATTCCTGTTTGTGATATAAAAATATATTGCACAATATCACACTGAAATATAAATAAACAATAATGTTATCAAATCTAAAGACTAATTATCCATTGAAATGCAACTGTCTTTGTTCTATAATTTTCAAAAGGGAGACCACAAGGACCAGCACATCCAGATCCTGGAATCTCAGTAAATAAGTCAGTAATTGTGAAGGTTAATATTGTAATTTTTCTAACACTCTACCAATTAATGGTGTACAATATTTACCATATAAAGGGCATAATATTACCAAGTGCAGCAAAGAATCTTGTCCCAAACCACACTTGCACATAGAGTGGTGGTCTGTCTTCCCTTCATAAAGGGCTTTTCTCCCATTAGTTAGAAAAGACTCAAACTTAAATCTTGCTGATTGTATCCTCGTCTTGGATTATCCAATATAACCAAGTATTTTTCTAGTTTGTGTGCCCTTCTATTTTTTGCTAACCATGGGCAAACAATGGAGGTTCTTCCAGTTTCTAAATCTTTCTGAATAAAAATATATTTTATTCTATCATTTATAATTTCTTTGATGTATTCGATAGGTTGATTTAAACTATCTGGAATAATATGTAGTAGTCCCATTGATTTTATTACGTCTTCCAGGACCCGAAAACAGGAAAGGATGGATCATGTTGTCCATAATTTATTGCTTCTTCAATACAATGATAGAGAAATCTATCGGATGACATCCTAAAGGTTTTAATCCAGTAATTAATCAATCTCTGGGTGCAATAACATTCAACAAGAAGCTGACCTAACTCTGCTCTTACTAATGATGATGTAGTGCTTTTTGGAACACCCAGAAGCTGTTTGTAGAATTTATTCAATGGTGGTTCAAGTTTGTCTTGGCAGTTTAAACCCCAAATTTCAGAGCCGTATAACAGTTGACTTTGGATTTTAGCTGATGCTACCATAAGGGTTCCCTTAATTGAGCTACCTCCAAATTTATATGAAAAGGATGTTAATCCTTTGTTCTATTATTAATATTGGTAGAAAACTATCTGCCTTGTTTTTGCATCCCTTATGTGAGTTCCCCATTTTCCATTTTGGTTTATTGTTATCCCCAAGTACAAAATTCCTTCACTAAATCTAATTTTTCCTTGTTACTATAATATTTATAGGATTTCTGGTTACCCCAAAAAACAATTACTTTGTTTTTTTCATAATTAATTTGTAAATCAGCTTTTTTGAGATTCCACATAAAATGTTTCCAAACTCCTATTCATGCCCAGATGACTAAGAGAAAAAAAAAACATCATCTTCATATGCTAGATAGGTTATTGATCTTATTCCAGTTTTTGGCAAATGAAAGTCAGGGTTATATGTACATTTAAGTACAGTTGAAAAATATAAGTTAAATAGAAGTGGGGCTAATGTACAGCCGTGTTTTACACCAGTATTGGTTGAGAACAAACTGCTCAGTTCTCCTGAGTCCGAAAACCAAACACTGGTGAAATTATCTTGATGTAAGAATTTGATTATTTCTAACAATGAAGTGTCTATTCCTAATTTATTCAATCTTTCCCACATTAACACCCTATTTACTTTATCAAATGCTGCCTTAAGATCAATAAATGTGCAATGTCATTTCTGCTTTTTTAATATTTTATATTTGTGAATTAAATGGGCCAATGTATAGCATTGATCTATTATGGAGTAATTATTCCTAAAGCCTGCTTGTGCTTCATCAATTATTTTATTTAGTTCTACCCATAGCTTCAATCTGTTATTTATTATTTTGGCAAATATTTTACCTGTTGTATCCAGGAGACTTATGGGTCGATAGCAGGCTAGATTTTTCCTATCTCCCTTTTCGATAATGGGAACTATAACATTTAATTTCCAGCTTTTCAGAATATCCCCAGAATTCCAAATATAATTAAAAAGTTTGTGAAGGAATGGGATCCAATACTGCTTTGTCTTTTTAATAACATCAATTGGTACTCCGTCTGGGCCTGGAACCTTCCTACCCTTAAAAGAATCCAGGGCTACTTCAACTTCTGAAATTAATATTTCAGACCCTGGTGGATGCTCCCTATGGGGGTTTCTGTCCTCAATGGGCATGGACAGATATTCTCAATCATCTCGATAAAATAATTATTTAAAGTGTTTAATCCAATCCTCTGGTTCAATCGATGGTAATGTTTGTTTATAATTTTTAATGCCATGATTGACAATGTTCCAGAAAATGTTGCTATCTCTTGCATTAACTGCTTTTTGCAAATCGTGCAACAACTGTTTAATGTATATCTGTTTATTTTTGTTTAGTACCACTCTGTATTCTTTTCTTACTAAGTTCATTAGTTTATTAGTCTTATTTGGTTTTAATTTTAACAATCTAAATTTTTGATTCAATTGGTTTTTTGCAGCCTTACACTCAGTATTATACCATGTGAATGTTTCTTTTTCCTTTATTCTAAAATTTTTAGTGATAGTATAAGCTATAGTATTCATTATTGAATTAAATTCTAGAATTAATTGCTGATCTGAACATGTCTCCACTAAGGATAGAAGGCCAGACAAAATACCTTTACTTTCCAAAATTTTCTCAAAGTCATCACTTTCAATGACTTTCCATTCTATACCTTTCCTGTTAGTTTGGATAATTTGAATTCTCTTTTCAGTGCTTGGATTTATATTTTTCACATTAATTTCTAATTCCAATGATAGATGCTGACTTTCTGCCCTAGATCCCATTTTAATGAGTAACATTTATTGATTAAATGTAGATTGAACCAAACATAATCGATAACAGAGACTCCATTTCCTCCAAAGAAGGACTACTGCCCTTCCAGATCCTGAGAAAAGAAACAGACCCTGCCCTACTAGATCATCATGCAAGTCTTTGCCTTTTTTGTTTAGGCTACTATCTCTGGATTTCCTAAGTATTTTAAGTTTAGTTTCAGAAGAGAAAGAAAGGGTTTCTGCAATATCACTTGAACATCCCTGTAATTGCCCAAGGCGTGCATTAAAATCTCCCAAAATAATTAAATAGCCTTCAGGGCAATCTGTTTGGATAGTATCAGTCAATCTGCCTAATGATGTAAGATAATTCAAATCTCCATTGGTGTTTCCTACTGGGTGAGAGTGTGCATTAATTATATACCAAACTTGCTTGTTTCTTTCTGTCATTTTAACAGCTAGAATACTATGCAAGTTAACACTTATTTCCCCTCTAACTATTGCATTATTTAATTTTATAAATATAGCTAGTCCCCCAATTACTCTTCCAAAACATTTAGATTGTATTGCTTTTTGATTATAAGAGTTATAGCCACTTAGAAACAGATTATTTAATGCCCAAGTCTCTTGTATGACAATGAGATGAAATTCATTCAAATATTTGTTAACCTCAGGGTTACCAATCTTGTCACCTAAGCCCAATGAATTCCATGACAAGATTTTAGATATATCTTTTGGTGGTGGGTTCAATTCTACTATTTCCAAGGCCCAAGTTCTGCCTGAGAGTTCCAATCTGGCAGCTGGTCCCCATGGTCTCCCCTTCCCAAACACTGTCATTGACTACAACCATTCAAAGCCTCATATCTGTTTGACGTTTCCACCAAACATTCCCAGGTTTCAGAATTGGTTGTAACTTTATCCTGATTTTGGAATAAGATTTCACTTTCTTTTTCAAGAAATAAATAAATTCCAAGTTTATCCAAAAGTTCTTGTTTGGATAACAATTCTCTTGTCATTGGATTCTGATTAACATAAAATAATAGTTGTCCATCAGTTTCTAGTCTGCTTACACTTCCTATTTGGAGGTTGTTGGCATGAGTCCCCAGACATGCATTTAGGAAGGCTGTTAATTTCCCCTTGATGTTGAATTTGTTCTCTTTTGGGACATTTTTCAAGCCAAACAAAGAAAAAAATATTTTCCTTTGTATGGAGCAATGTATGTCAATAGATTCATAGAATTCAGGAAAAAGTTCCTTCAACTGAGTAATATTCCCCATCATAATTCCCAGATTAGTAAAATTGTCAGTCTTTTTAGTTATAGAATTTAATACATACAATTGGTCAGTGACTAACAAAACCAATTCTGAACCAATCAGTGGCCTAGTGATGTTCACTTTATCTTTGAGTATAATACAACCACCCAATAAGGACTGTAGCAGACCAATTACAGAGTTCTCCAATTCTTCTGGAGATTCATTAGGCAAACAAGACATCTTGAACAATGGCAATACATAATCAGTTCCTAATGTTTTTAGCAAAAAGATTTAAAATGATCAGTCTGGGCTAACAAACTATCTGGGTTGGAATTAACCAAATGATCAGCCTGGGCTAACAAACTATCTGGGTTGAAATCAACAACAGTAGCTTTACTTTGAATCTCCTCACCTCCGGCACTTTTATTTTCTAATATATTTTTGCGCATTATCTCATCCTCCATAACTTTATATTCTGAGTCCAAACCAGTTTGACCCCTGTCACCTAATATCTCTTTCTGTAGAGTATTCTTCTGTGCTCCTTTTTTTTGCTTTTGCTATTTTTATTTTACTTTTCTTTGTCTCAGTAATCTTTTGATTCCTTTTGGCTCCTTTTGATGATTTTTTTTATTATTTGGATAAAACTCAGGGTTGTTGTGTTCTTTACCCTGGCCAATCGATGTTTTTACTAACAGTACTTCATTGATTAGCCTACGTATCCCCCCCGCCCATAAGGTGGACTGATGTGTCCTCTATACCTAGTATATCAGTTTTTAATCTGAAATTCTCTCTTTTGGGAGAAGAAGGATCAACTGGGTTTCTTTCAATTGGATCCACTTCCTCTTCCTGTAGCTCCCCCTTCTTCCACAATTCTGTATGTTTTGCTGCCAGTTCTCTACAAATACTGTTATCTCTAAATTGTTTATCTGGCAACATGATACATTCAGCCAAATTGATAGAATTGTCCCTATCATCCATTTTGACAGTTATGGCCCTGTATCAATTTCCTCATCAGCAATTGGGTCATTAATAATAAGTGATAGATTTGAATTGTAATGAATTTCACTTGTCCCTATTTTTTTTGTTTGTTTTCTTATTAGGATGAAAGGGTCAATGATTCAAGTTTGATTCTATTTTCCAAGCAGACCCCTTTTATATATGAAATATCCTGTCTTATCTCAGTCAGCTGTTTTATTAAAAATAAATTAGTGTTAGTTGGATTTCTAATGATAGTTAACAAATCCTTAGATAGTCCCTGCATATCAAAGGCAGTAGATACTGTTTCAATGTCTGGGCTCATTGTCCAAGAGCAAAAACTGTTATTTTTGATTTGTACAGTATCTCCCTTTGGTGCCTCACTTTCAATTTGGACAGATTGACTGTTTCTTATATAATTAATTCTGTTGTTGCTTATTTGTAAATCAACCAGTTGGGGAGAGGTATATGGTTGTTTCAGTTTTGTTATTTCTGTTTCACAATTTTTAATTACTAAAACATTTCTATTAATGTTTAATGATTCCCTCATACTTCTACTTCTGTGTCTAAGACAGATAAGTTATGAAATATTTCAGAAAAATCAATTTTCTGATCAGTAGACTTGGAAGTGTCTAAGACCTGTTTTTTTCCTATTCTTTATGTCTAAATTGGGAGAAGTCTTATTTGACAGGGACCCTTCACATTCTACTGAGAGCACATAGTCTGAGGAAGGTTGCATTATTGTGATAGTGTTTCCTGGATCTGCCAGTATAAAGGCACATGTTTTGAATCTTGTTTCTACAGAGAAAAACTTTCTAATACCTTCAGCATCTCCACAAGGGGTTGAAATAAATTGGGGGTGAGATTTATCCCCCTGTAGTTGAATATCAGTTGGTCTAATGATGTTTTCCATGAAATTTGCCCCTAATTTAATCAATCATGTTTTGAAACTTTCTAGTGACTTGTCCTTGTTACTACCCAATACTCTGGAGGCAAGGGTTTTCAACTTAGGAGGGTCTTTACTTTTTTATGATATTTTCCACTACTTCCTCCATTTTTTACCTTAACCCTCATATATCCTTTATTCTTGCTTCAAGTAATGGCAGGCATATCAGTTTTTAGATATATTTTGTTAATCAAATAAAAATCTATTTCAGAACAGATAACCCTGATAAATTATTTTCAGAAAAGAAAAAATTCAGAGTGCAAATTCAGCAATTTCAGTAATATCAATTTCACAGCAATTGCAGCAAATACTATAAAAGTGCAATTGTATTGACAATCTAAGAATATAATAACAGAGTCCAAAAGAATTCTTTAAAATAAATAATTTCAGTCAGAAACTGGCTAAAACTGAATTTCTTCTGGCTTTAGTTAATTGAAACCCAAGAAATCTTGAGATAGAGTCAGAAAGAAGAGCAGCTTATATTTTGGCTTCAGCAAAACAAAAAAATCAAAGCTGAAAGACTAAAGGCCTAAGACCCCATACCCAGTACCCAATACCCAATACCCAATGTCCAACAACTTGAAATCTTGTTACGCTTCTTCAGTGTTCGAAATAAGTGCTTGTAACTGCTCAGTTTCAAGTTACTTCTTTCTCTTTGGGCAGTATTCACTTCTACATGCACCTCTGACACACAAAAAGCTGGATAGATCGATTGTGTCACTGAAATAATAATATAAGAATGCTTAATATATAATTTTAAATCATCTGGCACATTAACTAATTAATAAGTTAAAAAAAATGCCAAAATAACCAAATAGGCATTTGTCAATTGTCAGCCAGAAGTCTGTAAACATATAACAAACATAAAAATCAGTGCCCAAATACAATCTCAAAAATGCAATCTCAAAGCTAAAAGCTAAAATTAACACTTCCTTAGCCGTGACTGTATTAAATATAACCAACGCACTTGGCTTTATATTTATAATTTATAGTTGACCTATAGTCAAAATATCACAAAAGATACCTATCAGTTTTTGAGGCTTACTTGTTATGGCAGACGAGCAGTCACCCCTTCCCTGCTGCAGCTCAGGCTAATAACATCAAAGATGCTCAGGGCTTTATTTTACTGCTCTCTTCAAGTCAACTTGTATTTCGGCTTATTTCAACTGCAACTTATGCACTCCTTGAGTCAAGTCATATTTCGCCTTATTTCAACTGCAACTTGTGCACTCACACACTGCAAGCTAAAAGTTGCTAATAGTTGCAAATTAGAAGCTTGCAAAACCTTGCAGAATGGCTTGGAGAAACATTTTGCAGCTCCCAAAGTCTATGTGGTCAATACCAGTCAGTCAATTTAATCACAGGAATTGAATAGTGCTGATTTTAAACTTTACAGGACCATACCATGCTAGAATTAAGCTTCTCCAGCTATTTTCACAAACTAAGTTCAAGAAAGCTCTAAAACTGAAAAACACCAGCTGAGAATGAACTGACACGCCAGCACGCCGAGACGTCAATTGAAATCAAATGATGCATGTGCTGTTTATCCAATTATTTACATACCACATGGGTTAAATGCTGGCGCAAATTTTAACAATCTAATTAGATCAGCAGGTGGGGCAAATTAAACTCTTCAGTCTTTCCCGGTCCTAGGTAATAACCTCACAATTGCTTCACATCTAAAAACCTAATATTCTCAGCTGATGCTAATACTAATGCTACCACTTTTTCTAACTTAATTGCAACAAATTAGACTATAGTGATTCCCCAATACCTAAATGCCAGAAACCCTACCATTACCTCTACTAAATACACATCTATAACTATCTCAACTATCTCAAGTAATTTACAAGAAAAAGCTATATTAGCAGTATTAGCAGTGATAACCAACAGTATTAACAGACAGTCTAAAAAGAAAGAAAAATAAAACCAGCTCGGTCACAGGCTAGTAAAAACTTCTTATACATTACACACACACACACACATATCAGATTAACTTCCTATATGTTACACACACATCAGATTAACTTCCTATATGTTACACACACATCGGATTAACAATTAACCATTTGTCTCTGCTCTAAAAAAAAAAAGGAAAGGGAACAGACTGCAGGTTTCTTGGTGATGGGCATAAAGTTACAGTGCCACGATATCTCAAGTCAGTTTGTAAATGCAGTTTATTGGCAATGAGATAAAATAAAATAAACACAAGTCTCTGTTTCTTTTTTAGCAGCAATAATAAAATCGGATGGGATGGGATCAAAATGGATCAGATAGTATCAAATGAAGGTCAGATTGAGGTGAGGCTTCATAGAAGACCAAAATCTCTGAGGTCTGAAGTCAAATAAATCTTCTTCTCAGGAGTTCTTCTCCATCGCACCAACCCTCCACAGGGTGGCTTGCTGGTCTGCAACCTCCGGCTCCTCCACTACTCAGACTCCTTTTTGGAGAGCTGCGGAGGGGGAAAACAAATGGCAACATACGAAACACCAAATACCACTAGGCAAAAAGAGAGTCTGGAAAGGCATTGAGTCCAAAATAATAAATAAGGCGACGGTGGTATACCTGTTCTAAAAGAAAATTAACCGTATGTCACTGCTCTTGCTACTGCAGCTCCTCCACAGCTATACAGTGTGCCACCATCATCGTACTCCCTGAAGAGGATCCCCTAAATATTTATAAGAGTGACACTAAGGAGTGTAGTGGAACATCTGGTATCCACTGAGACTGGATGTATGTCTTCTGCTATTAGATTACAAAGGGAAGAGACTGCCTCTTCAAAAAGCATGATCCAAAGCAGATTCATGATGAGATGAGGGATCCAAAGCAATCCCTCCCTGGGACAGAGAGATTTACTTACGGAATTGGGGGGCAGGAGCTTCTGGAAATAATGGAGGCCCAATTTTTTAAGCCATAAAAGTTCTGTAAAGAACTGCGTAGTCAACTGTCTGTCTAACAGGCAGTCAGTGCAGCAAGCATATGGAACAGTGTAATCTGTTCCAACCTCTGGACAATGGTCAGAAGCCTGGTGGCCATATGCTGCATTAGATGAACAGTGCACACAAAATTTGTGCACCAGGCAAGAAGGCTCGCTTGTTTTCGGCAGTTCCACTGAGTCTTTTGGTCAGTCTTTCACAATGCTGCAAAAAGAAATAGAATATCCAAGGCCAGCCCGCCGGCACAGCAGATAGATTTTCTGCTGTGATGCAGGTGAACTGGATTCAGAAACAGACTTGGGACACCCGAGGGCTGGCTGGGGTTGGGGGTGGATTGAGCGGTCATCGCATGCTCTCCACCTCTGAGGGAGGAGGGGGGTAGAGTGACTCCGGTCCGGTGCTCCCAGGTGACCATGGGACATGCTGTGACCAGAGTACCTGTGAGCATTGCTGCTTGGGGTGGGGTGTCAGATGCATTACATTGTCACGTCACGGCTTCCACTGTGACATGCCCTCCCAAGAAAAAGTACTTCTAGCACACCAATGATGCCTCCTGTCCCAGTAGTGGACCTTGGGTCCCTCAGTGCATCCATTACCGAGCACCAACGGAGTCTCACCGGGGAGGCTCCAAAAGCTCCACCCTGCAGGGCAATGCAGGGGCACTGCATCATGGCTGAATCTGTGTCCATTTACAGGCGTGGACAGCTGAGGGGAAAAATGCCACCAGGAGAAAAAAAGCATATTAAGTTAACAAAAAAAATAAAATAAAACGGATATGCTATGTTCAGCCGAAATGCATCGACCCAAGTTTTGCAATCTCGACCCCAGGCACCCGAAACATGGTTGCCCAACATCGGGATTTCACGTTCAACAAATGTTACGGGGCTTCGCCACCCGCACCCCTGCATACTTATGATCCTAACTCTGGGGAGAGGAATCCTAATGTCGGGCAACCGTGTTTCGGGCGCCCAGGGTCGGGATTGAGAAACTCGGGCCGATGCATTTTGGCCAGACAAATGGATCCCAATAAAACAAGATATCCAAGAAATCAGCACAGTAAAAAAGTAGCATTAGACACAAGGAAATAATTCTCAAACACAGCAGCATGGTAGCAGCAAATAGTAAGGAATTAATGTTGAGAATGATCAGCACAGCGAAAAAGGAGGCTTAAAACACAAGCAGCATTGGTTGACTTTTCAAATATTTTGGGGGGGGCAATGACAGTAGTACAACACACACACTTATTACAGAAGCTGTAGACTCTGTTTGAAACCCAGACTAAGAAGTCTAATCCCACAGTTAGTAGATCACCAATTCTCTTCAAAAACAGAACATTTTTCATTTCATTTTCATTTTTAATTTTTCATGCTTGTTAAAAAGATGAGGAAAATGCCCATTTTCACAAGCGACAATTTTTACATAAAAACATACAATCCAACAGGACATATAATGAAAACAAAATGCAAAATGAACATAATATACATTGAATAAACAACATCTATTGATAACAAGAACAGTCAGTTTCAGAAATAAGCCATTGTACAAGCTTATTTTTATAGGACCATACAGTTCTACAATTAATTAAAGATGAGGGAATACAATTAAAAAACATTATAGCCCTATAGACCACAGATCTTTGCCCAGTAGTCTTTCTACAATATGAGACCCTAAGCAATCCTTGAATCTGGGACCTTGTGCTATAAGAATTTTGTATTTTAATAAAGTATGACTGAAATAAACAGAACAGTGGGACTGACCACTATGGAAGGTGGAGGAATAGAAGTGGCCATATTATTCGAGTTTTTCACTAAATTTAATCTTTTGTGCAAAAGCCTCACTTTGGACCTAGGCCCACAAATTCAGATGAAATGCAGGGTGTATCCCTGGAAGCGGCCCACATCTCCAGACATGCATGGGCCATAAGGGGCGTGGCCATATTCAAAGGTCACCGATGCACCCTGCAACCCCAACTGCACCACCGCGCACAATATTGTGATGCACCTATGCAAATGAGGGGTTCCTCATGCATATGCCATGCATACCAACATTGAGACCCCAAAGTGTAACTGTGGCCAGCTGTGCTGCTTTTCAAACCCTACTTTAACTATGTATGGGGTTGGTTTGTGCCCCGTACACAGTCTAGGGCCAGGTACATAGTCCCCCCAAGTCCCGATCACTGTAGCCCTATAATAAAACAGATCCCGTTGCCATAGTGTAGTGGCCCCCCTCCCCAGACTCAATCACTGTAGTCATATAAAACCTACACAGATCCCTATTTCTATAGTGTAGTGGACCCCCTTTCTGGCCCTGATCACTGTAGTCATATAAAAAATGCACGGATCCCAGTTTCCATAGTGTAGTACCCCCCAGCCCCAATCACTACAGTCACATAAAAAATACACAGATCTCCATTTCCATAATGTAGTGGCCCCCAGCCCCGATCACTGTAATAGATTTACAAAAGCCAGTCCCTGTTCCCTGGTGGCTAGTGGTCCACCCACTCCCCCACCTTGGTAGGCAGTAACCCACCACCCCGCACTCCCATCCCGACCCATGCCAGTGACTGGCACAGGCCTCTTCACCCTGCCATGGCCAGCTGCCAACTGATCGACACCGGAGCATGTACATTAAATAGTACATGCTCATTGGTTGTCAAGACAACCAATGAACATGTACTATGTAATGTATGCACTCCGGTACCTATCAGTCGTCAGCTGGTGGGTTACTGCCTACCAGGGTGAGGGAGATGGGGGGACCACTAGCCACCAAGGAATAGGGATCAACTTTTTGTAAATCTATTACAGTGATGAGGGATGGGGAGTGGTGCCACCACACTATGGAAACAGCGATCTGTGTATGTTTTATAAGACTACAGGCTGGGCCAGATTTACCATTATGCCAACTACGCCCGTGCGTTGGGCCCTGTGTTTTGGGGGGTCCTTCAGGCTGCTCCAAGTTCCCTTTTTTTTTTTTTAGTCAGCACCAAGCAGGTTATACAGAAAACAAAAGCAATGCCTGCACCGCTGAGCAGTATGTGTGCTCACTGCCCTCCCTCACTTGTCAGCACACTTTGTGTGATATCTGTGAAAAATCATGCATGTGCGTCAGTGTGTGCATTACGTGCAAGCCCAGCAGAAGTACCAGCTGGCAGATTCAGTTTTGGCGCCAGTCCGCAAGTCACCATTTACTTGGAGGGATCGGATGCAGTTGGGACTTGGGAGAGTTAACAAAAAGCAGCAGGTGCTGCAGCTGGCTGCTAGGCTGGGGAACTGTATTTTTATTTTACTTCTCAGGTGAATGATGTGGGTGACAAGTCCCCAGCAGGCAGCAGCAAGACAGACAAGTCTCGAGTCGTTGGAGTCATCATTGCGCTAGCCCGTCACATCAGCGGTACTGTGCATGGCCACCGGATGACGGCTCAGACCTATCTTAACCTCAGCTCGGCCATGTGTGCTTCACTGGACTGGGAGGGAGGGAGTGGTACTCTTGTTGGAGTGTGGGACAAGTCACCACCACAGCCCGCTGCAGGAATTCGGAGATGGTCAAGGTCGGAGCCACCACCACCACTGTCTGTCTGCAGACTGCAGCTCAGAGGAGTCGAGTAAGTAAGTAAGTTAATCATGCCAGGCACCAGATAATTGATAAAATACTGTATTGGTGAAGTAAACTGTATGAGAACAGAAGGGTTCAGAGTTGCAGTTTTCGAAATGTTTAAGGGACTTTCTTTTCCTGTTTGTTTGTTTTTTAACCAGGAGTGACACACTAAGCTAAAAACTTGTTTACAAGTGTGAACTGGGAGCACAAGGAACTGGAAGTGACTTGTTCAGGATCACACAGTACGCAAGTGGGGGCTGTGGAATTCAAACTCAGGTCTCCAGGTTTGCAGCTCAGAGACTTATACTACTGCGCTATACTGCCTGATGTTTGTTTACAATGATGGATTGTCTACTTTAAAGAGACAGACAGCCCCAGATATCCAATTTAATCAGTTCTCTTAGTGGCAGGACAGGGCCATATCAGGCCAGATGCCACATGGGTAGATTGCAGGACAGGGGGTGGTGTTAGGGGGTTTAGGCAGGCCAGGGTCCATAGGAGAGGGCAGGCAGGCCAAAATGGGAATAATTTGGGGGAGGGCAGGTAGAAGAAGAAGAAGAAAAATTAGTATGTATGTGTTGCTTTTCCTACACACTGTATCCCAAAGTGCTTTACAAGCAATGACACACTGGCAGTGAAGTGACTGGTGTACTGGCAGCCATATCACACATCAACATCCACACACAGCCTTGGACAATTGCATGAACCAGTTTTGTGGTAAGGAGAATGTTGGCCAGGACGGTGGAGAAAAGCTCCTACTATTGTGAAAAGTGCATTGGGTTCTTTCATTTCTACCTGGATACCTGCCAGGATAGCACCAGAGATGGACAGATGGAGCCTCTGTCTAGCACCTTATCCAAAGGATGCCATAACACAAAAGTACAACATCTCCCCATACTGGACTTGGGTGCCAGTGTTTATGGTGTGAGCCCCGTCCTAATGTGGACTAGAATCTTCATCCGTCTGTGCCAGAGGCAGATGTGCTGCACTGACACCATGTCAGTAGGACAGTGCCATGTCAGGCCAGCTTCATGCAGGAGTAGAAATGCCAGGGACAGGACAAGATCCATTGGGCTGGGGGGGAGCAGTAGGCCAAGATAGGAACAGTGGGGGTGTAGAGGCAGGACAAGGTCACATCTGGACAGATCCATGTCAGGACATGCAAGACTGGATCTGATGGGGGGGTGGTGTTAAGGCAGGACCAGTACATTTGCTTATACAGATTTGCATCTGTAATGTTTCAGTGGGAGTTGAGGTGTGGAGCACCGAGGGTGGTGGTGGGGAGAATGGTAGAGTGGTGGTATGGGGATGGTCGTGGGGTATAAGGAGTGGGGCCCATAGATATAACTGTGCATAGGGCCCATGGCAGTGTAAATCCAGCCCTGACTACAGTGATCGGGGCTGGGGGGGAACTACACTATGGAAACGGGGATCTGTGTGTGTTATATAATACTACAGTGATTGGGGCTGAGGAGGGGAGACACTGCACTGTGGAAATGGGGATCTGTTTTATCATTATAGGACTACAGTGATTGGGGATGGGGGGGGCTGGCCTGGTGCATTCCGCCAGGTGCAGCCATGCAATTGAGGCCATAATGGGCATGCAAATGGCCCCTTTGCACCATGCATGCCCAATGAGCTCATCTGCATGTCTAGGCTGAATATTGTCCATGTGGGTTGCGGCACATACAGGTATGAGCCACACATTCACCTGTGGGTGGTCTTCAGCCCCGCACCCTGGATGTGCTGCTCCATACATAATGGCACCTTGCTGAGGACGGTGCATCCAGGGTCCCATATTTAAATATTTAAACAGGTTGTGCAATCGTGCCATCTGTTTGAATATGGCTCCAGAGCTGGGCAGTGCATTTTTTTATGCACGACACATCTGTCTGCGTGAACATCTGGCTGGCTCTGAATATGGGGACCCTAGTGTTTACACCTCCCTTTGTGTCAGTTTTTCATGCACAAACCCTACTTTGCACTAAATTGGCAGTACAGCCTAAATGTTAAAGCAACAAGCTGTGAACGAGCTTGATATAGCCAGCAGAACTGGCTTTGATTCCCGTGACTTCCACTTGCATAATGTGTGACCCTGTGGAAGTCACTTAACTTCCCCAGTGCTCCTGGGTCACCACTGTAAACAGGCCTTGTGACCTGTGGGCCTACCCAATTACCAAAGGGAAAAAACATTAAAAAATAAAAATAGTCATGTGAAGCTCACACAGTGTCAGTTCTGGATGCAAAGAAAAATATTTTGTGCCACATCTTAGTACAAAATATTCTGATTTGCACTAAATTGGGGGGAGGGGTACATTTTAGGATTTGCCCAATTTAATTGGCCATTTTTGAAACTGAAAATCACTTTTATTCATAAACACTGTACTGCCAGTGAAAACTCTTTCTGATTTGATCTTTACTCTATTGTATCACTGAAGGTCTGTTCCACACATTTCATTGCAATGTACTGGAAATTATCTACGTCTGGAGTTTTGCTCTGGGACACTGTTACCAGAAAGATGCTACATTAAGAGCATTGGACAGCAGAGAGAACATTTTAAAGAACATATTTCTTAGTCAGAATTTAACTTATAACTCAGTTTCAGTACTTTCTGTATTACCCCTATCCGTTATTAACAACGGCATTTGCATGGAAACAGGATCTTTTTCCTTTGGATTTTATCTGCTTCTACTGTTTGTCTACAAGTGACATCACAATCCTCTGCCTGTGCAACCTGTAGTGATGTCACAAGCAGCAGATAATGGCTCTCATATTCAAACAGTTAATGCTACACTAACTGGGTTAGTGCAGTACTAACTGTGAATAGTGTGGGCCAGCCGGACAGGGACCATATTTAAAAGCCCCTGGTGCACTCTGCTGACCTGACAGCATGACCACATAGAATATGCTGCTGCACCCATGCAAATCATGGATCATACATATGGGATGCAGTGGTATATTCAGAGGTTCCAGCAGTGCTAAACAGCCTCCATCACATCGCTGTTTATTGCTGCCAAAACCCTACCCTTGCCACCATGCAGCAGTGCCTCCCCCGACCGACCACCAAGTCATGTAGTTGAATGACACTAGTAGTCTAGTAGACCCCCAGTTGTCCATCCTTTACTGTGTTCCAATAGCCCTGGTAATCTAGTGGACCCCCCCCAAAAGAGCATCCAACCCCCCAACCTGCCTGCTCAAGACCCTACTCCCCCAACTCCCCATGCCAGGTACCAGCGCTGTAATACAACATTAGGGATGGCATCCAGCACAGCCCTCTGCTCACCACCACTGCCAGCTGTCATCTGACTGTAAGCGTCTGATCAGGCATTCTGTAGAAACAGTGCTGTGGCAGTGTGAACCGGCCTTAAGTCTGATTAACTTATGGACGTCCACCCTATTATAGTTCTCCACGTATTAATACTTGTTGGTCTCGATCACGTTCCTTCTGTCCCTCCTCTTCTCCAATGAATACATGTCAAGATCTGTGAGCCTCTCCTGGTAATTCCTGTTTTGCTGTCCCTGTAGCATTTTAGTTACTCTTCACTGTATTCTTTCAGTTAATTCAAGGAATCCAAGATTGCAGTATAGAATTGGGAAGGGGGTGGTGCTGAAAAGCACCATGGAGAAAAAGGACCTAGGGGTTGTGATACATTACTATCGTGCTGCGACAGCTTTCCCGATGACATCCCGGACAGCGACAGACACAATGCCAAGTGTCGGCATTGTTCTGTCAGGGATGTCTCTGTTTCATCTTACGAGGGGGCTGTGCCACTTGAACCCCCCATGTGGCGGACTCTGCCCCCAACACGCCTCGGTTTCTATATATACAACTCTGAGTTGGAGTTGTTTTGGGAAGGGGGCGCAACACCAGGAAATGCACCGCTAGTGTCTGCAGGGACCAGCACAGCGACCTGATGATTTGTTGCTGTGCTGGTCTCTGTGGTCGCGGTGTTGCCCTATGCTCGGCATGCCATGATACATATTGGACAGCCTAAAAACAACAATACACTGTATCATAGCTGTGGGTAAGGTAAACAAGATGTTATGATGCATAAGGAGGAGATAAGAAGTAGAAGTCAAGAGGTGATCTCCATTGTACAGGTCACTGGTGTGACCACATCTGGAATACTGTGCAAGGTAGTAGGGCCCACACCTGAGGAAAGACTGTAGCAAAGTGGAAGCAGTACAGTGCAGGGCAATGCAGATGTCTGATAGATTGTGGGGAGAGGCATGCCAGGAAAAGCTGCAGGACATGAACATGTACAACCCCAAGAAAAGGAGGGAAAGGGGAGACATGATCAAAACATACAAGGACCTACACAGGATAAATAGGGTGGCTGAGAAGGCAATTTTCTCCTTCTGCTGAAATATAGGGACAAGCGGAAACTCACTTAAACTCGGGGGAGAGGATTAAAGAGGGACATCCACAGGCACATCAGGAGGCAGTATAGTGCCGTGGTTTAGGGCTCTGAGCTGCAAACCTGGAGACCTGGGTTTGAATCCCACAGCTCCCACTGACATACTATGTGACCCTGAGCAAGTCACTTAACTTCCTTGTGCTCCCAGGTCACACCTGGAAACAAGCTTCAGCTTAGTGTGCCTTTTCTGGTTAAACAATTTCCCCTTCCCTTCCCTGTTTCATGGACAGTGCCTTTAGGCAAGTGGAACAAGCTGCCAGAAGCAATGGTATAGGCCAAATCCATGAGCAGCTTCAACCAAGGATGGGACAGGCATATTGGATAAGTCAGAAAGAGGAGTGGCAGAAAAAAGGGGGGTGGCCACTGGGGTCAGCACTGAGTAGTTAAGTAGAGTGGACAGACTGGGTGGGCCTTTTCCTTCCATCATAATGTATGTATCTATGTGCAGTAGCTTGTCATTTTTAGACATGACTTCCAAAATTACATGCAGTACTCTAAATGCAGTTTGACCAGTGACCTGCACAGTGGCATGATTACTTGTTCACTGTGGTTTGTAAATCCTCATCTGACAATGAACATACCAGTAGCCTGTTAGCTCTCCTAGTAATAGCAGAAACACTGTTGAATAAAGGTGGCCTCCCAGCTTGATTTCAGAATTGTATGTGTCATCATGATGTGCAAAACTATGAAAGCCTGAATTCTGGGATAGACTGAAATGGTGCCAACACTTTGGCACAAGTGTTTTGGTTTGTTTTTTTGTGTGCTAGAATTTAGATTTTTTTTTCCAGATTCCATTTTTGCACCCCATTGTGGCCAGGACAGGCTGAGGTCCCTTCAGCTCTGCCCCACCGACCCAACCATCCTGCACCTCCCCAAGGATTTACAAGAGAACTGGACCACCTCTATGGATCCCTACCCCCTTACCTGTGGCAGGTTTTGGAGAGGAAAGTCGTTCCCCCCTGCCCCTCAAAGCGCAATCCAGTTTTCCAGCCCCTAGAGTCCCCGGTGATGCGGCAGGTGAGGTTCGGTGGGCAGGCTTCATTAATGTCTGTCCTAGCACCATTTTCCACCATGTTTGTCCCCTTTCCCACACCAGGATGCATTCGTCAACATGCGCATGTAGAGGCATGCACACGTTGTGGAGTCCTGCAGCACCTCCCTGCTGCTGCTCTCCTCGACCCACACTGCCACCAGGACTCCACCTGGTGGCAGTTATTCAGTGGAGTGTGCAATGCCCCCCCTCCTCCAGGGAGAGGAATGTAGCCCTTCAGGTGCTCAATCCTCTCCCTCCCCAGTCAACCCCTGGTAACCCGTGCTCACTCCTGAACACCTGTCACTGGTGTGGTGAGAGGTAAGATGCTTAAAGCACCTCAGCCCTCTGCACCACTGGGTCGGCACTAGAATTGAGATTTTAATAGAATTTGTTGCACTTTGCAATGGTACAGCCCAGCATTTTTACATCTAGCATCTGTGCCCATGTCAGGAGTGCAAGTGGTCTTAACTTTGCTGAAAACTATTACAGATTTCACAACATTTCACAATTTATTCACATAGGCTAACCCAGCTGAGATACATCTCATTTTCAGTTGGGTCCTGCTACTACTTATTTCTGCAGCTGTTTGGATTGATGCACTGGGAGGTTATAGGTGACTTCATAATGTCAAACAGTGAGTACATGTCTCTGGAAGAAATTGAACCTGTGGATCCCCTCAGTTTTCAATATAGTGTTCTATTCACCAGACCACACTACCTCAGCATTTTGCAGCTGCTGTTTGTTACCCAGTGGTGCATTGATCAAATTTTAAAGCCTGGCCAAACTGTTTCATTCTGAAGTGTAATACAATTTGATTAGTCGCTGTACAGACGTGCCAAATTGAAAGTTCCATAAGTTACTCATGTTCAGCTGATTTCTTTCAGGGTTCAACTATTGATTCAAAATCAGCACGCTACCTAAACTCCCAGATTCTGTTAATGAAGTTTGGAGAAAATGCTGGCTACCTCCTGCTATCGATTGGAGTAGCACTGGCACTGGCTGCTGTCATCCTAGCCATTGTTACAGAGCAGAAGAAAAATCATCAGGTAAGCAAGCGCTGTGGTTTACACTTCAAGAGCGTAACTCATCATTGCCCTTCTAGTCAGTGTCCTATGGTATTGCTCAATTAATGAAATGAGGTAGCAAGCATTACTGGCGATGTGGCTCAGCTGATCGAACCAAGGGTTAAACTGGACAGGAACCCATAGGAACTCAGTTCCACCTCCTCTGGCATGGTACTCAGGGGGCCTGGGTTCAATTCTCAGTTAAGTCATATTCTTGTTTTTTTCACTGAGTCGCTGGATAGTTGCTTTTTTTGTCAAATCTCTTTTGTTGCATTTGCAGAAATGCAACAAAAGATTTGCCATTATAAAGGTGAGATACAAATACACTGTATAGGAGCTGTGTTATAATGAAGGCATCCCTCACCACCTTCTTACTATGGTACAACGCAGAGGGCAAACCAGATAATCAATGCTTATAGTCCTTTATAGTCAAAGAAGCTCAGCAATTACACATGATTTGGGCAAATACAGCTCCTATATAGTGCGTCAGATAAGTCGTTAAATCGAAGTCCTTTCTGCCAATCTCTGGTCACCATCCAGGTGCAAGTAAAAGATGCAATGCCATTTATTGATGAAGAGTAGAGGAGTTTCTCCAGTGTCATGGGCAACATTCCTCATCAATAAAACAAAACCATGCACCATCCCCCAAGAATGCACCTGGAATCAACCTATCACAGTTTAGTGTGCCTTTTCTGGTCAAAAAGTTGTAAATAGAATAAATAAACAAAATCAGTCTGAAAAGTGTCCAAAGCTCTGAAGTTCTTGCCACAGTGAGTGGCTTTGTTTCCCATAGAGTGTAAAAGATCTAGGATCAGATAGATGAATGAACAATTTATATAAAAGGCAGCAGAGAAATGCATTTCCCCAAAACATGCTAGTAAAGAGTTGCAGAAGTTGAGACCTAATCATCCCAACTGCAAACTGCTTAGCTGCACATATGCAGTTTGCTGTAGAGAAGTAATGTAAATGAAGAGTGAAATTACTGCTGAAACACGAAGCAGAAAAAAAGAGTTGCATAAGAATTTTAACCAGCTAACAGGGTGACAGTCACTGAGCTTAATTCTTGCGGTTCTGTGCCAAAAAGTAGATTGCCCAGGATTACACTGAATACAGACTGAGTCACTGGATAGTTTGATACCTTTTGTTGGTCTAAAATATGTCTTGCACAAAGACACTGTAGAACTTGAAATTTCCACGGTCAATATAATTTCGTTATAATCGCACTCTAGCATAGATCCACGAAAAATACATTGACCGCATTACAAATTTTACATTTCTATTAATAAACAAGCTTAACCATGATACTTGCTCAACCTCATCATACACCCTGTTTCTGATAATGCTGATAAGCCGAGGAAGGAATGCTGTTACTCTGGTGGCGTCAGATGATCTCTGCTTACCCGCTGTCTTGAACTGTCTGATGCCATTCCACTATTGAAATCTCCACAGCGTACTGCTGGTTCGACTATGGCATTGCTTGCTAAGCGTATCTTTTTTCTCAGTAGCCCATCTTGTTCATGACAGTTAGAAGCAAAGGTCTCAAGCTTCCTCTCTTGCTTCCTTAGGCCAGAAATGATGGACCTGGGTGGACCGTACTCTGCTTCAAGCTTGGAAGTTGACTCTCTGCTTTACAGCCACCCGAGATTTTTTTTATTGAGGTTGAGGGTTTTCCATTTATGTGAATCAGCGATCACAACAAGTATATTTTAAAACATTTTTTTTAGTTAAGAACACACCACAGCTTGAATGGAACGGCAGATGTCGGCAGGCAACTCTAGCAGGAACAATAGGGAGATTGTAAGTGCGCTGTTGGGGCTGGTTTTTAATAAGCCACAAACTGCTGGCTTGGAAGTATTAATGGGCTGCAACTGATAATAACACTCTTCCAGTTGCCGGTACACAAATTTAATAGGGAAGCCGGTCCCATTGTGTGAAATTTGATTTGTGTGTAAATTTTGAGTTTTACAGTAGTATAGTACATAACGCTTTCTGTGCCATAGTGGTCCCTTCATCAGGTGCAATCTGATGAAAGGATCTGTGTGGCCCCAAAACTTGTGTACTATATTGGTTCAGTAGCAGGTGTTAAACTATCCAACGACTCCCAGCTTTTCAAGGACCAATACTGCTACCATCTCCCCATCCTTTCTCATTACAGTTTGTACTTCAAATGCTTAGCAGTGGCTATTTTGTGACATTGTTGGCATTACCTAGATATAATCAGGTCTAATAAAGGTGGATGCCAGTGTTATGGCCAAATAGAAACAATCAAACATGTTTTGGTGATAGCAAGAGTTTTTATGGTCCTGAGACAGTGGTTTAAAGGCTAAGTCATGAGTGAAACCAAGCTTAACATGTTTGGGGGGTATAGATCTACTGAGCCTTTTGTGCCGATGTCAATGTCACTGCCCATTTTGCAGGACCTAAAAAGTTGAGGTGGACTGGATACCCTCATCAACACCCCACCTCACCCCACAAGTGGCTGCACCCATAGGTTGGGTAATCTATAAATGTGGGTAGTAGGCTGATTGCAATCTTTCTGTTAAGTAAGCCTTTTCTTATAACCAGCTTATCTCTGACTTGGGAGGCAAACATCTCACCAGGGCTTTATCTGAGTCTCTAGGCAGAAATAGAGCAGAGAGTCAGCAAGAAGGCAATATCACCAACCAGAGTTTGAAACCTCTTTCTTATGTTGTTTTGTGGGTAACCTGGAGTTTAGAATGCAGTACAGACTAGAGGGTTAGCACACCAAGTTGTAGAATTGGAGGCCCAGCAGACCTGGGTTTGAAACCTGCAACTGCGACACGCATAATGTGTGCTCTTGAGCAAATCACTTAAGCTCTCTGGACACACCTGGAAATGAGCTTCAGCTTAGTGTGCCATGCCCTGTCAAATGTTGTAAAACAAATTAATCATGTGGCTATTTTTGCTGATTTTTTTTTTTGCTTTTAAACTTTTTATTTGTAAGTTTAACACAAATACAAAATGTACATTCCCCAAATGGGACTACAGTAATGAAAATGATGACATAGCCCCTAAAAGAATGTGCTTATTGTAGGTACAGTATTAGACAGTCCCTCATCACATGTAGATATATCAGTGTGAGTGTACATGAGCACAGAAAGAGCGTGACTGTATGGTCATGCAATGTTTGAAGCTAAATGTAGCAGTGCACTTTGACTGGGATCTTATGACAATAATAAAATAATAATAGACAGTGACGAAGCACCTTTGAGCCAATACTTTCCAAAACTGATAAGTAAGAGCCTGCCATAAAGTGTTTCAGCAGAGCCAGTCCAATAATCACTTACAGAAGAGTGTCGCCATGTAAAGTCCAACAAGACATCTGCACTGACAAACAGGAAGAGGAGATGTGAGCAGAGGCATATGCATACGTACTACCACCATTACAGACATATAGTTTTAAACTTTAAATGGCTGCCCATCCAACATTCTAGGCAAGGCATCTTTATTAAACCTTGTCATGGAGCTACAAGGGTTGCATTGAGGGATTACAATATGGGGTGGGGTTGGGGTCGGGAGGCAGTAATGTATGCGTGGACTTACTGCCTAAAAAGATGGAACCAAATTAGCTCCTAGACACCATTTTACACTATACAACCATAAGACCACGCATGCAGAAACAGATGCTCTGGAGCACCCACTACTCAGCCCCATCAATACTCTACCAACAAGGGTTAGCCCAGGTCATGCCATGCAGTTAAAATCTGTGAAAATGAAATAAAAATCTCCTTCTTTGCATCCAGTTGGTGTGTGCCCAGCTTTGCTTGTTTTGCTACAGTTCTCTTGTTGCTGGAGCACTTTTGAGGAGCCTGATGTGCGTTTCTCCTGTATGTGTGTATCCATGAGTGAATCTTTGAAGATTTAAAGCAAGCCCACAACTTTTTGAATGGCTTAATATTTTGCACCTCTGGGACGCATTACTGATTGACCATTTTCCATGGACACTCTATTCAAGGAACCCATGATCTAGCAAGGTCATGGCCTGCTTAGCCTGGGCCACTGCTGCTTTCTCGCCCTTTAGTTTAAAAAAAAGTCTTTAATGGCTGATTTTCTGTTCATTAATGGCTGATTTTCTGCTTAATATGCATATGTTTACTATTGAAACAGATCAAATCACCAGATAAATCCCAACAGCCAATTTTCACACCAAATTAAGAATTAAAAATAATTTAAAAAGTTAGTTATTTACTGATTGCTTGTCAGATCTTCTTCAAAAACATATGTTTGGGGGCCAGCCAGCCAGTGCAGCAGTAGTGCTACCACTTGCAATGCCAGTGACCCAGGTTCAGGAATGATCGCAGTGAACCAGAAGGCCAGCCGGCGGGGGGAGGATGCTTGAGCGTCCCAGGACTGCTCGTCTTCTCTGGGGGGGGAGCTGGGGCTCAGTGCTCAGATGCCTGAGGTACAGCAAGCCCAGCCACACACAAGAGGGCTGCATGCTAGACATCAGCACTTGCACCTTGATGTCAGGAAGCATGTCATGCAGGAGAGAACACAGGAAAAATGGCTTGCTGTGCTCCCGGTAGACAGAGCACCAAGGCACAGATCCCCAATGCCCCTGCTTGTCCCTGACTGGTATCCTGATGACCCAAGGAACTTGGGGTGTACAGGCCCCACCTCATCCCTGCCTGGGGGGGCAAACCACAGCTACATGGGGGACCAACCACTCTGGACTCCAGATAAGAGGGCAGAGACAGATGCCATAGGTGACTCCTGAAGGAAGTGTAGTACAGAGGGGAGTATAAACAGCAAGTTAAAAAAAAGCATATGTTTGGACTTGCTGCGAGCTCAATCACCATACTTTCTGATCTATATATAATAAACAATCAGAGTGGGCAGTCCTCCATTTCTGCAAAAGGCATCTATGCTTCAGCAGGAGCAGCTACTACATGAACCTTTGGGGTAACCATTTCCTCAGTGCTTGCACATAGAGGTTCTTTGTCTACTACATGAAGATGCCTTGGGTAACTATTGAACAGGGCCTAGAATGAGTGAAGAGTCTCAAACACATAATTGTAGCAAGCAGAAGAAATCCAAAGGGGCAGAGGTGTCTCTCTGCCCTATCAAACAAGGTTAACTGAGAGTGGTGGTGGCATACCAGCAATTAAAGTTACCACAAAGGGTGAGACTATGCTATGTGTGCTAGGAGAATCAGCACAGGCAGCATAATACATTGTGATACATGGGAAGGCACAGGCGGTCAGTTGCCCAGCAAGTTGGCAAATACATTGTAATACATGAGAGGCACAGGTAGTCAGTTTAGTACAGCATGTAATAGGCAGAGGTGGTTATGTTTCATCAGATAGGCAAGTACAAGCTAATACATGGGAGCACTGATACTCATATCCTTCAGCTTGTTCTAGGCTGCTACCATACCTCTCAGCTGTCCCTGATTTTCAGGGATGTCCCTGATTTTAACTCAGAATTTTCCTCTGTCCCTCGTAAAATTGGTGTTTTTGTGACAGAACAGTGGGGATTGAAAGTACAAAATAATGCCAAACAATAACGTTACAGACTTGTTCTTCTTCAAAAAATGCATCTTACTCTAATCCACTTATTCTATCCGCTTTCTAAGTGAATAGTACCAATTTTTAAGATGTCCCTGATTTTGGGTCTTTGTCCCTGATTTTTTTAAGCTTTTTTTAAGCTTTGTCCCTGATTTACGAGTAAAGAGGTTGAGAGGTATGGCTGCTACTACAGAGTAGCAGTAGAAGAGGCGAGAAGCAAGGGTAGTAGGGTGAAGTTTGGGTAAGTAGTCAGAGAAGGCAATAAAGGCAACTAAGGGGGAGGCTGGAGGAGGACGAGGTAGTAGAAAAACAGAAGGTCAAACACAGTAGAGTGGGTGACGGAGTCTGAATCATTTAATGGAGAGCAGAGTGGGATGAGGGAGGTGGGGTAGAGTAAGAATAGGTAGAAGGAGAGAGCCTTAAGGTAAAATGATATCCATTTGTTATGGGACAGAAAAGTGGTACTTGATAAATTTAGTCAAGAGTCTACACAGCTGGTCAGTGGCATGCACAGGAGTCACATATTTTGTTAGCAAGTAGGCTTTTGAAGCTGCTCGGGGGAGTTAATTTCTGCAGTTTGAGGCTGGACTGTGCTTTGTTCCAGGCAGCTAGGAGAGCATGGCTTATGGCTAACCCTCCGAGGTGAGAATGGATGCTGGGGATATCTAACATAATGTAGGTAGCACTACATAGGGGGTATACGCAAGCAGAGCGTCGGAAGAGATTTTATATTTAGGGGGAAGTTTTAACAGGAGGGCTTTGTATAGCCAGGTAAGGGAGTGATGAAACCGTCTAGTGGCTAGGGAAGTCTAGCCCAGCAAGACATATAGGTCACAATGATGGATGCAGCGGTGAGCCTTTGTAATGAAGTGTATACATATATGTATACGTGATGATCCAGATGGGGTTGGCAGAATGAAAAGAGATCTGGAAAAACTGGCAAAATGGTCTGAAGAGTGGCAACTGGGGTTTAACGCAAAGAAGTGCAAAATTATGCACATAGGGAAGAGAAACCCTGAAGCTACCTATAGGTTGGGAGGGGAGTTGCTGACAATCACAAGGGAAGAAAGAGACTTGGGCATCATCATCACAGATGACCTGAAATCATCCAAGCAGACCACTAAATCAGTATGTAAGGCTAGAGGGATGTTGACGTGTATTAGTAGGGGTGTCACACATCGTAAGGGGAGGTAATAATCCCTCTTTACAAGACACTGATTAGGCCCCATCTGGAGTATTGTATGCAGTACTGGAGGCTGCGCCTGCACAAATACATTAACAAAAAGGAAGGCAGTCCAGAGAAGGGCAACCAAAGTGGTGCAGGTACTGCATCAGAAAACATATGAGGACAGATTAACGGAGCTCAACATGTATACCCTAGAGCAAAGGAGGGAGAGAGGTGATATGATTGAAACATTCAAATATCTTAAGAGCGGACTTCCGGTGACATCACGGAGCTGAAGCAAGCTTAACCCTCAGAGCTCCCATCCCAGCCGACTAACAAAACCTCCAAAAACCTGGAAAATCTACTTATTGTGCATTTAAAATGTCTAAAAATACTGGAGGAACATTTTTCATCAGCAACAGAGGCAAAAATCATCCAGATCATAAAAATAAAGAGAAGGATGCCATCAGACTAAAAGTGGGCCTACCTAGCAGACCTACCTCACCAACTAACTCCCAGGCAAATGACTATAATACGGATGGAGAATGTGAGCAGTTGTCACGCTCCAGATTTGAAACTTTACTGCAAGAAATAAAAGAGTCTAGGAAAGAGAACAAACAAGAATTTAGAGCAATGCAAACCCAATTATCTACTTTTGAAAACAGAATGGGAGCAGTTGAGGAATGGATCTCGGTAACGGAGGATATGACAGCGCAACTCACGGAGTTCAAACCCTACTATATCAAACTGAAGCCCTACAGGCAAAATGCTTAGATCTGGAGGGTCGATCTTGGCATGAAAACTTCCGACTGTATGGTCTCCCAGAGAATATGGAGACAACCCCAATGGTGCCGTTTATTGAGAACTTGTTACGAGATGTGTCAGAGCTTCCACCTACCCTTAATTTCCATGTGCAGAGAGCGCGCAGATCATTGCAAAAAAAAAACACGGACCCTACAGCTCGGCCACGATCCATAGTATTTAAGTTGAACTCATTTAGTGTAAAAGAAGAAATATTAAGGCGAGCTTGGGGTAAAAAAGAAGTGAAATACCTTACAAATCAGCTGTTTCTTGACCACGATTACCCACAAGAGGTGCAATCCCAGAGAATCAAATATCTCCCCACTCTAAGAGCGCTATGAGAGAAGACCATTCACTTTCATACCCCCTATCCCTCCCGACAGAGAGTATTTTGGGAAGATGGAGTGAAACTTTATTTAACATACAAGGAGGCACAGGATGCACTAAAAGAGAGGGGAATATCCATAGAGGAAAACAGGAACCAAGAGACAGAGAAGAGAGGACCATTCAGACAACGCACCATGTACAGGAAGGTAGGGGGAAACAAACCTATGGCACACATGGAAGCAATACGCAGAATCCAAAACATCCTGAGTAAAAGTGCAGAACAGAACCAACCTGAGACCTGAAAAGAAAAAGTGAACTTAAGCAATTTATTTTGCTGAATCAACTTAAAGGACAGTCGAGCAACTACTGAAGTACACCCAAGTGGCAACGCTTCCCTTCGGATAAGTACTGATCACTTATTCAAACTCAGAGTACCTCTATGAAGGGACTGGGAGATACATGGAAAGGGGGGGGGAGAGACAGCACCAAGAAGACATATAAATGAAGATGCTGAACGAATAAAAAAAAAAGGGGGACTTTGTTCTAGCATATTTGCATAACTTCTGTGTAGTTAACTGCAAGATACCCTGTATAACCACTAAGATCTTATAAGCTGAATCAAAATGTTAGTTAATTGGGTTATTTGTTTCTTTACCCTTAGAAATTACTGCCTAACCCAAGGATCTATTTGAGGTTCTGTCAATCCTAAATATTATATAATGCAGTCCTCTCTCACCCTCTCAAGTAATTGAGGGCAGTTTGAACGAGTTGCAAAGGGGACTGGTACTAGGCTAAAACTCATTTAGTCCGACATTTTTTAGGACATATGCTTCAGTTGTCTCTATACCAAGCCTAGTTTTTCCTTTAGTAGTTGGCTGGGTATGGGGTGTATTGGAGATCTATCAGCCCGTAACCCTCACACAATAAATAGGGAGCCCACTGATATCGAGGCTCTAGAGGAGGTCCTCCGGTAACGGAGGCACACGCACTCCTCCTTGTCCTCCTTATATGGGAGAACACAGGGGCTAGGAAGGTATCTAGCCCCCAACCTTGGAATTACACATTGTACTTGTATATAAATTTACTGACAGCCATGTTGGCTATACAGTTTTTGTTAAATTTAGCAGGACAGTTGGAACTTTTAAATAAGGAATACTATCAATAGTACAAAAACAGTGTGAAATGGAGGAGGCTATCTTCGGGGAGACCAGATACATGAATTATGCCCTTGTACCAAATGGAAGTAATTGTTTTTAATTAAAATGGCACAACCTTATGTAATATGCACTTATAATGTGCATGGTATCACAAACCCAGTTAAAAGGAGTAAAATACTACAATATATGAGAAGGAAGGGAGCTAACATTTTATTATTGCAAGAAACTCACCTTTCCCAAAGTGAGCACAAAAGGTTTGAGAATCTGGGATGTACCCAGGTGGTGGCCTCTTCATATCGAGGTGGGAGAAGGCGAGGGACCGCCATCATGATAAGGCATGGGGGTACATTTTGAATCGAAGGACCAAATTATAGATAAGGAGAGGCGTTTCATTCTGTTAAAGGCCTGCTAGATGGGCAGATGGTAACACTGGCCTCAAGTTATATACCACCAGCATCAAACCTCTCATTCTACAGAACTTTTTTCAGTAAACTATCGGAATGGCAGAGGGTAGGGTGATTTGTGGAGGAGACCTAAATATAAATATTAATGGGGAAGGCAGAGATCAAATTGCCCAGGGACGAATAAATAAAACAACCAGAAGTGTTAGAAAGCTGATACAGGAAATAGGCTGTGACGATATATGGCAATATATAAATGGACCCTCTAGGAGGCGCACCTTTTATTCGCAGGCTCACGATTCCTATTCGTGTTTAGATTTTCTCCTAGCTCCAAAAGAGCAACTGACTACAGTACAAAGCATATGGCAGGGGACCTTTTAAGCTTTCAGATCATGCTCCCATTTTCTGTAAACTCCAAATGCAGGCCACTCGAAGGAAGACCTTTTGGCGATTAAACCTATCTCTCCTAAGAAACCCAGAGATGCGGGAGTCGATTACAGAAATGATAACCCAGGCCTTACAAGATAATGATACCCAGGACACCTCAATGGCTGTGATTTGGGACACCATTAAGGCAACTGTGATAGGGAAACTAATAGAGATTTCATCTCAGCAAAAAAAAAACAAAGGGAATCACATAGACTTGCCCTAGAAACCCAAATAGAGGTACTAGAGAACCTCCAAAGTGTGAAACACTGTAAGACAAGATCTCGTGAGATCACCTCCCTCAAGAAGGATTTAAATGATATCCTTGACTATGCTATTGAACAGAAACTCCTGTTCGTAAGACATAAATTCTATGATGGGGGACCCAGGTCTGTGAGATTAGTTGCAAGCCAACTACGGTCCATGAGAGTTAAATCCTCAATACTAAAAATTAAACACCTCTTTAGTGGTGTCCTTAAAAATAACACACATGACATCTCTGAGGCTTTTCACCAATTTTATTCAAAATTATATTCTAAAAAGTCGTCTCCTCCAAAGGAAAGCATAAGTGAGTTTCTGTCATCCCTGGATCTTCCCACTATAAACCGGCAACAGTCCCTCAGCTTTGTGGCTCCCATATCCTTGAAGGAAATCATGGTAACAGTAACAGTTGGGCACCTAAAAACTGGTAAATGTCCGGGCTCTGACGGACTCCCAGGGGAGTTCTATAAAACTTTCTCCAAGACTCTTGCCCCGATAATGAGCAGGCTATTTGCCTATGTGAATACAGAAGGAGAACTAATCCCTCCATCTTGGAATGAGGCTATAGTCTCGGTAATACCAAAACAGGGTAAAGACCTCACAGATTGCTTATCTTTCAGACCTATATCCATACTGAACACAGATTACAAAATATTTGCATCTATATATGCATTGAGACTTAAACAACTTGCACCACCTTCAATACACACAGACCAATGTGGTTTTATCCCTGGGCGGCAAGCCCAGGATAATGTTAGACGCACGGTCTGTATCATTGAACATATATGTGCCCAAAAAATCCCTGCAGTTATATTGGGATTAGACGCAGAAAAAGTATTCAATATGGTGTCATGGGACTTCTTGAGAGGGGTACTGACTAGGTTTGACTTTCCACGCCAGTTTGTAGATACCATCTTCACATTTTATACAAATCCTACAGGATACATTAGAGCAAATGGTCATATATCAGAGAAATTCCCCCCATTTAGAGGAACCAGACAAGGATGCCCCCATCCCCACTCCTATTTGCTTATTATATTGAACCTTTGGCTCAGTGTCTGTGCCAAGCTCAGGATATAAAAGGTGTTGAAATAGCAGGCTTAGAACAGAGACTGGCTCTCTTTGCTGATGATATTGTTCTGTACCTGTCTAATCCAGACACCTCCATGCAGGCTCTCTTTCAACATATCGGTAAATTCTCCAATACGTCTGGTTTCACCCTAAATATAAATAAGTCTGAGGCCTTAACTTTTGATTATAACCTTCCACCAAGCCTTAAAAAACAATACCCAATTAAATGGGACAAAATGTCCATCAAATACCTGGGAATACAGATCCCAAAAGATCTGAACCAGCTTTTCAATTTAAATTATCACCCTCTGGTGAGTACAGTTAAACAGGACTTGGGAAGATGGGATTTGTTACCATCCTCCTTTTATACAAGAACTTTATCACTAAAGATCAACGCCTTACCAAGATTTCTATATTTATTTCAATGCGTACCATGTGTAATATCCCCTAAAGAACTTCTCTCTTGGCAAAAAACTCTAAATGCTTATCTATGAAACGAAAGGAAGCCAAGAATAAGCCTATCTAAGTTGTATTTACCCAAGGATTTAGGAGGAGTAGCCCTTCCCTCCCTCTTAAACTACTAGATCTTGGCCCAGATGAGATTGGCACTATTGTGGGGTACTAGGGCATACCAGGCAGTTTGGAAGCAGATTGATCTATCCAGACCTGTCTCAACCCTACTTCCAGCCTGCCTCTTCTCCCCATCCCACCTTAATAAAGTTAGTCAAGAAACACCATTGGCAACTGCCACTATACTAAAGGGCTGGCAATTGGGTATGAAACACAAAATCTTCCAACAATATTCATGGAAATATAAGTGCTTTATACTAACCCCCCCTTTTGATACACCAATGCATAATAAATGGTACAGAATTCAGTATTCTAAGGGACTGGAAGCTCCATGGCAGTTATTAAAGGGTAATGAGTTTGTAGATTTCTTGGAGACTGGGAGGCTATATTCCTGGACAGAAAAGGATAGGTTATACTACTATCAAATTAGAGACTATGTCCAAACACAAATTAGGAAGTCAGGGAGGGAGCCTCATTTGGGAGAGGATGGCACCCCTTTTCATCAGGTTTGGACTTCTCACCTGAGGGAAAAGGCAATATCTATAATATATAAATCTCTTCTACAACAATATGCATATATCATGTTGGCGGTTCAGTCTAAATGGGAACAGGAATTTACACATCCCATATCTAGTAAACAGTGGCTTAAGATTTGGGGAAACACATGGAAAACTACCTCTTCCCCTATTTGGAGGGAATTCACATGGAAAGTTAGGGCAAGGTTTTTCCTGGTCCCCTCAGTGGTAGCTCTTAGAAACCCGGGGTCTGCCTCTAGATGTTGGAGGGAATGTGGAGAGGCAAGGGCCTCACATAAACATATTTTCCTGGATTGTCCGGGATTATCAGCCTTCTGGCTCCAGGTAAAAACGCACATAAAATCAATCCTGAACATACAGAGTGAACTTGGGGGTGCTAATCTAATCCTGGGGATCCCACCGGAGGAGACCAGAGATAAGGCTAGCTTATACCTATGGGCCATATTTCTAGGTTCAGCCTATAAAGCTATAACTCAAAAATGGCTTCTCAGGACCCCCCCAGTAATTTCTGATTGGAAAGCAAATATACTAAATATCCAGCATAATGATCTCATCTAAACTCCAGGACAGGATGGAAAACTATATAACACGCTGGTCAAGGTGGGAACTATATCAGGAGCAGCTTTAAAGGTAGATAAGGTATAAAATTCATATTTGTCCACAAAAAGCGTGAAGGAAGAAACACAGGGCCTGGAGAGTGGAGGGTATAGCCTATTGTTCGAGGAAAGGAAAGGAAAGCATAGCTTTATCACATCAATTATTTCTCTCATTCTCTTCTCTCCCATAGAATCTCTGCTTTAGTTGATGTCAATAATTCCACCCTAAAGACAAAGAATGAAATGTAAATGTTGAATATTGGTAGTACCTTATGTTCCAAGTTTTGTTTTTATCCTGCTCAAAGTTGTATTAAGTTTGAAAATCAACTTTATCTTGTAACTAAGTGAAATTTACAAGCTGTAACAGTTTTAACTTAACAAAAAGGAAAAAAAAGGAAAAAGAAAAAATATAAGATAACATTCAATGAATGTAAACATATGAAAAATGGATGTATGAAACCAAATCCTTTAATAAAGTAAGTATAAAAAAACAAATATCTTAAGGACATTAACAAGGTGGAAGAGCCTAACATGTTTCAATAGAACAAAAATAGCAGGACAAAAGGACACAGAATGAGATTAGAGGGAGGCCGATTAAGGGGTAATGTGAGGGAGTTCTTTTACACAGAAAGGGTGGTGGATGTATGGAACGGCCTACCTTAGGAAGTGTTGGATATGAATAGAGTGCAGGGCTTCAAACAGGCATGGGATAGGCATAAGGGAGCAATACAGATGAGTATGAATAAATAGGCCATCAACAGAGTAAAGGCCTATGGCACATTCATAAGGTAGGAAAAATGGGCAGACAGGATGGGCTTTGCAGTCCTTATCTGCCATCAACATCTAAGTTTCTGTTTTTGTGTAAACCCAGAGCTAGTCTATCAAATTTAAGTGTAATACTGATTTGAGTATGTCTCCCCAGGCCCACCTCTATTGATTTTCCAGGTGGGACCCCTGTACCCCAGTTCAACTCTGGTGTGCATGGAGACATGTTTGTTGCAGGGTAACTACTGCCACAGAGTGGAGGTGGAAGTGATGGAGGATTCTCCTTAGTAATCTGTGGAAGCAGCCTATTTTTTAAATGACTCCCAGGTGACCAGTTTGTGAACAAGTGAATAAAAGACACAACTACTGGCTTGGAGCACCAGAGTAAAAATGTTGTTTTTAGTAAACCATAAGATAAGGGGATAACCACATATTAAATAATGGGCAATGGAAAATTCGGCTCAGCTAAGATCATGATACCAGGGATCCCAGGGATGATTCCATTCTTTTTCATGGGCCATTTCTGTATATTTTTATTGCTGGGCTATTTATAATAAAAACAACTTCCTTTGGAAAGTGACCTAAAAACAGAAATGTACAAATTGGTTCCATGGGTCTGAGACCTTAGCAACTGGGGATGCCATACTGACACTTTGATTTGCATTCCAAGATCAGAACATTGCTGAAGGCTAGCAGAATGCCAGAATTTCTGGGAGGGTGATTGCATAGGGGGAGAGTGAGATCAGCCTAGTAGGTCCTTTTGTTTATCTCTGGAGTTATTTCCAAGTGCAACTGGTGCAGGGTAACAAGGGGGAACAATGTAGCAAACAATGTGACGAATGCAATGTAAAGATATAAGACAGGTGCAAAATACAAAATATACATAAAATTACAAAGCTGATAAGTCATACAAAATGTAACAACAGGATGAGGGGTGCACATATAGCCATGGATCAAATATAAGCCAGCTATAATCAGTGTTTGTGACTGGCTGCAGGAGCGGGGTTGTGAGAGATGGACCAGCAAGAATGGCTTAAGTCAGTAGACCAAGGATGAGGCAGAGATAGGGACACGAATATGACTCTAGAGAGCTGGAGGTGGACAGACAAAGCAGACTGATCAATACAGTCTTTGAAGTGAGGCATGTGGAAAGATTGAGCATCAGTGAAGTGAAGGGAGTAAGAGGATGGGGATGAGGTGGTGAGGAAAGGGGATAGGTAGGAAGAAAAAATTACTCACCTTAGTAATTGCTTTTCTTCTCATGGAGTCTTGCTATATTATAACAGTAGCAGTCAGCCACTGCAGCTGAACTGCCCCGGAGAGGAAGGAGTTAACTCCAGAGGATCTGGAGTTCTACAGCGCGAGGGCGCTGTGCCAAAGCTCTATCTGGCCAGTTTCAAATGAAACTGTCAGATCTTTACGAAGCTAACACTAAGCAACAAGCCTCTGTGGAAAGCTCTACACTAGCCAAATGGCTACCTACTAGTAGTAATAACAACAATATAAACAACAATAGAAACACCAATAACCATAATAACAATGAATAATGGTATTATTATTAGTTTTCCCCCCTTGACAAGCACCATTAGGACCCCCCCTTCCCCCAAAGACTCAAGTCCAGGAAGGGGGCCAATATATTACCTAAACGAAACAACCTAGTTCCCTAACCCTAAAAGAAAGAGGGTAAAGGGAAAAAACTACAATGGCATGACACAGTGCTTGCACTAATTTGCCACCCCTACCCAAGTAGAAGTTCTGAGAGGGGCAGGAGGGTGAGATATAGAAGATTCCATGAGAAGAAAAGCAATTACTAAGGTGAGTAATTTTTTTTCAAACACCATGAAGTCTTGCTATATTATAACAATAGCAGATTACACAGCAGTACCTCCATGGAGGAGGGTCAGAACCTACTTAGGAAATAGGCTCTGAGCACAGCTGTGCCAAACCGAGCATCTCTCCTGGACTGGACATCCAGGGAATAATGCTTGGTAAAAGTGTGAACTGTCTTCTAGGTAGCAGCTTGACAAATTTCCAGAATGGGAATGTCTCTAGCAGCCACTAGAGACGCAGCTGTACCCCTGGTGGAGGGCCCTCAGTCCTGAGGGGGTTCTCTACCTAGTTTTTGGTAACAAAATTGATACAAGAGACAATCCACCTTGCAATTGTCCTCTTAGTGGCAGGTTTCCTTTGCCAACCTCGCCATAAGTAAGGAAGAGTTGGAGGATTCAACCTGTGACCCTTGGTGCATTCCAAATAGTAGCTTAAGGCTCTTTGACGTCAAGCTGTGCAGTCTCCTCTCACCTGAGGAAGAATGCTCAGTGAAAATACTGGGAGAGAGATGGATTGGTTCAGGTGGAAATCTGAAACCACCTTAGGCAAAACTTTCTATTAGTCCTGAGGACTACCTTATCTCTGTGGAAAGAAATAAAATCTTCTTCCACTGACAGGGCCTGTAATTCACTTATGCATCTGGCAGAAGTGATAGCCACTAGGAAAACAGTTTTCCGTTAGATACTTGAGCTCTGCTGAGGACAGAGGCTCAAAGGAGGTTGCATTAACTGAGCAATGCAAACATTCAGGTCCCAGGCAGGAGCTGGTTCCCAAAAGGGGGTTAGTATGAAGTAACCCTTTAAAAAACTTGGAAAACACAGGGTGAGAAGAAAGGAGGCAGGCTTCCTGCTGACACAAAAGCAGAGACAGCTGCCAGATGAACCTTCAAGGTAGCTGGCCTAAGGCCTAGGGAATTTAAATGGACCAAATAGTCCAGTAAAATGGGAAGATCAGCGGATTTCTGAATAATCTGCCTCTCAGAGCACCAGATGGAAAACCTCTTCCACTTAGAATTGTAAGTGGTTCTAGTGGAAGGCTTCCTTGAAGCCTTTAAAATATCCAGGACACCTTGAGAAAGGTGTAAATCAGCAATTCTAACTCCTCAAGAGCCAGGCCTTGAGATGGAGGGATTTGAGGTCCGATACTACACTCTCCCTGTGCACAGGCCAGCAAGTCGTGGACTCTGGGCAGGCTCAGGGCAGGGTGGACTGTCAAGGACAGAAGCAGAGGGTACCAGGGCTGTCTGGCCCAATCTGGGGCAATCAGAATCACTTTGCAGGGTTGAGATCTGATTTTCACTAGTACCCTGAAAAGAAGAGGAAAGGGGGGAAAGGCATACAGGAACTTCCCTTTCCAGTCCAACAGAAAGGCATCCAGGGGGACTGAGCCCAGCACTGGAGGCCTGCAACAAAATAGAGGAAGTTGGTGGTTGTCTGGGGCTGCGAAAAGATCTATCTGAGGGGTGCCCCATCTGGCAAAGACGGACCCCAGCACCTGTGGATTCAGAGCCCATTCGTGATGGCCCTGAGAAATTCTGCTGAGGGCATCCGCCAGGACATTGTCCTTCCCTGGGAGGTGAACTGCTATCAGGGAGGTGTTCAGGAGTAAGCCAGAGACCACAACTGCATTGCTTCGGTGCACAAGGCTGATGACCGAGTGCCCCTTGTTGTTGATGTACCACATTGTGGTGGAGTTGTCTGTCCTGACTTGAACCACTTTGTTCTGGACAGAAACTGGAAACACCTGAAGAGCTAAAAAGACAGCTCTGAGTTCCAAAAGATTGATTTGGAGCAGAGATTCCTGAGGAGACCACATTCCCTGAGTGGCCAGGTCGCCCAAGTGAGCTCCCCACCCTAACAGGGAGACATCCGTGGTGAGGGTGAGGGAGTGGGAAATGGGAATGAAGGGAACCTGTTGTTTTAGATTGCTTCGGTCCTGTCACCAGTGGAGGGCCAGGATCAGAGTTTGAGTCACTGGGACCAATTTGGAAAGGGGGTCCTTCCTTGAGACCAACAGGCCCTCAAATGGAACTGAATGTCCCTCATCTGGAATCTTGCTCCTGCACTACAGCTGTGGAAGCAGCCATGTGCCCCAGGAGTTGCAGAAAATGCCTTGCTGGTCGAGAGACTCACAGGGTAAAGGAGGATGCCAGGGCAATGAGTCTGTCTACCCTTTCCAAGGGAAGAAATGCCCTGGCTAACTTTGTGTTCAATTCTGCACCTATGAAAGTTAGGACCTGAACTGGTTCCAGAACTGACTTTGGTAAATTTAGCAGGAATCCCAGGGAAGTGAGAAGCTGCTGGGTGACTTGCAAGTGGGATTTCACCTGATCTGGAGACTGACCCACAATGAGCCAGTCGTCCAGGTAGGGAAACACAGCAACCCCTTGCCTTCTTAAGTGAGCCACTACCACAGCTAGACATTTTGTGAATACCCTTGGCGCAGAGGTAAGGCCGAAAGACATTGCCCTGAACTGGTAGTGGCCTGAGGGCAGTTCGAACCTGAGGTACTTCCGGTGAGAAGGCCTGATCAGAACATGAAAATAGGCATCCTTGAGGTCCAGGGAAGCTAGCCAGTCCCCTGGTCTTAAAGAAGGCAATATCATTGAAAGAGTCAACATTTTGAACTTTGGTTTCAAAAGATGCTTGTTCAGGTACCTTAAATCTAGAATGGGCCGCCATTCTCCTGTCTTTTTTGGGGTAAGAAAGTATCTTGAATATAGCCCCTTGCCCAAATGGCAAGGAGGGACCCTTTCCACTGCTTTGCAGTCCAGAAGAGAAGAAACCTCTGCTTCCAAAGCAAGGGCTTCTGAAGGATTTGCAGGTGGAAAATGTCTGGCTCTCATCTTTGGAAACTGTTTGAAGCTGAGAATTAGACCCTGCTTATTACCTCCAGAACCCATCTGTCCGAGTTAAGGGACAGCCAGTTCTGGCTGAATAAGCCAACCTGCCCCCACTGGTACAGGAGAATCGGCCCTGGGCACCTCATCAGGGTGCCTGCTTGGCAGCAGCCTTAGGCTGAGGGAGGGGACGGTTTACTTGTGCCTCATCTACCCCTGCCTCTGAAGAAACCCCTCTCATGCAAAAGCAGAGGAGGCTTGAATTGGTAAAAGGCCTGTGGAAAGGCCTGCCCTTACCTCTGGGAGCGTGCCTTTGTGGAGTGGCATGCCTCCTTAGCCTGGGCACTTTGTAGGTAGTTCTGTATTCATCCATCTTTTCATATAGTTTTCTGTTTGTTCCCCAAACAGAAAATTTCCCACTACAGGAAAATCCATAGCCTTTGACTGAGTATCTTGGGACAGATTAGTGCATCTGAGCCATGCCAACCTACGGAAAGCTACAGAAGTGGCCATGACCCTAGAGGAGACATCATTAACATCAACAGCAGTATGAAATTGAACTTTAGAGGCTTCAATGCCATCAGCAGCCACCTGTTCCAACTCACTAGCCAGCTGGCCATGGGCCTGCTTGGCTAACTGCAACACTGTATCCCATCTAGATTTCTGATATCTAGCCACATAAGCCATATAATTTGCCTGCCTGAGTCCCAAAGAAGCTGCCATATACTGTTTCTTCGCCATGGCATCAATCTTCCTGGAATCCTTATCAGGAGGATGTGAGGCCAGGGGGATATTAGCCTTGTCACAGGCTGCAGCTTGTACCACACCTACATGACTACACTGTTCAGTGAGGAAGTCTGTATCAGAGCCTGACAAAGTATACCTTCTGTCCATTTTTTATCTACAGGAGGGACAGAATGAGGATTTTAAAATCTTTGTTGTTTGCTTCCTAAATGACTTATGCAAAGGAATAGACAACCTCCTAGACTCTGGTATATCCATCATTTCTACATAATCAGGCTCCTCTTGCTCATCCACAGCCTCCCTAAAGGAAGCTGGAGGGTTTCTGCAACCTTTTGTAAAACATAAAATGAGAAGGACTCAGACAGAATAGGAGGAGATTCTAAAGGTCTGTCTGGAGAAATGTCCGTTCAATGGGCACGTCCAGACCCTCCCAGCCACACATATATTGATCAAATTCCTCCTCCTTCCTGTGGTTCATAAAATTCCTCAACATCATACTCCTGAACCACTGGAACTGAACGAACCAACCTTTTACCAACTGTTGGTGGTTCGACAGGTCCCTGAGACAGTGACTGGACAATCCGAATGGCTTTAGCTATCTCTGCAGCAGTTGGAGAGACAATTTTGGACTCCAAACCTACTGATTTCTTTGTCTTTTTAACTGGGACTGGTTCCTCTGAACCAGCCTTCCTTTTGCCCGAGGAAGTCTCGCCCTGGTCAGAGGGCACTCCCTCTGGTCCAGTGGGTGCTGGACCAGGCTGGCCATCTGGGTCAGCGGACTTTTTGGCCTCTCGTTCCCTGAGCCGGCCCAATCTCTTTTCCAGGGTGGCTGCAGGGAAATTTTACACCTGGCAGTCTGACAGGAGGTGGTCAGCCCCAGACAATAGACACAGTGGTGTGTGGGTCAGCCTTGGCAAAGGCTTCCCCAAAGACATCACAGTGTTGAAACCCAGTGGGCCCGGTTTTTCTTTTGGGTTTCTCAGATATAATGCCAGCCTATCCAAAAACTTGCCCTTTTGATGGCAGTGCCAGGCAAGACACCCTTATCGGTTCCTAACCGTGTCACGGGTATTTGAAAAAACCCTTTTAAAAACCAGATTTTTTTAGAACCGATAAGAACCGGGAACCGCACTCTAAAAGCCCAACCAAACACTTCAAAACGTTAAAATCAGCAAACCGATCGGTTCAAAACCGAACCGATAATTGAATTTCCACACAGACTTTAAATTTGTACTTACGGTTTACCAGATAGAGCTTTTAACCGAAATGCGGTAAAATAAATACTTTTTGCTGGTTCAAATGAACTGAAAAATACTCGCTTGAACTGAGAATGAACCGAGCTGAAGGAGCTGATCTCCGGAGCGACTGTTCAGTGAAGCGGAGTAAAGAATCTGACAGTTTCATTTGAAACTGGCCAGATAGAGCTTTGGCACAGCGCCCTCGCGCTGTAGAACTCCAGATCCTCTGGAGTTAACTCCTTCCTCTCCGGGGCAGTTCAGCTGCAGTGGCTGACTTTTATTGTTATAATATAGCAAGACTTCATGGTGTTTGAAACAAAGGTGCTGAGAAAGTATTTTATCCATGAAGTATGGTAATAATGATGAAGACTGATATCAGCAGGTGGCAGTGGAGGCACCCAGTAGTGCTACTTCTGTTCATGCATGGAAGCTGCATGCCAGCACCTCCTGGGTGTGCAGGGCTTGCAAACAGGTGATGAGAGGGGAGCAAAACTGGGCCTGTGGCTAGATGTTAGATCAGACCCACCCAGACCCAGGAGACAGCGAATCCATAGCAGAAGACAAGCTACAGGGCTTCTTGGTAAAAGGGGAGTAAGTAAAGGGTCCCAGGGCTTAAGATCTGCTAAGAGCTTGAAGCAAAGAGACTAAGTAAAACATATAGTTATCAAAACAAACTCTGGCCAGAGCTGATAGGACTGCATCAGAGGTTGCGGAAGGAGGGGCCGGAGGAGCAGAGACATGGAACCGCTTGCAGCTGCACCAGAAATGTGTGAGCTGGCAGTTTACGCATGTGCATTGGCATGCATCTGTTTTCTCGTCACAATAGTGGCACATCAGGAGCTCCCCCGGTGCTCCCAGACCCTGAGATCACTTAGTTGGGGTCCAGAGAAACGAGGATCACTGTGCAGAAGCTACAAAACTATTTGTTTAAAGAGCGTCAATGACCACTCTGGGACTGAATATATACATAATAATGAGCTGCTCATGAATAGAATCATTAATATTCATGAGCAGTGCATTGTTATATGTGTGTGTGTGTATATATATATATATATGTCCCAGAGTGGTCAATGGCGCTCTTTAAACAAATAGTTTTGAGGCCTCTGCACTGTGGCCCTCATGTCTCCGGACTGCAACAAAGTAATCTCAGATCCAGGAGCACCGGTGGAGCTCCTGATCCACCACTATTGTGGCAACAAAATGGATGCATGCCAACGCGCATGTGCAGACCACCAGCTCGTACATTCTCAGTGCAGCTGCAAGTGGTTCCATGTCTCTGCTCCACCAGACCATCTTTATGAGGAAAAACATTATGTGGGGCTGGAGGGAGACTGAAACACCATGAGTGACTCAGGTCAAACTGGTGGTGAGGAAAAGGTGTAAACAGGACCTCCAGATGGCAACAAAATAGTGCCTATGAGAAGACTGCATTAACACAGCAGAGTGCTTCACAGACCACGGAGGCGACTGTGATGCAACTCCAAAATTATTGTTCGGTCGGAGTGTGAGTCCTTTTTTGCTTACAAGAGGTATGCAGGACTCCACCCAATGTAGCCCTAAAAGGAGGCTGTAATTAGGCTTCAATATTTACAAAGTATAGCTGTGCGAAATGGATCATTTTGAATGAGCACACCTACATTAGGTGCCACTTTCCCAACGTTTTTGTATCATCTATGTAATAATAGCCTAGGTGTGTGGGTCTGTCCTTGGTGTATTAACAGTTAGAACCAGTAGATGGCACAGGGGAATAGCAAAACAACAGAACAGGATGGGGAAATTGCTAGAAGATGGGCCTGACAGCTAGAAACATTGCTGCTGCCTTGGCTCTGTTGAAAGCTAGGTTTTAGGTTAAGGACTGAGAGTGTTTTTCATCTAAAAACAAAAGCCAAGTAGACAAACAATGGCTATGTTTTATTTATTTATTTATTTTTTTATAACCGGGTAGGAGCGCTAGACACGAAAGTGACTATTTTCAGGCACGACCCGGGAGGTCAACAACATAGACAGATAACAGTTACATAGAATACAGTGTCAGGAGATGTGCAATACATCGCAAACATAAAGTGAGACAAAGTTAGGACAAATAAAGGTACAAGGTACGAATGGTGTAAAAATTATACAATTAGAGATAAGTGCCCAAGTGTAGATTATCTTAGTAATAACACAAGATATGAGGTACAGAAAGAAGAAATATACCAGCGGAGGCATCATTATGACATACTGAAAGTGAAAGGGTGTTGATTTGGAAGGGGGCAGGGAGAGGGGATAGGTTTAAAGGAGGCTGAAGGAGCAGGGTGCCATCTCACACCATAGAAGATGTTTCCAAGGGCAGCCAGGGCACAGCACAGCCTCTGGAAAGACGTGACTTTAGAAAGCCAGAAGAATGATCCAAATAATTCCTGAGATTCAAAAGATTTCTAATAGCACCAGGATTGTGTGAGAAGCAGGAAGATCATTGGGCAAATACCCCAATGTATGTGATAGGGAATGAAAACAAAGATATACTGTAGTGGCAACTCTAGCCAGTAGAGACAGACAAACAGAAGATTCTGGCACAGTTAAAGCCCTGCAAGAGGCTTGCTATGTAATAAGCAGAAAGGTAATGGCTGGATGGGATAAGCTTAGTCAAAGTATTTAAGAAAAATTAAAGTAGCAATGGTACTAGTAGTACCAGGGTATGGATATGTTATTTTGCTATAGCAAAAGACACATACAGTAAACATCTTAAAGAACATGCACACAGATGCTGTACAACACAGACACAGATGCAGACACATACATGCAAGCACAGATATACACCTGATCATATGCAAACTCTGAACATTTAACTTAATCAGGTCCTGCACTAGAACACTGGAGTAAGCAGACTATTTTGTAAAAAAAAAAAATCAGGAGCTATGATTCATAAGTTTCCATTACTTGCACTTGTGATTGATTTATCTGGATAGAGTGGGACAGTTTTGTCTTCTATGTTCTTTTTTCCCAAGTCACTAACTATTCCAAGGTCTGAAAACCTACTCCAATTCATGAAAGCCCTATCACTGATATCAGCAATGACATTTAACAGTTTTTCTCATACAATAGATGCTAGCTAACAACATCAATTGTAGTGAGAAAAAAAAACTGTTCTTCACTGGGAATCGAGCCCAGGCCCCCAACTACTGTCCTGGTGCTCCACCACTGTACTATCATTCCACATTGTGGGACACTGGATTTCTAGACAGAGATACATGCTAACAACACAAATTGCAGTGAAAAGGAAAAAAAATGTTTTCAACTGAGAATCAAACCTAGGCCCCCTCCCAACTGTTGTGCTGGTGCCCTCCAACAGTGCTGTTGTTCCATATGGTGAGACAGAATGTTTCTAGAGAGAGAGAGAGAGAGAGAGAGATGCATGCGAAGAATATAAATTGTAGTAAGAAAGAAAATATTCTCCCTACTGGGAATCGAGCAAGCCCTGTCTCAACTACTGTTCTGGTGCTCTGCCACTGTACTAGCATTCACACATGGTGAGACAGAAGGTTTCTAGAGAGAGATGCATGCTAACAACATAATGTACAGAGAAAGAAAAAACATTCCCCACTTGGAATCAAACCCAGGCCCCCACCAACTATAGTCCTGGTGTTTGCTACAGTGCTATCATTCCACATAGTGGGCCAGAATGTTCTGAGAGATAAATGCATACAAACAACATAAATTATAGTGAGAAAGAGAAAATATTCCCCACTGGGAATTGAACCAAGGCCTCCTACTAACTACTACCTTTGTGCTCTGCCACTGTGCTATCATTCCACATGATGGGACAGAAGGTTTCTAGACAGAAATGCATGCTAATAACATTAATTGCAGTGAGCCAGAAAAAATGTTCCCAACTGGGACTCAACCCCCCCCCCAACTACTGTCCTGATGCATTGCCATTGTGTTTTTATTCCACCTGGTGAGGCACAAGGTTTCTAGGGTGAGAGAAGCATGCCAACAACATATATTATAGTGAGAAAAAAAATGCTCAAAACTGGGAATCAAACACAGCCCTCCCCTCAACTAATGTCCTGGTGCTCAACCACTATTCTGTCCTTCCATGTGGTGGTACAAAAGACTTCAAGCCCGAGATGAATACATTGAGTTTCAGATCCCCCATACAGAGCTAAGGTGGAGTTTAGCAATGAACTCTCTGCACTGGAAGTAATGTTTCGTACCAAGTTGCATTCAAGGAGGCAGTATAATGTAGTAGTTTAAGGCTCTGAGCTGCAAACCCGGAGACCTGAATCCCACAGCCCCCACTTGCCTACTGTGTGACCCTGAGCAAGTCACTTAACTTCCTTGTGCTCCCAGGTCACACCTGTAAACAAGCTTCCAGCTTAGTGTGTCTCTCCAGGTTAAGAAAAATCTAGACAAGCCACAAAGCCTCCCCTGGAACCACATAAGTTGACTGCAACATACAACTATAGTAACAGTTTAATGTTCTGAAAGTCAAAAGTCAAACAAAGGCCCCCTCCTATCTATGGCCCTGGTGCTCTTCCAGTGTGCTATCATTCCACATAGTGAGGAAGAAGGTTTCTAGACAGATGCATGCTAACAAAATAAATTGTATTGAGAAAGAAAAAATTTTCCCCACTGGGAATCAAACCTAGGCCCCCTCCCAACTACTGTCTTGGTGCTTTGCCACTATGCTATCATTCCACCTAGCAAGACAGTAGGTTTCTAAAAAGAGATGCATGTTAACAATGTAAATTGCAGACAGAAAGAGAAAATGTTTCCCACTAGGATGCAAACGCAGGCCTCCTCCTAACTACTGTCCTGGTGCTCTGCCACTCTGCTATTATTTCACATGGTGAAACAGACGGTTTCTAGGGAGAAGTGCATGCAAGCAACATATATTATATGGAAATAAAAGCTCCCCACTGAGAATCAAACTCAGGCCTCCTCCCAACTATTATCTTGGTGCTGTGCTGCTATGATATCATTCCACATAATGGGACAGAATGTTTTTAGACAGAAATACATGCTAACAACATAAATTGTAGTGAGAAAGAAAAAAATGGGAACAGCTACAAATTGAACCCAGGTCCCCTACTCCCTACTGTCCTGGTGCTCTGCCATGGTGCTGTCATTCCATGCGGTGAGATAGAAGGCTTTTAGAGAGAGATGCATACTTACAACATAAACTGTAGTGAGAAAAGAAAAAAATGTTCACCACTGCAAATCAAATCCAGGTCCCCTAACTACTACTGTCCCAGTGCTCTGCCACTATTCTATTGTTCCACAAAGTGACACAGAAGGTTTTTAGAACTACATGCAGGTGAACAACATAAACTGTCGGGAGAAACAAAAAATGTTCCAGACTGGCAACAGAACACAGTCCCCCTCCCAACTATAACCTGGTGCTCTGCCTATGTGCTACCATACCACATGGTGAAGCAGAAGGTTTCTTGAGAGATCTCCATGCTAATAACATAAATCGTGATAAGAAAGAAAAAATGTTCACAACTTGGAATTGAACCTAGGCTCCCTCTTAACTGCTGTCCGGGTGCACTGCCATTGTTCTATCATTCTACATGGTGAGACAGAAGGTTTCTATGGAGAGAGAGATGCATGCTAACAACATGAATTGTAGTGAGAAGGAAAACACTGCTCACAACTGGGAATTGAACAGTGGCCCCCTCTGAACTAGAGTCCTGTTGCTTTGCAACTGTGCCAGTGTTCCACATGTTGAGACAGAAAGTTTCTAGACAAGAGATGCATCCTATGGGAAATGTAAAAGGTTGCTAGGGACTGGCACCTGCTGTAAAGGTAAAGTTCAATGAACTTCAGTAGCTCCGTATTAAAACTGGACATAAAACTCAAGTGTAAACCTAAGAGTGAAGGCAATTTTATTCAAACGATATGCAACTACAGTGCTGCAATGGAAAAAAGTCACTCACATGAAGCAGCAGTAATCTGGAATTGAAGTATTGAAAGTCCAAGTATCAAAAGGAATGCCAACAGGCATTCAAAGCTGTGGAACTCTAGTAGAACCCCACCCTCAAACACGTTATCTGATACATTTCACACAGAATGTGCTTTTTCAAAAATATGTGAGTGACTTTTTTTCCATTGTAGTCCCCAGAAATCTTTTACATTACATTTCTGACTTCGGAACTGCAGCCCCCTAGCTGCAGTCATAACCTGTTCCTACTTATGCATCTTATGGGAAAGCAAATCCTGCACTAACACTACACACCTACAGTGGACTTTTGTAATGAACTCTCTATCAACTTGAAGTATTGCTTCCCACCAAGTTGCATTCAAACCTAGACAAGCCCCAAAGTCTCAACCAGAACTAATAAGTTGATTACAACATAGAAGTAATAGTTCAGCATTCTGAAAGTCTGCTTCAAACCTTACTGAAACTCTATCACTGACATCATCAGTGAAATCTATTTCTCCCATAAATTGTAGTGACAAAAAAAAAATGTACCATACCGGGGCCCAAACCCAGGTCTGTGTAATGTGAAACATAACGCCAATACCTAAAAGCCTCATCAATGATATCATGCAGTTGAATCAGTCAGAGTGACTGTAAACTTTAACTTCACTAAATGCAGAAAAGAACATGCATGAACACAAGAGGGGTTTCCCAAGCTACACTTACTCTGGCACCTAAAAAGTGAAATTGTTTTCTAACTGCTTTATACAGTTTGGTAGAACATTTTGGTTATGGGGCATCTGTACAATAAAATCCTGTATTTGCATATTACTATCCTAGATTTGTGGGTATGTCTATCCATAAAGATCATATGGGTTAAACTCAAATGTGACCTGGGAATCTAACAGACATACACACATACCACTCTCATCCCCAGGCACACACAGAAACCTTCCAAGCCCACTCCGACTGACAAAAAAAGAAGTACCCACACATACACAAGTCCCCCAAACCTATGTGTACACACAATCCATGAGTGGGGGGGGGGGACTGGCCCCATACCAGGAGCCAGCATTGTGTTCCTCAGTTAAAGTCACCCCTTGCTTGATTCCAACAAGGGCAAGGGTCTCTCCAGCTGACCCTCATTTTTGGGAGGAGGTACAATAGCCAGCAAGCTTAGTCCCCCCCCTGCAAACCCACAGCCCACGCTACAATCTGATTAACAACTGAGAAAGTGCACACCCAGGAGGGAGAGATTAGGGGATTAAATGGGTGGGCTTTGAGTACTGTATTATTAATTCTATTGCACAGGCCGAGCAACAAGTTCACCAGTGACCAGTTAAGGAAACAGAGCTGCTCAAGTGAGGCTGGGTGCTCAAGTGACAACAGTACACTATAGTGCATTAGCAGTAACGGCACTCACCCTCCACAGTCCTAGCATATGAAATAAGAAAATGTTCAAACTTGAATGTTATATTCCAAATGCAGGTAGCGTTTATTCAACAAAGAAAGTGCATCAGTGCAAAGTGAAAATTCAACCCACCACAATGATGGGGAGCAGCAGAGAATCACCTGACATTTCACCAGTTGCTGACTTTATTACTTTCTTTGTTGAATAAATGCTACTTTCATTTTAAAATATAAGGTTCAAGTCTGGACATTTTCTTCTTTCATATGCTAGGACTGTGGAGGGTGAGTGCCAAGTTCACCAGTGAGATCAGTGACACTCACAGCCCATCCCTTACTCACTTATTCATTTGTCAATTAGACTGTAGCATGTGCCACAAGTCAGGGAGGGCAACTGAGCTAGCTGACTATTGCATCTTTCCTCCCTTTCCAAAACTGGGGGTCAGAGGTTGAAGCTCTCCACATCAAGGCATGTGTGGCTCTTATGGGGATCAGGCTAAGGTGGGGGGGGATTTTAATTGAGCAGCACAACAATGGCTTCTCACACAGTGCCAGGAGCTGCAGTTTGAAAACTGCATTAACAGAATTGTAGTGAGGGCAAAGGGTGCCATTGGACACCAGACAGTGCTTCAAACAGGGTGGGGGAAACTGTACAGGACACCAGGGTATGCCTGAAATAAGATGAGATGAGAACAAGTGGAGCCACTGGACATGAAAGAGTGCTTGAAGTAAGATCAGGTGAGGGTCGGGTGTCACTGTAGACAAGGGAGTGCTTGAAACCTGACCAGGTGAGGGCAGGGCCTACCACTAAACACCAGGAAGTGCTTGAGATGGAGCAACGTGAAGCCAGAGAGGGATGCTAGTGGATAACTGTGAGTTCTTGAGATGGACTGGAGGAACAATTTAAAGACTGGCAATTTATCTGCAGGCATAGAAAGAGGTGATCCAGTCCAGTTTTGTTAGCAAATGTTGTCAGTGATAATGGCTAGAAAATACTCATAAGAAAAGATGACAACAGAGTGAGCACGTGGAGAATTTGGATCCAAATGATGGGTGTCAGTCCTGAATTTATACATGTCAGGCCACATTATTTTCAAGATAGGGAGAGAATCCTGTAAACCATAGACAGAGATAGGCCTTTTTTTGTAAAGGCCTTCAACTGCAGGTATTCCCAGACCTACCCCTCCCCCATCCGTTTTGTCTAAAAGAAAGGCTTCTGACTTCGTAAGAGACAAGTTGAGAATTGTAGAGGTCCTATCTATGCTTCTTCATCTTGCAAGAATGAGGATAAACCTGGTTGGGAAAATACTCATCTTTCATACTCCACAGGAGGTTGAAAGTGCATTAAACAGCAAGGAAAAACAAGCTCAAATGAGGAATATGGATCAGCACAGTCATCTGAACAAAAGGATTCCTCACAGCACTTTCAAGCAATACCAAGAAATGATGCTGGGGCTGGAACAGACTTACATCAGATTATTGGAAAGCAAGAAGATCCAGAGCTGGTCCCTTCAAAGATGTCAATCAGCGAAGATACTACTGGGATACCTATGGAGATGGAATCAGTGACTTTAACAGATTACATTTAATTTTGGAAAAAATAAAGTATAAAGGCAAAAAAATAAAAGTAATTAAAAATACATATACAAATACAAATATGTGAATGCACTATATACAGTGTCTAAGTTTAGATGAATATAAGTTTACAGTATGTTCTGACTGTTCCTGGAGTCCACCTGTCCACACAAAAGCTGGCAAGACTACTTTAGGTGGTGAGGTTTACAGAGAGGGCTGTGACATGCGACCAGACCTGAAGCATAAAGAAGGAAAATAGGATAATTAAGGGGAGAGAAAGGTTGTTAGAGGGAGGAGGGAAGGAACTTAAGACATTGAATGAGGATGGGAAGGATCAAGGTAAAGTATTACATAAGAATCTCGAACTATCCTATATCGGTAGTATTCTGGTGAAAATGCAAGACTGGAGGCCATTTCCAATGGGTAAAGGTGATTAATTTGGGTAAGTCCAGCTAGAGTTACACAGTAAAGCTATGAATGACCTGAAAATAATGTCATGGAATTGGAGTGGGAGAAAAGAGCATATTAAGAAGAGAAAATAGTGAAAAATGAGAACAGTAATAAGGCCAACTATATATAAGCTCAGGAAATGCATTTCGAGAGCAGGGATGCAGCACACTTTTCTTGTTTCAATCAGGGCACTAGGTCAGAATAGCACCGACCACAATGCCGACAACAACAATAGTATGGCAATAATGCTGTCAGTTTGATTTTTGTGGGGGGCTCTGTCCTCCGCACCCCTGATATGGGGGATCTGCCCCCAGCACCCCCTGGACTGAAGGATTCTTACTCTGGGGGGAGTAGATCATGGGGAAAGTCAAAATATGTGGGGCCATGGAATACTGTTTCCATGGCCCCATGTCAAAGAAACAAAGTCCTGAGTGCACAAAAACATTGGAGATCAGGATTAGAACCCTGGTCTCCACTGCCATTGGCTGAGCTGCTCTATACCCTAGCCCTCCATGCCACGGGAGCAGCTCAGCCAGCCTCCTGGATCCTGGTGCTGTTGTTTGTGGTGAGCACTATGGACAATGACCTGGGGAGCACTTACTGAAAGTGATGTAGACCCTCTCTCACTTTACGTGCTAGTGCTACATGAACTAGCACTCTCTAGACTGGCACTATTCATGCAGCACTATTCTAACTGGGTATCTTCAATCAGCATGGGTAATGCAGGGTATTCTGGGAAAGCTAGGGGTACCTGAATTTTTATTACAAAAAAATCACTACAGCCAACTATTAAAGGATCATATATAGATCCAGAAGGCAGATTCACTATAGTCAGGGTGTTACTTTCCCGATTAGAGCTGACAATGGTAAGCATTTATGTACACAATGAGGTGGATGTTGCTTTCCTCTCAGAATGTTTCCTGCAGCCCGCACAATTCGATTCACCTTGGTGGGGACTTTAACCTAGCTCTGGTCCCCTGAAAAGATTGTAAAAATCAAGAGAACACACAACTAGATCAGTAGAAATCTTAAAAGAATATATGAACGGTATAGGTTTAAAGATCCATTTAGATTTTATACCCCAGATCTTATGAAATTCTCATATCTTCAAAAAAAACAATAAATTTTATTCCAGAAGAGACTTCTTTTTAATATCAAGATCAGAATATCGGTGCATATCAAGTTACAAGGTGATTTGAGACAAAAGGAAACTAATATAATAACATTGGAAGTAGATAATTCTGAGTATAAACACCAAGTGTTACCTAAACAGAACAAGCAATAAAATATTTAGGTGTATACATACCAACTAATTTGGAAAAAAACAAAACAAAAAAAAACATACAAACTAAATGCACGCCATCAGTGAAAAAAATGTGGTAGATCTGGAAAGATAGCAGACACTTCCATTGGCTCTGATCAGGAGAGTGAACATCCTGAGAATTAACATTCTACCAATGTTTCTTTTTTATTCCAGTTGATCCCAGTATTATTTGACAAGTGTTTTTTTTTTTCAAGAAACTAGAGAAACAGGTAAGAAACTTTCTGTGGAGGGGTAAGTGCCCAAGAATATATTTAGAAAAAGTGTTTCTGGCTGAGGAAAATGGAGGCTTAAATTGCCTATATTTTGGCTGGTACTATCTAGCAGCCCAAACAGAACTTGCTTTCACATGTTAAAAGAAATTGTGGAGGCAAAATCCTGTTTCCAGCTAGAAAATGCAGCTATATCTTTAAAAAAAAATTGAAAAATGCATTAATAATGATATCAGACAACTCACAGAGATATAAAGAATGTATGGTTGCAACAATAGCTATTGCCGAATCATGACAAAAAGCTCAGACTACGTTAGGGGAGAAAAAAATGTTTTAGTTTACACACATTTAACATTCAATAATAAATTCCCACAATCAATGGTAGATAAAACATTTAGAGAACAGGGAGAGAAATTTGATATTTGTCAAATATGTGACCTATACAAAGGAGATGGGAACCTGGTAACATTTGAAAATCTGAAAGAAAAATATGTGCTGCCAGAGAATAACAGATTAAAGTATTTACAAATAAAAATTTATATATTTAAAAAAATCTGAATTTGATCTGACCCGCACTTTCAAAACTGGAGGAAGGGTTTAATAATTTAATCTCGGGAAATAAGTTAATTTCAAAAATGTATTGTTTACTGAAAGAGGCCAAAGACATTTCAAGTAAAAAATTAAAAGAATCCTGGGGAAAAGATTTGGAGCTAGAGTTACAAAAAATCACAAAAAGCCGGCCCGCCAGTGCAGAGGTTGGATTTCCGCTAGCGATGCCAGCGACCCGGGTTCGGGAATAAGCTTGGGTCGCTGGAGGGTCGGTCGGGGGGAGGCAGCTTGAGCGTCTCATGACTGCTCGCTGTCTTCGGGGAGGGAAGGGCTGCAACCCAGTGTTGAGCAACCACTGGTGGAGGCCAGGGGTAGGGTAACACGTCGGGGTCATTGCTGGGTGGTGCATTGCAGATGTTGGCTCTTGCCTTGACATCTGGACATCATGCACCTCAAGGGAAAACCAGGAAAATTGCTCACTGGTCGCTGGATGATGGCACTCTGTTCCTGAGTGCCTCCAGCACCTTCCCAGAGCCTCCTGTTCCTCGGCAGCATCCCTGGGCCCTAGAAGTATGTGTTGGAGTCATCCCTCTCCCCCTGGTGCCTTCCCCCTTGGAGGAGGGGGACCTGCCTAGCGAAGGGATATGCTGGGATATCCTGGGGGTCGGCTGCAATATGCAGTCCAGAGGAGGGCTGGGTAAGGACAGTAGAGGCTGGGGAGAACTTGTGGAGCCCAAAGGAGTGGAGGACCAGTGAGCATGAGGCGCAAAAATAGAATAAACAAAAAAAAAATCACAAAGCCATGTGTTGCACTTTGCAGTTGCCCAGGTGTCCAAAATTGATATTCACAGTGCGATAGCATGTCGCACTATCTGACTGTGAATAGGGGTAGTCCAAAGCAGCAGTAACCCTAGTACCGCTAGTACTGCTAGTGCTACCCCAGTAGCAGTGTCTCGACATGCAGCTGGGAGCATGGGCTTGCAATAAATAGTGTAGGAGTACTATTTCCAATTCACAAAGGCTGCCATGCAAATTAGCCCATTGGGCATGCAAGGCACTAGGTGTCCATTTGCAGGCCCATTTGCCTAGGCTGCAAGGAGTATAGCCCAGCCCCCCACCAACATTTACCCTTGTTAGTCGATCAGTGCCCACGTTTCATCACCAACTGCCCATTACAATATAAAAACTATCCGAAAGGTACTCCCCATACACTATAATGACACTCGTCCCCGCGCTCTCCCTAGCATCATGTCACAACTTTAGTGAGTGCGGAGGCGGAGCGTGGGCAGCCCTGGAAACTGAGAAGTGCTCAGGACCCAGTAGGGCTAATTTTACAAGTGATGGCATTTCTTAATTTTTGGATTATTGGCCATAATATCAGCAGCAGTAATGTCTGAAAGAGATAAGGCACAGAGCTAACAGGTGCCGATACTGAGACTGGTAAGTCTCTTTAAACTTTGCCAAACGTACAACAAAAAACAGATGGAAGCAAATACAAATCAACACAGTTCTTAGAACATATTTGACTCCAGCTTGTATAGCCAAGATTACACCCAGTATCTCAGAAAACTGTCAATGATGTAGAAATGTAAAAAGGTCTGTAGGACCTATGCTAGTATCTTATCACAAACTAAAGGAGTTTTGGGGAACTATTTCCTCGTACATGTCAAAAGTCACAGGGTATGACTTTCTGTTTGACCCAGGAATTATAGCATTAGGGAACATAATATTAGATGAGGAAGAGAAGAAAGCAAAATTAACCTTGCAATACTAATGGCAAGAAGACTTTTTTTCGGAAACTGAAGGACCCTCAACCACCAACATAAACTGAATGGTTAAACAGTGTGGTGGACTTAAATACAGAAGAGAGAGCACATTATAAGATGAAAATGGGGAAAATGCTTCTGAAAAAAATCTGGGAAAATTTCTGAGTAAAATTTAAGTCACATATAATTAGGTCTGAGAAATAGCCAAGGACAGGAGCAGTAAGACAGGTGGATAGGGAGGGTAGCTCGGTTTTGATGAAAGTAGCTGAGAAGAGGGTTCTAGTAATGACTGTATCACACACATTTCTGAACCAGGAAAAAACAGAGATGGACTTGCGGGGGAGGAATCTCCTAGTTCCTCCAGGTACATTTTATCCCTACTTTGTATCAGATTCATGCTTACTTTTAACTTGGTAATGCTGTCTGGAAGGTGCATCAGGGAACTGCCCAGAAAACAAATTAACTGTACTTACTAGCACACCACAGTCACAGGTATACTACATTTTTTATATTTACGCTGGATTTATAAGGTATACACTAACAATAGTAATGAGTAATACACAGTCTAGGAAACTCTAAATAAACAGTTTTAAGCACAAAAGTATATAATGGAAGAATGCTAAAATTTCAAGTCTTACCCTAAGCTCTTAGAAGTTTCCCACATAGTGAACAATTCACACCGCACTGGTCATTCTCTTCCATTTTTCTTAATTTAGTGTTTTGTTTACTGGGAAAGGAGGGCTAGACAGTTCTGCTTATTTTCATACCTTCTCTCTTTCCCACAGTCACTCCTCTGCTGGACAGTCAGCCTTCCTCTGTCTGCTCCCCTCCTCACACCACCTCTCCCTCTCCTCTGTCTCCCTTAGGCACCACCTGAAACTCCTTCCTGCCTCCACCTGCTCCTGTCATCCTCCTCCTCCCTGATCCTCCCCTGCCAGAGCCCCTACCATCTCTGTTGCTGAGCCTCCTCCTGGGTTCTTCTTCATCCTGTGTCCGACTCCTTCCTTTTCTACGTCTGCACAGTAATTCATTTTATCTGCTTTAGTCACTTTATATGCGCTTCAGAGTCACTCATTGTACCACAGCATAGCTCTGTTTCCTTTGTATGTATATTTGTACCTTGTTAAATTGTTCTTTGCACTTTACTCTGTACCAGTCATTAACTCTGTGTATGCCTTTATTGTTGTATTTACCATTCCCTCCTCTCCGGCTAGCACCTGGAAATGAGCCTTGGCACATTGTGTCTTGCCCAGTTACCAATTTTCAAATAAATAAATCAATCAATAAAATAAGTTTTCAGCTTCATCTCAGTGTGGGTGGGGGGTACAAATGCAAAGAAACATATTGAATCACGCTGGCCTGTTGATATTTTTAGTGAAGAGGGGAAATTTGGCCAGTCTCGTCTCGGGAAGGATATTAATTCTCGACGGGTGCTGGCTGTCACAACCATGTAGATTTATCAATCTATATGGACCACAGTCCAAAGCAGAATGAGTTAAATTGATTGAAGTCATACAGTAATTTTTAATAACTACATACCAACATACTAAAATGCCAACAGAATAGGCCTAACGGTCTTTCGTGTCTGCTCGTTTGGTCAGTCCCAACCTGGGTGCTGACCTTGCTGTCCCCCTCGCCTTCTCTGGCTTCTCCCTTCCCAGTTCCAGATATTCTTGCTGCATTGGATTTTGCTTCCAGAACCCTTCCCTGTACCTGTCCCACCCCTCTTGAACCCCTCCACTGTCTCTGCCTCCACCAGCCCCTAGGCAGTGCATTCCATGGCTCCACCACCCTCTCAGTGAAGTAGCACCTCCTCCTTTCTCCCTGAATCTTCCCCCCTCCAGCTTCCAGCCATGCTCTCTAGTGGCCCCTTCCTCCTTCCTTCAAAGCACCCCGACTGTTCCTCCCCTATTTACCCTCTTCATGTACCTAAAGACCTCTATCATGTCCCCCCGGTCCCTTCTCTCTTCCAATGTGTACATATTTAGCTCTTCGAGCCTCTCCTCATAGGTCCTGTCCCCCAAGCCCCAAATCATTTTGGTTGCCCTCCTCTGGACCCTCTCCAGGAGGTTAATATCCCGCTTTAATGTGGCTCCAAAACTGCACGCAGTACTCAAGGTGCGGCCTCACCAAGCAAGTTATACAGAGGAGTATCACTTCCTCCTTCTGGAGGTGATCCCCAGTGATGCATCCCAGCATCCTGTTGGCCTTGGCTGCTGCCCTCCTACAAGTCTCAGAGTTGTTCATCTTGACATCCACCACCACCCCAGGTCCCTCAGCCATCGAGACTTGTAGTATTTCCCCCAGGGTGTACACTTGGCCTGGGTTTCTGGCCCCCAGGTGTGGAGTACCTTGCATTTCCCTGCATTGAACCTCAGCTTCCACCTTCTAGACCATCTTTCCAGAGCCTCAGGTCCCCCCTGTAGGCCACCCCTCCTCCTCCCCATCCACCACCGCCTCAGTTTCGAGTCATCTGCAAAGAGACTCATCTCACTCCTGATTCCTGTCCTTATGTCAGATACGTGGGTGTTGAACAGAAGGGGCCCAAGGACTGATCCTCGTGGGACCCCACTAATGACCCTCCTTGGGATGAGACTATCCCACCAACTACGACCCTCTGGGTCCGGTCCTGGAGCCAATTGCCTATCCATCTGATCATCTGGTTCCCCACCCCCATTTCTCCCAGCTTATCCAACAGGCCCAAGTGAGGAACAGAGTCAAATGCCTTGCTGAAGTCTAGAAAGAGGACATCCACTGGTTTACCCAGGTCCAAGGCACTTATCACCCAGTCATAGAACTCCACCAGGTTTGTCTGACACGATTTCCCCGGGATGAATCCATGCTGTCTATCGTCCAGGCACCCTGACTTATCCAGGTCCCCCCAGCCTCTCCTTGACAATGCCCTCCATCACCTTGCCCACCACTGAGGTCAGGCTGACAGGCCTGTAGTTCCCTGCCACCTCCCTTGATCCCCCTTGTGGATAGGCACTATATGCGCCACCTTCCAGTCTTGGGGCACCCACCTGTCCTCAGAGAGATGGTGAAAAGCTCTGCCAGGGTTTTGCCAGGACATCTGCAAGTTCCTTCAGCACTCTGGGATGTAATTTATCTGGCCCCAGTGCTTTCTCCATCTTAAGGGAGCTGAGGGCTTCCCTCACTCTCTCTGCTATGATTTCCACCTCCGTACCCCTCTCCTGCTTAGCCCTCCCACCTGCCAGTGATGCCTCCTCTCCCCAGACCTGCAGCGACGGGTAAGGGTCCCCTCCTCAGTATCTCTGTCTCCTCCCATGTATGATGCAGCACCCCCATTTTCCTGGTGAAACTGAGGTGAAGTACTCATTTAGTACCTCAGCCTGCTCCCCGGTCTTGTGCCCATCTCTCCCCTGATTTAATCCTGCTAATCTGCCCTTCACCCTTCGTTTTTCCCCAATGTATCTAAAGAACCCTTGTTCCTCTCCTAATTTCCCTGGCCAGGTTCTGCTCCTTCCTTGCCTTAGCCGCCTCACCACTCTAGTGCCCTTCTAGCCATCACTCGTACTCCCTCAATCCCTTTTCACCTTGAGCACTTGAATTGCTTATAGGCTGCTTTCTTCCCCGCACCACCTCCTGGACCTCCATGGTCCACCAACAGGGTTTTTGGGCCCTCACCGCATTGCCTTACTCTTGCACAAGTGCTGGTAGCATCCTGCACTCTCTCCTGATGATTTCCCACCTACTATCAGCGCCCATGTCTGACCCAATCCCATCCAAATGCTCCTTAAGGATCCTTCCCATTTCCTTAAAATCCGCCCTGAAGTCGGTTACTCCGCCTTTGTGCAGCCTTCTACCCTCCTAGGTCCAGGCAGAACCAGACCGTGGCATGGTCACTCCCCGCCAATGGGTCCCTACCTCCAGGCTCCCCAATCTGGTCACTGTCTGCCAGGACCACATCCAGTACCCGTGCCTCCCTGGTCGGTTCTCTCACTCTGCTGAGTTAGGAACGCGCCTTGAAAGACATCCAACAACCTCTGTTCCTGTCACAGAGGATGTCATAGTCTCCCAGTCTGTTCCTGGCATGTTTAAGTCCCCAACACCACCACTGCTCCTCTGCCCAGTCTGCAGTGTCTCCCAACATCTGCCACCAGACTGTCCTCCAGCTCCTCCGCCAGGGTGGGGGTCTATACACCACTCCTATTTTACCTCTTGCCCCCTGTTATCAAGGTGACCCAAATCGCCTCCATGGTTCCCTCCGCCTCCCTCTACTCCCCTATGTCAATGCAGTTTTTGACTATCATTGCTACCTCCTCCCCTTCCCTCCCCTGTCCTTCCTGAACATAGTATATCCTCCAGGTTCAGGTCCCAGTCATGTCTTGCAGTGGCCCAAGTCTCAGTGACCGCTGCCACATCCACTGCCCTCAGTTACAGACGCCTGGAGCTCAGGCATTTTATTGCCCAAGCTCCTGACATTTAGCAGGACTACCTTCCACCCTTTCCTATAGTTCCATTTCCCTGCTCATGTTCCCATGGGGATTCTGTTTTCCCTGGTCTGCACTTTGCCAGTTGGCCTTTTCCTGCAATCCTCCTGGTCCCCAGGGGTGGAGACAGAGTCCTCCTTTATCGGCACCCCTTGACAGCCTTTTCTCCCATCCCACCCCCTTCACAAGTTTAAACCCCACTTTTCACCAATGAACCCTCTATTTTCAACTTAAGGATTCCTCCTCCAAATTGAGATGTAGTCTATCTCTAGCATACAGCTCCTTATCCTCCCAGGTCTCCCCCAGTCCCCATCAACCCATACCCTCTGGCCTCACACCACCCCTGAGCCACTGGTTTATCTCCCTAATTTTCCTTTTGTGTTCCCCCTCAGCCCTTGGCACTGGCAGGATTTCTGAGAAGGAACTGTCATCCTATGTCATGACAGACCCTGGCGAGCTCCTTGAATCTTGCCTGTATCTCTAGCCTGCTATTTCCTCAATGTCATTTTGTACCCAGGTGGACCAGTATGTCTGGGGAACCCCCACAATCCTTTGCCAGCTGATATACCTCGTGCTTAGCCCTGTGCACCGTTAGTCCAGGGAAGCATCTTGTTCTAACTGGCCAGGCTTCTCCCTCCCTATCCCATTTGATACCCCTGATCATAGAATCCCCCATCAGGAGCACTCTGACCACTCCTTTTCCTCCATCCCCCTTCCATGTCCCTCATCCTTTCTACAGGCCCTCCACCCAGCTGGCTCTGTGTTCCTCCCCTCTGGGTGCCATGCCACCCCTCCTTATTTACCATAGCCACCCTCCCTCCAATCCTATGCCCTCCTCCTCCTGAGTATTCTTCTGTTCCTTGCTAATTCACCCTCACTGCTCGCAACTGGTCCTTCTCCCCATCTGCTAAACTAGCCTGGCTCATCCTCCCTTCCTTCCTGTCTCCATTTAGTTCCTCCTTGCAGTCGTGCCCCTGGCCTAAACCCTCAGCTCCCTTTACTGAATCCTCCTTGTACTTCTGGTCCTTCTCCTTTACCTTCCTCCCAACTGGTCCTTCTCCTTGCACTTTCCTCCTCTTCCCCTGCCCCTCCTGCTCTGATTCACTGCTCCCCCCATTCTCCTGCATTCCAGGTCCCCCCCTGTTCTTCCTGCTATCTGGCCCCTGCCTCCTGCCTCCCACTCCCACTCCCTTTCCATCTCTAACTACTCCTGTCGTGGCTACATCACCCCCCTCATCCTTGAGCAGAAGAAGAGAATTGAAGCGGTTACTGAGTGTAAGGTCTGATCCACCTCCCGGCCTTGCTTCCTTCTGTCCAGCCCTGGCCATCTGCCTACTTCCCTGAGAATGTTGTCCCCCCATCCCCCCTTTGTGAGGGCCCCCAGTTACCTGCCTGCTTCCTTGGTAGTGTCCTTTTGGACCCCCTCTGCCAGGTTCCCTATGTGACCCCTGAGTATTCTCCTGCACTCCTTTCCCTATGCAAAAACAGTTTATCTTGGGGGTGATTTTAATTGCAGCTTAGTACTTTTTAGAGACAAAAACAAAAATAAGAAAATATATTGTGATTCTTAGGCTCTACAGAAATGTGTGCAGATAGCAGACTTTACTAATTGTGCTGACTTCCAAAGTTCAGAACCCCTTCATAGCAGGAAGGATGGTTTATTTATATGATTGATTATTGGTTAAACCTCACCAAAGAATAACTCTGGAGATTGTGCCCATGGAATTTTCAGACCATGTGCTCCTGAAACTTTCAGTCTTGATGGCCTCAACCCCATATATTAAATGTAACAGGTAGAGATTAAACAGATCCATACTATCAGAAAAGCATGTACAGCCGGCCAGTCGGCAGAGCGGTTGGATGTCCACTTGCGACGCCAGCGACCCGGGTTCGGGAACGGACTCTGGTGCTTGAGTGTCAGCTGACAGCTCGCCTTCTTTTGAGGGGAGGGCGGGGATGTGACCCGGCGATTGCTGACCCCTAGCGGAGGCTGGGGGAATGGCAATATGCAGGGTCCCATTCACCAAGGGGGCATGGTGAACGTTGGCGTCGGGTTTACGTTAGTGGCACACCACACCCCACAGGGAGCAAATGGGAAAAAGAGCCTCATAGCCGACTGGATGATGGTTGCCAGCTCTCATTGCTGTGAGTCTGAGGACAGTGCATGCACCATCCCAGGAGCACCCGGGGCAAGTATTTGCACTGGCCTTCCCCCTCAGAGGAGAGGGACCCACCCGGTGAAGGGTTACATCTGGGGGTTACCCGGGGGGGGCTGCAATATGGGGTGAAGAGGTGGCTGATCTGAGGCAATGCAGCATGGAGAGCATAGGTGACCTGAAGGAGAGGCCGGCCCGGAGTTGGGAGGAAGGGAGCAAAAAAAAAAGAAAGAAAAGCATGTAAAAATAGCATTAAAGGGCTAATGACTGTGAGAGCCTCTGTTTTTGACCTTTACAATGACATTGGTAAATGGTGGGAGTATGCCAAAATTGACCTTATGCATTGGTTTCAGCATTATGGCAAAGCAACAGCTAGAGGGCATTTTTTTCAATACTTAAAACTCCAGTCACAATTGCAGCATGTTATAACAATTGCTTCCTTTTCTAGAGCAAATAATTCATCCCAAATAAACTGCCTTAAAACAGAAGTGAGGAAACACCAGTGTGATAGGGCTAACACTATTAAGGCTGAACTCATGTGTGGGACACAAAAATCCCCACAGAGAGACCCTTTCGAGGCCTATAAAACTAGGAAGGATACAACCACTTTTTTGTCCTTACAAGATGAACAGGGGAATATTACCTCAAATGCTCCAGCTAATGCAAGGTATTGTGACTAGACATTTAAAATCCTTTCAAGAATTACATCCCCCAGGTGTTCAAGAAATAGTTTACTTTTTACCCTCACTACCCAGAATAAAGATCTTCCTACCATGCAAGAACTCATACGGCCTATCACAAAACAGGAAATAGTTTCCACAATCAAAGCATTAAAATTAGAAACATCACCAGGAATTGGTGGCCTTCCGTATGAATTATACAAAGCCTTTCCCGATGAATTTGCCTCCTGCTTAGAACAAGTGTTTATATATTTTCTCTGCATGAAACAAGTTCCCCAGTCTTTTACAAAAGGTTTGGTAGTTTTCTTATTCAAATCAGGTAATAGAAACCTTATTCAGAATTGAAGACCTATTAGCTTAGTGAACACTGATTTTAAAATAATGTCTCACATCCTGAACACTAGATTGAGAAAATTACTAACACACTAATACATCCGACTCAATTTAGTGGCCTGTCAGGAAGGGAAATACAACACATGGTAATCATTATTAGGAAACTTATAGAGTTCCATAATACTCATAGCTAGTCAGGATTTCTATTTTCCTAGATTTAAGTAAAGCCTACGACAGGGTAAATCACACCTTTCTTTTCCACACAACAATAGCCAATGGCATCCCACTGGAGTTTGTACAGTGGCTACAGACCCTATACTGGACTGCAACACTGTATCCTATTATATGCGGGAAAACTGGAACAGAAATTAGAGTAACTGAAGGAGTTCAGCAAGGGTGTCCCTTGAGCCCCCTCCTTTATGTTTTTTTTCTGGGACCCTTTATTAGGAAAGTCGCACAGAACAACCATACCCAAGGCCTGTCAGAAAATCAGATTCAGGATGAAGTAAAGGTTCTAGCTTATGCTGATGACATTTGCTTTTTTTTTTTTATAAATCAACACAGCATCCATCTTACCCTACATGAATTTCAAAGATATTCTAGAATCTCAGGGGTCATCCTAAATTTAGATAAATGTAAAAGAATAAATCTAGGTTCTAATTTGGATACCCCTGCAAGTTTGGATGGAATACAAATTTCAGAGGCTTCCTTGAAAATTTTAGGAATACAGTTTGAAAGGCAAAGCACAGCATGCTTGAACTGGGAAACAACTTTACAACAATGTGAAAACAAGGTGCAAAGATGGAAGGGGTGGAAGCTTTCCAAACTTAAAAGCATACAAATAATTAAGAGATGTTTGATTCCTTGTCTATTATATATTGGAATAGTATTCCCTCTTCCCACTGAACTAGAAACAAGATTATACATCTGTTTCTTTCAAATAGTATGGGGCAGCCAGCTGAACCCCATAAAAAGGGTGTTTACATACTTAACAAAAGAAAAAGGGGGACTTAGAATGGTAGATCCACTGGTGTTCTTTCATACACTATTCTGGTCACAGACTTTGAAGTTGGGATTACATAACACCGATTCCCTAGCACAGAAGTGGATTAAAAAATAACCTGGGAAGTTTTATGGCATTATAGGTAGATCTCCCTCTGAAAGCTGCTAGAGCCATTAACATTCCTGAATATATGAAGCCCACTGTACAAAAACTATGAAAATGGAAAGTTCCCCAAAAAATAATTTCCCAATTTACTAGTACTAACCTCTATAAAATGGTAATGCAAACTATACATCCTATCGAGCCAGAATTCAAAATTCCCCCCCCCCCCGCCGGAAGAATAATGTGGCACTTAAACAACTTAATAATGATAGAATACCCAAAAAGATGTGGGAAACAACATGGTTGAGTGCATATAGCAGACTCAACGTAAGGGGAAATAACAAACACAAAGCAGTAGAGGAAAGGACGTGCCTGTTTCCTAGTTGTATTGCCCTGGAGGAAACGATAGAACATTTTCTGATTACTTGTGCTTATGCTAAAAATCTTTGGGCCTTTTTAGCACTAAAGTGGAGGATAAGTTGGTTATCCAAGATATCTTATGCAACAATTGCTTTTGGAATTCAACCCCCCCCCCCAGGCAATATGATTACAGTACATTAAATGAGTTTTTTGCCTGTCTTAAATCCTACCTATGGCATGCGAGATGCTAATGAGTCTTACAACAGCAATAGGACAGAGTACTGCCTGGGTGGAGTCCGAGTATCTGCATCAGAGGAGGAGAAGGACCTGGGCGTGATGATCACTAGTGACCTGACGCACTCCACGCAGTGTAAGAAAGCAGCAGCAAAGGCAAACAGGATGCTGGGATGCATATCTAGGAGGCATCAGTAGTAGGAGAGTTGAAGTTATATTGCCCTTGTACAGGTCACTGGTAAGGCCGCATCTAGAGCATGGAGTTCAGTACTGGTGCCCACAACTCAAAAAGGATATTAACCTGCTGGAGAAGGTTCAGAGAAAGGCTACAAAGATGATAGCTGGTCAGCAGGGTAAGACGTATGAGAAGAGGTTGAGGGCACTGAACATGTACTCCCTGGAAGACAGGAGAGAGAGGGAACATGATTGGGACCTTCAAGTACTTGAAAAGGGATAATTAAGGTTGTTAAGGAGAGTTTCTTTAAGCTGAGTGGCAACCATAACACAAGGGGGCACAGTCTTAAGCTGGAGGGTGGGAGGTTTAGGAGGGAGGTCTGGAAGCACTTTTTTACAGAGAGGGTGATGGACACTTGGAATGCGTTGCCAGAAGAGGTAATCTCATCGAAGACAGTGGGCAGCTTTAAGAAAGTCTGGGACAGGTATGGGGGTGGGGTAAGGGTCATGGGTAGGGAGGACGGGAGGAGTGGGGAGAGGGGCAGGGACAGTAGCTCAAGCTGTGGACCTGCAACACGAGCAGACTTGATACACCAAATGGCCTTCTTCTGCTGGCTTCTTCATATGTTTGTGTGTACCATATGAAAATATTAATAGACTGTGTGTATATGCACTACAGCAATCATATGCATACAAAATAGCACATTATCCACTGACAAAAGCAAATATGTGGTGGAAAGGTTTTCCTTTTTTCTTAAATTTAAATCATATACTAACCATTAGCCCATGATGACACAATGGGATTGTTTCCTATTTTTAGATTTGATTCTGTACCACTGATGTGTATTATGATTGCATGATTTTTAACATGTTTTGTATATGTGATTTTCAATAAATATTCCCCTATTCTTTATTCTTTGGGTCAACTCTTCATAATTATGTGACAAGCTTCGGACTATAACATGCTAGATGGCCAAGCCATTGTGTGGATATTTTTGTCTGCTTGCTTAGAATTTGTTTGGTTTATTCTATATATGCAACCTGGTTCATTAAGGAATATATCATCAGGATAATTGCAGAAAACTAGAAAATTACAAGCATATTTTTGCATGATTTTTTTTCTTTTCTCTGCATTTCTAGTTTTGAATTCTTTAGTGAACTGTCCTTCATACAGAAGACTGCATGTAGCGACTGTTTTGTTTGGGGAGGGGGCTGAAGTTATGATGTATCTTGTTATTTGTCTTTTTGGATTAGTTTAATAACATTCCCCTACTCAATGCAATAAGTGCCATGGGATCATGGTACACAGAGAACCATGACTGGGATGTTAACAGTGTCAGTGGCTCAGTAGGTAGCTCACTTGCCTCTGAGGCTGGGAGATTAGAGGGCTGTGGGTTCAGTTCCCACATCTGGCACTTGGGTTACTATCCCAGTACTGACACTGTAGTGCAGCATGAGAGGGGTGCTGCACTTCTGAGGTGCCGTCTTTTGGATGAGACATTAAACCGAGGTCCCATCTGCCTGGATTGGTGGTAGTTCAGGTGGATGTTAAAGATCCCACGACACTTCTCAAAAAGAGTAGGGGAATTTCCCCGGTGTACTGGCCAAATTTCCCTCATTCACTAAAAATGCCACCAACAGCTTAATCTAGTTCAAGGTCAGTTGGCATTCATCTGTATCCCCCTCCCCCGGGTCGTGCCTGAAAATAGGCAGGATTTGTCTAGTGCACTTACCCGGTCAACAAAAATGAAATAAAAAATAAAAACATACCAGGGTACTCAACCTACAGGAAAGACAGGAAGGGGAGAAGAGGGGAAGGAGCAGCTCTCTATGTAAGGGAAGGGATAAAAGCAACTGAACAAAAGAGTAAACAGGGAGGAGAGGAGGCACTGTGGGTCACCTTAGAGACTAGAAATGGCACCACAATCAGCACAGGGGTTGTATACAGACACCCCTCTCAGGGGGAGGGAATGGATAAGGATGTGATAGAAGGCATCCTTAGGACAGCAGAGAAATGGGAGATACTGCTGATAAGGGACCTGAATATGCCAAATGTTAACTGGAGCACATTTACTGCAGCCATATCCAAGAGCAAGGTCATTTTGGATGCCCTACAGGGGGTATGCCTCAGACAGCTAGTGTTAGAACCCACTTGGGAGGGAGCAATCTTAGACCTGGTGCTGTCAAATGGGGACAGAGAGAGGATCTCCAATCTTGAAGTGAGTAGCCATCTGGGAACAAGCAACCACCAAACAGTGTGGTTCATGATAAACTTAGCTGTAGAGTCAAGCCATACAAATGTGAAGGTACTGGACTTCAGGAGGGCTGATTTAATCAGAATGGGAGAGTACCTCAGAAAAGCACTAGTAAACATGCAAGAAGGTGGGGTGGAGCAACAATGCGCAAACATCAGAACCGCCATCACAGAGGCAACAAGCCTTTGTGTGAAGCAAATAAAGCAAAATGAAAGAAAAAAACACTATGGTTCTCAAAAGAAGTGGCAGGGAAGGTTAGGGAGAAAAAGATGGCATTCAGGAAGTATAAGGAAACACAAAAGGAGCAGGACAGAGAACTGTACTAGTTAGAGTAGAAGGAAGTGGGGAAGGCAGTCAGAATAGCAAAGGTCCAAACCAAGGAAAAGATAGCCAACAAGGTTAAGAAGGGGGATAAAACCTTTTATAGGTACATTAGGGAGCAAAGAAAAACTAAGGCAGGGATACTGAGGCTGAATAAAGAGGAAGGTGATTGGGCAGAGAGCTATAATGAAAAAGAAGGGATACTGAATGAGTACTTCTGCTCAGTATTCACAATAGAAGAGCAGGGGGAGATACCGATTCCAGTCAATAGAAGCACTCTGGATAGGGGGGTTGATATTAGTCCTTTCACAGAAGAAAGGGTTTTGAAAGAACTCTTAAAACTGAAGGTGGATAAAGCAATGGGGCCTGATGGGATTCACCCCAGAATTCTAAAAGAACTAAGGGAAAAACTAGTAATGCCACTGACTACCCTTTTTAATAAATCATGGGAAGATGGTGTGATACCTGAGGACTGGAGGAGGGCGTATGTGATTCTCCTTCACAAACGTGGGAGCAAGACAGAGGCAGGAAACTACAGACCTGTCAGTTTGACCTCAGTGGTAGGGAAAATGATGGAATCACTTCTCGAAGTAAAGAATTGTTGCGCACCTAGAGGCCAGTGGGGCACAGGACTCAAGGCAGCATGGATTCACAGCAGGAAGGTCATATCAGACAAATCTAATTGATTTCTTTGACTGGGTGACCAAAGTAGTAGACCAGGGATGGGCTATGGACATGGCCTACCTAGACTTTAGCAAGGCATTTGACACAGTCCTGCACAAAAGATTAATAAACAAATTAGCCAGCCTGGGAGTGGGTCCCATGGTGGTAGCCTGGATAAAACACTGGCTTGACAACAGGACACAGAGGGTAATAGTAAATGGAGTCCACAGTGAAGAAAGGGGGTTTACTAGTGGGGTACCGCAGGGTTTAGACCTGGGGCCAGTCCTTTTTAATGTCTTTATAAGTGACACTGCAGAGGAACTGGAAGGAAAAGTATGTCTCTTTGCAGATTACATAAATATCTGCAACAGGGTTGATACGCAAGGTGTGGTGGAAAGGATATAAAGGGACTTGGCAAGGTTGGAGGAATGGTCAAATGTGTGGCAGCTAGGATTCAAAGCAAAGAAGTACAAAGTAATGGACCTGGGAAACAAAAACCCAGGGGAAGAGTACACAATGGGGGGTGAGATACTGACAACAACAAAAATGGAAAGGGACCTAGGGGTGGTCATATCAGACAACCTAAAGGTAGGCCAGCAATGTGAGAAGGCAGTAGGAGGGCTGGGGGATACTGGGATGCATGGAGAGGCATCACCAGCAGAAAACAGGAAGTTGTTGGCCCTCTGTGCAGACAGTTGGTAAGACTACATCTGGAGTACTAAGTACAATTCTGGAGACCCCATCGCCGCAAAGACTTAGACAGGGTGGAAGCTGTCCAGAGCAGGGCAACCAAAATGGTGCAGGGTCTGGACCAGAAGACATATGAAGAAAGACTAAAGGAGCTTAAGATGTATAGCCCTGAGGAGAGGAGGGAGAGGGGGGACATGATAGAAAGTTTCAAATACCTCAAGGGAAACAACAAAGTCCAAGAGGGTAGCATCCTTCAGAAAAAAAGATGTGCAAGAACAAGGAGGCACAATTTGAAGATAGAGGGGGGACAGCTCAGAGGTAATGTGAGGAAGTATTTCTTCACAGAGAGGGTTGCAGATGCATGGAACAGCCTTCCTCAGGAGGTCGTAGAGTTAAAAAAAGCGGGGGAATTCAAGAATGCATGGGACAGACATAAGGCAATTCTAGTGGGCGTTAGGAGGAAGTAGGCTGTTGGTTAGCTAGGATCTGTAGCTTAACAGAGTTTGTAACAGAGTAACAGAGTTTGTGATGGGTTGGCCTCTGACTCTGCAACTGGACTCGGCAACTGGACTTGTGCTAGGAGCTGCGTCATTGATGGCCTCCCCTTGGGTGCGAAATCTTGGTGTGATTCTTGACAGGAATTTGTCCATGGAGGCTCAAATTTCTTTTGTTGTACGTTCCTGTTTTTTCCATCTTAGAAACATTGCCAGGATTAAGCCCCTTGTTCCGTCTCTGGACCTCCCTACCTTGATACATGCCTTAGTCACTTCTAGGCTTGACTACTGTAATGCTCTCTATCTCGGGGTCTCTGGGGGCTCTCTCCGCAGACTGCAGCTAGTGCAAAATACTGCTGCCCGGCTTTTGTCCAGGCAAGGTAAATTCTGTCATAGTACCCCTGTGTTGCGCGAATTGCACTGGCTGCCTGTCAGTTGGAGAGTGCTCTTCAAGGTGGGTTTTCTCACCTATAAGGCCCTACACGGACAGGGCCCTGGTTATCTGTTAGATCTCCTGGTACCTTCTTCCTCTCCCCGAAATCTCCACTCTTCTAGTGGTGGCCTCCTAAATGTTCCAAGAGCGAGGTTAAAATCTGCAGGCGACCGAGCCTTTAGTGTTGCCGCTCCCGCTTTTTGGAACTCTTTGCCAGCAGTAGTTAGGGAGGCCCCCACTGTAATTGCCTTCAAGTTTCGCCTGAAGACCTTCCTATTTATGCAAGCTTTTGGGGTGTGATTTTGTTTATTTTGTTTATTTATATGTTTTTAAATTTGTTGTAAATTTTATGATTATACGGTATGAAATGCTGTTAAGTTTTTGTACGGCACCCAGAGCCTTCGGGATTGGGCGTCTTTTTAAATAAATGTGACTTGACTTGACTTGACTTATCCGTTTGGTAGGGAAATGGGCAGACTAGGTGGGCAAAGTGGTCCTTATCTGCCAGCAGATTCTCTGTGTCTATGTTTCTGTGCTCTCAATGTGCTAGCCTTACAAAATGTGACTCATTGGAAAGAGCACATGGATGGAATTCTGGAAGAGTAGGTTAAAATCCCAGCATGGTTTATTCTTAAAAATGTTAGTTGTATTTCCATCACCTGGTGGAGAGAGTTAGTATGCTACCAGTAAAACAAAACAAAATGAAAACTTATTTTATCTACGATAAGGAGCTTTAACTTCCTAAGTAAGTATATAGTCTAAAATTCTTCCACCCCTTCCCCCCATATATTCTTACAACTTCCTAAAAATGTATGAAATATGACCTATCACAGAAACATTGGTTAGAATTTTATTACAAAAACCTGGAAAGTTGAATGTAGGAAATGTAGAAGTGAACATGAGTATTGTTTTTTTTTTAAAACAACTTTTGAAGTAACTGGCATTTGGTGAGCTGTGTGATTGCTAAAAATATATTCTCTCTTGTTTTTCTCTGTGTAGGACACAACTCTTGATTTGCCCTTAAAATGAAGTTGTCAGTCATTCCAGCAGGAGCATAAGAAACATTAACACATTGCTGCTGCAGCTGTTAACCACCTGAATTGGGCAAATTTACAGCTAATCAGAAAAAAAGTTCAGCTAATCGCTCTAGAACATGGATCTCATTCGCATTCTACACGTGATCACCCTACAGTTAACTCTAAAGTCGGATCTTGTCTCTCTCTCGTCATTATAGTCCAACCATTTGTACTCATGTACAGTACATGAATTATTAACCAGCATCCAAAAACCATCTAGGTACCTTACAAAGAACATGTTCCTGTTGTCTGTCAGTCTGTCTGTCTGTCAAGCTGCTCATTATATTTCTTTATTTGAAAAAGCAGCAGTGCACGATAGCAGTGAACTTAGTGACCTGTACTTTTTATTCTGTTTAGAGTGCCCTTATCGCCTGACTTGTATGATACCCTTCTTTTCTCCATTTTGAGACAGCTTTACCACTTGTTTTACACTTGAAGTAATGTAAGGAGTGCCCCTTTTAATATGTCTCGGAGCAGGTTTTCATCAGTATTATCCATTGCCTTTGAACACCCATTGTTTATGATCCTTTTCCTTGTGACTATAATGAACTAGCATGCAAATGGCACTGCTCCCTGACCACACGGGATGGCAAGAATACAAAAACAGATGAGATACTAATGAAAACCTGGTCTGAGCCATGTTATGAAGAGTGTTCCTTTTATTATTTCAAATGTGAAAAAAGTACTAAAGCAGACTCAAAACTGGAAAAGAATGGTATCATACAATCAGTGTTGGGTAAGTTACTTTTTCTAATACTTTCTATTACTTTCTTATTACTTTTGGAAACTTGTTCCAGAAAGCTCTGTCATAGTCACCTAAGGGATGGAGAAGTACTAAAAATGTGAAGAGTTCACAATACAGTTACTTATGTCTTTTTATACAAAAGTAATATGTAACTGTAACTGATTACATTTATTTCAAAGTAACTAGTAACTAACCTATTACTCTCAAAAGATGTAATCTGTTATAGTAATTTTTTTTGTATTGTTTTTGTATAAAAAGAAATAAGTAACTGTAACTGTCAGATGTATTACTTTTTCTTGTACTTCTCTATTCTTGCTAGTGACTGCACAGAGCTTCCTGGAACACGTTTTCAAAAGAAATAGAAAGTAATAGAAAAAGTAACTCACCCAACACTGCATACAATTCACAGGATAAGAGGCAGTCTAAAACAGAATAAAAACGTATAGGTCAAAATTGTTCCCCCTATCATACACTATTGCTTTAATACAATGTACCATATCATTCTTTAATTACTAGTTGTTCTGCCTTCATAGCATCAACAAATATTTAGTATGATGGTAAAATATTAATAACTTTCCAAGTCAAGACAGCAAACACGTTTAAACTAGAAACAAGAAAACAAATGTTATTCTCCTTAATGGAATGCCACTACTAGTTTGTTCTGCACACAGCAGAAATTATTACAACAAGGGTTGTCTTCCTCCAAGAGGCAGTTAGAGGCCTGCTTTGCACGACATTCAAAGTATGCTGACTCATTTTAAACTAAATAATGTTATGATTAAGGCAGTTTTGATGTAAACTTATGTGTATGTGTATCAGTGAAACTGTATCGACAGGACACAGCCACATCAATCTGATCCAAAGCTTTCAAGTTCCTATCACTTTTAGTTCCAAAGTTAACCCCTTTCAAAGAAATTATCTTTGGAAAGGCCTACCCTTGGAACCGTTATGGCTAGAAAAAAAAGAAAATTTGGAGTCAGGTTGATATACAGTAAGTAGGTCTTAAAAATACACGTTCACCTTATCGGTATATTGTGAATAAATTTTTCCTATAACAATATATTAAAAACAATTTTACTACATCAATCTGTATTGGTAACACCAATACATGATAACTCAATCCACAGGACAGAGATATATCAACCTGACTGCAAGTTTTGTTTATGTCTTATTAAGATGGTTTACCTGTTGATCTGCTATGTAGTGCTCTGGGCCAGATTCACATAAAATCGCAAAGTGCTAGGCAAAAGTTTGTGTGTCACCTTCTGACTGACCAGGTTGCAAAACTCTCTATTCACAGATGGATAGCAAATGGTGCTATCTGACTGTGAATAGGACTATATAGAGGCAGTGGTAACACCAATACAGCTACCACTAACCCCACCAGGACAGCCCGACCCCCAGCCCAGTGAATACTCCCGCAAGCATACCGCTGGTGTGCTAAGTCAGTATTTACTAAGCTGGCCATGCAAATTAGCCCATTGGGCATGCGTGGTGCTAGTGGACCATTTGCATGCCCATTATGGACCCATTTGCATAGGCTGTGCTGAGTGTAGCTTCCCCAACCCCACCCCACCATTGCCGTTCAGTAATGAAATATAAAACTCCCTGGCAGTCTAGTGGTTCCTTCCCCCTCCCCAATCACCAATTCCAGAAGAAAGAACAGCTTCCATAGTGTAGTGGTCCCTCCCTAGTGCCCAGTCTCCCACCCGATATGTATAGTGTAATTTTCCGTAATGTAATGTCCCACACCAGTCCCTGATTTCCCACCCAATATTAATACATCCCTTTTCCATAGTGTAGTGGTCCCTCCCCCCCCAGTGCCCAGTCTCCCACCCAGTAGTGATAAATTCCTTTTCCATAGTTTAGTGGTCCCCCATCACCGATCACCATCTCAACAGAGATTCCAGTCCCCGGTAGTCTATTTCGCCCTCAACCTTCTCAGGTAATCACCCACCACTCGGTAATCCCCCAGCATGACTGCTTGCCATCGCGTAGCAATTCTCACGCACTGGCTGCCACCAACTGAACTGTCAATGACAGTGTACAGTATACACTACAAGCCCATTGGTTGACAGTGTCAGCCAATGGGCTTGTAGTGTATACTGTACACTGTCATTGACAGTTCAGTTGGTGGGCAGCCATGGAGGTGTGAGGAGGGCTGTGCAGCTCGCTGACGACTGGCAGTTGTGCTGAGGGGGAGCAGGGTGGTGGTTGATTGCCTGAGAGGGTTGGGGGTTGGGGGGACCACTACACTACCAGGGACTGGGTTTATGTCTATATAGGGACAGCAGTCAGTGATGGGGGCCCACTACACTATAGAAAAGGGATTTATCACTATTGGGTAGGAGATTGGGCACTGGGAAGGGGGAGGGACCACTACACTACACTATGGAAAAGGGATGTATCAATATTGAGTGGGAGATCAGGGACCGTGGTGGGACATTACATTACAGAAAATTAAATGTTACATATCGGGTGGGAGATCAGGGACCAGGGTGGGACACTGCACTATAGGAAAAAAAATGTTATTCTCAGGTGGGTGATTGGGAACCGGAGTGGGACACTACACTATGAAAAATTATTTTTTCATTTTCCGGTGGGTGGCCAGGGACTGGGGTGGAACACTACACTATGGAAACTATTTTCTTCACTGTCGGGTGGGCGATCGAGGACCGGGAAAGGGGTGGGGCAGCCACAGTACCTCTGCCAACCACTAGGGTTGTGCAGATTACCACCAGGTTTTGTCAGAGGTACTTTGTTCCATGCAAGGGCCTTCGCAAAGGCTCTTGCATGGAGCAAAACATTCATGAATGGAATTGTGGGAATATGCAGGTCCCCTCACCCTCGTTTGCATTGTGGCCCCCCTCATTACTTTACCTGGGCATAAACCCAGTTTGCGGGGGCAAACTGGGCTTTGTAAATACCAACTCCTGGCAAAACTCAGTTTGCCCCAGGCAAAGTGGATTTGCACCCGGGCAAAGTTTTGTGAATCTGGCCCCTGGACTTTAATCTCCAGGCAGTCACACGATATCTTGATTTGTTTTCTTGATTACAGGGGCCTTCATGTACTTTTCATTACACGTTCGACATGCAGTAGTGCAGCAGCATTGTATTTGAACTCTTTGGATGTTATTACCTCAGTACCATGGTCATTCTGCATTTATGGATTGCATTGTTATAATGATTTAGAAATACTGTTTATAGTAATGAGTTTACAGCTGTCCTTGGATGATGTACCAAAGGCTGCCGAGTGCATTATTTTGATGTGTATAATATATGATGAATTAGCTATACTTTGTGCCAGAATCCTTTCAATTATGTACAATAGATTTGAAAAATAAATAAAATGAAAATTTAAAACTAAAAACAAATTAAGTTTGGGCCACCTGATGAATCCAATGATAGCCCATTGCTCTCCCATGCTGCTGACCTGGGCTTGGGAGCAAACTCGAGGTCTGGGCTGGGTGGCCAGATGGCTGGGGTGGCACAGCTTCATGGCATGTTTCCAGCCAGGGAGGGTTGGCACTGCAGTTCTACCACTGCAGTGAGCCTTGCAGTGGGCCAGGGAGCTTGCCTCCCCTGCAGGGATGTTGCTGCGTGCATAGATTATAACGGCATCTGCCAAGCATTGGGGGAGACAAGAGGGGCTTTGCAGATGAGGGAGGAAACCAAGAAAACCTCTCTGTCTCCTCCACCACCAGAATGACGGCCATTGGCACTCTCAGACCCACACCGTGTTGATCCCCACTGGCCTTGACAGTGGGCGGGAGTGGCAGATGTGGCTGGGAGGTTGCCAGCAATGGTCAGAAAGGAGGCAGCAGGTGACAATGAGGGGGCAAAATACCAAATTGAAAAAAAGATTAAGTTCCCAGCACTTATGGTTCTACAGTTAGCCCTTTTTAAAGAAATAATCTTTAGAAGACTTATCTGTGGAACCATTTGACCTACAAACGTACTATTGCTCTAAACGAATGTCTGGGGTCAGATTGCTATGGAAATTCTTACTATTATTTATTTTAAGAGTTTCACCAGGAAAATATATGGAGCTAAACAGCTCATTTTTAGATGTGTCCTGGAGGGGATGGGGTTAAGAACAGTGCAACCAGTTACACCAGTAATGTTACAATTATAACAACAAATATTAAATGACAATGATAAAACTACACAGTAGACTAGAAGAAGCACAGTGATCAAGTAGTGCAAAACATAGCATATCAAAAGCAACAGTTCAGCAAAGTGCAACTGACAGCAAAATGAGGGACTGAAGAGAGATAGGGAGTACAATGGGGATAAGTCCAAGGGGGATAGGGGACCAATAAATCATGGCAGAAGGGGACAGTGGTAACATAAGGGAAGGGGCAGTGAGACTTGCCTAGGATCAGAGGCAACTGCAGGGGTGAGTAGTGAATTCATGGAGGACAGATTTTAGTGCTAGGGAAGAGGGAGCATTGCAAATAACAATGGGGAGGGTGTTCCAAAGTTTGGGGAAGCATAAGGATAAAGCAGCTTCACCAGCAGAGGATTTTACTGGGGGGAGGGTGTGAGCACGGATGTCAGAGCTGGACATGAAAGGAGAGAATGGGAAAAAGGTAGGGGGAAGGAGTCAAGCCAGAATATGGAGAGGAAGGTAGTTCAATAAGCAAGGTGCCTGGCATCAAGGGAGGGCAAGTAGAGGGAGGAACTCGGGAACAGTGGTGGGTTCTGGGTAGCAATCCAGGGCAAAGGGGTAGAAGGAGTGAAAAAGGGGATTCAGTTTGGCAAGGGTGTACTTGGGAGCAGCGTTATATACAATGGTGTTGTAATCAAAGATAGGTAGAATCATGTTTGTGACAATCTCTTCATGAGCAGTAAGGGGAATACTCGCTTTGTTCCTGTTAAGTGCCCCAAGTTTAGGGTGCTCCTTTTGGTGGATGGTATCCACATGAGTAGAGAAGTCAAGATGACAATCTAACCCATACCCTGAGGTATTTAAAGGAGGAAACATCCTCAATCACAACACCATCAAAGGTCTGGAAGGAGGAGGAGAGAAGAGCTTGGCAAGTCTCTGTCTAGTACCAAAGTTCATACAGACCATTTGTGGGGCATTGAGGGACAGTTGATTTGCTGAAAATCAATGCTGGATGTTGCTGAAATCCAGGTAGAGTCAGGTCATGTGGTCCGAGGCAGAGGAACCAGAGGCATAGACAATGAATTTGTCTGCATGCATGTGAATGGACACAGAGGAGCAGGCAAAGGGAAGGGTGTTAGGAAAATGGAGACTAGAATAGTGCCAAGGATGGATTCTTGGGGGATGTCAGAGCAGATAGGAAGAAGAGGGGAGATGGCATCATCAATACAGAGAGCTTGGATTCTGTCCCCGTGGTATCAGCAAGCAAAACCCCTCAACAGAGAAGGAGAGGCCAGCTGTTTTTAGGTTGTCCAGGGGGGCTCTACAATGCCAGTTTGACATCAATTTTGTCGATCGACATCACAGCAACGGAATTTATGTTGACCGCAAGTTGCAGTCGACATAAATCCCAATGGACTCTCGGTCCATTTTTCTATAATTATAATCAACTCTGAGTCAGAGTTGATTCAGGTAGGGGGTGCAGGACTGGAAGACAGTGTGCCCCTGTCTCTGGTGCGCCAATACAGTGACCTGTCGATGAACTGCCGATTTTGTCGGCAGCGATGTCGGTCATTGTATTGGTGTTGCTTTCGGAGGGAGGGTATATACCGTCCAGGAGGACTGGGTGGTCAATAGTGTGGAAGGCTTTATCTAGATTGACAAATATGATGAAGGCATCAATATATTATACTGTGTTTCTCAATACATTACTTTTTTAAAAATATATCAACACAAGAAATCTGTATTGACAGGACAGCTATACTGACCTGACTCCAAGCATTCAATAAAAAAATGAAGTTCCTAACACTCACTGCATAGCACAAACATATTCTTTTTCAAAGAAATTATCTTTAAAAAGTGCTAGCTTTGGAACTGTTAGGCTAGGAATTTAATGTATGTTTAAATGAAAGCTTAGAGTGAGGTCAATATAGATAAGTCCTCTATGCTTTGTATCGAATATATGTGTACTATATTCTGCATTGGAAATATTTCACAGTTCCAATGCTGTCAGCATATTCACACTCACTACTTTTCTCAGCTGGTGAGTGGCAGATGGACAGGTAGTAAGAGAGAGCTGATACTTTGGCAGGTAGAGTAGGAGCGACCTGTGGGGATGACAGTTTGATCACTTGACTGTTAATGATTAGCTGCTGTTACCATGCTGTTGCTGCATTCCCATTCTGAACTGCCACATTTTTCTCATGTTCTACCATGCTATCCAATTTACATTACCCATTTTTTTTGCATTTAAGTCTTGTAGCCACACATTACATTACTGCCTCCTGCTTCTGGTGATTCCATCTGCTGCAAGCTGCCTTCTCTCTGTTCTAGTTACTCCATCTGTCAAAAGCCAGATCTATGGTGATTCCATCTGCCACAAGCTGCCTTCTCTCTGCTCTGGTTACTCCATCTGCCAACCTTGCTACTTCTCACTGGTCTGTGCATGATGCAGGCACTGTAAAACCATCTACCCCAGTGACTTCCATCACGCAACTCTGCTGCCGAAGTGTCTCCTCCTGTGAGTCTGCCATCTCACTGCTGCTGTATCAATGAAATGTCTCTATACAGCTGGCTAAGCCTGCCAAAGGCTGCCAAACTGGGGATAGCATTAGTCGATGGTATTGATGCTGACCAGCTGGCTAACAGTGCTAGAGTGTCCAGTTGGGTGGCACAGTCAGCCATGAGTGAGTTACAATCCTGTACAACTCCACCAAAAAAGAAAAAGGAAGAGCCGAATATGCCTGTTACTCCCCAGCAACTAGATCTGAACTTGGTTGCTATGCCAGTAAGAATGGTATCATGAACTCAGTGCTGTACTTTAACTCAAAACATAAACAGACAATAAATGAAAGTACTGTACATAAATTTAAACAAGATTATCCAACACAAGTGAAATTAAACCCCAACATTTCTAAAAGTAAACCAGAGCTTCCACAACAACCATGTGGGAAACCACACATGCTCCTAGATGATACAGAGAAGGAACTAAAAAATTTTATAAACATTTTGAGTGGCGGGTGCTGTTGCTAACATGAGGGTCGCATATGCAGTGGCAACAGGGGTTATCAAAGCACACAACCCTCAGCTGCTCACAAAATACAGGGGTCGTATCAACCTTTCATGCTAGTGGGCATGGACTTCCCTTAGTCACATGGGCTATTCAAAAAGAAAAGGCACGAAAGCTGCTCAAAAGTACCCACAGACTACCAAGAACTTAGAGATGTCTTTTCAGCTCAAATTTCAGCAGCATGTAAAAATTAGCCCATACCCCCACACACACACACACACTGAGTTAGTCATAAACATGGACAAAACCTGTGTAAACATGATACCAGTGTCGGAGTGGACTATGGAAGTCACCAGGGCCAAACAGGTTGAGGTCACTGGCCTCAGTGACAAAACGCAAGTATGACTGTCAACTTTCTGAGCCCCAGATCATCTAGAAGGATGCACACAAGCCTGTCACCCACAGTTTGAGTTTCCAAAGGCGTGGAACATTACATACTCAGAAAATCACTGGGCAAACTCAACTACAATGATAGAACACATTGAGCCAAAGCTGGTCCCTTACAAGGAACTTACTAAACTAAGATTACATTTATTGAAGTAGAAACAATGCACCCTATTAGTAATGGAGTTATTCCATGCTCATAAGACAGAGGAGTCCTTACATATTTAGAATCATATGACACTATCCCTGTTTTCATACTGGCATCATGCACAGACCAGCTGCAAGCACTGGACAGCTCAGTAAATAAACTGTTTAAAGACTCTTTAAAGCAGAATTTCATGGCTTAGTATGCCAGTTGCATCACAGGCCAACTAAACCAAGGTAACACTACAGTGAGATCAAAGTTGATCTTAAGATGCTGACTCTTAAAGAGAAACATGCCCAGTGACTTGTTTGCATTTTTCAGGAGACAGCAGGGAGGTCCAAAGACTGCCTCAGATGGTTCCAGCAAGCAGGTGTACAGGAGGTACATGCTAAATGTGTAGATTAAGTGACTTTGGACTTTCTACTGTTTGCACAATGTTGTCAAAGTGTCATTCTTACAGGTCGATCCTACTCTACCTGTCAAACTATCAGCACGTTGTTACTGTGCAATGCACAATCAAGTGCTCCTGCCATGATTTTAAATGTCTGTGATTGTGTTAATAATTTAATAGTATAAAAACTTATATACATCTGCCTGCATTTCATTTTTTTGAAGGGGCAGTCACCAAAAGCAATCAGTGTACTGTTGATTGAATGAGTATTAATTGATATATACAGGCAATATGTTTCACTTTCTGGTTTTTTTTTCGTGGTATATGCCTGTTCAGCAAACACAGCAAAAATGAAATGAAAATGAAATACATTAGTTATACAGTATTAATATATAAACATTTCTGGCAGTTTGACATTTTGTAAATGCCTTTTAGACATTTTCAGATTTTTGGTTCATACAGATGCAAAAAAAATAAGAATAGAATGATTGTTGTTATGAACATGTTTTTCCAAAGTGGCTAATTGATTGTGTTACATAAAATCTTCATTTTTGCCTCAGGCACAGTCAGCAAAAGCACTGGAAGTTAAAAATGATTTGGGGGGTGTGAAGGTTCAATAAATGTGTATTGAACTTATAGAAACATGCTAAAAGTAGGAGAAATAATTGAATCTACCTCAGTACTGGTGATGATCTTTCAAGCTGCAAAAGTATCGTCATTTTTACTTATGTGACTTTCCTATTTAGTAATTTTAAAAAGAAAAAGCAGCTCACTGAGCCTCGAAATTGCTTTACACTGCAATTCGGGAGGCAGGACTGGTGGAAGCCCATTGGTCAGAGCACTGATATAAGCAAAACATTAACAACAGATAAGTATGAATATGTATCCATGCACAGTATGTACCGTCTCATCTTACATGTAACACTCAATGTTCCGCTGCCTTGGGACCCTGTTGAAAACAAGATGACCCCTCTCATAGGGCTATCTCTGTAGGTACAATTTTAACAAAATAAAGAGTAAAACTTCTCCTACATTTTATTTATTTATTTTATTTATGACTTTGATAACCGGGTGAGTGCACTGATCCCAGGGACCATTTTCAGGCATGACCCGGGCCATAACACATGGCGCAGGGTGACAGTGGAGTACAAGGTAACAGTAATACACATGAAACAGATTTGATACAAGCAACAATAGTAAGCACAATATACAGGTTTGATGCATCGGTCCATTTGAGAACACTGAATACAAGGTTTCAATATCGGACATGAGGAGATTTAGTACAAAACAAACAAATCGTAGGCACAGTGTACAATGTGTGACTGCATCGTTCATTCATCGCTTGTTCATCGCTCATTGTTATCTTCACAAGGCAAATGCTTGATTATCAAAGAGAACCATGCCAAAATAACAAATCACTTTTTCATTACCATTTATGCCTCTACTAGTGTTACTTCTATTTTTGCTAACTTCTGTGATGTCTAATAAACTGCCTGTATGTACACCTGATTTTCCTAGGACCCTTATAATACCACCTGTCATATCTCATGAGGCTATGCCTGTGAATGAGATTACATGTACATAATAACAAGTTCAGATTTTTACACTTATTCTCTTATATCTCGTTTTTTTTTAGTTAATCAGGTAACATTCTTGCGTGTAAGCAAAAGCATCATTGTTTTAAATCTTGCTGAAAGAGGCAAGGTTGTTGTCAGCAACACAAGTCTCAGTCGGGATCCATAGTAGAAAGCAACTGCACCACAGTGCAGAAACATGTTGAATTTTAGGCCACTCCTTTTTGTATCACTGAGGGCATTTGCAGGAAACCAGGACTTTTGTCCCTTCAGTTTCTGATACTGATGCACTCGCTGAGATCAAAATACTTGTTCCTGATGGCACCACTGTTTGTAATATTAGATATGATTTTTTTAATGTCACAAACTAAGAATTCTGGCATCAGCTCGAGAATACACACTGGGAGCAGTTGTACTCTCAGAGATGACGAGCCTGCTTGCATGCAAATGTTCTTTGTAATAAAGAATCAAATGATATGACAGAATGTTTTTTAGAAAGGTTGTGTAACTGCATTCTTCTGGTGCCAATGGTTTTTATGATGGTAGCCAAAACACTAATGGGAAGGACATGTCGCAAAACTGGTAGGTCCTGATTAGCAAAATTGACCTTTTAAAAAATGTTTTTATTACCATACTTACTTTTCTCCCTTTTTTTTTATTTATTGCATGTTTTATCCCCCCTAGGCTACCAGACCAAGGACTCCTTTGGGAGTCGCTAAGGCATCCCCAAAGCTAACATCCTCCTGTGTCTGTGAACCAGAGCCACTGGCCCTCCCCCATATAGTCATGGTTTACACCCCCAGGCAGGGATTAGGGAATCCCCTCCCTCAAACTTCCATCACTTTGTTGGAAGGCTGGGGTCACAAGTCAGGCAGGGGAGATCCAGTGCGGTGCCAGGTGCACCATCATCCTGGTGCTCAGGGGCCATTTTTTGGTTTTCTCCCCAGAGGTGTGAAGCGTTCCTGACATCAAGGCGCATGCACCAACATCTGTCATACTCCCCCCCCCCCATGGTCTGAGCTTGAGCTTGTCTTGGCTCTAATTTTCAGTCAAGCACTAAGCCCTCTCCTACCCCCCCCAGGAGGAGAGCTGTCCACAGATGTGCAGATCTTCTCCCGACCAGCCCTCTGCTGTACTTACTTTTCTTTATTTTCTCAATGTTGTCTGATTGATTCTTTGACTCCCACCTGCCATATTGATGTAAACACCATCCCAGATGCCTCCATGGTGGATGTGAGCAAAGGACTGGACTGCGGGGATGGGGGCATCAAAGCACTGCAGTGCTTGAAATTAGTTGCCATTGGGTTTGGGCATATCGCAGTACAACACTCAGGAGGGAGTGCTACAATGTGCAGGCAGCATATCCGTCCTTGGCTAGTGAGTGTTTTGACTACGCCAACTACCAATGGCGGATTTGCGGTATCATGTGAGGATAGCGACTGAATATGAGTGACTGTCAAAATGGTGACTCAGAAACAGTGCTATCCTCATGGGCTACCCTGCAAGGGTAGTGACCCTTTGCAAAGACAATAGTAGGAGAGGGTGACCAGAAGGGGAGAATAGCAAGGGGAAGGGGAGGGATAGTGAAGAGGGTTTCTGAGGGGACAGTGTGCCTGCTGCAGCTGAGCTAGCCATGTGGTGTGGTGGTGAGGGTGGCTAGCTCCGGTGCAGCAGGTACTGGGTTACATAGAAACATAGAATTTGACGGCAGATAAGGACCACTTGGCCCACCCAGTCTGCCCATTTCCCTGCCTACTGGATAAGCTGCAGATCCTAGTTAACCAGCAGCCTACTTCTTCCTACCCCACCCCCTAGAATTGCCTTATGACTGTCCCATGCATGCTTGAATTCCACCACTGTTTTTGACTCCACAACCTCCTCCAGAAGGCTGTTCCATGCATCCACAACCCTCTCTGTGAAAAAATACTTCCTTAAATTACCTCTGAGCCGCCCCCTCTATCTTCAAATTGTGCCCCCTTGTTCTTGCACACCTCTTTTTTTGAAAGATGCTACCCTCTTGGACTTTGTTGATTCCTTGAGGTACTTGAAAGTTTCTATCATGTCCCCTCCCTCCTTCTCCTCGAGGCTATACATATTAACCTCCTTAAGTCTCTCTTCATATGTCTTCTGGTGCAGACCCTGCACCATTTTAGTTGCCCTCCTCTGGACAGCTTCCATCCTGTCTATGTCGTTGCGAAGACTGGGTCTCCAGAACTGCATGCAGTACTCCAGATGGGGTCTGACCAGCTGTCTGTACAGAGGGATAATAACTTCCTGTTTTCTACTGGTGATGCCTCTCCCTATGCATCCTAGTATCCCCCCAGCCCTCCTTGCTGCCCTCTCACATTGCTTGCTCACCTTTAGGTCATCTGATATGACTACCCCCAGGTCCCTTTCTATTTTAGTTGTTGTTAGTATCTCACCCCCCATTGTGTACTCTTCCCCTGGGTTTTTGTTTCCCAGGTGCATTACCTTGCACTTCTTAGCATTGAATCTAAGTTGCCATACATTTGACCATTCCTCTAACCTTGCCAAGTCCCTTTCATCCTTTCCACCCCACCTTGTGCATCAACTCTGTTGCAGATCTTTGTGTCATCTGCAAAGAGACATACTTTTCCTTCAGTCCCTCTGCAATGTCGCTTATAAAGAACATTGAAGAGGACCAGTCCTAATACTGAACCTGCGGTACCCCTACTAGTAACCCCCCTTTCTTCAGAGTGGACTCCATTTACTATTACTCTCTGTGTCCTATTCTCCAGCCAATTTTTACCCAGGCTGTCATTTTGGGACCCACTCCCAGGCTAGCTAACTTGTATACTAATCTTTGTGTGGGACTGTGTCAAATGCCTTGCTAAAGTCTAGGTAGGCCATGTCCACAGCCCTCCCTGATCTACTACTTTGGTCACCCAGTCAAAGAAATCTATCAGATTTGTCTGGCATGACCTTCCTGCTGTGAATCCATGCTGCCTTGGGTCCTGTGCCCCCTCTGGCCTCTAGATACTCGACAATTCTTTCCTTCAGAAGTGATTCCATCATTTTCCCAACCCATGAGGTTAAACTAACAGGTCTGTAGTTTCCTGCTTCTGCCTTGCTCCCACTTTTGTGAATGGGAATCACATCTGCCCTCCTCCAGTCCTTGGGTACCACCCCATCCTCCCATGATTTGTTAAACAGGGTAGTCAGTGGTGTCACTAATTCTACCCTTAGTTCTTTTAGAATTCTGGGATGAATCCCATCAGGCCCCATTGCTTTGTCCACCTTCAGTTTTAAGAGTTCTTTCAGAACCCTTTCTTCTATAAATGGGCTGGTATCAACTTCTGTATCCAGAGTGTTTCTACTGTTTGTTTTAGGTACCTCCCCCTCTTCCTTTGTAAATACTGAGCAAAATATTTGTTTAGTATCTCTGCCTTTCACAGTCACTCTCTGCCCACCCTCCCCCTTTATTAAGCCTCACTATCCCTCCCTTGGTCTTCCTTCGCTCCTGATGTACCTATAAAAGGTTTTATCCCCTTCAACTTGAGCTGCTATCTTTTCCTCGGTTTGGGCCTTTGCTGTTCTGACTGCCTTCCCAGATTCCTTTTGCTTTAACTGATATAGTTCTCTGTCCTGCTCCTGTGATTCCTTTGTACTTCCTGAAAGCTTTCTTTTCTCTTGAACCTTCACTGCCACTTCCTTTGAGAACCATAGTGGTTTCTTACATCATTTAGTTTTGTTTATTTGCTTCACACAGAGGCTTGTTACCTCTGTGATGGCAGTTTTATTATTTCCCATTGTTCTTCCACCTCCTTCCTGACATTTGCTAGTGCATTCCTTAGGCACTCACCATTTTACAAAGTCAGCCCTCCTAAAGTCCAGTACCTTTGCTTTGTATGGCTTGACTCTATTGCTGTGTTTATTGTGAGCCATACTGTTTGATGGTCGCTAGTTCCCAGATGGCTACCCACTTCTACATCTGTGATCCTCTCTTCATCTCCATTTGAGAGAACCAGGTCTAAGATTGCCCTCTCGAGTGGGCTCCAATACTAGTGGTTCAAGGCATGCCCCCTGTAGGGCATCTAGAATAACCCCATTCTTCGAGTGGCTGCTGCAACTGCACTCCAGTTAACATCTGCATATTCAGATCACCCATCAGCAATATCTCTCTTTTCTCTGCCATACTAAGTATTCTTTCTATCATTTCCTTGTCCATTTCCTCCCCTGAGAAGGGGTCTGTTCTACAACCCTGTGCGGATTGTGGTGCCATTGCCGGTCTCCAAATTTACCCACAGTGCTTCTTCTCCTCCCTGTTTTCCCTTTTGTTCTGTTGCTTTGATTCCTCCCCTTATGTAAAGAGCTACTCCTCCTCCTCTTTTACCCTCTCTGTCCTTCCTGTAGATAGTGTATCCTGGTATGTTTACGTCCCAGTCATGGTTTTGTGTGAACCATGTTTCTGTGACTGCCACGATATCCAGATGTTCCTCCTCCTCCATCAAGGCCACTAATTCAGGAAGCTTGTTACTCAGACTACGGGCATTGGTACTCATTGCTTTCCATTTCTTGATGGCTTTACCTTCTGTTGCAGCATCCCCCACTGACCTTTCTACCTCGGTCTTTCTTATTTAGTACCCTGTTTTGTAGGGAGAGACTGGGATTTTCCTGCTGCTTATCAGTGCTTCCCCCCTTGACTAGTTTAAAAGCTTGCCAATGAAGCATTTAAACCGATTGCTCAAAAGACTTGTTCCCTTCCTGGACAGATGCAGACCATCCTGCCAGTATAGGCTGGTGTCCCTCCAGATGGAACCCCAGTCCCCAATGAAGCCAAACCCCTGTGCTCCACACCATTTTTTCAACCATTCATTAAACTGCATGGTGCAAAGTACCTTCGCCTCACTCATGCCATTGACAGGCAGCACCTCTGAGAAGGATACTGTGTGTGCTACTTGTCTTAGGCCCCTCCCCAGTTCTACAAAGTCCTTCTGCACTGCTCTAATCTCATGTTGAGCCAAGTCATTTGTCCCTAGGTGGACAATGACGCCCAGCTCAGACTCCCGGCAGCTGTTCTCGTGATCCTGAGGATGCGCTTCCTGTCCCTCCAAGCCATGGCACCAGGCAGGCACCTTACTCAGTTTTCCTGCTCCCCCCAGTTCTATCCCCCTAATAATTGAGTCCCCCACCAGGATCTGCTTCCTTTCCTTGTGGTGTCCTCTGCCTCCTTCCTGTGGGCCTTCCTTGTGACAGGTGTCCTCAGCCTCCTTAATCTCCTCAGTGGGTGTATCCATAGGGGAGCTGTGCTCCCCCAGAATGGTGTATGGATTGTGGAGTGGAACAACTGACTGGGTGTGCCTCTGTTCCACCATCCTCACCCTCCCTGAGCCCACTGTGGTCCAACTGCTGTGCTTTCTTTGCAACCTCTGAGGTAGTGGTGGTGGCTCTGGTGCTCCCTGGATGGGGGAGGTTCCCTTCCTACCATCCAGTCTGGCCTGGGGGAAGGTTCCCTTACTGCTGTCCAGTATGGCCTGAAGATGGGCAAATTCCTCCCTCAGGGCAGAGAGTTGTCTGCAAATAGGGCAGCATCTCAGCCTCCAGAAAGACTCCCAGAAGACTGCTGCCCCACAGTCATTACATTGCACTACTCCCCACATGATTATGTACTTTTTGTGTGTGTGTGTGTGTGTGTGTGTGTGTGTGTTTATGTGTGTGATTGGTTTGTTATATAGAAATATATATATTATACAATGTGTATGCTTATATTTTCAGTGCTGTGTGCTAGAGAGGATATGACATTGATATGCACCTTGCACTCTGAGGAATGATGTCAGAACCCCAGGTATAAAGGAACTATTTCCAGGGGTGATGAGGTGAGGGTGGGAAGGGTTGGGCCTAAACTGTGCCTCACAAAACAATCAGCTAAGAGCTCTGACCCACCGCTGCGATGAGTGCCTTCCTGTCAGCAAGATACCATACACAACAATTTGACAGAGAAAATCCCCTGCTAATCAAACAGAGAAAAATCCAGACATCCAAGTCAGACACAGGTAAACCTCCCCAGCCCCAAAACAGCCTGGTGGTTTGTGCTCTGAAAGCAGTCAGCCCCAAAATAAGTCAGCTGTGCTTTAAACTCTTCCTGCACTGAAAATCTTACAAATTGTAACAAGACTGTCTTTTCCTGATAATTCTAAGTTCTTTATTTCACCTTTCAGTTAGAAGTAGCCTCCACCTGCAGAATATCTGCTACAAACCAAAGACAATTGTAAGGTTCACCTCCCTATGTTGTGAGCACAACTTGCTTTCTTGCAAATCCTATGTTCAGTATTGCAGCTCCCAGCAAGCTGTAGTTTGACTTGAAAAATATTAGCTGTTCAAGGCTGGGGGGAAGAATTTTGCCACTGGCGGCAGCTGCTGCCATTTTTTTTTTTGCAATCTGGAGTGTCACCCCCCTCCCCAGCAAACACACCCCTGGAGTTAGTAATCAAGTGGGGGGGGCAGGGGGCAAAGCCCCCCCTGCACGAGGAGGGGCATGGGGATGCTTATCCCCTCCTGCATAAACACTTGTCTAGTTGTCAGATGTTTGGTTGCCAGCATGTGTATATTGCCAATTTGCGTTTCGGGGATATACACTAACCATAATAGCGATCGCTGTTTTGCAATCGGTATTATGACATGGAACTGGATTTTTAGTTACTTAATCTTTTATTACAAGGAAAGGCAGCTGTTATGTCCAGATGCAAGACAAATGGAATTTATCAAGAACTACAAGTGTAACATCAGCAGCAATTATTCAAACAAATAATATCTCTGTAAACTCAGCAAAACATCACTTCTACCAGTTGCAAATAGATTTTGAAATTCTGGACTTAAAGGGAAACGTCCACATGCAAATGCCCCACACCATAGTGTGGGACAGCCCCAGATTAGGCTTTCTGCCTAAAATAAAATGTTACCTTCTATTTAGTATTTAGTTTATCTGGTTGATCCTCGCCACCCTCCTGCTGGCATTTCATGATAAGCGACACTCGGAGCACCTCTCAGAACCTCCTGCAACTGATTTTAGAGCCAGGGAACAGCTGTGGGAGAGTGTATAGATCTTATCGATATGCAGAGTTATTATTAGCTATGGTTTGGTCATTCACATTCCCCGTCACACCAAAACCAAATATAGACTGTTCAGCAGCTGGACAGTCTGTACTTGGTTTAGGTGTGACATGGGGAATGCGAATGACCAAATCGGAGCTAATAATAGATCTGTATATTAATAAGATCTATACACTCTCCCATGGCTGTTCCCCAGCTCTGATGTCAGCCGTGGAAGGTTCTGGGAGGTGCCCCAAGTGACGCTTGTCATGAAATGCCAGTGGGAGGGATGGCAGGATCAACCAGATAAACTTAATATACTACGATATATCAGAAGGTAACATTTTTATTTTAGGCAGAAAGCCTAATCAGGAGCTGCCCCACACTATGGTGTGAGGCATTTGCACATGGTAGTTTCCCTTTAAGTATATACAACAACAGCAGCTTAAAATACTAAGTAACTTTGCAGCAAGACGACCCTGTGGGCAGTATGCACACTTCGGAGCAGCACTGCTGCAGTGGACTGATTGTTTTCCAAGTTCTTTTGTACGTATCTCCTGGTTAGCAGAGTGGCTGGTCAGCACAGTGCAGCACAGCATGGAACATGGAGTGGATCCTTGTCATCCCAGCTTGGGAGTAGCCTGGGAGGAGCCACTTTATAGGCCTAAAGAACAGGAGATTGGAGTGGAACAGAGGTGGGGCTAGATGGTGCAGGAAGTCTGAAAAGCAGAACTGAGTGCAACACAGTATATACAGGAGACCGTGTGGTTAAATGACTGTAACCCAGGGCTGAGACCTTTTTTCCCCCATTGCTTTCATTGGTTGGGAGATAACTGTGTGCTGTGGTGTGAATTACTGGTCACAAGGAAAGAAATGAGAGAACTGACTAGTTTTGCACTCTGTCTGCTAATCCTTCAAGTTTAAAGCTTAAAACTTCCTAATTTCACTAAGTATTACTCTGTTTATTCACTGTACTTGGGATGAAGGTGACTCACTTATGGAGTTAACATATAGGAATCAATTTTCAGAGAGCCCTTAGATCACCACATTTTGTGGTGATCTAGGGCTGTGGTGAACTCCAGGTGTATCAGAGACCATGCACCCAGTTTTGTAAAAGCAGGGATCCCTGCACAACAGACCTGGGAGTTGCCACAGATGCAGGGCTGTGCCAAATATTGCACTTGCCAGGGAGTTAGGCGGATCCCCAGTTGAAGCCTACACAACTTGCAGAGGTGGGGGGGAAGGGGGCTACTGGGGCCCTGAGGGTGCCATACGGCATGAGGGGTGCATGTCAGCAGGTATAGGGAGCAGAGAAGGCACCTGGCAGAGGTGCCATAGGGCGTATCTGACAGCCTAGGGGACTGGGTGGTGGGTTGGCATTGTAATCTTATTATAACATGGCCCCAGATGGAAGCAGCTCTGGCACCTGCCCCATAAGACTGAGGATTTTGTGGGGCAGACACCAGAGCTTCTTCCACCTGGGGCCATGTCATAATGGAATTGTGATGCCAACTCCCCCACTTGGTTCCCTCAGCTGTCTGATATGCCCTATGGCACCTCTACCAGGTGCTTCCTCTGCTCCCTATGCATTCTGACATGCCCCCCGCTTGCCCTATGGCACCCTCAGTGTCCAGGCAGCCCCTGTTTCCCACATTCCTAATCCCATAATTTACACGCCACCATGGGCCATAGTCTCCAGCTTTGGATGGACATAATATTTTTAGAAATACATAAGAGGGCTACTAGGGAAACTGCATAAAAGCCATATTAAACTGATCTTTATTATATATAAATATATTATCTGATCCTTTTTATATATAAATATATTATCTCACACTTGAGGGAGATTTACATGGTGGAGGCCACTGGATTGTGTGGAAATTGTGTACTCCAATATATTTACCTATATGTTGCTCTAATCCCCTCATAACTAAACAAAAATGAAAAATATATATTTCCCCCATCCCTAGTCTATCTAACTAGAAAGTGCAGGTAAGTATGAGTACTGTAGTCCTGTCTGTAAACTGAAGGACTACATGAAATGGAGAGCAGGCAGAATGTATTTTTCCTTTTTGATCAGCACAATTTTAAAGCTGTGTGTAAGAGTGGGCTATACAAATACTCCTTATAAGAGTGAAAATTTGCTGTTTTTAGTACAAATTGGGCTTCTAGTAGGCTCGGCGGAGGCAGACTCGACAGAGGCTGTAACATACGGTGTAAAACACTTGTGTGCGGAAATCTATCTCTATCCCTCACTAATCTCCTTTTAAAAAAAGAAAAATACAAAAATATATAAACAGCTATCCCCATCTACAGCTATCTATTCCTACCTATTCCTAGCTAGCAAGTGCAACCAAGTATTATGGGAAAGGTAGTCCTGACAGAGTGACTGGGGGACTACGAAAAATGGAGCAAGCCTTTAATTTTATTCTTTTTAGTTTTGAGCAGTTTTAAATAGCAGCGGGCAGCAGTATACTCCTTATAGGAGTGAATCCAGATGATTTTAGAAATGCAGCACATAGTTCGTGTTTCAGTAAGGCAAGACACTTCCGGGATACAGTCCCATAAATTCCATCGGGTCAGATGGGACAGCAGGCCAGGAGCCTCACACAAAACAAGTCTAAAAATTAAAATGGAGTCTAAAGAGGGAGGTAGGGGAGAGGAGAAAATGGTGAAATGTGTATCATGTAGAATGTATGAGTTTAGAATTCCAGAGGCAGGATTTGTATGCAGAAAGTGGTACAGTACGGTAAAGCTACAGAAGGTTCAAACACTTAACAGCTTGACTGAATCCAGATGAGAAAACGGGAACAATTTGTTCGCATCACCAGTATACTACTGCAGGAAAGCGTGCAGGTAGAGACTAACAGATGCAGTGATGTAACTTAGGTGGCAAACTAAAACATTGGTGACAAGAGAAAAAGAAATACAGGTGAGGAGACGCGAAAGTGATGAGCAGGAACACTGGAAAATTGAAGAAAAATTTTGCCAAAGTTGCAGAGATTTTGTCCCATTTCTTGTGGAAACGTTGCGGGGGTTTTGTGGGTTTTTGGTGCTAAAAAATGGCCAACAAATCTCTGCCTATAAACTGATATGTACTCTTCTGTGTGGTTTATGTCAAAAGAAACACACAATTACTGTAGTATTGAGTTGGACTTTATTAATCGTTTAGAAGTCTCAGTTCTATCAAGTATAATACAATAAATGGCACAAAATAAAATAGTGAAATGGTATTACAACACTTCTAAATAAAAATAACATTAACACTGAGTGAAATAAAGCATGTTTTTTCAAAACTGCACGTTTCCTGTTTCTTCATTATTTACAGTTACAACAGTAATTATAAAGCATGTTTTTCAAAACTGCATGTTTCCTCTTTCTTCATTGTTTACAATTCAAGGACTGCATAATCCCATTTCCTTTCTCTTCATTATTTCACAACTCAAGGACCGCACACCCCAACACTGCACACAACATATTAAAGCAATTATAACCAAAATATTTATTCTCATGTATATAAACTAAAATAAATGGAAATTTAAGTAGCACATTTCCTGTAAAAATCACAGGTCCCACTCACAGCAAGCCTTTCAGTGAACACAATATGAAAGAAATGTGCAATTACTGAAATGCTTTGTTGTGTTTTATCATTAACAGAAGTTTCAGGTTTTCTTCCTTTAGGAGGCAGTAAAGCACAGTGGTTTAAGGCTCTGAGCTGCAAATTTGGAGACCTGGGTTTGAATCCCATAGCCCCACTTGCATACAGTGTGACTCTGAGCAAGTCACTTAACTTCCTTGTGCTCCCAGGTCGCACCTGTAAACAAGCTTCAGCTTAGTGTGTCTCTCCTGGTTTTAAAAAAAAAGTTGCATCTGTTGTCTTCCAGCAAGTCTGCATAAACAGAAGAAGTCTTTTGATGTCCACCGTGCTAACTGGCATCTACATACAGTATATCTCTTAGCAAGCACAGCAAGCTTTTGCTGGCACTCAGACTGAGCCTCCCACCATTCAGAGATACTGAAGTCTGTGGGAATGGACTTTGCCGAAGTGATATAAACATGCCATTCAAAGGCAGAAATGTCCGCAAGTCCAGGTTTATCTTGGCTATAGTTCGTTTTGGCTTTGTCAAGTATTGGGAGTTGTTGTGGATCAAACATACATGTTGCTTTGAACATGTTGAGGGATGGGTGGGCTTCCATCACATTGCACAGCTTCTGAGAATTGTTTAGCATTACTTTATTTATTCTACTTAAACATTTGGTAACCGGGAAAGGCATGCTGAGCCAAGGCTCGATTCCAGGTGTGACCCACTGAAACAGTTCCAGGCATGCTGCTCTCTCCTTCTCCTTGCACTGTGCCAACTTTTCAACAGTTCTGGGCTTAAAAATCACCAGATCCAGATGTTGCACAAAAGTCCAGAAATAAGTGTACCTGCTGTAACCTGGAGAAAATGGTATGCCCTTGTGGGACACTTGTGGCCTGCAGTTCCTCAATAAGCCTGACAAGCTCAACAGAATGTTCACTAACAAATGTGGACTGTGCCACCAACAGCCCAGCAGTTTCAGTTTTTTAAAAGTGGCTGCATTAGATGATGTAAATGCTACAGATTCTGCTAGGACAGGCACATATTCTGAAAGATATTCCACTGCTTTCACCCAACAGTCCCAGCATGTGATGACTGTGTACACTGGCATCTTCATTACAATTCCATCCTTGGCTTCCATAAAGGCCAGGGGCTGGTGGCATCACATGGGGCAACAGAACACCTTTTGGAGTAAGCCGACCATGGTATTCAGGTCTTCTAGCACAGTTGGCCATATTTCAAACACAAGGTTTGGCAAGTGAGCAATGCATGTCACATGCACAGCGTTGGGTAAAATACTTGCCAAGATGGAGTTGAATGTTTTCTGCACTGTCTGTCACAACAGCATGCACCTTGTTGAAGTTAACTTTGTTCTCATTTAAAATCCTTATCAAAGCCTGGGAGGTGGTAGAATTATTTATTTATTTATTAATTTATTAGCTTTTGGTAATCGGGTAAGTGCACTAGGCAACAATCCTGCCTATTTTCAGGCACGACCCGGGAGAGTACAAAAATTGAGAATACAGATATGAACAGTTGAACAACATTCACATAAGAAATAACAAATACAAATACAAGGTAAAATCATAATAGTATAGGTTGAGATACATCAGGCGGTTGATAATGCAGACAAATCACACACACGCAAAAATGTGAAAAGTAAAAGAAGAGTTTTGGCAGTGGAAGAAGCACTCTCTTATCAGTCCTAAGCCAAGCTTAATGAGGCACACAAATTATATTCCATGAGGAGAAATTCGGCTTACGAGCAGTTACAGTTACCTAGGACATAAAGGTGAGAGAACAGCGAACGCTTAAAAGAGAGGTGGGAGGTAGAGTTTTTAACCTGTGGGGGGGGAGTGAATTCCAGAGTTTAGGAGCAAAATTTGAGAATGCCTGTTCACCCATTTTGGTCACACAGGGCTGTACTGAGAGCATTGGGACAGAGGAGGACCTAAGGGTGCGGGAGTGGGAGACCGGGGTAATCAAGTCAGCCAAAGAGGCCGGGCAAGGTGGTCTAGTTAGAGAGTCAACAAAAACACCCAAGGGTATATGCCTGGAGGTCTTTGGGAGACAACCAGTTTAGTCCAGAGTAGAGAACGCAGTGGTGAGTAAGGCACGGGGCTGACTAGACGAACCTACAGATATTATTGTAGGAGGTGTCCCACTTGCAGAGCACACTAGCATTGGCGGGGTAAAGGACCGGGAGGGCATAAAGGAGTTGAGGGAGTAGTACTCCCCTAGTTACAGATAGCCTGGCTGTCGGTGTGAGTGAGTGGTGCACACGATAGGCAGCTCCTATTTTAGCATTGACAGTATGATAAACCTCATTGACATGCACCGAAAAATCAAGTGCAGGGTCAAGCGTAACCCCCAGATATCTGAAGGTAGAGGTGTTTGTGACCATAGTGCCATCACCACAGTGGACAAGCAGCTTAGGCGCCTCAGAGGGCACCTTTTTAGAGGATCCAAATAGCATAGCCTGGGTTTTACCTATGTTTAGGATTTAGGATTTGATGGTTATCCAAGAGCCAGGATTGAAGGGATTGAAAGTCATGTAAGAGTTTGCTATTTATGTCGTCCATAGCTTTGGATGAATAATAGAGAACAAGATCATCAGTGTACATGAGGATGTTACTGTGATGAGAAGTACTGGGAATTTCATTAAGGAACAGGGAAAAGAGTAGAGGACCCAGTATGGAATCCTGTGAAACACCACAGGCGATATGAATGGGGGATGAGAGAGCCTTATGAAAGTCAACAGCCTGAGTGCAGTTATCAAGGTAACTACCAAACCAGGATAGGGTGGAGACAGAGGCTCCTAGAGTATGCAGCTTAGCCAGCATAAGCGGGTGGTAGACCATGTCAAACGCTTTAGAAAGGTCAATCAACACTGCTCCTGTGAGTTTGCCCTTGTCCATGTTACCTTTGATATCACTGGTGAGTTGGGTCAGTGCAGTGGTAGTGCTGTGCCCCGCCCTAAAGCCATGTTGACAAGGGAATTGAAGATTATACTTAAGAAGGTGCTCCAAGACCTGTCGATGGACAATTTTCTCAAGAAGCTTGCTTAGCATTGGGAGCAGTGAGACGGGGCGATAGTTGGACAGTTGTTTATCATCTCCCTTCTTAAAAATGGTAATAGTTCTGGCCAATTTCCAGACCAAGGGAACAAAGGCAGAACTGATAGACAGGTTGAAAAGCCTGGTAATGGGTATTGCTAGCCAGGATGCAAACTGCTTTAGTATCCCAGGATGAATACCATCGGTGCCTGGGCTACCGCTAGCCAGAATAGTTTTGAGTAGCTTTAGAACTTCATGGTATGTGACTGGAGTCAGCTCTAGAGTAGGGTGAATGAGGGCACTGGGGGCAGCTGCAGGCCTGGCTTTATGGTGCCAGGATGGGCTAGGATTAGGTAGGAATGAGAAGAGTGAGTTGAAAGCATTAGCAATGGTGAGAGAGTGGTTACAGTAGGCATCATTTAGATACATATCTGAGGGAGGCTGTGGCTTGTTGTTCCCAAGTATTTCCTTGATTTGTGACCAATACCTTTTGGGGTTAGAGGCAGAGGAAATTAGGAGATTCCTGTAGTAAGAACTTTTTGCCAGGTGAATCTCCTTTTTGCATGTGTTCCGTAAAGCTCTGTAAGCTTCAAAGTCAGTATGTAGATGGGAGGCCTTCCACGCAGACCATAGTTTATCCCTGAGTTTCAGAAGGTGGAGCAGGGGGCGCTTGAGCCATTTTGTAACCTTCCCTTTTACCCTCCTTGTGGTGACCAGGATGTATGTATTTTGCAGTGCGAATAGGGTAGAGTTGAAGTAGGCTGTAGTGATGTTTATGTCATCGGTATGATAGAGGGGAGGCCAGTCAACTTGGTCAAGATCGTGAGTGAAAGCCTCCATATTTAGGTTGGAGAAATTGGAGAAAGTTAGCACTTTTGATGGGAAGGAGGTATCCCAAATACAGTAGATAGGGGAGTGATCACTTAAGGTGTCAGGGAGGATGCCAGCCGAGGTAATAAACTCCTTCCTATTTGTCAGGATCCAGTCTAATAGAGTGGCAAAGGTGCCACCATAGGAGATCCTGGTGGGTTCCTGTATTAGCTGAGCTAGATTGGCTTTGCTTATCATGGAGGATAGTAGCGAGGAGCTAGGTCCAGCCCAATCTAGGTTAAAATCCCCAAGACATACTATGTCATTTTTACCAGTCACAGATAGCAGATAGCAAATAGTCCATGAAATCCCCAAGCCCCAGCCTAGAGTTTCTGGGTGGTACATATACACAGAAAATATGGAGTTTCTTGATACCCCCAAGCAGTAGGCAGGAATGAAGACCCTCACAGTTTGTGAGAGGGGGATTCTGCACTAAGGTGATGTTCAGATGAGCTTTGTAGTATAGTGACAAGCCTCCACCTCTTTCAGCACTGGTCCAATCCACCCTAAGCATTTTATACTCATGAAGTAAACACTAGAAATCAGTAACGGAGGGCTTAAGCCACGTTTCCGATATGGCTACAATATCAGGGTTGTTCACTCTGATCCATGCCACCAGGTCAGGAAAATTGGCCATCAGGCTCCTAGTATTAACATGAGCAAAGGAGAGACCAGAAGACTGGGGCATACAGTGCAAAGGATGAGACTGGGAGGGATTTGTGACCTGTGGGGGGCCTGGATTAGTCTCACTATCACCCGCCAGTTAAAGGGATAGGGTAAATATCCAGAGTGTAGCTATAATGAAAGCCCGAGCTGCATATCCAAGGGAGATGGCAAACCTAGCCTGGAAAAATCTAATTAATAACCCCAGTTTTTTGAAATATAGCCCTGGCAGAGGTAGAGGGTAAGGGATGAAATCCATAAGTAAGCGGAAATCATCCAGTGAGCATACAGAGGAGGGAGCAGTAATCTTAGCAGGACCAGAGAGAGCTGCAAGAATCCAAACTAAATGTGCAACAGACAGCAGGGTGAGTATTGACCTGGTATCCATTATGTGATTATAGTGAGGCAGGAGGAACAAAAGAAAAAGGGGACAGAGTGGGCATAAAGGTGGAATGCAAGGGTGGGTGCTAGAAACACAACCAGGAATGCAAGCAATGAAGGAGAAGAAAGAACGGGTGACCTCTAGTGTTCAGAGAATATAATGTGCAGATGGGGAACAAGGGACTTAAATAAAAGTACTAAAGTATCGCGAGACAGTACACTATATAAGTAACACCAGCTACGGGTGGGAGGGTATTGGGGGCGGGCAGGGAGCAGTCGCAAAGTGACTTCAGGGCTAGCTAGTGCAGGGACCAGCTCTGTTCCTTGTTGGTGCACAGTTTTTCTGTACCTTTCTTCATTTCGGGGGGGGGGGGCTTCACCAGCAGTGCCCTCGCAACCCTCGGAGGATCCCAGACAGACTGTGGAGAAAAGAAAAGGTAGGAATTTATATAAAGGTCAAAGGGTAATTAGCATAGGGTTAAGCAGAGCAGTTAAAGAAGCAAGATTAGACTGTCTCCCAGCACCAGATTATCACAAGAAAAGAGACCTAAAGCTATCCTGCTTAAAGATGTTGCCAGATAACTGAAAGCCTTTTACTGTTAACTCACAGAGTCAAAAAAATTAGTGGTTCCCTAACTGTGGTACAGGTTGCACCACAGCCACTGAGAGTGAAGTATGCACCAGGGAAAATGGCTGACACAGTTCAGATTTAAACAAGCTCAGAAAGCAGACAGGGTTACTGTGCAAGGAGGAGCGACTCGTATCAGTTATAGTTAAAATCAAGGTTGGGATTTCATAAATTTCGGTCCCTTGGAGCAACACAAGGAGTGTAAGTTAAAGTTAAAAATCAAGGCCAAGCGTTTCAGTTCAAATAAAAATAAGGCATAAACACAAGTAGTGGGATTTCATGAATTAAGATCCCATGCACTAGGACCTGGCAGCGCACAGCTGTGACTACAAAGAGACTCAGTTAAAGCACACAGTTCACACATTACAAAATGGTTCACACATTACAAAAATTCAACACCAATTAGAAGAGGCTGCTCCTTGACTTTGTTAAGAGGCTGGGCCAAAATTCCAAAAATGCTGCAGCCAAAGGCATCTCTCATTTCATGAAGAATTACAAAAATATTGGTGTCCTCAGTCTGGTTCTGGAGAAATTGTTCATGCAGAGGTCGAAGTTCTTGCAGATATTTGGTGCATAAATGAGCTGGCCCAGGAAGAGAACCACCCTGCTTCATGTATTTGCATAGGAAGACCTCAAATGCAGGAGCTTTTTCGAGGGGGATGTCTGCTCTGGTTAGGCACTTGATGAATTCCATCACAAATTCTTTCCTGTCCAGCATAGCAGTTGTAGCTCTGTTAAAGCAACGCTGTCACCCCTTTTTTCACTGTATTACTTCTAGCTGAAAATCCACATTTTATAGCCGGCCCCATGGTGCTGAGGGTTGAGGCACGGGACGCCACACCTCAAGCCATGCCGGTGACCCCAGTTCAGGAATAAGCCCGGGTCAGCGGGGAGGGAGAGGATTGAGCATTTGAAGGACAGCTCTCCTCTCCTGGGAAGGGAGGGGTTGTGCTCCCATTGAATGACTGCCCCCAGGTGGAGGCCTGGGGGAAGTGCGGGTCTGTAGGGTGCATAGAAGGAGTGGCTGCTGTGGGACTTCGGCTGATGTGCACGTGCCTCCACGCACGCATGTCTGGCATGTGCGCCCCAGCAACAGGAACCGGGGAAGGGGGGAATGGAGGAGAAAATCAACTCTCCAGCCACAGGATGAAGCCCGAATCTCTGCAGGCTCTGCTCCTGGGCCAGGCAGATAGGTAAGCTCCGGTAATTCCGGGATGTTAGGGCTGGGAGGGTCAGTCTGAAGGGGGCATGGAGAACAGGAGCATAAATAAAATATGGAAAGAAAATCCACATTTTATGATTTCTTACCTTCTCTGAAACTCATTGATGTTGTTCGTTTTATCTGCATCCTTTCTTAGTAGAACTGAATTACATTAATTCACAACCTTGTTTTGTTAAAAACTTGAGCTACTCATAGCACATACTTCCCAAACATTAGGAACACCCCCAAACAGTAGAGCCACTCATGATGCAATATTATCCTCTCCTCCTACTGCATATTGAGTGGCAAGGCTGTGTTAGGTGTACCCCAGTCCAGAAAAGATGCGCAGCAGCTGATAAGGAATGTATACGAACTTGTTTTTGTGTGGAAACACCAGTATAGTAGGTAGTTTGTTTTTCACTTAAAAAAAAAAGGAATCAGAATCAAACTAACAGATACATCAGCAATTTCTATCGCATGTGAGCAATCATAACATGTGTTTTTTAAACTAGAGACATTCTGATGCCTAAAGGGGTTGACAGTGTTCCTTTAAATGAAGAAGTCAGTGCCTGCTGATACTGCAAGGTGTTGCCTGGAACAAAAACAACATTTATATTAATATGCTTGGCCAAATATCTAATCAGATTGCTAGTCTAACCTATAAAATAAAACCAATTTTTTAAACAGATATACAAATCTAAGCAGAAATATATTCTGAGAGGTACTGCAGAAACAAAAACAAAGCATAAATCAGTACACATTCAAACTAATATTCTAACCCCTAAGACACAAGACTCTGCTGTGGCCATCGTGGGCTACTCCCTATTCAGAATTGACAGACTTGGGGAAAAGGGGAGGTGGCTGTGCTCTTTTTATAAGGGAGACGCTACAAGCCATTCTTGTTCCATCCGCTCTGCTCCCCCACAGTGCTCAGCCGCTCACAATTAAATTGTTAGTGGGCAACTCTGGTAAGTCACTTCATATCATTGTGGTTTACATTCTACTCAGAAACCAAAAACTGGCCTTCAGTGCAGTAACTGATTACATAGCTCAGTTTCCCCCCAAATGCAAACTCATTGCCCTAGGTGACTTCAATGTCAACTGGCTATCACCCGCAGCAGCCCACTTTAAGGACAATATAGCAGCCTTGGACCTCACTCAAGTCATCCCATCCCCTATGAGACTTAATCATAAAACCAGCTCATCCACCCTTTTGAACCTAATCCTTACCAAATGCTCCCAATGGATATCGAAAGGTCACTGTCCTTCCGGATGTCCTAAGTGACCATTCTCCTGTGCTCTGCTGGTGGTCTGCCAAGGCACTAAAACCACCCCCCAAACTAATCTATCTCTGACGTCTGAAAAAAGGTTCCCTTAGCCTATTTAGGGACCATCTCTTGAATTGTGATTGGTCCCCTATTGACACTGCACAGTCCACTGACAGTGCCTTAGGTTACTTTATCTCCACTTTCAACACAGCGTGTGACCTCTTCGACCTGTCACAAAGCGAACCATTAAAGGCCTCATTACACCCTGGATCACCCAAGCCCTTCTGGATCTCATGTGACACAGGGATAACCTCTGTTGCAAAGCCCATGAATCAGGCCTCCTTGACAGGCAGCATTACAGGGAAGCTAGAAACATATGTATTTGGGAACTCCATAAAGCCAAGACAGACCACTATCAAGAGGCGCTCACATCCTTCTGGGGCTCAGGACGTAAGTTCTGGAATAACATCAAGGAGCTCAGTAGTAAATCATCTACCCCCCCTCAAGTTGTTGTCGATGGACCCTCTCATAGGACCCAAGATTATAGCTAATGCCTTTAACTCTGCCTTTTTGGACCTTAGTAGAGTGATTCCCTCCAACTTCTTTGACCCCCCAGTTACGTGCACACTCCACGCTCCCCCCCAAAACACCATCCTTCTGCTTTAGGATCATCTCTGCCCTTGAGACCCAATCCTACCTAGAGTGTTAGGCATATCCCAGCATAGTGGTGACACTCTGGACCTTAAGCTCCTTTGCCTCGCCCTTGAGGCTGTTCTTGCCCCCCTCACCAAAATCCTCAACCTTTCCCTCTGTCTAAGCCAGTTTCCAACACTCTAGAACCAGGCTGTGATTACACACATTCATAAAGGTGGTGACCGTACCTCCCTGGGCAATTACCGCCCAATCTCCATCCTTCCCCCCATATCTAAGGCCCTTGTAAAAATAGCTGCTGACCAGCTAACTGATTACCTGTCAAAATATAACCTACTCTCCCACGAATAGCATGGTTTTAGAAACACAGTACCACCACTGCTCTGCTGGAATATACTTAATTTATTCACAAAGCTCTTGATCACAGACACTTAGTTGGGGCAGTCTATGTTGACCTAACTAAGGCATTCGATACAGTTAATCACACCCCCCTCCTTGCCATCCTTTGAGCTTGTGCAGGAATCCACCTCTTGGTTAGAGAACTACCTAAGTGCAAGGTCTCAGCAAGTTAAAATTAACCTACCCTCACCTTCAGCCTGTCTGTTCTCTCTGGGATCCCTCAGGGATCCCATTTTAGGTCCACTCCTCTTTAGTCTCTTCCTGAACACACTTCTCTCAGCCTGTACAGGTCACCTTCTTCTTTATGCGAATGATGTGGTTATTTACAGTAGCCACCCAAAGCCCCCTCACCCTCCAAACTGACCTACAGAGCTTCTTCTCCAAACAGAAGTGTGGTTCATGGAGCACAAACTTGTGCTTAACTATAAAAAAAACCAAGGCTGTGATCTTCCACCATCGCCAAAAGAAACAAAAAGACTTTCTTCTTCACATTCTTAACTACGAAGCCACCCTACTCAAACTGGTAAAATCCTTTAAATATCTGGGTATCACCCTAGATTAATCTAATCTACCATGATCATATCCATCTTCTAACCAAGTCCATCAACTCAGGAATTAGCCTGCTGCACAGACACAAACATTGTATGCCTCCTGCAGCCCTTCGCTTGGCCATGTCATCCTCAATCCTTTCCCTAGTTGACTTTGGGGTTATGTTCTATAGTGCAGCTGATAACACTGCTCTTAGTTGTATCAAGGTAGTGCTGAACAAAGCCTAGTCTCTGGGTGTGATAGGTGGACCCACATTTGTAACATCTACAAGCTAACAAACTAGTGAAACTTTGAGGCTCGACTAAAATACCAAACCTGCCTAATAGCCAAGAAAATGTCAGCTGGTCTCTTCCCTAAGGGGCTCTGTGATCTAATCCAGCTTGCCCCTCAAGCTAGATCCACCAGAAGCTCTACAAAAGACCCGCTCCTAGCCCCTCACTGCAGGATGTCCTCGGGGCAACGTGCATTGTACTATAGGGCCCCCCTCTAGATGACTGACCTACCTGCAGATAACTCCTCGGAACTTAAACTAGGCCCCTTCAAATCCAAACTTAGAGACCTATTCCTCTCCTCCTGTGTCTTTGATTGCTTATAACCTTCCTCCCTTCCCCCTGCTCTCCTTACTCCCCTACTTTTTTCCCCTACTAGCTTTCACAGACAAAGTCTTTTCCGACAACAACCCTCACCACCCCCTCCCTCCCTTCCTCCTCCATACCTTCTCCCCCATCTCTAAAACACTGTATCTGTATCCACCTCCTGATTGGTGCCCCACATCTCTAAAATGATAGGCTTGTACCTGCTCCTGTGTGTTCTCAAATATATTGCTGTTCTATGTTACTTATTATAAAATGGGCAAAGGATTTCAAGCAGTCTGATTGGTTGTTAGCCATGCATTAGATGTGTCTAATGCACTGCTAAAACTAGAACCCCCATTTAGAATACACAGTCCCATATTATAAGTGCAATAAGCCACTCTGGGGATGTGCATTAGACAGATCTAATGCACGGCTAGGAGACTGGACGCACTCGGCCTGTAGCCTCGTGCCTCACTATGTCCCCCTAACCGTGCATTAGAACTGTCTAATGCACACTCCATTGTGTCTTATTGCTTACTTGTACTATCCTAACGTAATATGCGGTTTGTTGCTTATCTGCTTGTCGTGACTCAGGGTATAGTTGTCTACCCTCTGAATGGCTTGAACCCAGCTCTGTACCTCATGTATCTACTTGTTCTTTTAATTTGTATTGTACAGTTAACTTGTATTTTGACATGGAGCCTTTGCAAAGGAGTCTCTGACTCAAAGGTTTGTAATTCCAATATGTTCAATAAATAAATTAATAAACTTAGAGAATGTGAACATTTGAAAATACTGTATCTACAAATGTATCTTCACTACCTTTTTAGAGGTGCAACAAAAGAAGTAAAAAATTAGTGAATTTCACCATTCATAGACTAAACATAGGCACATTTATATTAAATAACTATACAAATGTAAACCTTTTTTCTGTAATGCTGTTGCTTTTCTCTCAGCATGCTTCTGAGTTTTCATGTGAAGATCAGTCGTGTGCTTCCACAGGTAGTCAACTGTCTGACAGCAGAATCTGCAAAACAGCTTACCATCATCCTTGTACAGGTCCTCTGGATACAGTCTGATGCGATCGGCAGCAAGAACTGTGTATGACGGGTGTCGATGTTTGGCTTCCTCACAAGAAAGACATGGACGTTTTGCGCTGAGCTGAGACATTCTGATGGACTCAAACTGATTATGCACCCCACCTAGTTTCCCTCTGTACATCTTTCAGGTGGCAATCTGAACCACAACCATTGTATATTTACAAGAATATAATTAGCAACAGTTTTTCCTTTTTATAATATTTCAGCATACACTGACCTCCTGACCTCCGTCCACAGATTTGTTTTTGATATATATTCCAGCTCATCACCTTCCTCCTTCTGTTCAGCTGCCCTTGAACCTAAACCATATTTTAGCAGCAGTTGAGTTTGAAGCCATACAAAGAACCAAGAACTAGGAAGCTCTGTGCCCCCCTGCCTCGGTCCACTCCCATTTAGACCTGGGGGGGGCATGGAGCTCAGTGTTGGCACGAATTTAAAAAATATACAAACTTCACATAGTACACATCATTGAGCATGTCACACCCCAATACCATTGTACTACACTGCTGCTGTAAGCACTGCTGCTACAGAGGATGCCACCAGATGTTCGCACAACCAGGAAGGGCCAAATTACTTTAAAGTACTGTTTTGTATGGGGAATGAGCCAAGAGTCACTGACGTCAATGGGTTATTGTGGGAAGCTCTGAAAATTGCAGCCTCCACAATAAACATGTGCTGAATCGCACCCGCAATTTTCAAACATTCCAGCCCATCACGATTCTTGCAAACACTATTAAATTAAATTAATTAAACAAAATAATTTCATGTACATATACCAGCTGCAACTACATATAAAACATTTTATAACAAATTGTCTCTGCAAAATATGTAGCAAAATCCCTTTTTCTCTCTTCACCCTACCCAGCTGCACCAGTAAGAATGTAATGCAGCACCTTGCAGTGAATGACATGTCACAAAATAGTGCAGGGTACTGCGCTGCTTCCTGGCTGGTGCCATTGCACGTTCAACCTCAGCTACAGGAGTTGCCTTGTCATGTCGCAGAACTTGAGCATGGCTTCTATTTGAATTCATGGGACCAAAGACTCCAGAAATTAATTGTTCTCTTTCCACTTTCTAACCCCATTTTCTACCAACCCTACCAATTCATAGTGTGCAGATTTGCTTAGCTAGGCTGCACCTCCATCTGCATTCTGATCTGTGACCAGCACATCCACAGAACAATGACAGGAGTGAGAGATAGACCAAGCCGATTGGTACATATGCTTAAAACAATTGTTCTGTGCCAGTTTACTCAACTGCTCCTCCCTCCATCATCAAACAGAGACAAGAACTATTTTTTCAACATGTGTGCCAGTCTGCTGGGTCCATCCCTCTGTCTTTTAACCCCCTTCTCTGCACCGGCACTGTCGCCTAACTGCCTGACCACTTCTGTCACTGTGCACAAAGTTTGGAAAACACTTCGGTACAGAGGAGGACACAAGCAGGACTGCATTTACCTCCAGTATCTCCATGGCTTGAACCTCCTTCAACTGTAGTGTCCTACAAGCCTCCATTATGAAGTAGGACAGGAGGTAGGATTTTGTATGGAACAGGGAAGGGATTGGAATCTTGCTTTTAGGCTCTGCCCACTCACCTTCCTCCTCCTCATCAAAAAGCACATTCAGGTCAGGATTTTTCCCATGGCCCCCTGTATCATCATCTTGACCCTCCATATAATCAAGGTCAGGAGTTGCCTGAAGATCTGGAAGAGCAGTCTTGTCCTGCTCTTGTGCACCTGGACGTGCCTGTATGGATTCCCCTCACCTGAGAGGCCCACCTTGGATTCGGGTGTGTTGGTGGGGATGTCCTGCAGAACATCATGATTCAGTAGCTCATTTAAGAGCAACAGAAAGGATTTGCACAACGTAGCCTTGCCACTGCCAGTCAGTATCCCAAGTGCACCACCTCCAGCTCAGGTGTTTGATTGGGGGAAACCAAAATTGACATGTTAGATTGCGCTACACAGTTAGAGCAATAGGAGCCTACGGGTGAGGATCTCAACAACATCCTGCTGATCTTACAGCACTTGAATACCACAGATCTCCAATAAGCCATGGTGTCACTGGCTTTTAAGTACATTTTCACAAAATAAATATGGAAAATACTGATTAGGCTCTTAAATGCCTTATACAGTTAGGGAGGAATTACTATGCTGAGCCTCCTTATTTCACCAGAAACACTGCCAATTGAATGCAGTAAAACTAAAAAGTATGTGGAAACTGCCTGACAGAGAAAACACTTCCTACTGGAAGTAGTACCAACCATCTGATTTTAAGTTATAGAAATGTTCTCCAACAGAGGAAATGTTATTTCTCATGCAGAGTTAAACGTTCTACCAACAGAGTTGCCTAATAATGGAGAAAACATAAAACATGCGCAGACTACTGCGCATGAGTTTTGGTGATGTCACACCGATGTGTGTGATGTCACCACAGCATTAGGAATGTGTCCAGAGCCAAGTGTGCAAACAGCAGGAAGATGAAGTGGGTATGTGCCTAAGAAATGGCGAGAAAGTGCAGGTCCCTGCTGCCTAACTGCCCGCAATAGCCAACTCCCCGTGTGGTTCAGCAGAGTTGAAGAAAATGCACTCTGAGGTGCGATTAACAAACGGAGTGCTTTAAGGTGCCAAAATGAAGGTCAGGAACTGACCACTTGAAAATAAAACTAGTAGAACCCCTGATCCTAAAAAAAGGCTCATAACAGGCAAACAAAAATGTGCCTCTCAACCCAGGCAGCCCAGATAAAGAAAACGAGACCCAGTACAAAAAAGGAAAAAAAAAGGCACCACAAGTTTGTTTATTTATTACATTTTGTTAACTGGGTAGACCCACTGGAACTCAAAATCCCTTTTTCAGGGGTGACCCGGAGTTAATTGTTAGAAGGCAAACAATAGGATGTTATAGATATCAGACAGTTCCTGGGGTAATGAGACAGGTGTGCAGAATACAGGACATACTATAACAAGAAACAGAGTAAACAAGAGTAATACATAACATAACAGGGGACAATGTACTACAGATACAGGATATTAGTTCTCAGGTTGGATCATAATACACAGGTTGGATCATAATACACATCAAAAATAGTAAGACAGTAATTGATAGGCATGTCATATGCCTGTTCCATAATAAGTACAAAAAGAGTACCATCAGAGGGCCATGTGCACTGCATGTGAGGCCAGGTGCAATAAGTGGCAGCAGCACCATGTCAGTGATTACAGGAGCACAGACTGCGTCAAGCAGGTATGCCTTGAGGCCTTTTTTAAAACCCCTAAGTGAGGTGCAATTTTGAAGGGTAGCTGGAAGTGTGTTGCATATAGAGGGTGCTGAGCTGGAAAAGGCTCTCCTTCCAGCGCTTGATCTAACCCTTAGTACTTGATAACAGAGTGCACCCAGTGGACCCGAACACTTTCCATTCAATCTTGAGGGTCACTATATCTTGAAGGCAGTGTGGAGTTGGGCCATTTAGGATTTTGTAAGTGAGACAGGGAAGGGGTACTCTAGCGATGGCCAGTTAAGAGAGAAGAAGATCTTTATTTATTTATTTATTAGCTTTTGGTAACCGGGTAAGTGCATTAGGCATTAGTCCTGCCTATTTTCAAGCATGACCCGGGAGGGTACAGTAAACAATCAATGACAATCATCACAAAAAACAGACACAAACAGTTGTCAATTTCAGGCTTACAAATAGCCAGGGTGAATTAAATACATATATGTGGTGATCTGATCTAGCCCTGATGTAATGGTCTAGAGGGTGCTCTGTGAAGGTGCTCTACTCTAAAGGTGGTGAACAGAGATGAGCGAGGCACCAAGGTCCGAATTATGTGGATAGGATAACTGTTACCCAGACAAGGAGAGGCAGGAGTCAACTTAGTGCTTCAATGCCCGCAGGGTGTTTATTTTGTACCAAGGGTAGAGAGACACAGTCACAAGAAGGAGGAGGAGTTGCCCGCGCTCAATAGGGCAATAAACAGAGAAATACTTTATCTACAACTACTAAGATTATTACCACAAGAATAGACTATAGGCCTACTGCCACTCTTATTCTGAAATTATTCTACACTTCTATACTCTTAGATGAGGATCAAGTAACATAAGCTACTCAGAACTGTACTAGGGTAATTATCACCATATACTTCCATCAGAGTCCAGATATTACAAGAGTCCAGAGATCCGGCGTCTTCGCGTACACCGTCGTTCTTCATTGGTAGCTACAAGGGAAACAAATCAGAACTGTAGAACCCTAATCACAATTCCCAGCAAGGACCTAGTTAAGGCCACTGGGGTGGTGAGAGGTTTGGTAAACAGACCATATATTTCTTTGGCAAAAGCCCACTCTCTCCAAGGCTGCCGGAATGAAGAACCAGAGCAACTGGTTCCTGAGATAACACACTGAAAACAAGGGTACCTCGGCCAAAACCACTTCCAGGGTTGCCAAGGATGAAGACAGATCAAGATCTGCGTGCCGTTGAATCCAGTGGAGGACTACCACAACCTGACTGATGCTGCAGCACTCCAAGGGCCAACTAAATTCGGAAGAAACTCTGACAGGACCAGGAACCATAAGAATCTGAAGAGATGATGGTTGACTCTGCAATCCTAGGATCAGGAACTAACACAAAACAAAGAAAGCGGCAGATCGTCCCATACTGGCTTGATGGACTCGACTTCGACGGCGTGGGAGGGGGCACAGACTAGGTTCTCAGGATGAGCTCACTCTTCTGTAGAGGGCGACCAACTTCGGGACATCTGGAACAGGAACCATATGGAATGACACTGGCACGGCTGTCGTGATGCATTTCGGCGGACATACCTTCAAGCTGTGGAAACAAGAAAACGGCGGGTACGACTTGTACGACTGGCGACGGACTCGACTTCGGCGGACGACACAGACGGACGTAACGAGCTGATGGATAATCTCCCAGGAGTGAAGAATGCTGAGAGGACGTCTTCTTCTGAGTGGAGACTGATTCTGAGCACGTGGCATTACAGACAACACTATGGGACTGCAGTGTGGTAGAAGATTGAGACTGTCTTCATACAGTAGTAATCATATAACTGAAAAATGTCCAAAGAACTGTGCAATAATACAATAATCTCCGGAGGAGGGCAAATTATAATTTCAGCAGTAATTCTTACGGATGAGAGCCAATGTCCAGGTGCTTAGTGCAATAGTTCAGGTACTTAGGACAATAGTTCAGGTACTTAGAACAATAGTTCGGGTACTTAGGACAATAGTTCAGGTACTTAGGGCAATAGTTCCGGTACTTAGGACAGTAGTTCGGGTACTTAGGACAATAGTTCGGGTACTTAGGGCAATAGTTCAGGTACTTAGGGCAATAGTTCAGGTACTTAGGGCAATAGTTCGGGTACTTAGGACAATAGTTCAGGTACTTAGGGCAATAGTTCTGGTACTTAGGACAGTAGTTCGGGTACTTAGGACAATAGTTCAGGTACTTAGGGCAATAGTTCAGGTACTTAGGGCAATAGTTCAGCATAAGCAGTACAGTAATTACAGTAGTTTCACAGTATAGGCAAATCGAACACTCTTAAACGAACCCGTTTCTAAATGTAGGGTCTTCTGGAATAGGATCTCGTTCTGGACGTCGTGGCTAAGTCCTCCCTATAGTACCACTAGGCTGGCTTGCCCTATTCCGCTAGGCCGGGGCCTCCCTATAGTACCACTAGGCTGGCTTGCCCTATTCCGCTAGGCCGGGGCCTCTCTATAGTACCAAGCTTTACCTTGGGCCTGACGCCCTACGTTATCTTGGGCCTGGTGCCCCACTTACTATTGGGCCTGGTGCCCCACCTTCTACTGGGCCTGGTGCCCCTCTTTATTTTGGGCCTGGTGCCCCACTTAATATTGGGCCTGGTGCCCCACCTTGTATTGGGCCTGGTGCCCCTCTTTATAATGGGCCTGGTGCCCCACTTTGTATTGGGCCTGGATTACCCCTTTAAATGCCCCAAATGGCAGGCCCCCTTTAAATATGCAGCTCACTGAGAGCTGCTGTCATTTAATCACAAATCCCCACCCCAAATCCCGACTCCACATAAATATTCATAGGCCGCTATACTGGCCTTACTGTCCTGACCCCTCCCTGTGGGTGTCGCTAAGTCCCACCTCCTTTTTAATATTAAAATTAAGGGTCCTAGCGACCCGATGCCCCTGCGGCGCTCAGCCGCCTTTCCTCGCACCTACTGCGCTTAAAACAGGGAAACCAAGAGTCTACGAGGAATAGGCGGTCAGCACTCTTCTAGTGCTGCGGCCGACTCACCGCTCCATGGTCTTCTGAAGGTTGCTGTGCTGTCAGGAGGCGGGAGGGATGCTGGCAGTGGGAGGGAACTTGCAGGCAGTTGGGAGAACGGCAAGGGGGGCCTCAGACAGCCAACAGGCGAGCGGCGATGCGGCTGGCAAGGCTGCAGACGGGGGACCGGACTTTAAACATTTTAAAACTACGGGGGGCTAAAATAAATAAATGAAGGGGCTTACAAGCCCAAAACCACAGTAAATGGCCATTTTACATCTTCGTGGTGCCCCGATGGCACCACTGACCACGAAACACCGCAGAGCAGGGGGTCTTCAGGCAGGGGAGGCAGCACAGGACCACAGCAAGCCAAGAGGGACGGCTTCAACTCGAGATAAGCCCTGAACTTGTCCCTTGACTTCTGTGTCCTGTCTCCTCTACCACTGCCCAGGATCAACTGACTTAACAGAAGAATTATTTTTTAAACTTGAAACCCCCCAAGGTTCTAGATTGGCTGGAGTGGAATGCTGTGCATGAGCCACTCAGCACAGCATTCCATCCAGGCCATTGTGACATCTATTGCTTTTAAATCTGCTTTTTGACCATGCTGTAAAGTGCACAGGGCACTTTTCTACTATTATTTTACAGTTTCTCATTACAAGGAGGTGAATCTTTATTTTCAGGGGTCTCTTAACATAGTATCCTGCTGTCTACACCTACAGCAGGTACCCTGAGCATCTGTGAACCCCTAATTTATTTATTAATTCTATTTTTTTCTGGGATGCCCCAACTTTGGGGCATTACAGATTAGAAATGAACAGATTACAAAATGGTCTGAAAAGAATACAAATAGTGACCCCCTCAGAGAGAGTCACAGTATAACAACAAGCAGTAACCATCCATGCAGGGATGAAAATAGAACATTTGATACAGTCAGACAATACAGTACAGTTAGAGAAACCCAATAGAGCTGGGTAAGGGAAGGCAGGAAGCAGAGTTCATGGGAGGTTAGGTACATACACAGGAATCAAGTGCTTGGAGGTGGGAAAAAAGTGCAGTTTTAAAGGCAGAGTGAGATGAGGAGGCCTTTAAGCTGGCCGGTATGATGTTCCAGAATTTGGGGGTGAAATGAGAGAAAGCTTTTTCCCCCATTTTTGTCTAGCAGTGGGGGACAGAGAACAGGTGCGAGTTAGAGGACCTCAGAGTACGGGAATGAATCACCAGGGTAAGCATGGCCCCAATGCAGTCAGGGTGGGGGGTTCTGTTCATGGAGTCTATCTTGCAGTGATACATCCTGGGGGAGCACCCAGGACGAATCATCTAATTTTGTTATAGAGAATTCTAAGTTTGTTAAGATCAGTGTTTCTCTCAGAGTGAATAGCAGGGGCCCATATTGCAAAAGTGGGAGCAGCATACTTCTGATTATTGCTAGTTTATATTCCTTAGCAAGGTCATTACCTAGACCAGGGTTTTTTAACCAGGGGTCTGCATCCTCCAGGGGGGCCCCGAACAACGTGTAGGGGTCAGTGGAGCGAGTACCAAAAATATTAACTTTGGTAAAAAAAAAAAGTGGAAGCACATGCAAACTAAAGCTTCGTCTGTTTTCTCCACTCAGTAAAATAGTGCTCCATGATTAAACAAGTGATACAAATGATAAATGAGTGATAAACAAGTGATAAAATACCATTGCGATAATGTCTCTCTCTTCTATCAGTTCCTTTGAATATTTCCCTAGCAACCTCAGCTGTGGTAAAAGCAGTGAACTGACCTTGACTGCCTGATTATGTTTCAATCAGCGGTGCCCCCGACACCTAATAAGCTGTAGATTTCCTAGTAACAACAGCTGTGACTCTGAGCTCCATTTTTGATTACTGGCTGCTGCAGACTGTTCCTAAGCCTGGGCTTGTATTCATTTATTAATAAGTAGTAGATTTCCCCATGTAACTTCAGCAGTCAGTGCCATCATGGATTAAATCCATTCTTGAAATTAAAGTGCCACATTTAATTTACACCCGTTCTGAGTGTGTGTTTCACTAAGGACATTTCTACTGCATGTATTTCCCCTAGTGACCTCAGCTGTGACTCTGTGCTCCATTTTTGATTACTGGCTGCTGCAGACTCCTCCGTTTTTGAGCATACAGTATATTGAGTTCTCTTCACTGTCACATTGCAGATTGTTTCTAAGCCTTTACATATATTTCCCCTACTATTTCTATTGCATATATTTCCCCTAGTAACCTCCGCAGAGACTCCAAGCATCATTTGCAACAGTTTTTAAAAATTCTTAAAGGCATATTGCCTCCTATTTATTGTACAAACATTTTATTTAGTTTTTTTATTTAGTTTTTGTTGACCGGGTAAGTGCACTAGCCATAAAATGACTATTTTCAGGCACGTGCTGGGAGAGTACACAACACATCATCATACAACAGACCAATAGAACAAGGCAAAACAAGTAGAGTCAAAGATGGACAAACCTAAGTTACATAAGCCAAAAGAAAAAATTACTCGCCTTAGTAATTATATTTCTTCTAATGGAGTCTTGCTGTATTCTGACAATTGCAGTGATTCCCAACCTTTGAGCTGCCCCAGAGAACTAAGGGTTAACTTTCCATGCAGAGCATGGAACGCTGAGCTCGAGCTCGGCTAAAGTCTCTGTTTGGAGTGTTTTGAACTCAAACCATCAGATTCTTACAAGCCCAACTAAACTAAAGATTCTATGTGGAAATTGTAAAAATTCTACTAGCCAACTGGCTGAAAAGTTTTGGATTCCCAAGGAAACCCAAAAACTAAACCCAAAAATAACAATAATAAATAAGCACCCAAACAAAAAGGGAGGAGGGTGCCAGCAAAATACACCCCCTGATGTGCAACACTGCACCTGCCCACCCACTTCCCAAAAACAGGTTCTGAGAGGGGGCAGGAGAGGACAGAATACAGCAAGACTCCATTAGAAGAAATATAATTACTAAGATGAGTAATTTTTCTTCAAACAACATGAAGTCTTGCTGTATTCTGACAGTTGCAGACTACCAAGCAGTACCTCCAAGGAGATGGGACAGAACCTACTTTGGGAATAGGCTCTGAAGTACTGCTGTGCCAAACCGAGCATCACTCCTAACCTGGATATCCAGAGAGTAATGCTTGGTAAAGGTATGGACTGTTTTCCAGGTGGCTGCTTGACAAATTTCTAGGAGAGGGATATCCCTGGCCACAGCCAGGGAAGCAGCTGTACCTCTTGTGGAATGAGCCCTCAGGCCTGAGGGTGGAGTTTTTCCCAGTTTTTCATAGCAGAATTGTATACAAGACACAATTCACCTGGCAATAGATCTTTTGGCGGCAGGTTTGCCCTTTCCCACTTCTCCACAAGAGAGGAACAACTGGAGGGTGTCAAACCTGTGACCCTTGGTACGCTCTATGTAGTAACTAAGGGCTCTTTGGACATCCAAACTGTGTAGCCTCCTGTCTCCTGAGGAAGAATGATCAGTGAAGAAAACAGGGAGAGACACAGACTGGCTTAAATGGAAGTCTGAAACCACTTTGGGCAAGAACCTTCTATTGGTTCTAAGGACCACTTTATCCCTATGAAAGAAGATAAAATCAGGTTCCACTGACAGGGCTTGCAATTCACTGATATACCTGGCAGAGGTAATGGCTACCAAGAACACAGTTTTCCAAGTCAAGTACTTCAGCTCTGCTGAAGACATAGGCTCAAAGGGGGGCTGCATAAGCTGAGCAATGCAAACATTCAAATCCCAGGCAGGGGCAGGGGCAGGGTCTCTAAAAGGGGGATTGGTGTGAAGCAATCCTTTAAAGAATTTACAGAACACAGGATGGGAAGATAGTGAGAAAGGCTTCCCCACAGACAAAAGTGCAGAAACAGCTGACAAGAGTATCTTGAGAGTAGCTGGTCTGAGGCCTAGGCTATTAAGATGGACCATATAATCCAGAACTGTAGGCAATTCAGCAGTGACTGGAGAAATATTCTTCTTAGAACACCAAATGCTGAATCTTTTCCATTTGGAGTTGTAAGTCTTTCTGGTGAAGGGCTTACGAGAAGCCCTGAGGATGTCCAGAACCCCTTGGGAAAGATGCAGATCTGCAAACTCTAACTCTTCAAGAGCCATGCCTTGAGATTGAGAGACTGAAGATTGGGGTACCAAATCCTCCCCTGAGAGAATGTTAACAGGTTGTAATTTCTGGGAAGAGACAGGGGAAGATGGACTGCTAGGGACAGCAACAGGGGGTACCAGGGCTGTCTGGCCCAATCTGGAACAACCAGAGTCACCTTGCAAGGTTGAAACCTTATTTTGACTAAAACTTTGAACAGGAGTGGGAAGGGGGGAAAGGCATACAGAAACTTCCCTTCCCAATTCAGAATCAGGGCATCCAGAGGAACTGAGCCCAAGACTGGAGGTCTGCAACAAAAGAGAGGGAGTTGGTGATTGTCTGGGGCTGCAAAGAGATCTATCTCCGGAGTGCCCCACCTCAAAAAAATCACTTTCAACACCTGAGGGTCCAGGGACCATTTGTGATGGCCCTGAGAAATCCTGCTCAGTGCATCTGCTAGCACATTGTCCTTGCCTGGAAGGTGAACTGCTACAAGAGAGGCTTGCAGGGAATAAGCCAGGGACCACAACTTCATGGCTTCTGTGCACGAGCCGTGGACTGAGTGCCTCCCTGCTTGTTGATGTACCACATGATGGAAGTGTTGTCTGTTCTGACTTGAACCACCTTGTTCTGAACTGACTGTGAGAATGCTTTTAGAGCTAGAAAAACTGCCCTGAGCTCTAGAAGATTGATGTGGAGAAGGGATTCTTGGGGGGACCACAGGCCCTGGACAGTAAGGGACCCCAGGTGGGCTCCCCAGCCCAGAAGAGAAGCATCCGTGGTAAGGACCACGGAACAAGGCTGAGCAACAAAAGAAACATCTTGCCTTAAATTGTCCTGATCCTGCCACCACTGGAGGGCCTGGATCAAGGTCGGAGTCACTGAAATCAGTTTGGTAAGGGAGTCCTTTCTCTGAGACCAGAAAGCTTTCAGGTGGAACTGAATATCCCTAATCTGGAATCTTGCCCCTTGGACCACTGCTGTTGAAGCTGCCATGTGGCCCAAGAGCTGGAGGAAATGCCTTGCTGGTCAAGATACCCGAAGGCTGAAGGAAGAAGCTAGTTCCATAAGAGCCCTTGCCCTTTCTAGAGGAAGAAAGGCTCTTGCTCTGAGTGTGTCCAGTTCTGCCCCTATAAAGGTAAGGAGCTGGATTGGTTCGAGAACTGACTTGGGAAGGTTGAGAAGAAATCCTAGGAAAGTGAGCACTTGCTGGATCACTTGCAGGTGAGACTTGACTTGGTCTGGAGACTGACCAACTAATAGCCAATCATCCAGATAAGGAAATATGGAAATCTTTTGCCTTCTTAGAAAGGCAACTACTACTGCCAGGCACTTTGTGAAAACCCTTGGAGCTGAGGTTAGGCCAAAGGGCATTGCTCTGAACTGATAGTGGCCTGAGGGCAACTCGAACCTGAGGTACTTTATGTGGGAGTACCTGATAGGAATGTGAAAGTAGGCATCTTTGAGGTCCAGGGAGGCTAGCCAGTCCCCTGGCCTTAGAGAAGGGAAGGATAATTCCCAGAGTTACCATCTTGAACTTTGGTTTTAAAAGATGTTTGTTCAGATATCTTAGGTCCAGGATTGGTCACCACTCTCCTGTCTTTTTGGGGTTCAGGAAGTTCCTGGAGTACAGTCCTTTGGCCCAGTGTAGGGTAGGTTCTCTCTCTATAGCTCTTAAAGCTAGGAGAGAAGACACCTCTGCCTCTAGGACAAGGGTTTCCGAAAGATTTGCAGGTGGAAAAGATCTGCCTCTCATCTTTGGAAATTTTTTGAAGCTGAGAACCAGTCCCCGGCTTATTACTTCCAGGACCCACTTGTCTGATGTAATAGACATCCAGTCCTGGACAAAGTAAGCCAGCCTGACCTCTATTGGAACAGGAGAGTCAACCCGGGCAGACTCATCAGGGTGTCTGCTTGGCAGGGTCTTTAGGCTAGACACATAGAAACACAGAATTTGATGGCAGATAAGGACCGCTTGGCCCACCTAGTCTGCCCATTTTCCTACCTAACAGATAAGCTGCAGATCCTAGTTAACCAACAGCTTACTTCCTCCTACCCCCCACTAGGACTGCCTTATGTCTGTCCCATGCATTCTTGAATTCCCCCACTGTTCTTGACTCCACGACCTCCTCAGGGAGGCTGTTCCGTGCATCTACAACCCTCTCCATGAAAAAATACTTCCTCACATTACCTCTGAGCCGTCCCCATCTATCTTCAAATTGTGCCCCCTTGTTCTTGCACATCTCTTTTTCTGAAAGATGCTACCCTCTTGGACTTTGTTGATTCCTTGAAGTACTTGAAAGTTTCTATCATGTCCCCTCTCTCCCTTCTTTCCTCAAGGGTATACATGTTAAGCTCCTTTAGTCTTTCTTCGTATGTCTTCTGGTGCAGACCCTGCACCATTTTGGTTGCCTCCTCTGGACAGCCTCCACTCTGTCTATGTCTTTATGGAGATGGGGTCTCCAGAACTGCACACAGTACTCCAGATGGGGTCTCACCAACTGTCTGTACAAAGGGATAACAACTTCCTGTTTTCTACTATTGATGCCTCTTCCTATGCATCCCAGTATCCCCAAGCCTTCCTTACTGCCTTCTCACATTGCTTGCCCACCTTTAGGTCATCTGATATAATTACCCTAGGTCCCTTTCCGTTTTACTGTTGTCAGTATCTCACCCCATTGTGTACTCTTCCCTGGGTTTTGTTTCATGTGCATTACCTTGCATTTCTTTGCATTGAACCTGAGCTGCCATACGTTTGACCATTCCTCCAACCTTGCCAAGTCCCTTCTCATCCTTTCCACTCCATCTTGTGTATCAACCCTGTTGCAGATCTTTGTGTCGTCTGCAAAGAGACATACTTTTCCTTCCAGTTCCTCTGCAATGTCACTTATAAAGACATTAAAAAGGACCGGTCCCAGTACTGAACCCTGCGGTACCCCACTAGTAACCCTCCTTTCTTCACTGTGGACTCCATCTACTACTACCCTTTGCGTCCTGTTGTCTAGCCAATTTTTTATCCAGGCTACCACCTTGGGGCCCACTCCAAGGCTGGCTAACTTGTGTATTAATCTTTCATGTGGGACTGTATCAAACGCCTTGCTAAAATCTAGGTAGGCCATGTCCACAGCCCCTCCCTGGTCTACTACTTTGGTCACCCAGTGAAAGAAATCTATTAGATTCATCTGACACTACCTTCCCATCATGAATCCATGCTGCCTTGGGTCCTGTGCCCCACTGGCCTCTAGGCACTCAACAATTCTTTCCTTCAGAAGTGATTCCATCATTTTTCCTACCACTGAGGTCAAACTAACTGGTCTGCAGTTTCCTGCCTCTGTCCTGCTCCCACTTTTGTGAAGAGGAATCACATCTGTCCTCCTCCAGTCCTCAGGTACCACCCCATCCTCCCATGATTTGTTAAAGAGAGTAGTCAGTGGTGTCACTAGTTCTACCCCTAGTTCTTTTAGAATTCTTGGGTGAATCCCATCAGGCCCCATTGCTTTGTCCACCTTCAATTTTATTAGTTCTTTCAGAACCCTTTCTTCTGTAAATGGACTGGTATCGACCCCTGTCTTCAGAGTGTTTCTCTTGTTTGGTTTAGGTACCTCCCCCTCCTCTTCCTTTGTGAATACTGAGCAGAAATATTCATTCAGTATCCCTGCTTTTTCACTGTCCCCCTCTACCCACATTCCCTCCCCTTTATTAAGCCTCAGTATCCCTCCTTTGGTCTTTCTTCGCTCCCTAATGTACCTATAAAAGGTCTTATCCCCCTTCTTGACAGAATTGGCTATCCTTTCCTTGGTTTGGACCTTTGCTATTTATTTATTTATTTATTTATTGAATTTTGATGACCGGGTAGGCCCACTGGGCCCCGGAGGTCCCTTTTTCAGGGGCGACCCGGGTGAATCAACAACATTACAGGTAACGGATCAGTACAGTCATGTGATTGTAAAGTATAACAGTAAGAAATACATAGGTATACAGGCGGCAGGTAGTGTACAACATGCAGGCAGTAAGGACATAGAGGTTACACATAATGAGACCGTTATTCTGACTGCCTTCCCAGCCTCTTTCTGCTTTAACTGATAAAGTTCTCTGTCCTGCTCTTTCTGTGTTTCCTTATATTTCCTGAATGCTATCCTTTTCTCCTTAACCTTCCCTGCCACCTCTTTTGAGAACCATAGCGTTTTTTTTCCTTCATTGTGTTTTATTGATTTGCTTTACACAGAGGCTTGTTGCCTCTGTGATGGCTGTTTTGATTACTCCCCATTGTTCCTCCTCCCTCCCTCCTTCTTGCCTGTTTGCTAGCACTTTTCTAAGGCACTCTCTAAGGGGTGGCTGCAGACCTGCTCATCCCCCTTCTGCCTCTCCCTCTGAAGAACCCCCTCTGCGAAAAGGAAGAAGAGGCCTGTGCTTGGTAATAAGGCCTTTGAAAAGGCCTGCCCCTGTCCCTAGACTGCTGCCTTTGAGGAGTTGCCTGCCTTTCCTTGGCCTGAGCACTCCTGTAAGTGGTCCTGTACTCATCCATTTTCTTCATGTAATTCTCTGTCTGCTCCCCAAACAGAGAATTTCCCACTACAGGAAAATCCATAGCCTTAGCCTGAGTGTCCTGCGAGAGGCTAGTACATCTGAGCCAAGCCATCCTCCGAAGAGCCACAGATGTAGCCATGACTCTTGATGAGACATCATTAGAGTCTATAGCAGCATGAAATTGAACCTTAGATGTCTCAATCCCATCTGCAGCCACCGCCTCCAGCTCCTTGGCTAGCTGGGGGGAGGCCTGTTTAGCCAGTGCCAGTACAGTGTCCCACCTGGACTTCTGGTACCTGGCTGTATAGGCCATGTAATTTGCCTGCTTGAGTCCCAAAGAAGATGCCATGTACTGCTTCTTTGCCATGGCATCAATCTTCCTTGTCAGGAGGGGTGTGAAGCCAGGGGAATATTTGCCTTGTCACAGGCAGCAGCCTGCACTACCCCAACATGGCTGCATTGCTGATATAAGAACTCCATGTCTGAGCCTGAGAGTGTATACCTCTTGTCCATTCTTCTATCCACAGGAGGTATAGTGTTAGGAGACTTTAACATTTTTTGTGTCTGTTTCCCAAAAGATTTATGGAGGGGAATAGACAGTCTCCTGGACTCTGGGATATCCATCATCTCTACATAATCAGGCTCTTCTTGATCTTCCACAGCCTCCTCCATAGGAAGCTGGAGGGTTTCAGCCACTTTCCTGTAAAACATAAAGTGGGAAGGGAACTCAGAAAGCCTAGGAGGGGAACATCTGTCTGGGGAGACGTCTGGTTCCACAGGCACATCCAGACCTTCACTTACATCATAATCCTCAAATTCCCCTTCCTCTTCAAACTCCAGTTTATAAAAATCTTTAAGGGTATACTCTTGAACTGGGGGAGCCAATTGAACCAAACCCCTGCCAGAAGGAGCCGGATCGGTTGGAACCAGATGGAGCGATTCCACAATTTGAATCGCCCTGGCTATCTCTTCGGTGGTCGGAACATGAACCTCTGGATCTGAACTGGTCGATTTATCTTTGCGCTTTCTTTTTTGGAACCAATCCCTCAGAAGCGGCTCTCCTTTTGCCCGAAGAAGTATCGCCCTGGTCAGAGGGCACTCCTTCTGGTTCGGTCGAAACCAAACCAGGCTGGCCATCCAGGTCAGCGGATTTCTCTGGCTTCTTTTCCCTCAGTCTACCTAATCTCTTCTCAAGGGTAGATTTGGGAAAATGTTTACATATTTGGCAGTCTGAATCGAGGTGATCAAACTCCAGACATTAAACACAGGTGGTGTGGGGATCGGCCTTGGCAAAGACCTCCCCACACTCACTGCAGTGTTGAAACCCAGTGGGCCCAGTTTTTTTCTTGGGTTTCTCAGACATGGCCAACCTAACCAAGCTTACCCTTTTTTCAGCAACTGCCAGGCAAGACTCCCTTATCGGTTCATAACCATGTCACAGGTATTGGAAAAAAATGGATAAAACACGTTTTTTTTAGAACCGATAAGAACCGGTAACCACACACTAAATGCAGCAAAATTCACAACCAAATGGTCGGTTCAGCTGAACCGACCACACTTTTACAAGTTCCACACAGAAATAAAGAACAATGCCTATCTAGTACTCACGGTACCACAGACAGAGACTGAACCGACTATGCGGATACTTTTTTTCGGTTTAAACCGACGAAAAACTGAAAACTTTAACCGACTTCGAACCGAGCTGAAGGGAGAAATCTCCGGAGCGACCATTCAGTGAGGCGGAGTAAAGAATCTGACGGTTTGAGTTCAAAACACTCCAGACAGAGACTTCAACTGAGCTCGAGCTCAGTGTTCCATGCTCTGCGTGGAAAGTTAACACTTAGTTTTCCGGGGCAGTTCAAAGGTTGGGAATCACTGCAATTGTCAGAATACAGCAAGACTTCATGTTGTTTGAATAAGAAAATCATGACAAGAGACATTACATAAACATGACTAACCTAGCACATATTATCATTCAACAGACCAAGAGTACATGGCATAACAAATACAGCAGGTGATGAACAAACGTAAGTTACATAAGCAGGAGTAAGCAGATCATGACAAAGAGAAATTACATAAACATGACTAACCTAAGCAACATGAAACAGCAGAGTAAGATACATATGCAATTCTAGTAAGCAGTGTTAGGGAAAGAGAGAGACCAGGAATAGCATGCGAGAACCAGAGGTAAGAAGGAATGTCATAACAGAGGAATCAAGTAGAATATTGAAAATATGGAGGCCTAGGTGAAGTAACAGAGAAGGACTAAGAACATGACCCACCTAGAGGTTTAGCAAGATAACAGTGTTGCCAAGGGGCTTGTGGGCAGAGAAGAGAGAGGGAAGAAGGGGGAGGGAGAAAAATTGAGTGAAACGTAGTGGAAGTGATTTAAGTAGTGGTAGTAATAGTAATAGTAGTGGGACAAGCAATGAAAAGAGATAGAAGAGAAATAAAGAGAGGTAATTAGAAAGATGGGAGGAGGAAAGCGATATCAAATAAGGTCGAAGCAAGTGCACATGTTGGCAAGTAATAGATAACGACAGAATTCCCTTTTGAAGCAGAGATGAGACTCCAATAGTCTGAGGCCAAGAGGAAGGGAGTTCCAGAGTTGAGGAGCCACACACTGGAAGGCACTTGCACCTTTAGATGTACGGCATCTAGCCACCTTCAGCAGAGATTTATCTGCAGATCACAGTCCATGATTGGAGGTAGCAGGAGCAAGCAAAGCTGCAAGGGACGAGGAAGTATTTTCTCTGACAACAGAATGAATAAGTGTTCCCAATGTGTACTGCCTACTAACAAAGGGGGAGAGGCAATTAAGGTCACTGTATAGGCAGCAGTGATGCTTGAGCCAAGGCAACAAGGAGGCATAATGGCCCTTGGGGGACACTGTTGGTTATAGTGCATACTGCAGATTATATACCTTTCCCATTCAATGCTTGGGACCTGTTGATCACATAATGAGTGAACCAGTTACAGGACAGATCATCCAGACCAAACCTTCTGAGTTTGTTTAATAGGAGTCCATGATTCACTATGTCAAATGCAAAATGTCAGATACCTTCATGAGATCTATGAAAATGGCCCTTGTCATGCATGGGGGTGCCTGTACATGGCACTCAGGATATCTGTGGTTAGCCTAACTAGAGCACTGTCAGTATCATGTGATTTTCTGAACCCAAGTTGCCAGTCAGTCAAGCGATGATACTGCTCAAGATATTCTTTGAGCTGGTTATAGTGTATATAAGCCTTTCCTGAATTTTTGCTAGGGAACTGAGTAGAAAGATGGGTTGGTAGTTTTCTGTGGGCTCCTTGGGGCCTCCCTTGTGGACAGGTATGACAATAGCCACCTTCCAGCAATCAGGGATTATTTCTTCCATGACAGACTTGTTGAGCAACATGGCGACAGGGGAGGCAATAGCATGCGCAGCTAATTTTAACAGCTTGGGCTCCAGTTTGTCAGAGCCCACTGAGGCCTACACATTTAGATTTCTTAGTAGGGTTGGTTCCTCTTTTCTAGTTACTTGTCAGAAGTGAAATTTGAGCTTGGGTACTTCAGCTTCTTGCAAATCTGGGGTGTTTTGGGTGGGTCCCAGAAAGGGAGTTTTGAACCTTTCAAGATCCATTAAGAATGTGTTAAAGACATTGGCAACTTCCATGGGTCATTGAGTAGCTTGCCCTCAACTAGGATGTCTGACTCAGTATGGGTAGGTCAGCACTTTAGAAGGTGTTTATATGGGTCCAAAACTCTTTGGGGTTGGATAGATTAGTGTGTTGTAGATTCTAACATAGTTCCACTTGGCCTCCTTAATGTTAGTTTTACAGAGAATTCTGTACTCCCTGTATTTATCCCAGTCATTTCTGAGACCTGTATTTTTGCATACTCCCCATGCCTTAGTGACACTACCCTTAATTCAGGATATAAGACGAGGTAGGAAGGGTCCATCATCCCAGAGGAGCACTGTAGGGAAGGAAAAGAAAAGAAAAAAGGTTAGAAAAGGCTCACTGACTAACTAATCCCCCCTTCTGACAAACAAAGCTATGTTAAAATCACTTACCTGAGGCACCAGAAATGAAAAACTGAAGACCTGCATACCCTATACTGAGGCAATGGCAGGTGGCCTCCAATCCATGCACAAGGCACTAGAAAATTGATAAAAAAAATCTGAAGGTTATTTAATCTGAAAGCCACAGCTTTATACACATGATTTTTAAATTTGGGGGTGCCCCCTATCACCAGGTAGCCTCAACCTGCTCTACTGTGTGCAGTCCTGACAAAAAATGTAATAAATTAGCACATTCTTCTTCAAAGAGAAGCTTCTATGCTGTTTACCCCTTAGTGGTGCAGCAAAGATTTGGAAGTCCTTGTTATTCAGAATGTTCATGTGCCCAGAATTCTATGCTGTTTACAGCTTTGGGCTGCACTACAACCCCTAGTAGGGGTGCACTGTACCCATATGTATTAAATACCTATTGACAATGTGGAGCACTACAGAAAATAAATTAAAGAAATCAAAATGGAAAAAGATCTGGGAATACTGATAACAGAGAGCCTGAGTTTGAAAAACACTGTAGAGAAACAACACAGAAATGCTATCGGATACTAAGGTATATAAGCAAAAACATTGCCAGTAGGGATGGCAGAGTGTTGATGCCCTTGTACAGTGTGCTGGTTGAGGCCTCACTTGGAATATAACAGTCAGTTTTTTGGGTCACCACAGACAAAGGGTTGGGGATAAATCATTTGGAGCGTGTCCAGAGGAGTGCAACACAAATGTATCCAGTATACTTAAAAAGGGAAAGATTCCACACTGGCTAAACTCCAAAATAAGAAAACTAACTTCTAGGAAAAAAGGCTTATATAAAATCCCGAATAATAAGCCTAATGAGTGTAGTAAAGGTAGGTATAAATAGGCAGCAAAACATGTAAAATAGAAAGCCAAAAAGCAAAAAAGAACATAGAAAATAAATTAGCATCAGACGAATGGAACCCCAAGTCTTTCTATAGTTCTGTTAATTCCTTAAATAGTACTACACCTGCCGTTAGACTGTTAACATGTGGTGATAGGATCATAACTAACAAAAAAGAAATATCGAAAATAATGAATAGCTATTTTAGTAGTGTCTCTTAGGACAAAGAATCAATAACTGCAACATTATGGAACAGATTCCATTTAACAAGTCTGTACCCAAGATACTGTATGTGAAAATGATGTATTACAAAAACCATTAGCATCTGATGAATCAAAATCAACAATGAGCCAACAATCTATCCCCAAGGTTAGTTAAAGAAGCACCAAATGAGATCATTGTACCCACAACTTTCATTATTACCTGGGTGGCCATTTTGTGTCAGGTAAACAATGGATAGTTCGGACTTCATATGGAGCTATTAGAGGTAATGAGTTACATAGATACATACATAGATACATAGACAGTGTCGGCAGATAAGGGCCTATGGCCCACCCAGTCTGCCCATTTAAGTTTGTAAGTTCAGTTTATGTTTTCCAGGAAGTCTGTTGCCCCTTACCCCTGTTAATCTAGTTAATCTATCTCTGATTCAATAGTCCCTGAAGACAGGTGTAAGGCAATTATGGTTCCAATTCATAAAAATGGCACAAAAAGGGACCCCAATAATTATAGACCAATAACTCTTACCAGCATTGTGGACAAAATTTTAGAAAGCTTTATTAGAGACATGTTAAACCAACAAGTGGCTAACTTGGGAATAACAGAGAATAACCAACATGGATTCACTAAAGGAAGGTCATGTGCAAGGCCCCTGGAATTCTGCGATTCTGTGGTTGTGAAATTTTCTGCAGAATTTGCATCATGCTGCAGAATATATATAGTGCCGCATAATTCTTTGTTTTTGGTGAATTTTCATTCAAATACACTGTTTTTCCATAGTGTCAGGCTTTCTTTCCCATCTCGTTTATCCTGAAGCCCTTCCTCTGTGCTCAGCATGTGATGTTATCAATGACATCACATCATATTTAGCCAATGGCAGGACTGCATTCTGCCAGAGAAATAAATAAATCATGCTGCAGAAATCAGAAAATGCTGCTGCAGAAGCCAAGGAGCCCTTCCTGCAGAAATCAGAAAATTTTGCCGCAGAACACTAGGGGCCCTGGTCATGTGCAAGCAATTGTATAAGTTTATATGAAGCAAGAAGAACCACATTAGATAATAACACCCCATTGGATGTAATATACTTGGATTTCAGTAAGACCTTAAGTGTGGTACCCCATTGAAAACTTATCGCCAGAGTAATCACATTTCATTTCAATATTAATACAGTATAATCACCTGGATTTTTAAATGACTGGAAGACAGAACTCAAAAAGTAATAATAAATGGGCATGTATCAAAATCAGCCAGAGTTACTAGTGGTGTGTTGCAGGGGTCGATATTGGGTCATGCAGTTTTTTAGCATTTTTATATCTGATATAGGAACCTCTATGATGAATAACCATGGTATCTTTGAGGACGATACAAAACTGGGTGGAGGGGTGGCTAGAGAAAAAAAAATATTTTACAGTCTGACCTTTCTAGGCTAGAAGCATGGGCAATGAAGTGGGGGATGAAATTTAGCCAAAACAAATTTAAGGTAATACATGTTGGCCAAAATAATCTAAGATGCTAGTATTACCTATATAACTATCTGCTTGAAACAGCATAGAAAGAAAATAATTTGGATAAAATTATTAGTAATGATTTAGAACCAAAAACTCACTGCAATTACATATATAAAAAATCTAACTATCTGGTAAACTTTGGCACCAGACACGTAAAAGACTGATCTCATGACCTCACAGCCGCTACCTCTGTCTCCAGACTAGGCCCATTCAAAATAGCCCTCAAAGACCACATACAGTATTCTCCACTCGCCGCTGCTAGTGCACCAGCTAGTATGGGCTGCTACACAGCACCACCAACACCTGGCTACCGGGCACTGGCCAGGCTTGCCCGGTCCTGTCTCAGTAGTAGAGCTGGAATGCAGGTGCCAGCAAGTGCACATAGACCATCAGCAACACCCATACCTCATGGAGTAAGTTTGGGCTAAAGTGCTCTGTACCCTACTGCTGTTAATTCTTAACACAAGATTGACTGTGTAAATGACAAAGTCAGCTTCTCGACTGCTTGCATCATGGCAATTAGTAGCTCCTTAGCTGGGCCTGTATAGCTTCTTAAATGTATAGACCGCACCCTCCTTATTACCTGAACTGTACATTGACACCTACATGCTCCTTAGATGGACTTGTATAGCTACCCAATTGTATAGGCACCAACCTCATTGTTGCATGTACTGTTCATATTCTGTGTTTCTTTTACCACTTTGTATTATTGTATACTGAAGGAATAATGCTCGACAGGGTGTGTGTCATGCTGGGATAACGCCACACCTGGGGGGATTGGTCACGGGGCCGCAGGCCGAATGCATCCAATGCCCCAGCCACGGCATTATCCCAAACGACACACACCCTGGAGTACATTTTTACTATTATACAATGCCTCGTTGTTATATATAAAATTAAAAAAGAATTTTAAAGAATGTTTTTATTTGTGTGGAAAAATATTTTTGTTTCTTAAGAGGAGATGCAAAAAAAGGGATCATCAGCCATAACAGCCATAATGATGAGAGTAGACCTGTGGCGTCATGCTGGGATAACGCCATGGGTCTAGCCCAAGACTGACCAATCACAGTCCAAGATTCTTTTTTGCCATTGTATAATACACGCTAATTTGATGTTTTGTACTATGTTGATGTTTTGTACTATGACTAGGAGACTTTGTAAATGAGTCTTGGACTCAAAGGTTGTAAATCCGATTTACTCAATAAATAAATAAATAACATAATTCCCCTGTATGGGAACTATACAAGACCACCTATTGATCATTGTTTACAATTTTGGGGTAAATTTAATTTAGGAAAACAACATAAACTTAAGATAATACAGGGGGGAAAATCACAAAAACAGTTAAAGGTTTGGAAGACAAAAACTATGCAGAACGTTTGAACATCTTGAACCTACATACCCTACACAGAAGAAGAGTAAGTGGGGATTTACTTTATATGTAGAATCTATATAATGATAATAAACTAATGGATATCATATATTTAAAAGTCAACCAAACAGTTTACAAGGGGGCATACAAACTGTTAAAAGTATGTACATTTAAAACAATGAATGCAAATTATATTACACACAGAATACAATATGAATATAGAACAATCTACCAGCTGATATAGTCCAAAGTGAAACATTTAATATATTCAAAAAGAAGCTGGATAATTATATGACAAAAGAAGAATTAAAAGATTAATACCACTTAGTGAAGGGTAGCACATACAGACCTTGCGTCTTCTGCTGTTCTATCTTACAAGTGAAATACAAGTATAATGGAAATGACATACGGTATAACATGAGATTGGAGAGCTTAGATATGTTTACCCTGACATACAGAAAGCTGAGAGGAATTTTGCCTGATACATAGAGCAGTTTATGATGAGGATTAGCAAATTATTTGGGTCTGCAAAAGAAAAAAAAACACAGTATGATATCAGGACTCATCGTCAGGGCCCCAATTTTTCTGTAGCACTTTGAGACCAATTCTGCGGCAGGGTTACCATTTGCCACAAAACTTCTGTAGTGGTGGTTTGTAATTTCTGCAGCAGTTCTGCGGCAATAATGAACACCACATCACAATGTCAGCTCATTGTCTGAACATCACATCCATGGCAACGGCTATGGCAACCAGGATGGGGGAATGCACAAATCCCAGGGGAGCAGATGGGGGGGATGGGGGGACAACTGTCTTGGGTCCAGTGGCTCGGGGGGCCCATAGGGGGACCTGTAACAGGGGATGTGAGGCTAAGAAGGGCCCAGTCCTCAAGGTGTGTCCTGGGCCCAGGAATTTCTATTGGCAGCCCTGACAAAACCGGTAATAAACTGACAAAGATAAACAAGTAAGAAGACATTATGTTTTCAAGTATCAACTAAGCAATACAGTCTAAGGTCACAAACCAATGCATAAGAAAATATGCAGATAATGCAGAATCTGTCAATAAACCCAGTAGAAGAAATAGAGACAGGAGACAGTATGTGTGCAGGGGTTGCAGGGGAAGGGGGGAGGAAAGAGTATGGAAAAAAGAGAGGTCAGAGGAAACAGCTGTTGTGTTGTATGAGCAAATGTAAACAAATAACAAGTAAGGCAAAAACACAGTGGAAATAGATATACAACATGAATGAGAAGTGTAGTAAGGAAAAAGCATTTGAGGGGAAAGGCAAGGAAGGGAGGGATGGTGATGGGGTAGGGAAGTAATAGAAAGAATACAATAGATAATGTAAAATCCACTTATAATAACTGGGGAGCATTTTCCCTGTGGGTTATAATGGCAAACATGCACCGGGTTTCTCTCACTCCACGCATGCACCGCCCACAATCTTCCCATCGCTGTAAATCAGAGGACCACGGATCATCTGTCATCACCACAGGCAATACAGCAAGTTTCTTCAGTTCATTTCTTTCAACATACCTCCTTTCAAAATTAGGACTTTTTTTTCATTTTACAACCCCACAGGCTGTAGTATATCCTTGTTACTGTTCGTTATCACAAAAAGAAAAAGAAAACAAACTGAAAATGGCAGTTGCCATGACCATATCACTTCACTAGAACAATCTTCCACAACCAAAACAACAGAAGAGAGCTGACAGAGACAGGGGGCTGCAACAAATGGAGCACACCAAAAAAAACTTGGCTGGAGTGCTTCAAACTTTAGTATCATTCCCGATATAGTGCTCTAAACTGCAGCACCTTCTACTGGCCGTACTGTTTTATATCATTGCTGTGTAGTGTTTTCAAGGTGAGAAAACACTCCCTAGCAATTATATAAAACAATACATGGGGCAAGTGCAAAACTCGAATTTAATGCACACTCTCGGGGTGGGATGCTTCGATAAACCCCGTGTGCATTACATTCTCATTATGCACTCTCCCCCATGCATTATTCTATATGTAGTGGATTACTGTTACACCTGTACCTGTGAATAAAATAAAAATTGACCAAATTATTTATCTGTCAGCAAGGCATTTAAAACCTGTGATTAATTTTTACTAACTGCTGTTTACATCATTTTTGCTGCATCACTCATGTCTTTATATTTATTGTGCTGTGATGAATTTCGTGCATATTTCATGTACTATTCACTTCCTTTATGAGAAGTGTTTGAATGATTGTCTGTCTTGCATAATAAATGTATTTATCATTCAAACCCTTCATCTCGGTGTGCTTTTTAATCATTATATATGTGTTCCCGTTTCCTGTTTTACTAACTGCTAAACATGCCAAAGTGCTGCATGGTGTATGGACGTGATAATGCTGCTAAAGAAGGAGCATTATGTCATTTATTTTGGTAAATATTAAGTTATATCCTCCGCTTGTGTGGAGCTCTTCTGCTTTGTTCCTTCCCTCTCGAGTCAGTGACTTTACTGGACCCGCTTTACTTGGTTGAGGAACTGGGGAGGATCAGTCAAAGATTCTGTTTTATTATGGACTGAACAGAAGCACTGCAGTCTTGCTATGCCAGTGGAAAGTAGCCTGAGCAACTGAGGCAGTTGAAACCAAGGTCTGAGACTAAGCATGTTTTGCAATCAAGTCCTGAAAACCAGAACTGAGAAAGTAATTGGATATGTTTGGGTCCTTCTGGGATATCACTATCTGGAAGAGCACTAAATGGATAAGAGAGTTTAAAAAGCCAGGGGTGAAGGTATTGAATTTGAAAGTAGAGTGAAAGACCTTGCTTCTAAGTTAATGTTACTTGCCCCACTGTTTGCAAATTAATGTTACTTGACCCATTTATTTGAACACTGCTAGATGTGAGTGTGTGTGTTTTTCTAAGATATGACAGAGTCACTGCTTAGAACAAAAATGAGATTTGATCAGGCTAACATGCTTTCTTTTATATTGGATTGAGGCATAATTCGCTCATAGAGTGAATATTGTAATACTTTCTGACTTTATAAAGTTTAAAATATTATGAAGTATTATTTTAAATTTCACGCTATTCATGACCATCTGACTACTTTAAACTAACCAGATTGCACACACACCATTCATGGCACTGCTCATGTATCCCCCTTTCATTGTTAAGAGATGCTTGCTATGTTCGGTTGGCACTGCAGCTGATGCACAGAGATCAGTGGAAAATCTGTGGGAAAAGGAAAAAAGTGAGGTCTTAAAATGTATTATTTCTGCTCGGAGCGGGTCTCTGATGTATTTAGCTGTGGGCTGGGCAGTAAATTCTGTGGTACAGCTGCAAGTTGTTGAGCAGTTGGTAGAGAATTTCTCAGCAGGCCAGAATTCTACAGTTGGCAACAAATTCCATGGTTAACTCCATGGTCAGCCACGGAACTACAGAAATCTTGGGACCTTGCTCATAGTTACCAGTTAAATGGAGAAAAAACTGTAAAACTGCAAAACGAGGGCAATGAATAATGAAAAGAGTGTTGGTTATGTGGAACAAACTCCCAAATTACGTAGTTCTAAGTGAAGATATGGAAAGGTTTAAGATCAATCTAGATGGCTACTGTAAAAGCAGGAATAAAAGAGGATATAACCATTGACAACTGGCAGCCCTTTATGGGCAAACTGCCTTGCTGGCTTGAACACCTTCTATGAATTCTGTACAAGACAAATGGTGGTAATCACTTTGGTTGTGAGACTTTTGAGTGGCAATTTTGAGTTTGCAGTATGAGTGTGGGACGGTATGCCTCAATATTCATCTTAGTATCTAAGCATTCTATGTGATCCTGCTTATCATTCTACCAATATATAAGACTTTATGAATGCATAGAACTTTAGTAACACTTAGGACTCTATGAAAGCTAAATTAAAGAAGCAGTGCATGATATGGTGAAGCATTTGACCTATACCTATACACTTTAATTCTACTTCAGAGTGACCCTTATCTCCCGTTAAAGGATGTTCTTCTTCCTCCAATTTGAATCTGCTTTAGCACCTTTTTTTACATTTGAAATAAAGAAAGAAGCATTGCTTTTAATACGGCTTGGACCAGGTTTTCATCACCACTTTTGCTATTTTAATTCATTCATCTGTTTTCCAAAAGGTCTGGGAGCATTGCCTGCTGCATGTCCTTTCATTTTAATCACACATAAAGTACTCTTCAACAATGAGTGTTCAAAAACGACAGAGAATACTAACGAAAACTGGGATGAGCCATATTAAAAGGAGTCCTTTTATTATTTCAAATGTAAAAACATATCTAAAGAAGACTCAAAAGGTTGAAAAAGGGCATCAAACAGGACACGAGATAAGGGGGAAACATAAAAAAAGAATAGGCAAAAAGTTTCACTGCCAACATGCACTGCTGCTTGAAGACTATAAAATGGGTTGGACATTTCTGACTGCCTAATTGACTAAATAAGTTGTGAGACTCATGTATAAATCCTCAAATGAATGCACAGTTGGAAAACATTCAGGCACTGGGGTTTGGAATATGGAAAACCTCAAGCAGGATTCATTCACAACTTCACTCATCCCTGATTGCCATCATAAACATGGCAGCCACCTTTACTCACTGAAAACCATCAACTAGGCCTCCAAAATAAAATCACCCTTACATTTTAAATAAATAAATAACTGAAAGTTACTTCCTGTCATGATTCCCTCCTTACACAAACAAATTACATTTTCTGTTGCCACTCACATCCTTTCACCCCCTGCAGTTATGATTGGGGTAATCACCCTCTGGCAAGAGACCGTAGCACACCCTAACTTGTGTCTGGCAAGTAGGAGGGGCCCTTTCCTGGTTATGCTTTGTTGTTCCCACTAAAACCTCTGTTGTTTAAACCTCTGCAGGATAGCAGGCACACCAGGTAAGGTCCCCATCAGTCAGGGGGTAGATTTTTTAGGCAATAATCCACAACTGGGTGTGGGTTGTGCTAGGATTTACCCACTTCCGGTGTTGTTTAGTCATTCAGCTAAGTGACTAAACCACATCAGAAGTGGATAAATCCCACCACAATTCACATCTTGGAGGGTATTATTGCAATTGTACAATTGGTGGTTAGTAAAGTTTAAAAAAAAATGTTTTAAACATCATACTATTTTTTAACTGTTTTTATTGATCTTTATAGAAATATCCTTCCTCCCTCCCTAGACAAATAGTGCCGTGTTACTAAGCAGAATATGGAAGAAATTGTACCCTACACACACACACACACACACACACACACACACACACATATTCTTTGTTTTTGTATTTTCTCTTTTTTTTTTTTCAGCTGGACAGCATGGTGTTAGCTGATCCAGTTATTGAACATACAGACAGTGCAATGTGAGCTGTGAGTGGCTCATGTAGGAGATGGAGTGTGGCTCTCCTAGTTTTCTTTATTCCATGGATGGGGTATCATGCTTCTTGATGGCTGGCAGTGTTTTTTTTTTGTTTGTTTTTAAGTTATGTTTTTAATTGTGAGCGGGTGCACTGAAGTGGGACTTATAAGCGGAGCAGCAATGCTAAAGAGGGATGCAAAGAGAGAGAGAGAGTGGATCACAGGGGAGACAGTGTGCTGGTTTGTGTTAATGGGCAGGCAGAAAGAGCAGCAGAGTGAAGACGGCCAGCGGTAATGTAAAAATGATTAGTGTTGGTGTCAGCAGGAAGAGAGACTGTTTCAAGGCATGAAAAATTAGCTATTTGTGGATTGGGCCACAGAGAAACTAGGTCAACAATGGCAGCAGTTTTGAATTCCAACATTTTATAGAAATTTACTGGACAGCTTGTGTTGCTGTGTGTACCTGAACACTGTCTATATGATGCTGTTTTTCCCCCCATTTAAAAAAAACCGTTTGTGTTTGTTAATTTGTCAAATCAATGTGCTGCTCTCTGTCCCAAATGCTAGTTTGAAATACTGTGTGAACCACACTGCAAGTGTTTGTTGTGTGCCAGCAGATTTCTGGCTTTAGTGGTCGGGAAAGAACATGGCGGCTGTAACGCTTTGAAAAAGTGCTGCACATGTAGTGATTTTGGGTCATTTGTGTAAATGTGTTGGCTGGTACTTCATGCACGGGTCATGGTGAGATTTAGTCATGGCCAGATGGCCATCTTATTTATTTATTTATTTAAAAGCTGATAACTGGGAAAGGCACACTGAGCTGAAGCTCAATTCCAGGTGTGACCTGGGGCAAGGGTAAGGGTACAGTATAGTTCACAACAGTTAAAATTAGTACAAGACTGCTGAATAGTTCACAACAGTTAAAACTAGTATGGGTACAGATCACAGGGGCAATAACAATACAGAGAAACAATGCAGCATGAGCATGTACAGTAATACAGAGGACACGGTGGCAATTACAAAAAACATGCAACAATGCAGGTAGAACTTTTGGGATTAGAGGTTAATACATAGCTAAAATACTTGAACACAAAATAAGAGCTAGCGTTGGTGCAAGGTCAATGATGACTAGGGGGAGGTGGAGGAGGAGGAAGGGAGGATAAAGGGATAGGGGGATGTTGCCAGGGGTTTGGGGGTTGAGGGGTTGGCAGAGATGGGGCAGAGGGGGAGATGATTGAAGTAGTTTTTGATGGACACCGCAGTTTTCAAACTGCGAACAGCAATGAGTAGTGAATTCCACAGGATGGGAAGCCAGTAAGCAAAGGCTTGTTTCCCAGCAAGAGAGTGCGGAATTGCTAATGAGAAAGACCATGGTTCACAAGAGTGTAGTGCATAGCCAGGGCAGGGGGCTGGGGCTAAAAAGGAGGAGAGGTAAGATGGGACAGTGTTGAACCAGAACTTGGCATTGAAGGATGCACAATGTGCAAGCCGACGATTAGCTGGGCGTGGAGACAGTAGTGGTATAGGAGGCAATGATGCGTGCAGTAAGGGAGATTAGTGGCAAAGTGGCAGAAGGCGTGGAACAGTGGGTCAAGCTTGGCGAGGGACAATTGTGGGGCTGAGCTGTAAACCATATCGGCATAGTCAAAGGAGGGGAGGATAAGCTTGGTTATTATTTCTTTCCTGATGGGGAAGGAGAGACAGTTCTTATGCCTATGCAACATGCCTAGTTTTGGGTGGAACTTGTTATGAATGGAATCAAGGCATAGGGAGAAGTACAGTTTGGGGTCAAGCCATACCCCCAGGTACTTGTAGCTGTCGACTGCTGTTGTTTTGGACCCATCTAGGGCATAGAAGGAGGAAGGGGAGTACAGTTTTGCCAGCTTCTGGTGGAACCAAATCCATCGTGACTATTTTTTTGCTATTACATTTGAGAGATTTTGCGTCAAGCCAACGCAGCATGTTCTCAAAATCAGACTGGAGGATGGGTTTGATTTGGGCTAGGGAGGGGCTGGAGGTGAAGATCACCTAGTCATTGGCATACATTTGAACAAAGTGAAGTAGGGCAGACAGATGGGAGGCTATTTATGAAGATGGAGAAAAGGGTGGGACCTAGAATCGACCCCTGCTGAATGCCAGCTAGTATGGGAAAGGGGGATTTAATTTTGCTCAGCTGCATGAACTGAAACCTATCCGAGAGGTAGGCCTTGAACCAATTGATGGTGGAGGGGGTGACAGGTCTATAGAAGCAAGGTCATCTATTAGAATTTTGTGGGCAACAGAGTCAAACGCTTTGACTAGGTCTACGAAGACAGCCAATGTCAGGTGACCCTTGTCCATGGGCAAGTGAATATGGTGTAGGGGAATGACCTTGGACAGTTTCCAGGCCTTAGGTAAAAAGCCTGATGAGAGAGAGAGATGTTGAAAAGATGGGTGATAGGAGGGACAATGGCTGAAGCTGAAATTTTCAAAAGGTTGGGATTAATTCCACCAGGGCTCTGTTTGGTGAAGTTTAGAGATTTGAGTTTTGACCAATCAGACTGCAGGATTTGTGATCATCACAGTGTAATTTACCTATTCAAGCATCAGAAACAAAGACTTGCAGTGGTCGCATTAGGAGCATAGTTATTTTATAGCAATGTTCATTGCAGACAGGTTTAATCACTTTGTTGCTTCATACAGTGGGAGAAGTGCTACAGTTACCCCCAGTTGCCCCATTTACATGCAGAGTTAAAACAGATTACAGTCACGTTGTATTCGATTCTAGCCCTGCATATAAATATTGCCATTGATAATGTTGGGTTTGATCCAAGTACACAGATTACCTGAACATCGGTGACCAAATGGCATGCAAACACGATCAGAGCTAGAAATGAACCCACACATATGCTCAGTTGTCATGTACCCCATTTACCTGTAGAGGTAAACTCGATTACACAATAATTAGTTACTTTGTAATCAAATTCACCCTACCTGTAAACCTGTTTGGGTTTCAGTGAATTGACTGCTGTCCTGCATGTAAACCCGAATGGAGACATGATCAATTACCTGGAATAAAAGACAAGGTAATCGATCACCGAGGTATGTAAACATAGTAAGTTAGAAGCAGGGCAGTCAACGCAGGTGCAGTAGTCTGGCCTAATGGCATGTGGGACCTTTCAGTCCATAGACTGGGACTGGCCTTTCCTCCTCCTAGACCAGCCTGACTCAGCTGAGCCACTCTCAGTTGGTCCTACTGATCTGTTTAACGTAGCATATCCAGATTTTTAATATTATTTATGGATTGTTTTTAGGAATTTAAGTTTTATGTATTGATTTGTTGTAAAAGCGCCTTGGTTTTGGAAAGGCGCTTTTTAGAAATAAAGTATTCATTCATTCATTCATTCATCCTACAGGCACCTGGATAGAGTGTGCAAGGACAGAAGCCACACAGTGTTGTGGCTACATTTAACCACATAGTGGGAGTGCACATGGCAGCTGCAGAAGGTGGGGCACAAAGTCAAGCAGTCATGTGTTCAGACTGTGGGGAACCAGCAAAACCCTTCTCCATTAGGTCTTTCTGCAACTGCAAGGCCAAAAACAGGATCTCAAACATGAAGGTAAGTTTTTCTCACATAAGCAACAATGGATCAATGGTTATTGAATGAGGGGGTGAGTATCATCAGCGTCAGAGTCAGAAAATGAGGGCCATGGCTCCCTTTCCTCCTTTCTTCAAGGTGCTCAAGTTTATCAATGCAGTGCTCTTAAAGGCTCAGATGCAGAAGGGGAAATAAAACAAAAAAGGGACCTCTTCTAGGTAACTAATGGTGAACCCCCTTAGAAATAAAGGCAGCTCAGGGCATAGAAGCACAAGCATACTAGGAAAGGACATTCTTCATCTGACTCTTCTCTTCTGGCCCCCCAGCAACATAAGGTGATCAAGAAAATGACATAGGCCAGGAACAAGTTTCCATCAGAGTCTGAAGCATGCTCCTCATCATCGTTGTCAAAGACTTCATCTAACTGAGGCATAATTATCTAGAGAGCATGGGTTTAATTCGGTGGTCATGCCTAGTATAATTAAGCAAATCTCTGCCTTACTGAACCCGCACAATCCAGCTCAAAAAGCAGGACATGAAAAACAATGTTTGCATCCAGGGAATCCCAGGGTCATGCCATCATGGTCCATTCTTGCCAAGCTTCAGGAGCGCTTGGTGCTATCCCAACTCTCCTCCTACTTTGACCCCTCTTCTTTCTTCATCCCTTACCAGTCTGGTTTCCAGAAATGCCATTCTACTATTTTCTCCCTCCTTAGGCTTACTGACTCCATACTTACTGGTATGGACCAGGGTCTCATCACCTCTGCTATCTTCGTCGACCTTACCAAGGCTTTTGACATAGTCTCCCACACCCTCCTGCTTACCAAACTCTCAGTTACAGGGCTCTCAACTGTGGCCACCAGCTGGTTCTATTCTTACCTCATAGGAAGAACACAATCCATTAGGATTAGTGCTACAACATTCCTTCCCCTCCCCATCATTACTGGAGTTTCTCAGGGTTCAATATTGGGCCCACTACTCTTTTTCATCTTCCTAAATGACCTTCCCACTGCCTGGCCTCTCACCTCCATCCACATGTATGCGGATGATACAGTCCTATATACATCTGCCCCTTCCTCCACTGATGTATCATCCAGACTTCAGTACAACTATAGTAAGGTTCAGCTCTGGTTTTGCTCATATCAGTTATTCTTGAATGACAAGTAGACAGTCTCCATGACCTTCGGCACGAGGCAGAGACTCTCTTGGCTGAAATCCCTCCCCTCTTTCCACACCCTAGATGGGACTTTACTCAAGGACAATTCCTTCTTTAGGTACCTAAGGGTCTGGCTTGACCAGAACCTTACTTTTTCTGGACGTGTAGATGCTATCCACAAAAACTGCATCCCAAACTGGGTGCCCTATACAGACATCATGGATGTATCCCACTGCTGGCCCACCATGCCCTCGTCCAGAAAATTATCCTACTTATTTTTGACTATGGGGATGTAGTCTACAGCACAGCTCCCAAATCCTCCCTAACCAGGCTGGACTCTCTTTTCCACTCATTCTGCCATTTTGCTCTTGACTGTCCTCCCCGTAGCCATCACTGCACCTTTTACCAGTCTCTCTCCTTTCCCTCCCTAGCAGACAGATGCCTTATCCACAGTGCTAATTTTTTTGCTAAATACTGGTTTCACACTTTGCCCACTTACCTCTCCTCTTCTATCTCCGTCAAACCTCCTTCCTCTCACGCCCTAAGAAACCTTGACCACCGTACATTAACTATCCCACCTAAGTCCACCTCAGCTGGCCAGGCAGCATTCTTCTACCACTTCCCAAAAACATGGAATTCCCTCCCCCAAGCCATCCATCATGCTGCCTCCCCTCCCTCCTGAATGATCTATTCTCCCCCTTCTGTATGTGTTCTTAACCTTCCACCCACTCTTAATTTGCCTCCATGTTGGTACTCAGATTAGCTCTTAGCTATGTTACTCATGGTTTGTAACTGAATTTAGTCACAGCACTTTCTGTTTATTGAAATATCAGATTATCCAATGTTACTCAGCTTTATTACCCAAATGCTGATTGTATCTCTCATCTATTTAGTTATTGTATCTGTCTTTTATTCCTGATTGTATTTGCTAAATATCTTTGTCTCCTCTCCCCAAGATGCATCTGGAAACAAGCATTTACTGCTCAGTATACTCTTCCTGGTGAAACTTTTAAATAAAGAAATACATAAACAACATTTGGATCTGATTACCGGAATAAGGAAGGAGCCGCTTTCCTTAAGAAGATGCCAGCAGTACCGAGAGCCCTTCTTAAGCTTTACAAGTTTGATAGGGACAATTTAAATGCATTTTTACTATAACCAATGTGGACCTGGCTCTGCCGTTGCAGGCCCACAAAGCAGCATTGACAGTGGAGGGCAATACTTTCCCTTAAGACCAGCATAACAGAAGATTTAATGCCCTCTTTCACAGGGTCTATGACATGGCAGATATGTCGATACACGTGGCTTTTTCTCAGCTTATGAGGCCAGAGCGATGGAAACTTGGATTTAGTCCCTATTTTCAGCTCTGGATAAAAGAAAGGAGAAGAAAGAACAGGTTTAGGGTACTCAGACAAACCTGGATAGGGCCACCTTGCTTCTGGTAGACACAGCCCTGAATGCTATATTACTAGCCTGCAGGTCAGCAGCCACCAGTAGTTTATGAGTAGTTTAGATACGCAGAGGTCAAGTGCCATCTAGTCTGGTATACTCTGTGGACCTCCTGAGGCAGTTTGTTCCCTTTGGGAGGTTAATAGCCCTGCCTGCAGTGACTTGTAATCGCTGTGTGATCCTCCACGGTCAGGGGAAAGCCCTTAGGTTGAATCCTGATGATACTGATGGGGGACAGAATTGGGGGAGGTCTAGGAGATGCCTGGGGAGGAAATGCGACCAGAACTGGGGTCCTCCCTATCTTATTGCCCTCCCAGAGCCTTGCCATGCGATTTCAGTCAGAAGATAATCAGACCTGTTGATTCTGCTCTTCCCCTTTGGGATGTTCTTTGTAACACAAGGTTGATGAGGAATATCTAGGGTTTCATCACTGATTCCTCAGCTGACCTTGTCTGCATCACAAAGACCTGGAGCCATGATGACTTTAGTACTATACTAAAGGCCTCGATTCCATTTGGTTACTCAGTGGTGCATTGCCTACGGTGGGATCGCAATGGGGTCAAAGTGACCATCTGCTTTAGGTTCACTCTGGGATTTATGGTATACCCCTCTGGAACTTACAGGACCTTTAAATGTGTAGCAGTTAGATGAGATTCAGGTGTTGGGTTCAAAGTCATTCCCATACAGTATGCTGGCCTCTGAGGTGTGGGTGATTTTTTGTAAGAGCTGGTATGCTCCCAGACATCTGAAAAGTCACTGGACCTAACACAAGTAGTTGCCTCTGCATACATCACCATGGCCACAATCAATAATGTTTTCTCATCAGGTCTTGATATAAGTGAGGTCAGGTTGATCTGGCTATTTGGTCAGACCATCATGATGTATCATTCCTCTGTGGGGTTGCCTGTATAAATATACTCCATGATACAGTACTGCACAAAAAATAATTTGGAGCTTTGCAAACTCTGGAGGTACTGGGCATATCAGGCATGTTGATGGCTTGTGCTCAGGGAACTGAGAAGCCATAGAACACTGTAATATGGTTCTCATGGCCACCTTGGACTCCCTAGCACCTTACTGTGTCCATCCCCTGACATCCCGCCACAGCTCACCATGGTATTGTGATAAGCCGAGATGGTTGAAGACTACAGAACAGAAGCTGGAGATTTCTTAGCAGAAATTTAATTCCATGAAGGAAAAATTTATGCTGATGGCTCAATATGATGAGTATCAGTGGGCAATCCCCTTGAAAAAGATAGAATTCCTGCCAAGGATGACTGCTGCCAGGAAGAATTGATCAGCACAGCTCTTCCACATTGTGGACAGGTTAACCCCCCCCCCCGGTCTATAATCTGTTCAAGCCTTTTCTGATGAAAAATGCAAGGAGTTCAGTAGATTCTTTCTGGACAAGGTGTTCTTTATTAGGTCTGATATTTCTTAAAGTGGTCTATCATGGGCCGGTGCTAGTCAGCCAAGGAGGGGCACTAGCAATCTCCCAACCTGTATGAAGTTTCAGTCAGTTGTTGATGAGGAGGTGCTCTGGATGATCTCGGGTTTGTGCCCCACTTGCGGTATGTTGGCCTACTGTACCTGACTGCTCATTAGCCGCCTGGAATTCCTGATGCCAATTTTCATCAAGATTGTTAGGTGTTTCCCAACAGAGGGTGTCTTCCCCACTGCCTTGAAAAAGGTGGTGGTTAAGTACCTCCTGAAAAAATCATTGGACACTGACGACCTGATGATTAAAAGACCAGTGTAAAACATTTCCTTTTGGGGGAAGGTAATCAAAAAGGTGTCGGTGGTCCAGCTAAGGTCTCACTTGGTATTATTTAACATCTATGAGCCTCTCCAATCAGGTTTCAGATCACAACACATCACTGTGACAGCTTTCATTGGAGCATCGTATGATCTCATCATGGCACAGGATCGAAGGCTATGTTTCCTCCTGATCCTCTTAGATCTTTTGTCAGCCTTTGACACGGTCGACCATGGGAGGCTGCAGGATCACCTGAGGAACTATATGGGACTCTCTGCCACTGTTTTGGTTTGAGTCATATATTACCAGGAGAATGCAGCAGGTTGCTCTATGTAATTCCATCTTTGGAACAGTTGTTCTCACATGTTGCGTTCCTCAAGGCTTGATCCTTGCCCCCCATGTTGTTTGCCATGTACTTGTTGCTTTTGGGAGAGACCATAAGACAGTATGGTGTTGAGTTTCACAGTTTTGCTGATGACACTTAACTCTACAAGTCTTGCACACCTTATGGGAGAAGTGCTGCCTGTGTTGGAGCGGTGCTTTGGTGAGAGCAACGACTGGATAGCCTCTCACTGGCTGTGTCTCAGCCCTGGTAAGAGAGGTTACGATTGTTGAACCAGTTCAGAGTAGATTGGTGACGATGGGTGGATTTATCTGCCTACCTTTGGTGGGTGGTGAACCACTCAAGAGCGATGGATGTGGCAAGAAATCTAGAAGTCATTCTGAATGGCAAGCTGACCCTAGAACATCAGGTGTCAGTGGTTGTCCAAAATGGCTTTTACCGTCTTTGTAACATCATCCGGATTACACCACATTTGGTGCCTACCAATCTGGTGACTGTAGTCCATGTCTTTGTCACTGTTAGACTGGACTACTGCAATGCTCTATACTTTCAGATATCTGCAAGAGGTATGCATCACCTGCAGTTGGTCCAGAATTCCACAGCCTGACTGGTGGTGGGAACTTCTTGAAGGGACCACATCATGCCAGTGCTAAATGCTCTACATTGGCTGTAGGGATGTCACAGTATGAAATTTTGATGATATGATAACCGTGGTGTGTGATACTGTGGTTATCGGCAATACCGTGGTATAATGCATTCTAATGGGAAAACATAACATATCCAGAAAATAATCCAATTTTAAGAAAATGTTATGTGTAAAACCAGTAAATAATACTAAATGACACATTTAGAAATACAAGAAAGCTCACCAGGATCAAGCCCAACTCTGCAGAATTCTGCAGTACAGCTACTGTAGGGAACAATCCAATGTCAGTGGGAGGTAATCCCTTTTGACATGTAGAGAAACGGTGACACTGCGTTTGATCCCAGTGGGCTTCACTGTATATTAAGAGAAAAGAAAGATGACTGACTAAAGTATTTGTGATAATCTCATTTTTTTTTTGAACAGAAGACAAGTCATCCTGACCTGAACCTGCATATGAGTTTGCGACTGAGTAAAACAAAATCTACTGCTCTGTGTTTCTCATTCAGAGATGGTCATCAATATCAACTTGCTATGTTACTATTACTTCTAAATACCAATACTAAGTCATTTCAATCAAAGTTGTGTCACTCACACACTTATTCTTAATAACTGCAGTTGATATCTAGAACGTACTCTTAACACTAGAGCACTAACAGCAATAAACGTTACTACTTCAGATAGCTACTGGTTGCATTAATTATTGCGTCATGCAAATCACACACTGCACAAAGTTCTGTTTTATTATTATTCAACCTGAATCCAGATTGCATGACTAGCAGTACTGACTGGATGGGTCATAATGTACTAGTAAGCTGCTATGTCTTCTACATTACTTCTGATTGGAAAATCAAGGCTCACTGTCTGAGTGTCCCAGCTCCCTGACCCTAACTTCATGTGAGAGAGACCAAAATGGACAACAAATCTGGGTTTGGATTTGCAGTTGGCATACTTAGCCACAATGATTGCTCACTGCAGCCGGGCTCGGCCTGCAATGTGCACACTCTCTGAGTAGAATCTAGAAAGTCTTATAGTATTTGTACCAAACTTTAAATGTGTGTGTGTTTTTTAAGCTACCTAATTTAGCTATAGATAAATTACCTTTTTTTACATCGGTTTTATTTTAGGTAGCCGGTACCACACAGTTTATATCACAGTGAGATTCAGGACTCCATCCAGACTCCAATCTCAAGAAAGGAAAGGAAAGGAAAGAAACAGAGAGGGAGAGAGTGAGGAGTGCAAGTCAGACAGGCAGCAACTGAGCGTGAGTCTGTAAACCTGAGTGAGCAGCAGCTGAGCTGACACAGCAGGACAGGAAGAACTCAAGTCTGGAGGGAGCAACAGCAGATTTGAAAAGCTGGACTAGCAGCAGCAAGTAGCTAATCAAGAGCAGCAGCTGAACACAATCAGATAGGGACGTGAACGCAGAGTTTTGTATTGCTACTTCCATCACAGAAAGTATTGGAGATTTAGGCAATAGAGTAGGGCACTGCGTCAGCATTAAAGAGGACAGGAAATGATTTCTGATCAGTAGCTGTTTATAATGTTCCCATTTACAGAAATGATATCCATAAGCCTAAATGATCCATATGTAACGGTACCTGAATAAAAAGTGATATGAAAGACTGTATTTTGCATTGTTTTGTTTTTATGGGCAGCATTCTGTTGAAGTTCTTTTTATGGAACCAGTGATCTGGAGTTTTAACTATGTCACGGTTTGAACAAAGAACTCTAAACATGGTTCTGATAGGACAATAGCTCATGTTTAGCATTCCATACTCAAACCATGACATAGTAATCACTCCAAATTACTGGTTCCATGAAAAGAACTATTCAGAATGTTGTTCATAAAAAGAAAACAGTTGAAAGCACAGTTTTTTCACATCAATATTTATTAAGGTACCATTTAATATGATTCATTTGGAGACAAGTCTTTCATTTCTCTTACTAGGAACATTAATAACTGCTGCCAATTAGCACAGATTTCCAGTCCCCTTTAAGCAATAGGCATGTCAGTGTGCATTATTCAATAAAGCAGTAAATGTTAACAATTCCATAACCATAAGATTTGTGAGGCTGAGAGAATAACTAGTATAATTATTATATTAATAATATGTGAACTTCTTATAGGTAGAAGCAGAAGCTTGAACAAGTTGCGCTTGTGTTGCACAATGCAATAGCACATGAACACTGTCATTTAATCATGCAGTTATCTTTTTTGTTTTGTTATCATGTAAAAAAACTTTTATAAATGTATGTGTCTGTGATGGGCTCACCTGACACAGCCCAGTGATGTATACTGTTTTTTACATCACTTAGATTAGTTACATAGATATGCATAATTCAAATCAGCATTTTAATGGGTTGATTAACGGTACTGTTGTCTACAAGAAATTTTTGAACTTTAATGCATAATGCATACTTTACTGTCTGCTGCTAATTGTTATTAACCTGAATAAAAACATGTGATTTAATTTCTGAGTCTCAGTGTGTCTCTCTCTGTAGTGTATTTTAAATGTATTCTGCCTTTGACAGTGTCAGTCACACAGAAAACACCCAGTGAGACTACAATGAATGTGTGAATGATTAGTTCACAGTAAATCACTGTGGTCTCATGGTGTGGTTACCCACAGAACACAGAAGATACCACACAAGTTATAGTAACACACTTTCTTGGTGCTAATATTCAACAAACATGAAACATGTTTTTGTTACTGAATTTGCCACTCAGGTGGGTGAGTTGCATCTCTGCTCTGAAACTAGTAATTCTGCATCATTTGTTGTTTGAAAAGAACAGCAGAGGAGACTGCACTTTTATGTTTTATTACCAAACAATTAGTCTATTAAAATCATATTTATTTAACAACCCTGGGTCTCTGACGGTGGCCCATGGGGCTACTCATCCTCTTCTATGCTTTACTCAGAAGTGGAATGGACAGAAGGACATCCAGGGAGGAGAGTGGGAGGCAGAAACCTTCCACAACTTCACAAGCAAGGCAGAAACCCCTGTAGAGCAGGATGATGTCTCTAGTGTTGTGGTGCTGCAGTGGCCCTGCACCAGGACTCACCAGGCTGTTACTTTCCTTCTGCTGGATGGGGGGAGATGGGTGGTTGTACCTCCCTAAGACTCCCTGGCCCTTCTGAAGGGGTAATCTCCATGTCAGTGTGGGACCCCACCTTGACATGGAGATTACACCACCACAGAAGGGCAAGGGAGCCTGAGAGAGCCAGGCAGGTAGGGGTCCCTATCCCTCCATCCTCCAGAAGGAAGGTAACAGCCCGGTCAGTCACTGGTGCAGGGCCGCTGCAACACCACAGTACTTGAGACCTCCTCCTCCTCCTCTGTAGGGTTTTCTGCCTTGCTTACAAAGTCACAGATGATTTCTCCCTCCCACTCCCCTCCCCAGATGTCCTCCTAACCATTCCACTTCAGTAAAGCACAGAAGAAGGGGATGAGCAGCCCCATGGGCAACTGCCAGACCTATGGTTGTTGAATAAACATGATTTTAATTGAAGTTAACCAAGTGATCCACCAGATAAGCACCAGGGATTGGAAAGGTGGGTTACACAAGTCAGCTCAGCAAGACACAAAGAGGGCCTACACTGAAGTGACCAGTGGTCGTGTGGCTTGGGTTTCAGGAGACAACAGAGTCTGAGAAGTGTAACTGTATTTTTCAGGAAAAACACTAAAGATTCAAGTTAAAAGAATGATTTATCTTTAGCTGAAGAACTCAACTGAGTCATGTTATGCAAGTAGGAGCTTAGCTGATGAATGGATGGACAGCATATCTTACCAAATTTATCCATAACAAGTTAGTGGCACTTCAGCATCACAGTCACAATCCACATGGTGATCTAGGTGAAGAAGGCAAAGCCAACTCCCTCTCTAGACTCAAACTGAATGTTGATCTTCAAGAATCTGGCCAGATTTCAGCTACAGCAGTATGTTGCTGAGACACTGCAATTAAGCTGATGCTGCTGTGAGCTGATAAACAGTTTAAGTAACAAAGAAAGCCATTAATGATATTAGTGACAAAGGTAAGCTCAACTGCCAATAATTTTAAGTTTGCAGAAAAAGTGGGTCATACAAGAGTGAGCGCCATCAACAAGGCACTGACCAAAGGGAAATTTCTAATATCCTCCTTGGGCATCATATCTGTGCTGAATGGTGATGGTCTGTCTGTGCCAATGCCGAACAGAAATGTTTCAGGTGGGAAGGAAAGGGAAGGGATCTTGTAAATCAGCCCTAACTGCCATCCAGTGAAATTCCTTACCAGGAAAAGTGCAGGGGTACACCCTAATGAAGTCTGTGGGTGACATTAAGGGTTTCAAAATGTTTAAGCAACCTTCAATAAAACTGAAAGGAACACCTTAACTGAAATAATAGGGGCCCTCAGTTGTGGACTGCATTGGATCTGAGGCTGCATTCATCTAATGGATAAAAAATGTTTTATAAAATGGACAAAAGATTTCAAGCAATCTGTCTGGTTGATAGCCATGTGTTAGAAGTGTCTAATGCACAGCTAAAACAAGAAACCCCACCTAGAATACACATACCTATTTTATAAGCACAATAAGCCACTCCAAGTATGTGCAGTTATAACGAGGCTTGGCAGTATTAGATTTAAATGGGTAAATGTCAATAATTGTCGATTTCACTGCACACACACAAACTGATGAAAAAATATTTCCATCGATAATAATCAAAATTTACAGATAGGAAAAGTAAGTTCTATTTATTTATTTATTGAAATGTTTCACCAGGAAGGCACACTGAGCAACAAGTCTCTCGTCTCCCTGTGCGACCTGGGGGGAAGGGGTACAATAGGAATAAGACATTAAACATTCAAGTTACAATTGCTGTTTTGACATGTGAAGATAACAATTTGTGCTTTTATCAGTTTGTAAATCCTCAGCATTTGCTGTCAATAATAATAATAATAAACTTTATTTTTAATGCGCCTTTCCAATATCAAAGCGCAGTACACAATTAAAACATTTAAAACAGTAACACATCATTATAAAACATAAAACCAATAAGATCTACCATCTTCAATACCATCACCATATGCCTCATTCCATAAATGAGTTTTTAATGCTTGTTTAAAGCCCCCCACAGTCATGCACTCCCTAATCCAACGGGGTAGAGAATTCCAGAGGGTTGGTGCCACGAACATAAAAGCCCGGGCCCCAGAAGATTTTAAAGACACCCTCAGAATCTCTGGCAGCCCCTCGTTGGCTGAGCGTAGTTGTCGCTCTGGGGTGTAAGGAATCAGAAGCTCTTTCAGGTAGTCAGGGCCCAGTCCGTGTAGGGCTTTATAAGTCAGTAATCCAACTTTGAAGGTGATCTGCTACTGAACTGGCAGCCAGTGCAGCTCCTGCAGCACCGGTGCGATGTGGGAAGATCAAGGAGTCCCCATCAGCAACCGGGCTGCGGAATTCTGCACTAGCTGCAAGCGGCGGATATCAACCCCTGGAAGCCCAAAGTAAAGGGAGTTGCAGTAGTCCAAACGCGAGGTCACAAAGGCGTGGATCAACACCGGCAGATCCCCGGATGGAACAAGGTGCTTGATTCTAGCGATGTTCCTCAGATGATAAAAGGATAACTTAACAACGGCTGACACCTGCAGACGTAGTGTCAGCCCATCATCAAGAATCACCCCAAGATCTCGCACCTGTTCAGAGATAGGGAGCTCGGCATTCCCAAGGAATAAACCTGTGGAATGATTTGCTCCCAACCCCCCTATCCAGCGACCTGGATCCACAACCATCACCTCTGTCTTCCCTGGGTTCAAATTCAACCAGCTAGTCCTCATCCAACCTTGGATCTCACCAAGGCACTTATTAAATACCAAGAGTGCTCCATCCTGGTCTGGTGCAAAAGACAGGTGGAGCTAAGTATCATTGGCATAACAATGAAACTTCAGCCCATACCATCTTACAATGTCTCCGAGGGGAAGCATGTACACTGCAAACAACAAGAGAGACAGCACTGAGCCCTGAGGCACCCCACAGGACAGAGATATAGGGTCGGAGGAAAAATATCCCGACACTACCCTCTGAGTTCTACCAGTGAGGAATGAAGTAAACCATCTGTGGACCAAACCAGAGAGCCCACAGATGGATCTCAGGCGCTTGAGCAGAACCCCATGGTCCACGGTGTTAAACGCTGATGACAGATCAAGCAGAATCAAAATGGACCATTTTTTCTGGTATCTCGCCATCAGATCATTGAGCACCTGAACCAGCGCAGTCTTGGTACTGTGCCTCTTTCGGAAGCTGGATTGGAGAGGTTCGAAGATGCTATGGATGGTCATATGGTTCTCCAACTGAGCAGCCACTACTTTCTCAATCACCTTCCCCACAAAGGGAAGGTTAGAGATTGGCCTGTAGTTAGTGAGAGAGTCTGGGTCCAAAGAAGCCTTCTTCAATAAATGTGTCACCACTGCCTCCTTCAAGGAGTAGGGGTACTCACCAGAGTTAAGGGAGCACCAGACTATCTGTACCAGAACCGGGCCGATAACATCACTACAACCCATTATCAAGGCTGTAGGACCCGGATCTAAACTACAGCTTGTAGTGTGCATACCCTAGATAATCCTCATAACATCCATGATTTCCAGGCGTTCGAAGGAACTCCAGGAAGGAAGAGGGATAGTGACCAAGCACTGGTCCACGGCAACTCCCATAGAGAGCGCTGCACGGGTCTCCATCCTGATGTCGGCCACCTTATCCGCAAAGAACTGCACAAGCTCATCACACTGCAATTGTGAAAAAGCCCTACGAACTTGTAGACAGGCTGGGTTGCACAGCCTGTCCACAGTTCGAAAGAGCTGAGCTGGTCAGTTCTGAGCCACAGCAATTTTCCCAGACAGGAATTTTGCCTTCTTACAGAAAATTGCCGACTGATAGAGTCTATAATGCTCTAGCAGTTCTTAGCAAACGAACCATGCACTCGGTAACTGTGGTGCTTTCAGCTAAATATCAAACAATGTCACTGGAAAGCTGAAGCACTCACTCACCCAATAATGACCAGACCCGGAGCTACTCTTTAAAGTATTTATTGCACCAACTAATACAACTGATGCATTTCGGACATAAGTCCTTTATCAAAGGCTAAAAGCACAATAAAACACACAACTTTTAAATACCAATTCATATCTGACGTCATAACGACGTTATACAAAATCATTGGTTAACCAATTAAAACACCATCACCCAATCAGATGAAAAAAAGTGATTGCAATTCCATATCACAAACATTAAAACAAATCCTAACTATACATTTATAATACTATTCTCTCAAGCATGTACCAATAGTATAATTTCAAACAATTTATTCATCTATCTCAGAACTATACCATATGAATAAAAACCAAAACTGAAAACATAACCAAATATTTTTATATATTTCTATCTATATTCTAAGTAGGATTTTAGTTCCATATGAGCATTAATACCGGGTTTTTGATAAGCTTTTAATCGTAAAATCCATTCATTTTTTTTATTTAAAATTTTGTTGCGATAATTACCACCTCTTTGACCATGGTAAACCTTTTCTATACCCACAAACTTAAATTCACGTACTTCGAGTTTTCCTTGATTTTCCACTATATGTGCTGACGTGGCATATGTTAAATCTTGTTTATTTATGGCATGAATGTGCTCCAGAACTCTTATTTTAAACACTCTCTCTGTTCTGCCAACATAAAACGGTCCACAACTGCATCTAGCTAAGTAAACTACTCCCTGTGTATTACACGTAATGAGCTGTCTGATGTCAAAAACTTTTTCTTTCTGATTCACAACACTAAATTCTTTCTCCTTTAGGATATATTTGCAGGCATTGCAGTTTTTGCACTGATTACACCCTACAGTATCACCAAAACAATTGTTGGTGTGTCCCATCCGTGTTGTAAAATGACTTTGAACCAAAGAATCTTTTAATGTAGGTGCATTCCTATATGTCAAAATCGGGAGAGAAGAGGTTATTTCTTGTAGCCCTGATTCACAGGACAACACTTGCCAGTGTTTCCTTATCACTTTACCTACCTCACAACTTTGTGCACTAAAAGTGGTTACAAAATGAAACCTTTTACTCCTTTTAGTTTCTTCATTCCTATCAGCAAATAACTCATTTCTATTAACATTAACTGATGCTTGATATCCCTTTTCTTTTGAAACAGAAGCCTTAGCCCTTAAGAATCATCTGAATAGAAGAGGGTATACGGAAAAAGTTATAGAAAAGGGATATTAAGCGTCAGTGCTCAACACGGATTGCAGTTAGGTCCTGCCTTTCAACTGCCCCGGAGAACAAAGGGTTAACTTTTCTATGCCTTGCATAGAACGTTCATTACGTGCTCAGTTGAAGCCCCTGTCTGTTGTAGTTCAAACTGCAACCATCAGATTCTTTACTCCACCTCACTGAACAGTCGCTCTGTAGATTTCTCCTGCTGCTCGGTTCAAAAGTCGGCTGAAGTGTTGGTTTTCGCTCGGTTTCTACCAAATTGTTGTTTCCGCATAATCGGTTCAAGTCTCTGTCTGTGGTACCGTGAGCGCTAGATAGGTTTTTGTTCCGTTTTCTGTGTGGAACTTGTAAACTGTGGATTGGTTCGGCTGAACCAATCAATTTGAGGTAAAAACTTGTGCTTTACTTTAGTGTGTGGTTACCGGTCCGCATAGGTTCTAAAAAAATGGGTTTTAAGTATGTTTTTTTCCAAGACCCGTGACACGGTCAGGAACCGATAGGGGAGTCTTGCCTGGTGGATTGCTGAAAAAAGGGTAAGTTTTTGGTTAGGTTGGCCATGTCTGAGAAACCCAAGAAAAAAAACAGGCTCACTGCAGTGTGTGTGTGGGGAGGTCTTTGCTAAGGCCGATCCCCACACCAAATGTGTTTATTGTCTGGGGTTTGACCACCTCGATTCAGACTGCCAAATTTGCAAAAGTTTTCCCAAATCTACCCTGGAAAAGAGATTAGGTAGATTGGGGGAAAGGGAGGCCAAGAAGTCCGCTGACCCGGATGGCCAGCCCAGTTCGGTTCCGACTGAACCAGAAGGAGTGCCCTCTGACCAGGGTGATACTTCTTCAGGCAAAAGGAGTGCTGATTCCGAGGAATCGGTTCTGACAAAAAGAAAATTAAAAGACATGTCAACCGCCTCGGATCCAGAATCTCATACTCCGACCACCGATGAAATAGCCAAAGCGATTCGTATTGTGGAATCGCTTTGCTCGGTTCCGACTGATCCAGCACCTTTTGGCAGGGGCTTGGTTCGGTCGGTTCCCCCGGTTCCGGATTATACCCTGGAAGAATTTTATGAACCGGAGTTTGAGGAGGAAGGAGAGTTGGAAGATGATAATGGTGATGGTGAAAGTCTGGATGTGCCTATTGACCCGGACATCTCCCCAGACAGACCTTCAGGGGTTTCTCCTCCTAGGCTTTCTGAGTCCCCTTCACACTTCATGTTTTACAGAAAGATGGCTGATACCCTCCAGCTTCCTGTGGGAGGAGGCAGTGGAGGATCAGGAAGAGCCTGACTATGTAGAGATGATGGACATCCCAGAGTCCAGGAGACTGTCTATTCCCCTCCACAAATCTTTTGGGAAACAGACACAAAAAATTCTTGTCTCCCAATTCCATACCTCCTGTGGATAGAAGAATGGACAAGAGGTATACTCTTTCAGGCTCCGATACGGAGTTCCTTTATCAGCAATGCAGCCATGTTGGAGTTGTACTGGCTGCTGCCTGTGATAAGGCAAGCATTCCCTTGGCATCACACCCCTCAGACAAGGACTCCAGGAAGATTAATGCCATGGCAAAGAAGCAGTACATGGCATCATCCTTGGGACTCAGGCAGGCTAATTATATGGCCTATGCAGCCAGGTACCAGAAGTCCAGGTGGGACACTGTACTGGCACTGGCTAAACAGGCTTCCCCCCAGCTTGCCAAGGAGCTGGAGAAGGTGGCTGCAGATGAGATTGAGGCATCGAAAGTTCAGTTTCATTCTGCTGTAGACTCCAATGATGTATCATAAAGAGTCATGGCTACATTTGTGGTTCTTCGGAGAATGGCTTGGCTCAGATGTACTAGCCTCTCACAGGATACCCAGGCTAAGGTCATGATTATTCCTGTAGTCGGTAATTCTCTGTTTGGGGAGCAGACAGAGAATTACGTGAAGAAAATGGATGAATACAGGACCAGTTACAGGAGTGCTCAGGCCAAAAAAAGGCAGGCAACTCCTCAAAGGCAGCAGTCCAGGGGCGGGGCAGGCCTTTCCAAAGGCCTTTTTACCAAGCACAGGCCTCTTCATCCTTTTCACAGAGTGGGGGTTCTTCAGAGGGAGAGGCAGAAGGGGGATGAGCAGGCCTGCAGCCACCCCTCAGCCTAAAGCCCCTGCCAAGCAGACACCCTGATGGGTCTGCCCAGGTCGATTCTCCTATCCCAGTAGGGGGCAGGCTGGCTTACTTTGTCCAGGGCTGGATGTCTCTTACATCAGACAAGTGGGTCCTGGAAGTGGTAAGCCAGGGACTGGTTCTCAGCTTCAAAAAATTTCCCAAGATGAGAGCCAGATCTTTTCCACCTGCAAATCTCTCAGAGACCCTTGCCCTAGAGGCAGAGGTTTCTTCTCTCCTAGCTCTCAGAGCTATAGAGAGAATTCCCACCCTACACAGGGGCAAAGGATTGTACTCCAGGTACTTCCTAACCCCCAAGAAGACAGGAGAGTGGCGACCCACCCTGGACCTAAGATATCTGAACAAACATCTGTTAAGCCAAAATTCAAAATGGCAACTCTAGGAACTATCCTTCCCTCTCTAAGGCCAGGGGACTGGCTAGCCTTCCTGGACCTCAAAGATGCCTACTTTCACATTCCCATCAGGTGCTCCCACAGAAAGTACCTCAGGTTCGAGTTGCCCTCATGCCATTATCAATTCAGAGCAATGCCCTTTGGCCTAACATCAGCCCCAAGGGTCTTCACAAAGTGCCTGACAGTAGTTATTGCCTTCCTAAGAAGACAAAAGATTTCCATTTTCCCATACTTGGACGACTGGCTCATAGTAGATCAGTCTCCAGACCAAGTCAAGTCACATCTGCAAGTGACCCAGCAAGTGCTCACTTCTTTAGGATTCCTTCTCAACCTACCAAAGTCAGTTCTCAAACCAGTGCAGCTCCTCACCTTCATAGGTGCAGAATTGAATACGGTAAAGGTAAGGGCCTTCCTTCCCCTGGAAAGGGCAAGGACCCTTATTGAACTGGCCTCTTCATTCACCCTTCAGGTGTCTCGACCAGCAAGGCATTTCCTTCAGCTACTGGGCCACATGGCAGCCTCCACACCAGTGGTCCAGGGAGCAAGATTCCAAATGAGGGACATCCAGTTCCAATAAGAGCTGTTGTGGAAATTTCCTACTTGTTATACAGAGATAAAGAAACAGTCTTGTGCAGAGTTTAAACCATTTATTCACGTATGCATATGGAAAGCCAGCTCCCCCTGTTGTTATTGCATAGCTCCGATTACAATAGTAAGCCTCCTTCTCTAATACACTTGCCTAGCCACATAACAGTGTCATGGCACAACTTCATTGGACAGTAAACTTCATACAATACTGCTGTTAGTTGCTGATTGGTTGTGCTAATACTATGTTAAATACAATACTGCTGCCACTTACTGACTGGTTATGCTAATTATTATGCTAACTTACTTTAGCCACATCATCTATAAGGCATGCATACATTACTACAAGGAAATGCTTGCTTATGGAATTTTCCACCATCCACCAAGGACATGCTTGCTCTGGAATTTTCCACTATCCACCATTTCATGAAGATTGTTTCAGTTCTGCAGCCATTTTGTGGTGCTTTCTGCACAGTTACATTGTGCAGCATTAGGTCTGTTATAAAATTTTCCTCTTCACCCCCCTTTTTGATACTCTGTATCAACTGCTAAAATTCAATATCACAGTTATAGTAAGGCAATTCTTACGCATTTTGTTTTACTGTGTCATAATTATATATCACAGGTGATTGTACAGTTGGTGTAGGTGGGTTACAGGCTGTGTTACATTTTGTAAGCAGCAGCTTTCATAAAGTACAAACGAGCCATATACATAACAAGGCGATAATGCCAGCAGCAAAATATGTTAGTATTGTCGATCCCCATTGGCCAAATACATTTGTAATCCATCCCCATGGATTCCAGTCACCCTCAGACTTATTTTCGCTCACAATATTATTCTGTAGTTGCTGTACTTTGTGCAAAACTTCTGTCATGTTATCAGCCACATTTGGTACATAGGTACAACATTCTTCTGCAATTATTGCACATACCCCTCCCTGGGCTGCTAGTACATAATCAAGAGTGACCCGATTTTGTAATGCTACTAGTCTTAATGCTTTAGTTTCAGCACTTAGCAGGGTGAGCCCCTCATTTGTGAGGTTTACCAGAGCCTCAAGTTCGTAACTTAGTTGATCAATATAATGCATAGCTTGTTGTGCTCCCCAAAATGGAAAAAATCCTGCAGCTAACTTTTCAGACCAGGGTGTCCTATGGTGTGCCCGGGGCACCTCGGACCCACCCATGCCTATTACGCATTTCTTTCAGGACACCTTACCACTGTTGTTGTCATTGTGAAGCTTATATACCTGTACAGCTAGGTGGAGAGTGGCCAAGTAGCTGTACCCAATCCATCCCGTTGGTAAAACACATAAGCTCTGTCCCCACATACCCATACAGGCCGGACAGGCCACCTACACCCGGTTCCTTGGCGAGTGTAATTTGAGGCACAGCAGGAGGAACCAATGTTTAATCTTTACCCTTAGTGGCACACAGACAATTAGCGGCACAGGTGGGTATCGATGTTCTAGGTGTGAGCAGGACAATGTGTTTTTATTTGGGGTTGATATACCTTGGAAGATAGGTGGCCCCTAAACAGATTGGTCTTATTTAATATCTTTGTTGAAAAGAGGTATCAGTGTTGCTTGTACAAAGTTTCTAAACCTCCCATCAATCTGTAAGTGTCATTGCCAACAGACTTGGGCGTAAATGCAGTCCCATGGCAGCAGAAAATAGGAATGCTTTTACTAACAATCACTTAGGTTAGTGTTAGTAACATGTAGCTTCATTAGAGTCCACCAGGTATTAGTGGTGTGTAGGGGTTCAAGGCTGTGGCTGCATCTCACAGTCTTGTGGTTTACTTTAATACTTATCAGAGTCAGAAGAACCACAGCGGCTCCCAGCAGGCATGCCACCCCTGCAGTCAATAAAACAGTCTTTTTCTTCATCTGTCCTCGGGGGCCATCACCAACCGACAGTGGGATGCGTGGTTCCATGTGTCTCTCTCAGCGATCTTCACGGCTGTCGGTGTCGTATGGAGCACTTGGAAAGGACCTCGCCACCGGGGATCACTCCACTTCTTTCACTGAAAGTCCTTTATCACCACAAAGTCTCCAGGCTGTATGCGGTGTAGCGCTGCTTCCGGATTTGGCACAGGCAAGGCCGCCTTTACTCTAGGGTAAAAAGATCTCAACACAGCATTAAGGGATAAACAATAGGCAATCATTTCATTATCTATACCATGCAACGTTAACCTGCTTTGGGGAAAAGGTGCATTAGTCATTCTCAGAGGCCTACCCATCAGAATCTCGTGTGGTGACAGACCCATCCACGTTGGTCTACCTCTCATACTCATTAAGGCCAAAGGCAGGGCCTTCACCCAATTAAGTCCTGTTTCTGCCATCAGTTTGGTTAATTTTACCTTTAAGGTTTGGTTTGCCCTTTCCACAGCCCCTCCAGACTGTGGATGGTAGGCACAGTGAGTTCTTAAATCAGTTTTCAAAACCTCACATAGGCACCTGATAACTTCGTTTGCAAAATGAGTACCATTGTCACTAGATATACGTGAGGGTAGGCCCCAACGGGATATAATATCCCTCAATAGGGCCTTTGCCACCACACAAGCAGTGCTTCTTCAAGCAGGGAAGGCCTCTACCCATGAGAACATATCCACTATTACAAACAATACCTGTAGCCCTCTACAAGGGCTTAGTTCAATAAAGTCCATCATTATGTGTTCAAAAGGATCCTGTAGGAGAAGGATGGGCAGAGGGGGTTACTTGGAGTCCTCTGCCGATATTATTTTGCATACATATACATTTTTTACAAAAGTTTTCAGCATACAAAGAAAAACCCACAACATACCAATATTTATTTACAAAAGCCACCATCCCCCCTTTTGACACATGGTTGGCTCCATGAGCCAACTTGGCCAAAAAGGGAAACGTGACTGCTGGTAGGCAAAGTCTGCCATCGGGCGCCACCCATAGCTTTGCGGTGGCATCATAGGTGCAACATGTTTGCCAGTTCTTTTTCTCCTTTTTATCAGTAGATCATTGTATTTCAGCTACATCACTGGCAGAAAAAAGATTTACTGGTTTTACTTCTTGAGAAAGCATTAATGGTAGTGGGACAACATCAAGGAGAGCTGCTCTTTTCACAGCTGCATCAGCTCAGGCGTTTCCTTTTGATACAAAGTCAGAAGCAGATGTGTACACTTGGCATTTGACGACTGCGACAGCCCTAGGCATTTGAATGTCTGTCAACAGGTTTTCTACTAGTTTCGCATGCGCAATGGGCTTTCCTGATGAAGTCAGGAACTCCCTGTTTTTCCATAGTGTTCCAAAATCATGCACTACTCCAAAGGCATACCTGCTGTCCATGTAAATATTAACGGTTTGTTTTTTTGCTAAAACACAGGCCCTGGTTAATGCCAATAGCTCAGCGGCCTGGGCTGACAAGTGGGATGGCAGCTTATGGCTCTCTAGAGTAGTGCTATCAGTGCATATGGCGTATGCCACAATTGGACGACCCTGCCCGTCTCGTTGAGCCGAGCCATCCACAAACAGTTCCAGGTCTGCGTTAGTCAGCGGTACATCAGTCAAATCAGGTCGAGGTCTGCAGTCCGAGTCAATTACTTCTCCACAGTCATGTCGTCACCGCCTCCGGGTAAGGAGGGTAGCGAGGTTAAGGTAGTACAGTGCTTAAGGGTAACATTTGACATGGTTAGTAACACATTCTGATATTGCAGTAAGCGAGCAGGAGTTAGATGGGCGGTGCGGGCCTGCAGTATAATTGAGTGTACTGCATATGGCACATGTATAACTAGGAAAGAAAATCCACCAAATCAGAACAGGCTAGCACCGCCTCAGTAGCAATGACAACAGACTGTAGACACAACACCATTCCTCTGATTACTGAGTCTAAATGCTTAGAGTAGTAAGCCACCGGCCTTCTTGCATCCCCATGCAATTGTGTTAGTACAGCAGACATAAACCCATTCCTTCCATCCACATAGAGGTCAAATGGCTTGTTAAAGTCAGGCAGCCCTAGACAAGGTGTTGACGCTAAAGCCAATTTTAATTGTGTGAAGTTTTCCGTTAATTTGTTTGTCCACTTGACCTCATCTTTCATTTGCATACCCTTGCCGTGGATGGCATCTTGCAAGGCTGTGCCAAGAAGGCATAATCCTTCAGCCAGGCTCTGCAGTAGCCATCATGCCCAAAGGACATAATTTGTTGTTTTGTTGATCGGATGGGGCAATTTGGTAATGGTCTCAATTCGTTCTGGGGCTAGAGACGCCTTAGCGCAACAGTGTATGACCTAAGTACTTTGCCTGTTCTGTGCTGGATTGTAGTTTACTTTTGATACCTTGTGCCCGTTTTCGGCCAAAAGAGTACAGCGCCTTTGAGTCCTGCTCACATGCTTCCCGTGAGGGGGCAAGTAGCAGATCATCAACGTGCTATCAACACACTCCCACAGAGGCACAAAAGGCAGACAAATTGTCACTCATTGGGCCAAGAACACAGCGAGGGATTCAACATACCCTGAGGGCATCCGAGTCCATGTCACTTTTCCCTTTATCGTAAATGCAAACCATTCTTGGCTCTCGGGCTCCACGGAATGCTGAAAAAGGCATTTGCTAAGTCTATAACTGTAAAAGAAACAACTATTTGTAGGTACCTGAGACAGAACAGTGACAGAGTTCGGGACCACAGGTTCTAGCATGTACAGCAGCATTACCAATCATGAGATCTTGCACAAACCAGTAGGTGCCATCTGGCTTTTTCACCGGTAGAATAGGAGTGTTTACCGTAGCATTGGGACATGGTACGATAACCCCCCTCTCTACCAATGCTGCATGCACAGGCGAAATTCCCTCTTCTGCTTCCCTTCCAAGCAGGTATTGGTGTTTGTGGGGCCTATAGGAGGACTTTGGTGTGACTGATAAAGGTTGTGCATTTTTTATTAATCCTGCATCGGTCTTGGAAGTGGCCCATAGACTATCTGGCAGCTCATCTAGCCAAGGGGGTAACCTATCATTTAGTTTACTTTCTTTTCCTTTGTAACCTGTCCAATTGCCTTTATCTCCAGATTGCACTGACACTTGCTCACATAGATCTATACTTATAACACCCTGTGTGGCGACACCCATCTGTCACCTTTTTGTTCCCAGTAGTTAGTTTTTCATTTGCATACCACGGCTCCAAATCCTTCCACTGTACCCCTTTTCCCTTTGCAAGTGAGATGTGAGGGGCTGCCCCTTCAACTACATAGGCTTGTTGTTGCTCAGCAGTAAGTTCTACAACTGCAGCGCAGCGGTCATGTGCTACGTATAGATCTTTTACTTGTAACTCATCTAGCACTGGCTGAGTACTCCATCTACTTGTCTCGTACCCAAATTCCCTCTCACCTTTGCATAGTGAGCAGTACAGTGGAGATAGTACTGTAGTTCCTGCGCACCCCCGTCAATTTAGCAGCCCATTCTATTAATGAGCCCACTTGCTCCTCACCTATAAGCTTCCAACAGTACAACCAGTCACTTGCAGTCACTGACAAGGAAAAAATACCAGCTCTGGCCGAGGTCACAGAGAGTCCCTCATTACTTATACTTACAGTCATGTTTAGCTTAGCAAATAAGTCTCTACCTAGTAGATTTACAGGGCAAGTCTCACTATACAGAATTGAGTATGCATTGTCAGCTTGTTACACTGCACAGTAAGGGGTTGGGTCAGATGCTCGTACACAGGTATACCTGAGGTGCCCACGGTCTCCACCACAGTGTCACTGGGATGCAGGTACAGTTCACAGGTTCGTATCCCAGACAATGATGCACCGGTGTCTACCAAAAAGGAAACATTCTTGTTGTCAACAGTTAGTGTCAATTTCGGTATTTTACACGGGGTCAGGGGTGAGGGAGAGCATTGCTTGATGTTGTCCTGCTATTTCCTAGAGATTGTCAGTTGGTGGTTGCATTTCTAGCTGAAAGGTCGTGCACAGTAAGGTTTTGCAGTGGGAGGGCTGAGTTCATACTAGGCGGCTTCCCCTTCCTGGGGACAGTTTCTGGCGATGTGGCCCATTTGGTTACAGCAGTGGCAGCGTGATACTAATATGATCACCCCTCCCTCACTCTGCCTGGGGACCTCCTCTTCCTCGCTCTCTCCCTCTGCCTCTTCCCTGCCCCTACCTCCTTCATAGTACATTAGCTGCGCCTTTACTAGTGTCTTCTGATCTTTTCTTTGTTTCCCTCTGTTGTCTCTCAAATGTGACAGACATCTGGCAAAATCTCAGCTAATGATTTTGTCTCACATCAATACAAGCAGTTGTAACTCCTTTTTTATATCTCAGGCAAAGTCCACTACAAAGGGCTCCCAACAAATTTCCATATGCTGTATCACCAGGCTTCACCCCGAGTGCTGTTTAAATATGGTTTCAGTCTCTCTGTATCCTGCACTGTCTCACCTGTTTTCTGCTTTGTAGCGTGGATGCAAGGAGCCAATCAGTCAGTTTTCTTAAACTTAGTCTGCACTGCCGTCCAAACTGCTTGCAGTTGGTTTTACTCTACTCGTCTCTTGCAGCATCCATATTCCAATTTCCCTTGCACTCATTCCACTGGAATTTTAAAGTTATCCTGAAACATTCAGTCATTTCTCGAGTGGACAGGTCATACATTGCAAATAGGGCTTGCATCTCCTCTATGTACGCATCTACATCTTTCCCAGGGGGCGGTATACTCTTAACTGTGTCAGTCAGTTCGTCAGGGCTCCAAGGTCTCTCTACTCCTATCTGGGGGTGGGCTACATCAGCTGGTTAGGGTTGGGGTAATATACTAGTGGCATATTAACTACAGGGTCCTCCCTCTTAGCCCTTAATCTGGTCTTTCCGTAACCTACGGGAGACCAGACTTCTTGATGCCCACTATGTGGGCCCATTTCCCCGCTAGCTGTGCTTGGGCTCTACCTGTGCCTCGGCCAGCATCATCTAATGTCCCGGGATGCCCGGGCCCGCAATCCCCTCCACCGCCCCTGAGTCTGGCATGGCGGGCGCGGTGGGTGATTAATGCCGCCACGCAGCAAGCGGCTGAGTAGGGGTGGCATATCATTTCTTACAGCTTTCTTTTCCTTTCCTCCTCCTCTGTTTCTTGTTTTACCATTATACCCTTCACTGACCTTTCATACCTACTTTCTGCTTCTCTTCCCACCTATTGAACTTTGTCCAATCTATTACTACTTTCTTTTTTTGCTTTCTACCTTTTCTAGAATGCTCCTTGCTTCTCATCAAGACATCCAGGCTAAATGTTCCTGTTAGGAAATAATCCATCTGTTCTCAGGTTCCATTCCGGGACCTCACTAATTGAGTTGTTCCCATACTTATCAGCCATACATTTTACTGGTCCGCATGAGCATCAGGCAACTTTCCCTTGCTTTGTTTTAGCCCCATGTCACTGTCCTGTGTTTAGTTTATGTATTACACTACGCCTTCTTGCTTAACTCTGTTCCAGGTTAGCATACAGTTAAAACTCAAACACCCTTTTTAAGTTACTTTTGTCCCAACAGTTCAGGTCCTGGACTACTTTTGCTACAAAAGCTCAAACCTACGTTTTGGTTACTTTTGCCCTGGCAACTCAAGCCTTCTGACCACTTTTACTAAAATGACTCAAACTTTTTGAGGTTACTTTTGTTTTAACAGCCTAAATTTCTAGAGTTTTATATCACTGTTTTACCACTTTACTTTTATGTTACTTTAAACTACTTTTACTTAGTTTGGAGTCAACACAAGAACTTTCTTACTTTTTTGTCAATCTGCGCCATCCTGGTTGGTGCGTCCTCGTCCGAACAGCCCAAAGCGGGTCCTTGCCTTGTCTTTGTGAGGTGGTCTCCCTGCAATGTCCCCTGGACATCCGCCAGCATACTTCAGGTCTTCTTCCAGCGAAGACTCTACCAAACAGAGCCGTGCAGATCCTGCCGACTACGCCAAGATTGTCGTGGAAATTTCCTACTTGTTATACAGAGACAAAGAAACAGTCTTGTGCAGAGTTCAAACCATTTATTCATGTATGCATACGGAGAGCCAGCTCCCCCTGTTGTTATTGCATAGCTCCAATTACAATAGTAAGCCTTCTTCTCTTATACACTTGCCTAGCCACATAACAGTGTCATGGCACAACTTCATTGGACAGTAAACTTCATACAATACTGTTGTTAGTTGCTGATTGGTTATGCTAATACTATGTTAAATACAATACTGCTGCCACTTACTGACTGGTTATGCTAATTATTATGCTAACTTACTTTAGCCACATCATCTATAAGGCATGCATACATTACTACAAGGAAATGCTTGCTTATGGAATTTTCCACCATCCACCAAGGACATGCTTGCTATGGAATTTTCCACCATCCACCAAGGACATGCTTGCTATGGAATTTTCCACTATCCACCATTTCATGAAGATTGTTTCAGTTCTGCAGCCATTTTGTGGTGCTTTCTGCACAGTTACATTGTGCAGCATTAGGTCTGTTATAAAATTTTCCTCTACAGAGCCTTTTGATCCCAAAGAAATGATTCCCTTACCAAACTAATCCCAGTGACTCGAACCCTGAACCAAGCCTTGCAATGGTGACAGGATCAGGACAATTTGAGACAAGGGGTTCCATTTGTCACTCAGTCTCATTCAGTGATACTCACCACAGATGCTTCTCTGCTGGGCTGGGGAGCCCATTTGGGGGATCTTACCACCCAGGGACTGTGGTCACCTCAGGAATCTCTGCTTCACATCAATCTCTTGAAACTCAGAGCAGTTTTTCTGGCACTGCAAAATTTCTCCAAATCTGTACAGAACAAGGTGGTTCAGGTCAGAACAGACACCACCACCACCACCATGTGGTACATCAACAAGCAAGGAGGCACTCAGTCTACGGCCTTGTGCACAGAAGCAATGAAGTTGTGGTCCCTGGCCTATTCCCTGCAAACTTCTCTGATAGCAGTTCACCTCCCAGGGAAGGACAATGTCCTAGCAGATGCACTGAACAGAATATCCCAGGGCCATCACGAATGGGCCCTAGATCCTCTGGTTTTGAAAGTGATTTTCTCGAGATGGGGCACACCAGAGATAGATCTTTTTGCAGCCCCAGACAATCACCAACTTCCTCTCTTTTGTTGCAGACCCCCAGTCTTGGGCTCAGTCCCCCTGGATGCTCTGATTCTGAACTGCGAAGGGAAATTTCTGTATGCCTTTCCCCCCTTCCCCTCTCCTGTTCAGGGTATTAGTCAAGAAAAGGTCACAACCATGCAAAGTGATTCTGATTGCTCCAGACTGGGCCAGACAGCCATGGTATCCCTTGTTGCTGTCCCTAACAATCCACCTTCCCCTGTCTCTTCACAGGAATTACAACCTGTTAACATCCTCTCAGGGGAGGATTTGGTACCCGAATCTTCAGTCTCTCAATCTCAAGGCTTGGCTCTTGAAGAGTTAGTTTGCGGATCTGCATCTTTCCCAAGGGGTTCTGGATATCCTTAAGGCTTCTCGAAAGCCTTCTACCAGAAAGACTTACAACTCCAAATGGAAAAGATTCAGCATTTGGTGTTCTAAGAAGAATATTTCTCCAGACTCTGAATTGCCTACGGTTCTGGATTATATGGTCCATCTTAATGGCCTAGGTCTCAGAGCAGCTACCCTCAAGGCACACTTGGCAGCTGTTTCTGCTTTCCTGTCATTAGGCAAGTCTTCCTCTCTGTCACCCCATCCTGTATTCTGTAAGTTTTTCAAGGGATTACTTCACACCAATCCCCCCCCTTTAGGGATCCTGCTCCTGCTTAGGACCTTAATGTTTGCATTGCTCAGCTTATGCAACCCCCCTTTGAGCCTTTGTCCTCAGCAGAGCTTAAGTACTTGACTTGGAAAACTGTGTTTTTGGTAGCCATAACTTCTGCCAGACATATCAGTGAATTGCAAGCCCTGTCAGTAGAATCTGATTTCATCTCTTTTCACAGAGATAGAGTGGTCCTTAGAACTAACAGAAAGTTCTTACCTAAAGTGGTTTCAGATTTCCACCTCAACCAGTCTATATCGCTCCCTGTTTTCTTCACTGACCATTTCTCCTCAGGAGAGAGGAGGCTACACAGTTTGGATGTTAAAAAAGCCCTTAGTTACTACATAGAGCATACCAAGGGTCACAGATTTGAATCCCTCCAGTTGTTCCTCAGTTATAGAGAAGTTGGTAAAGGCAAACCTGCCACTAAGAGATCTATTGCCAGGCGGATTGTTTCTTGTATACAATTCTGCTATGAAAAACTGGGTAGAACTCCACCCTCAGGCCTGAGGGCTCATTCCACAAGAGGTACAGCTGCTTCCCTGGCTGCTGCCAGGGATATTCCTCTCTTAGAATTTGTCAAGCAGCCACCTGGAAAACAGTCCATACTTTCACCAAGCATTACTCTCTGGATATCCAGGCTAGGAGTGATGCTCGGTTTAACACAAGCAGTGCTTCAGAGCCTATTTCCAAAGTAGGTTCTGTCCCTCCTCCATGGAGGTACTGCTTGGTAGTCTGCAATAGTCAGAATACAGCAAGACGTCATGTTGTTTGAAGAAAAATTTACTCACCTTAGTAATTATGTTTCTTCTAGTGGAGTCTTGCTGTATTCTGACCTCCTCCCCCGCCTCCCCTCTCAGAACCTATTTTTTGGGATGTGGGTGGGCAGGAGCAGTGTTGGCACCCTAGGGGTGTCCTTTTTACACCCTCTTTTTTGTTTGAGTGGAATGTTGTGTTTTGGATGTGTTTTTGTTTTTGGGTTTCCTGACTTGGATCTTCCTTTGAAACCAAAAACATTATATATTTGCCAGTTGGCTAGTAAAAATTTTACAGTTTCCACACAGAACACCTAGTGAGTTTTTGCTCATAAAGATCTGATGGTTGCAGTTTGAACAACAACAGACAGGGGCTTCAACCGAGCTCGTGATGAACGTTCTATGCAAGGCATAGAAAAGTTAACCCTTTGTTCTCCGGGGCAGTTGAAAGGCAGGACCTAACTGCAATAGTCAGAATACAGCAAGACTCCACTAGAAGAAACATAATTACTAAGGTGAGTAATTTGTTCTTGTCGAACTTAACAAGAAAATACCTACAGTATGTATCCCAGCAACACGTATACCATCTGAGAGACTGTTCAGGTCCAGTGGTCAAATTCTCACACGATGTTGTTCAAGATAATGTTCAGAGAAGGTTAACATGCCTGTCTTCTTTCACAGGAACATAACCTGACTGAGCTGGATATAATTTTTCCAGTTTGTTTATTCGAGACTGAGACTATCTGCCAGTGGCAATAGCTATAGCAGTGTAAATAATCAAATGTACCTTTTGTAAATGTTGATGATTTGGGTTTGGAAGACCGGCTACATGAACACATGAGGACCACTTTGGTGGATGCTCATCAAATGTCACATGCTGATGTGCTCTCTCATCTTGATAAGTCAATCATCATTACAAAACTGAGCCTGACCCATCTCTCCACATCCTCATCATCACATTACAAAAGGTATATTTCAGCATTGAAATTTGTGCATCATGTTTCTCATGAAGAAGTAGACTGTGGTTGTACTTGTCACTAGACTCTGGTGCTGGGCACTTCGCAGCTGCACCCATGTCTGGTTGCAGTAAGCAATTGCACACATGCACAGTTGAGAGGGAGAAAAGGAAATACCTTTGTAACAGTAATTTGTTTGTTTTTCTCTTTTGGGCTTCATAGCCCATTATCTTACCTGTACTGCAGCTGGCGATAATGTTTCTGTGCCAAAAATAATTTCTTTAAGAGTGTCCTCATCCTTTCTTGTAAAGGGGGAAGGGGCAGGGATTGTAAATTGGGCCAAAGTGTGGGATATCCAATCCTTTTCACTTCCTGGTCTCCACCATGTCCGCTGCCAGTGGCCACCCCGTGCAATCACATTTTATATCTTAGCAGGGAGAGCGGCACAGAGGCATGCATCATTATACGGAGCCTAACTGGGGGGGGGTCTGCTTCAAGTAAGCAATAAGACATGATGGGGTGTGTATTAGACATTCCTAACACATGGCTAGGGGGTGTACTAGGGCATGAGGCCACAGGCCGGGTACGTTCAGTCCCCCAGCCATGCATTATAACTAGGGTTGGCAGTTTTTTATTTTAATTTTTTTATAATTTCGATGGAAAATATTGATTTTTATTTTTAAACCTTTTCCCGAGTTTTATCGATTTAAATTTTCACTGTTGCAAAAAATTAAGTGTTTTTAAGCATTTATTTCGATTTGCATCGATTTAATTTTCATTATTGCAGTTAATGACAGCAAATGCTGAGGATTTACAAACTGATAAAAGCACAAATTGTTATCTTTACATGTCAAAACAGCAATTGTAACTTGAATGTTTAATGTCTTATTCCTATTGTACTCCTTCCCCCCAGGTCGCACAAGGAGACGAGAGACTTGTCGCTCAGTGTGCCTTCCTGGTGAAACATTTCAATAAATAAATAAATAAATAGAACTTACTTTTCCTATCTGTAAATTTAGATTATTATCGATGGAAATATTTTTTCATCAGTTTGTGTGTGTGCAGTGACATTGATAATTACTGACATTTACCCAATTAAATCTAATACTGCCAAGCCTCGTTATAACTACACATACTTGGCGTGGCTTATTGCGCTTATAAAATAGGTCTGTGTATTCTAGGTGGGGTTTCTTGTTTTAGCTGTGAATTAAACACTTCTAACACATGGCTATCAACCAATAATAACACTTCTTATGTTTCAGATTCAATCATGTGGGATACTCTGAAAGCAATTATAAGGGGAGAGACAATAGCCTACTTTGTCCAAAAGAAGCGTAATTTAGAGGCTAAATATGACTCTTTATTTCAACAACTTCAAACGTACCAGCTTCTATATAGGGAGGGGTATATTGAATTACAAAGGAAACTCAGAGACACCAAAATGGCATAGCAAAAAATAATGGACCAACAGGCCCTAATGTTTCTCAGGCAATCCAACTATGAGGGTGGGTCAAGGGGAACTCACATGTTGTCCCGCAGGCTGTGGACACGTAAACGGGTCTCCACGATCCTAAAAATCAAACACCCAGTCACCAAACAAATCTTACATCATGAGGGGCAGATTCGACCTGCCTTTGCAGCTTTTTATCAAATGCTGTATCAAGCTGCCCCCCCCAACAAAAGCAGAAGACAGAAGCAACTTTCTGTCACAACTGCATCTTCCAAAACTTTCGGAAGTCCAGCGCACAACTTTAGAAGCCCATATAAGAGCAGAGGAGGTCCTGAAACAGATTTAAGCCACATCCTCACAAAAATGCCCTGGTCCTGATGGCTTTATAGCCGAGTGGTACAAGACATTTTCTAGATTACTACTCCCTTCCCTGCTTTCAGCCTATAGAGCAGTTGGGGAGGGTGAACCTCCCCCCCACCTCCTGGTCCATGCAGTTTTGGTGGCCATTTCCAAACCAGATAAAGACACTACAGAAATGGCATCTTATCGCTCAATTTCTATTTATTTATTTTTTTAACTGTGTTTCTGCACCAGGGATCAGGGCATTTCTCAGGAGTGCCCTCTCGACTCCAGCCTCTACTCCCTGCCTGATACCGCCTTCCAACCAGGGAGTACAATTGTTCAGCACCCTCTCCCCAAACCCAATGACCTTCCAGCCCCCCCATCACCCCCCAGTGGAGGGCCCACCTCACCTACCTGGTGGCATTTCTGGCAGTAGAGGGTCAGTCCCTGGTTCGGGTCGAGGGGCCCGGGAGAGCCCAGTTGAAGGATGGTCCAGCATCGGGATGTGGGCTGCAGCCATTGGACTTCCATCACCTCACTGTATTCTCCGGGGATTTTTATGTGGGTTCCCCCCCCCAGGAGCATGGACATGCAAGAACACCCATGTACTAGTGTCTGCTGCTGCTCCACCCCTCTTTGCAGCACCGTTCTCTGACAGTGCTCCCGATCTCCATCGGGGGTCACTGGAGAAAGCAACGCAGCTCCACATTCCACCCCAGGGAAGGGAGCATAGCCCTACAGACACTCAGTCCCTCCTCCCTCCCTGCCAACCCCTGATGGCCTGAGTCCACTCCCAAACCCGGTCACGGCGTGGTGCAAGGTGTGGCATCCAGCACCTCAACCTTCAGCACCACCGGGCAGGTTGCCCAATTTCTGTTTTAAATGTCGATTATAAAATTTACATGGTGATATGGTCTGCTCAATTAAAACATCTTCTCCCCCTACTAGTACATCCAGACCAAACTGGTTTTATATGCTGTAGAAACACTATGGATAATATCCGATGAACCCTGCTTTTAATGGAATATATTCAGACCAGGCACATCCTGGCTGCCCTACTCAGTCTCGATGCCGAGCAGGCTTTTGACAGGGTGTCCTGGGATTTTCTCTGGGACACCGTGTTAGCCTTTCATTTCCCTGATTCATTTTTAAAATGGATTAAAAAATATTTACCATGGCCCTCAAGCTTATATTCAGATTAATGGTGCTCTCTCCTCACCTATACCCCTGCAGCAGGGAACATGCCATGGTTGCCCATTTTCCTTGCTTCTTTTGGCCCTTTACATGGAGCCACTGGTGGTGGCCCTGCAGGAGCAGCATCAGGTGGAAGGGGTGCCCCTCGGACAACAAGAATACTAAACTTCCTTATTTGCTGATAACGTCCTCCTGTCTGCTCTCTCCCCTAAAACGTCAGTACTGGTTATTTGGGACATACTACACAATTTTGAAATGACTGCCAGGTTCAAGTTCAACATTTCCAAAACTGAGGTTCTCCTACTAAACATTGTTCATTTAGCATGGCAGCATTTCTTAAAATTCTGCTTCTCTGACTGACACCCTCTTTTACGGCCCCTTGGAAAAGCACAGAATTTTCTATCAATGACTTGAATGATATAGAAAGGATCCTATTTGCCACTAGGGGAAGATCCCACCACTCCATCTCTTCAATACATTCACTGCCGATAGCTTAAGGATATGGCATTATCTCAAAACACGTTCGGCTGTTCCGGATATATTTTTCTATTGCCGGTTAATATCAATGGATGAATACTTCCCATTGCTTCAATTTGATGTGGTGTTTTCCCAATGGCGGTGCTTGGGGCTTAACTACTTTCATCAATTTCTATCCTCCAAAGGGATTATATCATTTGATACAATCGGATTATGGACTCTCCAATAGAGACCTTTTTCAATACTTGCAAGTTAAGACTTATATTTTATGTCAACGGTTAGAGGTCACGCAGTTACCTACCCCACTACCCCCTTCCCCACTTTTGAACCTAATAAAATATTCCATGACAGATCATCCTTTGGGTCACTTAATAAGTCTCCTATATAAAATCATGAGAGAATATTTGGGGGATACAACACAAACTGTTTTAGATGGCTGGGATAGGGATTTGAACCTCTCAATAGCCAAAGTCTCATGGGGGAAAACAACCCTCACTGCAATTAAAATAACCTCCTCCAGTGTGTGGAGAGAATTTGCATGGCAATGCTAGTATAGATTCTTTTGTTTCCCAGCGGTACTTGCATAATACCCCGGGCCTCCTATGGAGTCTGTTAGAGGGGATGTGTCACCTGGCAGATTTGGGACATATTGTTTAGCTGTGCCCTATACTGATGCCCTTCTGGTCTTCCCTACAGGAGGAACTGCATGACTGCCTGTCATACTCATTGGAACTGACTGCCGAAATGGTACCACTTTCCATTTACCTGGCACACTGCCCCCCATGACACAAAACTCTGTTGCCCCTAAATCTTTTGGCAGCTAAGAAGGCCATAACATGTAGATGGATATCTACTACTGTTCCTTCATAGAAACACAGAAACATAGAATTTGATGGCAGATAAGGACCACTTGGTCCACCTAGTCTGCCCATTTTCCTACCTAACAGATAAGCTGTAGATCCTAGTTAACCAACAGCTTACTTCCTCCTATCACCCACTAGGACTGCCTTATGTCTGTCCCATGCATTCTTGAATTCAACCACTGTTCTTGACTCCACAACCTCCTCAGGGAGGCTGTTCCATGCATCCACAACCTTCTCCGTGAAAAAGTACTTCCTCACATTACCTCTGAGCCATCCCCTCTCTATCTTCAAATTGTGCCCCCTCGTTCTTGCACATCTCTTTTTCTGAAAGATGCTACCCTCTTGGACTTTGTTGATTCCCTTGAGGTACTTGAAAGTTTCTATCATGTCCCCTCTCTCCCTTCTTTCCTCAAGGGTATACATATTAAGCTCCTTTAGTCTTTCTTCTTATGTCTTCTGGTGCAGACCCTGTACCATTTTGGTTGCCCTCCTCTGAACAGCTTCCACTCTCTCTATGTCTTTGCGGAGATGGAGTCTCCAGAACTGCACACAGTACTCCAGATGAGGTCTCACCAACTGTTTGTGAGGGATAACAACTTCCTGTTTTCTACTATTGATGCCTCTCCCTATGCATCCCAGTATCCCCCCAGCCTTCCTTACTGCCTTCTCACATTGCTTGACCACCTTTAGGTCATCTGATATAATCACCCCTAGGTCCCTTTCCAATTTTACTGTTGTCAGTATCTCACCCCCCATTGCGTACTCTTCCCCTGGGTTTTTGTTTCCCAGGTTTACTACACTTCTTGCATTGAATCTGAGCTGCCATACATTTGACCATTCCTCCAACCTTGCCAAGTCCCTTCTCATCCTTTCCACTCCATCTTGTGTATCAACTCTGTTGCAGATCTTTGTGTCGTCTGCAAAGAGATATACTTTTCCTTCCAGTTCCTCTGCAATGTCACTTATAAAGACATTAAAAAGGACCGGTCCCAGTACAGAAACCTGTGGTACCCCGCTAGTAACCCTCCTTTCTTCACTGTGGACTCCATTTACTACTACCCTTTGTGTCCTGTTGTATAACCAATTTTTTATCCAGGCTACCACCTTGGGACCAACTCCAAGGCTGGCTAACTTGTGTATTAATCATTGGAATGGAGGCAAACTGTCATGGAAATATATAGACTTGAACATTTGACAGTGGGAACAGGGGTGTAGCCAGGGATTTCAGATCTGCACATCAAGTGGACTCACTGCTACCCCCCCCACCATTAGGGTGAGCTACCCCCCAAGGTGTAGCCAGACAATATACAAATATACACCAGGACCGTGTTTGTTGCCGCATTTGGCACAATAAATACAACTTTTGTATCTCATGACAGCAGTTGTTGCCATGCATGGGTAAATACAAATGCCATGCATTGCTCTCTAAGATACCCACATACCAGCTCAGAACCTGTAAGGTTGTATTGTCCTTGGGATGCAAAGACAGTATTAGTGACCAGTCCTTCTAGTTTCGACTCCTATGAATAAAATGCTCTAAAATCAACTGTTATATTATGTAACTTTGTGTATCCTGATTTGCACTTCTACTATGTTTTATTCCCACTGTAAATATTGCTGCTTGTTTGTAATATAATCTGGACTTAACCAGGTCCATCTTGTAAATGAGCTTGCTCAACAATGTTCGCCTGGATAAATAAAGATTTGATTGCTTGATTGATTGATAAAATTACAGAAAGATTCAGCATTTTCTTTCTTAGTTTTCATGGAAAAAGGAAGCAGTTCATAGCCTATTTGCTACCCCCCTGCTCCCTTAAATAAAATTGCACATCATGGAGTACTTGGAGTATGCCTGCCTACACCCATGAGTGGGGATCCATGACAAGTTTACCCCTTTCAGGGCTAAATGGCAAAGATGGATATGGTACGTGTCACAAATTGATACTGAATTTGTCCCTTGACAGGGGGATGGGGATTTTCAAGGTGCCCTCTCCATTGTGGAGGAGACCAAGAGCTCTTGGCTATATCTTACAGCACTGATGTAAGATATAGCTGTACGGAGCTCTATTATTTCCATTATTGACTATGGATTGATCATTTACAGCTCTGCCACTGATTCCACCCTCCGGCACATCTCCACTTCTCTAACAAGGCCTGTCGTCTCATCACAGGAGCTCCTCGTCTCACTCACACGTGTGACCTCTATGCCCAAACTGGTTGGCTGCAGCTCAAAAATTGCATCAAATACCAAATGTGCTTGATGCCCCAGCAATCAGTTTGTGTCATGCTCCTTCAGCACCTGCCACCCCCTGCCCCTCCCCCATTCAAAGTCCCATGAGTTTCCCAGTCACTACTAATGCTGGCTGCCTGACCTTGCCCCCTCACACCCCACCATTTTACTCTAGCATGTCCTCCCTGCTCAGTCTACCCTCACCCCACCATTTCTCCCTATACCTTATCATCCCTCTTCCCCCACCCTCTCACCTCTGCCGCAGTACTTACCTCTCTCTCTTTCGTACCTCCCTTCTTCACCCCCTGCCAGCTATCTCTGTCCCTTTGAACTACTGACAAGGCACTTTGTGGCTGCTTATTACCCCCCCACCCTCATAAAGTGTTTTTTTCTTGTTATTTAACTTGTACCTATGTTTTGAGTTTTTCTGTAAGTTCTGAATCCAAGCTGTATTGTTCATTGTAATGTACCTTTGCTTTCTCCTACTGTAATTTGTTTTACAATCTATGACATGGAACTTTTGTAAAAGAGCTTGTGCTCAAAGTTTTTTTCTGAATCAATCAATAAATAAATAAATAAATAGCCTTACACCTTCTATCAGCCAGAGTATAGAAACTCCTAAGTCCCCCCCAGTAAATCTCGCTGCACCTGAGGCTCTGAATCTTGGCTCCTACAGGTCCCGCGTTGCGGAACCTCACAGGGCCAAAGATCATTTGCCCACAGGGCCCCACTCTGGATGAATAATCTCAGTAGCAACATCTCCTCCAAACCAAAGCTGGGCCTGTTTAAATCCAAGCTCCATCTGCTTCTCTCAACATCTAGCTCCTGTGTCTGTCTTGTTTGAATAAACTACGTCATTGCACTTGTTCCACAGTTATACTACTCAGCACTTGTCTTCCAACCCACCCACCCTCTCACCCCTCACCACACCCCGCCATCTCTTCCTCCACCCTATTCCCTTCTTCTTCTTGACAAAGCCTTTGGCTGCTGTCTAATTCTACTGCAAGCATTTTATGTGTGCCTGTAACTGACTAGCACTTGTGTCCTGTATAATCTTTGTCTTATCTGATGATGTGGAACCTTTGTGAAAGAGCTCTATGCTCAAAGGTATGTGTAATCCGAGGCTTAAATAAATAAAAAATTAAAAAAGATCTGATAGTTCTGTGGTTGTGTTTCTGAAATTCAACATTTTGTTTTCATATTATGGGGAAACGGCTTATTTTCGCAACTCTGTGTCTTTTATAACTTGCTGATGCTATCCAACAAATGCAGTTGGAAATTTTTCTGATTATTCACTATACTGATCTCTCGCCCAAATGTATTTGAAGATTGATTCAATAAAAATTATATTTAAAAAAAAGATAAGAGGGAAGCCACCCTGTAATGTGTACAGAAACAGCAGGGCATGGGGGGTAATTCTTGAGTTCCCTGTCAAGAAAGAGGCACTCCATATTTTTTTTACTGACTCCCAAAAAAGGCAGGGGGGGGCTTGCCCAGTCTTTGATCCGAATTACCTCAACAGCTTCATCTGGAAAATGAGGTTCAGTAAAGAGATATTACATACGATTACCTAGGCAGTCCAGCCGGAGAATTACCTGTGTTCATTGAACCTTAAAGAGGTGTACCTGCACATTCCTACTGCACCACACCACTGGAAATTTCTCAGATCCACAGTGGGAGGTCACCATTTTCAATACCTGGCATTGCCATTCAGTCTGTCTTGGGCCCCTCATGTTTTCAAAAAAGAGATTGTGGTTTTGGAAGCCAGGTTAGGAAGCAGGAGTTAAAGGTCTATCCAAACCTGGATGGCTTGTTATTGAGGGCCTCATCCCTAACTCAGGTCCTGTGCATCCAGAGGTTAGTATCACAGCTCACCAATCCTGGCTGAGTCATTAACTTGGAGAAGAGTTCGGGGACACCAAGTCAGAGTCTCATTCACCTGAGAAGGTTAGTTTCAAACAAATCCGGGAGCAGTAGGACTGTCAGAGTCAATCTCCGGGTGGGTGTGAAACAGCTGTTGGGCAAGGAGAATCCCTTGCTCTTCCTGGCATTGCAGGTACTGGGAAAGATGGTGGCATACCTGGATGTAGTTCCTTGGGCATTGGCCCACTGCAGGGGCTTGCAGAGTTGACTCATCTGGATTGCTGCCACTTGCTTCCTCTCACCACTTGAGTCCACAGAGTCCCAACATGGTTAGCCAACCAGATGCTATGGTGACTCAGAGACAGGAATCTGTTAAAAGGAAAGAATCTCAGTCCACAGACCCATTGGTTTTTCAAATGGATGCAAGCCTTTACAGTTGGGGGGGGGCATCCATGGGGTCCAAATGGGTGCAGAGACTCTGGTTTCTCCTGGAGTGTAGAGACAGTATCAATATCCACGGGATCAGGAAAGCTTTGTGCCACTTCGAGCACAATCTCAAAGGAAAGTTAGCCATAATTCAATCAGACAATCTCATGGCAGTAGCATACATAAGGTGTCAAGGAGGAATTGAAGCCATGCAATGGCAAGGGAGATCAGAACCCTGCTAACCTGGGCAGACTCCAACCTATTTTCCTTGGAGGGGACCCACCTCCCAGGCATGGACATTTGGGCAGATTGACTGGGCAGGGAGACGTTATCCCCATCTGAATGGTGGTAACGCATGAAGGTTTTTGCAAGGATTTGAAAAACATGGGACTATATCATAGTAGATATATTTCCTAAAAGGAAGCATTGTATATTGGAAACCTTCTCCTCCAGGAATCGGGACCAGGCAACATGGAAAGTGAATGCCCTGTCATTCGGGTGAACAGGGGAAATGTTCTATGCATTCCCATCTCTGATCCTGTTGCCAAGAGTAGGGCAGAAGGTCAGTTGAGAGAGGCCCATTTCAAATCTAATAGCACCTTAGTGGCCCAGAGACCTTGGTTTTCATACCTGATGGAAATGGAGGTGGAACCATGCCTCAGACCTTCGGACAAACCAGATTTGCTTCTTCATGACCCACTGGGGCACCAGGACCTAAAAAGCTCAACCTCAGGGTCTCATAGCTAACAGGAGGAAGTTCAGATAGTTGGGATACTCAAGGAAGCTGGTCAGAAGAATTATTAAGGCCAGGAAGGAGTCGCATACTAATGTGTATCAGACGGTGTGATGAGCCTTCATGATCTAGGCATCACAAAATGCTTTTAGGCATTAAGAGACAAGACTCTGGAGGTTCTGGCTTCTTGCAGAATGGCCTGGATATAAAGCTAGCACCAGCAATGCTGAAGATATAGACATCAGCTCTGTCAACGATTCTACCAGAAGTAAATGGAGTTCTAGTAGGAGCCCACTCCCATTTAGTGAAGTTCCTGAAATTCGCCTGTAATCCCCCTACAAATGGGGGTTCCTGAAAAGTCTTCCTTGGCCTTGTCTAAATGCTCACTGCCAGGCTGGTGTCCTGTGTTTTAGCAAGTTTAAACGTTATTACCTGAGAGTGCCTGTATAGCCTCTGTGTATTGTCTCTTTAAGAGCTGCCTATATCGCAGTTATAATTGATCTCGGTGGGGCTGAGTGTTCTATGCTCGAGTCCCACCTGGGCTGCCAGATAATCACTCCATTCTACCACTGCTACTTGCACAGAGGGAGCTCTGTGAAAAGCTGTACTTATTTGCTGATTATCAATTAGACTAGTAACGATATTCTAGTTTGTCTAACCTGCCTTATTTACAGCATGGACAGTTCTGCTTATCACCACCATCTTGGTCCTGGACTGCCAGAATGGGCCAATCAGCACCTTTGGGGACTCTACAATGCAGCCTGTCCCCAGGGGTCTTGTGGGAGCAAAACTCTGTAGGAATTGTAGTTCTGGAACTTTGGCACCCAAATATTCCTGGAGGGGGAGCCCTTGAACTGACTAACAGATAGATTAGCCAACCAAACCTTTTGGATCCTGTGGAAAGTCCCAGGCTGTTTGCAGCTACAGTCAGTCTGAGTTGGGAAGTGAAAGAGTGAACAGCTCAAGATAGTCGAGCAGCAGTCCTGCATAGTTTCGCGCGGGATAACTGTGGAAGGGCTGAGTTTTGGCCTGCTTGCTTGTCTGCTGTCCCGTCGAGGGAATTTGTGACTTTATCGGACTGAATCCAAATTGCAAGAGCAATTAAAGCCACTGAACTGTGACCAGGCTCTACACCTGAAGAAGACCGAAGAGTTGCTGAATGCAATCAATCTGCCAGGACCTCCAGCCACCTCTGAACTCCTAGTTTGGTGCACAGACTCTGTAATTGTGACCAGAAAGCAATCTGCCTGGTACAGTAGAATTTCCTTACATGTAAATGTGCTGTGTGCTGCTAGTGGGTCGCGATTTGGTTCCCCACAGTGTGTTGAACTGTGTTCTGCTTGCTGGAGGCTGCATCCAGTCCCACTGGACTGAATCCGCATTCATCTCCACTTGGCCTGGGCCCTGCCATACTGGCCCAGCCAGATTACTCACACCGCAGAGAAAGCCGTCCATGAGAGACCTGCCTGGGGATCAGCCCCCTGCTCAATGCATTGAATAGGAATGACACCTCAGTGACCCGTGTGGGCCCAGCTTCTCATGGCACTCCAGCTCATCAACCTGCTGTCTCAATTTCGCCCTGCCTGTGTCCTGTATTGGGTGTCATGAGTAAACACCAGGGGAGCTCCCAGCAACAACAGCGAAATCTAAAGTATTGTCATCTGATTGCCTTGTTGTCTTTTCCTTCATGAACTGAGCTCTCCGGCTCCAGATTACAAATAGTGTGTGTTGTGCATGTTGTTTTCTTCCATCACAGGGCCTCAACCAGCTGCAACACCGGCCTACCCCGGGCAACGTTCCTGGCTAGCCCACCTCATTCCTACCTGGGTACCCAGAGTGTGTGACTGTGTAGGGACTGTGAAATGCATGCATTACTGTCTGATTGATTTAGCCATTAAGCCAATCAACCTGATTATGCCCCTCCCTTGTTCAAGTCCCCTGAATAAATCAGATCTCTTTCTGCACTCAATCTGACTGTGGTTCCAGTTTGTATCAAAAGCACTGTATGGTTGTTGTTTGCTGTGCCTAACCTTGTTTTACAGGGGGTCCCCAGGACTGACTTGGTGAAACTTGTCCTGGTGGTAAGTGCCAACTCAGAGGGAAATTGTATACTAAATAGGGTTTACTGTGAAAGTGTGCGTTGCTTACAGTTTAGGCCACTAGAGGGGAAAGAAGGGGGTTACAGTGTCCCAGAGGGCTGTACCCAGGTTAGCTTGACCACTAACAACCCTGTACTCTGGGTGGAGGCACCCGTTTCTGTACCCAGGCCCCTCAACCTGCAACTAGTCAAGCAGGCAGGGGTAGTAGCCCTTGGGATAGCACCACCTAGGGGTTACATGCCTCTTTGCAGAGGGTTAAGGAAATAGTACCCAAGTGGGCCTTAAAGTGGTACTGAACAGGCTCACTGAAGCCCTCTTTGAGCCTCTGGCACAAGAAAAATTTCTTCACTTAACCTTGAAAGTGGTGTTCTTGATGGTTATGATCTTGACTAGGAGCGTTGGGGAGCTGGCAGCACTTGACTTGGAACCATACAGCAGAATTTTCATGGATAAGATGGTTCTATGAACTGACTCGTACTTGGTTTCAAAGGTGAACTGTCTTGTTTCATAATAGTCAGGACCTTATTCTGCTGACATTCTGTTCCAGTCCTAGGCATCCTTTGGAGAAGAAATACCATACTCTTGAAGTTCAGCAAGCCCTTATGTGCTGTCTTAAAAGAATAAAAATAAAGGACAGGACATGTGTTTCTTTTTAGTCATCTGAAAGGGAAAAAGGCTTCGTCCTTGACCATATCCAGATGGCTCATGAAGGCATCAGACTAGCTTACAAAAAAGTGGGTAAGTCAGCACTTGAGGGTTTGAAAGGATACTCTATCAGAGCAGTAACAGTTTTCTGGACAGATTGCCATCTCTAGCAGAGATCTGCAGAGATATGCGGGCATCTGTTCATACTTTCATGAAGCACTACAGGTTAGATGTTCAGTCCTACACTGAAAGTTCTTTTGGAAGAAAGGTCCTTTATGCAGTGGTTCCTCAGTAACTAATTCAGTAGATCCTGGAGAGGAGAAACCAACTGTTGGTTAAGTCATTGGCTCGTGCCACCATTCAAACTGCTACCCTTACCAACTGCTGCGTTCTATAACACTCAGATTTCATTCTACGCCTGCCTAGTCAAGACACCTTGGAGATATCTCCTCAGAAGTCACCGTATTTCACCATTTTCATTGAAAAACAAGTAAACTATTTTTATCTGATCTGCTACCTTTATCTTCTTTTATATAGTTTAGTGCTAGTTTAGTTTTTATTTTACCTCAGTTTTGTGGTTCCTTTTCGGTTGTGAGAAACCATTGAGGAATCGGCATCTATCTTTCATTTATTTAACATTTTATTTTATATTTACTTTTGTAACCCCCCTACAAATGGGGGTTCCTGAAAAGTCTTCCTAGAGCTTGCCTAAATGCTCACTGCCAGGCTGGTGTCCTGCGTGTTAGCAGTTTAAATGAGATTGCCAGAGAGTGCCTGTATAGCCTCTGTGTACTGTCTCTTTAAGAGCTGCCTGGATTACAGTCATAAGTTATCCAAGAGAGAGCTCTGTTGAAAGATGTAACTATTTGCTGAAAGTCATTTAGAGTGGTAATGATAATGAAGTGTGTCTAATCTGCCTTCTTTGCAGCAAGGACTGTTTTTTTATCTCCACTATCTTGGTCCTGGACTGCGAATTGGACCAATCAGTTCTGGTGGGACCTAAAATGGAGTCGGACTACAGGAGTTGTCTGGAGTCAAAATCTGTAGGAATTGTAGTTTTGGCCTTCTGGCATCTTTTTGCACCTGAAGGGGGAGCCCTTGTTGTGACTGACAGACAGTTTACCAACCGAACATTTTGGATTCTGGGGAAAGTCCCAGGCTTGCTGACAGTTGAGTCAGGTCTAAGTTGGGAGCTGAAGAAGCAACAGCTTGAGACAGTCAAGCAGCCGTCTGAGTAGTTTCGCGAGAGAGAACAGTGGAAAGGCCTGAGTTGTGGTCTGCATGACTGCCTGATGCCCCTGAGAGGGAGAGAAGAGAATTATTTCAGACTAAATCTAAGTTTGTGAGAACGAAGTAAGCCACTGATTTTTTTTTTTACCAGGCTCATACCTGAAGAAGAACGAAGATTTTGCTGAATGCGATCGGCCTGTCAGGATTTCCGGCTGCTTTTGAATCCCCGGTTTGTGCGGAGACTTTGCGATTGTGACAGGAGAGCGGTTTGCCTGGTACAGTAGAATTTCCTTACATGTAAATGGGCTGTGTATTGAAAGTGGGTTGTGATTTGGTTCCCCACTGTGTGAACTGTGTTCTGCTTGCTGGTACTGTAGAATCCTTTTCATATAAATGTGCTGTGTATTGAAAGTGGGCCATGATTCCCCCCCCCCCGACTGTGTGAACTGTGTTCTGCTTGCTGGAAGCTTTATCCAGCCTAATCGGAAAGAATCTGTGTTCATCTCCATTCAGCCTGGGCCATGCCACGCTGGCCCTGCCACACTACCCCACTGCACAGAGAAAGACACCGGTGAGAGACCTGCCTGGGGATCAACCCCCTGCTCCATGCCTGAACAAGAACAATGCCTCGGCAAATTGTGTGGGCCCTGCTTCTCCTGGCACTCCAGATTAACCACCTACTGTCTTGATTTTTGTCCAGCCTGTGTCCAGTCTTGGGTATCGTGAGTAATCATCTGGGTAGCTCCCTGCAACAACAGCCTCATCTAAAAGTGTGTCATCTGATTTTCTTGTTCTTTTCTTTTCACAAACTGAGCCCTCCGGCTCCGGATTACAAATAGTGTGTGCTGTGCATGTTGTTTTCTTCCATCACAAGGCCCAACCAGCTGCAACGTTCCTGGCTAGACCGCCATTCTCCATCAGGGTACCCAGAGTGTATGACTGTTTATGGACCCTGAGGTGCATGCATAATTGTTTGACTGATACAGCCTTTAAGGAAATTAACCCATAATGTAATTGTTACTGTGTTGAGGTTTTACTTCATATTTTATTAACTGATTAAATGGTTGATGTTATTATGCTATGATTTTATTTATATGTATTATTGGATTTATATTTGATGTTATTGTTCTAATGTGTTCAGCACCTTGGTAAGTTGAAAGGCGCTTTATAAATAAATTTATTATTATTTTTATTATTATTAATTATGCCTTTCCCTTGTTCAAGTCCCTTAAATAAATCAGATCTAACTCTTTTTTGCATTTACCCTGACTGTGATTCCACTTTGTGCAAGAGTACTGTACTGCTGTTATTTGCTGTGTATAACCTTGTTTTGCAGGAAGTCCCCAGGGCCGGGCCAGAGGAAAGCCCTGGTGGTAAGTGCAAACAGTGTAGGTACTTGTGTGGTGTATCAGGGTATTTTGAAAGTGATTACTGTGTATTGTTCTGGCCACTGGTAAGGAAAGAGGGGGGTTACAGTGTTCCAGAGGGCTGTGTCCAGGTTAGCTTGACCACTACCAACCCTGACCTCCGGGTGAAGGCACCCGTTTCAGAACTCAGGCCCCTTAACCTGCTACTAGCCAAGCAGGCAGGGGTAGTAGCCCTTGGGATAGCACCACCTAGGGGTTACATTATGGAGGCTCACCACTGGGATTTTGTGCCTTCTAGTGGCAAAAAATTATGAATTATCATTAAAGATTAATGGCTAATCCAGTAGAAATGGCTGTACACCAGTTGGTGGGGTGGTGTACTGGGCAGGAGATCGACCCCCAAAATGCTCTACTTATACTAGATATTTCCCTGGGTACCAGTAAAGACAATGTAGGGGGAGCATTGTCCAAAGTTGAATGTTTTAAAAACCCTGTGGTGGTGGGTCGACAGGCCGATTTTATCGCCCAGACTTTCATAGCCTTGGTAGAGTGTAGTGACCTTGTGGACAGCTCTAAAGTGCCACAGACTATTGCCCCAGAATGGGTTCCAGCTGCCTAGAGAGTGATAACAAAAGACAGTAAAGACCCCAGGGAGGATGAGCTCCCACCATTATCTGAGACTTTTGAGGAGAAATTTGTTAAGTTGTTGCTGGAGGAAGGGAAAACTGTAGAGGACTTTAAGAAACTATTCCTGCCACCTGGGGGTGTTCCTTCCCCAACACCCCCTCCCACTCCAGTACCTGTTACTGCCCCGCCTTCTGTGCCCATGCCAGTTCTGGCCCCTATATCTGAACCTGCCATTAGTCACGACTCCTACTGAAGGCTGAGAATCTTCTCGGGCACCCATCCCATCCCCCCCGGGGGAGGATGACTGGGAGACCTGGATAGACTATGTTGCCCCCTTGGTACCCGAGTGGCAGTGTGCAGAGGCTGAGAAGCAGAAAAGAATCATAGAAAGTTTGAGGGTTCCCGCCCTCGAAGCCATTAAATTTTTGAGGTCCACAAACCCTGATGCATCTGTTCAGAAGTACCTTTGTGCACTCGAAGGCAATTTTGGGAGCATTGAGTCAGGGGAGAATTTGATGTGGAAATTCCGTGGTACCAAACAATGGGAAGGGGAAAGTTTGTCTGCATATGTTACTCGTCTAGAAAGAGCTTTGCAGAAAGCTTACCAGAAAGGTGAGGTAGCCGCCAGTAGCTTGAACCATGTGAGATTGGGGCACATACTGCAACATGCAAAGCATTCTAAATTGCAGATCCTCCTGTTAAGGCTCCAGGACAGGAGAGGTAACCCACATGACTACTGTGACTTGATAAAAGAACTCCAGGAGGTTGAAGGGGAAGAGGGAGATTGTAATTATGGGATGAGTGCAGCTCAAGTGATCATGGCACCAGAAGGCCCTTCCAAAATGGAGACCACTAAGGGTGTCCCACCATGGGCTAAATGGTAGGGAGAGGAGCTGCTGAAGGAAGTCAGAAAGGTACAACCGGATGTTCTCACTAAGGTATCCCCTGTTGACATTGACAAAGACCCTGGCCCCTGTCAGGACGTGACTGCCATGGGGGTGGGGGTGCATCCTCAGGCATCCACTACTGAGAGTGGCTTTTTGGCTGAGCTCAAGGAACTGACTGCCACCCTAAAGGAACTTTTGAGACATGGCACACTATCAGCAGGAGCCAGATCACAATCTCCAGTCAGTGCTCCAGCATCCCCTGCAATGCTCTCTCCAAGGATGCCCCGAGAGCCTGTCATTTGTCACAACTGCGGCAAGGATGGTCACATGAAGAGGAAATGCCATTCTTAGAGGGACTTAGAGAGAGTGGTGAACTGGCTTCTAGGGGAGTTTCAGAAACTGAATTAGTGGTCAAGGGGTGCATTAAATGATCGCGAAGGCTTTGGACATCCTAAGTCAAACCTCTTTGTGGCTAAATCGTCTGTCCAGGCCCCTGTTGCTGTCCCTCCCGACTGGTCTGAAATAGTGGACCCTTCAATGGAGACTACTGTGGCTGTGAATAGTATTCCTACTTGGGCTGTGCTCAACAGTGGGTCTCAAGTGACCACTGTATTTCAGGACTGGTATGACAAATACTTATCTGATATACCATTACAATCCCTGGAAGGCCTACATGTGTGGGGGCTGAGCGACAAGTCTTATCCATACTTAGGATATGTCTGTCTTTGGTTGTCTTTTCCTGCAACTGTAACTGGTGTGGAGGAGCAAGTAGAGACACTGGCCCTAGTGTGTCCCCCCACTGGACTGTATGATGGGGTTCCCCTGTTAATTGGAACAAATGCCCACATGTTTGGGAGGCTAGCATAACTCTGTCACGAGAAACAAGGATGATGGACTGGAAGGGCTCTAAGAATTCTGGCTCTGATCAAGAGGGCCTATGATTTGCAACAGAAACCCGAGGAAGTAGACCAGGATGAACCGGTGGGGATCGTGTGGAAGAAAGATCCCAATTCAGGGGTACTGGTCCCTAACACCCAGTGTACCATTCAAGGAGAGGTCTGCCTCTGGAAAGATGTCAAGAACAAAATACTGATGTTGCATGCACCAGGCAATGGAAAATTGCTAGAAGGATAATTGGTCAAGCCCAGCATCTTGCCTGCTCATGCCCACGCCTACGCACGACAAGTGATGGTCCAGATTCACAATGTGTCAGATCGGGAGATCCAGGTGAACAGAAATGCACCCTAGCTACAGTACACTGCGCCGACACTGCAGTGTTGCCCAGCAACAATCACCCTGGCAAGAAGGAGAGAATGACCCCAGACTTGTTTGACTTTGGTGACTCCCCAGTGCCAGCTGAATGGAAGGCTAGAATTAGCAAGGGACTTGCCCAGAGAGACCAGGTATTTTCATTGAAGGAATAGGATGTGGGATGTGTCCAGGGTGTGGACCATCACATACACCTGCACGATGAACGGCCATTTCGAGAGAGGATCCCGATGCCTAGCCCCAGCAGACATAGATGATGTGAGAAGACACCTGCAGGAAATGCTCGCTGCTGGCGTGGTACAAGAATCCAGGACCCCATACACCTCTCCCATTGTGGTTGTGCATAAAAAGAATGGGTCTGTGAGGATGTGTGTTGATTATCGAACCCTGAACCGGTGGATCATCCCAGACCAATATACTATGTCTCATATACAAGATGCCCTGGACTGCTTGAATGGGAGCAAATGGTTCTCAGTGTTGGATCTTCGGAGCGGATACTACCAGATCCCGATGGCCTCAGAAGACCATGAGAAAACAGCCTTCATCTGTCCATTGGGGTTCTACGAATTTCTGAGGATGCTGCAGGGGGATATCAGGTGCCCCGGCCACCTTTCAGTGACTGATGGAATGTGTGGTGGGAGATATGAATTTGCTGGAATGCCTGTGAACTTGGACGATGTCATTGTGTTTGGGAGCACCTTAGAGGATCATGAGAACTGACTGTTTAAAGTCCTAGACCAACTGGAAGACTTCGGCCTCAAACCATGCATTGACAAGTGCCAGTTTTTCCAAACCTCCGTGAAGTATGTGGGGCACATAGTATCTATAAAAGGGATAGAGACTGATCCCAATAAGGTTGAAGCACTGACTGCTTGGCCCCAGCCCCACAATCTGAAAGAAAGTTTCCTGGGGTTCTGTGGCTACTACCGCAGGTTCATGAAAGACTATTCCAAGGTGATTCACCCACTCTTCAACCTTACCCAGGGTTACCCTCCTACCAATCATAAATACAAAAAAAGAGGCCATTAAAGAACCAGAAAAAGTATACTTCCGCCCAGATGAACTCTTCGGGCCCCGCTGGACACCCGACTGTGAAGCAGCCTTCCATGAGATCATATACCACCTCACCCATGCCCCCATCCTTGCCTATGCTGACCTCACCAAACCCTATGTGCTGTGTACGGATGTTAGTCTGCAGGGTCTAGGAGCGGTGCTGTATCAAGACCATGAGGATGGCCTGAGACCAGTAGCTTTCGCCAGTAGGAGCTTGACCCCATCCGAACGAAACTACTCTGTGCATAAGTTGGAGTTCCTTCCGCTAAAATGGGCCGTCGTTGACCAGGTTCATGAATACCTCTATGGGGCAAAGATAGTGGTGAAGACTAACAATAACCCATTGACCTATGTACAGACTTCAGCTAAGTTAGACGCCACTGGGCACCAGTGGCTTTCTGCATTATCAACCTATGATTATGCTGCCAAATACAGACCGGGCCTGAACCATATTGATGCTGACGCCCTATCATGAAGACCCACTTCCAAGAGTGATTGGGTAAGGCTGTCTGAGCTTTACATTTCAGCATTGTGCCAAAAGTTTGATAGAGATGAACAGATGTCTGTGGACACAGCGGACTGTTCAGTAGATTGCTTGGGCACTTCTGACACCTGCATACCAGCTGCTTATTGCCACCTCTCTGCTCTAGATATTAGTGCACTACCTCAATTTGACAATGACAGCATTCAGTGGGCTCAATCCCAAGATCCTATGATTCAGCCAGCACTTGATGCCCTGCGTGCATGGAAAGATGTGTCTAAGTTATGTTCCACTGACTTGCAAACTGTTTTATTGTTTAAAGAAGGCCCCAGACTGAAGTTGCTCAATCAGTTGTTTTATAGAGAGACAGTAGATCGTAGTGACAAAGTGGACAAGCAACAATTGTTCCTGCCCACGGCCTTTAAAGATTTGGTATTGAGGTCCCTCCACAACCACATAGGGCACCTCGGTATTGACAGAACCATTGACCTGGTACAATCTCACTTCTACTGGCCCAAAATGGGGACCGATGCTGAGCACCATGTAAAGACTTATAGTCGCTGCCTGCAAAGAAAAGCCCTGCCTCAGAGGGCTGCCCCCTTTGTTAATATTACTACCAGCACCCCTCACAAGTGATGAAAGCCCCAGGGCTGTTGCTGAAAGTACAGAGACTGTGGTTGTTCCCCCAGAAGGACTGGCCAAGCTGTCAAGCCAGTATTGCATTTCAGCTACGATTCTCTGGGGAGGCCTGTGGACTTGGCTCTCCATGTAGGTCACAAAGGTGTTTATGTTTTACCAAGCTCACTGCCCAAATTGAGCTTGATGGCCCATTCCAGGTTACTTGTTCTGCCCTCTCACCATGGTGCCCCTGCCTCATCCAGCCCCAAGTTAGCTGATAGGGAAGGGCCCCATCTTGCATTGTTCAAGGTATGACAAGTTATTACCTGATTTAGTATAGTAATGTTCAACTGACTTGTGTGAAATATGCCTAATGTATTGTCAGAATGGACATAGTATTGTGAAGTGTAGAAAATATGTACAGTAAAAGGTATAAGTTTACATTGACTGATGCATCAGATGTCACTTGCATAACATGCTAATGGTATAAATGTCTCATATAGTTTGCATTTGCAATATTGTGATGGTACAGACTTGACACGGACACCAAGTTTTCTCCAGGCAGGGAAGGGTGTAACCCCCCTACAAATGGGAGTTCCCGAAAAGTCTTCCTAGAGCTTGCCTAAATGCTCACTGCCAGGCTGGTGTCCTGCGTTTTAGCAGTTTAAATGTGATTGCCAAAGAGTGCCTGTATAGCCTCTGTGTACTGTCTCTTTAAGAGCTGCCTGGATTGCAGTCGTAAATTATCAGAGAGGGAGCTCTGTTGAAAGATGTAACTATTCGCTGAAAATCATTTAGAGTAATAATGATAATGTAGTTTGTCTAATCTACCTTCTTTGCAGCAAGGACTGTTTTGTTTGTCTCCACTATCTTGGTCCTGGACTGCGAATAGGACCAATCAGTTCTGGTGGGACCTAAAATGGAGCCGGACTGCAGGAGCTGTCAGGAGTCCAAATTTGCAGGAATTGTAGTTTTGACCCTTTGGCTCCTTTTTGCACCTGAAGGGGGAGCCTTTGTTTTGACTGACAGACAGATCAGCCAACCAAATCTTTTGGATTCTAGGGAAAGTCCCAGGCTTGCTGACAGTTGAGTCAGATCTAAGTTGGGAGCTGAAGAAGCAACAGCTTGAGACAGTCAAGCAGCCATCTGAGTAGTTTCGCGAGGGAGAACTGTGGAAAGGCCTGAGCTGTGGCCTGCATGTCTGCCTGCTGCCCCTGAGAGGGAGACAAGAGGATTATTTCAGACTAAATCCAAGTTTGTGAGAACAAAGTAAGCCATTGATTTTTTACCAGGCTCATACCTGAAGAAGACCGAAGATTTTGCTGAGTGCGATCGGCCTGTCAGGATTTCCAGATGCTTTTGAATCCCCGGTTTGTGCAGAGACTTTGCGATCATGACTGGAGAGCAGTTTGCCTGGTACAGTAGAATTTCCTGGATCCACGACAGGAGCTCGACAAAATTTTTGTCGAACGCCCCGTCAGCGATTACTGGCAGGTCGACCACATTCTGCAGTTAGCTGCGGTTTGCACTGTCTGTCCTTGTTTTTCTTAGGGGGCTTTGCCCCGAACCCCCACACAGAGGCTGTTCCCCAGCACCCCCACTTAAAGATTATCAACTCCAAGTCGGAGCTGATTGGGGGGGTGCAGGACCCCTGACAGACAGTACCAGGTTTCAGTGGGTTTCCCACAGCGGCATGGTGCTGTAGTCACTGTGGGGGACCTCGCTGTCGAAATGTCACTGTTGGGGGGGGTAACCAGAAAAGTGGGTCGTGATTTGGTTCCCCACTGTGTGAACTGTGTTCTGCTTGCTGGTACCGTAGAATCCTTTACATGTAAATGTGCTGAGTATTGAAAGTGGGTCATGATTTGGTTCTCCACTGTGTGAACTGTGTTCTGCTTGCTGGTACAGTGGAATGCTTTACATGTCAATGTGCTGTGTATTGAAAGTGGGTCGTGATTTGGTTCCCACTGTGTGAACTGTGTTCTGCTTGCTGGTACCGTAAAATCCTTTACATGTAAATGTGCTGTGTATTGAAAGTGGGTCGTGATTTGGTTCCCCACTGTGTGAACTGTGTTCTGCTTGCTGGAAGCTTTATCCAACCTAATCGGACTGAATCCACTTTCATCTCCATTCGTCTGAGGCCCTGCCAGACTACCCCACTACACAGAGAAAGCCACTGACGAGAGACCTGCCTGGGGATCAGCCCCCTGCTCCACGCTTGAACAAGAATGATGACTTGACGAATCATGTGGGCCCTGCTTCTCCTGGCACTCCAGACTAACCACCTGCTGTCTTGATTTTCGTATAGCCTGTGTCCAGTCTTAGGTATCTTGAGTAATCATCGGAGTAACTCCCTGCAACAACAGCCTAATCTAAAAGTGTGTCATCTGATTGTCTTGTTGTTTTCTTTTCACAAACTGATCCCTCCGGCTCCGGATTACAAATAGTGTGTGGTGTGCATGTTGTTTTCTTCCATCTCAGGGCCCCAACAAGCTGCAACATTCCTGGCTACCCCACCATTCTCCATCTGGGTACCCAGAATGTGTGACTGTTTATGGACCCTGAAGTGCATGCATAACTGTCTGATTGATAGAGCCTTTAAGCAAATTAACCCGATGATGCCCCTCCCTTGTTCAAGTCCTTTAAATAAATCAGATCTAACTCTTTTTTGCATTTACCCTGACTGTGTTTATAGTTTGTGCAAGAGTGCTGTACTGCTGTTATTTGCTGTGTATAACCTTGTTTTACAGGGGGTCACCAGGGCCGGACCAGAGGAAAGCCCTGGTGGTAAGTGCAAACAGAGTGGGTACTTGTGTGTTGTATCAGGGGTATTGTGAAAGTGATTATTGTGCATTATTCCGGCCACTAGTAAGGAAAGAGGGGGGTTACATTGTCCCGTAGGGCTGTGCCCAGGTTAGCTTGACCACTACCAACCCTGACCTCCGGGTGAAGACACCTGTTTCAGAACTCATGCCTCTTAACCTGCTGCTAGCCAAGCAGGCAGGGGTAGTAGCCCTTTGGATAGCACCACCTAGGGGTTACACTTATACTGTTTAACACAGATCCATCCTGCTTTTTTTTGTGGGTTTCTATTGAAATTGTGGTCTTTTCCCCTTTGGGAAACAACCATTTTGTATCCTCAGTGGTTCACAGGAACCAGTACTTGTCTCTTTTGATACATAAGTTGCGATTCAGGATCCAAGTTAAAACCCTTTTTTGTTGGTTACTTAAATATGTCAGAGAGGCCAAAGAAGAAAACAGGCCCCACTGGTTTTAAAAATTGTACAGAATGTGGAGAGGTTTTTCGCTAAGGCTGACAAATACGATTTGTGTTTGTCTGCTTAGGTGAGTCCCACTTCACTGCTGATTGTGATATTTGTAAAATGTTTCCACCTGAAACAGTTGAGAAAAGGTTGGAAAAGTTTAAGAAAAAAATGTTTTTTCCAATGGTTCCAGGTGATCAGGGTTCTGACCAACCCAGTCCTCCTTTTTCTGCAAAAAAAGATAAATCTAAAGAAACTGAACTGACCACTTCTAATAAAGGAGAGCCATCTAAAACAAAACGGACTGGGGAACTGACTGGTGAACCAGTTCCGGCAGAAAAGAAGCATAAATTAAAGCACACAGAACCTCTAGCTGAAAAAGCAAAGGAGCTTTCTGTGCCAAAAACAGCTATGCCTTCAGCTTAGGCGGCTGCACAGTCTCTGCAAGTGCTCCAGGCTCTGCTAACCGCCGCTAACCAAGGATTGTTACGAGTACCAGTTTAACCAGTACCGGCTAGTCCCATGGTTCCATCTACGGTTCCGCAACTGGTGCATGTATTGATTCCAAGTCTGGTTCCCTCTACCCAGGACCCAATTTATAAAAAGTACGATGATAATGATGATGAAGAGGATGAAGGGGAACATACTGAACCGGAGGTGTCCCCCGACCAAGAATTTGACTCCCCTCCTAGGCTGCCAGAGGATTATTCCTCATACTATACATTTGTTAAACAAATGATAGAGGCACTTGATCTTGCTACCACTGAAATGGTAAAAGATGAGGAAGAGGCAGAGTTTTTAGATATGATGGGCCTGGCACCCACCAAAAGGCTGTTACTGCCAATCAACAAGTCTCTAAAGAAGCAGCTGTTAAAAGTCTTAAGAGACTCCTAACTCGGTTCCCCCATAGGCAAGAAAGCTGACAAAAAGTATCAGCTTGATAGGTCAGGGGCTGAGTATTTATTTTCTCATCCTGACCACGAGGGGTGGTACAAGCTGCTGCCTGTGACAGGGCTAGGGTGCCTCTGGTATCACACCCTCCCGAGAAGGACTCTCAGAATTTGTATTGTATGGCCAAGAAGGGCCACCTAGCAGCCTCTTTGGCCATAAGACAGGCCAACTACATGGCCAATGCAGCACAATATCAGAAAACCCTACGGCAATCTGTCATGACCATGGTGGACAAGGCCCCTGCAAGATTGGCAGCTGACCTGACTGAAACAGCTAGGTGTGGGCTAGAAGCCACTAAGTATCAATTCCACATGACAGTAGATGCCAATGACACTGCTGCCAGGTAGATGTTACTTACTGTGGCATTGAGGAGATTTGCTTGGCTGAGAGCCATAAATCTATCCCAGGATACACAGACCAAAGCCATGGATTTTCCTTGAGAACAACTCACTGTTCGGGGATAAAACAGAGGCTTACATGAAAAAGGTGGATGAATACTAAACCACCTATAAAAGCAATGCAGCTAAAGAGAAGCCTTCAGCCTCCTACAGGCCACAGGGAAGGGGAGGTAGAGGCAGGTCAACATATGGCTTGGGACACTGGTTTATCAGGATTGAGAAAGGACAAATTCCATTTTGTACAATGTATAAAATGGTATTGTCACCAGTGTCTGCTAAGCCAAAATCCGGTTTTACCGGTGTTTGGTTTTGTGTACTTTATTTAACAATTTTCAACTCTGCTAACATGCATTTTAGCAATTTTGACCTCCACTATTGCACATCCTTTTGTCCTTCTGCCAATTTAAAGTTATTTTAGATAGAAGATGTGGTGGCAGCAGCAGAACTACAGCCCCATCCCTAAAGTGTGATAGAAGCAGCACTATGGTCCCCATACCTCAGGTGCGATGGCAGCAGCAACAGCACTATGGCCCCCTTCCCTCAGATGTGACGGAAGCAGTAGCACTGTGGCCCCCATCCCTTAGGTATGATGACAGCAGTACTACATTCCCCATCCCTCAGGTGTGATGGCAGTATGAGCACTATGGCCCTCATCCCTCAGGTGGGACGGCAGCAGTACTACATTCCCCATCCACCAATGGTGATGACAGAAGCACTATGGCCCCTCGCCCCTGAGGTGTGATGGCAGTAGCAACAATGCAGTCTACATCCCTCACGGGTGATGGCAGTAATGACAGCACTATGATCCCCTTCCTTTAACACCCACACCCCACATGCAGAAGTTACAAATTAATTGGTCTCTTTGGTTGTTAGAACTCAGATGTGAATTAATCTGAACCACCATCATTAAGGTGGACCACCTTTGTTTTTTCCTGTTCATCATTTAACTGCCTGAATTGGATTTCTGCCTGTGACACCGCTGATCAGGGCTCAGGAATAGACTTAGGTGCTGGAGGGCCGGCTGGGGGGGGGGAGTGAAAGCTTATGTGTCCAATGACCCCTCACCTTCTCCTGGGAGGGAGAGTGGGTTCATGGCTCAGCATTTGCTGGCCCCTGGTGGAGGCCAGAGGCATGGCAACACGTTGGCCCTCACTGCAGGAGGGAGTGTGATGGACATCTGCTTGTGCCTTGACATCATGTGGCCTGTCACACTCCCAAGAAAATGGGAAAACACCCACTGGCCAACTGGAGGATGGCTGCTGGTCCCTCCGTAAGCTCAAAGCCACAGACACATGTGTCCATTCTGACCCCTGCCATGCCTAATACACACAGGAAGCTCTTTGAGGTGATTCTCCTCTCCTGGTAGCCTCCTACAGGGGTAGGGGCCCACCTGATGAAGGATTACTTTGGGTTACCGGGTAACACGGCAATAAGGGGAAGTGGATGGTGGTCGGGACTCCGCAGTGGTGGTAGGGGGCCTTGGCAGGCCTGAAGGAGTGGATGGCCAGGGGGTAGGAGGAGCAAAAACAAACTGCTTGAATTTGCTTCTTTGAAGTAAAGTGACTTCACCTAAAAATCCAAAAGTGTTTAGTGGAGGACCTTCAAATGGAAAATCATGGATCTCCCAAACATGTGGATGCTTTTTATGTTTGCTTGCACGCATGTGCAAGAAACATAGTGCCATCATCTGAGTTTTCGGAGGTGTGGCAGCCCTCATCCAATTCAGTCAGTGTGTTTACAGGCGCAGCCGCAGTTCTCCAATGCCTGCTGGAGCTGTCTATGACAGCGTCCACAATGCAGTGGAGTACAGTTGAAAGGGTGAGCTACGCTTCAGTGAGCATCAATAAGATATCGCCTGCTCATGCGTGCTCTCCTACACACACACACACACACGCACGCACGCATACTGCATGCTCGCCCCCCCCAGGCACACACTGTGTAGCCGTCGGGGGTGCCCAATCCCCCCGTTGGCTGTGCTGTGCTCCCCCCCAAAGCAGAGTTACATATGCCACGCTGGGTGCCCACCCCAGTGTGGCCGCACATTGTATAGCCGACGGGGGTGCCCAATCCCCGTCAGCTCCACTGGTCCTCCCCATACAGGGTGCCATGCTGGGAGCCCACCCCAGCGTGGCAACAGATGCTATTGCCGACAGGGTGCCCAACTCCCGCCGGCTCCACGCCCCCACCAGTCTGCTCCAGCACGCTGGGAGCCCACCCTAGCGTGGCAAACGTCCTGCGTCGTCATTTAATAAAAAAAATACCTGAAACTTAAAAACAGTCCCTCAGTGTCTCTGCCCCACCCGCCGCACCACTGCACCCTGCCTCCCCACCCCCCTCACCCCATACTTACCTCCGGACTCCGGCGCTACAATCTTCGGTGGACCGGGAACATGTCTGCACTCTTCAAAGCCGACCGCGAACTGAGGAAATGCCGGTAAGCTGTATAATGGGATAGATAGGGGTTTTCAAATTTGCTGCATATCTCAGCCATTTTTGGGAATTTTTGCACCAAATTTTCAACATGGGGTTTTTGGGACCCCTTCTCATGAGTGCTTTCACTGTCATGGCGTTAATCAGGCCCGAAGGGTGATTTCGCAGTCACTGCGTGAAATCACCTTTCAGGACTGAGTAATGAAATGACACTGCCACTGTTCATAAGGTGGGATCTCAAAAAGCCTATGTTGAAAATTTGGTGGGCAAATATTCTCACTGTTTTAGCGTGTGTTGCGCAGTTCCTACGCACGCTCGTAAGTTCGCGAATTTTCAATATTTTCACTCCAGATTTTCAACATTGCCATTTTACCACACCTCCTTATGAGCAGTACAGCTGTCATTTTTCACATCTTGCCCAAAACATGTTTCCGCCCATGTAGAGCACAATGGCACAGTCGGTGTGCAAAATCAATGTATGGGACACATTAAGAAAATCACAGTGACACTGTTACTGAGCAGAGGTCTTAAAATGGCTGTGTTGAAAATTTGGTGAAAAAATTCCTAAAAATGACTGTTTTACGAGCGCGCATTGCGCAGTTCCTACGCACGCTCGTAAGTTTGCGAATTTTCAATATTTTCACTCCAGAGTTTCAACATTGCCATTTTATTACACTTCCTTATGAGCAGTACAGCTGTCATTTTTCACATCTTGCCCAAAATGTGTTTCCTCCCATGTAGAGCAGAATGGCGCAGTCGGTGTGCGAAATCAAAGTATGGGACATATTAAGGAAATCACAGTTACACTGTTCATGAGCAGAGGTCTTAAAATGGCTATATTGAAAATTTGGTGACAAAAGTCCATAAAATGACTGTGTTACGTGTGAGCATTGTGCAGCTTCCACGCACCCTCGTAAGTTCATGACTTTGTAATATTTTCAGTCCAGATTTTCACCAGTGGCATTTTTCCACACTTCCTTATGAACAGTACAGCTGTCATTTTTCACAACATGGCCGAAATGTGTTTTCACACTTTCAGCGCAGAGATGCGTGGTCGCTGTGGGAAATCATTGTTCGGGACAGATAAAGAAAATCACAGTGACATTGTTCATGATCGGAGGTCCCAAAATGCCTGTGTCGACAATCTGCTGTAAAAATTCCCCAAACTAATTACATTACGGGTGTGCGTTGCACAGTTTCTATGCACGCTCGTGACTTCACCAGTTTTTTATATTTTACTGCAGATTTGCAACATTGCCATTTTTTACACCTACCCATGTACAGTACAGCTGTCATTTTTCACATCCTGTTCAGAATGTGTTTTTGCACCTGTGGTGCTAAATGCCGTAGTCGCTGTGCATAAGCAGCTTTCAGTTAACAAACTGATATTGTCACTGTTCATGAGGTGGGGGTCACAAAAAAACCATGTTGAAAATTTGGAGTGAAAACACCAACGAATACCTGAGGTGTTAGGGTTTCCAACCATAACACCCCACCCTGTAGAGAATGACAGGCATCAGGGGCGTGACTTGGGATTCTTGCCTGTAATGCTCATACCATTCCACATCCTGCAGCCAGTGAGAGGCATCAAGGTATGCCTTGGACTCTTCGGCCCCAAAGTTCACCCCATTCTCCTATACCGCACCCATCTCACCGTATTTCCTGATGGAATGGGGTGAGCATAAGGGCCAAAGACCCCAAGGCACACCGTGACACTTGTCAGTGTCTGCAGGGTAGGGTGTGGTGAAATGGCATGGTCGTTATGCCTAATGACCCAAAGGCACACCCCAATGCCTGTCACTCTCTGCAGGGTGGTGGTGGGGTTGGCTTCAGTTCAATACTTCACTGCCAGTTCTATTATGCAGGTCTGTAACTTCTACACTACCAATGCCAATGCCAGCAAGCAAATATTCGGCATTGACAAATGCTAGTTTTTAATTGGTCTCCATGAAAAGGGTGTCTCTCAGTTTTCATGTCTGAGCTCAGATGTGAATTGAGCACCATTCTGCCCATCAACACCATACAGCCCCTGGGGTCTTACCTTCTGTGTGTCATTGAATGTGCTTGCAAAATCCACTGGCCAAGCATAAGTACACTTAAACACTTAACATTTGCTTTTTGTTGAAGCAGTCTATCATAAAACTTTTTGTTGTCACAAAGACTGAAACAGCAGCTGGGAGAAAAGGTGCAAATGATCCCATTCACCTAAATATGGTGCTAACTGTGAAGTCTTTGTAAGCAGTAAGGCAGTTTCTCCTTGTGAACATACTTTTATTCAGACTAGTTTTCATTCAAACAACTGAGGATTTTGGATGGCCCTGCTGATTATAAACCTGAATAAGCTAGTTGGTAACAGTGATCCTGCACTTAATCTACAACCTAGATGCTCACATGCAATGGTGCAAAGAATACAATAAAAACCTGACTAAAGTCTAAAAACAGGCTTATAAAACACATAAAATGTATCTGAACATTTATCTTTACTTATACAAAATCACTGCAGCCCGAGTAAAACTCAGGTAAATTACATGGTACCCTGACTACTGTATGATGTAGTAAATGTATATTGGTATTGTTTTTATATATATTCTTTGTAAACCAGGTATGGCCAACTAGGCAGAACTGCCCATTTTCAGGGGTGACCCAGGAGCACTGGGGAGGTTAAATGACTTGCTCAGAGTCACACAGTATGCAAGTGGAGATTGTGGGAATCAAAACCAAGTTTGCTGGATATTTATTTATTTATTTGCTTTTGATGACCGGGTAAGTACATTAGGCAATAACCCTACCTACTTTCAGGAATGTCCCGGGAGAGTGCAAATACAAGCATTAACAGTCAGGTAACATAAAACCAGAAACAATACAGGGAAAGCTGAAAGATTATACATATTGACAGAACATGCCCAGGTTATTATACATGCATGCAACCCATTTCTCAGGGATGAGGAGCTGATTGAGGGCAGCGTATTGAGAATTCTGGAGTACAGAGAGAAATAAGTACAGTAAGGAAGAGCAGGAAAAGAGCATCAGGCAGGTATAGTACAATCACAAGTATCAAGTGCATGGAGGTGAGAAAAAAGTGCAGTTTTAAAGGAGGAGTATGAAAATGATCACTTCAGGTGGGGAGGCAGGGAATTCCAGTATTTAGGAGCAAAGTGAGAGAAAGCTTGCTCCCCCATTTTGGTGGAACAGAAAGGGACAGAAAGTAGTTGAGCGTCGGAGGACCTCAGAGAGCGGTGGTGATGCATGGGGGAAAACATTGACACTAGAGAGTCAGGCCAAGGATACCTTGTCAAGGAGTTAATGAAACATCCTAGAGAGCATGAGCGACAGGAGCTGGGCAACAGCCAATGCAAGGCAGAGTAGAGCAAACAATGGTGCATAAAGTGAGGGGCAGAGAGGGCAAATCTACAGATGTTGTTATAAGCGATGTCCCACTTACGGAGAACACCGACAATGGCCTGGGAAAGAAGTGAGAGAGTATATAGCAGACTTGGGAGCAAGACCCCTCTCGCTACAGATATCCTGGCATCAGGGGTTAAGGAGTGTTGAATCCGGTAAGCAGCGCCAATCTTGGTATTTACCGATTTGCATATGTCATTTATATGAGGGGAGAATTCAAGAGAGGGATCTAGCCTCACTCCCAGGTATTTAAAGGAGTCGATGGTGGAGACTGATGACCCATCATGACAGAGCACACAAAACCTGGGAGAAATGGTGGGGAGTTTCCTAGAGGACCCAAAAAGCATGGCCTGTGTCTTAGGTAGATTGAGTATGAGGAAGCTGGAGGAGAACCAGGACTGGAGTTGGATGAACAAAGATGTCAGATGATCATTGATATCATCAATTGAGCTTGAGGTGGAGTAGAGGACCAGATCATCAGCATACATAATGGAGTGGCAGTGGGGGATAGAGGTGGGAACATCATTAACAAATATGGAGAATAATAAGGGCCCAAGAATAGACCCTTGGGGGACTCCACAGGAGATGGAAGCAGGAGATGATAGAACCTTGCTGAAGGAGACAGATTGGGACCTGTTGTCAAGATAGCTTTGGAACCAGGAAAGTATGTGTCCAGTGGCACCAAGGAACTCCAATTTATGTAGGAGCAGTGAGTGGTTCACCAGATCAAATGCTTTGGAGAGGTTGATGAACACAGCCCCAGTAAGAAGGCCTTTATCCATACTGGATTTTTCCTCACTAGTAAAAAGGGTGAGAGCCATGGTGGTGCTGTGCCCAGCCTTGAAACCATTCTGAATGGGAGACTAGAGATTAAATTGGACAAAGTGGGTCGAGATCTGGCAGTGGATTAGTTTCTCCAGGATCTTGCTGAATGTGGGGAGGAGTGAGATGGGCCGATAATTAGGTAGGATTTTGGGGTCACCTTTCTTGAAGACAGGGACTGTCTTAGCAGATTTCCAAGCTACAGGCATGGTGGAAGTACAGATGGATAGGTTGAACAGCCGAGTAATTGGAGTTGCCAGGATAGGGGCATCAAGTCTGAGGATTCTGGGTTCTACTCCATCCGGGTCAGGACTACCATGAGCAGAAATTGTTTTCAAAGTTTCAGGTCCTCAGAACGTAGCACTGGGGAAAGCATCAGAGTAGGAGGTGCTTCTTGAGGAGCAAGAGGAGGAGTAGAAGGCTGAGACATGCTGGATGGGGGGGCATTAGGAACCAAGGAGAAGATGGAGTTAAAGGCACTGGCAATGGTGTTGGCATTGTTGCAATGAGTATCATTGATTAGCATACCACAGGCTGCGGCTTGGTGTTTCCCAGTACCAAATTAATTTGAGACCACTAGTTTTTAGGGTTGGTGACATAGGATTTAAAGAGTTCACAACAATATTTGCCCTTGGCAATGCGAACCTCCTTCTTGCAAGTGTTACACAGTGAACAATATGTATCAAAGTCAGTTTGTAGCGAAGAAGATTTCCATTTCGATCAGAGCTTTTCACAGTGTTTAAACAATGCCAGGAGAGGCCTTTTCTACCATTTGGTCACTTTCCCTTTGACCCTACATGTTGAGATTGGGATGTGCCTGCTCTGTAGGGCCAGCAATGTTGTGTTGAAGTAGTCCGTGGCAAAGTTAATATCAGCGGTGGAGAAAAGCAGAGACCAGTCAACAAGTCGTAGATCACTGCAGAACAAAGCCGAGTCAAATTTGGAGAAGTCAGCACAGGATAGAACTTTGGGTGGATTTACAGGAGGTAGGGACCCCCTCATGCAGAAGACAGGACAGTAATCGCTAATGGAGTCAGGAAAAACTCCAGCCAGGGAGTAACTGTCCTTGCGATTTGAGAGGATCAAGTCAATTAGAGTGCGGCATGTATTCTTCTGTGAGATCCTTTTTGGGGACTCAAGTTGTAGAAGATTGGCCTTGCTGATAGCTGAATTAAGGAGAGAGGAGTCCGGACCCAGCCAATCAAGATTAAAATCACCCAAGCAAATCACCTTGTTGTTTTTGACACTGAGGGAATCAGGTCTGTAATATCCTCAAGGCCAAGCTTACTGAGCCACAGAAAATCAATATTAAATAAATCCAGAATAAACAAATTTGTATCTGCTTCTGGATGTAGAATATATATACCCAGTTCAATCACTGTTTGTTACTCTAACCACTAGGCTATACTGCCAGCCATAATAACACCCATATATAATGTTTTAATATATGGTTTCAATAATAATGCACAGTACCTACAGCACAAATTATGAACATTAAACACTTTACAACATTTTACTAAAACTGAATTATTTGCCACTCCATCTGCTTATTTTTTCTTACACCAAAGTGGGTGATTGTTGACAAAGCACTGTAAATAGCTTTTGATCAGGCTTCATTATTCTACATCCAGAAACAGATAAAATGTGTTTATTTTGGATTTATTTAATATTGATTTTCTGTGGCTCACTAAATAGAATCTATTTAGCACTGTATGAGGCAGATGTTTTTACATTTTGGAAGAGGGGCAACACATCCATTTAAGATTCATGTTAGGAACATAAGTTTTTCTTCATATTTAAAACATATTCAAGTGTCAATTGTATTCATTTAGTAGTTTATGCTGACTAATATATGCTGAAGAAAACAGTAAAGGATTTATTGTGACGCACTCAGGGCATATAGTAGAACTCCTGCAATTTCCCAGTGAGTTTTGCAAATAATCTCTGCAATTTCAGGTTACTTTTCCCACAATTTTCCAGTGGCCCTACCCATGTGTGCTGATACTTGTATTTTTTTGTATCATCCAGTGTAATATAAATAGTAAAAGAAGTTTAGGCACATATTAAATGAAAACTGTGGTTTCAGGAAGGAAAGTAGCCCTTAGCTGATAGAGAGGTTGGTGGGAAGCATGGGCAGTTAAACTGAATGGATGGTTACAACAAAGCTGTGTGGGTGGTTTCCTTACTGATTCTATTTGCAGCAAAGCAGAAAGAATAAGAAGCACAGCAACATTCATTTTAAGATGCTGAAATCTGGGCCGGTCTGCCGGCGCTGCGATAGCGCTACTGCTTACAATGCCAGCAACCCGGAGTTGGAAGCGAATTTGGGTTGCTGGAGGTCTGGCCAGGGGAGTAGAATAGAGCACCTGGGGGGCTGCTCTCCTCCTCTGGGGAGGGTGGGCTGCAGGTCCCGCTGCTTTACCACCACCTGGGTGACCACGGGTGGTGGTGCAATGGAGCTGCAGAGCAATCAGGAGGGGAGGACGCTAGCCAGGATCTGGAGCTGTAGCATGTCTCTATATGCCCCACCTCCTTGGATCCCCTCACATGCCAGAGCCCTCAGGGACAGAGACCAAAAAACCAGGAACAATCACCCCACATCGGCCACTGGTAGAAAGGACCCAGCTGCCCCAGACTTCATAAACAGGCTGCATGAGGGACCCACTGGGCTGCCCAACACACACCAAGAGACTGTGGAAGCGTGACCTGGGGTCCCTTCCCTTTCCACCTGGGGAGTACAACCCAGTCAGGATAGGGGCAGGCCCACAGGAGCTCCCAAGCATTACCTGGGGTGAAGCTAGGGGATACCCAGCTTAGGGATCTCTGAAAAGTGGAGACTGATGCTGTGAGAAGGGGGCATAAAAAGAGAAAATAAAAGAATTTAAAAGATGCTGAAAGCTTAGGGATTCTGTGCAGTGACATGCAATTTCTGTGAGGCACTGGCACAAGAATTCAAAATCCGCAAACCAAGCAGGATTTCGTGATTTTTACTGGTGTTACCGGTAAAAATGGAAAACCAGGGTCCTTACATATGGCAGATCTTTTTTCCAGGCTCAGGTCACCCTACAGTACCCTCAACAGACAGGTTATTTTAGGGGCAGAAGGGGCTCCAGACTTGGGAATCAAGCCAACCAGGCTCAACTGCAACCAAAGCAGAATCCCTGACGTGGTTGCCAGGATCACCTCCCCACTTCCAGTAAGGAGCAGACTGGCACACTACTTCCAGGCTTGGAAAAATATCACCACAGATAAGTGGGTCCTGGAAGTAGTGAGTCAGGGCCTGGCCCTCAGTTTCAAATCCTTCCCCAGGTTAAGGTCAAGGGTTTTCAGTCCAGCTTCCATTTCAGAAAGAAAACTTTTGGAGGCAGAAGTGGCAGAACCTTCTGCAATCAAGGGCAGCAGAACCGGTTCCCTTGCTACAAAGGGGAAAAAGGTTCTACTCAAGGTACTTCCTGACCTTAAAGAAAAATGGGGAGTGGTGATCCATTTTAGACCTGAGAGTTCTGAACAAGCATCTGGCAAAGCCAAAGTTCAGGATGGTAACCCTGGCTATGATCCTGCCCACACTTCAGAAAGGACACTGGCTGGCATCATTAGACCTAAAAGATGCATACTTCCACATCCCCATAAGGGAGTCTCACAGAAAGTACTGTACCTAAAGTTCAGATTACCTTCGGGTCATTACCAGTTCTCAGTTCTGCCATTCAGCTTTACTTCGGCTCCCAGGGCATTCACAAAGTGTTTGGCAGTGGTGGTGGCATTCCTAAGAAGGCATGGCATTACAGTATTTCCCTACCTGGATGACTGGCTAGTGGTGGGAAAATCACCACAGTAAGTAAGGGATGCTCTAAGGTCCACCCAGGATCTCTTAGAATCTCTAGGGTTTCTGGTCAACACCAAAAAGCCTGTCCTGCACCCAGTTCAGGTGCTGAATTTCATACAGTAAGTGCGGAGTTGGACACCCTAAAGGGAAGGGCCTTCCTCCCTCCCTCAGGAAAGGGTGGACAGCATCCTACAGATTGCTGGGACATTCAGTCTTAGTTCACCAAGGCCAGCAAGACACTTCCTACAGCTACTAATGACATATGGCTACAGCCACAGGCACAGTCATAGGTTCCAGATTTCAAATGAGAGACATTCAGTTCCACCTTAGGGTACATTGGTGCCAGAGAAGAGATCCTCTCCGAAAGCTGATACCAGTAACAAAAACACTACTGCAGGCCCTGCAGTGGTGGCAGGACATGGACAACCTCAGGGCAGGTCTCCCATTTCAGCAAGAGTCTCCCTTCATAGTTCTCACACCTGATGCTTCCCTTGGGAGGCAGTATAACGCAGTGGTTTAAGGCTCTGAGTTGCAGATCTGGAGACCTGGGGTTGAATCCCACAGCCCCCACTTACATATACTGTGTGACCCTGAGCAAGTCACTTAACTTCCCTGTGCTCCCAGGTCGCACCTGCAAACAAGCATTCAGCTTAGTGTGCCACTCCTGGTTAAACAATTGAGGAAGAAAAAATAAATACTGAGTTGGGGTGCACACCTGGAGGAACACACAGTGCATGGCATTTGGTCCACTGCAGAGTCACTCCTGCACATAAACCTGCTATAGCTCAGAGCAGTGTTTTAACTCTGCAAGCTTTTGCATCCCTGGTACAGGGCAAAGTGGTGCATGTCAGAACAGACAATACCACCACCATGTACTACATCAGCAAGCAGGGCCAGACAAGATCCAGCCCCATGTGCACAGAAGCAATGAAGGTGTGGAGTCTGGCCTACTCCCTATGGGTTTCCCTAGTAGTCATTTATCTGCCAGGAAATGACAACACCTGAGCAGACACACTCAGCAGAATCAACCAGAACTACCACGAATGGTCTCTAAACAGATAGGTGATAGAGGTGGTATTCAGGAGATGGGGCACCCCAGAGATAGATCTCTTTGCCTCTCAGGACAACCATCAGTTGCCCAAATTCTGCTGCAGGCCTCCAGCAAGAGGACAGTACCTGTGGATGCTCTAGTGCTGGACTGGTTGGAGAGGAAGCTATATGCTTTTCCCCATTCCCATCGCTGCTCAGGGTCCTGATTAAGCTCAGGTCCCAGCCAGCTTCAATAATCCTGATAGCTCCAGACTGGGCCAGGCAGCCATGGTACTCATTGCTGCTTTCCCTGTCAGCAGCCCCACCCATACACCTCCCTCAGAGGCACAATCTCCTAACCTCCTCACAGGGGAGGATCCTGTACCCAAACTTCAGGTCACTCAGCCTCAAGGCCTGGCTCTTGAAGACCTAGACTATGCTGGTTTACACCTCTCAGAGAGTGTTCTTAATGTCCTAAAGGGATCTAGGAAACCCTCAATCAAGAAAACTTATGCTTCCAAATGGAAGAGGTTTTCCATATGGTGCTCTGATAATGATGTAGTGCCTTCACAGGCGGGGATGCCAGCCTTGTTGGACTACCTCATCCATGTACATTCTCTGGGCTTACAGCCCACCACTCTCAAGGTTCTCCTGGCTTAAGTTCAGTCTCAGCTTATATTTCAGCTGGCAAAGATGTCTATATGGCATCCAACTCTATCTTTAACTTTTTATTTATAAAGTTTATGTTGTTACAGCAAAACTGTATCACATAGAAAGTAAACAAACTGAGGTACGCAGACCTCCTCAAGACATGTACAATAAAGGCAATAAGATCATTCTTTTTTAAATCTAAAATTGTGCTCATGCGCCAAGTAGAATGCCAGTTATTTTGAAGGAGAAAAGTTCAAACTGGACTTCTTGTAGACCTATGAAACTCCCGCCTCATATTGAAAAGAAATAACAGTATACAAAGCCAAGGAGCCAGTTTCCTTGAAGAACTTTTAAATGGAGGGAAAAATGCAGTCAATAAACTGTAATCAGAAATGAAGGTAGATTGTCTGGACTCAATTAAGTTGCTTAATAACACTTCAGGTTTAGCAAGGCATAGCAACCTGCCCTGAAGGGGAAGAATATTTGACTGGATGGGCCTTGCGGTCCTTATCTGCCGTTAACCTCTATGTTTCTATATTTCTATATTTGAGTAATATTACAAAAGTTCACAAACTGAGAAGTGCTTAGTGCACTATAATATAGTCTATTACAGCAATGGCGTTCAGGATACATTTAGAGCTATATGCATGTGGAGCAGCATTAAATTCAAAACACCAGTACTACAACTCTCAAGTTTATGACTTATAACTGTGCAACAGGGACCCCACTAATTTAAGCAGTATCCCAACACTGATTATAATAAGAGAAAACCCACTGTGTAATCCTGTCACGGCATTATTAACGAAAAAAGGTCCAACTTTTTACACACTCTACCTCCAGTGTCAAAGCATCAGATTTAGGAAATTGCAAAGTAGGAATCGTCTCATCCCTCCTCATCCGAGGTATCAATCACAGGCTTTGATGACTGGATTAATTTTTCAGCGAACACCGATGCAGCCGATGGGTCCACAAAAACGTGGGTTCTGGAAGCGTGCTTTATTAAAAGCCTCGCTGGGAAATTCAACCGGGCCTCGATGCCACTCTGAAGGAGATTTTTTTTAATTAGTTGTAATTCTTTTTACGTGCTTGGGTTTGCGTTGCAAGGTCAGGAAATAAGGAGATGCGAACGCCTTCCCAGACCATTTCTCCTCTGGAACGTGTGGCTTGCAGCAGGGCAATTCGACTCTCTGGTGAGGAGAGAGTAGCAATAACTGTGTGGGGTTATTGCTGCGTCACTTCCTTGGGTTGCTGTCATTGGGGAATTGAGAATACTTTAATGATGTGGATCCCTGCTTCTGAAGGCAGCAATTGCAGGTCTGTGAAAATTAATCTCTGCACTGCAGGTAGCAGGTCCATTGTGCCAGCAAATTTAGATGGAAACCCAACGATTCTTCTGTTGGATTGTCTCTATATATTCTCAAGAGACTCCATTTTGTTTCTCAGCAGGTTTAAGTCCTTAATATAGGCCACGTTACATTTGGATTGACGATCCCTGCTCTCTTTAAGGTCTTGGATAGCAGCAGTGTTGTCTTGAATTAGTCGGTCATTCTTGGGTAACTTAGTCTCTACTGCTGCCAGTCGCTTGTTAGTCTCTTCCCCATGGCCTGTATTTTGTTGAGCATAGCTAGGATTTGCGTAGTTGGCAACTCAGGAGAAACCAGGTTTTTTGCAGCAGGAGGTCCCATACTTATCGTGGCCCCAGAGATGTCAGGAAAGCACCTAAGCTCAGCGAGGTGCGTTTGGAGTCCTTTTTTGGCCTCATCTTGTAGTCAACCCTTTCCGATTGGCAGTAAGATAATATAAGCCCTGAAACTATCAAGTTTTAAGGAGTTTTTAATCCTTTTCTGGGACTCTGTGTTGGAGTGTGTTCAATGAGCTGCTGCCACGATGCTGCTCCACAGTGCCCCCCCCCTTCCAACTTTGTTAAGAAATTTTTCAATGGATTGGCCCATCTGCACCCCTCTCACAGGGAACCGGTGCCAGCATGGGACCTCAATGTCTGCATTACCATGCCAATGGAACCCCCATTTGAACCTAGGCTATTGGACATCTGAAGTTTGTGACCTGGAAAGCTGTCTTCCTGGTAGCTATCACTTCAGCCGGGTGGATTAGTGAACTACAGGCCCTGTGTACAGAGTTAAATTACATCTTCTCTCACAGAGATAAGGTGGTTCTCAGGACTAATCGGAAATTCCTACCAAAACTAGTTTCGGATTTTCACCTGAATCACTCAATCACTTTGCCAGTCTTCTTACTGAACACTCTAGTTCAGGAGAATGTAGGCTGCATAGCTTGGATGTCAAAAGAGTCTTAAGCTACTATATTATTTATACCAAGGCACACCAGCAGGACAGACAGCAACTGTACCTGACTTATGGGGATGTGGAAAAAGGAAAGCCAGCATCTAAAAGGACTATTTCACACTGGATAGTGCAGTGTATACAGTTCTGTTACAGTAAGGCTGGTTAGGAGCCCCCAATAAGCCTGAGGGCCCATTCCACAAGGAGTACAGCTGCCACAATTACAGCAGCGAGAGATATTCCCCTGCTGGAAATCTGTAAAGCAGCTACATGAAGAACAGTGCATACTATCACAAAGCACTACTGCTTGGATACTTAATCCAAAAGTGATGCCAGGTTTGGCACAGCAGTGCTGCAGAGTCTATTTCCTAAGTAGGTTCTGTACAATCCTCCAAAGGTACTGCTTCACAGTCTGCAAGAGCTAAGCATACTGAAGAATTCCTGGGGTTAGAATTAAAAATTACTCACCATAGTAATCTTGTTTCTTCCAAGGTATTCTTCAATATGCTTAACTCTCCATCCCTACCTCCCCTTCCAGAACCAGTGGCCTCTGCATAACAGCCGGACTTCTGTATTGAAAGGGTGTTTGTACTCTGCTGGCCCAGTGGCGCTGAGGGTTGAGGTGCTGGATGCCACACCTCATGCAACGCTGGCGACCCAGGTTCAGAAACACACTCAGGTCATCAGAGGTTGGCAGAGGAGGGATGGGATCGCGCATCCGAAGGACAGCTCTCCTATCCCTGGGGAGGTCTGAGGGATTCCACCACTCTGTAGCGGCCCCTGGTGATGACTGGGGGCACTACCAGAGTTGGTGCATTTGGGGGTGGAGTGCAGAAGACATTGGCATGTTGTGCCTCTGACGTCATTGCACGTCTGCACTCCAAAGGGACAATAACAGAGGAAAAAGGCTGGGCGTGAGGAAGCAGCTTGATAGCCGCGCTCGTGCCACCCGGAGATCTGTTGTGGAATCATGCTGGGGGGTCTGGTCTCGGCCCAGCATGGGAGGGCATGGGGGGGCCTCCCAGCGGGTCGGAGAGTGGCTGTACCAGACCCCCCCCCATCATGCGAGTGAGCCTGCTGCCCTCTGGGCGGGGGGGAGCCAGCGGCTGGATGCCCCTGTCAATCGTATCGCAGCAGGGAGAGAAAAATAGATGTGATAAAAAAAGGAGGTTTGTACCATAGTTTTGTTGTAAGTTTCTGAACACAGACGGGTGTTGTTTCTCTCCACTGTAGGTCCTGTCTGACTGTCGAAAGGACATTTTATAGGTGATTTTGTTATTAAAAAAATTTGTATTATTAGGGCAGCTTAGTTAGGGAGTCTTACCCCGCAGGCTGTAATGAATCTGAGCATTACAGAATGCAGCAGTTGGTAAGGGCAGCAGTTGGAATGGTGGCACAAGCCAATGAGTGTTCCATCATTTGCATAAGTGCCATTTTCCGGGCAGTTGAACACTGGAGGCTGACTGCAAGAGTTAAACAAATTGAAAAGTACCTTGGAAGAAACAAGATTATTATTGTAACAGCCTGGTCTTTCAAACTCACCTTTGGCTGTCTCCGAGGCTCTCAGGGCCTCTCTAAAAACACCTCAAGGGGGTCGGCCTAGGTTCTTGGAGTACCTGTAGCAAGGGAACAGTAAGTGTACTTGATGCCTCCACCTGGGGTAGTGGTTGGGAATACCTGGAAATAAGTTACAGGTTAACACCCCCAGAAACTTATAATAGCTGCCCCCACAGTACCTTCCCCACCAACCAACACTTTCCACGTTTTACAATGAATCACTGTTCCAGAATTTAACATGAACAATAAACAGTCTTATTTTGGGGGAAGGTAAAAAGGGAGAAAAAAGGCATAACATAGTAGCAAAACTTTTACCCCACACAATCCCCACCTATGGGTGTACCCAGTTTCCCTCTGGCAGCTGCCCAGATTGTCTATACAGTCCATTAGGTGGGAACCACACCTCAGATGCAGGGGATCTTTCATCTGGGCCCAAATATTTTTCAAATGGATGTAACTTTTAAACTTTTGTCTGGGCACAGCTTGAACTCTAACATAGTCCAGCCCAGGACGTTAACCCCCGAATCTCTCTAACTAGTTAGCTGGCTAAATAAGGAAATCCCTCAAAGTTACAGCCCGGGATACTTACAGTTCTGAAGGTTCACAGGGAGTTTTGCAGATATTTGATTTTATGGTACCATGCTGTTGAAGTAGTTGGTGGCGAGCCACAGCTGTAGATAACTGAAGAAAGGACGAAAATGCTGGTCTTCATCTGCCAGGACATTCTAATCTTCACCCCAAGGGGGTCTTTGTATGTGGGCTTCACCTGGCAGGCCTCTACCCTCCCTCGCCGCTGGTCTCCTCTTCGTTCTGGGGACTAAACAGGCTGATGGTTGCCCAGACTATTGGCAGGTGCACACTTCCTCCAATGCAGTAACATGGAGCCTGAGAAATTGGCTTAGTCTCTATTCCCAGTACACACCCTTATTATGGCTTGCAACAGCAGCAGTCACTGAGGCACTGACCCCACCAAGGGGAAATACAACTTTGCAGAACACTTTTTTCTCCAGCTGCAGAATCATGCTTCAGGCTCTGAACTTTACAGTCTCCGTTTCTCAGCTGCCACACTCAGCAGTCTCTTTCTGCACTGCAGGCCAGTCCACTACTTTGTAGCGCAAATCTCAACAGTATCTCTCTCTCTCCCTAGAGCTGCGGATTCCCCTTTTCACAGCCAAGGGTTCCAATCTGAGCAGCAATTCTCCAAAAGCTCTCACGCAAACTCACAAAAGTGCAGGTTCAGTTCTCACCCTGGAAACTTTCTCACTGTCCAGTCTTTTACCAGGGGATAGGTATCCTTCTAGGCATTCCGTGGCTTGTCCCAAACTGTGGCCAAGCAAGGCCTTTTGGAAAAACTACAGGCCTGTTGGGCTAGCAAGCCTACAGCAAACTCTCACTCTCCAAATCCTCTAAGGGTTCTCCCCTTTCCCAGGAAAACCAGTCCCTTTTATTAGCACTGAAACAACACGCTCTCATTGGCTGTCACACTTGTCCATTAGGGTAAATGAATATTCAATTAGCTGGCTTGACACCATATTGGTCCCTCTATTGGGCGCCAAGCAAGGTCCCTGTATTTTCCCCCAAAAGTGTCTCTCTCTTAGTCCCAAGGTCCTTTGGCAGCATCCTGGCGATTCATTGGCTACCATAGGGGTCAAAGGTTGCAACATGGCTGCTGAATGTTCGGTCCTAGTACATTTCCATTTTTAAATATATATTGCAGCCACACACTTTGGTTTTTATAAATATTTTCCCCACAGTTCAATAATAGCCCCTCTGCCCACACACCCACAAGCAGGGTTTTACATTTTAATACCACTGGCAACCCGTCGCTGCTGCTAAAACACTGTCCCCCTAAGGTAGCCACCAGGCTCATTAATATTCACGAACCCTATTAATATTAATGCCCCAAGGCTAGCGCCTATTGCCGCTCTTTAACTAAATTACTGAGGGGCTCCTCTGCCACCATATCCAGGTGTCCGGACACCATTTGGAAGAAGATGGGGTCGGGAGCACCGGAGAGACACACTGATCGCCACAGCAGTGGCAGGAAATCCAATGCGCTTCAACACACATTCGTGGACCGCCGCCCCGATTGAAAATGGCAATTCAGACGGCGGCACCGCAGAGAAAATTCGGCCACAACAGGTAAGCCCAACAGAGGTTGGGGGACTTACATACTCCCACCTAAACTCTTGGCATCCTCGACAAGCCACTAAAGTTCAAACCATTTAGGTTTGAAGACATTTTTAAATAGACATCTCAGTTACCCCTGTTCAGGAACTTCAGGCATGCATTATATCAATGCATTTTCTTACTAGACACCCGATTCCTGTCTTGCCATTCACATTATTACACTCACAATAGTAGTTTGCTAACTAGACATCAAATGCTATATACCACCATATCACCCTTGCAATAAAATCCCACAGTTCCCAACATTAAACCTTTACTTAGAACAGTACCTAGAAATAAATGGGAGAACCTGTAGGATAACCCGTACCTTAGAAATAATACACTTATGAGCAACATACAGGGAGGTTATCAGAAGAAGCACCCAGGGTGTCATAGGTTAGTTTTAGAGGAGGCTTCACTGCTCTACTAGATCTGTGGGAGACTACTGTCTCTTCCATGGGGATAGGCTTTGCACTCTCTACTTTGGGCACTGCGTCTACCACAGAGGCCTGGTCTGGAATAACAGGGGTCTTTTCAGTCTCAGCTGACCAGTCCTCCACTAAGGCCCCTTACATCCGTGTTTGTCAATGTTGGTGGTTGATTTTCCACTGGGGTACCATGCATTTCTACTAGTTCGGAATTAGAGTCTACACCATACAAGGAGCTTGCCTCTTCATTCTTTACTTGTGGCCAGTCCCTAGGAGGTACTATGTCTCAGGATACTTCAACAGAGAGTTGATACCAGTATACTTCCTCATCCTCACAAATATAGGTACTATCAGTTGGTTTAAGATGCACATCCGGTTCATCACTTTCTACAGAAACAGGAATATTGCCAGTCACCTTTTCTCTGTCTTGAGTCTGATTTCTGGTTCTAGCAGGTCTCGGGCCCAGGCTCTGGTACAGTCTTTGGTATGGGCTCGAGCTGACCAATGGGCAAAAGGTGGTTTCTGTGAACAGTCTTAACAATTCCAGAGCCTCATTCTTGTCGAATGTGGTATACAGGCAAGTCAGTCAGCTTTTCAACCACCACATAGGGCTCTGAGGACCAGCGGTCAGCTAGCTTGTGCTTTCCAAGAAGTCCAAGATTTCTGAGGAAAACTCGATCTCCAACTTGCTAAACTTGATTTCACACTTTCTGGTCATAACAAAGTTTATTTGCAGCACTGATTTTTCCAGCAGCTTCTTCAGCCATTTTATAAGCATCTTTCAGCTGTTGTTTTAGGCATTTTGTGTACTCTAGGTAGGACTCGGTTGAGGTTCCGTCAGCAGACACCCCAAAGGCTAAGTCAACTGGCAACCAGGCTTCTTGACCAAACATAAGCAGGTAGGGCGAAGCATCTGTGGCACTGCTGCAAGTACAATTGTAAGCATGCACCAACTTGGAGACATGCTGACTCCAGTTTCTCTTTTGTACAGGATCCAAAGTACCCAACATGTTTAACAAGGTACGATTAAATCTTTCAAGTTGGGGGTCCCCTTGCGGATGGTAGGGTGTGGTTCGGGATTGCTGAATGACGTGGGTTGCAAGAAATTCTTTCACTAGACGGCTCTCAAAGTCAGTTTCTTGGTCAGAGTGAACACGCTGAGGTACACCATAATGGGTCACAAATTCTTCAAGTTTTTGAACAACTATACAGGTAGTCTGATTTTTAGTTTGCTAAGCTTGTGCTTACCTGGTACAATGGTCGGTAATAACTAGGATGTGGCTATACTCTTTACTGTCTGGTTCCAATGATAAAAAAATCCATGCAGACCAGTTCTAGCGGTTCAGTAGTTTTAATGTTTACCAGTGCTGCCACTTTCTTGGGCAAGGTCTTCCTTTAAACACACCTGGCACAGTTTTTGCAGTGCTTCTCCACATCAGATATCATTCTAGGCCAGTAAAATCTGCTCCTTACAAGGTTCAAAGTATGCTCAAACCCAAGGTGTCCCATATTGTCATGAAGTGCTCGGAGGACAGATTTACAGTATTTCCATGCCAGTGCCAACTTTTGGCAGGCAGTCAGGGTTTTGGGGTCTTGCACAGTTCTATACAGAAGGCCATTCCCTAAGGACAACTTGTTCCATTCTTTTAACAAGATAGGCGTGTCAGAAAGGTCATTTGGTACTTTCTTGGGGCCTCGTCCCACTTCTAAAGTTAAGATGACTCCTCTAAGCCCATAGTCTTGTCTCTGTGACCACTTCTGTTATCTCCAGTCTGGCCAGGGGAAACAGCTAATGTCCAGGCTCTACAAGTTGCAACAGGCATTAGGTATGGCATCAGGGTGGGCTCCCATCACGTCAATAGCTCTTGAAGGACAATCAGACATTTCATTATCAGTGCCCACAAATTTTGTACATGCCCTTTACAACCACAGAAGTCATTTGAGTCCACTGCTTCTCATTCGGGGGTGAGGTCTGCAAGACAGGGCATCAACATCTGCATTATTCATGCCTTTATGGCACTCCAGGGTGAAGTTGTAAATGGAGAGGTTGGACAACCAGTGGACCCTAGTACCCCATACATCAAGGCTCCTGTACCACCTCCATTAACGCCCCCCTGTACTCCCAACATTAACTCCCATGTACCCCCTATATAAACATCCCTGAACTCCCTGCACCCCCCTACTAAAGAATTCTCAACTCCAGTGGGGTGCATGTCGGGGGGGGACAAAAAAAGTTTTGGTGGACAGGTGCAAAACTTCCGACATGCCCACCACCGAAATTGGTACCCTCCCAACCCTAGTCTACCACAAACCCACCACACGGCCAGCTCGGCAACCCACTGTCACGCTACACCTCACAAACCCTCCCTCCCCTTCCACCTGTCACACAGCGTGCTCACTCCTCCCTCGCATGTGTGTATATATATATAGCGACAGGATGTCACTATACCCATATTCGCCCCCCTGTCCAGTAGCCCTGTGAGCAGGAGCCGCTATTGAGTCGCCCTTTTTGTAAGTGCACAATAACGGTCACCCTTCTCACAGTATACCGGACAGAGTATATTCAAGGGTACTAAGGGAACTGGCAGAGGAGCTGGCAGGGCCGCTGGCAGGTCTGTTTAATAGTTCACTGGAGTCAGACGAGGTACCGCAAGACTGGAGAACAGCACACATGGTGCCCCTCCAGAAAAGTGGTCCCAAGGATGACCCAGGGAATTATGGACCAGTCAGTCTGACCTCAATTGTGTGCAAACTCATGGAGACCATACTTAAGGAAAGGTTGGTAGACTATCTAGAGGAGCATGGTCTCCAGGATGCGAGGCAACATGGGTTCATGGGGGGGGGGGAGATCATGTCAAATGAATGTGATTGACTTCTTTGACTGGGTCACTAAGACAGTAAACAGGACAGGTAGTAGATATCCTGTATCTGGATTTCAGCAAGGCCTTTGACTCTGTGCCCCACAAAAGGTTGATCACGAAGCTGGAGGATCTCAGGGTTGGGGAGAGAAGATGACCAAATGGATGGCAAACTGGTTAAGAGACAGAACCCAGAGAGTGGTTGTGGGGGAAGAGTTATCTGGCACCAAAGAGGTTACCAGTATGGTCCCGGAGGGCTCTGTGATGGGGCCATGTTGTTCAATGTCTTCATCAGTGACATTGGGGATGGCATTAAGGGCAAATGTGCCTATTTGTGGATGACACAACCTCTGTGGGAGAGTGGACACAGCTAAAGGGATACAGGACCTACAGGGTGATCTGAAAAAGCTAGGGAGGTGGTCCAGGATCAGGCAGCTTGGCTTTAATGCCAAGAAATGCAAAGTTTTGCACATCGGAGCCAAGAATATCAGGACAGAGTACTACCTGGGTGGAGTTCAGGTATCTGCATCAGAGGCAGAGAAGGACCTGGGAGTGATTATCACTAATGACCTGAAGCACTCCACGCAGTACAAGAAAGCAGCAGCAAGAGCAAACAAGATGCTGGGATGCTTTGCTAGGAGGATCAGTTGTAGGAAAGAGGAGGTTATACTGCCCTTGAACAGGTCACTGGTGAGGCCACATCTAGAGCATGGAGTTCAGTACACATGCCCACACCTCAAAAATGACATTAACCTGCTGGAGAAGCTCCAGAAGAGGGCTACAAAGATGACAGTGGTCAGCAGGGTAAGGCAAATGAGAAGAGGTTGAGGACACTGAACATGTACTCCCTGGAAGACAGGAGAGAGAGGGGGAACATGATTGAGACCTTCAAGTACATGAAACGGATATGTAAGGTGGATAAGGATGGATAAGGATGGTCTCTTTAAGCTAAGTGACAGCCGTAACATGGGGGACACAGTCTTAAGCTGGGGGGGGTTAGGAGGGAGGTCAGGAAGCACTTCTTCACAGAGAGGGTGATGGACACTTGGAAAGCACTGCCAGAAGAGGTGGTCTTGTTCAAGATGATGGACAGCTTCAACAGAGGCTGGTACGGGGGGTGCTGTGGAGCACTCCCACTGAAAAGTTGTGTCTGAGATTGGCTCCTCGCTGTGCGGCAATATAGTGCTAAAATTCAACGATATTTTGTGAGAAAAATGTATTTTATTTGGCAGAGTTGTGTTCCTTTGATTCTCCTGCTTCACTAGATATCCTTTTTAAGCAATGGGACGTACAAATAAAGGTCCTGTGGAAGGCTCGAAGAATCGGCCTACTGAGGAGGGGAAACAGCAAGAAGTAGTAGCTGAATCAGTCCCGGGGAAGGAGCCCCCATGGACGGCTCTACAGAAATCGATGAAGGCCATCGATGACAAAGTTGAATCTATCCTGACCAGATTCATGGAACAGGATACCAAAATCAATACAGCAGTAAAAACTGCGTCGACGGCAGAATCCCTGGCAACTAAAGCACTAGCCACAACATCTAAGCTGACACAAGAAAACGCCCAGTTGCGCTACCGTCTTGAAGCACTGGAAAATTCCCAAATAGCTTCCAACGTGCGCATTGTGGGCCTTCCAGAAAACTGTGAAGGAGGTGGCTTATTATGCTTTCTTCAGGGATTCCTGCCGGGTGCTTTGGGACTAACTACGGAGATTAAAAAAGAGGATTTCATTCAGGTATATTGAATTTCCCCAAGATCTGCAGCAGCTAACATCGTTCTGCCTCGTACATCCCTGTTGGTTACTTCGGGCCCTGGTGTTCAAGATAGACTCATGCAAGCAGCAAGGGACTCAGATCAGCTATGTTTTCAGGGCACTATCATTCATCTCTTTCCCAGATCTTTTGTACGCCACCAGGAATTGCCGCAAGAGATTCTATGGAGTCCGTGCAAAGTTACGGAGCTTAGGAGTAGCTCACTTCATGTTGATGCCGGCAAGGCTTCGGGTGCAGTACAGGGGTCATACGTTTCAATACACAGATCTGGAGGAAGCTGGCAAGAAAGCGGAGGTCATCGCGAAGGAATTTAACCAGGCTGAACAATGGGAGCAAACTGATTCAGAAGATGAATTCACCTGAAAATGAGTGACTCTGTTTAATCTCTCTTCTTATTGTTTCCTACTGGATCCAGTGATAAATATGATTCTGATTATATGGTTAACATAACACTTTAAGGCTGATTAACGTTAGTGGGATAATGGGTTAAGAAATATTAACTAATATTTTAAAGTACTGGCTTACCAAGATGTAATATGTAATGTTAAGTTGATATAAAGTTTAAAAAACTTTCAACTTGGAAATAGCTAGTATCAGATTGCTGAACTATTATCCAGACTGCCATGTGGCGGGCCTGTGTGTTTTATAGGATCCAGATCTCTCTAGTTTACATAGAGGAGATTGTGTTTGTTTTGTTTGGGGTGTTGTATTGCGGCATGGGGGGGCAATTCTCAAACACTTGCCACGTGTTAAGGTCTCAAGTTCAGATAGGGGATCATAACAACACAGGTTGTTGTGGTATGCTGTCTAAGGGATTTTTATATATTGAAATAGATCTCCCAGAATATTGTGGGGTGCAGCTAATCTTGTATATTATTTTAGTATTTAGAATCAGATTAATAGTAATACCCCCATATCCGAAAGAAAGATTGTTTAGACTAAAACAAACTGGTACATTGAATGTATAATTTGCAACGTATTTCGAACTCTGACATGAGTGTATTGTATGCTGTTGTTTTATTTTGCAAAACAATAAAATATAATTACAAAAAAAAACAAACAGAGGCTGGGATAGCCATAAGGGGAAGGTAAGGATCATGAGTAGGGAGGATGGAAAGGATGGGAGGAATGGGGGGGTCGGGGACAGCGGCTCAAGCTGTGGACCCTGCAATATGAGCAGACTAGATAGACCAAATGGCCTCCTCCTGCTGGCTTCTTCGTATGTTCGTATGTAATATTGAACCTATTCCTTTTTATTCCATTTTAGATCACCCTTTTCTCTAATCTTGCAAAAGCCACAATTTATCTTTTAGCTTCCGAATTTTTAAGATTAAAAATAATTAAATGAGAACTCCTTTTAAAAATACCTATCCCCAAGTGTTCAGGATTATTCTCAGCTTTTTTGACAACCCATCATTAAACATCACTTTTCTTGGTAAACTAGTATGCAACAGATTCTGCTCCTTGGCCATAAGGGACAGTGAGTGTTCAAAGATAATTGTGAATACTGATAATAACCTGGAGCTAGCTGTATTAAATGGAACACTCTTATTTAGTTATTCAGATCCTAAAACAAATGATAAAGTAGACTCAACCTGTGCAACAAAAAGCATTTTACAAGACAGGAAAAGGTTGATGATCTAAAATAGAATAAAAAGTTATACGTTAAAAATGTCACTGTAACTTGCACAGATGCTTTTGATACAGTACCTTGTCAGGCTTGACTGAGCCTCCCCTGGAACTAGTTGAGGCCTCCCCAGTTGAGAAACCCTGATCTAGACAATCTTGATTGTCTTCAGGCGCACCCTGGAAGAGCATGAAGACTGCCTGATGAAAGTTTTGGACTGACTCTAAGAAATTGGGTTCAAAGTGTTTCTTGATAAGAGCCAATTCTGACAGCCTTCTGTAAAATACATTGGGCACATTATTTCCGCTGAAGGAGTCCAAACTGATCCTGACAAGATTAAGGACCTCACTATTTGGCCTAGACCACATAATCTGAAGACTTTACAATCTTTCCTTAGTTTCTGTTGGTATTACCGAAGATTCATACAGGATTTCTCCAAGGTGGTCCAGCTGCTTACGAACTTACTGCAAGGTTACCCCTCTACCAACTACAAGAAGCAGAAGAAGAAAGAAACCCCAAAATAGACCTATTACAAACCTAATGAACCATTTGGAGATAGATGGAATCACGATTGTGAAAATGCTTTCACAGAGATAATTAAGAGACTCACTGAAACTCCCATGCTGGCATTTGCTGACTCCACCAAGCACTATTTTTTGCACACAGACAACAGCATGGATGGGTTTGGAGCTGTTTTTTATCAGAGCACCCAGAGGGCCTGAAACCCACTGCATTTGCCAGTCGGAGCCTGACACCCAATGAAAAGAGTTATCTGATGCACAAATTAGAATTTCTAGCTTTAAAATGGGCCATAACAGACCAGTTTTATGACTATATCTATGGAGCTAAGTTTACGGTGAGGACTGACAACAATCTCCTTACCTACGTCAACACCACTGCTAAATAGGATGCCGCACGTCACCGCAAAACACAAAGATAGCAAGTCCCCGGCACCCTTTTGTCGTGCGCTGGCAGTGTACATTGGCGAAATGGATTTTCACCGATGTACATTCGCCCTAACGGTGATCACCTTTCAGCGATTGCCATTATCACATAGATCCACTTTGTCCAGGCCTGGTGATTTGTCCACCTTCAATGCTAGTAGCCCTTCCTCACTCTATCCGCCTCCGTTCCCCCCCCCACTCCTCTTCTCACTCCTAAAGGCACTGGTCCATCCTTCTCCCCGGTGAAGACGGAACAAAAATATTCATTTAGTAGCTCTGCTTTTCCTCTGTTATCCTCCACCAACACCTCCCCTTTCCTAAGGCTAAAAATCCCGCCCTTCTTGTCCCGTCTCACTTATATAGTGAAAGAAGTTCTTCTGCCCTTTCTTAATTATTTCAGCTATAGCAGCTCCTTCTGTGCCTAGGCGTGCTGGACTTTCCTGCTTGCTTCACTAGCCAACCTTAGGTATTTTCCCTATCCACCTCTCTCTTGGTCTTTCTGAATTTCCTATAGGCTAACCTCTTTTCCCTTACTGCCTGGGCGACCCCAGAACTGAACCAGCTGGGTGCTTTGGCCCTTGTGTTCTTCCCCCTGAGCCTAACACACTCCTCTGTGGCAACCAGTATTCCTTCCTTAATGATGGACCACCTTTGCTCCACCCCCATATCTACTCTGATGTCTGCCAGGTAGCTCAATAGCACTTTGCCCATCTTCCTGAAGTCCACCCTCCTAAAATCCAAGATTTTGGACTCAGAAGATGCAAACCTGGACATAGTAGCTATTATAGAAACATGGTACACAGGGAACCAGGACTGGGATATAGCCATGCCAGGAGACACACTTTTTAGGAAGTTCAAGTTCAAGTTTATTGTAGGAAAACTCCATTGAGCAAGCTCATTCACAAGGAGATCTTAGTACAAGACAGATGTACAACAACAGGGTTACAAAATAAAAGGAACATACTTTGAATAAGAAAATGGGTTTCACACATCACAACGTACAATCACAGTAAAAACAGGTCCTGGCAACAAGATAGTGCAATAATGAGGCAAATTACATGATGCAACAATGCGGCAATCTGCGGTAGGATGTAGAGATGGCAAGGAATGCAGCAGAGGGAGGGGACAGGACAGGAGTGAGTAAGGACGTGAAATAGTCAGTTAATAGGGAGGGGAGTATTACAGGAGAGCGTAAGGGACTCAGGCAGTGACAGGATAACACATGAGATGGCCAAAGGGGAAGGCTAGAGGAAAAGTTAGGAGGAGAAGAGGAATTCAGAGAGCTAAGCCCTCAGGCATTTGCAAGGACCCATGAAGAATCTTGAGGTGAGTGACTTGAAGAAACTAATAGTGACCAGGCCAGTGAGCTTGAGTACCATTTGAATGCTGTTCCAAGGAAGGATAGGGAAGGGAGAAGGGTAGCTATGTATGTGAAGGAGGGGATTAAATCAACAGAGGCTCAAGGGTTACAAGAAGGAGCAGAGGCACTGTGGGTCACCCTGGAGGTGGGAAAAAGGACAGCCATTCATACTGGAGTGATTTACAGGCCTCTTGCACAGGGGGAGGAATCAGATGAAGCTCTTGTGGAAACCATCCACAAAATGGCAGCCAAAGGGGATCTGCTACTAATGGGTGACTTCAACCTGCCTGAGGTAAATTGGGGCACTCAGACTGCTAGTACAACAAGGGGCAGGGACTTCATGACTGCCCTGAACAGGGCAAACTTAAGACAGTTTGTAGCAGAACCAACCCGTAAGGCTATACTGGATTTGGACCTGACCAATGAGGACAGGATCACAGATGTAGAGGTGAGCAGTCTCCTTGGTACCAGCGACTACAGGACAGTATGGTTTAAGGTAATCACAGTGGATTAAGCAAGCCATACAAAGATAAAGGTCCTAGATTTCAGGAAGGCTAACTTCAAGGAGATGAGCAGGAATCTCAAAAGAGCCCCAGCAGTGCAAAGCAAAGCAAAGCAAACTTTATTTGTAAAAAGCGCCTTTCTAGTAACCAAGTCGCTTGTACAACACAATAAATAGATAAAACACATCAATAAATAACAAATACGACAATTTAAAATTCAATAAGTACAACAGCGGCTTAAAAATCAGGATAAACTAGGCTAGAAAAAAAAAGGTTTTAAGAGCAGATTTAAACATTGGAGAGTCAGGCAATCTTGCACCTGATGAGGTAGAGAATTCCACAGGGTCGTGGCCATAAAACTAAATGACCTAGCCCCAGATGTCTTTAAATGGACCCTGGGAATCTCTATCAATCCCTCATCAGTGGATCGGAGAAAGAGCGGAGGGAAGAGTAGGGCTGAAGGAGATCTTGCAGGTAACTAGGTCCTTGATTTTGTAGGGCCTTATAGGTCAGCAAACCAACCTTGAAGGTGATCCACCACTGTACTGGCAGCCAGTGCAGTCTGCAGATCACAGGCATTATATGACTGGTCCTAGAGGCACCAGTCAATAGCCTAGCTGCCGCATTCTGCACTAGCTGCAGACAGCAGATATCAACCACTGGTAGCCCTAGGTAAAGGGTGCTGCAGTAGTCAAGGCAGGAGGCAATGAAGGCGTGGACCAGAGTTGGAAGATCATCAGAAGGAATCAGATGCTTCACCCGGGTGATATTCCTCAGATGGTAGAAAGAGATTTTGACAATTGCCGACACCTGAGATTTAAGGGGCAGGCAGTCATCAAAAATAATGCCCAGGTTCCGCACCTGGTCTGAGGTAGTTAGCTGAACACCCCCAAGCCACAGTCCAGAGGGTAGTCCTGCCAACAAACCTGCCTCCCGACAACCTGGGTCCATGACCAACACCTCAGTTTTTTCCAGGTTTAACCGCAGCCAACTCACACTCATCCAGTCCTGGATCTCAGCAAGACAGTTGTTAAAAACTGAAACTGCATCATCCTGACCAGGCACAAAGGACATGTACAACTGAGTATCATCTGCATAGCAGTGAAAACTCAAGCCGTACTGCCTAATAATCGTTCCAATGGCAGCATGTACACTTCAAACAACATGGGTGACAAGATGGAGCCCTGCGGCATCCCGCAGGGTAGGGGGAGCGGTGCCAAGGAAAAAGTCCCAGTCACTACTCTCTGAGTCCTACCCTCAAGGAATGATTGAAACCATCTGAGGACCATACCAGACAGTCCACAGATGAACCACATGTGCTCCAACAGCACATCAGGGTCTGCAGTGTCAAATGCCAAAGAGAGATCTAGAAGGACCAAGATGGAATGGGTCTTTTGATCTCTTGCTATTAGGAGATCATTTAGTACCAGGACAAGGGCTGTCTCGGTACTATGCCTCTTCCTAAATCCGGACTGAAGAGAATCATAGACATTGTGACTGGTCAAATGATCATCCAGCTGGGACGCAACCACCTTCTCAATGACCTTACCCACAAAAGGTAGGTTAGAGACAGGTCTGTAGTTTGCCAAACAGTCCAGGCCCAAGGAGGGCTTTTTAAGGAGGAGCTGAACCATGGCCTCCTTCAGAGGATCCAGAAAGATTCCCCTCTCCAAAAATCCAGACTATCTCAGCAAGAACTGGGCCGATTTTATCCACACAGCCTACTAAGAGGCATGTAGGGCCCAGATCCAAACTACAGTTGGTTGGTTACAATGACTGGACGACCATCACAATGTCATTGATTGTGGGTAGGCAGAAGTCACACCAGGCAAACTGGGCATCTGACATCTCCTGCCGACCACCACAACTCCCATTAGAGAAGGTCGAACGGACGCCGGACCTGATTATGGCAACCTTATCTGTGAAGAATCGAGCAAACTTCTCACACCGCTCTTGTGAAAAAGCACTCCCAGGCTGGAGACAGACTGGATTGCACAATCTGTCCACAGTCCGGAAGAGCTGGGCTGGTCAATTCTGCGCAGCAGCAATTTCCCTGGACAGGAATTCTGCCTTCTTACGGGTAATTGCTGATTGATAGGCCCCATAATGGTCCATCAATCTAAGTCTGTCACACTCCAGGCCCGACTTCTGCCAGCACCTCTCTAGCCTTCATCCCACTCTCCTCAACTCCCTCAAGGTCTCATCAAATCAGGGAGACCTGAGGCAAAAAGTGAGGGGATGAACACAAACAGGAGCAATGGAATCCAGGGTCGCTACTACCACCTTATTATAGGCAAGTACCAGGTCCCCAGGATCCATGCATTCACTCGGTAAACCCGATAAGTCCAGCACCACCATTAGGCCATCCAGGGAAACACACCTCAAAGGGCGGTACTGGACCATCTCCATAGGGGCCGGCCTACTGGGGGGACCACAAAACTGAACCCAATGGTATGATGGTCAGGCCACCTGACTGGTTCCACCACCAAGTCAGATATCTCCATCCCCAGGAGGAACACCAAGTCCAATGAATGACCACCAATGTGAGTCGAGGAGGAAATAACCGGTGTGAAGCCCAGTGAACCCATTAGCTGGAGGAAGTCTTGACCAAATTGCGAGAGTTCATCGTCGACCCAGGCACTGAAATCCCACAGGATCAGCCATCTGGGGGATCTCAATGTCAGGTCGACAATGAAGTCCACGACTTCCCGCAGGAAAACTTTCCCATCTCCTGTTGGACAGTAGATGAGAAGAATCCTGCACCCCACACCCTCACCCATAATACATTCAAAGGAGTTGGTGGTCCCCACTGGTACCTCCACCAGGTTCAGTTCCGATCTAAAACAGATGGCAACTCCTATGCCCCTACGATCCATCCTCGGGCGGCGTATCACCGAGTACCCGGCTGGAATTGCTGACGCCAAAACTGGACCAGTATTCTCATCCCGCCAGGTATCAGTGATGCAAGCCAGGTCTGATGATCCAACAAGTTCCGCTATTACAGCAGTCTTGTTCTTAATGGACCTGGCATTACATAACACCGCCCGAGTAGGATGAGTAGCCAAGGAAGACCGTGTTACCTGCCTGCTATAAGCAGAGCCCTTGAATATGGGAATCAGGCAGGGAAAACCCCTTTCCTGGACCCATTTTGCCCCAGGGCATCTTCTTGTCCCCATTATCCCAATCTGCCCACTCCTTTCCATTCCCCCACCAGGCCTGACCTCCATCCTTCTCCTCCTAACAATCCCCAGAGCTAGACACCATCTATAAACCTCTGGGGACAATGGGGGACAACTAAAAAGATGGAGGTCTTTAAGCCTGGAGTGGGAATAATGCCTGACCGTCACTGCACCTTTACAGCACATCTCTGCCACACTCCGCAGACAGCCAAGATGAAACAGTCACAAAAATACAAACTTAATCCACACCACACTCACACACTCACCACCCCCCCACCCAGCTACTCAGTCAACCTATCAGACTTCCCACATCACACACCCTTGCAAACACTCTAACTTAATAAATACTACATAATAATATCAAAAAATAAACATACAAAATAAAAATCCAAAACAAAAACAACAAATAATATAAAAATAAAATTAAAAATAAATTACAGAATAAAGAGTCACCACAACGCTCTCCAACGAGAACTGATTATTAACCTCTGGGAGTTCTCACCTCACCAGAGGAAAAAAGATACTGGCTCACAAACCTATCTCCCACCTAGGTCGTGGTACAGTAAACAGATTAATAAATGTGTCCAAATCCAAATAGTGCACTCTCACTGCCCACCAGGTTCAGGAAATGAAAGGAGAAAGAGTCAAACCGCCTGTCTGGTGCAGTCCTTATCAGGGCTTCTCGGAGTGTTTTCCGGCTTCGATAAAGCAGGCTTTCGCTACTTTGTGCTGCACAACCGTTCCCCCAAGGAGATGCCGCCAGGGGAGAAGGGTGCAGCTAGGTCCTGATGCAGGACAGGCTCACCAGTCCGTCCCCCGGAAAAACTAAGAAGAGTCGGGTACCACAATGTCCACTCTCCGACAGCACTGGACCCAGCCTCCCGTGCAGCCAACAATCCCGGCAGGTTCCACCTCAGGTTCAGACAGGGCCCACCCAGCAAACCACAGGGCCCAAACAGAAGAAGCCCACAATCTCTCGGTCCCCGGGAAAACACAGCCACTGCAAATGCCGTGGTAGCAGTCCGAACCGAGGTCCAGGGTAACGACTCGCTGAGACAGCACTCCCGTAGCTCAACTCCAACGGCCAGCAGCAATCAACTGCAACCAGGCTCCTGCTCCACTCCTGCGCTCCAGCGGTCAACAGCGATCGCAACTCCACCAGACCTCCTGCACTCCCACACAGGATCTCCACTCCAGATGGTAAGTCAACTCCAGTTCTTCCTCAACTCCAGACCTGGCCCAGAAACAAATCACCAGGAGTAATAAACCAAAAGGCATTTTCCTTTTTCTCTACTTTCAGAAAGAGAAAAAAATAAGTAACCCCCCAGCGGCAAATGTAAGCCATTCGGGACATAAAGGACAAGATAAAAATCAACATGTGTGGCTAAAAATATATAGCAGAACAAAGAAAACCCGAAAAAAACGCTCCTACCACTTCAAAACTCACTGCTTCAACCCTGACTCACTAACTCTAGCAGCACAACACTTATCAAACTTGTTAAATAAAACAAACAAAACAAAACAAAAAATAAAAATAAAAAATAAAAGAAATGAAATCCCTGATGCTGCAGAGCTGCTGATGGCTAGCCCAGCGTAGCCGCCATCTTCGCCATCACAAAGTGGAAGGTACAGGGGGAGATGTGGCAAAATAATGGTCTAGACTCTAGAGAGTCATAACAGAAGTAATAGGTCACTGTGCCAAAATGCATAGCAAGAGAAAAAGAAAGAAAAGGCCATTATGGTTCTCGAAGGTAGTGGCCGAGAAAGTAAAGGAAACGAAAAGAGCCTTCAGAAGATACAAGGAAACACAAAACGATGAGGACAGAGAACAATATGTGGAGAAGCAGAGAGAATCTGGGAAAATAATTAGAAGGGCTAAAGCACAGACAGAAGAAGGTACAGCCCAAGCTATTATGAAAGGCGACAAGACCTTCCTCAGATACATTAGCGAGAGGAAAAAGACCAGAAATGGGATTGTTAGGCTGAAGAAGGAAGGAGGAGAAAGGGTGGAGGACAGCCTAGAAAAGGCTGAGATACTGAACAAGTACTTTTGCTCAGTATTCACCATGGAAGGGGAGGGTGAGGGACCAAGACTCATTAAGAGGGGTATTCAGGGGAGGTAGAGACCAGGCCATTCATAGTGGAAAGAGTCCTAGAAGAACTCAGGGAAAATAAAAGCAGATAAAGCAGTGGGGCCAGATGGGATCCACCCCAGAGTACTAAAGGAACTCGGGGAAGTGCTGGCAGAACCACTGGCTGCCCTTTTTAATGCATCACTAGAGACGGGGGAGGTATCTGAGGACTGGAGGGCAGATGTGGTCCCTCTCCACAAGAGTGGAAGCAGAGAGGAGGCAGGCAATTACAGGCCTGTAAGCAGACCTCAGCAGTGGGGAAACTAATGGAGTCCTTACTTAAGTAGAGGATTGTGAAGTTTCTGGAGGATAGTGGGGCACAGGATCCAAGGCAGCATGGATCCTCAGAGGGAATGTCCTGTCAGACAAATGTTATAGTTTTCTTTGACTGGGTAACCAGGGTGGTAGATCATGGAGGGGTGGTGGATGTGGTCTACCTGGATTACAGCAAGGCCTTCGACACCATCCCATCAGGAGATTGCTAAATCAATTGGGGAGCCTGGGAGTGGGTCCTATGGTAGTAAAGTGGGTTGGGAACTGGGTCCCAAAGTTGCCCTCAAGAGTTGAGAGCTCTATCAGCAATTTTCAAAGGTACCCATGCAAATGAGCCCATTGGTCATGCAAAGTGCTAAGGAGCCATTTGCATGCCCATTATGGACCCATTTGCATGGGTAGCAGAGGCAGGCAGCGTGGCACCACCCCTCGCCATCTATGATAGCTGTAGCTATCTCTCATGCTAGTAGCCTCCATCTCCCTCCAGTTGCCAGCCCAGAATTAAAAATAACAATCCCTGGTCATTGTGGTCCCTCCTCCCTCTGATCACCTGACCCTAAAGAAAAAATAACAATCCCTTGGCGGTAGTGGTCCACCCTGACCTGGAGGATAGGGGGAACCACTACCGCTAGGGATTCTATTTCCTTACATTAGGGGCTGGTGATTGGGAGGAGAGGGACCACTAGCACCAGGGATTCTTTTGTTCTGTGCGGGGCTGGTGATTAGAGGGGGGGGGACCACTACCACCAGGCTTTGCTATGTTTACTTCAGGGCTGGCGATCAGAGGGGGTCAACTACCACCCAGGATTGTTATTTTTATTTGGGAATGAAAATCGGAGGAGGAGAGGAGGAGGACCACCAGGGTTTTGTTTTGTTTTTACATTAGGGACTGGTGATCAGTGGGGTGCCACAGACTACTGGGGTGGATATGCTCCCACAGTGGCCACCTGGCTGGTTGGTTGCATTACTTCCGGTGTCCACTACAGCTGCTCAGAGTAAAAGGAGGTTTTCTTCGGTGGTGCGCCATGCAAATCTGCAGAATACTGGCTTGTGCCAATATTCCTATCCCAGCCTCACCATTTGCATACCCCCCTTTTTGGTTTGTATGGGCACTACCCCTGTCTGACGGTGCAACAGAGCCTTTTCAATATTGGGCTCCACACAAAACCTGGTTTCCGCAGGCAAACACCAGTTAGCCAATTACATAGGTGCAGTGTGCATATATTGTGGATTACATACAACAGTGGAGAGAAAGAAGTAAGTTTCTCAGCTTGGACTTGAACCTAGGCCACAAAGAATACTATTCTGATTGCACTACCAGCTGCGCCACAGAGGCAACTAGAAACTGGGCTGTCCCCAAGCCCATTACTCTTTCTGCAAATGTGCAAACTGGTGGCTGCACAGATAATTACATTTTTACAATCATATGGGTGAGGTGTACATATATTGTGGAACATTAACAAACAATGGAGAGAAAGAAGCAAGTGCCTTCGCTGTGACTTGAACCCAGGCCATCCGGAAAACCATTCTGATTGTGCTACCAGCAGCACCACCGAGGCAACTGGAAACTGGACTATCCCCAAGCACATCTTTCTCCAAATGCACAATCTGGTGACTGCAACAGAGCTTTTTCAATATTAGGCTCCACGCAAAACCCAGTTTGCACGGGCAAACACCTGTCAGCACCCATATAAACTTTTGAATAATGGGCCCCTGATGTTTTCAATAAATTAGGGTAGACCTAAGATTTTTCCATATCTTGGAGAAGGTTCACTATGTCAATCTTTGAGAACTATCGGTCTATATAGACTGTCACCTGCAGCAGATTCATGTCTCCTACAGCTTTTTCCATCAGCCGCTGAAAAGTGGCTGGTGCCCCCAAGATACCCTGTGGTATCTGTTCAAACTGAAGAAATCCCAGGGGGCAAATTAAAGCAGTTTTTTTCCTGGTCTTCTTCAGCCATGGGTATTTGACAGTACCCACTCCATAAGTCCAAAACTGAAAACCATTTACTGACAGTGAGGCAGGCCACAGCATCCTCCATGCATGGTGCTGTATATTGATCTGCTATGGCATGCTTGCTCAGAGTCCAGTAGTCAATGCATAAGCATACAGCTCCATTCTTCTTGTGGGCAACCACTATTGAGGATGCATAAGGGCTTCTGAATTCAGTTATAATACCGGTGACTAGTAGTTCTTGCAAATGCTTGCGGATGTCCTCCACATCAGCTAGGGCTAGCAGTCTGAACCTCTCACGAAAAGGCTGATTGTCACTCAGATGTATGCAATGCTCTTCACCACAGGCACATCCATCATCAAGGTCACTTGTAGAAAAACATTAGCTCTCTCATCCAACTTCTGCCTCAGTTTTCTCTTGTATGGTTCTGATTTTGGAGAATCTGCAAAATCGAGCTGGTTACGATCAACCTTTTTTCCTGTGGCTTTGTTTGGGACTGCGTGATGTACCATTTCTGTTCAGTAGACACGTGCTAGGTTCTTCCTTTGCGAATTGTCACTTCTTTGTCAATTTCATTTTTCACCAAGACACTAACCTTGTTGGTTCCAATGGGGATACCTGGGGGATGCATCACACCTCTCTGTACTAGCAGACTATTTGGTAGCTCTCCATCTGTGGGCATGTCCAGTATGTAAGCATGGCTTCTTGCGGTTGTTTCAAACTCTGTCTCCCCAGTCACTTGGCATTCAGCAACAGGGGGCAACACCAAAGGCCGGATATTCTTTCTTCAAATTACACCCACATGATCATCTTCAGCATCTGGCTCCCCAGAAGCAGCCCTCTTCAAGTAGACATCTCAAATCAGAGGATGTATCCCTCAGCTGTGGAAGGACTGTGGGCCCTTCATTTCCTGGCATAGTTGTGCAAGTCTCTGAAATATATTGGCATTGGTCCCAATCAACACTGGGGTCTCTCCTTCCATCCTGGTATTAGGTCATACCAGGGCAAGCACTTTTATGGGAGTCTGTACTCCTGCGATGCTTTGGGGGAATTCTATTTGTACGACAATTTACCCCCTGACATGGGTAGGGCTTTTCACTTACGTCCTAGATATCCAGTCCTTCCAGGGGGCTGTAACAGCACATGACTAAAACACTTCTAGTACCAGTCTTCAAAGATGACAGTTACTTGGGCCCCACCAGCAAGTAGCACCATACAATCCACCCCTTCAATCTTTGCCGTGACTCTCGCAGATGAAGCATACTTTTCCTTCCGGTCCCTCTGCAATGTCACCTATAAAGACATTAAAGAGAACTGGTCCCAGTACTTACCCTGCGGTACCCCGCTAGTAATCCCCCTTTCTTTGGAGTGGACTCTGTTTATTATTACTACCCTCCACGTCCTGTTGTCCAGCCAATTTTATACCCCGTTTACTACCCTGGGACTCATTCCCAGGCTGGCTAACTTGTTTATTAATCTTTTTGTGTGGGACTATGTCAAATGCCTTGCTAAAGTCTAGGTAGGCCACATCCACAGCCCCTCCCTGGTCTACTACTTTGGTCACCCAGTCAAAGAAATCTATTAGATTCATCTGACATGACCTTCCCGCTGTGAATCCATGTTGCCTTGGGTCCTGTGCCCTGCTGGCCTCTAGGTACTCAACAATTCTTTCTTTCAGAAGTGATTCCATCATTTTCCCTACCACTGAGGTCAAACTAACAGGTCTGTCGCTTCCTGCCTCTGCCTTGCTCCCACTTTTATGAAGGGGAATCACATCCGCCCTCCTCCAGTCCTCAGGTACCACACCCTCCTCCCATGATCTGTTAGAAAGGGTGGTCAGTGGTGCCATTAGTTCTTCCCTTAGTTCTTTTAGAATTCTGGGCTGAATCCCATCAGGCCCCATTCCTTTGCCCACCTTCAGTTTTAGGAGTTCTTTCAGGACCCTTTCTTCTGTAAATGGACTGGTATCGACACCCCTATCCAGTGCCCTTCTATTATTTGGTTTAGGTATCTCCTCCTCCTCTTCTTTTGTGAATACTGAGCAGAAGTATTCATTCAGTATCTCTGCTTTGTCACCGTCACCCTTTGTCCACCCCCTCTCCCCTTTATTAAGCCTCACTATCCCTTCCCTGGTCTTTCTTCATTCCCTATTGTACCTAAAAAAGGTTTTATCCTCCTTATTAACTGACGTGGCTATATTTTTCCTCGGTTTGGGCCTTTGCTATTCTGACTGCCATCCCCACTTCCTTCTGCTTTAACTGGTCCTGCTCCTTCTGTTTCCTTATACTTCCTGAATGCTATCTTTTTCTCCCTAATCTTCCCCGCCACCTCTTTTGAGAACCATAGTGTTTTTTTCCTTTGTTTTGTTTTGTTTATTTGCTTCACACAAAGACTTGTTGCCTCTGTGATGGCAGCTTTGATTTTTCCTCATTATTCCTCCACCCCACCTTCTTGCCCATTTGCTAGTGCTTTTCTGAGGCACTCCCCTATTTTGCCAAAGTCAGCCCTCCTAAATTCCAATACCCTCACCTTTGTGTGACTTGACTCTATGGCTGTGTTTATCATGAGCCACATTGTTTGGTGGTCATTTGTTCCCAGATGGCTACCCACTTCTAAAGCCGAGATCCTCTCTCCATCCCCATTTGAGAGTACCATGTCTAAGATTGCTCCCTCCCAAGTGGGTTCCAACACTAGCTGTCTGAGGCATGCCCCCTGTAGGGCATCAAGAATGACCCTGCTCTTGGATGTGGCTGCAGCAATGGTGCTCCAGTTAACCTCTGGCATATTCAGGTCCCCCATCAACAATATCTCCCCCCTTTTCTGTCCTTCTAAGGATGTCTTCTATCATTTCCTTGTCTATTTCCTCCCCCTAAGACGGGGATCTGTATATAACCCCTGTAAGGATTGTGGTGCAATTTCCAGTCTCCAGGGTGACCCACAGTGCCTCCTCTCTTCCCTGTTTACCCTTTAGTTCTGTTGCTTTGATCCCTTCCCTTATACAGAGAGCTACTCCTCCTCTTTTACCCTCTCTGTCACTACTGTAGATTGTGTACCCTGGTATGCCGACATCCCATTCATGGTTCTCTGTGCACCATGTATCTTTTTTTTTTTGAACTTACATATTTTATTGGCGACATTTATCAGACAGATAAACAGTTGGAATACATGTAGTAATATAGGAGTAGTAGTTACATTCCATATTTGCATATTGATCACCATTATATAAGAAAAAAAAGGCCAAATTCTAATTACTTCTTTCTCTCTATACAGATTACAGCTGGATAGATTGTTTTGGACCTACTCTCCACCATAAGCATCATCCACTCATCACTCATTCTGCTCAGCAGTTATCATTAAACTTTGCATTATTGTATACCTAACTTGTATTTTTGTCTCCCATTTTCTATAATAAAGAAAAAAAAATTGGATAAAAACAAATAAATAAAACCAATAAAAACTATAACTTTTAACTCAGTGTCTATCTTTTCTATCTTTTACTTTATCTACCAGTTGGATTTAATCTTGGTCATTTCACATCAATTGCTGGGTTAAGACCGGGAGTCCTTCCTTCTCCTCTAAATAAGTGAAGAAGGGATGCCACCAAATATTAAATCTTTCCACTTTCTGCCTCACTTTGGCAGTAATGGCTTCTGTATCTCTGATTGACTTAACATTAGTGAGCCATTGGGTAATTGTTAACTGATTATCTGAAAGCCAGTATTGTGTTACCACCTTGTTGCTGCCACAGTTAATATTAGGAACAAATATTCTTTCCCTTTGGATCTAATCCCATAGGGCGTGCAGGCAAGAATCAGATGTCAAAATTCCAGACTGTCAACCGGTCCTAACATGCCCTGGATTTCCCTCCCTATTTGTAACCAAAAGGATTGAACCCTAGGACAAGCCGAGAAAATGTGAACGTGGGTACCTTTTTGCCCACACTTCCTCCAGCATTTATCCATAGGATGTTTAGAATAATGCTGTGAAATGGTTGGTGTAATAAAAAAACCGCACCGATACTTTCCAGCAGTATTCTCTACATACTAATGAATTTGTAGTTTTGTACTGGTTGGTCCAAATCTTAGCCCAATCTTCATCTGAAATTTCCTGCCCGCTCTCCTCTACCCAGTTACTTTGTATCCTCTGAATTGTTATTTCAGATAATCTGTCATCTAGCTTTTGATAAAACAAGGAAACCAAGTGTTTCATGTCCCATGATTGGGCCCTATCATGCACTGTGATGACCCTTTCTTCAGACTGTCCCCCCAGAAATGATACACCCATAGTGTGATTAATATAGTGTCTGAGCTGGAGGTATTTATAAAAATCGGTATGGGGGAGATTATACTCTTGTCGCAGGGTTGCAAAAGCTTTTAACTGGTTCCCATCTATGAGCTGAGGTAGATATTGCAGACCCTCCTGCTTCCATCTAAATAAGACAGTGTCCTTCTGGCCTGTGGGGAAATTGGGCAAATACTGCATGGGAATATATGGCCATACCAAATCTGGACTTTCCCAGTCTCCTCTTATTTTTAACCAAATTGAAAGTGTATGTCTGGTCCATCTATTTCTGATGTTCTTAAGTGATCCTATTAGGGTCGTCCAGGGAAGCAGATTCAGGAGAACACCTTTGAACCCTGTCCCTTCCAATTTGCACCATTGTATATGTTGGGGGCATCTTACTATCTTAATCAAAGGAACAATTTGTGCTGCCCAATAGTACCTCTTGATGTCTAGGAGGCCCAGACCTCCTTTTTTTTTATTTTCCTGTAGTATCAAGCTGCATATTCTGGGTTTTCTGCTCGCCCAGATAAAATTTGTAATCTTCTGTTATATTTGTTTTAAATCCTTCCTAGGAATATGTATGGGTAGTGAAGCAAAAAGAAACAGCAACCTTGGCAGCACATTCATTTTTATGGTTTGTATTCTATTAAGGAATGACAGGGGTAAATTGTGCCATCTGCTCAAGTCTGTGTAAATCTGTTTAGTAAGGAGGCCATAATTATATTTATATAAATTGTTTAAATGTTTCGGAATCCATATACCCAAGTAACGGACTTTTTCTTTTACCCATTTGAAAGGGAAATTGTTTTTAGCTGCCTGGCTTAGGTTCCCTTTGATCAACAAAGCCTCTGACTTCTCTAGATTGATTTTAAATCCTGAGATAGCTCCATAATTTTTTAACATTCGCAGCAGATTGGGGATGGTGAGGGTAGGCCTCTCAATGAAAAGCAGAGTATCGTCTGTGTACACTGAGACTTTGCAGCAGCTGTCTCCCATCTGCACACCCTGTATGTCTGGGGAGTGCCTTATGGCAATAGCCAGTGGTTCTAAACTCATCGCGAAGAGTAAGGGTGATAGTGGACAGCCCTGACGCAGCCCCCTTTCAAGCTTTATTTCGTCAGAAATAGTACCATTTACCCATACTCTGGCAGCGGGGTTACTATAACACAGAGAAACCCATTGTATGAATTTATCCCCAACCCCATTTTTTCCATAACAACCCGCAGGTAGTTCCAAGTGAGGTGGTTGAATGCTTTTTCAGCATCTAAGAAAAGGGCAATTTGTGCATTTTTTGTTGGGGGACTATAAGCTAGGACATTAAGCAGTTTGCGAATATTATCTGCCGTATGCCTGTTGGGAATGAAACCCATTTGGTCGGGATGTATCAGGAGTTTGATGAATTTTTGTAATCTGTTAGCTAAAATTTTGGATAGTATTTTTAAATCTTGATTCAATAATGAGATGGGTCTGTATGATTCACATTTGTCTGTGGGTTTGCCAGATTTGGGAATAACACTAATTAGGGCTGCCTTCCAGGAATCAGGTATTCGATCTTCGGTCAGGCAGCTATTAAACACAGTGGTTAAGATGGGAGTAAGTATAGTTTTAAACTGTTTGTAAAATTTGGGGGGAAACCCATCGGGGCCTGGGGATTTACCATTTGGAAGATAGGTAATCACCTCTCTGACTTCTCTTGGTGAGACCGGGGCATTCAACACTTCCCTCGCTGAGTCTGTTAACTTAGGCAGTGGCAAGTCCTGTAAGAATTGTTCAGTTTGGGATTTAATATCAATCGAATGTACTTCAGCCTTGTACAGTCACTGATAAAATTGTTGAAACTGAGCTGCAATGGCTGATGGGCTGGATATTGGTTTCTGTGGATTTAATGGGTTATGGATCTTCATGATTGTTCTATCGGCTTGGTTTTTACACAGGCTCATTGCCAGTAGTCTAGCCGCTTTTCCTTCCGTATCTTGGTATTTTTGATTTAAAAATCTGAGTTTGCCTTCTATTTTATGGATGTCTGCTTTATGAAATTCATCCCTGGCCTGTTTTAATTTTGTTAATATTTTGTTGTTATTGGGGTCCCTCTTATGTATTGCCTCCAGTTCTTGTACTTTGTTTAAGGTCCTGTCCCAGTTAAATTTTGCTAATTTCTTTTTTGCCGATGCCACCCCTATAAACTCCCCCCTGCACACCGCTTTCAAAGCATCCCAGGTGGAGATTGGTGAACATTGTTGCCCCAAGTTAATATCATAAATTTCTTTAATAGATTCCGACATCTTTTTTATAAGGTTTTTATCACTTGAGAGAGAGAGAGAGAGAGAGACATTAAGCCTCCACAATTTAACGTGATCCACTTTAGGGGTACCCCAAGAGATGGACACAGGAGCGTGATCCGAAATAGTAATGTTATGGATTTTAGAGGAAAGTACTTTATGCATATGAGGTTTAGTTATTAAAAAGTGGTCTAATCTAGAGTAGGATTGTTTAGCTTGGGGAAAAAAAGGTATAGTCCTTTTCCCCTTTGTGCTGTTGTCTCCAAATTTCGATCAAACCCATCTCCTCTATTAAGGAGTTGAGCACTTTAGCTGCTGCTTTATCATGTGTAGCCGTACATGATGATCTATCCATGGTTGCCGATGGGGCAATGTTAAAATCTCCCCCCCGATTACTAGCTGTCCAGGTGTCAGCAATGCCAGCTCATGAAAAAGCTCTCTTAAAAATTTTTGAGGGTGTACATTTGGGGCATATAGGTTAACTAAATGGATCATCTCCCCATGAATCAATCCTGTGACTCTCAGAAATCGACCCTCCATCCCTTCTCTACCGATGTTATTTGCAAAGGGCATCCCTTTCTGACTAGTATTGCTATCCCGGCCCCCAGTCCATTAGGTGAAGGAGCAGCCTCCACCCTTTCCACCCACTCCTCCTCAGTTTAGTATGCTCTTGCGAGCTCAGGTGTGTTTCCTGTAAAAAAGCAATAGAACATTGCAGTTTATTAAGTTCGTTAAGTATCCTAGTGCGCTTAATGGGTGAGTGAATTCCTTTAACGTTATAGGTCACAATGGTAATGTTATCCATATTGATCCTTAGTAAGTGCAGTCACTGTAGCCATATCCCCCCCACTATTTTAATAATAGTTTTGTATCCGTGGTTTTCCAGCTTTAGAATTCCACCAACCAACCTTTTCTTTATATTGTCAGGCAGACACCTTACAACAAATAACCAATCCCTCCTATAAACATTTATGAAGAGTATAAACTTCGAACTATGTACATAACTATAAACCATAAACTGGTCTAACCAGACCTTTTGAAGAGTTACCAAGAACTTGTATTGCTTCATATTTAAGCAATAATCCATATTTCTCTGTTGACTTCCTGGGTGAATAAATTCCCATTTCTCATACATCAAAGATGAACCTTTATGATGGTGCATGGGATAGCAGTGCCACCAAAGTAGCCCATAAGCAGTACCCACAAGCTGCAAAAATAACGTGCTGTATTCATGTGGATAGACCTGACTGATGGAGGTGCTCCCTCCTCCCCCCAAACCCACCCCTAGGGTATTAGCACCCTTTTTCTCAAAATTTGGACTCTCCCTTCACTTTGTCCCAAGTTACATTAAGTATGGACAATATCTCCCATAGTGTCCTGATTGCGCCAACCTGCAAGTCAAACATTAGACCAGTAGCCCCCTTCCCCCCACTCACATCGACAGTTATTTTTGCCTCATGATGAAAATAAAAAACAAAGAAAACCGAAAGGAAAGTTGTCCGGAATGTCTGTTTCCTGTGTAAAAAATAAATAAGTCAGCAATTAAATTCAGAATGTATTCCAGATTGTCCCCTCGGTCAGTATTAATGGCATGCTGTCCCTTATGTCTCTCTCTGGGTGAAATCTATAAGGAGTGAAATTCCAAATCAACATTGAAAGGGAGGAGACCAAAGCAAGAGGAAGGGTTGCAACGATTGAGGTTGACATTGCTTTATTTGGATCTCCTTGTGAATGAGCTTGCTCAACGGAGTCTTTCTTGCAATAAACTTGAACTTGAACTTGAAATGTTACTCGTGGTAAAACCACTGATCCAAGATCACAACAAGCCTTAAGTAAACTGTCACCTGGGTGTACCTGAATTGGGATCACTGGAACTGAGAGGGGGATTATGCATGGTGGGTTTTTTTAGGATCTTCTGCACTTCACACGCCATTCCTTGCAGCAGTAACCACGGAAGTGGTCTCTTGCACCCTCTCTTTTGGTTTCCCCACAGTGATGATTGCAGATGGTGCTCTAGGACTTTGAGTTCCTGATCAGGGATCCTGATATTACATTCTGACAGGAATGAAGCCGCTTCTGCCAAAGAGGTAAAGACCTTGTTGCCTGAGCCAAGGAAGACCTTAAGTTTAGCCAGAAAGTTTAGCTGTGCCCAAATGTTATGTTTCTCCCTCAGTTCCTTAATTATACCTCTGATCTATGTTCTCCTTGCTTGTAGTTCTGATGAGAAGTCATGATCGAAATAAAGCCTCTGTCCCTCATGCTGTAAGTCTTTGTGCCTTCAGGCTTCTTTTAAAATGTACTCCTTCGACTGGTAGTGTAGCATACGTATGATCCTCGATCGAGGTCTGGCTTTGGGGTCCATTGGCTTCGGACCGAGAGAGCGATGTGCTCTTTCTGTGGTTAGAGGCAGGTTGGGTGGCAGTGATAAGCTCCTTTTTAGTAGGTGGATAATGAAGTCAGCTGGGCTAGTAAACCCTTCTTTGGCACCTTCTCTCACTCCATGAATGCAGAAATGATTCCCCCTTGTGCAATTCTCTGCATCTTCTAATCTAGTGTGTGTCTGTTGGTCTCATTGCAAAAGGTAAAGCAACACTTTATTGTGGCAGTCTTGGGTTTCAGCAAGCTCCGTGATTGTTTCTTCATTTTACTGGACTTTCGACTTGACCGCCTTGAAGTCCATGCGTAAGTCAGCGATAGATGTTTTGATTTTGTTAACTGCTGTTAATATTTTGTGAAGGGCATTCTCCGTGTTGCTTTGTGGTTCTTCTCCCATTTCTATATCAGGTTCCCACGAGGACTCCAAGGGAGTGCGGGGCCTACCCGCAGCTGCGAATCCCCCAATCTCCATTTGCTTTAGTATTAGTTTCTGACCCGTTTTTCATTCCCTTTTAACCTCTGTGGCATCCCTGACATGAGTAGCACAACCAGGGATCGTTTTTGTAGTGGAAGTTTTCTGTTAGCAGGGAGGATGAAAGTTGATGCCTGGGTTTGAGCTGGGAAGATGAAGATCAAGTTGCCACCATTACAGCTACGTCACCGGAAGTCCCCGTGCCATGTTTCTGTGACTGCCATGATATCCAGGTGTCCCTCTTCCATCAAGACCACTAGTTCAGGAAGCTTGTTACCCAGACTACATGCCTTAGTACTCATCATCCTCCATTTTTTGATTGCTTTACCCCTTTTAGCCCAATCCCTCTCCTTATTGTCGTTGCCTTTTTCCCCACCGAGCCCTGTCCTGCTCCCTTTTGACTTCTCTACCTTAGTGTTTACCTCACTAATTACCCTGTTTTGTGGGGGGGGGAAAGCTGGGATTTCCATACTTCTTTTCAGTGCCTTCCTCCTTGGCTAGTTTAAATGCTTGCCAATGAAGCATTTAAACCTATCACCTAAGATCCTGGTTCCCCTTCCAGACAGATGCAGAACATCGCACCAGTATAGGCTTGCATCCCTCCAAGTGGACTCCCAGTCCCCAGTGAAGCCAAAACCCTGAGCACCACACCAGTTTTTCAACCACTCATTGAATCCCATGGAGCGGAGTACCCTAGCCTCACCCATGCCATAGACAGGCAGCAGATCCTAGAAAGTTACCGTGTGTGCTACTTGTCTAAGGCTCCTCCCCAACTTTTCAAACTCCTCCTGCACTGCTCTGATCCCATTTACAGCCATATCATTTATCCCTAGGTGGACAATGATGTCCAGCTCCCTCTCCTGTGCCGCTGCTCCCATGATCCTCAGGATTTGCATCCTGTCCCTCCCAGCCATGGTGCCAGGCAGGCAACTTACCTCCATCTCCCCTCCACCCTCCAGTTCTACCCTCCTAATGATTGAGTCCCCCACCAGGAGTTGTTTCCTTCCCCTGTGGGGTCTCGTGCCACCCTCCTCTGGGTCTCCTTTGTGGAGGTTTCCAGCATTCTCCTTGGTCTCCACTATAGTTGCCTCCATAGAGGAACCATGCTCCACCAGAACGGTGCATGAATTGTGGAGAGGTACAACTGGAGGGATGCACCACTGATCCACCACCCTCACTCTCCCTGAGCCTACCGTAGTCCAACCACTCCTCTTTCTTGGCAACCTCTGAGGCAGTAGCAGTGGCGCTAGTTTTTCCTGGGTGGGGGAGGAGGTTTCCATATCCTCGCCAGGTCAGCCTGGAGACAGGCAAGCTCCCCCCTCAGACCAGAGAGGATCCTTCAAATAGGGCAGCAGCATTGTAGCCTCCAAAACATCTCCCTAAAGACTGCCACCCCACAGCCAGTGCATTGCATCACTCCCCACATGTCTCTCTCCCCCGTTTAGTTTTTCTCTTTTTTGTTAGCATGTGTGAGTGTGAGCGTGTGAGTGCATCTACCCCTATGCAGTGTGCTGGGCTGTTAAGGTTATGATAGGTGCATGTCCTTTGCCCTTTTGGGGAAGTGATGTCAGAACATCAGGTATAAAGGATTATGTGCTTGGGGTGGGTGGGGTGTGGTGGGGTGAGGGCAGGGTGGGTGGGACCTAGCCTGTGCCCTCCAGAAACAATCAGCTACAGCTCTGACCCACCACCCCGGTGAATGTTTTCCTTCCTTTCAGCAAGACAACCTGCACAACAATTTAAAAGAAAACATACCCTGCAAAAAACAATTTTAATCAGAGAAAATTAAGCAGTAAACTGTACAACCTGTAAGCACAAAACAGTAATAAAATCTGTAAACACAACCTGTAAGCACAAAACAAAATAGTAACAGAACAGAAACTCTGCTTTGCCAAAAGAAGCCTCAATGTTTGTTCTTGTTCTGTTAATGTTGCTCCTTGTTCTGTCCTTTCAGGCAAATCCTAGAAGAAAATAGTTCAGGTGAAGCTAGGTGCTTTATGCCAGCAAACCTAGTATTTACCACAACACACCAACTACCCTGACCTTTTAAATCTTCCTCCTGTTGAAAGGTACTAAGTCTCTGTCAGCTCTACCCCCCAGTCACACTGCTAATCCACTGGAAGAGCTATGGAAGAAAAGCAATTAGCTCCTTCAATGTGAGAAAGAGACTGCAATACCTTTCAACCCAAAACAAAAACCTGTAAGTACAAAATAAAATAGTAACAAAACAGTAGCTTTGCTTAGCTTAAAGATACTGCAAAATATAAAACCTGTCAGCACAAAATGGTCACAAAACATGTAAGCACAACCTATAGCAACTTAACAGAAAATACTGTATACCTTGCAAAATAAATGTGAATCAGAGAAAGAGAAAGCAGTAACCTGTAAGCACAAAACAGTAACAAACCTGAAAGCACACCCTGTAACAAATTAACAGAAAATATACCCTGCAAAAAACAATTTTAATCAGAGAAAAATAAAGCAATAAACTGTAAAACCTGTAAGCACATACACTAACAAAACCTGTAAGCACAACCTGTGACAATTTAACAGAAAATTTACCTTGCAAAAAAAAAAACAATTTGAATCAGAGAAAAATAAAGCAGTAATCTGTAAGCACAAAACAGTAATAAACCTGTAAGCACACCCTGTAACAACATAACAAAAAATATACCCTGCAAAAAAAAAAAATATTCAGTTGGAGAAAAATAAAACAATAAACTGTACAACCTGTAATCACAAAACAGTAATAAAACCTGTAAGCATAACCTGTAAGTAGGGCTGCATGAACCTCTAAAAGTTCTACCTCACGAAATTTCTAAGCACAACCCAAAAAGGTTTTACCATGTTCTACTAGGTAGAACCTAGTAGAATCTGGTTCTACCAGGTAAAACTGGTTTCTACTAGTAATAACCAAGTTCTACCAAGTAAAACCAGGTTCTGCCAGGTAAACCCAGGTTTTACTTAGTAAAACCAGGTTCTACAGGGTATAACCAGATTCTACAATATATAAACACATTTTACCTGGTTCTATGTAATTGAGAAATCCACAGATGTGTTGTTTTTGCATATTTGGGAAAGTACACGTAGTACTAAGAATGGTATGTATTGCAAAGCGTTGGTGCATAGGATTCTGTCTCAGTGCTCCAAAGCTTTGCAAAACATACTATTCTTGAAGTTACAATCTTTGTACTACATGCACGTTTCCAAGCACACAAAATAAAATATGTGGATTTTTTTTTATACTCAAGTAGAACCAGGTAGAACTTGGTAATATATTCTAGAACCTGGTCATATACCCAGTAGCTGCTGTAAAATAGTGTTGAAACAGATTTAGCAAGCAATAAAGGTCAGGGATGATATACTGTATATTTTGTATATCATCCCTGATAAATTGTGCTTGTTAAATCTTGCTGCAGCCCAAAGGGTTAACCCCCTGAGCTGCACCCTGTTACAATAATTATAATTCTTCCCCCACTGTTAGACCCAAGTACTAATAAAGCTTAGTGGCTATTGCCATGGGCCATAAAGAAATGCAGGGGTGGCTGGCATCCAGTATCAGTTCTGGGTTTTCTGTTATTCTGAGTAAACAATATTACCCACCCTTATTCTCTTCTGTCCCTCTAGTACACTCTCCTGCCCTGAATCCCATACCTTCCATAGATAACTATGTCACTATTACTCCATTTGTCCCACCCTCCTCAACATCCCTTCCCCATCCCTATGTTTTTCTCTAACAACAGACCTTCTTGGCTTATATCACATATGGAAGTAGTGATACCAACAACCAGCAAGTACTACTTTCATATATCAGACAGAAGAAGTTGTTCCATTCTGACAGACTGGTCAGGATGAAGTGCAACAAAGAAAGGCAGGATACTGTCCAATGAAGTGGAATGAGGAATTCAATGGATGGAGGAGTAAAAAGGGAGCTAACAGATTTTTCACTGTTTTGGTATTATTTATTGAATAGTGAAGAAGGGATCTAGACTGTTACCTGTGTGATATTACTAAGGAGAAGGGTGTGAGAGGGATGTGTGTAACAGTAGGTGGAGTGGGAGATATTGGTATTGGCATATTTGGGCATCTGGTTGAAGGAGGATAGGAGTCAGTATAGCTAGAGTCCATGTGTTGGAAATGTGAAAAGGGGATCCCTTCCTGATGAATATATTCCTCATCTTTACTCAGAATAATGGAAAACTCATAACAGTCTACCATCTGTTAATTTTCTTTATGATGCCAGGTGTGCAGTTAGGGATATAACAATGGAGGGTGGACTGTATTTGTAAGAGAGAGCATCCCGGGGGTGTTGGACTTGGAGTTGGGGGGTAGAGTAAGAACAAGTTTTTTTTAATTTTTTATTTTATTCTTATGATGGTCAGTCAGTTCAGTATGTGGGAAAAGCATTTTTTTAAATTCTCGTCTTTTATTTTCATTTTCCAGGTTATGATGAAAACAGTTTGTATCTGGATGGATCATTCAGATTAAAGCGTTGGATGTATCCTTGCTGGGTGCAGCAGAAATAGTGAATCAAAGTTGATATTTTGCAGCAAAAAAATAAAAATAATTAAAATTAAATCTCCATCTGGAGTTGGACCTGAATGAAGACCAGTTATTTATTATTTATTGTACTAATTTTTTTTAACAGCTTAATAAGTATTGGATCTGTGTTCAAAAATGGCAATAGAACAAACGGTTGAAGAACTGTGTTATAGTAATGTATAGTTATTTATGTTTGTTTTAGCTGAACAGTAGTAAGTAGTGGCCCTTCAACTGCTGGTGCCATCCTGGGCCTCAGTGGCACATGATAACCATCAGTAGATGTTTGTTTCAGAAATTAATGGAACTCAAAGAAGAGGATGAGAAGGAGACAGGAGGACCCACCAGAGGAGGAAAGACAGGTGGAAAGGCTAGTGGCTACTAGTGCCAACAGAATCCCTCACCACCACCATCATCATCATCATCAGCATGGCATGCCATCTGGGTGCTGTCAACCTGCATAAATTTTGGACAGTATATGTTTTTGAATTGAGGCAGGTTCATTTTTAAAAAAGTGAGCCTCTCTACAGTCTTCATGGAAAGACATGTTCTTTTGTCATTCACTATTGTCCCAGCAGCACTAAAAATTCTCTCTGAATATGTGCTGGTGGGTGGGCAACTGAGGTTTTCAATTGTGATCTCGGTTAAAGAAGGCCAGATCAATTTTCAATTATTTTCTTTTGCCAATAAAGCAATGGTTTGTCACCTGCGGTGAGATGTACTGTCTCCTCCATAAAATCCTTAACTATTTTTGCAGCAGAGACTTCTGGTACCAATGTAGCCGGCTGAGCTTTCCAGGCTGTCTTTATCAGAACAAAGTCTGACAGCATGTCCCACAGTGGTTTGTCCTCTTGTGGTGTAGCAGCAGTTCTGGTTGGTGTTTGATGACCCAAAACATCAGTAGTGGTGGTATCAGCAGCAGCAGCAGCAACAGCAGATTGTGCTCCCTCCCTCTCCACCAGATTTTGTTCAGAATTTGAATGTTGCCAAAAGGGCACTAATGATGTACTATTTTTCTCAACTATATGTGCTTACACTTTCTCAATTAACAGTTCATGATAGCGTTTCAGGTCTTTAAAGTCATGTGGTTTGAAGAATGTTTCAATTGTATCCTTAAACTGAGGGTCCAGAAGTGTGGCCAAAAGGTAATGTTCTGCTTTGCACATATTTACAATGTGCTCATCAACCAGGAAGGTTTGTAACATTTTTCCAACAAGTGATGCAGCACTTATGTCGTCATTGTCAAGGAACTGTGACTCGAGACGCTCCAGTCTCATCCTGATGAGTAAAATTAAGGGTAGGATCTGGTTTAGTCTGGCACCATCAGAGCTCACCACTTGGGTAGCCTCTTCAAAGGGTTTAAGGATACAACAAAGATTCTCCATCAGATGCCACTGATTGGGGTTGATATTCACATCTCCTTTTCCAGTGCCATGTTGGACTGCATACTGATGGATGGCTTTCTGTTGTTCAAGCATTCTCTGCATCGTATAGTAAGTGGAATTCCATCGGGTTGGAACTTCCTGTATCATCTGGTGGAGAGGGAGGCTGTTTTCAATCTGAATCTGCCGCAACAACTTTTGGGCTTTCACAGAATGGCTAAAGTTGGTGCACACAGTGCGGGCAGCTACAATGAAGTTCTGAACATTTTGGTCCCCACTGATAAAGTCTTTTACCACCAAGTTAATAGTGTGTGCAAAGCATGGTACATGTGTAAACTTACCAAGCCTTACTGTTTTCACAATATTTGAAGCATTGTCAGACACTATAAACCCTGGTTGCAAGGACTTTGGAGTTAGCCACTCAGCAAACTTATCTTCAATGCCCTCCAGAAGATGTTCCGCTTTGTGGTCTTTTTCAAAAGCATAAATACATAAAGCTGCCTGCCTTCGAACAGTGAAAGTCCCTTGTTTATTGCTGCTGCCACCAGTGCCACTACATGATGATGATGATGATGATGGAGGAAAGTCTACCCAATGGCCAGTCACAGCCATGTAGTCAGTCGTCTGACCACTGGTCCACATATCTGTTGTGACATGAACCTTTTTGCACACTGAACCTTTCAAAACATCAGACACACTTTTCCAACAGCATCATACAAGTCTGGGATGGCAACACTGGACAAATAGGTCTAGCCGGGGACCTGATACTTTGACACAGTGATTTCCTTTAGTACTTTAAAACCGGGGTTAGCCACAAAGGAAAATGGGAGCAAGTCAATGGCTACCATCTCCCCAATTGCCTTTATCAATTACCTTGCCTCAGGCCTGTTGGGCTTATACTTCTGTGACCACTCAAAACAGTCTTTCATAGAATTTGATGGCTGCTACGCTTGGTGATATCACCTGATTTTCTGGGCTGCTTCCCTTGACCTTTACTGCCATGAGGGGGTGGATGTTGTGGCCATGGATGGTATATGACTCCAGGTGGGTTATGGTGGTGGACTCAGAGGGGTAAAGAAATGAGAAATTGAGGATGCTGTGCTTTGACTGGAAGGAAAACTTGTCAGCTTCCACCTCCACATCAGTTACTTCATTGCCTTGGTAAACATCCATGACCTCATCCTCCTCAGCTGAGTGAGAGCAGCAATGCAGCAACTTGTGTGTGCTCCTTTTGTGCTGTTTGATACTGATAAATGTGAGACTTGTTCATATGCCTTATCATTGTTGATGTTCCCAGTAGAGTACCCACTTTACTGTGACTCAGTTTTGTTTTGCATAATTTGCAAACCACATGGCTACCAGATGATTTATATTGTGCAAAAAAAATCCCACACAATGGATTTCACAGATTTTGTTGCACTGCTATTTATGGGGAGAATATGTTCATTACTACCACTGCCACCACCACAACTACTACTACTTCCACTATCTCTTTGAGATATTTTCATGCCCATCTGCATGTCTATTTAATGCACAGCCTCTCTGACTGGTTGAACTGCATCTCTTTCTTCCTCTCGTGAAGCCTGTCCATCTTCTGTCCTTTGTTGTTCCTTTGCATGAGTGGGTGTCTGACTCTCCTTTTGCCTCACTATCATTAAAGATCAACTGCAGCTATATTAAAATCATATTACAAATGTTACTCCTTTTCCCTAACATAAGGACAACCAGACCTTATTTATTACATGTGAAATGAAGAAATTGACATTTGTCATGCTCAGACACTATTTTAATGCTCTCCTATTTGATGGTTTCACAGAAAATCTTTCAGACATTTTTTGACCAACTAGCGGAACTTTGGGTGAGTGCTGATTCCAATCAAGCAAGAATGATGTAATTTTCCTTCAGTTCCTTGCAGCTCAGTACCTGGAACTTGAGGAAAATGACATCATTCTTGCTTGATTGGAATCAGCTTCACTCAAAGTTCCGTTAGTTGATCAAAAATGTATGAGAGATTTTCTGTGAAACCATCAAATAGGAGAGCATTAAAATAGTATTTGAGCATGACAAATGGCAATTTCTTTATTTCACATGTAATAAATAAGGTCTGGTTGTCCTTATGTTAGGGAAAAGGAGTAAAGTTTGTAATATGTTTATAATATAGCTGCAGTTGATCTTTAATGTATTTTTTAATGCCCCCATTATCCTTCCAAGAACTCTTTTTTGCTCTTTTTCTGCCCCTGCATTCCTCCTCTTCATCCCACTCCCCAGAGCTACTGCTACTAGACATACTGACTGCTGCCTTACCTACCACAAACTCAAGATCTGTTCCACTGATTTCCCCTCATTCTCATCTGTCTTTTCCTCATTATCATCCATCACTTTGCTTACTAAGACTGGCTGCTGCACTATAATGGCCCTTGTGCTCATCCTCTGAGTACCACAACGGGTTACTCCTGCAATGTCCAGAATTTTCTGTACTGTTGTCACTGTTGCCTGGATTGCCTGAGAAGTGCGGTTGATTTTTTTACCACTCATGGCTGCATCGAGTCAAGTACTTTAAGTAGCAAAACACAGGGATATTTGTTCCCTAGCAGGTAAATGCAGCACTACTGGCTGCGTGTAGTCGAGTACTATAAGTAGTAAAACACAGGGAAATTTACTCCCAGATAGATAAATGCAGCACTGCTGGATGTGTCAAGTCATGAACTCAAGTAGAAAAATACAAGCAAATTTACTCCCAAATAAGTAAATACAGCACTGCTGGCTGTGTCGAATAGTAGCTGGGACAATAACAGGAAGGGAAAAAAAATCACTCTACTAGCCCAGATTAGATAGATTAAATAAACTGAACTGATCCCACAGATTCTCAGAGCACTGACTGCAGCACAACAAATTGTTGAGTTGAGTCACTCAGACCCTCCCCTTCCTTCTGTGCTCCTTCCAACTGGCACTGCTGCTAATTTAATTTTTTTTAAACTATGACATTTTTTTGTACTGTCAGTGCCTTATTTATAATTGGGCTAGTCTAGGTGACTGGAGTCAGGAGGAGGACCGATGAATCCACTATTTGATTTACTATCCTTCTAAAGTAGTAGTTTTACGTCACATCAGCTACATAAAAAAAAAGAGACAACACAAATTGTCACAGTCATTAGGCTGTACTAGTCAATGCTGTTTTCTTTTTATTTTATTTATTTATTTATTTATTTATTTTCTAAGAATCAGTTTACAACCTTTGAGCCAGAGGCTCGTTTCCAAAGGTACTTCGTCACATAAAGACATACACTGTGTTTTTGGTTACATAGCATAGATTTGCAAAACAATAGGTGTTCAACAGAGGCGCCACATCACACTGTGGTCAGACAAATACAATTAGGTTACAGGGTACATGTAATTGATAACAGGTGTTACACAAGTTGGTACCAAGTGAGCAATCTACTTGGTAAACACTGAAACAGCTGGCACTGGCCAGGTTAAACACAGGCATGGTGTACAGGGAAATGGTGGTGGGGATGGCTAGGTGGAGAGCTGCCCGGGGGGCATTGTCAAGAGAAGCAGAGGTGGAGGCTATGTTCAGAGACAGGAGCAGTTACGAGTGCTGATGATGTGGTTCCAAAGGGTGTTTTTTTCTGCACTGATGTTGGGAAGGTAGGTATGGGTAAAGGTAACAAGATAGTAGGACCGTAGGAAATAGAATGGAGATCGACAAGGATGGAGCAACACACACACACACACACACACACACACACACACACAGAGTCAGTGGGACAGACTATGTAGACCTAAAATAAAAGACTTTTCTTTTTCTGGCACAACGTGAAGCACAAGGAACTGTTAAACAACAAACAATGTTGTCTCTGTGAAACAAACCGATAGAAAAAACACAGCGGCCAAGCAACATGCACAGCTGTCCATGCTGGAGTGACTGTCTCAGACTCTAAGCATCTTGTTTCTTTCTCACACACACACACACACTGAAAGTCTCTGCTCCTGGTGGAGTTACTCAAGTCTACCCCACCCATGTGTTTTGAGACCTGCTCCACCAATGGTCATGGCTGTTGCCCCCAGTTTGAAAGGGAGAGGCGGAGAGATCCCTAAATCATCAAATCATGCCAGTCCCTATTGACTGATTGACATGCTGGGAGCTGGTCTCCTGACTTTCCAATTCCTGCACCACCTGATGTACTGGGGGAGAGGAGAAATGGACATGCGCAAACTCGTGCTGGGGAGAGGAGAAATGGACATGAGCAAACTCACCAAGAGGTAGGAAAATAAATTAAGAAATGGGGCAAACCAAAGTTCATGTTTTTTAGAATATGTTCATGATGGCGGACAAGCACGAACAAGGGTGGTTCGACTTTTTTAGGAAATGAGGCAAACCAAACTTGCAGCCCTACCTGTAAGCACAAAGCAAAATAATAACATAACAGTAACTCTGCTTAGACAAAAGAAGCCTTAATGTTTCTCCTTGCTCTGTTAATATTGCTTCTTGCTCTGTCCTTTCAAGAAAACCCTAGAAGAAAAGAGCTCAGGTGAAGCTAGGTGCTTTATGCCCGCAAACCTAGTCTTCACTACAACATACCAACTACCCTGGCTTTTAAATCTTCCTCCTTTTGGAATGTACTAAGCCTTTGTTAACTCCACTCCCCAGTCACACTACTAATCCCATGGAAGAACTGTGGAAGAAAAGCAATTAGCTCCTTCAATGTGAGAAAGAGACTGCAATACATTTAAGCCCCAAAACAAAAACCAGTAAGCACAAAATAAAATAGTAACAAAACAGTAACTTTGCTTAGCTTAAAGATAGAGCAAAATATAAAACGTGTAAGCACAAAATGGTCACAAAACATGTAAGCACAACCTATAGCAACTTAACAGAAAATACTGTATACCTTGCAAAATAAATGTGAATCAGAGAAAGATAAAGCAGTAACCTGTAAGCACAAAACAGTAACAAACCTGAAAGCACACCCTGTAACAAATTAGCAGAAAATATACCCTGCAAAAAACAATTTTAATCAGAGAAAAATAAAGCAATAAACTGTAAAACCTGTAAGCACATACACTAACAAAACCTGTAAGCACAACCTGTAACAATTTAAAAGAAAATTTACCTTGCAAAAAAAAAACCAATTTGAATCAGAGGAAAATAAAGCAGTAATCTGTAAGCACAAAACAGTAATAAACCTGTAAGCACACCCTGTAACAACATAGCAAAAAATATACCCTGCAAAAAAAAAAAATTCAGTTGGAGAAAAATAAAACAATAAACTGTACAACCTGTAACCACAAAACAGTAATAAAACCTGTAAGCACAACCTGTAAGTAGGGCTGCGTGAACCTCTAAAAGTTCTACCTCATGAAATTTCTAAGCACAACCCAAAAAGGTTTTACCATGTTCTACTAGGTAGAACCTAGTACAATTTGGTTCTACCAGGTAGAACAACTTTCTACTAGTAATAACCAAGTTCTACCAAGTAAAACCAGGTTCTGCCAGGTAAACCCAGGTTCTACTTAGTAAAACCAGGTTCTACAGGGTATAACCAGGTTCTACAATATATAAACACACTTTACCTGGTTCTATGTAATTAAGAAATCCACAGATGTGTTGTTTTTGCATATTTGGGAAAGTACACATAGTACTAAGAATGATATGTATTGCAAAGCGTTGGTCCATAGGATTCTGTCTCAGTGCTCCAAAGCTTTGCAAAACGTACTATTCTTAAAGTTACAATCTTTGTACTACATGTACGTTTCCAAACACACAAAATAAAATATGTGGATTTTGTTATACTCAAGTAGAACCAGGTAGAACTTGGTAATATATTCTAGAACCTGATCATATACCCAGTAGATGCTGTAAAATAGTGTTGAAACAGATTTAGCAAGCAATAAAGGTCAGGGATGATATACTGTATATTTTGTATATCATCTCTGATAACTTGTGCTTGTTAAATCTTGTTGCAGCCCAAAGGGTTAACTCCCTGAGCTGAACCCTGTTACAATAATTATATAATTCTTCCCCCACTGTTAGACCCAAGTACTAATAAAGCTCAGTGGCTATTGCCATGGGCCATAAACAAATGCAGGTATTGCTGGTATCCAGTAGCCATTGTGGGTTTTCTGTTATTCTGAGTAAACAATATTACCCACCCTTGTTCACTTCTGTCCCTCTAGTACACTCTCCTGCCCTGAATCCCATACCTTCCATAGATAACTATGTCACTATTACTCCATTTGTTCCACCCTCCTCAACATCCCTTCCCCATCCCTATCTCTTTCTCTAACAACAGAACTTCTTGGCTTATATCATATATGGAAGTAGTGACACTAACAACCAGCAAGTACTACTTCCGTATATGAGACAGAAGTTGTTTCATTCTGACAGATTGGTCAGGTTGAAGTGCAACCAAGAAAGGCAGGATAGTGTCCAGTGAAGTGGAATGAGGAATTCAATGGATGGAGGAGTAAAAAGGGAGCTAATAGATTTTTCACTGTTTTGGTATTATTTATTGAATAGTGAAGAAGGGATCTAGACTGTTATCTGTGTGATATTACTAAGCAGAAGGGTGTGAGAGGGATGTGTGTAACAGTAGGTGAAGGGGGAGATATTGGTATTGACATATTTGGGCATCTGGTTGAAGAAGGATAGGAGTCAGTATAGCTAGAGTCCATGTGTTGGAAATGTGAAAAGGGGATCCCTTCCTGATGAATATATTCCTCATCTTTACTCAGAATAATGGAAAACCCATAACAGTCTACCATCTGTTAATTTTCTTTATGATGCCAGGTGTGCGGTTGGGGATATAACAATGGAGGATGGATTGTATTTGTAAGAGGGAGCATCCGGGGGTGGACTTGGAGTTGGGGGGTAGAGTAAGAACAAGTTTTTTTGTTTTTTTTTATTCTTATGATGGTTAGTCAGTTCAGTATGTGGGAAAAGCATTTTTTTAAATTCAAGTCTTGTATTTTCATTTTCCAGGTTATGATGAAAACAGTTTGTATCTGGATGGATCATTCAGATCAAAGTGTTGGATGTATCCTTGCTGGGTGCAGCAGCAATAGTGAATGGAAAGTTGATATTTTGCAGCAAAAAAATAAAAATAATTAAAATTAAATCTCCATCTGGAGTTGGACCTGAATGAAGACCAGTTATTTATTATTTATTGTAATAATTTTTTTTAACAGCCTAATAAGTATTGGATCTGTGTTCAAAAAATGGCAATAGGACAAACAGTTGAAGAACTGTGTTATAGTAATGTATAGTTATTTATGTTTGTTTTAGCTGAACAGTAGTAAGTAGTGGTCCTTCAACTTCTGGTGCTAGGTTGGGCCTCAGTGGCACATGATAACCATCAGTAGATGTTTGTTTCAGAAATTAATGGAACTCAAGGAAGAGGATGAGGAGGAGACAGGAGGACCCACCAGAGGAGGAAAGACAGGTGGAAAGGCTAGTGGCTACTGAGTGCCAACAGAATCCCTCACCATCATCATCATCATCATTATCATATCAGCATGGCGTGCCATCTGGGTGCTGTCAACCTGCATAAATTATGGACAGTATATGTTTTTGAATTGAGGCAGGTTCATTTTTAAAAAAGTGAGCCTCTCTACAGTCTTCGTGGAAAGACATGTTCTTTTGTCATTCACTATTGTCCCAGCAGCACTAAAAATTCTCTCTGAATATGTGCTGGTGGGTGGGCAACTGAGGTTTTCAATTGTGATCTCGGTTAAAGAAGGCCAGATCAATTTTCAATTATTTTCTTTTGCCAATAAAGCAATGGTTTGTCACCTGCAGTGAGATGTACTATCTCCTCCATATAATCCTTAACTATTTTTGCAGCAGAGACTTCTGGTACCACTATAGCCGATTGAGCTTTCCAGGCTGTCTTTATCAGAACAAAGTCTGACAGCATGTCCCACAGTGGTTTGTCCTCTTGTGGTGTAGCAGCAGTTCTGGTTGGTGTTTGATGACCCAAAACATCAGTAGTGGTGGTATCAGCAGCAGCAGCAGCAACGGCAGATTGTGCTCCCTCCCTCTCCACCAGATTTTGTTCAGAATTTGAATGTTGCCAAAAGAGCACTAATGATGTACTATTTTTCTCAACTATATGTGCTGACACTTTCTCAATTAACAGTTCATGATAGTGTTTCAGGTCTTTAAAGTCATGTGGTTTGAAGAATGTTTCAATTGAATACTTAAACTGAGGGTCCAGAAGTGTGGCCAAAAGGTAATGTTCTGCTTTGCACATATTTACAATGTGCTCATCAACCAGGAAGGTTTGTAACATTTTTCCAACAAGTGATGCAGCACTTATGTCGTCATTGTCAAGGAACTGTGACTCGAGACGCTCCAGTCTCATCCTGATGAGTAAAATTAAGGATAGGATCTGGCTTAGTCTGGCACCATCAGAGCTCACCACTTGCGTAGCCTCTTCAAAGGGTTTAAGGATACAACAAAGATTCTCCATCAGATGCCACTGATTGGGGCTGATATTCACATCTCCTTTTCCAGTGCCATGTTGGACTGCATACTGATGGATGGCTTTCTGTTGTTCAAGCATTCTCTGCATCATATAGTAAGTGGAATTCCATCGGGTTGGAACTTCCTGTATCATCTGGTGGAGAGGGAGGCTGTTTTCAATCTGAATCTGCCGCAACAACTTTTGGGCTTTCACAGAATGGCTAAAGTTGGTGCACACAGTGCGGGCAGCTACAATGAAGTTCTGAACATTTTGGTCCCCACTGAAAAAGTCTTTTACCACCAAGTTAATAGTGTGTGCAAAGCATGGTACATGTATAAACTTACCAAGCCTTACTGTTTTCACAATATTTGAAGCATTGTCAGACACTATAAACCCTGGTTGCAAGGACTTTGGAGTCAGCCTCTCAGCAAACTTATCTTCAATGCCCTCCACAAGATGTTCCGCTTTGTGGTCTTTTTCAAAAGCATAAATACATAAAGCTGCCTGCCTTCAAACAGCGAAAGTCCCTTGTTTTTGCTGCCGCTAGTGCCACTACATGATGATGATGATGATGGAGGAAAGTCTACCCAATGGCCAGTCACAGCCATGTAGTCAGTCGTCTGACCACTGGTCCACATATCTGTTGTGACATGAACCTTTTTGCACACTGAACCTTTCAAAACATCAGACACACTTTTCCAACAGCATCATACAAGTCTGGGATGGCAACACTGGACAAATAGGTCCAGCCGGGGACCTGATACTTTGGCACAGTGATTTCCGTTAGTACTTTAAAACCTGGGTAAGCCACAAAGGAAAATGGGAGCAAGTCAGTGGCTATCATCTCCCCAATTGCCTTTATCAATTACCTTGCCTCAGGCCTGTTGGGCTTATACTTCTGTGACCACTCAAAACAGTCTTTCATAGAATTTGATGGCTGCTAAGCTTGGTGATATCACCTGATTTTCTGGGCTGCTTCCTTGACCTTTACTGCCATGAGGGGTGGATGTTGTGGCCATGGATGGTATATGACTAGCTCAGTTAGGCTATGGTGGTGGACTCAGAGGGTAAAGAAATGAGAAATTGAGGATGCTGTGCTTTGACTGGAAGGAAAAATTGTCAGCTTCCACCTCCACATTAGTTACTTCATTGCCTTGGTAAACATCCATGACCTCATCCTCCTCAGCTGAGTGAAAGCAGCAATGCAGCAACTTGTGTGTGCTCCTTTTGTGCTGTTTGATACTGATAAATGTGAGACTTGTTCATATGCCTTATCATTGTTGATGTTCCCAGTAGGGTACCCACTTTACTGTGACTCAATTTCGTTTTGCATAATTTGCAAACCACATGGCTACCAGATGATTTATATTGTGTAAAAAAATCCCACACAATGGATTTCACAGATTTTGTTGCACTGCTATTTATGGGGAGAATATGTTCATTACTACCACTGCCACCACCACAACTACTACTACTTCCACTATCTCTTTGAGATATTTTCATGCCCATCTGCATGTCTATTTGATGCACAGCCTCTCTGACTGGTTGAACTGCATCTCTTTCTTCCCCTCGTGAAGCCTGTCCATCTTCTGTCCTTTGTTGTTCCTTTGCATGAGTGGGTGTCTGATTCTCCTTTTGCCTCACTATCATTAATGTATTTTTTAATGCCCCCATTATCCTTCCAAGAACTCTTTTTTGCTCTTTTTCTGACCCTGCATTCCTCCTCCTCGTCATCCCACTCCCCAGAGCTACTGCTACTTGACATACTGACTGCTGCCTTACCTACCACAAACTCAAGATCTGTTCCACTGATTCCCCTCACTCTCATCTGTCTTTTCCTCATTATCATCCATCACTTTGCTTACTAAGACTGGCTGCTGCACTATAATGGCCCTTGTGCTCATCCTCTGAGTACCACAACGGGTTACTCCTGCAATGTCCAGAATTTTCTGTACTGTTGTCACTGTTGCCTGGATTGCCTGAGAAGTGCGGTTGATTTTTTTACCACTCATGGCTGCATCGACTCAAGTACTTTAAGTAGCAAAACACAGGGATATTTGTTCCCTAGCAGGTAAATGCAGCACTACTGGCTGCATGGAGTCGAGTACTGTAAGTAGTAAAACACAGGGAAATTTACTCCCAGATAGATAAATGCAGCACTGCTGGATGTGTCAAGTCATGAACTCAAGTAGAAAAATACAAGCAAATTTACTCCCAAATAAGTAAATACAGCACTGCTGGCTGTGTCGAATAGTAGCTGGGACAATAACAGGAAGGGAAAAAAATCACTCTACTAGCCCAGATTAGATAGATTAAATAAACTGAACTGATCCCACAGATTCTCAGAGCACTGACTGCAGCACAGCAAATTGTTGAGTTGAGTCACTCAGACCCTCCCTTTCCTTCTGTTCTCCTTCCAACTGGCACTGCTGGTAATTTAATTTTTTTTAAACTATAACTTTTTTGTACTGTCAGTGCCTTATTTATAATTGGGCTAGTCTAGGTGACTGGAGTCAGGAGGAGGACCGATGAATCCACTATTTGATTTACTATCCTTCTAAAGTAGTAGTTTTAAGCCACATCAGCTACAAAAAAAAAAGAGACAACACAAATTGTCACAGTCATTAGGCTGTACTAGTCAATGCTGTTTTCTTTTTCTGCACTGATGTTGGGAAGGTAGGTATGGGTATAGGTAACAAGATAGTAGGACCGTAGGAAAAAGAATGGAGATCGACAAGGATGGAGCAAAACACACACACACACACACACACACACACACACACACACACACAGTCAGTGGGACAGACTATGTAGACCTAAAATAAAAAGACTTTTTTCTTTTCTGGCACAACGTGAAGCACAAGGAACTGTTAAACAACAAACAATGTTGTCTCTGTGAAACAAATCCGATAGAAAAAAAAAACACAGCGGCCAAGCAACATGCACAGCTGTCCATGCTGGAGTGACTGTCTCAGACTCTAAGCACCTTGTTTCTTTCTCACACACACACACACACTGAAAGTCTCTGCTCCTGGTGGAGTTACTCAAGTCTACCCCACCCATGTGTTTTGAGACCTGCTCCACCAATGGTCATGGCTGTGGCCCCCAGTTTGAAAGGGAGAGGCGGAGAGATCCCTAAATCATCAAATCATGCCAGTCCTATTGACTGATTGACATGCTGGGAGCTGGTCTCCTGACTTTCCAATTCCTGCACCACCTGATGTACTGGGGGAGAGGAGAAATGTACATGCGCAAACTCGTGCTGGGGAGAGGAGAAATGGACATGAGCAAACTCACCAAGAGGTAGGAAAATAAATTAAGAAATGGGGCAAACCAAAGCTCATGTTTTTTAGAATATGTTCATGATGGCGGACAAGCACGAACAAGGGTGGTTCGACTTTTTTAGGAAATGAGGCAAACCAAACTTGCAGCCCTACCTGTAAGCACAAAGCAAAATAATAACATAACAGTAACTCTGCTTAGCCAAAAGAAGCCTTAATGTTTCTCCTTGCTCTGTTAATATTGCTTCTTGCTCTGTCCTTTCAAGCAAACCCTAGAAGAAAAGAGCTCAGGTGAAGCTAGGTGCTTTATGCCCGCAAACCTAGTCTTCACTACAACATACCAACTACCCTGGCTTTAAATCTTCCTCCTTTTGGAAGGTACTAAGCCTTTATTAACTCCACTCCCCAGTCACACTACTAATCCCATGGAAGAACTGTGGAAAAAGCAATTAGCTCCTTCAATGTGAGAAAGAGACTGCAATACATTTAAGCCCCAAAACAAAAACCTGTAAGCACAAAATAAAATAGTAACAAAACAGTAACTTTGCTTAGCTTAAAGATAGAGCAAAATATAAAACCTGTAAGCACAAAATGGTCACAAAACATGTAAGCACAACCTATAGCAACTTAACAGAAAATACTGTATACCTTGCAAAATAAATGTGAATCAGAGAAAGATAAAGCAGTAACCTATAAGCACAAAATAGTAACAAACCTGAAAGCACACCCTGTAACAAATTAGCAGAAAATATACCCTGCAAAAAACAATTTTAATCAGAGAAAAATAAAGCAATAAACTGTAAAACCTGTAAGCACATACACTAACAAAACCTGTAAGCACAACCTGTAACAATTTAACAGAAAATATACCTTGCAAAAAAAACCCCAATTTGAATCAGAGGAAAATAAAGCAGTAATCTGTAAGCACAAAACAGTAATAAACCTGTAAGCACACCCTGTAACAACATAGCAAAAAAATATACCCTGCAAAAAAAAAATTCAGTTGGAGAAAAATAAAACAATAAACTGTACAACCTGTAACCACAAAACAGTAATAAAACCTGTAAGCACAACCTGTAAGTAGGGCTGCGTGAACCTCTAAAAGTTCTACCTCATGAAATTTCTAAGCACAACCCAAAAAGGTTTTACCATGTTCTACTAGGTAGAACCTAGTAGAATTTGGTTCTACAAGGTAGAACAACTTTCTACTAGTAATAACCAAGTTCTACCAAGTAAAACCAGGTTCTGCCAGGTAAACCCAGGTTCTACTTAGTAAAACCAGGTTCTACAGGGTATAACCAGGTTCTACAATATATAAATACATTTTACCTGGTTCTATGTAATTAAGAAATCCACAGATGTGTTGTTTTTGCATATTTGGGAAAGTACACATAGTACTAAGAATGATATGTATTGCAAAGCGTTGGTCCATAGGATTCTGTCTCAGTGCTCCAAAGCTTTGCAAAATGTACTATTCTTGAAGTTACAATCTTTGTACTACATGTATGTTTCCAAACACACAAAATAAAATATGTGGATTTTGTTATACTCAAGTAGAACCGGGTAGAACTTGGTAATATATTCTAGAACCTGGTCATATACCCAGTAGATGCTGTAAAATAGTGTTGAAACAGATTTAGCAAGCAATAAAGGTCAGGGATGATATACTGTATATTTTGTATATCATCTCTGATAACTTATGCTTGTTAAATCTTGTTGCAGCCCAAAGGGTTAACTCCCTGAGCTGAACCCTGTTACAATAATTATATAATTCTTCCCCCACTGTTAGACCCAAGTACTAATAAAGCTCAGTGGCTATTGCCATGGGCCATAAACAAATGCAGGTATTGCTGGTATCCAGTATCTATTGTGGGTTTTCTGTTATTCTGAGTAAACAATATTACCCACCCTTGTTCACTTCTGTCCCTCTAATACACTCTCCTGCCCTGAATCCCATACCTTCCATAGATAACTATGTCACTATTACTCCATTTGTTCCACCCTCCTCAACATCCCTTCCCCATCCCTATCTCTTTCTCTAACAACAGAACTTCTTGGCTTATATCATATATGGAAGTAGTGACACTAACAACCAGCAAGTACTACTTCGATATATGAGACAGAAATTGTTTCATTCTGACAGATTGGTCAGGTTGAAGTGCAACAAGAAAGGCAGGATAGTGTCCAGTGAAGTGGAATGAGGAATTCAATGGATGGAGGAGTAAAAAGGGAGCTAATAGATTTTTCACTGTTTTGGTATTATTTATTGAATAGTGAAGAAGGGATCTAGACTGTTATCTGTGTGATATTACTAAGCAGAAGGGTGTGAGAGGGATGTGTGTAACAGTAGGTGAAGGGGGAGATATTGGTATTGACATATTTGGGCATCTGGTTGAAGAAGGATAGGAGTCAGTATAGCTAGAGTCCATGTGTTGGAAATGTGAAAAGGGGATCCCTTCCTGATGAATATATTCCTCATCTTTACTCAGAATAATGGAAAACCCATAACAGTCTACCATCTGTTAATTTTCTTTATGATGCCAGGTGTGCGGTTGGGGATATAACAATGGAGGATGGATTGTATTTGTAAGAGGAGCATCCGGGGTTGGACTTGGAGTTGGGGGTAGAGTAAGAACAAGTTTTTGTTTTTTTATTCTTATGATGGTTAGTCAGTTCAGTATGTGGGAAAAGCATTTTTAAATTCTAGTCTTGTATTTTCATTTTCCAGGTTATGATGAAAACAGTTTGTATCTGGATGGATCATTCAGATCAAAGTGTTGGATGTATCCTTGCTGGGTGCAGCAGCAATAGTGAATGGAAAGTTGATATTTTGCAGCAAAAAATTAAAAATAATTAAAATTAAATCTCCATCTGGAGTTGGACCTGAATGAAGACCAGTTATTTATTATTTATTGTAACAATTTTTTTTAACAGCCTAATAAGTATTGGATCTGTGTTCAAAAAATGGCAATAGGACAAACAGTTGAAGAACTGTGTTATAGTAATGTATAGTTATTTATGTTTGTTTTAGCTGAACAGTAGTAAGTAGTGGTCCTTCAACTTCTGGTGCTAGGTTGGGCCTCAGTGGCACATGATAACCATCAGTAGATGTTTGTTTCAGAAATTAATGGAACTCAAGGAAGAGGATGAGGAGGAGACAGGAGGACCCACCAGAGGAGGAAAGACAGGTGGAAAGGCTAGTGGCTATTAGTGCCAACAGAATCCCTCACCATCATCATCATCATCATTATCATATCAGCATGGCGTGCCATCTGGGTGCTGTCAACCTGCATAAATTATGGACAGTATATGTTTTTGAATTGAGGCAGGTTCATTTTTAAAAAAGTGAGCCTCTCTACAGTCTTCGTGGAAAGACATGTTCTTTTGTCATTCACTATTGTCCCAGCAGCACTAAAAATTCTCTCTGAATATGTGCTGGTGGGTGGGCAACTGAGGTTTTCAATTGTGATCTCGGATAAAGAAGGCCAGATCAATTTTCGATTTTTTTCTTTGCCAATAAAGCAATGGTTTGTCACCTGCGGTGAGATGTACTGTCTCCCCCATATAATCCTTAACTATTTTTGCAGCAGAGACTTCTGGTACCACTATAGCCGGCTGAGCTTTCCAGGCTGTCTTTCTCAGAACAAAGTCTGACAGCATGTCCCACAGTGGTTTGTCCTCTTGTGGTGTAGCAGCAGTTCTGGTTGGTGTTTGATGACCCAAAACATCAGTAGTGGTGGTATCAGCAGCAGCGGCAACGGCAGATTGTGCTCCTTCCCTCTCTACCAGATTTTATTCAGAATTTGAATATTGCCAAAAGGGCACTAATGATGTACTATTTTTCTCAACTATATGTGCTGACACTTTCTCAATTAACAGTTCATGATAGTGTTCTAGGTCTTTAAAGTCATGTGGTTTGAAGAATGTTTCAATTGTATCCTTAAACCGAGGGTCCAGAAGTGTGGCCAAAAGGTAATGTTCTGCTTTGCACATATTTACAATGCGCTCATCAACCAGGAAGGTTTGTAACATTTTTCCAACAAGTGATGCAGCACTTATGTCATCATTGTCAAGGAACTGTGACTCGAGACGCTCCAGTCTCATCCTGATGAGTAAAATTAAGGGTAGGATCTGGCTTAGTCTGGCACCATCAGAGCTCACCACTTGGGTAGCCTCTTCAAAGGGTTTAAGGATGCAACAAAGATTCTCCATCAGATGCCACTGATTGGGGCTGATATTCACACCTCCTTTTCCAATGCCATGTTGGACTGCATACTGATGGATGACTTTCTGTTGTTCAAGCATTCTCTGCATCATATAGTAAGTAGAATTCCATCGGGTTGGAACTTCCTGTATCATCTGGTGGAGAGGGAAGCTGTTTTCAATCTGAATCTCCTGCAACAACTTTTGGGCTTTCACAGAATAGCTAAAGGTGGTGCACACAGTGCGGGCAGCTACAATGAAGTTCTGAACATTTTGGTCCTCACTGATAAAGTCTTTTACCACCAAGTTAATAGTGTGTGCAAAGCATGGTACATGTGTAAACTTACCAAGCCTTACTGCTTACACAATATTTGAAGCATTGTCAGACACTATAAACCCTGGTTGTAAGGACTTTGGAGTCAGCCACTCAGGAAACTTATCTTCAGTGCCCTCCAGAAGATGTTCCGCTTTGTGGTCTTTTTCAAAAGCATAAATACATAAAGCTGCCGGCCTTCGAACAGTGAAAGTCCCTTGTTTATTGCTGCTGCTGCCAGTGCCACTACATGATGATGATGAAGATGGAGAAAAGTCTACCCAATGGCCAGTCACAGCCATGTAGTCAGTCGTCTGACCACTGGTCCACATATCTGTTGTGACATGAACCTTTTTGCACACTGAACCTTTCAGAACATTAGATACACTTTTCCAACAGCGTCATACAAGTCTGGGATGGCAACACTGGACAAATAGGTCCAGCTGGGGACCTGATACTTTGATACAGTGATTTCGATTAGTACTTTAAAACCTGGGTTAGCCACAAAGGAAAATGGGAGCAAGTCAGTGGCTATCCTCTCCCCAATTGCCTTTGTCAATTACCTTGCCTCAGGCCTGCTGGGCTTATACTTCTGAAACCACTCAAAACAGCCTTTCATAGAATTTGATGGCTGCTATGCTTGGTGATATCACCTGATTTTCTGGGCTGCTTCCCTTGACCTTTACTGCCATGAGGGGTGGATGTTGTGGCCATGGATGGTATATGACTCCAGTTAGGCTATGGTGGTGGACTCAGAGGGGTAAAGAAATGAGAAATTGAGGATGCTGTGCTTTGACTGGAAGGAAAACTTGTCAGCTTCCACCTCCACATCAGTTACTTCATTGCCTTGGTAAACATCCATGACCTCATCCTCCTCAGCTGAGTGAGTGCAGCAATGCAGCAACTTGTGTGTGCTCCTTTTGTGCAGCTTGATACTGATAAATGTGAGACTTGTTCATATGCCTTATCATTGTTGATGTTCCCAGTAGAGTACACACTTTACTGTGACTCAATTTTGTTTTGCATAATTTGCAAACCACATGGCTACCAGATGATTTATCTGGTGTGAAAAAATCCCACACAACAGATTTCACAGATTTTGTTGCACTGCTATTTATGGGGAAAATATGTTCATTATTACCACTGCCACCACCACAGCTACTACTACTTCCACTATCTCTTTGAGATATTTTCATGCCCATCTGCATGTCTATTTGATGGACAGCCTCTCTGACTGGTTGAACTGCATCTCTTTCTTCCCCTCGTGAAGCCTGTCCATCTTCTGTCCTTTGTTGTTCCTTTGCATGAGTGGGTGTCTGATTCTCCTTTTGCCTCACTATCATTAATGTATTTTTTAATGCCCCCACTATCCTTCCAAGAACTCTTTTTTGCTCTTTTTCTGCCCCTGCATTCCTCCTCTTCATCCCACTCCCCAGAGCTACTGCTACTTGACATACTGACTGCTACCTTACCTACTACAAACTCAAGATCTGTTCCACTGATTTCCCCTCACTCTCATCTGTCTTCTCCTCATTATCATCCATCACTTTGCTTACTAAGACTGGCTGCTGCGCTATAATGGCCCTTGTGCTCATCCTCTGAGTACCACAATGGGTTACTCCTGCAATGTCCAGAATTTTCTGTACTGTTGTCACTGTTGCCTGAATTGCCTGAGAAGTGCGGTTGATTTTTTTACCACTCATGGCTGCATCGAGTCAAGTACTTTAAGTAGCAAAACACAGGGATATTTGTTCCCTAGCAGGTAAATACAGCACTACTGGCTGCATCGAGTCGAATACTGTAAGTAGTAAAACACAGGGAAATTTACTCCCAAATAGGTAAATGCAGCAGTGCTGGCTGTGTCGACAAGTAGCTGGGACAATAACAGTTAGGGAAAAAAAAGTCACTCTACTAGCCCAGATTAGATAGATTAAATAAACTGAACTGATCCCACAGATTCTCAGAGCACTGACTGCAGCACAGCAAATTGTTGAGTTGAGTCACTCAGACCCTCCCTTTCCTTCTGTTCTCGTTCCAACTGGCACTGGCGGTAATTTAATTTTTTTAAACTATAACATTTTTTTGTACTGCCAGTGCCTTATTTATAACTGGGCTAGTCTAGGTGACTGGAGTCAGGAGGAGGACCAATGAATCCACTATCTAATTTATTATTATCCTTCTAAAGTAGTAGTTTTACGCCACATCAGCTACAAAAAAAAAAAAAGAGACAACACAAATTGTCACAGTCATTAGGCTGTACTAGTCAATGCTGTTTTCTTTTTCTGCACTGATGTTGGGTAGGTAGGTATGGGTATAGGTAACAAGATAGTAGGACCATAAGAAACAGAATGGGGATTGACAAGGATGGAGCAACACACACACACAGTCAGTGGGATAGACTGTGTAGACCTAAAATAAAAAAACTTTTTTCTTTTCTGGCACAACGTGAAGCACAAGGAACTGTTAAACAACAAACAATGTTGTCTCTGTGAAACAAATCCGATAGAAAAAAAAAACACAGCGGCCAAGCAACATGCACAGCTGTCCATGCTGGAGTGACTGTCTCAGACTTTAAGCACCTTGTTTCTCTCACACACACACACACACACACACACACACACACAGAATGTCTCTGCTCCTGGTGGAGTTACTCAAGTCTACCCCACCCATGTGTTTTGAGACCTGCTCCACCAATGGTCATGGCTGTTGCCCCCAGTTTGAAAGGGAGAGGCGGAGAGATCCCTAAATCATCAAATCATGCCAGTCCTTATTGACTGATTGACATGCTGGGAGCTGGTCTCCTGACTGTCCAATTCCTGCACCACCTGATGTACTGGGGGAGAGGAGAAATGGACACGCATAAACTGGTGCTGGGGGAGAGGAGAAATGGACATGAGCAAACTCACCAAGAGGTAGGAAAATAAACTAAGAAATGGGGCAAACCAAAGTTCATGTTTTTTTAGAAAATGTTTGTGATGGGTGGACAAGCATGGACAAGGGTGGTTCGACTTTTTTAGGAAATGAGGCAAACCAAACTTGCAGCCCTACCTGTAAGCACAAAGCAAAATAATAACATAACAGTAACTCTGCTTATCCAAAATAAGCCTTAATGTTTCTCCTTGCTCTGTTAATATTGCTTCTTGCTCTGTCCTTTCAAGCAAACCCTAGAAGAAAAGAGCTCAGGTGAAGCTAGGTGCTTTATGCCCGCAAACCTAGTCTTTACTACAACATACCAACTACCCTGACCTTTTAAATCTTCCTCCTGTTGGAAGGTTCTAAGCCTTTGTCAACTCCACTCCCCAGTCACACTACTAATCCCCTGGAAGAGCTGTGGAAGAAAAACAATTAGCTCCTTCAATGTGACAAGGAGACTGCAATACATTTAAGCCCCAAAACAAAAACCTGTAAGCACAAAATAAAATAGTAACAAAACAATAACTTTGCTTAGCCTAAGGACAGATCTAAATGTAAAACATGTAAGCGCAAAACAGTAACAAAACCTGTAAGCACAACCTGTAACAATTTAACAAAAAATATACCTTGCAAAAAAAAGTGAGTCAGAGAAAAATAAAGCAGTAATCTGTAAGCACAAAACAGTAACAAACCTGTAAGCACACTCTGTAGCAATGTAGCAGAAAATCTACCCAGCAAAAAAAAATTCAGAGAAAAATAAAGCAGTAAACTGCACAAGCTGTAAGCACAAAACAATAATAAAACCTGTAAGCACAACATGTAAGCACAAAACAATATAGTAGCACAACAGCAACTCTGCTTAACCCAAAGAAGCCTTAATGTTTCTCCTTGCTCTGTTAATTTTTTTCCTTGCTCTGTCCTTTCAAACAACCCCTAGAAGAAAAGATTTCAAGCAAAGCTAAGTGCTTTATGCCAGCAAACCTAGTCTTCACCACAACACACCAAATACCCTGACCTTTTAAATCTTTCTCCTGTTGGAAGGTGCTAAGCCTTTGTTAGCGCCACCCCCAGTCACACTAATAATCCCCTGGAAGAGCTGTGGAAGAAAAGCAATTAGCTCCTTCAATGTGAGAAAGAGACTGCAATACATTTAAGCCAAAACAAAAACCTGTAAGCATAAAATAAAATAGTAACAAAACAGTAACTTTGCTTAGTTTAAAGATAGATCAAAATGTAAAACCTGTAAGCACAAAACAGTAACAAAACCTATAAGCACAACATGTAACTTAACAGAAAATATACCTTGCAAAAAATATGTGATTGAGAAAAAGATAAAGCAGTAATCTGTAAGCACAAAAACAGTAACAAACCTGTAAGCACACCCTGTAACAATTTAGCAGAAAATATACCCTGCAAAAAACAATTTCAGAGAAAAATAAAGCAATAAACTGTAAAATATGTAAGCACAAAGCAGTAACAAATATGTAAGTACACCCTGTAACAGAAAATATACCTTGCAAAAAACAATTTCAACCAGAGAAAAATAAAGCAGTAAACTGTACAACCTGTAAGCACAAAACAGTAATAAAACCTGTAAGCACAAAACAAAATAGTAACACAACAGTAACTCTGTTTAGCCAAAAGAAGCTTTAATGTTTTTCCTTGCTCTGTTAATGTTGCTCTTTGCTTTGTCCTTTCAAGCAAACCCTAGAAGAAAAGAGCTCAGGTGAAGCTAGGTATTGGTCTTCACCTGCCAGGATGAAGATGCTGGTCTTCACCTGCCAGGCCTTTCCAGTCTTTACCCCCAGGGAGCCTATGTACGTGGGCTCCACCCGGCAGGCCTCTACCCTCCCTCATCGGCAGTCTCCTCTTCAGTCGAGGAACTAAACAGGCTGATGGTTTCCCAGACTATTGACTGGTGCACACTTCCTCTGATGCAATAACATGGGGACTGGGAAATTAACTCAATCTCTATTTCCAGTGCACACCCTTAATATGGCTTGCAACAGCAGCAGTCTGTAAGGCTCTGACCCCACTGAGGGGAAATACGACTTTGCAGAACACTTTTCTCTCCAGGTGCAGGATTATGCTGCAGGCTCTGAACTTCACAGTCTCCGTTTCTCAGCTGCCACACTCAGTGGTCTCTTTCTGCACTGCGGGTCAGTCCACTACTTTGTAGCCCAAATTTCAACAGTATCTCTCTCCCTCTTGAGCTGTGGATTCCCCTTTTCACAGCCAATGGTTCCAATCTGAGCAGCAACTCTCCAAAAGCTCTCACGCAAACTCACAAAGGTGCAGGTTCAGTTCTCACCCTGGAAACATTCTCACCATCTAATCTTTTCCCAGGGGATAGGTATCCTTTCAGGTGTTCTGCGGCTTGACCCAAACTGTGGCCAAGCAAGGCCTTTGGGAAAAACTACAGGCCTGCTTGGCTAGCAAGCCCACAACAGTCTCTCACTCTCTACATTCTCTCAGAGTTCTCCCCTTTCCCAGACAAACAAGTCCCTTTAATTAGCTCTGAAACAATCCTCTCTCAAAGGCTGTCACGCTTGTCCATTAGGGCAAATTAATATTCATTTAGCTGGATTGACACCCTATTGGTCCCTCTATTAGGCACCAAGCAAATGTAACCCCCAATGCCGATTTGGGGGGGGGGTCAATAATAAATATCTGTTTGGTATCGAGGACTTGCGTGATGCCAGATTTGTCATGGGGGAGGAACCTGGGCATCGAGCTCTGCTGGGCTAAAGGTGCCAAGTGCATGAGGGAGTGGCAGTTGAGAGTGAGTTGGGGATTTGGGAGGAGCGCTGGGGCCTGTGTGTAGGCTGGTTGAGGAGTGGGCGCCAGTTGGGCAGAAAGGCCCGGCATGGGTGGTGCCCCGGTGCCCCCAAGCAGCTGGTGGACGACATCCATCAGTGGGGAGGGCAGAAGGCCAAACCACAGCATTGAGAAGGAAAGAGCAAGAAGTATGGAACCCGTCTGGCTCCATGAAGAGACTGAGGAGAAGAGGTGGCTGCCATGGCCGGCCCAGACCAGGTAGTGGCAGTGTCCCGGTTCCGGAGTATCCAGTGTGGCAAACTGGACCTGTGCTCTAAGTCCATGTTCACCTGTGGACCTTGGTAGTGCTGTGCAGAGTTTAGCCCTGGGAAGGTTGGTCCCTGTATTGTGTGACCCCCACTTTGGATCAGCAAGGGTGGGGAGGCCTTAGGAGTTTGGACTGTGTCCAGAAATCCCAAACAGAGTGCCCGAGTACAGAGTTGTCCTGCTCTCACTGGCGGGGAAGGAGAAAGGGACTGTGAGGAAATAGCTTGCCGAGAATGCTGACCCAAGTGCAGAGAGCCCGTCTGGCTCACATAAAGGAGATGTGTGCAGGATCCAGGTTCAGGACCCACGTCCCCAAAGTGTCATGCGTCACAGCTGCTTGCCATTGTGAATGTGCTGAAATAAATTCTGCCTCTGCTGCTCCATGGAGTAGAAGTCCTTCTTGTGGTTTGAGCCTTTGGAACTGTTTACAAATAAACCATGCTTGATTGCATCTAATTCCTGGTTGGACCGAATCCTTGTGTCTGTGCCCCAGACAAATTGTTTTTACTGTTGCTGTTCCTAACAAACTTTACTTCCTAGAAAGACTGTGCAAAGTGCCCTCCAGTGGTGAATGAAAAGAAACAACACCTATAGCACCCAGACAGAGCTCATGATGTTGCCAGGGAATACAACTACATCTAAGGTACTGTGTGTCTTATTACTCTGCTGAAAGAGCTATTTACTGCCTAGTCAGAAATTGGTGCCCTCCCCCCCTTCTCCAAGAACAATACCATAATATAGCCCTAGACATGGGAGGGGAAGAGGGGTGCTGTTCTGAGTCTGCCCAGAGACTAAGTGTGTGCAGGCTGTACTGTAAGAGACTAGCCTTCCAACTAAATGCTGATATAGGTTCATAGGTTCAGGGTAAGAGCTGCAGGAAAATACCTGTTGTACCAAGCTGCACCACTGGGTGCAAAGTAGGGAGCTGTAGGTTACACAAGGTTCCTGTATTTCTCCCCATAAGTCTCTCTCTCTCTCTCTTAGTCCCAAGAGTCCTTTGGCAGCATCCTGGCAGTTCATTGGCTACCACAGGGGTCAAAGGGGTGCAACATGGCTGCTGAATGTTCAGTCCTAGTACAGTTCACTGCTGCTGAAATACTGTCCCCCTAAGGCAGTTGCAAGCCCATTAATATTCATAAGACCTGTCACATGATAGGCCTAGATCCATTTATATGGGTTGATATTGAATATGCTGTAATGTATTTTAGAACTAAGACACTGTCTCTTTAATAGGTTTTAGGAATGGACTTACAAAAATAGCCTTAATTGTTCTAATGGCTAGGGTGGATCTGGTACATCTCAAGATAAGGGAGATGGGTATATAGCCCAGGAAGGCATACAATATTCCACTGTGGCTTTCCATGACAGGGAAAGGTAATGTAGTGATCTAGGGGTCAGGGGTTAAGCCAAATGCATGGACCAAATGAGACTGGGGTTGACATGGAATCACAGTGACACCTACAGGGAAAGGTGCACTGTTGCACCCCATCACACAGGGGGTGTGACTTGAAGATGACCAGCATGTATATAATCAGACACATTTTGAATGCAGAGCAGTTGAATAGTGTTTAGTTGGAAGGCAGATAGTCTGTCCAGCTGTCATATGCTTGTAGACCAGAAGTATATGTGTAGGCCTGGAAAAATCTCTAAAACCAGACCTGAGTGTGTGGAAGTTTGACTTCTCACATACTGAACAGAAAATTCTGATTTTAAGTCAGAATTTTGGAAACCAAGACTTTTCACCAAGGAGGGCATCTAAAGCAGACTTCTTTCAAAAAAAAAAGGAAATTCAGAGGAATTGACCTGGAAAACAACCTGCTACAAGATTGTTGCTTAAGGACCCATCTCTACAAGTACATTTAAAATGTTGTCTGGACTCTAACATCAAAACAAGGTATAGCTTAGAATAACAGTATCTAGTGTTTTCTGTAAACCATCCAGTTTTACTTTTGATATTATCTACATTTCAAAGTTCTTCCAAACTGTAGACCTTTCTGCATTTCTTTTAAGTAAACTTTTATGACTTTCTATCAGCTCTGCCTGGGGGTCTGACTGTGTGATTTGACATTTTAATAGAAGAGTTTTGAAAGGACTGTGTGCCTTGACAAGATAGAACTGCTCGGCTATCGTATAAAAACTACTTAGGCAAGATGTAGCCAGTGGCCATGGTGGGATTCAAATATTGAAAGTAGTGCAGAGTCAAGGGAACTTGAAACTACAGAATCCACCCTCCCACTGGAAGAAGGAAGGTTTGGTGGTAAGTCTTCCTGAAATCCTTACTCTTGCTCATGAGTTCCTGAATGGGGGATCCTCTCAGCAAACAGGAGGTCCTACCAGGCTGCCCGAGGTTTGGGAGCCAGGGGCACGACAAGCCCTACTAATATTAATGCCCCAGGGCTAGCGCTGTATAGCTGGCAGTATAGCCTACAGGTTAGAGGAATGAGGTGTGAACACGCTTGGTACATCCAGCAGACTAGACCCAAGTTTGATTCTCACAGCCTCCACTTGCATACTGTGTGACTCTGAGCAAGTCACTTAACTGCCCAGTGCTCCCAGGTCGCCCCTGAAAACAGGCACTTGTGCCTAGTGGGCCTTACTCGGTTACCAAAGACTAAAATAAAATAAGAAAAATTAAAAAAAAATATTGGTGCTCTTTACCTAAATTACTAAGGGGCTCCTCTGCCACCTCATCCAGGTGTCTGGACCCCATTTGGAAGACAGCAGGGGTCAGGGGCACTGGACACGACGATCACCACAGCAGCGGCAGGAAATGCAATGTGCTCCACAGTGCATGCATGGACCACTGCACCAGTTGAAAATGGGGATACAGACGGTGGCACTGCAGAGGAAATGGGGCCACTATAGCTAAGCCCAACAGAGGTTGGGGTGGGCTTATATAGCATTACCACCTGTCCCAATTTTCGCAGGACAGTTCTCATTTGGCCTGCTCTGTCCTGCAAAAAAAAAAATCATGAAACATACTGCATGTCCTGATATTATAGAAATAAAACGTATTTTCTGACTTTCCTCTAAATGTTGCAAAAAGCTATACTGCCTTAACTAAAATACCTAAAAATAAGAAACACTAGAAGCAATTAAAAAACTACAACACTTAGTCTTAATTCTGATTATTTAGATGAAACAAGTCTGTAGCATTGGTCAAGAATACATAGGGTGGGCTATTCAGACTGCGCAAGGCTGTGGCGAAAGCCTGGGCGCAGCGCAACTGGGATGTGCCAGGGCACTGACAGGGTGATATTCAACGGTGCTGTGCCATGGCTCAGCACCGTTGAATATCGCTCTATGGCCACCTGCATTGTGCATGGCGCAGTGGCATTGCACCAGCGCAAGTGGCCAGAGAGGGGCAGGGGGATGGGCTAGCACAAGTGCTGTTGCGCTAGGTGCAGCAACCGCGATATTCAAAGTGCACATGCAAATGGGGCCATAATGCATGTAAGGCGCCAAATGGGGCCATTGCATGTCATCATAACCATTGCATGCAGTGCGCGATCCCCAGCGACTTATGCCTGCTGCTCTGCCGGAAACTGCAGCGTCGGGGACTGACGCCCCCGCACAAGCGGCAAAGTGCCCCACTGCCCGATCACGGGCATACATATTAAAATAATGACGTACTATATCCCTGGTCATCCAGTGGACCTCTCGCAGCTCGATCGCGGGCAGAAGTATGAAATAAAGATAAAATCTCATCCCTGGTGGTCCAGTGGACTGCTCGCAGCCCGATCGTGGGCAGAAGTATAAAAATAAAGATGAAATCCTATCCCTGGTGGTCCAGTGGACCGCTCGCAGCCCGATCGTGGGCAGAAGTATGAAATAAAGATGAAATTCCATCCCTGGAGGTCAGTGGACAGCTCACAGCCGATCGCGGGCAGAAGTATAAAAATAAAGATGAAATCCCATCTCTGGTGGTCCAGCTGTACCCCTCCCACCCTCCCACTGAGCCCGCCACGCTCCCCTCCAGTCAGCGGGGGTGGCAGCTCCCCACCCGCAAGCCACCCACCGACTGACTGCATACAGTACAGCTGTGCCCACTGAATCCCACAGGCGTGGCCAGTAGGCGTGCAGACCATGCAGTACTGCACAGTCCAGATATGAATGAATCCATTCACATATCTGGACTGTGTAGTATGTATGTAATCTGACACCCATGCTGTGATAGCCAATAACTACAGCTGTACTGGATGCAATCAATCGGAAAATGTTCAAATGACTTTCTTGAGTGGGAGCTGCAGCCCGCCGCTGACTTGGGGGAGGCGGGGTGACGGGGTTCAGTGGGAGGGTGGTACAGCTGGACCACCGGGATGGAGTTTCATCTTTATGTTACTACTTCTGCGCCAGCGATGGACCACCGAGATGGATGAGCTTCTCTACCGCAGTAAATAGCAGCGGTGGTCAACTGGACCGCCGAAATGAGATTCATCTTTATTATACTTCTGCCCTCGATCGGCTGCGGCATCCACTGGACCACCAGGCATACAAGACATTTTTGATTCAATACTTGTGCCCATGATCGGGCTGGATGCGGTCCACTGGACCACCAGGGATTTTGGAATATTATTCATTGAAACGTATGCCTGAAAATGGGCAGGGGGGGCGCTACCAAGACGGACAGTGCCACCGGAGCTCGGATGGCCACCCACAGCTCGCACTTGTCAGTGTCAGTGGCTCAGTAGGTAGCACACGCGCCTCTGAGGCCGGGAGATCAGAGGGCTGTGGGTTCAGTTCCCACATCTGGCACTTGGGTTAATATCCCAGTACTGACACTGTAATGCAGCATGAGAGGGGTGCTGCATTTCTGAGGTGCCATCTTTCGGATGAGACGTTAAACCGAGGTCCCATCTGCCTGGATTGGTGGTAGTTCAGGTGGATGTTAAGATCCCATGGCACTTATCCGAAAAGAGTAGGGGAATTTTATTGGTAATAAAGTGGGCTTCATTACAAAAAACAAAAACAACTCAATAAACAGAAACAATCCAAACAAGGCAAAAATCAGTTAACAGAAGAAAGTATCACAATGTTTCCAAAACAATACAGCTTGCAGTAGAAAAAGTAAGAAGTCAGACTTTTTACAGAACACAAAGCAACCGAATATTACAAAATACTTCATGAATGCAAATAGTTTTTTGTTGTAACACTAGCAAACATCTGGCTTGCCATAAATAATAACGAATAATAGAAAAATTATATATAAACTGTCAACATGATACTTTCTATTAAGCAGGTCATTACGTGCAAAACATAACATGTTCATAAGAAAGAGAGGCCAGCAAGGGTTCTGCCCAGTTAGCAGATAGGGTGACCAGACTTCCAAGAAAAGGCATTCACAAAATAAATGTTGCCAGTTTCACAAACATTGAGGCAAGAGGATCTAGGACAATATCTCAAAGACAAGGCTTTATGCTTATGATTGTTGTTAACTCCTAGTCTATCATAGTTGCATAACCATACCACATCCATAAATACGATGGCAGCCGTTGATTCAGCAGTTGGTGGAGTACCCAGGAGATGTCCAGAGGGGCAGAACGGAAAAACAATCTCCTCCTGAGCCTCCAACCTCCAAAGTCGCTCATATAGTTGGGGTCTAGATAAGATACAAAGTCCTGAGGATGAAGACACCAGGTCAAGGCCATCTTAAAACTCTCTTTCCATAAAGAGGGATCAGTTGGGATTTGGAAATAACCCTTTATAACGGGCTTGCCAGTTATCAAGGCAGAGGAGAACCATGCTAAAAATAGGGCTTCCAAAAAGAGTCCCTGGTTTCAGCACTTTCCCATAATTATAATGAAGAAAAAGGCATAAAAAAAAAACAGGGTGGATCATACCAAGTCCACCTTCCTTGAGCAGTCTGTAAGTAATATGTCTTTTAATAGGGTTTAGCCTGGATCCCCACAATCCTTTGAAAAAATCCCGTTAATCTGGAAAATAGGAAATGGTGGAGAACACATAACAAAGATGCAGGAAAATCGGTATAACCAGAGTTTTAGGAGCACAACCGTTTCTTCTTCCCAATTAAATGCTTTTCCACCCATTAATCACATTATCTGCCTTTTGTAGGGCAAGATTCCAATTATAGATATGCGGATCATCACAACCAAAAAAATACCTAAATACGAAAAAACAGTAGTGGATACAGAAACACCAGCATAAAGGCCCGTGCTAGGAGGAAGTATGCCTAGTGGTACACAAATACTTTTTGTAAAATTTATCTTAGAACCTGAAACAGAAGAGATGCCTGTAAAACCTGAACAATATCCTCTTGTTTCGGTGGAAGAATCCACAACCAAAATTAAATCGTCCGATAAGCTAATATTTTAAGTGGTAAAGAGGAGGAGTACAGAGCAACCCAATAATCTGTGGGCAAAGAAAAAGGCTCTCAAAGAGTATCAATAAAAGGTATATAATAAGGGACTTAACTGACAGCATCTACAGGCCAGAATAGTAGGACTGGCCTATCCAGCCCGTTCACATTAGGGCCATATTACAACATTCCTATATAATAAAAAGCCAGGAAAGGAAGCATACCGGAACCAAAAGCCTTCAGGGCTGAAATAAGAACTCATAGAGAGACTGTATCAAATGCTTTTCCTGGTCTAAACTTATAATCCATCCTGTTACAGCATTTTGTTGTCCGAGTAAACAATTCTCTCAATAAAATCAAATTGTCAGAAAGATGCCTACCTGGGATACACAGGTTTGAGTTGGGCTAATCATGTGTGATGCCAAAGTAATCATTCTAGATAAAGAATTTTGGCAAGGATCTTATAATCCACATTAAGCAGACTGATTGGTCTCCAATTTGTAATGTCAAAGGGATCCCCTTTTTTCTTAAACAGTAAAATCAGTAAAGCGTCTTTCATAGAAGTAGCCAAGGCATCAGAATGTAACATTTCATTATAGAGAATAGTTAGAACGGAACAAGATCAGCAGAGAAAGTCTTGTAAAATGTGGGTTAGGCCATCAGACCCCGGAACAGAATCGATTTAAACTAGTAATGACGCCAATACCTCTGGTTCAGTAATGACCGAAGAAAGCTTGTTTCGATCAGAGTCCAGCTGAGGTAAGGACAGTGAGCGAAGAAAATGATCCGCATTGTCAGGTCAGCTTTAGTGCCAAACATGTTGAAAACATAATTTTCAACACAGTGAAGCAAATCCTCAGGTTTCTTAAGTAACTCCCGATGGAGACAATAAGAGGTAATTAATGTAGCTTCAACTCTATCTTTACAGGCCTTAAGCGGGTCTAAACAACCTTTAGTAAGATGAGTGCCAAAGCGCCTCCTGACCCAAAGAGTCAACACGATTATACTAGGATAACCTCATTTTAGCGCTGACCTCACTAATCTGAGAGCTAAAATCATGAGTAGTAGAGCTAGCTAAAGAGAATAGGTGCTGTAGCTGATGCTGTAGTGACAGATAAGACAAATATTTAGTATTCTGCTTTTTGCCGCTACCTTCTGAAAAAACTGTTTCCAGCTTAGCTAGATTCCTCCCACCAATCCATCCCAGTATCATAAAAATCAACTACGACAACAGAGCTGTAAACTCTTTGTGCCAAAGTTTAAGAAAAGAGGGTCATTAAGTAGAGAATCATTAAGGCGCCAACTGGCTTTCTTACATCTAGAGCAGAGTCCCAGGAAAAAGTGGCACATAGGGCAGCGTGATCCGAAATTCGGTAGCCACAGTTGTACAGGAAAGTAAAATCAAAATCTTAGATAAAAAAGAAAATCTATCCTAGTATGTAAGGACCCTTAAAAAAGTGGACCCACCTGTTTTATGGAAATGTCTATAAACATCCACAAGCTTGGCCATAGAGACCACACTATTTAAAGCCACAGAGTCACAAAATAACTTGGAAGTCTTTGAGGCCTCGATCTGTTTGATGAGGCACGCAATTGAAATCTCCGACCCATAGGGTAATCTGGATGAAAAAGGTATGGCTTAATTTGGTGAAAAAGGGAAGCCCTCTGAGCCTTGGTTTGATACAGAGGTCCCAATCATATTAAATTCTCAGATTTATATGAGAAATCTAATAACAAGCTCTACCAGGGAAATATCTACAAGTCTAGAGACTGTAAAATTAGAGCTGGAGAACAATATCCCGACCCCATCACAAGTATCAGGTCCAACAGACCAAAAGAAGGAGCTGCAGTCCATGCCTTAGAGGCCTGGAATAATTCCCATGGGTCCTTTAATCTAGTGTCAACAAGGCAGATAATGTCACACTGTAAATCAGAAAGGGTTAAAAAATCCCCCTAATTTTCTCTTCCCTTTAATGCTGTTCACATTTAAAGAGCAGATCTTTAAGGAAGACAGGATTTCATATTGGTGGTGACTTACCCTTCACGCTGCCTAGTACGCTTTGGCAATGGGATCCGTATCAGCCCTATCACCCCCATCCGGGAAAGAAAGAAGAGGAGGAATCAGTATCCTCACCCCGAGTCTTTGTCTGAAAATCTGTGGCTAAAACCGCAAATTTGTTAGAGGTTTGCAGTTGCGTGCAGGGGTTCCTTATTACGGTAGCAACAGCTAAACCCTTCCTAGTCCGTTTATGGGTAACAGTGGTAAAACTAAATTATCTCCCCTTGACCCGAGGGGGAGGCATATCCATATCTGGAATAACGGTGTAGTATCAGGGAAACCACAACGGCAGTAGAGTAGGTATAACAGGAAAAGAGGGTTGGAAAACTGGAACAGAAGAGACATCTCCAACTACCGGAGGAGGGGTAACCTCTGAATTAGAGGAAGCTAGACTATGGGCAAGTGACTGTTGAGCAATAGTAATAATGCCATCATGAGAGGGACAATCTTCTCTGTTATGAGAGGCCCAGGGCACCTGCCATACGTGCTGGCCAGTCCCATCACATAAGTTACACTTAAATGAATTAGTACATTTAGCTGCAATATGACCGTATTCAAAGCAGTGGCTACATTTAAGGGTATCACAAGCCGAACTTAAATGGTGCACGTGACCACATTTAAAACAGGACTTGGTGTTGTCCGTAAAAATGAAGCCCTTGTCTTTACCTAGAACGAAAAAAATTAGGCAAATGTGGTGGGCCAGTGTTAGTGGAAAAGCTTAACACGACCTTCCAACTGCCATCCCAAATCTGTTCAGAGTCTAGATTTAGGGTAGGCCTATTCAAGACTTCACAGCTTGTTTAACCAAATAAAATGTCTTCAATGTGAACTCCCTCATTTTTAAAAACAACAGTAATGTTACGAATGGCAGGTTTGGTGAGAGGGATGGCCTGAAGGGGACTAAATGGGTGTAGTCTGAAGTTTGTCATATTGGGCCCAGAATCTATCAAGCCCAGACATTTGTTTAAAACTAACATCAAAATTGGAATTACCTATATTAATCAGGGCAAAATCTCAGAAGAAAAACTTCATGGAACCCTTAAGGAGGGTTTTAGCTATCATACAAACGATCTGGGGAGTTCTAATCCACCCTTATAAAGCAACGTACTGCATTCCTCCTAGGTGCAGGTTCGCTTTGGAGGAAAATAATCCAGTAAGTTTAAATGTTGAACTTTAGGTGCAGCAACAGTAGGTAACAAAGTAGGTCCTGAGAAAACAGTAGTGGGTTCAGGTACAGTGAAATAGACTTAGAAACAACAATAGTGTCACTAGTAACAGTAGAAGAAGAGTCACACCGGGGTCGTTGGAGCTCAGGTCAATATTCTTAGCAGAGTTTTGAAGCATATTAATGTAGACAGGGTCCTGAGAATCAGGAGTCAAGTCCTTCAATATCTCTTTCCAGCCAGCATGTAATAAAGCTGACTCTGGTGACCAGTCTAAATCAGTATTTTGGCCAGATTTAATTTTTTGGGAATAAGGAACCCCCTCGTTTGGACCAGCCAGGTTCCTGTGTAGCTGAGAAAAAATACTGTGGGGTTCTCCAGCGAAGCGGAAGCAGTTGTGGTGCTAAGTCACTTACAGAGCAGGGAATAGCTGCAGGGATTTCAGAATCTGGCTTTTCCGACGTCGGTAGTCGGTGGTCATTTGAAGAGTCGAGAAACAGCAGTAGCAGGGGGCTGAAGAGATTCTCTACAGCAGGGACAGAAGCTGAATCCATCGGTGGGCGCGTTGACTGGGGGTTTCAATGCGGCGTCGTGAGAAGGAGAACAAGGAAGTGGCGTCCGAGGCGATGTCTCGCAGAAACTCGCAATGAATCTAAAAGCTGCAATTGCAGGACTAACGCCTCGCGCTGCCTCTGAAGACTGAACTGAACGCGGAGCCACTTTGCACATCAGGTAGACTGGAAACAACTTTTTAGGGTCGTTTTGAAGAACAGAGTCAAATTCAAAATAGTCGACATTAAGATCAGCTACAGCAAGACATGCATCTGGGGCCTCTTGAGAAGGTAGCCCAGAGGAGGAGGCCGACTCCCCTGAGCTAACAGCGTCCATCTCCTCCAGGGATCATGCGAACTGGCCATCTTGCAGCCAGCAGCAAAGGCTCCACCTACTCAGAGTAGGGGAATTTTATTGGATAAAGTGGGCTTCATTACAAAAAAACAAAACAACTCAATAAACAGAAACAATCCAAACAAGGCAAAAATCAGTTAACAGAAAAAGTATCACAATGTTTCCAAAACAATACAGCTTGTGAAGTAGAAAAAAGTAAGAAGTCAGACTTTTACAGAACACAAAGCAGCCCTAATATTACAAAATACTTCATGAATGGAAATAGTTTTTGGTGTAACACTAGCAAACATCTGGCTTGCCATAAATAATAACGAATAATAGCAAAATTATATATAAACTGTCAACATGATACTTTCTATTAAGCAGGTCATTTGTGCAAAACATAACATGTTCATAAGAAAGAGAGGCTAACAAGGGTTCTGCCCAGTTAGCAGATAGGGTAGACCAGACTTCCAAAGAAAAGGGCATTCACAAAATAAATGTTGCTGAGTTTCACAAACATTGAGGCAAGAGGATCTAGGACAATATCTCAAAGACAAGGCTTTATGCTTATGATTGTTGTTAACTCCTAGTCTATCATAGTTGCATAACCATACCATATCCCATAAATACAATGGCAGCCTGTGATTTAGCAGTTGGTGGAGTACCCAGGGAGGCGTCCAGAGGGCAGAACGGAAAACAATCTCCTCCCGAGCCTCCAACCTCCAAAGTCGCTCATATAGTTGGGGTCTAGATAAGATACAAAAGTCCTGAGGATGAAGACACCAGGTCAAGGCCATCTTTAAAACTCTCTTCCCATAAGAGGGGATCAGTTGGGATTTGAAATAACCCTTTATAACGGCTTGCCAGTTATCAAGGCAGAGGAGAACCATGCTAAAAAAGGGGCTTCCAAAAAACAGTCCCTGGTTTCAGCACTTTCCCATAATTATAATGAAGAAAAAGGCTGTAAAAAAAAACAACGGGGTGGATCATACCAAGTCCACCTTCCTTGAGCGGTCTGTAAGTAATATGTCTTTTAATGGGGTTTAGCCTGGATCCCACAATCCTTTGAAAAAATCCCGTTAATCTGGAGAAAATAGGAAATGGGGAGAAACACATAACAAAGATGCAGGAAAATCGGTATAACCAGAGTTTTAAGGAGCACAACCGCTTTCTTCTTCCCAATTAAATGCTTTTCCCACCCATTAATCACATTATCTGCCTTTGTAGGCAAGATTCCAATTATAGATATGCGGATCATCACAACCAAAAAAAATACCTAAATACGAAAAAACAGTAGTGGATACAGAAACACCAGCATAAAGGCCTGTACTAAGGAGGGAAGTATGCTCAGTGGTATCACAAATACTTTTTGTAAAATTTATCTTAGAACCTGAAACAGAAGAGAATGCCTGTAAAACCTGAACAATATCCTCTTGTTTCGTGGAAGAATCCACAGCCAAAATTAAATCATCCGCATAAGCTAATATTTTAAGTGGTAAAGAGGAGGGAGTACAGAGCAACCCAATAATCTGTGGGCAAAGAAAAAAGGCTCTCAAAAGAGTATCAATAAAAAAGGTATATAATAAGGGACTTAACGGGCACCCTGACGCACCCCACGGGCCAGATTAGTAGGGACGGCCTATCCAGCCGCTCACATTAGGACGACATAACATTCCTATATAATAAACGAAGCCTGGAAAGGAAGCATACCGGGAACCCAAAAGCCTTCAGGGCTAGAAATAAGAACTCAACAGAGACTGTATCAAATGCTTTTCCTGGTCTAAACTTATAATCCATCCTGTTACAGCATTTTGTTGTCCCAGAGTAAACAATTCTCTCAATAAAATCAAATTGTCAGAAAGATGCCTGCCTGGGATACCACAGGTTTGAGTTGACTAATCATGTGATGCCAAAGTAATCATTCTAGATAAAATAATTTTGGCAAGGATCTTATAATCCACATTAAGCAGACTGATTGGTCTCCAATTTGTAATGTCAAGGGATCCCTTTTTTCTTAAACAGTAAAATCAGTAAAGCTGTCTTTCATAGAAGTAGCTAAGGCATCAGAATGTAACATCTCATTATAGAGAATAGTTAGAACCGAACAAGATCAGCAGAGAAAGTCTTGAAAAATGTGGGTTAGCCATCAGACCCCGGAACAGAATGTGATTTTAAACTAGTAATGGCCCAAGACCTCTGGTTCAGTAATGACCAAGAAAGCTTGTTTCGATCAGAGTCCGAAGCTGAAGTAAGGACAGTGAGCGAAGAAATGATCCGCATTGTCAAGGTCAGCTTTAGTACCAAACATGTTGAAAACATAATTTTCAACACAGTGAAGCAAATCTTCAGGTTTCTTAAGTAACTCCCAGATGGAGACAATAGAGAGAGTAATTAATTTAGCTTCAACTCTATCTTACAGGCCTTAAATGGGTCTAAATAACCTTTAGTAAGATGAGTGTTAAAACGCACCTCCTGACCCAAAGAGTCAGCAAGATTATACTGGGATAACCTCATTTTAGCGCTGACCTCACTAATCTGAGAGCTAAAATCATGAGTAGTAGAGCTAGCTAAAGAGAATAGGTGCTGTAGCTGATGCGTAGTGACAGATAAGACAAATATTTAGTATTCTTTTTTGTCGCTACCTTCTGAAAAACTGTTTCCAGCTTAGCTTAGATTCCTCCCACCAATCCATCCAGTATCATAAAATCAACTACTGACAACCGAGCTGTAAACTCTTTGTGCCAAAGTTTAAGAAAAGAGGGTCATTAAAGAGAATCATTAAGACGCCAACTGGCTTTCTTACATCTAGAGCAGAGTCCCAGGAAAAGTGGCACATAGGGCAACGATCCTAAAATTGCAGCCACAGTTGTACAGGAAAGTAAAATCAAAATCTTAGATAAAAAAGAAAATCTATCCAGTATGTAAGGACCCTTTAAAAAGTGGACCCACCTGTTTTATGGAAATGTCTATAAACATCCACAAGCTTGCCATAGAGACCACACTATTTAAAAGCCACAGAGTCACAAAATAACTTGGAAGTCTTTAGGCCTCGATCTGTTTGATGTAGGCCGCAATTGAAATCTCCGACCCATAGGAGTAATCTGGATGAAAAAAGGTATGGCTTAATTTGGTGAAAAAGGGAAGCCCTCTGAGCCTTGGTTTGAGGCGCGTAGGTCCCAATCATACGAAATCTCTCAGATTTATATGAGAAATCTAATAACAAAGCTCTACCAGGGGAAATATCTACAAGTCTAGAGACTGTAAAATTAGAGCTGGAGAACAATATCCCGACCCCATCACAAGTATCAGGTCCAACAGACCAAAAAGAAGGGTTGCAGTCCATGCCTTAGAGGCCTGGAATAATTCCCATGGGTCTTTAATCTAGTGTCAACAAGGCAGATAATGTCACACTGTAAATCAGAAGGGTTAAAAATATCCCCCCTAATTTTCTCTTCCCTTTAATGCTGTTCACATTTAAAGAGCAGATCTTTAAGGAAGACAGGATTTAAGTAATAGGTGGTGACTTACCCCTTCGTCGCTGCCTAGTACGTTTTGCAATGGGATCCGTATCAGCCCTATCACCCCCATCCGGGAAAGAAAGAAGAGAGGAGGAATCAGTATCCTCACCCCCCGAGTCTTTGTCTGAAAAATCTGTGGCTAAAACCGCAAATTTGTTAGAGGTTTGCCAGTTCCGTGCAGGGGTTCCTTACTACAGTAGCAACAGCTAAACCCTTCCTAGTCCGCTTATGGGTAACAGTGGTAAAACTAAAATTATCTCCCCTTGACCCGAGGGGGAGGTATTCCATATCTGGAATAACGGTGTAGTATCAGGGAAACCACAATGGCAGTAGGAGTAGGTATAACAGGAAAAGAGGGTTGGAAAACTGGAACAGAAGAGACATCTCCAACTACCGGAGGAGGGTAACCTCTGAATTAGAGGAAGCTAGACTATGGGCAAGTGACTGTTGAGCAATAGTAATAATGCCATCATGAGAGGGACAATCTTCTCTGTTATGAGAGGCCCAGGGCACCTGCCATACGCGTGGCCAGTCCCATCACATAAGTTACACTTAAATGAATTAGTACATTTAGCTGCAATATGACCGTATTCAAAGCAGTGGCTACATTTAAGGCTATCACAAGCCGAACTTAAATGGGTATGTGACCCACATTTAAAACAGGACTTGGGTTGTCCGGCGTAAAAATTGAAGCCCTTGTCTTTACCTAGAAAGAAAAAATTAGGCAAATGTCGTGGGCCATGTTAGTGGAAAAAAGCTTAACACGGACCTTCCAACTGCCATCCCAAATCTGTTCAGAGTCTAGATTAGGGGTAGGCCTATTCAAGACTTCACAGCGTTTGTTTAACCAAAATAAAATGTCTTCAATGTGAACTCCCTCATTTTTAAAAACAACAGTAATGTTACGAATGGCAGGTTTGGTGAGAGGATGGCCTGGAAGGGGACCAAATGGGTGTAGTCTGAAGTTTGTCATATTGGGCCCAGAATCTATCAAGCCCAGACATTTGTTTAAAACTAACATCAAAATTGGAATTACCTATATTAATCAGGGCAAAAATCTCAGAAGAAAAACTTCATGGAACCCTTAAGGAGGGTTTTAGCTATATACAAACGATCTGGTGGGAGTTCTAATCCACCCTTATAAAGCAACGTGATTGCATTCCTCCTAGGTGCAGGTTCGCTTTTGGAGGAAAATAAATCAGTAAGTTTAAATGTTGAACTTTAGGTGCAGCAACAGTAGGTAACAAAGTAGGTCCTGAGAAAACAGTAGTGGGTTCAGGTACAGTAGAAATAGACTTAGAAACAACAATAGTGTCACTAGTAACAGTAGAAGAAGAAAGAGTCACACCCGGGGTTCGTTGGATCTCAGGTCATTATTCTTAGCAGAGTTTTGAAGCATATTAATGTAGACAGGGTCCTGAGAATCAGGAGTCCAAGTCCCTTCAATATCTCTTTCCCAGCCAGCATGTAATAAAGCTGACTCTGGTGACCAGTCTAAATCAGTATTTTGGCCAGATTTAATTTTTTGGGGAATAAGGAACCCCCTCGTTTGGACCAGCCAGGTTCCTGTGTAGCTGAGAAAAAAAATACTGTGGGTTTCTCCGAAAGCGAACGGAAGCAGTTGTAGCGCTAAAGTCACTTACAGAGCAGGGAATAGCTGCAGGGATTTCAGAATCTGGCTTTTCTGGCGTCGGTAGTCGAAGTGGGTCATTTGAAGTAGTCTGAGAAACAGCAGTAGCAGGGGCTGAAGAGAATTCTCCACAGCAGGAACAGAAGCCGAATCCATGTCGGTAGGCCATCGACTGGGGGCTTTCAATGCCGACGTCCGAGAAGGAGAACAAGAAGAGAGTGGGCGATCGGCGTGCCTGCGCAGAAACTCGCAATGCCGAATCTAAAAGCTGCAATTGCAGGACTAACGCCCGCTGCTCCTGAAGACTGGAACTGAACGGAGCCACTTTGCACATCAGGTAGACTGGAAACAACTTCTTTAGGGTCGCTTCAAGAACAGAGTCAAATTCAAAATAGTCGACACTAACATCAGCAACAGCAAGACATGCATCTGGGGCCTCTTGAGAAGGTAGCACAGAGGAGGAGGCCGACTCCCCTGAGCTAACAGCGTCCATCTCCTCCAGGGGATCATGCGAACTGGCCATCTTGCAGCCAGCAGCAAAGGCTCCACCTACTCAGAGTAGGGGAATTTCCCCGGTGTCCTGGCCAAATTTCCCTCATTCACTAAAAATACCACCAACAGCTTAATCTGGTTCAAGGTCAGTTGGCATTCATCTGTATCCCCCTCCCCCGGGTCGTGCCTGAAAATAGGCAGGATTTGTCTAGTGCACTTACCCGGTCAACAAAAAGCTAAATAAATAAATAAAAATAAAAAACTGCCGTGTTGTGCCCTGCAATATGGCAGCTCACCTGTGGGTGGCCAGCTGTTGCTCCATGTTTTTTTCTATCAACTGTGTGCAGCGCAGGTAAGGGTTGTGCCTGCATCTGCTCCAGCACATCCAGGCTGAATATCGGGATGTGCGGAGTATGTGAACACGCCCCTACTACGTGTGCCGCGTACATTACTGATGCACCCCGGTGCATCGGGATTAGTGCCATGCACTTTCTGCTTTTGAATATCACGCCAGGGCGCATCAGTGGGTTGTGCATGGCACACCTGTGTTGCGCCATGCGCAACCCTTCTGAATATCCCACCCATAGTATACAATGGGGCAAATCGAAAGCAGAAACCCTGCAGTCTGATTGACCGGCTGGCACCTTTGCTAGCGTGATAGATCCTCCAGTATACCCACTGGAAAAGGTGCCAGCCACCAGCGAACCATATGAAGAACTCCCCCAAAAATCACTCCGAGAATTATCACCCCAGAACTGACAAAGATGATGAGACTCCCTGCTTCTCAGTGGCCAGAAAATCGTATCATGGAACACACACTATCCCCATCCACCTTCAGTGACATTCCAAGCTACAGAGTTTCCCACTTAGCACCGATAAACCCTCCCGAAAGGACTTCACAACAAAAAAGCCAAGTTGAGTGGGTTTTTTTCTGACAGCATTTTACCTCAAAACATAACCGACTCCTTCCTGTTGCACACTCTCTCCCTCTCTTGTCACTCACAGCCTTCTCTTCGATCACCGGATATCTGGTTAGCTACCTGCTACATTCCATCCTCTCCTGATGCCAACAACTCAGACCGCACAAAACAAATAAATAAAAAAAAAAATGTAACTGTTTCCCAGCTCAAAACTGGAAGATGGCTGGGAAACTAGTGTTAATCATGGAAGAAATGTACACTGCCATGCATGTGCCACAAACATAGCCAGTGCTTGCCAGTTCAAATCGTCTCGGCTCCTACAACACAAATGGAACCGGTACAGAATGAACTGCCAACATGAGGCACATCCTACGAGAATTCCCAGCCCCAGAAAAATCTTTATTCTAAAAATATCAAACCAGTCTTCCGTTGATAAATTTAATTTCAAACATTTAAAAAAAATCTGAAACGTGTCTTCTACCATTTATTTAAATGTCAACAGGGGACTATTTTTTTAGGCGTAACAATATACTTAAGCAATAAGGCACAACAGGGTGTGGGTTATTTAAGCAATAAGCCATGAGGGGGTGTAGGTTATCAGGGGATTTACCACAGCTGGAGTGGGTAAATCCTCATCAGCTGTGGTAAATCCCACGATAACCCACATTCTCCGAGTGGCTTACTGCGATTATACCAAGGTTTATTTTTTTACTATAATAAAATACAACTTTTAAAGAGGTGGCTGTGTGTGTTTATTTTTATTCTATTTATTCCTGGGCTGCAGAGGATTAGGACATGGCTGAGCCTTTTTTTTTCACATTAGCCAGTGGTTATCATAGGATTTACACCGGTGGTAAACTGCCAGCCTGATGATTTCATTAGCTGTTCATTTATGTCCATGGTATAATGGGGGTTTACCCATGCCTTGTGTGGTGTGTCAAGAGGCGCAGCTGAGTGACTTAACCACACAAGAGGTGGGTAAATCCCCAATAACTCATACCCTGGAGTGCCTTATTGTGATTATACAATGGACCCACGTGTAAAATAAATGTCAAATGTGTTTAATTATGTTTTTTTATAAATGCAGTTCCTCAGCCGTGGGTAATGCAGGATTTACCCACGGTCATGTGACATGTTTTGACCAATGAGATTACAGGATTTTCACACACCATTGTATAATCCACAATCCCCCAATACAAAACATAAATAAAACAATAAAATTACACAAAAATAACTCAACATTTATTTCCGTCATTGTATATGAGCAATATACCACTCCAGGATGTGGATAAACGTGTGGATTTACCACACCTGGTGTGGTTAACTCACTCAGCCTGCAGCCTCATGATCGAACCACACCAGGCATGGTAAATCCTCCCATATACCCACACCCTGTCGTGGTATATTGCTCAATTGTCCTTCGAAAAATCATGTTTCAGTAAGAAATGTCCCACTTTGGACTTTCTAAAAGATGGTAACTCTAGTTTACACTATGGTCATTTTTTTCCATTTCCTTCATTTGAGGAGTGCTGACTTGGAAGCGCTATTATTATAAGGGTCTCAAGAATGCTGAAATCTGATTGGCTGATCACTTGAGTATTGATTTAAAGAATCAAGGTCCTACTTACATTTGTTTCTATGTCTGGAACTGATGGCTGCCATTAGAGCAAGTTTGACAGTGCCAGGAATCATACCCATACTGCACTGTTACTTTTTCCTGTTTTTATGGCTGAGCTGTGCTAGATGATGAGATACAGCATTTACTAAATTAAACCCTTTTGTAGGACACTCCTTTGAAGTACTGTTACCAGCGGGGCTAAAGAAACCGACTTTTGAACTTCAATTCTGAATAAGAGTCACAGTACAGCTGAGTAGAATGAAGTTCCCCCCACACAGCAGACTCAGCCAAAGAACAGATTTGTTTTCTCCATATAAACCTTTGGCACAGGGACTATTTTATGTCAAGGGTGGATAATAACTAAAATAAATAGTGTGTGTCATTAGAAAATGGCAAGAAAAGTTTAACCCAATTATAATAATAGCAATAAGGTACTCCCAGGGGTTATGTTAATGTTCAAGTTAATCATCCCCCGGGGGCAATATGGCACATGGCGCACATTACGCCCCCAGGGAGTATTAACCAGAACGTTAACATAACCCCTGGTTGTATCTACCCATTAGCACCATATGGCGTCAGAACCATCCATTTCTTAACCTGAGCCAAAATGGTGGCATCAGATAGAATGGAGTTTTAAATGATGTGTCCCTCATCTTGAGTTTCCGTGACCCTCACATCAGTGACAAAATGTTGCCAGGTTTGGAAGAAACAAATTTAACATCAGGGTCCCATGCATACCTCTCAGTTTCTTGCCTCATAAACCAGGGACAAGGCCCCCAAATCAGGGGCACATCTTAAAAATTGGTAATGTTCACCTAGAAATAGGGTTACCACCTGTCCCTATTTTCGCAGGACAGTCCTAATTTGGGCAGTTGTGTCCTGCAAAAAAATATGAAAAATACTACATGTCCTGACTTTGTAGTAGTAAAAAATATTTTCTAATTTTCCACTAAGTATTGCAGAAAACTATCATACCTTAACTAAATACCTTAAAATAAAAAACAATAGAAGCAACTAAGAAATGAGAAATCACAATACTTAGCCTTAATTCTGATTATATAGAGAAACAAGTATGTTGCATTGGTCACGGACGGTTACATACTGTCCTGCGACAAATCTTGTTTCAGTAAGAAATGCCCCACTTTGGGCTTCTTAAAAGGTGGTAACCGTACCCAGAAAGCTGGTAAAATAAATGGATTAGTGTAAAATGCATTTTCTGACATAGGAGCCGACTCCATGGGTGCTCAAGCACCCACAAAGTTTACTTAAGCACCCTCAATTTTTCGATGGCAGCCTGCAAAAAAAGATTACTGGGAAACATGGTCACAGGAAAATTACTACCTACTGGCAATGAGCACCCACAAAGATTCCTAAAAGTTGTCATTCCTGTTTTCTGAAGAACAAGCCTGTAACTTTTAATGTTTGACATTAGCTCGTGCTTACAATCTCCACTGTTCAGACATAAAAACACAAATTTTACGAGTGGCAGAGGCCAATTTTGAGACAAAATCGGGAGCAGTTTAGAGTTACGGTCCCAAGTTCGTATACAGCCTATTCTTCTACATGCCACCAAATCGCGTGAGCCACGGTCTCACTAATGTAGTTGTAAGTGGGCGAGGCCAACTGAAACCGCTAACCGAATGGCAGATGACATAAACCAGTCAATCTGCGTAGCGTGTGTCGGTTAAGCCAATCAGAGCTCAGACGCCGCCGTCCTCTTGTCACGTGGTATTCTCCTGTCTCGGAGAGGTGCAGGAGAAACAGTGGTACCGAGTTAAATCGGCGGTTCTGCAGGGGCAACAAAGGAGTAGGTTCTGAGGCTTTCCTCCATTTAGGGTCTGGCATGGTGAGCCCATTTAACATTTTCAGTGAGGTTTGAATTCGAGGCGGGGCGCTTCTTGCTTGGTTTTAGAAACAATCGGCTCCATCTTCGCCCCTTCCCAGATTCTGTATAAAATTAACGGAGTCTGCGAATAGGGTGACTTTGAGCAGTACATAATAGTGCTTTGGGCGATGTTTGGCCGTCGGTGCAATCGAGTAGCCCATGCAACACTTACAAAAGGAAGCTTTTTGTTGTTGAAGAAAATGTGGTCTTGGGCGACCTGTCTGAATACCGACCGGGCCCTGTGCGTGTGTTGGGAGGGGGTGCTAAATTATGAATTAGTGTTGCAGTCTTTGCTGGCGCGGCAGTGCCATGGCAACCGCCAACTGGGGCAGCTGGTAGAAAACTTTTGGCGTATGCCGCTGCCAAGTCTTTCTGGCGAGGGTATGGTGCTATGAAGTCTTATTCAGAATCTGCTTTCCAATAGTAACTTAACGTTACCATGTATTTGAACGGAAAGCTCCGTTTTTTTGTATGCAGTTGTAGTAATTTTAAGCGCTTGATAAAGCCCGGACAGAACCGATAGAAACCTGACCGATTGGTCCGGCCGGAATGGGCACAACTTCCAGGTTCCGGCTGGACCAGGCGATCCGGTATTTACCGATTTCGTCCGAGATTACAGTTACTTTGGCTAATCATTTTCTTTGCTGCAATACATCAGTCTTTATAGAAAGTGTCACATGCATTAAAACTAAAAGAATACCCGGCTCAGTTCCCGAATGAGCCCGGTATCTGTATGGTGGCTGCCACGGAAAACAAATCAATCCTGGACTGGATATGTTTCCTTTAGCTCTTGAAACAAAATGAGCTGTAACAGTCTCTCTCTCTCTCCTAATCACCTCAGAGAGTAAAATTGGAGGAGAGATCATAGGCGCATGTACCGGGTGCTCCAGAAGCATTACAGGGGTGCTGATGACACTGGGCTTCCCTTTAAACATCAGACCCCATCTAGCCCCTCCCCATGACAAGCCTCTGGCCTCCAGCAGTAGCTGGACCACCTTTCCAACCCCACCCCATCCCGGTCAAGCCTTAAACCACCATAAGTACAGTTGCTTGACCACCATTTCAGCCTCCCAGATAAGCCATTCATCCACAGCTGACCGACCACACTCCCAGCAGCTGGACCACCTTCACATCCTATGGAAAAGCCTCTTGTACCCAGACAACCAACATTCATGTTGCTGGACCACCCTCACAACCCCCGGACCAATGACCCACTCCCAGCCAATCACCATCTGACACTGGACCACTCTTAAAACCCCCAGACCAGTCTCCCCTTTCCAGTTTGTCAACAATCCTGCCACTGAACCCTCTCCTCACAGCCCCTGAATAAGCCTCCCCTTCTCAGCTGACCAACATCTCAACCAGTTGACCACCCTTGCAGCCCCCTTTTCCCAGATGACTACCACCACCACCACCCCCCAGCCAGCCAACATCTGCCACTGAACCTCCCTCACGGTTCTGGACTAGCCTCCCTCGTCCAGCTGACCTACATCCCTAATGCTGGACCACTCTCACAGCCCCTTGACCAGTGTCCCTTTCCCAGCTGAACTCCATTTTCTGCCAGTGGACCAACCTGCCATCCCCGGACAAGCCTCCTCTCCCCAGCCAACCACCTTCTTTGTCATTTTACCATCTTCACACCTGATATTGTGGATGTCAAAACGTGGAAGCGGCTGCATAGTCATGCACAATATGCATGTGGCGTGCAGAGTATCGGCAGCATTGAGCATTTTTGTTGTTTGTAAATATACAGTTGCCATCTTTTCTAAAGCATCTTGGGACCATGGTTTGTATGGAATAAGAGTCAATTTGTGCTACACCCTTCAGATGGTTGGTTAGGTAGGGCAGGGTATTAAATAGCTGGTGTAGTGTAGCAAAATGCTACTCTGAACAGGTGGCAATGCTAACCATTTCCAGAAATGAGCAGCAGTAGACTGCTAATCATTTTTTCTGAGCGAGTATATGGCACAGGACACTCCCAAGAATATAAAAAAATTATTTTTAATTGTATTAATTAATCTGTGTTAGATGCTGTGCATTTACACAACTGTAGCACTTTCACGTATAAACTGCTAATCAATTTTTTCAGCTTATGTAAAACCCTGTAGGGAGGGGAGTTTGGGCATACAAAACGTAAGATTCTACATAAGTGTTGTGGTTGTGTGCAGGTGGGAATGGGGATATCTGAAGCTTTGTGTGGGCGACTGGGCTGTGGGTGGCAAGGTTGGGGACAGCTGTAAGGAGGGTTGTCATCTGTAGGGGCCAGCTGCAGGGAGGGTGGCCCTCTGGTGGGAGAGGCAGGTTTGGGAGCTGGGGGGATTGGCCAGTTCCAGGGAGGGTTTTCAGCTTGGGGATGTTTGACTGGGGGTCGAAAGGTTGGCCCAGCTGTAGGGAGAGTGGTTAGCCGAAGATTGACGTTCAAGGACTGTGAAGTGGTCAAGGGAATGTGCTCAGCTTTGGGAAGGGTTGTCTGAGGGACTGAAGGATGAACTAGCTGTAGGAAGGGTGTTCAGCGAGGGGAGGTGCATATGGTCCAGTTGCAGATATTCATCAGTGGGGGAGGGCCTATAATCCATGGGCAGGAGGGGCAGTCTGAGGGGTTGGGTCAAGCTGCAGGGATAGTAGTTATCTGGGGGAGAATGCTGCTTCTGGGGATTGGCGATGGTCTATCTCCGGGGAGGATGCTTATTTTGAGGGACTCTTCTGAAAGGGTGGTCCAGTTGTAGGGAGGGTGATTGACTTTGTGGGGGGGGGGATGCAGGTTTAGGAGCTGTGGAGTGGTGCTGTCATTGTACTGTGCTACATGTACTACTGCCATGTATACTTTAATTTCACTGTGCCATGTACACTGTCACATGCACTGCTGTCACTGTACTGTGTGTGCCATGTGCACTGCCATCATTGCAGTGTATACTGCTATCACTGTGACTTGTGCATTGTGCTATGTGTAGTACTGTCACTGCATTAATGGAGCGGGGACAATAAACGGTGACACCCCCACTGTTGTTGTACCCTGTAACAGTACTGTGACAATATTACTCATGGCATTGTGACAGCAGTGCACATGGCACAGTGCAGGGATGGCAGTGCACGTGGCACAGTGCAGCGACAGCAGTGCACAGCTGCCTCAGCAGCCCAGTCGCTTTGTGGATCACCACCTTTGCAGCTGGACAACTCTTCCAGCCCTCCACCCCCACCCGGACTCGCTAAGTTGAGCACCCTCTTTGGACCACTCCACAGCTCCTGAACTTGCATCCGCCCAGACGGCCACCCTTTCCTCCCTCATACCAGCTCCTAGCATCCTGCCAACGACTGTCCCTGCAGCTGGGATCCCACCTACCCCACCGCCCAGCCAGCCACCCTCCTTGAAGCTGGACCGCCTTTTCAACACCCAGATCAGCCTCCACCAAGTTACCCCCCAAGACAACCAGCATCAGGTCCCCACACAGACTGCCTTTCCTGCTCATGGACCAGCAGTCTCCACCAACTCAATCCCCCAAGAACTCTACCTGCAGCTGGAACCCCTCCCAAAAAAAAAAAAAAATAAAACCCACGACTGCATGCTCCTTGAGCCTATCCTCTGGCTCTTTGATCCCTCCCTAGTCATGTCCTCAGGCTACTGATATTCCCAGTCTTTGGTGGCATGCTCCCCATTCCTGGCCTCTAATCCCCCCCACCAGCGACAGCTGGCTTCAAGCCATTACTTGTGCTCCTTCCCCCAACCCTATCACTGGCTTATAGCTCTTGAGCTTACCCCTTCAGCTATGGCCTCAGACTCCTGAGCCCCCTCGCCTTCAGCCATGGCAGCATGCTCCCTGGCAGCTGGCTCCTGAGCGTACTTGGTGCTTATGGTAGGCTTCCTAGCGCCCCTCCCTCTGCACTTGGTGACTAGCTAATTATCCCCCTCAGCCATGGGTTAAGTAAGGATTAACGCACAATGGCATGGGTTTACTGAGAATTAATCCATATTGGTTGGGGCAAGTGACTTCAGCTATCTAGGTGTTGATTAATTCTCGGTAAACCCATGCCCTGGAGTGGGGTTAATTTGCCTATAAAGTGGGCAACTTTTTTTTTAGAGGTTTATCTAACTATATATATATAAAAAAAAAAAAAAGTCTATGTGAATTTGTAATAAAATTGTTCTTCCGCCTAATGGATTTGTCTTATGGAGGATGCCATATTTGTAGTTCTCCACTAGGTGGATTTGTCCTAATGAGGATGACATAGTTGTAGTTTTTTTACATGTCTGTCTGGTGGAGTGATCTGACTAGGTCACTTCACATTGCTGTTGATTAGGATTTTGCAGTCCGACAACCCATCTGTTGGTTTCTTTAGAACGAATCCATGGTCAGGTGATCTGTTTTGTGAATCGGAAAACAGGATTTTTAGAACTCGTTTTATAAGAGACATTTTATTCACTGCCTCTGCATGCCTCTCATCCTCCACAGCTAATGGCTCACACCACAGCACAAGCCTAATGATCCACCAACCCCCCCCCCCCCAAACTGGGTAGTTGGCTCCAGTAGTTGTATTGGCTAACCTGTGCCTGGCTGATAGTTACGTCGGATGTCCGTCACTTCTGGACATAATTTCTGAGGCCAACACTGTCCCATTATACCTCAGAACCCAATACAAGAGAACAGGTGTGCTCAGACAGAGAGGAAGTCCGGTGCTGGTGGGGAAGCTGCTAACTTTCAAACAGGAGCAGTTCAACTGTCAAGGAGTTGTCTTTGAATAAAAGCTGTTGCACAGATTTTAGTGCAGATTGCATTTATTGTATAATGCACAGATCGCACGGCATTTCAGTGCAGAAGAACAGGTCTTTGACCACAGGATGCCCTGGCGCTTCAGCCATAGTCTTTGTCAGCGAGCGGTGTCTTAGTGGCAGGGCACGTGCTGGCGCTTGCTATTAGCACAAATAAATGTAACCCCTCTCTTGCGCCATCCTAGAGAGGGCCACTACTCCTGCCTTGCTGGCCAGACCAGGGTTAAGGGGCCTGAGTTCCATACTTGTTGTTATCTGGACTCCTTCCCAAGATTACAAATAAAATATTAGTGCCTCCATCCAGAGTATATTAAGTGTGTCCTATCTCTGCCGGTACAACCCCCTGGGATGTCGTACCAACCCACCTCCCCGAACAGTTGTGCCAGGCATGGACTTAACCAGGTTCGAGCATCCCCACCTTTCACATTTGGCATCTTAATTTCAGCTACTGACATGATCACTAAAACAGGCTCTTGAGCTAGACCTTTTCAAAATAGTAAACAACATAATTTATTTACATGTGGAGGGTTAGGACTGGGGATATTGGAATAGAGATTATGTAACACATTTCTTTTAAATTGCATTTGAACATTTGCTATTTTTAAACATTCTTTTCCCCTTGTGAATTTGGCCCCAAACCGTATTCCGATTGGTGCAGTCACCCAATTATCTATCTAGCTAACTGCTGCAGATATTCCCCAAAATCCAGACCCGCTTGTACCAGTTCCAGAACAAATTCTATCCCTGGGTACCAGATGTTAAGTTGCAGGCCTGAGGTGCAGCTGGTTGGCTGGCATTGGCGTGCTTGAATTAAATTAACTTTTAACATTTTTCTCAGTTTGCTTTAACTGTCTTTGCTTACAGCTCAGATGGGCATGGGTGAACTCTATACAGTCCCCAGGATTTTGCAGGGCAATTCCTACTGTTGCGGTTCTGTAGAATCAGTCCTTGGGTGGCACAGTTGACCGATGTCTTGGGGTTGGTGGAAACAGCACATGTAGAACCAGGCTTGATGCTTGAAAAGGGAATACAGAGGCTTCAGAGCAGATCTTCGACTTGCTTGAAGGTCTTGCAGCTTGTCCCCTTTGGCCTATTGAGGCCCGATGCAGGGCACTTGCCCAGAGCCCACCAGCCACAGAAGACCCAGACCTAGGAGTGGCCCCATGGCCCGGCTCCCTCACAGTTCAGAGCGCCCTAGCACTCTGGTACAAGACTCGTGGTTCCCTGTCGCCAGCAGACCCCACATGATGTGGGTTAGCAAGTTCCCCACCTGGCCTTGGATGTAGGATGGAAGATTTCTGGCTCTCGCATGATTCCAGAAACTCATTTTCTCAGCTTTTTTGAATTAAAGAATGTCCCTTTTCCTCTCACCGTACAGGTGCAGAGCAGTCTCAGAAGAGACTCTCTTTTCAACTTTCTCGACCAGTATCCGTCCATTTTCCTTGTGTCTTTCTCTTTTGCTGTAGATGCTTTTTCTCTTCCCGGGTTGGACAGCACCTTTCACAGTCTCACAATCCCATTTCATGATTTCTCCTTGCCAGTGTCTCACCGTTGAGGTGCAGACGAAAATACTTGTCTTTTTTCCAGGCTCAAGACACAACCTTTCCTTCTTTTCACTGCTGTGGTGCATCTTTCTGCCACAGCGGACTTTTTCTAGGAACCTGCAGCTTCCTCTCTCTTCTAGTAGAGCTGCTTGCACAAACGTCCTTCTCTGTACACTCTCTCAATGGGGGAAGGCATGACCAGCCTTGGGAGGCAGATAGCTGGCAGCCCTCAGGCAGGCCCATTCCCAGCCTTGCAAACCCATTCTCCTGATAGAGACTGAACCCCCCCCCCCCCCATGGAGGGGCTCTCTCCAGACCGACAGCAGAATCAAGAGTTCTGTCCTTTTGGGAGCCTTCTGGCAGCTCCCTATTGGCTGGAGCCACTATCCTTGGAGAAAATTAATATATATGAGGATCCCTCGATGCCTCATTGGCTGCTCAAAACGGTGCCAGACTATTCCTCAGTATTTTTCCCTAAGAGTCCTTTCACAAGCTCTATAATCCCCCTGGTCCTGTAGTTGGTTGTGAGATGGTCACCCGGCTACTATCATGGCTGCAGTGTAAACAGTCCCAACATTGTTTATGCAGTGCCCCAGGTTTTAAACACTCTTGCAGCCAAACGGCTTATTTTTATTTTATAACTGCCTCACTGAGTGGTTGCAGGATCTATGCCCTGCAAGACGACTGCTCACCTTGATACATTCGTTCAACCCTAGCCCAGTCGCTGCTGCTGTTATGGACTGCCCCTAGGCAGCACGCACAGTGCCCCAAACACAGCTCACTCAAGTTTCAACTTCTCCAACTTTGGGGCAATCAGAATATACATTTTTGATTTACTTATTCCCCACAGGACTTGTAATATCCCTTTGCCCCCCAATTTCACCATCTACTTATTTCATTTATCTATTTGCCTGTCGCTAGCGCTGTTTTTCTTTGCCCCAGCTCAATATTCATGAGGCGGCTCCCGATTTCTCGAGCACGATTGCCGCTCACAAAAAATGATGTCCTGGTCTCTCCGCCACCTCTCTGGTCCAGCCAAGATCTCCGGCCCCAATTTTACTTCACCCAGGGACCGAGACCGCTGAAGAGGCGACTCCAAGGGCTGCCAAATGGCTGAACGAAATATGTGCCTTCTGCAGGGAAAGATGGGGAAAATGGGAGCACCCTCAGGTGCTATCGGGTAAGCCCCTGATGGGGTTACTAAAGTTTTTTTTTTTTTTTGTCTTCTTCAGTTGGTGTACTGCTGTTTGGTGGCGCCAGAAAAAACATATGGCTCCCAATCCACATCTCACTCCCTGGCCACACAAACATGCTCCCGCTTCACAAGTCAGTCCCCAGCTGCACATGTGCAGGTGTCTCCTGGTCCCATTGCCCATCACTACAGAGCTCTGAGGTGGCTTCTGTGATCAACGGCTTAGTCACCTTGGCGCTGTGTGGTCCCTTGGTTCCTCGAAGAGCGGTCAGATGACTGACTGCTGAAGACAGTACCAGCGGTTACTGGCGACCAATCTCATGACGCCCACCACTTGAAAGCAAATGCGGTTCGGTTTATCCGTGATTGATGGAGCCAGGAACCAGTCATGACTGTAAGGGGAGAGTCTGTGTTAGCTGCTCACACTGAAGCATGTGTCAGTGTAGCCGAGAGTCACAGAGAGGTGGAGCAGCTCCACATTTTCAGTATAGGAGCTCTGGTCTGAACAGTAGACCGCAGATAAAAAAAATAAATAAATAATTAGGGGCACTTCTACTAACAGCAAAGGCTACTGTAAAAGGGGGTGCTTAGCAAACAGAAATAGGGTGGGAAAGGAGCAGCAGGCTACTAATAAGGCAACCTAACAACAAAATATTGTAAAGGGTGCTTGGCAAAGGATTGTGAGAAAAGTGCTGGCCATAAGGGCAAACAGAATAACTGCTGTAACAAGGGGTGCCTGGTAATGGAGGTTGGGAAGGAGTAAGCCATCAGTGACTGCTGGGAACAGTTTTAGTTGCTTCGCCCCCAAAAAAAAAAAAAATTTAACAGGCACTAAGGAATGAAATACAAACTGTGGGTAGGCCACTCCAGTACCTGAGCTATTGTTTGTACCTAACTGCAAGCAAAAAAAAAAAATCCTAGGGATGAGTGTGTGTTCCTTTGGTCTCGGCTGAACCAGTCAAGCCAGTCTCCGTACATAACTACAAGTACAGTGTGTAACAAAATGGGCATTTGTCAATGCCGAATGTTGGCTTGCTGGCATTGGCATTGGTAGTGTAGGAATTAGAGAGATGCTTAATAGGAATGGCAGTAAAGTATTGAATTGACCTCAACCTCTTTCCCCCACCCTGCAGAGACTGACAGGTGTTGGGGGTGTGCCTTGGGTCGTCTGCCATAACACTCGCACCATTTCACCTCACCCTACCCTGCAGACACAGACAGGTGTCGCGGTGTGCCTTGGGGCCTTATACTCACCCCATTCCATAAGGAAATACGCTGAGATGGGTGTGGTATAGGAGAATGGGGTGAACGCTGGGGCTGAAGACCCCAAGGCGCACCTGGATGCCTGTCATTGGCTGCAAGGTGGGGGTGGAATGGTGTGAGCATTTTGGCCGATGATCCCAAGTCACACCCCCGATGCCTGTCAGTCTCTACAGAGTAGGGCGTTATGGCTGGAAACTCTAATGCCCCGGCTGTTTGTTTGATATTTTCGCTTCAGGTTTTCAAAATGGGCTTTTTGTGACCCCCACCTCATGAACAGTGGGACTGTCATTTCGTTACTCAATCCCGAAAGGTGTTCTCCGGACTTATCACTTCTGGGAGGTCCTTCCTGGTACCACGTGACAGCCAAGATGCAAACAGACTTCTGCAGGACAGCTTTACCCTGTCGCTTGTTTCTTCCAGACATCAGTTTACTTCCTGCCTGTCTAGTTGTAGGAGCTCTGCAGGACCTCTGTCACAGGAGTGACCGAGCCGAAGACTTCATCTGTGAGTGTGGATTTTTTTTTTCTATTTTTGGACAAATTCAGCAGCGCTGTTGAGTGCTAGTGCAGGGACCCCAGTCTCAGCCTTGCAAGCTGCACAGATGGGCTCTCTGCTCCCTCTCGCCTTCCCCATGCGACGAGCTCCCGACACAACCAAATGGAGCAGCGTTCATTGGGGGCTGGGGCCAGCGGATCAGCACTAATTCCACCTGGGGCCGTTTGCATTATCTCACAGGGCTCACAGTAGCAACCTCCTTGTTGACAAACCCCCGAGGAATTTTGGCTCATCTATGGTGTCAGATGCCCGGAGCTTTCAAACAACATGAAGTCTTGCTGTATTCTGACTATTGCAGTTAGCTCCAGCACTTGAACTGCCCCGGAGAGAGAGAGAGAGGGGTTAAAATTCTATGCAAGGCATAGAACGTTGAGCTCGAGCTCTGTTGAAAACTCTGTCTGCAGCACTTTGAAACCCAACTGTCAGATTCTTTACTTCACCTCACTGAACAGTCGCTCCGGAGATTTTCTCCTTTGCTCGGTTCAAAAAGTCGGTTAAAGTTGTCGGTAAGTCCGAAATTAGTTCTATTTTGTCTGTTCAGGACTCTTTCTGTGGTACCGTAAGTACTTAAGCTAGTTCTTGTGGAAACTGTAAAAAAAAAAAAAAAAAAATTTGTATTTTTCGGTCGGTTCGGCTGAACCAACCCTTTAGTAGTCTTGTGTGGAAAAATTTAGTGTGTGGTTACTGGTCCTTATCGGTTTAAAAAAAAAAAAAAATTTAAACTTTTTTTCCATCACCCGTAACACGGTGAGAAACCGATCGGGGAGTTTTGCCTGGTGGTTGCTGAATAAAGCGTAAGTTTGTTAGGTTGGCCATGTCTAAGAAACCCAAGGAAAAAAACTGGGCCCATTGGGTTTCAACACTGCAGTGTGTGTGGGGAGGTCTTTGCTAAGGCCGATCCCCACACCACCTGTGTTTACTGTCTGGGGCTTGACCACCTCAATTCAAGTCTGCCAAATTTGCAAGAATTTCCTTAAGTCTACCCTGGAAAAAAGGTTAGGTAGACTTAGGGATAAGGAGGCCGAAAAATCTGCTGACCTGGAAGGCCAGCCCAGTTCAGTTCCTACCGAACCAGAAGGAGTGTCTTCTGACCAGGGCGATACTTCTTCGGGCAAGAGGAGGGCCGTTCCTGAGGGATCGGTTCCTACAAAGAGAAAGCTCAAAGATAAATCGGCCGGTTCGGATCCAGACCTTCATGTTCTGACCACTGAAGAGATAGCTAGAGCGATTCGGATTGTTGAATTGTTTGCTCCGTTCCGGACCGATCATGCCTCTTCTGGCAGGGGTCAGTTCGGTCCGGTTCCCTGGTCTTAAGATTATTCCCTGAAGACTTTTACATAACCAGAGTTTGACGAGGAGGGAGATTTTGAAGAGGATGGTGGTGATGGTGAAAGTCTGGATGTGCCTGTGGAACTGGACATCTCCCCAGACAGACCTTCTGGTGTTTCCCCCCTCCTAGGCTTTCTGAGTCCCTTCCCCACTATCTGTTTTACAGAAAGGTGGCTGAAATCTTCCAGATTCCCATGGAGGAGGCTGTGGAGGATCAGGAGGAGCCTGATTTCATGGAGATGATGGACATCCCAGAGTCTGAGACTGTCTATTCTCCTCCATAAGTCCTTTAGGAAACGGACACAAAATTCTAAGGTCTCCTAACTCTGTACCTCCTGTTGACAGAAGAATGGACAAGAGGTGCACCTTGTCGGGCTCGGATGCAGAGTTTTTCTGTCAGCAATGCAGCCATGTTGGGGTAGTGCAGGCTGTAGCCTGTGACAAGGCAAACATTCCCTTGGCTTCACCCACCCCGAGACAAAGACTCCAGGAAGATAGATGCCATGGCAAAGAAACAGAACATGGCATCATCTTTGGGACTCAGGCAGGCTAACTATATGGCCTATACAGCCAGGTACCAGGAGTCCAGGTGGGACACTGTACTGGCACTGTGTAAGCAGGCTTCCCCCCAGCTAGCCAAGGAGCTGGAGGAGGTGGCTGCTGATGTGATTGAGGCATCAAAGATGCAATTTCATGCTGCTGTGTTCCATTCGTCACTCAGATTCACTCTGTGGTCCTTACCACAGATGCTTCTCTATTGGGGTGGGGAGCCCATCTAGGGGCTCTCACAGCCCAGGGACTGTGGTCCCCTCAGGAATCCCTTCTTCATATCAACCTCGTGGAGCTCAGGGCAGTGTTTCTAGCCCTGCAAAGTTTTTCTCAGTCAGTACAGAACAAGGTGGTTCAGGTCAGGACAGACACCAGCACCACCATGTGGTATATCAACAAGCAGGGAGGCACTCTGTCTATGGCCTTGTGCACGGAAGCCATGAAAATATGGTCCCTGGCTTATTCCGTACAGACCTCTCTGGTAGCAGTCTGAAAGGACAATGTGCTAGAAGATGCATTGAGCAGGATTTCCCAGGGCCATCACAAATGGTCCCTGGACCCTCTGGTGTTCAAAGTGATTTTTTCAAGGTGGGGCACTCCAGAGATGGCTCTCTTTGCAGCCCCAGACAATCTCCAGCTTCCTGTTTTGTTGCAGATCCCCAGTCTTGGGCTCAGTCCCTCTGGATGCTCTGATGTTGAACTGGGAAGGGACATTTCTATATGCCTTCCCTCCCTTTCCTCTACTCGGGGCCAGATCAAGCCTTGGGGGGCCTGGGACACTCACAACTTGGGTGGCCATGTAAAAACGCCCAACTTTTCATACCAAAATGTTTTATTTTGCGCAACATTTACTGAGCACATTGTTTATTAACCATAACAACCACCGTATGGGGAGACTACCCCCATTATTCACAGGAGAAAAAAGTAACTTGAAGTACAACACCCTGTCATGTGGTCATTGTCTGTAATGTTATGTTTATTGTACTGTACAAGACATGAAGGCCGCCAGGCTCCAGATGCTCTGGGGGTCTAGATGCTCTGTGGTGAGTTTTGGGGCTTTTATTGAAGTTGCTCTCCTCTAGATCATGTTCAGAAAAGCAAAGTAATCTTTAAGTAACCTCTTTAATCACAAGTTTATTTTAAGGAAATAAAAATAAACAGTGCTTTACTAAGAGATATGCATCCTACTCCAAACAGTAAGTTACTGTATGTACCCATTGTACAGAAGTGTGCAGTTCCAATGTACAAATGCTATGACTCCAAATAAACAGACTGATGTCATACCTTTATCTGCTCATGGGATATCAAAGGAATGATTAATTCCATTTATTTCAGAGTTAGAGGATCCATGCATGTATACACACACACCCACGTCCCGTTATCTCTTCTTTGAACAAGCTCAGATCAATTATCTCAGCATAAAAATAAAATACAGATATCAACTTTCTAAGCCACTTACTTAACTCAAGCTGTCTGCTGTTGCTTGGCGCTCCCTTTGAAACTCCTTAGTTTAGCAGCAGCAAGCAGTTTAGAACAGTGCATCAATTAATCATGCTGCTAGCGATAGAGTGGCCATGGCGTACAGATAGCGAGTGCAGGTGCTGCCGCTGGAAAAGTGCATGCTGAGCCTCAAAAACCACCAGAAAGAGTGGTTTAAAAAATGCTGCCCAGATGGGTTGTATGCAAAGCTCCTGGTCCTGGCGCCGCTCCTTGTATTATGCAGTGGCAGCCCAGGTCTGGTCGCAACTTGCACCGGTCCGGGTCCAGTCCCAGACTCAACAAAATGGAAAACCTGTCAGTATCCTAAGGAGGTAGATCATGGTGCTTGCATAGTTAGCCTTCTACACTTCTTGTGCCACACAGTGCCAGTTTATTTTTCTAGCAAGTCACTTGACCCTAGCTGCAGGCTGCAAATAACGGAAGAGGAAGGTGGTGGTGGTGGGGGGGATGAAATCTTCTGCAATTGTTGGCTTGCCGGGGGCCTATCCGTAGCAGGAGGGTCTGAGGGCTTGTGTTTTTTCTTTTCTTTTAATTACAGGAAGCCTCTCCCAAAGTCATTTTTTTGTTTTGTTTTATAGAGCAAGCTCGGGGGTTGATTCACGCTTGACTCATGCGGGGGCATGATTTACAAATCCTTACCAGTACTGTACCACCTGGGGGAAGGGGGCAGTGAAGTCTGCAATGTAGGCTGCAGGGCCTATCTGTGGCAGGGGGCTTGTGTGTGTTTTTTTTTATTTTATTTAACAAATGTGCTTCTTCGAAGTCACGCTGCTTTACAGCGTTTTTAAAGGGAGCAAGCTGCCGGGGGCCTATGGGGGAGGTTGACTGACTTAACTCACACGCCATGTGAGGGGAGATGGCATGATTTACAAACCACCAGTCCACCTACTAAAAGTGTCTCTCTTCCGACTACTGGGGGTAGTCTGATGGCGGGGGCCTGGGGCATTTGCCCCATTTGTCCCCCTTCATAAGCCGGCCCTGCCTCTACTGTTCAAGGTTGTAGTCAAAGTAAGGTCACAACGTTGCAGAGTGATTCTGATTGCTCCAGACTGGGCCAGGCAGCCTTGGTACCACCTGTTGCTGTTTCTAGCAGTCCCTCTTCCCAGTAATTACAACCTGTTAACCTCCTCTCAGGGGAGAATTTGGTACCCCAGTCTTTGGTCTCTCAATCTCGAGGCATGGCTCTTGAAGAGTTAGAATATGCTGATTTGCATCTGTCCCAAGGGGTCCTGGACATTCTCAAAGCTTCTTGAAAGCCTGCCACCAGAAAAACTTACAACTCCAAATGGAAAAGATTCAGCATTTGGTGTTCCAAGAAGCATATATTTCCAGACACTGCTGAATTGTCTACAGTTTTGGATTATATGGTTCACCTTAATGGCCAAGGCCTGAGACCAGCTTCTCTTAAAGTACATTTGTCAGCTGTTTCTGCTTTTCTGTCAGTGGGGAAGACTTCCTTTGTGTCATCTCACCCTGTATTCTGTAAATTTTTCAAAGGATTGCTTCATACCAATCCCTCCTTCAGGGATCCTGTTCCTGCCTGGGATTTGAATGTTTGCATTGCTCAGCTTATGCAACCCCCTTGTGAGCCCATGTCCTCTGCAGAGCTCAAGTACTTGACTTGGAAAACTGTTTTTTGGTTGCTGTTACCTCTGCCAGATGTATCGGTGAATTGCAAGCCCTGTCAGTTGAACCTGATTTAATTTCATTCCATAGAGATGAGGTAGTCCTTAGAACCAATAGAAGGTTCTTACCCAAAGTGGTTTCTGATTTCCATTTAAATCAGTCTGTCTCTTCCTGTGTTCTTCACTGATCATACTTCCTCAGGAGAGCGGAGGTTGCACAGCTTAGATATTAAAAGAGCACTTAGTTACTACATAGAACGCTCAAAGAGTCACAGATTTGACTCCCTCCAGTTGTTCCTCACTTGTGGGGAAGTAGGTAAGGACAAACCTGTCACCAAGAGAACTGTTGCCAGGTGGATTGTGTCCTGTACCCAATTCTGCCCTGAGAAACTGGGAAATATTCCACCCTCAGGCCTGAGGACTCATTCCACTAAAGGTACAGCTGCATCTCTGGCTGCGGCCAGGGATATTCCTTTGTTAGAAATTTGTCAAGCAGCCACCTGGAAAACAGTTCATACCTTCACCAAGCATTACTCTCTGGATATCCAGGCTAGGAGTGATGCTAGGTTTGGCACAGCAGTACTTCAGAGCCCATTCCCAAAGTAGGTTCTGTCCCTCCTCCTTGGAGGTACTGCTTGGTAGTTTGCAGTAGTCAGAATACAGCAAGTCTTCATGTTGTTTGAAGGAAAAATTACTCACCTTAGTAATTATGTTTCTTCTAATGGAGTCTTGCTGTATTCTGACCTCCCTTCCTGCCTCCCCGCTCAGAACCTGTTTTTTAGGAAGTGGGTGGGCAGGTGCAGTGTTGCACCCCAGGGGTGTCTTCAGCCCACTTTCTGTTGTTTGGGTGCGTTTGTGTTTGATTAGTTAAGAATGTTATGCTTTATTATCTGGTTTAGGGGTTTCCTGACTTGAGTCTTTAGGAATCAAAAACTTTTGTTGCCAGTTGGCTAGTTGAAATTTTACAGTTTCCACATTTTTAAAGTCGGTGAGTTTTTTAGCTCGTAAGAATCTGACAGTTGGGTTTCAGAGTGCTGCAGATAGAGTTTTCAACAGAGCTCGAGCTCAATGTTCCATGCCTTGCATAGAATTTTAACCCTTCTCTCTCCAGGGCAGTTCAAGTTCTGGCGCTAACTGCAATAGTCAGAATACATCAAAATTCCATTAGAAGAAACATAATTATTAAGATGAGTAGTTTTTTTTTCTTTCCCGTTGACAGCCACTGAAGACTTAGGCTGTCAATGCGCCTGCGAGCTGGAGAGCCACATGGTCTTCTCGAGCTTTCTGATGCTGTGAGACTAACTTCCGAGCATTCGCGCTGTTTTGCAGGTGAAGAGGCAGGCCATTCACAGCGGGAAAGGGGGAAGAGCATTTATGTTGCTCGTCAACGAGCATCGTCTGGTCAGCTCGTCAGCGGAACACTTCAGGGGCACCTAAATATTAAAGGGACTGGATTCAACATAAAGTTTTCAAACTCGGGATAAAAATAAAAATTGTGAGCAGTCCTCCAGCAAAATCAGACAGGCCCCCTAGAGGCACAAAGTGCCACAAGTGCAGAACACCCATGCTGGCCACATTTGCAGGGTCTCTGTGTGTCAAATGCAGCAGCGCAACATCACCAACCTTGGACGAGGCAGACAAGGCATCCGCCTCCGAATCTCAGGACCTACAAAACCAGCTCATGGGTCAGAGGCAGTTTTCCACCTCAGAGGGGTGCCGCCACTCGGCTAGGGCTGTAGCTCCTGACCTAACAGAAAAACTGAACAGGGCCTTCGCCCTCAACCCCTCATATTTTGATGTCCTTCAGCAGTCTCTGGAGCGCAGGACCCATAGGAAACCCACCCGCAAGTGCACCTCCTCCCCATCTTCGGATGAGGACACTCCCCACGACGTGATAGGAGGAGGAGGAGGAGGAGAGCCAGATCCAGGGATGCCACCCATGAGAAGCACAGACGGGACAGGTCACCCTCAGTGTGCGGCTATTCATCAACTCCCAAACTTGGATTCCGACTCTTGACTCCTCCCCGGCCAGAAACTTTCAGTTGGATGACCTAGATTCTTTTATTAAACAGGTGTTGGACGAGATCCACCTGAGTCCATCTTCTCCAGAAATTAAGCGAGCGAAGCCAACTTTCAGGATCGTGTCGGCTTCAAAGCCAACAGCAGCTTTACCCATTCCTCCAGCCATAGAGACCTCTTAAAGGAAGAATTGCAGGGACCAGAATGTTCTACCCCGTCCCACGCCGCCTAATTAAGCTACTGAAATTCGACAAGAAACCTTTGGAGAGATAGCTAGATTGTCCTAGGATCGACCCTCCAATCTCAGACCTCACTAAAGAGACTATCACAGCAGAGGGTGGCGCCTCCCTGAGGGACCCAGTAGCTAGGAAAGTGGACACCTCTAAAGAAAGCTTTTCAGTCCACCGCACCTTCTCTCAAGGTGGCTACAGCTAATCTCCTCTTCTCAGCTCGGGCTGCTCTGTCGTGGGCCACTGATATGGCATTCCAGCTAGCTGATGACAGAGAAGAGTAAATCCATTTCACAGCACCTGCAGCTAATGGGGCTAGCTTCGGACTACTCTGCTGACGTATTGGAGGAGGCAGTCAGGTGTGCAGCAAGAGCTATGTTTTACCAGACCTCAGCTCGACGCAGCTTATGGCTGTGGGCATGGCAGGTGGATACCTCCTCGAAGATGCATTTGGTAAATGCCCCTTACTAAGGAAGCCTTCTTTTCGGATCGGCTCCAAAGGAGGCGGTCAAGGAATCTGGGGAAACGGCGAAAGTACGAATGCCACAATCCTGGGGAAGGAACAGGCCCTGGACCTCGAGATCCAGACAGAATTTTAGTGCCCAAAATCATTCCAGGGGTCAGAATAAGTCATTTGCAGGCAGACGATCCTGGTTCACCTCGCGAAACCAACGCAGCTTCTGGGATGGCTCCTGAGATGCTGGGGGCGACTCCAGAAAATCTCAGTGAGGACTCGCGGACCCATCCTCGTGCAGGGGGCAGGCTTTCCAGCTTTTTCAAGGAATGGGTCCACACCACCACGGACAAGTGGGTGCTAGATGTAATTTGTGAGGGTTACTTCATAGAGTTTGACTCCAGGCCCCCACTGCCCTCATAGTGCCCTCGCCAGTCTCAAACAACCCAGTAAAAAAGAGCGACGACCCTGTAAGCGATTACAGATCTTATAGAGGCAGTGGCGATCGAATACGTTCCCATTCAAGAAAGGAACAGAGGAGTGTGCTCCCTATTTTTCATAGTGCCAAAACCCTCAGAAGGTTTCCAGCCAATGTTAGACCTCAGGTTTATAAATGGTTTTGTTTGCCACAGGACATTCAAGATGGAGACCCTGCCCTCCATCATCCGAGAAATCCATCGGGGATTTTTTGGCCTCAGTAGAGTTGCAAGATGCTTATCTGCATATCCCCATCTGGAAGACACACCGGCAATTCCTCCGGTTCAAAGTGGAAGAACACCACTTTCAATTCACAACGCTGCCCTTCAGTCTGTCCACAGCCCCCAGGGTCTTCTCCAAAGTCCTTGTGGTAGTGGTCGCTTATCTCAGAATGCAAGGGATCCAGCTCTTCCCGTACCTAGACGACATTCTCATCAAAGCCCCACTGTATGATCAAGCAGTCCAGGCAGTGACGGAGATCACTCGGTGCCTCTCTTCTCTGGGGTTCGTAATCAACCAGAAGAAATGCTCACTGTGACCGTCACAGTCTCTGAATCATCTAGGGGTGAATATCAACACGATCCAGAACAAAGTTTTTCCCACAGTCGAAAGTCAAGGAGCTGAGGGCACTCGTCAGCAAATTCCAAGCGGCCCAATCAGTACCGGTTCACTCCATCATGCAGCTCATAGGGACGATGGTCTCCCTGGAAGACGGTCCCCTGTGCACTAGTCCAGATGCAACCTCTCCAGTCAGGCCTTCTCCATCAATGGTCCCAATCAAGGGACACAGTGGACCAAAGGATTCAGATATCTCGCCAGGTAAGATTCCCTTGTATGGTGGACTCGGCATGGCAACATCATGAGGGGTCTCAAACTGGGACATCCTCACCAGATGAGTCACCGCCAACGCCAGCCTCTGGGGTGCATTCGGAACAGCTCTCTGCACAGGGCAAGTGGTCACTGGTGGAGTTTCGCTACAGCATCAATGTGCTGGAGATTCGAGCGGTCTGCCTGGCACTGCAACAGTTCAGGTTGCAGCTTTCCAACAGGGACGTTCTCATTCTCGCAGACAATCGAACAACAATGGCCTACATCAACTGCCAGGGAGGCACAAAGAGCTCTTAGATGTTGCAAGAGACTCCTCTACTCTTTCAGTGGGGGGAAGACAATCTGGGAAGTCTTAAGGGCCACCTACATCCCAGGCCAGGAAAATGTCACAGCAGATTGGTTAAGTCGAAATGACATCCTGCCAGGTGAGTGGGAGCTCAAGGACAGCGCCTTCCAACTCATTACAGCACGGTGGGGCCGCCCGCAGGTAGATCTTTTCGCCTGCCGAAAAAACGTCAAAGTTCTGCTCTCTCATCAAGGACGTGAGGGCCATAGCACAGGACGCCTTCTCCATCAACTGGGGACAGTTCGATCTTCTGTATGCTTTTATTCCAGTTCCAATCTTATCAAACGTACTGCACAAGATTGCACAAGATCAAGCAGAGATGATTCTAGTTTGCCCACGCTAGCCCTGCAAACCGAGGTTTCCTCCATTAGTCCAAATGTGTCTACATCCTCCTTTGGTGTTCCAAGAAAGCCCAGACCTGCTACATCAGGGACCGTTGCTGCACCCTAGTCCTTGCAATCTATCCCTCTCGGCGTGGAGATTGAGTGGGAAACTCTCAAGGAGTTAGGTTCTCTGCACTTGTCATTGAAATGATGATTTAGTCCAGACGTACCTCATCCTCCAAGGTTTATTATAGAGACTGGAGAAAATTCCTGTTCTGGTTACGAGTCGCTGCTCTACTAGATGACTCAATGTCTCTGCCTACCATCCTTCAAATTCTTCAGGAGGATTTCGACAAGGGCCTCCAACTGGCTACCTCAAGAGTCCAAGTTTCTGCTTTAGGGGCGCTCCTGTTGGCAGACTCGGGGGAATCTTTAGGAGCTCTCCCTCACATTCAACAGTTGCTGAGAGCAGCATCGTTGAAGTGTCCTCTAATAAAGCCCATAGTTCCACCTTGGAGGCTCAACCCGGTATTTAAAGCATTCACCAAGCCCCCTTTTTCAGCCCTTAAAGGAGGCATATTTGCTTCATCTCACTATGCCCGTATATAAGACCGTTTTTCTTACTGCAATCACCTCAGCCCACTGCATGAGTGAGATAGGGGCCCTGTTATCCGAAGAATCATACACTATCTTTCATCAGGACTCAGTGGTTATGCGGACAGATCCTGCCTTTTTACCAAAGGTGATGTCTCCCTTTCACTGCAGCCAAGTCTTGAACCTTCCCTCCTTCTGTTCTCATCCCAAGAATGAGAAGGAGAGAGAATTGCACACGCTTGATCCAAGGAGGGCTCTCAAGATTTACGTCAAGAGATCTAAGTCCGTAAGACTTCATATCTATTCATCCTTATATCAGGCCTGAATATGGGTAAGAAAGCATCAAAGGACTCTATTGCTAGGTGGATCTGTTCTACCATCACCATGGCTTACCAGAAGGCCGGGATCGACCTGCTGGGACCAGTGAGGGCTTGCTCAACCCGAGCGATGGCTACCGTCCTGGGCAGACTTCAGAGAAGCTTCTCTGGCAGATTTGTGTACAGCGACCATGTTGTCATCCATTCATACCTTTGCAAAGTTCTACAAGTTAGATGTTTCTGCCTCTGCTGAAGCGTCCTTTGGCCGCAGGGTCCTCCAGGCAGTGGGGGACCCATAAGAGGCTTTGGACATTCTTCCCACCCAGAAAGTGGAGGGATATACTGCTTTAGTATATCCCAGAAGTGATGAGCCCGGAGACCAGCTTTAGGAGAGAAAAACAGAAATTTAAATACCTGTACATTTTCTTTTTTCGACTCCAGGCACCGTCCCTCCCAGAATGCTGAAAGTCGGCCTCCGGCCGCAAGTTAGACTAACTTTTCTTCTGCTTGTTCCCAAGTTATGTGTTTCCTCAGGGGACAACTGCTATAGAATTACTGACATCTGGAGGAAACGAGCGGGAGGGTTATAGCTGTCCTGCAGAAGTCTGTTTGCATCCTGCCTGTTACGTGGTACTAGGAAGGACCTCCCAGAAGTGATGAGCCCGGAGACTAGCAGTCGGAGAAAGAAAATTTACAGGTATTTAAATTTCTGTTTTTTGCACAGTGACTGCACTGTTTGGTGCCACAGGTGTGAAACCACATTTCTGGCAGGATGTGAAAAATGACAGCTGTACTGTTCATGGGGTGATGTGAAAAAATGGCACTGTTGAAAATCTTGAGTGAAAATATGAAAAGTTGTTGAAGTTACGAACGTGCGTAGAAACTGTGCAACGCACGCCTGTAATGCAATCATATTTTTGGAATTTTTACACCAGATTTTCAACATGTGTATTTTTGAACCTCTCCTCATGAACAGTGGTACTGTGATTTTGTTACTCTGTCCCGAAAATTGATTTCCCACAGCGACCGCACCCTTCTGTGCCACAGGTGTGAAAACACATTTCAGGAAGGATGTGAAAAATTACAGCTGTTCTTTTCATAAGGTGTGAAAAAAAAGGCAATGTTGAAAATCTGGAGAGAAAATATTAAAAATTGGTGAAGTTACGAGCGTGTGTAGAAACTGCGCAATGCATGCTTAAAACGCAGTCATTTTTTGGAATTTTTTCACCATATTTGTAACATGGGCTTTTTGGGACCTCCCCCATGAACAGTGGCACTGTCATTTCATTAATCTGTCCCAAAGGGTGATTCTGTGCAGTGACCATGAAATCACCTTTCGGGACCGAGAAACTAAATGACAGTGACATGTTCATGATGTGGGGTCTCAAGAACTCATGTTGAAAATTTTGGCCCAAAATTCCAAAAATGGCTGAGATATCAACTCAAGTTGGAATCCCCATTGCCTCCCATTATACAGCTTACTGTCATTTCTTCAGTTTGCAGTTCAGCTTTGAAGAGTGCAGACATGTTTCGGTTCAGAGGAAATTGTGGCTCCCGACCTCGGGACGGTAAGTATGGGGTTGAGGGAGGCGCTGGGGATGGGCACAGAGGGAGGGTGGGGATGGGGAAGGGGGACAAGGGAGACAACGGTGGACCGCTTTCTTGTTTTGCTGGGGATAAAAAAAAAAAAGACTGCGAAGGAAAGTTTCTTCATTTGCAGGTTACACTGAAATAGGCACACTGGGGTGGGCTTCTGTGTCTCATAATTTCATGGGGGAATGCCGACATGGGATTGGGCACCCGATGTCAGCAAGGCATATAGATGGGTTGGGGGCGTGCATCCGACACTGAGTGGGCATCCTGACATCGGAAAAGAAAGGGAAACTATTTAACCAGGAAAGACTAACTAAGAGGGGATGCTGACATGGAGAATGGGCACCCGATGTCTGCTTTTGGGAGTGTGTGGTGGGCGGCAGGAGCTGCCATGTTATAGTGTGCCACAATGTGGGGGGACATGCCAACACGGGATTGGGCACCCAGTGTCGACTTTCTGGGAATTGTGTGGCGGATGGCAGGAGCCGCCATAATTATTGAAATGTTTCACCAGGAAAGGCACGTAATGGAGGCATGTCATCTGCTGTTGCAGTGAGATGAGCCTGTCTGTGATTGCAGCGGCAGATTCATTTCAACTTTGTTTCTCTCTGAACTGCTGTCATCGGCAGCATGCTCACTGCTTAGTGGCTGAGGGACGCACCCACTAAAGCATCCCCTGCATTCGCCCCAACACTGACGCACCTCTGAAATGTGCTACAATAATAGGATGTTGCTTTTGCGTGCAAGTCAACATAAAAAAAAAAAATTAAATAAAAAAAAATCTAGAGACTATTGTGAGTCCTTGTGGTCTTGGCTGAGCCACTCAAGCACTTGAGTTAGTGCTGAGGGAAGAAAAAAATACACTTTATCCTGAAATAGACAAGAACAAAACCTCAGTTTTGTTCAAATAAAATTTTGTCACTAACATCATGGGTCGTAAAAGAAAAACAGTTCACAAAATCACTAAATTTTACAACACAAGTGGTATCAGTAAAACAAATAGTACACCAAGCACAGAATTGAACAAATAAAATGAAAAGCCCACAGCTAGCTCCGCTCCATTACATTCCCACACTGTGTCCTCTGCATCTGTGGAACTGCATACTGCCCCATCCGTAACAAAAGTATTTCATCTGTAGAAATGTTGTCCAGCCAGCCTTGTACATCAGCCACATCTGTTATAAAAGCTGTAGCATCTGTAGAATTATCAAGTACCAGTGCAACTCCATCTAAAAAGTATTGTAGAGAAAATTACTCCGAACCAACTGAAATAAGTAGTGGATCAAAGGATGGGCAGCTAGGAGATATGTAATAGTGGATTCTTCTGAATCTGATTCAAGATTTGCTAGTGTATGTCGTGGCAGAGCTTTCAGAGCAGTCTGGTAATGCAGCCGACCGTGGTTGATGTGCAGGGTAAAAGACAGAATGATGTACTGCCAAATTTGTTTGTGCAAAATTAACAAACTCCTTTCCAGCAAGCTGCTCAGTCATGAAAGCATAAATCACTGAATATGAAACATCAGAAGACCATATTTCTTTCAAGGAGTGTCAGGTACTGGCAAAGCAGTTATAGCAAGGACAGATTAGTGTCACGAGATCAGAGGCTGCAGTAATAAGTTTTTTTAAAAAAGTGTTCTTTGCTGCAGAATTGAGTCTCCCAAATACAGTTTTCTGGAGATGAATCAACTGAGCATTGCATGCGGAGTTGAAGACCTCAGGACCCCAATATTCAGAAGTTTGCATGGGTGCTAAATGCTGTTTGCCTTCGCAAACCAGGCTTTGTGCTGGAGCTGAATATTGAAATGCCTGTGTTGCGGTGGCAAATCGGTGTAGTGCCCGTGCAAACCAAAAAGGGGGTTGTATGGAAATAGCGGGGTGTGGATTGCGCCGATATTCAGCAGAATTGTGCGGCACGAAAGAGTTTTGCGTGGTCCTTTTGCTCCGCGCAAAAAACACTGAAGAAAACCTCCTTTTACTCTGTGCAACCCTAGTGACTGCTTGAGGTAAAACAGTCAACCAGACTATTGGTCACTGGGGGAGCATATCGGCCCCTGTGGTATGTGGCCCCTTCCCAATTGCCAGCCCCGACGTTAAAATAATATGGCCTGGTGCTGCTGGTCCCCGTCCCCTTCCGATCGCCAGCTCTGACTTTTAGATAATATTCCTTGGTTCTGCTTGTCTCCCCCCAATCGCCAACCCTGAAATTAGAATTATATTCCCTGGTGCTAGTGGTCCCTCCCTCCCTCCCTCCGATTATCACCAGCCCCTCCATGACAAAAAGCCTAGTGCCAGTGGTGTCCCCCACTCCCAGCCCGATCGCCAGCCTGGAAGTACAAAAAAGCGAAACCTCCCTGGTGTCCAGTGGCACCCCCGTCACCGAGCATATCCCCTCCACTCACGTAGGCATTGTCCACTGTGCCATAGGAGCAAACAGCGACTGGCACAGCCCTCCTCATACCACTTTGGCTGGCCGCCGTATGTACAGGCAGGGAGCACGCCTCTTATTTAGAGGACTGGCTGTCCTCTAAATAAGAGGTGCACTTTCTGCTTGTACATATGGTGAACGGATGAGGAGGTGTGAGAGGGACTGTGCCGGTCGCTGTATGCTCCTGCGGCACTGTGGATAATGCTAAAGTGAGTTGGGGGTGGTATGTCTGGTGCTGTTAGCGGGGGCGCGAGGACCACAACTTGAGAGAGGTTTCTTTGTACTTGGGCTGTCAGCTGTGGGGGAGAGCCACTCAGCATCAGGGATTCTTTTTGTCAGGGCGGGCTGGCGATTGATAGTGGGGGACCATTAGCACCAGGGCATATCATTTTAAAGTTGGGGCTGGCGATCGGGGGTACTCAGCACCAGGAATAGTACTTTAATGTCATGGCTGGTGATCTGAGAGAGAGGGGACCACTAGCAACAGGGAATATTATTCTAACATCGGGGCTGGCGGCACTAGCACCATAGAATATTATTCTAACATTGGGGCTGGTGATCGGAGGGAGGGAGCTCTAGAACCAGGGAATATTACTGTAACGCCGGGGCTGGCGATTGGGGGGGGCAGTAGCACCAAGGAAGAGTAATCTACCGTCAGGACTGGCGATCGGAGAGAGGGGAGACCACTAGCACCAGGGATAGCTACTGCTGTCGGGGATTGGGGCAGTGCCAGCTATCTGCCTCCGCTACCCACCCCACTCTGTTCCTCTCCTGCTCTTTACTCATCCTTTACCTGAACTCTTTCCTATTCCTCCTTCTGTACACCTTACACCCCTCTAGTCACCCCCCCCAAGCTGTCTCACAGCTCTCCTTAACTGATATCCTTCTGGTCTCACTTTTTTTTTTTTTTTTTTTTTTATTGCCTGTCTGTTTACTCAGCTAGCACTGCCTGCATCATATTTGTTTCATTATCATGTATTCAGTCCTCAGTTATGATACATTTATGTATAATGCACTGTATTATTTGTATATTTTTATTCTACATATTATGTACTGTATAAATTTCCTGTAATGTTTCATATCCTGTTTTAAATTTACTCACCGTGTTTTTCTTTGCTATGCACTCGGCCCTCTGCTATGATACACTTGTGTCTGATGTATTGTATTATTAGTATAATCGTATTATGTGTATTACACTGCATTAATCTCCTGTAAGTTTTTGCTAACCTGTCTGTTTGTAAATCTGACGTTGAGTTTTGCAAAAGAGTTTTTGACTGAAAGGGTTGTAATTCCAAGACTTCAGTAAATAAATAAATTGGCCCATAATGGGCATGCAGATGGCCCCTGAGTGCCTTGCAGGCCCAATGGGCTCATATGCATGAGCGCCTTTGAAAATTGCAGATAGCACTTTGGTGCTATCAGCTCTTGGGGCCAAAGTTGGGAGCTATGTCACAGTGCCACTACGTGACTTGGCGCTGCCTTGACATAGCTGTATATTCAATTGGTTAGCTCCCGTCTGAATGTACCATCCTAGGACCCCTGGGCAATTACAAAGTGCAGTGCAAACATCTGTGCTACACGCTGTGTTTCAACTGGTTATCGGGCCCCAGAACTCTGCAGATTCAATACCCCGACTGCAGTCACCACACTTCAGTTGGAGACTTCCAGTTAGCAATTGCTTCTTGTGATTTGAGGGTGATATTAATACTGCTAGATGAAGCAACTGTCCGTGCAGTGGAGCAAAATCTTACTGTGTGCGCAGTTTATAAATGTGGATTCTAGGTTGTCTGAAACACTTTTTTTTTTTTCCTGTGACAAGACTTCCTGGTGCTACTGCAGCAGTTATTGTGAATCAACTTTTAGATGTTTTGAAAGAGAATTGTCACACACATCTCAAATACATGTGTGGTGTTGGCACAGATGGGCCTGCAACCAAGAATGGGCTTCAGTCTGGAGTAGTCACTAGGCTAAAGGACATATATCTCGGTATCATTTCATGTCGCTGCATTTCGCACAGAATGGTACTATCCACTGCAGATGCAGCTGATGGCATCCCTTATTTTGTGAAAAATCAGGAGTTGGTTTACAGCATTTGCAAGTTTTTTTTGAAAATTCACCAAAACACCCTAATGCTTTAAAAGAAATTTAGAATGTTCTGAATGAGAACTAGCAGAAATCTAGTGAGGTTTTCCACACAAGATGACTATCATTCAGAAGAGCAGTTGATGCATTATTTGTGAATTATGCCAGCCTGCTTGGTGTGCTTGCTGTCATGAAAAGTGGCAAAGTCGATAGTTTACGAAAATTAATTTCCACATATAAATTTCTCTTGTTTCTGATTTCCTGATACACAGAAGGCAACGCCAGAGAAGGACTGTGTGGCCCGCCTAGTCTGCCTTTTCCCTACCTAATGCAATACTGCAGACCCTAGTTGATCTGCGGCTTACCCTCTCTTCCCTATTGCAAGAGTACTATTATGTCTGTCCCATGCATTCTTGAATTCCTTTTTCCCCACCACCTCCGCAGAGAGGCTGTTCCAAGCATGCACTACTCTTTCTGTGAAAAAGTACTTCCTCGCGTTGTCCCTGAGCCTACCCCCCTCTAGTCTCCTATTATGCCCCCTTGTTCTTGTACACCTTTTTTTCTGAAAGATGCTACCCTCCTTGCACCTTATTTATACCCCTGGTGTACTTGAATGTCTCTATCATCCCCCGGAATATATATTGAGATCCTCTAGTCTTTCCTCATATGACTTTTGCAGTCATTGTACCATTTTTGTTGCCCTTCTCTGGACTGCATCTATTTTGTCTGTTCTCCCGGAGGTACGACCTTCAGAACTGGGCACAGTACTACAGATGAGGTCTCACTAGTGATCTGTACAGGTCATAACCACTACCTGTTTTCTTCTGGTAATACCTCTATGCACCCTAGCATCTCATTGGCTTTCCTCACAGCCTTCTCACATTGTTTAATTACCATTAGGTCATCGGATATGATTACTCCTAGGTCCCTTTCTTGACCGGTGGCAGTCAGTACTTCAGTATTGATGTTGTCCACCAGCATGGATTTATGAATAGAGTTGATGGCAAAACACATGGCGTGGCCATTACCGTTCAGAAACTTTCTGAACTCAAAGCAGGGACTGGTGTGTCCATCACGCAGTTTAGAGACCACACACCACAGGAAGCTGGTTCTGAGTTTGTCTGCTGGTAACATGCTGAAAGACGGTGACAGACAAAGGACAGAAGCCACTTTAGCTTGTTGATCATTTGTTCAGAAACTTGTCTAGTCCATCAATACTGGGTTGAGTAACACAGGAAGTGCAAAGGTTCTGAGGGGTCTTAATGAGGATTTTAAGCCACAGTTCATCTTGCTAGCTCGTTCTTCATGTCACGATTCTCATGATTCTTCTTCGACTGAAGATGATACTGCAGCCTCTTCTTCAGTTTTCAGGCATTTGGCAGCACTTTATCAGAATGGAGTTCATCCCATTGGTTCAATCAGGTTATGAAGAAACATGCAGACAGAAGTGCAGCCACTTCAGAACACCAGTAAAGAAAAAACATCTGTTGACAACTGTCACGGATGTACATGCATTTATCATCAAACAAGAGGATGGAATTTACCCCATTTATGTATTCTTGCATCTTTTTTCATGGAAATGCCAGTGTCGGCTGCTGACTATGAACGTGGATTCAGTAAGCACTCGACAGAGAGACACTGCATGATTTGAAGATATCAATTGAGGGACCCCCAGACACAGAATTTTCAGCTTCTAAGAAATGGGCTGCAAAATCCTGTTGTACATTGACGCACAATGGTATTGGTGACAAATCAAAGTGGCACAAAAAAAAAAATTGGCACAGGTTGCGATGCAAAACAGTGATAGGGAACGAGGCTCTTGGAGCTAGCTTGGGGTGTTAAGGATTGTCCAGGAGGAAGCATCAGGTGCAGGCCAGTATCACGGCCTGATCCAGGCAGGGGGATTCGTGTGAAAGAAGAGGATGCATTTGGGTATAAGACCCTGGTCTGGGGGTCCTGTAGGAGGCTGGGGGGGGGGGCAGAGAATGGTGGTTGTTAAACCCTGGTTCTGAGTTGCTAGGCATAGTCTGGGTTGGAGATGAGGAAGCACGTAGGTGTTGGAGACCCAGTCCGGGAGTCCTAATGGTGGTCTGAGTGGGAGGTGAGGGTGCACGTGGGTATCCTACCCTGGTCAGACGGCTGGGCCACTGGAAGCAGGGTACAGGTGGGTGTGAGACGCCAGTCCCGAGTTGCATCAAAATCTGTAACAGCTTTTATTTAAAGACTGCTTCTCGCCTGTGAGTGATTGGCTTCTATTTGTTGAACAACCTCAGAATCTCCTAGCATATAGTGGTGCTTGTGTTGTTGCTGAGGTTTAAATGCTGCTGGCAGTCAGTGTGCTGCTTGCATTGTGGATGTCTCTGGCTGCTTCTGGGTTTTGACATTCACAATATGGCAGCGTGCTTTATTTACGCGCACAGGACAATGCTAAGAGGTGTTGCCATTCTAGTCTTCTAGTTCTGTACCTAGCATCCTCAGACCAGGGTCAGAAACTCCTCTCCACTCTCTGCTGTCAACCTGGAGTACCCCAGGACCATCTGGACCATCAAGTGGACCCCAGGACCAGGCTTCCTCAGCAACAGCCCCCCCCCCACCTAGATCTCCCAGGGGACCCCCTGGACCATGCTGCTCAACTGTTCTGGAAACTCTTCCCCACCGGACAACCGACTGAACCCCTGGATCTGTTTCCCACAGCTATTCCCCCAAATAACTCAACCAATCAAGCCCTAGAACCTCTTATATGCCTGAGACAGCCCCCATTCTTCCACCCAGACCAGCTCACTGATCCCTGGACTGGCTTCCACCATCTACCTCCCCCCAAATTTCCAACCATACCTCCTTGGACCTCCAAACTGGCTTCCCACTCCTACATCACCCTCTCCGATGCTCAGTCATTGACCCATTAACTGGATTCCTCCACCTTCTCCCCCAAAGTGAGCCAGCACTTGTAGCCCAAACTGGCTTCCCCCACCTACCATCACCTCTTCCACTAACTAAACAAGTCCTATAAACATTGGACTAGTGTCTGGCGCCTACATTGCCCCTGTTGCTCTACAAGAATGGTAGCCGGTCAATATGTTGAATGCAGAATCGTGCAGGCAAAAATGTCGAAGTCAGGATGTCACATACAAAAATGTCCCATGGGCAGTATTACCCCTGTGCAACATGCAAGATTCATTTTCTCCCCCGTTGAGCGGACTGGAGATATATATATATATATATATATATATATAGGATGAGATTGTGTAGAGCAAAGCCCCCCCACATTAGGGCCAAGCATGTTGTTTCCATATTTTGCTGCGCAGTATTATTTCTCCATGGTAGTTTTGTATTCAGTGAAATTCCGTTAACATTTTTGTCTGCGGTATCATTGTATGCAGCATTATCACATAGTGCCCACAAGAACCACCTCTGAGACCCCGTAGCCTGCCTTTCTCACCCACTGCTCCCCACTTCCACTGGCTGGATCACTTTCAAAGCATCCAAACCACCTGGCGCCCCCACACTTCTCACTTGGACTAGCCCGTCCCACTGAATCCATCCCATTACCTCAGTCCCTTCACAGTCTAGATCTGCAGACCTGTCTACAGCATCCACCCCACCAGGGTACAAAATTCGGAAAAAAAATTGCCTGAGAAGGGTGGTGGTGGCTGAAACGGTGGAGGGATTCAAGGGGGCATGGGACAGACAAAGAATTGAGCAGTGGACGGTGGAGGATATCACCTGACAAAGGTGACAAGTGGGGGGGGGTAAGGGGCAGACTAGATTGGCCAGAGTGGTCCTTTTCTGTCTCCAGATTTGTATGATTCTTTGAAATTACCTTTCCAGTGGGACACCTGAGTCCGACAAATACATGCCCATAAACAGATTTACATGCCACCCCATATTTGTTAACACAGAGATTTTGTTATCCATTAACCAAGCATTATCGTCGTCATAACTAATATTCCCTTCATTAGTCCTGTTTCCTTTTCCAATTTTCCCATATTTGGTGGAAATAGTAATGTGGTGGTTGAAAGACTGTGCTTAGGCTTACGATCACTAATTTTATTTTTATTGTGTCAAAAATTGTTTATAAGCGCACATTGTATAAACAACAACTGAATGTGGGTGATTGTTTTAGGGAGGTAGAAGGCAGCTCAGTCTTTAGTGTTAAACTGCTCTTCCCTTGCCTCCCCCACCACACACACACGGTCACTCTTCTCCTTTTCTTATCTCTTAAAAAGATTTTTGGTATACTTTGATTTTCTGCTCTGCTGTCCCACCAAGTCCTTAAAAGGACTTACTGATCTGCCCCTGCCTCAGCCAGGTTCACTGTTCTCTCTTTAGCCCTTAAAAGGTTTTTTTTTTTTCCATAAGAAAGTTCATTCTAGTTTCAAAGCACACATACAATCACTAACATTTGCATAAATCATGAGTACAAATCAGTCTGTCAGAAGTCTAATCATTTTTACACTATCAGTATCACATTTTTTCAATACTCTCACAGATGCAGTTTTATTTAACCATGGTGCCAAGCTAGCTCCTAAGGTGCCCAGGTGCCCACATTAGAAAGGTTATCCTAATTCCTATACCTCCATCCCATCCCATAGAGATGCACTCTCGCATTGAGAGAGGTCTGCCAGGAAGGGGGCCCATTCTCTAGTAAACTGTTCAAGCCTGTCCTTGACAAGGAGGGTTAGCCTCTCTAAGGCTAATGTGCGCAAGGCGAGTGTTCGCCAGCTCTGCACTGTAGGAGTAACACAGGATACCCAAGTATTTTGGATACAATGTCTGGCCAGAATCAATAAGATTTGCACCCACTTGTTAAAGGCTCCCACTCCCCTTCCTCATCCAGCTCCATTCCAAATAGGTTAATGGACCCAGCGGGATCACTCTGCTCCACATTCTTCCTATCTCCAGTACCACCGATTTCCAGAATTGTTGCAGAAGGTGACCAGTCCAGAAACAATACACATAGGTGCCCATCTCCTGTTTGCACCTTCCACAGTAAGGTGACATTGTAGGATGGTATTTGTGGACAATCACCGGTGGGTTATATACCCTGTGTATAACTTTGTAAAAAGTCTCTGAATTTATTACAGAGAAGGAGTCCCATGTGCATGGTCAGGAGCTCACCCCAGTCTCTGTCACTTATCTGGAGGCCCAGATCCCTTTCCCAAAGTTTTTGGATATTCCCAGAAAGGTCCGTCAAACACTGCCTAGTATCTTTCACTACTTTCCCTATAAATCCTTTAGTGTCCTGTCTTGACATTTGTATAAGAGCTTCAATTTTCCATAGTTCCACCTTCCCAAGTCCATCCCTTTCCAACCCCGTTACGTACACACTAACCTGGAAGTATCTAAATAATTGTTCTTCCCCTAAATTTAATCTCTGATGTAACTCTAAAAATAAGTTCAGCCGCCCCCGGTACATAAATCCTTCACACTCCTCACACCCTGCTTCTCCCATATCTTAAATCCAGGATCTTCCCAACCCGACAAAAAGTATGGGTTTCCCACCACAGGCACCAAATGTGTGTCTACTGCCTTCACTCCCCGTCACTTCAGTAGCCTATCCCAACTATCCAGGGCTGCTTCCACTAAGTGGGTTCCTAGGTTCCTGTCTTCTGTATGCTCCCTTGCCCCGCTTCTCCAAATATGCAGAGAATCATGCTGCACAGCCCCTCTGCTCGACATCTACCCACCATGCTACTGGGGGCATGTGAATCCAGTCACTAACCTACTTCTGCTGTGCTGCCAAATAGTATGTGCCTATGTCCGGAAAATTCAGTCCCCCTTTTCACGTATCTATCTTAAGACGCTGTAAGCTTATCCTCGGGCGGTTTCCCCTCCATATAAACCCAGAGAACATACTCTCCAGTCACTTGGTATACTTCCGGGACAATCCCACATGCAGCATCTGCATAACATGTACGAACTGGGGAGGACATTCATTTTGATCAAACTTATTCTTCCCAGCCAGGAGATCGGGAGTGTGGTCCATCGTTTCAGGTCAGCTTCAATTAGTTTAAGCATGGGGCCGTAATTGAGTCTTTACAAAGACTCTAGAGACCACCCGATTTTAATTCCCAGGTATACGAAGTGTCCTCCTACTACCTTAAAGCCCCATACCTGTTCCCTTTTTGTAGTTCTGGGGAGCCTCAAAATCTCAGACTTATCTAAATTTAATTTATATCCCGAGAATCTGGCAAACCTGTCAGGCATTTGTAGGAGAATGGGCATAGACTTCCCAGGGTCTGTAACGAAAAGTAGCATATCGTCTGCATACATAGCGAGTTTGTTGTTCCCCTGAGACCCCCTTCACCCCTTGAATTCGCTGTTCCTGCCGAATGGCTACTGCCAGGGGTTCCACTGCTAGGGCAAACAGCAGCGGGGAGAGCGGACACCCGTGCCCCTACCCTAACCAAAGCTCTCTGAAAGAGTACCATTCACCAAAACCTTCGCTCTGGGTGAGCTGTATAAGGAGCGCACCCAGCCCCCCCAGACCAAACTGGGCTATCGTTTCAAATAAATACTCCCACTCCACCCTGTCAAATGCCTTTTCCGCATCCATAGAAATTATACAAGTGTCCTCATTCCTCTTCTCCACTTCCCAAATCACATTTAGAAGTCTACTTACATTGTGATACGAGAGCTGCCCCTTAATGAACCCGGTCTGGTCTAGGTGGATCATGCTGGGCAGCACCTCCTCCAAGTACCCTGCCAAGACTTTTGCGAATATTTTGGCATCACAATTCAGAAGCGAGATCGGGCGATAAGATGCACACTCTACAAGATATTCTTTCCCACCTTAGGGATCAGACGTATTATGGCATCTGAGAAGGTCCCCGGGAGCCTCAAAGCTTCCCCTTCTGTCTGCTGGAATGTCTCACACAGCAGTCCAGCCAACTACCCAGCCAAACATCTGTAGTATTTTACCGGGAATCCGTCCGGCCCACTCACCTTCCCCGTCTGCAACCTCTGGATAGTCCACAATACCTCTTTCCTCTTCACAGGGCCATTAAGAGCCTCCCTCTGAAGCCTGGTCAATTTGGGCAGTCGCAGGGTATCCAGAAAAGCGGTAACCCCCTACCCTCCCTCTGTCCTGTACAGTTGTTCATAGAAACTGCAGAAACATTCTCTAATCTGTTGTGCAGACTTATGTATCACGCCCCGTTTATCTTTAATTGCCGAGATATAGGTTTAGCCCTTCCCTCCCTGTATGAGTCGTGCCAACAAGGGCCTAGGTTTATTTTCCTATTCATATAATTTTTTTTCTCCCAAAAGTCCATGCCGTTCTAGCCTCCCCGCTAAGTAGGGTGTTCAGGGCCTCCCTGGCTGCCTTCAAGCTCTCCCGGACCATTTCATCCCCTCCATTCGCAGCCCTCCTCTCCAGCTCTCTCACTTTGGCTTCTGACTCCACTCTTCTGGCTTGCTTCTGTTGCTTGACCTTGGCCACATACTTTATAATCATTTCCCTCATGTATGCCTTTCCCGCATCCCAAATGATACCTTTGCTAGTGGGCGAATTTGCATTCGTTGTCATATAAATTTCCCATTGGTCCCTTAAGTATTCCTTGAAGTCTTTGTCCCCTAATAAGTATGTCGGAAACTTCCAGGTTGGGGGACCCTCCCTCGGTTTATTCATTGTCAGTGACACTATGACCAAAGCATGGTCGGTGACATGTATAGGGCTATGCCGCGTTGTCTGAACCCTTCCATACCAAGCCTGTGGGAGAAACACATAGTTGATTCATGACCACGTGCCATGCAGGTTAGAGTAAAAGACGTGTACTCTTTGGCTCAAGGGTTTGCCTCTTGCCAGCCATCTACCAATTCTAACTCCCCCGTTCCCTAATGCCACTGCCTAATTGTGTCATTTTGCCACCCCCTACCCTGAGAGTGATCCAAATAAGGGTCTACGGTACAGTTCAAGTCACCCCCTAAAACCAATCCCGGAAACTGCTCCTTTATGAGAAGAGAGAGAATTGTGCTGTAAAACGAGTCCTCAAATATTGCAGGGGTGTATATATTTCCAAATGTTATCTGCTTTCCCCACAGCTCTCCTACAATAAACACATATCTTCTTCCAGTCTGATCTTTTATCACTAGTTGTACCTGTAATGGGAGATTCTTGTGTAGGAGAGCGATCCCTCTTTTATGTGCCTTAAATGAGGCTGCAAAACATTTCCCCACTCATCCCCTTGTCGGCTTCAAATGCTCCATTGCCGTGAGATGAGTTTCTTGTAATAACGCCACTTGAACCCCTTGTCTCTGCGTGGCCATGAGGAGACTCGCCGGCTTCACGGGGGTCGTTATCCCTCAGACATTTCAGGAACACACCACAAGATCTTGTCTGTTAGCCATTAAGACATTATTTTCCTATCCCCAGTCCCCTCATATGAACCATATCATCCCTTCTGCCAGTTCCTGGAAGGTGCATGAGTGGCCCCCCCCAAAAGAGCCCATCTGGCAATCGCACCTGGCACACCTTTATTTTATATTAGTGTGTATGCGTGCAAAAACATAGTTTTAACAAAATGGTAACACTAAACAGAACATGTAAATAACATTTACCTGAATCTCCCCAACCATCAAAACACCCAAACTAATCACACCACCCCCCCCCCCACCAAGCCCTCAGTCTCTATAATTCCCCTTATCCCCTTCTTGGTTCCCAAAATTGAAGTCCTGAGACAACATCCCCTCCCCGACACTATCTGCCAATTGTGCTCGAGTGTCATTTAAATTCCACTATATAGTTGTGATCTGCCCCAAGAGTATACACTATAATTGCCCACTATGTTCAGTTCCTATTCATACAATTTCCCGGGTACTCACCTGCCCGTGTCAGTTAGGCAGTCTCCCCCCTAAAGGGTCACCCTCCATAGCAACAAGGTGACCACAAATGATGCCTTTTCTCAAGCACCCTAAATCATGCTCTGGTATTTGTACTTCTTGCCCAGGCAGCGCTCAGGTGTCACACCACTCCCCTCCTGTCCCCATGCACGTAGCAACATTAATTCCATGTTGTGTACCTCCAAACTCCAGCCATATATTAAGGTCTGAGTATCTCCCTCCCCCGTTATTGGCACATGTTACCCACCTGCCGCTCTCCCCAACTATTCACTTTACTAAGGGTCTTTGTTTCTGCTTGGAGCAACCTACAGATCCCACATCACAGTTTATTATTCAGTTTCAGTGCCATACTAACGCACTCGGTTCCTAGCTGTTCCTCCTTACTATTCATCCACATGGACCCTCCACCTCCTGTGGCCCGAGTGGGAAAGGAGTATGAAAATCCATGCCAACATAACAAAAGAAACATTCCTCCTTATGGAGAGGCAACAGTGCGCGCGTCCCCAAACCAAAACTATTTTAACTCTTACATTTTTAAGAACAGAAAGCCACTTGAACCTAGTAGCCCTTTATAAATGCAAGAACAGATTGTATAACCTTGTTGCTGTCCAGAATATGAGCTTCACCCATTTTTCTTGCGCAGGCCTTCCACAAATTTCGCCGCCTTGTCTGCTTCCCAGAATGAATATGTGGCTCCCTCGTAGTTCACCTTGAGAGTCGCTGGGTACAGGAGATGGGTTTCTACCTTAAGAGACCTAAGTGAAGCCATGGATTCGTTGAATTTTTTGTGCCTAGCCAAGAGTCTCACAGAGTAGTCCTGGGAGAGGAAGATCCGGTGACCCTCAAAAAGCAACTGTCTTTTCTCTCGATAGGCATGCAGTACCTTTTCACAATCCTGGTAATTATGAAACCGCATGATGACTTGGCGGGGCGGCTACCCCGCGGGTGGCCTAGGCATAACAGCCCAGTGCGCACGCTCTAATTTCAACTTGCCATTCTTCATTTCTATGCTGAGAAGCTTAGGCAGAGTTTCTGCACAGAAATCTAGGGCATTCCCTCCTTCCAACCCTTCTGGTAGACCACGTAGGCGGAGGTTTAGACGGCGGTGGTAGTTCTCCTGATAGTCCGCCGCGTCCTTCATATCTTCCAACTCTTTTTGTAAAGCCAGAATTTGCCCAGGGACCCCCTGCAACTCGTCCTCCATCTGTGAGAAATGTTTCTCCGCCTCCGTTAGTCGTGTCCCCTGGGCAGCCTGTTGAGTTAGGACCTCCTGCAGCCGGTCGTCTATACAGGTCTTCAGCTTGCACAGTCGGGGCTCCTGGTCAGTTAACTCGCACCCCAGGGTGCTCACCTCAACGGCAATTTATTAGTATTTTACCACATATTTACCCCGGTGAGGAGGAGCAAGGTGCAGACATGTCTTTCCACGTTAAGTGCTCTTTAGCGCCCCCTAAAAGGGGTTTAATATTAAAAATAATTAATTTGAAATACGCTTAAAAGAATTTCACTATGGATAAAAAAAATAGTTCTTAAAAGGACTGTATTAAATATATTTAAATTATATTTGGCAATAGTGTTGCGCTTCCAGCTGTTGGATTACACTGCTGACTGCAACAGTTTGTTTCAGATCCTTTTTTTACCTCTGTTTTCCCCGAGTGTAGCTTTTGCGTTTTCCTTGTATTAAATTCTGCCGTTGCTCTCTGCTGCGAATGTGCTGACGCTGCTAGTTGCGCTTCCATCTACCACAATCTGAGGTTCTGGTAACCACTTACATGGGGGCGGGATCCATCAGTCCATGCAGCCAACCACCCTCGATGCCACTAACAAACAAGTCCATTATGTGACCACAGCCGGATATGCAATCCAGTTACCATGCCTCTGAACACATGAGGTCACAAGATGACAGCTGCGCTTGGGGGTGGGAGGGGGAGGACTGGAATTGCGATTGTGATACATTCTTGGCCAGAAAGGGGAAGGGGAGGAGGAGGATAGAAGCCTGCAGAAAATGATAAAAGATCAGCTTGACTGATTTGGGGGGAATCGGCCACAGGTAGGTGCCCCAGAGGGCAGGCAGAAAGTGGAATTAGATGTTCCCCATCAAAAATGCCTGCCATGGGGCACCTAAAGTATAGGAATTTTGCACCATGCACCCCACCCATGTCTCTCTCCCTGCTGGACCCTCCCAGACCCCCTGTATGGGCCTTCAACACCACCCCATTTCCTCCAGCCCGACCACCACCTAGATCCACGGCCAGCTTCCAGCTTTCACCTTGTCCGTTTTTCCCCAAGCAGATTCAGAACCCCTGAATCACCCTCCACGACCGTACCCCATTTGATCACCACTTAGACCCTGAACCAGCTTCAGACAGCCCAACTACCTGTCCCGTTTCTCACAGTCGGAGAACACTAGGACCACAGCACTGCCCTTAGCTGGTCTTCGGGGTGGGGGGGTCGCTTTTTTTTTTATTTATTAGATTTTGTTAACTGGGTAAGGTGCAGTAGACAAGTCAATGCCTATTTTCTGGTATGGCGTGGGAAAATACATCGGGTGAAAGAACAAGAAGAATACTCGATACAGTTGGCATCCATCATAGAACAAGAACAGACTTAAATGCAAAAACATACAGCCAAAAGTTACAAAATGGATATAAAACTATTGAGGGATGTGAACAGACAAAAGCACACTAGGCTGTGGTCTAGCTGGGGGTGATGGGGTAGGCTGGTTGGGGTGGTCTGGATGTTGTCCAGATGTTGGGTGATCAGGGAGGGAGGTTATGGGGGTGGTGGTTCTGTAGGTGATCTAGTTGCAGGATGTGGGGTAGAATATATGGCAGCAGCTTCCCAAGGTCTGGGAAGTTGTATATATTGGGGTGGCTGGGTGAGACGGTTGATTGTGGTATTCTGAATCTGGCTTTGGGAACACTGATGGGGTGAATGTTGGAAGATGGCCTTGGGGTCCAGGAGGTAGTCTGGCTAGGGGAAGTGGGATGGTGTGGGAGGCCAGTACAGGGGGTTTGGGCTGGTCCAGCTCAGAGACGGTGGATGTCGTAGATGAATCCACACAGATCTAGGCGGTGGACTGGCTGGGATAATAGGGTGGGTTCAGGTGGTGAGGCTGGTCCGAGGTGATCTGGAGGTTGTCCATCTGGGACAAGTGAGGAGCTGTTTGAGGGGGCGGGGTTGGGTTGGATGTTTTGGAAGTGGTCCATCTGGGGGAAGTGGGAGTGCAGTGGGTGAGGAAGGCAGGCAGTAGGGTCTTAAAGGAGGTCCAGGTGGAGCAATAGGAGTGATGTAGGTGGCGGACACTAGTCTAGGGTTTAGAGGGCGGGTCTGGTTAGGAGTAGAGTGGGTGGTAGATGGGGGAAGCAAGTTTGGCATGCAAGGGTTGGCTCAGTTTCAGAATTAATGAAAATCTTTATTTAACCAGATGGACACCATTGAGCAAGCTCATTTTCAAGATAGACGTGGATTTATACATGTTACAGATATAGAGCAATTACAATCGAAAAAACAATCAATTTAGGGAAGAAGGTGGAGGATAGGTGTGAAAAGACATTTCAGGGGTCCTGTAGCTGGTCTGGTTGGGAGTAGGGAACAGTTACATTGGGAAGTGAGTCCAGAGGTCCATGAACTGGTACAGTTAGAGGAGTAGGTGGGAGGTGGCTGGGGATGTCAGTTTTTGAGACAAAAGTTTTTTTTTTGGGTGGGGGGTAGCTGTTGGAAACCAGTCCAGGGGACGGATGGCCAGTCCAAGTGGAGGATTGGGAAGTGGTATTTGCAGGCATGCAGGAGTGGTCCTAGGGCTTTTCTGGGTGGGGTAAGATGGTGAACAGTGCTGAGGGAGACTGATCCAGGGAGTGCACCTGTTGGCTGGGTGGGGGAAGAGGTTCTAGGTTGGTAGGGACAGCTTGGTACAGGGGTCCCCTGCATGGTCCGGGTGGGGGGGGCTGTTGCTGGGTGAGCCTGGTCTGGTGGTTCATGGTATGGTCAAGATAAGGAACAGGGCACCAAGTCTGTGGGAGTCTAGTTTTTGATGCTGTTGGTGGTCCAGAAGGGAGCAGAGCAAGCAGAAGCCACTTGATGAAGCTTCATTTTTGGGAGGTAAAGCGAAGGGGTAACACATTTTGACTGCACATTCATTTGTAGATTTCCATCTTCCTATACTGCCTCCTCCTTGTGTACTCCTCTGCGTTCATTGACATGAAGGCAGGCAACACGGTTCTCTATACCTCTGGTTCCTCTGCTTCTGACTAGGCAACCAGATTCCAACTTGATTTCAACAATATTTAGCTTTGGTTTTAGGCCAGTCGGCAGTCCCTTAATGCCAGAAGAAAATTGTCCATGACCATTGGCACTGCTAGGCAGAGACTTGCCAGGCTCTTCCTTCCAGACCCTTGACAGTGTTGTGATTGAGGATGTTTCTTCATCTTTGGGTATGGTTGAATTGTCATCTTGGCTACTGTATTCACATGGATGTCATCAACCAGAAGCTGCACCATAAACGTAGGACATTTTTACAGGATCAAAGCAAGTATTCTGCGTTCTGCCCGTAGAGAGATTGCCACAAAGATGACTCTGCCTGTCTTCCTTTGTGACGACATTGTATATAGCGTTGCTCGCAAGTCCTCCTTTGTCAGGCTGGATCCCCTTTCTCACTTCTTCTGCCGCTTTGCCCTGTGGATTGCTTCCCCAAAACTCACCACTATTCCTTGTATTCTTCCCTCTTCTTGCCCTCCCCTGATGGCAGGAGCATCGCTAATTGTGCCACCTTCATTTCAAAATTCTGGCAGGGCCCCACAACCTTTCCTCCTTCCCTCCCCTCCTCCAACCTCCTACTTCCTTCGCAGATGTTACACCCGCTTTGTTACCCTATCCCCTGTAAAATCCTCTGCTGGTCAAGCTGTTTCTCTTTCTGCTTCCCTCAACTTTGGAGCATCCTCCCCATTATTTGCAGTGCTCCCTGTTCCCTATCTCTAACATCTCTCCATCATGACTTCAGTACTCACTCCTGCAGTTGCCACTAATCGTAGGCTACTCCCACTCCTCCTACCTGCATATTACTCTCTTGCTCTACTGCCCTGGCTTATCAGTCCACATCCCCCCTTGGACTTGTGCCTGTTGTACTTGCAGTCTCCTTTCCCTCCCTCATTTTGCTGCTAATTACTGTTTGCTAAACAGTTACTATTGATATGCTATGTGTTGCACTACTTGAACTCTATTCTTCCTCCCAATTGTCTGCTATGTAGTTTTTATGTTTTGTTGTAATTGTAATGTCTCTGATGAAACTTACTGCTGCACTTTCCTCATCTCCTTCCCCAGGGCACATCTGAAAACGAGCTGTTTAGTTCAGTATGTTTTCTTTGTAAAACTCTATCAGTCTATTGATGAATTTAAATTTGTTTGGCAAATCCCTTTCTGTATCGCTCCACATTGTCCATGGAAAGTCTTTACATATGGTTAGAAATGGGCAAGATTCTTCAAGCTCTCTGATTGGCTGAAGGGCACTACAAGGGGGTACATTAACTTTTGATAGATGCCCACTTAAAAGAAGCGTCAATTTAGGTACCGCATTACTGAGGGTATCCATGGGCACCCTGAATTTTCAGCATCAGCAGCTGACATTTCTTGTCTCTCGCTAAGCGAGAGAGTTGGGGAGTGAGTTTGTGGCCAGCAGATACCCTCCGAGTAGCCCCCTCTCCTCCGCCCCGATGTTTGTTATTTAAGTAGTAGCCACATGTGAAAAAAAAAAAACAAACACTATCAGTCGGCATTGCGGCTTTCAAAATGACAGCACGTGCCTCTCTGTATAGCAGCGAAACTCGCTTGTGCTGCTTACCCGCGCTGCCTGCTTTACACTGTCCCCGATACGCTTTCTTGCTGTACCGAACTATAATGAATTGATTCTACAACAGGAGCCTTTACATATTTTAAATGCAGAGTACCTCCTTTTTTTTTTTTTTTATATGCAGTTTGTCACTCGATCGCGAATGAGAGAACACAGCACCATTCCAACGCCACAGCTCAGCCACTCGCACCCTGCTCACAGTCTAGCAACCAAAAAAAATTACAAGGCGAAGGGAAAACTCATGGATTGGTGGGGGAGAGTTTTAACAATTTCCTGGGTATCACTTTGAAAAAATAATACTGCAACAACCAAAAAGGATCTCACAAATGGCAGCACCCTCAAGTGGCACTAAATCAGTAAACCAATAAAGGGACTATTTTACATAACCTGATGTTAGTTTGTTTTTACTAATATTCAACACTTTCTTTTTATATGCAATTATTAGAAAAAAAATAATGTAAGCCCATTTTCTAAGTGCAATAATACCCTCCAGGGTGGGCGGTATGGGTAATACCGGACCTTCCAGGGGCTGTAAGGCTCTCCACCTGCAGCGTCGGGCCTCATTACGCCCCTGGGCAGTCCGGTATTGCCCAATACTGCCCACCCTGTTGGGTATTATTGCTTGCGTAATGTGCACCCATACTAGGGGTTGTGACACAGCCCAAAGTTGTGAGTCTGCACAGAACACTGGGTACAGGAACATTCTGACTAACAGAGAATCCCCATTCTTTACTGTGCCAGTGAGGGGTAAACAGCAGAGGAGATTCTCTGAGGAAGATATTGCTAGTTTTGTTATTTTATTATCAGGATCGCGTAACTGTGAGCAGGTTTGGGGGCTACCTGGTGACAAATCATGCCTGTTAAAGCTGTGGCTTTCAAATGGACTAATCTGCTAAATTTTCCATTGCTTTTGTGCCTGGATTGGGGACCCTGTGCCGCTGCTTCAGTAGGGTTTTTTTTTTTTTCTCTCATTACTGGTGCCTCAAGTAAGTAATTTGTAATTCTGTTTTATTGGGTTCTATTGGGGGGGGGGGACTTAATCGGGACACAACCTTTTACTAACCCTGTTCCTTTTTCCCTACTTTCCACAGCGCTTCTCTTGGATGATGGACACTCTCCCCTTCTCCCTTATTTGAACAGTTCAGCAGAGTGTAGTGCATTCTATGTGTAGGGGCTTGCATTTGATGCTGGGCTACCTGGGTTGTTGTTTTCCCTCTCTCTCTAGTGGCTTGTATTTTCCTGCGCTGCCCGGGTGGTGATGGTGGTGGTCAATTTATTCTCTTCACCTTGAGTTGTTTGTTACAGGCTCTGTTGCTGTTTTATTTTTTATCTGGTTGGCCTCCAGCCTTTGTTTTGGTGCTTAAAAGTGCTCCGTTTGTTAATCACACCTCAGAGCATGTTTTTTCAGGCTCTTCTAAGACACGCAGGGATTCTGCCATTGTTGGCAGTTAGCCAGCAGTGACGCACACCTTCTGTAACGGTCAGGCGCTTTCCTGCGGTTCCCTTTTGTTTTGCGCTCTTGGCCCTGGGCATGTTTCTGATGACATAGTGAGGTCATCCACGCTAGTGTGATGTCAGCCAGTGCATGCAGTCCAGATTGCACGTTCTGTAAGCTTTCTCCATTTTTTTTTTCCTTCTATGCAGCCCCGTAGGAGAAAGTATTGAACTCTGCATTTTGAGAGTGTTTCTCCTGCCGTGAGAGGTGGAGTTAGGGGAATGTTTACTTGGTGCTTCAGTTAGAATTTTTTGCTTGCATTTCCAGGTGGAAGTGCTCTATCCCAGGCAGCCCCACATAAGCAGTTAGTATTTAGTTTGTTGCCAGTTTCGGAGGACAGCAATCGTCTCTCCCCATTTTGAACAAGGCACTACAGATGGTAGGTAGGTAGAAAGTTTGGTTGTTCGACGTAAATCATTACAATAAATACTTCATAAATAAATTGCACATCTTAAAATTGTAGATTAACGTATTTCACAAATAAGTAGATTACATGTTTTGTAACAATTCTATTTTGTTACTGAAATAGAAACATCAGTGCACATAAATCAAACATCATCATATTGCACTAATAGATAATCAGGTCATTCCATGAAGGAATGTCTCAAAGCTGTTTAATCTTCATCTCTTTATAGACCCCCAGACTTAACAAATATTTTAGTAATTTTCCAAGGTCAGAGTTTCAGTGACCTGAGAAAATTACATAAAAGTCTAAGAATCTGAAGGTCTTGTGTGTTAAACAAGTATACTATTAAATTGTTGGAGGGGAGACCAAGTGTAGCCAGTATGGGTGCCAACCATTTTTTCCTAGCGGATTCAAATTGTGGGCAGTGTAATACAATATGCTTAAGATCTTCCACCATCCCAAGTTGGCACTTACAATTTGGGTCTATTACACCAGTTCTTTTCTGATCATAGTAAATATAATTGGCTTCGTACAGTTCCAGTCTATATCTGGTTATAGTTCTTCTATGTTCTGGATTTTTAAGAATTGTCAAATAAGGTTCCAGTCTATGCTGTAGTTTCAATAGTTTGAACAATTTGTAGTGATACATCTTACTGATTTTTTAATTTTTTATTTTTTCCCAATGTTGATGGATTGAGTTATCCCGGACGCTTATTTTTATTTGATCCTTGATTTCAAGGAAAGGAGTAGAATAAATCTCATATAATGCATTTCCTAATCCCATTGGGAGAATGTGGTCTTGTATAATTTTTGATTGTTATGAGACGTAAAATTTAGGTTATGGTACAATATTTTTTTGATCTAAGCACTTTCTTGGTAACCTTTTCTCATCTAAGAGGAGCAGTTTTGCACAACAGAAGTCTAATCTGCATTTCTGTATTGTTGTGAAACTTCCACGTTTCTTGGTGTAGTTATAATTAAAGCCAGTGGCACCATGGCTTATCAGAGACTTGTAGTATTCAAGCGATGTAAGACCTGCAGGAGGGTGATGAGATCCTCACCATTAGGCTGTTGTTGCTCTAATTATGTAATGCAATTTAATGTCTATTTCGGCGCCCCCCCCCCCCAAGTCGAACCCCTGAGCTGGGGGGTACACCTGAAATACCGATTGGCAGTGGCAAGGCTGAGTCATGCAGATCTTTTCTTGTTACTTTTAAATGAGATACTGAGCCTGGATGTTCCACAGGACATCCCCTCCAACACACCTTAACCCAAGGCGGGCCCCTCAGATCAAGGGGGTCCCATACAGGCACATCATGGTTGCCGGAGCGGGACAAGACTGCTCACCCAGATCTGTCTGGAGACCCTCCTCCTTGACTGTATAGAGGGTCAAGATGATAATGCAGGTGGACATAAGTACCCTCCATCTTCCCATATTGTCCTCGCATACCTTCCCTGGTCCCCTTGGCCCCTGTCTTCCCCAGTTCATCTTCCACCCTACCGGCCAGGCCATCCATGTCTCGGATTCCCTCTGAACTCTCCATCTCCACCCAGCTCTTGCCCTCGTTTCTCTTTTGCTCTCTCTTAACATTATAACACTTATCATTTGCTGCCATACCCATGGCAGTTTTTTCCCAGCATGCCCCCTCAGTCGGCCTCCTTACTCGCCTGAATTTATTTACGTATTTCACCTTACCCCTGTTCTGCCCGCTCTCTCAGCTCAACTTTGGAAGTTGCCAAAATTCGCATCAAGTACTCACTGTCACTTTTTACCTGTCTCTTGCTTTCAGCATGGATTGGTTCTTGTATTTTATGTTGCTGTTTTTACTGCCCCTGCATGTTTCCATTTTGTAGACTAATTATTGTATCTGTATTGTATGTCAACATGTGTATATTGTAAAGTGCTGTATAATGTTGGGGTAACAGGACCACGTTGTAAATGAGCATGCTCAATGGAGTTTTCCTGCCAATAAACTTGAAGAGTAAGGAAAATCCTGACCCGAATGTACTTTTTGAGGAGGAGGGGAAGGGGGAGGAGGAGGAGGAGCAGCTAACCGTGAACTTGGCTTCAGTCAACCGCCATTTTCCATAAGTATTTCCTAAGTTTTCTGTCCCTTTCTTTAAATTTTGTTGCATGTCTTCGTGCAGAATTAAAAAGAAGTGCTCACAGTGCGGTGCTCAGATCCCGCACGGGGACAGTCGCTCCTGCTGCGTCCTTTTCCTGGGCCCCAGACACCGAGTGGCAGATTGTGAGATCTGCCAGTCCTTTAACTAGGCCACGTGCTCCTCTGCACCAGAAGGCCCTCGATGCCCATCTTCTAAAACAGTGCCTTGCATCGATGGAAAAGGAGCTGCAGGAACGTTCCCAGGGTTCATTTTTGGGAGGGGGATTGGGACAATTGGCACACTGTTTTTAATTTTGACTTGCCTTTTCTTCTACCTTGGGGACAACCTGCTCATTGTTCTAGAGATTTTAAACAGCTGTTGGGCTTGACTGAACAATATGACGCATTGTTTTTTTCATTTGACACTTACTTTTTATACCCAGTGGGTCAGTGTCCCGCATAGATAAATATCTGAAATGAACCCTGGTTCCTCTTCACCCACCTCAGAGAAAAAGGAAGAGAAGCCCCAGGAGCGGGACCGGTCTCCCTCTATCCAGCGTCGTCAGACTGCTGACACCACATCAGGTGGGGCCTCCACATCGGTGAGTACTCCTCCTATGTCTCCATCCGGCCCAGTAGATTGGACGCCTTCACCCCGGCCCCGCCTCAGTCAGTGGGCAGCAAGGGGGTTTCTTTCTGGATGATTTGCCTTTGGGGCCTGTCGACAGCTCTTCACATGTCTCCTTCCGGCACTGCCTCTGGGTGCATGGCCTTGGTTGATAAGCCTGACTCCAGCTCCTCTGTAGTTGTCCGCTCGACCGCAACCAATAAGTTTGACATCGGCTCCTCTGAAGCCCGCCTGGTCGAAACCAATCAGTCGGCCCGGCTTGTCCGACGACTGCTCGTCGGAAACTCTCCCGTTGGATCCTTCCTTGGCTCATGATGTGCAGAGCCAGCTTCCAGGCTCCCTTGTGTCCCATGAGGATTCTCTCTCCTGGGCTTCACTGACTCAGCCCGACCACTCATTTTCCCTGGACCTCCAGGACTTGAGTTCTGCTGTCCAGGAGACCTCTCCTGCATCGGGCCTTCCTGCCAAGATTTCTGATTCCTCAGCAGACCTGTCGACGGGGGTATCGATTCCCTTACCCTCTCGCCATTCTCTGATCAGACGTCTGGCGTCATTCAACCCTCGACGCTGGGTCAATCTCCTGTTCAAGTACCCACTTACTGATTTGGGGATGGACTTGGGATTTTTCACTCTGATGCCGGAGCCCTCTCCTGACCCGTCAGGGATCCCTATAGAGACCCCAGGCCTGCCGACAGATCCTCATGCTCCCAGTGGTCCCTTGCACCACCACCTTCTGGACCTTCAGCCCCTCTGGCAACTACCCTGGCTACCTGCCGCCACCGTTCCAATTTTACCTGACGCTTGGAGGGCCGTTGCTGGGTTACCTGTTGCAGGTGTCGATGCCAGGGTACCCGACACTGGGCCATATGTATCAGGGGTACCATCCTTACTCCTACTGGTATCAGACTCCTGGCTTACCCCCACTCTACCACAGGATACCCAGGCTACCAGCCTCCACCACCTCCACCGCCGAATCCTCCTCAGCCGGAACCACAAGGACAATTCTAGCCTGGTGGAATGATGCCAAATCCTAACTCCTGCAGGAGCTGGGGCAACCCCATCTGGTCATGCCTGCCACCCCGACTCGCAGGGAAGTGACGAGGATCTCATCCCCAATCGACCAATCAACCACCGGTCGTCTGACAGGGACTTGGGCAGGTGCCCAACAGGGGTTTTCTCTGGAGCGAAGGCCACGGAGGCAGTACCTGACGTTCCCTCCTTACCAAGCAGACTGGAGTCTTCCGACTCAGGCTCTGTTGGTCTTTCTGAGCCTCATTCCCTTATAGAGCAACAACCAAAGGAGTGTCCCAAGTCTCTCCGCTGGAGGACCTGTCCTTTGCGGAACTCCTCGGGTCTATCCAGCAGGCCTGCGGCTGGGCATCTTGGGAGATGGACTCCTCCAAAAGGATGGGGCTCGTGGAGCATCTTGACCTGTCAATTAATGTGAACCCCCTCCCCATACCATCATGGACGGGGCCGCACGAGAACTTAACATCGACAATATGGCAACAACCTTCTTCCATTCCTGCGGTTTCAAAGAAGGCCGACAGGATTTATCGCCCCTCGGAAGAGGCATGCCATTTATCAAGTCAACCTAAGGCCTACTCGATCGTTATCACTGCGGCCCATGATAGGTCGGCTCAGCCAAAGCACCTGAGTGCCTGTTCACTGGAAAAAGAGTCCAAACAGATGGACCTGTATGGCCCCAAGGCCTACACTTCCTCCACCTGTGCCATTCGGTCTCTTAATTATGTGGCCCACATGGTGTCCTTTCAGAAGTTGGCTTTCAAACAACATGAAGTCTTGCTGTATTCTGACAATCTGCAGTTATCTCCAGCCTTTGAACTGCCCTGGAAAGTAGAGGGTTAATTTTCTATGCAGTGCATAGGACGTTGAGCTCGAGCTCTGAGGTCTCTGTCTGCAGCACTTTGAAATCCAACCGTCAGATTCTTTACTCCGCCTCAGTGAACAGTCGCTCTGGAGATTTCTCCTTGTGCTCTGTTCAAAGTCAGTTAAAGTTGTCTGTTTCATTCCGAAATTATTTCCGCATTGTCGGTTCAGGCTCTGTCTTGGTACCGTGAGTACTTTAGATAGTTTTCTGTTTACTTTGTGAAAATTATAAAGCTGTATTTTGATCGGTCCAATATATTGAATTCTTGTGTTTTCTTTAGTGTGTGGTTACCGGTCCTTATCGGTTTAAAAAAACGCGTTTTAACATTTTTTTTTCCAGTACCCGTAACATGGTTAGAAACCAATAAGGGAGTCTTGCCTGGCAGTTGCCGAAAAAAAGGGTAAGTTTGGTTAGGTTGTCCATGTCTGAGAAACCCAAGAAAAAACTGGACCCACTGGGTTTCAACACTGCAATGAGTGTGGGGAAGTCTTTGCTAAGGCCGATCCCCACAATACCTGTGCTTATTGTCTGGGGTTTGACCACCTTGATACAGACTGCCAAATTTGTAAAAACATTCCTAAGTCTACCCTGGAGAAAAGATTAGGTAGACTAGACTTAGGGAAAAGGAGGCCGAGAAGTCCGCTGACCCGGATGGCCAGCCCGGTTTGGTTTCAACCGAAACAGAAGGAGTGCCTCTGACCAGGGCGATACTTCTTGGGGCAAGAGGAGAGCCGATCCTGAGCAATCGGTTCCTACGAAAAGGAAACGTAAAGACAAATCAGCCGGTTCGGATCCGGAGGTTCATGTTCCGACTGCTGATGAGATTGCCCGAGCGATTTGGATTGTTGAATCGCTTCTCCCGGTTCCTTCCCTTTTGGCCTTTCCTCAGCACCTCGAATATTCACCAAGTGCCTGGCGGTGGTAGCTGCAGCCTTGTGCTGCAAGGGGATTTGTGTGTTCCCTTACCTGGATGTCTGACTGTTGTCGGCACCGTCTCAGGACAGTCTGATGGAATCTGTTTCCATCATCTTGGACCTCTTTTCCAGACTTGACATCACTGTGAATTATCCCAAGTCTCAACTCTCACCCTCTCAGCGCCTACAATTCATTGGAACGGTGCTGGATACGGTGCAGGGCAGGGCCTTTCTTCCTACGGACAGGGTGGAAACTCTAATTAAACAAGCCGCGTTGGTGTCCAGCTCCTGTCTGACCACAGCGTGCTCCGTCCTTCGCCTGTTGGGTCCCATGACGGCTGCCACCCCCACAGTTCCATTGGCCAGACTGCATATGAGGGTGAGGGTCCACTGGGACCAGTGATCGGACAACATGGGTCCGCAGGGTCTTCGTCTCTGGCAGCACGAAGAGGGATCTCCGCTGGTGGCAGGAACTCTCCAACCTCTTCTTGGGGATTTCTTTTCATCCCTCGTCTCCTACCATGACCCTCAAGACAGATGCCTCGGGTCAAGGTTGGGGAGCCCACCTAGTAGACCATCTGACTGGGGGAGATGGTCTCTGCAAGAGGAACATCTGTATGTAAACATTTTGGAGATGAGAGCTGTGCTCTACGCTCTCCAGTCCTTCCAGTCCCTCTTCTACTGGGAACACTACTAATCCAGACCGACAACATGGCCACGGTCTGGTACATCAACAAACAGGGAGGCACCCAATCGTACCCCCTCTTCAGGAAGGTGATGCGGGTGTGGTACTGGGCAGTCCAGGATGGCCTGTCTTTGATGATCATCCATGTTCCAGGAGTTTACAGCGTCCTAGTGGACAGTCTCAGCCGCCCTGTCGCAAGGGCTCATGAGTGGGAGCTAAAGCAGGATATAGTGGAAGATCTCTTCGATCAGTGGGGTCAGCTAGAAATGGACCTCTTCACCTCCCCATCCAATGCAGAACTTCCCAGCTTTTGCTTTCTCGTTCCTGGGCATGGTGTTTTTTTGGCAAGACTTGCTGTTTCTATCCTGGTCAGGGAGATTTCTGTATGCTTTCTCTCCTTTTCCAGTTCTTCAGAATGTTCTGCTGAAGCTTCAGGCAGAAGGCGTTCACATGATTCTGATAGCTCCTCTCTGGCCTTGGCAGATTTGGCTCCTTCTGCTGCAGCAGCTGACATTGGAACCCCCGGTACCACTTCCACTCTCCCATGACCTTCAGTCTCAGGAGCAGGGCAGCCTGGTGCATTCGAGCCTCAGGTCTCTTCACCTGCATGCATGGCACCTTTGGACATAGCAGACTCATGGTTTGGTGTCTCTTCTCGAGTTGCCCAGGTTCTAGTAGACACTAGGAAGCTCTCCAGTAGATCTACATATGCCATGAAGTGGAAGAGATTCTCTATCTGGACCATGGCCAAGGGCTTGGACCCATTCTCTTGCATGGCACCCCAGGTCCTTGAGTACCTCTTGCACCTGTCTGATTTGAGCCTCAGTTACTCTTCTCTGAAGGTCCACCTTTCTGCGGTTTCCACCTTCCACCTTCCAGTGGAGGGCAAAACCCTCACACATTTGGAGGTCTCTAAAACCTTTCCTAAGGGAATCCTCCACCTTAAGAGTCCGGTCCATAATATAGTCCCCCCTGGGACTTAAAATTTATTTTAAAGAAGCTTACTTTGCCCCCTTTTGAGCTGCCAGCAAGTTACGACATGCACTGTTTGTCTTGGAAGGCGCTCTTTTTAGTCGCTATCACTTCAGCTCGAAGGATTTCAGAGCTTCAGGCCCTCGTCTGCAAGGAGCCTTATTTGATTTTCCACAGAGACCGGGTGGCTCTGCAGACTAACCCTTTCTTTCTTCCGAAAGTAGTCTTGGAATTTGCTTTAAACCAAGATGTTCAATTGCTAGTTTATTACCCAGAGTATTCCAGCGGGGTATACGTCTTGCACACGTTGGATGTGCACAGGATTTTGAGATACTGTATTTCTCGAACCAAGGAAGCGCGTCAATCTGACCATTTGTTTGTCGCTTTTGCACCCAGACGACAGGGTACAGCCGTTTCAAAATGGAGTTTGTCTAAATGGTTGGCAAATTGCATCTCGTACAGTTATCAAAAGTACGAGAAGCCCCTTCCGGGGGAAGTGAGAGGCCATTCCATCTGTGGTATGGCTACTTTGACTGCCTTCTTGCGGAATGTGTCCGCTTTGGATATTTGCAGTGCGGCCACTTGGTCTTTTGTCCATACTTTCACCAAGCATTACCGTCTGGACATCGCCTCTAGGTGCAGGGCTGAGTTTTGTCTCGCTGTTCTGCAAGGCCTCTTGTCCTAAGCAGTTTATTAGTTGGCAGACGTTTCCTCCTCCCGGGAACTTTGTCTCAGACTCCTTTTTCTTGACTGCTTGGTATTTAGTCCTATATGTGAAGATCGACTGCAGGAACTCTCTCGAAGTACGATATTACAGTTACGTAAGAACTTACTGTAATAGTAGATCTTCGAGAGAGGTTCCTGTAATAGGTCTCATTTTTCCTTCCACCTTCCCCTAAGTCCTGTTTTTTTCTCTCCGTTCTTTTCCTTTCCCAGGGCTTTGTTTTCATTAGCTCCGGGCTCATAGTTTTTTCTCCTTTCTCCAGTTTTCCTGTTTCGGAGTCTTTCGGTGGGAGAACTGGAGGGCGGGCGTGGGGACCGCCACCTATATGCTGTCATGCTGACGTCCCGTCATGTGACGCCGGGGACGGTCCCCCACTATGTATGGCTAACTAGAAGTTTGCTGTGCAGTCCTGATGCCAGGGGGTGCAGTCCGATATGTGAAGATCTACTGTAAGAACCTCTCTTAAGATCTACTGTTACGCTAAGTTCTTCTGTAATTGTATTTTACTGTTTTACTGCCCCTGTATGTTTCCATTTTGTAGGTCAATTATTGTATCCGTATTGTATGTCAATGTTGAATATTGTATACTGTTGTATAATATTGTGCTAACAGGACCTCCTTGTAAATGAGCGTGCTCAATGAAGTTTTCCTGCCAATAAACTTGGAACAATAAGGAAAAATCCTGAGCTGAATATGCCTTTTGATGAGGAGGATCCTGATGATGATGATGCTGTCAAAGAGAAAGATTCTGATCTCTCCCCTGATGGATACAAAATCTGTGACCTGTGTGACGTCATAACTGAGGTAAGTCATGGAGTCCCTGGACGTGAATCCAATTCTTTCCACGTCTTTCTCCTCATTGAAGTATTTTCCAAACTTTGTACTCTGCGACCAGATTATTGAGCAGGAAAGGGCAGGCACAGACAAAACATCTACCCAGGCCTCAGGTGAAAGGTTATCCGTTTATGGAAGAGAACTCCCAGAAGTGGGAATCCCCTCCCGACAGATAAGGCTGTGCATAATTCTGTTGAGCACACTGCCATACTTACTGAAGGATCACTGAGCCTAACCAATATGCACGATAAGCGAGTGGACGCTGCATGCAGAAGAACCGTTACCTCGACTGGAGTTAATCTTCACACCTCTGATGCATCTTTTATTGTTCCATAGCCCTAAACTCATGGATTATGGCCCTGGGTTGTTTCATCCCACCCCCGAACTCTGAGGGGGAGAGCATTTTACAGCTGGTATTCATGGCTTCTACCTTTCTTAAGGATGCCATAGTGGACACTTTATGAATGTCAGCGTGCTGTACTTATCACATTGTGTCAGTCATTCGAGGTGTATGGCTCAGGTGTTGGGTCGCAGACCAGGCTTCGAAGGCTGATCTGTTTAGCCTGCCCTTTGAGGGAGGGCTATTATTCGGATCTGGCTTGGATGACATCTTAAAAGGGGTCCAAGATAAGAAGGGAAAACTTCTGGTGTCAAAGCAACAACAGAAAGCAAGTTCGACACCAAGAGGTTGAGGAAGCAGCCGCCACTAGCAGTCTCATGGTGGTTTTTGTCCCTTTCTGAATTTTGGAAACCAAAGGAATAAGGGAGTCTATTCCAGATGTTAGGGCAACAGTAACAGAAGATCTTTTGCTTGCAGGCGTAATGGGGTGCAGGACATAGAGAAGGTAACTCCCAATGAAGGTACGTGGGCCCATCTCTACCTCTCTTTCTGTGGTTAGAAGACTGCAGAATTTTTATACGAGATGGGCCCAAGTGACATCAGACGCATGGATGCTAGAGATACTGGCACTAGGTTATGCAATAGAATTTGCAGCAGTACTCATAATGAGGCTTTTCCTTCAATCCCCTGTGCCAAAAGACCCATGTGAAGAGACAGGCAGTGCCTCAGATCTTGGATAACCTCAGATAAATTGGGGCATTTGTTCTGGTGCCTGCCAATGAGGAAGGTCAGGGATTCTACTCCATTTTATTTTGTTGTTCCCAGGAAGATGGGGGGTGTTCAGACCAGTACTAGATCTGAAGCACCCAAACAAGTATGCCTCACACACGACCTTCAAGATGGGGTCCCTGTGCTCAGTCATAGGGGCTGTCCAGTCTGGGGATTATCTACCATCCGTAGACCTGAAGGATGCATATATCCACATCACCACTCTCACCAAACGTTTCTGAGGTTCACGATTCAGGGACAGCATTTCCAGTACAGGGTGCTACCTTCTGGGTTGGCAGCAGCACCCAGAGTGTTCCTGAAGATCCTCATAGTACTTGTGGCACAGCTGAGACTGGGTACCCCACATATATCCCTCTCTGGAGGTTTATTCTTCAAGTGTTATCTGCCCAGATGGTGAAGAAATCTGTGTCCAGGACTCTGGAGATGTAGGAGAGACACGGTTGGGTAGTGAGTCAACCAGGAGAAGAGCTCTATTAGCCTGTCACAGCATCTGGAACACTTGGGTATTGTGTTCAGGGTGGACATGGGGAAAGTTTTCCTCTCTTCAGCCAGAATGAGGACCCTGGGACAAGAGGTTCAGTGGTTGAGAAGCCTGTCATCGGCCCCTGCTCAGTCTGCTCAGGATTTTGAGGTTGCACTGGGAACAAACCGGGAGAATATTCGATTTTGTAAGAGCGGTTAGAAGTAGATCGCAGTTTTGATCTTCTGTACCCCCTTGGGATTTGAATCTGGTGTTGAATGCTCTTTGTAGAGCACCCTTCGAACTCTTTCTTCAGTGCTACTGGACATTCTGTTATACAAGGTGAGTTTTTTCTAATTCCAGTCTGCTCAGCCAGAAAGATTGGTGAACTTCAGGCCTTGTCTCACAAAGAGCCTTACCTTACCTTTCTTGAGGAGAAGGTAGTCCTGAGGACTGTTCCATCTTTTGTACCTAAAATACTCAGCTTTTCATGTAAATTAGGAAATCTGTCTGCTGTCCTTTTGCCCGAAGTCAGATCATGCTAAGGAATGTGAACTATACAAGTTAAGATTTGCGCAGGGCAGTCAGGATATACCTCAAAAATCCTGCAGAGTTCAGAAAGTCTGAAAGGCCATTTGTTTTCTTTGAAGTAGTGAAAAAGGGTCAGAAAGTCTCCAAAGCTTGGCTAGGTGGGTGAGGGCTTGTATCATCAAAGCCTGTGGAGCAGAAAAGAAGAAGGCTCCAATTCTCATCAAGGTTCACCGAGTATTTTTCCAGCCTTTGTAATAATTTGGGTTCTCCCATATTGGTTGCTTTATTGACTTTGATAACTTTATTGACTTTTTTACTTTGTTTTTTTTCTCCCTCACTTATGTTTCTGTATTTTATTTTTACATTTTATGACGTTAGATACATTTTTAGAAGAGCAGTTGGATTAAATCAGAAAGTACAACTAGTATTTAGGTTATATTATATTTATTATTAGGGTCATTTGTAAGTTGTTTATACTCGTTTATGTATGATAAATTTAAGTTTTTTTGGCTGTTTCTGTATTTGTATATTCAGATTCAGTAAACATACAGTCACACACACACACACACACACACACACACACACAAAATAAAGCAGGAAAGGTCGGTGCAGAACATCATCCAGATCGCCAGAGTGGTTGGACAATAAACATACTGTTTTGAGGATGACAGTTTTTAGTATAGATACTTTGTGGTAGTGCTGTGAGGGGAGAATCAGATTCTTGGGCGTTTCACATAATTTTGCTTGCTTACGACTGTGTAGGTACTGCGATAACAGTGGTGAGTAGAGATTTTCTGTTAGTTGGAATGTTTATGTGCCCAGTGTTCTGTGCTGATTCACAGCTTTGGACTGGGCACTACTACTAGTAGGGGGTGCACATGACCCATATGTAAAGACATCCCATTGACAGTGGAGCTAACAGAAAAGAAAATGATGGCAAGTACGAAGGAATTTCTTTTTCTTTCTTTTTTTTTTTTTTTCCAGACTTACTTGACGATTTTGTGTTTCCTTTGCTGTGCTGTACCTGTGAATTCATTTGAATGAATTTCCATGGCAGCACAGATCTAGCAGAGTGAGCACTTTAGGGTACCTGCGTTTTTGGAAGCAGGGGATGCAGATCGGTGTTGGAGCTGGGTCCAGTCATAGTAGGTGTGGTCTGTGTGGAAGGAGAGGGTACATTTGTGTGTAAGACCCCACTCCAAGGGTCTTATGGGTAACCTGAGTTGGAGATTAGGGTCATATGGGTATCTGACCCAGGTTCGAGGGCCAAAAGGCAGCTTCGAGTGAAAGATGAAGGGTACAGATGAGTGTTGGACCGTGGTCCTAGGGGTGTACCAGGTGGGAGCAGAGGGTGGATATGAGTGTGAGAGGTGTTACGAGTAGGAGATGGAGTAGATGAGTGTGTCATCTATCTAGTAGAGGCAGTGATTTTCCGTTTTCAAGAATGGCAAATTCAGTTTCGTAAAATCTTAACATCAGTTTGTTCAGGTCCCCCCAGAATTAATCAGCATGTTTTATACAAAAAATTGGCTTAAAGTGAAGGGTTCTGCACGAAAAGCCGATGCAAAGTGGGGTGGTTTGCGTGTTAAAGTGGTGAAACTACAGATTTTTCACGAAAAATTGGCTTGCATGTGCCAGTTTAAAAATGCCAAATTTTGTGTGTTACTGGTGTTTTCCATTGAAAATCAAAAATTCTCTCTCCTAAAGCTGGTCTCCAGGCTCACAACTACTGGGAGGTGCTTCCTGGTATCACGTGACAGGCAGGAAAAAACATCTCTGCAGGGAGACTAGACCCTCTCCTCAGTTTCCTGTAGCCCTCAGTTTACTTCCTGCCTGTCAAAAGACAGGTTCTTTGCAGGGGCTCTGTCACTGAGGTGACAGAGCTGAAGCCATCAAACTGTAAGTGCTGAATTATTTTTATTCAAGAGAGGTTCAACATTTTCATCTGACGAGCTTTGTCTCTCTTCTTTACTGGGTATCCCAGTCTCTGCCATGCATGCTGGACAGACTGGCCCCCCCATCTGCCCTCTCGCCTTCCCGCACTTTGAGGAGCTCACGTGGCGCTGCCCCCCCCCCCAGCCAGCAGTCATTTCGTTCTCGGGGTGCAGCAGGACTTGCAAGGGGCAGAAATCAACATTTCTTTAACTGTCCAGAGATTGGAGGGTTATTCCCGGCAGCGGAAGAGCCATGCCTCACTCTTCTCATCTGCCACTACAGCTCAGGCCATCAACGCTGCTCCTTATCAACGAGCCCCCTGGTCCTTAGGCTCGTCTAAGGACGCCGGGGAAGTCGGTCGGAGCGATCACGCTCCAGTAGTGGAGGTACCACGACTAACCAGCTCGTCGACGGCATTTGTGAATGGCATGGCCCACCAAGAGGCGAGCCAGAGAGGGGGAAGCGCGACGCTGCCAGCGTGTCTACAAGTCTTTTCTGATCTCTGCTCGTTGATGAATTTATAAGCCCTGGCTCCAAACTTCTATGCTAACTTCCTCTTGTTGACGGATTGAAAGCCCCTGGCTCCAAGCGTCAGTGTTATCAGGACTTCAGCATTCCTAGTCCCCCTACCCACATTCTCTTATCCTTTTCAAAGGGACTGTAAAAGGGGCTATTTGGGATATCAGTAAGGGCTGGAACGGCACCACAGTTCAAGTCCTGCAAGGGACACACCAAGCATCATGTCCTCCGCTAAAACGGACAAGCCCTCAAGGGGCAGAAAGCGTCACAAATGCAGATCCCCCTTGGTGGCCACCTTCGCGGGCTCGCTCTGCTTAAAGTGCGAAAGGGCCATGGCTGCAGGGTTGGAGGTGGTCACGGCGGCATCCACTACAGAGTCACAGGAGCACCAAACCCAGGCGGTGGGGCCTGAACAGACCTCCACCTCAGATGGGTGGCATTCCTCATAAAGAGATCTAGCCCCATCCTACTTTGATATCCTGCCACAGTCCCCAGATCGCAGGACACATAGGAAGGCCACCCGAAAGCGAACCCCCTCCCCATCATCAGACGAAGAGGGGCACCACTACTCACGACATGACGAGGAGAAAGAGGTCAAGATCCAGGAGCAGATCCAAAGATGCCTACAAGGGGAAACACTGACGGGACAGGTCCCCAAACCCGTCGGAGTCCAGTTACCCATCCTCAGAAGAGGGGGAACTTCCGGACTCAGACTCAGACGACTCGTCATCCAGAAACTTTGACTTGGATGACCTAGATTTTTTTTCATCAAACAGGTGACTGAGGAGATTAACCTAGGATCCTCCTCACCAGCTCTTAAGCACTCAAAGCCAGCTTTCAGATGTGTCTGCCTCCAAACCGGCAACGACATTTCCCATACCTCCAGCCATAGAGGCTGTCATAAAAGGAAAGGCAGGGGCCAGAACATACTTACCCTGTTCCCCGCTGCCTCACCAAGCTACTAAAATTCAACAGGAAGCACTCTGAGAAATGGCTAGACTGCCCCAGAATTGACCTGTTAATCTCCAACCTTATCAAAAAAAAAAATGGTTATCTCAACAGAGGGTGGGGCCTCCCTGCGGGACCTAGTGGATAGGAAGGTGGACGCATCCCTCAAGAAGGCATTCCAGTCCGCCGCAAACTCACTTAAGGCAGCTACAGCCAGTCTGTTCTTGGTATGAGCTGCACTATCATGGCCCACTGACCTGGCATTCCAGCTTGCTGATGAGTCAGACAAGAACAAATCTGCCCTGCAGCAACTACAGTTCATGGTGCTAGCTTCTGCGTACTCAGCTGATGTATCCGAGGAGGCAGTCAGATGTGCAGCAGGAGCCATGTTTTACCAGACCTTGGTGTGACGCAACCTATGGCTACGGGCATGGCAGGCGGACGCCTCCTCAAAGGTGCACTTGGTGAATGCCCCCTATGAGGGAGGCCTCTGTTTTGGATCAGCTGTAAAGGAGGAGGTCAAGGAATCCGGAGAAACAGCAAAAGTTTGAATGCCACAAACCAGGGGCAGGAACAGGTCCTGGTCGTTGGCATCCAGGCAGAATTTTTGAGCCCAAAATTATTCAAGGGGACAAAGTAAAACATTTTCAGATAGACTAACTTGGTTCTTCTCCAGCAACCAGTGCGGCTTCAGGGGAGGAAGAGGTGGCTCCCGAGACACTGGAGGAGACACCAAAAAGTTGCAATGAGAATCCCTGGACCCATCCTCAAGTGGGGGGCAGGCTTTCCAGTTTTTTCGAGGAATGGGTCTGCACCACCACGGACAGCTGGGTGCTAGACATAGTATGCAAGGGTTACTTCTTAGAGTTCGAATCAAGGCCCTCGCTACCCCATGTGATACCCTCGCCCATATCCAACAATCAGGAAAAGAGACTGGTGACGCTACAAGTGATCACAGACCTTTTCCAAGTCCAAGCGATCAAACAAGTTCCCATTGCAGAAAGGAACAGTGGCATTTACTCTCTATTTTTCATAGTCCCAAAATGCTCAGGAGGATTCAGGCCTGTATTAGACCTAAAATTTCTGAACGGCTTTGTTCGCTACAGGACATTCAGGATGGGAAACCCTTTCATCCATCATCAGGGAAATCCATCGGTAGGATTTTTTGGCCTCAATAGATTTGCAAGATGCCTGTCTGCATATCCCCATCCGAAGGGCTCACAGACAATTCCTTGGATTCAAGCTGGGGGAACACCACTTCCAATTCCAATTTGCAGTATCAGTGGCTCAGTAGGCAGCACACTCGCCTCTGAGGCCGGGAGATCAGAGGGCTGTGGGTTCAGTTCCCACATCTGGCACTTGGGTTAATATCCAGTACTGACACTGTAATGCAGCATGAGAGGGTGCTGCATTTCTGAGGTGCCGTCTTTCGGATGAGGCGTTAAACCGAGGTCCCATCTGCCTGGACTGGTGGTAGTTCAGGTGGATGTTAAAGATCCCATGCACTTATCGAAAAGTAGAGAATTTCCGGTGTCCTGCCAAATTTCCCTCATTCACTAAAAATACCACCAACAGCTAATCTGGTTCAAGGTCAATTGGCATTCATCTGTATCCCCCTCCCCCGGGTCGTGCCTGAAAATAGGCAGGATTTGTCTAGTGCACTTACCTGGTCAACAAAAGCTAAATAAATAAATAAAAAATTCACAGTGCTTCCCTTCGGCCTGGCCACAGCCCCCCAGGATCTTCTCCAAGGTCCTAGTGACTGTGATCGCTAGCCTCGGACAACAAGGGATCCAACTCTTCCCCTATCTGGACGATATTCCGATCAAAGCCCTGTAGTACGATCAAGCAACTCAAGCAGTGGCGGAGGTCGTCCAGTGCCTCTCCTCTCTAGAATTAATTGTCAACCAGAAGAAAAGCTCTCTAATGCCATCCCAGATCCTGATTTATCTAGGTGTGGACTTCAAGACACTACAGAACAAGGTTTTTCCCAAGGAATTGAAATTCAGGAACCTCTGGGCTCTTATCGGCAAATTCCAATCGGCCCAATACCTGCCAGCTCACACCTTCATGCAGTTCATAGGGACGATGGTCTCCCTGGCAGACTCGGTTCCCTGGGCACTGGTTCACATGCATCCCCTCCATTCGAGCCTCCTCCAACAGTAGTCCCAGTCAAGGAACAATCTGGGCCAGCAGATACAAATCTCTCACCCGGTGAAAGCATCTCTTCATTGGTGGACTTGACGATACAACATCATGTAGGGTCTCAAACTGGAGCATCCTCACCAAATGAGAATCACTATAGATGCCAGTCTTCAGGGCTAGGGTGCTCACATAGATCAGCTCTTGACACGGGGCAAGTGGTTGCTGGCAGAGACACACTACAGCATCAACGTTCTGGAGATGCATGCAGTCCGCCTGGCACGTCAAAGGTTCGAAGTACAGATCTCCAACCGGAATGTTCTCATCCTCCACAGACAATCGAACCACAATGGCCTGCATCAGTCGCCAGAGAGGCACAAAGAGCTCTCGGATGTTACAAGAAACCCTGCTGCTCTTCCAGTGGCAGAGCAGCATCTGGCAAGCCTGATGGCCGTGTACATCCCGGGTCAGGAGAACATCATGGCAGATTAGCTAAGTTGAAAGGAAGTCCTTCCAGGAGAATGGGAACTGAAGGACAGCACCTCCTGCAGGTAGATCTTTTCGCCTGCCGACAAAATTACAAAGTTCCGCAGTTCTGTTCTCTAATCAGGGATGAGCTGGCCATAGCACAGGACGGCTTCTTTATAAACAGGGCTCAGTTCGATCTCCTGTATGCCTTTCCCCCAGTACCACTAATCTCAAGGGTCTTACACAAGATCACCCTAGATCTGTTGGAGCTGATTCTAATCTGTCCACGCTGGCCCTGCCAGCCATGGTTCCCTCGATTTGGTTCAAATGTCACTACAACCTCCTCTGATCTTTCAAGCCAGCCCGGACCTGCTGCATCAGGGACTGGTACTGCACCCAAGTCTGCGAAGTCAGTCCCTCTTGGCATGGAGATTGAGCGGGAGACTCTCGAGGAGTTAGGTTATACTCCACCTGTCATTGAAATGATGATCCACTCAAGATGTTCTTTGTCTTCCAAGGTCTATTACACAGTATGGCGAAGATTTCTCTTCTGGTTACAATACATTTCTATACCAAACATCACGGCATCTCACCCCACTATACTAGAATTCCTGCAGGAAGGCTTCAACAAGGGCCTCCAACTGACAACCTTGCGGGTCCAAGTTTCAGCTCTGGGTGCACTCCTGCTGACAGACTCATGGAGTCCTTTGGTGCTCACCCTCACATTAGATGATTCCTGAGAGCAGTGATTCTGAAACGTCCTCCAATAAAGCCCATCATCCCACTTTGGAGACTCAACCTGGTCCTCGGAGCCCTAACCAAGACCCACTTTGAGCCCCTTAAGGAAGCATCCCTTCTCCACCTCACGATGAAGGTAGTTTTTCTTACAGCAATCACCTCAGCCCGTCGAATCAGTGAGGTAAGAGCCCTTGATCAAAGAGCTATTCACTGTGTTTCATCAGGACATTGTGGTCCTGTGAACAGATGCCTCTTTTTAGCCAAAGGTGATGTCTCTCTTCCACTGCAACCAAGAATTGAACCTTCCTTCCTTCTGTCCTCACCCTAAGAATGAGAAGGAGAAGGAATTTCACATGCTGGACTCTAGGAGAGCACTCAAGATGTACATCAAAAGATCTGATTCCATACGCGAGACTTCAAGTTTGTTCAATCTCACTTTGGGGCAGAATATGGGTAAAAGAAGCATCAAAAGACTCTATTGCCAGATAGATTCGTTCCACTATATCCATCGCCTACCAGAAGGCATGGGGGTAGACCTGCCAGGCCCAGTGAGGGCCCACTCAACTAGAACAATGGCTACATCCTGGGCAGACTTCACAGAAGCCTCTCCAGCAGACTTATGCAGAGTGGCCACTTGGTCATCCATCCATACCTTTGCAGAGTTCTACAGATTGGATGTGTCCGCCTCCGCAGAGGCGTCTTTTGGCCGCCGGGTCCTTCAAGCAGTAGTGGACCCGTAAAGGACTGTTGGCATTCTTTCCACCCAGGAAGCAAGGGATGTACTGCTTTAGTACATCCCAGTAGTTATGAGCCAGGAGACCAGCTTTAGGGAGAAATAGAAATTTAAATCCCTGTAAAATGTGGTCCCCGACTACTGGTCTCTGGGCTCCTTCCCTCCCAGAATGTTTGAAATCGGCCTTACAGGCCACATGTTCAGATTAGCATTTTATTCTTTTTTGTTTCCAAGTTATGTGATACTTGGGACAACTGCTTTAAGGAAAAGCTGAGGGCTGCAGGAAACTGAGGGGAGGATCTAGTCTACCTGTAGAGATCTTTTTTCCTGCCTCTTACGTGGTACCAGGAAGGACCTCCCAGTAGTTATGAACCCAGAGACCAGCAGTCTGAGGAAGAGAAAATTTTACAGGTATTTAAATTTCATTTTTTTTTTTCTTTGTACTTTGTCTTCTCCCACTACCTGTCGGCTCCAACCCTTCAGGGCATCCAAGGGTGATCCTTCTGCCACCCTGCCCACTGAGTACTTACCTCCGGATTGCCCATGTGGCTTAGGCTTACCCCACTAGCGGGGCGGAGTTAGAGGCGGAAGCCCCATAAATCAACTTTCATCAGGTCTGGAGGGTAGTCAGCAGCAGAGGGTACATTGCTACACGCCCGGAAGCCCATCTCCCGAGCCGACAGGTGTTTTTCCGCTTCCTTCCTCCCCACGGGCTTCCAACCCCCGACGTCATGGCGCTAGTCACTGACTTCATCTGCGTGTTGGGCTGCCCGTCCTCCCCTTTTAATGGGAACTTGCAGTCCCCGAGGCCTCCGCCGAGTGCACAAGTGTGATGGGCAACGGCCCCCCATCCGACCCTCCCCTGGAGACAGCGAGCTGTCGTGGGGCGCTCAAGCCGTACTCTTCTCAGCCGACCTACCAGTGACCCGAGTCCGCCTCCGAACCCGGGTCGCTGGTGTGGAGCGAGGTGTGGCGTCCAGCGCCTCAACCCTCAGCACCACTGGGTGTATTTAAATTTCTGTTTATTAGTCCTAATCCAGGGGATCCCATGGATGTCCTAGTAGGTGAATTAGATATTCATGGCATTGGGATTCCCATCCATGATCCTGTAGCTATTCCGGTTGGTAAGTGAGGATGGAGTTGGAGTAGCTGTTTATGAGTCCCTTGATGGGTCCTGGTGGAAGTAGAGGGTGGCAGTGACTGTTACGGAGAAAAGGGGGGAAGTTGTTGTCTGATACCCATTCAAGGTACGCTGGGCTGATTCTGGTGGGCAGAGGAGACATGCAGTAGGTGGGGAAGGTTAGTTTGGGGTCCCAGAGTTGGCACAGGTAGCGGTACATAAGATGTAGGTGCGGGCAGCTTGTCCTTGGGCAGTTCTGGGTGGGGGGAACCAAGGGGACATAGGTGTGGGCATGGGGAATGAAAGTGAGGAAGCAGGCAGTGGGGAAGCCTCTGGGAATTCCATGATTGATCAGGGTGGGCAGATAGGGGGAAAATGCACACAAGGGAGGCAAATTGGAGAGTCTCAGGGCTGTTCTGAATGTAGGAAAATGGTAGGCATAGGTGGGGGAGTCGGATCCAGGGGGTCCCAGGGTTGTTGGTGTTAGGCAGACATTGCTAGGGGAGGCTAGTATATCGGTCCCAGGGCTGGTCCCACAGGAAGAACATAGGGGCACAGAGGTGGAGGACGTCCATCCGGTGGTTACAGGGCTAGTCCATGTGGAAGGTTAGTGGGAATGTTGGTTGGGGGTAGTTCTTGGCATCCCTGAGCTAGTCAGAGAATTGAAGTGTTGCTCAAGTGCTTTTGGGGGTGCTGGTTGACCAGCAGTGGAAGGCTGGTCCTAGGGCTGGAACAGTGGTCCTGTGGTAGGAATGTTTGTGGTCTGGGGGCTTGTCCAGGGCTGGAAAGGTTGTCCAGCTGCAGGGGTGGTGGTTGGCTGGATGGGGAGGCTAGTCCAGCAGCTGTTGAGGTGGTCTAGCCAGATGCTGGTTGGCTGGAAGGGGTGGTCCATTGTTAGGGTTATTGGATGGCTGGGTAGGGGGAGGCCAGTCCAGGGGCTGTGGGAAGGGTCCAGCTTTAAGGATGTTGGTGGGCTGGATGGGGGGGAACCTGGTCCAGGGGACTGTGGTGGCAGGGACAGCGCTAGACAGGGAAAAAAAAAAAGGTTAAAAGTTTCAGCCTGCCCAGAAGTGACTCGGGGTTCACTTGACAGTGGGTCCATAGCGGTGCACCTGGTCTGTAATAGTAGCTGAAAAATGGAAAAGGGAACACTAGATAAGTGTATATTTCACATGTTTTAGCTTCTGTACTGGTGAAATTTGTGCTTTCCGTTAGGGTTTGACCCAGTTGTGTCTCATTTTAGCTTGCATTTTTTTTCAGCAGTGGGACTAATTTAGCTGCTGTTTTAAACCCCTAGTGCTGTCACTTGATTTTTTGGGGGCTGGGAAGGGAAGCAGGTCCAGGTGTTGTGATGGTGTCGGCTGAGGGAGGCTGGACCAGAGATTGAGGGTGGTCCAGTGGTGGGGATGATCATGGCCTGGGAAGGGAGGCTGGTCCAGGGATGTGGAAGGGTAGTCCAGCAGTACGGATGTTGGTCGTATGGGGAGGGAGCCTGGTTTGAGGGTGTGAAGGTAGTTTTGTGGCAGAAATGGATGGGGGTCTGGTAAGAGGAGGCTGGTTTGGGGGCCGTGTGGATCTTCTAGTGGTGGGGATTGTGTTCCATCTAGGAGGGAGAGGCTGGTCTGGGGGCTGTGAGGGTGGTCCAGTGGCAGGGATGGTGGTGGTTTAGGAAGGGAAGGACGGTTTGGGGATGTGGGTGGGTGGTCCAGCGGCAAAGATTGTGGTTGGCTGGGAAGGGGAAGCTGGTCTGGGGATGTGTGAGGGTAGTCCAGCCGCATTGATGTTGGCGATATGGGAAGGGGAGGCTGGTCAAGGGTGTGAAGGTAGTCTAGCAGCAAGCATGGAGGAGACTGGTGAGGGGAGGCTGGTCCGGGGGCTGTGTGGGAGGTCTAACATTTAAGATGTTTGTTTGGGATGGGGAAGCTGGTATGTGGGCTGTGAGGGTGGTCCAGGGGGAGGGATGGTGGTCACCTGGGAGGGAGACGCTGTTTCGTGGGCTGTGAGGGTGGTTTAGAGTTGGGCATTTTAGCCAGGTGGATGGTGGGGGCTGGTCTGGCGGCTTTGAGGGTAGTACAGCGGCAGAGATGTTAGTCAGCTGGATGGGGGATGCCAATATGGTGGCTGTGAGGGTGGCCCAGTGTAAGGGATGGTGGTCACCTGGGAGGGAGATGCTGTTTTGTGGGCTGTGAGGGTGGTTTAGTGTTGGGCATGTTGGCCAGCTGGATGGTGGGGACTGGTCTGGCGGCTGTCAGGGTGGTACAGCGGCAGAGATGTTAGTCAGCTGGATGGGGGAGGCCAATATGGTGGCTGTGAGGGTGGCCCAGTGTAAGGGATGTTGCTCACCTGGGAAGGAGAGGCCTGTCTTGGGCTGTTGGGGTGGTCCGCCATTAAGGGTTGTTCGGCTGGGAATGGGAGGCTGGTCCTGGGGCTTTAGGGGGGCTGCATTAGAGATGTTGGTTGGCCTGATGGGGAACTGGTCAGGGCTGTGGGGGTTGTCCAGCGTTAGTGATGTTGGTCAGCTGGATGGGGCTGGCAGGTTCGGGGGCTGTGGGGGTGGTTCAACATTAGGGAGGTTGGGTTGGTTTACTAGAGGAGAAGGCCAGTCGGGGGGCTGTGAGGGTGATCCAGCAGCAGAGAAGTTGGTCATCTTGATAGGGGAGACTGGTCTGGGAGATGTTAGGGTGGTCCATTGCCAGGATGTTGGTCGACTGGTAAGGGAGAGGCTGGTCGGACCCGTGAAGGTGGTCCACTGTGGGGGAGGTTGGTTGGGAGGGTTGGTGGTGGTTTGGGAAGGGGAGTCTGGTTGAGGAGGTGGTTGTCACAGTAGTCCAGCCGCAGGGATGGTGGTGTAGGTTAGTGGCAGGGAGGCTGCTTCGGGGGTGTGAAGATAGTCCAGCGGCAAGGATGGTGGTGGTGGTGGTGGTCTGTGAAGAGGATGCTGGTCAGGGATGTGGCTGTAGTCCAGTGGCAGGCATTGTGGTGGTCTGGAATGAGAGGATAGTCTGGGGGTTGAGTGTGGTCCAGCGTTAAGGATGTTGTTTTTCTGGGAAGGGGTGGGTGGTCCGAGGGCAAGGATGGTGGTCGCTTGTGACAGGGAGGCAGTCCCAGTGCCTCTGAACATGGTCCAGCATTGGAGATGTTGGTCTGCTGGATGGGGGGGGGGGTTGTCCAGGGGCCAGGATGTTGGCTGGATGGGGAGGCTGGACCGGAAGCTGTGAGGGTGGTGCAGCATTAGAGATTGTGTTTGGCAGTGGTGGTAAACCCTGTGAAGGGGATGCCAGTCTGGGGACTGTGGGGATGGTCCAGCATTAAAGATGTTGGTCGGCTGGATGTGAGAGGCTAGTCCGGGGGCTGTGGGGGTGGTTCAGCACTAGTGATGTTGGTCGGCTGAGTGGGTCAGGAAAATCCAGGGGGCTGTGAGGGGTGTTCCAGCATTAGGGATGTTAGTTGACTGGGTGGGGAGTGTCTAGGGGCCAAGAGGGGTGGTCCAGTGGCAGGGATGGTGATGGGCTGGGAAGGGGAGGGTGGTCCAGTATCAGGGATGGTGGGTGGCTGGAAAGGTTGGTAAGGGGCAGGCATGTCGGTCAGCTGTGAATGTGAGCATGGTCCAGTGTGGGAAGGTTGGTGTTTTGGGTAGGAAGGTTGGTGGTGTTTGGGAAGGGGAGGCAGGTCCGGGGGTGATGTCTGGGTAGTCCAGCCTGAGGGATGGTGGTGGTCATCTGTGAAAGGGAGGCTGGTCCAGCAGTGTAAGGATAGTCCAGCAGCAGGCGTGGTGGTCTGGAATGGGGAGGCTGGTCTGTTGCTGTGAGGGAGGTCCAGCATCGGTGATGATGTTTGTGAGGGAAAGAGGAGGGTAGTCCAGGGCAAGGATGGTGGTCGCCTGGAAGGGTGAGGCTCCTCTGGGTGCTGTGAAGGTTGTTCACCATTAAGAATGTTGGCTGGCTGGATGGAGGAAGCTGGTCCAGGGTTGTGAGGGTGGTCCAGCAGCCAGGATGTTGGTTGGCTGAATGGGGGAAGCCATCCGGTGGCTGTTGAGGGTAGTGCAGCATTAAGGATGTTGTTTGGCTGGGAAAGGGAGGCCTGTGGCTACAGGGGTGGTCCAGTGTTAGGGATTTTATTTTATTTTTATTTCAGAAGAATCAGAAATACCTTTGAATCAGACTCCTTTACAAAGGTTCCACGTCACATATAATAAATCAGATGCACAAATACAAATGAGTACAGATACAAATACAGTGACTGTTACAGAGTAAAGTTGTGTTACAACAGGAAAGTTAGGCTAACATTCAGGAACTAGTGCAGTTTGAGACAGTTTAAAGAGACTGGAAACTAACATCCCTGAGCTGGCGGAGGTAAGATCTGAATGCAGAGGCAACCCAGAGGCCATTGTCAGTAGTAGAGGGACAGGGCACCTGATCACGTACAGTCACTTGAGGACCGAAGATGGGCCCTAAGGTGCGTTTTGAAGCGACCAATTCTTTGATCAAAACACAAGGAGGAGGGTAGGTTATTCATCCACAAGGGTGCCCTGTAGCAAAAGGATCTTTGGAATTGAGTTGTGCGACAGAAAGGGATGGAGAGACGATTGGTATCTGAGCTACGGGTGTGCTTAACTTTAGAGTCCAAGGTGATTAAGGAGGTGAGTGCTACGGGGGCGAGGCCAAGGGTGATTTTTTTTTTTTTGCTAAGAGACGTGTGGAATTTGATTCTGTTTTCAAGGTTAAGCCAGTTGGTGTCCTTATATAGCACACAGGTATGGGTAAATCTGTCACACCCTAATATAAGACGACAGGCCTTGTTTAGCACAAGCCTAAGACTATCAAGGGCTGAGGGCTTGCACCTCCAAAAGTCAGAAGGCCATATTCTAGCAGGGAGTACGAGGAGAGATCATGAGCTTAAGGGCTTCAGTGAAGGCAATGTTTATAGCGGTGCAAGAGCCTAGCCTAATGTTTAGGGCCTTGGATAATTGGTGTATAGCTCATGGTAGGTAAGGCCAGTGTCCAAAGTGATGCCCAGGTACTTAAAGGAATGCACAAATTCCAGGGTGGTCTGGGACGCTGATAGTATTTGAGGAAAAACCCTTTCCTGGAATTCCTACGGATGAGCGAAGAGCAAACCTTTTTTTTTTTTTTTTTTTTTATATTAATAATACGAACCAGCTTTCAACAGCGTTGAAGGAGGACTGGAGGGAGTGGTGGAGTTGAGAGGGGTCTGGGCTGGAGGAGAAGATGACAGCATCATCTGCATATAGTAATAGGTTGGCGGTGCAGGATGCGGAGAGGGAGTTTAGGAAGAGGCTGAAAAGGAGAGGACCCAAAATGGACCCTTGTGGGACACCTGAGAGGACAGGAGACTTGGAGGATAGGGTATTCCCAATTTTAACTTGAAGGGTCCGGTTTGCAAGATAGTCAGCGAACCATCCCACGGCTTTCTGTGAGAGACCCAGGTTGAGCAAGGAGGTTTGGAGTAATGAATGGTGGACGGTATCAAAGGCCTTAGTGAGGTCAGTGAAGATCGCACCAGTGATGTGGCCTTTATCCAGTGCAGTATGGATGTGTGATGTTAGCTCAAGCAAGGCAGTAGTTGTGCTGTGACCTTTGCGGAAACCTTGTTGTTGTTGTTTGCAGAGTAGGTCATATTTATTGAGGTGGTCAGTGAGCTGATCCGAAACTATCCTCTCTAAGGCCTTTGGGGGGGGGGGAGTATGGAGATAGGGCGGTAATTGTTGGCAGAGGAGCGGTCACCACCTTTAAATAAGGGTGTGATAGAGGTGGGTTTCCAAATGGTAGGGAATTTACCTAGTGAGAGGAGAGGTTTAAAATGTGGGTGAGAGGAGCAAGGACTTCCTCAAGGGAGAGACGAAGAATTCTGAGATCAAGGAGCGATGGATCTAGGCGTGACTAAGGGCAGCAGTAAGGTATGGTCTAGCTGGACTTAGGAGAGATGCGGCTAAAGTAAATGGGGGGCACCGAGGTGAAGCGCTTTGCTAGGAGCAGGTGGATCATAGAAGTTCGGGAGGAGAACATGGCTAAGGTTGGAGAAGGCAGCAATGTGAGTGGGGTCAGAGGTCAAGGACCCATTTGACATGACTTGGGAGGGGACCAGGTTGGGGACCTTACCGCATATTTCCTTAATGTTGTTCCAGAACTTGCGGCTGGAGCCCCAGGACGAGGTTAAGGCGGATTTATAGTAATTTGCTTTAGCCCTGCGAATGGCCCAAGTGCACTTGTTCCGGGCCATTCTATAATTCTGTTTATCATGGGGGAAGCCGGACTCAATGGAGAGATGCCATAATGAGTCTCTGGTTTGCATTAAAGTCTTGAGCCGTTCAGTGAACCAAGGTACGTGATTGCCTTTAACCATTTTTTTCGTGAAGGGTGCATAGAGGTCACATATATTATTGAAGGACCTGGTAAATAGGTCCAGGGCACTGTCTAGGTTTACAGTGCTTAAAATGAAGGACCAATCCATGACCCTGAGGTGTGCTTTTAGTTGTGCCAGTTAACCAGGACCAAGTTTACGATGCACAATTATTTTGGGAGGGGATCTTGGGATTTTACAGGACCAGGAGCAGAGAACTGGAGAGTGGTCGCTGAGAGCATTTGGAAGTACGGAAACATTGGTGATCTTGCCCGGGTGATTGGAGAAGATGAGGTTCAGTTGTGAGGAGGATCCGGTACGAGGATCCAAACGTGTGGGGGAGGTGACCAGTTGTGTTAAGTCTTGGGCTGTGGCGAGATCAATGAGTGGGGTGGCATCCTTACTTAGCCAATTGATATTAAAGTCACCAAGTACAAGTAGTTCCGACTGTGAGAGTAGTGTGTCCAGATAAGACAGCAGTGCTTGGAAGACTGATTTTTGGTCCCTTGGGGGAATGTATACTGTTATGTATAAAGGGTTTTGGGCTCTTCCCAGAGCCAGTTTGACAGTGAGGGCCTGTGTGCCAGCCCCCAATTGAGGGGAGTGGAGAAGGTGACCTTGTAAGGTATCCTTAGTGTAGAGGGTACAGCCACCCACTCGCTTACCATGTCGATCTGCACAGTAAAGGATATACCTGGGCAGAGATACAGAGGAATCCGGGGTCGAGGGGTGAGCCAGGTTTCACACACTGCTGTGACATCCGGTTGGTGCTGTAGTACCCAACCCTGGAAGGAGTCCCACTTTTTTAGGATGCTACAAATATTGAGAGAAGCAATGTGCAGCTGACCCTGGGTAGGTTGGGGAGGCATCATGCCAATAGGTGGTCCAAGATTAGGATGGCTATTCCCCGATAGGAGGAGGAGGAGAAGCAGGAACCTTGAAGAGGGGTACCAGGCACACTTCCTCTTACCAACGAGGGATATCAGGGTATGTGGTATAGCGGTGGTGACGGTAGGAATGGGTAGTGAATGTGCCTTAAGGTAGGCCTGAAGGAAGTAGTGAAAGTCTAGGGAGGCCGATGCTGTTACATGTTGAGGTTTCTGAGTCGGGACAGCCCGGTGGAGCGCCAGGGTTGAATGACTAGACAGGCAGTCATAGTGAGTAGAAGGAGTAAGTTATCTGCCAGTCCCCTATAACAGGGTCATGGGGGGCTCGAGTTTACCCAAAGTATCACTAGCTGCCAAGCATTCAGACTCGCGCCAACTGCAGAGGACGGGGTGGGGGCAACAGGGTATGATAGGGAGGGAAATGGGCCGGCAGGAGCAAATGGCAAAGCAGCAGGGTTATAGTAAACATCCTGACACTAAGAGTTGAAAGCTCAAGGGTGGCCAGTGAAACAGGAGATCAGGCAGTAGAGCAGCCTCTAGTGGTAGAAAAATATAAACTGCTAATGGAGAACTTGGCTGATTGGTTAAAGCTGCCTATGAAAGGGAGTGTGGTTAAAGCTGCCTATAAAGGAGTGCTCACCAAGGGTGGTGATGGGGTGGTGGGAGGCGCAGACGCCTGCGGAGGGCCAAACTGCAGCAAGCAAAGCAGAGTAGAGTCCTTGGTGGAAGCAGCAAGCACGGTGGTTCAACTGCGATTTCACGGTGGTTCAACTCAGCATTCCCCATACCTGAAATAGCTTGAATCGGGTGGAGGTAGGTGAGGGCACCGCTGTCGCTTAGCCCTCTCAACCTCCTGAGCGCCTGTGGAGAAGCAAGACAGGTAAGGAATTATATGTGTTCATTGTTGGGGAACAAAGGGGGGGGGGTACAGCGAGAGAGCGTGCATTGGTCAGACTTTAAACTTAAGTACAGCGATCAAGTCTAGCCTGGCTCACTAGAATCCCAGAGAATAAAATTAAGTAAGCCAGTAACTACAGCCTTGAGTCACTCTCGCTCCAAACAGTGAGATATAAAACTAAGTAAATGAGCAGGGTAATGCTGCTAAGGGCGCTCGCTGTGGCAGTCGCTAACGCTCCAAAACTGTGAATCGTAAACTCCAGTAACTGCTGCTAAGGTTGCTCGCTGTAGGGCAGTCGCTAACGCCCCACAATGTGAAACACAAACTAAATTTGCCAGAGAAGCCCCAAGTTAATCACGCAGCCAATCTTAAGGACTAGAACTATGGCAAACTTCACAATTTTAACTTTAACAGTTAATGCTGCTAGGGCGCTCGTTGTAGTTCTGACTGAGAAATCTTAAAGCACCAGTCAGTATATTGTATGAAAGGCGCCAAGAATTCAAATACAGTAGGTCTTAAGGCACCCCTCAGTTTATGCAGAAACTACAGAAATAACAGTAAAATTTGCCCCTGCAGGAGTAGGTCTTAGGCACCCCTCAGTTTATGCAGAAACAACAGAAATACAGTAAAGTGTGCCCCTGCAGGCGACTATCTCCACATCTGCGCCAACATTAAAATGGCGCCAAGATTCAAACTGCAGCAGCAGCTGAGCAGAGTAGAGTCCTTGGTGGAAGAAGCAAGCACGGTGGTTCAACTGCGATTTTTCCCGTACCTGAAATAGCTTGAAATCGGGGGTGGTGGTGGGGGAGGGCGCCGTTGCCACTAGCCTTCGACCTCCTGAGCATCCGGAAATAGCTTGAAATCGGGGTGGGGGGAGGGTGCCGCTGCCACTAGCCTCTTGACCTCCTGAGTGTCTGAAATAGCTTGAAATCGGGGTGGGGTGGGAGGGCGCGCTGCCGCTAGCCCTCTGACCTCCTGAGTGTCTGAATAGCTTGAAATCGGGGGTAGGGGTGGGGGATGTTGTTCGACTGGGAAGTGGAGGCCCATCTGGGTGTGTGTGTGTGTCATCCAGCATTAGGGATTTTGGTCAGGTGGATGGGGAGGCTGATCCAGGGCTGTGGGGGTGGTCCAGCATTATGCAAGTGAAGCTGGATGACTGAAGGTGGTCCAGTGTTGGGGATTTTGGTTGGGTCTCGGGTGGATGTGGAGTCTGGTTCGGGGGCTGTAGGGTAGTCTACCATTATGGATGTTGTTTGAGAAGGGGAGGCTGGACCGGGAGGTGTTTTGGTGGTCCAGGAGCAGGGATGGTGGTCGCCTGGGAGGCAAGGCTGGTTTGGGGGATGTGAGGGTGGTCCGACAGGAGGGGTGTTGGTTAGCTGGGATAGGAGACTGCTCTGAGGGCTGTGAGGGTGGTTCAGTGGTAGGTATGGTGATGGGCTGGGAAGGGGGATGCTGATGTGGGGGCTGTGATGGTGGTCCAGCATTAGGGATGTTACTTGTCTGGGAAGGGGAGACTCATCGGAGGAGGGGGTTGCATGGTAGTGCTGGAATTACAGACAGAGAAGAAAGTAAGCATAGAGTTTTAACATGGAGGTATGTATATTTGTTTTCTTTCCATACTTAAAGAGGCAGTGTAAGTGGGAAGGTGGAGAAAAATATAATCAACACTTTTAAGAAACTTTAATCAATTAATCTTTATTTAACCAGGAGAAGCACCATTAAGATAACACTAATTTACAAAGTGGTCCTGGGTGGACAAAGCACATAAAACTGACACTCGAAAAGAACAAATTTCAGAAAATAATATACAACAAGCATTTGTCAATGCCGAATGTTGCTTGCTTCTATGTGCTGTTTAGGTATTTGGAAGTCATTGGAGTGCAAATATTGAAAATTCGCGAACTTACAGATAAGTAGGAACTGCACAAGACACAGCTAAATAAAAAGTCATTTTAGGAATTTTTCTGCAATTTCAACATAGCCATTTTAAGACCTCTACTCATGAACAGTGTCACTGTGATTTTCTTAATGTGTCCCATACATTGAGTTCGCACACCGACTGCGCCATTGTGCGCTACATGGGCAGAAACACGTTTTGGGCAAGATGTGAAAAATGACAGCTGCACTTCTCATAAGGAGGTGTGGTAAAATGGCAATGTTGAAAATCTGGAGTGAAAATATTGAAAATTCGCGAACTTACGAGCGTGCGTAGGAACTGTGCAATGCACGCTTGTAAAACAGTCATTTTTAGGAATTTTTCACCACATTTTCAACATAGACTTTTGATAGCCCACCATATGAACACTGGCAGTGTCGCTTCGTTAATCGGCGAAAGGTGATTTCGCAGTGAACTGCGAAATCACCCTTCGGCCCAAGCAACGCATATGACAGTAAGAATTCATGAGGAGGGTCCTAGAACCCATGTTGGAAAATTTGAGCCAAAATTCCCAAAATGCCTGAGATATGCAACAAAGTTGAAAAACCTATCTATCCCATTATACAGCTTACGCATTTCCTCAGTTGCAGTCGGCTTTGAAGAGTGCAGACGTGTTCCCGTCCACCGATGATCATTGCGCCAGACTCGGAGGTGAGCATGGGGTGAGGGGGTCAGGGAGGCAGGTGCGAGTGGTGGGTGTGGGCTGTGGGAGGGCAGGAGACTGAGGGACCGCTTTTTAATTCACTTTTTTTTTTTTTTTAAGACTACAACGCTGGACGCTTGCCACGCTGGGTGGGCTCCCAGTGGCAGCAGGAAAAGCTGTTTGGGGGACGTGGAGTCGGCAGGGATTGGGCACCCCCGCCTGCCAAAAGATTTGCCACGCCAGTGGGCTCCAGCGTGGCACCTGGACAGCTGTTTGGGGGAACGTGAGCCGACGGGGATTGGGCACCCCCATTGGCCATACAGTGTATGTTAGGGGGGAGCGCATCAGCACGCAGTGCTGCCATGCTGCGCAGTGTGTGTGTGAGCCCTGCTCACTAAGCGGATCTCCTTCAACTGTATGCCACTGCATTTGGAGCTGTCGTAGACAGCTGCAGCACTCATTGGGGAACTGGGGCCGCGCCTGCAAACACACTGACTGCATTGGAAGAGGGGCTGACACATCTCCGAAAACTCGGATGATGGCACTATGTTTCTTGCACATGCATGCAAGCAACATAATAAATGGATACAAGGAAGTCAGAATACAAAATATAAAATGTACTGTAAACGATATGTAACATGAGATAGTCAATAAACAATATGTACAATATATACAGCCTACAGTGGTAGAAAAACAGGGAGAAGGAAAGAAGGTATGGGGAGGGGGCAGTAATTTAATAGGAGAGGAGAGAAGGCAGATGACACCAAGTGAGTAAGTGGTGCTTAGGAGAGGAGAAGCCTGGAGGGGGACGGGTGAGATAGGGGGATGGGGGCGAGGAGGGTGTAAGACTAGGTGAGGGTCTCTGGGGACTCGAGTCCTACTTAGAAAAGTAAGAGAAGAGGGTAAGAGGAGATAAAGCTCATGAAGGACTCCAGTTAACCTGGAAGGATAGGGAGGCAGATGGGCTTAACCAAAGCGCATGCTAGAGTTCTATGGCTTGAGAAAACAGTTGCAAGTTTCTTTCAACATATGGCGAAACAGCGTTTTGAAGGTCGACATACTAACAATTTGTAGGTGTTTAAGGACTTTTTGGATACTATCCTAGATAGAAGGAAGCAAATAACTTAGAGATAATGTGCTGAGTTCTGACTCTAGGGTTGTCAAATGAGAGGCAAGAATATCGTTTAAGGGAGTAGGATCCCTTGGAGCAAACTAGGAGATTAGAAATACACTGGGGTAGCCGGCCCAGTGGGGCTGAGGCGCTGGACACATTGCCTCGTGCTGCGCTGGCGACTCGGGTTCAGGAATGATCTCGGGTCGCCGGGGTGACGGCAGGGGGGAGGGGCGCGCCAGGAGCAGGATTGAGCAATTGCTGTCCTCTCCCGTGTGGTGGTGGGGGAGTCCCTGCCCATAGTCCGCCATCACCTAATGGAGGTTTGGTGAGGAGCGCAGGCGGTAACGGGCTACTGGTAGGGTGGGGCGTCCCACAAGACGTGCGTGTGCCTCCACAGGTTTATGCTACATCGGGGGCGTGTGGGAGTGGGACAGGAAAAAACTCAGAAAAACCCAATAAATACAATTAAAAAAAAAAAATTAAAAAAAGTGCTGGGGGAGCTTACCCAGTATGGCCCTGTAGATCCAGGTTAACACATTTTTATTCTCATTTTTAGGGAATGACAGCCAAATTGGGCATAGAGGGTGCAATGATGGGTGTTGTATGGCGTGTTAATGATGAATCTGAGGGCTTTATGGTACAGGGTGTCCAGTTTGGAAAGAGAATGGATGGGGCAATGACTGTAGAGAAGATCGGCATAGTCCAGGAGTGGAAGGAAAGTTGTTTGAACTAGTCTTGATTTGCTTCTACAGTGATAAGGTGCTTGATTTTGTAGAAAATTCCTAATCTTTGTCGAAGTTTTTTGGCTACTTCTTTGTGTGGTATGTAAGAGAGCCTAATGTCGATCCAGAACCCGAGGTATTTGAATTTATCTACTGGCTCTACAGGTTCACCAAGGAGGGTTGTGATTTGGGGCCTAGCACCTTGAGGATGGGTGACTATGGAGTTAGCCTGGGGTGAGGGAACATGACTTTATTTTTTTGGCATTGAGCAGCAGTTTGAGATGCAGTAGGTTGTGCTGCATCAGGCAGAATTCTTGCTGTAGGTCTGAACAGGCCAGTTCCAGGGATGGTTTAGCAATGCACAGTACAGTGTCGTCTGCGAAAAGGTGTATATTTGCTGAGGAGATGTTAAAGAAAATGTCTAAGACTTTGGTAATGGCTTTTATTTTTTGTGTGTGATCTTTTTTTCCCCTCCTACAACGCTCCGGTGTCTGCCTCTCCTTCGGGCCCTCCTGGCCTTCTCCACTCCCCGGCCATCCTCTTTCCGAGCACTGCCAACCCCCCAAGTCGTCCCAGAGTAACCCATCTCTGGTGGGTCCCCTCCTCCAAGAGGAGAGAGGCCGGGAAGGGGTAAACCCCAGCACTCTGTCTTTACTTGACGGGGCTGCTGCTGTGGAGGGCAGGCTCCTGAGGTTCTGGGGGTGTGGAGAATGTGGAAGCAGTCATCCGCGGCCACCGGTTGTTTTCTGTTTTCTTGGTTGTCCCTCCTGCCGCTGTGTAGTAGTGCTCCTGGTCTCCACTAGGGGCCGCTACAAGAGTGGGGCTACCCACCCCAGGAGAGGAGAGCAATCCTCTGGATGCTCAATCCTTTCCTTCCCCAGCCAGCCCCCGACGACCTGAGTCTGTTCCTGAACCCGCCTCGCTGGCGTGGTTCGAGGTGTGGCGTCCAGCGCCTCAGCCATCAGTGCCACCGGGACGGCGGTAATGGCTTTTTAAATACAGTAGCCCATTACCTTCTGGGGATAGCTATTTGAACACTGAGAAGAATGTTAACTACGGGAGGGAAGTGATCAAAAATTGTGCTGAACAGATGGCCAGGCAGCCCTTCAGTTCCTGACCTGCCGGCCCCACCCCCATGCTCAGGCAGTATGTGATGTCTAACCAGGCAGAACAGGAGTGTGACACATAGAAGTCAATGGAGGACATTTTTGAAACAGTGTTACGTATGTTAAAGCAACCTTTGTTATAAAGAAAAGTCATTGCTCAACTAATAGGGCCCTTGTTTGTTGGGCAGTGACTTTCATTTATATCAAAGATTAATTTAGTATATACAGCATCAGGCAGTTCAGAAAATGTCCTCCTTTGACTTCTGTGTAGGACACCCCCTCCCTCTGCCTGGTTAGACATTACAAAACATCTGAGTGAGGGTGTGGGGCTGGCTGACCAGGAAGTGGAAGAGTTCAGCTGGCTATCTGCTCAGCACAATTTTCAATATCTTCCCTTCTGTAGTGGACTTAATGGAAAAAAAAAATCCTTTCTGGGCTCAAATGAGTGTCGCTAGCATAAGGTAATGGACTAATGTGTTTTAAAAGTCCATTACCAAAATCTTAAGACATTTTCTTTAAGGTTGATGTTGTAAATGTTGATCACAAATAGGATGGGCTCAAGAATAGAACCCTGGGGGCACTCCTCTCATAAGAATTTTTTGTGGGGAGAGTTAACAATGAGCTTTAACCTGTTGCTGTTGGCCAACTAGGTAAGAATTAAACCATTTGAGGGAGGTGTCGCTTAGGCCAATGTTCCACAGCATGTGCAGGAGGAGATCATGGTCTACCACATCGAATGCGTTGCTTAAATATAGAAATAGAGCACAGATATGGTTCTTGGCGTCGGGTGCTGACTGCTAATCGTTGCTTACTTTGGCTAAAGCAGTTATGGTGCTGTGTTTGGGTCTGAAGCCGGATTGAAGGGGATTTAACATGTTGTGTGTTTCAGGGTGTTTTCTGATTTGGGAGTCATCTAATTTTTCGAGTAATTTGGAGGGGATTGGTAATAGGGATATGGGCCTGTAATTGTTTAGGTCACTTGGGTCTCCCAATTTAAAGAGAGGGACGATGTGTGCTACTTTCCACTCATGGGGGAGGACTCCTTCGGTGAGAGATTTGTTAAAGAGATGATTGATAGGGGCTGTCTGCAAAAAGTTTCAAGAAATACAGGTCAGTTTGATCTGCCCTAGCTCTCTTAGTAACATCAAGGGCTAGCAGGAGGTCTTCCACAGCCATTAAGTACTGTAGGTCCATTCCGTCTACCACACTCAGCAAAAGGGCAGAGGGCAGCCTACCTTTCATAGACAGGCCAGTAGGCCTGGATCGACTCCCTGTACTCAGGGAAAACATAGAGCCCAAGCTCCCTTGCCCGCCCCCTCCAATTCTGGAGTGGCGGCCAAGAAACCCAGAAATAATGGACCAGCCTCTGCAGCTGGCTCCACCTCAGTTTGACTCCTTGCCAGACACCCCCCCCCCCCCGGGTTCAGACCCAGGAGGTGGTGGTTGGAGGTCAGGTCTCCCTACATCTGAATCAGCGGAGTACCATAACTTCAGGTGCATGGATTCTGCAGATCATAGAAAATGGTCACACCCTGGAGCTTATACAGCAGCCTCCAGAACCCCTTCCCCCCCCAAACACCTTCCAACTATCCCCTGGCTCACTTGTCTGTTCTCCGGGAGGAAGTACAGTCTCTTCTGCACAAACAGGCCATCAAAACATTGCCATGGCGCCAGAGGAACCAGGGGTTTTATTCCAGGTTCTTTCTGGTCCCCAAAAAGACTGGAGATCTGAGGTCCATCCCAGATCTGAAGAATCTGTCTCTTTGTCCAGTACAAAAAGTTCCAGATGGTAACTTTGCCAAGCCTAATGCCTCTTATCAAGACCGGGGACTGGCTCTGTTCACTGGACATGCAGGATGCTTATCTGCACATTTTGGTCTTTCCTCCTCACAGGAGGTTTCTTTGTTTTGCCTCTCAGGGCAACCATTATCAGTTCAAAGTGCTGCCTTTTGGTTTATCCTCTGCGTCACGAGTCTTTACCAAGTGCTTAGCAGTTCTCAGAAGAGAGGGACTGTATGTCTTCCCTTATCTGGATGATTGACTCCTCAAGGCCCTGTCCAGTGAACAGCTTTTGCTGACTCTGTAACATACTCTCCAGCTCTTCCACTCCCTGAGCATAACTGTCAGTGTGCCCAAATCGGTCCTGGTACCGTCCCAAAGGCTGCAGTATATCGGGACGATTCTAGATTCTGAGCAGGGGAAGGCCTTCCTGCCCCAAAACAGGGCAGAGTGCCTCATGGCCCAAGCTCAGGAAGTGTCTGTGTCAGCACATTTCTGCCAGGGTGTACCTCAGACTGTTGGGCCTAATGCCAGCATCCCTCCCCACCATTCCGCTGGCCAGGCTTCATATGATCACCCTTCAGTGGACCCTCTGGGTACAATCGGACCAGCGCACAGATGAATTGGACCAACTAGTTCTGGTCTCCTCTTCAGCACACAAGGTACTGCAATGGTGGATGGACCCCTGAACTTTCTTCAAGGTGTTCCCTTACAGATTTCTTCACTGCATCAGATTCTAACCACGGATGCTTGTGGTCTAGGCTAGGGAGCACACTTGGGTCCCTTCCAAACCCAGAGCTCCTAGTCCCAGTAGGAAGCCGCTCTGCATATCAGTGTTCTGGCGATAAGAGCGGTGCTGTATGTCATGCAGGCATTTGGGGAGCATCTTGCTCCAGGTCAACTGCTGGTGCAGTCGGACAATCTTAAGTGTCGTCTACTACATCAGCAAGCAGGGCATGACTCACTCATACCCCCTTTGCAGGGAGGCCATGAGAGTGTGGTATAGGGCACTGGAGCATAGTCTGACACTCTGCGGTCCACGTGCCAGGTGTCTTGGAACACCCTGCCAGACAGTCTCAGCAGGACTCGGTCCAGCATGCACGAATGGGAGCTTCTCTTGTCCGTAACAGAAGATCTGTTTAACAGATGGGGTCGTCCAAAGTCGGACCTTTTTGCATCCCCACTGAATGCAGAACAGCCCAATTTCTGCTTGCTAGATCCAGGGCCTGGAGTTTTTTGGCGAGACACGTTGTTCCTCTCTTGGAGCAGGAGGTTTCTGTATGCATGCCCTCCGTTTCCTCTGATCCAGAGGGTGCTGATCAGACTGCAAATGGAAGAGGCCAGCATGATTCTGTTGGCTCCATTTTGGCCTCGCCAGATATGGTTCCCTCTGCTTCAACAGCTTGCAGAGGACCCTTCGGTCCCTGTGCCTCTCTGCAGGAACCTGCTGGCCCAGGATCATGGGACCCTGGTCCATCCCAGCCTCAGATCCCTCCATCTGCATGCCTGGCTCCTGAGAACATAGCCATCGCCAGGTTTGGGGTCTCTAACAGGGTAGCGGATGCCCTGGTTGCAGCATGGAAGCCTTCTACTCGAGCCACATATGCCATGAAGTGGAAACGGTTTGCCATCTATGCTGCCAAACCCTCCCTGTTTGGTGAATCATATCCTGGACTACCTGATTTCTTTGTCCGACTCAGGCCTCCAGTATTCCTCACTCATAGTCCACCTTTTGGCTATTTTTGCCTTTCATGTGCCTGTGGGTGACCGCACGATTGCTCAGCTGGATGTCTCCCATATTTTTCTTCAAGGCATCCTGCATCTGAAACCCCCAGTCTGTTCCCCTGTCCTGGCTTGGGAGTTAAATTTTGTTTTGGAGAAGTTGACCCTGTCTCCTTTTGAGCCATTTGCAACTTGTGATTTGCGCTTTCCGTCTTGGAAAGTGCTCTTTTTAGTTACATTTGCTTCTACTCAAAGAATTTCAGAGCTTTAGGCCCTCTGGTGTGAGGAGCCTTATTTGACAGGGTTTTAAATAGCTGGCGTAGCAAAACACTAAGCAAAATGGGGTAATGCTATTTTCAGAAATGCTTAGCAGTAGACTTTTTTTTTTTTTTTTTTGTGAGTGAGTCCATGACACCGTACACAACCTAAATAAAACTGTTTTTTTTTAATTTCGCTTTTCTGTCTGAGCCAAGAGCTATGCATTTTCACAGTTGAGTAGCACTTTCACGCGTCAAACTGCTAATCAGTTTTTTCAGCTTATTTAACACCGTTTGATTTTTCACAAAGACAGGATATCTTTGTGCACAAATCCTAAGCTTCTGCCCAGTGTGGTTTCTGAGTTCACACTAAATCAATCTATCCAACTTCCTGTTTATTTTCCAGTGCGTACCAATCAGGGAAGCACTGCTCAATACATTAGATGTGCGCAGAACTTTAAAGTACTATCCACTTCGGACTAAAGAGTCTAGAAAGTCGAAGCAGTTTGTTTCTTTCGCCCTAGGTAGAGAGAGAGGGTGCTTAAGTTTCTAAGCAGTGTTTATCCAAATGGTTGGCTTATTGCATTGTGTTCTGTTACAAGTATGGCAAAGAATTGCCTGGTGCTGTCAAAGCTCACTCCACCAGAGGCATGGCTACCTTGGTGGCTTGTTTCAAAGGGGTCTCGGCCGTTGACATTTGTGTGGCTGTCACCTGGAGTACAGTCCACACTTTCACAAAGCATTACAGTCTGGACATTGCCTCAAGAGCCTGTGCAGGATGTGGCAGGGCTGTACTACAAGGACTCCTATCTTAAATTTATGGAGATCGATCCTCCCAGACTGTCTTGTTTCCACTTGCCACTGCTTTGAACTTGTTCTTACAGTGTGCCCTGATGACTGAGATACCCCAGAAGATAGGACAGTTATATAAGAACTTATTGTAACAGTAGATCTTCAAGCGGATCTCAGTCATCTGGTCTATTTTCCCTCCCACCATCCCCCTTCTTGGGGCTTCTGTCTAGGAACTGGCTATCTGTTGTGTCCAGTATTTTACTTACAGCTGGGAACCTCTCTCTCTCTTCAGTTCCCAGGGTGTGAACTTCGCTCATGCCGTCTCCGGGGGGACTGAGGGAGGGAACTTGAGGGTGTGGGCGGCCCCAGTTGTACTGTTGAAAATCTTCCATGTGGATTCCCTTCACTGATGGCGAAGGTTCCTGCAGTGCAACCTGATGGTGGATATCCTCTAAGATCTACTGTTACGATAAGTTCTTATGTACAGGGGTGTTCAAATCAAAACTTTTAGGACTTGCCCCTATTCATCATAATGAAATTAGCTCTATTATGTACTTGCCCTTCCATAAAATTTACTTGCCCTGGACAGGGGGCAATAGGATTTGCACACCCCATTTATGTAACTGTTTTTTCATATTAGTGAAGATAGCAGTTGAACTACAAGTTTGATCATGTTTCCTGCGTTGTTCTTTTTGCAGCGCTGGTGCTCGTGTTGCAGGATTGAATCCCTGGGGCTGTGTTGCCTTTTAAGGACATAGTCCCCACCTTGTTGCTTTGTTTGGTTATGACTGCCAGTCTACCCTCCTGTACTAATGTATGATCAGGGTAGTTGGGCTGTAAGGGGGTGTTTTCTGGGCAGTGGTGTGCTACTCTAGGTTCCCATTTGCCCATCTACACATGCACAACAGGTGTCATGGTAAGGGCATTCTGACCATCAAGCTGATGATGGTAATCTTGGTACAGGCCCTGCATATGCAGTTGACATGGTTTGCTGTCTTGATAGAGTCCAGGCATGTCCAGAGAGAACAAGGCAGCTATTTTGGATCCTCCTGCAAATCGTTTTCATTTCAGAAACTCTGGTACAGTTTTGTTTAGTTACTGTTCCTAGCTGTGTATGCAATTAAATCATTGGAAACTTTTGCACAGATACTTTTTATTCTGCTTTGGAAACGTATCATCCAGGAGCAGCAGTGCAAAGGAGATGAGCTCCAAGACGCTGAAATGCAAGGGATGTGGAGCTAAGCTCTGGTCCACTGTAGCTTGTTCCTTCTGCCCTTAGTATGATAAAGTATCCTTCTCCAAGAATAATGAAGTGCAAGGCTCATCATGCTCCACCAAAGCGTTGCTCGAGCATAAATACATCTAATCTAATGTAATGTTAATGAGGCAAAATCTAAGTTCTCATCTTCCAAAGACCCACCTCACCTTTCTGCTGCACACCATAGGGAAGTCAGACAAGTGTCAAAATCATCACCCCAGGAGGAGGCAGATGAGTTGCAGTCTATGCTTGCCAAGCTTATTGAGGCTGAGGACAAAGCAAAGAGGTGCAAAGTAATGCACCTGAAACAACAGCCCAGGGAAGAGTACACAGAGTTTTGGGGGGTACTAACAAAAATGGAGCGAGACCTGGGGGTACTCTATCAGATGACCTTAAGGTAGGCAAGCAATGAGAAGGTAGTAAGGAGGGCTGGGGGATTCTGGGATGCATAGGAGAGGCATCACCAGTAGAAAGCTGGAAGTTGTTATCCCTCTGTATAGACAGTTGGTGAGACCCCATCTGGAGTACTGCGTGCAGTTATGGAGACCCCATCTCTGCAAGGACATAGACAGGATGAAGGCAGTACAGAGGAGAGCAACCAAAATGGTGCAGGGTCTGCACCAGAAGCCATATGAAGGGAGACTAGAAGAGTTTAATATGTATACCGTTGAGAAAAGGAGGGAGAAAGGTGACATGAGAGAAACTTTCAAGTACCTCAAGGGAATCAACAAAAGTCCAAGAGGGTAGCATATTTCAGAAAAAGAGATGCGCATGAACAAGGGGACACAATTTGAAAATGGGGGGGGTAGAGTGGGGATGGCTTAGGGGCAACGTGAGAAAGTATTTTTTCTTGGAGAGGGTGGTGGATGCATGGAACAGCCTTCCTTGAGGAGGTTGTGGGGTCAAAAACAGTGGGGGAATTCAAGAATGCATGGTACCGACATAAGGCAATTATAGTGGGGGGTAGGAGGAAGTAGGCTGCTGGTTGTCTAGGATCTGCAGCTTATCCAATAGGTAGGGAAATGGGCAGACTGTGTGGGCCAAGTGGTCCTTATCTGCTGACTAAGTCTGTTTCCTCACAGAGGCTATATACACATTAGTGTCTCAGAAATGGAAAAAAAATCCTCCGGCTTTTCTGACCCCCAATCTAACCCTCTGATAATTTAGTGAGACCTTGATCCAGGAAGAGCTTGTCTCCTATGTAGGGATCCCCAGCACCCTTATACTTTAATGACTCTGATGCCCACTTAGCAGTAGAAGAGGGCAAATATATCTCCTCTGAAGATCACAGGGGAGACAGGGCAGGCAGGTTTGATGAGCGGGAGCAATCAGCCTCATACTCCCTTTCTGGACTGTATAAACAGCTTCGTCCACCTTCACTTGGGAGCCCTCTTTCTACTGCAGCCAGAAGCTTTACTGGGGGTTTGCGCCCCCCCTCCCCCCACCTCCCTTGGTGTTTGCTGCTACTTTTTCTTGTTGCCTTTGAGGCTTTCTGTTTATCTGTGCTTTCAGCTTTTGTTAAGTTGTGCCTCAGCTGCTTTATAGGATAGTATTGTCTTTCTGCATTTCCTGGCTGTAGAATTGTGCGTCTTTCTTTTCTCTAAATCAGCCACCCATGCTGCCCTCGTGTCTTCATAACTTGTTTTGTGTGGTTTTCAGTGTGTGTGTGCTGGCTTCTATGTACTGCCTAGGTTATTCTGCTGTATTTTGCTTGTGTTTTCTCAGTCTCTCATACTTGCTGTCTGTACTAAGTCACTTGCAAATGTTTCTCCTTGGTTCTACTGTATACCTTATTAATTTCACTTGGCTATAGCAAGCCAGCTGCTCCCATTATGTGAGATCTTATATAAATATATATTATAAAAAAATCAAAAACTAGAGGGGTCTTCATGTGACCCTCTAGTCATTTGCATAGTATATCTCCATAGACGTGGTATAGACCACTTGCATATGGTGACATGAAAGCCCCTAGTTTTTCACGCGAGATCCTCTTTAGTGTTTATGTACATGATCTGTATGGCTCCTACTCAGTCATTACAGTCAGCTTTCTTAGTCTGCTTCAGCATTATCAACTCAGTCGTAGTTTACTACAGCCTCTGGCATTCTGCTTGTGGCTGAGTTTTACCTCTGATTTTTGGCATGTATTATAAATATTTTCAGTACCTTGTCATTCATTTTCACTCTCAACCATACAAACATATGTATTTGCCAGCAGATAAAGGCCTTGTGGTCAACTGAGTCTGCCTGAGTGTGCAGCTAGCAACCCTTATACTGCAGCTGTCTCTCCTTCCCCTGACCCTTCTTCTTATCCTATCCCATTCCCTTTACAAGCAGTCTGCTGTTATACAAGATACCACTTCCGCTGGCGTGTTTCACCCAGACACCACTCTCTCTGTAAAAAGTGTCTTCTCATTTCCTCCTGAACCTTCCTCCCTCCAATCTGAGTTTGTATCCTTGAGTGTCCCTACCCCACCCCAGACTTGAATAGTCCCTCCATGACTGTCTTGTTTATTCCTTTCATGTACTTGAAGGTTTCAGTCCTATCCTCTGTCTCTCCTCTCCGCCAGTGAGTACATGTTCAGCTCCCTCAGCATGCTCATGTAGGGTATGTCCGCTAGTCCCTTGATCATCTTTGTTGCCCTGCGTTGAACCCTCACCAGTAACTTAATGTCCCTCTTCAGGTATGGATGCCAGTACTGCACGCAGTATTGCAGGTGTGGCCTAACCAGTGACCTATACAACGGCAGGATCACCTCCCTCCTTGACGATATACCCCAGGCAGTACAACCCAGAATTTTGTTGGCCTTTGCAGCTACCTTCCTGCATTGTGCTGAGTTGTTCATTGAGCCCATTATAATCCCCAGATCTTTCTCCTCCTCTGTCATGGCTACTGACCTTCTCCCCCCAAGCTGGTAGCTCCTTCTTGGGTTTTGCCCACAAATGTAGCGCCTTGCACTTTTTGGCATTGAACCCCAACTTCCAGGTATCCGACCAGGTCTCCAGTTTTGACAGATCATCCTGCAACCCATGCCACCCTTTTTAGGTCATCCACTACTGCTCCCATCTTGGTGTCATCTGCAGACAAACTAATCTTGCTCTTGATGCCCAGTGAGATGTCTGATATGAACAACTCAAATAACACCAGTCCCAGCACTGAGCCCTGTGGTACTTCACTTGTCACTGCCCTCGGAGATGAGAGCTCCCTTCCCGCGGGCCACCACCCTCTGCTACCTTCCCTGTAACTAGTTTACTACCCATCTCACCATTTTTGCCCCTGCCAGCTTACTACCCAGCCTCCCGTGCGGCACCAAGTCAAATGCCTTACTGAAGTCCAGAAACAGGACATCCACTGCATGGCCCTTGTCCAACTGTCTAGTTACCCAGTCACAGTAATCCACTAGGTTGGTCTGACAGGATCTGCCCATGACAAACCCATGCTGCCTAACGTCCTGCAGCCCATTGGTCTCCAGAAGGGACACCAGCCTCTCCTTCAGGATTGTCTCCATCAGTTTTCTCAGGATGGATGTGAGGCTTACCGGCCTGTAGTTTCCCGGTTCGTCTTTGGGACCACTGTTATGGAGGGGTACTACATGAGCCATCCTCCAGTCCTGAGGTACAGTTCCTGAGACGGGAGGCATTGAACAGGTCCATCAAAGGCCCCACCAGGATTTCTGCCAGCTCTCTCAGTACCCTGCGGTGAATGCCATCCGACCCTGGCATCTTGTCCACCCTTGATGCCTCAGGCCTCCAGTACCTGCGTCTGTGATTTCCCCCATCTCTTTCTCCTCCTCCAGGCCTGGCCCCGGTACTACAGTAGATCAGTATCAGTTGTTCGTTTCTGCAGTCATCATTCAGACAAACTCAATTTCTGGTGAGCGGCATGACGTCACTCGTTCAGCATGGAGACAACACCAGGAGCCAGGTAGTTTGATAGGAAACCCACAAGCAATAATAATAAAAAAAAAAAACAAAAAAAAAACTGTGAATTGATGAAATTGTGTATCCATTTGAAAAAGAATGAGGACGATGCTAGATTAAGCCAGCATCTCTGCAAAACGCAGCAGTGACCTGTTACAAAGAATAACAATAATAGATACTGATATAGTCACATTCCATACCCCCCCCCCCCCAAAGTATTGATAAAAGTCACAGTATTGAGGGACTCTCTCAGAAATAAGATTAACAAGAAGTGTTTCTAAAGAAAAGCGGGACAAGTCTGGAATATTCTAGTGACTTTGGAACATTTCAAAAATGGCAAATTCCGTTTGACAAAATCTTAGCATAACCTTTTTCTCACAAATCAGTATGTTTTGTACATAAATGTGGCTCAAAAGTATTGCAGTTAGAGGATTTTCCCTCCATAAAAAACTGACTCCCTAGTGCAGTTTTAAAAATGTCAAATTGCACTTTTCACTGGTGTTTTCTGTTGAAAATGGAAACTTGTTGGCCCTAATTCGGTCTTGTTCCTTCAAACCCCAGGAAATCTTACTGTTTTCTGACAGATGCAGTATGGTCTCACCATAGGACTGCTCTGGAGCTGAAATGGTTAATAGAACCTATGCTAATAGTGGAATGTTCAGCTCGAGCTTGGTTTTCAAACCATTGTTCCTGGTTGCACTTTCTGCAACCGTCAGATTCTTTATTCCGCTTGCTTCAGAAAGACGTCTCTGGAGAGCTCTCCTTCAGTTACTAGAAGGTTTTTTGGTTTTTTTTTTCGGTTTATTGAAGCCTGCTTAGTTATTTCGAATGTTTTTTTTATTTTTTTTTTTTGATATTTCTATTTTTCCCCTCCTTCTGCCCCACAGAGCCTCACCATCGGGAGTCGCCCATTATGCCTGCCCCTACCAGTGCCTACCTTGCAACCTTTGGTCCCTCCATCCAGCCTTGGCAAACCCACCGGGTCGGGCAGCCCCTCGAATCCTTCAGGTCTTGTCAGGGTCCTGGGTTGGCAGGCAGACACTGGCACATTGGGACCCGGCTCGGCGCTCTGTCTTCCCAGCTCTGAGGGGTGTTTTTTTTTTTTTTTCCCTGCTCTATAAGGGACATTGCCAGGCCCTGACGTCAAGGCGCAAGTGCCGACCTCCACAACGTCCTCCCCCTAGATGATGCAGCCCCTAGAGGTGATTGGTCTGCAGGCCTCCGCCCACGACCAGTCAGACCCCCTGAGGTGCAGACGTGCTGTCATGCCCCCAGCCTCCACCAGAGGTCACCGTGCTCATAGGTTGAGTTCCCACCATCCCCCGGAGAAGACAATCTGTCGTCGGATGCTCAGCCATTCTCCCCCCTAACCGACCCCCAGCTCCCAGAGTCTGCTCTCGAACCCGGGTCGCCGGCGTGGAGCGAGGTGTGGCGTCCAGCACTTCAACCCTCAGCGCCACTGGGCTGGCAGTTATTTCGATTTTTAAAGCACTGTCCTTGGTTCACAGGTAGACTTGGTCTAGATTAGTGTTCGTCAAGTAAGTTTTTTTGGTTCCTTATCTGTTTTTCTCAACAGAGAAGGAACTGGTAATTTCTTATATTTTCTGAGTTGAAACTCCATAATTGTCTTCTATTCCAGTTGTTAAAAGTCTGTTGTTATTTAGAAAAAGTTTACCAGGGTAACTCTTTGTTGTTCGGTTTTTGCCGACCAAAAAAAGTGTTTTCTGGATAAATGTCACAGACCAAGAAAAGAACAGGCCCCACAGGTTTCCAACATTGTACTGAGTGTGGGGAACCATTTGCTAATGCAGATCCTCATCTGATTTGTGTATTTTGCTTGGGGTTTGACCACCTCAAAGAGGATTGTGATATTTGTGAAAACTTCTCTGTCGATGCTTGAGAGGTGACTTAAATGACTGCAGGAGAAGATGCAGGAGGAAAGCCACTGACCCGGCTACAGACAAACCGGCGACCAGCCATAAAGAACTGGAGGAACAGCCCTCTGACAAGGGTGACGGTTCTTCAGGTAAAAAACGGCCTGCAGATACTGCTGCTGAATCGGCAACCGCAGGTAAAGGAAAAAAGAGAAACCTACAGGTCATGAACCGCAGCCAAAAAATATACCAGTTCCAGCTGTTGAGAAGACAGCGAACGCTATAAGAATCATCTGGTCGCTTTAACCGAGTACCCCGGTTCTGGTTGACAAGCAGTCGCATATACAAACCTCCGGTTCTTCCTCTGTTCCAGGTTCATTGGAACAAGGGGTAGAACCTTTTGGAGAAGAGGAAGATGAGGACCGTGGAGAGCCGATTTAAAGCGGATCTCTCTCCTGATCCCCACTGTCCTGATTCCCCTGACAAGAGGATTGAGGACTATACATCCTACTTTGCTTTTATAAAGCAAATGGCTCAATCCCTGGACCTCCCTACTCAGGAGTCCACTGATGAGGAGGAAGAACAGGACTATATGGAGATGGACATTCCAGTCTCTAAAAGACTGTTACTGCCCATCCATAAGTCCCTGAGGAAACGGGTGAACAAGGTCTTGCAGACTCCCACTTCTGTGCCACCTGTGGATAGAAAGGTGGACAAGAAATACTGGGTGGCTAAGGGTGGAGCAGAGTTTCTCTTTGGGCACCCAAGCCATGAAGGGGTGGTGCAGGCTGCAGCTTGTGATAAGGCTGGCATACTTTTGGCGTCACACCCACCAGAAAAATGGATTCTGTAACCAAGAAGGTTTATCTGGGATAATCTCTGATTATTAAGCAAGTATCCTTAATGGCCTATTTTGCCATATATCAGAGAACACTATGGAACACTGTTATGGAAATGACAAAATCTTTCCCAGCCCCTACGGCAGCTGATCTAAAAGAAGCTGTGAAAAGGGGTATAGAGGTATAAAAAGCCCAATTCAGGATGGCTGTGGACAATAATGACACTGCTTCCAGACAGATGGCTGCTTCTGTGTCTCTTAGATCTGCTTGGCTCAGAAGCAGCAATTTGACCCAAGATGCACAGTCTAAGGCCCTTGATTTCCCATGCGAGCCTACATCTCTGTTCGGGGAGGCGACAGAGGCTTATATGAAGAAAATGGATCACTACAAAACAGCCTACAAGAGTGCTGCTGCCAAAGAAAAGGCATCTACACCCCAGAAGCATCTTGCTAGGGGAAGCAGAGTAAGGGGACACTATAGGCCATTTTTTCAGCCTCAAGTTTTTCCCTAGTACCAACCGCAGAGGGGTTATTTCAGGGGCAGGAGAGGCAGCATCCGTACTAGCCCCAGCACCCAGATGGCAGTCCAAGCCAAGCAGACACCCTGAGGTGTCTGCTAGGGTCGCTTTCCCAACCCCAGTAGGGGCAGGCTGGCCCACTGCATCTAAGAATGGCAGTCCATCACCACAGACAAGTGGGTTTTGGAGGTAGTGGGCCAAGGCCTTGCTCTCAGCTTCAAGTTCATGCCAAAGCTGAGGGCAAGGGTCTTCAGACCCTCTTCCCCATCAGAAACATTACTGTTAGAGGGGGAAGGATCAACCCTTCTGTCTCAAAGGGCAATAGAGCCAGTTCCTCAGGAACAAAAAGGAAAGTGCCTCTATTCAAGTTACTTCCTCACAACAAAGAAAACTGGGGAATGGCGACCCACACTAGATCTCGGGCACCTAAACAGACATCTCTTAAAACCAAAGTTCAAGATGGTGACTCTGGCAACAATCCTCCCAGCCCTAAGGCAAGGGGGATTGGCTTGCATCTCTAGACCTAAAGGATGCTCACTTCCACATCCCCATCAGGCAGTCCCACAGAAAGTATCTTGGATTCAGACTGCCATCAGGCCATTACCAGCTCAAGGCAATATCTTTCTGACTTATTTTTGCTCCAAGGGTGTTCCCAAAATGCTTGGCACTGGTTGTGGCATACCTGAGGAGATGGGGAGTGGCAGTATTCCCTTACCTGGATGACTGTCTAGTCATAGGGCAATTCCCTCATCAAGCAAGGGAGTCCCTGACACTCGCACAGGATGTCCTACAGGCACTAGGATTCCTAGTCAACCTGAGAAAATCTGTATTGGAGCCAGTACAGCTCCTGGAATTCACAGGAGCCGAGCTGGACACTGAGAGGAAAGGCTTTTTTCTTCCACAGGCAAGAGTGGACAGCCTGATACAGTTGGCAGGTACCTTCAAATTTCACAGCCTAAATCCTGCAAGGCACTTACTACAATGTCTGGGTCACTTGGCAGCTTCCACAGCAACAGGTTCAGGGGCAAGGTTCCAAATGAAGGACTTTCAGTTTCATCTCAAGTTGCACTGGCATCAGAAGAGAGACCCACTGTCAAAGCTGGTGGCAGTCACAGGAACACTCCGGCAGGCACTTCAGTGGTGGCTGGAAAAAGACAGTGTCAGGGCATGCCATTCCTGCAGGTCAACCGTTCTTTAGTTCTAACCATGGATGCTTCTCTCCTGGGATGGGGGCACATCTGGAGGCGCACACTGCTCATGGCACATGGCTCAAGCAGGAGTCACTGTTGCATATTAACCTGCTAGAGCTAAGAGCAGTCTTCCTGGGACTCCAGTCCTTCACCAGTATGCTGCAGGGAAAAGTGGTACAGGTCAGGACAGACAACACAACCACCATGTACTACATAAACAAGCAAGGAGGCACAAGGTCAGTGCCTTTGTGCACAGAGGCCATGAAAATTTGGAGTCTGGCATACTCTGGGAGTTTCTCTCTCAGCAGTCCACCTACCAGGGAAGGACAATATCCTGGCAGATGCTCTCAGCAGAATCGATCAGAACCACCACGCATGGTCTCTGAACAAGCAGGTTTTACAGATTGTGTTCAAAAGGTGGGGCACTTCAGAGGTAGACCTCTTTGCAGATCCAGACAGCTAACAGCTCCCCCAGTTTTGCTGCAGGCCCCCAGTGAGGGGCTCAGTCGCACTGGATGCATTATTGTTGAATTGGACAGGGAAGTTCCTGTATGCCTTCCCTCCATTTCCACTGTTGCTAGGAATCCTGAACGTGCTCAGATCCCAGCCGGCAACAGTGAACAGACTGGGCCAGGCAGCCCTGGTACTCCCTGATTCTGGTACTATCAGTGGCCAAACCAGCCTCCCCAGGAAGCACAACTTGCTGACTTCCTCCCAGAGCAGGATCCTATACCCCAACCTTCAGTCTCTCAGACTCGAGGCCTGGCTCTTGAGGACCTAGAGTACGCTGACTTGCATCTCTCGGAAGGGGTCATGGAGGTCCTTAGGGTTTCTAGGAAGACCTACACATCCAAGTGGGAAAGTTTTTTTTTTTCCATTTGGTGCCAGAGTAAAGATGTAGACCACGCTCAGGCAGGCTTGCCAGTGGTCCTGGATTACCTGACCCTCCTTCATTCCCTCGGTCTGAGACCATCCACTCTGAAAGTGCACTTGGCAGCTGTCTCTGCTTACTTATCAGCAGGCAAGGCATCATCTCTGACTTCTAACCCAGTAATCAGAAAATTCTTCAAGGGGTTGTTGCATTTGCATCCCCCACACAAGAATTCCACCCCAGTGTGGGATCTCAACATATGTATTGCACAGCGTATGCAGCCACCTTTCAGCCTATGTCCTCGGCAAATCTCAAGTATGTAACCTGGAAAACTGTGTTCCTGGTAGCAATTACTTCTGTCAGAAGGATTAGTGAGCTCCAGGCTTTATCCATGGAGACGGATTACGTTGCATTTTATAGGGACAAAGTTGTCCTTGGAACTAACAAGAAATTTCTCCCTAAGGTGGTATCTGACTTCCACCTTAATCAGTCCATTACACTGCCAGTCTTTTTCACTGACCATTCTACTTCAGGGGAACGTAGACTGCATAGCCTAGATGTTGAGAGCTATCTGATACTACCTGGACCACACAAAGGGTAACGGGGGGATAGTACCCAACTCTTCTTGACCTCCGGGGATGTGGGAAAAGGAAAACCAACCACAGAAAGGTCCATTGCCAGATGGATCGTGGCCTGTATCCACTTTTGCTATGGCAAAGTGGGCAGACAGCCTCCAAAGGGTCTCAGGGCCCACTCTTACTAGAGGAACAGCTACTTCCATTGCAGCCTCAAGAGACATTCCTTTGGTGGAAATCTGTAAAGCAGCTACTTGGAAAACTATTCACACATTCACCAAGCACTACTGCTTGGATACCCAGGCTAGAAGTGATGCCAGGTTTGGCACAGTAGTACTACAGAGCCTGTTTCCTAAATAGGTTCTCTGCCCACCTCCAAAGGTACTGCTTGGGTAGTCTGCATTTGTCAGAATACAGTAAGATTTCCTGGGGTTTGAAGAAAACATTACTTACCTTAGTAATCTTGTTTCTTCCAAGGGAATCTTACAGTATTCTGAGCTCCCACCCTTCCTTCCCTACTAGAACCTAGAAGCATGTCAGCTGTCCATATCCTATGACAAACCTGTTGGTGTACCTGTTAATTTCTTTGGCATCTGTGACTTGAGTCTTAGAGATGCCCTTGCTGTTGAAAAGGGGTTTGTCCTAAAAGGGGGTTAAATTTGTTATATTAGAATAGATTAGTTTGTTTTTAGTTTCTGCATGCTACGTAATAATCTGATTGTTGCAGGAAGTGCAACCTGGGACAGTGGTTTGAAAACTGAGCTCGAGCCTAACATTCTACTATTAGCATAGGTTCTATTAACCATTTCGGCTCCAGGGCAGTCCTATGGTGAGACCATACTGCATTTGTCAGAATATAGTAAGATTCCTTTGGAAGAAATAAGATTACTATGATAAGTAATGTTTTCTTTCTGTCTATATGTCATTAGGCTTCATTGAAGCATTCATGCTGGCCGTCGTCATAATACCAGCATCTTGCCCTTGGACCTGGCCTGTGGCTAGACATGCTTATTTGCTCGCTTTGAAGTTTGCACCTTTGGGTGGTGAGTCCCTCGTCTCGGGCAGTGGTCCTTCTTAGTGGGACGCTTGTCTTTTGCTGCGCTTCCTGGCAGTCCTGTGGGATGGTAAGGTCCAGTGTATTGGGGGTAGCTTTAGCTGAGTAGACTCGCGGTCGGGGGGCACCTCATGGTGTAGTAAGACTTCAGCTGGCGGAGGACGGAGCCCTAATCCTACATGGGTTTCTTTTAGTTTTGTAGACCACATCGGCAGCACCCCTGAAAGCTATCCCTCCTGTGGCTACCTGGGGTCTACCTAGTCATATTTCATATCCCCTTCCTTTAGTTTCCAGCCAGTGTTTGGTCACCTCACGGTCTTGAGGCTGTTGCTAGCCAATCAGCAGTTCTGTTGTCCTCTTTCCACATTTTGAGGGGTTGGCCTCATTCGTGGGGGAACTTTTTTAGCAGCAGATATCAACTTGTAGTATCCTCACAGCATTATCCAGTTGGAAGGATAGAACAAGAGTTATCCATCCAGAACTTCCCCTGAACTGAATTTCAGATTATCAAATTGAGATGTTGTAATAATTACCCATGCCAGGAGGGATGGTGTCCGAGGCCATGGATCCTCAGATTTCCTCCACAGGTTGTGGGCTTTCCTGAGTGCCAAAGGCCATAATGTAGTTTATATGTTTATAGCATTTACCTTAGTAGTAGGATTTGTGTTGTGAGTTGGGGTTGGGTGGTGGCTTGTTTTTCCATTCTACAGTCTGCCATTACCTCCAGTCTTTCCTTCTGGAAGCCATGCCTTTGCTGTCAGTCATCATCAGCTGTCAGCTGCCTATGTTATTACTCAGTCAGTCTGTGTTTGCAGCTCCTACTTTGCAGTTTTTTTTTTTTGGTCTCCTTAAGGTACAGTTAGCCTAAAGAAATTATGTTCCCGTGGCACCTCTAGGAGTGGAACCCTTCTCAAGAGGGTTCCATTGCCTTCAGCATACTCTGAAAGGGTGGTACTCCCACAGGGGGAAAGAGTGTGCAAATGGTGAAAGCATTCATGTATAACAGCCAAACAATCATACAACAAGTCCCTTGACTATCATCAGTGTTGCACAGGTATTACTCCGCACTTTGGTTGTGTACACCCATTGAATTAAAAGGCTATGCCTGTGGTTTGTTAGGTGGGAGCAGCCAGTAACCATCACCTCCCTTTCTGGGCTGTTTAGATCAGCTTATTCCAGCCTCATTCAAGTGCTATGATTATTTATTTATTTATTTTTTTGCTTCTGTCATCCTCACCTCCTGATCCAGCGGTTCGCTTTTCTCATTGGGCTCTTTTCTAAGCTACAGTACCTTTAAGCTAAAGGAATTCTGTTCCTGTGGCACCTGTAGGAATGGAACCCTTCTCAAAAGGATTCCTTTATAGCTCACTGGTAGGACCTCACTGTAGAGTACTGTGATCAGTTCTGGCACCCACATCTCCGGAAGGACACAGACAGAGTGGAGGCAGTCCTGGGGAGGACAGTTAAGATGGTGCAGGGTCTGCATCAAAAGCCCTATGAGTAGAGACTGAAGGACCTCAATATGTACACCCTGGAACAGAGAAGGGGGCGGGATACGATAGAGGCCTTTAAAATACTTCACGGGGGTAAATAAGTTACAGGAGGGAAGTATTTTTCTGGCGAAAAGGTGCTCAAGAACAAGGGGGCTTGCTATGAAGCTGGAGCTGTGTAGATTCAGGAGAGATATGAGGTACTACTTCACAGAAGGATTGGTGGATTCCTGGAACAGCCTTCCAGCTGAGGTGATGGGGGTGAAAACAGTGGTTGGGTTCAAGAATGCATGGGTTAAGCACGATGGAAACATAGTGGAAAGGAAGAAGGGTGGGAGAAAAGAGCTGTAGATCAAGCACGGTCAGCGGTAGTAGTGTAGGTAGGGAGAAGTAGGCAGACTGGATGGGCTAAGTGGTTCTTCTCTACTGTCTGTTCAAATTCTATGTTTCTTTGCCTTCACAATACTCCGAAAATGTGGTAGTCCCACAGGGGACAAAAAGTACGAATGACCAAAGCAGCCACACATAACAGTTGAAAGAAGTCAATCATAGAAACATAGAAAGGTGATGGCAGAAGGAGACCAAAGGTCCATCTAGTCTGCCCATTTGTTTGCATGGACCCCTGTTGAGCTGTGCCTGCTAGCATTGAACTCTTACTCATGATGAGTCCCCAGCCTTGACCCTGTGTTGCATGTACAGTATGTCTGTCCCAACCAAGTTTGAAGGAGGTGATTGTTTTGACCTCCACCACCTTGGCGGGTAAACTATTCCAAGGTGCCACCACCCTCTCGGAGAAAAAAAGTTTCCTGACATCACGTCTTAACCTCCCCCCTGTGAGTTTCCAGTTGTACGTGGCTGTAGCGGGGTTTGAACCTGTGTCCTCTGAGTTTCCAAGCTGGTGCTTTAACCATTAGGATTACACTGCGTCAGCATTTCAACCCCGGGTAGTGTTTTAATGCTTCATTGCTTAATGGGTGGCTGTGCTCTTTTATGAACTACTTAGACTGAGAGACAAAATAGCTCAAAATAGAGAGCTGGGCACCCATTAAGAGGAAATGATTCTGTATCAGAACAAGCAATAAACAGTTGACTTTTTTCCTGGTTTTCTAGGACATTTTAAAAGTCCAAGCAACTTGAAATACGTATCTGTTATAAACAGATTTTGTCCACACACACACAAAAAAAAAAAAAATTTCTGTTGTTGGATTACATCTTTCAAATTGCAGCAACACACAAGCCATTTGAATTTATTGCAGAGGTAAACGTGAAAAACCATCAAAAAACAGAAATAATAAGCAATAAAATGTGTACATGGTGAACAAATGCTGAAAGAAACACTGCAATATTATAGACAAAACAGAGCAATTTGTTTCATACAGAGCTGCTATTAACTTTGTTACTGGGTCTGAGCTTTTCTCCCACTACACTACCTGAGTTCATCATGTCTTGAGTAACCCTTCTTTGAACACAGAAGCCTGTCAAAAGGAATTAATTTGAATCTTTCTGATCTGACTGCAGAGGAGTAGCTGTTTCCTGTGTAGTTATGTCTTCACTGGATAACGGCCTAGCATATTCTTGCCTTTTCCCGTGAAAAATGATTACAGACAGTGTTGAATGCATTGTAATTATTTCTTTTTGTTTACTCGGCAGATGCAATTTATGTTGCTCTTCAGTCGTCAAGGGAAGCTGCGGCTTCAGAAGTGGTATGTCCCACTGTCTGACAAGGAGAAGAAGAAGATCACTAGGGAGCTCGTTCAGACTGTATTGGCTCGTAAACCCAAAATGTGCAGCTTCCTGGAGTGGAGGGACCTGAAAATTGTTTACAAAAGGTTGTGGTGTTGGAGGCTCTTTAAATTGAATTGCTCCTTGCAAAACAGTAATTCTTAACAAAAAAAAAAAAAAACAGAAATATCTGAAACAGCCTGTTCATCAACTCTGGAACTGCTACTTAGGAAAACAATTTAGTGGGAATCGGGTCAACGTTGCAATAGTTAATGTGCCATTCAAATGTTCTGTTATGCTACTACGGCAGACGTTGCTGTTCTGGCTACCTGGCTTCAGTTCAGTATTCCCACTGAGTCAGTTCTGCTGGGCATAGCTCACTCACTAACTGGATGTCTTTAAGCTTGATTCCTCCCACCACCAATGGTGTCATCCTCTGGCTACACCCTGCTTTACATCAGGTATTTCTGCTGGAAGGGGTAGGTCTCCTCCTCCGCTGCTCCTGCAGGAACAGAGGTTTCTCAATTTCAAGCATTTCAGTTCACATTTTTTCTGTTACAAGTTTTGATTTTTCGACTGATTCTGTTCCCTGTCTTCCAGTTACTGCTCCATTGACAGCAAAGGGGAACACTAAGAAACTGGTATTTAAAGAAATATCTTTGGTTCAAGCAGAAAATGTCTGCCACAGATAGCCATGACGCGTGCATTTATTATCTGGGGACACAACAAGATGTGGGTAACTGCACGTTGTGTCAGGCCATGCACCTGTCCTCCTTCAAAGAGCCTAAGGTGCGCTTCCTCCAAGGAAGCCTCAGGAAAGGATACCTTAGAAGCCACGGGTTTAGCGGCTCAGCTTCAGGCCATGGAGGAAGTGGTGGTGGGGGCCTCATCAGCTGTAGCCTTGGTGCCAGTGGGGTGACGATGGAGAGGATCCCCTTCATTGACCACTGAGTTTTGTAAATGTTTCTTGTCTTACGCACTCCAACTTCAAAGATAGTCCGCTCTATCGTTATAAAAATGTGAAACACCACTGTCATTGATTGTCGGAGGGGGAATTGTACTGCTCTTCGCATAACTGGCTTGCCTGGGTACTCGGCCTTAGTCAAGATCAGTCCGGTCAAGGAATCTTTTGACCCTTCAGTAGTACCCCAGAGTAACTTGACCACTGAATCGGCTCTAGTCGAGATAGTCATCGAGCTGGTCAATGTCGATCTGCTCTACTTTGACTTCAGCAGGGCTTTTAGAAACATAGAAGTTGATGGCAGATAAGGACTGCAAGGCCCATCTAGTCTGCCCATTTCTTTTTCTGCCTTATGAATCTGCCATTGGCCTTTGCTCTGTCAGTGGCCTATCTATTCATACTCATCTGTATTGCTCCCTTATGCATATCCCATGCCTGTTTGAAGCCTTGCACTGTATTCATATCCACCACTTCCAGAGGTAGGCCATTCCATACATCCACCACCCTTTCTGTGAAAAAGAACTTCCTCACATTAGCCCTTAATCGGCCTCCCTCTAGTCTCATGCTGTGTCCTTTTGTTCTGCTATTTTTCTTATATTGAAACATGTTCGACTCTTTCACCTTGTTAATGCCCTTAAGGTGTTTGAATGTTTCGATCATATCACCTCTCTCCATCCTTTGTTCTAGGGTATACATATTGAGCTCTGTTAATCTGTCCTCATATGTTTTCTGATGCAGTCCCTGCACCATTTTGGCTGCCCTTCTCTGGCCTGCCTCAATTTGGTTAATGTCCTTGTGAAGGTGTGGCCTTCGGTACTGCACGCAGTACTCCAGATGGGGCCTAACCAGTCTCTTGTAAAGAGGGATTATTACCTCCCTCTTCCGACTTGTGATACCCCTACTAATACACCCAAACATCCCCTAGCCTTACCTACTGCTTTAGTGGTCTGCTTGGATGATTTCAGGTTATCTGTGATGATGTGCGCATAAGTCTCCTCCTTCCCTTGTGACTGCCAGCAACTCCCTTCCAGCCTATGGGTGGCTTCAGAGTTCTCCTCCCTGTGTGCATGATCTTGCACTTCTTTGCGTTAAACTCCAGTTACCACTCTTCCAACCATTTTGCTAGTTTATCCAGATCTCTTCTCATTCTGCCCACCATATGGAACATCTGCTCTGTTGCAGATCTTGGTGTCATCTGCAGACAAACAAACCTTACCCTCCAGTCCTTCTGCAATGTCAGTGATGAAGATCTTGAAGAGGACTGGCCCTAGGACTGATCCCTGAGGTACCCCACTTGTGACTTGCATCTCTTCTGACTGTATACCGTTTACCACCACTCTGTTTTCTGCCCGTCAACCAGTTTGCCACCCAGTTGACCAACTTCTGACTCACCCCGAGCCTACCCAGCTTCTTAATCAGTCTTCTATGTGAAACAGTATCAAAAGCTTTGCTGAAGTCAAGGTAGGTGACATCAGCTGCTTCCCCTTGGTCCACCACTCTGGTTACCCAGTCAAAGAAATCTATGAGATTAGTTTGACAGGATCTTCCTTTTGTAAACCCATGCTGTCTTGGATCCTGTGCTCCTATGGATTCCAGGTGTTGCACTATCCTTTCCTTAAGGAGTGCCTCCATAATCTTCCCCACTACTGAGGTAAGATTGACTGGTCTGTAGTTCGCTGCCTCCTCCCTGTTACCACTCTTGTAGAGCAGGATCACATGAGCTCTTCTCCAGTCTTCTGGGACCTCTCCTGTGCTCAGAGACTCACTAAACAGTTCTGATAATGGCTCTGCTAGTTCCACCCTTAGCTCCTTTAGTACTCTGGGATGTATGCCGTCAGGTCCCATTGCCTTGTCCACCCTGAGCTTATCGAGCTCTTTTGGACCCTTTCTTTTGTGAAGGGACTAGTGGTCACCTCCCTCCCCCCTGTGGCCATGGTGCTGAGCTGTGGGCCCTGCCCTACCTTCTCTTCAGTAAATACTGAGCAGAAGTATGCTTTTGACTCAGTACCTCACAAACGATTGCTCAAGAAAGTGGAAGACCTGGGTGCAGCTAAACCCATAGTGAACTGGGTGGGTAACTGGCTACAGGGGAGGCAGCAGAGGGTGGTGGTCAGTGGGGTTAAATCAGAGGAGAAGGAGGTTATGAGTGGGGTTCCACAGGGATCTGTTCTGGGTCGGTCCTCTTCAACATGTTCATCAGTGACAATGAAGAAGGAATCCAGGGCAGGTTAATGTCTCGCAGATTACAGAAAACTGTGTGGGAGGGTGGCTAGTGATGAGGGCATAAGGAAATGCAGAGAAATCAATAAAAGCTAGAATGGTGGTCAGAGGTCTGGCAGAAGACAGAGTACTGGATGGGAGGAGGCGTGGCACCACGGCTGAGGAACGAATCTGGGAGTTATTAACCTACTTAAGAAATCGAGTTGGTGCAACAAGGCCTATAGCAAGGCTAACAGGATGCTGGGATGTATTGGTGGAGGGGTATTGATAGTAGAAGGAAAGACGTAATACTTCTCCTCTGTAGATCCCTGGTGAGGCCTCACCTAGAGTTCACGCCCAGTTCTGGAGTCCTTCCCTCAGAAAAGATGAGGATAGGTTGGAGACAGGGCAGTGCAGAGTAACAAAAATGATTCACGGCCAGAAGAGCAGATCCTATGAGGAGTGCCTCAAGGCACTGAATATGTACTCGCTGGAGACCAGAAGGGAGAAGTGGGGGGAGATATGATAGAGACCTTCAGGTTCCTTAAAGGAATTAATAAAGTAAACTGCGGGGAACTATTTAGCCTGAATACCAATTCCCGGTCATGTGGACACACATGGAAATTAACAGGAGGTAGATTCAGAAGAGCTGTAAGGAAGTACTACTTTACAGAAAGGGTGGAGGAACTTTAGAATAGTCTTGTCAGCTGAAGTGGTGGGGCGGAAACTGTCTGGATTTAAGCAGGGGTGGGACATAATGAAGGGTATAGTAGTTACCAGGTGCGACAGGACCAAAAGGAGAATGGGAGAGGGTTAGTACCCAGGAGGAGAGAGGAAGGAGAGGGTTAGTACCCCGGAGTAACAGTAGGTTCTAGGGATTATAGGGAATTTGGGCAGACTGAATGGACCTATGGTCTTTTTCTGCTGTCATTGTCTGTGTTTCTGTGTGGAGTCTAAGGGAGATGAGGCTTTGTCCTTCACTTCGACTCCATTGCTGTCAGAGCTTTCTCTGGTGGTGGGACTGGGCAAGACTGAGACCCTGGTCTAGCCTACCCCTGTGCATCTTTCACCAGTTGTCCAGACTGTGGTCCAGCCAGCGGTGGTCCAGGTGATTAAGCTTGTGGATTTCACTGCTCCACCTCTGTCAGGCTGTCATCAACCTGTGAGTTGATACTCAAGGCAGAGATTAAGGTCCTGGTTGAGGCCTCATCACGTTCTCGCTCTGACATTGCCATCATCGTAGCAGTTGGTCATCATCGATATTCTTTGTTGTTAGACAATCTCTGACTGCGTAGACTGCGCCGCAGATAATGAGGATATGGTATGGCAGCAGTGGGTTGTGAGGGCTCTAGATCCAGATCGTGGTTAACCGATGTTGGCCACCTCGATCTCGTCATGGGTGCACCTCTTGATGCCACTGGTGGTGCAGGGACCCACAGTCATGCCCCGGTATTGCCGGCAGTACCACAGTTGCCTGTTCTGGTGGAGCCGCCCCCTCTGCAGCAACATTAGGATGCAGTTACTAAGAACTCATGGTCCAAGTCAGTTTGCTGAAACTTCCTTTGGTGGTGGTCACTCTATCGGAGTGGGTAGTCTCTACTGCTAATCAATGCCCAGAGCCTCTCTTACTCTTTTTGGAGGCTTCCTCCCAGTGCGGACTAGATGTTGACTCCTGACTGCTGCTTCACTCTGGGGGACTCAACCTTCTTTGCAGCATTCCTGTAGTATATGGTCTGCTTCCCAGTACATTGCCCTGGAGGAGGTCCAGAAGCAATAGCCCTACACATAAGCTGAAGCCGCTCCAGGTAGACCTGCCGCTAAGCTGATAATTGGCTGATGAATAACCTCCTGCATCAGTCTGTGCTATACATTGTCTGAACAGGAACCAGACAAGGGTTTCAAGGCTCACTCCACCAGACATACTGCTGTCTTTGTTGCTGCTGCCAGGTACGTCCCGATTAAGGAGATTTGCTGGGCTGCTACCTGACTTCAGTGTGCATACATTCACCCATTATAGCATTGACGTGCTCCATTTTTGATGTGCTGCATTTGGGACTTCAGTCCTCCAGTCTCTTTTTGCCTAATTTGGGGTGTCCACCTCTCTCCCTTCTCTCCGAGGACTCCTAAGAGTCTGCCCAAGTGTGGATAGTGAACTGAATCCAGGTAGTTTAAAATAGTTACCTTATCTGTAACCATATTTCTACTTGGTTTAACCTCTGTGGTAAGATTTGCTTGGATTCCTGCATCCAGTGTGCAGACCTGATGTGAAACTAGGTGGAACAGGAAGATGACAGCATGGGTGCTAGGAAGAGTCAAGCTTGAAAACGTCCGGAAACTGATCTCTGTCCAGTGGAACTGCCTAAATGTAGAGGTAAACTGAATTCCAATAGTAGAACTATGGTTACAGGTGAGTAACCTTTATATTGCAAACCCCAGGAATCCCTCACTCATTTAACAACTGCATCAGTCCCCTGGATTGAGCTTGCCCCAGGCCTTTAGAATTTTATGCAAATTAAGGAATGGTAGAATGAAATTCAAAACTCTGCTGTGTGGTCATGCACACCTCTGCCTGTAACAGTAGATGTATTTCTCCACCTGAGAAGCAGCACGCCGAAGTTGCTCCACTTCAGAGACATATTTCTTTAAATTTTATACTTTTAGGCGGCCCAGTAGCATGGTGGGTTGAGGCATCCATGCTGCCCTGCTGCCACCCTACAGTCTGTGTTCGGAGACGGACTCAGGTGCCAGCCGGAGACAGAAGATGGAATGTCCATAGGACAGCTCTCTTCCCTCAGGAGGGGATCCTGTGACCCACCACTTGACTGCCACCTGGAGGAATCCAGATGGCACTGCTTGCGCTGTCTTGTACTTAGGGGAAAGGCCACTGTATGGAGGGCTGAGGGCGCTTCTGTGGAGGTGGAGCATTCATGCCACGCTCATTGCATGTTCAGCCGTGCCCAGGGGAGAAAATCAGGTGGAAAATGTGGAGGATGGGCTTAATGAAGCCCACCCAGCACCGGCGGCCAACCCAGTCTCTAAGGGGACGACTGGCGAAGACTCGGGACGGCCATGCAAGACTGGGGACAGGGACGATACAGCCACCCAACCAGCCTGCCACCAGAGAGATAAGCACCTTTATAGAAAAAATAATTTATACTGTTGATGTTGGTTTTTTTTTTTAGTTAGTGATGCTATAGATTGCGTTAGTTGTGGTCTTATTTTTAAACTGTTGGAAGTGTGTGTCTCTGGTTCTTTTTGGTTCCTGGGAACTGGAGATGGCCTGATAGGACATGGTTTCCCTTTGGGATCCACTTTTAAATTGGGAAACTGGGTTTTCGAGGCTTCCAGGTTTTTCTGCCTTGTGTCCCTTGCTCTTAGTCCTGGTTCTGTTTTACTTCAGGAACTGGGACGATATTCTTTTGAGCATCTGGTTTTAAACTTTTATTTTTATTATTATTTAAATCCTGTTCGGTTCCTATGATTATTGGGACCGAACCGCATCTGTGGGTTTTTCTCTTGAAACCATTCTTCGATTTATACCTAAAGAAAATGCAGGACATCGCAGTTTATTTAAAAAAAAAAAAAAAAAAGAAAATTTGTACTTTTTGTTTGGATTCTGTGGTGCAGGCAGATCTCCACGTTTTTTTCAGTTGTGACCTTGCATTGAATTTTGCCCAAGACTATTAAAAAGAGAGCTTATTACTTAAAAGAAATTATTTATTTAGCTTTTGTTGACCAGGTAGGTACACTAGACAAGTTATAAACCTATTTTCAGGTACGACCCAGGAGAGTACAATGAAAAATACAGGTTCAAACAGGGTACATAACAACAAGAGGGGCAATGTACAAAGTAACAGAAGAGCAAGGTGAACATAGTCTACAGTAAGCAGTAATAGGTAAAATATATATACATACAGAATAAAAGTACTGTCATTCAATTGCAATAGCAGTAATTACAGTGTGTGTGACCCTTTTTTAGAGCCACAGAAACAAATAATTCCTGAGCAGATAAACAAATCCGCATTGCTTCCCAGAGTTAAAGGACAGTAGGTAGAATAATAGATCCCACAAAGTGTCCCAGAGTTGAGTGAGACCAATTGAGAGACCTGGTTAAGGTGGCTTGGGACACATACACACAGAGGCCATTATGGCCTCACATTATGACTCCTCGTCACAACAAGGCTCGGGTGAGGGCCAGCCCCTCAAAGTAAGTAGAAGGGCAGATCTGCCAAAGATGGCACAGAGATACCAGGGTGTCTGAAAGGGGGAGCCCTGATACCACTAAAGTTAGGGGAGCTGCTGAGCAGGCATCAGAAGCAGTGCCTGTTAAGAAAAAATCAAAAAGAAAGGCACGTCACTGACCCTTCTGCTGAAAAGGTAAAGGAGACACCAATGAGCAAAGGTAACTTTCCCTCAGTTGAAGATACGACTAAAGCATGGCAGTTTTTCCAGGCTTTCCAAGTTATGGGTGCCTGTATGACCGTGCCAGCCCCCCACCCCAGGCCCTAGTGGCCATGATGATGCCTGTAGGGGAGGAGGAGGAGGAAGGGGATCCTATAGAACCAGACGGCTCCCCTGAGCAGGATTTTGGTTCCCAACCTCGGTCTTCAGAGGACTATACTTCTCACTTTACTTTTGTGAGTCAGATGGACCACGACGTGGAACCTATGTAAATGAGCTTTTAGCTCATAGATGTTAATCTGAGATTTAAATAAAATAAAATAAGATGGCAAATACCCTCAATCTGTCACCTCAGGAGAAGGCAGAGGATGTGGATGAGGTTGAATTTTTAGTTATTATGGGTATACCCCAACAAAAAGATTGTTTTTCCCTATCCACCAGTCCCTAAAGAAGGCTGCCTTCAAAGTCATGTCGGCCGCCACCTCTGCTGCTGATATTGATAAGAAAATAGAGAAAAAGTGCCAGGTGGACAGAGTGCTGAGTACATGTACAGCCACCCTGACTTTGAAGGAGTGATTCAGACTGCTGCCTGTGATAAGGCTAAGATACCCCATTCGGCTCAGCCTCCAGAGAGAGAGATTCCAGAAAACTAACAGCATGGACAAAAGTTTACACATTGGCCTCTTTGCTGCTCAGACATGCAGCTTATATGGCCTACTCTGCTCAATATCAGAAGGCGCTTTGGAGTTCTGTAGTGGCCATGAGAGAGAAAGTACCTGAAGATTTTGCTTGGGATCTGGCAGGCATAGTGAAAACTGCCATGGGTGACACCAAGTACTAATTTCATATAGCTGTGGATACCAGTGACACTGCTTCCAGGGTCATGGTGCATGCAGTGTCCCTAAGAAGATTTGCTTATCTCAGAACTATGAACCTGTCCCATGCCACTCAAGACAAAAGCCATGGATTTTTCAAGTGAGGGAAATTCCTTGCTTGGTGACAGGACAGAGACTTGCGTGAAAAAGTTGGATGAATACAAAACCGCTTATAAAGCAACACTGAGAAGGAAAAGGCCTCCACTCCCTAGAGGTGTTACGGAAGGGGAGGTAGGGGCAGTGGCTACTGCCTCTGTGCTTATGTGACCTATGACTATGCCTCCCAGAGGAGCTTTTTCAGAAGTAGGGGCAGAAGGGGTCCCAAACATGGAGGTGCCACTCCAGCGCTCAAGGCCCAGACAAAACAAAACCCCTGACGCGTGCCCAGGTCGCCCAGCCATTGCCAGTGGAAGGAACACTAACTCACCATCTCCAGGCTTGGGAAAGTATTACCACAGACAGGTGGGTTCTGGATATAGTGAGTCAGGGTCTCTTCCTCCCTCTGTCTCTCTCTCTCTAGTTAAAGAGGTTTCCAACGCTGCAGACTCTCAGAGCCATTCCTCCTCATACCCAAGCAGAAAAACTCCTGCTGGAGTTGGAGGTAGAAAAGATGCTACTAGAAAATGCACTGGAAACAGTTCCTCCCTCTCCAAATTGGGAGGGGGCTATACTTCAGATGTTTCCCAACCCACAAGAAAGACAAGGAATGGTGATTCATGTTAGATCTCAGATATTTGAACAGACATTTAAAGAAGGAAAAGTTTAAGATGGTAACACTAGGAACAGTAAATCCATCCTAGAAGCGTAGAAACCTAGACTTTGACAGCAGATAAGGACACGCAGCCACCCAGTCTGCCCATTTTGCTACAAGGTCACTGGCTAGGGTCACTGGATCCGAAAGATGCCTATTTTCGCATTCCAGTAAGACCCTCTCACAAAAATATCTCAGATTCAGAGTAGGGGAGGGCCACTACCAGTTCACAGCCCCTCCCTTCAGCTTTTCTTCGGCTCCCAGAGTTTTCAGAGAGTGCCTATTGGTAGTGGCAGTACATTTGAAAAGGCAAGGGTTAGTGGTTTTCCCCTTCCTAGGTGATTTTTTTTGGTTTCGGGATAGTCCTGCCAAGAGGTCAAGGCCTTTCTCTCTGTCACGCATTATACCCTGGAGGAGCTGGTTTCCTGATAAACCTCCAAAAGTCTCAACTAGACCCAGTATAGTTGTGGGACTTTATAGGAGCAGAACTACATATTGTTCAGGGAAAGGCATTCCTCCCTTAGGAGAGGGTGGCCAGTCTGACAGAACTGGCAAAGTCCTTCAAAACAGGGCAGCCAAGACCTGCCAGGGACTTTCTGCAGTTACTGGGACACATGGCCTCTTCCACAGCAGTGGTGCCAGGGGCCAGATACCACTTAGAGGCCTACTGGTCCCAAAGATGGGACCCTCTGTCAAAGTTAGTCCCCTTATCAAAGTGCCTGTTAAAGGCACTGGATTGGTGGAAGGAGGAAAATGTTAAAAAAGGAGTTCCATTCCTCCAGCAGTCACCCAAAGTAGTACTCATCACGGATGCCCCCCTCATGGGGTGGGGAGGCCATCTAGAGGATCTCAATGTAAGCACGGTATGACCCCGCTGGAGTCTCGAGAGCATATAAACCTCTTGGAACTCGGAGCAGTGTACTTGGCAATGAAAGCCTTTTCTTCTCACATCGAGGGCCATTCAGTCCAGATAAGGACAGACAATACCACCACTGTGTGCTACATCAACAAATGGGAAGAAACAGCATCTTCCAAACTGTGCACAGAAGCAATGAATATCTGGAGTCTGGCTTATTCTCTACAATTACAGTTATCTACAGTCCATCTGCCAGGCAAGGACAACGTCCTGGCAGAGATTCTAAGCAGAATCGGTTAAGGAAACCAGAAATGGGCACTGAACAAGCAGGTGCCCTCCTCAGTGTTCAGAAGGTGGGACATACCAGAGGTGGACCTGTTCGTATCCTGGAAAAACTACCAGCTCGGAAGCACATACAAGTACGGCACAGTCCACCCAAAAACATTTTTGGTGGACGGGGCTGTTCTTTTTTGTGCTTCTTTGATGGTTTGTTGGACAGGTACATCTGTTCTTGAGCTGCCCTCTCTGCTGTGCTAAAACTACCAGCTCCCCAACTTTTGTTGCAGGCCTCCCTCAGTGGGAACAGTCCCATAGGATGCACTAGTCCTCTCCTACTGAATCTCAGGAGGGAACCGGAAACACTCATTTTGATTGCACCAGACTGGGCCAGGCAGGGTGGTACTCCCTGCTCCTGTCCTCTCTTCCAGACTTCTAGTCCTCCTCCTTGGAGTCGCAGTCTGCCGACTCTGTCTCAGGGCAGGATAACATTCCCAGACTGAAGAACCCAGCACCTCAAAGCATAGTACTTGAAGAGCTAGAGTTCTCTGGACTAAACTTCTCAAAAACGTTCTTACATGTGCTCATGGTTTCCAGGAAGACAGCAAATAGGAAAACTTGTGCTTCCAAGTGGAAAAGATTTTCCTTGTGTTAGTCTAGGCAGCTCAGCCCGCTTCAGGCGAGCTTGTCTACTGTTTTGTACTGTTTGATCCACCTGCAATCTCTGGGCCTCTGGCCGTCAACCCTGAATGTGCGTTTGGCAGCAGTGTCAGCATTATGTTTCAGCTGACAAAGATAGATCTCTAGCCTCACAGGCTATTTTTAATAGGTTATTTAAAGGTCTAATTCACCTGAACCCTCCGTTTAGGGATCCAAGTACCTCAATGGGACCTACATCTCTGTATTGCGCAGCTGATGGGGGCTCCATTCAAGCCTGTGGCAACTGCTGCTCTTAACTATGGCACCTGGAAACCAGTTTTCATGGTGGCACTTACCTTAGCAAGGAGGTGAGTGAAATAAAAGCCCTTTGTACAGATCCCGACTGTATCACATTCCACAGGGACAAGGTAGAACTGAGGACTAATAGAAAATCCTCCCCAAGGTGGTGTCTGAATTTCATCTGAGCCAATCAGTCACTCTTCCGGGTGTTTTGCAGAGCTTTCCGCTCAGGAGGCAGAAACTCCACAGTCTGGATGTTAAAGCGCTCTGAGGTACTACTTGGACCACACAAAGGATGTCCAGTCCACAAATTTCTCAGTTATTTGTCACCTACAGTGAGGTAGGTTGGTAAACCAGCATCCAGGAGAACAGTTTCTCGCTGGATAGTAGCCTGTATACAGTTCTGTTATTGCAAAGCTGGTGAGCTTCCGCCAGAGGGGCCGAGGGCCCATTCTATGAGAGGCACCTCTGCCTCTGTGGCAGCATTCAGAGATGTCTCCATTCAGGAGGTCTGTAGAGCAGCTACCTGGAAGACAGTACTTACCTTTACAAAGCACTACTGTTTGGATATCCAGTCCAGAAGAGATGCGAGCTCTGGCACTGCTGTCTTGCAGAACTTTCCTAAATGGGTTCAGTACCTAACCTCCCAAGGTACTGGTATGGAATCTGCAGTTGTTAAACTAGTGAGGAAGCTGGCCTGGTGGCGCTGAGGGCAGAGACACTGAACTCCACACCCTGTGCCACCCGGTGACCTGGGTTTGAGACGGACTCTGAGTGGTTGGGGGTGTCAGCGGGGAGGTAAGTTAAGCATCCGGAGGACTGCCCTCCTTCCTCCGGGGGTTGTGTGCTGTGTGGCAGCACAAGAGGGTTTGACCCACAGCCATGTGTGCTTGGGTGCCTCCAGCGGAGGTGGCTGCTCACCCATTGAGCGGACGTGGGGCAGGTGGAAAAAATGGAGGAAAATACCAGGACCCTGCAGGACTCATGATGGCCTCGATGGGCCGGAGGATGTACCTCTCTGAGGGGTGGGGTTGTAGCCCCTGCGGGGTCCGCATAGGAGCTGACAATGTCGTGATCACTAGAGTCAGGCGTGGTACCACAGGACTGGAGAACAGCATATGTAGTACCCCTTCACAAAAGTGGTCCCAGTGATGATCCAGGGAATTACAGACCAGTCAGTCTGACCTCCATTGTGGAAAGCTCATGGAGACCATACTAAAGGAAAGGCTGGTGGCATATCTAGAGGAGCAGGGTCTCCAGGATGAGAGGCAGCATGGGTTTATGGGGGAGATTGTGTCAAACAAATCTGATTGATTGACTTCTTTGTCTGTGTCACTAAGACAGTAGACAGGGGCCAAGCAGTAGACATCCTCTATCTTGATTTCAGTAAGGCCTTTGACTCTGTGCCCCACAAAAAGTTGACCAGGAAGTTGGTGGATCTTGGAGTTGGGGAGAACATGGCCAGATGGGTGGAAAACTGGCTGAGGGACAGAACCAAGAGGGTGGTGGTGGGGGGAAGAGTTATCTAGCACCAGAGATGTAACCAGTGAGGTCCCACAGGGCTCCGTGCTGGGGCCAGTGTTGTTCAGTGTCTTCATCAATGACATTGGGGATGGCATAAAGGCAAAATGTGCCTATTCACAGATGACACCAAGCTCGTGGGAGAGTGGACACAGCTGAAGGGATACGGACCTACAGGAAGATCTGGAAAAGCTGGGGAGGTGGTCCAGGATCTGGCAGCTTGGCTTTAATGCCAAGAAATGCAAAGTTATGCATATTGGAGCCAAGAATCCCAGGACAGAGTATTACCTGGGTGGAGTCTGAGTAGCTGCATCAGAGGAGGAGAAGGACCTGGGAGTGATGATCACTAGTGACCTGAAGCACTCCACGCAGTGCAAGAAAGTAGCAGCAAAGGCAAACAAGATGCTGGGATGCATAGCTGGGGGATCAGTAGTAGGAGAGAGGAGGTTATCCTGCCCTTGTACAGGTCACTGGTAAGGCCGCATCTAGAGTATGGAGTTCAGTACTGGTGCCCACACCTCAAAAAGGACATTAACCTGCTGGAGAAGGTACAGAGAGGGCTACAAAGATGATAGCGGCCAGCAGGGCAAGGCATATGAGGAGAGGTTGAGGCACTGAACATGTACTCCCTGAAAGACAGGAGAGAGGGGGACATGATTGGGACATTCAAGTACTTGAAAGGGATAAATAATGTTGATAAGGAAAGTCTCTTTAAGCTGAGTGGCAACCATATCATGAGGGGGCACAGTCTTAAGCTGGAAGGTGGGAGGTTTAGGAGGGATGTCAGGAAGCACTTCTTCACAGAAAGGGTGGTGGACACTTGGAATGTGCTGCGGAAGAGGTCATCTAGTTAGACAGTGAGCAGCTTTGAGAGGCTGGGATAGGCAAGGGGAAGATGAGACACATGGGTAGGGAGGATAGGAGGAGTGGGGAGGGAGGGCAGGGACATTAGCTCAAGCTGTGGACCCTGCAGTACGAGCAGACTTGATAGATCAAGTGGCCTCCTTCTGCTGGCTTGTTAATATGATTAAAAACAAAAACAAAAAAAAAGTGAGGGATTGCTAGGGTCTGAAGAAAAAAATTATTCACCCGTAGTGGTATTGCTTTTTCCAAAGGGATCCTTTCCTAGGTTTAACAGTCTCATCCCTGCTTACCTCCCCTTCCAGAACCCAGAAGAAGGTTCTCAAACAGTTTCTTTCTTGAGCATTACTTGTCGCGTTATTTTGCAACTGATAGTGTGTGATTTTTACAGTTTAAACATTTTTCTGATACAGTATAATTTTTTCCGCAAAGACGTTTGCCCCTTGCAGGTACTGCTTTCAAACAACATGAAGTCTTGCTGTATTCTGACTATTGCAGTTAGCCCCAGCACTCAAACTGCCCCGGAGAGTAGATGGTTAGTTTTCTATGCAGAGCCTAGAACGTTGAGCTCGAGCCGATTCAGACCTCTGTCTGCTGCACTTTGAAGCGCAACTGTCAGATTCAAACAACATGAAGTCTTGCTGTAGTCTGACAATTGCAGTTAGGTCCTGCCTTTCAACTGCCCCGGAGAACATAGGGTTAACTTTTCTATGCCTGGCATAGAATGTTCATCACGAGCTCGGTTGAAACCTCTTCCTGTTGTTATTCGAACTGCAACCGTCAGATTCTTTACTCCACCTCACTGAACAGTCGCTCCGAATTTCTCCTGCTGCTCGGTTCAAAGTCGGTTGAAGTGTCGGTTTTCGGACGGTTTCTTCGAATTGTTGTTTCTGCATAGTCAGTTCAAGTCTCTGTCTGTGGTACCGTGAGTACTAGATCGGATTTTGTTCTGTTTTCTGTGTGGAACTTGTAAAGCTGTGGATCGGTTCGGCTGAACTGATCATTTTGAGGTAAAATTTGTACTTCACTTGAGTGTGTGGTTACCGGTCCGTATCGGTTCTAAAAAAAATGGGTTTTAGTACGTTTTTATCCAAGACCCATGACACGGTCAGGAACTGATAGGGGAGTCTTGCCTTGTGGATTGCCGAAAAAAGGTTAAATTTAGTTAGGTTGGCCATGTCTGAGAAACCCAAGAAAAAAACGGGGCCCACTGGGTTTCAACACTGCAGTGTGTGTGGGGAGGTCTTTGCTAAGGCTGATCCCACACCACCTGTGTTGTCTGGGTTTGACCACCTCGATTCAGACTGCCAAATTTGCAAATATTTTCCCAAGTCTACCCTGGAAAGAGATTAGGTAGACTAAGGAAAGGGAGGCAGAAGTCCGCTGACCGGATGGCCAGCCCGTTCGATTCTGGCCGAACCAGAAGGAGTGCCCTCTGATCAGGGCGATACTTCTGTGGGCAAAAGGAGAGCCAATTCCGAGGAATAAGTTCCGACAAAAGGAAAAGACAAATCGACCGGTTCGGATCCAGAATCTCATACTCCGACCACCGATGAAATAGCCAAAACGATTAGGATTATGGAATCGCTTCGATCGGTTCCGACTGAACCGGCACCATCTGGCAGGGGCTCGGTTCGGTCGGTTCCCACGGTTCCAGATTATACCTTGGAAGAATATTATGAACCGTAGTTTGAGGAGGAGGGAGAGTATGAGGACGATTATGGTGATGGTAAAAGTCTGGATGTGCCTATTGACCAGGACATCTCCCCAGACAGACCATCAGGTGTTTCAAACAACATGAAGTCTTGCTATATTATGACTATTGCAGTTTGCCCCAGCCTTAGAACTGCTCCGGAGGTGAAAGAGTTAACTTCCATGCAGAGCATGGAGTTTAGAGCGCGAGCTCGGTTCAGAAGCTCTGTTTGGCTGGTTTCAAACCGAAACTGTCAGATTCTTTACTCCGCCTCACTGAACAGTCGCTCCGGAGATTCCTCCTGTTGCTCGGTTCATTTCTTCGGTTTAAAGCGCTATTTCTCGGTTTAATTTAACCGCGAGTTCATTATTTTAACCGCAAAACCGATCGGTTCAGGCTCTGTCTATGTTAATCGTAAGTAATAGTTAGGGTTTTTTCTGTGTGGAACTTGTAAAGTATTATCGGTTCGGTTGAACCGATCGAGTTGTATTTAAATATAAGTTTAAAGCCTTTTAAGGCTTTTTAGAGTGCGGTTCGGTTCTTATCGGTTCTAAAAAAGCAGTTTCATTATGGTTTTTCCACGACCGTGACACGGTTTGGAACTGATAAGGTGTCTTGCCTGGCACTGCCATCAAAAGGCAAGTTGGTTGGTTAGGCTGGCATCATGTCTGAGAAACCCAAAAAAAACGGGCCACTGGGTTTCAACACTGTAGTGTCTGTGGGGAAGCCTTTGCCAAGGTTGACCCACACACTACATGTGTCTGTTGTCTGGGGTTTAACCACCTCAATTCAGACTGCCAGATTTGTAAAAATTTCCCTGCAGCCACCCTGGACAAGAGAGTGGGCAGGCTCAGGGAACGAGAGGCCAAAAAGTCTGCTGACCTGGATGGCCAGCCCGGTTCAGTGCCAACCGAACCGGAGGAGTGCCCTCTGACCAGGGCGAGACTTCCTCGGGCAAGCAAGCTGGCTCTGAGGAGCCAGTTCCAGCAAATAAATCTAAAATCAGCAGGTTTGGAGTCCAAAATTCCTTCTCCAGCTGCTGCTGAGATAGCCAGGGCAATACAGATTGTCCAGTCCCTGTCCCGTTCCCTCCGAACCGCCACTGTCTGGCAAAGGTCGGTTCGGTCGGTTCCAGTGGTTCAGGATTATGATATAGAAGAGTTCTATGAACCAGAGGAGGGATGAGGATTATGATCAGTGTGAATGTGACTTTGAAAGTCTGGATGTGCCCATTGAACCGGACATCTCTCCAGACAGACCTTCAGGTGAGTCTCCCCCTAGGCTTTCTGAGTCCCCTTCTCATTTTTTGTTTTATAAAAAAGTTGCTGAGACCCTCCAGCTTCCCTTAGAGGAGGCTTTGGATGAGCAAGAGGAGCCTGACTATGTGGAGATGATGGATATCCCAGAGTCCAGGAGGTTGTCCATCCCTTTACATAAATCTTTTAGAAAACAAACAATAAAAATTTTAAAAGCTCCTAATTCTGTGCCTCCTGTGGATAAAAAGATGGACAGGAGGTGCACTTTGTCAGGTCCTGATACAGACTTTCTTTCACAGCAATGGGGTAGTTCAGGCTGCAGCCTGTGATAAAGCTAATATTCCACTGGCTTCACATCCTCCTGACAAGGATTCCAGGAAGATTGATGCCATGGCCAAAAAACAATACATGGCAGCATCCTTGGGACTCAGACAAGCTAACTATATGGCTTATGTTGCAAGATACCAGAAATCTAGATGGGATACTGTCATGGCCTTAGCCAAACAGGTCCCTGGCCAGCTCAAGGAGCTGGAGCAGGTGGCTCTTGATGGCATTGAGGCATCTAAGGTGCAATTCCATGCTGCAGTGGATTCTAACGATGTATCCTCTAGAGTCATGGCTACATCTGTGGCTTTCCGCAGATTGGCCTGGCTCAGGTGTACTACTTTGTCACAGGATACCCAGTCTAAGGCTATGGATTTTCCTGTGGGGAAATTCTCTGTTTGGGGAGCAGACAGAGAATTATATGAAGAAAATGGATGAATATAGAACCACTTACAGGAGTGCACAGCCAAGGAACGGCAAGCCACTCCTCAGAGGCAGCCCCAGGGGTAGGGGAAGCCTTTTCACAGGCCTTTTACCAGACTCAGGCCCCTCCTCTTCAGCCTATGTACAGAGGGGTTCTTCAGAAGGAGAGGCAGGCGGGGTTCGAGCAGGCCTGCTCCCACCCCTCAGCCTAAAGCCCCTGCCAAACAGGCACCCTGATGGGATGCCCAGGGTTGTCTCCACTACCTGTAGGGGCAGGTTGGCTCACTTCGTCCAGGACTGGCAGTCTTTAACTTCAGACAGGTGGGTCCTGGAAGTAGTGAGCCAGGGTCTGGTTCTCAGCTTCAAGAAATTTCCAAAGATGAGAGCCAGATCTTTTCCGCCTGCAAACCCTTTAGAGACTCTTGCTTTGGAAACAGAAGTCCCAACCCTCCTGGCTCTCAGAGCTGTAGAAAAGGTTTCTCCCTGCACCAGGGCAAGGGTCTGTACTCCAGGTACTTCCTTACCCCAAAAAAGACAGGAGAGTGGCGGCCTATCCTGGATCTAAGATATCTAAACAAGCACCTTTTAAAGCCAAAGTTCAAAATGGTGACACTGGGAATGATTTTACCCTCCCTAAGGCCAGGGGACTGGGTAGCCTCCCTGGACCTCAAAGATGCCTACTTCCATGTTCTTATCAGAAGCTCCCATCGAAAGTACCTCAGATTCGAACTGCCCTCAGGCCATTATCAGTTCAGAGCAATGCCCTTCGGCCTCACTTCTGCCCCAAGGGTGTTCACAAAGTGTCTGGCAGTAGCAGTCGCTCACCTAAGAAGGCAAAGGATTGCTATTTTTCCCTACCTGGACGACTGGCTCATTGTGGGTCAGTCTCCAGACCAGGTCAAATCACACCTGCTGGTTACCCAGCAGCTGCTTACCTCTCTGGGATTTCTTCTTAATCTTCCAAAGTCAGTTTTGTAACCTGTCCAGGTACTCACCTTTATAGGCGCAGAACTGGATACCAAGCAGGCCAGAGCCTTCCTTCCCTTGGAAAGGGTAAGGACCTTAGTGGCCCTGGCTGTCTCCTTCACTCTGCAGGTCTCTCGACCAGCAAGGCATTTCCTGCAGCTCCTAGGGCACATGGCTGCCTCCACAGCTGTGGTGCAAGGAGCAAGATTTCAGATGAGGGACATTCAGTTCCATTTGAGAGCTTTCTGGTCTCAAAGAAAAGATCCTCTATCCAAGTTAATCCCAGTGACTCGAACCCTGATCCAGGCCCTTCAGTGGTGGCAGGATCAGAGCAATCTGAGACAGGGGTGCCTTTGATCCCTCTGTCCCATTCCTTGACCCTTACTACAGATGCATCCCTCTTGGGATGGGGAGCTCACATGGGCGACCTCTCCACCCAGGGATTATGGTCCACTGAGAATCTCTCTCCACATCAATCTGTTGGAACTCAGAGCTGTTTTCTAGCACTTCAGGTTTTCTCTGCATCTGTTCAGAACAAGGTGGTACAGGTCAGAACAGACAACACCACTACAATGTGGTACATCAACAAGCAGGGGCACTCGGTCTTGACCTTGTGCACGAGGCGATCAAGTTGTGGTCTCTGGCCTCCCTGAACACTTCCCTCTCAGCAGTTCACCTCCCAGGCAAGGACAATGTCCTGGCAGATGCCCTCAGCAGGATTTCCCAGGGCCATCACGAATGGTCACTGGATCCCCTAGTACTGGGGATAGTGTTTGCCAGATGGGGCACTCCTCAGATAGATCTTTTCGTAGCCCCAGACAATTATCAACTTCCACTGTTTTGTTGCAGGCCCCCAGTGTTGGGCTCAGTTCCCCTGGATGCCTTTCTCATCGATTGGGAAGGGAAGTTTCTTTATGCCTTTCCCCGTTCCCTCTCCTGTTCAAAGTACTAGTCAAAATCAGGTCTCAGCCCTGCAAAATGATCCTGATTGCTCCAGACTGGGCCAGACAGCCCTGGTACCCACTCCTTCTGTCCTTAGCAGTCCATCTTCCCCTGTGTCTCCCCAGGAACCACAATCTGTTAACCTGTGCTCAGGGGAGAGTTTGGTATCCGAATCTCAAATCCCTCAACCTCAAGGCTTGGCTCTTGAGCGGTTAGAGTTTGCTGATTTGCAGCTTTCTCAAAGTGTTCTCGAAATCCTGAAGGCTGCTAGGAAGCCTTCCACCAGGGCTACCTATAACTCCAAGTGGAAAAGGTTTTCCATATGGTGTTCTGGGAAGCATGTTTCCCCAGAATCTGCTGATCTACCCACTGTATTGGACTACATGGTCCATCTTAATTCTTTGGGACTGAGACCAGCTACCCTGAAACTTCACTTGGCTGCTGTCTCTGCCTTCATTTCAGCAGGGAAGCCCTCTTCTCTTTCTGCTTATCCTGTATTTTCCAAGTTTTTAAAGAGTTTGCTTCACCAATCCTCCATTCAGGGACCCTGCCCGACTTGGGATCTTAATGTATGCATTGCTCAGCTAATGCAACCCCCTTTGAGCCTCTGTCTTCGGCAGAGCTTAAGTATTTGACTTGGAAAACTGTATTTCTGGTAGCCATCACTTCTGCCAGGCGTATAAGTGAGTTACAGGCTTTATCAGTAGAAACTGACTTTATTTCCTTTCACAGGGATAAAGTGGTCCTCAGGACTAACAGGAAGTTTTTGCCTAAGGTGGTTTCAGATTTCCACCTTAACCAATCTATTTCACTTCCAGTGTTCTTCACTGACCATTCCTCCTCTGGTGAGAGAGGCTGCACAACAGATGTTAAGAGGGCCCTAAGTTACTACATAGAGCGTACCAAGGGTCACAGGTTTGACTCCTCCAACTGTTTCTCACTTATGGTGAGGTTGGAAAGGAGACCTGCCACTAAAAGATCCATTGCCAGGTGGATCGCTTTCTTGTATCCAATTTTGCTATCAAAAGCTGGTAGTTTCCCCAGGCCTGAGGGCTCACTCTACCAGAGGTACAGCTGCATCTCTAGCTGCTGCTAGAGACATCCCTATCTTGGAGATATGTCAGGCAGCTACTTGGAAGACAGTGCACACTTTCACCAAGCATTACTCCCTGGATATTCAGTCCAGGAGGGATGCTCGGTTTGGCACAGCCGTGCTTCAGAGCCTATTCCCTAAGTAGGTTCTGTCCCTCCTCCATGGAGGTACTGCTGTGTAGTCTGCAATAGTCATAATATAGCAAGACTTCATGTTGTTTGAAGAAAAATTACTCACCTTAGTAATGTTGTTTCTTCTAATGGAGTCTTGCTATATTATGACCTCCCCCCCAGCCTGCCCCTCTCGTGAACTCCTACTTTGGGGTATGGGGTGGTAGTCCTCTGTTGGCATTTATTGATGCCCTCTTTCATGTTTGGGTGTTGTGTTTATTTAGTTATTTGATCTTAATTTTCTGGTCCACTGACTTGAGTCTTTGTGTTGGGACCAGCAAAAATGTTAATATATTAGTAGCCAGTTGGCTAGTGTAGGTTACAGCTTCCACACAGAACCTTAGTGAGTTTTTGCTCGTAAAGATCTGACGGTTTCGGTTTGAAACCAGCCAAACAGAGCTTCTGAACCGAGCTCACGCTCTAAACTCCATGCTCTGCATGGAAGTTAACTCTTTCACCTCCGGAGCAGTTCTAAGTCTGGGGCAAACTGCAATAGTCATAATATAGCAAGACTCCATTAGAAGAAACAGCATTACTAAGGTGAGTAATTTTTTCTTCTCCTCCTAGGCTTTCTGAGTCCCCTTCACACTACATGTTCTACAGAAAGGTGGCTGATACCCTCCAGCTTCCTGTGGAGGAGGCAGTAGAGGATCAGAAAGAGCCTGACTATGTTGTGATGATGGACATCCCAGAGTCCAGGAGACTGTCTATTCCCCTCCACAAATCTTTTGGGAAAGAGACACAAAAAATTCTTAAGTCTCCCAATTCTATACCTCCTGTGCACAGAAGAATGGACAAGAGGTATACTCTTTCAGGCTCAGATACGGAGTTCCTTTTTCTGTAATGCAGCCATACATAGATACATAGATACTTAGACAGTGTCGGCAGATAAGGGCCTATGGCCCACCCAGTCTGCCCATTTGAGCTTGTAAGTTCAGTTTATGTTTTCCAAGAAGTCTGTTGCCCCTTACCCCTGACCTCCAGAATTCCTTCATGTCTATCCCATGTATTCTTAAATCCCGTGATTGTTTCTGCCCCCACCACTTCCTCTGGCAGGGTGTTCCACTTGTCCACCACCCGTTCTGTGAAGAAATTCTTCCTCACGTTTCCTCTGAATCGTCCTCCCTCCAACTTCATCCCATGCCGTCTAGTCCTGGAACATCTTTTTTGTTTAAGAATAGTGTATTCCTGCACCCTGTTCCTCCCTGTATGATACTTGTATGTCTCTATCATATCCCCTCTCTCCTCCCTCTCCTCCAGGGAGTACATGTTCAGTTCCTTCAACCTGTCCTCATAGGACTTGTGATGCAATCCATGCACCATCTTTGTTGCCCTCCTCTGAACCTTCTCTACCCTGTCTATGTCCTTACATAGGTAAGGTTTCAGAACTGTACAGTGTACTCCAGGTGAGCCTCACTAGTGTCTTGTATAGTGGAATTATGACCTCCTTTTCCTGCTGGTGATGCCCTGCCTATGCATCCCAGCATCCTATTTGCTTTACCTGCTGTCTTGTCACACTGTGTTTCCCTGCCTTGAGGTCATCAGAGATGATAACCCCAAGATCCCTTTCCTGCTTGGTGCATGCTATATCCTCACCCCCCAACTGATATATTGTGCCAGGGTTTTTGTGCCCCATATGCACTTCCTTGCATTGAATTTCAACTGCCAAACCCCTGACCATTCTTCAAGTTTCTGCAGGTCCCTTCTCATTCTGTCTACACCCTCTGGTGTGTCTACTGTGTTACAGAGCTTTGTGTCATCAGCGAACAGTGAAATTCTGCCTTCTAGGTCCTGCGCAATGTCACTGATGAAGATATTGAATAGGACTGGTCCTAGCACTGATCCCTGTGGTACCCCACTGGTCACTCTTCCCTCTATGGAGTGACAGCCATTTACCACCACCCTCTGTGTCCTTCTGCCCAGGGGGTTACCTACCCACCACACTACTGTCCTGCCCACACCCATATTCCCCAGTTTGTGCAATAGTCTTCTATATGGAACAGTGTCAAAGGCCTTGCTGAAGTCCAGATAGGCCATGTCCACTGCCCTCCCCTGATCCACCTCCCTAGTCACCCAGTCAAAAAATTCAGTGAGGTTGGTCTGACATGACCTCCCCCTCGTGAAACCATGCTGCCTTGGGTCCTGTAGTCCATTGACAACCAGATGTTCCACCAATCTCTACTTCAGTAGTTTTGGGGTTGTACAGGTTGCTGCCTGTGATGAGGCAAACATTCCCTTGGCATCACACCCCCAGACAAGGACTCCAGGAAGATTGATACCATGGCAAAGAAACAGTACATGGCAGCATCTTTGGGTCTCAGGCAGGCTAATTATATGGCCTATGCAGCCAGGTACCAGAAGTCCAGGTGGGACACTACTGGCACTGGCTAAACAGGCTCCTACCCAGCTTGCCAAGGAGCTGGAGCAGGTGGCTGCAGATGGGACTGAGGCATCAAAGTTCAGTTTCATGCTGCTGTAGACTCCAGTGATGTATCACGAGAGTCATGGCTACATCTGTGGCTCTTTGGAGAATGGCTTGGCTCAGATGTATTAGCCTCACAGGATACCCAGGCTAAGGCCATGGATTTTCCTGTAATGGGTAATTCTTTGTTTGGGGAGCAGACAGAGAATTACATGGAGAAAATTGGCGAATACAGGACTACTTACAGGAGTGCTCAGGCAAAGAAAGGCAAGCAACTCCTCAAGGCAGCAGTCCAGGGGCAGGCCTTTCCAAAGGCCTTTTTACCAAGCACAGACCTCTTCTTCTTTTTTGCAGAGGGGGTTCTTTAGAGGGAGAGGCAGAAGGGGGATGAGCAGGCCTGCATCCACCTCTCACCCTAAAGCCCCTGCCAAGCAGACACCCTGATGGGTCTGCCCGGGTCGATTCTCCTATATCAGTAGTGGGCAGGCTGGCTTACTTTGTCCAGGACTGGAAGTCTCTTACATCAGACAAGTAGGTCCTGGAAGTAGTAAGCCAGGGAATGGTTCTCAGCTTCAAAAAATTTCCCAAGATGAGAGCCAGATCTTTTCCACCTGCAAATCTTTCAGAGACCCTTGCCCTAGAGGCAGAGGTTTCTTCTCTCTTAGCTCTCAGAGCTATAGAGAGATTTCCTACCCTACACTGGGGCAAAGGATTGTACTCCAGGTACTTCCTAACCCCCCAAAAATACAGGAGAGTGGCGACCCATCCTGGACCTAAGATATCTGAACAAACATCTTTTAAAGCCAAAATTCAAAATGGTAACTCTGGGAATTATCCTTTCTTCTCTAATGCCAGGGGACTGGCTAGCCTCCCCTGGACCTCAAAGAAGCCTACTTTCACATTCCCATCAGGTGCTCCCACAGAAATTACCTCAGGTTCAAGTTGCCCTCAGGCCACTATCAGTTCAGAGCAATGCCCTTTGGCCTCACATCAGCCCCAAGGATCTTCACAAAGTGCCTGGCAGTAGTTGTTGCCTTCCTAAGAAGACGAAAGATTTCCATTTTCCCATACTTGGACGACTGGCTCATAGTAGGTCAGTCTCCAGACCAAGTCAAGTCACACCTGCAAGTGACCCAGCAAGTGCTCACTTCTTTAGGATTCCTTCTCAACCTACCAAAGTCAGTTCTCGAACCAGTGCAGCTCCTCACCTTCATAGGTGCAGAACTGGATATGATAAAAGTAAGAGCCTTCTTCCCCTGGAAAGGGCAAGGACCCTCATGGAACTGGCTTCTTCATTCAGCCTTCAGGTGTCTCGACCAGCAAGGCATTTCCTTCAGCTACTGGGCCACATGGCAGCTTCCACAGCAGTGGTCCAGGGGGCAAGATTCCAAATGAGGGACATTCAGTTCCACTTAAGAGCTTTTTGGTCCCAAAGAAAGGATTCCCTTACCAAACTAATTCCAGTGACTGAACCCTGATCCAAGCCTTGCAATGGTGGCAGGATCAGGACAATTTGAGTAAGGGGTTCCATTTGTCACTCAGTCTCATTCAGTGGTCCTCACCACAGATGCTTCCTGCTGGGCTGGGAGCCCATTTGGGGAACTTACCACCCAGGGACTGTGGTCGCCTCAGGAATCTCTGCTTCACATCAGTCTCTTGGAACTCAGAGCAGTGTTTCTGGCACTGCAAGCTTTTTCCAAATCTGTACAGAACAAGGTGGTTCAGGTTAGAACAGACAACACCACCACCATGTGGTACATCAACAAGCAAGGAGGCACTCTGTCTACGGCCTTGTGCACAGAAGCAATGACGTTGTGGTCCCTGGCCTATTCCCTGCAAACCTCTCTGATAGCAGTTCACCTCCCAGGGAAGGACAATGTCCTAGCAGATGCACTGAGCAGAATATCCCAGGGCCATCATGAATGGGCCCTAGATCCCCTGGTGTTGGAAGTGATTTTCTCAAGATGGCGCACCCCAGAGATGGATCTTTTTGCAGCCCCAGGCAATCACCAACTTCCTCTCTTTTGTTGCAGACCCCCAGTCTTGGGCTTAGTCCCCCGGATGCTCTGATTCTGAACTGGAAGGGACACTTCTGTATTCTTTTCCCCCCTTCCCTCTCCTGTTCAGAGTGCTAGTCAAGATAAGGTCACAACCATGCAAAGTGATTGTGATTGCTCCAGACTGGGCCAGGCAGCCATGGTATCCCTTGCTGCTGTCCCTAGCAGTCCATCTTCCCCTGTCTCTTCCCAGGAATTACAACCTGTTAACATCCTCTCGGGAGGATTTGGTACCCGAATCTTCAGTCTCTCAATCTCAAGGCTTGGCTCTTGAAGAGTTAGAGTTTGCAGATCTGCATCTTTCCCAAGGGGTTCTGGATATCCTTAAGGCTTCTCGAAAGCCTTCCACCAGAAAGACTTACAACTCCAAATGGAAAAGATTCAGCATTTGGTGTTCTAAGAAGAATATTTCTCCAGACTGCTGAATTGCCTACGGTTCTGGATTATATGGTCCATCTTAATGGCCTAGATCTCAGACCAGCTACCCTTAAGGTACACTTGGCAGCTGTTTCTGCTTTCCTGTCTGTAGGCAAGTCTTCCTCTCTGTCATCCCATCCTGTATTCTGTAAGTTTTTCAAGGGATTGCTTCACATCAATCCCCCTTTAGGGCTCCTTCTCCTGCATGGGATCTTAATGTTTGCATTGCTCAGCTTATGCAACCCCCTTTTGAGCCTTTGTCCTCAGCAGAGCTTAAGTACTTGACTTGGAAAACTGTGTTTTGGTAGCTATTACTTCTGCCAGACGATCAGTGAATTGTGCAAGCCCTGTCAGTGGAATCTGATTTCATCTCTTTTCACTGAGATAAGTGGTCCTAGAACTAACAGAAAGTTCTTGCCTAAAGTGGTTTCAGATTTCCACCTCAACCAGTCTGTATCTCTCCTGTTTTCTTCACTGATCATTCTTCCTCGGGAGAGAGAGGGCTGCACAGTTTGGATGTTAAAGAGCCCTTAGCTACTACATAGACCGCACAAGGGTCACAGGTTTGAATCCCTCCAGTTGTTCCTCACTTATGGAGAAGTTGGTAAGGGCAAACCTGCCACTAAGAGATTTATTGCCAGGTGGGTTGTTTCTTGTATACAATTTTGCTATGAAAAACTGTGTAGAACTCCACCCTCAGGCCTGAGGGCTCATTCCACAAAAGGTACAGCTGCTTCCCTGGCTGCTGCCAGGGATATTCCTCTCTTAGAAGTTTGTCGAGCAGCCACCTGGAAAACAGTCCATACTTTCACCAAGCGTTATTCTCTGGATATCCAGGCTAGGAGTGATGCTCGGTTTGGTGCAGCAGTACTTCAGAGCTTGTTTCCAAAGTAGGTTCTGTCCCTCCTCCATGGAGGTACTGCTTGGTAGTCTGCAATTGTCAGAAGACAGCAAGGCTTCATCTTGTTTGAAGGAAAATTACACACCTTAGTAATTATGCTTCTTCTAGTGGAGTCTTGCTGGACTCTGACCTGCCTCCCGCTCTCTCTCTCAGAACCTAGTTTTTGTGATGTGGGTGGGCAGGAGCAGTGTTGGCAACCTAGGGTGTCCTTTTTACATCCTCTTTTTTTGTTTGGGTGGAATGTTGTTTTATGGATGTGTTTTTGTTTTTGGGTTTCCTGACTTGAGTCTTCCTTTGAGAACCAAAAACATGATATATTTGCCAGTTGGCTAGTAAAAATTTTACAATTTCCACACAGAACACCTAGTGAGTTTTTGCTCATAAAGATCTGACGATTGCAGTTCAAATAAGCGGCAGAGGCATCAACCAAGCATGTGATGAACATTCTATGCCAGGCATAGAAAAGGTAACCCTATGTTCTCAGGGGCAGTTGAAAGGCAGGACCCAATTGTCAGAATACAGCAAGACTCCACTAGAAAAAACATAATTACTAAGGTGAGTAATTTTTTCTTCTTTACTCTGCCTAACCGAATGGCCGCTCTGGAGATTTCTCCTTTGCTTATGGTTCGTAAGTCGGTTAAAGTCCTCGGTTTTACCGATTATTTTTCGCAAGTTTCGGTTCAGATCTCTGTCTGTGTATAGTAAGTACTAGGTAGTGAACTAGACATAGTAAACTTGTGGAAATTGTAAAATTGATTTTTCGACCAGTTCGCCTGAACCGCCATTTAGTGATTTATATATTCTGTCTTTGTTTTTAAACTTAGAGTGTGGTTACAGGTCCTTATCGCTTATAAAAAAAACAAAAAAAAAAAAACTGCATTTTCTTGTGGTTTTTTTTATCTTCCATATTACGGTTAGAAACCGATAAGGTGTCTTGCCTGGTTGTTTGCCATAAAATGGGTAAGTTTGTGGTTAGGACGGCTATGTCTGAGAAACCCAAAAGAAAAACCGGGCCCACTGGGTTTCAACACTGCAGTGTGTGTGGGGAGTCCTTTGCTAAGGCTGATCCCCACAACACCTGTGTTTATTGTCTGGGGTTTGACCTCCTCGATTCAGACTGCCAAATCTGTAAAAATTTCCTTAAGTCTACCCTGGAAAAAAGATTAGGTAGGCTCAGAGATAAGGAGGCCGTGAAGTCCGCTGACCCGGATGGCCAGCCCGGTTCGGTTCCGACCAAACCTGAGGGAGTGCCCTCTGACTAGGGCAATACTTCGGGCAAGAGGAGAGCTGATCCTGAGGGATCGGTTCCTGCAAAAGGAAAAAGAAAGATTGGCCGGTTCGGTTCCAGAGACCCATTTTCTGACCGCCGAAGAGATTGCCAATGCGATAAGGATTATAGAATTGCTTCATCCAGTTCCGTCTGATCCGGCGCCTTCTGGCAGGCGCTCTGTTCGGTTGGTTCCTCCGGTTCAAGATTATGCCCCTGAAGATTTCTATGAACGGGATGATGACGACGACGATGGCGTGGGAGGTCTGGTTGAGCCAATTGAACGGACATCTCCCAGACAGGCCTTCTGGTGTTTTCCATCCTAGGTTTTCTGAGTCCCTTCCTGCTACATGTTTTATAGGAGTGGCAGAAACCCTCCAGCTCCTGTGGAAGAAGCTGTAGAGGAACAAGAGGAACCTGATTATGTGGAGATGATGGACATCGAGAGTCCACTTAGACTGTGTATTCCCTTCATAAGTCTTTTGGGAAACAGACACAAAAGATTTTAAAACTCCAAATTCTGTACCTCCTATCAATAGAAGGATAGACGGATAAAAGGTGCACCTTATCAGGTTCTGGTACAGAGTACTTGTATCAACAATGCAGCCATGTTGGGGTTGTGCAGGCTGCACCCTGTGATAAGGCTAATATACCCTTGGCTTACACACCCCAGATAAAGATTCTAGGAAGCTGGATGCCATGGCAAAGAAACAGTACATGGCATCCGCTCTAGGACTCAGGCAGGCTAATTATATGGCCTATGCAGCCAGGTACCAGAAGTCCAGGTGGGACACTGTACTGGCACTGGCTAAGCAGGCCTCCCCAGCTAGCCTCGGAGCTGGAGGGTGGCTGCTGATGGGGTTGAGGCATCTAGGGTACAGTTCCATGATGCTGTGGACTCCAGTGATGTGTTCTCTAGAGTCATGGCTACATCTGTGGCTCTTCGGAGAATGGCTTGGCTCAGATGCACTAGTCTCTCACGGGACACCCAGGCTAAGGCCATGGATTTCCCTGTGTTGGGTAATTCTCTGTTTGGGGACCAGACAGAGAATTACATGAAAAAGATGTATGAGTATAGGACCACCTATAGGAGTGCACAGGCCAAGGAAGAGCAGGCAACTTCTCAAAGGCAGCAGGCTAGGGGCAGGGGCAGGCCTTTTCATAGGCCTTTCTACCAAGCACGGTTCTCTTCTCCCTTTCCTCAGAGGGGGTACTTCAGAGGGAGGGGCAGAAGGGGGATGAACAGGGCTGATTCCATCCCTCAACCTAAGGCTCCTGCCAAGCAGACACCCTGATGTGTCAGCCCAGATCGACTCCCCCATTCCTGTAGGAGGCAGGCTGGCTTACTTTGTCCAGGACTGGATATCTGTTACCTCAGACAAGTGGGTCCTGGAGGTGGTAAACAAGGGCTGGTTCTCAGCTTCAAGAAATTTCAAAGCTGAGGGCCAGATCTTTTCTTCCTGCAAGCATCTCAAATTATTGCCCTAGAGGCAGAGGTTTCATCTCTACTGGCTCTAAAGGCTGTAGATGGTTCCCACATTGCGCAGGGCAAAGGTCTGTACTCCAGGTACGTCCTTACCCCAAAAAAGACAGGGGAGTGGCGACCCATCCTAGACTTAAGATACCCGAACAAACATCTTTTGAAACCAAAATTTAAAATGGTGACTCTGGGAATAATCCTTCCCTCTCTAAGACCAGGGGACTGGCTAGCCTCCTGGACTTAAAAGATACCTACTTTCACATTCCCATCAGGTGCTCCCACAGAAAGTACCTCCAGGTTCAAATTGCTTTCAGGCCATTATCAGTTCAAAGCTATGCCCTTTGCCTGACATCAGCTCCAAGGGTATTCACAAAATGTCTAGCAGTAGTGGTGGCCTTTTTAAGAAGAAAAAATATTTCCATACCTAGACGACTGGCTCATTGTGGGTCAGTCCCCAGACCAAGTCAAGTCAGACCTTCAAGTGACACAGCAAGTGCTCACTTCCCTAGGATTCCTTCTCAATCTTCCCAAGTCAGTTCTTGAGCCTGTACAGCTCCTCATCTTCATAGGGGCAGAGCTGGATACAGTCAAAGCAAGAACTTTTCTTCCCTTGGAAATGGCAAGGGCTATTGTAGAGCTGGCTTCTTCATTCCACCTTCTGGTGTCTCAGCCAGCAAGGCACTTCCTTCAGCTTCTGGGCCACATGGCAGCTTCTACAGCAGTGGTCCAAGGGTCCAGATTTCAGACGAGGGACATTCAGTTTCACCGGAGGGCCTTTTGGGTCTCCGAAGAAAAATCCTCTAACCAAACTAGTTCCAGTGACCCGGACTCTGATCCAGGCTGTCCAATAGTGGCAGGATCCAGGCAACCTTAGGCAAGGAGTCCCATTCATCACTCAGTCTCACTCTGTGGTCCTAACCATGGATGCTTCTCTATTGGGGTTGAGCCCATCTGGGGGCTCTTACAGCCCAGGGACTGTGGTCCCCTCAGGAATCCCTTCTTCATATCAATCTCTTGGAACTCAGGGCGGTCTTTCTGGCCCTGCAAGTTTTCTCTGTCAGTGCAGAACAAGGTGGTTCAGGTCAGGACAGACAACACCACCACCATGTGGTACATCGACAAGCAGGGAGGCACTGTCCACGGCCTGTGCACGGAAGCCATGAAATTGTGGTCCCTAGCTTATTCTCGGCAGACCTCTCTGATAGCAATCCTCCTTCCAGGGAAGGACAGTGTGCTAGCAGATGCGTTGAGCGGGATCTCCCAGGGCCATCACGGATGGTCCCTGTACCTTCTGGTGTTGAAAGTGATTTTTTCAAGGTGGGGCACTCCAGAGATGAATCTGTTTGCAGCCCCAGACAATCACCAACTTCCTCTGTTTTGTTGCAGACCCCCAGTATTGGGCTCAGTCCCTCTGGATGCTCTGATTTTGAACTGGGAAGGGAAATTTATTTATGGCTTCCCTCCGTTTCCTCTACTGTTCAAGGTTCTGGTCAAGGTAAGGTCACAACTTTGCAAAGTGATTCTGATTGCTCCAGACTGGGCCAGGCAGCCTTGGTACCCCCTGTTGCTGTCCCTAGAAGTCCATCTTCCCCTTTCTCTTCCCAGGAATTACAACCTGTTAACTTCCTCTCAGGGGAGGATTTGGTACCCCAGTCTTCGGTCGCTCAATCTCAAGGCATGACTCTTGAAGAGTGAGTATGCAGATTTGCATTTGTCCCAAGGGGTTCTGGATATTCTCAAAGCCTCTTGAAAGCCTGCCACCAGAAAAGCTTACAACTCCAAATGGAAAAGATTCAGCATTTGGTGTTCCAAGAAGCATATATCCCCAGACACTGCTGAATTGTCTACAGTTCGGGATTATATGGTTCATCTTAATGGCCTAGGCTTCAGACCAGCTACTCTCAAAGTACATTTGTCAGCTGTTTCTGCTTTTCTGTCACGGAAAGCCTTCCTCATTGTCATGTCACCCTGTATTCTGTACACTTTTCAAGGTTGCTTCATACCAATCCCCCTTTAGGGATCCTACCTGCTTGGGATCTTAATGTTTGCATTGCTCAGCTTATGCAACCCCCTTTTGAGCCTTTGTCTTCAGCAGAGCTTAAGTACTTGACTTGGAAAACTGTGTTCCTGGTAGCTATTACCTCTGCCAGGCGTATCAGTGAATTGCAAGCGCTGTCATTGGAACCTGATTTTATCTCATTCCATATAGATAAGGTGGTCCTTAGAAGTAATAGAGGTTTTTACCTAAAGTGGTTTCAGATTTTCAGCTGACCCTGTGTTCTTCACTGATCATTCTTCTTCAGGAGAAAGAAGTTTATACAGTTTGGATGTTAAAAGAGCCCTTGGTTACTACATTGAGCGTACTAAGGCTCACAGGTTTGACTCCCTTCAGTTGTTTCTCACTTATGGGGAAGTGGGTAAGGGCAAACCTGCCACTAAGAGAACTATTGCCAGGAGGATTGTGTCTTGTATTCAATTCTGCTATGAGAAGCTAGGCAAAATACCTCCCTCAGGCCTGAGGGCTCATTCGACTAGAGGTAACTGCTTCCCTGGCTGCGGCCAGGGATATTCCTTTTAGAGATATGTAAAGCAGCCACCTGGAAAACAATCCATACATTTACCAAGCATTACTCCCTGGACATCCAGGCTAGAGTGATTCTCTGATTGGTACAGCAGTACTGCAGAGCCTGTTCCCAAGGTAGGTTCGATTCCTCCTCCATGGAGGTACTGCTTAGTAGTCTGCAGTAGTCAGATACAGCAAGACTTCGTGTTGTTCGAAGAAGAAATTACTCACGTTAGTAATTATGTTTCTTCTAATGGAGTCTTGCTGTATTATGACCTCCATCCCTACCTCTCCTCTCAGAACCTGTTTTTGGGAAGTGGGCTGGCAGATGCAGTGTTGCACCCCAGGGGTGCATTTGGGTACTCTCTCCTTTTAGAGAGGGGGAGTGGGTTATATTATTAATTTAACAGTCTTAAGTTGTTCACTACCTGGTTTTTGATTTTGGATTTCTTGACTTGAGTCATTTGGGGGTCCAAAATATTTGGTTGCCATTTGGCTAGTAAAAATATTACAATTTCCACATAGTAATTAGTATTAGCTCATAAGAATCTGACAATTTCGCTTCAAAGTGCAGCAGACAGAGGTTTGAACCGAGCTCGAGCTCAACGGTTCTGTGCTTTGCATAGAAAATGAACCATCTACTCTCCGGAGCAGTTTGAGTGCTGGGGCTAACTGTAATAGTCAGAATACAGCAAGACTCCATTAGAAGAAACATAATTATTAAGGTGAGTAATTTTTTTTCTTAATGGTCATTGCTCACCTCAGCTTGAAAAATAAATGGGTCGTTACAGGGCAGAGGTGAGCGTGACCAATCAGCAGAGTTTTGAATTTCATTCTGACATTCCTTAGTTTACATAAAATTCTTAAAGCTCTGGGCTAAACTCAATCCAGGGGACCGATGCAGTTGTTACACCTAGTGAGGGATCTCTTTGGAAGAAACAACATTATTACAGTTAAGTAATTTTTTCTGTCATTTCATATTGTCACTGGTCTAGTCATTTACTGCAGGGTAATCTATGCTCACATACTAGGTGCCAACATACTCCAAAGCTGTGACAGCATCATAGAGCCTTTCTCTACCCATTCTAATCTATTAGCTTAGAATGTTCAGCCTGTTGTTCAAACAACTTGAAGTCTTGCTGTATTCTGACAATAGTGGAGTCCCAACCTTGAACTGCCCTGAGATGAAAGAGTTAACTTTCCATGCCAGGCATGGAACGCTGAGCTTCGTTGAGACTCTGTCTGTTGCTGTTAAAACTCAAACCATCAGATTCTTTACTCCGCCTCACTGAACTGTCGCTCCGGAGATTTCTCCTTCTGCTCGGTTCAATTTGTCTGTTAAAGTACCGCTTTTCTCGGTTTTCGACCGAATTTAAACCGTAACCTGTTGGTTCAGTCTCTGTCTGTGGTATTTGTGAGTACTAGATAGGTTATATTTATTTCTATTCTGTGTGGAACTTGTAAGCGGTTCATCGGTTCGGTTTGAACCGATCAAGCTGATAAAAATCCTTATTTTACTTTTAGTGTGTGGTTACGTTCTTATCGGTTCTAAAAAAGCAGTTTTATTACGTTTTTTCGCGACCCATGACACGGTCATTAACCGATAAGAGGGTCTTGCCTGGTGCGCATTATTAAAGGGGTAAGTTTGGTTAGGACTGGCACTATGTCTGAGAAACCCAAAGAAAAACCGGCCCACTGGGTTTCAACACTGTAGTGTGTGTGGGGAAGTCTTTGCTAAGGCTGACCCCACACCACCTGTGTTTATTGTCTGGGGTTTGACCACCTCAATGTAGACTGCCAGATTTGTAAAATTTTCCTGCAGCTACCCTAGAAAAGAGAGTTGGTAGGCTCAGGGAAAGGGAGGCCAAAAAGTCCGCTGAACCAGATGGCCAGCCGGTTCGGTTCAAACCGAACAGAAGGAGTGCCCTCTGACCAGGGCGAGACTTCTTCGGGCAAAAGGAGAGCCGATTCTGAGGAGTCGGTTCCAGCTAAGAGAACTAGAAAGGAAAAATCAGCTGGTATGGAGCCAAACTTTCCTCTCAACGCTGAAGAAATAGCCAAAAGCGATAAAATTGTGCAGTCGCTATCTCAGTTCCGACCGAACCGGCACCATCAGGAGGCGCTGGTCTGCCGGTTCCACCGCTTCAGATTATGATTTAGAGGAGTATTATGAACCGGAGGAGGAGGAGGAGGAGTATGAGGAAAGTGAATGTGGATTTGAAAGTCTGGATGTGCCCATTGACCCGGACATCTCCCCAGACAGACCTTCAGGAGTGTCTCCTCCTAGGCTTTCTGAGTCCCCCTCCCATTTCATGTTTTATAAAAAAAAAAAAAAAAAAAAAAGTGGCTGAAACCCTCCAGCTTCCTATGGAAGAAGCTGTGGATGACCAGGAGGAGCCTGACTATGTGGAAATGATGGATATCCCAGAGTCTAGGAGGCTGTCTATTCCCTTACACAAATCTTTTGGGAAACAGACATTTAAGATTTTAAAGACTCCTAATACTATACCTCCTGTGAATAAGAGAATGGACAAGAGGTATACATTGTCAGGCTCAGATATGGAGTTCCTTACACAACAATGTAGCCATGTTGGGGTAGTGCATGCTGTAGCCTGTGATAAGGCAAATATTCCCTTGGCTTCACACCCCCCAGACAAAGACTCCAGGAGGATTGATGCCATGGCAAAGAAACAGTACATGGCAGCATCCTTGGGACTCAGACAGGCCAACTATATGGCCTATACTGCTAGGTATCAGAAATCCAGATGGGACACTGTCATGGCTTTAGCAAACAGGTCCCTAGCCAGCTGCCAAGGAGCTGGAGCAGGTGGCTGCTGATGGTATTGAGGCATCCAAGGTGCAGTTCCATGCTGCAGTGGACTCCAGTGATGTGTCATCTAGAGTCATGGCTACATCTGTGCGCCTCGCAGAATGGCTTGGCTCAGATGTTCTAGCCTGTCACAGGATACCCAGACTAAGGCCATGGATTTTCCTGTTGTGGGTAATTCTCTGTTTGGGGAGCAGACAGAGAATTGCATGAAGAAAATTGACTAATATAGGACCACCTATAGGAGTGCACAGGCCAAGGAAAGGCAGGCCACTCGTCAGAGGCAGCACCCAAGGGGCAGGGGGAGGCCTTTTCATAGGCCTTTCTACCAAGCCCAGGCCTCCTCTTCTGCCTATGCTCAGAGGGGGTTCTTTAGAGGGAGAGGCAGAAGGGGTACAAGCAGACCTGCTTCCACTCCTCAGCCAAAACCCCCTGCCAAACAGGCACCCTGATGGGCTGGCCAGGGCCGATTCTCCACTACCTGTAGGGGGCAGGCTGGCTTACTTTGTCCAGGACTGGGAGTCTCTAACATCAGACAAGAGGGTCCTGGAAGTAGTAAGCCACGGACTGGTTCTCGGCTTCAAAAAATTTCCAAAGCTGAGAACCAGATCCTTTCCACCTGCATATCCCTCAGAGGCACTTGCCCTAGAGGCAGAGGTCTCTTCCCTCCTGGCTCTCAGAGCTGTGGAAAAGGTTCCACCCCTACACCAGGGCAAAGGATTGTACTCCAGGTACTTCCTTACCCCAAAAAAGACAGGAGAATGGCGGCCCATCCTGGATCTCAGATACTTAAACAAGCACCTTTTAAAACCAAAATTCAGAATGGTGACTCTGGGAATTATTCTACCCTCTGTAAGGCCAGGGGACTGGCTAGTGTCCCTGGACCTCAAGGATGCCTACTTCATATTCTCATCAGGCTCCCCACCGAAAGTACCTCACGTTCGAGCTGCCCTCAGGCCATTACCAGTTCAGAGCAGTGCTCTTTTGCCTAACTCTGCTCCAAGGGTGTTCACAAAATGCCTGGCAGTAGTAGTTGCTTCTCAAAGAAGGCAAAGGATTGCTATATTCCCATATCTGGACGACTGGCTCATAGTAGGCCAGTCCCCAGACCAAGTCAAGTTACACCTACAGGTAACTCAGCAACTGCTCACCTCCTTGAGGTTCCTTCTGAATCTTTCAAAGTCAGTTCTAGAGCCCGTTCAGCTCCTCACCTTCATAGGCGCAGAGTTAGATACAGAAAAGGCCAGAGCTTTCCTTCCCCTGGACAGGGCAAGGACTCTTATCTCACTGGCCTCCTCATTCACCCTGCAGGTGTCTCGACCAGCAAGGCATTTTCTACAGCTCCTGGGGCACATTGCTGCTTCCACAGCAGTGGTGCAGGAGCAAGATTTCAGATGAGAGACATTCAATTCCATTTGAGAGCCTTTTGGTCTCAAAGAAGGACCCTCTGACCAAATTGATCCCAGTGACTGAACCCTGATCCAGGCCTTACAGTGGTGGCAGGATCAGAACAATCTAAGGCAGGGAGTTCCCTTTGTCACTGAGTCCCACTGTTTAATCCTTACTACAGATGCCTCCCTCTTGGGGTGGGGGGGGGCTCACTTGGGCGACCTGACTACCTGGGGGTTGTGGTCCCCTCAGGAATCTCTGCTTCACATCGATCTATTGGAACTCAGAGCAGTATTTCTAGCACATCAAGCTTTTTCCAAATCTGTTCAGAACAAAGTTATCCAGGTCAGAACAGACAATACCACCACAATGTGGTACATCAACAAGCAAGGAGGCACTCTGTCTACGGCCTTGTGCACAGAAGCAATGAAGTTGTGGTCTCTGGCTATTCCTGAACACCTCCCTCACAGCAGTACACCTCCCAGGCAAGGACAGTGTCCTGGCAGATGCTCTCAGCAGGATATCTCCGGGCCATCACAAGTGGTCACTGGATCCCCTGGTCTTGGAGGTGATATTCTCCAGATGGGGCACCCCACAGATAGATCTTTTTGCAGCCCCAGACAATCACCAACTTCCTTTTGCTGCAGGCCCCCAGTGTTGGGCTCAGTCCCCTGGATGCCTTGGTTCTCAGTTGGGAAGGGAAGTTCCTGTATGCTTTTCCCTTTCCTCTCTTTGTTCAAAGTGCTAGTCAAAATCAGGTCTCAAGTCTGCAAGGTGATCCTGATTGCTGCAGACTGGGCCAGACAGCCCTGGTATCCTCCTGTTGTCCTTAGCAGTCCATCTTCCCTGTCTCTTCCCAGGAATTACAACCTGTTAACCTGTGCAGGGGGGTTTGGTACCAGATCTCTCAATCTCAAGGCCTGGCTCTTGAAGAGTTAGAGTTTGCTGATTTACACCTCTCCCAAGGTGTAATGGATATTCTGAAGGCTTCTAGGAAACCTTTCACCAGGACTACTTATAATTCCAAGTGGAAAAGATTTTCCATATGGTGCTCTGGAAGGCATATTTCCCCAGAGTCTGCTGATCTGCCCACAGTCCTTGATTATATGGTCCATTTGAATAGTTGGGGCTTAGACCAGCTACACTAAAGGTGCATCTGGCAGCTGTTTCTGCTTTCATTTCAGCAGGTAAGCCCTCTTCTCTTTCAGCTCACCCTGTATTCTCCTAAGTCTTTAAGGGATTGCTTCATACCAACCTCCATTCAGGGACCCTGCCCCTGCTTGGGACCTTAATGTTTGCATTGCTCAGCTTATGCAACCCCTTTGAGCCTTTGTCTTCAAGACTTAAGTACTTGACTTGGAAAACTGTGTTTCTGGTAGCCATCACTTCTGCCAGACAGCTAAGTGAGTTACAAGCCTTGTCAGTGGAGCCTGATTTTTATCTCCTTCCATAGAGATAAGGTGGTCCTCAGGACTAACAGGAAGTTTTGCCTAAGGTGGTTTCAGATTTCCACCTTAACCAATCTGTGTCTCTTCCTGTGTACTTCACTGACCATTCTTCCTCTGGTGAGAGGAGGCTGCACAGTTTAGATGTGAAAAGAGCCCTTAGCTACTACATAAAGCGTACCAAGGGTCACAGGTTTGACTCCCTCCAACTGTTCCTCACTTATGGTGAGGTTGGTAAAGGGAAACCTGCCACTAAAAGATCCATTGCCAGGTGGATTGTCTCTTGTATCCAATTTTGTTATGAAAAACTGGGTAAGGTTCCACCCTCAGGACTGAGGGCTCACTCTACCAGAGGTACAGCTGCTTCCCTGGCTGCTGCCAGGGATATTCTAGAGATATGTCAAGCAGCTACCTGGAAAACAGTTCACACTTTTACCAAGCATTACTCCCTGGATATCCAGGCTAGGAGTGATGCTCGGTTTTGCACAGCTGTGCTTCAGAGCCTGTTTCCTAAGTAGGTTCTGTCCCTCCTCCATGGAGGTACTGCTTGGTAGTCTGTTATTGTCAGAATACAGCAGGACTTCATGTTGTTTGAAGAAAATTACTCACCTTAGTAATGTTGTTTCTTCTAATGGAGTCTTGCTGTATTCTGACCTCCCCCTACCTTCCCTTCTCAGAACCTCTGCTTTTGGGATGTGGGTGGGCAGTGGCAGTGTTGGCACTCAGTAGGTGCCCCACCTTGTTGTTTTCACACCTTTTTTCTTGTGTGAGTGGGTGTTGTGTTTTTCATTTTTTGGGTCTCCTGACTTGAGTCTTTGTTTTGGGACCAAATAATCTTTTTTTATGTTTAGTAGCCAGTTGGCTAGTTTAGGTTTACAGCTTCCACACAGTACCTTAGTGAGTTTAGCTTGTAAAGATCTGACGGTTTGAGTTTAAACAGCAACAGACAGAGTCTCAACCGAGCTCGAGCTCAGCGTTCCATGCCTGGCATGGAAAATTAACTCTTTCATCTCTGGGGCAGTTCGAAGGTTGGGACTCACTGCTATTGTCAGAATACAGCAAGACTCCATTAGAAGAAACAACATTACTAAGGTGAGTAATTTTTTCTTTTGGCTGAGGGTAGGTAGCATAGCTAGGGATCTCTTGCTTGAAGACTTTACTAATCTTGTTTTACAGACCAAATTGTTAAATTTAAACTGTGCCTGTTGTTTATTTGCTTATTTGGCTTCTGCTTTAACTCCAAATTCCTGTCGGAGGCTGGGTGCTTTGCCATTCTGCCTGAATTCTGTTCAGAATTCTTTAAATGGTATATAAGTGTCAGTCTTGCTGTTGTTTTCTACATTTAGTCTGAAACCTAGGTGAACCTTTTTACAATTTCTGTTTGCTTGCATGCATGTGCAGTGCACACATCTAGGGGCCAGTGAGGCAGAGTGGGGGTCGGGGTGGTGTGTGTGATATAGCAGCCAGTGGAGCTGGTCCTGCAGGAGGCATGCGAGTGAACACACAGTGCTGGCAAAGCTGATGATGACGCTGCTTCGCTGTCTGACTGGAAACTTCTCACATGTGAAAGGATGCTGATGTACTTGGCACATGTGGCTACATCCTTTCATGAGCGTTCACCAGCCAAAGTATTCCCCCTACTCCTGCCTGACCTAGCATTTCACTAGTACAGTCAGCGGGTGCTCAGTCCCACTGGCAGTATCCCCCCCCCCCTCTTTTTGCCCAGCCCAGCTTTTCAGGAACACTGGAGGTCGGTGCTCGATCCTGACACATCTGTCCTCCAGCCTGACCCAACTTTTATGTAGCACCAGCAGTGAGTGGGTGCTGAAATCCACCACTGGTATGTCCAGTCTGACCCTGCTATCCCCCCTACCCCCCGGACACACTTCCGTACAAGGCTACCCACCTCCAGTGCTGGCTAACCCCATAACAGGATGTGATACCAAGGTGCCCACCCCTGGTACCACGATGGGAGCCCCGATCCCCAATCCCCAGTGTCGGTCCTTGAAATAAAGAAAACATTTCCTTGTCATCCTTTTTTTGTTTTAATACATATAAATCCATTTGTATTTAAAACCTGAAAAAGAAAACGATCCAGCAGTGTCTCCCCCACCCCACCCACTACTGTGCAGATTTTACCTTGCCTCATAAACAGAGCAGGTGTAATATTTCAAATCCACTTTGAAACTTGTTTGTAGTTGGTCCATGAAATCACCTTTGGACAGGATTTAAAAGTTTCATCTGTCTTACTCATCAAGTGAGGACATAAAAGACTGTTGAAAATCTGAGGTCAGAATGTCAAAAAAACATTAGTAAGCAATGACATTTTTCAATGTTGAAACGCCCCCTTCCCCCCTTCCAAAAAACCTGTTTCGCTGCTGTTCTGCAAAGTCACATTTTGGGTGGCATTTGATATATGATACCTGTAATATTTATATCGTGTGTGGGGTAATAAAAACTACTGTCTTGAAAATTCAAGGTAATAATCTAAAAAAGAAACATTACATATGCACCTCTTCATTTCCCAATCCATAGAGATTTTTCTCCCCTGGCCATGTCTGTCAATCAAGGGATATACCCTTGTCCCAGGAATGTACCTTGGACCTGCGTTTCTGGCTTTCACTGGCACCTGATAGCCCACTGGTACCTCCATGGCTGTGCCCTCTGTGACAGGGGCTCGGAGTGGAGGGAGGGGCACCCTCATCTGAGGCAGTTCACTATGGACAAGAATCCAGTGCTGGCAGGCACTAGGGAGCCAGGACTCCAGACTGTCATTCAGACTGCTGTGGGATTTTCTTTCTTTTTCTGGTCCCTCCCCAACATGAGCATAGCCCATGTCTGCTTTGCACATATGCAGCATGTCCCCCTGAAGCAGGAGCACACTCCCTAGCCCAGCTTCAGAGGTCATGGCTGTGTAAGAGCCAGGAGCTTGTACACCTCCTGGCTGGGGCACCCTGCCATGTGGCAGCTACCTCAGCCTGCCTCCCAAATGTAACCACCCAGGTTCGCTCCTGGACCTGGGTCATCTGCATGGCAGTACAATGTGCTACCCTTGGACCATTTGGACGGCATCAGTCATGACAATTTCACTGTTATAACTTGAGTCAACAGTTAATGTTAATTGCTGTGCTTTCTATGTCCAGTAGCTACGCAGCAAGTACAAGGAAGCAAACATTTGGCGTTGACCAATACTGGTTTCTTTAAAATAGTTTTGACTCCCTCTTCTACATAGTCTACTTTATTTTTTTGCTCAGTGTAGGATTGCTTAAGTTGGGTTCTTTGATACCTCTCTGGGGGTCTTTAAATAATTTAGGAAATTGTACAGTTTTTGTCTGATTTTTTTTTTCTGATCATTGTTTCTACTTTTGTGAGACGGTTGGGCACTTTTTACAGATTTGTGTCATTTTCAGTAAGTTTTGATGCAGGTATGGAGACATGTGCAACAAATTTGATGCAGGTGTGCAGATATTGATGCAAGTGTGCAAGAAACTTGATGCAAGTGGCTACAGCCTCTGATACAGATCTCCTTTTGATAGTTTTGGCAGTAAGGAAATTCTGGAAGGTGCTGTGGCATTCTGCAGGCCCCTTTTCAGTTAAGACACCCAAAATGGTTATTTTGAATACTAAATGTTAGAAATTAGATGATGTAAGTCGACCGGTGGCGCTGAGGGTTGAGGCGCTGGATGCCACACCTTGCGCCCGCCCAGTGACCCGTGTTTGGGAACAAGCACGGGTCATCGGGGTCGGCAGGGAGGAGAGGATTGAGCATCCGGAGGACAGCTATCCTCTCCCGAGGGAGGACTGGCATACTTCCACTGAATGACTACCCCAAGTGGAGGCTGGAGGGTAGTGCAGGTCAGAGGGCCAGACAAAGGGAGGTGCCGCAGAACTTCTGCATATGTGCGCATGCCTCTAAGTGCGCATGTCCTGCATGTCGCCTCAGCAGCAGGAAGGAAGAAAGTGGAAAAAACACCTCCAGCTGCAAGATGACGACCGACATCCCGCAGGCTCTGTGCATCCGATGACTGGGCAGGGGTAAGTCCCGGGGGTGACAGGGCTGGGGGGGGGGTCGGTCAGAAGGGGGCAGACGGGAGGATAAAGTATACATTAAAAAAAAAAAAAAAAAAAGAAATTAGATGATATAGGCACTTGGGTTACAAAGTGCTGGGCTCAGTTTAGTGTATTATTAAAGTTGTTTGTGATTTTTTTTCACAGTAGAAGAATGTAAACAAATTGCCTGATTGAGCTTAAATCTGAGTTCCTGATTGACCTTAAAATGGCTGTGATGTCCATGCGAAATATGTCATCGGAGTAATAGCGCTCCAGAGCAGTCATTATACCTCAGTGTGGTACTTTTTAAATATTTGAAACATAGGACCTGTATATTACATAATTGGCTAGATCCTTTACTAAGCATGTGTGATAAATTTTCCACACATGCGTAATAATGGATTTGGCTGAAACACCAGTTCTGTGGGATAAATATATTTAAAAAGTACTCTTAAGGTGCGCTAATTACTCTTGTGCGCTTTTGCTGCAATGACATCATTGGCTATACAGGAGGCATGGGGAAGCAATAGCCCTATATACTAGTCAAGGCATAGAGGCCATGGCAGATGAGTTAATCAGAAGAGAGGGAGAAAAAGTGGAATTGAGCTGGGTGCAGTTTCAGGAAAAAAGATAAAAATAGGGGTGATGTTTAGACTGTCAGAACAGGAGGTTGAGGAAGATAAGGAATTAGGGAGGGAAATTAGGACGGGGCAGCAAAAGGTAAGGTAGTGGTTGTAGGGGATCTGAACCTACAGACGTATACTAGAATACTTCAGTAGCAAAGAGCATCAGAAGTCCAGCCCTCGTTCAGCACACTGCAGGTTGTTTACTGGTACAGCTGGTTAAGGAGCTTATGAGACAAACTGCCATTCTCAGTGTTTTGCTTACCAACTCTGAGGTGGTAGGTAGTGTGGTGATAAGGGAACAGTGGGGACCAGTCACCATAATGCCGTATGGTTTGACCTGGTTCTAAGTAAATGGCAGACTCTCATCAAAAGCTGTGGTTCTGGACTTCAGAAGGGCAGATTTTGACAAGATGACGGAAAGAGTTTGAGAAAAATGTTGGTGGATAGAGGAAAAAATGGGGAGCAATTAAAGGGCCAGTCTCAATGCAGCTGACTCTTGGTTGAGGATGGTTACCAAGGGTGTGAAAAAGAGACCAGTCTTGTTCTCTAAAGAAGTATGGTAGATGGTGTGGACAAAAAAGAGCCTTCACTAGGCACAAGAAAAACCTAGGGGAGGAGGGAGAGTACCAGAGTAAGCTGAAGGAGGCTAAGAATGTGGTCAGGGGTGCAAAGGTAGACAGCTGTGACTTACAGAAGGTGTCCAGCAAGGGGAGAAACAACTGTAATTCTTATAGCAACGTGGATGTAGTTCACTGTGTACACTCTGGCAGTCTTTCTGGAGACAGCTGAGTCATTGGAAGTCTGCAAGCTAAGCTCCTCCCACCACCTAGGTGGTATTATCCTCTGGCTTTGCCCCATGATGTCAGAGCTTTCCTTCCACTGAAAGGGATGGGTTTTCTCTGTTGCAGCTCTGCAGTATTGAAGAATTTTGAGTTTTCAGGTACTTTTTATTGATGTGAATCTTGACTGTTCAGCCTGTATTCAGCATTAAAGCTGTTCCTGCATCTTCAACTCCACTTCATGATTGTGATCGACAATGGAAGGCAAGAAACTAGGATTCAAGTGCTACTCTCGGTTTAGGTAGAAGATGTCAGCCATAGGCCCATGACTTATGTGCCTACTGCTAATGAAGTCAGACACGATGTCTCTACTTGCAGTAGGTTCTAGGCCATATTGCCAGCGTCTATCAAAGATCTGACGGCTAGGCTGGCCTTATGTTGGCTGAAAGACTGCAAAATGGCCTTGGTGGCTGCCAGGTAGTCTGCACAGCTTGCAGGCATGAAAGAGGCAGCGATGGCTGCGGTGAGTTCTTCGGTCTCAGTGCTGTTCCCAGCTGGGTCCTGCATCAGAGGGTCATTCTCTGATGAGTTCAGAAAATTGTGAATGCCCCTACAGCCTTTCCACTGAAGCAAGAAGTACAAGAAACAGTGTTGTCGCAGGTCTTAGGACCAGGACACATTCCTGCTCTTCCCTTTTCTTTGACTCCCCTGACTGCTGAGCTTTGGTTGAGCCTCCTCCGGTTCAGGGTTTGGTTGAGGGCTCCACAGTTACCCATTCGTGCCTGTTGGTCTCAACTCTGGTTAAACAAGTAATAGAGATTTTCCTCTAACTGGTCAACCAACTGTTGGAGGAGACTGACAGGTTCTCTCCCAGGCGCCAGTGCTCTCTGTCCTCACCCAGGAGGCGAGGTCCAGTGGGAACCCCCAGCTGAGTTGCTTTGGAAGCTGCCTCAAGCGGTGGTCATGCCTCCAGATCCTGTTAGGGTTACTGTGCTGAAGCAGATGGTTTATACTAACCTCTGGTGGACTTCTGTCACCTTCGTCTTGGCTGGCACTGCTCGCACTCTCAATCCCACTCAGCTGTCAGGTGACCCCCACTGACATTCAGTAGCTTCCTCATCTTCAAGGAGAGGTATCGACGCAAGATGCATCAGCATTATGAAGAACTGTTTTGGCATCAACGGAACATTGCTGGGAGGGAAGGGGCTCTGTCCCCTGGACCTTTGGTCCCCTGTCCACTGCCAGCCGTTCCCTTGTCAATTCATTGGACTCTCAGTCCCCAGTGTCCAGTTTGCCTCCAGCTATAGTGGAGTTGTCTCCACCTAAGCCATGGTTTGGGGAAGACCAAAGAGTCTTGCCCTGCCACCATCTTGCCAGTTCGGCTGTCTGTAGCTATCACCCAGGATGAGGATAACAGGGTGGTCCATGATGATAAATGGCCGATGGCTGTCTTCGAAGAATCTTTTGACTTGGAAACAGAGTCTATGGTCTTTTCCAGCACTCACAGATTTGACCAGGAATTGGAACTATAGCCCATGGGACAATGTCTTTTGGAGTTCATGAAAGTGCCCTTAGAACCTGGGCTAGATACCCATTCACTGATGTACTAGATTGTGTGTATGTGTGGGTTGCATTACCCTTGGCTAAAGCCATTTTGGGATCAGCCCTGGAGCTTTGGCAGTCTCCTGCCTGGCACCCTTTAACCATATGGTCCGCAGTTATGCAGGCCCCACAGGCACCTTTTCTGGGTTTTCATACCACCCCATTTTAGAGGGTCTGGTTGCGGATTCTGCCTTCCATAATTCGGCAGGTAAAGGGGACGTGAACAGACCTCCAGAGAAAGAGTCCAAGAAGATTGACCATGCAACGAAAAAAGTGTATGCTACCGCGTCTCTGGGTCTCCGTCAGGCCAGTTATTCGGTCATAATGGTGCATTTTGGCCATTTCCTTCTTGGGGTGTTAGGGTAACTCCTCCCCCTACTTTCAGCTGATAAACAGCTTCCTATCAAGTACATCAGAGACCAGGGTCACTTGCTGGCTAAGCACCAGCTTCAGATGGCCTTGGAAGTGGGTGACTCCTGTGCTATGGCTACAGCCGCCGCCATGCATACCCAGGGCCTGGCAGAGGCTGTTCATCTTTACAACAGACACTTGCGTAAGTTGTCTGATGTCCCCTTCTTGGGCATGGACCTGTTTAGCTCTGGAGTGAAAGGACATCTCACGTATTGAGAAGTCTAGTACCACCCTAGATTCTGTTGCTTTGTTGCAAAGGACTCAGAGGCCCAGAAAACTAAAGGAGGCCTTTCAGTTTTGGTCGTGTTGGCCAGTGTCAGCAGTAGCCTCAGCAGTAGTAATACCAGTGCTGGCATCCAAAGGCTAAGTGCAGTGGCCAGGTGAAAAGGGGAGGCAGAGGTGGTTCCTTATGGCCGACCCCCTCAAGATGCACAGTGAAGGGTTGTGGGGTCTTCCCGTCCTGTCTCTGTCCCAGTTCCTGGCCAGAGGTTGGTTGTGCCGCTTTGCCACAGTGGTCCGCTATTACCTGGGACATGTGTGTTTATGGAGTTGGTGGGCAAGGTTTTCCCCCTGGATTTCGAGGCTCTTCCACCTCTTGAGTCCAGGGTGTCTCAGGACACTTCCGCACTAAGAGCCAACATTGCTCAGATCCTAGAGCATGGAGTGATAGCCCATATTTCAGACTCCCCTTTCCAGTCAGGGATGTGTTTGCAGGTACTTCTTGGTTCCGAAATGGATAGGGGGTCTGGCAAACCTATACTGGATATGCACAGTGTGAACCAGTGCACTCTGAATCAGATCATACCATCACTGGAGCAGAGCATGTGGTTTTGCCCCCTGGACCTCCAGGACGCGTTCTTCCTCATACCAGTCAGTCCTTTCCATTGCAAGTAATTTTAGGTATGTGCAGAGGGGATCCTGTACTAGTTCCATGTCATACCCTTTGCTGTTTTATCTGTGCCCAGGGTCTGACCAAGTGCATGGCAGCGGTCGTGGCTTTCCTGCAGTGCAAGGAAGTCATGGTGTAACTACTTGGATGACTGTCTGCTAGCTGGGATGTCAAAGGGGGCTATGGAGAGATCAGGGGTCTGGCCCTTCAGATCCACAGCCAAGTTAGGGCTGGTCCCCTCGCAGGTGATCGTTAATTGGGGCAGAACTAGGCTCCCTGCGGGCAGGTTAGGCACTCTCATTTTCCCCAGGACTTCTTGCAGCTGATGAGTCTTTTGGCAGCTTTCACAAGTGCTAATTGGGCTGGCAGTGATCCCAACACCTAGGTCATCTGGACCAGCTGGTCTTGATGACCCAGCTGATGTTGGTTGCTGTCCCCACAACACCTGGAGGTGGAATCCTGTTTGTGGGCTCAGACCCGTCTGTCATGCTCACAAAGGGTGTCTCTCTGCTAGAGTGGGGAGCACATCTGGGAGACCCTTGAGCCCACTGGTTCTGGTCATCCCTGGGAGTTCCAACACCACCCAGCCTGCTGGAGCTCCATGCAGTGTGTCTAGCTGTGATGGGATGTGCTCTGTTGAGTCAAAGTTAGGTTGTCCAGGTTCATACGGACAACACGACCACCATGTTCTATCTGAACAGGCAAGATGGGCCACACTCCCCTCCATTGTGTCAGGAGGCTATCCGCATCTGGACAGTTGTGTGCAGCCTAGAAGCAGATGATCTGGTGATTCATGTTGTGGGAGAGAACAGTCCGCTGGCATACACTCTTAGCTGAGTCAGCTGAGTTGGAGAGAAGTTTGCACGAGTGGTCCCTGCATCAGGGGTTGGTAGCAAAACAGTTACTTGCCAGTAACAGTAGATCGAGAGACTGTCCTCCATTGGGCCATACCTTTAAAACTGTAAACTGCAGGTGACAGGACAACTTGGAAACTAAATGCTAGCCCCATTGCTTCTTAGTTCCTCACTGGAGACAAACTCGGAGAGCCTCTGACCATGAGGAACCAGGTGACCAGACCAGTTCAAGGCACACAAGGAGAGTATGGGACTGGGCAATAAATAAAATGCATTTATGCACACCTCTAGACAAAACAATTGGCAAACTGCCAGCAGATACCTTAGTACCAGAGAAAGGGGAAGGAAGGTGGGTGCGCTATAGCCCAGTTAAGTAGACTGTCTCGAAGATCTACTCTTACTGGTAACTGCTCTGTCTTCAAGGACATCTCCTCTATTGAGCCATACCTTTGGAACGATTCACACTCGGTACATAAGGCACCTAGGGAGGGTGGTAGAGTCTGATAAGCAGTCAGGATAGAAGGCCTTGCAGAATGGCAAGACCAAAGTCAGCAAGTCTACGTGAAGATGATGTCTAGACTGTAGTGCCTATTGAAAGTATGCACAGTGATCCATGTGGCATCAGTACATAAGTCATTTGCAGAAACGCTTTGAAAACTGGCAACAGAAGTAGCATACCTCGGGTAGAGTGACCATGCAGAGCACCAGGAAGTTCCGTATCATACTTCCTATAACAAAACTCAATACAGTAAGCCAGCCATTTGGACAGGCAGTGTTTAGTTACAGATGCGCCCTCATTTCCAGGGGCGAATGAGTCAAAGAATTGAGAAGACTTTCTGCAGTCTTTCGTGTGTTCAAAGAAACGCAGTGTTCTGTGTACATCAAGTGTATGGAACAATGCCTCACCTCTTAAGCATGCTCATGGTAATACTCAGGAAGATTTGTAGTCTGATTTTAAAGTGTAATCCGAGACAAATTTTGGTAAAAATCAAGAATTGGTATGCAAGGATTTATTATTTATTTATTTTTGTTTACCTGGTAGGTGCACTAGCCATAACAATGACTGTTTTCAGGCACGGCCTGGAATGTCCTATCCTTGTGGAAAATTCGCTAAGGAGGCTCGTGCTTGAGGGCTGGAAGCTTGGAAATCCTTCAAGCAGAAGTCCTGGTGACCAGAAATAGTGTCTTCCATGACAGCGCATCTCACAAATCATGGCAGGCTCAAATTGAGCCAGTCAGTTTTTCAAATATGAAATTATAGTCCAAAGGCGGAACCAGTTTATGAAACAGATGACATGTGCAGAATACCCTTAAGGAACAAAAGGGACACTTCTAGCTGTGCCATTGTACGTCCATCATTAGGGGCATGGAAAGCTGAAATGGCAGCCAAGTGCACTTAAATGGACAAGTACTGATACCAGAGTCAGGCAGAGGCAGGAGGGTAGGCGGGTACAGTACTGATAGGACATGTAAATGGATCCCCTGGAAAGAAAACACACCGTATGGAGAAACGCTTCTATTTCAGTGAATAGGTGTACCTCCTGGAAGGCTTTCTAGCCACTAGTAAGACATCAGCCACCTAGGCAGAAACCCTGAAACAGGCAGTGGCTGTGTCTTAAGGAGCCCCATGTGCAGATGCAGGGACCACAGGTCCAGATGGACCAGGGGCTCCCTGTTCTGTGACAGTAGACTCCAACACAGGGACAGCTGAACAGGGGCCTCCACTGCCAGATGCTGTGGCAGTAGAAATCGTATTTGGTGAGGCCTGAAGGGAGCCACTCGTATTAGCGTGGCCCACTCTGCCCTCACCTAGGGCAAAACCTTCCGAATGAGAGGGATTGGAGAGAATGCATAAAGGAACCTCTCTTTCCAGGAGAGGGACAATGCATCTCACCAAAAAGCTCCAGGCCCTGGAGCAAGCTAGTAGAAATATGGACGTTTAGCATTGTGTGAGGATGCTAAAAGGTCCAGCTCTGGACAACCCTAACTTGTGAAGAGATTGTTTACCACAGAGGTCAGCAGTTCCCTCTTGTACCCATGACTTAGAGCGACTTAGCCTGTCTAAGATGTTTGGGGGATTGGGAGAAACACAGGTGACAGTTGAAGGCTGTGAGACAGTGCCCAGTAAGAGATCGACCTTTCAGAGGATTGCTTTCCGATCCCTTGGAGGGGAGGTTCGTCCCACTGTTAACTGCCACAGAGTCTAGCCTCAGTAGTAGTAGTACAAGTGTGGGAGGCCTCAAAGGGCGGGTGCTACGGGTTTGACGCATGACATCTGTGGGTCTCCACATAGCATGTCCTGTTGCCTGCGCTGCGGTAGGGGTTACTGGGGGGAGTCCAAAGAAAAGTGTTGCAGGCTTCATGAAGCCTTGCCTGCTTTCCCTTGGACCGTGCCACCACTGGCCGCCATTTGCCATCCAGATGTGTTCTCCAAGGAGGGGAGGCCTCCTCCCTTTGCCCTGCCACAAGGGGAATTCCAGGGTATGGACTGATTCAGGGCATGTGATTCAAACAACATGAAGTCTTGCTGTATTCTGACAGTATGCAGTTAGCCCCAGCACTTGAACTGCCCCGGAGAGGAAAGTGTTAACAATATGCAGAAGCATAGAACGTTGAGCTCGAACTCTGTTTTCAAACCTCTGTCTCTGGTACTTACCAGTGTAGCTGTCCGTTTCTTTACTCAACCTAATGGTGAAGTCGCTCCAGAGATTTCTCCTCTGCTCAGTGTGGTAGAATTTAGAAAGTTGGTTTTTAAAGCTATTTATTTTTGGATTCTAGCCTCTGTATACGGTACAGGTAGTGTGATAGGTTGTGACTTGTTTTATGTTATTTTCTGTGGAAATTGTTTTTCTCATCGGTTGGTCTGGTTGGAAACCAACCCTTTTACTTATATTTGATTTAATTGTGCTTTTCTGGGATTTAGTGTGGTGGTCTGGTTCCTATCGGTTTAAAAAAACCTGACTTTTTCTGTTTTTTTTTTTTGTTTTGTTTTGTTTTTCCACAGCCCGTAACATGGTTGGTAAATGATAGGGGATTTATTACCTGGCTTAAAAGCTTTCAAGGGTAATTGGTAGGTTGGCCATGTCTGAGAAACCTAAGAAAAAAAACAGTCCCACTGGGTTTCAACACTTGTGGGGAGGCCTTTGCCAAGGCTGACCCCCACCTCATCTGTGTTTACTGTCTGGGGTTTGACCACCTCAAAACAGACTGTCAAATTTGCAAGAATTTTCCTAAAACCACTCTGGAAAAAAGGTTGAGTAGGCTTAAGGAAAGGGAGGCCGAGAAGTCCGTAGATCCGGATGGCCAGCCCTATTCGGTTGTGGCCGAACCTGAAAAGGTGCCCACTGATCTGGGTGATACCACCTCGGGCAAAAGGAGGTCCGACTCTGAGGTGTCGGTTATTTTAAAAAGGAAAAGAAAGTCAGCTGGTTTGGATCCAGCACCACATGTTCCAACCATGGACGAAATAGCTAATGATTAGTATAGTTAAATTGCTTGGCGGTTCCATCCGAACCGGTTAGGCTGTCAGTTCGATCGGCTCTGACTCCATCAGATTACGATCCAGATGCTTACTATGATCTGGAGTGGGAGGAGACGAAGAGTATCCGAGGATGAAGATGATTTTGAAGGTCCGGATGTGCCCATTAAACTGGACATCTCCCCAGACAGACCTCCAGTGTCTCCTCCCCCAGGCTTTCTGAGTCCCCTTCCCACTTCTTGTTCTACAAGAAGGTGGCTGAAACTTTCCAGCTCCCAGTGGTGGAAGCTGCTGAGGAGGAGGAAGAGCCTGATTTTGTTGAGATGATGGACATCCCAGAGTCCAAAAGATTGTCTGTCCCACTTCACAAATCTTTGGGGAAACGGACAAAAAAGATACTGCAAACTCCTAACTTCTTACCTCCTGTAGATAAAAGAATGGACAGGAGGTACGTTATCAGGCTTCGGTATGGAGTTTTTCTATAGTTATTGCAGCCATGTTGCGGTAGTGCAGGCTGCAGCCTGTGACAGGGCTAATATTCCCTTGGCTTCACACCCCCAGACAAAGACTCCAGGAAGGTTGATGCCATGGCCAAAAGACGGTATTTGGCATCCTCCTTGGGACTCAGGCAGGCTAACTATATGGCCTACACAGCCAGGTACCAGAAGTTCAGGTGGGATACGGTTCTGGAGCTGGCTAAACAGGCCTCCCCCCAGCTAGCCAAAGAGCTGGAGGAGGTAGCTGCTGATGGGATTGAGGCATCCATGGTACAATTCCATGCTGCTGTGGACTCCAGTGATGTGGCATCAAGAGTTATGGCTACATCTGTGTCTCTCCGGAGACGTGCTTAGTTCAGATGTACTAGCCTTTCGCAGGATACCCAGGCTAAGGCTATGGATTTCCCTGTAGTGGATTACTCTCTGTTTGGGGAGCAGACTGAGGCTTAAATGAAGAAAATGGGTGAGTGCAGGACCACTTACAGAATTGCACAGGCCAAAGATAGGCAAGCCACTCCTCAGAAGTAGCAGTCTAGGGGCAGGGGTAGGCCTTTCCACAGGCCTTTTTACCAAGCTCCGGCTTCCTCTTCTTTCCCACAGAGGGGGTTCTTTCGAGGGAGAGGTCGGAGGGGGATGAGCAGAGCTGCATCCTCTTCCTAGTCAAAGGCTCCTGCCAAACAGACACCCTGATGTGTCAGCCCGGGTCGACTCCCCCATTCCAGTAGGAGGCAGGCTGACTTACTACTTCCAGGCCTGGAAGTCTGTTACCTTAGATAAGTGGGTCCTGGAGGTAGTAAGCCAGGGACTGGCCTTCAGTTTCAAAAGGTTTCCAAAAATGAGGGCCAGGTCGTTTCCACCTGTATCCAGCTCAGAAACTGTTGCCCTAGAGACAGAGGTTTATTCTGTACTGGCTCTCAGAGCTGTAGAGAAAGTTCCTACTCAGCACAGGGGCAAAGGTCTGTACTCCAGATACTTCCTTATCCCGAAAAAGACAGGGGACTGGCAACCTATCCTAGACCTAAGGTATTTGAGCAAACAAATCACAAAACCAAAATTCAAAGTGGTGACGCTGGGAATAATCCTTCCCTCTCTAAGGCCAGGGGATTGGCTAGCATCCCTGGACCTCAAGGATGCCTGTTTCCATATTCCTATCAGGTGCTCCCACAGAAAGTACCTCAGGTTCGCGTTGCCTTCAGACCATTATCAGTTCAGGGCTATGCCCTTAGGCCTAACATCAGCTCCAAGGGTGTTTACATAGTGCCTTGCAGTAGTAGTTGCCTTTCTCAGAAGGCAGGGTGTCTCCATCTTCCCATACCTGGATGACTGGCTAACTGTAGGTCATTCCTCTGACCAGGTCAAGTCAGCTCTACAAACCACTCAAGACTTGCTCAGTTCTCTGGGGTTTCTCCTCAATCTTACAAAGTCAGTTATTGAACCAGTACAACTTCTTACTTTCATAGGAATAGAAGTGGATACTGTCTAAGCAAAGGCCTTCCTTCCTCTGGCAAGGGTAAAGGCCCTTACAGATCTTGCTTCCTCTTTTCAGCCTCTGATCTCGCCCAGCAAGGCAGTGTCTTAAACTTCTGGGCCACATGGCAGCTTCCACTGCAGTGGTACAAGGAGCCAGATTTCAGATGAGGGACATTCAGTTCCACTTAAGGTCCTTTTGGTCTCGAGGTTCTCTCTCTGATTGGTTCTAGTGACTCAGACTCTGGTCCAGGCTCTCCAGTGGTGGCTGGACCAGGACAATCTCAGACAAGGAGTCCCATTCCTCTCAAGTCCCCTCAGTAGTCCTGACCACAGATGCTTCTCTCCTTGGTTGGGGAGCCCATTTGGGAGCCCTCACGGCTCAGAGGATCTGGTCTGCACAAGAGTCTGTCTGTCATAACAATCTGCTGGAACTCAGGGCAGTTTTCCTGGCCTTTCAGGCCTCTTTGGACTCTGTCAGAGGCAAGGTGGCGCAGGTCAGGACAGACAAAACCACCACAGTGTGGTACATCAACAAGCAGGGAGGCACTTGGTCCATGGCCTTGTGCACAGAGGCCATGAAACTGTGGTCTCTAGCCTATTCCCTTCAGCTTCTCTGACAGCAGTTCATCTCCCAGGAAAGAACAATGTACTGGCAGATGCTCTGAGCAGAATCTCCCAGGGACATCACTAATGGTCCCTGTATCCTCCCATCCTAAAGGTAATCTTCAACAGATGGGGCACTCCAGAGACAGATCTCATTGCAGCCCCAAACAATCAGCAACTTCCTCTGTTTTGCTGCAGACCTCCAGTCCTAGGGACTGTTACTCTGGATGCTCTCATCTTGGATTGGAAGGGCAGGTTCCTTTATGCCTTCCCTCCCTTCCCCCTTTTATTTAGATTCAGATCTCAACCCTGTACAGTGATACTGGTGGCTCCAGATTGGGTCAGACAGCCTTGGTATAGTCTACTGCTGTCTCTGACAGTGTCACTTCCCCTGTCTCTTCCCAAGAGACAATCTCCTAACCTCCTCTCGGGAGGATTTGGTACCCCAATCTCTAGTCTCTCAAACTGGAGGCCTGGCTCTTGAAGAGTTAGAATATGCAGGCCTGCATCTTTCTCAGGGAGTTCTGGATATTTTGAAGGTCTCTAGAAAACCTTCCACTAGAAAAACTTTTAATTTCAAATGGAGAAGATTCAGCATTTGGTGTTCTCAGAAGGGCATTCTGCCTGATTCTGCAGACATGCTATAGCCTAGATTATCTGATTCAACTAATGGTCTAGGCCTTAGACCTGCAGCTCTGAAGGTTCACCTAGCAGCTGTGTCTGCATTCCTTTCGGCAGGGAAGGGCTCTTCCCTGGCATCTCATCCTGTTACATAGAAACATAGACTTTGACGGCAGATAAGGACCGCTAGGCCCATCTAGTCTGCCCATTTCCCTACCTACAGGATAGGCTGTTTTTCAGTAAGTTCTTCAAAGGTCTGGTTCCTATTAACCCTCCCTTTAGAGAGCCCACTCCGGCCTGGGATCTTAATGTCTGCATTGCTCAGCTCATGCAGTCACCTTTTAAACCTTTGGCTTCGGCCAAGCTTAAATACTTGACCTGGAAAACTGTGTTCCTGGTAGCTATTACTTCTGCCAGGCGGATTAGTGAATTACATGCCCTATCAGTTGAACCTGACTTCCTCTCCTTCCATAGGAATAAGGTGGTCCTCAGAACTAATAGGAGGTTCTTACCCAAAGTGGTATCAGATTTTCATCTGAACCAGTCTGTCTCTACCTGTGTTTTTCACTGACCACTCTTCTTCAAGGGAAAGAAGGTTATACAGTTTGGATGTTAAGAGGGCACTTTGGCTACTACATAGAGCATACTAAGGCACACAGGAATGACAGTCTTCAGTTGTTTCTCATTTAGGGTGAAGTGGGGAAAGGTAAGCCTGCTACTAAAAGGACTATTGCCAGGTGGATTGTCTCTTGTATACAATTCTGCTATGACAGATTTGGCAAAACACCCCTTCCTGGCCTGAGGGCTCACTCGACTAGGGGTAAAGCTGCTTCTCTGGTTGCGGCCAGAGATATACCCTTGCTAGAAATCTGTAAAGCAGCCACCTGGAAAACAGTCCATACATTCACCAAGCATTACTCTCTGCACATCCAGGCTAGGAGTTGATCTAGGTTTGGCACAGCAGTACTGCAGAGCCGGTTCCCAAAGTAGGTTCTACATTCCCTCCTCCTGGAGGAACTGCTTGGTAGTCTGCATATTGTCAGAATACAGCAAGACTTCATGTTTGGAGAAAAAATTACTCGCCATAGTAATGTTGTTTCTTCTAATGGAGTCTTGCTGTATTCTGACCTCCCTCCCTGTCTTCCCTCTCAGAACCTAGTTTTTGGAAAGTGGGCTGGGAGGTATAGTGTTGCACCTCAGGGTTGTACCTTGTACCCTCCCTCTTAAGGGTAGGGTAGTTGTTTTATTGTTGCTGTTGTTTTTAATATATATTATCAAAAGCAAAACAAAATGGTTATATTAAATGCACGCTGAAAATAGAAAATAGAGTTAAAAATCTACGTTTTGACCTTAGGTCTTCTTCAGGAAATATCTAAAAGAGAAAAAAAAACAAATTAGTGTGTGGATAATATATATTATTGTCACTGTCTTTTTTTTCTTGGGTTCTCAACTTGAGTCTTTTGGACCCAGATTGTTGCCTTTTGGTTATATAGCAAACGATTTACATGTTTTAGTACTTGGTTTGCTTGTAAGAATCTGACGGTTATACTGGTAAGTGCCAGAGACAGGTTTGAAAACCGAGCTTGAGCTCAACGTTCTATGCTTATGCATCGAGTTAACTCTTTCCTTCCGGGGCGGTTCAAGTGCTGGGGCTAACTGCATATTGTCAGAATACAGCAAGACTCTATTAGAAGAAACAACTTTACTATGGTGAGTTATTTTTTCTTGTTGGTAGGGGGAGGCAGGGACGGCGGATAACTTGCCTACAGCCACAAAAGTGAAACAAACTTTGGGGGCGCAAAAAGGTATGAGGAGAGATGGAAGACCCTTGACTTGTTCATCCAGGAAAAAAGAATGCTGGTGGGGGACATGATCTGTTTTCAGCATACTGAAGGATATTGACAAGGTCGAACAAAATATTTAATCTGGTGTACTCCAGCAGGATGCTGGAACACATCCTGAAGCTTAAAGGTGGTAAAGTCAGTCGTAGTGGAGATAGTGTTCTTAGAGAATGTGGTTTTCCTGTGGAACAGCATACCAGCAGAAAAGTGAATATGAAGACAGTACTGGCCTTCAAGGTAAGTTTACCAAGCGAATCAAGAAGATACCCGCGTTGTCAGCCAGTCAGGTGTTGCTGTAAAGGCTGCCATCATTCACTCATATGTGTATCGAGAGAGCACAGTTGTGTGTCTGGGGACAGTTTTTGTGTTTTTCAGAGGGTCAGTTTTGGGGACTGTAGGTGATGGAGAGAGGTAGGGTAGGTGGGAGAGGGCATTAGTGGAAGACTCTGGAACCACTCATGTAGCATGGTGGTACGTCACAGAGTTAGCATACATTATGATGTACTGTCGCTGTGCTACTTGTATGACTGAGTGCTGAGCACTACCATTGTCCGCTCATGCCTTCATCCAGTTCATGGTTTTAGCTAGCAGTCTAATTGTCGAGAGTATTTCACATCTTTTAATACAGTCATTTTAGAAGCAATAATTACTAATAAAAAATTTGGGTGGGGGGGGAGAGCCCTCCATTATAAAAACACTAAGTAATAAGGCATGGTGGGGTGTATTATGGTAGGATAATGGCCTGCCTCGGGTGGGTTGAAGCATGAGGCGAAACTGTTGCCACCAACTGAGAAGGGCTACTAGCCCACCATAGTACACTCCTGGAGTGCCTTACTGCAATTTTGAAATGGTTCCTGTTTAGTAAATTGAATGTATTTTAAACACATTCTTGTTGAGCTACTTTCGCTGGGATACCAGCACAGCTAAAAGCACCTTTTGGCCAATCAGGAGCCAGCATTCATAGAAACATAGACTTTGACGGCAGATAAGGACTGCTTGGCCCACCTAATCTGCTCACTTCCCTACCTGTTGGATAAGCTGCAGATCCTAGTTAACCAGCAGCCTACTTCTTCCTATGAGAATAGCCTTATGTCTGTCCCATGCATTCTTGAATTCCCCTCCACTGTTTTTGACCACATGACCTCAGGAAGGCCGTTCCATGTGTCCACCACCCTCTCTGTGAAAAAATACTTACATGGCCCCTGAGATGTCCCCCCTGAATCTTCATATTGTGCCCCCTTGTTCTTGCACATCTCTTTTCTGAAAGATGCTACTCCTTGGACTTTGTTGATTCCTTGTGGTACTTGAAAGTTTGTCATGTCCCCCCTCTCTCACCTTTCCTTGAGAGTATATTAAGCTCCTTTAGTCTGTTTTTGTATGGCTTCTGTTGCAGCCCCTGCACCATGTTAGTTTCCCTCCTCTGGACCACCTCCATCCTGTCTGTGTCCCTGCAGAGATGGGGTCTCCAGAACTGCACGCAGTACTCCAGATGGAGTCTCTCAAACTGTCTATACAGAGGGGTAACAACTTCCTGTTTTCTACTGGTGATGCCTCTCTCTGTACATCCCAGTATTCCCCCAGCCCTCCTTACTGCCTTCTCACATTGCTTGCTTACCTTTAGGTCATCTGATATGAGTACCCCAGGTCCCTTTCCATTTTTTTTTGTTGTTAGTATCTCACTCCCCATTGTGTACTCTTCCCTGGATTTTGTTTACCAGGTGCATTACTTGCACTTTGCATTGAATCTAAGCTATCATACTTTTGACCATTCCTCCAGCCTTGCCAAGGCCCTTCTCATCCTTTCCACCCCTTGTGTATCAACCATGTTGCAGATCTTTGTGTCGTCTGCAAAAGGCATACTTTCCTTCAGTCCCTCTGCAATGTCACATTTTTTTTCTTTAATCCTTTTTACCTGTATGGCCCTCCGGTCTGCTGTTCACGTCCCAGCATCCGGCTGCCGTCTGGTCCTGCCCCGGCCTCCAATGATGACCCCATTGCCATCTACCCCACGGCTTGCCCCCCGTGGTGGGGTGGCAGGGAGTCCCCCTCATTCCCCACCGATGCAGGCTCCAGTATTGGGCGATAGTGCCCCCGAGGCCAAGCAGTCCCCTCGGACGGTTATCAAGCTGCTGCCACCGAGCGCCATGTTTTCCACTTAGAGGTCGCTAGTATGCCGACAACTGTTGGCCCCCCTCCCTCCGGAGAGGGAGAGCAGTTCACGGACGCTCAGTCCCTCTCTGCCCCTGGTGACCCGAGTCCGTTCCCGAACCCGGGTCGCCAGCGTGGAGCAAAGTGTGGCATCCAGCGACTCACCCCTCAGCGCCACTGGGCCGGCTTGCAGTGTCACTTATAAAGACATTAAAAATGACTGGACCCAGTACTGAACCCTGCGGTACCGTGGTAGTAATCCCCCCCCTTCCTCGGAGTGGACTCCGTTTACTATTACCCTTTGTGTCCTGTTGTCCAGCCAATTTTTTACCCAGGCTACCACCCTGGGACCCACTCCCAGGCTGGCTAATCTGTTTATTAATCTTTTGTGTGGGACTGTCAGATGCCTTGCTAAAGTCTAGGAAGGCCATGTCCACAGCCCCTCCCTGGTCTACTACTTTGGTTACCCAAAGAAATCTATTAGCTTCGTCTGACATGTCCTTCCCACTGTGAACCCATGCTACCTTGGGTCCTGTGCCCTACTAGCCTCTTGGTACTCTACCATTCTTTCTTTCAGAAGTGATTCCACCATTTTCCCTACCACTGAGGTCAAGCTAACAGGTCTGTAGTTTCCTGCCTCTGCTTTGCTCCCATGTTTGTGAAGGGGAATCACATCCACCCTCCTCCAGTCCCTAGGTACCACACCATCCTCCCATGATCTACCCATTTCATAATTATGTTTAATGTTATGGATGGGGGGGCTACAGCCACCCAAACCCCATTTTGACCCCAGCCAACAATCATGGAATACCTTCCCGGAGAGGAGGGATTAAATATGTCCCAGTGGTAGAAATGAGCAGAGTGGGCCGGTCGGAGCAGGGTTGAGAGTTTGCTTAGCGGAGGAGCATCAGCGTGGCAGAGTGTAGTGTAATTACCAAAAAGCGTAAGTGGGTCCAGACTCCTTCACTAATACCGCTGAGGTTACATCATGATTTAGGAGTCGGGGTGATTGACAAGGTGGAGGGCAGTTGGTGGTTACCTGGTTTGGAGTGGGAGTAAAGGATTTTTTCTGTCTCTCACTGCCATTTATTAATAAGGAACTTCGCCTATGCTGTCTGTGTATGTGTGTGTGTATGTGTGTGTGTGTGTGTGTGTGTGTGTGTGATGGAGATGGATGCTAGAGTGTTGCAGTGTGAGGGGGATTATTCTTAAGCTTGTGGGAAGGGGTGGGAGTCAGTTACACAATGGATGGGGTGGGTAAATATTAAGAACATTAAAAAAAGTAAAATAATTTGCTAAGTGAAGTAACAGGTAAAGTTTGAAACTTTGCTATGTGTAGTGCGAAGTTCCTGACTTAGCACAAACTTTGATGACTAACGTTGCAGAACCCCTTCTGAGTATAGTCAGCTGCTGTGTGGCAGGTGGGGTGGATGAAGTGAACTTCAAGTCTTTTCTGCTACCACAGTGCTTCAGTACGTAGAATGCTATACATGGGGAATTTCGTAGGTGCAAGGGAGTATCTGTACTGTACTAAGCTGGATAATGACTTCAGCATTTTGGCTCCCTCTCTCTGAGTGACCCAGTAGTGTTCTCACTCTGGGGGTGACAGTGTTTCTGAGCCTGCTGTGGAGCAGGCATTTTAGGGGTCCCAAAGACTGCAGAAAGTAACTGTAAATACAACATTAGGATGTAGTTGAGATATTCTCGATCTGCATGTTTTTCTGCTGCTGATGAATGCACTGCTGTCTAGTTTGGCTATCATGAGTCACTTGGCAATCATGTGGAAATACAGCGTTGGGATGCAGTTGAGGGATTCTTGATCTGAATGTTTTTCTGCTCCCAATGAGTGAACTGCTGTCTAGTTTGTCTGTCATGAGTCACTTGGCAGTCATGGCTAGAAGAACAAAGGATGACTTTTTCTGGAATTTTATGTATATATTTTAAATCTTTCAGCACCTGGATGTCCTCATTTAGCCACTTCACCTGGTTTTCAAGAGGCTCCTAAATTGACATCAAAGAAATAGCAGTATTTTGCAAAGATAACAGATTACGCATGTGCAGTAGTCACACAGGTAGATTGCTTGGGTTTACAAGGTGTGCAGGTGTAATTATTTTAATATAAGTTTTACAGAGATGCACCGTTAAATTAAACACACTAAACAAGCATGTTAAAACATTAGATCTTTGAAGATATCTCCTTCCATTGAGCTAAATTACATAACTGTAAGCCATTAGCATCAGGGCCACCCGGAAACTTTTTGCAGGCTGGGGCTGCCCATGTTGATGGACGTGTCATAATGATGCCTGTATAGCTTTTGCATACCCAGAATGCCTCGGTTCTTTCTTCCGCCATCAACCGCTCATCGGTCCACCGCTGCTGAAGAACGCCATCAGACCTTTCAAGTATTTCCCGTCCCTTCCCATCAACACTGGTGTTCCTCAGGGCTCTGTGCTGGGCCCTCTACTTTAATTTATCTACCTAAATGACCTTCCCTCTGCCTGCCACCTCACCTTCATCCACATGTATGGGATGATTCTGTCCTGTTTGCATCTGGCCCTTCCCGTCTGTTGTATCAGAACTTCAACATGATTTTGGCAAGTACAGCTGTGGTTCCGATAAAACTAGTTATTTTAAATGCCAAAGATTGTCTCCATTACCTCTGGTACAAAGCAGAGACTGTCTCTCGGCTGAACTTCTCCCTTCTTACCACACCCTAGATGGGACATTACTTGAGGTCACCTCCTGCTTCAGCTGCTTTGGGGTCTGGCTTGACCAGCACCTCACCTTTTCTGGACACATTGATGCCATCCACAAAAAGCTAAACCCTAATCTGGATGCTTTGTACAGAAATCGTGCCTGTATTCCTCTGCCGGCTCACTGTACTCTGGTCCAGAAAATGATCCTACCGATTTTTGACTATGCTGATGCGATCTGCAGTGATGCTCGTAAGTCGTCTTTAATTAGGCTAGATGTTCTTTTCCACTCTTTCTGCTGTTTCGCTCTTGACAGTCCTCCCTGTACCCATCACTGCACCCTTTACAGTCTCCTCTCTCTCTCTTTCTTCCCTAGCCAACAGGCGCCATATCCACTGTGCAAACTTTCTTGCCAAACTCTGGTTTCATTCCCTCCCTCCCTATCTCTCTGCCTCCATTTCTGTCTCACTCGGATACCATGACCAGTGTACTTTTACCATCCCATGGGACTACCTCGTTTAGTCAGACTGCATTCTCACACAGTTTCGCTAAAATTTGGAATGCCTCCCTCCTCCCATCCGTCATGCTGCCTCACCCATATCCTCAAGGACCACCCCCTTCCTGTAGTTGTTTGTTTATTTTTACCCTTGCCATACTTGCCTCTGCACTTATTTGCAGGTTAGCACCTCTTCCTAAATTAAGTATAATGCTGATTTGTTCTTACTTGTGTTGTTTTTGTAATGTAGCAGTTTTTGTTTTTTTGGACTTGTACTGCTGTATTGCTGTATCCTTTCCCTCTCCCCCAGGGCGCATCTGGAAACAAGCATGTTTGCTCAGTATGTCTTTCCTGGTGAAACTTTAAATTAAATAATAATAAATAAAATTTCACTGTTATATAATTACTTCCTTTGCTGTGTTTAAATATATATTATGCAGCAAATGGACAAAGAACCAGTATTTCACTATTGCCATTGCAGCAACATTAAAATTTATAAAGACAATAACCACTTCATTTGTGTCAGTTGCCTTGGTAGAAACCACAACATTTAACACATGCAGAATCTGCCTGGCCTTTAACTAGGCAACCAGGAGACATTGTAGGAAAGCTTTAGAATACTTTCTGCTAATCTAAGAAATGAAAAAATAGGCTGCAGTGAAGGCATCTTCGCCATCGTCACCCGTTCCCGGCTTGCTGTCTGCCCATGTGTATCCACTATCTGGTGACTGGTACTGTCTCATCGAAGAAATTTTCAGTCTGTTGGTAAACTGTGCCTCACAGACAAAGATAGTACAGAAAGGAAAAAGCTTCTTTTGACCATTCCCATTCACCACTTAGATGGGGTAAGTCAGTCAAAAAAGATGGGGCCTCAGCTGTGGCCACTGGTCCTGCCGTGCGCCCCCTCTCCCCAACAGTCTTACAGACACTAAGGTCCAGGTCTGGTGTTGGCTTGTCTTAGAAACATTGACTTTGATGGCAGATAAGGACCGCTTGGCTCACCCAGTCTGCCCATTTCCCTACCTATTGAATAAGCTGCAGATCCTAGTTAACCAACAGCCTGGTTCCTCCTACTCCTCAACTGTATTTGCCCTATGTCTGTCCCATGCATTCCTGAATTCCCCCACTGTTTTTGACTCCATGACCACCTCAGGGAGGCTGTTCCATGCGTCCACCATCCTTTTGTGAAAAATACTTCCTTGCATTGCCCTAGAGCCATCCCCTTCTGTCTTCAAATTGTCCCCTTGATCTTCCTGGACATAAAGTCTCCACCACTCATTCACACTAATGGGAGTACACGGAGGCGCTAGGACTCAGCAGGAGCAAGCTTTTCAGGAGGGCGGCGCCTGAGATGGAGCCAGCGAGCCCGATGCATGCGGTAATGACTATCTCGATTGACCCTCCAACGCCTTGGTTCCTTTTTTCCCCCGTTGTCGAGTGTGCTTCAGTGACGACGTCGCCCGCCCTCCGGGAGTTAAACTTCTCTGGAAGCTTAGTTCAATTTGTTGTTTTGTATGTTATATCGAATCAGTACCAATTTATATTTTTTCTGACTTGTACAAGAGAAATCTTCAGCCCTCCATTGACGTAGTTGACCATGAGTGGGTCAGGTGACAGTAGGGAGACTTCGTATGAAAACTGTTCAGTCAGCCGGGCTGGGTCCGGTCCGCCACCTTCCCTGGGGGGGGGTCTGACAATGGATGGTCCAGTGCTCAGGGAGGTGGGTGGTCCCCCTGAAAGCATAAATGGAAATGGTCCCATTCTCTGCACCATTCGGCCTCAAGTTCTTCTTCAGCACGTAGGTTGAAGAAGAAATAGCATCCTCGAGATCGCCCTCTCTGATGCGTCCTGTGAGCGATCGGTTATTAGGGTCAGGCGCTGGTTTCTATCTCTGGTGGCTGACTTCCTCAACACCGAGCTCCTCTCCGCCTGTTGGAGGAGCTTCCAATGAGCAGTTTCACCAGTGGGCTGCTCTTATGGAGGCTGGTCTGGCTGCCCTAGCCGATCAGTTCGACACTGGGGCCTTTGGGACGTTCGATTTTGGGCGGGCAGTTGGGCCTTCCTAGTTGCGCGGCGCCTTCTTCAATGCCATTGACTCCGTGCTCGGGTGTCTATCCCCCTCTCTCAGCTGCGGCACAGGGGTCTACACTGATGCCTCTATGTCTTGCCATTTTTCCTTCTTTTACTTCCAGTCACAGTTTTCAGACTCCTGTGTCGTTGCTGTCATCTAAGTTGCACGACTTCATGGCAGCCGCGGGCCTCTGTCGGCACCGCCTGTGGCACTCATGGCCTTTATCGGTGCTGTGTGCAACACCTTTTCCAATCGCAACTCCTTCCCTGTTCTCGCGCCTTTTTCCTCAGTGGCGCTGGGGATGAGGCGGCACTGTCCGGTCTTCAGGGGTTTTCAATTCCGATTCTTTCTTTTTCTGTTCTTCCTTCTGATTGTCACTCCTTTCCTGTATATACAGCCCCCTGGACTGTCAGGAGATGACTTTGAGCCTGATCCAGATCTTCATCTGGGTGATGATGTCAATGCTGACACTGTCCTGGGGGCAAGGATCAATCCTCATGCAGAGCCTGTTGTTGAAGACCTTTCCTTTAAGTCTGTGCTCAATAATTAAAATTCTGATCTTTCTCTTCAGACCACAGAAATTGATCCTGGGAAGCTTTTGCGTCTCCAATATCTTCATGTGCCGGAAATCCCTATGGATTTAACCCTTCTGGTACAGCCCTCTTTCGAGACCCTCATAGATGGTGTGGAAGAATCCGGCTCTTATTCCTTCTGTGGACAAGTCCATAGCTAGGAAATATGCCCCTCCCAAGGATTGCCCCATTTTGGCTTCACAAGCCTTTGCTGATGCCATAGTGGTCCTGGCTGAGAATAAGGCTGTCCTACCTCAGGAATCTATAGCCTGGCCTATAAAGAAAGAATTTCACAAGATAGACACCTTAGGTAAGAAAGTCTTTGCTGCCTCAACCCTGGGCCTGCTCATTGACAGCTACCAGGGCTATTTTTCTTAATATGAGTATGTTCTTTATTCGCTCAAAGCAATGGTAGAAGCTCTGCCCGAATCGGAGATTAACTCAGAGCTACTTCAAACCATAACTAGAGTGTCGAGGTCAACAACCAACAGGTTAAAGCTGCAGAGGACACCTTGATACCACTTCCAGGCTGACGCATCTGCACCATCGCCACTTTTGGTTGCATGCTTGGCTTCACGAATGACGCCCAGCAGCAAGTCATGGCCTTTTTTCAACGGTATGTATATTTTCGGGCCTCAGGAGGAGCAAGCACTGGAGGCCACACGGAAGACTAGGTCTGCCATTAAGACAGCCAGACCTCGCCCGTCCCCTCAAGGGGTGGTGGAAACAAGCGCCAGTTTCACAACTGTCATTCCTTTCGGGGCAAAGGCAGAGGAAGTTTAACAGAAACCAGACCCTCAGCTCAAAAGGCACAAGGCCAAAAGCCCCAGTGCCAACTTCTGATTTTCTGGCCCAGGTTCCATCTCAGCTGCCCGAGGGGACTCCTCCTCAGCAGTGGGAGAACGTCCGACTCAGTTCCACAACCAGTGAAATCTACAACATCAGACAAATGAGTCCTCAGGATAATCCACGAGGAGTACTCTCTGTCTTCGGAACCCTCTCGGATCATCCTCCTAAATGCCAGCCTAGGCTGTCGGTGGTACAGTCAGACCTTCTTGCTTCAGGTACAAGGTCTTCTGAACAACAGGGCAGTAGAAGTAGTTCTGCTGGATCAGTGAAACACAGGTTTCTACTCCCATTACTTTCTGGTCCAAAGAAAACCAGCGGCGCCCATTCTGGATCTCAGAAAGTTAAACAAGTTCCTAGACAAGGAAAAATTCAAGAAGATATCACTCAGTACCCTGCTACCTTTGATTCAGTGACACGATTGGCTGGCCTCCCTGGACATGCAGGATGCCTACCAACACATCCTCATGCACACAAAGCACCACAAATAACTAAGGTTATGGCATTGGGTCAACACTGTCAGTTCAGAGTCCTGCCCTTTGGGCTATCCTCAGTGCCTTAAGTTTTACAAAGTGTTGTGCAGTTCTTGTAGCACCTCAGGAAGATCAGAATACAAATGTTCATATATCTGGATGACTGGCTCCTAGCAAGACCCTCCAGACAAGAGGCTCTGGAGGCCATGGCCTCCCGACTTCACGTCCATGGGAGTCCTGCCGAACCTCAACAAGTCAAAGTTGCAGCCCTCCCAGAAGCTCCTCTTCATAGGAAGTATTCTGGACACCTCCTGTGCAAAGGCTTTTCTTTCAGAGGACAGATGGAGCGATATCTTATAGATGGCCCGATACATCAGAGAACACAGCTCTGTTTGAGCCATCTCGATGCAATGGATGCTGGGCCTCATGGCATCCTCTGTGTTCACTGTACCCTTGGCTTGCTTTCACGTGAGAACCTCTCAGTGGATGCTCAGTGGTCCCCAGTCACTCACTCTCCGTCTTTTCTCGTCAAGGTGACGGAACCTCTGAAGAGGTCGCTCACCTGGTGGTCTTAGGAGGACAGCCTTCTGGAAGGATATCCCTTCAACCCTCTGGATCATCAAATCTCCATTACCACAGACGCGTCTCTGGGTTGGGGAGCTCACTGACAGATTCTCCACACCCAGGGTACGTGGACTCAGGATGAGTCTTGACTTCAGATAAACATCCTGGAAGTGAGAGACGTCTTCTATGCAGTCCAGGCTTTGGAGGACATACTCTGTCACAAGAACATTCTCCTTCAAACGGACAACAAGGCAGTAATGTACTACATCGACAAACAGGGCGGTGCATACTCTTACCCTTTATGCAGGGAAGCAATGAGAGTATGGCAATGGTGCCTGGAGCACAAGGCTCTGATTGAGGCAGTTTACCTGCCAGGAGTACAAAATGAGCTGGCAGACTGTCTCAGCAGAACGGAGGCGGATCCTCACGAGTGGTCTCTAGACTTAACTGTCGTTCAGTCACTCTTCAAAGAGTGGGGAACTCCAGACCTGTACCTTTTTGCATCCCCACTCAATGCAAAACTGCCTCTCTTCTGCTTCAGAAATCCAGGACCTGGCATTTTTTGTCAGGATGCATTCAGCCTGTGGTAGACAAAACGTTTTCTATACGCTTTTCTTCCTCTTCCACTAATTCAGAGGGTACTCCTTGAATTGGAGTCTCTGGGGCAGAATTATTCTCATTGCCCCCTTCTGGCCTATGCAGATATGGTTCCCGCTACTCAACAGACTATCTGAACCCCACCCCCCGAAAACGCTTCCCCTTCAGACGAACCTCCTGACCCAGGGTCCTGTGGTCCATCCCAACCTGAGGTCTCTTCACCTTCATGCTTGGCTCCTAAAGAGATAGAGGTGAATAGGGCCAGTGTTTCTCATAGAGTTTGATATTCTTTTGGCTGCGCATAAGCCGGCCACTAGAAAAACCTACACAGCTAAATGGAAGCGTTTCTCCATCTGGTGTGCAAAATCCTCTTGGAATCCCTTTTCCTGCCCACCGAATAAAGTCTTGGAGTATCTCTTAGACCTCTCAAACACAGGTCTGCAGTACTCCACAGTCAAAGTTCATCTTTGTGCCATTTCAGCATATCATGAGCCGGTACTTTCCATGTCGCTGGCTCAGTAGCCCATGGTTAAGAGGTTTCTTAGGGGCATTCTGCATACTAGACCTCCCATTAGACATTTCAGTTGCAGCCTGGAACATTAACCTTGTGCTAGACATGCTCGCTCGTAAACCTTTTGAACCTCTAGCCACTTGCGAGTTGAAGTTCCTCACTTGGAAAATGGCCTTTCTGGTGGCCATTATTTCGGCCCATAGAGTTTTTGAAATACATGCACTGGACCACAGACCACCTCAATCACCATATGTCATAAGGACAAAGTAGTTCTTAGGACTTCTCCTAAATTTCCCCTGAGGTTGTCTCAGAATTCCATCTAAACCAACCTTTAGTCCTTCCTACCTACTTTGTTAACTTCCAGAATGAAGGGTAGCATATCCTTCATTTGCTGGATGTTAAGAGAGCATTGTGTTCTATCTACAGTAGATGGAACGAAAGAAATTCGCAAGGCTCAACAACTGTTTCCTTCAGCGAGACCCGCTGGGTCAACGTCGCTATCGGATGCATTTCAGTGTGGCTGATGGCATGCCTTCACCACTGCTATTCTATGGCACAGGTCAAGCTGGAAGACAGAGTGTATGCTTACTCCACCAGAGCAGTCGCGGCATCTCTGGCAGAAGTCCGTAATGTGCCCATTGCAGATATTTGCAATGCGGCTACCTAGAGCTCCGTGCATACTTTCATTAAGCATTACGCATTGGATGTCCATGCCAGACGACATCTATCGTTTGGCAGGACCATTTTTAATGGACTTCTGTCCTAAGCATGTGAGCTCTTTATCTCCTGTCGTCCGTCTCGGGGGGGGATTATTTAGCTCTGTACTCTCCCATTAGTGTGAATGAGTGGTGGAGACTATGTCCAGGAAGAGATAAAAGTTATGTACCTACCGTAATTCTTGATCTTCTTGGATGAAGTCTCCACCACGCATTCACATATCCACTCTCCATCTCCAGAATTCACTTCTCTGTTTATGGTCTTCACTCCCTCAGTGGCTGAGCTGTGAAGACTTTATTGTTGACCCTTCTTACACGGGTCATGCGGACTATCTTATGTCAGATTTTTAGATTATTCCTTTTAGGTTAGTTACGCTGCATCTCCTCGGGAAGGGGGGAGGAGGTACTGAGGCGGTTGGAGGGTCGACGCTGAGATAGTCATTACCGCACGCGCCGGGCTCGTGGCTCAATCTCAGGTGCCGGCTCTCCTGAAAAAGTTTGCTCCTGCTGGGTCCTAGTGCTTCTGGTGTACTCCCATTAGAGTAAATGAATGGTCAAGATCAAGAATTACGGTAGGTACCTAATTTCTATTTTTTGCACATCTTTTTGTGGAAAATGCTACCCTGTTGGACTTTGTTGATTCTCTTGAGGTACTTGAAGGTTTCTATCATGCCCTCCCTTTTTCCTCAAGGGTATACATATTAAGCTTCTTTAGTTGTCCTCCTCTGGACTGTCTCCATCCTGTCTGTGTGCTTGCAGAGATGGGGTCTCCAGAACTGCATGAGGTAGTCCAGATGGGGTCTCACCAACTGTCTGTACAGAGGGATGACAACTTCCTGTTTTCTACTGGTGATGCCTCTCCCTATACGTCCCAGTATCCCCCCAGCCTTCCTTACTGCCTTCTCCCATTGCCTGCCTAGCTTTAGGTCATCGATGTGACTACCCCAAGTCCTTTTGATTTTGTTGTTGTTGCTACTCGCCTCCCAGATTGTGTACTTTTCCGTGGGTTTTGTTTCCCAGGTGCATTACTTTGCACTTTTTCGCATTGAATCTTAGCTGTAATAGTTTTGACCATTCCGCCAACCTTGCCATGTCTTCCCCAATTAGGTACTCGCAGCATATTCCTCATTTGGGCACTATCCCATCAACAGCTCAGCCATTAACGATGACCCCTCCTGACTCCATCAGTGTGCAGGCATTGTGCCAAACAGTGTCAGAACTGTTACAGCGCATAAATGACACCACAGTCGACGCCTGCATCATCAGTGCCTCTGGCTGGTCTGTCAGTGGTTTTCCTGTTGACGCTTCCATATTCTGCCCCTGCTTCAATACTGGACTCAGATGGACTGCCATCAAAGGACGTCCATCATCACTGCCTCTTCCTCTTCATACTGTTGACCTTGTGCTTATAATGGTAGATGTTGATGACGTGCTGAAATATAATTTAGAATACATGGAAGAAGAGGTAGAAAGCATGGAAGAAGAAGAGAATTATACATGTGTTTGGATTTCTATCCTCCTGCTCTGAAGGGAGTGGGGTGAATGCATCTAGATCTCCCCCTGAGGATGAGTCACTTTTGGTCTGCCTTTAGCAAATATAGGCCAAACTGGGGTTCCAGGCTGAGGAAGAGGATTCTGCCAAGAGAAATTTGAGGTCTTTAAAGTCTCATCCTCTCCTACAGTGATTATTCCTCCAGTGTGCTCAGCTCTAGAGGGTGCTACGTAGGCTGTCTGTCATAGGCCTGCACAACTGCCTGCTGTATCCAGGAAGTTCCCCTACTGCTCAACCATATTATTCATCACAGCCTGAAACAGACTCTATGGTAATAACAGCAGCTTATGGTAGATCTGAAGTATCTAAACACTTGAGTTCCCTGCCTCCTGACAAGCGGCCATGAATGTGGATGTGTTGGGTAACAGAACTTCTTATTCAGCTACCCTAGGCCAGAGGATTGTAGACTTTCAGGCATATATGATTAAATGCCAGAATTGTCTTTGGAAGACTATGGCCACTCTGTCTGAAAAAAATTGCTTGAGAGCCAGGACAAAATATTGGCTTAGCAAGGAATTGCTAATGGCCAAGAGGCCAGTAGGTGTCTCCTAAGATCAGCCAGTGATGCTGCTGCCAGGGCTTCTGCCTCAAGCATATGCATTAGACTCCCACCCTTTTGTTTTTGGTTGTTCTTCCATAACTGAGTAAGGCCCACTAGGTACAAGTGCCTGTTCTCAGGGGTGTCCTGAGAGCAGTGGGGCGGTTAAGTGAGTTTTTCAGAGTCGTACAGTATGCAAGTGGAGGTTCTGGGGATCGGAACAAGGTCTACTGGATATACTAATTTACAGCATAAAAAAACCAAAACAGAAGTGTCGCTGTCATGGGGAGGGTGCTTGCAGGTCCCAAAGTTTAAACTATAAGCGAAAGGACTCAGCACTCAAAAGTCAGCAAAAAGCAGCAAAAAAAGCCAGTTCCAATAAAATAAATTTTCATTTATTTGCACCCAACACTAGCGAGACCCCCACAAAAACTGACCGTTTTACGCCCCTTACGGGTGCTTTGACAAAGGGATATGGGCCCAAGGCAGTAGTCGGTTGGAGGGCTTCAGGAGTGCGGGAGAAGGCAGTGCCCGAGAGACCACACCGGAGAGAGGCCAGTGAGTAGGGGGATAAAGAAAAGTTGGGGGAAAGAAAAATGACTCTCCAGTCCCTGCACACTTGGAACCTGAAATCAGCGGGAAGGGATCTTGGTTCTTTACGTAGGCCCCTGTACCCATCCTGCGTGAGGTTATTCCAGAGGCTCCAGCCGTAGATCAGTCAAGTCACTTTTATTTCTTAAGCACCCAATCCAAGGGGCTCTGAGAGATTTACGTAAATATAGAATATAGTTATAACAATACACACATTATTAAATCAGGGTCGCATCAGTTTCAAATATACTATAAATAATATACTTAAAACTCAGCTCAATTTCAATGTAAAATCCATGGACTTTAAATACTTGATTAAAAAGATGCGTCTTAAGGCCCTGCTTAAATATTTCTATGGAGGGGCCTCCCTCAATGTCCGTGGGTGGGAGTTCCATAGCACCCAGGCCCACAACTTCAAAGGCACATTCTCCCAGTGTTTTTAGTTGTGCCCTCAGGACCCCTACGAAACCCTCTGCAGATGACCGTAGGGGAGCACACTGGGCGCAGCAAGTTTCAGGAGGTCAGACTGGTAGCCAGGACCCAGTCGCATAGGCCTTATAGGTGAGGAAGCCCACCTTTTTTTTTTCTTTTTTTTTTTTCCATAAGTAGTGTGTGCATTTTTTGGCTTTTGTTCCTCAACCCCGTGCACTGCGTGTATGGAGGCATGCACATGCCATGCACTATGGGATGCCTCACCCTGCCTGTCGCGCCGTTACCACCTGCGCCTGTCACTGGATCTCCAGTCGGTGATGGTGGGACTATGGGCGGGTGAACGTCTGGGAGAGAGGAGCCAGTGCTGAATCCTGCTCCCCCTCCTCTCTGTGGCCTCTGATGACCCAAGATCCTTCCCGAACCCAGGTTGCTGGTGTAGCACGAGGTAAGGCGTCAGCGCCTCAGTATCCCCGGGCCGCCGGGAGCAAGTGCACCTTGAAGGCAATCCTCCACCTGACCGGCAGCCAGTGCAGTTCATGCAAAACCAGGGTGATATGATCGGACCTCGAAAGGCCCATCATCAACCTGGCTGCAGTGTTCTGCACCAGCTGCAGCCGGCAGAGGTTGCCCTCACTGACCCTGAAGTATAGAGCGTTACAGTAATCGAGCCTGGAGGTAACAAAAGCATGTACCAATGATGGCAGATGATCTGGCAGGATTGATACATGCTTGGGCCTCAGCCCTCTACCTCCCAGGTCACAAACCTGCTCCCTGGTGTCCTTACCAGACTTCCAAAAGGTCAGACCAGTTCCAGAACTGCCGCTGCCCCTAGTGCTTTCTGACTCCCCTCCAGCCTCACAACCTCAAGATGTTTGTGGGAGGCCGTATCTCCCTCTTTCTAGAAAAATGGAGGGAAATCACTACAGATGCTTGGGTTCTGTGGGTGGCTCAGCACAGACGTGCCTTAGAGTTCCGTACTGTTCCTCCAGTTACTCCCTCATTGCCAAACTTGTACCCTCTGGGGCATTTTGCCCTTCTGCTGGAGAAGGTTCTGTCTGTTCCCCTCAAAAGGGCTGTGCAGTTGGTCCCAGCAACAGAAATAAATCAAGATTTTTACTACGGGTACTTTCTGGCTCCATAGTGGACATGGCATTTAGGACCTGTTATAGACCTAAAGGACCTGAACATGTACATAGGGTACAACAAGATCAGAATGGTGTCCCTTCAGTCCCTATTACTTCTCCTGCTAAAATGGGACTGGATCATCACGCTGGACATGAAGGACGCTTGCTTTCATGTCAAAATCAGAAAATCTTGCAGCCAGTATTTATGATTCATGCTTTAGGGCTCTCACTACCAATTTTGTGTTTTCATTTTTGCTTATGCTCTGCAGCATGTGTCATTATTAAACTATTTGCATCGGTAGCAGCGGCCCTCCGCAGGGAGGCTTTGTATGTCTTTCCTTATTTAGATGACTGGCTATTAAAGGCCCCATCACAGATGCAGTAGTGTACACACTGTTTCGGATCAGACAACTGTTCAGCCAACTGGGCGTATTGGTCAATGAGCCGAAGCCGGTCCTTACCCCCCTGCAAGTAGCTGCAATACATTGGAGCCGTTCTGTACATGGGTGTTGGTTGGAGGTCTCTGCTCTCGGATCGTGCCTTAACACTGGTGGCACAGGCACAGCTGGTGACCTCCAGCGATTGTGTTGGCTCGTTGTCTCTTAAGACTGATCGGTGTGATGGCGCTGCCATCCTGACAGTTCCGTTGTTCTACATCCATGAGAATCACAGTGATTTCTCAGTGGGTAGTGAGCTTAGCACTCAGGCGAGTTGGGCGCCTCATGCAAGTCACTCCTTTTCATCATTCACTTCTGTGGTGAGTTCCTACGTGGAGAAAGGGTCGCCAATCCTGTGGCCATTCCCACTACTGGTTATGACCACAGATGCCTCAGGGATGGGTTGATGGTTCTGCAGTGGTGGTTGATGTACTCTTGGTGGGTCGAAAGCCCTCTACTCAGTAAACTTGTTCACAAAAATTTAAATGTTTTACGATACGGGGTACTGGGCATGTGCTGAATCCCTTTACATATCCATTTCCTAAAAATTTTGGATTACCTACTGTCCCTCAAGGACTCAGGACTAGGGTATTCCTCCATAGAGGTCCAGATGGCCACTTTGTTGGCCTTTCATGTCTTATCTGAGGGTAAGACAGTGACCCAGTTGGAGGTTTCCTGGAGATTCCTAAGGGGCATCCTTCTTTTGTAACCCCTTCCCCTAATCCAAGATCTGGTTCTGGTGTGGAACTTTAATTTGGTCTTGGAGACCCTCACTGTACCTCCCTTTGAGCCTGCAGCTACTTGTGAGATGCGTTCCGCCTCTTGGTAGGCTCTGTTTCTAGTGGCTATGACATCTTCTAGACACATCTCGGAGTTGCAGGTTCTGGTCGCAGATCCTCTGTTTATTTTTCATAAGGATACTGTCACATGATGCATCAATCCTCATTTTCTTCTGAAAGATTGTGTACGACGGAACACTAAGTCAGACCATAGACCTTCGTGTTTATTTTTCTCTCCTGCGGATAGTGGGGAGTGTGATTGACATTCACTGAACGTCTGAAGGATGCTGTGTTGGTACCTGGGTCGTACCAAGGATTATTTATTGCTTTTGCCCCCTGAATGATGGGCTCCCTGATTTCTCAACAAGGCCTGTGCAAATGACTGGCTAGTTGCATTATATTCAAACACCATGAAGTCTTGCTATATTATAACAATAGCAGTCAGCCACTCAGGGTGGCTGCCCATCATTGGCTGTGCTCACCGCCATGGGTGGGGGTAATTTTCAAAATGATGATTTTAAAACTATTTGACACCATTAAATAGAGAAGAAAATGGGCCTGCTGACCAAAGACGCAACAGAATATAGTTCGGCAAAGATACTGGCACAGAAAAAAAGCCAGAGCAAGCTCTGCTACCCCAGTGACTTTTTCTCAGAATGTGTCCGCAGCTGGCATTTGTGTTGCTGCCATTTGAAGTACTGATCATACATTCACTGAACACTACAGTCTGGACTTTGTCTCTCAGACGGGCCGGCTTTGGCCTCTGTGTTCCACGAGGTCTTCTCACTCAGGATCAGTAGGTCCTACTGTCCTCCCTCAGTGCGTGGTACTGCTTAGAATCATTCCATGATGTGGCTCAGTGGAGGACAAGATCCTTGAAAAAGAATAGATCTGTCTTCGAGAGTGGAGCTCTTGCAGCAGGTAATACCATTAGGACTGAAGCCGTCAGGACCCCACAGAAAACTTGTAGCTAGCAGTCTGAGGCAGGGGACCGCCCCCTACGTCGGCTCCGCCCGACATCATATGTGGTATAAAGGGGGTGGTCCCCTGGTGTCACCTCAGTTCTTTTCCCAGGGTAGTTTGGCTCCTCTGACGCGCCTCTCAGCAGTCGACAGCTTCGAACATCAGATAAGTCGTTTTCTTCTTTAATCAAATTATTACCGTCGCCTTGTTTATGTCATCGCCTTCACCACCCCAGCGAAAGTCTTAAGTGAGCTTGTGGGAAGCAGATCCCGGCCAAAACGGCCATGCGGCCTGCCTTATCTGCCTAGGCCCGGAACACCAGCCTGAATCCTGCACCCACTGTAAGAAGTTCAACCAAAAGATGTGTGCCAGAAGAGCTCACGCCTTTAAAACTTTCCTTTTGGAGAAAAAGCTTGCAGCCATGCAGCGAGGTTCGGGGGCCAGCTCATCCTCTCACGCTAGAGAATCGCCACCAAAGATGGGTCCTCGGGGCGGGGGATGCATCACCACAGGAGAAGGATCGGGCTAGGTCTGAATCCTGCCCTCGGTTGCCAGCCAAACTGGCGGCGTTGTCTTCATCCAGCAAAGGCCTGGTTCAGTTCGGCCCTGCCAACGAACCTTCCTGCTCCTCCCAAGTCCTCCGCCCCTCCTCAGGGACACCACGGGAGTCTGTCTCAGCGGGACACTGTTCTACCTCCTGGCTCCTCGACCTCCTCCAAAAGCCACAGGATCGACCAGGAAAGCCTGCCCAGGGCTCGACACGCCGAGTTCCTGGAGAAGAGGAACGATCCAAGAACCTTCTGGTAGGCAGGAGGTCACCCGGGCTCAGATGCCTCCACCCCAGGCTAAGGTCCACCCTTCAACAGACAAGTGCTTACCTAGCCAGTTGCCTACCCGGCGATTGGCTCCCGCGGCTGACATGGGGCAGTGGGATAAGGATCAATCGTCTGCCCCTCCCGAGGGACATGACACCCGCCAAGGCCACGCCGGATACCGCTCAGCTGCCTGACTGACACTGGGGTTCTGGATCCAGTAGGTGTTCCAGACCCCAGACGCCCACCTCTGAGGATCCGGCGCACGGCCCTCCCGACCGGCGCCGCACCGCATTCCTCCCAGTGGCAGATATAGGTAACCTTTTACCACTTGGTGGAACACTGTAAAAGTGGACCTTTAAACTGACCACCAGACAAGGTCCCTCCTCCACCACCCATGGGTCTTCCTCCTACCCCAGAGCCTCAGGTGAACCAGGATGAGTGCCCAAGTTCACATCAAAAGGGAAATGAAGAGCGGCCTTCATCCTCATCTCCTTTATCTCCACCCATCAGGTCCTCTCCGGATGAGGTGGGCGTAGAGCGATGGATACATCGGATGGAGGCTTCTGTCCTCCCTCGCCAGAACCTAAGGATTCTCCACGGTCCCCTCGGATCATCCCTCATTCCTCGACATCATGAGTCACAACCAGACCATATATGAATGGGATACTGAGGACCTAGATCCAGAGCCCAACGCCTGGCCAAGTTCCTTGGAGAAAAGGAACCCAAGCCCTTGGTGATCCCACCATTTGTGAGCCCTTCCAGGATGTTACTCGCCTCACTTGGCGCACACCATCCTCTATCCAGTGGTTCCACAGAAGCGGACAGACTCTGTAAGCCTCCTGAATCAGAACCTTTCCTGGCAGAACAGCCAAAGGCTAACTCGTTGGTCCTTATGGCTGCCCACGGGAGAGGAGCTCAGCCAAAGCACTTAAGCTCCCGACCCTGTTTCCAAGAAACTACATAGCTGGGGCTGTAAGGTCTTCTCCTCTGCTACTGGGACCATCAGGTCACTGAACTTAATGGCCCATATAATCTCCTACCAGCGGTCCCTGTGGAGAAAGACCAGTGACTTAGTAGAGACCTTCCCTGACTCTGACTCCAACAGGAGATTTTAGCTTGTGCCCAGTCAGGCCTGGATGTAGATAAGCATGCTGTACGGTGTTCTTATGACGCTGTAGATATGGCTTCCAGGGCCGCCGCCTTGGGAATCTGTATGAGACAGCAGTCCTGGCCTAGACTTGCAGGTTTCCAACTGGATCTTCAAGAATCCATTCTAGAGTCTCCTTTTCAGGGCCCTGTTTTGTTTGGCCCTGAAGTGGAACAGGTGGTGAAACAGCTTCAGGAGTCAGGGAGAGCGGTGGCAGACGTACACCGAATGTACAAGTCCCAGCCCCAGGAATCCCACCAATGCCCTTTTCGTCAAGGGCAAGGTCAAAGCGGCAAACAGTCCCAGGGTAAGGGATTTAAGAGGCGGGGTCACTCTGCCCCTCAAGGTTCCCAGGGCCCAAAGCAGCCTAAAGCTCCCAGGGCCCAGGCCCCCACCACCCCCTCTGCCGCCCCCTCACCTCGGGACAGGCTGACCGAGCAGGTAGGAGGGCGGTTTGCGCTTTGCCCGCTCGAATGGTCCAGTATCACTGCAGACCAATGAGTACTGGATACCATTCAAAACGGTATTCGATAGAGTTCACCTCTAGCCCGCCAGACAACCATCCCCCATGTCCCATTGTCCACTGGAGTACAGCCTTCTCCTAGAAGTGGAGATCCAAGAGCTCCTAGAGAAAAGAGCTATTCAAAGGGTCCCATAGGCCCAGAAAGGGAGAGGTTTCTACTCCCGTTTCTTCGTCATCCTGAAGAAAACGGGAGACCTTCGTCCCATTCTGGACCTGAGCGAGCTCAACCTCTCAGTGAAGTACAGGAGGTTTTGCATGGTAACCCTGGCAAGCCCTTCCCCCTGCTTCAGCAAGGAGACTGGCTGTGCTGCCTAGATATGCAGGACACCTACATGCATATCAAGGTCCTGAAGTCCCACACACAAAGTTTCTGCGATTCAGTTTCGGAGACGAGCACTACCAGTTCAGGGTTCTGCCCTTGGCCTTTTCCTCGGCTCCCAGGGTCCTCACCAAATGCTGCCCAGGTGGTAGCAGCGGCTCTCCACAGGAGAGGCCTCTTCATCTACCACTACCTGGACGATTGGCTCCTCTCCGCTTAGTCAGAGGAGGAGCTCCTAATCACCCTAAGAGAGATGCAGGCTCTTTTTTTCCTCGCTGGGCATCATGGTGAACTGGTCGAAGTCGCACCCCTGGTCGACACAATCATTGGAGCTATCCTGGACACGGGAGAGCTTTTCTACCTCCGGACAGGGCAGATCGCCTTCGGGGTTTGGCCAGAGGGCTCCAAAGAACCCCCTCCTCCCCTGCCCGGGTGGTCCTGCAGCTGTTGGGACACATGGCGGCGGCCATCGCCACAGTCCCCTTAGCCAGACTCCATATGAGGACTCTTCAATGGCACTTCAGGGTGCAGTGGGACCAATCGGTGTATGATCTGGATCTACGAATCCGGATCTCTCGAGTGGTCCATCGTTCTCTGGAATGGTGGCTCCGCCAGGACAGTTTAGAGGGAGGAGTTCCTTTCGGGAGACCCCGACCTCTTCAGACTCTAACCACAGATGCCTCTCAGTCAGGTAGGGGGCTCATCTAGGGCTCACGGGACCTGGGGGTCTTGGGCTATTGCAGAGAGCTCTCTAGATATCAGTGTTCTGGAAATGAGAGCAGTGCTGAATGCACTGACTGCATTCAGAGACCAGCTTTCACGAGTCCTCTTCTGGTGCAGACAGACAACACACCAGTAGTCTTCTACATCAACAGACAAAGGGAACTCACTTGTGCTCCCTTTGCAGGAAGGCCATGAGAGTATGAAACTGGGCAGTAGAACACAGTTTGGACCTCATTGCAGTTCACCTGCCAGGGTCCAGAACATTCTCCCAACAGTCGGTTGCTCTACCTCTCAGAATCACAGTGGGAACTGCTCAAGATATATGAGATGACCTCTTCGATTGGTGCACAATTTGGCGTTGTGTGGGGCATAAAGAGGTCCAACTCTGTGAATCCGCCCCTCGGTCGCCAGCCAAACAGGCATTGTCTTCTTCATCCAGCAAAGGTCTGGTTCGGTTCCGGCCCTGCCAACGAACCTTCCGCTCCTCAAGTCCACTCCCACCCTCCTCAGGGACACCACGGGATTCCAGAGTTGGACCTTTTTGCGTCCCCGTACAACGCCAAACTGCACACATTTTGCTCGCTCACTTCAGGGCCTGGTGTTTTCTGGTGAGACGCATTGTCCCTCTCTTGGACAGGGAAGTTCCTGTACGCTTTCCCTCCTTTTCCCCTCATTCAGAGAGTACTGCTCAAATTGCAGTCAGGGGGAGCCAGAATGATTCTTGTGGCCCCCTCTGTGGCCTCATCAAATCTGGTATCCGTTGCTCCAGCAACTGTCCCTGGAACCTCCTGTTCAGTTGCCATTCTCCACCCACTTGCTCTCACAAGAACAGGGGACTCTTATCCATCCTGCTCTTCAGTCTCTTCATTTGCATGAGTGGCTCCTGCAGTCCTAGTGGAAGAGAGACTAGGAGTGTCAAGCAGGATGGCTAAAATTCTAGTTGCAGCGAGGAAGCCTTCCACCAGAGCCACACACGCTCTGAAATGGAAATGCTTCTGCCTGTGGGCTTCGGCCAGCACTTTCGATCCCTTGGGTTGTCCGGCTAGGCACGTGCTACAGTATTTCCGTCACCTTCTGGACTTAGGATTCAGTTACTCTTCAGTCAAGGTGCATATGTGTGCAGTCTCTGCATATCATGACCCGATAGGAGATAAATCTCTGTCACAGCTTAATGCCTGCAAAACCTTCCTTCGAGGGGTATTAACACATCAGTCCTCCCAAGAGGGACATCGTTCCTCCTTGGGATCTTCCTTTCGTACTGGAGAAACTCACACTGCCTTCCTTCGAGCCGGCAGCTTCTTGCGAGCTGCGTTTCCTCTCATGGAAGACTCTCATCTTGGTAGCCATTATCTCTGCTCTAAGGATCTCTGAGCTTCAGGCTGTGATGTGTAAAGAACCTTGCAGTCTTTTACAGGGACAGTGTGAATCTTTGCACAAACCTTAAGTTGATGCCGAAGGTGGTGTCCGTACTGACCCTTGACCAAGACATCAACCTTCCGGTATACTATCCGAAATTTTCTAACGAAGGTGAAACACTGTTGCACACCTTGGATGTTCATCGTATTTTGAGGTTTTACCTCCACAGGACTCGCTCCTCTAGACAGTTGGACCAGTTGTTCGTCTCTTTTGCTAAGTGAATGCTGGGAGCTCCTGTTTCTAAACAGGCACTGACCCATTGGTTAGTACAGTGCGTCTCGTTCTGCTACCAACACCATGACAGACCTCTTCCGGGTGCTAGTAGGGGCCATTCCACCAGAGTGGTGACATCTTTTTTTGCAGCCCTCAAGAACGTCTCTTCAGCCGATATTTGTGCTGCTGCCACGTGGACTTCATTCCACACCTTCATCAGGCAGTACAACCTGGACATCGCATCCAGAAGGAAAGCAGGTTTGGACTAGCAGTCCTGCAAGGTCTTCTCTCATAGATGCTTTTCATCAGCCTTTTCAGCATATTTCCTACCACCCTGTCAGACCTGGGCCTATCCTTGGGTACTGCCTGGGACTCGGTCCTAATGGTATTACCTGCTGCAAGAGCTCCACCCTCGAAGACAGATAGTACAGTTACTTAAGAACTTGCCATAACAGTAGATCTTCAAGAGTAGCTCTTGCAGCAGGTGGCTTTCCCACCCTCCATCCCCCAGTATAGTTTTTCATTGGGTACCTTATCACCAGACCATGGTTGGCAATTCCTGCCGGTTCTCCAACTTTATCTCTAGCGGGTCTCGCGGGAGAGAACAGATGTGGTGCCAGGGACCACCTCCTTTATACCGCGTCTGACGTCAGGCGGAGCCGACGGGGGCGGTCCCCTGCCTCAGACTGTTAGCTACAAGTTTTCCGTGGGGTCCTGATGCCTGACGGCTTCAGTCCTAATGGTATTACCTGCTGCAAGAGCTCCTCTCGAAGATCTACTGTTGCGGTAAGTTCTTAAGTAACTGTACTTTCTAGGGACATGGGTATGTTGTTCATCCACACTGTCTGGCAGGTATCCTTGCCGCTTTAAATCTTGCCGGAAGGTCTTCAAGCTGACTCCTCCCACCCACCTGGGTGGTAAAACTCTCGGCTCTGCCCCATGACGCCAGATCTTCCTTACCGCTTGGAAGCTCAGGTTCCCTCCTTAACGCTCTGCGTATAAGACTGGTTCCTAATTCTTCGGTTTTCTGAATTTAAAAGTTTTTTGCATTATAGACTTCGGTCTTCTATCCCTCGCAGCTGCGATGGACAAATCGACTCCCGGTTTTCGGAGGTGCCCTTGCGGGCAGAAGATGTCTCGGACGGATCCGCTCTCCACGTGTGTCTACTGTTTAGGCCTTGAGCACAACCCGCAGGCTTGCGACCTGTGCTCTTCCTTCTCAGCCTAACGTCCTCGAAGACAGTGCTGCCCGTTTACAACTGGGGCGCCCTGAGAAACGTTTTCCTCCGGTGAAGTCAAAAGAGGCCCGGTCGGCGGTTTACGCGGCGGCGGGCTCGGTGGATCAGCTAGAGCAGATGATCGCCCTCGAAGAGGAGGCGGCGCGGGCCGCATCTTCCTCGACCGCGGCATTTATCCCGCTCTCCCTGGGTTCCTCTTACACAGCTTCCTTTAAGGAACTTTGTCTGTCCCTCTCCACTAGAGGAGAGGGACCAACGTCTGCTGGACCTTCTTCTCTGTCCAAGAAGAAAGACAAGGGTAAGTCCCTCCGTTGACGCTCTTGGGAGCAGGAAAGGTCCCTCTCCCTGAGTTGTCGGCCATCGACTTCGGCCGATCGTTCGGCTTCAGCCACTGGTCTCACGGTGTCCCCGTCAGGTCAGTTGACCGAGACTCCCGTTGACGCAGTCGAGATCTTCCTCGACCCGTTGGACGGGTTGTCGACCGGCGAAGCCGAAAATTCTCTCTCACCGGTTCCCCCGGTGGTAGTTGAGGATCCCGCGGGCTTGCCAGTGCCTCCGGTTCCGGAGCCCTCGGGTGAACCCTCCGAGCCGAGGCAGGAGCCGGTTCTGCCCGTCCCCTCCCCCCGCACCGTCCTCGGAAAGGCCGAGGTTCTCGGTCTCGGTTTCAGACTTCTTCGCGGTCCAGCCGATCCCACCGTCATGGGCGGTCTCGGCACCGCGGTAAGCGGCGCCGCCGCTCGTCCTCGTCCTCCTCCTCGGATGAGGGGAGGCTTCGACGTAAGTTACATCGGACGATATGAGGACCTCGTGCAGCAACAGCTCCTTCTGACCGGGAACAAGCGGCGCGTGCCGCCTTCCCTGGCCATTAAGTGGCTGTCACGGGAGGCCGCGAAACAACCCCTCGTCTTACCGAGGAGCCTGTTCCCAGGCGGTTGTTCGACCAAAACCAGCTGCTCCACCGATTCGGTGGAACCTCCGCCTCCACAGCCGCTGTTTGGGGCTCCGACCAAGAACTCTCGGTCGGCTCAGGGTCTGCCCCATAGGCTGTCAGTCACCCTCACTCCCGATCGCCCTCGGCAGGTGGGGGGTGGCTCAGGCCTGAGACAGCTCTTTGCGGACTCTTTTGAGTCTGACGACGATTCCTCCCTTTTCTCCAGGCGAGTGGACTTGGAGTCCTCTGGAGGTCAGTCGCTGGACGACGGCCCTTCGTCCTTCCTGGGTTTGCTCAGGCTCATCTCGGAGTCCACCGGGATGCAGCTCGAGCCCGTATCCAAGCGGGCCAAGTATCCCCTCACGGAGATATTGGACCGAGGGGATTCCCCTACGGAGGCCTTTCCTGTGGCCGAGGCCATTGTGGGCCCGGCCTTGGAGCTCTGGCAGCGCCCTGCTTCCTGCCCTGCGCCTTCGGCCAGGATGGCCAGGAAGTATGCGGTCCCTACCGGTTCCCTGTCCGGTTTCTCGGAACATCTCTCAGCCGAGGGGTTACTTACCGACAGTGTTTTCCGGCGTGCCGGAAACGCTAGGGTCGTGGACAAACCTCCCGACAAGACGTCCAAGAAATTAGACTATACCGGGCGAAAAGTCTACGCTGCGTCCTCCCTTGGCCTTCGTCAGGCCAGCTCGGCCGTGCTTATGGCACATTTCTCCCATGCCCTGTTGGGCTCCCTGGACGAGGTAGTCCCTCATCTCCCGGCTGACCTGCAGACCACGGTTATGCAGGTGCGGGACCAGGGCAGGGCGGTGGCCAAGCAGCAACTTCAGACTGTTCTGGACATTGGAGACTCATGCGCCAGGTCAGTCACGGCCACAGTGGCTATGCGCCGTCGGGCATGGCTGAGGATATCCACCTTCAGAGCGGATACCCACCACAAATTGGCGGATGTCCCCTTCCTGGGGACCGACCTCTTCGGCCCTGGAGTGGAAGGCCACCTCCAGAGGATCGAAAAGTCCAATGCCACTTTGGACTCGGTCTCATCTGCTCAGAGGGACAAGGGCCGCAGACCGCAACCCAAGCCCTTTCTTCCGTCTGCGCTCGCGGCACGTCCGGCCCAGCAGCATCAGGGCCAGCAGGCTCGCGCTTGGCATCCCAAACCCAAGCGCGTGGCTTCCTCCTCCAGGAAGCAGGGAGGTAAAGGCCCTGGAGGTCCCTCGGCCGGTCCTTCCTCCAAGCCTGCCCACTGACGGGTTGAGGGTTGTCGCCCCCAACCCCGTCGCCTCACCCCAGGTGCCCCCCGTGGGGGGGCGGCTCCGCCACTTTCTTTCCGCCTGGTCCGTTATCACCACAGACCGGTGGGTGTTGGAGGTGGTGGGAAAGGGCCTGCCTCTGGAGTTCGAGCAGGCCCCCCACCCTTCAGAGCCGTCGCACCTCGGGGCCTCGAATCCGGCTCACTGTCAGCTCGCCGAGCCGACATCGCTCTCCTCCTCGAGAAGGAGGTGATAAGAGGTGGCGGACCCTCCCTCAAACCGGGTTCGTGTCCAGGTACTTCCTGGTTCGAAGCGGACAGGGGCTGGCCCCATTCTCGACCTACCGACCTAAACAAGTTCCTAGGTCTCGAACCTTCAGGATGGTCACTCTGGCTCAGATAATACCATCCTTGGAACACGGTGTGGTTCTGCTCTCTGGACCTGCAAGGGCCTTCTTTCACGTCCCTATCCGTCCGTCATCAGAGGTTCATTCGTTTCGGCGGAGGGATCCCTTCGAGTTCAAGCCATGCCCTTTGGCTTATCTTCAGCTCCCAGGGTCTTCACCAAATGCATGGCAGTGGTGACAGCATTCCTGCGGCGCTGAGGGGTCCGGGTTTACCCTTACCTGGACGATTGGCTGATAGCAGCCCCCTCCAGACAGGAGGTGGAGCGGTCCAGAGATCTGGCCCTCCAGGTTTGCTCTCAGGTCGGCCTCCTCAAACGAGGCCAAGTCGGAACTCAAGCCGAAGCAGGTGATTCTTTTCATCGGGGCAGAGCTCGACTCTCTTCGAGCCAGGGCACGGCTCCCGGCGGACAGGGTCGAGGTTCTTTCCTCCTTTGCCCAGTCATTTCTGGTTGGGCAATTGCGCCCTGCCCGGGACTTCCTGTGCCTCCTGGGTCTCATGACGGCCTGTACTAGCGTGGTCCGTTGGGCCCGCTGGAACATGCGCCCCTGTCAGTGGGGGCTGGCCAGCTAGTGGTCCCAACGCTGCGATCCATTGGACCAGCTAGTGACGGTGACCCAGGGGATGTGGAACGCTCTTCAGTGGTGGACCGTTCCAGTTCATCTGCAGGAGGGCATTCCGTTTGTCCGAGCCGACGGTCTCTCTATCGACCGATGCCTCTCTGATGGGTTGGGGTGCCCATCTGGGGGAACACCGAGCGCACGGCCTCTGGTCCCCGAGGGAGTCCCGATGCCACATCAGCCTGCTGGAGCTCCGAGTGGTCCGCCTAGCTCTCACCGCCTTTGCTCCGTTTCTTCAGGGTCAAGTGGTCTGGGTCCAGACGGACAACACCACGACCATGTACTGTCTAAACCGCCAGGGCGGGACGCGCTCCATGCTTCTATGCAAGGAAGCTCTCCGCATCTGGTCACTCGTGCGCAGCCTGGAGGCGGATCTCCTAGCCATTCATGTGACAGGAGCCTCCAACACCCTGGCCGATGCCCTAAGCCGGATAGGGGCTGTGTCCCACGAGTGGTCTCTCCTGCCGGAGGTAGTACAAGATCTATTCTCCCATTGGGGCACACCTCAGGTGTACTTGTTTGCCTCCAGGGAGAATGCGAAGCTGAGGCTGTTCCATGCCCGCCCCCCTCAGCAGGGATCGCTACAGGGGGATGCCTTCTCGAGGCCGTGGACCCCGGGCCTCTTCTACGCCTTTCCCCCGTTCCCCTTGATGCACAAGGTGCTTCTCAAAGCAAGGAGGGACATGGCGCAAGTGATTCTGATAGCCCCAGACTGGCCTGCCAGTACTGGTACCCAGATCTCCTCAGCCTCAGCTCCAGGCTCCCAAGGCACTTCCAGCTCGCCTGGACCTGCTCTCAGTCAATCAGGGGAAGGTATTCCATTCGGACTTTCAATCCCTGCACCTGATGGCCTGGTTTCTGAGGCTAGAGTTCCAGGCCTTGGGTCTTTCCGACGAGGTCCTCAACGTAGTTGAGGCGTCCCGTAAGTCGACCAGAAAATGCTCGCCTTCAAATGGAAGAAATTTTCCATTTGGTGCCAGAGCAAGGGCCTGGACCCTTCCTCCTGTTCCTTGGCGAGCATATTGGACTACCTTTGATCCTTTCTCAGCAAGGGCTTAGGTCGTGACCCTTAAGGTGCACCTGGCAGCCATCTCTGCTTACGGGCGCGGGCCGGGGCAGTCAGTCTGGCGCAGGAGAAGGTGGTCTGGCGCTTTCAAGGCCTTGATCACATTTCTCCTCTAGTGCGAGAACCTCTACCTCCGTGGGATCTACTGCTGGTACTGGCAAAGCTCTTGGGCAAGCCATTCGAACCAATGCACAGGTGTGAACTCTCTCACCTGTCGTGGAAAAACCGCCTTCTTGGTGGCTATCCGTCAGCCAGAAGGATGGGAGAGCTCCAGGTGCTTTGCATCGAGTCTCCTTACCTGGTCTTCCACAGGGACAAGGTTGTCTCGCTTCCACGAAATTCCTTCCGAAGGAGGTATTTGAGTTTCACCTTAACCAGGTGTTGACTCTGCGCGGTGTTCTACCCTATCACACCTCTGAGGCCGAATAAGGCTCCATACTGTGGACCCTAGAAGGAGGCTCGCTTACTATAAGGAGGCCTGCGGCTGAAATCGGGAGAGGTTCACCAGCTGTTTGTCACCTACGCTGAGCCGCACCTGGCAGACCTGCAGCCAAGTGGACGATAGGCAGGTGGGTCACCTCCTGCATAGATCTCTGCTATAAGTTGGCGGGCATGGAGCCTCCCAGAGGGATAAGAGCTCATTCTACCCGCCATACTGCTGCATCGGTGGCTGCTTCCAGGGACGTCCCTATCCAGGAAATCTGCAGGGCTGCTACCTGGAAGTCAGCACACACCTTCATCACCCATTACCACATCGACCTTGAGTCACGCTGGGATGCTGGTTTTGGGGCCTCGGTTCTCCAGTCTCTATTCCCTAAGTAGGGGGTCTGCGCCTTGCCTCCCTCCTCCCGGAGAACTGCTAGGAGTCTGCCAGACAGTGTGGATGAACAACATATCCATGTCCCTAGAAATACAGGTTACTCACCTGTAACAGGAGTTCTAGGAATGGTATATGTTGTTCATCCATATTCCCGACCTCCCGGCTTCGACGCACACCTGAGCTTCCAGCGGGCCAGATCTGGCGTCATGGGGCGGAGCCGAGAGTTTACCACCCGGTGGGTGGGAGGAGGAGCCAGCTTGAGGACCTTCAGGCAAGATTTAAAGCGGCAAGGATACCTGCCAGACAGTGCGGATGAACAACATATACCATTCCTAGAACTCCTGTTACAGGTGAGTAACCTGTATTTACCTATCATAATAGTAGATTCTTGAGAGAATCTCTTCTGTTGAGTCATAGCTCTCCTTCCCTTGTCAGGTGATGGGTGAGACTACTGCCTACTGTTGCAAGCTGTTTTCTCCTCTGCTATTCTTACGACATCCATACTTAGGTTTCCGCATCCTCTCCTGTGTGTCTGGTTTGGTCCTGGTTGCTTCAGTCCCTGCCAGTCAGATGATCTTCCGAGCTTGTCACCAGCTGCAAACTGGGGCATGTTGGGGATGCTAGTGTCATATTGACACAGTTGAGGCACATCAATGTGGGCAGTACCAGTCTGCAAAACATTTCCAGGTGGTCGTGGTCCTAATTCTGATGGCTTACAGTTCCATGAAGTGGCTCATTGGAGGAGATTCTTTTGAAGGTCTTCTGTTAGCATGGGTAACTGTTCTCTCTTGTCATTGATAGTGGGTTGTCTGCAAGGTAGGAGGTAATGCTATTCTAGTTAATGATGTATAAAACTTGAGTGGCAGCTGCTTTTTATGTAATCAGTGTATGGATGACACTAGATCTACTGCAGGCAACATGACACCCTTTTGAACTCCTTGTTTATTTTATATAAATTAATAAAGTGGGTATTTTAAAGCTGTGCTTTTGTGCAGGTATGCCAGTCTCTACTTCTGCTGTGCGATTGAAGATCAGGACAATGAGCTCATAACTCTTGAGATAATTCCATACTACGTGGAATTGCTAGACAAGTATTTTGCAGCGTGAGTTACTTAACTTTATCATGTACTGTATTGCCTTTTCAAAGCTGACAGCAGGGAAAAAGCGATTATTTTAAATATTTAAATAGTTTTTGGAACAAGTACAGGAGAGCAGTAGATGAATTAAAAAAAAATCTATTTGGCTCAGAAATTTGCATGTGAAAACAGTGTGAGGTTAACAACCTCGGCCATGCGCTAAAGTTTCAGAAATACTCACTTTTCTGAGTGTTTATGGTGGAGCTGAACTTCTGTTTGAAGTAAGCTGCTTAGCCTGTATGACTGTATTTTCATCTTTGTGTTTTGAGATCAAATATTTTTGGGTGCAGTCTGAGAGCATCTGCAGATACCTTTGTAAGGATCCTAGGACCCTGAATTTCGCTTGAAACTTTTGATCAGTGGAACTGGGGTCCAAAGTGCATTATTTCTTCATCTCAGCTATTTATATTGATTTTTCCCAGTAATCATTTCCATACAAATAAGGTATTTTGTCAGAGTGAGTGTCCAAACAGTTTGTATGGTGCCTTGTAAATCTGCATAGGGTAAGGAGGGTTCCAGACTTTTCAGAAGCTCAGGTAAATGTCTTCTTTACACTGTCCAGCCAGGTATCTCCCCTACCCACCACACACCACCCTTCCAGTGGTTCCAGTGTGTTTCACGCCGAAAATGGATCCCTTCTCAGGCAGTATGGCCAGGAAAGTCAGAGCCAGTGTGGAGGGCACAGAAGGGATCTTTTTTCACTTTGTGTTCCACCCTCCTCCCTCTGATTGGAGCTGTATGCAGATGGCAGTGACAAAAGCTAGTGTCATATTTGGCCGTCAAGGCTTTTCAGCCTGACTGCTGAGAGGCACTAGAACAGTGAGTGATCCATCTCCTCCTTCCTGGAGATTAAGTGTGTTCTCTGCAGCAGAACTGGAGCTTCCTAGCCTTGGGATATTTTGACCCCATAAAGGATTGTAGAAGCAGTGTGGATTAGTGGTAAGAGCACTGAGCTGTGAAACAGGAGATCCCAGGTTCATATTCTAGCACAGCCAGTAGCTTACTGGGTGATCTCTGTTCACATGGCCTGCTTGTTTGTTAGCCCAACCCAGTTGTAAAACTTTAATTTTCAAAGCTTTATGACTTTAACAATGCTGTCAAGCAACAGGCTAGATTAAATGCGTGTATTGCTTGTGTACGTTGTGGCAAATTTTGTTATATCCCAGTTAACAAAATTGTTCCTGGGTGTCTGCTTTTCCACCCCCTTTCTGTCTGCTGTACATATGTGTTTTAAGGCATGAAAGACCACCAGTGGTCAAGGCCCCCGCTGTTCTAGAAGTTGTATCCTGTGATGTTATTACTCTTCAGGAACTTAACCAGTTTGGGTTCAAAACATCCAATTGAATTTGCTTAGTAAGGCAATTTGTCCCACAGTCTTGTTCCGCTTGAGTAAATTAGTTCTTCTTTAATCATAAAATCTATACTTTGCTTGTGTATTATGTTTTAAACAGTTGACACTGCCTGAAACTAATAGCAGTTTTAAAAGCAGTCAACCATTACCTTTGATGTCTGAGGCTTTTCTTTTGCTTTGGTTAATTAGAAGATTGTTTCTAGGGGACGTGGATATGTTGTTCAATCCACACTTTGTGGCAGGTTCCTTGCCGCTTTAAATCTTACAGGAAGGTCTTCAGGCTGGCTCCTCCCACCCACCTGGGTGGTAAAACCCTCTGCTCCGTCCCAAGACGCCAGATCTTCCTTACCGCTTGAAAACTCAGGTTCCTCCAAGTGCTCTGCGTTTTAGGCCTGGATCCAAACTCGTCGGGTTTAACGAAAATTATTTTAAAGTTTTCTAGACTTTAGTCTTCACCTTCCCTACATGACTGCGATGAACAAATCCTCCCGGCTTCTGCGGGTGCCCTTGTGGGCAGAAAATGTCCTGGACCGATCCGCAGTCCACGTGCGTTTACTGCCTGGGTCTTGCCCGATCATGCAGGCCTGCGATCTGTGCAAGTCCTTCACCAACCGGTTTTAGAGGACCGCTGCCAGACTACAGCTTGGGCGTCCCGAGAAACGGTACCCACTGGTGAAGTCAAAGGAGGCCCATTGGGCGGTGTCTGCGGGCTCCACGGAGCAGCTGGAGCAGTTGATCGCCCTAGAGGAGGAGGAGGCGGCCCAGGCCACTTCATCTTCCTCCTCGGCCTCGGCGTTTATCCCGCTGTCCTTGGGCTCCTCTTACACTGCTTCTTTTAAGGAGCTTTGCCAGTCCCTCTCCACCAAGGGAGAAGGGCCATTGGGACATATCAGTAGGTCCAAGAAAAAAGATCCAAAAGGTAAGTCCCACTGTCTACGTTCGTGGGAGAGATCCCATTCTCCGGACAGTCGGCTCTTGACTTCGATCGAGCTTGAGGCTAAGGTCACTGGCTTCTGGGTTTCCTGTCAGGTCAGCAGGCCGAGACATCAGTCAAGCGGTCAAGATTTTTCTCGGCCTGTTAGACGGTTTGTCGACTGGAGAAGCAGACAACCCTTCTTCACCAGTTCCCCAGGTGGTAACCGAGGACTTGCCTGTGCCTCCTGTGCCGAAGTCCCGGTTGGGACCCTGAACCGAGGGTGAGCAGGTTTCCCCCCGCCCCTTCTTTGACCCACTCTTGGTGACCCTGAAGGTCTCTGTCCTCTTCCAGGTCGAGTGAGGTCCCGCCGACATCAGCGGTCTGGGTCTCGACACCATGGAAAGTGGCGTCGCCGCTTGTCCTCTTTGGAGGATAGACTCTGACGTAAGTTACGCCGGCGCTACCAGGACATGATGTGGCAGCAACTTTTGTTGACCAGTAACAAGCAGACTCCGTCACCTTCTCCTGCCATTAAGTGGCTGTCACCGGAGCGACCGAAACAACCCCTCATAGTTGTCGAGGAGCCGACCCCGGCGCCGGTTGTTCTGCTAAAACTGGCTGCTCCGCCCATTGTGGTGGAACCACCGCCTCCACAACCGAAGACTGGGGCCCTGACCAAGGATTCTCAGTCGGGTCGGGGCTTGCCCCCCAGGTTGTCGGTCACCCTCGCTGCCGATCAACCTTGGCAGGTGGATGGTGGCTCAGGCGCTCGGCAGCTGTTTGCTGATTCCTCGGAATCTGATGACGACTTCTCCGTGTTCTCCAGGCCCATTGACCTGGAATCTGCAAGGGGTCAGTCTGTGGGCGAGCCCATCCTCGTTCTTGGGTATTCTTGACTCATCCCAGAGTCCACTGGGATGTAACGAACCCGTTCAGAAGCGGGCCAGGTATCCCTGATGGAGATACGAACCAAGGAGATTCCCCTATGGAGGCCTTCTCATTGGCGGAAGCCATTGTTGGCCCGGCCCTGGAGTTGTGGCAGTGGCCTGCCTCTTGTCCAGCACCTTCTGCCAGGATGGCTCGCAAAGTCCAGCGGTCCCCACTGGCTCACTCTCCGGTTTCGCGGGCACCCCTCTGTGGAGGGGCTGGTGACCCGATAGTGTTTCCGGCGTTCTGGGAATGCTAGGGACCTGGACAAACCACCCGATAAGGAATCCAAAAAGCTGGATTATTCGGGACGGAAGGTGTACGCTGCTTCTTCCCTAGGCCTTCGATAGGCTAGCTCGGCTGTACTGATGGCACATTTCTCACACACCCCCTTATGGGTTCCCTGGATGAGGTGATTCCTCATCTCTCAGATGACCTTCAGACGATGGTCAAGCAGGTGCGGGGATCACAGAAGGGCGGTGGCTAAGCAGCAGCTCCAAACTTCTTTGGACATCGGTGACTCTTGTGCCCGGTCAGTAGTGGCCGCAGTAGCCGTCTTGTACGAAGCTTGGCTGCGGATCTCCACCTTCATGGCGGACACCCAGCACAAGCTGGCAGACATTCCCTTCCTGGGCACCGACTTGTTCGGGCCAGGGGTGGAAGGCCATCTCCAGAGGATCGAGAAGTCCAGTGCCACCTTGGACTCGGTCACGTCTGCCCAGAAGGACAAAGGCCACCAGCAGCAGCGTAAGCCCTTTTACCCTTCCACTCCTGCGGCACGTCCAGCCCAGCAGGACCAGCAACAGGGCCAGCAGGCTCACACTTGGCGCCCTAAGGCCAAGTCTGCCACTCCCTCCAGTAGGAAGCCTGGAGGGAAGGGTCCAGGAGGCCCCTCGGCCGGCTCTTCCTCCAAGCCTGCCCAGTGACTGGTTGTGGGGTGTCTCCCCCAGCCTCATCAGTCCTACCCAGGTCTCCCCCCCCCCCCTTGGGGGGATAGCTCTGCCACTTCCTTTCCGCCTGGTCCGCTATCACCATGGACTGCTGGGTGCTAGAAGTGGTCGGCAGGGCTCTGCCTCTGGAGTTCGAGCAGTTTCCTCCTATCGAGCTGTCTCCCCACGGGGGGCAATGGGTTCCGCAGCCTGTCAGTTGGCTCGTCGAGCCGACATTGCCCTGCTCCTCCAGAAGGAGGTGATTAGCAAGGTGGCGGACCCTTCTCCAGACCCAGGGTTTGTGTCCATGTACTTCCTGGTCCTAAAGCGGACGGGGGGCTGGTGCCCCACTCTCGACCTGCACGACCTGAACAAGTTCCTAAGGCTGCACACCTTCAGGATGGTCACTCTGGTTCAGATCATTCCATCCTTGGAACTATGAGTGTGGTTCTGCTCTCTGGATCTCCATGACGCATTCTTTCACGTCCCAATCCGTCCGTCTCATCAGCGATTCCTCCGCTTCAGAGCAGGAGGGTCTCTTTACGAGTTCTGGGCCATGCCCTTCAGCCTTTCTCCAGCTCCCAGGGTCTTCACCAAATGCATGGCAGTGGTGACAGCATTCCTGTGGCACCGAGGGGTCCGGGTGTACCCTTACCTGGACGACTGGCTGATTGCAACTCCCTCCAGGTTGGAGGTGGAGCAGTCCAGGGATCTGGCCCTCCAGGTCTGCTCTCAGATTGGCCTCCTCATCAACGAGGCCAAATCGGAACTCATGCCATCACAGGTGGTTCAGTTCATCGGGGCAGAGCTCGTCTCTCTTCAAGCCAGAGCTCAGCTCCTGGCGGACAGGGCCGAGGTCCTTTCCTCCTTTGCCCACTCATTTCTGGTTGGGCAGTTGCACCCTGCCCGGGACTTCCTGCGCCTTCTGGGCCTCATGGCTGCCTGCACCAGCGTGGTCTGCTGGGCCCACTGGCATATACGCCCCTGCAATGGGGGCTGGCCAGCCAGTGGTCACAGCGCTCTGGTCCTCTGGACCAGCCGGTGACAGTGACCCAGGAGATGTGGGACGGCCTACAGTGGTGGCTCGTTCCAGCTCATCTGCAGAAGGGTATCCCGTTTGTCGGCCCCGAGCCGACGGTCACTCTAACGACCGCCTCTCTGATGGGTTGGGGTGCCCATCTGGGTGAGCTCCGGGCCACGGCCTCTGGTCCCCTCAGGAGTCTTGATGCCACATCAACCTGCTGGAGCTTCGAGTGGTTCGACTAGCCCTCATTGCCTTTGCTTCGTTTGTACGGGGTCAGGTGGTTCAGGTCCAGACGGACAACACCACGACCATGTACTACCTCAACCGTCGGGGCGGGGCGCACTCCTTGCCTCTGTGCAAGGAGGCTCTCCGCATCTGGTCTGTCGTGATCAGCCTGGAGGTGGATCTCCTAGCCATCCATGTGGCAGGAGCCTCCAACAGTCTGGCTGATGCCGTCAGCCGGATAGGCGCTGTATCTCATGAGTGGTCTCTCCTGCCGGAGGTAGTTCAAGACCTGTTCTTCCATTGGGGCACCCCTCAGGTGGACCTGTTCGCCTCCAGGGAGAATGTGAAGCTAAGGGTGTTTCCCCCCCTCAGCAGGGCTTGCTGCAGGGGGATGCCTTCTTGAGGCCGTGGACCTTCCCTCCATTTCCCTTGATCCACAAGGTGCTCCTCAAGGTGAGGAGGGACAAGGTGCAGGTGATCCTGGTAGTCCTAGATTGGCCTCGCCAGTTCTGGTACCCAGATCTCCTCGGCCTCAGCTCCAGGCTCCCGAGGTGGCTTCCAGCCCACCCGGACCTGATCTCAGTCGACAAAGGGAAGGTTCTCCATCCGGACCTTCAATCCCTGCACCTGACAGCCTGGTTCCTGAGTGGCTAGAGTTCCAGGCCTTGGGTCTTTCCGATGAGGTCCTCAGCGTCATCGAGGCGTCCCATAAGGAGTCAACCAGAAAATGCTACGCCTTCAAATAGAAGAGATTCTCCATTTGGTGTCAGGACAAAGGGTTGGACCCCTCTTCCTGTTCCTTGGCTAGTATTTTGGACTACCTGTGGTCCCTTTCTCAGCAAGGGCTTCGGTCGACGACCCTCAAGGTGCACCTGGCAGCCATCATTGCTTACCGGGCACGGGACGGCAAGCAGTCTGTGGCGCAGGAAAATGTGGTCGGGCGCTTTTTCAACGGCCTTGATCACATATCCCTTCCGGTGCAAGAACCTCCACCTCTGTGGGATCTACTGCTGGTATTGGCTGAGCTCATGGGCAAGCCATTCGAACCAATGCACAGGTGTGATGTCTCCCACCTGTCGTGGAAGACTGCCTTCTTGGTGGCTATCACGTCAGCCAGAAGGATGGGAGAGCTCCAGGCGCTTTCCATCGCGTCTCCTTATCTGGTCTTCCACAGGGACAAGGCTGTCCTTTGCCCCAACCCGAAATTCCTTCCGAAGGTGATGTCAGAGTTTCACCTTAACCAGGTGTTGACTCTGCTGGTGTTCTACCCCAGTCACACCTTGGAGGCCGAATATAGGCTCCATATTTTGGACCCTAGAAGAGCGCTTGCTTATTATAAGGAGTGAACGGCTGAAGTTCGGGGAGAGTTTTGCTAGCTGTTTGTCACCTATGCCGAAGCCGCACCTGGCAGACCTGCAGCCAAGCGGACGATAAGCAGATGGGTCACCTCCTGCATAGATTTCTGCTATAGGTTGGCTGGCATGGAGCCTCCCAAAGGGATAAGAGCTCATTCTACCCACCATACCGCTGCTTCTGTGGCTGCTTCTAGGGATGTCCCTATCCAGGAAATCTGCAGGGATGCTACCTGGAAGTCAGCACACACCTTTATTTCCCATTACCACATTGACCTAGAGTCACACCAGGATGCTGGTTTTGGGACCTCGTTTCTCCAGTCCTTATTCCCTAAGTAGGGGGTGCGTGCCTTGCCTACCTCCTCCCGGAGAACTGCTAGGAGTCTGCCACACAAAGTGTGGATTGAACAACATATCCACGTCCCTAGAAATACAGGTTACTCACCTGTAACAGGAGTTCTAAGAGTGGTATATGTTGTTCATCCTCACGACCCACCCGACCTCGGCCCGGTACGCAAAACTGGCTTCCAGCGGGCTAGATCTGGCATCATGGGGCGGAGCCGAGGTTTTTACCACCCGGGTGGGTGGGAGGAGCCAGCTTGAAGGCCTTCCGGCAAGATTTAAAGCGGCAAGGAACCTGCCACAAACTGTGGATGAACAACATACACCACTCCTAGAATTCCTGTTACAGGTGAGTAACCTGTATTTTCCTGATGTTGGTAGGTTTGATATGGGGAACAGCACTCTGCCTGGCAGCTAACATATTTAGCTCTATTCCCTGTATTATATATTCAGCATTATGAACTGAGGATCGTAAATAGAGGAATCTGATTGGCCCAGAGCTCTTTGAAACCGTGATGATATCGGGCTACATCATCACGGCTTCAAAAAAGTTCCAGCGCCACCAGCATCCTTGCTCTCAACTGTCTGAGAACTATTTTTTTTTCAAATGTAGTAGTAAAATTTTATTTATACAGAAAATTATGCCATTAGGGGTACAAGATCCCTATTTACAAGGCATACCTGTTCAGTAAAAAAATAAACACAGTAAACAAATACACATTACGAATACAATTCTCATACATTCAAATACATACATTCTTTCTTTGTTTTAAACAGCCAAACATCATAAATGTTGGCATTCAAACTTGCCTATCACATAAACATTTAAAGCATGGCTCATGTTTCACTGCAGTCTTATATTCTATAAAAGACAGGTTTGGGTCCCTAAAGGGGAGCCTATTCCAACTTGTCGAGACTTTGTACTGAAAAGTCATTGTGCTATATCTATTTTTAATTTTTGGAATTAGAAAATCTCTTGCTCCTGTTTTTCGTAAGTTTAGTCCATGATCTGGTTTTTTAAGGTTGCTTATTAAATGATTTTGTAACTTATTTTTATGTAATCCTTTTATCTGTGTTAACCAATAGGCCTCTGCCCTCTGTTCTAGTGAATTCCATCCCAACTCTGTATACATATCGCAGTGATGGGTACCAAGATCACATTTTAACACAGATCTGGCTAATTTATTGTATAAAACATCCAGACTGTGTACCTGTTTTTTTTTTAAGGTGTGTCTATAAATATGGCTACCATAATCAATCACTGGAAGGAGTAATTGATTTACCATGCTTAGTCGCATTTCCCTTGTTAAGCAGTGTGATATGCGTCTCATTACCCCTAATTTAGAGTTTGTTTTATTTATAAGTTCAGTCACGTGTTGTGCAAAATTCAATTCCTGATCAATTATGACCCCCAAATATTTATAAGACTGAGTTTGCTCTAATATTTTTCCATCCTGTGTCTTGATTATCAGGTTGGGAACTGCTCTGTCCTTTTTCTCTAACCCAAAATACATAGTATGGGTTTTTCTATTATTACTCAGTAATCCAAGCTTTGTAAAATATTTTTGCATGGTTAGGAAATCTTCCTGTAGTTTTTGTTCTAAATCACCCACATTATTACCTGATGCAATCAGGACTGTGTCGTCCGCATAAAGTCTTATTTGTGAACATTTTATTAATCCTGGTAGATCATTTAAATATACTAGAAACAAGAGTGGACCCAAGATTGATCCCTGGGGTACCCCTCTGGTAACAGTACCCATGCTAGAACTAAGTCCATTTACCATTACAAATTGGGATCTATCTTCTAGGTATGATCTAAACCAACCACATGGTTCATCATCCACTCCCAAGCATCCCAACTCTCAATCAGTACACTATGACTTACTAAATCAACGCCGATGGGACCACGTATACCGCACCACCGATCTCCCTCTCCCAAAGGAGTGGAAACTAAGTCCAGGAAATCGGTGAGCGCGGTAATCGCGGACCTACCCCGCCTGAAACCTGACTGAAAAGGGTAATTTTTTTGATATTTTTCCAGATATGTTATTAGTTGCCCGAACTATCCTTCCAGCATTTTGGAGACTATTGATAGTAAAGCTATTGGGCGAAATTTAAGTGTCCAAACATCACCCCCTTGTAGATTGGGATTACTTAGCCTTTTTCCATAGTGTAGGATATAATCCTCCCTTAAGCTCCAGTTAAAAATTTCCTTTAATACTGGAGATATCACTTGGGCAGCTTCCTTTAGTAATCTGTTTTCTATTTTATCAGGACCACAAGCTTTATTTATTTTAAGTTCCTTATTAGTTATACTTCAGATGTGGTCACTATCTTGAAACTAAACTTTGGAAACTGATATTCCTTACTGCTTTCAATATCAATTTTTCGTCCTCTGACTGTACATTTTCCAAGTGTATTACTGTACCTAAATTTAAGTCTGGTAGCTCAATAAAGTATTTGTTTAAATGTTCCTCAACACGTTCAGCTTCTAAAATTTTCCCATTATAATTTAATTTTGTTTCAAATTTATTTTTAACTGGGTTTGCTAGATTTTTTTTATCAGGGACCAATATTTTCTGGGATCATTTGCTTCCTTAATCCTTTGTTTAAAGTAAAAGGCCTTAGATTTTCTTATTTCCTGAACCACTCTGTTCCTTATCTTTTTATAACTTTCCCACACATCAGGTCTCAGGGTTTTATTTGCTTTTTTCCATAGTCGATTTTTTGATCTAATTAGTTTCCTTATGGTTACAGTCACCCAGGGTAAGTGATTCTGTTTTTGATTAACTTTTTTCCAGGGAGCAAATTTATCACATGCCTCATTAAACATGGCTGTAAATTCTTGAATAGCTAAGTTCAGGTCGGGAAATTGGAAAACCCTATGCCATGGTAGTCCCTGTAAATACTCACAAAACAACTGTTTATTAAATTGTACATAATTCCTTTTATATTCAACCGGTGTTTTAATTTTTGTAACCTTCTTTAATTCCAGATTAATTGTACATCTTATTACATTATGATCCCCTAAGTTTGGTTCCCCAACACCTTTATTTATTATTACCAATTCTGGCGAAACGAAACATAGATCTAATATATTCCCGCTACTAGTTAGTTTCCCTTTCCTTGTGGATAAATCAATAATTTGCAACAAGTTCAAACATCTCACTGAGTTTTCCAAGACCCGACCTCTTGGGCATCCCCAGGCAGCATTAAAGTCACCCATCATCACAACATTTGTTTGGCCCAAGTAATTCATAATAGAGTGGGAAAACTTTTCAAAGTTACCTGATTTATCTTCGTGGTGAATAGACAGCTCCAACAATCAGATTTTCTGTCTGGAATTTTAGTAATAAACATTCAATCCCTTCTATTTTTCCAGAATAGATAATCTCAGAGGGACCTAAATTATGCCTAACATAGATTAAGACCCCCGTGTCCCATGGTCCTGTCTGAAACAATAAAAATCATGGAGTTCAATTTCTGTCTGAGGAATTACTTTTGTTAACCAAGTCTCTGTTAAAATGACTATGTCAGGACTTTCCAATTCGACCCAGGCTCTAAGGAGGTCCATTTTCTTAACTAAACTTCTAGCATTATCTAATATAATCTTAATGGCCCCTTCCCTTGGCCCTGGGTTCAATTCTATGTCCCTACTTAATACTAAAGAGATCAAAACAGCCTGATCAATTGAAGAAACTTTACCACAATAAACTGGCCTAAAAGAGTTTAAAATTTGCTGTCTCACCATCTTAAAGTGATTTCTCCCTCTCGTTAACTTGTTTATACTTAGGTTATTCTTATTTAATTGGCTAAATTTTAAATATAAATTGTTTCTGTTCTCTTTATCTCTTGGTGTAACTGAGCCATAATATAACATAAAACATGTCATGGATAACAGTATTACCAGTAGTTTAGTAATAATACCCTTCATCTTGTAAACAAAGAAATACAGCTCAATTTAGAAACCCAGTATATTCACTCTACTACAACTAATTCACTTATCACTTTTAAAATTTACTGTTGAGTGGTTTAAACTAAAGCTCTTAATGATGTTTTAAGCCAGAAACAAATCATTTACCAGACTTAGTACTAAAGTTTTCTAAAATTCGTTTCAGCTTTTAATCAAACTACAAGCTAAATATTTGAAAAATGTTTTTGTTACCGACTATGTACTCCTGCACCACCGAAAAACTCATTCATAAAACATTTTAAAACCTGTTTCTTTTATTGTTTTATTTATAAAACTTGAAACTCCGTTCATAATAGCAATAAGTCACTCCAGGGTGTGGTATATCATGGGATATCGGCACTTCTCGGGTGGTGGGACGCCAACCACCCTAGGCATGACGATGTCCCATGATATACCACACCCTGTCGTGCCTTATTGCTTAATTGTGACCTCACTGTCTGTGACATCACTGCTGCTTAGAGCAGCAACTCAGTAGCTGCCAGGTCAATGTGATGTCCGTGAGAGCACAATGCTGATGATATAATAGGTGAATTAGAGATATTATGTTGGATGCCGGGGTAAGAGCTGTTCCACACATCCAGTACAATATTATCACATAGCAAACTTAAATACTTCAGAAATAAAAAGTTACAACTATCTTCAGAGTTTTAAATAGCTGGTATAACATTGCAAAATGCTAAGCAAAACAGGATAATGTTAACCATTTTCAGAAATGCTTAGCAGTAGACTGCTAACCATTTTTGAGTGAGTCCATGACACAGTACACATTAATAAAACTATATAAATTTTTTTATTTTGCTAATCGATCTGAGCCAAGTGCTATGCATTTTCACAGCTGATTAGCACTTTTGCCCATCAAACTGCTAATTTGTTTTTCAGCTTATTTAGCACCCTAGTCTACTAACTACATCTTAAATTTGTATCATTTCAATGCGTCAAGCTGAGTGGTTGGATTTCCGATTGTGGCGCTTGGCCGACCCGGTTAGGAACTAACCTAGGCCTCGAAGAGTCGGCCGAGAGAAGGATGGAGCATCCTAGGACTGCTCTTCTTCTCTGAGGGAGGGCGCTCTGGTGCTCGAGATTCTTGCGGATGCCAGGGCACCACAAGCAGCTGGCATCTGGACGCCTCGGTGGGGTTGGACGAGAGAATCACAGACGTCCCTGCCCCGAGAAAAAGCAGGGAATAACCACTGCTGCCAGCGCCCTCATGACGCCTTGCTGCTCCTTCATTCACTCCCAGGTCGACTCCCCAACCTGACCAATGTCAATGGCACTGGCACCGGCCAGGGGTGGGGGCAAGCCAAGGGACAACGGGGAGTAGTGACTCATATGGGAGTGGAGGATGGCAGGGACCGTGACAGGGCTGAACTCCGATGCTGGTGAGCGGCCAGAAAGCAGCAGTAAATTAAAAAAAAAAAAAAAAAAAAATTGTATAATTTTCCAGTCTGCCTCTTTTGGTTCCACTAGCTCTTTTTTTTTTTTTTTTTGTTATCTATTTTTGCCCCATCCTGCTCAGGAGGTGCCTCTCCTTCGAGCCACCATGACCCCTCAGTCATACTTCCTGCTATCTCCACGCAAGCCCCCTTACCTCATATTTTCAGCTGACCTTGGTATAGCCGGTGTAACCCTCTCCTCCGAGGGGAGGCACTGTGGGAGGAAACCGCACACTATTTCTTTCGGTCCTGGGCACTGCTGAGAGTTTGCGTGGCTTCTGGGAGTCTTTGGAGGTGTTCTTAGGCCGGCAGCTGTCATCTGGCCAGTCTCCAGAGCGGTATTTCCATTTTCTGGTGTTTCCCCTGAAGTGCTCCCTCTGCAGTGCTCCCAATCTCCACTGGGTGCCGCTGCAGAGCGACTATGCGTCCCTAACCCACCCAAGGGGAGGAGAGCAGTCCTGCGGATGCTAGATCCTTCCCCTTCCCCTACCAACCCCCGGCGCCAGAGTCCATTCCTGAACCCGGGTCGCCGGCGTGGTAAGAGGTAGGGAGCCTGTACCTCCACCCTCTATGCCACCAGGCCAGTCCTCACTAGCTCTGTAGTACTCAAGCTAACTATAGAGTTTTATGATGAAATGACCAGGGCAGTCTAGTTTCAATTTATCATGGGGTGCAGTATTGCAGTTGCAGTGTCTCAGCTCATCAACGCCTTAGCCATAAGTAAGATCAGCTGTCATTTAAGGCTTGTTGTGGTTGGTGTTACTAGATCAGGGGCTAGATTCACAAAACATTGCCCTCAGCAAACCGGATTTTGCACAGAGTTGATTTTCCTGGACTAAAAGACTCCACTACTCATTCATACTAATGTGACTATGCTGGAGGCACTAGGACCACGCAGGAACCAAAATCTTTAGGAGGGCGGCGCTGGAATAGGACCGCACATGCATGGTGCCACCGAGACTAGCTCACACTGTATAGGCTATTTCGGGCGTCGACCCTCCAACCGCCTCTGTTCCTTTTTCTTTTTTCCCGCCGCAAGCCCGATGATGTCGCCACCTGCCGAGTCAAGTCTTCGCCTATACCACAGCAGCTATAGCCGCTTCAGTATTCGATTAACTTACTATTTTTAAGGTTCTTTTCTTATTTAAAAAAAAAAAAAAAAAGATGGAGAAATTCTCGGCCTGCCATCAACTGAGTCGACCTTAGATGGTAGCAGTGACGGTAGGGCTCCTTTGTTTGAAAGCTGTGGGACTGTGTCCGATCTGCCACCCTTTGTGGAAGGGGGGGGAGTCCGACCATGGGCAGGCCAGTATTCGAAGGGTGGGGTGGACAGTCCGCTTGAAGCACAAAAGTTGTGGTCCCATTCCTGACCTCGATTGGAGACCCGGCTCTGCTTGACCTCGAGCTCTTCCTCCTCCTCCACCTATTGGTGGAAGAATTCGTAACACTTGAGGTCGCCCTCTGGTACGTCTGCGCAGGGATTGTTGGTGGTAGAGAGCGATGGACCTGAGCCGACTCCAGTGGGTTCCTCTGTGGCTTTGCTGTTAACAGCCACGATCTTCGACACCAGTTCCCATCTCTGTCCTCGATGGGGTTCCGGTGAGCAGTTTCACCTCTTGGCCATTCTTTTAGAGTGGGGCGTACGACGACTGCCCAGTTAACCGGGCCAGTGGACCCGACTGGGGCCTACTGGACCTCAGAGCTGCTGGGCCGTATTCGGGGCTGTATTGATGTGCGCAGTGCCTCCAGTGCCAACGCCATAAGTGCCACTTCCATGCCTACTCCTTCTCCTTTTTCTCCACTGCAGGGGCCGGCACGGGTACTGGGCTTCCTTCCCCCACTTTTCAGGTCTGGGTCCAGCAGCGGTACCAGCGCTGCGAATTGCGCTGAACTCTTCGTTGATCCAGGTGGCGGCATCTCCCATGTTCCTGACCTAGGCCTGCCTTTTGGAGGTTATTCTGGGGTAGAAGTGGATCTGGATGAGTCTCCCCCTGTTCTGCTTTGTCAGTGACACAGTGGATGACTCATTTTATGGGCTGGAAGGCAAGCCTTCTGTATCAGTGTGTTGGAAGATCTTCTTTCCAGTTGTTTTCCTCAGGGATATGGGGTCCACCATAACATTTCAGTCTGCATCTGTAGACCAAAGCAGAGTGCTACGTCTTTGGTTCCTACATTCCTCAGTATGAGTACACCCTGTGGAACACACTCATTTCAATGGTCGAGAGCCTTCGAATCTAACGCCCATTGCTAGGGGCATATAGCCCAATAAGCTGAATGCTTTATGGATGCGTGTATGACTGCTGCTCTAGGGCAGCCGCCACTGGCAGCATGTGGGTAACACCTCCTCGACGATGCCTGTCTGTTCGGCACTCAGGTGGAGCTCTGGAGGCCACTCAGAACAATAGGGCTGCCATTTAAATAACAGGAGGAGACTGCTGCCTATCAGAGGGATGGGAACAGTCGACAGTCTCGTAACAGGCAGTCCTTTCAAGGGAGAGGCCTAGGTGCCTTTATCAGGAACCAACCTCAGCCATGAAGGAAATGCAGTAGAGGGCTTAGGGCCCTTACATCTCTGTACCACCTCTGTGGATCCGGCCCAGGTCCCACCTCAGTCAGAGGGAGACGCCTCTCTTGGCGGTAGGAGGGGCGTCTAATTTGGTTTTTCAACCAGTGGAAGTCCATTACAGCGGACATATGGGTAATTGGGATTGTCGGAGAGGGATACTCTTCCAATTTCGCAGAGATTTCCCCAGACCTTCCACCCAGACGGCAGCCCAGTCTGCTGCATCTCAGTCACACTCTTGTTTCAAACAACATGAAGTCTTGCTGTATTCTGACTGCAGTTAGCCCCAGCACTTGAACTGCTCCGGAGAGGAAAGGGTTAACTGTGCCAGAGCATAGAACGTTAAGCTCAAGCTCAGTTTTCAAACCTCTGTCTCTGGTATGTCTCAAAGTAACCGTCCGATTCTTTACTCCGCCTAACTGTGAAGATGCTCCAGAGAATTTCTCCTCTCTGCTTCAGTTCGGTGTAGTTCCTCGATCGGCTTATTACAACCATTTCTTTATTTTTTTGGTCTTAAATCTCTGTCTACAGTACAGGTAGTATAGTTTTGGTAGATAGTGATAGAAATTGCCATCTCGGAGGCAGCAAGCCTTTGTGTGAAGCAAATAAATCAAAACGAAAGAAAAGCCACTGTGGTTCTCAAAAGAGGTGGCGGGGAAGGTTAGGGAGAAAAAGACAGCATTTAGGAAGTATACGGAAACACAGAAGGAGCAGGACAGAGAACTGTACCAGTTAAGACAGAAGGAAGCAGGGAGGGAAGTCAGAATAGCAAAGGCCCAAACTGAGGAAAAGATAGCCAACTCTGTTAAGAAGGGGATAAAACCTTTTATAGGTACATCAGGGAGCGTAGAAAGACAAAAGGAGGGATAGTGAGGCTGAATAGAACAGACGGTGGGTGGGCAGAGAGGGACAGTGAAAAGCAGGGATACTGAACAAATACTTCTGCTCAGTATTCAGAAAAGAGGAGGAGGGGGAGGTGCCTAATCCAGTTAACAGAAGCACTCTGGATAGGTGGGTTGATCCCAGTCTTTTCAGAGAAGAAAGGGTTCTGAAAGAACTCCTAAAACTGAAGGTGGACAAAGCAATGGGGCCTGACTGAATTCACCCCAGAATTCTAAAACAGTTAAAAAATCATGGGAGGATGATGTGGTACCTGAGGACTGGAGGAGGGCGGATGTGATTCCCCTTCACAAAAGTGGGAGCAAAACAGAGGCAGGAAACTACAGACCTGTCAGTTTGATCTCTGTGGTAGGGAAAGTGTTGGAATCACTTCTGAAGGAAAGAATTGTTGAGTACCTAGAGGCCAGTGGGGCACAGGACCCAAGGCAGCATGTGTTCACAGCGGAAAGGTCATGTCAGATGAATCTAATTGATTTCTTTGACTGGGTGACCAAAGTAGTAGACCAGGGAGGGACTGTGGACATGGGCTTCCTAGATTTTAGCAAGGCATTTGACACAGTCCCACACAAAAGATTAATAATCAAATTAACCAGCCTGGGAGTGGGTCACAGGGTGGTAGCCTGGGTAAAACATTAACTGGACAACAGGACACGGAAGGTAATTGTAAATGGAGTCCACGCTGAAGAAAGAGGGGTTACTAGTGGGGTACTGCAGGGTTCAGTACTGGGTCCAGTCCTTTTTAATGTCTTTATAAGTGACATTGCAGAGAGACCGGAAGGAAAAGTATGCCTCTTTGCAGATGACACAAAGATCTGCAACAGGGTTGATACACAAGCGGGCGTGGAAAGGATGAGAAAGGACTTGGCAAGGTTGGAGGAATGGTCAGAAGTATGGCAGCTTGGATTCAGTGCAAAGAAGTGCAAAATAATGCACCAGGGAAAGATTACACAATGGGGGGGTGGGGTAGTAACAACAAGAAAAATGGAAAGGCACCTGGGGGTAATCATATCAGATGACCTTAAGGTTAGCAAGCAATGTGAGAAGGCAGTAGGGAAAGCTGGGGGGATACTGGGATGTATAGGGAGAGGCATCACCAACAGAAAACAGGAAGTTGTTATCCCTCTGTATAGACAGTTGGTGAGACCCCCATCTGGAGTACTGCGTCCAGTTCTGAGACCCCATCTCTGCAAGGACATACAGGATGGAGAGTCCAGGAGAGCAACTAAAATGGTGTAGGGTCTGCCAGAGAAGCCATATGAGGAGAGACTAAAGCAGCTTAATATGATACCCTTGAGGAAAGGAGGGAGAGGGGGGACATGATAGAAACTTTTAACCTCAGTGGACTCAACAAAGTCCAAGAGGGTAGCATCTTTCAGAAAAAGAGATATGCAAGAATAAGGGGACACAATTTGAAGATAGAGGGGGGACGGCTCAGGGGCAATGTGAGGAAGTATTTTTTTCACAGAGAGGGTGGTGGACACATGGAACAGCCTACCTGAGGAGGTTGTCGGGTTTAAAACTGGGGGAGAATTCAAGAATGCATGGGACAGACATAAGGCAATTCTTGTAGGGGGGGTAGGAAGAAATAGGCTGTTGGTTAACTAAGAGCTGCAGCTTATCCTGTAGGTAGGGAAATGGGCAGACTAGATGGGCCAAGCGGTCCTTATCTGCCGTCAAAGTCTGTGTTTCTATGTAAATTGTTTTTCCTTGGTTTCTTTCTGGTCGGTCCAGTTGGGAACCGAAATAATTGTTTTACGTCTTTTATGTTTTTTCCATTTAAGTGTGGTCCAGTACTTTTTTGGTCTCAAAAAAATGACTTTTTAAACAGCCCTTGAACCGGCTGGTGACCAAAAAGTTTTTGCATTACCTGACGTATCGGCTGTTAAGGGTAATTTTGGTTGGTAAGGCAATGTGTGAGAAACCCAAGAAGAAAACCGGTCCCACTGGGTTTCAGCACTGTACTGAGTGTGGGGAAGCTTTTGCTAAAGCTGATCCCCACCTCACTTGTGTTTATTGTCTGGGGTTTGACCACCTCAAAACAGACCGCCAAATTTGTGCAAATTTCCCTAAGGCCACTATAGAAGAAAGATTAGCTCGGCTTAGGGAAAGAGAGGCCGAGAAGTCCGCTGATCCGGATGGCCATTCTGGTTCGGTCCCGACTGAACCTGAGGAGGTGCCTGCTGACATGGGCGATACCTCCTCGGGCAAAAGGAAATCTGATTCTGAAAGATCAGTTCCTTCAAAAGGAAAAAAGAAATCGACCGGTTCAGATTCTGCCCCTCAGATCCCAACCGCGGAAGAGATTGCTAGAGCTGTCTAATATAGTTCAGTCGCTCGATCCAGTTCAACCCGAACTGATAACGCCTGGCAGGCGATCGGTTGGTCGGTTCCAGCCCCTTCAGAATATGAACCGGAGGAGTATTATGAGTTGGATTGGGAGGGGATCCAGGGAGACGATGAAGATGCTTTTGGAGGCCTAGATGAGCCAGTAAAGCCTGACATCTCCCCAGACAGGCCTTCCAATGTTTCCCCTCCCAGACTTTTGAGTCCCCTTCACACTTTTTATTTTATAAAAAGGTGGCAGAAACCCTCCAGTTACCAGCAGTGGAAGCTGTTGAGGAGGCAGAAGAACCTGACTTTGTGGAGATGATGGATGTCCCATAATCTAAGAGAGTGTATATTCCCCTGCATAAATCTTTGGGGAAACAAACTCAAAAAATATTACAGATGGCGTCTTCCATGCTTCCTGTAGATAAGAGAATGGACAAGAGGTATACTTGGCAAGGTTCAGAAATGGATTTTCTTAATTTCATTGCAGCCATGTTGGAGTAGTGCAGGCTGCAGCCTGTGACAAGGCTAACATTTCCGTGGCTTCACACCTCCAGATAAGGATTCCAAGAAGGTGGATGCCATGGTAAAGAAACAGTACTTGACATCTTCCTTGGGACTCGGGCAGGTTTCTTATATGTCTTGTATTGCTAGGTACCAGAAATCCAGGTGTGATACGGTTCTGGAGCTAGCTTAGAATGCCCCTCCCCAGCTGGCCAAGGAGCTGGAGCAGGTGGCTGCAAATGGTATAGAGGCATCCAAAGTACAATTCCATGCTGCTATGAACTGCAGTGATGTGGCATCAAGAGTCATGGCTGTCAAAATTCACTCAGCAGGTCAGGCCCTCTACTCCTAAAGTGCCAGCCTCTGAGCGCAGTCTTGTGAACAGTGTAACAGACAAGGTAACCCTCTTGTCTGTTTTAGTGAGTTCGGATCAACCTTTGGTCTCGGTTCTGGAGGGATTCAAACTGTTAACCTCTTGCTAGCATACCCAATGCACAGGCTCAGATATATCTGTCTTTGGGGTTCCAGATATCTTTGCCTACGGGCACCTAACCAGGTATTCAGAGATGAACTCTTTAAAAACTTTATAAAGACCTCAGATTTAAAATGCCTCTGTTTCCAGTTTGGTACCACCATACAAGCTATATGTCTGCAGAACCATAAATATTTCTTAGCAAAAGAAAACAATTCAAAGACAGACCAGGTTTGCTCTAAAATTAGAGTTTTACTAAAATATATAATATGTCAAACATACAATACATAACGCTTCTAACACAAGACACACATATCTTTAAACAAAACAAGGTTTAAAACAGTAAAATTCCTACAACTATATCTAGATTTTGTTTAGCTTTCTAAATACCTGTTTTCAGTGCCCAGATGTTTCCTTAGTCAGTGTCAGATACAAATGCCTCTCTATAGTGAAAGAGAATAATCTTTTCAAGCAGTATTGGCCAACCCCTTTTTGATGAAGTCATCCAGCCCCTCTTCTGGTCAAATATCTAACAAAAATATATTTTTATACAACCACAGGATGTAATTTTATTAATCTGTACTACAGAGCTATACAGGATGTATTAATTCTGCAACCTTAGCATAACTCAAGTTTCAGTGACACCTATTTTGATCTCGTGTTGTACCCTCTTCACACAGGCTTCATAGGGTCATTTACAACCTTACACCTCTATGTAACATCCTAGCTTCCCTTATTTTAACGTCATAAACCTAGTTAATGATTTCTCTCTTAACAAAATTAACTTAACTCTGTAATTGGCTCAGAGAAACAGGATCCTTAAGTCTTCCAGTAAAACAGTGACTCTAAAAAGACTGAGTGTGTGATACAATGCTGTCAGCAGTTCTCTTGGCCGGCAAGAGTTTCATTTTTTTATTTCCTTATTGGCATTAAGCAGAGAGTTGCAGGATTCCATTAAAAGTGTAGTAATTTTATAACCAGAGGGAGTGAGATACAACTGAATTTGCGTGATTGTTGGGGTTGAGACCTAGGATTTAGAGGGATATTTTTGCAACATTTTAAAAGTGTCCTGCTGGCTGAGTAGTTAAGTTTCTATCCCTGGTTTCACTGAAAGATTTTATGTATTGGAATCAGACAGCAGCCTGCCTACATTGAAAGGCCTGCTTACATCACAGGTGTTACTAGTCAATCAGTTGGCTTAATTCTTAAGATTTTTCAGTGCAGGAAGAGTGTAAAGCACAGCTGACTTATTTTGGGGCTGACCGCTTTCAGAGCACAAACCACCAGGCTGTTTTGGGGCTAGGGAGGGTTACCTGTGTCTGAGTTGGATGTCTGGATTTTTCTCTGTTTGATTAGCAGGGTATTTTCTCTGTCAAATTGTTGTGCAGGGCATCTTGCTGACAGGAAGGCACTCATCGCAGTGCTGGGTCAGAGCTTTTAGCTGATTGTTTTGTGAGGGCACAGTTTAGGCCCAACCCCTTCCCACCCCTCACCCCACCACTCCTAGAAATAGTTCCTTTATACCTGGGGTTCTGACATCATTTCCTCAAGCGTGCAAGGTGCATATCACTGTCGTATCCTCTCTAGCTCACTGCACTGACAATATAAGCATACACACTGTATGATATATATATATTTCTATATAACAAACCAATCACACACACACACACACAGAAAAAAGTAGATAAACATGTGGGGAGTAGTTCAATGTAATGGCTGTGGGGCAGCAGTCTTCCAGGAGTCTTTCTGGAGGCTGAGATGCTGCCCTATTTGCAGACAACTCTCTGCCCTGAGGGAGGAAGTTGCCCATCTTCAGGCCATGCTGGACAGTAGTAAGGGAACCTTCCCCCAGGCCACACTGGGCAGTAGGAAGGGAACCTCCCCCATCCAGGGAGCACCAGAGCCACCACCACTACCTCAGAGGTTGCGAAGAAAACACAGCAGTTGGACCACAGCGGGCTCAGGAAGGGTGAGGATGGTGGAACAGAGGCACACCCAGTCAGTTGTTCCACTCCACAATCCATACACCATTCTGGGGGAGCATAGCTCCCCTATGGATGCACCACAGAGGAGACTAAGGAGGCTGAGGACAGCTGTCACAAGGGAGGCCCACAAGAAGGAGACAGAGGACACCACAAGGAAAGGAAGCAGCTCCTGGTGAGGGACTTAATTATTAGGGATAGAACTGGGGAGCAGGAAAACTGAGCAAGGTGCCTGCCTGGGTGCCATGGCTTGGAGGGACAGGAAGCGCATCCTCAGGATCATGGGAACAGCTGCATGGGAGTCTGAGCTGGACGTCATTGTCCACCTAGGGACAAATGACTTGGCTCATCATGAGATTAGAGCAGTGCAGAAGGACTTTGTAGAATTGGGGAGGGGCCTAAAACAAGTAGCACACACAGTATCCTTCTCAGAGGTGCTGCCTGTCAATGGCATGAGTGAGGCGAGGGTACTTTGCACCATGCAGTTTAATGAATGGTTGAAAAAATGGTGTGGAGCACAGGGGTTTGGCTTCACTGGGGACTGGGGTTCCACCTGAAGGACACCAGCCTATACTGGCAGGATGGTCTGCATCTGTCCAGGAAGGAACAAGTCTTTTGAGCAATCGGTTTAAATGCTTCATTGGCAAGCTTTTAAACTAGTCAAGGGGAGGCACTGATAAGCAGCAGGAAAATCCCGGCCTCCCTACAAAGCAGGGTACTAAATGAGAAAAGACCAAGGTAGAAAGGTCAGTGGGGATGCTGCAACAGAAGGTAAAGCCATCAAAAAATGGAGAGCAATGAGTACCAATGCCCGTAGTCTGAGTAACAAGCTTCCTGAATTAGTGGCCTTGATGGAGAAGGAACATCTGGATATCGTGGCAGTCACAGAAACATGGTACACACAAAACCATGACTGGGATGTAAACATACCAGGATACACTATCTACAGGAGGGACAGGGAGGGTAAAAGAGGAGGAGGAGTAGCTCTTTACATAAGGGAAGGAATCAAAGCAACAGAACAAAAGGGTAAACAGGAGAGAAAGAAGCAGTGTGGGTAAATTTGGAGACCCGGCAATGGCACCGTCACATAGAAGGGTTATACAGACCCCTTCTCAGGGGAGGAAATGGACAAGGAAATGATAGAAAGTATACTTAGAATGGCAGAAAAGGGAGATATTGCTGATGGGTGATCTGAATATGCCAGATGTTAACTGGAGTGCAGTTGCAGCAGCCACTTCTAAGTGGGGTTATTCTAGATGCCCTACAGTGGGCATGCCTTAGACAACTAGTATTGAGCCCACCCGAGAGAGAGGAATCTTAGACCTGGTTCTCTCAAATGGAGATGAAGAGAGGATCACAGATGTAGAAGTGGGTAGCCATCTGGGAACTAGCGACCATCGAACAGTATGGTTCACAATAAACACAGCAATAGAGTCAAGCTTGCTACAAAGACAAAGGTACTGGATTTTAGGAGGGCTGACTTTGTCAAATGGGTGAATGCCTATGGAATGCACCTAGCAAATGGGCAGGAAGGAGGGGTGGAAGAACAATGGGAATAATAAAAACTGCCATCACAGAGGTATCAAGCCTTGTGTAAAGCAAATAAACAAAACAAAACGAGGTAAGAAACCACTATGGTTCTCAAAGGAAGTGGCAGGGAAGGTTCAAGAGAAAAAGCATTCAGGAAGTACAAGGAATCACAGAAGGAACAGGACAGAGAACTGTATCGTTAAAGCAAAGGAAGCTGGGAAGGCAGTCAGAACAGCAAAGGCCCAAACCGAGGAAAAGATAGCCAACTCAGTTAAGAAGGGAGATAAAACCTTTATAGGTACATCAGGAGCGAAGGAAGACCAAGGGAGGGATAGTGAGGCTTAATAAAGGGAGGGAGGGTGGGCAGAGGGTGACTGTGAGAAGCAGAGAGATTTAAACAAATATTTTGCTCAGTATTTACAAAGGAAGAGAGGGAGGTACTTAAAACAAACAGTAGAAACACTCTGGATACAGAAGTTGATACCAGCCCATTTACAGAAGAAAGGGTTCTGAAAGAACTCTTAAAACTGAAGGTGGACAAAGCAATGGGGCCTGATGGATTCATCCCAGAATTCTAAAAGAACTAAGGGTAGAACTAATGACACCACTGACTACCCTCTTTAACAAATCATGGAGGATGGGTGGTACCCAAGGACTGGAGGAGGGCAGATGTGATCCCTTCACAAAAGTGGGAGCAAGGCAGAAGCAGGAAACTACAGACCTGTTAGTTTAACCTCAGTGGTAGGGAAAATGATGGAATCACTTGAAGGAAAGAATTGTTAAATATCTAGAGGCCAGAGGGGCACAGGACCCAAGGCAGCATGGATTCACACGGGAAGGTCATGCCAGACAAATCTGATAGATTTCTTTGACTGGGTGACCAAAGTAGTTGATCAGGAGGGCTGTGGACATGGCCTACCTAGACTTTAGCAAGGCATTTGACACAGTCCCACACAAAAGATTAATATACAAGTTAGCCAGCCTGGGAGTGGGTCCCAAGATGACAGCCTGGGTAAAAATTGGCTGGAGAATAGGACACAGAGGTAATAGTAAATGGAGTCCACTCTGAAAAAAAGGGGGTTAGTAGTGGGGTCACCGAGGTTCAGTATTAGGACCAGTCCTCTTCAGTGTCTTTATAGCGACATTGCAGAGGGACTGGAAGGAAAATATGTCTCTTTGCAGATGACACAAAGATCTGCAACAGAGTTGATGCACAAGGTGGAGTGGAAAGGATGAGAAGGGACTTGGCAAGGTTAGAGGAATGGTCAAATGTATGGCAGCTTAGATTCAGTGCTAAGAAGTGCAAGGTAATGCACCTGGGAAACAAAACCCAGGGAAGAGCACACAATGGGGTGAGATGCTAACAACAACAAAATGGAAAGGGACCTGGGGTGGTCAGTCATCAGATGACCCAAAGGTGGGCAAGCAATGAGAGGGCAGCAAGGAGGGTGGGGGATACTGGGATGCACAGGGAGAGGCATCACCAGTAGAAAACAGGAAGTTATTATCCCTCTGTACAGACAGCTGGTGAGACCCCATCTGGAGTACTGCGTGCAGTTCTGGAGACCCAATCTCCGCAAAGACATAGACAGGATGTAAGCTGTCCAGAGGAGGGCAACTAAAATGGTGCAGGGTCTGCACTGGAAGGCATATGAAGAGAGACTTAAGGAGCTTAATATGTATAGCCTCGAGGAAAGGAGGGAGAGGGGGGACATGATAGAAACTTTCAAGTACCTCAAGGGAATCAACAAAGTCCAAGAGGGTACAGCAACCCACAAGAGACAGGGCTATCCTAGATCTAGTACTGACTAACAAAGAAGGGATCACAGATCTCCAGGTAGAAGGTCACCTGGGGGCCAGTGACCATCACATGGTATGGTTCAATTTGGCTACTACATCTAAATCATCCCATTCCAAGGCAAAAATATGGGACTTCAGAGGAGCTGACTTTGATAAGATGGCCAACAGAGTTAAGCTAGCCCTGGCAAAAGAAACACAGGTGAGGAGGTACAGGCAAAGTGGGCAAGCATTAAGGATACAATACTTGAAGCAACATCCCATTGTGTTAGACAGAAAAGGAAGTGCAAAAGAAGAAGGAAACCACTTTGGTTCTCAAATACAGTAGCAGAAAAGGTCAGAGCCAAAAGGCTGGCCTCAGAAAATAAGGAAACACAGCGGGATGAAGATAGGGGCATACCAAACTGCCCTAAGGGAAGCAGGTAAGGCAGTAAGGCAGGCAAAGTCCCAAACTGAGGAAACACTAGCACAAACAGTAAAAGAAGGTGACAAGACTTTCTATTGATACATTAGTGAAAGGAGAAAGTCCAGAGGGGTTTGCTAAGCTTAATGGAGAAAAGGGAGCATGTGAGGAGGAGGACCCTGTAAAGGCATCTATCCTAAATAGATACTTTGCTCAGTATTCACTGAAGAGAAGGTAGGGCAGGGCCCACAGCTCAGCATCATGGACACAGGGGAGGGAGGTGAGCACTCTCCTTCACAAAAGAAAGGGTCCTACAAGAGCTTGCTAAGCTCAGGGTGGATAAGGCAATGGGACCTGATGGCATACATCCCAGGGTACTTAAGGAGCTAAAGGAGGAACTAGCAGAGCCATTAGCAGAATTGTTTAGTGAGTCTCTGAGCACAGGAGAGGTCCCAGAAGACTGGAGAAGGGTCATGTGATCCCACTCCACAAGAGTGGTAGCAGGGAGGAGGCGGGAACTACAGACCGTCAGTCTTACCTCAGTAGTGGGCAAGATTATGGAAGCACTCCTTAAGGAAAGGATAGTGCAACACCTGGAATCCATAGGGGCACAGGATCCAAGACAGCATGGGTTTACAAAGGAAGGTCCTGTCAAACTAATCTCATAGATTTCTTTGACTGGGTAACCAGAGTGGTGGACCAAGGGGAGCAGTTGATGTCGCCACCTTGACTTCAGCAAAGCTTTTGACACTGTTCCACATAGAAGATTGATAAATAAGCTAGGTAGGCTCGGGTGGGTCAGAAGTTGGTCAACTGGGTGGCAAACTGGTTGACTGGCAGAAAACAGAGAGTGGTGGTAAATGGTATACAGTCAGAAGAGATGCAAGTCACAAGTGGGTACTCAGGATCAGTCCTGGGGCCAGTCCTGTTCAACATCTTCATTAGTGACCTAGCAGATGGACTAGAGGTAAGGCTTGTCTGTTTGCAGATGACACCAAGATCTGCAACAGAGTAGATGATCCAGATGGGGTGGGCAGAATGAGAAGAGATCTGGATAAACTAGCAGAATGGTCAGAAGAGTGGCAACTGGGATTTAATGCAAAGAAGTGCAAAATCATGCAATAGGGAAGAGAACCCTGAAGCCACTTATAGGCTGGGAGGAGTTGCTAGCAGTCACAAAGGAAGAAAGAGACTTGGGCATCATCATCACTGATGACCTGAAATCATCCAAGCAGACCTCTAAAGCAGTAAGGCTAGGGGTGTTAGGGTGTATTAGTAGGGGTATCACAAGTCGAAGAGGGAGGTAATAATCCCTCTGTACAAGACATTGGTTAGGCCCCATCTGAGTACTGGCAGTATTGGAGGCCACACCTTCACAAGGACATTAACCAAATTGAGGCAGTCCAGAGAAGGGCAACCAAAATGGTGCAGGGACTGCATCAGAAGACATATGAGGACAGATTAACGGAGCTCAATATGTATACCCTTGAGCAAAGGGAGGGAGAGGTGATATGATCGAGACATTTAAACACCTTAAGGGCATAAACAAGGTGAAAGAGTCTAACATGTTTAAATATAAGAAAATAGCAGGGCAAGAGGACACAGCATGAGATTAGAGGGAGGCCGATTAAGGGGAAATGTAGGAAATTCTTTTTCACAGAAAGGGTGGTAGATGCATGGAATGGCTTACCACAAGAAGTAGTGGCTATGAATACAGTGCAGGGCTTCAAACAGGCATGGGATAGGCATAAGGGAGCAATACAAATGACTATGAATAGATGGGTCACTGACATCGCAAAGGCCGATGGCACATTTATAAGGTAGAAAAAGAAATGGGCAGACTGGATGGGCCTTGCGGTCCTTATCTGCCGTCAACTTCTATGTTTCTATGTAGGGTAGCATCTTTCAAAAAAAGAGGTGCAAGAGCAAGTGGGGGCACAATTTGAAGATAGAAGGAGGTCGGCTCAGAGGTAATTTAAGAAAGTATTTTTTCACAGAGAGGGTGGTGGACGTATGGAACGGCCTTCCAGAGGAGGTTGTGGAGTCACAAACAGTGGTGGAATTCAAGCATGCATGGGACAGTCATAAGGCAATTCTAGGGGTTGGGGGTAGGAAGAAGTAGGCTGCTGGTTAACTAGGATCTGCAGCTTATCCATCAGGTAGGGAAAGGGCAGACTGGTGGGCCAAGCGGTCCTTATCTGCCATCAAATTCTGTGTCTGTCAGCTAAAACCGGGGATGAGAGGTCATTCCTAGAGCATTTGAAATTTCAGCAGAGACAGTAATGCATTTTATATTAAAAAAGTATAATACAGCACTCAGAACTGGCTGTCTATGTCACAGTGGCTACATCTGTCTCCTTACGGAGGTTTTCTTGGCTTAGATGTACTAGCCTTTCACAGGATACCCAGTCTAAGGCCATGGATTTTCCCGTCACTGACAATTCTCTGTTTGGGGAGCAAACTAAGACATTCATGAAAAATATGGATGAATACAGGACCACCTTCAGGAGTGCAGTGGCCAAGGAAAGGCAAGCTACTCCACAAGCGCAGCAGTCTAGGGCTGGCAGGGCAGGCCTTTCACAGGCCTTTTACCAAGCCCAGGCTCCTCTTCTTTCCAGCAGAGGGGTTCTTCAGAGGGAGAGGTAGAAGGGGGATGAGCAGGGCTACATCCTCTTCTCAGTCTAGGGCTTCTGCCAAACAGACACCCTGATGTGTCAGAACGGGCCGCCTCCTCAATTCCAGTAGGGGGCAGGCTGGCTTACTTTTTCCAGGCCTGGAAGTCTGCCACTTCAGACAAATGGGTCCTGGAAGTAGTAAGCCAGGGACTTGCCCTCAGCTTCAAAAGATTCCTCAGAATGAGAGCCAAGTGCTTTACACCTGCAACACCTCTGGAAACAATTGCTTTAGAGGCAGAGGTTTCTTTCCTGCTGTCTCTAAAAGCTGTAGAGAAGGTTCCTCTACAGCACAGAGGGAAAGGTCTGTATTCAAGATACTTCCTTACCCCAAAAAAGACAGGAGTGGCGACCCATCCAAGACCTGAGATATCTGAACAAACATATCCTAAAGCCCAAATTCAAAATGGTGACTCTGGGAATAATACTTCCCTCTGTAAGGCCAGGAGACTGGTTAGCTTCCCTGGACCTCAAGGATGCCTGTTTCTACATTCTTATCAGATGCTTCCATAGAAAGTACCTCGGGTTCAAGTTGCCCTCGGGTGATTACCAGTTCAGAGCAAGAGCCTTCCTCAGAAGGCAGGGAATCTCAGTGTTTCCTTACCCCCAGACGATTGGCTCATGGTAGGCCAGTCCTCGGACCAAGTCAAGTAAGCTCTAGAGGTCACCCAGAGGCTTCTGGGTTCTCTAGGATTTCTTCTCAAGTTAACCGAGTCAGTTCTAGAACTGTCGCAACTCCTTACTGTTATAGGAGTGGAGCTGGATACTATTCAGGCAAAGGCCTTTTTGCCTTGCTCAGGGGTAAAGGCCCTTACAGATCTGGCTTCCTGTTTTCGACTACTAGTGTCTCATCCAGCCAGACATTTTCTTCAGCTTCTAGGCCACATGGCAGCCTCCACTGCGGTGGTTCAGGGAGCCAGGTTTCAGATGAGGGACATTCAGTTCCTCTTAAGGTCCTTTTGGTCTCAGAGAAAGAATTCTCTCACAAAGCTGATTCCAGTGACTCAGAGTCTTGTCCAGGCTCTCCAATGGTGGTTGGAGGAGGACAATCTCAGGGTGCTCCATTTCTCAGTCAAACACCCTCAGTGGTACTTACCACAGATGCTTCCCTTCTGGGGTGGGGAGCCCACCTGGGGGACCTCACTGCACAGGGTACTTGGTCACAACAGGAGTCTGTCCTTCACATCAGTCTTCTGGAGCTCAGAGCTATGTTTCTGGCCCTTCAGGCTTTTTCAGAATCAGTCAAGGGGAAGGTGGTGCAAATCAGGACAGACACCACCACCACTGTGTGATGCATAAACAAGCAGAGGGGGCACTCTGTCCATGGCCTTCTGCACAGAAGCCATGAAGGTATGGTTGCTGGCTTACTCTCTTCAGACTTCTCTGACAGCAGTGAATCTTCCAGGGAAGGACAGTGTGCTGGCAGATGCCTTAAGCAGGACATCCCAAGGTCACCACGAGTGGTCCCTGAACTCTCATGTTCTTCAGGTAATTTTCAAGAGATGGGGCACTCCAGAAATGGACCTCTTTATAGTCCCAGACAGTCATCAGCTTCCACTGTTCTGCTGCAGACCCTCAGTCCCGGGGACTGTTTCTCTAGATGCTCTCCTGTTATATTGGACAAACCGGTTTCTTTATGCCTTCCCCCCTTTTCCTCTAATATTCAGAGTACTAATCAAGATCAGGTCTCAAACCTGCACAGTGATCCTGGTGGCTCCGGATTGGGCCAGGCAACCATGGTATCCTCTGTTGCTGTCTCTAGCAGTGTCAATTCCCTTTTTTCTACCCAGGAGGCATGACCTCCTGCCCTCCTCTCAGGAGGATTTGGTACCCTCGTCTCCAGTCTTTCAGACTCGAGGCTTGGCTCTTGAAGAGTTAGAGTATGCAGGTCTACACCTTTCTCAAGGGATAATGGATATCCTTAAGGTTTCTAGGAAACCTTCCACCAGAAAAACTTAAAATTCTAAATGGAAAAGATTCAGTATTTGGTGTTCTCAGAGAGACATACAGCCAGATTCTGTGGGCATCTCCACAGCCCTGGATTATCTGGTTCATCTTAATGGTTTAGGCCTTGGGCCTGCTACCCTTAAAGTTCATGTGGCAGCTTTCGCTGCCTTTTTTCTCTTGGGAAAGGATCTTCCCTTGCATCTCATCCTGTTTTCAGTAAGTTTTTCAACGTCTGGTTCATATCAACTCTCCTTCAGGGAGCCTCTCTGCTTGGGACTTGAATATCTGTATTGCACAGCTTATGCAGCCCCCTTCGAATCCTTGTCCTCAGCTGAGCTTAAGTACTTGACTTGGAAAACTGTGTTCTGGTAACCATCACTTCTGCCAGGAGAGTCAGTGAATTGCAGACCCTGTCAGTGGAACCTGACTTCATTTCCTTCCATAGGGATAAGGTGGTCCTTAGGATGAATAGAAAATTTCTTCCTAAAGTGGTTTTGGATTTTCATCTGAACCAATCTGTGTCTCTGCCTGTGTTTTTCACTGACATTTCTTCTTCTGGGCAGAGAAGATTGCACAGTCTGGATGTGAAAAGGGCACTTAGCTATTATATGGAGCAAACTAAGGCCCATAGGAATGATCGTCTTCAGTTACTTCTCACTTATGGAGAAGTGGGAAAAGGCAGACCTGCTGCTAAAAGAACTGTTGCCAGGTGGATTGTCTCCTGTATTCAGTTCTGCTATTCAAAGTTGGGGAAAGAGCCTCCCTCAGGTCTGAGGGCTCACTTGACCAGGGGTACAGCTGCCTCAATGGCAGTTGCTAGGGATATTCCTTTAGTGGAAATTTGTAAAGCAGCCACATGGAAAACAGTGCACACATTTACCAAGCATTACTCCCTGGACACTGAGACCAGAAGTGATGTTAGGTTTGGCACGGCAGTACTGCAGAACCTGTTCCCAAAGTGAGGTTCTGTGATTCCCTCCTTCAGGGGGAAACTGCTTGGTAGTCTGCATATAGTCAGAATACAGCAAGCCTAAATGATGTTTGAAGAAAAAATTACTTACCATAGTAATGTTGTTTCTTCTAATGGAGTCTTGCTGTATTCTGATCTCCCTCCCTGCTTCCCCTCTCAGAACCTAGTTTTTGGGATGTTCGTGGGCAGGTACAATGTTGCACCCCAGAGGTGTACCTTTTATACCTTGTCTGACTAGGTTGGTATTTTTCTGTTTATTATTATTATTATTTGTTATTAGTATTATCACTGTCTAATTAAGATTGTTCTTGGGTTCTTGACTTGTCTTATGGACCCAAGTATTCGATGCTCACGGCTTAGATTTGACACAGTTTCTATAGCCATTAGTTAATTAGTCTAGTGCTTGCAAGAATCTGACAGTTACTCTGAGATGTACCAGAGATAGAGGTTTGAAACCAAGCTTGAGCTCAATGTTCTATGCTCTGGCATGGAGTTAACCCTTTCCTGTCTGGAGCAGTTCAAGTGCTGGGGCTAACTACATAGTCAAAATACAGCAAGACTCCATTAGAAGAAACAACATTACTATGGTATGTAATTTTTTCTTTTGAGTTACGGGGCCTCAGTGGGAACTGGGCAGTAGAAGTTGTTGCACAGCGTACGGAGCCCAGGTTCCTGTTTGTATTGCTTCTGGCTCCAAGATAACAGGTGGCATGTGCCCATTTGTCGAGCTTGGAAGGTTAAACAAGTACCTGTTCAGGGAGGAGTTTTCTAAAACCTTGGTGTTCAAATCTTCACTTCCTGGGCATTTGGCTCCTAGCCAGCCCTTCTGGGCAGGAGACACAGGAAGCAGTTGCCGCAGCTTCTGTGTTCTTTCCAGTGAATTTTCTGATTCAGGGAAGGTGCCAGTTTCATCTTCCCAGCAGCTCCTCTTCTTAGGAGCCCTTCTGGATGCCTCCAGGGCATTGGTTTTCATTCAGAGGGACGGAGAAGCGACATCTTCAGATGGCTGGTTACATCATGGAAAACTACTCTATTCAGGCCCCTTTTGGTTGAGCGGATGTTGAGACTCTGGACATCCTCCATGACAAGCAGTTGTCTCCGACCATGCATCTGCAATCCTCCGTACAAAATGACAGAGCCTCGGACAACATCTCTCGTTGGGAGCTCACTGTCAAGACCTCCACACTCTGGTGTGGAGCCAGGAGGAACCTCATCTTCTAATAAATATCTTAGAGATGAGAGCTATCTTATATGCAGAGTCCTGAAGGATGCCCTCTGCCACGAAGTGATCCTACTTCGGACGGACGACAAAGTTGTGGGGTGCCCTCATACCCTCTCTGTAGGAAGGCTGTGAGAGTGGTTCCTCGAGCACGATACATCAGTTCAGATTTGTGCAGGTGCTTTCAACAGGTGGGGCAGTTCGGACCTGGTCCTTTTTACGTCCCCTCTCAATGCAAACTGCCTTTATCCTGCTTCAGAAATCCAGACCCTGGTGTTTTCTGTCAGGATGTATTGACTGCAGTAGACAAGATGCTTCCTGTACATTTTCCTCCTCGTCCCTTAATTCAGAGGGTGCTGCTCAAGTTGTAGGCACAGGGGACACGATGATTCTCATCATCCCAGACTGGCCTCGCAGATAGGATTTGCATTGATCAACAGTCTCAGAAGTTCCCAAGGCGACTCCTTGTATGAATGGACCCTCTGACACAGGGACTTTAGTCCATCCTAACCAGCGCTCCCTTTATCTCCATGCCGGGCTCCTGAGGAAATGGAAGTGGGCAAGTTTTAGGTTTTCCTGACTATCACAGACATCATGTTAGCCACGCATAGGCCTTCTACCAGGAGGGCTTACGCGGCTTCGTTCTCTTGCCTTCAAGATTCCAGGAAGTCTATCTGGTCCGTCCAAAAGATGTATAAGGGGGACCCGAAACCCTTCCGCAAACGGCATTTTTGTAAGCCCTCAGGGCAAAATACCTGTGGCCAGTTTCAGCAGAGAGGTGGCTTCAAGAGAAAGGCACCAACCCAAACTCCTGGGAGCTCCACCTCTAGAGGCCCCAAGTCCTCCCAGCCCTCTCTGCCTGTTCCAGGATCTGTCCAATGACTCGCTACCTGCCCCCCCTTCTTTGGCAGAGGTGATGGGGGAGGTAGTAGGGGGTCGCTTCTCCCTCTACCTAGAGGGATGGAGCAGTGTCACTACAGACCTCTGGGTGCTAAACCTGATAAGGAGAGGACATACTCTCGAGTTCCTTCATATCCCTCTGGAAAAGCCACCAGGGTCTTCCCATTATTCTCCTTCACACGTTCTCTGATAGAAGGAGAGATTCAGGCCCTTTTGCAGAAATGGACGATAGAGAAGTCCCCCCACATCAATAACAGGGCAGGGCTGCTATTCCCATTTTTTCCTGGTACTGAAAAAGACCAGAGACAAGCGGTTCAGAGTGGTCACTCTGCCAGGCCTCATTCCCCTCTTGCACCAAGGGGACTGTCTCTGCTCCCTGGATATGCAGGAAACCTATCTGCACATAAGGGTCTTCCCTCCCAATCGGAAGTTCCTGAGGTTCTGCTTCCAGGGGAGACATTTTCAATTTTCAAGCCTTACCATTCAGCCTCTCCTCTGCTTCTTGAGTCTTCACCAAGTGCCTAATGGTGCTGGCTATGGCTCTCAGACGCCAGGGCAGTTAAGTCTTCCTTACCTAGATGACTGGCTCCTGGCAGCTCCTCCAGGGCTCAGTTACTTTGCACCTCAAACACTTTTACTCTCTTCTGAGAGCTGGGATCACCCTGAATCTTCCAAAGTAATTCTCATGGCCCAGCCAGCAACTCCTATTTATCAGAGCGGTCCTTGACACAGTTCTGGGCATGGCCTTCCTCCCAGGACAAGGGGATCGCTTAAGGGGCATGGCCCGAATGGTATCCATGGCTCCACAGGTCCCAGCCAGGACCTTCCTCAGACTTCTGGGGCACATGGCAGCAGCCATCCCCACAGTTCCTTTGACTCGCCTCCACATGAGTCCCACAATGGATGCTCAGGGTGAAGTGGGACCAAAGGTCAAATGACCTGGACCAGCCACTCAGGGTCTCCGACCCGGTACGAAGGACTCTTTTCTGGTGGTTAGACCCCTCCAACCTGGCACGAGGGGTTCCCTTTTGGCAGGAGCCCCTGAGACGAATTCTAATGACAGACTCATCTGGTCTCGGTTGGGGCTCTTATCTGGGAGACAGACAGATCAGGGGACATGGTCTCCAGATGAGCAACTTCTCCATATCAATATCCTAGAGATGTGTGCGGTCCTGAACACCCTGCGAGCGTTTCAGATGGACCTTTCACCAGGCCGTCTTCTCATCCAGACAGACAACATGTCGGTAGTGTTTATTTATTGAAATGTTTCACCAGGAGGGCACACTGAACAAGAAGTTGCTTGTCTCACGGTGCGACCTGGGGGGAGGGGTTACATAGGGTTGTGAAGGATGATCAGTTACAATAGTATGTGGATAGTACAAACAATACAACATTGTAAGATTGTGCAACAGTTGGAACACAAGGTATTGTACAATGAACAGTAGTGGAACAGTGGGTAAATTACAATACATGTCCAAAATCTTACAAAAGAATATATAAACGTACAAAACAGTAATAATGCGATAGAACCATTTATAGTGTATGAGTGTACCAGGAGCAGGCTCGAGGTAGTACGCAAATGCTGTTGGAGTAAAAAGGATGGGGTTAGGTTGTTCACATTGGTGACCCAGAAGGCCAGGTGGAGAAGAAAGGGGGGAGAGGCAAGAACTGAGTATGAGGAGAAGGGGTAGCCATTTCCTGATTTCCCCCTTCAGGAAGTTGAGAACCCGGCCGGGGTTGGGGGTCGTGGTAGGAAGGCAGCTTTTATGTCATTGTTTTATGTCAACAAGCAAGGGGGCACACATTCTTACCCCCTATGCTGGGAGGCGATGAGACTCTGATATTGGTCACTGGAACACTGCCTAGACGTCACCACTGTTCATGTTCCAGGTGTCCAAAATGTCTTGTCCGACAGCCTAAGCTGGTTTTGGTGTAAAGCTCACAAGTAGGAGCTCCTCCAGTTGGTAGCAGATCAGCTATTGGACAGGTGGGGCCGCCCAGAGTTGGACCTCTTTGCATCTCCACTCAATGCCAAACTGCCCAGTTTCTACTCGCTAGAGCCAGCGCCTGGTGTTTTCTGGCCAGACGCTTTGTCCGTCTGTTAGACAGGGAGTTTTCTGTACGCCTTCCCTCCCTTTCCTATTCTTCAGAGGGTTTATTTATTTATTTTTTTATTTATTGAAATGTTTCACCAGGAAGACACACTGAACAACAAGTTGCTAGTCTCCTGGTGCGGGGGTGACAGTAGGGTATGAAATTAAACATACAATTAACATTTAACATAACTGTGGAAAACACAGTTCATTTGCATTTAAAAATGATACATACAATTTAGTGGCTTACAGATTAGCATTTAACATGACTGAGAATTTATACATACAGAAATATGCTCTGCCCATACAGGGCAAGAAGTGCGAGTATTCAGATTCAATTGAACTAATACCTGTTTAAGTGCTGAGGGGTGAGGAGTCAGGCAAGGGAGGGGAGGGATGAGGGAATTTGACAGGGAGGACAGGAACGGACTAAAAGCTAGCCCCTCCGGGATGCAGAGAACCCTGCCAGGGGCAGAAACGCGTAGGAGAACAGGAGATGAAAAAGGGGGTGAGGGTTCTTCTGAAGCTGCAGGCCGAAGGGGCAGAGATGATCCTCATCGCTCCATTTGGCCTCAGCAGATTTGGTTCCCACTACTTCAGCAGCTGGTAGTGGAGCCTCCAGTTCAGCTTCCGCTGAGCTTGCACTTGCTGTTGCAGAATCAGGGAACACTGGTCCATCTGGACCTCAGATCCCTGCATCTTCATGCCTGGCTCCTGCAGACTTGGTCAAATCCAGGTTTGGGGTCTCCCAGGAGGTGGCGGATGATCTTGTAGCAGCAAGAAAGCCCACAACTAAATCCACATATGCCATGAAGTGGAAAATATTTTGTCTGTGGGCTTCACCTCATCACTTGGACCCACTCACCTGTCCAGTGAACTCGATCTTGGAGATCTCCACTCATTATTCAATCAAGGCTTGAGCTACTCCTCCGTAAAGGTACATCTGGGAGTCATTTTACCAGGGAGTGGCTACTTCCTTCGCATCCTCGCGTAGTGTCTCCATTGGAGATGATCTGCAGCGGCTACCTGGAGCTCAGTGCATAGTTTCATTAAACACTACATCCTGGACATTGCTTCTAGCAGAAGGGCAGGCTTCAGCCTAGTGGTCCTTCAAGACCTCCTATCTTTGCCTTTCTAGCACTGTTGCTTTGCAGCCGCCTCCCGGATTTACTTGTTTCCCTTTTTTGGGACTACTTGGGATTCAGTCCTAATAGTAATAGCCTGCTGCAAGAGCTCCCACTCAAAGTAAGATAGTACAGTTATGTAAGAACTTGCTGTAATAGTAGATCTTCGAGAGGGGCTCTTGCACCAGGCGCTGCTTTACCTCCCCTCCTTCCCCCTGATGAGCGGTTCTGCATATTTTATTCATGGCAAACTTCTGCCCGGTCCGCCTGCAGGCCTTACCAATGGGTCTCTGGAGGGTGAACTGAGGTAGGGCTGGGGATCGCCCCATGATGTACCATTGGCTGACGTTGGGGCGGAGCAAGCATTGGGGCGGTCCCCACTGGAGACTGCTAGCTAGAAGGTTTCTGATGGGTCCTAGTGCCTGCGGCGTAGTCCTAATGGTAATAGTCTGCTGCAAGGGCTCCCCCTCGAATATCTACTGTTGCATCAAGTTCTTGCGTAACTGTACTTTCTGTGGGGTTAAAATTCCAGGGCATAACATCTTTGTAGTCTTTAGTAAACCAGTTACCTGTGAACGTGGTCCTCTCAGCTGAATTTTCTTAAAATCCCACTTTCTTAGCTTGCCTGTTAGGCCACACAGCAACTCAAGTATACTATCAGTGATCTTTTGGTTTAAATCAGAAGTATAACTCAGCTTTTCCACAATGAATATGATCACACTAAGCCCCACTTAACCCCCAGGCAAGCAAGCAGTGCTGTAGTTGCATCCATTCGCTTGACACCATACCAAAATGGAACATGGAGATCACAGTTCTGGGCAAAAAGTAAAGAAAAAGTTAAATCTCTGTTTGTCTGTGGTAGCTGTTGTACTCCTGTGTCCTTAAATGTCATTCAGAGTTGAGGGCGATTTGATGTTTTGCTTACTTAATTCATTGTATCCAATAGCTCTGTATGAAGTCCGAACCATATATTGATTCTCCTGATACAAAATGGCCGCTCAGGGTATAATGAGTTTTTAAACAGCAACAGAAATTTAAAAAAAAAAAAAAAAAGCTCCTGTCTCTGTCATAATATATTTTAAATTAGGAATCTGGTGACCTTTGCTATATTTTATACCTTTATTTCTCACTAGGTTTGCGAGCTTGACATAATTTTTAACTTCGAGAAGGCGTATTTTATTCTGGATGAGTTCCTGTTGGGAGGGGAGGCCCAGGAGACCTCCAAGAAGAATGTGCTGAAAGCGATTGAGCAAGCAGATCTCTTACAGGAGGTAAGGCTGTGAACATTCTCTCATTCTAAAGCACATGCATGCTGTGCTATAGAGTGAATAGCTGCCATCTTCAGTAGTTGTAACCATTTTTGTCTTGGTTTGCAAAGCACGTCGCGTCCCCTTCCTACTCTTCCCGCTTTTCTGCTTTGTGATACGTTCCATTTGGAGTAAAATTTTTGTTGCTGTCTAGTACTTAGTGTTGTAAGAGTTGAGGCAAAACACTGTCGACTCTATTCAGCAGCGTTTCACATGTTTTTTTCTGTATTGAAACGCCATGGGATAGAGACGTGCATACTTTTGCTGGATAGAACCCAAGCTGTGGGGAAGTGTCTCTTTTTAAAGTTTGATTTTATGTGGTTTTTAAGTGTAAAGTCATTGTGTTTGTGTACTGTGTATAATTCTGTAACTGTACTGCCTCTGTGTTTGGAAACAACTGGAAACAAAATCCCATTCTATGCTCTTGCTTTTTTCACACATTTCGTAGCTTTGTCTGCTCTGTCAATACCCTTGTCTCAGTTTAACCCCAGGCTGCTTTGTTTTTGTTTATAATCTGGCTGTTATACGTAAATTACCAATATAATTACCATAACATTTGGCTTTTTTTTCCTGTCATTTATCTGATGTCTGTACTTCCTTACTGTCTTGTTGCTGAAACCCAGAAGCTAGGCTCACTTCTTTGATGCTTTTCAGGTATAGTTTATTAACAATGCTATTCTTAAAAATGAATGCTTAATGGAGCAAGTGTACTACAGTAGAAGCAACAGTTTAACCTAGTTTGCAGCATAGCTGTAGCAACTAGAATCCAGCAGAATGACCTCTCTCCAAACTCTGAAAAAAATCCCTTGGCTAAATACTGCTTGGTAGAGTAGAAGGAATGATAAATAAACATTCTGTTTGAGTCAATATTTAGGAACTGCTTGTAGAGTGACGTGGAAGCATTTCCCTGCACTCTGAAGTGACTTACTGTCACAGTAACAGTTGAAGTGCCATCTCATTGACCCTAGAATTCCATTGCCATTTCTTGACCTTGCCATTGCCCCTTTCCAAGCAGCCTCTTGTTACGGCAGCCATGCACCAAAAATGTGGAAGGAGAATGGCTTTATTAGTCACTCTTTCTCAGCGTTACGGGGCTTCTGCTAGGATTTTGGTGGAAGGAACTGGCTTTCAGCTTAGTAAGTCCAAGCCCAGAACAGAAGGGTTGGAGTATAAGGAAAGGTTCCCACACATGCTTTAAAAAAAAAAAAAAAACACAACAGAAATGAGTCTGCAAGAGTTCCACACAGTGCCGTAGGGCATTCACATAACTGTAGCAATAGTTACTGCCCATATTTGCATTTTGCTTTGCTCAGATTGCCATTAGCAGAAATAAGTTTACAATAACTGCTGCTGTGGTTCTAACTTATGAGATGGCTAATATAGTAAAGCAAGATTTGCACATGTAGATGCCAAATGAGCATGACTAGTGTAGGAGAAGGGAGTCCTATAGACTTCTGTAATCAAACCAGGAGACTATAATAATGCCTGAGATGGAGGGGCACTGACTTCGGCTCCCTCCCGAGTTAGCAGATGCCCTGAGTGTTGTGTAATGTATTGTGGCTCTTTATATAAATACATTGTATGTCCCAGTTGTCCCACAGTCACAATTAAAGCTGTCATGTAATAGCTAAAGAGAGAATTAGTAGATGGGCTGGCTAGGGATGAAGCAGATTGTGGCAGTGAGGCACTTGGCTCGGGGAGAGGAGGGCAGGCTGGCTAGTGTTTGCACATCTTCTGACAGCCTCATGGAATGTCATAGGCATCTTCCCCATGGGCTGTTTGCCTGTCCTCACTGGAGAAAGGGTGCTACCATGGAGGACCAGCATGCAATTTATACCCCTGATGGATGAATCCAAGTCTCCAAAATTTTAGTTAAAAACAAATTAAAAAAAAAAAAAGAACAGTTGTAAAATTGCTGTATGACATTTTTAAAGTGGCAGTTCATGTTATGGCTCAAATTTTGTATCTAGACCTTTTTATTGGGCCAGGTAAGGGGCATCTATTTTTTATTTTTGTCTGATGGCCTTGATTGGGTGCTGGAACACGGAGAGGACCAGTTTTGTGGGTTTTTTTTTTTTTTTGTATTCTCAGTGTTCCCTATTCATAATTTTAGTGCAGTGAGCCACTACTCTATATTTTTTTCTTTATAACCACAGCTCTATATTTTTTAACACCGGCCTATATTTTTTACCACCACCCTATAATTGTAGCTATTTGCCTAATTTGTTTTTTTTAAATCCTCCAAAATTGCCTTTTACCACCATCCTTTATTGTACTACTACTCTTGTTTTGATACCAGTGCTCTAAACCTTGCTTAAAACCACAGTGTGTTTAGGAGGCCAAGGATAATAACACCTTCAGCCCCGATCACCCCAACCGGTGAATTTACTGGCTGTGAGGGAACCCTGATCCCTAGGGTCTGATTGAGCACTGGTTCGGTCAGGTTGTTGGGGGAGGTGAACAGATTAATTTTATTCCCTGATGGGCTAGGCACTGAATCAGTCAGGTAGTTGGGCACTGAGTCTGTCAGGTTGTTTGGGGGTGGGACATAATTTACTTTTCTGACATGCAGGATTGGGTTCTGGATCCCTCAGGTAGTTTGTGAGAGAGGGACATCCTTTTTTATTCCCTGATCAACTGGGTTGGTTATTGGACCAATCATGTAGTTGGTGGTGAGGGGAGAAGAGGGTAAGATTTTGTTTTTTTCCCCTTATGGGTTGGGTTGGGCACTGGATTTGTCCAGTTGTGGGAGATGGACATATTTGTTTTATTCCTTGGTGGGTTGGATTGGACACTGGACCTGTCGGGTAGTACGGGGAGAAGGGGTAGATTTCATTGTATTTCTTCTCGGGTCTGGTTGGGCACTGGAAATTCTATTTTGTTCTGCATTCCTTGTGTTACCATTGTGGAACTCTTATGCCTTGTAAAACACTAGGATACAGTGTGTGTGTGTGTGTGTGTGTGTGTGTGTGTGTGTGTGTGTGTGTGTGTGTGTGTGTGAGTGAAAGTCATGTTGGCTAAGTGTTGTTTTACAAACTGGCTCACCTAGCCCCCTCTTTGCTCTAGTGACTGATTTCCCTTTTGTTTTTCCAGTTTCTGGCCAGGCTACTGAAATGAACTGGAAACTCGTCTGCTTTTTTCACTAATACAGAGAGGCTGAGAAAGATCGTGCCTAGTTCCTACAAGCATCAGATTGTTGGATAGTTTTGCAATTATTTGTCCTTTTGCATTGCAGTAATTTAGTAGAACAAAAACTCTTTAGTTTTATATAGGAAATTTAATTTTTTTCCAGAAAATAATTGTTAGCTTTCCATTCATAAAGTTGTGCAGACTAAGAGTTAATTGTCATTCTTGTCATCACAGTGGGGAGGGGGTATAGGCTAAACAGCCTGAGAACTTCTATAATGATATCACCTAGGTCAGCTGCACGTTCACAAGAGTGCTGCCACTTGCTCAACAGGTTCTCATGCACTCTCCTTGCAGCCAACAGAAAGTAAGCAAAGTGTTACAGACAGCTGTAGGGAGCAATAGCAAGGCATAGCTCACTCACCGACAGCCATAAAAAGGCATATCCTGGTCCCACAATGCATTTCAGTAGGACGGCTGCAAAACACTTCCTGACTTTGATCCCAGTAGGAACTGGTCTGCAGTGCAGACCAGTCCTAAAAAAATTGCCCTCTGCTCCTGAGGACTGCTATGAGTCTAAGTATGGATAGTAAACTGAATCTAGGTAGTTGGAAGAATAGGTTAGTTGTTTCTTACCATAGTTCTGCTACAGTGCTAGTAATCAGTTCCTATCCACATGCTCTGATCAAAGCCTTGTAAAGTGGCAGGGTTACTTCCTCTCTTGCACCCTAGAATGCTGCTAGATGTCTTACAGCAAGCAGCCATGCAGTGCTTGTCATGCTTCGGCCCCTTATGACTTCCTGGTCCTTTTCCTCCTCTACTGTAGAAGGAGGAGCCCCACACAGTGTAGGTCCAGCCTTTGTTTTTCCTCTCCAAGTGTAGCACCTTGTATTTGGCTGCATTAAAGCTGAGACTCCAGGAGCTGGACCAACTGCCCAGTTGGTTTGGGTCCACTGAAGTCAGTCTGCATCCATGAGGGAATCCACAACCCTTGCATGCTTAGTGTCATATGTGAGCATAAAAAGGTTTTTCACTTTCCAGCAAAACATTTACATTCTGCATCAGCAGAACACAGGTACATAAAATTCCCCCAAAATGACCTGCCACTGAATTCATGCTGGTGTCACAAGCAGAGGATTATGATTTCAAAGCAGGAAAACCAGCAAGAATGGATAAAATCTAAGGGGAAAACGGCCTGTTTTTATGCAAAAAAAAAAAGACTGCAGTGTTCCATTTTTTTTTATATATATATTTTCATATGCTGATTGCTGATGTAAAGCAGAATGCAAGCAACCCCAGCTTCCAGATTATTGATGAAAAAGTTGAACAGCAGTGGCACAAGTCCCTGAGGGATGCCACTGAGTACCCCTCTCCTCTTGAGTAGTGCCCACCCACTACAACCCTCTGATTTTAGCTGTGCGATTGTATTAGTGATGTCCTACATTATGCAGCACATCAGCCCACAGTTGTTGCCCCAGTGATAGAACTTAAGAATGTTTAAGTTCAAATTCTGAAGTGTGGTTGTGCTCCCCCTAATGTTCTATTGCCAGATGTACAATACAGTGTATACCACATTGTTGTACTTTGCCCTGGAGCTTGTCGTGTGCCACATTATCAGAACTGTGACCCATGGTTCACTGGTTTTGGTGAGCGGAGCCCTAATAAATGATTTATTAAAATGTGACCTTTTGTGTGTATAGCCAATTTTTGGTTTCAAACAACATGAAGTCTTGCTGTATTCTGACAAATGCAGTTAGGTCCTGCCTTTCAACTGCCCCGGAGAACATAGGGTTAACTTTTCTGTGCATGGCATATAATATTCATCTCGAGCTCGGTTGAAGCCTCTGCCTGTTGTTATTCAAACAGCAACCGTCGGATTCTTTACTCCACCTCACTGAACAGTCGCTCCGGAGATTTCTCCTGCTGATCGGTTCAAAGTCGGTTGAAGTGTCGCTTTTCGGTCAGTTTTCTTCCGAAATTGTTGTTTCCGCATAGTCGGTTCAAGTCTCTTGTCTGTGGTACCGTGAGTACTAGATAGGTTTTGTTCTGTTTTCTGTGTGGAGCTTGTAAAGCTGTGGATCGGTTCGGCTGAACTGCTCATTTTGAGGTAAAGTTTGTACTTTACTTTAGTGTGTGGTTACCTGTCTGTATCGGTTCTAAAAAAAAAAAAAAAAAACAGGTTTTAGTACGCTTTTTTCCAAGACCCGTGACACGGTCAGGAACCGAAAGGGGAGTCTTGCCTGACGGATTGCCAAAAAGAGGGCAAGTTTGGTTAGGTTGGCCATGTCTGAGAAACCTAAGAAAAAAAAGGGGTCCACTGGGTTTCAACACTGCAGTGTGTGGGGGAGGTCTTTGCTAAGGCTGATCCCCACACCACCTGTGTTTATTGTCTGGGGTTTGACCACCTCGATTCAGACTGCCAAATTTGCAAAAATTTTCCCAAATCTACCCTGGAAAAGAGATTAGGTAGACTGAGGGAAAGGGAGGCCGAGAAGTCCGCTGACCCGGATGGCCAGCCCGGTTCGGTTCTGACCAAGGCCGATACTTCTTCGGGCAAAAGGAGAGCCGATTCCGAGGAATCGGTTCCGACAAAAAGAAAAGACAAGTCGACCGGTTCGGATCCAGAATCTCATACTCCGACTGCCGATGAAATAGCCAAAGTGATTAGGATTGTGGAATCGCTTCGATTGGTTCCGACTGATCCGGCACCTTTTGTCAGGGGCTTGGTTCGGTCAGTTCCCCCAGTTCCGGATTATACCCTGGAAGAATTTTATGAACCGGAGTTTGAGGAGGAAGGAGAGTTGGAAGACGATTATGGTGATGGTGAAAGTCTGGATGTGCCTGTTGACCCGGACATCTCCCCAGACAGACCTTCAGGTGTTTCTCCTCCTAGGCTTTCTGAGTCCCCTTCACACTACATGTTTTACAGAAAGGTGGCTGATACCCTCCAGCTTCCTGTGGAGGAGGCAGTGGAGGATCAGGAAGAGCCTGACTATGTAGAGATGATGGACATCCCAGAGTCCAGGAGACTGTCTATCCCCTTCCAAAAATCTTTTGGGAAACAGACACAAAAAATTCTTAAGTCTCCCAATTCCATATCTCCTGTGGACAGAAGAATGGACAAGAGGTATACTCTTTCAGGCTCAGATACGGAGTTCCTTTATCAGCAGTGCAGCCATGTTGGGGTTGTACAGGCTGCTGCCTGTGATAAGGCAAGCATTCCCTTGGCATCACACTCCCCAGACAAGGATTCCAGGAAGATTGATGCCATGGCAAAGAAGCAGTACATGACATCATCATTAGGACTCAGGCAGGCTAATTATATGGCCTATACAGCCAGGTACCAGAAGTCCAGGTGGGACACTGTACTGGCACTGGCTAAACAGGCTCCTCCCCAGCTTGCCAAGGAGCTGGAGCAGGTGGCTGCAGATGGGATTGAGGCATCGAAAGTTCAGTTTCATGCTGCTGTAGACACCAGTGATGTATCATCAAGAGTCATGGCTACATCTGTGGCTCTTCGGAGAATGGCTTGGCTCAGATGTACTAGCCTCTCACAGGATACCCAGGCTAAGGCCATGGATTTTCCTGTAGTGGGTAATTCTCTGGGGAGCAGACAGAGAATTATATGAAGAAAATGGATGAATACAGGACAACTTACAGGAGTGCTCAGGCCAAGGAAAGGCAGGCAGCTCCTCAAAGGCAGCAGTCCAGGGGCAGGCCTTTCCAAAGGCCTTTTTACCAAGCACAGGCCTCTTCTTCTTTTTCACAGAGGGGGCTCTTCAGAGGGAGAGGCAGAAGGGGGATGAGCAGGCCTGCATCCACCCCTCAGCCTAAAGCCCCTGCCAAGCAGACACCCTGATGGGTCTGCCCGGGTCGATTCTCCTATCCCAGTAGGGGGGCAGGCTGGCTTACTTTGTCCAGGACTGGATATTTCTTACATCAGACAAGTGGGCCCTGGAAGTAGTAAGCCAGGGTCTGGTTCTCAGCTTCAAAAAATTTCCCAAGCTGAGAGCCAGATCTTTACCACCTGCAAATCTCTCAGAGACCCTTGCTCTCGAAGCAGAGGTTTCTTCTCTCAGAGCTATAGAGAGAGTACCTACCCTACACTGGGGCAAAGAATTGTACTCCAGGTAATTCCTAACCCCCAAAAAGACAGGAGAGTGGCGACCCATCCTGGACCTAAGATACCTGAACAAACATCTTTTAAAGCCAAAGTTCAAAATGATAACTCTGGGAATTATCCTTCCCTCTCTCAGGCCAGGGGACTGGCTAGCCTCCCTGGACCTCAAAAATGCCTACTTTCACATTCCCATCCGGTGCTCCCACAGAAAGTACCTCAGGTTCAAGTTGCCCTCAGGCCACTATCAGTTCAGACCAACGCCCTTTGGCCTAACATCAGCTCCAAGGGTCTTCACAAAGTGCCTGGCAGTAGTTGTTGCCTTCCTAAGAAGACAAAAGATTTCCATTTTCCCATACTTGGACGACTGGCTCATAGTAGGCCAGTCTCCAGACCAAGTCATATCACACCTGCAAGTGACCCAGCAAGTGCTCACTTCTTTAGGATTTCTTCTCAACCTACCAAAGTCAGTTCACGAACCAGTGCAGCTCCTCACCTTTGTAGGGGCAGAGCTGGATACGGTAAAAGCAAGAGCCTTCCTTCCCCCTGGAAAGGGCAAGGACCCTCATGCAACTGGCCTCTTCATTCAGCCTTCAGGTGTCTCGACCAGCAAGGCATTTCCTTCAGCTACTGGGCCACATGGCAGCTTCTACAGCAGTGGTCCAGGGCGCAAGATTCCAAATGAAGGACATTCAGTTTCACTTAAGAGCTTTTTGGTCCCAAAGAAAGGATTCCCTTACCAAACTAATTCCAGTGACTCGAACTCTGATCCAAGCCCTGCAATGGTGGTAGGATCAGGACCATTTGAGGCAAGGGTTCCATTTGTCACTCATTCTCATTCAGTGGTCCTCACCACAGATGCTTCCCTGCTGGGCTGGGGGGCCCATTTGGGGGAACTTACCACCCAGGAGCTGTGGTCGCCTCAGGAATCTCTGCTTCACATCAATCTCTTGAAACTCAGAGCAGTGTTTCTGGCACTGCAAGCTTTTTCCAAATCTGTACAGAATAAGGTGGTTCCGGTCAGAACAGACAACACCACCACCATGTGTTACATCAATCAACAAGCAAGGAGGCACTCAGTCTAAGGCCTTGTGCACAGAAGCGATGAAGTTGTGGTCCCTGGCCTATTCCCTGCAAACCTCTCTGATAGCAGTTCACCTCCCAGGGGAAGGACAATGTCCTAGCAGATGCACTGAGCAGAATATCCCAGGGCCATCACGAATGGGCCCTAGATCCTCTGGTGTTGAAAGTGATTTTCTCAAGATGGGGCACTCCAGAGATGGATCTTTTTGCAGCCCCAGACAATCACCAACTTCCTCTTTTTTGTTGCAGACCCCCAGTCTTGGGCTCAGTCCCCCTGGATGCTCTGATCCTGAACCAGGAAGGGAAATTTCTGTATGCTTTTCCCTCCTTCCCTCTCCTGTTCAGAGTGCTTGTCAAGATAAGGTCACAACCATGCAAAGTGATTCTGATTGCTCCAGACTGGGCCAGGCAGCCATGGTATCCCTTGTTGCTGTCCCTAGCTGTCCATCTTCCCCTGTCTCTTCCCAGGAATTACAACCTGTTAACATACTCTCAGGGGAGGATTTGGTACCCGAAACTTCAGTCTCTCAATCTCAAGGCTTGGCTGTTGAAGAGTTAGAGTTTGCAGATCTGCATCTTTCCCAAGGGGTTCTGGATATCCTTGAGGCTTCTCGAAAGCCTTCCACCAGAAAGACATACAACTCCAAATGGAAAACATTCAGCATTTGGTGTTCTAAGAAAAATATTTCTCCAGACTCTGCTGAATTGCCTATAGTTCTGGATTAAATTGTCCATCTTAATGGCCTAGGTCTCAGACCAGCTACTGTCACGGTACACTTGGCAGCTGTTTCTGCTTTCCTGTCCGTAGGCAAGCTTTCCTCTCTGTCATCCCATCCTGTATTCTGTAAGTTTTTCAAGGGATTGCTTCACTCCAGTCCCCCCTTTAGGGATCCTGCTCCTGCTTGGGATCTTAATGTTTGCATTGCTCAGCTTATGCAACCCCCTTTTGAGCCATTGTCCTCAGCAGAGCTTAAGTACTTGACTTGGAAAACTGTGTTTTTGGTAGCTATTACTTCTGCCAGACGTATCGGTGAATTGCAGGCTTTGTCAGTGGAATCTGATTTCATCTCTTTTCACAGAGATAAAGTGGTCCTTAGAACTAACAAAGTTCTTGCCTAAAGTGGTTTCAGATTTCCACCTCAATCAGTCTATATCTCTCCCTGTTTTCTTCACTGGTCATTCTTCCTCAGGAGAGAGGAGGCTATACAGTTTGGATGTTAAAAGAGCCCTTAGCTACTACCTAGAGCGTACCAAGGGTCACAGGTTTGAATCCCTCCAGTTGTTCCTCACTTATGGAGAAGTTGGGAAGGGCAAACCTGCCACTAAGAGATCTATTGCCAGGTGGATTGTTTCTTGTATACAATTCTGCTATGAAAAACTGGGTAGAATTCCACCCTCAGGCCTGAGGGCTCATTCCACAAGAGGTGATAGCTGCTTCCCTGGCTGCTGCCAGGGATATCCTCTCTTAGAAATTTGTCAAGCAGCCACCTGGAAAACAGTCCATACTTTCACCAAGCATTACTCTCTGGATATCCAGGCTAGGAGTGATGCTCGGTTTAGCATAACCAGTATGCAGATCCTGTTGCCAAAGTAGGTTCTGTCCCTCCTCCATGGAGGTACTGCTTGGTAGTCTGCATTTGTCGGAATACAGCAAGACTTCAAGTTGTTTGAAGGAAAAATTACTCACCTTAGTAAGTATGTTTCTTCTAGTGGAGTCTTGCTGTATTCTGACCCCCCCGCCTCCCTCTCAGAACCTAGATTTTTGGGATGTGGGTGGGCAGGTGCAGTGTTGGCACACTAGAGGTGCCCCCCCACACCCTCTTTTTTTCTTTGGGTGGAATGTTGTTCATTTGATTGGTTTTTGTTTTTGGGTTTCCTGACTTGAGTCTTCCTTTGAGAACCAAAAACATTATATTTCTGCCAGTTGACTAGTTAAAAATGTTACAGTTTCCACACAGAACACCTAGTGAGTTTTTGCTCGTAAAGATCTGACGGTTGCAGTTCGAATAACAGGCAGAGGCTTCAACTGAGCTAGAGATGAACATTCTATGCCATGCATAGAAAAGTTAACCCTATGTTCTCCGGGGCAGTTGAAAGGCAGGACCTAACTGCATTTGTCAGAATACAGCAAGACTCCACTAGAAGAAACCTAATTACTAAGGTGAGTAATTTTTTCTTCTGGTGTATCTGGAGGTAAAGGAAGGCTCATTAGTAGTCTCAGCCTGTTTTAGTGCTCTAGGAAGTTTGTGTTTTGCTGAATGATGTGAAGTCCGTAGCCTGCCTTTTCACAGATGACACCAAGATCTGTGCAAGGGTGGACATGGAGGAAGAGATAAGGGAAGTCAGGAAGGATCTGAGCAGGTTGGAGAGCTGGTCAACGATATGGCAGATGGGCTTCAATGCAAAAATTAAAAAAGTGTGCTGCACATTGGGAAGAGGAACCCAGGAGTGCTATGTGAAATGGGGGAGTGGATTCTGGAAAGCACCGTGGAGGAAAAGGACCTAGGGGTCATGATACTGGAGAGACTAAAAACAAGAGCACATTGTAATAGAGCTGTGGGTAGGGCAGCCGGGATGCTGGTTTGCATAGGGAGGGGGATAAGCAGTAGAAGTCGGGGTGAGTCTCTCATTGTAGAGATCACTGGTGCAGCCACACCTGGAATACTGTGCAATGTACTGGCATCCACACCTGTGGAGAGACTGTGACAGGGTGAAGCTTGGAGGCAGTATAGGACATCGCAACCAAGATGATCCATGGACTAAAGTGCAAGACATATGAGGAGAATCTGTAGGACTTCAACAAGTATACCCTTGAGAAAATGAGGGAAAGGGGTGACATGTTCGAGACATACTGTACAAGTACCTGCATGGGATAAATAGGGTGGATGTCAAGGAACTTTCTCCTTGAGTTCAACTACAGGGATGAGAGAGCACTCCCTTCAACTCGCATGGGGGTGTTTCAGACAGGACATTTGTAAGTACTTTTTCACAGAATGAGACAAGTGGAACAAGCCGCTGGACGAAGTGGTACATGCCAAATCTGTGCACAGCTTCAAGCAGGGATTGGACAGGTATATGGGTCAGTTAGAAAAAGGGGGGGTGCAGAAACAAAGGGGAGGGATGGCCACTAAGGCCTGTACAGAGTAACTACTTAGGGTGAGCAGACTGGATGGGCCGACGGACCTTTTGCTGCCGTCATTTTCTGTGCGTCTGTATTTCTAGGGACATGGATATGTTTCTCAATCCACACTTCATGGCAGGTTCTTTGCCACTTTAAATCTTGCTGGAAGGTCTTCAAGCTGGCTCCTCCTACCCACCCGGGGTGGTAAAACTCTCGGCTCCGCCCCATGACTCCAGATCTTCCTTACCGCTTGGAAGCTCAAGTTCCCTCCTTTGCGCTCTGCATTTTAGGCCTGGATCCAAACTCGTCGGTTTAACCGAAACTTGCTCTTAAATTTTCTAGATTTCGGTCTGTTTCTTCCTTCGCGGCTGCGATGGATAAGTCGACTCCCAGATTTCGGCAGTGCCCATGCGGGCAGAAAATGTCTCGAACCGAGCCGCACTCCATGTGTGTTTATTGCCTTCGACTCGATCACGATCCGCAGGCCTGTGAATTGTGCAAGTCCTTCTCGGTCAACGTCCTCGAAGACCGTGCTGCCAGACTCCTCAACTTGGGTGCCCCGAGAGAGACGTGTTCCTCCGGTGAAGTCAAAGGAGGCCCGTTGGGCGGTGTCCAGCGGCGGGCTCGGCTGAGCAACTTGAGCAGATGATCGCCCTCGAGGAGGAGGCGGCCCAGGCCGCATCTTTGTCTTCCTCGGCTGCGGCATTGGGCTCTCCTTGGGCTCCTCCTACACGGCTTCTTTTAAGAAGCTTTGTCAATTCCTCTCTACAAAAGGTGAGGGTCCACTGGGACATTCCTCTCGGTCCAAGAAGGAGGACTCAAAGGGTAAGTTCCACCGTCAGCGTTCGTGGGAGCGGGAGAGGTCCCCTTCCCCGGACAGTCGACTCTCGACTTCGGTCGTGGTTGCGGCTAAGGCCGCTGGCTTCACGGTGTCCCCATCAGGTCAGCTGGCCGAGACACCCGTCGACGCGGTCGAGGTTTTTCTCGACCCATCGGACGAGCTGTCGACTGGAGAAGCCGACAACCCTTCTTCACCGGTTCCCCTGGTGGAAACCGAGGACTTGCCTGCACCTCCTGTGCCGGAGTCCCAGGGTTAAGGTTCCCTAGCTGAGGGAGGAACGGCTTCCCTCGCCTCCCAGCCCAGACCCACCGAAACACCGACGGTCTCGGACCTCTTCTCGGTCCAGCTGATCCCGCCGACACCAGCGGTCTCGGTCTCGGCACCGAGGGAAGCGGCGGCGCCGCTCGTCCTCATCTTCTTCCTCCTCTGAGGAAAGGCTTTGTCGCAAATTGCGTCGACGCTACGAGGACTTGATGTGGCAGCAGCTCCTTCTGACCGGGAACAAGCCGACCCCATCTTCCCTGGCCATTAAGTGGCTGTCACCTGAGCGGCCGAAACAACCCATCGTGGTCATCGAGGAGCCGAAGCCGGCGCCGGTTGTTCAGCCGAAACCAGCTGTGCCACCCATCGTGGTGGAACCTCCGCCTCCACAGCCAAAAACTGGGGCTCCGACCAAGGATTCTCGGTCGGGTCATGGGTTGCCCCATTGGTTGTCGGTCACCCTCACTTCCAATCGCCCTCGGCAGGTGGAGGGTGGCTCAGGCCCCCGGCAGCTGTTTGCAGACCGCTTGGAGTCTGACGATGACTCTTCCCTGTTCTCCAGGCCTCTAAACCTGGAGTCCTCTGGGGGACAGTCGGTGGACGAGAGCCCATCCTCGTTAATGGGATTACTTCGGCTTATCTCAGAATCTACTGGGATGAAGCTCGAACCTGTGTCAAAGCGGGCCAAGTACCCCCTCACGGAGATACTGGACCGAGGGGATTCTCCTATGGAGGCCTTTCCTGTGGCGGAAGCCATTGTTGGCCCGGCCCTGGAGTTATGGCAGCGGCCGGCTTCTTGTCCAGCTCCCTCGGCCAGGATGGCCAAGAAGTATGCCGTTCCCACCGGCTCACTCTCCGGATTCTCGGAGCACCCTCTGCGGAGGAGTTGGTGACTGACAATGTTTTCTGGCGCTCCGGAAATGCTCGGGACGTGGACAAGCCACCGGATAAATAGTCCAAGAAACTGGACTACTCTGGGCGTAAAGTTTACGCTGCATCCTCCTTAGGCCTTCGTCAGGCCAGTTCGGCCATACTGATGGCACACTTTTCCCACGCCCTTTTGGGCTCACTGGATGAGGTGATTCCTCATTTCCCGGCTGACCTCCAGACTACGGTCAAGCAGGTGCGGGATCAGAGAAGGGCGGTGGCAAAGCAACAGCTCCAAACTGCTCTTGACATTGGAGACTCTTGTGCCCGGTCAGTAGCGGCTGCAGTGGCCATACGCCGCAGAGCTTGGCTGCGGATCTCCACCGTCACGGTGGATACCCAGCACAAGCTGGCAGACGTTCCCTTCCTGGGTACCGACTTGTTCGGGCTGGGGGTGGAAGGCCATCTCCAGAGGATCGAGAAGTCCAATGCCACCTTGGACTCTGTCACGTCTGCCCAGAAGGACAAAGGCCGCCAGCAGCAGCGCAAGCCCTTCTGCCCCTGCGGCATGTCCGGCCTAGCAACTCCAGCACCAGGGCTAGCAGGCACGCACTTGGCATCCCAAAGCCAAGCCTGCAGCTTCCTCCAGCAGGAAGCCAGGAGGAAAAGGCCCAGGAGGTCCCTTGGCCGGTCCTTCCTCCAAGCCTGCCCAGTGATGGGTTGAGGGTTGTCGCCCCCAGCCTCGTCATTCTCCCCTGGGTTCCCTCTGTGGGGGGACGGCTCTGCCACTTCCTTTCCGCCTGGTCCGCTATCACCACGGACCGCTGGGTGTTGGAAGTGGTAGGGAAAATGTGCCTCTGGAATTCGAGCAGTCCCCACCCTATCGGGCCGTCGCCCCACGGGGGGCTATGGGGTCCGCAGCCTCTCTGTCAGCTCGTCGAGCTGACATTGCTCTGTTCCTCCAGAAGGAGGTGATCAGGGAGGTAGCGGATCCTCCACCAGACCTAGGGTTTGTGTCCAGGTATTTCCTGGTCCCAAACCGGACGGGGGGCTGGCGTCCCATTCTAGACCTACACGACCTAAACAAGTTCCTAAGGTCTCGAACCTTCAGGATGGTCACTCTGGCACAGATCATTCCATCCTTGGAACGAGGTGTGTGGTTCTGTTCTCTGGACCTCCAGGACGCGTTCTTTCACGTCCCAATCCGTCCATCCCATTAGCAATTCCTTCGCATCAGAGCGGAGGGGTCCCTTTACGAGTTCCGGGCCATGCCTTTCGGCCTTTCTGCAGCTCCCAGGGTTTTCACCAAATGCATGGCAGTGGTGACAGCATTCCTGCGGCGCCGAAGGGTCCGGGTGTACCCTTACCTGGATGACTGGCTGATTGCAGCCCCCCTCCAGGCTGGAGGTGGAGCGGTCCAGGGATCTGGCCTTCCAGGTCTGCTCTCAGATTGGCCTCCTCATCAACGAGGCCAAATCAGAACTCGTGCCAACGCAGGTGATTCAATTCATTGGGGCAGAGCTCGACTCTCTTCGAGCCAGAGCACGGCTCCCGGCGGACAGGACCGAGGTTCTCTCCTCCTCCTTTGCCCAGTCATTTCTGGTTGGGCAATTGCACCCTGCCCGGGACTTCCTGCGCCTCCTGGGCCTCATGGTGGCCTGTACCAGCGTGGTCCAGTGGGCCCGCTGGCACATGCGTCCCCTTCAATGGGGGCTGGCCCACCAATGGTCACAGCGCTCCAGTCCTCTGGACCAGCCAGTGGTGGTGACCCAGCAGATGTGGAACGCTCTCCAGTGGTGGATCGTTCCAGCTCATCTGCAGGAGAGCATACTGTTTGTCCGCCCCTAACTAACGGTCATTCTAACGACCGATGCTCCTCTGATGGGTTGGGGTGCCCATCTGGGGGAGCACAGAGCGCATGGCCTCTGGTCTCCTCAGGAGTCTCGATGCCACATCAACCTGCTGGAGCTTCGAGCGGTCCGACTAGCCCTCACTGCCTTCGCTCCGTTTGTACGGGTCAAGTGGTCCAGGTCCAGATGGACAATACCACGACCATGTACTACCTAAACTGCCAGGGCGGGACGCACTCCTTGCCCCTTTGCAAGGAAGCTCTAGCACTTGGTCCCTCGTGAGCAGACTGGAGGCGGATCTTCTAGCCATCCATGTGGCGGGAGCTTCCAACACTCTGGCCGATGCCCTAAGCCAGATAGGTGCTGCATCTCACGAGTGGTCTCTCCTGCCGGAGGTAGTACACGATCTGTTCTCCCACTGGGGCACTCCTCAGGTGGACTTGTTTGCCTCCAGGAAGAATGCGAAGCTGAGGCTGTTTCATGCCCGCCTGCCCGCCCCCCTCAGCAGGGCTCGCTGCAGGGGGATAGCTTCTCGAGGCCGTGGACCCTGGATCTCTTCTATGCCTTTCCCCCATTTTCCTTGATCCACAAGGTGCTTCTCAAGGTGAGGGACAAGGCGCAGGTGATTCTGGTAGCCCCAGACTGGCCCCGCCAGTTCTGGTATCCAGATCTCCTCAGCCTCGGCTCCAGGCTCCCGAGGCGGCTTCCAGCCCACCCAGACCTAATCTCAGTCAGCTAGGGGAAGGTATTCCACCCGGACCTTCAATCCCTGCACCTGACGGCCTGGTTTCTGAGCGGCTAGAGTTCCAGGCCTTGGGTCTTTCCGACAAGGTCCTCAGCGTTGTTGAAGCATCCCGTAAGGAGTCGACCAGAAAATGCTGTGCCTTCAAATGGAAGAGATTCTCCATTTGGTGTCAGGATAAGGGGTTGGACCCTTCCTCCTGCTCCTTGGCCAGCATTCTGGACTATCTATGGTCCCTTTCTCAGCAAGGGCTTCGGTCGACGACCCTTAAGGTGCACCTGGCAGCCATCTCTGCTTACCGGACATGGGCTGGAAAGCAGTCGGTGGTGCAGGAGAAGGTGGTTGGGTGCTTTTTCAAAGGCCTTGATCACATATCCCCTCCGGTGCGAGAACCTCCACCTCCGTGGGATCTACTGCTGGTATTGGCTAAGCTCATGGGCAAGCCATTTGAACTGATGCACAGGTGACATCTCTCACCTGTCATGGAAGACCACCTTCTTGGTGGCTATCACGTCAGCCAGAAGGATGGGAGAACTCCAGGTGCTTTCCATCGAGTCTCCTTATCTGGTCTTGCACAGGGACAAGGTTGTCCTGCACCCCAACCCGAAATTCCTTCCAAAGGTGGTGTCGGAGTTTCACCTTAACCAGGTGACGACTCTGCCGGTGTTCTACCTCAATCACACTTCGGAGGCCGAATATAGGCTCCGTACTTTGGACCCTAGAAGAGTGCTCTGTTACAAGGAGCGGACGGCTGAAGTTCGGGGAGAGGTTCGCCAGCTGTTTGTCACCTACGCTGAAGCCGCACCTGGCAGACCTGCAGCCAAGCGGACGATAGGCAGGTGGGTCACCTCCTGCATAGATCCCTGCTATAGGTTGGCGGGCATGGTGCCTTCCAAAGGGATAAGAGCTCATTATACCCGCCATACCGCTGCTTCCAGGGACGTCCCTATCTAGGAAATCTGCAGGGCTGCTACCTGGAAGTCAGCACACACCTTCATTACCCATTACCACATCGACCTTCTTGAGTCACGCCGGGATGCTGGTTTTGGGTCCTCGGTTCTCCAGTCCTTGTTTCCTAAATAGGGGGTGTGCGCCTTGCCTCCCTTCTCCCGGAGAACTGCTGGGAGTCTGCCATGAAGTGTGGATTGAACAACTTATCCATGTCCCTAGAAATTCAGGTTACTCACCTGCAACAGGAGTTCTAGGAATGGTATATGTTGTTCATCCACACAACCTACCGGACCTCCCCGGCTTCAACGCACAACCTGGCTTCCAGCAGGCCAGATCTGGCGTCATGGGACGGAGCCGAGAGTTTTACCACCTGGGTGGGTGGGAGGAGCCAGCTTGAAGACCTTCTGGCAAGATTTAAAGTGCAAGGAACCTGCCAGTAAGTGTGGATGAACAACATATACCATTCTTAGAACTCCTGTTACAGGTGAGTAACCTGTATTTTTAATCCTCTGTTTTTCCTCCTGTAGCACAGTCCCTGCCTACCTCCAGCCACTGCTCCTCCTCACCTCCGACCCGGGTTGCCATGCCCAGCTGGCATACGCGCTGTACCGTTGAGAGGACCCTTCGTGTCCCCACACCAGCCAGATTCATTACCGCACGCCTGTGCAGGCATTTGCCGGCCGGTGAAACTGCGGCTGTCAAGCTGCTGCAGACTTTGTGCTGCCATTTTCCTCCTTCTGTGGTCCCCTGGAGTGCGAGTATGCAATGATGTCGCAACACGCTGACATCTGCCGCACTCTTACCTCTTTGCTGCACTACTCTAGTAGTGCCCCTGGTCGTCACCAGGGGCCGCTACAGAGCAGTGATTACCTGGATCCCTCCCGGGATGAGAGAGCAGTCCTCCAGGCGCTCAATCCCATCCCTCCCCTGCCGACCCCGATGTCCCAGCTGGTGTCCGAACCCGGGTTGCCAGCGTGGTGTGAGGTGTGGCGTCCAGCGCCTCAACCCTCAGCTCCACCGGGCCAAGAAAATGGAGAATTTTTTAAATCCCTTTTTTTTTTTTAAATCCATTTTTTATTAGGGTTGACATAAAGAACATTTATTACCCTAGATGTTTCTATCTTACTGCTAAAATGTCTGTTCGATCACTACTTATTGATATTCTAAACCTTCAGATTAGCTCCCCACCACCCCAAAATTAACACTGCTAACGATATTCATTTGTTTAAATAAAAAATCTCTATGGCAAGCACTGAACATTCTGTTTATGCTGACAAGAAGTTGTCTGTAAGATGGCATTTGTTAAGACTCTTATTTCACGGGGTATATAATTAAAACCAGACAAATACACATACTCTTACCCAGTAATAGAAGCAAGAATGACAGACCAGAGTAAACAAAGGTGAATAAGTTAGAAACCTGCAATATTTATACAGAGAAGTATTATATTTATTGGACACAGTGCTCTTTGAAAATGTCAGTTTGGCTTTGGACCCCTTAGCCTGGACCTGATCGTCGATCATCATTTTTTCTGAGACAGTCGTTCATCAGAGAAAGCATGTCATTTAGATTTCTAGTTTACAGACTGTTGACTGAGGATATTGAATTAATACGTCTTGTCCTACTCTGGTCATATGACATTCCAGTTTCTAAAACTGCACTGAACCTGTAAGTCATTTTTTCCTGTAGAAGGTGTTTTTAAATATGGGTTCCAGTTCTTATCTTAGTCTTTCTTTACTGGAATTTTGGTAAACTCAGTGGGTGCATGTGATTTACACACTGGTAGTAAGTACCATTTTATGTTTGTATTTTTGGCCCTCAGACGCTGCCCATCGACTAGGTCCTGGCACATGCCAGGATCCGGGCGTCGCAGGGCTCGCGCCGAGGGGTTTTTACTTTGTACATCCCTCCTCTCCACCTGTCTGAGGCAGTGTCAATTGTGCAATGACCTTGGTGCACGATTGGATGCGCTTCTGCAGTGACATGCAGAGATCCACTGGTCCCCGCTCTGACAGGCTCCCAGTATGGTCCTGAACTGCTGCACCCCCTTCCCAAGGCCAGGGGTCGGTAGGTGCCCGATACCAAGTTCCCTCCCTCCCCCGGAGAAGGTGAGCAGTCCCTGGGACGCTCAGCTTCCTCTCTACTCCCGGCTGACCCTCTGAAGTCACTCCCGAACCCCTGTTGTCGTTGGTGCCATATACAGAAGCATTTCCACCGCGGTGGGTCGGTTGTAGTACTATTTTAGAATTCTGTGTTGTAGTTTGACTTTTTCAACCACAGAATTCTCTACTGGAACAAAAACGCATTGTGACAACAATCTAAGAACTGAAGAAGGGACATCATATATGAACATACAAAAATTACTAGCAGAAAAAGGCCATAATGGTCTATTGAGTCTTGCAGCTAGCCTCCCTTCTCAGCAGCTCCCCCATCCCCCTTTACCCTCCCTTTTGCCAAGTCCCACTCCTTGAAGCATTCCACAATGTTACATGTCACCACCTCTTCTGGTAGTGTGTTCCACGATGCCTCCACCCTTTCCGTGAAGAAGTGCCTCCTCATTTACCTCTTGAATCTGCCCCCCCTCCAATCACATGTCATGTCCCCTAGTGTCCCTCCCCACCCTCCTCCTAAGTTATACCCCCATGTCTGTCCTGATTATCCCCTTCATGTATTTGAAGGTCTCAGTCATATCTCCCGTCCCTCCTGCGAGTACATGTTCAACTCCCTCAGTCTGACCTCGTATGGCAACTCCCCCAGACCCTGAATCATTTGTGTTGCACCCCCTCTAGCAGCCTAATGTCTTTTTGCAGGTATGGGCACCAGTACTGTACGCAGTACTCCAGGTGTGGTCTAACCAGCGATTTGTAAAAAGGCAGAATCGCCTCCCTTCTTCTCGAGGTTATGCCCCTTGCTGTGCATCCCAGCATTTTGTTTCCCTTTGCTGCTGCCGTTCTGCGTTGCGCGGAATTGTTCATAGCCTCCGTGATGAGCACCCCCAGATGAATATACATCATGCAGTTCTAAAATGGCCCTTGCTAGAAAGTTAATGAAGATGGAACAGGAAGTAACAGAATTTTTTTTCCGAATTGTTTAACCAGGTGAGACACACTAAGCTGAAAGCTTGTTTACAGGTGCAATCTGGGAGCACAGGGAAGTTAAGGGACTGCTCAGGGTCACACAGTATGCAAGTGAGGGCTGTGGGATTCAAACCCAGGTCACCAGGTTTGCAGCTCAGAGCCCACTGTGCTATACTGCCTCCAAGAATGTGAACCAGGATTTGAAAAAATGGCTTGTACATGTAATAAAGACTTACAGATACAGTGCAGTTCTTTAACTTTCTTCAAAATATGTGAATATGTGCAGTCTCAGTGAGGATAAATTCTGGCAAGTATTTGTCATATCTAGAGGGTGGTCAGACCTAGAGTGAGGGTATATAGTTTATCCTCACTCTTATGTCCCCCATGTCAGAATTTATCCACACTATAGGTGGGGATTGGCTGGAGCTGGCAGCGCAAGCTCCCAGCTCCAACCAGTTGTTTTCACTTACTAGGGAACTTTCACTTTCAAAGTCTTCTCTGCAGCGCAAGCTATCTCACAATCAAAACCCCTTTCTAACTGTGCAGCTAACTCCTGCACCGACTCCTACCACACAACCCTCCAGCCTTCTGCCCCCTCCTGTTGCTCACACTATGATCCAGACTCTGGGACTTTATTCTTGGACCGCCGACCAGCACTCCACACTGTCACGTACGACTGGCACAAATCTTCACCCCACCCCGGCAGCATGCCTTAGTCTCCCACAGCTGCATCATGAGCCTGCACAGCACCTCCTTGTTTCCCCACTACGTTCTCTCAGACACAGACACACTGGGTCTCTGCATCTGGAGCCGATGCACAGTGTCACAGCATGGATCTGCTTGTCTTGAAGAAACTGCTCACGCTCAGTCATCGAAATAGTCACAAAAAACACAAAAGGGTAAACAACAAGTAAAAACACTGAAACAAACTGGCCTTGCATAAATTGAATATGCCATGGCCCCAAATTGAAAATATAAGCAATATTTTTTCCTCGTGAAGCTTGGCTTTTGACATCACTTGTGGCTCTGCCATTTGTGATGTCATAAGGTCAGGCTGCACTGGGGGGGGGGGTATTGTTGATATTTTCAGTGGAGCTGTGGCGTGTCCCTTATCATGGGAGGAATAAATAGCAGCAAACAAAATGTGTTATTCTATCCTGTTGTTCACCCTGCAGTCTTCAATCATGTTTGTTCTCCTGCTGTATCAGTTTGAGTCACAACTCATAATATAAATAGGACATTCCATAGGGCATCCAGATCTAAACTTTCTTTTATGCATTCTGGCTTGTTGTCAGCATTACTACCCTAACACTTTTGACTTTGCTTTGTCATGCATTGCTAGGCAGCACTGTTGGCAACTGTCCACTGTGAATAAAAAGTGTATTCCTGGACATTTCTGATAGTTATCCCTATCTAATTTCTTTCTTCAGATGCCCCACGGTATTGTTACTTCTAATGCAGGGTTATGTGACCTACTGCAGTGAGACATCCTCAATTTGACCTTCTTCCAGCATGCACGCCACAGCCAGGTCTTCCTGTTATTGATAGGGGGTGCAGGCCAGCAGCCTGCCTTTGAACTGAAGCTAGTGATGTCCTAATTTAGTAGGTGTACTATAGTGATGCAGCTTGTTGCCTCCACCAGACTGGAGAACTTGTGACCTGAATTATTTCCTCAAGACCAGGTCTCCAAATGAGCTGGCAGTATAATCGTGACTCTTTATCCCATAAGCTGAATTGTGATTGGTTGGCATCCCATGGCACTCCAGACATTACCTCATGGGTTACAGCCCACCTGATAGGCTAATGATGCACATGACCCAGATCAGATTTCCAGTATATCCAGGTCCCAGGAACCCCTGCTCTCCAGTTGTAATTTGTGCATCTGATTAGGCAAGAAGCATCCAGAGAACCCCTGTCTGCTCCTTAAAATTCTAAGGTAGGAACTGTATTTGTTATTTCTCTTACCAAGAGCCTTCCATGTTTATGCTTAAATCGGTTCAAAAATTGCAGTACTGTTTTATTGTCTCCATGGCCTATTACTGGCCTCTCAGGCAGCGTGCCTTCTGTGCAGAATCCACAGCGGTCCTGTGGGCTCATCCTGCAGGCCGGGCCCTTAATCCCCACCATGGGTCACCTCATTGCCCCAGCGACTCCATAGCTCTGCAGCACTGCTGTGGTGCGTCCCGAGTCAATATTCAGTTCAGGCCACGCCTGGCCACCAGCCCAGCAGTCGCCTCTTCCCCGCGACTCCAGCGATATAACAACCCAGGCACGCCTGGCTCTAACCCGCGAGTCGCCTCTCCCGCGACTCAAGAGTTCTCAAGCCTCCCACGCCTCTCTAGGGCTGTGGCCTACAAACCGTGAGTCGCCTCTTCTCCTCGCACTCCACGGTGATTTCAAACCAAACCGCTGAGTCGCCTCTTCTCCCAGCGACTCCTTGGAAAAACAAGCCCGCGCTCGTGGCCACAAAACCAGCGAGTCGCCTCTTCCCCGTGACTCCAGCGGTTACTCCAACCTCCCTGTAAAACTTAGCGCAGTCGCCTCTTCTCCCAGCGATTCCGCGGTTTAACCCTCCATGAGGCACGCAGGCCTACACTGCGAGTCGCCTCTTCTCCCGCACCAAGAGTTATCCCAAGCCACCACACCCCTCCCTCTGAGGCCTTCCGGTGGCGAGACTCCCGGCGCCCAAGCAGTCGCGACTCTGGGTCGTGCCTCTGTGGCTGCTCAGTCGTAGGACCTGGAATCCCCTCGCATGCCCAATCGGAGGCGCAGTTCCATCCCCGAGCACCGTCGGGCCTCCTCTCTTCGGGCGCGTCCGCTCCTCGACTAGGAGGAGCACACGGGCCCACACCCTCCTCCTCCTCCTTTCGGCCTACGCCTGCGCAGACTCGGCCTCCGGGACCTGGAGGCCTAGCGACCCCACGCCTTGCCACGGGGCTTAGGGAACAGCTTAGGGCACAGCTTCCCTTCCCGGAGCCGCTCAGAGGAGCAGCGGCGCTGGCCTTCCCACTTCCTTCCATGCCCTCTCGGAGCCCAACCACGCAGCCTGGGACCCGCCATGCAGGGCGACGCCTGCCCATAAGGGAGCTCCCCATCTCTCAGCTTGGCAGTGTCAGTATTGTAGCCAAGAAGTTTATCTGAGGTGTGCTTTGTTAATTGAAAACTTGACCCAATACCTCGTTATGTCAGCCTTTGAGTCGGCATGGCAATTTGATAGTATCCACGGAGACTGACCAGTGCGCCGCTGGTACAGGCGGGCTCCAGGACAGGGCCCACACCACAGGAGCTGGGGCTGTTCCACAGGCCCCACTTCTGTAGGCATTAGGGGCACTAAGAAAAAAAAAAAAACCCAGTCCACTCGGGTCCCTCACATAGCTGACCCCAGGAGGACACGCAGAGTCCATGCTAGAGGTACTCACATAGCGAGCCCTGGCAGGCTCTAGCGGAACTATCGCCTCCTCGGTGGCGCGGTCCCTCCCACAGCGGACCCAGGTCTACAGGCTAACAACCATCTGAGAGGGATAGTCAGGTAAGGATACCAGAACAGGGGTCTCCCCTCTTTTCACGGGGCCTAGGGACAGCTTCCAAAGTCTCTTTCCTCGCTCAGACCTTCTCTTTATCTTTCAGATGGTCAAGCGAAGAATGTACCGTGTGCAATGCCTCCCTCCTCCCTCAAACCCCAGGCCCTCTCTGCGCAGCCTGCCTCTTGGACGATGACCTGTCTTCGATGGATAGAACCACGACTCCTTCCCTCCCAGGCCCCAGCACTTCAACCTGGGTGGATCCGGGCTCCCTATTGATACAGAACCAACAAGCGGCGGTCGCCATGATGGAGAGTCAGCAGAACTTCATGCTGAAGATCATGGAGAAGCTGGAGGCGCTTACCCAAAACAGACCTCGGCCGCCCAGCACAGAGCTCATCCACCCGAGAGACCTTCCAGAGGACCCTCTTCCCAGCATTCCCATTGATGGCAATCCGAAGATAGGGACAAGAGGAGGAATCGAGGGGCGAGGAGGAGCATGGCGTGGAGTCGACATGGAGGACACCGACCAGCAGGCAGCTCCACGGCTGACATCAAAACTGTGTGCGTTCGACACAATCCCCGGCCTTATGAAGGCCATCAAGGCCACCATGGGCCTATCCACAGACGAACAAGAAGTGGAGAAGACGGAATCGAAGCTGGACCCAATGATCCAGCTAAGGACCACCACACCGGAGACCTTTCCAGTCTGCCCGGCCATTGAGGAACTGATCCACACGGAATGGCAATCCACAGACCCGGGCAGAATGCCAAACCGAAGGAACTTACACAAAATGTATCCGGTCTAAGGCGATAAATCAGACGCCTGGTGCAAGGCGCCCTCTATCGATCCACAGGTGGCGGCCTTGAGTAAGAAGACGGTGCTACCATGTGGCACCATTGCCCTCAAGGACCCCACAGACAAAAGAATCGAGGACATGTTAAAGAGGACCTTCAAAATTGAGGGCACCATGGCCAAGGCGATGGCGGCAGCCATCTATACCTCGCGCCCAGATCGCTGGCTGGAGGAACTTCAGGAACAGGCGGTCCAAAGTCCAGGAGGCTGAACTTTTAGACTGCACCCTCGATACAGCCAAATACCTGGCAGACATGGCAGTGGACTCCCTCGCCTCCAGGCCAGAGCGGCCGCAATCACCGTCGGCGCGGAGCTCTATGGCTCAAGCTCTGGGATGCCGATTCAGAATCAAGACTCTTTTGCAGAACTTACCCCTAAGGGGACTCATGTTTCGGGGAGGGTCTCCAGAATTACTTAAAACAGAAGAAGAAGAGGGTAGGGACCTCCTAGAAACCGGTCAAGACCCTCACACCTACCTTCCGCTAGAGCGGAGGTTTTCGTCCTGGCCCAAGACCCAAACTCGTAGGGATTCCTACCCCAGAACCACTCCTTTCGGGGTGAGCATCACCATCCCTACGCCGCGCCTTCAGCAGCTACAAGTCTTCCCTTTCCGCCCGGGGACAAAGGTCCGGAGGTAGGGAAGAGATTCAGAGAAAACAGTGACTCCGACTCACGGAGCCCCACCAATCCCGTACCCCTGTCGGACTAGCAGCTAACCCTAATGGCTCACAGCTGGGCGTCTACCACATCGGACAGGTGGGTCCGGGCGATGATCTCGAAGGGTACACCATAGAAGTTGTACCATCCTTGGTCCCCTCACGCTTCGTCTCGTCCCCGGTCTCCAGACAAAGAGCCTCACCTCACCAGGTACAGGGTATTCTGGCAGATCTCATCCAGAACAGGGCCATTCATTCAACCCGTTCCGGTCCAGGAGCAGGGGAAGGGCATGTACTCCATCTTCTTCCTGGTTCCCAAGAAGTCGGGGGAACCAAGGCCCATCCTGGACCTCAAGCGCCTGAACCGTTACGTGATCACACGTCTGTTCAAAATGGAGACTGTTCGATCCACCCTCCAGGGCATCAGGGTAGGCGACTTCCTGACATCCATCGATCTCAAGGATGCCTACCTACACATCCCCATCGTCAAGAGTCACAGAAGATTCCTCCGTTTCACATCCTGGGACACCACTTTCAATACCGGGCGCTCCCGTTTGGCTCTGTCATCAGCCCCCAGAGTCTTCACCAAGGTATCCATCACCCTGGTAGCCAGACTCGGGGAGCAGGGGCTAGACATAGTGCCGTATCTAGATGACTGGCTCATGCACGCTCGATCCGAGGGTCAGGCGCGTGCTCACACAGAGCTCGCTTTGCGAGCACTCGAGGACCACGGCTGGGTGGTGAACAGAGAGAAGAGCCATCTCCACCCGACCCAACAGATCGAACACCTCGGAGCTATCATCATCTCAGCAGAGGGTTGGGCGAAGCCGGCACCGGCACGGATCCACAGCCTCCGCAGCCTGGCCGCACAGTTAAGGTCACATCCACACACCACGGTGGAGAAGGTGACGAGACTCCTGGGATGCATGTCCTCCTGCATTGACCTCATCCCCTGGGCCAGGTGGCACGTGTCCACTCCAAAACTACATTCTGGCGCGCGGAGCACCCAACGAGTGCAACCTGCGCTGCACGGTCCGGTTACCCGCAGAAGTAAGATCATCTCTGGACTGGTGGGTCACCCCGGGGAATCTGACAAGGGGGGTTCCCCTGGAGGCACCGCACCCGATCCCCATCGAGACGGACGCGAGTCTATCCGGCTGGGGAGCCTGTCTGGGGGACGAATCAGCACAGGGCCCCTGGTCCCCAGCGGAGTCACAGCTTTCAATCAATGTCCTGAAATGAGAGTGGTGTTCACGCCCTGAGGCATTCGCGCATCATCCAAGGAAAGTCGGTCCTAATCAGAATCCGACAACGCGTGACAGTGGCTTACATCACAAAGCAGGGGGGTACCAGGAGCAGGACCATGTCACGAGAGACCGCAAAGGTGATGAACTGGGCACAAACGCACCTATCACACCTGGGGGCAGTACACCTAGCGGGAAAACTGAACGTAAGGGCGGATTGGCTCAGCCGACAGCAGATCCACCCCGGAGAATGGCGCCTGCACCCGGATCTGTTCCAGGTGATCCAGGAGGCATGGGGCCCAGTGTCAATGGACCTAATGGCATCAAGAGACAACGCTCAGGTGGACCACTATTTCTCCCGGTTCAGAGACGCGCTCTCCCAAGGCACGGACGCCCTCTCCCAGGTATGGTCTCGGGACTATGCGTATGTTTCCCCCCCCCGATTCCTCTCATCCCACAGGTTCTGAAAAAAATCCGAACATCCAGGACCTCCATCATCTTGGTGGCCCCGTACTGGCCCCGCAGAGCTTGGTTCGCGGCAGTCACAGAAATGTCCCGAGCCAGCCTCCAGATCCCATCCCGTCCGGACATGCTGACGCAGGGCCCCGTATTGCACCCGTCCCCTCGAACCCTAAAGCTCACGGCCTGGCTCCTGAGAGGGAACGACTAACCGCTACCGGGTATCACGAGTCGGTCATAGGCACGCTCCTACGATCTCGACGAGCCTCCACTACTTCCACCTACGAGAGACAATGGGCCGTCTTCACACAGTGGTGCCGCCAACGAGGCTCAGTACCGGAACAGGCAAACCTCCCCACTATCTTGCTGTTCCTGCAGCAGGGGGTGGATAAGGGACTGACACCTTCCTCCCTAAGGGTGCAACTAGCGGCCATCGGAGCGGCCAGAGGCCTAGTCGAAGGGCACCCGCCCGGGGCCCATCCAGATGCCATCCGCTTCTTGCGGGCGGTAGACCTCATGCGGCCCAGGACCAGACCTAACGCTTGCACCATGGGACCTACCACTAGTCTTGGACTCCCTAAGAACGGCACCGTCATGAACCACTCGCAGACTCAGATCTGTTCTGGTCAGGACTGAAGACTGCCTTCCTGGTCAGCCATCTGTTCGGCCAGGCGAGCTCGGCGCCTGTCTTGCGCTCCACCCTACCATCTTCACCCCAGTAAGGCTCAGACGGTACGGGCTTTCCAGCGAAAAGTTCTGCGAGGTTCCACAGAGAACAACCCATAGATCTTCCCACCCTGCCTTGCGCAGCCCTCCGGCGAATGCGAGCTCCGACCCACTAGGCGTGGGTTCGGCCCTTTCTATCTACCTGACCAGAACTCAGGCCATCCGTGAAGACGGAGAGACTCTTCATCGTCGCGAAAGGCCAAGACAGGGGCTCTGGCGTCCAAACAACGTCGCGAGGGTGGATCAGAGGACGTTCGCCACGCCATCGCAGCGGTTTACTGACACCACCCTCAGGGAATCAGGGGCTCACCCACCAGAGCGGTATCCACCTCCTGGGCGGAGAGAGCATCAGTGTCATCCGAGGACATCTGCAGGGCGGCTACCTGGAGCTCCTTACATACCTTCAGCCAGGCACTACAGACTGGAACAACTCAGGACTTCAGACCAGCCTTCAGCAGCCCATGTCCTGGCAGGCCTCATCTCCGGACCCCCAATCCTTCGAATCTCTCCTGAGGTCTAAACTGCTTCTTATCTCCCATGATGGTAATGTCTGGAGTGCCATGGGATGCCAACCAATCACAATGGGTGTTTACTCACCTGGTAAAGGTGATTGTGTTGGTTAGCATCCATGACACTCAAAGCCTTCACTGGAATGATCGGAGCGCCCAACCAGTAAGATCAGGAGGTCCTTACACCAGCCCATCAGGGTTCAATTCCTATGCTAACAATCAGTGGAACCACGGTTCGGAGTAGTGTGTACATAATAGGGAATAAACTTAGGCCTCTGGCCATTGTTATTGTCACCATGTCGTAGCAGACCTCATCCTTCTAGTCTCTATTGTGTGTATTGTTTCTCGTACTAACATCCTTCCTTTCAGCTATGGAAAATTCAAACTGGAGAGCAGGGGTTCCTGGGACCTGGATATACTGGAAATCTGATCTGGGTCATGTGCATCATTAGCCTATCAGGTGGGCTGTAACCCATGAGGTAATGTCTGGAGTGCCATGGATGCCAACCAACACAATCACCTTTACCAAGTGAGTAAACACCCAATGCTGAAGTTGCCTGTGGCACTTGATGCTGTTACCCCAAGCATAATCTGCATTACTTGTATAAGGATGCCTCTGTTACAACAACTACATTAGAAGAAGACTTGGGCTTGAATGGAATGCTGGTAGAATTCATAAAAGGCTCATTGTCACAAAAAAGTGCATATAAAAATTGTTTCTGACACTAAAAACCTTTTAGCCAAATGTAGCACAAGGAAGTATGGAAGTATTTTAGCCCTTTACAGGCACTTTAAAACCATATTTTGTGATAACCTGTTCAGTTTTTTCTTTCTTTTGTAAGCACAAGCTCATAAAAGTAGATATGATTAATGTCATACCAATTCACAGAATCTGAAGCAGTGCGAATTTCTCTGCAGATAAAGTTCACTTAGCATACCTAGTCTGCCCATTTTAACCCGCCTACAGTGTCTCCATAGACCCTACCTGTTCTCCAGTTCTTTTTCCCTTCTCCCATTCCTTTCTACATAAGATTCCCTTATGCCTATCCCATGCATTCCTGAATCCTATTGCCGTAGAGGCATAGGTCAGGAAGCATAGGCAACCCAAGAGAAGTTATAAAATTTGCAAGTAGCATTTTATTATCGTTAATAAAATAAAAATGAAATTGTGTAGGATAGCTCTTGATATAGGCAGTTCAAACAAACAGCAGAAGTCCTTCATCTGAGAGTCTCTTTAAAATCTCCAGCTCTCTATCTCTAAACAAAATATTGCTCTTTTTTATAAGATATTTTTCCCTGCCAGTTGAATTCTGCATCCTCTTCTTGCAAATTACACCACCTATGTTCAACAAAATGTATTAAGAATTTGTCAATTTCTTTCTTGTGAGCAGCTTGAAGAGTACATTAGTCTACTTAACAGGTGCAACCAGTTAAGACTCCTTGTCCCATAGCTGATTTCTTGCTGATAATTCTGCGAACAAGGTTGTGGAGGTCAAAATACACTTCAAGGTTAATCTTCCCCCCTCCACGTGTTCCAGATAAGCATAAATAGCTGTCTGTAATCATTTCTGCAGTATAACTTTATACATCTGCAAACCAAGGGATCTCAGCTTTACATAAAGATTCTCTTATATTTTTTTAACCACAGAGAAGCAAAGAAAGAAAGAATAGAAACAGCAAATGGAGGAAAAAATAGCCCAGGCAGTAAAGAAAGGGGACACAGGTTTTTATAGGTACGTTAGTGAAGGAAGAAAGACAAGGAGTGGGATTGTAAGGCTTAAGGGGGAAGAAGTGGAGTGTGCAGAAGGAGACTTGGAAAAAACAATCCTGAACAAATATTTTTGTTCGGTATTCACAGAAGATGGGGAAGGTGAGGGACCACATTTAAGAGGCAGGAGCAGTAAGGGGAGGGAGGTGGACACCAGTCCATATACAGAGGAAAGAGTTCTAAAGGAACTTGCAAAACTGAAAGTGGACAAGGCACTGGGACCAGACAGGATGCATCCTAGTCCCCTAGAATATTAAAAGAGCTTAGGGGAGTGCTGGCATCACCACTGACAGTCCTGTTTAGTGAATCACTGGAAATGAGAGTGGTTCCAGAGGTCTGGAGGAGAGCAGATGTAGTCCCTCTACACAAAAATGGGAGCAGGGAGGAGGCTGGAAACTACAGACCAGTCAGCCTGACCTCGGTGTTGGGGAAAATAATGGAATCACTGCTAAAATAATGGATTGTGGGACATCTTGAATCCAGTGGAGCACAGGATCCAAGGCAGCATGGATTCACAGTGAGAAGGTCATGTCAAACAACTCTGATAGATTTCTTTGGCTGGGTGACCAGGGAGGTGGATCAGGGGGAGCGGTGGATGTGGCCTACCTGGATTTCAGCAAGGCCTGCAACTCTGTTCCACATAAGAGGCTTGGAAACAACCTAGGCAGCCTGGGAATGGGTCTCAAGATGGTAAACTGGGTTAGAAATTGGTTGAGATATAGAACACAGAGGGATGTGGTAAATGGAGCTCAGTCTGAGGAAAGGAGGGGTGACCATTGGGGTGTCACAGGGATCAGTTCTGGGGCTGGTTTTATTCAGTGTCTTCATAAGTGACATTGTGGAGAGGCTAGAAGGAAAGGTATGCCTCTCTGTAGAGAACACAAAAATCTGCAACAGGGTATACACTCCGGGAGGGGTGGAAAAAATGAGGAGGGACCTAGGTAAACTAGAGGAATGGTCAAGAATGTTGCAGCTATGATTCAGTGCAATAAAGTGCAAAATCATGCATTTGGGGCATAGGAACCCACGGGAAGATAACATGATATGGGGGGGGGGATGATGATGGCCACCAAACAGGAAAGGGATCTGGAGGTAATCGTATCAGATGACCTAAAGGTGTCCAAACAGTGTGCCAGGGCTATAGGTAGTCAGTAGGGTATTGGGTTGCATAGGGAGAGGGTATCACCAGCAGAAGAAAGGAGCTGGTGATGCCACTGTACAAATCATTAGTGAGAACTCATCTGCAGTACTGTGTCCAGTTCTGGAGGCTGCCATCTCTGTAAGGATATAGACTGGGCAGAAGCAGTTCAGAGAAGGGCAACAAAATAAACAGTGCAGGGCCTGCACCAAATGTCATATGAGGAGAGACTGGAGAACCTCAATATGTATATGCTGGAGGAGAGAGAGTGGAGATATGATAGAGACCTTCAAATATCTCAAAAGCATAAATAAGGTACAGGAGGGTAGCATCTTTCAGAAAAAGATGTTCTAGAACAAGGGGTCATACATGAGGCTGGAAGGGGTAGACTAAACGTTAACATGAGGAAGTATTTCCTCACAGAAAGAGTGGTGGATGCATGGAATAGCCGGCCAGCGGATGTGATAGGGGCAGATTTGGTAGGGGAATTCAGAAATGCATGGGATAGACATAGGGGAACCCTAGCGATAGGAAAGAGAACAAAGCCAGAGATTAAGTAGGGTCTGTGGTTTTTGCAGCAGGTAGATAAAATTGGCAGACTGAGTGGGCCTAGCGGTTCTTATCTGCTGTCAATTTCTGTGTTTCTAAGTGAAGGAAGGGAGAAACCTGGGAAATTGTGGGACCGTAGAAGTGGCCAATTCCTAGGTGCCACCAGGAAAATTAGATTGCACAATCAGATAGGCAAGATGTAGACAAGTGACAGAATAGGAGAGGACAGACTAGTTCCTTGCTTTTAACTCTCTCTGCTTAACAAATGGGACAGGGTCTTATCCCATTTCTGTCACATTCCTCCCTGTTCAAGAGAGAACCTGTGTTGTTTTTTTTTTTTGCTTTTGTTTAAAAAACAAATTTCCAAAACTTTATTTCTCTTTTAACATTACATCTTTGCGTATACAGTATCCCCTTTTTCAGAACACCTTTTACAGCAAACATTTCAGTTGAGCACACCTTTTTTTTTCCGAACTTCTGAATTCTCAATTCCTGAACCATATTTTGACAGAAAATAAGCATTGACATTCTCTTTTTCCGGATTTGTGTATCACTTTGAATTTAAATGGCTGTAGTGCTAGGTACCACCTTATGATTCTGAGATTTTTATCCTTTCCTTTGATTAAGCCAACAGAGAGGATTGTGATCTGTTATATGTACAAAGTCAGCTCCTAGCAAATAAAACTTAACAGATTCACCAAGGCAACTGATTTAAGATTAACACGTCATATATAGGTGCCTTACCTCTACGAAAAGCTTTTGAGCCATATTTCACCTAAAATGTCCCATTAGTTTAGATGTATGATGACTCAGAAAATTGCCAGCACTGGGTCCCGAGGACTTCCTGAAGTGAAGAGCTGCCCCCGCTCACAGCAAAGTTATGATGCAGTCCTAGGGAGAGCGTGGGGATACGCTCCATTATAGTCTATGGGAGGCAGCTTTCTGATTGTTTTTCTATATTGTACTGGTCATTTGGTGATGAGTCAAGGACAGTGGTCGATTAACTTGGCTCTTGTTAATCGACCACTGTCCTTGATTCATCACCAAATGACCAGTACAATATAGAAAAATGATCGGAAAGCTGCCTCCCATAGACTATAATGGAGCGCGTCCCAGCGCTCTCCCTAGGATTGTATCATAACTTTGCTGTGAGCTGGGGTGGAGTGTGGGTGGCTTTTCATTCCAGGAAGTCCTCGGGACCCGGTGCTAGCAATCTAAACTAATGTGACATTTTAGGTGAAATATGGCTCAAAAGCTTTTCACAGAGGTAAGGCACCTATATATGAGGTGCATATCATCATCAGCCTGGCAAACCTCTTTAAGGAGCTTCATTGCCCATTTCACAGCAAGACGTTCTTTTTCAGTAGTGGAGTACTTTTTCTCACTGTCGTGCAATTTCCTGTTGATATACAGAATGGGATGTGCCTTCCCATCTATATTCTGACTGGGGTCTACACCTAGGTCTACCTCTAATGCATCTGTCTGTAACAGAAATGATTTCTCAAGGTCTGGACTTCTTAATACAGGGGAGCCTTGATGGCCTGAAAAGCTTTATCACACTCCGGGGCCCATTATGTGGGTACTTTTTTTTTTTTTGGAGAGTTCAGTCAGAGTAGTAGCTGACTGTGCAAAGTTGGGAACATATCTCCTCCAGTAACCAGCCAGACCTAAAAATGACCTGAAATGTTTTTGTTTTAGGGACAGGACTGTTAGCTACAGCTTCTGTCTTGAAAATCTCTGGCTTCACTTCTCCATTTTCCAAAATACAGTCCAAATATCTGGTTTCCTGCATGCCTAATGTGCACTTGGTAGGATTAATAGTTAGGCTTACATTTTTGATAGATTGGATAATTGCTCGTAGGTGTTCCAGGTGGCTTTGCCAGTCTGAACTGTACACCATGACATCATCTAGCTAAGGCAACACAGTAGCCAGTATGAGGGGCTACAGTTACATCCATGTACCACTGGAATGTAGCTGGCGCACCATGTAAACCAAATGGCGTGGTGAACTGATAGAATCCAGTTGGAGTGGAAAATGCAGTTTTAACTCTGGATTCTTTAGCTTAACTAATTCGCCAGTAACCATTGGTGAGATCGAGGGTACTAATGTACCTGGCACTTCCTAGTCTGTCCACCAAATCATCTATCCTGGGCATAGGATAGCTGTCAAATATTGGCGCTTGGTTAACTTTCCTAAAATCAAGGAAGATTCTTACACCCCCTTTAGTTACCTTCACCATTGATGATGACCAAGCACGTCTTGATTCTTCGGTGATACTCAACTCTTTCATTTTTTGTATTTCCTTAACCACATCTGCTCTTAATCACTCCAGTAATCTGTATGTCTTTTGTCTGATAAGGCAAGCATTCTCTGTCACTATTACGTGCTCGACCCCTTTTGCTTGTGCGTGTGGTAAAAGTACTTCTGAATGCCTTTACCAAGTTACGAATTTTTGCATTTCTGTGGGTAAGGAAACATTCACCTTTACAACATCAGAAATTACAGTTTATTCCAGTCTGTCATAAGGTATATCAGCATTCTCTCTAGCAGTTTCTGGTAATACTAACAAAGCAACCTTTGGCGTTTTTTCAACCCATTTCTTCAGGAGGTTTATTTATTTATTCAATTTTGGTAACCGGGTAAGCCCATTGGGCCCCAGAAGGTCCCTTTTTCAGGGGTGACCCGGAGTTAGTTACACAGAAGAGCATTATACATACAGAGAGAGTATATAACAGGTGGGTGCTTAGCATAGTACATCTTGGTAGGATTTTTTCCTATCAGGTCACAATCTCATAGTTAACTGTACTGGTACGTCTAACCACTTCATAAGGCCATTGCCACTTCATTAATAGTTTTCTGTAGTAGGTAAAAATAACAAGACTTTTTCACCTGGTTCAAAAACTTTTTCATTTACCTCATGGTCATAATACATCTTCTGCTGTTTTGGGGCCTCTTCCTGGTTACCGTGGGCAATTTCAACATGTTTTGCAGGTTTCTTTCTCACTGCACACATTTAAGATGTAATACCTTCTTTCTGAGCAGGGTTATCTTCCCATGTTTCTTTATTACAGCTAGTGGCCCCTCTAAGTTATCTACCATTTAACATTTCAAAGGGTGAAAAACCTGTTGATGCTTGTAACACTTCTCTGTAAGCAAAAAGCAAGTAAGGTAAATATTGGTCCAATCTTTCCCTTCACCTTTCAGAAACCTTTACATGCATTTTAGGATTTGATTAAAACGCTCAACAAGACCATCTGTCTGAGGGTGCTATGGAGAGGTTTTTAAGGCACTGATACCTAGTAGCCGGTACAGCACCTTCTGTAGTGCAGCACCAAAATTACTACAGTACCCTGAGCAGTAATAATCTATGTAGGTATGCCCACCCTGCTGAACATTTTGGCAAGCACTACTGCCACTTTTGGAGCTGTGACAGTACGCATTGGAACTGCATCTGGGTGTCAAGTAGCATAGTCCCATACTACCAAAATGAATCAATTATCCTTTTTACTTTTGTCTAATGGGGCCAACAACATCCATTGCAATTGTCTCAAAAGGTACATCTATCAAGGGTAGGGACTCCGGGGCACCTTGTCTGTTTCTGTCATTGGGGCTATTTTCTGACATTTAGCACAAGAACTGCAATAGGTAGCAACATCCTCATGAATACTGCACCCTTGCAATATTGTTGTACAAATTTTTCAGGCCTGGTATTCATGAGGATGTTGCTACCTATTGCAGTTCTTGTGCTAAATGTCAGAAAATAGCCCCAATGACCAGCCATAGGGCTATTTTGTGCCATTTGTAACAACTCTGTTCTATACTTATTTGGTATGACCAATTGTTCTGTCTGTTCCTGCATCCAAGGATTAACCCAAACTCTGTACAGTAGCCCATTACATTGGTTCACCCTGTTTTTGTTTCACTTCCAGCTGCTTAAAATAGTCTTGGAGAGAAACATTGTTAGTTTGCGCAGAAACAAAATCACAGTCAGTTTAGTTTCAGCAATTTCATATATCAGCCCATTATGTCCATCAGTCTTTTGTTGTCAGTTTTTTTTCAGGCGTCGTCTTGCTTTCCTCGACTTCCGAATCTTGGAGCTGGGCTCAAACAAGGTTGCTTGTTTGTTTTGTTTATTGGCTTAACAAGTGAACACACTAGAACAAAAGTTCCATTTGCAGGTGCGACTCACAAAAATACAAAACATACACCATATTCAATTTACAGTATGACAAATTCAAGATATCATACATTCACATTTAAATAAGCCAGCTATATAAAAAGACAAGAATCCATTAAAAGTAGCGACAGTGGTTTTGGGTCCTTATATCAAGTGGAAGGCTGTTCCATGTGCTTGGCCCAGTATATGCAAAAGTTCTCTGACCATTAACACTTCTCGTAAAAGGCACTTTTAGGACTCTATTATCTACTCTATTTGTAGAAAAAAATCCCAAATCATAATATTGAAAATTAGTAAAATAATCATAGAGGAGTACTCAAATTTATAATCCTATAAGAAAACCTAGTCACTATTAACCTAAAATGTAAAGGAATGGTAGCCAACCCATTTGTTTTAAGATCACACAGTGATGTGTAGTATGTGGTAAAGATAAAGCAAATTTGCCAGTAAGTTGGAGTAAGGCTGCCTTCTTTGTTATTACCCTTTAGGATGTGTTGTCAGTAACCAAAGTGGCATAATTCACCACAGGAGCATGGCATTGCTTAGCAATAGCCATTCTTGTGTTAGTGGTTTGAAAACAGTAAAGCCTGTGTAGCATATTGGGCCCTATGCACCAATGGAGCGTAGTGGCTGCATGTGTATCTGATGCCCTTAGTTACTTCGCACCCATTGCGCCCCCCCCCAATGCTGGATACACTAAAGGGGGGGTCGCAGACGGGATGTGCCCAATTTCTCCCCTCCGTCCGTGGACCACACCATGTTGGGGACGTGCCAGCACTATGTGACATGCACAAGGGCACATAGTGCTGGCCATGAGGGTGCGTGGGGGGGGTGCAGGGTACGCCAGGGAGAACCCTTCTGTAACCCCCCTAAGTGCCCATTACACAACAGGGCGAACAGCCCACCGACCTTCCGGGGCCACAGCAAATGACCGCCTGGTGCCACCCGCCCCAGCACACAGCAGTGTGTGCAGCTGACCCCCCAACCCAAACCCCTCACAAGGGAACCGGCACGTGGATGCTGCCCCTCCCCCAGTGGTACTGCATGTCCACCCCGCTCGCCTACCGGCAGTACTGTTTCCCCCGTCGTCCCTCTGCACCACTTTGGTGCTATCAGAGGCTGGCGGCGTGCCTTCCACCTGCCACGGCCGCCCGGTCCTTGGACATCCACAGGGCTCGCTGCCAGCCACCCGCCCTGGCCAGCGTAAGGGATCCACTGTTGGACTCATGCCAGGCATCCGGTTGGATGCCTGGCCAGAATCCATGACACCGCCTGCTCCCGCCCTGCATGGACCTGCCCGCTGGGGGGGCGGTGTCAGAGATAGGTGGCTGGTGGTCATGAATGCCGTCCGTAGGCAAGACTCTCAAGAGGTGCGGATATTCCTTACATGGTAAAATGCTTCTAGCACATATTACCCACCCATTGGTACATAGGGGCCATTGATTTTAGAATGGATCACAGATGTAACTTTTACAAAATGTGGTTCAAAACTTAACACAGGGTCCAAAGTGACCCCAAGGTAACAAAAACTAGAGACCTGCTCATAACAGGACCCATCAAGGGTTGTAATACTGAGACATTGATTGTTATCCTGAACTCTAGCCCTTGTGCCAAATAACATCACCTTGGTATTGGTCCTATTCAGGACTAATCTATTGATTTCAAGCCAGTGTTGTACAGCATGCATCTCTTCATTTAATATAGAATTTATCTCTGTGACAGATCTACTTTGTACATAAATAACAGCATCGTCTGTGTACAGTGTAAGCTTTGATTTAGTAACAGCACCACCCATTTTATCAAAAAATAGAGAATAACAGCGGACCCAGTATGGATCCCTGAGGGACTCCACTCTTTACTGATGCTAAAGCAGATGTAACCCCAACAAATTTCACCGTTTGAAACCTATCAGTAAGGTAGTTTTGAAACCACCTAAGAGCAGATCCACCCACCCCCACCCCTAAGGAGTTTAATGAAGAGATCAAAAGATTATGATCTACTAGATTAAAAGCCTTGGTTAAGTCCATGAATGCAGTCCCGGTTAAACAACCTCCCTCCATACCTTCAGGACCTCGCTCATGAACTTGACCAAGGCCGTGTCAATACCTCTTCGCTTCCTAAAACCATGTGCCAGTGATATAAGAGCATTCTGTTCCATAAATGCTGAAAACTAATTAAACACTATTCTTTCCTGGACCTTTGCTAAAGCGGCCAGGACTGAAATTGGCCTATAATTTGTGAACTGAGAAACTGACCCAGCCTTATGTACAGGCATTACTAAGGAGTGTTTCCAAATATCCGGAATAATTTCTGTGGAAAAAGACTGATTCAAAATAATAGTAATTGGATATGCTATTTCATCAGCTGCATTCTTAATTAAATTTGGGATTAGACCATCCGCACCCCCCAACTATCCTGCTTTATCTTTCTCAATAATTTTTTTACTTCCTTAACAGTAGTAAGTTTAATATTGAATTTTGGGCCATTAGCAGGAGCCTTAATATAGTCTTTTAAGGACTCGTCATTCCCAGCAGTCCTGTACATGTCCAAATTTGTAAATTGTTCATTAAACACATTCACTGTTGTTTCAGGACAAGCTATTTGTTTATCCCCGGTCCATGGGTAACCCAGTTTCAGAATTTGGTGTAATAATACCTTTTATTGTTTTCCAAAATGCATGATTATTAAGAAGGCCCTCCTTTTATTTAAAAGAGGAGGCCTTCACTTTGCTTGAATCTATGGCACCAAAAGGAAAAGAGTCCCCAAGATCTGAGATTTTCTTTGCCTGTGCTCTTGTTAGCACAGCTGTTGACACAGCAGGATTTACTCCCTCTGTGATTAACTTCACAAATCCTGGAAAGTCATTTCCAACAAGTACAGGTAACTTAGGTACTATCACCATTTTTCATTTTGTGCAACACCCCATTAATGTTGTCTCTTGGGTGGTGGGATGGTATCGAGCGTCCCCATGGATGCATATGACCCCAGAGCCTGGTCCTTCTGCACAGTCTTTTCTCAAAACATCAACATGCACTAGGGTTTGCTGGCTTCCAAATGTGTAAGTCCCTTCAATTTTATCCCCCACCTTGACATCTGTTAAACACTTGCCCCAATTTGCTAAAGCCAAATTTGCTCCAGTGTTACCCTCCTTATTTTTATGGCAGTTTCCTGCAATATGGCCAGTCTTGCTACAGTTATGGCAGATGAGTCTTTGGGTGCAGAGCTGTTCTCCATCAGAGTTCTTATCTGACCTGGAGTCAAATCGGGGGGGGGGGGTTGCCAGTACCTGACTGTTACTTCGCTGCTGCGGTAATGGCCTTTTCTCCACTTTCTGGTTGGCATTTTTACCCTGAGCTGCACGACTGTGGAAAGGATGTTGATAAATTGCTCCTTTGCAGATATGTTGATGATCTTTGGGACTGTTTTGCCCTCTAGTGGGAACCATTTAATGAGGAGTTTTCTGAGTCGGATGAAAGCTTCTCGAGGATTGTCAACCGAGTTGTACTTCAGGGACCAGAGTCTATGCCTGTAGGTGTCTCCTGAGATGTCCTATCTTTTAAGGATTTCTCTTTTCATGAAATCATAAGTTTTCTGACTGTGCAGTGTCCGTATTGCTGTAGGCAGGTTGGACTTTACCTGGCAGATAAGGTACCAGCCTGATTGCTCATTGCTATTTTGGCCATTGCTAGGCTCTGGCAACCCTTTCAAAGGTTGTAAAAGTATGTTCCAGTATCGTCCGAGGGGCACAGCTTTGTATGTTTAATGTCTTTTAAGCTGTTTGTGTTTTGTTGATCTACTGGACCTGTGCCAGATCCTCCAGCTTTGATAGCTTGCAAGGAATCCAGACATCGCTGCTCCTGTTGCTGCAGCTCTTCTCTATGTCTCCGATGCTGCATCCTCTTTTTTTCTTTGTTTCTCAGTCTCTTTGTTGTATAGCCCACCATTTGAAGAAAGCAGACATGCTTTCAGGTTCTGTCCTTACCTGTTCCTCTTCTTCCATCACTGGAGCTGGCTGTACACTCTCAGTTTGGACTTTTGTTTCTGCTTCTAGTTTGGCTGCCATACTTCTGGTAAAACGCTCCTGGGCTTGCTGTTGCAGGATCCCATACCTTTCTTCTGTGCTTTCCTGGTACCAGGTCTCGTACCCACACACAGAAAACGCCTGTCTTGGAGTATGCACGGCTAAATCCCACTTTGACACCAACTGTCATAGAGACTTTGGTCAGGAAGCATAGGCAAACCAGGAGAAGTTGTAAGAGTTGCAAGTAGCATTTTATGAACAATAATAAATTAAAAATGAAATTTTGCAGGATAGCTCGATACGGGCAGTTCATGCAAACTGAAGTCCTTCATCTGAGTCTTGAAAATCTCCAGTTCTTTCTCTAAACAAACATTGTTCTCTTTTATAAGATGTTTTTCCTTGGCAAGTAAAGTCTGCATCCTGTTTTGGTAAATTAATGCCAACTGTGTTCCACAGTTTGACCGTGTCAATTTCTTTCCAGTGAGCAGCCTGAAGAGTGCATTAGTCTACTTAACAGGTGCAGCTGACTAAAAGATCCTGTCCCAGGGCTGATTTCCTGCTGATAATTCTGTAAACAAGCTTTTGGAAGTCAAACTGTGTTTCAAGATTTAACCCCTGTGTTCCAGATAAACACAAACAGCTGTCTGTAATCATTTCAGCAGTATAACTATATACATTTGCAGATGAAGGGATTTCAGTTTCAGATAAACATTCACATATATTTTTTTTAACCACAGAGAAGTAAGTGGAGAGAAAAAGAATAGTAACAGCAAGTGAAGGAAGGGAGAAAACACGGTGAATTGTGGGACTGTCAGTGTGGCCAAGTTCTAGGTGCCACCAGGAAACTTTGATTGTGCAGTCAGACATGAAAGAGCTAGACAAGTGACTTAACAAAAGACGACAGAATAAGATCCTTACTTTTAACTCTTTCTACATAACAAACGGGGCAGTATCTCATCCCACCCGTCACAGCCACCGCATCAGCTGGTAGGCTGTTCCAGGAATCCACCACTCTTTCTGTGAAGAAGTATTTACTCCCATCTTTCCGGAGTCTACTCCCTCCAGCTTCATACCATGACCTCTATTTTTGTGCACCTTTTTTTCTGAAAAATACTTTCCTCTTGTACCTTATTTACCCCCTTGAGGTATTTAAAGGTCTCTATCATACTCCCTTTCTCCGTCCTCTCTTCCAGGGTGTACATATTGAGTTGCATCACCAAATAATTCACTTGCACTTCAGAGCCAGGAGTGGCTGGTGGGCCACTCCAGTGAAGACAAACTCACAAAAGTTTTTTAAGGATAAATCCATTTATTTTATCAACCTGGTTAAGCACACCAAGTTGCTGTCTAGTAACAGGTACCCCAGCACTTTGCCATATGAGGCATCGTCATACACATTGAGCTCTTTTAGTCTTTCCTCATAGGGCCTTTGATACAAACACTGTATCATTTTAGCTGCCTTCTTCTGGACTGCCTCCACTCTGTATATGTCATTCCAGAGATGTGGCCTTCAGAACAGTACAGGTGTTACCAGCATTCTATACTGAGGCAGCACCACCTCCCTCCTTTTGCTGGTGATTCTTCTCCCTATGCACCCCAGCATCCCACTTGCCCTCCCAGCTGCTTTGTTACACTGCCTGGCCACCATTAGGTCATCAGAGATTATTACCCCCAGATCTCTGTCTTGCTTGGTAGCTGTCAACAGCACCCCCCCCCCAAATTTTGTACTCTGTCCCTGGGTTACTGTGCTCTAAGTGCATTATTTTGCATTTTTTGCATTGAAACCCAGCTGCTATACCCATGACCATGCCTCGAGTTTTCTTAGGTCTCTGCTCATTCTTTCCACCCCCTCCCTGAGTGTCCACCCTATTGCGGATTTTAATGTCATCTGCAAAGAGGCAGACGCTTCCCTCCAGCTCATCTGCAATTTCACCTGTAAAGACATTAAAGAGGACCAGTCCTAGCACAGGTGTTTCATCCCACTGGGTCACTCTCCCCTCCTCCATTACTGACTTACAAATAAATCACATTATTTAAGGTGGGATGACTCAGTAGTGCAGTGACAGCAGGGCATCATAGAAACATAGACTTTGACGGCAGATAAGGACCACTTGGCCCAGCCAGTCTGCCCATTTCCCTACCTACTGGATAAGCTGCAGATTCTAGTTAACCAACAGCCTACTTCCTGCAACCCCCCCCACTATAATTGCCTTGTGTCTGTCCCATGCATGTTTGAATTCCCCCACTGTTTTAGACCCAACGACCTCCTTAGGAAGGCTGTGTCGCCTTGTGGGAGACGGGTTTGTGTTTAAGCCCTAGAATCCCATACTTAGTCTGTTGTGGGCCAGGCATTTAGCGGTGCTGAAGCACTCTGCTCAGTAGGAAGGAGTGAACTGTCCAGCGTTTGTAGTACCCTCACCAGCCAGTCATGAAGTGGCATTGGGGTTGGCCTTGAAGACAACAGGTCCCCTGACTAGAGGAAGGCTGCTGTTATGGTGGCCTGTATTTGACTGGGTGGAGGGACAGGGAATAATGGGGAAAAATTGGAAGGAGAAATAAAACAAAAATTTTGGGGGATAAGATCTCTTTATTGGAGCTTTCTGAAATCGAGCCTAAATTCTGTTGCATTATTGCTTTAACTGTGTTATCAGACAGTACATTATCCCATTGATGTTTGTCCCATTAAAGCTTGCAGTCTTGCTACGTTTGATCTTTGTTTTTTTGTAACATAACCTGAACTGAGTTTTGTATTCCTTTTGATACTTAAGGACTATCATGAAGCAGCTTTGGATTTTGCAGACTGTAACGATCCCAGTTTTTCTTGCCGTTAATGGCTTTTGGCGACAGCAAGTGCATTAACACAAAGCGAACAAACTGCAGTCTACATGTAGAACGTCTTAGTAGCTTTAGTCGTTTGTACTCTGTTCTAGCTAGTGCAATTTAGTGTATTTTTTCTCTGTATATTGAGAAGCCAAACGCACACAGTTCCAGAAACTAACTACAGCTGACTGATTCTCATTTGCTGCCTGATTTTTGTTTATAGAGCCAGACTGAAGACTGGGGAGGTTTGTCAACAGATGATATCTTATGATTGAAAGAAATCATAGACTTAAGCCCCCTTCTATACCATTGGTAACTACTGAATTTACCATTTGGGTGGCATGGGTAATATGGAATGTTATGTAGTTTGCTGCACGTGAAATTGCCTGATGCAGGAAGGGTGAGCAGCAAAGGTTTATTCATAGGTAATGGGGTTAACCCTTTGCAACATTTGCATGACAGATTGAGAGTGCTTGGAGTACTTTATTCTTTCTTTTTTCTTTTGCCACTAACAGCATCATTTTGCAGTTACTTATTTATTTTTCTTTACTTCATTTTGCTGTCATTAACTCTTTCATCAGTACTCTCTACAGAAGATTTGCCCAGAGAGTACTGTATTGTGCTGGTGAGCAGGTTAACGGGCAATAGAAATTGTGTATTTACAGCGTGTACAGTTTTTTGCTGCAGCTTTTAGAAATGTTATCTCCCAGGCAAGTTTTGGAGATGATGTTTCTGAGGTTGTAGGGATGTAAATAACCATGATTACAGCAAACGTAATGTATTGCATTTTTGCTTTGGGTTTGTTTTTGCCCCCCAAACTTAGAACAACAAGCCTCTAAAATCTTTGAAGTAATATTGAAGACCAGAGATGGCCATTAACGTTTAACACCCACACACGCAGCTGGGTACTTTGGTATGGTTCTCTCAGGTTGTTTGGATTTGACACTCCTATTATCAGATGGTTGCAAACTGCCAGATGCATGTCATGAAATCTCTACTTCTAGGAGCGTGGATATGTTGTTTATCCACAATTATTGGCATTGTCCCTTTCCTCTTTAAATCTGTCGGAAGTCTTCAGGCTAGCTCCTCCCACCCACCCAGGTGGTATATACCTCAGCTCCGCCCCATGATGCCAGATCTTCCTTTCCGCTGGAAGATATAGGTTGCCTCCCTCATGCTCTCGCATTTCATAGGCCCTGGCTTTCAAATCTTAGGTTTTACCGAAATTAAAACTCTTTCGAGTTGGCGATCGCGCATTTGCATCTTCCATCATGGAGAAGAAATCTTCCCCAGGATTTCGCCGGTGTCCTTGCAGCTAAAAGATGTTGTGCACCAATCCTCATCTCACATGCATCTACTGCCTGGGTGTCTGCCATGACACCTCGTACTGCAGTTACTGCTTGGCCTTCCATCCCAATGTCCTGGACGACCGCATGGCACGCCTGAAACTGGGGAGGCCGGAGAAAAGGAACCCTCCAGTGAAGTCCAAGGAGGCTAGGTGGGCATTTTCCACGGCTGCAGGTTCCGCTGAGCAGCTGGAACGCATGCAGACGTTCGAGGAAGAAGTCGCTAGCGCTTCGGCTAATCGAAGCCTCTGCGGCCCACTGAACCTAGGGTCCACCTTTACTGGTTTGTTTAAGGAGTTGTGCCAGTCTCTCCCCACCCGGGGTGAGGCGCCCATGGGCTCACACTCCTGCTGCCCTCGGAAGAGGGAAAAAGAACCTTCTTCGTCTCGTCGAAGGCGATCTTGGGACCAAGCGAGGTCTCAGTCCCAGGAGCATGTGGTCTTGACCTCGGTCAAGATCGCCTCCTCGGCCGCAGGCTTTACGGACCTTCAGTCTGGCCAGACGATCAAGGAAGTGGCCGATGAGGTCGAGATCATCCTCTACCCGATCGACCCTTTGTCGCCGGCCGTGGTCGATGACTCCTTAGAAAGGACTCCGGTCCTAGTGTTTCCTGATGAGGAGACCCAGCCAGCTGGCATCCCCATTAAGGATCCGGTTCCGGACCCTCGGGTTTCACCAATTTCCCCCGGTGTCTCCTGATTGACCGAGTCGGCCTGCCTGATCTCGGTTGAGGTTCAGAACCCCCTCGGATGAACATCCGAGGAAGAGTCATAAGTGCTCTAAGAAGAGGCAACGCCACAGGTCGTCCTCATCCTCCTTGGACAAGGAGAGGCTCCGACGGAAACTCCAACGGCGCTTTGAGGACCTTATGTGGCAGCAGCTGATTCTGACCGTCCGCCGGTCACCCCGGCCATTACTTGGTTCTTGCCTCCCAGGCTGAAGCCGACTTCTCTGGAACCGAAACCCTCGGTTCCCCCACCCGTGGGGCCGTCCCGTCCCCCGGTTTGGCCTATTCCGGTCTCTCCACCTATTCAGGTAGAAGCGCCTCCTGAACAGCCTGTGGGAGGGGCTCCCTCGAAAGAGGACCGACAGGATGCCTGACTTCCCCGTCTGTCGGTCACAGTCACCCCGGACCGTCCTCGGCAGATCGAGGGTGATTTAGGTGGCAGGTCCTTGTATCCCGACTCCTCGGACTTTGATGTCACCGGGCTTCACTCTTATCCTGGGAATGATGAGTCGTCCATTGGCACAGGGATGGAGGAAGGCCCATCCTCCTTCCAAGGGATTCTCCTGTCTCATTTCCAACTCCACCAGAATGCTCCGGAATCCATCCAGAAAAAGGTGGAGTACCCTCTCACAGATATCCTAAAGAGAGGGGATACCCCATCGAAGGCCTTTTCTGTGGCCGAAGCCATCGTTGGCCCAGCCCTTGAATGTTTGCAGTGCCCTGCCTCATGCCCAGCACTGTCTGCCCGCATGGCCCACAAGTACGCGGTGCCCATGGGGTCCCTTGCGGGGTTCACAGAGCACCCTTCGGCCTAGAGCCTGGTGATTGCCTCTGTGTTCAGGCATACTGGCAGTACGGCCGACACAGACCGACCTCCTGACAAAGAGTCCAAAAATATGGACCACTCCGCACGGAAGGTCTATGCAGCTTCCTCCCTGGGCCTTCATCAGGCCAGCTCGGCTGTCATCATGGCACACTTCTCTCATGCCCTTTTCTGGTCATTAGATGAAGTCCTCCCTCATCTCCCTGCAGACATGCATACCATGGTCAAATAGGTCAGTGACCAGCGCCATGCTGTTGCCAAACAGCTCCAGACGGCCCTGGACATCGGAGATTCTTGTGCCCGTTCCATGGCCGCCGCAGTGGCCTCTCCCTGCAGGGCTTGGCTGAGGCTTTCCTCCTTTCTGGCGGATACTCAGCATAAGCTTGCTGACGTGCCTTTTCTTGGGACTGACTTGTTCGGTCAAGGAGTGGCTGGTCACCTACAGCGCATAGAGCAGTCCAGTGCAACCTTGGACGCCACTTCTGCCAAGGGTTCTTTGGGGAAAGAACCACCAGAAGAAGAAGCCTTTTTGGCACTCTTCCCCTGCAGTCTGGCAGCCCTTCTATCAAGGAGGACAGCAACATCAACATCAGCAGCAGGCTCAAGCTTGGTGCCCCCGGCCCAAGCCTGGACCCCAACAGACCCAAAAAGGGGGCCGAGGCTCTGGTCCTGGAGCCTCCTCCTCAAAGTCTGCCCAGTGATGGGATGGGGGTTGCCACCCCTATCTCCGTCTTGCCAGCTCTGGGCCCACCCATGGGGGGTCGGCTCCCCCACTTTCTTTCTGCCTGGCCTGCTATCACTTCGGACAGGTGGGTTCTCGAAGTGGTCTGTCGAGGACTGCCTCTAGAGTTCGAGCAGTACCCTCCCAGTCGAGCCCGCGCCCCTTGGGAGGAACGGATTTCTGCATGCACCCATTCGGCTCTTCGAGACGACATAGCTCAGCTCTTCCGCAAGGAGGCGGTAGCTCCCGTGGCGAATCCTCCAGCAGACCCAGGCTTTGTCTCCAGGTACTTCCTGGTGTCCAAGCGGATGGGGGGGGGTTGGTGCCCCATTCTAGATCTTCACGACCTGAATCAGTGTCTCAGGTCTCGCACCTTTCGGATGGTCACTCTCTCCCAGATCATACCGTCCTTGGAATGAAACATGTGGCTCTGTTCTCTAGATCTGCAGGACACGTTTTTTCACACATCCCAATCCGTCCGTCCCATCAGCGGTTCCTCCGCTTCAGGGTCGAGGGGACCCTGTACGAGTTCCAAGCCATGCCATTCGGCCTGTCATCAGCCCCATGGGTCTTCACCAAATGCATTGCAGTGGTGGCGGCCCATCTCCACCGTCGAGGGGTCAGAATCTACCCCTACCTCGGTGATTGGCTCCTGGCAGGTTCCACCAAAAAGGAGGTGGAGAGGTCCAGGGATCTGGCCCTCCAGACATGCTCCCAACTCGGCCCCCGGATCAACGAGGCCAAGTTGGAACTTGTGCCTTCCCAGGGCTTCATCGGGGCAGAGCTTGACTCTTGTCAAGCCAGAGCTCGGCTCCCAGCGGACAGGGTGGAGGTTCTCTCCTCCTTTACTCAGTCATTTCTAGTTGGGCAGTTGCACCCTGCTCGGGACTTTCTGCGCCTTCTGGGTTACATGGCGGCGTGCACCTCTGTGGTCCATTGGGTCTGGTTGCACATGCGCCCCCTCCAGTGGGAGCTGGGCGCCCAGTGGACTCAGCATCACAGTCATTTCGACCAGCTGATCACTGTAACCCAGAAGATGTGGGACGCTCTCCAATGGTGGACTGCCCTAGATCGGTTGCAGGAAGGGATCCCATTTGTCCGCCCTGAGCCGACAGTCATCCTTATGACCGATGCCTCTCATGGGCTGGGGAGTCCACATGGGGGACAACAGGGCCCATGGCTTCTAGACCCCTGAGGAGACCCAATGCCACATCAACCTGTTGGAGCTCAGAGCAGTCAGACTGGCACTGTCAGCTTTCGCTTCTCAGCTCTGGGGTCAAGTGGTTCAAGTCCAGACGGACAATACCACAACCATGTACTACCTCAACAAACAGGGTGGCATGCACTCCCGTTTGCTGTGCAAGGATGCACTCCACATCTGGACCCTCGTGAGCCGGTTGGAGGCGGATCTCCTAGCCATCCATGTGGCAGGAGCCTTGAACCAGCTGGCGGATGCTCTGAGCCGCGTAGGCCAGACATCCCACGAGTGATCTCTCCATCCAGGGGTAGCTTACAGCCTGTTCTCCCATTGGGGCAAACCGATGGTGGACCTGTTTGCCTCCAGGTAAAACACCAAGCTGAGGCTCTATCATGCCCGCCCCACTCAGCAGGGCTCGCTGCAGGGGGATGCCTTCTCGAGGCATTGAACTGCAGGACTCCTCTATGACTTCCCTCCATTTCCCTTGATCCACAAGGTGCTACTCGAGGTGAGGAGGGACAAAGCAAAGGTGATTCTGGTAGCCCCAGATTGGCCGCGCCAGTTCTGGTATCCGAATCTCCTCAGCCTCAGCTGCAGGGCCCCGGAGTGGCTTTGCACACTCCCGGACCTGATCTGTCTCAACCAGGGGAAGGTCTTCCATCCGGACCTTCAGTCCCTGCACCTCACAGCCTGGTACCTGAGCGGCTAGAGTTCCAGGCTTTGGGTCTTTCCGAAGATGTCTTCACTGCGGTGGAGGCATCTAGAGAGGAATCGACCAGGAAATGTCATGCCTTCAGATGGAAAAGATTTTCCATTTGGTGCCAGGGTAAGGGTCTGGACTCCTTATCCTGCTCTGTGGCTAACATTCTCGACTACCTTTGGTCTCTCTCCAAAGGGAGTCTCCGGTCATCGACCCTTAGGGTGCACCTAGCGTATTTCTGCTTACAGGCAGCAGGCCGGTCAGCCCATTGATTGGCGCCAGGATACAGTGGTCAGGCGTTTTTTTCAAAAGCCTAGATCACATATGCCCTCTGGTGCACATACCTCTCAACTGTACCACATTACGAGGAACGTTCCTCATTTTACTTCACGAAAGCTCCCTGTTCCACATTGTGAGGACTTGTTCCACATTCAAAGTCAAAATTTTAAAGCAATAATCCATAGTAAATGATGTAACAAATATATTATTCAATTAATAACAGGCTTTCTGAACATAAATGCAACATTTTAACAGTGTTTTGAGCTTCTTAGGTAAAGATTTGATTAAGTGTTCCACATTTTGCCCATTTGTTCCACATTTTGACAGGCAATGTTCCACATTTGGGGGACAAAAGGTTGAGAGGTATGCTGGTGCGTGAACCTCCACCTTCGTGGGATCAGCTGCTGGTTTTGGCAAAGCTCATGGGCAAGCCATTCGAACCCATGCACAAGTGTGAGCTGTCACACTTGTGGAAGGCGGCCTTCCCGGTGGCTATCACATCAGCCAGAAGGACAGGGGAGCTGCAGATGCTTTCGGTGGACTCCCCTTATCTGGTCTTTCACAGGGACAAAGTTGTCCTGTGCCCCCATCCTTAATTCCTTCCGAAGGTGGTGTCAGAGTATCACCTTAACTAGATGTTGACTCTGCCAGTATACTACCCTAATTACACCTCGGATGCCGAGTACAGGCTCTATACTTTGGACCCGAGACATGCTCTCTCCTATTATAAGGAGAGGATGGCAGAAATTCGTGGAGAGGTTTGCCAGCTGTTTGTCACCTACACTGAAGCCACTTCTGGCAGACCTGCAGCCAAATGGACCATTGCAAGATGGATTACATCATGCATAGGTCTGTGCTATGAGTTGGCGGGCAAGGAGCCTCCCAGAAGGATAAGAGCTCATTCTACCTGCCATACTGCTGCATTATTGGCTGCTTCCAGGGACATCCCTATCCAGGAAATCTGTCAATCTGCTACCTGGAAGTCAGCAAACACCTTCATTACCCACTACCACATCGACCTTGAGTCACACCGGGATGCTGGTTTTGGGACCTCAGTTCTCCAATCTCTGTTCCCTAAGTGGGGGGGGGGGTGCGCCTTGCCTCCCTCCTCCTGGAGAACTGCTAGGAGTCTGCCAATGAGTGTGGATGAACAACATATCCACGCTCCTAGAAGAACAGGGTACTCACCTGTAACAGTAGTTCTAGGAGTGGTATATGTTGTTCATCCTATGATCCCGATCTCCCGGCTGTGGGCGCACACAATCTGGCTTCCAGCGGGCTAAGATCTGTGTTATGGGGAGCAGGGGTATATACCACCCGGGTGGGTGGGAGGAGTCAGCTTGAAGACTTCTGGCAGATTTAAAGAGGAAAGGGACAATGCCAATGAGTGTGGATGAACAACATATACCACTCCTAGAACTACTGTTACAGGTGAGTAACCTGTTCTTCTTGGCTGTCTTTTACATGCATACACTATACAAAAGAGATGGTAATGGAGCAAGCAGTTAGACAGGAGTGTGCCACTGCAGAACTTAATGGTAATTTTAGAACTTGGCATGCAAGCTCAAACTGTGCTCTGTGGTCACGCTCACCCTACTGGCATAACTTCAGATTTGTCTTTCTGCTGAAGAGAGCAGTCTCCCCAAAGTTGTTTCTTGCTTCTGGTCCTCCTGTTATTTTACTGTGTTACAAATGTTTCTAGTTTAAAAGTTAGTTTAATGAATACTCTGTGTTAGGGTGTTTATTTTTTAGCTTCAGCTTTTTTTTTTTCCCCCGTTCCCTATTGGTTTCCAGGAACCAGAGAAGGCCGCTTTAAATTGAGGTTCCTGCCTAAGGGAACCACATTGTTTTTTTGAATAAAAACTTTTAATAACTTTAGTTTTATTTAATTTAAAAGCAGTTTTGTCATTTTTTTATTTAGATTTTACTAGTTTGATCGCCGTGGGAACAAAACATTGAATTAATAGGTCCTATCTTCCCCTACCCACCGACTTCCTATCTTGGAACCCTCCCTGGGCTCCTTATGTCCTTGTGTCTCTGTAGAAGGGATATCACCTTGTTTGATGTTAGGTTAAACTACTTAACTTAGATTGTATTATACTGTATCCATCCACCGTTGAACGCTGGGTCTTCCAGGCCCTAGATTTTTTGTACTGTTGTGTACTTCACTATACTGTTGTGTACAAATTTTATATCTGTATTTCTGACATGGATCCTTTGCAAAGGAGTCTGAGTCAAAGGTTGTAATTCCGTTTATGTGATAAATAAATCACCATTTGGCTTGACTGATGAGCCTAAAAAGAGAACAAGGCCCACAGATTTTAAAAATTGTGTTTCGTGCTTTCAGCCCCTGACAAGTGCAGTCTGCCGTGACCTTTGTTTGAAGTACCTAGGTCCAGAATTCATTTATCTGGTGTATGTAAATGACTGCTTGTTAGGACAGGCTTCACCCCCGATGAAGTCTCCGTGCTGAGGAAGCGATATGTAAGGGAATATGCTCTAAGTTCAAAGTTTTTAAAAATAAACAACTTTTAGTCTGAGTTAGTGTGTGCACTCCTTCTGTTGTGTGTGTCTCCCCCCCCGCCCCCGGTGCAGGCAGCTTATTTGGTATAGATAGCTCAGTACCAGAAAGCTCTGTGGAATGCAGTGTTGACTCTGAGTGATAAAATGGATGGTGAGGTGGCACTGGACCTGTCTGCCACAGCAAATTTCGCTCTGGATGCTACTAGATACCACTTCTACATGGTTGTAGACATCAGTGACTTTTCTTCAAGAGTCTTGGCTCATGCAGTGGCAGTGAGGAGGTTTGCTTGGCTAAGGGCTACAATTCTTACCCGGGATACTCTGACTAAAGCCATTGATTTCCCCTGTGAGGGAAATTCCCTACTTGGTAACAAGACAAAGATATACATGAGAAAAGTGGATGAGTATAGGGCCATCTTTAAGAATTCCATTAAGAAAGTAAAGGCCTCCACTTCCTACAGGCCTTATGAAAGGGGCAGCAGGGGTTACAGTCCCACCACCTACACCAGGGACAGTGCTAGATAGGGCAAAATGCAGCCTGCCTAGAAATGACCAACTTTTAAACTTGATAGTGGGTCCAGAGTGGTACATTTCATCTGTAACAGTAGCAGAAAGATGGAAAAATGAACAATATTTTACTTGACAGGTTTTAGCCTCTGTACTGAATAAATTTGTACTTTTGATTAGGCTTTGACCCAGTTTATCATTTTGATGCACATTTTTTCTTCTTTTTTTTTTTACACCAGTGGGTCCAATTTATTTTTTTTTATTTAGTCTTCGGAAACCGGGTACGGCCCACTAGGCACAAGTGCCTGTTTTCAGGGATGACTTGGGAGCACTGGGGAGGTTAAGTGACTTGCTCAATTATGCACAGTATGCAAGTGGAGGTTGTGGGAATTAAACCCAGGTCTGCTGGATGTATCAAGCTCATTCATAGCTCGTTACTCTGATCTGTAGGCTATACTGCCAGCCAGTTTGACCTGTGTTTTAAACCCCCTGGCGCTGTCACTGCCCTACGCAGTCTGAGTACCAGGCACAGAGAAGGTACTGCAGAGATGGAGGCAAGAGGGCTCAAGGCATGCTACAGCACCAGCCACTAAGGCACACTCAAAACGAAACCCCTGGCAATTATGCCCAGATTGCTAGTCAGCCTTTGTTAATGGGAGGAAGGTTGACCCACTACTTCCAGGAATGACAAAAAGTTACCATATACAAGTGGGTCTTGGAAGTAATAGGTCGGAGATTGTTCCCGAAATTCTGAAGGTTTCCCAGACAGAGACCAAAGAAATTCCCAGGTCACTCACTGACAGAAAGAATTCTGCTCGAACTGGAAGTGCAGAAAAAGCTGCAAGCAGAAGCAGTAGAAAAAGTCCCTGATTTAAACTGGGGGAAGGGTCTGTTCTCAAGATAATTCCTGATCCACAAGAAAAATGGGGAATCGCAACCCATTTTAGATTTAAGATATCTGAACAAACATATCAAGAAAGAAAAGTTTAAGGTGGTCACACTGGGCAGAGTGATACTTCCCTACAGTCAGGAGGTTGGTTGGTTGGGGGTCACTGGATCAGAAGGACGCCTACTTCCACATTCCAGTCAGACACAGAAAATAAATGAGGTTCAGGCTGGGAAACTGTCAGTTTAATTTTGCAGCCAGACCCTTTGGTCTCACCTTGGCAGAAAGGGCATTTCACAAAGTATCTAGCCATGGTGGCAGCAGTTCCACATCATAATAGCGAATACCAAAACCATGCCAACCACATAAGCTACTGCACAACACCACCCACAACAATGGCCCACACCAAACACACCCAACGTCAAAATAGTGACTGCTGGCAAAAAACAAAACAAAAAAAAACACACAAAACCATTACAGACTGCAACCACATCAATCAGTCCCCAGAGATCACACCTGCAGCTGGAAGTTGTATGCCAGCCCCCACAGATGCTCATAATGGCTCCAGACTCAGTAGCCAGCAACAATGCACTCAATCATCTTGCTCAGATCCTTTTTTTTTTTTCTTCTCAACAGCAGTCTCCCCTTCTGGCTCTCCATAAACTCCATGTTCTTCGACATTCTCCCAAAACACACAAACGTCATAGCTAATTCACATGCTTCCCCCCACCTCTATTTTATGACCTGTAGTCAAATGTAAGGGCTCACACCTGTGCCTACACAATAGTCCACACCTGCCTCCTCCCACAAAAGGAAAACACTCACAGCACACAAATACTTAAACCCACACAACATCGCCTACCCCAGGAACACAAAAGTCTGCCCCATGACCACAACACGACAGATGGTCGAACGTGTTACAGTACTGCACATGGCGGGCGTGGGTCTCAAACACACAGCACACTACACTTAACATCCTGCCTACTTACCACTGCACTCTACGCACTAAGCCATGATGACAGCACGCTTTGGACCCATCCCACACAGTCACCCACATACCCAACACACAATACACATCATACCAATTTCATTCCCTTGTTTTACACAGGAATGTTTTGTTTAACTTGATATAACTAACTCCGAGACTGCACTTGTCCCTACAGTATGTATGCTTGTCTTCCCCAGCAGTCACCCACAGAAGTTGCTCTCGCTGACACAAGTGGCCCATATAATGGCCACTATTATACACCTGTCACTGTTTTCACATTCGCTCAATTTGAGTCGCTCAAACTGAATCGTCCACTTAACGGGATACTCTGGCAACTCACTTAAGAAACAGTGTGGTGCTTTTTCCTAACCTGAACAACTGGCTAGTCTCAAGGAAAAACAAAATGGGAGTCGGTGTTCTCCTTGTATCAGATAAAAAAGTACCTCAGAGAACCTGGGATTTCTAATCTGCAGAAGTACCAGACAGAGCTGGTACTGGTCCTGGATTTCATAGGAGCAGAGCTAGACATGCTTCAGCTAAAAGCCTTTCTTCCACAGAGAAGAGTATGAAATCTGATTGCCAGTACAGAATCATTCACACTGGGCCATCCACAACCTGCAAGGGATTTTCTGCAACTACTAGGTGACATAGAAACATAGGATTTGTTGGCAGATAGGAGCTGCTTGGCCCACCTAGACCCTACCTGATTTCCAGCTACCCCCCCCCCCCATTTTCTAGCTAAGATTCACTTGTGCTTGTCCCATGCATGCTTAAAGCCCAACACTGTTTTCGCCCCCACTAGTTTTGCTGAAAGACTGTTCCAGGTATCCACCACTCTTTCAGTGAAGAAGTACTTCCTCACATCCCTTCTAATTTTCCCCCTTCCAGAATCATTGCATGTTCCCTTGTTCTCGTGCATCTTCTCCTCTGAAAAGTACTCCCATCCTGTACTTTGTTCAGCCTCCTGAGGTATTTATAGGTCTGTCATGATTCCCTTTCGTCTTCTCTTCCAGGATGTACACATTGAGATCCCTGAGTCTCTCCTTTTTGGGTTTGTGATGCAGCCCCTCCACCATTTTAGTTCTCCTCCTTAAGGACAGCCTGCACCCTGTCTGTCCTTTTTGAGATGTGATCTCCAGAACTGAATACAGTACTCTAGGTGGGGTCTCACCAACAATCTATACAGTGGCAGCACTACCTCCCTCCTTCTGCTGGTAATATCCTTCCCTGTGCACCCCTGCTTCAAACAACATGAAGTCTTGCTGCATTCTGACTTAATGCAGTTAGCTCCAGCACTTGAACTACCCCAGAGAGTAAGGAATTAAACTCTGTGCAGGAGTATAGAACGTTGAGCTCGAGCTCGGTTTTCAAACCTCTGTCTGTGGTACTTCCTAGTGTAACAGTCAGATTCTTTACTCTGCCTGACAGTGAAGTCGCTCCGGAGATTCCTCTGCTTGGTTCGGTAAAAAGTAAAGCATTCAGTTTTAAACCATTCTGTTTGTTTTTTACGGATTTCCAGCCTCTGTCTACGCTTCGGGTAGTGTTGTAGATAGGTAGTGACTGTGTTTATTTTGTAAAAGTGTGTGGAAATTACTTATTTCCTCTGTTTCTTTTTGGTCGGTCCGGTTAGGAACCGACCTTGTATTTCTTCTGTTTTCTGAGAAAAGTTTCAGGCAATTAGAATGGTGTTCTGGTATCGATCTGTTTCAAAAGAACCAGGTCTTTTTTGGTTCTTTTTCAAAACCCGTGACATGGTTTGTAACCGATCGGTTATTTTATTACCTGGCTTGAAAGCTGCTGTAGGGTAATTTAGTAGGTTGGCCATGTCTTACAAACCCAAAAAGAAAATCTGTCCCACTGGGTTTCAGCACTGTACTGAGTGTGGAGAGGCCTTTGCCAAGGCTGACCCCCACCTCATCTGTGTTTATTGTCTTGGGTTTGACCACCTCAAGTCGAACTGCCAAATTTGTAAAAACTTTCCTAAATCCACTCTAGATAAGAGACTGAGTAGGCTGAAGGAAAGGGAGGCTGAGAAGTCCTGGTTCGGTTGTGGCCGAACCTGAGGAGGTGCCTACTAACCTAGGCAATACCTCCTCGGGCAAAAGGAGAGCTGACCCTGATGGGCCGGTTCCGTCAAAAAGAAAACGCAAGTCCACTGGTTCAGATCCTGTACCGCATTCTCCAACCGCGGACAAAATAGCCAAAGCGATTAGCATTGTTCAGTCGCTTAGACCGGTTTCGTCCAAACCGGTACGGCCAGTTAGGCAATCAGTTCGGTCCAACCAATCTCCTTCGGATTATGATCCAGATGCTTATTATGAGGAGTGGGAGGGAGATGAAGACTATCCTGATGATGATGATGACGACGACCGGGGGGTCTGGATGTGCCCATTCTACCGGACATCTCCCCAGACAGGCCCTTGGGGGTGTCTTCTCCCAGGCTCTGTGAGTCCCCTTCACACTTTTTGTTTTACAAAAAGGTGGCTGAAACCTTCAGCTTCCCTTGGTTGAAGCCGCAGAGGAGGATAATGAGCCTGATTTTTGTGGAAATGATGGACATCCCAGAGTCCAAAAGGCTGTCTATCCCTCTTCATAAGTCCTTGGGGAAATGGACACACAGAATTTTACAAACTCCTAATTCAATACCTCCTGTGGACAAGAGAATGGACAGGAGGTATATGTTATCAGGCTCAGCTATGGAGTTCCTTTAAAATCCTAGCAGCCACGTTGGGGTAGTGCAGGATGCAGCCTGTGACAGGGCTAACATTCCTTTGGCTTTGCACCCCCTAATAAGGACTCCAGGAAAGTGGATGCCATGGCCAAAAACAGTATTTGGCATCCTCTTTAGGACTCAGGCAGGTTAATTATATGGCCTACACTGCCAGGTACCAGAAATCCAGATGGGATACAGTTCTGGAACTGGCTAAACAGGCCTTCCCCCAGCTAGCCAAAGAGCTGGAGGAGGTGGCTGCTGATGGAATTGAGGCATCAAAAATGCAATTTCATGCTGCTGTTGACTCCAGTGATGTGGCATCTAGAGTCATGGCTACATCTATGTCTCAGAAGACATGCTTGGCTCAGATGTACTAGCCTTTCACAGGATACCCAGACTAAGGCTATGGATTTTCCTGTAGTGGGTAACTCTCTGTTTGGAGAGCAAACAGAGGCTTACATGAAGAAAATGGATGAATACAGGACCATTTACAGGAGTGCACAGGCCAAGGACAGACAAGCCACTCCACAAAAGCAGCAGTCTAGGGGCAGGGGCATGCCTTTTCACAGGCCTTTTTACCAAGCCCAGGCCTCCTCTCCCTTCCCACAGAGGGGGTTCTTCAGAGGAAGAGACAGGAGGGGGGATGAGCAGGGCTGCTCCCTCCTCCTCCCAGTCCAAAGCTCCTGCCAAGCAGACACCCTGAGGTGTCAGCCCGCGTCGACTCCCAAATTCCAGTAGGAGACAGGATGGCTTACTACGTCCAGACCTGGAAGTCTGTGACCTCAAACAAGTGGGTCTTGGAAGTAGTAAGCCAGTGACTGGCCCTCAGCTTCAAAAAGTTTCCAAAAAAGAGGGCCAAGTCTTTTCCACCTGCATCAATCTCAGAAACCCTTGCCCTAGAGGCAGAGGTTTCCTCTCTTCTAGCTGTCAGAGCTATAGAGAAGGTTACTACTCAGCACAAGGGAAAAGGACTGTACTCCAGGCACTTCCTTACCCCAAAGAAAATGGGAGGGGCGACACGACCTAAGGTATTTGAACAAACACATTTCAAAGCCCAAATTCAAAATGGTAACTCTAGGAATAATCCTTCCTTCTCTATGGCCAGGAGATTGGTTAGCATCTCTGGACCTCAAGTATGCCTACTTCCGTATCCCTATCAGGTGCTCCCACAGAAAATACCTCAGGTTCGAGTTGCCTTCAGGCTGTTACCAGTTCAGAGCCATGCCATTCAGCCTAACATTAGCTCCAAGGGTGTTCACAAAGTGCCTTGCAGTAGTGGTGGCTTACCTCAGAAGACAGGGTATCACCATATTCCCCATGTTTGGACGACTGGCTCATTGTGGGTCATTCATCTCTACAGATCAAGTCAGCTTTGCAAACTACCCAGGACCTACTCAGTTCCCTGGGTTTTTTTCTCAATCTTCCAAAGTCTGTCCTCGAACCAGTTCAGTTTCTCACCTTTATAGGAATAGATTTGGACACTGTACAAGCAAAATCTTTCCTTCCCCGGCAAGGGCGAAGGCCCTGTGGATCTTGCTTCATCTTTTCGACCTCCGGTCTCTCGCCCAGCAAGACTGTTCCTCCAGCTTCTGGGCCACATGGCAGCTTCCACCACAGTGGTGCAGGGAGCAAAATTCCAGATGAGGGGCATTCAGTTTCACCTAAGGGCCTTCTGGTCTCAGAAAAAGGATCCTCCTACCAAACTGATTCCAGTGACTCAGACTTTGGTCCAAGCTCTCCAGTGGTGGCTGGATCAGAACAACCTCAGACAAGGAGTCCCATTAATCCCATAAACTCCTTCAGTAGTTCTGACTATGGATGCTTCTTTCCTAGGTTGGAGAGCCCACCTGGGGGCCCTGACAGCCTAAGGGGTCTGGTCTCCACAGGAGTCGCTCTTTCACATCAACCTTCTGGAACTCAGGGCAGTGTTCCTGGCCCTTCAGTGCTTCTCAGATTCGGTCAAGGGCAAGGTGGTCCAAGTCGGAACAGACAACATGACCACAATGTGGTATATCAGCAAACCAGGAGGCACTCTGTCCTTGGTCTTGTGTAAGGAAGCCATTAAACTGTGGTCTCTGGCCTATTCTCTTCAGACTTTCCTAGTAGCAGTTCACCGTCCAGGGAAGGACAATGTACTGGCAGATGCTCTGAGCAGAATTTCACAGGGACATCACGAATGGTCCCTGAATCCTCTCATCCTGCAGATCATCATCTCCAGATGGGGCATTCCAGAGATGGATCTCTTTGCAGCTCCGGACAATCACCAGCTCCCTCCGTTCTGTTGTAGACCTCCATTCCTGGGGACTGTGCCCCAGGATGCCCTGATTTTGGATTGGAAGGGCAGGTTCCTCTATGCCTTTCCTCCATTCCCTCTGCTGTTCAGAGTCCTGATGAAGATCAGAATTCAACCTTGCACAGTGATCCTAGTGGCTTCCGACTGGGCCAGGCAACCATGGTATCCTCTGCTCCTGTCCCTGGCAGTGTCTCGTCCCCTGTCCCTTCCCAAGAGACACAATCTTCTGTCGTCCTCCAAGGGGAGGATCTGGTATCCCGATCTCCAGTCTCTCAATTTCAAGGCCTGGCTCTTGAAGAGCTAGAATATGCAGACCTGCATCTTTCTCAGGCAGTCATGGATATCCTGAAGGTTTCCAGGAAACCATCTACTAGAAAGACTTATGATTCCAAATGGAAGAGATTTACCATTTGGTGTTCTCAGAAAGGCATTGTCCCTGATTCTGCAGGCATCTCCACAGCCTTAGATTATCTGGTTCACCTCAGTGGTCTAGGCCTTTGGCCTGCAACTCTAAAGGTTCACCTAGCAGCAGTTTCTGCTTTCCTTTCAGCGAGAATGGCTCTTCCTGGCCTCTCTTCATGTGTTTAAAAGTTTTCAAGGTCTGGTTCATATAAACTATCCATTTAGAACCGACTCCTGCTTGGGATCTTAATGTCTGCATTGCACACTCATGCAGCCCCCTCGCCCCAGACCCATGGCTTCAGCTGAGCTGAAATACTTGACCTGGAAAACTGTGTTCCTGGTAGCCATTATTTCGGCCAGGAGGATTAGTGAATTACAGGCCTTGTCAGTTGAACCTGACTTCATATCCTTCCATAGGGATAAAGTGGTCCTAAGAACCAATAGGAAGTTCTTACCCAAAGTGGTATCAGATATTCATCTGAACCAGTCTGTCTCTTCCTGTGTTTTTCACTGACCACTCCTCTTCAGGTGAAAGAAGGCTACACAGCTTGGATGTTAAAAGAGCTCTTAGCTACTACATAGAGCACGCTAAGGCTCACAGGAATGACTGTCTTCAGTTGTTTCTCACCTGTGGTGAGGTGGGGAAAGGTAAGCCTGCCATGAAAAGAACTATTGCCAGGTGGATTGTTTCTTGTATACAATTCTGCTATGACAGATTGGGTAAAATACCTCTTTCAGGCCTGAGGGCTCACTCGACTAGGGGTACAGCTGCTACTCTGGCTGCGGCCAGAGATTTACCCTTGTTAGAGATCTGTAAAGCAGCCACCTGGAAAACAGTACATACATTAGCCAAGCATTACTCCCTGGACATCCAGGCTTGGAGTAATGCTAGGTTTGGCACAGCAGTACTACAGAGCCTGTTCCCAAAGTAGGTTCTGCATTTCCTCCTCCATAGGGAACTGCTTGGTAGTCTGCATTAAGTGAGAATACAGTAAGACTTCATGTTGTTTGAAGAAAAAATTACTCACCATAGTAATGCTGTTTCTTCTAATGGAGTCTTGCTGTATTCTGACCTACCCCCCGCCTCCCCTCTCAGAACCTAGTTTTTGGGAAGTGGGCTGGCAGGTACAGTGTTGCACCTCAGGGGTGTACCTTGCACCCCCCATCTTGGGTGGGTTAATTGTTAATTCTGTTCGTGTTATAAATCTGTTTAGTGTTGTCACTACCTTTTTCTTGGGTTCTCGACTTGAGTCTTCTTAGCCCAAATCGTTGCCTTTTGGCTTATACTAAGACAATTTCCACACACGTGTGTGTGTGTGTGTGTGTGTGTGTGTGTGTGTGTATGTATATGTATATCTATATGTATGTGTGTATATATATGTATATATATATATGAATATATATGGATATGTCTATATCTAGACTCTGCTAGTTAGTTGCTCTTAACAATCTGATGGTTACACTGGGAAGTACCACAGACAGAGGTTTGAAGCTCGAGCTCAACATTCTATGCTCCTGCATAGAGTTTAACTCCTTGCTCTCGGGTAGTTCAAGTGCTGGGGCTAACTGCATTAGGTCAGAATACAGCAAGACTCCATTAGAAGAAACAACATTACGAAGGTGAGTAATTTTTCTAGGGACGTGGATATGTTCATCCACACTTTCTGGCAGGTATCCTTGCCGCTTTAAATCTTGCCGGAAGGTCTTCAAGCTGGCTCCTCCCACCCACCCGGGTGATAAAACTCTCTGCTCCGCCCCATGACGTCAGATCTTCCTTACCGCGTGGAAGCTCAGGTTCCCTCCTTAACGATCTGCGTATAAGACTGGTTCCTAATTCTTCGGTTTACTCGAAATTAAGTTTAAGGTTTTCAAGACTTCGGTCAAATATTTCCCTTGCGGCTGTGATGGACAAATCGACTCCCGGTTTCTGGAGGTGCCCATGCGGACAGAAGATGTCTCGGATGAATCCGCACTCCACGTGCGTCTACTGCTTAGGCCTTGAGCACCACCCGCAGGCCTGCGATCTGTGCTCTTCCTTCTCGGCCTTCGTCCTGGAGGACCGTGCTGCCTGTTTACAACAGAAAGCCCCAAAGCGTTACCGCCAGTGAAGTCTAAGGAGGCCCATTTGGCGGTGTCCGTGGCGGCTGGCTTAAGCGGAACAGCTCGGCAGATGATACGCCCCTCGACAGGCGCGAGCGCACCGCCGTCTTCTCGGCGTGGCCTTTATCCCGCTCTCTTTGGGATCCTCCTATTCAGCTTCTTTTAAGGAGCTCTGTCAGTCCTTTCCACCAGGAGAGGGCCATCAGGACTTTCCTCTCGGTCCAAGAAGAAGGACTCTAAAGGTAAGTCCCTCCGTCGGCGCTCTTAGGAGGCGGGAAGGTCCCCTCCCGGGTAGTCGACCCTCTACTTCGGTCAATCCCACAGGCTAGCCACTGGCCTCATGGCGTCCCGTCGGGTCAGTTGGCGAGACACCTGCTCGGCGCGGTCGAGATTTTCTCGACCCGTCAGGCGGGTTATCGACTGGTGAAGCCGACAACCCTCACTCCCCGGTTCCCCCGGCAGAGATCGAGGTGGCAGAGGACTAGCCTGTGCCTCCGGTTCCGGAGTCCACGGTCAATAGAGCCGAGGGGAGAGCGGGTCTCCCCCGCCCTGCCCCAGAACCCTCCTCGGAAACACCGAGGTTCTCTGTCTCTGTCTCGGACATCTTCACGGTCCAGCCGATCCCGCTGGCATAGGCGGTCTCGGTACCGTAGTAAGCGGCATCGCCGCTCGTCCTCATCTTCCTCCTCGGACGAGGAGAGGATTCGACGCAAGTTGCGTCGGTGCTACGAGGACCTCATGTGGCAACAGCTCCTTCTGTCCGGGGAGCAAGCCGGCGTCATACGCCTTCCCTGGCCATCAAGTGGCTGTCACGGGCGGCGGCACCCTCGCCCTGGCCGAGTGCCTGCCCCAGGCCTGTTGCTCGACAAAACCGGCTGCCCCACCGATTCTGGTGGAACCTCCGCCTCCACAGCCGAAATTTGGGGCCCGACCAAGAATTCTCGGTCGGGCCAGGGCCTGCCCCATAGGCTGTCTGTCACCCTCACTCCCGACCGTCCTCGGCAGGTGGAGGGTGGCTCAGGCAAAGCAGCTCTTTGCGGACTTGTCCGAGTCCGGCAACGATTCCTCCCTGTTCTCCAGGCAGGTCGACCTGGAGTCCTCGGAGGTCAGTCGCTGAGCGATAGCCCATAATCCTTCATGGGTTTGTAGGCTCATCTCGGAGTCACGGGATGCAGCTCGAGCCCATATCCAAGTGGGCCAAGTATCCCCTAGCAGATATTGGACCCGGGGAATTCACCATGGAGGCCTTTCCGGTGGCCGATGCATTGTCGGCCCGGCCTTGGAACTCTGGCAGCGTCCTGCTTCCTGCCCTGCACCTTGACCAGGATGGCGAGTCTGTGGTCCCTATCGGTTTCCCTGTCCGGTTTCCAGGACACCCTCAGCCGAGGGTTGGTTACCGACAGCGTTTTCCGGCGTGCTGGAAGCACCAGGGATGTGGACAAGCCTCCCGACAAGGAGTCCAAGAAATTGGACTACGCCGGGCGCAAAGTCTCGCTGCGTCCTCCTTGGCCTTCATCAGGCCAGCTCGGCTGTGCTGATGGCACACTTCTCTCACGCCCTGTTGGGCTCCCTGGATGAGTGAGTCCCTCATCTCGGCTGGCGATGCAGACCACGGTCAAGCAGGTGCAGGACCAGGGCGGGCAGTGGCCAGAAGCAGCTTCAGACTGCTCTGGACATCGGCGACTCATGTGCCAGGTCCAGTCATTAGCTGCAGTGGCCCATGCGCCGTTGGGCATGGCTGAGGATATCCACCTTCACAGCAGATACCAGCACAAGTTGGCGGATGTCCCCTTCTTGGGGACCGGCGTCTTCGGTCCCTGGGTGGAGGGTCACCTCCAGAGGATCGAAAAGTCCAATGCCACTCTGGACTCTGTCTCCTCCGCCCAGAGGGACAAGGGCCACAGACCCCGCCCAAGTCGCTCGTCCGTCTCGCCTGACACGTCAGCCCAGCAGCATCAAGACCCAGCAGGCCGCGCCTTTTTGCATCCCAAAGCCAAGCCCTGCGACTACCTCTTCTAGGAAGCATGAGCAAGGCCCAGGAGGTCCCTCGGCTGGTCCCTCCTCCAAGCCTGCCCAGTGGACGGGTTGAGGGTGTGCGCCCCCAACCTCGTCACTCCACCCTGGGTTCCCCGTGGGAGGACTGCTCCGCCACTTCCTTTCCGCCTGGTCGCTATCACCACCGGACGGTGGGTGCTGGAGAGTGGTAGGGAAAAGAGCCTGCCTCCTGCTGGGTTCGAGGGGGCCCGCCTTTCCGAGCCGTCGCCCCAGGCATCCAGGTCTGCAGCCTGCGTTGGCCGGCTCGCCCGGAGCCAAACATCGCTCTGCTCCTCGAGAAAGAGGTGATCAGAGAGGTGGCGGACCCTCCCTCAGACCCGGGGTTTGTGTCCAGGTACTTCCTGGTCCCAAAACGGACAGAGGGCTGGCGCCCCATTCTCGACCTGCACGACCTGAACAGGTTCCTAAGGTCTCAGACCTTCAGGATGGTCACTCTGACTCAGATAATACCATCCCTGGGACGAGGCGTGTGGTTCTGTTCTCTGGACCTACAGGACACGTTTTTTCACGTCCCTATCCGTCCGTCTCACCAGAGATTCCTTCGCTTTCGAGCGGAGGGATCCCTTTACAAGTTCTGAGCCATGCCCTTCGGCCTTTCTCCTGCTCCCAGGGTCTTCACCAAATGCATGGCAGTGGTGACAGCATTCCTGTGGCGCCGAGGGGTCCGGGTGTACCCTTACCTGGACGATTGGCTGATAGCAGTCCCCTCCAGACTGGAGGTGGAGCGGTCCAGAGATCTGGCCCTCCAGGTTTGCTCTCAGATCGGCCTTCTCATCAACGAGGCCAAGTCGGAACTCGGGCTGAAGCAGGTGATACATTTCATCGGGGCAGAGCTCGACTCTTAGAGCCAGAGCACGACTCCCGGCGGACAGGGACGAGGTTCTTTCCTCCTTTGCCCAATCATTTCTGGTTGGGCAATCGCGCCCTGCCCGGGACTTCCTGCGCCTCCTGGGTCTCATGGCAGCCTGTACCAGCGTGGTCCGTTGGGCCCGCTGGCACATGCGTCCCCTTCAGTGGGGATTGGCCAGCCAGTGGTCACAGCGCTGCGATCCATTGGACCAGCTAGTGACGGTGACCCGGGGATGTGGACGTTCCATTGATCCATTTCCAGGAGGGCATCCCGTTTGTCCGCCCCGAGCCGACGGTCTCTCTATCGACCGATGCCTCTCTGATGGGTTGGGGTTCCCATCTGGGGGAGCACAGAGCGCACGGCCTCTGGTCCCCTCGGGAGTCCCGATGCCATATCAACCTGCTGAAGCTTCGGGCGGTTCGTCTAGCCCTCACCGCCTTTGCTCTGTTTCTACGGTGTCAAGTGGTTCATGTCCAGACCGACAATACCACGACCATGTACTACGTAAACCGCCAGGGCGGGATGCACTCCATGCCTCTGTGCAAGGAAGCTCTCCGCATTTGGTCACTCGTGCGTAGCCTGGAGGCGGATCTCCTAGCCATCCATGTGGCAGGAGCCTCCAACACTCTGGCCGATGCCCTAAGCCGGATAGGGGCTGTGTCCCACGAGTGGTCTCTCCTGCCGGAGGTAGTACAAAATCTGTTCTCCCACTGGGGCACACCTCAGGCGGACCTGTTTGCCTCCAGGGAGAATGCGAAGCTGAGGCTGTTTCATGCCCGCCCCCTCAGCAGGGTTCGCTGCAGGGGGATGCCTTCTCGAGGCCGTGGATCCTGGGCCTCTTCTACGCCTTTCCCCCAGTTCCCTTGATCCACATGGTGCTTCTCAAGGCGAGGAGGGACAAGGCGCAGGTGATCCTGGTAGCCCCAGACTGGCCCTGTCAATGCTGGTATCCAGATCTCCTCAGCCTTAGCTCCAGGCTCCCAAGGCAGCTTCCAGCTCACCCGGACCTGTTATCAGTCAATCAGGGGAAGGTGTTCCATCCGGACCTTCAATCCCTGCACCTGACGGCCTGGTTCCTGAGCGGCTAGAGTTCCAGGCCTTGGGTCTTTCCGACAAGGTCCTCAATGTAGTTGAGGCGTCCCGTGAAGAGTCGACCAGAAATGCTATGCCTTCAAATGGAAGAGATTCTCCATTTGGTGTCAGAGCAAGGGCCTGGACCCTTCCTCCTGTTCCTTGGCAAGCATCTTGGACTACCTATGGTCCCTTTCTCAGCAGGGCTTAGGTCGACAACCCTAAAGGTCACCTGGAGCCATCTCTGCTTGCAGGCGCGGGCGGGAGAAGCAGTGATGGCGCAGGAGAAAAGTGGTCGGCGCCTTTTCAAGGCCTGGATCACATACTGTATCCCTCCCGGTGTGTGAACCTCCACCTCCGTGGGATCTACTGCTGGTATTGGCAGAGCTCATGGGCAAGCCATTCGAACCAATGCACAGGTGTGACATCTCTCACCTGTCGTGGAAGACCGCCTTCTTGGTGGCTATCACGTCAGCCAGAAGGATGGGAGAGCTCCAGGCGCTTTCCATAGAGTCTCCTTACCTGGTCTTCCACAGGGACACGGTTGTCCTGCGCCCCCACCCGAAATTCCTTCCGAAGGTGGTGTCGGAGTTTCACCTTAACCAGGTGTTGACTCTGCCGGTGTTCTACCCCAATCACACCTCGGAGGCCGAATATAGGCTCCATACTCTGGACCCTAGAAGGGCGCTCGCTTACTATAAGGAGCGCACGGCTGAAGTTCGGGGAGAGGTTCGCCAGCTGTTTGTCACCTACGCTGAAGCCGCACCTGGCAGACCTGCAGCCAAGCGGACGATAAGCAGGTGGGTCACCTCCTGCATAGATCTCTGCTATAGGTTGGCGGGCATGGAGCCTCCCAGAGGGATAAGAGCTCATTCTACCCGCCATACCGCTGCATTGGTAGCTGCTTCCAGGGATGTCCTTATCCAGGATATCTGCAGGGCTGCTACCTGGAAGTTGGCACATACCTTTATAACCCACTACCACATCGACCTTGAGTCACACCGGGATGCTGGTTTTGGGGCCTCGGTTCTCCAGTCTCTATTTCCTAAGTAGGGGATGTGCGCCTTGCCTCCCTCTTCCCGGAGAACTGCTAGGAGTCTGCCAGAAAGTGTGGATGAATCATATCCATGTCCCTAGAAATACAGGTTACTCACCTGTAACAGGAGTTCTAGGAATGGTATATGTTGTTCATCCACACGACCCACCCGACCTCCCCGGCTTAGACGCACAACCTGAGCTTCCAGCGGGCCAGATCTGGCGTCATGGGGTGGAGCCGAGAGTTTTATCACCCGGGTGGGTGGGCGGAGCCAGCTTGAAGACCTTCCGGCAAGATTTAAAGCGGCAAGGATACCTGCCAGAAAGTGTGGATGAACAACATTATACCATTCCTAGAACTCCTGTTACAGGGGAGTAACCTGTATTTTCATCCCACTGGCCCTACCTGCTGCCTTGTTCCAGCTCACCACCTTGAGTTCATCAGATATGCTTACTCCCTTCCTGTTTGACCATCAGTACCCCCTCCCCCCGCAGGCCCCCCATATTATACTCTGCCTCTGGGTTTCCATTCCTGTTATGCTGCTTGATTTTGCACTGTTTAGCACTGAACCCCAGCTGCCATACCATTGACCATTTCTCAAGTTTTCTCAGATTTGTACACCCCTTTTGGTGTGTCCACCCTGTTTAGATTTTGGTGTCATCTGCAAGGAGGCATACCTTCCCTTCTAGCTCTTCTGCAGTGTCACTTAGAAGGACATTAAACACATGGCTTCATGCACAGCCATGGTGCAATTTGGTTAGATTTCAATAAGGGACATTCAGGCCGTCCCGGTGGCGCTGAAGGTTGAGGCGCTGGGTGCCATGCCGGCGACCTGAGTTCAGGAGTGAGCTTGGCCGCCGGAGCTCGGCAGGGACGGGGAGAGGATTGAGCACCCACAGGGCTGCTCTCATCCTGCGGGGGATGTTCCGGCACTACAGTGCATGGGCTCCATGTTGAACATTGTGGCTGACGCAGGCAGGATTGCCATGCGCCATTGCATCGGGGTGCCCACGCAAGGGGAGGGCTACCAGAACTAGGAAAAACCCGGCTCCGTGGGGTAGGCAATGGCACCTAACCCCCATGCCCTCCGCCAGGTCCGCCTCGCCTGGCCTTCCAGCTTCCTTCACCTGGGTCCTCACCCGCAGCCAGAGACTGACTAGTAAATGCACCCAAAGAGGAGGGGCGGCCCCACCCCGGAGGGATTAAGCCAGGGGTGCCGGCGGGAAGAGAGGAGGCACAGGTTGAGGGGGCCTCAGGCAGGCAGGAACAGGCAGGATGCCTGAGAGAGGCTCCGTGGGGCCGTGACCGGAGTGAAATAGAGTTGGGGGGGGGAGGGGGGTCATTTAGTACCACCTAAGAGATTACTGGTCCCCAAAGGTCAAACTCTCTGTCCGAATTATTGCCGGTCACAAAAAGCTTTGTAAAAGCACTAGAGTGGTGGAAGGAGGAAAGCAACCTCCGAGAGGGCATATCCTTCCTCCAGCAGTCTCCAGCAAAGGCCCTCACGGCAGATGTTCGCTCCTCGGGTGGGGTGTCCATGTGAAGGTTCTCACAGTAAGTGGCATCTGAAGCCATCAGGAGCACATAAATCTGCTGGAGCTCAGGGCAGTACTGCTGGCAATGCAGTCCTGTTCCTCCCTGATACAGGTTCAGTCCAAATTCAGACAGACAATACCATAACAACGTACTACATAAACAAGGAGGAACAAGGTCTTCAGAACTGCACAGAAGCTATGAGGATCTGGAATTTTGCTTACTCCCATGGAACGAAAATTTCTGCAGTATACCTACTGGGCAAGGACAGTGTGCTGGCAGACCTCCTAAACAGAATCAGCCAGGGAATCACATGTGGACTTCAGACCAATAGGTGCCGCTTTGGTCTTCAGGGGATGGGTATGCCAGAAGTTGGACCTGTTTTCCTCTTGGGAGAACAACTTCCAAAGTTTTGTTGCAAGTTACCAGCCAGGGGAACAGTCCCAGAGGACACGCTAGTCCTGGATTGGTCAGGGAAGTTCCTGTATGCCTTCCACCATTCCCATTTATACAGAGAGTGCTCATAAAGCTCAGAAAAGAGCAAGCAATAGTGATCTGATATTTCCAGACTGGGCCAGGAAGGTGGTGTATTCAGTGCTGCAGACCCTGTCTAGCAGAGTTCCAGTTAACCTGCCTCTGAGATAAAACTTGCTAACTTTGTCGCAGTGCGGGAGTAACATTCCCAGAACTCAGAATACTGCGTCTGAGGGCATGGTTCTTGAAGATCTAGAACTTTGAGTTTGTGTTGGTCTGAAGAAGTGGCTAGCATTTTGAAAGTTGCCAGGAAACCATCAACAAGAATATTCTCATACTGGTGTGCCACCAGAAAGATAATCCCAGTGCAGGCAGGTCTTTCTATAGTACTGCACTACTTGGTACATTTACAGTCCTTAAGTCTGAGACCTTCAACTCTGAAAGTACACCAGGCAGTTGTGTCAGCCTATACATCAGCAGGTAAAGACAGATCCTTGGCCTCACAATCTTTTCTTTTTTCATTGACCTCATACATCTGCTTTCCTCTGCAAGGGAACTAGTTCCCTGAGATGATCTCAGCATCTGCTTTACCCAGCTGATGGAGGCTCTATTTGAGCCTATGGCCACAGCTGACTTAAATTATGTCACATGGAAAGCCATTTTCCTAAGGGCCATGACTTCTACCAGAGAGCCAAATTAAAAAATTACTCACCTTAGTAATTATATTTCTTCTAATGGAGTCTTGCTGTATTCTGACAATTGCAGTGATTCCCAACCTTTGAACTGCCCCGGAGAACTAAGGGTTAACTTTCCATGCAGGACGTGGAACGCTGAGATCGAGATCGGTTGAAGTCTCTGTCTGGAGTGTTTTGAACCTAAACCGTCAGATTCTTACGAGCCCAACTAAACTAAAAATTCTATGTGGAAATTGTAAAAATTCTACTAGCCAACTGGCTGAAAAGTTTCTGATTCCCAAGGAAGACTCAAGTCAGGAAACCCAAAAACTAAACCCAGTGTACTTAAAAAAAATAATAAATAAGCACCCAAAGAAAAAGGGAGGAGGTTGCCAGCAACTACACCCCTGGGGTGTAACACTGCACCTGCCCACCCACTTCCCAAAAACAGATTCTGAGAGGGGAGGCAGGAAGGGAGGTCAGAATACAGCAAGACTTGATTAGAAGAAATATAATTACTAAGGTGAGTAATTTTTTCTTCAAACAACATGAAGTCTTGCTGTATTCTGATAATTGCAGACTACCAAGCAGTACCTCCTAGGAGGAGGGACAGAACCTACTTTGGGAATAGGCTCTGAAGTACTGCTGTGCCAAACCGAGCATCACTCCTAACCTGGATATCCAGAGAGTAATGCTTGGTAAAGGTATGGACTGTTTTCCAGGTAGCTGCTTGACAAATTTCTAGGAGAGGAATATCCGTGGCCCGCAGCCAGGGAAGCAGCTGTACCAGGGTTTTATTTAACTCTAAAAATTGATTAGCGTTTTGCTCATAAAAGTGCTAAAACATTGTGAAAATGCATAGTACTTGCCTCACTGTGTTTAACAAACATAACACTTATAGGAAACCTATATAAATACTTTTTGTACAGTTCGTATTGTCCCTAGAAAAAAACTGCCAACCCATTATTTAAAACCCTGTGTACCTCTTGTGGAATGAGTCCTCAGGCCTGAGGGTAGAGTTTTTCCCAGTTTTTCATAGCGGAATTGTATACAAGACACAATCCGCCTGGCAATAGGTCTTTTGGTGGCAGGTTTTGCCCTTTCCCACTTCTCCATAAGTGAGGAACAACTGGAGGGAGTCAAACCTGTGACCCTTGGTACGCTCTATGTAGTAACTAAGGGCTCTTTTGACATCTAAACTGTGTAGCCTCCTCTCTCCTGAGCAGGAATGCTCAGTGAAGAAAACAGGGGAGAGATATAGATTGGTTTAAATGGAAGTCTGAAACCACTTTGGGCAAGAACCTTCTATTGGTTCTAAGGACCACTTGATCCCTGTGAAAGGAGATAAAATCAGGTTCCACTGACAGGGCTTGTAATTCACTGATACGCCTGGCAGAGGTAATGGCTACCAAGAACACAGTTTTCCAAGTCAAGTACTTAAGCTCTGCTGAAGACATAGGCTCAAAGCGGGGTTGCATGAGCTGAGCAATGCAAACATTCAAATCCCAGGCAGGGGCAGGGTGTCTAAAGGGGGGATTGGTGTGAAACAATCCTTTAAAAAATTTACAGAACACAGGATGGGAAGATGGTGAGGAAGGCTTCCACACAGACAAAAATGCAGAAACAGCTGACAAATGTACCTTGAAAGTAGCTGGTCTGAGGCCTAGGTCATTAAGATGGACCATATAATCCAGAACTGTATGCAATTCAGCAGTGTCTGGAGAAATATTGTTCTGAGAACACCAAATGCTGAATCTTTTCCATTTGGAGTTCTAAGTCTTTCTGGTGGAGGGCTTTCGAGAAGCCTTGAGGATGTCCAGAACCCCTTGGGAAAGATGCAGATCTGCAAACTCTTAACTCTTCAAGAGCCATGCCTTGAGATTGAGGGACTGAAGAGTGGGGTACCAAATCCTCCCCTGAGAGGATGTTAACAGGTTATAATAACTGGCCAGCAGTTTCTCTCAATGTACTGACCAGGTTGATATTTTCCATAACAACTGGCTGGTTGTTATGACATTCATGAGCCATGCCAGTCAAACTATGCTGCTGCCTCATTGGCCAACATTCTGTATGTGGGTGGGGCCAAACAGTCTCACAAACTGCTGGAGAAAAATTGCTGGTCTGTTATTATAAAAAATAAAAGATAGGTAGGGTGTTTCATATGAGAATTTAATGCACACCCTCACTGTGGGATGCTTTGATAAACCCCTCGGGCTTCGCCCTTGGGGTTTATGTAGCATCCCACAACTCGGGTGTGCATTAAATTCTCATATCAAACCCTTCCCCATCCATTATTCTCTATGTAATTCCTGGAAAGAGACAGGGGGAGGTGGACTGCTAGGGACAGCAACAGAGGGTACCAAGGCTGTCTGGCCCAATCTGGAGCAACCAGAATCACCTTGCAAGGTTGAGACATTATTTTGACTAAAACTTCGAACAGGAGTGGAAAGGGGGGAAAAGCATACAGAAACTTCCCTACCCAATTCAGAATCAGGGCATCCGGGGGGACTGAGCCCAAGACTGGAGGTCTACAACAAAAGAGAGGAAGTTGGTGATTGTCTGGAGCTGCAAAGAGATCTATCTCTGGAGTGCCCCACCTTGAAAAAAATCACTTTTAACACCTGAGGGTCCAGGGACCATTCGTGATGGCCCTGAGAAATCCTGCTCAGTGCATCTGCTAGCACATTGTCCTTGCCTGGAAGGTGAACTGCTACAAGAGAGGCTTGCAGGGAATAAGCTAGGGACCATAACTTCATGGCTTCTGTGCACAAGGCCGAGGACCAAGTGCCTCCCTGCTTGTTGATGTACCACATGGTGGTAGTATTGTCTGTTCTGACTTGAACCACCTTGTTCTGAACTGACTGTGAAAACACCTTTAGAATTAGAAAAACTGCCCTGAGCTCTAGAAGATTGATGTGGAGAAGGGATTCTTGGGGGGACCACAGGCCCTGGGCAGTGAGGGACCCCAGGTGGGCTCCCCAGCCCAGAAGAGAAGCATCCGTGGTAAGGATCACTGAACAAGGCTGAGCAACAAAAGGAACACCTTGCCTTAAATTGTCCTGATCCTGCCACCATTGGAGGGCCTGGATCAAGGTCGGAATCACTGGAATCAGTTTGGAAAGGGAGTCCTTTCTCTGAGACCAGTAAGCTCTCAGGTGGAACTGAATATCTCTCATCTGGAATCTTGCCCCTTGGACCACTGCTGTTGAAGCTGCCATGTGGCCCAAGAGCTGGAGGAAATGCCTTGCTGGTCGAGATACCTGATGGCTGAAGGAAGAAGCTAGTTCCATAAGAGCCCTTGCCCTTTCTAGAGGAAGAAAGGCTGTTGCTCTGAGTGTGTCCAGTTCTGCCCCTATAAATGTAAGGAGCTGGACTGGTTCGAGAACTGACTTGGGAAGGCTGAGAAGAAATCTTAGGGAAGTGAGCACTTGCTGGGTCACTTGCAGGTGAGACTTGACTTGGTCTGGCGACTGACCCACTAATAGCCTATCGTACAGATAAGGAAAAATGGAAATCTTTTGCCTTCTTAGAAAGGCAGCTACTACTGCCAGGCACTTTGTGAAAACCCGTGGAGCTGAGGTTAGGCCAAAGGGCATTGCTCTGAACTGATAATGGCCTGAGGGCAACTCGAACCTGAGGTACTTTCTGTGGGAGCACCTGATGGAAATGTGAAAGAAGGCATCTTTGAGGTCCTGGGAGGCTAACCAATCCCCTGGCCTTAGAGAGGGAAGGATTATTCCCAGAGTTAACATCTTGAACTTTGGTTTTAAAAGATGTTTGTTCAGACATCTGAGGTCTAGGATGGGTCGCCACTCCCCTGTCTTTTTGGGGGTCAGGAAGTACCTGGAGTACAGTCCTTTGCCCCAGTGTAGGGTAGGTACTCTCTCTATGGCTCCTAAAGCTAGGAGAGAAGAACCCTCTGCCTCTAGGGCAAGGGTCTCAGAAAGATTAGCAGGTGGAAAAGATCTGGCTCTCATCTTTGGAAATTTTTTGAAGCTGAGAACCAGTCCCTGGCTTACTACTTCCAGGACCCACTTGTCTGTTGTAATAGACATCCAGTCCTGGACAAAGTAAGCGGGGCAGACCCATCAGGGTGTCTGTTTGGCTGGGGCTTTAGGCTGAGGGGTGGATGCAGCCCTGCTCATCCCCCTTCTGCCTCTCCCTCTGAAGAACTCCCTCTGCGAAAAGGAAGAAGAGGCCTGTGCTTGTTAAAAAGGCCTTCCCCTGCCCCTAGACTGCTGCCTTTGAGGAGTTGCCTGCCTTTCCTTGGCCTGAGCACTCCTGTAAGTGGTCCTGTACTCATCCATTTTCTTCATGTAATTATCTGTCTGCTCCCCAAACAAAGAATTACCCACTACAGGAAAATCCATAGCCTTAGCCTGGGTGTCCTGCGAGAGGCTAGTACATCCGAGCCAAGCCATCCTCCGAAGAGCCACAGATGTAGCCATAACTCTTGATGAAACATCATTAGAGTCCACAGCAGCATGAAATTGCACTTTAGATACCTCAATCCCATCTGCAGCCACCGCCTCCAGCTCCTTGGCTAGCTGTGGGGAGGCCTGTTTAGCCAGTGCTAGTACAGTGTCCCACCTGGACTTCTGGTACCTGGCTGTATAGGCCATGTAATTCGGCTGCCTGAGTCCCAAAGAAGATGCCATGTACTGCTTCTTTGCCATGGCATCAATCTTCCTGGAGTCTTAGTCAGGGGTGTGTGAAGCCAAGGGAATATGAGCCTTGTCACAGGCAGCAGCCTGCACTACCCCAACATGGCTGCAGTGCTGACATAAGAACTCAGTGTCTGAGCCTGAAAGTGTATACCCCTTGTCCATTCTTTTATCCACAGGAGGTATAGTGTTAGGAGACTTTAAGATTTTTTGTCTGTTTCCCAAAAGATTTATGGAGGGGAATAGACAGTCGCCTGGACACTGGGATATCCATCATTTCTACATAATCAGGCTCTTCTTGATCTTCCACAGTCTCTTCCATAGGAAGCTGGAGGGTTTCAGCCACTTTCCTGTAAAACATAAAATGGGAAGGGGACTTGGAAAGCCTAGGAGGAGAAACACCTGATGGTCTGTCTGGGGAGATGTCCGGTTCCACAGGCACATCCAGACCTTCACTTGCATCAAAATCCTCAAATTCCCCTTCCTCTTCAAACTCCAGTTCATAAAATTCTTCAAGGGTATACTCTTGAACCGGGGGAACCAACCGAACTGAACCCCTGCCAGAAGGGGCCGGATCGGTCGGAACCGGACGGAGCGATTCCACAATTTGAATTGCCCTGGCTGTCTCTTCGGTGGTCGGAACATGAACCTCTGGATCCGAACCGGTCGATTTATCTTTGCGCTTCCTTTTTATCAGAACCAATCCCTCTGAATTGGCTCTCCTTTTGCCCGAAGAAGTATCGCCCTAGTCAGAGGGCACTCCTTCTGGTTTGGTCGAAACCGAACTGGGCTGGCCATCTGGGTTAGCGGACTTCTTGGCCTCCTTTTCCCTCAGTCTATCTAATCTCTTCTCGAGGGTAGATTTGGTAAAATTTTTACTTATTTGGCAGTCTGAATCGAGGTGGTCAAACCCCAGACAATAAACACAGGTAGTGTGAGATAGAAGCCTTAGCAGAACCTCCCACACTCACTGCAGTATTGAAACCCAGTGGGCCGGTTTTTTTTCTTGGGTTTCTCAGACATGGCCAACCTAACCAAACTTACCCTTTTAATCGGCAACCGTCAGGCAAGACTCCCTTATCGGTTCCTAACCATGTCACGGGTATTGGAAAAAAAAAAAATGGGGTTAAAACACATTTTTTTTTATTTTTAGAACCAATAAGAACCGGTAACCACACACTAAATAAATATAGCAAAAATCGCAATCAAATGGTTGGTTCAGCCAAACGGACCGCACTTTTACAAGTTCCACACAGAAAAGTATAACAATTCCTATCTAGTGCTCCAGGCACCACAGACAGAGACTGAACTGACTATGTGGATACTTTTTTTTTTTCTTTCAGTGTAAACCGACGAAAAACTGAAAACTTTAACCGACTTCGAACTGAGCTGAAGGAGAAATCTCCGGAGCGACCGTTCAGTGAGGCGGAGTAAAGAATCTGATGGTTTAGGTTCAGAACACTCCAGACAGAGACTTTAACCGAGCTCGAGCTCAGCGTTCCATGCCCTGCATGGAAAGTTAACCCTTAGTTCTCCGGGGCAGTTCAAAGGTTGGGAATCACTGCAATTTTCAGAATACAGCAAGACTTCATGTTGTTTGAAGAACTGCATACCCTTTATACAGCTGTAAACTATGTAATATTCCAGAGATAAGGTACACCTTAGAACCAGTAAGAAGTTCCTGCCTACGCTGGTGTCTGAATTCACAAAAAAAAAACAGTCGTTTACCCTTCTTGTTCTCTACCCTGAATTTTCCAATACAGGTGAGCTAAAATTACACGGTCTGGATGCAAAAAGAGTGCTAGGTCACTACGTGAACTGGAGAAGGGATGCCAGGTCCTCAAGTACACGGCTTTTTATTACCTATAAAGAGAGGTTGACAAAGGTAATCCAGCAGCTAGGAAGACTATCTCATCGGATAGTTTCCTGTATACAGTTCTGTTATGAAAATGCTAGCAAGGTACACCGCCCCAAAAGAATCCTGTGGGCACACTCCACAAGGGCATCCACCTCCGATAAATTTGTAAAGCAGCTTTTACAAAAAACAATTGGCTGGACATACAGTCCAGGAGGGATGCAGGTTTTGGAACTGCTGTCTTGCAGAACCTTTTTCTTAAATAGGTTCCACCCATTCTCTTCTACTCCTCCTCCCAAAGTACAGTTAGTGTGTCTGCTCTTTTTTTTTTTTTTTGTAGCCATTGCTGTTTATGGCCGCTTGTCTTTGGGAGGCCCCCCTTCTGCTGAGCCGTTCCAGCCCCATCACCCCGACTTCCCCCAGGACTTGCCATCACCTCCAAGAGTTCCCCCAGAGCCTGACCCTCCTATGGTGGGGACATCATAGACACCCGAAACTGTACTGAAGAATGGATCAGGTGTGTGTGGAGGTTGTGCCTGGGTAGTCAGGCATGGGGTCTGTGGGTGGCAAGTGTCATTTTGCCAGTCGGGTATTTTTGCTTGTTCATGCCTTCCCCTAGGATATCAGGGATGAGGCTATGCAAGCAGAAGGGCAAACAGCGGCATGGATCCAGCCAACCTCCTCCCACCCAGGAGCCACTCGTGACTGCACTTCCACCTGTGGTCACCCAAGTGACAGTGTAGCAGCGGAGCTGGCTGCCCTCCCTCCCCAGAGGAGGAGGTTGTCCCTTGGGATGGCTTGATCCTCCTTCCCTCGGCCAGCCCTCTGACGACATGCAATCATTCCCGAACTCAGGTTGCTGACGTCGTAAGTAGTAGTATTACTGCTGTGCCGACAGGCCGGCCAAGTGAGTCTACACTTTTGTAAGGCATTGTTAATGGATTCCTGTTTGAAGACAAAATTACTCACCCTTAGTAATGAATGTTTTTTCTCGGGGATCCATCAGTGAGCCTTACAAACCCTGGCCCTGACTCTCCCCTTTTGCACCTGAAAACAGGTTCACATAGATTCCGTTTTTATCCTATGATTACTTGAGCATTACTTGCTGCAGTTTCTCAACAGTTTTAAAGTTGCGGTCATTTCAGATATAACAACTGTTTTTCAAACAACATGAAGTCTTGCTGTATTCTGACATAATGCAGTTAACCCCAGCACTTGAACTGCCCCGGAGAGAAAAGAGTTAACTCTATGCAGAAGCATAGAATGTTGAGCTCGAGCTCAGTTTTCAAACCTTTGTCTGTGGTACTTCCCAGTGTAGCCGTCAGATTCTTTACTCCGCGTAACAGTGAAGTCTCTCCAGAGATTTCCTCTGCTCGGTTCGGTAAAAAGTAAAGCGTTTGGTTTTAAACCTTTCTATTTGTTATTTTTTTGGATTTCCAGCCTCTGTCTATGGTACAGGTAGTGTTGTAGATAGGTAGTGACTGTATTTATTTTCTTTAAAAAGTGTGGAAATAGTTTTTTCCTTTGTTTCTTTTCGGTCGGTCCGGTTAGGAACCGACCTTGTATTTTCTTCTGTTTTTCTAAATTTTTCTAGGATTAGAGTGGTGTTCTGGTACCGATCGGTTTCAAAAGAACTGGGCCTTTTTCTGGTTCTTTTTCAAAATGCGTGACACGGTTTGTACCCGATCGGTTATTTATTACCTGACTTGAAAGCTGCTGTAGGGTAATTTACTAGGTCGGCCGTGTCTGAGAAATACAAGAAGAAAACCGGTTCCACTGGGTTTCAACACTGTGCTTAGTGTGGGGAGGCCTTTGCCAAGGCCGACCCCCACCTCATCTGTGTTTATCTGGGGTTTGACCACCTCAAGTCAGACTGCCAAATTTGCAAAAACTTTCCCAAAACCACTCTAGAAAAAAGACTGAGTAGGCTGAAGGAAAGGGAGGACGAGAAGTCCATAGATCCGGATGGCCAGCCCCGTTCGGTTGCGGCCAAACCTGAGGAGGTGCCTACTGACCTAGGCGATACCTCCTCAGGCAGAAGGAGAGCCGACTCTGACGGGCCGGTTCCATCAAAAAAGAAACTAAAGTCTGCTGGTTCGGATCCAGTATCGCATACTCCAACCGCGGATGAGATAGCCAAAGCGATTAGCATTGTTCAGTCGCTTTGCTCGGTTCCATCCGAACCGGTACCACCGGTTAGGCGGTCGGTTTGCTCGGATCCATCTCCTTCTGGTTTATGATCCAGATGCTTTTTATGCGGAGTGGGAGGAGGCGAAGACTATCCAGATGGAGGAGGAGGAGGAGGGAGGGGAGGAGGAGGAGGAGGAGGAGGGCGACCCTGTCTCCTCTCCCAAGCTTCGCAGTCCCTTCACATTTCTTGTTGTACAAGAAGTTGGCCAACACCCTCCAGCTCCCTATGGTTGAAGCTGCTGAGGAGGAAGAAGAGCCCGATCTTATCTGTGTCAGTCTTCACCATTCATCACAGATGGGTACTGGCGATTCCAAAAAGGACCCCTTGAGGAACTTCTTTAAAAAGGGTGGCGAACCCGACGTAGCATCGGCGCTGCCCTCGAGGCCGATGTACTGTGTGGCGCTCGAGGGTTGGCCGTTAGACTGCGTCGACTCCGCCTGCCTACCAGTTCTTCGTCTCCTGCCGTCGAGGTCGCCTCGTGGGAAGCTTGTTCCAGTTGTTGGGCCTTCAAGCCTGTTTTCGTTTTTGACGTTCAGTCCGTCGGTCGCCTGCCGGTTCTGGTTCTGCCGCCACTCGACGTCGCCGGTAAGATCTTTCCTTTTATTTCAAATTCTGCGACGTCAAGTCTGTTTTGTGCTGTTTTTTTCTCCGTAGGTTATGTCTCAGTCGGAGGGCAAAAAGTTTTCTAAAATGGGTCAGCCCCCCATGCGTCGGTGCCCGTGCGGCCGAATATTCCGTTACCGACCAACCGACCGGTGCCTCGCGATGTCTTGGCCGCTTCCGACATGGATTCGTCTGACGCCTGCTTCTCCATGGACCGCGCATCCTCGAACAGTCGCTGCGGCGTGGAAAGTGGGGGCGAGCTCCATGACTTCGGGGTAGGGTTCGCTTTCGTCGGGCCAAGCCACGCTCTTCGGCCTTTCCTCCAGGTCCCTCCGGTTCTACGGACCGAGGAGGAGGCACCTCGACTACTTGTAGCCTGGCCATTGCCGAGCTCCTCCAGCGGTGCAGGAGGCCCGTCCCGCTTCCTCCCAGGAAGCGGGTAGGAGCGCCCCGCACGGCAATCACCCCTTGAGTAAAGGCTCCAGCGGCTCGGAAGGCTCGGTGACGCCATCCTCAACACCATCGGTCAGTGCCGTCCGGACCTTCCGCCAAGGGCCTAGCCAGGCGCCAACTCGTTGCTCAGCGCCATCTGGGCCCTATCAATGCCGTTCGCGGCACGGCGCTTCTTCATGGCGCCATGGGACAAGACCCAGCGTCGTATTTTGCCATGTCTACGCCTCGGCGCCAAGGTAGAAACCTGGCGCCCGTCGAACGCCCGGCTTTGGCGATGGGTGCCGTCCTCGGCGCCCGCAATTACTCGGGCTGGCTCGGTGTCGCATTGGCGCGGAGTCCCTCGAAGTGTCAGCACCGCTTCAGTCCTCGGTGCCGCCGTGGCGCCGAGGGGCCTGGCGGTGTTGTCGGCGCCGAGGTTGTTGCTAGGGCTGCCGTCGGCGCCGTCTCTGTCCCTGGTACCACCCCTGGTGCTAGCGGACTTGACGGCGCCGTGGCTGGCCCTGGCTGTGGACCTTCGGCCCGGGTTGCCCTGGCGCCTTCTGTGAGCCCCGCCCGCGGGGTTGCGGAGGGCACGGGTGCTGCCTCGGGCACTGCTCTGGCTGCCGGGCCCTCTGGCAAATTCGTCTTCGCCCGCCCTCCTACTGTTTGGCTCAGAGCCTCGGACTCTACTTCTTCGGAGTCGGGCTCGGAGTCAGACGGGCAGTCACACCCTTTGGGGTTGTCTGCGGAGGAGGGCGACCCAGTGGTCTCGTCGACGAGTCGTAGTCGGCCCCCTAATGAGGAGCGTCAGGTAGTTCCCGAGGTTAGGGTCAGTGGTGCTGACCAGCAGGCAGTGGTGCGTGCCACCATTGCTCTGCAACCTGGCCTTGGGAGTTTCTCCGACCTCTCGGTGGTGGTATCCCCTCCCAGTAGTGTGTCGTGATCGCCCAACTTTGGGGCCCATCCAGACGCCTGCAGGAGGGGAGGGTGCTGTTCCTTGGGTCTCCCCTTCGGGGGCGGCCCAGAGCTGTCAGCTACCTAGGCTGGCCCTCTTGAGGAGGAGGACTCTCTCGGACTCTGAGGGGTCGAGGGGTGTGGGGTCGGCGCGTTGGCCTTTCTCTGGTGTCCACCTGGGCCCTGAGCGAAGCCAAAGTGCGAACTTCCATCCCTCCCCTTCCGGTTCCTTGAGGGGGTCCCATTCTTTAGAGGCAGGGGACCGTCCTTCTGGACTTTTACGGCCCTGATCGCCTCACTGGGGGGATTCTTCTGGGCGCAGCCAAGGCAGTGCCAATGTGGTTGTACAGCTGTCGGCTGTGGAGTCTTCCGCGACACCCTCCTCGGGTGCTCATGGTCTGCTCCCTAGCCCTGGCGGAGGTCAGCCGACTTCCTTTCTCGGCTCTGCCCCTATCCCTCTGCCACATTCTCCAGCGCTCCCAGGCATTCTTGGTCCTAGTGGCCCTCTCACCTGGGAGCAGTTCAGAGCGGTGGCTGCTCGGTTCCCTGCCTATGTTAGGGCTATGGACAGCCAGGGTTTTCAACCTCCCCCCGTGCAGCCACCCTCGGAACGTATGGTGACCTCCAGCTCCTCATCCCCCTCTTCTGGGGAGAGAGACCCTCTGTCCATATCTCTCCGGCGCTGATCTCGCAGGAGCCAGCGCTTCCTCGTGAGGATGCTGGAGGACCTGCCTTTCTCCCCTGTCTGTTAACAATCCTGAGCATGCGGTGCATGCCTTTTTAGGCGATTTTGGTGGGGCCACCCTTGTGGTGCCGCCCTGGCCTGCTCTCTTTCAGGAGGCGTCCTTGCGTTTCTGGCAGAGGCCCTTCTCCGGAGTCCCTGCGCCTAGGGACCTCAGCCAGAGGTATTGCGCTCCCCCGGAGTCTCCAGGTTCTATGCCTCACCCGCAGTCTGGATTGACGCACCTGGACACCCCTGATGGGCTTCGCGCCCTCCACTGTGACCGGCCCCCGGATCAAGACACCTCGGATTTTGATTTTTGGGGGAGGAGGACCTTCTACTCGGCATGGTTGCTCCTTTCAGTTTATGCTCACCAGGCCCACTATGCAGCCTACAACAGGTTCTTGTGGTCCGCACTAGGTCAGATCCTAGCTGCTTTGCCTGACTCTGAGCAAACCAGACAAGCCATCGCGCTCTCTGCACGTGGCCTGGAGCTAGCAAGGCACCAAGCGAGGGCATCTTATGACACCAGCGAGGTAGCTACCAGGGTCGTAGGGACAGCGATCTGCACTAGGAGATCGGCGTGGCTTCATCTTTCCCGGTTGTCACCCTTGGCCCGGCGTAGGGTGATTTGCTCCGCCCACCAGGGAACCTACCTCTTCTCCCGTAGGGCGAGGCGGCGATTGTCGGGGCAGCTTCCTTCCCCCTCCGGGGGACCCATCTCGCTCTCCCCACTCTCGGGCCTCCTCAGGCCCGGAAGGTTCCCCCCCACTGAGGGGCTAAGGGACTCTTTCCTTAGGATGTAATTAATCAGCTGCCAGAGCTTGGTACTCACCATCTGTGATGAATGGTGAAGATTGACACAGATAAGATATGAAAATTACATACCTACCCGTAATTCTGATCTTTTCTGTGTATCTTCACCATTCATCCAACTCCACCATCCCCTGGGGCCTCAGTCTCTGGGCCCCCCTCCCTCTGTGACTCCCCTCTCCTTTTGGAGGCGGGGTAAAAGCAGGGACACACAGGGGTATTCTCCTTTAAAGAATTACCCAGCTCAGTGGCACTCCTTCTCTACTACATGTCTCCACCCCGATGGGGTGGGAGTTGGTAGTTGCCCTCCTCCTGTTCTCCTTCTGGTTTCCATCCAACTGTTTAAAAAAAAAAAAAACTCCTCTTTTTTCACCACACATCTTTCCTGAGAGAGTATTAAGTCCCTCTACCCTGTCCTCCTCCAGAATAGCCGACTCTGCTTCTGGGGTATTTGCCAGTTATTCTGTGCCTTGAATTCTGGCAGAGAGCTTTGCTACTCCTTGCAGTTCCTATACAAATCTGGTGATGGACAAGGGTGTCGGACACCTTGTTACCTCTCACTCTCTCCTAAATTTCTCCCTTCCCTTCCCTCCCTTGTTCCGCTTCCAGAGATTGGGGCCCCTACCCAATCCCCTTAGTCTCATCTCTTCTCTGCTGTCCTCTCAGTTGTTATTTCTCTTTTTAGTTCAGTTTTTCCTTTCCTTTTTCTGTCCCTTGGACTCTCTTGTCCCACCCTCCATCCCTTCCTCTTACCTCTCCGGTGACTCAGAACTGGTAGGCAGGTGGAGTCGATGCAGCCTAACGGCAACCCTCGAAGCCAGCAATCGTCAGCCCTCGAGGCGGCGCCCGATCTTTCACTCGGCTCCGCTCCCTACTAAAAAAAAAAAAAAAAAAGCTCCCTTGGTCCTGAATTCCGGCCAGTACCCATCTGTGATGAATGGTGAAGATACACAGAAAGATCAGAATTACGGTAGGTACGTAATTTTCATATTTTGTGGAAGTGATGGACATCCCAGAGTCCAAAAGATTGTCTATCCCTCTTCATAAGTCCTTGGGGAAATGGACACAAAAGATTTTTCAAACTCCTAATTCATTACCTCCTGTGGATAAAGGAATTTACAGGAGGTATATGTTATCAGGCTCGGGTACGGAGTTCCTTTACACTCATAGCAGCCATGTTGGGGTAGTGCAAACTGCAGCCTGTGACAGGGCTAACATTCCTATGGCTACACACACACACACACACACACACACACGGACAAGGACTCCAGGAAAGCTGATGCCATGGCCAAAAAAAAAAAAACAATATTTGGCATCCTCTTTGGGACTTAGGCAGACAAACTATATGGCCTACACAGTCGGGTACCAGAAGTCTAGGTGGGATACTGTTCTGGAACTGGCTAAACAGGCCTCCCCCCAGCTAGCCAGGGAGCTGGAGGAGGTGGCTGCGGATGGAATTGAGGCATCTAAAGTACAATTTCATGCTGCTGTGGACTCCAGTAATGTGGCATCAAGAGTCATGGCTACATCTGTGTCTCCTCAGACGACGTGCTTGGCTCAGATGTACTAGCCTATCAGAGGATACCCAGACTAAGGCTATGGATTTTCTTGTAGTTGGTAACTCTCTGTTTTGGGGGGGCAGACAGAGGCTTACATTAAGAAAATGGATGGATATAGGACCACTTACAGGAGTGCACAGGCTAAGGAAAGGCAGGCCACTCCACAAAAGCAGCAGTCCAGGGGCAGGGGCAGGCCCTTTCACAGGCCTTTTTACCAAGCTCATTCCTCCTCTCCTTTCCCACAGATGTTTTTTTTTTTCCGAGGGAGGGGCAGGAGGGGGATGAGCAGGGCTGCTTCCTCCTTCCAGTCTAAGGCTCCTGCCAAGCAGACACCCTGAGGTGTCAGCCCGGGTCGACTCCCCAATCCCAGTAGGAGGCAGGCTGGCTTACTACTTTCAGGCCTGGAAGTCTGTGACCTCAGACAAGTGGGTCTTGGAGATAGTAAGCCAGTGACTGACCCTCAGCTTCAAAAGGTTCCTAAAAGGAGGGCCAGCTCTTTTCCACCTGCATCAGTCTCAGAAACCCTTACCCTAGAGGCAGAGGTTTCTTCTCTCTTGGCTCTCAGAGCCGTAGTGAAAGTTCCTTCTCGACACGGGGGGAAAAGGCCTGTACTCCAGGTACTTCCTTACCCCAAAGAAAACGGGAGTGGCGACCCATCCTGGACCTAAGGTATTTGAACAAACACATATCAAAACCCAAATTCAAAATGGTAACTCTGGGAATAATCCTTCCCTCTTTAAGGCCAGGGGATTGGCTAGCATCCCTGGACCTCAAGGATGCCGACTTCCATATCCCTATCTGGTGCTCCCACAGAAAATACCTCAGGTTCGAGTTGCCTTCAGGCCATTATCAGTTCAGGGCCATGCCATTTGGCCTAACATCAGCTCCAAGGGTGTTCACAAAGTGCCTTGCAGTAGTGGTGGCTTACCTCAGAAGACAGGTTATCACCATTTTTCCATATCTGGACGACTGGCTACTCGTAGGTCAGTCATCAGACCGGGTCAGGTCAGCTTTGCAAACCACCCAGGACTTGCTCAGTTCTCTGGGATTTCTTCTCAGTCTTCCAAAATCTGTCCTCGAACCAGTACAACTTCTCACCTTCATAGGGATAGGACTGGATACTTACTATCCAAGCAAAAACGTTCATTCCTCTGGCAACGGTAAAGGCCCTAGTAGATCTTGCTTCCTCTTTTCGACCTCAGGTTTCTCGTCCAGCGAGACAGTTCTTCTAACTCCTGGCCACATGGCAGCCTCCACTGCAGTGGTACAGAGAGCCAGATTTTAGACGAGGGACATTCAGTTCCATCTAAGGTCCTTTTGGTCACAGAGAAAGGACTCTATCACCAAATTGATTCCAGTGACCCAGACTCTGGTCCAAGCTCTCCAGTGGTGGCTGGACCAGGGCAACCTCAGACAAGGGGTTCCATTTCTCCCTCAAGTTCCATTAATAGTTCTAACTACGGATGCTTCTCTCCTAGGTTGGGGAGCGCACCTGGGAGCCCTGACAGCTCAGGGGGTCTTGTCTGTACAGGAGTCACTCCTTCATATCAACCTCCTGGAACTCAGGGCAGTTTTCCTAGTCCTTCAGAGCTTCTCAGATTCAGTCATGGGCAAGGTGGTCCAAGTCAGAACAGACAACACCACCACAATGTGGTACATCAACAAGCAGGGAGGCACTCAGTCCATGGCCTTGTGCACAGAAGCCATGAAGCTGTGGTCTCTGGCCTGTTCTCGTCAGACTTCCCAGGTAGCAGTTCACCTTCCAAGAAAAGACAATGTACTAGCAGATGCTCTGAGCAGAATTTCACAGGGACATCACGAATGATCCCTGGATCCTCACATCCTGAAGGTCATCTTCTCCAGGTGGGGCACTCCAGAGATGGATCTCTTTGCAGCACCGGACAATCAACTTCCTCCATTTTGTTGGAGACCTCCAGTCCTGGGGGATGGTACCCCTGGGTGCTCTTCATTTTGGACTGGAAGGGCAGGTTTCACAATGCCTTCCCTCTGCTGTTCAGAGTTCTGATCAAGATCAGAACTCAACCCTGCACAGTGATACTGGTGGCTCCAGATTGGGCCAGACAGCCTTGGTATTCTCAGCTGCTGCCCTTGACAGTGTCACATCCCCTGTCTCTTCCCAGGAAATACAAATCTTTAGTCTATCAATCTCAAGGCCTGGCTCTTGAAGAGTTAGAATATGCAGCACTACATCTCTCTCTCTCAGGAAGTTCTTAATATTCTGAAGGTCTCCAGGAAACCTTCCACTAGAAAAACTTAAAATTCCAAATGGAAGAGGTTCAGTATTTGGTGCTCGTAGAAAGGTATTGTGCCTGATTCTGCAGACATTTCCGCAACCTTGGATTACCTAGTTCATCTGAATAGCTTAGGCCTTAGGCCTGCCACTTTGAAGGTTCATCTAGCAGCTATCTGCATTCCTTTCAGCAGGAAAGGGCTCTTCCTTGGCATCTCATCCTGTTTTCAGAAAGTTTTTCAAAGGTCTGGTTCACATTAACCCTCCCTTTAGGGAGCCTACTCCGCCTTGGTATCTCAATGTCTGCATTGCTCAGCTTATGCAGCCACCCTTTGTACCTCTGGCTTCAGCCGAGTTGAAGTACCTGACCTGGAAAACTGTGTTCCTGGTGGCTATTACTTCTGCCAGGCGGATTAGTGAATTACAGGCCCTGTCAGTTGAACTCGACTTCATATCCTTCCATAGGGATAAAGTGGTCCTAAGAATCAATAGGAGGTTCTTGCCCAAAGTGGTATTGGATTTTCATCTGAACCAGACTATATCTCTCCGTGTTTTTCACTGACCATTCTTCAGGAGAAAGAAGATTACACAGTTTGGATGTTAAAAGGGCTCTTAGCTACTACATAGAGCATACTAAGGCACACCGAAATGACCGTCTTCAATTGTTTCTCACTTATGGTGAAGTGGGGAAAGATAAGCGTGCCACTAAGTGAACGATTGCCAGGTGGATTGTTTCTTGTATACAATTCTGCTATGGCAAATTGGGTAGAACACCCCCTTCAGGCCTGAGGGCTCACTCGACTAGGGGTACAGCTGCTACTGTAGCTGCGGCCAGAGATATACCCTTGTTAGAGATCTATAAAGCAGCCACTTGAAAAACAGTACATACATTCACCAAGCATTACTCTCTGGACATCCAGGCTAGGAGTGATGCTAGGTTTGGCACAGCAGTACTGCAGAGCTTGTTCCCAAAGTAGGTTCTGCATTCCCTCCTCCATTGGGAACTGCTTGGTAGTCTGCATTATGTCAGAATACAGCAAGACTTCATGTTGTTTGAAGAAAATTATTCACTATAGTAATGTTGTTTCTTCTAATGGAGTCTTGCATATTCTTTCCATCTCGCCTCTCAGAACTTAGTTTTGGGAAGTGGGCTGGCAGGTACAGTGTTGCACCTCAGGGATGTACCCTGTATCCTCCCTCTTGGGTGGGGTAGCTGGTATTGTTACTTTGCTTGTGTTTTTATACTTAATTATTGTCACTACCTTTTCTTCTTGGGTTCTCAACTTGAGTCTTTTTGGGCCCAAAAAATCTTTGCCCTTTGGCTATATGTTTTGAACAGTTTCCATGCTATAGTACTTAGTTTGCTCGTAAGAATCTGATGGTTACACTGGGAAGTACCTCAGACAGAGGTTTGAAAACCGAGCTCGAGCTCAACATTCTATGCTTCTGCATAGAGTTAACTCTTTCCTCCTTGGGGCAGTTAAAGTGTTGGGGCTAACTGCATTATGTCAGAATACAGCAAGACTCCATTAGAAGTAACAACATTACTATGGTGAGTAATTTTTTCCTGTCTGCTAATAACTTAATTGGCATTTAAAAATTGTATTAAAAATGTTAATTGTTTTTAATAGTTAATTAGATAATTTTAGTGTTCACTGCTGCCCTGGCTTTAGAAACAAATCTGATGTTAATCCAGTAGGGGGGACGTGACCTCAGCGTGGAGTTTGAACTTGTATTCTAAGATCTTGCTTCGAGAGGTCTCTTGCAGCAGGTAACACCTTTAGGACTAAAGCCAGGGCCTCACAGAAAACTTCTAGCTAACAGTATATGGGGGAGGATCGCCCTGACTTCGGCCTGCCCCGATGTCACATATGGTATAAAAGGGGCAGTCTCCAGCTTATCCCCAGTTCTTTTCCCACCGTTGACCATGCAAGTTGGACCTCCGCGGACTGTCTTCAGCTAGTTAACCGCTATTTTACATTGCATTTTATTTTTGCCTCAAAACAATTCTTCTTCAGAAATTCTTCTTGCTTGTCGTCGTCTTCTCCATCCTCCTCCTCCTCAATAGAGAGGTGGTGATCGAAGTGTGCATCCGGCAAGCAGCTTCCTCGTAAGGACGGTCATTCGGCCTGCCTCTTCTGCCTAGGCCCAGACCACGATACAGAGGCCTGCCAGCATTACCAAACTTTTAATCTGTGCACTCTGCTCTGCCACCAGAAGACCCTCAAAGCCTTCTTGCTAACCAAAAAGTTATCTGAGATGGAGAAGGAGCTTCACTATAAGAGTTCATCCTCTTCACCGGCCTCCAGGGCCTCTACCTTCTCTTTTTCTCCCAAGGAGAGAAAATCAAGTGGCAGACGCAAGCACTGGGAGAAGCATAAGGAGAAACCCCTGTCAGATTCCTGTTAGTGATCCCTAACTAAGTTGGCGACCACTTCTGGATCTTCCCTGTGGGGGGTTAACTCGTTCCACTGTGGCTGTCCTTTCACCCTCTGGGCTCCCAGTGACTTAACCTCCCTCCCTTGTCACTGTTGCGGGAGAAGGTTCCTTGGGGCGTGGGACCTCGTCCCCTGCCTCTCAGCTTCTCAGGCTTAAGCTCATAGTCCCCATGGGCTCTAAACCAAGTGTCTCAGCCAGTGTATCTTAGGGTGGTAGGTTTTTATTTATTTATACTTATCAGAATTACTATCCTTTGAGTCGTAGACTCGTTTCAAAAGGCTTCTAGTCAAGTAGACAGAGACAGTCAGAGTTACGTAATTCCATTGACATTCACATAGTTACTTAAAAATATAGTTACAACACCAACATGGAAGAGCAGGAAATTTGTACAGACAGGTTATCATGGCAGTGTAACTTTACATAATAAAATGTCATAGGCCTATACAACGTGGAAGCTAAGCAATTAAAGTGAGAAATGCAAGCTGTGCACTGAAGTGTTGCTGACAGTGGTTGTCCCAGGGGACATTGTCATAGTCGGCTGTAGAATGACAAGAGGGCCGACAGGTAGGAGGGCCTGTCAGGCATGGGAACCCAGAGTGATTATGCACATCTACAGCAGCGAGTGGCAAATATGTGGTTCCTGAGAGCGATTTTGAAGGGACCGATTTTAGGGGGGTTGGTGATAACGGAAGGAAGGGAGTTGAACCAAGATGGGACCTTGAAGCAGAAGGACCGCTGTGCAAGTGAGGTCCCGACCCTAGGGACCAGGAGGGTGTGTTTGCAGGCACTGCGTGTTAAGATGGTGGGGGTAGCACTGTGGAGGGAGGAGGACACCCCAGGAGGGGAAGAGACCTGGGAGTATTTTTTTTTTTTTTGACAGTAGGAAAGTTTTTTGGTTTTTTTTTATTCAAGTTTATTGCATATTTAGGCACAGATAGAAAAAAGAAAATCATTTCCATCACATATAGCTTCGAAAATGCATACATTTCATGGTAAAGAGATCTTAATACATAGTCATATTTTCTCAGTTGAGACACTTTTCAGTTCCAATAATTTGTCCTTAGTTTACACAGAGATATCTATTTATATCAACTTTCAGTATCCTTTAGTGTCACCCTATTATCCCTGAGTCCCTCTCCCCCCCCCCACAATCTTTTCTTCCGTCCCATTCCTCCCCATTTCCACTCCCTGTGTCATCAGCCATGGGGTCCATCGTCTCACAAAACCTTGCGTCCTCAGGTTTATTTCTATGGGTGACCTCCATGTCTCGGATTTCGCCTATAATGGATATCCAATCCTGACATGTTGGTGGACATGGCGAAAGCCATCTCCTAGTTATAGCTTTGTGGGCCGACGTTAAGAGAATATTCCGCATGTAGACCCTGTCATTTCCTCCTTATTTCCTCCGGTTTCGCTCCCAGTATCAGATTTCTGGGGCCCAGGGTGGTCTCAATGGAAAATAACTGTTTTAGTTTCTGGGTAATTTCAGCCCAGAAGCTTGTTAGATCTGGACATACCCAAAGTATATGCAGATAATCCGCCTTGTCCCTCCTGCATCCCTTCCAGCATTTCCCAGAGCATTTCTTATCCCATTTACACTGGACTACTGGTGTAATAAAAAACCTCATTCTTACTTTCCACTCAGACTCCCTCCACATCGGGGAGCATGTGGTCTTAAAGGTTTGTGTGAGGGCGAAGTCCCACTCGAGGGTTTGCAGGTTATATCAGAGATCAGAGGGCTGTGGGTTCAGTTCCCACATCTGGCACTTGAGTTAATATCCCAGTACTGACACTGTAGTGCAGCATGAGAGGGGTGCTGCACTTCTGAGGTGCCGTCTTTCAGATGAGACGTTAAACCGAGGTCCCATCTGCCTGGATTGGTGGTAGTTCAGGTGGATGTTAAAGATCCCATGGCACTTATCGAAAGAGTAGGGAATTTCCCGGTGTCCTGTGAAATTTCCCTCATTCACTAAAATACCACCAACAGCTTAATCTGGTTCAAATGGCAGTTGGCATTCATCTGTATCCTCCCGGTCGTGCCTGAAAATAGGCAGGATTTGTCTAGTGCACTTACCCGTCAACAAAAGCTAAATTAAATAAATAAATATATATATATGTATATATGTGTGTATATATATATATGTGTGTGTGTATATGTGTGTATATATATATATATATATGTTTTTATTTTTAAGTATCTAAAATAGTCTGCCTGTCGTATGGAGAATTTTTCTTAATCTGGTTGAACTCCAGCACTATATTTCCTTCTAGGAATTGATTTAGGGAGTATAGACCCATTCTTCCCATCTCTAAAAGTGAGGTCCTGACTGGCTGGGAGGAACGCTGGTCCCATGAACCATCTTAAGGGCCACGCTTCTCCCCAACCTGTGTTTGGTCCAGAGGCGCCTCATGGCCCTAGGGTGTTTCTCACTGACAGCAGAAGGGTATTAACCATCTTTGGTTCATGGCTTCTGCAGCATAGCTCTAGCCCCCAGAGGCACCCCATCTGTTGGAACCTCCTCAGTTGCCCTCCATCGGGCTGTGTATGCTTTTGCCGACCATAAAAGGGCCCATCTTAGTTGGGTGGCTAAAAAATAATCTTCCAAATTAGGGACATTCCTTCCCCTGTATTTTTTGCTAATTTGCATTATTTCAGTCTTGATTCTAGGTCTCCTTTTGTTCCAAATATATTTTATAATCATCCTTTGCCAGACTTGGAATTGTTTTTTATGTATTTTTATTGGGAGGCACTGAAATAGATACAAGTATTTAGGGAGGACATTCATCGAGACTGACTGTATTCTTGAGTATAGGGTAGGTCTGGGGCCTCCACTTTTAATATCTTGTCTGATCTGGGCCACTAGTGGTTCAGAATTGATCAATAGTGTTGTGAGATTTTTGGGGATTTGAGTGCCCAAGTATTTTATTTTACCTCTATTCCAGTTCATGTTTAATAATTGCATTATGTTTGGGGATGGAATATAAAAAAAAATTCAACACCTCAGTTTTATTTTTATTTAGTGAATATCCCGAATATTGACTAAATTTATCTATTATGGACCATAATTTAGGAATAGATTTATCCAGATTGGTTTTATATACAGGAGAACATCATCATATAAGGAAATTTATGCCCCATCCCACTCCCCCACATCCCTTTCCTCCCTCACCGCCTGAGCCAGGGGTTCTATGTATATGTCGAAGAGGAGCGGTGACAATCGACAACCTTGTCTGGTACCTCTCCCCAGATTAAACCTCTGCGAAATTCCCCTATTCACCTTCACAAAAGCCTGTGGAGAGGCATAAAGGGCTTTGATCGCCTCTAAAAATGTTGGCGGAAAGCCCATTCTTTTGAGTACCAGAAACAAAAAGTTCCAGTTAACCTTGTCAAATGCTTTTTCTGCGTCCAAGCTCATAATGCAAGTGGGAGTGTGTTGTTTGTTAATAATGTCAATTACATTTATGGTCCATCTGACACCTTCAGGGGCTTGTCTGCCCTCTAGGAATCCCGTTTGATCTGGATGGATCAAGTTTTTAAGGAAGGACTGAAGTCTGTTGGCTATTATGGCTGTAAAGATCTTATAATCTGCATTAAGAAGTGAAATTGGTCTATATGAGCCACAGTCCTTTGGGTCTTTCCCCTCCTTTGGGATCACAGTTACAGTGGTGTAGTTCCATGAGGGGGAAACCACCTCACCCTCCAGCCATACCTGATTGTATATGGTCTTTAGCATAGGGGCCACCTCTGCTACAAATATTTTATATAGCTCACTTCCAAACCCATCCGGCCCTGGACATTTACCCACTTTAAGATCTCCCACTGTGTGAAGGATTTTCTGATGGGTGATTGGATGTTCCACAGTCTGCCTCTGGGTCTCAGTGAGCTTAGGCAGCTTTAGGGCTTCTAAAAATTTCCGTGCTTCCTCTGGGAGTGATTCTTGTTGTGGGTGATATAACTGTTTATAATATGCAACTAATGTATTTGCTGTCTGTTCCCATTTATATGAGGTGTGTCCCGTATAGGGATGTCGGAGGGGTGCAACATGAGCCCGGGCAGACTGCTATTTCAGCCGGTATGCCAAAAGATGAGTAGCCCTCGGTCCCCCCTCATAATAAGATTGTTTTATGTAGGACAAGGCCTTTTCAGTCTCTAATTGTATTTTTTGGAGATTCGATTTAACTTCCTTTATCTCTTTTTCTGTGTTTTTAGAAAGTTTTAATTTCTGTTGCCCTTCTAAAGTTCTAAGTTTCTTGGTTAGATTTATTTATTTTGCTTTTGGTAACCGGGTAAGTGCGCTAGGCATAAAATGCCTATTTTCAGGCACGACCCGGGAGAGTACAGTTTACAGACATACAAGATACATGTGACGCAGCACATAAGCAGCCAAATCAGAGGAAATAACAATACTTGGGTGGAGAGACAATCGCATTGACAAAAATGATAATGAAAGTCACAGTACTGTGCAGATTATATTACAGATTGGAATAGGTAACACAGGGAAATAAATCAAAAGGAGACGGGCAGTGCAAGACGGTACAATAAGTGCCAAAACTGAGAGGTTTGTGGCCAGGGGAGAGGAGGGGAGAGTGGTAGGGAGAGAAAGCGGGGGAGGTGGTGAGAGAGTGGGCATGATGTTCTATTTGCTTGCCCCTCTCCCTTTTTTTATATGTAGCTGTTGAAATCAGTTTACTTCTGATCATTGTTTTAACCGTGTCCCACAAAATTTGTGGTGAAATATCCGGGCCCTAATTCATTTGAATAGTCTGCTTTATTACCCTTTTAATTTCCTCCCTTGTCTTTTCATCCTTGAGCAGGCTAACGTTTAATCTCCACTGTGTTGGTTTTTTAGGAAACTGTAGATCAATCTCTGCGTAGATGGGTTGGTGATCTGATAGGATTTCATTGCCCACCCACATAGATTCAAACACCGAGAGATCTTCACCATATGTGAAGAACATATCCAACCTCGAATAAATTTTGTACCTTGGGGAGTAACACGTGTAGTCCCTTGCCAAAGGGTATTTTTCCCTCCATATATCTAATAAACCTGTGTCCCTCATGAGTCTTTTCAGTGATTTGGAAATCCTCCCATTAGGTGCCAGAATGTTTGATGTAGTGTCTAGGGATCTGTTCATAACCACATTCCAGTCTCCTCCTGCAATTACCACCCGTTTTGCCTTTTCTGCTAGTAATTTTAACAATTCTACAAAGAAAGTTGGGGGTAAGCCTGGGGGGGGCATACACATTCAATAGGATAACCTGCATATCTTGGATTCTTCCCACAACCATCACATAACGTGCCCCTTCATCCACAAACATGTCTTTTTCCTCAAATGGGAGAGATGCCGACAGTAGTATCACAACACCCCTCTTGTTCCCATTTATTAGGGATGCATGGTAAATAGTCGGGAAGCCTTTACTTCTCAATTTTCGAACCTCATTAGGGGATAGATGGGTCTCCTGTAGAAACTGTATTTCGCACTTTCGATTTCTTAGAAATTTTTGAAGTTGTTTTCTTTTGATGGGGTGATTTATACCATTGACATTGTAGGATATTATTTTAGATTTAACTTTTGCTATAATGAAATTCTTTAATCATAATCACTGATCTAGTCCCCCTAATATTTTGAAAAGAGTTAGCCTCTACCCCTTTCTTATTCTTTGTTTCTTCCTCTCTTTCCCTTAGAATGGACATCTGCCCTTCTCCCCAATCTCTTTTGTCAGTATGCATTTGTTTACAATTATTTCTGTGCCACTCATTATGCCAAGTATACAAACAATATTTGCTGGTTCTCAACCACCAGCCAGCCTGAACATTGGTAAAAACGTATTGCCATATTTCCCCACTAGATGGGGGTTTAACCTTTCTAACATTACATAACTTAAAGTTTGTCAACATAAAACATCAACAGTTAGAACTTGGTAACTAAACATATATGAACATTTCCAAGGTATTTCTTCGTCTGCTCCTCTTTTATTATGAAGTCTTCCTTTCTGATGGAAGTATTGCAGAGGGGTTATAGTGAATCCTTCCTGGATACCTGAGCTTCCTAGGTCAGTCCAGTCTTCTAAGCTTGGACTGGTCTGTGTCTCATTTGAGACACCATGCCCATTACGATGGTGTGGGTTAAACCTCTTTTGAGCTCCACTTTTGGGTCCCAGCCCCGGGCTCAGAGGCAGCACTGACATCAGCAGAGCCAATAGGCAGGAAAAGGTCATTTTAGGCTCAGCTCCCATGTCCCATCCCTCCCCCCAACTCCTTGTTTAAATAGATTCGGAGAGGTCCTCCCCTCTCAAATCCATCTAGCAGTAAGGCGACCACCTCTTTCACTCCCCCAACATCTATATTCAGTGGGAAAGGAAAGGAGAAGAAAGAATGCGTTATAGCTAGCCAGGATATTATAGTGCACAGCCAGAATCATTTCCATAGCGATAGTAATATTTCCAGCCCAATGATTTCTTGCCTTTACATCTTGAGAGAGACTGTTGTATTCATTTATACTATATTTTTTTATGTCATCTAGACTCCCTCATCTCTTTCAGCATCTCCCCAGAAATCTTCCCAGGACATGTGAAGAAAGGGGAAGAAAGTCCCCACCCCCAATGCACTGGCGTTCCTTCAGGTTTTAACAGCAGCCCGCCACAGAAGCCCCCGTTTTCTTCCCTTAATTTTAGGCCAACGTCAGATTATGTGGCCGTTATTATCAGTACCTTTGAGTAAGTCTTATGGAGAAAGGACGGCAACATCAGTCATTCGTGCTGCGGGCAGATTAACTCGGTGTAGAATTGCCCTTTCACTCTCGGGGAGTGCCACCTGACATGCAAGCAGTCATCTGCTCTTGTACCTCCTCGTCTTGTTCGTCTTGCGAGGCAATCCCAGCCAGCTGTATCGGGGAGACGTAAGATTTTAGCAGCGCTGCGATGTCTGCCTTTAGATTAGTAGACTGCAGCTGGGAATGGCGGGTCATCCCTTTACGCGCCACCGACCACGCTGAGCATCGCAGCTCCCTCTCCATGCACTCTTTCTCCAGCCCAGGAACTGAAATTCCAGTATCTTCCAGAAAACTCGTAGCTGCTAGCAAATCTTCAAAACTTTTTGTACCTTGTTTGGTTTCCACTCGTAGACGTGCAGGAAATGGCATCTGTGCCTTTAAATTTTTGGACCGGAGTTGTTTTAGGATGGGCCATATGGTGCTACATGCCTCTTGAACCCCCGTCATGTAATCGTTGTCGATTGTGATCCTGTGGAGCCCAAACATGATTTTTTTCATTCTTCACGCTCTCTGCAGTATTTCCTCCTTCAAACTGTAGCTGGTCATCTTTACAACGAAGGACCGCGGGTGGAAATCAGGGCCGGAGGAGTGCTGTGCCAGGGAGCGATGTGCTCGATCCATTGAGATGTCAAGATCTGCAGGTAATTTCAGGGAATCCCGGAGTATTTTCTGTAAAAAATAAATAAATAAATAAAATAAAAAAAAATTAAAAAAAAAAAAAAAAAAAAAAAAGTAATTGAGTCACTGGTTCCCTCCTCGGCTCCCTCAGGGATACCATAGACCCGCAGGTTCTGTCGTCTACTCCTACCTTCGAGGTCATCTAATTTGGCTCACAGTTCCCTCTCTGGCCATCAAGAATAACAGGAGACTATTGAGACGGTCTGATTGATCCATTACTGTTGTAAGCCCCATCTTCAGCTCGTCGGTTCTGTGTTCAGTTTTCCCTATGTCTGCCTTTAATTCCGTAAGTGAAACATCTATTTTTTGCACTGTTTTTGCTGTTTGCATGATCGAAGCTATGAGTCGCGGGTAGTCGTCTTCCTGCCCGCACTCCGTCACCATGGTACTTCCTGCTTCAGTAGGCCCTTCTGTTCGAGATGTTTTTTCTCCTTGTAGCAACAGCTGTAGCTTTCGGGCTGGGATCTGGGCGTTCCCGGTCAAGACTGCCTTCAACCTCGTCATCTTGGCCGGCGATTGCATATTTTAAAATGTGTGGATGCTTTTAGATTGCAGGTTGGGTCGGGAGGAACGCTAGCCTATGCTGCCATTCAGGTTGCTCATGTCACCGGAAGTCCGACAGTAGGCAAGTTTGACAGAGGAGCCTCTCCTCAAAGTTGAGCACGTTGGCAGATAAGTATTGTGAGCAGGTGTGTGTCAGTCTGTCAGCACCAGTCAGGAGCCTGCAGGCCTTGTTGATGGACAGTTGGACCTTATTAAGCACAGTGTTGTCTGCGGCTGCATAGATAGGGAGGCTGTAGTCCAGGAAGGACAAAACTGAGGAGGCGATGGCCAGCTGGAGAGCCTCTGGGGTTAGACAGTCCGTGTGGCGGTATAATAGGCCAATCCGTGCATTCGTGGTGGAGGAGAAGGTGCTGATGTGGGAGTGAAAGGTAAGGGCAGAGTCGAAAGTAATGCCCAGGTTTTTATATGAGGACACTTGTTCCAGGGGGTGGCTAGTGCTGGGAAGGATCTTGAGGGGGGAGTTTCTGGCCCTGCTTTGGTGGTGGGCGAAAAGCATAGTTGTTTTTTTTGTTTTTTTTTTAGGTTGATGACCAACCTGTGTTCTATGAAGCAGCGCTCTGTCTGGTTGAAGAAGTGCTGTAGGGAGACCTGTAGGGAGGCAGGGTTTGGATGTGAAGTGAAAAGGACTGCATCGTCTGTATAGAGTAGGGACCCTACCAGCACAGGAGCTGGGAAGCGCGTTAAGGTAGAGGCTGAAGATAAGGCGGCCCAGGATGGAGCACTGGGGTACACCGGAGCGGACAGGCAGAGTGTTGGACAGGGTGCTGTGTATTTCTACGCACTGGGACCTGGAGGATAGGTAGCTGTTGAACCAGGAGATGGGCCCTTGCGAGAGGCCGAGTTGGAGAAGGGAGTCAAGCAAGAGGGGGCGGCAGACTGTGTCAGTGGCCTTGGAGAGGTAGATGAAGACGGCTCCGGCGAGGTGGCTGGAGTCAAAGGCAAAATGCAGGAAATTGTAGAACTCCAGGAGAGCCGTGGTGGTACTGTGGCCCAAGCGGAATCCATGCTGTTCCCTGCACATAATATTGTGCTTTGCCAGGTATTCTGTGAGCTGATCTACCACTATTTTTCTAAAGCTTTGGAGAGCAGGTGGAGGATGGAGATCATCCGGTAGTTACCAGGGGCGGAGCTGTCTCCGCCTTTGAGTAATGGAGTGATGACTGCCGTTTTCCAGGCAAGGGGGAACTGACCAAGACACAGCAAGCAATTGATCAAGTCAGTGAGTGGGGTAAGTACTGCATCCAGAACCTGCCGGAGCAGTATGGTGTCCAATGGGTCGTTGCAGGGGCTGGTGCCATTGAGGGCTTTAGCTAGATATGGCCTGGCTTCTTGGAGGGATATAGTGCGGAGGTAAAAAGGTGGCGGTGGAGGGTGGGTAGTTGTGTGAGGGGGACTGGGTCAAAGAAGTTGCTAGGGAGGACTGAGCTATGGTCAGAGAAGGCAGTGTTGAGGCAGTCCACGATGCTTTGGGGGTCTGTGGTGGTAGAGCCATTGACGGTGAGTTGGGATGGTGGGAGAATTTCTGGGCAGTCCCCCATGAGGAGTCAAGGGCTGCTCTGTAATATTCTGCCTTGGCCTTCCGAACGGCCCAGGTACCCTTGTTACGCTCAGCATTATATGCTTGTCTATCGGCTGGTTTACCGGATTCTACAGCTTTGTGCCATAGGTTGTCCCTCAGTCTCAGTTGCTGAATGAGATGGGGTAACCCATAGCATATTTTGTTTCTTGGTTTGGATCTTGGCAAGGGGTGCAAAAATGTCAGAGTCTTTGTTAAAGGAGTGAGTGAAGAAGTCAAGTGCCAGGTCGATGTTCGGGGCAAGATTTAGGGGGGACCAGTCCCACTGGGTAAGATGCAGCCTGAGTTTTTTGAGGTCGCTCTCCCGGGCCAGGGTATCTGTAGAGTCCTTTTCGACCTCGGGGGCAGACTCCACCAGATGACACCTGGGACCGTCACCCTCCTCCGGGAAAGAGGGGTGTCTGTCCTGCTCGGGAGCCAGCTCCCCGACTTTGGCGACGACTCCTAGGCCTTTGGCTGCATCGCCAGCCCTGCCCCAGCCTACGCGGGTGCCTTCGATGCTGGCTTCCCCGACATCTCCTTGGGCGAACCTGTCGCCACTGGGGCCTGACGCCCACTCTTAGCTGACTCCCGATAGCTGGACGCCGGGTCCAGTCTGTCCAGTGCCAGATGTTGCTGCTCCTCTGGGTCCGACGCTCGGTAACCCAAATCGGCTTACTCTGACGCCAGAGTTACCCCAGCCTGATGACCAGATGCCAGGGCCATCTAAGCCTACTCCCCTGACGCCAGACACACCAGACCAGCTGCAAAATCCTCTGCAAGCCCTGAACGAGCTTTTTACAGCCTGGTGGGCCTATTTCAAAGACAAAAAGGCACCAAGGGAACCTTCTACCCCTGGGGGCCACCTCTGGACAAGTCTCCAGTTCGCCCACCTACTTCGCCACCTAGGGGGACCACCCGACGCCAGACAGGGGTGATACCTCCCTTCCCAAGGGACAACCGCGTAAGCAGCCGTGTTCGCCCTCCCCCTCACCAGACTTGGGGGATTTGGATGGGTAATTCTCCTCTTCTTTTGGATGCAAGGATTTGGACCTTCCTTCTGATCCTGAGGGCGGTAAAGACAACCCTCATTCTGCACCTGATGACCCATCATTCATTGATGTAATGCGGCACATCTAACAGCTGAATGGCTGGGATATGGAAGAGATGGCTCCAGAGTAGTGTTAGTTGGTCACTTTTCTTAGGAAAAGAGACACCCTGCCTATGGTAGTTTTCCCTCTTGTGGAGTCCTATAAGGATGTCAACAGGGCAGCCTGGAAGCATCCCTTGTCTATGCCTGCCATCTCCAAGAAGTCAGATCAGCTGTATTGTGACTGTAGAGAGGATTCCTTTTATGGGGAACACTCAGAGGTAGACTTTGTTGTAATCGGTGCTGCCTATGCTCATTCCAGGTGCCCTAGACACCCGAGTACACTACCTCCAGACAAGGACTCCAAGCAGTTTGACCAGTTGGCCAAAATGATTTACTCCTCGGCCACATGTGCTATATGGTAGCCAAATTTCCTTGCCCACATAGTTCAATACCAGAATGCCTTGTGGGACAAGGTGGTGGAGATGGCTCAAGCCATACCAGATTGCCCAGGTAGGGTAGAATTGATGGCCATCTTAAAATCCGGCTTGGACGTAGGCAATCATGTCCTCCGAACTGCTTAAGATAGGGTAGGATCTGCGAGCAGGGCCGCGGCCACCGCAGTCTTTATTCGCCATTATTCATGGCTTAAAGTGTCCTGTTTCTCTCCAGACGTGCAATCTAAAATCATGGATGCACCCTTCAGGGGCTCAGTTCTGTTCGGTGAGGACTCACAAAATATCACTTGCCTGCAGGAGTCAGGAAAGGCTATCGGATCTGTACACACTATGTACAAATCCCAGCCCAAAAAGCATCCTAAGCAGTCCTTTCAGAGGAATACCGGACAACAACCCAGAGGACCGCAGCAGTGAGCAGGATTTAAGTGCAAGGCTTCCACTCCTGCTTCCAGAGGTTCTGCCCTTCCGGCCCAAAGAACCTCTCAGGCCACACTGCCCCTCCCCAGCTCCTCAGCCTGACTTGTTGCCCGACCCCCCTCAATGGCTGAAGCCTTGGGAGGTGGTGGTGGTGGGGGGTCGATTTTTCTTGTACATAGAAGGATAGCATCAGATAACCACAGATTAGTGGGTCCTGCAACTCATCGAAAAGGGGTATACTCTGAAGTTCACAGAGATACCCCCAGACAACCCACCAGTTCCCTCCCATTAGTCTCAGGCTCACAGTGCCCTCATCGCAGAGGAGATCCAGGCCCTCCTGCAAAAACAGGCCATAGAGCCAGTTCTTCCAGCACAACAGGGGAAGGTTTTATTCCCTCCTCTTCCTGGTGCCAAAGAAAACAGGGGACCTGCGCTGTATTCTCAGTCTCAGCCACCTGAATCAGTACATCGAGTACAAATGATTTCCAGATGGTCACTTTGATAGTCCTACTCTTTCTTCTTTATCAGGGGGATTGGTTATGCTCTTCAGACATGCAAGACACATACCTCCACATTCTGATTTTCCAACCATACCGTAGGTTCCTTCGCTTCTGCTTTCAGGGAAGTCACTACCAATTTTGGGCTCTGCCTTTCGGCCTGTCCTCAGCCCCCAGGGTTTTCACTAAATGCCTCGCAGTAGTGGCTGCGGCTCTAAGGGGACAGGGTAATTACATCTTCCCGCACTTGGATGACTGGCTGCTGACTGCTCCCACCAGGGGCTGGCTACTCCACACTATGCAAGCCACCTTCTCCCTGTTTAAGGACTCGGGGGTTACGTTAAACCTCCCCAAATCTTCTCCTTGGCCAAGCCAATGGCTACAGTACATAGAGATAATTCTGGACACGGCGCAAGGCAAAGCCTTCCTCCCTCAGGACAGAGTGGCGCACCTTCAAATGCACGCTCGACAGATACATACATAGATACATACATAGACAGTGTCGGCAGATAAGGGCCTATGGCCCACCCAGTCTGCCCATTTAAGTTTGTAAGTTCAGTTTATGTTTTCCAGTAAGTCTGTTGCCCCTTACCCGTGACCTCCAGAATTCCTTTGTCTATCCCATGCATTCTTAAATCCCGTGATTGTTTCAGCCCCCACCACTTCCTCTGGCAGGGTGTTCCACTTGTCCACCACCCGTTCTGTGAAGAAATTCTTCCTCACGTTTCTCTGAATCGTCCTCCTCAACTTTATCCCATGCCCTCTAGTCCTGGAACATCTTTTTCGCTTAAAATAGTGCATTCCTGCACCCTGTTCCTCCCTGTAAGATACTTGTATGTCTCTATCATATCCCTCTCTCCTCCTCTCCTCCAGGAGTACATGTTCAGTGCCTTCAACCTGTCCTCATAGGACTTGTGATGCAATCCATGCACCATCTTTGTTGCCCTCCTCTGAACCTTCTCTACCCTGTCTATGTCCTTACGTAGGTAAGGTCTCCAGAACTGCACAGTGTACTCCAGGTGCGGCCTCACTAGTATCTTGTATAGTGGAATTATGACCTCCCTTTTCCTGCTGGTGATGCCCCTGCCTATGCATCCCAGCATCCTATTTGCTTTACCTGCTGCCTTGTCACACTGTTTCCTGCCTTGAGGTCATCAGAGATGATAACTCCAAGATCCTTTCCTGCCTTGGTGCATGCTATATCCTCACCCCCCAACTGATATATGTGCCAGGGTTTTTGTGCCCCATATGCATTATCTTGCACTTCTTGCATTGAATTTCAACTGCCAAACCCTGACCATTCTTCAAGTTTCTGCGAGGTCCTTCTCATTCTGTCTACACTCTCTGGTGTGTCTACTCTGTTACAGAGCTTTGTGTCATCAGCCGAACAGTGAAATTCTGCCTTCTAGGTCCTGCGCTAATGTCACTGATGAAGATATTGAATAGTACGGTCCCAGCACGATCCCTGTGGTACCCCACTGGTCACTCTTCCCTCTGTGGAGTGACAGCCATTTACCACCACCCTCTGTGTCCTGCTGCCCAGCCAGTTACCTACCCACCGCACTACTGTCCTGCCCACACCCATATTCCCCAGTTTGTGCAATAGTCTTCTATGTGGCACAGTGTCAAAGGCCTTGCTGAAGTCCAGATAGGCCATGTCCACTGCCCTCCCCTGATCCACCTCCCTAGTCACCCAGTCAAAAAATTCAATGAGGTTGGTCTGACATGACCTTCCCCTGGTGAAACCTGCTCGCCAGGTCCCGGCCAGGTCTGTCCTAAGACTCCTGGGACACATGGCAGCGGCCTTCGCCACAGTTCCCTTGGCTTGGCTGTACATGAAGGGTGGTCCAGTGTAGCCTGAGAGTCTAATGGGACCAGCGTTCAGACATCCTAGAGCAGCCTGTCTTTATGTCAAACCCTGTACAAGAGGCCCTAGCGTGGTGGCTAAACCCCTCCAATCTTTTCAAGGGGGTTTACCTGTGCAAGAAATCTCCCAGTCAGGTTCTGACCACAGACCCATCGAGACAAGGCTGGGGAGCCCACTTGAGAGACCTTCAGACACAGTGGACCTGGTCCCAGGACGAGCTCCATCTCCACATCAGTGTCCTGGAGATGTGGACGAACCTGTACGCTTTTCAAGCCTTTCAGTCAGTTTTGCTGCCCGGCCCTTTGTTGATCCAGACAGACATGTCAGTGGTCTTCTGCATAAACAAAGTGGGGGGGGGGACTTATTCTTATCCCCTTTGCAGGAATGCCATGAGAGTCTGGTCATGGGCAGTGGATAATCACCTGGACTTGACAGCAGTCTGTGTTCCAGACGTGCAAAACACCTTGACCGACAGCCTAAGCCAGTCTCGGTCCAGGGCTCATGAGTAGGAACTTCTTCCTCGGTAGTCAAAAACCTCTTCGCCAGATGGGGATGTCCAGAATAAAAAATATTTTGCCTCGCTATCCAGCACAAAAGTACCCAGTTTCTGCTTGCTTGATCCAGGGCCTGGTGTTTTCTGGCGAGACTTATTGTCCCTTTCCTGGATTTGGGGGTTCCTTTACGTGTTCCCTCACTTTCCTCTACTGCAGCCAGTTCTTCTCAAGCTGCAGTTAGAGGGAGCAGAGATGATTCTTTTGGCACCTTTCTGGCTGTGCCAGATTTGGTTTCTGCTTCTGCAGCAACTTGCAGTGGAACTTCTAGTTACCCTTCCACTTTACTCAGACTTGCTGTCCCAAGAGCAGGGAACCCACCCTGGTCCATCTAGATCTCAGATCTCTACACCTCCATGCGTGGCCCCTGTAGATCTAGCTATATCCAGATTTGGCGTATCACCCAGAGTAGCAGATGTCCTAGTGGTTGCTAGGAAGCCTTCCACTAGGACTACCTGTGCCATGAAATGGAAGTGGTTTTGCATCTGGGCCACCGCTCAGCATTTAGACTCCTTCACCTGCCCAGTGAATTCGGTTCTGGAGTACCTCCTCTCTTTATCTGATGTAGGACTCTGCTACTCTTCGCTCAAGGTGCACCTCTCTGCTATTTCGGCCTACCATGCATCTATTGAGGGCAAAACTCTTGCCCAGCTGGATCTTCCCTGTACATTCTTATGGGGTATTCTACATTTGAAGCCTCCCATACGGGCCCCCATCCCACCATGGGATCTTTTGTTTGTCTTAGAAAAGCTCACTTTGCCTCCCTTTGAACCTGCTTCAAGTTGTGAGCTGCGCTTTCTGTTGTGGAAAGTGTTATTTTTGGTTGCAATTACTTCTGATCGAAGAATTTCTGAGCTTCAGGCCCTGATGTGTAAGGAGCCTTATTTGGTTTTCCACAAGGACAAGGTGTCCTTGTGGACTAATCCGAAGTTTCTTCCCAAGGTGGTGCCAGAGTTTACTTTGAATCAGGACATCCATCCACCTTCTGGTGTACTATCCAGAGTACTGGAACCGGGGGGAGGCACTACTGCATACTGTGGATGTTCATAGGGAGCTTCGTTATTACTTGGAGCACACCCGAGCCATTCAAAGGTCTGATCAGTTGTTTGTATCTTTTGCCCCCAGGATGGAAGGGGCTCCTGTTTCTAAGCAGTGTTTATCCAAATGGTTGGTTAATTGCATTGTTTTCTGCTACATGCCTGACAAACTCTTGGCGGGCTCGGTAAAGGGTCACTCTGCCAGTGGCATGGCTGCTTCCTTCGCCTCCTTGAAGAACGTTTCAGCTGCCAATATTTGCGCAGCTGCTACTTGGAGTTCTGTCCACAAATTTGTTAAGCACTACAGTTTGGACATTGCACCACGTTGCAGAGAAGACTTTGGACTGGCTGTCCTTCAGGACTTCCTGTCGTAATTCCTTTTGGGAGACTTCTGCCTCCACCCATTTGACTGAGGTCTCTCCTTACTGCTTGGGACTCGGTCCTAAAGGTGTTACCTGCTGCAAGAGCCGTCTCGAAAAAAGATGGTGCAATTATGAAAGAACTTACCAAAACAGTAGCTCTTCGAGAGGAGCACTCGCAGCAGGTGCTATTTTTCCCACCCTCCTTCCCCCTGGTAGCTGCTTCTCCATCACAGATACCTTTGTTTTTCCTCCTTTGGAGGAATCTCCTCAGTTCTCCATTTTTATTTATTTACTTGCCGGGGTATCCGGCGGGAGAACTGGGATGGGCTGGGAGACTGCCCCTTTTATAACATATGTGACGGGGGGGGGGGCACAGTCCCCTGCTGTATACTGCTAGCTAGGAGTGTCCCGTGGGGTCCTGGTGCCTGATTGCTTCAGTCCTAAAGGTGTTACCTGCTGCAAGACTTCCTCGCGAAGATCTACTGTTACAGAAAGTTCTTACGTAACTGTACTTTCTAAAATTAGCATAAAGATCTGTCTTCAGGGCAGCACACTTCTGCTCACTGATGCACTTTTGTAATGCTCTTTGAATCCCAGAGAAGAAACGACATTAGTATGGTGAGTAATTTTTTCTTCACAGCCTATCTTTATGGAAAGAACCATTAAACATGTACGTTTTCTCAGTTTGTCTTCTTGATCCTCCACGAATCAGTCTTCTTCACGGGGTCCCACTTCTTGGTCTTGGCGCAGCATGACCCTGTGGGAAGTGGAACTTCTGAAACAAGAGTGTATTAGTAATGTCATACAAACTTGCATCATCTCAGCACTAAGTTGTTGCCCTTGGAGATAGAAATTTAGAATGATAAAATTCAAACTCTGCACTGTGCTACTGTAACACTCCCTCTAGCATACTAATGGCAAATGTGTTTCTCTGCTGAAAAGGTCAGGTGCCCCATAATCTTGTTCCAATCCTAGTGGCTAAGCTAAAATAAAAAGTCTACTAGCATTTTTTTTTATTTAGTTGTTTGATACTTTGTTATTTTAGTAAGTTTTCAGTGTATTTTATTATATTTTAGCTTTTTTCCTCAGTTCCTGGACTTTTCCTGGAACCAATAAAATGGCAGTTTACAAAAGGTTCCTGGTTTGGGTTTCTGCTGTTTAAACTGTTTAAAATAAAGTCCTTTTTTTAATTGACTTTATGTTTAAAATGGTTGTATATTTTTCTTAAGTTCAGCAACTGAAAATGTTTTTGTGCCTGTCTGCTGTCAGATTGGTATGACAGAAAGGTCTAAAAAGAAAGTGGGACCCACGGGATTTAAATACATAAATCCTATTAGCACTGGTTGGCAAAGTAGACAACATAACCTGTTCCTTGATTGTTTGGGCCCAAATCAAGGTTTTGAGAATTGTGACTTCTGCAGAGTTTTCTGCCCTAAAACAAAGAAAAAGAGGACAAGGAAATGGCAGCCATTGCTTGCGCCACCTTCCACATTAGTCACCAACACCAACCAGCACTTTATTTATAAAGCGCCTTTCGAAATCAAGGCGCTGTACAGACAAGAGCCACAGTACATAAAAACAACAGCAGTATTAAATCATTTAAAATCAGTCTAGATAAGCCTGAGTAAATAAGATTTTAACATAGTTTTAAAGCTGCTGACGGTTAGGCAGTCTCTTAACCGACTAGGTAGAGAGTTCCACAGGGTCGGTGCTGCAAATGAAAAGGAGTGCTGTCCTGTAAAAATCACCAGCATAATTTTCAGTAAGTAAATAAATGCTGCAAGCAGTCTCTGCCAAAGGAGACTGATAAGTCTGCCAAACCATCCTTGAACTCCAGTGAAGAGCACAGGGTGTCTGGTAGGTCATGCTAACGATGACAGGAAACTGAAAGCTTTTGGCAGAAAGAAGCTAAAAGGGGAAAGCAGCTTACAGTTCCTCTGCCTGAAAAGCAAATAAAATAACCGGTGCCAGAGTGCAAAATGTCTTCTGCGGAAGATGTACAGCAAGTGTGGCAGGTTTTCCAAGCCATGAAGGGCATGGGAATTCCTGCTGTTACCCCCCACCACCACCCTTACCTAGAACAGGTTTTTTTTTTGGGGGGGGGACATATCCCTGTAGTAAACTACTGAGGAGGATTTTGGTTCCACTTCGAGTCAATGACGACTGTTCCTCTTAGTCTTTAATTGTGAGCCGAATGGCCAGTATGCTGAATCAAGCATCCACTAAGACTGACATGGATGTGGAGGAGGCTGAACTTGCAAGCATGCTGGGACTGACCAACCTCATCTGTAGGAGTGTGTATTCCCATCCATAAGGCTTTAAAAAAAAAGGTCACAAAGCAGATTCTTGTTGCGCCTTATGCTGCAGCAACTATGGACAAGAATTTTGGGGGGGGGGATCTGTGGTAGCCAGGGAGGGCTCTGAGTTAATTTATTCCCACTCTTATCCTGAAGGAGTGATACAGGCAACAGTATGTGAAAAAGCCTTAGAGTGGTAAAAAGAGGGAAGCAACCCCAGAGAGGCATCCCTCCTGGGGTGAGTAGGACATCAGGAGGGCAAAACAGTAAATGGTGCCTGGGACCCTTAGAAAAGATCAGCACATAAACCTCTAGCAGCCCAGGGCAGTGCTCTTGTCAGTGATGGCTTTCCCGTCCCTGTTACAGGAAAAATCAGTATTGATAAAGACAATCAATTCATCTGCAGTGCATTACATAAACAGGAGATACCAGATCATCACAACCTTGTACAGAGTGGATGAAGATATGGAACCTGGCTTACTCACTGAATGCAAGAATATCTGCAGTAAACCTTGCAGGCAAGGACAATGTAGTAGCAGATTCCCTGTGCAGGGTGGGTCATGCTACCTGTGAATGATCTCTTAATAAACAGGTGCGGAACTCCCATGTTGCAGAGATGAGGAGTGCCAGAGGTGGATATAGTTGCCTCATGGGAGAACAGAAAGGTCCCCCAATTTTGTTGTAGACCCCCCCCTTCCTCACAGTTTGGGCAATCCCATGAGATGAGTTGCCCTCTCCCCTTCCAGGATTGGCAAGTTTCTATATGTATTACCTTCATTCCCTCTTATCCAGAGGGTCCTGTTGAAGTGTCCGCAACAACAAATTGGGCCAGGCAAACCTAGTACTTCTGTTGTCAATGTCATAGCAAATGCTAATAGATTTGCCACTGAAGCAGGATCTCCGGACTGTCCCAGGGCAAGGTGAGTTACCCAGATCTCAGAACACTTCGTTTGAGAACATGGTTCTTGAAGAGCTAGATAGCTGTAGCTTAAACCTATTAAATGGGGTCCAGACACAGAGCTGTCAGGGATGTGTGTACCTGCAATGTTTACGCACAATCTGGGAGTGGGTATGTTCGGAAATTTTGACAGCAAGTCACAGAGATACTCGCAGTACAAGGCCCCAGGAGTCCCTAAACAGATGTAGATGGGACAGGACAAGGGGGAGGGTTAATGAAGGGGAAGGGTGGAAGGGAGGGGCAGCTGCAGAATAAGGGGTGCTAGCTGCACATTCGAGCAGACTTGATAGACCTCTAGGCCTTTATCTGCTGGCAAATTTCGTATGTTAGTAAATGTTCGGCTTAGGTTCCCCACTGTCTTGTGGCACCTTTTAAATAATGACACTGCAACCAGATAATGCTGTAAATTTCTTTATTATGAACAAGCAAAAACAAAATGTATGACAACAAGATTGTCATTGATGCAATCCTAAAAAAGAAAATTCAAACATAAATTCTTGCTGTATTCTGACAATTGCAGTGATTCCCAACCTTTGAACTGCCCCAGAGAACAAAGAGTTAACTTTCTATGCAGGGCATAGAATGCTGAGCTCGAGCTCGGTTGAAGTCTCTGTCTGGAGTGATTCAAACCTAAACTGTCAGCTTCTTTACTCCGCCTCACTGAACGGTCGCTCTGGAGATTTCTCCTTCAGCTCGGTTCGAAAGTCGGTTAAAGTTTTCAGTTTTCGTCGGTTTTTAAACCGAAAAAAGTATCCGCATAGTCGGTTCAGCCTCTGTCTGTGGTGCCGTGAGTACTAGATAGGAATTGTTCTGGTTTTCTGTGTGAAACTTGTAAAAGTGCGGCTCGGTTCGGCTGAACCGGCCATTTGATAGTGAAATTTGTTTGTTTACTTAGTGTGTGGTTACCGGTTCTTATCGGTTCTAAAAAAAAGTGTTTTTAACTGTTTTTTTCCTATACCCATGACACGGTTAGGAACCGATAAGGGAGTCTTGCCTGGCGGTTGCGAAAAAGGGTAAGTTTGGTTAGGTTGGCTATGTCTGAGAAACCCAAGAAAAAAAACAGGCCCACTGGGTTTCAACACTGCAGTGAGTGTGGGGAGGTCTTTGCTAAGGCCGATCCCCACACCACCTGTGTTTATTGTCTGGGGTTTGACCACCTCGATTCAGACTGCCAAATATGTAAAAACCTTCCCATATCTACCCTTGAGAAGAGATTAGGTAGACTGAGGGAAAAGGAGGCCGAGAAGTCCGCTGACCCGGATGGCCGGTTTGGTTCCGACCGAACCAGAAGGAGTGCCCTCTTACCAGGGCGATACTTCTTTGGGCAAAAGGAGAGCCGATTCAGAGGGATCGGTTCCGACAAAAAGAAAGCGCAAAGATAAATCGACCGGTTCGGATCCAGAGGTTCATGTTCCGACCGCCAAAGAGATAGCCAGGGCGATTCAGATTGTGGAATCGCTCCGTCCGGTTCCGACCGATCCGGCCCCTTCTGGCAGGGATTCAGTTCAGTTGGTTCCCCCGGTTCAAGAGTATGCCATTGAAGATTTTTATGAACCGGAATTTGAGGATGATGATATAAGTGAAGGTCTGGATGTGCCTGTGGAACCGGACATCTCCCCAGACAGACCTTCAGGTGTTTCCCCTCCTAGGCTTTCTGAGTCCCCTTCTCACTTTATGTTTTACAGAAAGGTGGCTGAAATCCTCCAGCATCCTATGAAGGAGGCTGTGGAAGATCAAGAGGAGCCTGATTATGTAGAGATGATGGACATGCCAGAGTCCAGGAGACTGTCTATTCCCCTCCATAAATCTTTTGGGAAACGGACACAAAAAATCTTAGTCTCCTAACACTATACCTCCTGTGGATAGAAGAATGGACAAGAAGTATACACTTTCAGGCTCAGACACAGAGTTCTTATATCAACAATGCAGCCATGTTGGGGTAATGCAGGCTGCTGCTTGTGACAAGGCAAATATTCCCTTGGCTTCACACACCCCTGACTAGGACTCCAGAAAGACTGATGCCATGGCAAAGAAGCAGTACATGGCATCTTCTTTGGGACTCAGGCAGGCACATTACATGGCCTATACAGCCAGGTACCAGAAGTCCAGGTGGGACACTGTACTGGCACTGGCTAAACGGGCCTCTCCCCAGCTAGCCAAGGAGCTGGAGGCGGTGGCTGCAGATGGGATTGAGGCATCTAAGGTTCAGTTTCATGCTGCTGTGGGCTCTAATGATGTGTCATCAAGAGTCATGGCTACATCTGTGGCTCTTCGGAGGATGGCTTGGCTCAGATGTACTAGCCTCTCGCAGGACACCCAGGCTAAGGCCATGGATTTTCCTGTAGTGGGTAATTCTCTGTTTGGGGAGCAGACAGAGAATTACATGAAGAAAATGGATGAGTACAGGACCACTTATAGGAGTGCTCAGGCCAAGGAAAGGCAGGCAGCTCCTCTAAGGCAGCAGTCTAGGGGCAGGCCTTTTTACCAAGCACAGGACTCCTCTTCCTTTTCTCAGAGGGGGTTCTTAAGAGGGAGAGGCAGAAGGAGGATGAGCAGGGCTGCATCCACTCCTCAGCCTAAAGCCCCTGCCAGGCAGACACCCTGATGGGCCTGCCCGTGTCGACTCTTCTATTCCAGTAGGGGGCAGGCTGGCTTACTTTGTCCAGGACTGGATGTCTGTTGCATCAGACAAGTGGGTCCTGGAAGTAGTAAGCTAGGGACTGGTTCTCAGCTTCAAAAAATTTCCAAAGATGAGAGCCAGATCTTTTCCATCTGCAAATCCCTCGGAAACCTTTGCCTTAGAAGCAGAGGTTTCTTCTCTCTTAGCTTTAAGAGCTATAGAGAGAGTACCTACCCTACACTGGGGCAAAGGACTGTACTCCAGGTACTTCCTGCCCCCAAAAACAGTTGAGTGGCGACCCATCCTAGATCTAAGATATCTAAACAAACATCTTTTAAAACCAAAGTTCAAGATGATAACTCTGGGAATAATCCTTCCCTCTCTAAGGCCAGGGGACTGGCTACCCTCCCTGGACCTCAGAGATGCCTACTTTCACGTTCCCATCAGGTGCTCCCACAGAAAGTACCTCAGGTTCGAGTTGCCCTCAGGCCATTATCAGTTCAGAGCAATGCCCTTTGGCCTAACCTCAGCCCCAAGGGTTTTCACAAAGTGCCTGGCAGTAGTAGTTGCCTTTCTAAGAAGGCAAAAGATTTCCATTTTTCCATATCTGGACGATTGGCTAATAGTGGGTCAGTCTCCAGACCAGGTCAGGTTTCACCTGCAAGTGACCCAACAAGTGCTCACTTATCTAGGATTTTTTCTCAACCTTCCCAAGTCTGTTCTCGAACCAGTCCAGTTTCTTACCTTTATAGGGGCAGAACTGGACACACTCTGAGCAAGAGCCTTTCTTCCTCTAGAAAGGGCAACGGTTCATATGGAACTAGCTTCTTCCTTCAGCCTTCGGGTATCTCGACCAGCAAGGCATTTCCTCGAGCTCTTGGGCCACATGGCAGCTTCAGCAGTAGTGGTCCAAGGGGCAAGATTCCAGATGAGGGATATTCAGTTCTACCTGAGAGCTTTCTGGTCTCAGAGAAAGGACTCCCTTACCAAACTGATCCCAGTGACTCTGACCTTGATCCAAGCCCTCCAGTGGTGGCAGGATCAGGACAATTTTAAGACAAGGTGTTCCTTTTGTTGCTCAGCCTTGTTCGGTGGTCCTTGCCACAGATGCTTCTCTCCTGGGCTGGGGAGCCCACCTGGGGTCCCTTACTGCCCAGGGGCTGTGGTCCCCCCAAGAATCCCTTCTCCACATCAATCTTCTAGAGCTCAGGTGCAGTTTTTCTGGCTCTAAAAGTGTTCTCACGGGCAGTACAGAACAAGGTGGTTCAACTCAGAACAGACAACACCACTGCCATGTGGTACATCAATAAGCAGGGAGGCACTCGGTCCACGGCTTTGTGCACAGAAGCCATGAAGTTGTGGTCCCTGGCTTATTCCCTGCAAACTTCTATTGTAGCAGTTCACCTTCCAGGCAAGGACAATGTGCTAACAGATGCACTGAGCAGGATTTCTCAGCGACATCACAAATGGTCCCTGGACCCTCAGGTGTTGAAAGTGATTTTTTCAAGGTGGGGCACTCCAGAGATAGATCTCTTTGCAGCCCCAGACAATCACCAACTCCCCTCTCTTTTGTTGCAGACCTCCAGTCCTGGGCTCAGTCCCTCTGGATGCCGTGATCCTGAATTGGGAGTGGAAGTTTCTGTATGCCTTTCCCCCCCTTCCCACTCCTGTTCAAAGTTTTGGTAAAAATAAGGTCTCGACCTTACAAGGTGATTCTGATTGCTCCAGATTGGACCAGACAGCCCTGGTACCCCCTGTTGCAGTCCCTAGCAGTCCATCTTCCCCTGTCTCTTATCAGGAATTACAACCTGTTACCATCCTCTCAGGGAAGGATTTGGTACCCCAGTCTTCAGTCTCTCAATCTCAAAGCATGGCTCTTGAAGAGTTAGAGTTTGCAGATCTGCATCTTTCCCAAGGGGTTCTGGATATCCTCAGGGCTTCTCGAAAGCCCTCCACCAGAAAGACTTACAACTCTAAATGGAAAAGATTCAGCATTTGGTGTTCTAAGAAGCATGTTTCTCCAGACACTGCTAAATTGCTTACGGTTCTGGATTATATGGTTCATCTTGATGGCCTAGGCCTCAGACCAGCTACTCTCAAGGTACACTTGTCATCTGTTTCTGCGTTTTTGTCTGTGGGGAAGCCTTCCTCACTATCTTCCCAGCCTGTGTTCTGTATATTTTTTTAAAGGATTGCTTCATACCAATCCTCCTTTGAGAGACCCTGCCCCTGCCTGGGATTTGAATGTTTGCATTGCTCAACTTATGCAACCCCACTTTGAGCCTATGTCTTCAGCAGAACTTAAGTACTTGACTTGGAAAACTGTGTTCTTGGTAGCCATTACCTCTGCCAGGCGTATTAGTGAATTGCAAGCACTGTCAGTGGAACCTGATTTTATCTCCTTTCACAGGGATCAAGTGGTCCTTAAAACCAATAGAAGGTTCTTGCCCAAAGTGGTTTCAGACTTCCAATTAAACCAGTCTGTCTCTCCCTGTTTTCTTTACTGATCATTCTTCCTCGGGAGAGAGGAGGCTACACAGTTTAAATGTCAAAAGAGCCCTTCGTTACTACATAGAGCGTACCAAGGGTCAGAGGTTTGACTCCTTCCAGCTATTCCTCACTTATGGAGAAGTGGGAGAGGACAAACCTGCCACCAAAAGATCTATTGCCAGGTGGATTGTGTTTTGTGTACAATTCTGCTATGAAAAGCTGGGAAAAACAACACCCTCAGGCCTGAGGGCTCATTCTACAAGAGGTACAGCTACTTCCCTGGCTGCTGCCAGGGATATCCCTCTCTTAAAAATTTGTCAAGCAGCCACCTGGAAAACAGTCCATACCTTTACCAAGCATTGCCCTCTGGATATCCAGGCTAGGAGTGATGCTCGGTTTGGCACAGCAGTACTTCAGAGCCTATTCCCAAAGTAGGTTCTGTCCCTCCTCCTTGGAGGTACTGCGTGGTAGTCTGCAATTGTCAGAATACAGCAAGACTTCATGTTGTTTGAAGAAAAAATTACTGACCTTAGTAATTATGTTTCTTCTAATGGAGTCTTGCTGTATCCTGACCTCCTGCCTCCCTCTCAGAACCTGCTTTTGGGAAGTGGGTGGGCCGGTGCAGTGTTGCACCCCAGGGTGGTTTTTGGCTTGCACCCTCTTCCTTTTTGTTTGGGTGCTGATTTATTATTGTTATTTTTAGTACATTGGGTTTTGTTTTTGGGTTTCCTGACTTGAGTCTTCCTTGGGAATCCAAAACTTTTTTCAGCCCGTTGGCTAGTAAGAATTTTTACAATTTTCACATAGAATTTTTAGTTTAGTTGGGCTCGTAAGAATCTGACGGTTTAGGTTTGAATCACTCCAGACAGAAACTTCAACCGAGCTCGAGTTCAGCATTCTATGCCCGGCATAGAAAGTTAACTCTGTTCTCCGGGGCAGTTCAAAGGTTGGGAATCACTGCAATTGTCAGCATACAGCAAGACTCCATTAGAAGAAACATAATTACTAAGATGAGTAATTTTTTAATAAGCATGATTAATAAACACAAAGAGCATTTTAATGCATTTAGCCTCATTGTATTCATTTTCATGGGAACCCTAGAAAATTTGAAGCGGACCCTCAAACTTTACCTGTGGATCCCCGGATCCCCCTTTTTTTTTTTGCACCCCCAAAGTCCAGGACCTTCCAAAGTAAAAAAAAAAAAAATCCTACCAAGCCCTACTAAAATTTTTAAAAGTTGCCAAAAAGCCTGCAACCACAGAAATATGTGTCAGACTGAAAAAGATTCAGTATCTACAATACTTCTCATCATGTCACAGCAGTATCTTCAGATTTCAGAGGTTTTGGACTACTTTATACGTTTCTAATGACGTGGATATGATGTTCTATCCACACTATCTGGCAGTGTCCTTTCCCTTCAAGGCTTGCCAGAAAGTCTTTAAACTGGCTTCTGCCACCCACCTAGGTGGTAAGTCCTTCGGCTCCACCCCTTGATGCCAGATCTTCCTTCCGGGTGGAAGAAGCAGGTTCCCTCCGTACCGCTCCCACGTTGCATAGGCCCTCGTGCTTAAATCTTCGAACCGACTTCCTAAAACTTTAAACTCTTTCGAGTTTAGTCTTCAGCTCGATCTTCAGTCGTGACTGTCATGGACGATGAAGTCCGCTTCCGGGTTCCGCCGGTGCCCTTGCGGGCAGAAAGATGTCTAGAACAAGCCACGACGCCATGTCGTCTCTGCTGTGGCCCGAGCAAAATCTCCAGGCCCGACTTTGTCGCTCCTTTCACCTGAATGTTTTGGAGGATCGCTGTTTCCCCCTACTTCAGCTGAGCCATCCGGCGCAACGTAACCTGCCGGTCAGCTCCAAAGATGCCCGTTGGGAGGTCTCTGTTGCCGCAGGGTCTGCCGAACAGCTTGTAGCCTTTGAAGAGGAGACGGCCCAGGCTGTGTCCCTCTCCTCTCCTCTTCAGCTTCTGCCTTCGTGCCGCTTCAGCTGGGCTCGACTTTAATGGGTTCCTTCAAAGAATTGTGCCAGTATCTGCTGACCCTCGGTCAGTCCAAAAATTGGAAGGATAAGACTCTCTGTCGATTGTGGGATTGGGAGCGCTCTCGGTCGAGAGCCACAGATTCCTACGCTTCTCCAGATTTGACTTTGGTCAAATCCTCAGCCTTGGCCACTGGCTCCATGGTAACTCCGGGCCTGTCAGCCAAGATGCTGGTTGAGGTCCCGGATGAGATTTTTCTCCAGCCGACACTTCTTTGTCCTGGACTCCGGTCCTGACGCAGACCGTTGGAGGAATGGATCAGTCACTGACTTACTGCCTCTGCTTCCAGACCCTGACCACGAGGAGCCTCTGCATTCGCTGCCGGTCCCCGGCCAGTCGAGGGTAGGTCTTCCTCCTGTGGGTCGAGTCACTCCTGCCAGCATTGGCGCTTCTGCTCTCAGCACCATGGGAAGTGGTGTTGCCGCTACTCTTCTTCCTTGTCCTCCTTGGGTGAGGAGAGGCTTCAGTGCAAATTGCTTTGACGCTATGAGGCTCTTATGAGGCAACAGTTGCTGCTTACCGGCGTCAAGCGACTCCGGCTTCTGTGCCAGCCATCACCTGGCTGTTGCCCGAAAGGCCACCATCTCGATTGACGGAGCTGATCAAAACAGTCCCGGCTCGGCTGACCCTAGCATCTCCATTGATAGTGGTGGAACTGCCACCAACCGGCACGCCGACTAGGGAGGCTTGGATGCCTAAGGGGCTTCCCCATCGGCTGTCGGTCACCATCACCCCTGACTGTCTGTGGAGGGTCAGTGGGGACTCGGGCAATTGACCACTCTTTAATGACTCCTCGGAGTCTGAGGGATTCTCCCTGCATTACCGTCCAGTCGACGTGGAGTCCGTGGGGATTTACTGATGGATCAAAACCCATCTTTCTTCATGGGCCTTCTCTGTCTGATCTCTGAGTCGACTGGTATGAAAATGGAGCCTCTCCAGAAGAGCAGGCTTGTTACCCCGTTGACCGAGATCCTCAACCGGGAGACACTCCGATGGAGACTTTCCAGTGGCATAGGCCATTCTTGGCCCTGCCCTGGAGCTTTGGCAGTGCCCCGCTTCTTGCCCTGTGTCTTCTGCCTGGATGGCCCGCAAATATGCGGTACCTGCCAGCTCCCTCTTGGGATTCACAGAGGATCCCTTGGCCAAGGGATTGGTGGCAGACTCTGTTTCGGCGCTTGGGCAACGCTGGGGATTTTGACAAGCCGCCTGACGAGGAGTCCAAGAAGTTGGACCATGCAACTAAGAAAGTCTGCACTGCCTCCTCGCTTGGTCTCCGCCAGGTGTGCTTGGCCTCCTCTCTCATGTCCTGCTGAGCACCCTAGATGAGGTGCTTCCTCATCTGCCAGCGGACCCTCAGACCACGATCAAACAGGTCTGGGACCAGGGCCGGGCTGTAGCCAAACAGCGCCAGATAGCCATGGACATTGGGGACACCTGTGCCCACTCCGTGGGTGCCTCAGAGACCATGCGCCATAGGGCTTTGCAGAGGATCTTGACCTTCATGGCGGACACAATGCGCAAGTTGGCAGATGTCCCTTTCCTGGGCATCGACGTGTTCGGGTGCGGGTAGAGGGCCGCCTCACCCATATCTAGAAGTGTAGTGCCACCTTGGACTCTGTGACATCTGCCCAGAAGGACCTTAAGGACTCAAAGCAGCAGGAGAAGAGGAAGACTTTTCGGTTGAACTCCACTCCTGCAGCCAAACCCACCTGGCGATCTCGGCTCATGTCGGTGGCCTCGGTTGTCCACAAGCCTGGAGGGAGAGGCTCCGGTGGGGCCTCTGCCAGGCCCTCCTCCTCCTCCAAGTCTTCACAGTGATGGGATGAGGGTGCCTCCCTCATGCCAATCACTCCTCCCCTGAGACCTCTCATGGTGGGCTGGCTCTGCAGCTTCCTTTCTGCCTGGTCCGCTGTCACCACGGACAGGTGGGTTCTCGAAGTGGTGGGTCAGGATCTGCCTCTGGAATTTGAGCTGTACCCTCCTTGCCAAGCCCGCGCTCCACGGGAGGACTTGGTTTCCATAGACCTACTGTCATCTCTCAGAGACGACATAGCCCAGCTCCTCTGCAAGGAGGTCATGGTTCCTGTCGCAGATCCTCCAGAACACCCAGGGTTTGTCTCCAGGTACTTCCTGGTGCCAAAGTGGACAGGGGGCTGGTGCACCATTCTAGATCTGCACGACCTGAACAAATTTCTGTGGTCGTGCACCTTCAAAATGGTAACTGTGTCTCTGATCATTTCATCTCTAGAGCAAAACGTGATTTTGCTCCCTGGATCTTCAGGACACATTCTTCCACATCCCGATCTGTCCATCTCATCAAAGGTTCCTCCACTTCCGAGCAGAGGGAACCCTCTACGTGTTCCAGGCCATGCCATTTGGCCTCTCCTCAGCCCCCAGGGTCTTCACCAAGTGCATTGCAGTGGTGGCAGCTTACCTGAGGCGCTGAGGGTTCCAGGTTTACCCCTACTTGGACGATTGGCTGATCGAAGGTCCCTCCAGGCAGGAAATGGAGCAGTCCAGGGACCTGGCCTGCCAGACCTGCATCTCCCTTGGCCTCCTGGTTGAGGAGGCGAAGTCGGAACTTGTGTCTTCTCAGGTGATCAGCTTCATCGGGGCGGATCTTGACTCTTGTAGAGCCAGAGAAGAATCCTTTGCCTCATAATCAGTGTTCAAAAGATTTTTCAAAGTTTTAAACCGTTTGTACCCACCTGTGAGGAAGCTAGTTCCCCATTCTACCTTAACCTGGTCCTCACACAATTAATGAAGCCCCCATTTGAGATGATCTCAAAAGAACTTAAATATTTTAACACAGAAAACAGTATTTCTAGTAGTTATTATTTCTGCTAGAAGAGTCAGCGAACTGCAGATCCCCTGTACAGACCCTAATTTTGCAGTTTACCGTAGGGACAAAGTAGTGCTACGAAGTGTGAAATTCTAGGGACATGGATATGTTGTTCATCCACACTGTCTGGCAGGTTCCTTGCTGCTTTAAATCTTGCCGGAAGGTCTTCAAGCTGGCTCCTCCCACCCACCCGGGTGGTAAAACTCTTGGCTCCACCCCATGGCGTCAGATCTTCCTTACCGCTTGGAAGCTCAGGTTCCCTCCTTAACACTCTGCGTATAGACTGGATCCTAAGTCTTCGGTTCGCCCAAAAATAGTTTTAAAATTCTCAAGACTTCGGTCATATTCTTCCCTCACGGCTGCGATGGACAAATAGACTCCCGAATTTCGGCAGTGCCCATGCGGGCAGAAGATGTCCAGGACGGCCCCACATTCCACGTGCGTCTACTGCCTTGGCCTTGATCGCGACCCACGAGCCTGCGAGTTATGTAGATCGTTTTATTAACATCCTTGGGACCGCTGCCTGGTTACAACTTGGGCGCACCGAGAAGCGCTACCCGCCGGTGAAGTCCAAGGAGGCCCGTTGGGCGGTGTCTGCGGCGGCTGGCTCGGCTGAGCAACTTGAGCAGATGATTGCCCTCGAGGAGGAGGCGGCGTCCCAGGCCACATCCTCATCTTCCTCGGTCGTGGCATTTATCCCGCTCTCTCTGGGATCCTCCTACACAGCTTCTTTCAAGGAGCTTTGCCAATCCCTTTCCACGAAGGGAGAAGGGCCATCGGGACACTCTTCTCGGTCGAAAAAGAAGAACTCGAAGGGTAAGTCCCACCATCGACGTTCATGGGAGAGGTCCCCTTTCCCGGACAGTCGACACTAGACTTCAGTCGAGGTTGCGGCTAAGGCCGCTGGCTTCACGTCAGGTCAGCCGACCGAGACACCCGTCGACGCTGTCGAGATTTTTCTCGACCCGTCGGAAGGCTGTCGACTGATGAAGCCAAAAACCCTTCTTCACCAGTTCCCCCGGTGGAAACCGAGGACTTTGCCTGCTCCTCCTGTGCAGGAGTCCCCGGTCAAGGCTCCCGAGCCGAGGGAGGAGCGAGTGTACCCCGCTCCCTCCCAGACCCGCCCTCGGAAACACTGAGGGTCTCGGTCTCTGTCTCGGTCCAGCCGATTTCGCCGACATCAGTGGTCTCGGTCTCTGCACCGAGGTAAGTGGTGGCGGCTCTCGTCCTCGAGGCTTCGGCACAAATGGCGTTGACGCTGCGAGGACTTAATGTGGCAGCAGCTCCTTTTGTCCGGGAACAAGCCGTCGCCTTCCCCAGCTGTCACCCGAAAGGCCGAAACAACCCCTCGCAGTGGTCGAGGTGCCCAAGCCTAGGCCAGTTAAGCCGAAACCAGCTGCCAACCGATTGCGGTGGAACCTCCGCCTCCACAACCGAAATCGGGGGCGCTGACCAAGGACTTTCGGTCGGGTCAGGGTCTGCCTCACCGGTTGTCTGTCACCCTCATTCCCGACCGTCCTCTGCAGGTGGAGGGTGGCTCAGGCCCCAGGCAGCTCTTCGCAGACTCCTCGGAGTCTGACGACGACGACTCCCTGTTTTCCAGGCTCCTTGACCTGGAGTCCTCGAGGGCAGTCAATGGGCGAGCCCATCGTTGTTCATGGGTCTGCCTCGGCTCATCTCGGAGTCCACCAGGATGCAGCTCGAGACCGTATCCAAGCGGGCCAAGTATCCCCTGACAAAGATACTGGACCGAGGGGATTCGCCCATGGAGGCCTTTCTGGTGGCTGAAGCCATTGTTGGCCTAGCCTTGGAGCTTTGGCAGGGGACGGCTTCCTGTCCTGCGCCTTCGGCCAGGATGGCCAGGAAGTATGCGGTCCCTACCGGCTCTGTGTCCGGTTTCTCGGAGCACCCTTCTGTGGAGGGGTTGGTCACCGATGGCATTTTCCAGCATTCCTGGAACGCTAGGGATGTGGATAAGCCCCCCAACAAGGAGTCCAAAAAGCTGGACTATGCCGGGCGTAAGGTGTACGCTGCGTCCTCTCTAGGCCTCCGCCAGGTCAGCTCGGCCATGCTGATGGCACACTTCTCCCACGCCCTCATGGGCTCCCTGGATGAGGTGATCCCTTATCTCCCGACCGATCTGCAGACTACGGTCAAGTAGGTGCGGGATCAGGGAAGGGCGGTGGTGAAACAGCAGCTCCAAACGTCTCTAGACACTGGAGACTCCTGTGCCCGATCAGTAGCGGCTGCGGTGGCCATGCGCCGCAGAGCATGGCTGAGGATATCTACCTTCACAGCGGATACCCAGCACAAATTAGCGGACGTCCCCTTCTTAGGGACTGACCTGTTCGGCCCTGGAGTGGAAGGCCACCTCCAGCGGATCGAAAAGTGCAATGCTACCCTGGTCTTGGTCACCTCCGCCCAGAAGGACAAGGTTCGTTGTCAGCAACGTAAGTCCTTTCACCCTTCTGCACCTGCGGCACGTCCGGCTCAACAACACCAGCATCAGGGCCAGCAGGCTCGCGCTTGGCACCCTAAAGCCAATCCTGCGACTTCCTCTAACAGGAAGCAGGGAGGAAAAGGCCCAGGAGGTCCCTCGGCCGGCCCCTCCTCCAAGCCTGCCCAGTGACAGGTTGAGGGGTGTCACCCCCAGCCTTGTCACCCCCCCCCATGGGGGGACGGCTCCGCTACTTCCTTTCCTCCTGGTCCGCTATCACCGCGGACCACTGGGTGTTGGAAGTGGCACGGAAGGGAGCCTGCCTCTGGAGTTCGAGCAGTCCCAGCCCGCCTGACCATCTCCTCAGGGAGACTCTGAGGTCCCCCAGCCTCCCTGCCGGCTCATCGAGCCGACATTACCCTGCTCCTCGAAAAGGAGGTGATCAGGAAGGTGGCGGACCCTCCACCAGACCCAGGGTTTGTGTCCAGGTATTTCCTGGTCCCGAAACGGACGAGGGGCTGGCGCCCCATTCTAGACCTGCATGACCTGAACAGGTTTCTAAGGTCTCGAACCTTCAGGATGGTCACTCTGGCTCAGATCATTCCATCTTTGGAACAAGGCGTGTGGTTCTGTTCTCTGGACCTTCAGGACGCATTCTTTCACATCCCAATCCGTCCGTCCCAACCAGAGATTCCTCCGCTTCAGGGCAGAGGGATCCCTCTACAAGTTCCGGGCCATGCCCTTCGTCCTTTCCCTAGCTCCCAGGGTCTTCACCAAATGCATGGCAGTGGTGACAGTATTTCTGTGGCGCCGAAGGGTCTGGGTGTACCCCTACCTGGACGACTGGCTGATTGCGGCCTCCTCCAGAATGGCGGTGGAGCGTTCCAGGGATCTGGCCCTCCAGGTTTGCTCTCAGGTTGGCCTCCTTATCAACGAGGACAAGTCTGAACTCGTGCCAAAGCAGGTGATACAATTCATCGGGGCAGAGCACGGCTCCCGGCGGACAGGGCCGAGGTTCTTTCGTCCTTTGCCCAGTCATTTCAGGTTGGGCAATTGCGCCCTGCCTGGGACTTCCTGCGCCTCCTGGGCCTCATGGTGGCCTGCACCAGCGTGGTCCATTGGGCCCGGTGGTACATGCGTCCCTTACATTGGGGACTGGCCAGCCAATGGTCACAGTACTTCGATCCCTTGGATCAGCTAGTGTCAGTGACCCAGGGGATGTGGAATGCCCTCCAGTGGTGGACTGTTGCAGCTCACCTGCAGGAGGGCATCCCGTTTGTCCACCCCGAGCCGACGGTCTCTCTATCGACCGATGCCTCTCTGATGGGTTGGGGTGCCCATCTGGGGGAGCACAGAGTGCACGGCCTCTGGTCCCCTCGGGAGTCCCGATGCCACATCAGCCTGCTGGAGCTTCGAGTGGTTCGTCTAGCCCTCACCGCCTTCGCTCCGTTTGTACGGGGTCAAGTGGTCCAGGTCCAGACGGACAATACCAGACCATGTACTACCTAAACCGCCAGGGTGGGACGCGCTCCATGCCTCTGTGCAGGGAAGCTCTCTGCATTTGGTCCCTCGTACGCAGCCTGGAGGCGGATCTCCTTGCCATCCATGTGGCAGGAGCCTCCAACATTCTGGCCGATGCCCTGAGCCGGATAGGGGCTGCGTCCCACGAGTGGTCTCTCCTGCTGGAGGTAGTACAGGATCTGTTCTCCCACTGGGGCATGCCTCCGGTGGACCTGTTTGCCTCCAGGGAGAATGCGAAGCTGAGACTGTTTCATGCCCGCCCCCCTCAGCAAGGCTCGCTGCAGGGGTATGCTTCTCGAGGCCATGGATCCCGGGCCTCTTCTACGCCTTTCCCCCATTTCCCTTGATCCACAAGGTGCTTCTCAAGGCGAGGAGGGACAAGGCGTAGGTGATTCTGGTAGCCCCAGACTGGCCCCGCCAGTTCTGGTATCCAGATCTCCTCAGTCTCGGCTCCAGGCTCCCGAGGCTGCTTCCAGCCTGCCCGGACCTGATCTCAGTCAATCAGGGGAAGGTATTCCATCCAGACCTTCAATCCCTGCACCTGATGGCCTAGTTCCTGAGCGGCTAGAGTTCCAGGCCTTGGGTCTTTCCGACGAGGTCCTCAACGTTGTTGAGGCATCCCGTAAGGAGTTGACCAGAAAATGCTATGCCTTTAAATAGAAGAGATTCTCCATCTGGTGTCAGGGCAAGGGCCTGGACCCCTCCTCCTGCTCCTTGGCAAGCATTCTGGACTACCTGTGGTCCCTTTCTCAGCAAGGGCTTCGGTCGATGACCCTTAAGGTGCACCTGGCAGCCATCTCTGCTTACGGGGCGCGGGCCGGGAAGCAGTCGGAGGCGCAGGAGAAGGTGGTCGGGCGCTTTTAAAGGCCTTAATCACATATCCTCCGTGGTAGAACCTCCACCTCCGTGGGATCTACTGCTGGTATTGGCTAAGCTTATGGGCAAGCCATTTGAACCGATGCACAGGTGTGACATCTCTCACCTGTCGTGGAAGACCGCCTTCTTGGTGGCTATCACGTCAGCCAGAAGGATGGGAGAGCTCCAGGCGCTTTCCATCGAGTCTCCTTATCTGGTCTTCCACAGGGACACGGTTGTCCTGTGCCCCCACCCGAAATTCCTTCCGAAGGTGGTGTCGGATTTTCACCTTAACCAGGTGTTGACTCTGCTGGTGTTCTACCCCAATCACACCTCGGAGGCCGAATATAGGCTCCATACTTTGGACCCTAGAAGAGCGCTCGCTTATTACAAGGAGCGGACGGCTGAAGTTCGGGGAGAGGTTCGCCAGCTGTTTGTCACCTAGGCTGAAGCCGCACCTGGCAGACCTGCAGTCAAGCAGACGATAGGCAGGTGGTTCGCCTCCTGCATAGATCTGTGCTATAGGTTGGGCATGGAGCCTCCCAGAGGGATAAGAGCTCATTCTACCAGCCATACCGCTGCATCAGTGGCTGCTTCCAGGGACGTCCCTATCCAGGAAATCTGCAGGGCTGCTACCTGGAAGTCGGCACACACCTTCATTACCCACTACTACATCGACCTTGAGTCACGCTGGGATGCTGGTTTTGGGGCCTCGGTTCTACAGTCTTTATTTCCTAAGTAGGGAATTATGCCTTGCCTACCTCCTCCCATAGAACTGCTAGAGTCTGCCAGACAGTGTGGATGAACAACATATCCATATCCTAGAAATGCAGGTTACTACCTGTAACAGGAGTTCTAGGAATGGTATATGTTGTTCATCCTACATTTCTCGACCTCCCGGCTTTGACGCACAACCTGGCTTCCAGCGGGCTAGATCTGGCGCCATGGGGCGGAGCAGAGAGTTTTACCACCCGGGTGGGTGGGAGGAGTCAGCTTGAAGACATTCCGGCAAGATTTAAAGCGGCAAGGAACCTGCCAGACAGTGTGGATGAACAACATATTCCATTCCTAGAACTCCTGTTACAGGTGAGTAACCTGTATTTTTGTACCAGATGTGGTTTGTGCTTTTCACTTGAACCAGTCTGTAACATTGCTTGTGTTTTTCCCAAAAAAAACACACTCCAGTGCTGGTGATGAGAAACTGCACAACCTAGATGTGAATGAGTTTGTACATGGGCAGAAAAGCTGTGCATAGAACTGACAGCACACAGCTGTTTGTCACATATGGTGAGGAACATAAAGGCAAACCAGCAGTTAAGATTATTTTTTGTTTGATAGCTTCTTGCATGCGTACAGTTCTGTTGCTAAAAGACTGGCAAAGAGCTACCTGAAGGCCTACAGGCAAATTCCACCAGAGGTGTATCTGCCACTGAGGCCACAGTAAGAGGTGTACCCCTCTTGGAGGTGTGTAAGGCAGCTTACCTGGTCCACAGTACACACCTTTGTAACACCAAGGATTTCTCACTCATGCTTTACAACAAAAGCATCATCCTGCGGCCAGAGTGTGATGCCCCAGAGATACTGTAGAACTTTATGCTAATGATGGGACTTAGAATACAAGTTCAAACTCTGCACTCATCCCCAAGCTCTCTAACATCAGATTTGTTTCTCCTTTTGAAGAGAGCAGTCGCCTTGAAGTCAGCTCCTGAGTCTTCAGACAGTTTCTTTCTCTTATTTGTTGGGTGTTTTCTTAGTGTTTCAGTTAGACTTCGATTACACTGTGGTAGTTTAGGATTCTCATTTGTTTGTTTAAATATTTTTTGTGTACTTGTGGTTCTCTAGTTTCAGATCAGTTCCCAGAAACCAGAGAAGGTTGTGGTTCAGTGTAGTTCTCAATCTGGTGAACTGCTCCTATATAATTTGGTCTAAATTACCACTTATTCTCTTTCAAACACGTTTTTTTACATTCAAGAGTTGTGGTTCCCTGGTGTTGGGGAACCAGACCAAGATTTCTCAAGGCTACCAGTATAATTGAACAAACCACTTGAAAATGTTATAAACTAAGCATTTTTTTTATGAGAAGTACAATTCCTATTAAATGGAAGCAGATGTTCAGTATCTTTTTACTCAGAACTGCATTTGTAAACATTGATTCTGGGTATATATTTATACTGTTTCTCAGAGCTGAAAGTGTTTTTTTTTTTTTTTTTTCACTAAGTAGTGTCTGGCATGACTGATGGACCTCAGGAAAAGAAAACAGAATCAGACTTTAAAAATTGTACAAATTACTTTCTGGCAAGGGCAGACCACCACAAGCTTTGTTTCAAACAACATGAAGTCTTGCCGTATTCTGACTATTACAGTTAGCCCCAGCCTTTAAACTGCCCCAGAGAACAAAGGGTTAACTTTCTATGCAGAGCATAGAATGCTGAGCTCGAGCTCAGTTGAGGTCTTTATCTGGAGCCCTTTGAAATCCGACCGTCAGATTCTTTACTCCGCCTCACTGAACAGTCGCTCCGTAGATTTCTTCTTCAGCTTGGTTCGAAAGTCGGTTAAAGTCTCCATATCAATCTCCTAGAACTCAGGGCAGTTGTTCTAGCCCTGCAGGCTTTCTCTCAGTTAGTGCAGAACAAGGTGCTTTAAGTCAGAACAGACACCACCACCACCATGTGGTACATCAACAGGCAGGGGGGGGCACTCGGTCTACGGCCTTGTGCACAGAAGCCATGAAGTTGTGGTCCCTTGCTTATTCCCTGCAGACATCCCTGATAGCAGTCCACCTTCCAGGGAAGGACAGTGTGCCAGCAGATGCACTGAGCAGGATCTCACAGGGCCATCACGAATGGTCCCTGGACCCTCTGGTCTTGAAGGTGACTTTTTCAAGATGGGGCACTCCAGAGGTAGATCTCTTTGCAGCCCCAGACAGTCACCAACTTCCTCTCTTTTGTTGCAGGCCCCCAGTCTTGGGCTCAGTCCCTCTGGATGCTCTGATTCTGAACTGGGAAGGGAGATTTCTGTATGCCTTCCCTTCTTTTCCTTTACTGTTCAAAGTTTTAGTCAAGATAAGGTCGCAACTTGCAAAGTGATTCTGATTGCTCCAGACTGGGCTAGACAGCCTTGGTACCCTCTGTTGCTGTCCCTAGCAGTCCATCTTCCCCTGTCTCTTCCCAGGAATTACAACCTGTTAACCTCCTCTCGGGAGGATTTGGTACCCCAATCTTCAGTCTCAAGGCATGGCTCTTGAAGAGTTGGAGTATGCAGATTTGCATCTGTCTCAGGGAGTTCTGGATATTCTCAAAGCCTCTCGAAAGCCCGCCACTAGAAAAACCTATAACTCCAAATGGAAGAGATTCAGCATTTGGTGTTCCAAGAAACGTTTTCCCCAGACACTGCTGAATTGCCTACAGTTCTGGATTATATGGTCCATCTAAATGGCTTAGGCCTCAGACCAGCTACTCTCAAGGTGCACTTGTCAGCTGCTTCTGCTTTTCTGTCAGTAGGGAAGTCTTCCTCACTATCATCTCATCCTGTGTTCTGTAAATTTGTTAAAGGATTGCTTCATACCAATCCTCCCTTTAGAGACCCTGCCCCTGCCTGGGATTTAAATGTTTGCATTGCTCAACTTATGCAACCTCCCTTTGAACCTATGTCCTCAGCAGAGCTTAAGTACTTGACTTGGAAAACTGTGTTTTTAGTAGCCATTACCTCTGCCAGACGTATCGGTGAATTGCAAGCCCTGTCAGTGGAACCTGATTTTATCTCCTTTCATAAGGATAAAGTGGTCCTCAGAACCAGTAGAAGGTTCTTTCCCAAAGTGGTTTCAGACTTCCACTTGACTCAGTCTGTGTCTCTACCCGTTTTCTTCACCGATCATTCTTCTTCAGGAGAGAGGAGGTCACACAGTTTAGATGTTAAAAGGGCCCTTAGCTACTATATAGAGCGTACCAAGGGTCAGAGGTTTGATTCCCTCCAGTTGTTCCTCACTTATGGAGAAGTGGGAAAGGGCAAACCTGCCACCAAGAGAAGTATTGCCAGGTGGATTGTGTCTTGTATAAAATTCTGCTGTGAGAAACTAGGAAAAATTCCACCCTCAGGCCTGAGGGCTCACTCCACCAGAGGTACAGCTGCTTCCCTGGCTGCTGCCAGGGATATTCCTCACTTAGAAATTTGTCAAGCAGCCACCTGGAAAACAGTCCATACATTTACCAAGCATTACTCTCTGGATGTCCAGGCTAGGAGTGATGCTCGGTTTGGCAGAGCAGTACTTCAGACCCTATTCCCAAAGTAGGTTCTGTCCCTCCTCCATGGAGGTACTGCTTGGTAGTCTGCAATAGTCAGAATACAGCAAGACTTCATGTTGTTTGAAGAAAAAATTACTCACCTTAGTAATTATGTTTCTTCTAGTGGAGTCTTGCAGTATTCTGACCATCCTCCCTGCCTCCCCGCTCAGAACCTGTTTTTGGGAAGTGGGTGGGCAGGTGCAGTGTTGCACCTCAGGGGTGCTCTTTTTACGCCGCCTTCTTTCTGTTTGGGTGTTTCATTATTATTCTTATTTGGATTGGTTTTTGGTTTTGGATTTCCTGACTTGAGTCTTCCTTTGGGAATCCAAAACTTTTTGTTGCCAGTTGGATAGTAAAAATGTTACAATTTCCACATAGGATAGTTAGTGAATTTTTGCTAGTAAGAATCTGATGGTTGGATTTCAAAGGGCTCCAGACAGAGACCTCAACTGAGCTCGAGCTCAGCATTCTATGCTCTGCATAGAAAGTTAACACTTTGTTCTCCAGGGCAGTTTAAAGGCTGAGGCTAACTGCAACAGTCAGAATACAGGAAGATTCCATTAGAAGAAACATAATTACTAAGGTGAGTAATTTTTTCTTAAGGTGCCTGGGTTTAGATCATGATGTTGTCAGTTGTGAGCACTGCAAAAGGTTTTGCCCTAAAACCTAAAAGAGATGTATTAAAAAGAAGAGAAGAATTTCTAGGGGCGTGGATATGTTATTCATCTACAGTGTCTGACAGGTTCCTTGCCGCTTTAAGATGGGCTGGAAAGTCTTCAAGCTGGCTCCTTCCACCCACCCGGGTGATGAAACTCTCGGCTCCACCCCATGACGCCAGATCTTCCTTACCACTTAGAAGCATCAGGTTCCCTCCTTAACGCTCTCGCGTTTTGCAGGCCCTGGCTCTAAAAACTTCGGATTTTTTTCCTAAACTTACTTTGAAACTCATTCGAGTTCAGTCTTCACCCTCTTCCCTCGCGGCTGTGATGGAGGACAAGACCGTCCCCGGGTTCCGCCGGTGCCTCTGTGGGCAGAAGATGTTGCGCACCGACCCCCGTGCCTCGTGCGTTTATTGCATCGGGCATGACCACGATCCGCAGGCTTGCGAGATGTGTCTGTCCTTTTCTCCATCGGTGCTTGAAGACCGTGCTGCCGACTCCAGCTGGGGTGATAGGAGAAATGGTACCCACCGGTCAGATCGCAGGAGGTCTGTTGGGTGGTGTCCATGGTGGCGGCGAGCCTTGCAGAACTGGAACGGCTTGAACAGCTCACGACCCTCGAGGAGGAGGCGGCCCATGCCACGGCAAGCTCCCCTTCAGCTTCGGCCTTTATTCCACTCCAAGTGGGCTCTTCTTACATGACCTCCTTTTGGGAGCTGTGCCAGTCCCTCTCGACTAAAGGGGAGGGTCCTTCTGGGTCTCACACACCTCGGTCCCGGAAGAAGGATCCGAAAAAGGGTAAGCCCCACCTTCGATGCTCTTGGGAGTGGGCTCGTTCTCCGGGCTGTCAGCTCTCGACTTCGGTCAGTGTTGCGGCCCAAGCCGCTGGTTTCATCGTGTCCCTGTCAGACCAGCTGGCCGAGTGGCCTGTTGACGCGGCTGAGACTATTCTTGAGCCCACCAACAAGTTGTCAACCGAGGAGGCAGACATCTCTCTCTCTCTCTCTCTCTCTCTCTCTCTCTCTCTCTGACACTGGTGCTTCCGGTGCCTTCCGAGGACTTGCCTCAGACCATTGAGCCAAAGTCCCCAGCCCAGGACCCTGAACTGGAGGGGCAGTGGGTTTCCCCGCATGAGGTCTTAGTCTCGATCCTCCTCCACTTTGGGGAAATCCTGCCGACTTCGGCAGTCTAGGTCCCAACTTCACAGAATGTGGCGCCGCTGCTCTTCTTCCTCGATTGAGGAGAGGCTCCAGTGCAAGTTGCGTTGGTGCTTTGAGGATCTAATGTGGCAGCAGCTCCTTTTGGCCAGCAGCAAGCCGATGCCAGCTTCCACACTGGCAATTAAGTGGCTGTCACCCTGAATGGCCAAAGCAGACTCCCGGTGCTGGTTCCCCGGTCGAGGACCCGGTCCCGACGGCTCGGCCAAAACCAGCTGCTCTGCCCATTGTGGTGGAACCACCGCCTCCTCAGCCGAAGAGTGGGGTGCCAACCAAGGATTCTCGGTCGGCTCAAGTTTTGCCCCATTGGTTGTCGGTCACTCTGGCCCCCGATCGCCCTTGGCAAGTGGAGAGTGGCTCAGGCGGTCACCAGCTGTACATGGACACTTTGGAGTCCGAAGACGCCTTGTTGTATTCCTGTCCAGTTGACCTGGAATCCTCGGGGGTGTTTCTATGGATGAGAGCCCCACCTCGTTCCTTGGTATCCTTCGACTCATCTCGGAGTCCACCGGGATGCCACCCGAACCCATGCAGAAACGGGCCAGCTATCCCCTTACGGAGATTCTGGACAAAGGGGACTCCCCGACGGAGGTCTTCCCTGTAGCCGAGGCCATTGTGGGCCCAGCGTTAGAACTCTGGCAGCGCCAAGCCTCCTGCCCAGCGCCATCGGCCAGGATGGCCCTCAAGTACATGGTCCTTGGTGGCTCTCTCTCCAGCTTCTCTGAGCATCCCTCAGCCAAGAGGTTGGTGGCAAATTCCGTCTTCAGGTGCTCTGGCAACACGAGGGACATGGACAAGCCCCAAGATAAGGAATCCAAGATATTGGACTACTCAGGGAGAAAGGTGTACACTGCTGCCTCTTTGGGCCTTCGCCAGGCCACCTCGGCTGTTATGATGGCACACTTCTCTCACGCCCTGTTGGGCTCCCTGGATGAGGTGCTCCTTCATCTCCCGGCTGAACTCCAGACCACGGTCAAGCACATCCGGGATCAGGGAAGGGCGGTAGCAAAGCAGCAGCTCCAGATGGCTCTGGACATTGGAGACTCTTGTGCCTGTTCGGTAGCGGCCACAGTGGCCATGCATTGCAGGGCTTGGTTGTGGATCTTGACCTTCACGGCAGACACCCTACACAAGCTCGCAGATGTTCCCTTTCTGGGAACCAACCTGTTCAGGCCTGGTGTGGAGGGTCACCTCCAGCACATTGAAAAATCCAATGCTACCCTAGATTCGGTCACATCTGCACAAAAAGACAAAGGCCACCATCAGCAGCTTAAGCCCTTTTGTCGCTTCGCTCCTCTGCAAAGACCTTCCACAGCATCAGCAGCAGGGCCAGCAGGCTTATATTTGGTGACCTAGAGCCAAGTCTGCGCTTCTCTGTCAGGAAGCGGGGAGGAACCCGATTGCTTCTCGACCGGTCCCTTCTCCTCCAAGCCTGCCCAGTGACAGGTTACGGTGCCACCCCAACCTCCCCTGGGCGGGTGCCACCCCAACCTCCCTGGGTTCTCCCCGTGGAGACTGGTTCAACCACTTCCTTTCCGCCAGTCTTCTATCAACATGGAGGGCTGGGTGCTGGGAGTGGTTGGCAGGGGCCTGCCTCTGGAGTTCGAGCAGGTCCCTCCCTTTTGAGTCCGCAGCCTCCCACTCGGCTTTCCAAGACGACATCAGCCAGCTGCTCCACAAGGGGGTAGTCAGCAAGGTTGCGGATCCTCCTCCGTGCCCAGGGTTTGTTTCCAGGTACTACCTGGTTTCAAAACGGATGGGGGGCTGGTGCCCCATTCTCGATCTGCATGACCTGAGCACGTTCCTAAGGCCGCGCACCTTTCGGGTGGTAACCCTGGCTCAAATAATACCATCCCTGGAGCAGGGCATGTGGCTCTACTCCCTGGATCTCCAGGACACATTCTTTCATGTTCCAGTCCGTCCGTCTCATCAGCCGTTCCTCTGCTTTCGGGCAGAGGGAACCCATTACGAGTTCCGGGCCGTGCCCCTCGGCCTCTGATCAGCTACTAGGGTCTTCAACAAATGTATCGCAGTAGTGGCAGCATTCCTGCGGCACCGAGGTGTCCGGTTCTACTCTTACCTGGACAACTGGCTGATAGCAGGTCCTTCAAGTTTGGAGGTGGAGTGGTCCAGAGATCTGGCCCATCAGGCTTGCTCTCAGCTCGACCTCCTCATCAACCGGGCCAAGTCAGACCTCGTGCCCTTGCAGGTGATTCAGTTCATCGGGGCGGAGCTCTACTCTCTTCGAGCCAGAGCCCGGCTCCCGGCGAACAGAGCCGAGGTACTTTCCTCCTTTGCCCAATAATTTCTGGTTGGGCAGTTGTGCCCTGCCCGGGACTTCCTGTGCCTTCTGGGTCTCATTGCAGCTTGCACCAGCTTGGTCCATTGGGCTCGCTGGCATATACGCCCCCTGCAGTGGGGGCTGGCCCGCCAGTGGTCTCAGTGCTCAGGTCATCTAGACCAACCAGTCTCTGTGACCCAGGAGATGTGAGACTGCCTGCAGTGGTGGCTTGTCCCAGCTCATCTGCAGGAGGGAGACCCTTTCATCCGCCCCGAGTCGACAGTCATTCTGACAACCAACACCTCTCTGATGGGTTAGGGTGCCCATCTGGGGGAGCACAGAGCCCATGGACTCGGGTCCCCTCAGGAGTCCCAATGCCATAATAACCTGCTGGAGCTCCGAGCAGTCCGGCTAGCCCTGACCACCTTCGCTCCGTTTGTTTGGGGTCAAGCGGTCCAGGTCCAGTCGGACAACACCATGACCATGTACTGTCTCAACAGACAGGGTGGGATGCACTCCTTGCTTCTATGCAAGGAAGCTCTTTGCATTTGGTCTCTCGTGCTCAGCCTGGGGACTGGTCTCCTAGCCATTCACATGGCAGAAGCCTCGAACAGTCTGGCCGATGCCCTCAGCCGGATTGGCGATGCATCTCACGAGTGGTCTCTCCTGACGGAGATAGTACAAGACCTGTTCTCCCCCTGGGGCACACCTCAGGTGGACCTATTAGCTTCCAGGGAGAATGCCAACCTGAGGTTGTTCCATGCCCGCCCTCCTCAGCAGGGCTTGCTGCAGGGAGATGCCTTCTCTAGGCCGTGGACCCCGGGCCTTTTCTGCTCCTTCCCTCCTCTGCCCTTGATCCACCAGGTGATCCTCAAGATCAGGAGGGACAAGGCGCAGGTGATCCTGGTAGCCCCAGACTGGTCTTGCCAATTCTGGTATCCAGATCTCCTCTGTCTCAGCTCCAGGCTCCCGAGGTGGCTACCAGCCCACCCAGACCTGCTGTCCGTCAACGAGGGGAAGTTACTCTCTCTGGACCTTCAATTTCTACACTTGATTGCCTGGTTCCTGAGCGGCTAAAGTTCTAGGCCTTGGCTGTTTCCAACGAGGTCCTTAGCGTCGTTGAGGCATTCAGCAAGTAGTCAACCAGAAAATGCTATGCCTTCACATGGAAGAGATTCTCCATTTGGTGTCAGGACACGGGGTTGGACCCCTCGTCCTGTCTGGTGGCTATCATTCTGGACTACCTCTGGTCCCTTTCCCACCAGGGGTTTCAGTTGACGACCCTCAGGGTGCACCTGGCAGCCATCTCTTCTTACCGGGCGTGGGCCGGCAAGCAGTCGGTGGTGCAGGAGAGGGTGGTCTGGCACTTTTTCAAGGGCCTAGATCACATATCCCCTCCAGTGCGTGAACTACCACCTCCGTGGGATTTACTGCTGGTATTGGGCAAGCTCATGGGCAAGCGATGCAAACCAATGGCACAGGTGTGACATCTCTCATCTGTTGTGGAAGACCGCTTTCTTGGTGGCTATCACATCAGCCAGAAGGATTGGGGAGCTCCAGGCACTTTCCATCAAAGCTACCTACCTGGTCTTCCACAGGGACAAGGTTGTCCTGCGCCCCCACCCGAAATTTCTCCCGAAGGTGGTGTTGGAGTTTCACCTGAACCAGGTGGTGACTCTGCCGGTGTTCTACCCTAATCACACCTCAGAGGCAGAGTACAGGCTCCATACTTTTGACCTGAGATGAGTGCTCACTTACTATAAAGAGCGTACGGCCGACGTTCGGGGAGAGGTTCGCCAGCTGTTTGTCACTTACGCTGAAGCCGCACCTGGCAGACGTGCAGCAAAGCGGATGGTTGGCAGGTGGATCACTTCCTGCATTGATCTGCGCTATAGGTTGGCGGGTAGGAAGCCTCCCGTAGGGCTTAGGGCTCATTCCACCCATCATACCGCTGTGTCGGTGGCTGCTTTTAGGAACGTCCCTATCCAGGAAATCTGCAGGGCTGCTTCCTGGAAGTCTGCACACACCTTTATTTCCCATTACCACATTGACCTTGAGTCATGCTGGGATGCTGGCTTTGGAACCTCAGTTCTCCAGTCCCTGTTCCCTAAGTAGGGGGTGTGCACCTTGCCTCCCCCCTCCCGAAGAACGGCTAGGAATCTGCCAGACAGTGTGGATAGAACAATATATCCACACCCCTAGAAATACAGTTTACTCACCTGTAACAGGAGTTCTAGGAGTGGTATATGTTCATCCACATGGACCCACCCGACCTCCCCGGCTTAGGCGCTCAACCTGGCTTCCAGTAGGCTAGATCTGGCGTCATGGGGCGGAGCCGAGAGTTTCATCACCCAGGTGGGTAGGAGGAGCCTGCTTAAAGACTTTCCAGCCCATCTTAAAGCGGCAAGGTACCTGTCAGACAGTGTGGATGAACAACATATACCACTCCTAGAACTCCTGTTACAGGTGAGTAACCTGTATTTATGGATCAGGGAGGAGCATTGGACGTGGCCTACCTGGATGTCAGCAAGTCCTTCAACATTGTTCCACATAGGAGACTGGTAAACAAGTTGGAGGGCTTAATGATGGATAATGTAGTAATCTGGGCAAAAAAAATGGTTAATGGACAGGAAAGAGAGGGTAGTGGTAAACTGAGTTCACTCAGAGAAAGAAACAAACATAGAAACAGAATTTGATGACAGATAAGGACCGCTTGACCCACCTAGTCTGCCTATTTCCCTACCTACTGGATAAGCTGCTACCCCCCACAAGAATTGCCTTATGTCTGTCCCATGCATTCTTGAATTCTTCCACAGTTGTAGACACCACAACCTCCTCAGGAAGGCAGTTCCATGCATCCACCACTCTCTCTGTGGAAAAAATACTTCCTCACATTGCTCCTGAGCCGTCCCTTCTCTATCTTCAAATTGGGCCCCTTGTTCTTGCACATCTCTTTTTCTGAAAGATGCTAACCTCTTGGACTTTGATTCCACTGAGGTATGTAACCGTTTCTGTCATGTCCCCCCTCTCCCTCCTTTCCTCAAGGGTATACATATTAAGCTCCTTTAGTCTCTCCTTGTATGGCTTCCTTGCAGACACTGCACCATTTTAGTTGTTCTCTGGACTGCCTCCATCCTTTCTATGTCCTTGCGGAGATGGGGTCTCCAGAACTGGACGCAGTAATCCAAATGGGGTCTCACCAACTGTCTGTACAGAGGGATAACAACTTCCTGTTTTCTGCTGTCGATGCATCTCCCTATACATCCTAGTATCCCTCCAGCCGTCCTTACTGCCTTCTCACATTGCTTGCCAACCTTAAGGTCATCTGATGTGATTACCCCCAGGTCCTTTTCCAATTCTGTTGTTGTTAGTACACCCCCCCCCGCATACTCTTCCCCTGGGTTTTGTTTTCCAGATGCATTATTTTGCACTTCTTTGCATTGAATCAAGCTGCCATACTACTTGACCATTCCTCCAGCCTTGCCAAGTCCCTTCTCATCCTTTCCACGCCCCCTTGTGTATCAACCCTGTTGCAGATCTTTTTGTCATCTGCAAAGAGGTATACTTTTCCTTCCAGTCCCTCTGCAATGCCACTTATAAAGACATTAAAAAGGACTGGACCCAGTACTGAACCCTACGTTACCCCACTAGTAACCCCCCTTTCTTCAGAATGTACTCCATTTACTATTACCTTCTGTGTCCTGTTGTCTAGCCAATGTTTTGCCCAGGCTACCACCCTGGGACCCACTCCCAGGCTGGCTATTTTTTTTTATTTATCTTTTGTGTGGGACTGTCAAATGCCTTGCTAAAGTCTAGGTAGGCCATGTCCACAGCTCCTCCCCGGTCTACTACTTTGGTCACCCAGTCAAAGAAATCGATTTAGATTTGTCTGACATGACCTTCCCGCTGTGAATCCATGCTGCCTTGGGTCCTGTGCACCACTGGCCTCTAGGTACTCAACTGTTCTTTCCTTCAGAAGTGATTCCATCATTTTCCCTACCACAGAGGTCAGACTGACATGTCTGTAGTTTCCTGCCTCTGTCTTGCTCCCACTTTTGTGAAGGGGAGTCACATCTGCACTCCTCCAGTCCTCGGGTACCACATCCTCCTCCCATGATTTGTTAAAAAGGGTAGTCAGTGGTGTCACTAGTTCTCCCCTTAATTCTTTTAGAATTCTTGGGTGAATCCCGTCGGGCCCCATTGCTTTATCCACCTTCAGTTTTAGGAGTTCTTTCAGAACCCTTTTCTCTGTGAAAGGACTTTGATTGACCCCCTATCCAGAATGCTTCTGTTAATTGGATTAGGTATCTCCCCCTCTTCCTCTTTTGTGAATACTGAGCAGAAGTATTTGTTCAGTATCCCTGCTTTTCACTGTCCCTCCTTGCCCACCACCGCCATTTCTATTCAGCCTCACTATCTCCTCCCTTTGTCTTTCTACGCTCCCTAGGGTACCTGTAAAAGGTTTTATCCCCCTTCTTAACCGAGTTGGCTATCTTTTCCTCAGTTTGGGCCTTTGCTATTCTGACTGTCTTTCCTGCTTCCTTCTGCCTTAACTGGTACAGTTCTCTGTCCTGCTCCTTCTGTGTTTCCTTATACTTCCTAAATACTATCTTTTTCTCCCTAACCTTCCCCGCCACCTCTTTTGAGGACCATAGTGGCCTTTATTTTTCATTTTGATTTGTTTATTTGCTTCACACAAAGGCTTTTTGCCTCTGTGATGGCAGTTTTGATGTTTCGCCATTGTTGCTCTACCCCTCCTTCTTGCCTGTTTGCTTGTGCTTTTCTGAGGCACTCTCCCATTTTGACAAAGTCAGACCTCCTGAATTCCAGTACCTCACTTTTGTATGGCTTGATGAGATGGTGACCAGTTGGGTACCTCAGGGATCAGTGCAGGGACCGGTCCTCTTCAGTATTTTTATAAGTGACATAGCAGAGGAACTGGAAGGAAAAGTTTGCCTCTTTGCCAATGACACCAAGATCTGCAACAGAGCAGACATTCCAAGTTGGGTGGAAAGGATGGCTAGGGATCTGAGAAGTGGTTGAGGGGTGTGGCAACTAATATTTAATGCAAAAATAAAGTACAAAATAATGCATTTGAAGCCAGCTCGCTGGTGCAGCGGTAGCACTACCATTGGCGATCCAGGTTCGGGAACGAGCCCGAGGAGCCAGAGGGACGGCTCGGGGGAGGAGGCTTGAGCATTTGAGGGACCATTTACTTTCTTCAGGGGGAGGGCGGGGTAAGGCTCAGCGCTTGACTGGCCTCTGGTGGAGGCCAGAGGCACTGCAAGCACCAGCCATGACTTGGAGGGGGAGGCGTGATGGACGCCTGCGTATGTGCCCTGACGTCACAGTGCACATCACGCCTCCAGAGAAAACTGGAAAAAAAAATGGCCCCAACACTCTGGGAAGACTGAGTGCCCGACACTGATTCGGATCTCCCTTGCGTGTCCTGGCGTCCCGACGAAACTCCAGAATTTAGAGGGCAATCAAGCCGCCCCTCATCCCTGCCTGGGGGGGGGGGTGTAGCCACAGCTTCATGGGGGACGACCTTGGTCATTGGGCTCCAGGTAAGGAGGGGACGACAGCTGTGGGGATACCTTGGCGACTCCCGATGGATCAGTGTGCTGATGGCGGGGTGCACAGGAAGAGGCAGGTGGTGCTGCCCCTGTATAGATCACTGGTGAGACCACATCTTAAGTGCTGTGTCCAGTTCTGAAGACCACACCTCTGGAAAGACATAGAGTGGAGGCATTCCAGAGGAGGTCCACCAAAATGGTGAGGATCTTCAGATACCTAACAGAGATTCATAAGGTACTGGAGGGGAGTATTTTTAAGAGAAAAAGGTTTTCTAGAACAAGGGGACATGGTATGAAACTGGAGGGGGGTAAATTCAGGAGGTGTGTGAGGAAGTACTTCTTCATGTAAAGGGTAGTGGATCCCTGGAAGAGCCTCCTGGTGGAAGTAATGGGAGCAAAAACAGCAGAAGGGCTCAAAAATGCCTGTGACAGACACTCAGGAGTTGTAGGGTAAGAAAGGGGAGGGGGGAATTGTAGGAGTGCGAGGGAGGAGAAGACTATAAGAGATGGTGCCCTAGATCAAGTGAGGTCTGCAGCCAGAAAAAAGGGGGTGGCAGACTGGGTGGGCTAAGCGACCCTTATCTGCTGTCACATTCATTGTTTCTGTTCAGGGAGATTGCTGCTGGGAGGAACCGACTGCTCAGCTCTTCCGGACGGTAGACAGGCTTTTACATCTGGCCTGTCTGGGGCCTGTTAGAGCTTTTTCATCTGCAAAATATGAGATGTTCACTCTGTTCTTATCAGACAAGGTGGCCTCCACTAGAGCCAGAATTTCTCCCAATTGGGCAGTCACAGCCCAGCAGGGTGGAGCATGGGAGTCGTGGCAAAATTCAGTGATCCTGGGGAGAGTTCTGACTGTGACAGTAAGCAAGATGTGTGAGGTGATCTCTGAGCTGTGGCCAACATTTTGTAACATGGATCCAGGCCCAGCATGACTACCATTGAGCTGTGTGGGGCATCTGGGCCCGGTGTTCATTGAGATCATCTGGTGCTCCTTGTTGGAGGGAGTCTTCCCAAAGTCACTGAAAAGTGCTTTGGTGAAGCCTCTGTTGAAAAGACCATCTGCCATCTTAGGACCAGAATGTCTTGGCAAATTACTGACCTGTCTCTAACCTCTCTTTTTGGGGAAAGGTTATTGAGACTGTGGTTGCACTAAAGCTGGAGGCACACCTCACTACCTCTAACATCTATGAGCCCTCCAGTGTGAGTTCGGGGCAGTGCATAGCACAGAAACTGCACTGGTTTGGGTGCATAATGACTTGCTAAGAGTGAGAGACAAGGGAGAGAGCAGTCAGTTCTAATTCTGCTCTATCTTGCCATCAGCGTTTGACACTGTGGACCATGGGCTACTCTTGGACCAGCTCAGGAGATATGTAGGACTCACCGGCAAAGTTATCTAGGCTGAGTCCTACCTTAAGGAAAGGACCCAGAGACTAGTGTTGGGAGAATTCCTCTCGCATCCGGTGACCCTGTCCTATGGAGTACCCCAGGGCTTGGTCCTGTTGCACATGTTCACGTGTATATGCTAGCCCAGGAGTGTATGGGCTTGGGTTTCATTGTTATGCTAGTGATACTCAACTCTACCTGTCCTTTGTGCCTGGGACTTCGGATGCAGTCGATGTGCTTAATAAGTGCTTGTCAGAGATTCAGACCTGGATGTTGTCAGGCTGGTTAAGACTGAACCCTGAGAAGACTGAAGTGCTAGTGGTGGAGCTGGTTTGAAGGGGGGGAAGTGGAGGCCTCTGAGAGGGAGACTGTGCTTTGGCTTGGCCCCCCCTAAGTTATTAGCCTCAACCAAGGTGAAAAATCTGGGAGTTATTCTGGACAACGGGCTGACACTGGAGGCTAAGGTGGCAGCAGTAGTCCGGAGTGGCGCTTACCATCTTTGGAATATCAGATGGATTAAGTCCCTTGTCCCATCTAATGACCTGGGCATGCTGGTACGTGCCTTAATGACTTCAAGGCTTTACTGCTGCAAAGCTGTTTATCTTGTTGTCAAGGGAGGCAGTATAGCGCAGTGGTCTAAGGCTCTGAGCTGCAAATCTGGTGACATCCAGCAGACCAGACCTGGGTTTGAATCCCACAGCTTCCACTTGCATACTGTGTGACCCTGAGCAAGTCACTTAACCTCCTTGAGCTCCCAGGTCGCTCCTGTAAAAAAGCTTTCAGCTTAGTGTGCTATACCTGGTTAAACAAAGAAATTAAAATAAATAAATAAATTAAATAAATAAAGGGAGGTGCATTGTGATGTCTGCAGCTGGTGCAGAATGCTGCAGCCTGGCTACTGATGGGCCTTTCTAGATCGTGTCATGTGTCGCTGGTGCTGTGCGAACTGCATTGGCTGCCAGTAAAGTGGGTCTGCTGACCTACAAGGCCCTACGTGGGCTGGGTCCGAGCTACCTGTTAGAGCTCCTGCACCCTTGTGCTCCTGGGCATCTGCTCTAATGAAGAAGGCCTCCTGGTAGTCCCAAGGGTGAGACTAAAATCATCTGGGGTCTGGGCATTTGCGGTGGCAGCCTCGTTCCTTTGGAATTCATTGCCTAGGACTCCGAGGGAGGCCCTCTTGGTAGAGGCCTTTAAATGAGTCTAAAAACTTTACTATTTGTGCAAGCATTTGGGGATTAGCTAAATCTGATTAGCTATACGTAGTTATTTTACAGTTGTTTTATTGGTATCTGTTTATTGAGTAGAGTTTGGATAGTTGTATATCTTCTGTTCCGGGGAAGGGCGCTACAAACAAAAAACTTCTGTGTTTTAAATGTTCTCAAGAGAGGGCATAGCAAAAATGTGGCAGTCCCCTCTCCTATACAAGTGTTTATGCTCCCAAGTCATACCAGGCGGCTCTTCAACTCCATTCCTCTGGCCATCTCTGACAATCCGTTCCTCCCTCTGAGTTGAGAGGACTGTATCTCCCAGCAGTGGGTGGGAGGTAGACTGTCCTTCAATTCAGGCATACAGATCCAGAAGGCCCACCAGCTGGAGTAGAGGGCAGGTCAGTGTGCCCCAGTGGACTTCATGATGCCCCTAGTTTTCTCCCTTTTTCCACCATATGTTTTTCTTCCCGGTGCCAAACAATATACGATGCATGCGCATGGAGGTGTGATGTGTGTTCTCTTGCCTCCCGTGCTTTGGCGCTACCAGCGGGCCTCCATCTGGTGGCTGCCAAGACCCAGGAAGGCCCACCACCCCAGTGTGAGAGAGAACTGCCTGATGGCTGCTTGATTCCGCCCCGGCCCCAGTGACCGAGCTCATTCCCAAACTCGGGACGCTGGGGTAGGAAAAGATGAAGTGCGTAAAGCCCCTCAGCCCTCTCTGCCGCCAGACTGGCTGAATGTGGCAGTTTTTCTAGTTCTTCCAGGTTATGGGAAATTTTATGAACTCGCCTGCCTGTGGAGGAGGAGGAGGAAGCGTACTGTGAAGAGGAGGAGGAACATGAACCTGTTGAACCAGATGGTTCACCTGAGCAAGAGTTTGGTTCCCCTCCAAGGCCTTCAGAGGATTACCCGTCATGTTCCTCTTTCATTAGGCAAATGTTGAGAAACATCAACATCCCCCCCCACGAAACGGAGGAGGAGGAAGCAGAATTTATGGATATAATGGGGCTAGCTCCTACAAGGAGGCTACTGGTCCCAACATAAAAATCACTACAAAAAGACACTTCAGATATTCGGTCTGCACCTACTTCAGCTGCAGGCATTGGTAGAAAGATTGAGAAAAATTATCAGGTAGACAGACAAGGAGTGGAATGAATACCTGGGATCTATGAAAGTCTGTCGACGATTTCATTGTCGACCAATGTTTCAGCGACTCCCTTATGTCGACCGCATTTGCGGTTGGCATAAAGAAATCACTTCAACATATTTTCTTTATTTACTTAAGTCAACTCCGTGTTGGAGTTGCTTCAGAGAAGAGGTGCAGTTACCCCAGGAAGCAGTGCTGGGGGCCCACATGGACACTACAGCGACCTGGCGCTGTTGTCGCTGTAGTGTCAGGCACGGTAAAGTTGTCGCCATAGTGATGGTATACTGAATACCTGTGTGCCTACACTGATCATCAAGGTGTGTAGTCCAAGCGACTGCCTGTGAGAGGGCTAAGGTTTTGTTTTTCTGGACAGCCTCTTGATCAGGATTCCAGAAAATTGGATACTATGGCCAAAAATGTTTATACAACAGCCTTCCTGCTCGTTAGCTAGGCAGCTTACTTGGCACATACAGCCCAGTACCAGACAGCACTGTGGGATACAGTGCTGGTTCTAGTTAATAAGGCTGAATGTGAGTAGGCACAGGATTTGGCTGCTGCAGCAAAGTCCGTCCTGAGTGCTACCAGATACCAGTTCCACGTGGCTCTGGACTCTAATGACTCTTCTTTTGAGGGATTTAGCCTACACAGTGTCATTGAGGAGATTCTCCTGGCTAAGGACAACCAGCATTCCCAAGGACACTCTGACCAAGACCATGGATTTCCAGTTTGAAGGAAATTCGCTTTTTGTTGACAAAATAGAGGCATACATGATAAAAGTGGATGAGTATAAAAAAACTTACAAAACAACATTGAGAAAGAAAAAGTCTCCATTTTCTATAAACCTTATGGTAGAAGAGAAAGGTGTAGGGGCTGCTATCCCAGACTCGATGCTCTCTGCGAGTACCAACCCCAAAGAAGTTACTACAGGGGCGGAGGCAGAAGACGCTCCAAGCGTGCTGCGGCAGCACCAGCCCCCAAGTTTTGGCCAGAACAAAACCCCCGACATTTCTTGCCCAGGTCCCCCAGCCTTTGCAAGTGGGGGAAAGGCTGGACCATTATTTCTAGGAATGGGTAGATAGTACCACAGACAAGTGGGCCATGGAGGTAGTTGGCCAGGGGTTGTCCCTGAAGTTCAAAAAAATTCCCAAAACTGCAGAAACACAAAAAATGTTTCGGTGCATTCACCCACAAAATTCTGCTGGAACTGGAAGTAAACAAATTTCTACAAGCAAAAGCAGTGGAAATGGTCCCTGTCTCATAGTGGGGCAAGGGCCTGTTCTCAAGGTACTTCTAACCCATAAGAATAGTGGGGAGTGGCAATCCATTTTAGACTTAAGATATCTTAATGAGCATATCAGAAAGGAACGATTGAAGATGGTCACACTGGGCACACTAATACCATCCTTACAAACAGGATTGGCTGGGTGCACTAGGTCTGAGGTATGCCAGTTTCCACATACCAGTCAGATCTACCCACAGAAAATACCTCTGGTTCAGACTAGGAAACTTCTAGTACCAGTTTGGGGTCCTCCCCTTTGGTCTCACCTCAGCACCAAGAGTCTACATGAAGTGCTTGGTTGTGGTGGCAGCACATCTGAGAAGGAAGGTGTGGTAGATTCTCCTTACCTGGATGAGGGCTAATCACAGGGAAAACAGAACACGAGGCAAAATGCTCTATCCAGAAGGTAAAGAGCATCTTGGAGAGCCTGGGGTTCCTTATAAACATTCAGAAGTTCTATACAGAACCTTTTCAAGTACTGGACTTCACACATGCAGAACTGGATACTTTGCAGGGGAAAACATTTCTTACTGAGGGAAGGGTAGCAAATTTGATTGCTGCTGCAGAATTCTTCACGGTGGGCCTGTCAAGGTCTGCAAGGGATTTTCTACAGCCCCTAGGCCACATGGTTGCATCCACAGCTGTGGTGCCATGGGCCAGGTTTCAGATGTGAGACATTAAGTACCACTTAAGAGACCACTAGTCTCAAAGATGGGACTCTCTCTTCAAACTAATACCAGTCATAAAGCATTGATACGGGTACTAGGGTGGTGGAAGGACAAAAGCAACCTCAGTGAGAGTAGTCCCTTCCTCCAGCAATCCCCAACAAGTGTACCCACAACAGACGCATCACTCCCAAGAGTGGGGTGCACACCTGGAGGATGTCACAGTAAGGTGGAATCTGGAGTCCACAGGAGACCCAGTATCATTTCAGTCTTCTAGAACCCAGGGCAGTATTACGTGAGATGCAGTCTTTCTCCCCTCTGCAAGGTTAGTCTGCTCAGATCCAAATAGACAGCACCACCACAATGATGTGCTACATAAATAAGCAGGTGGGAACATGTTCCTCAAGACTGTTTATTTATGTTTTTGCTAACCAGGTAAGTGAAATGATCCAATGGACCATTTTCAGCCATGACCCGGACCACAGAATGGTAACAAGAGTCAACAACAAAATACATAACATGGGTAAAGATACTCTACAGAGCAGATGAGACAGAGTTAAGAGTACATGAGATTACATGAAAGATCAACACTACACCATGTGGTCATGAACTCGATATGATAGGTTCTGTGATCAAATACAGAAGGTACAGTCAGTGATTGTTTCAGGAGAAGCCAGTCTTTCAGGTTTGTTTTGAAAAACAAGCGGGAGGATGATTAGCGAATGGACGATGGGGGACTGTCCAGAGGAAGGGGGCTGAGACAGAAAAGGCCTTGCTGCCCATACTTGAGATATGCGGGACTTCTTGAGGGGTGATAGAGGATACTCTTGAGATTCCTAGAGGCTGCTCTCTTAGCCAAGAGTGAAGCATAGGGGGACTGCAGGTAGTTTCTGAGGACACAGTCGAGCAGGCAATCTGTAGCTTAGTCAAATCGGCCTTGAAGAGGAAGCCAGCCAAGAGACTGATAGAGCGCACAGTGGTGGGTGGTATAGGGAACTTGGAAGACAAAGTGGCATATGGAATTATATGTGGTGTTAAGGTGGGCGTGAAGAGAAACTGACATGGCAGAGTAAATAAGGGAACAGTAGTCCAGTAAGGCAGGAAATTACCTTGCGCAATTGCCAGGTGAGCTTCAGAGGACAGGAGATGCTTAAGGCGGAAGGCAGCATCTAGTTTCTGGTGAATTTTCCTCATTGTGAGATTTTATATGCTCAATGGAGGTAAGAGGGGGATCTAGCGTCACGCCAAGGTATTTAAACGTGGAGACAGTTTCAAGGGGAAAGCCTGCTGGTGCGACCACAGTGAGGGATGTGTTTGATTTGGCGACCTTGGCAATATATGGTTTGTAGCTGAAGAGCATGGCTTTCATTTTTTTCTCATTTACAAGAGAGGAACCAATTGTGCGCGGCACTGTAGATGAGTGTGAGGGTGGAGGAGATGGATTGCGAGGACTTGTCACTCTGGTATAGAACTAGGACATCTGCTAAAGTAGAACATTGCAGTTTAGGCTGGTTGCTGGGAGCGCATTGATGAACATAGAGAACAGTGGCGGGCCCAAGGATGGAGCCTTGGGGAACCCCAGTGTGTATGGGTAGTGAGGCAGGAATCTTTCCCATTTAGCATGGACTGGGACCTGTTTGAAAGATAACAGCAGAACCAACCAGCAGCGTTAGGGGAGCTGCCAAAGTGAAGCAGGGTATTGTGGAGGAGCTCTTGGTCGACTAGGTCGAATGCCTTCAACAAGTCCACAGACACCACACCTGTTGCCTTGCCTGAATCCATGTTCCTGAGGGCATGGTCAGTGAAAAGCACCAAGGATGAGGAGGTACTGTGATGTTTGCAGAAACCATGCTGTAGGGTACATAGGAGGTTGTATTTATGTAGGTGTTCTGACAGTTGGTAGTGTATGATTTTTTCCAGCATCTTGCTAACGTGTGGGAGGAGGGAGATGGGCTTATAGTTTTCTGGGGCGAGGGGATCACCTGATTTATAAATTGGCACGACAAGTGCTTGTTTCCAGGAGTCCGGAACCATTGCTGATGCGAGGACAAGGTTGAATTATGTAGGTTAGTGGTCTGACAAGAGCAGGGAAGATGATCTTCAGGAAGAAGGGGTGTAACCCATCACTGCCCGGGCTCCCTCTGTTGAGAAGTGCCTTCAACAGCTTAGTGGTGACATTGTGACCAATGACCCTAAAGTAAAAGGAGGGATTGGAAGTGGCACTTTCCGAGGAGTTGAGGTAAGCACCGTGGGGGCCACTACCATGTCCTGTGGTGGACTGAAGAGGGAGCTTGCTTAGGTCCGTAAACGTGGACTTAAAGGTATTGATCATCTTAGTGGGGTCATCAATTGGGCCAGTAGGGAGATGTGAGTTGCATTATTCGCTTATTTGATTTGGGATTCACAAGGGAACCAGTAGAGGCCCAGAAGCTGCGGGGGTTTCCAAAGGAACTTTTTTGCATGTTGATGAAATAAGTACGTTTCAGCATCTTGATTACTTTTTTGTAAGTGTTACTCAAGTGCATATAAGCATTCCAGAGTTGTGGCGAAGGTGAGGTGCATAGAGGATCTGGCTTATTCCCTTGATGCAAAGATTTGGGCAGTACACCTGCCAGGCAGGAGCAATGTCCTGGCAGACTCCTTAAGCAGAATTTGCCAGGGAAACCATGAATGGACCCTGAACCAACAGGTTCTGGTCACAGTGTTAAGAAGATGGGGCACTCCACTCCAGAAATTAATTTATCTGTTTCTCTTGGGAGAAAAATCAGCTCCCACATACTTGTTACAGGCACTCAGTAAGAAGCATAGAACCAGTGGATGCCTTGGCTCTGGACTGGGGAGAGAGGTTTCTGTATGCCTTTCAACCGTTCCCACTGATACAGAGATGGCTCATAAAGCTTAGGAGAGAGCCAGCAACAGTGATCCTAGTAGCCCCTGAATGGGTCAGGCAGGCTTGGTACTGATTTTTGTTGGCCCTGTCCATCAAGAATACAGTCATCCTGCCACTGAGATATTTATTTATTTTGCTTTTGGTGACTGGGTGGGTGCAGTAGGCAGGACCTGCATATTTTCAGGCACGACCCGGGAGAGAACAAAACAAGTACAGATCAGATCATCAACTATAAGGAAGAAATCAAAATAAAATGCAAAGGAGTTTCAGGTACAGTGGAGCAGGTACAATAGTAATTAAGACACTGAGTTTAGCAAACAATCCGTATGACAAAACAAGACCTAGAAAGTAAGTGTAGGAATCAGGAGGAAGCAGCCAACAACAGTAGCAAGTAACAGATGGTTTCAGTCAGGAGAAGGACCAGCGGCGAGCGAAGGTGACAAGCAAGGTTAATTAAGTGCTAGAAGGAAAATAAGGTCCGCGGGTAATGGAAGGAGGGAGGGAGAAAGTTAACATGTACAGGCATCAAGGTAGGTGAGGTGGGCGAACAGGGTTTGTTTGAATGCAGCATGCAATTTGGTACACCTGAGATGTAGAGGAAGGAATTTCCAGAGTTTGGGCGCATAGTGAGCACAGGATTGTTCCCCCATTTTGGTGAAGAAGGAGAGCATGGAGAGTAGGGCCAAGTCAGTGGACTGAAGCTGACGAAGTTGTGCCACGGGGGTGAGTAGCCCAGCAAGGGAGGCAGGCTGTGAAGATCGAATAATGTTGACTAGGCAACCAAGAGCGAATTACGCTTAGATGAGGGAGAAAGCCATCGTAGGTCCGCATATAGAGAGCAGTGGTGGGTAAGACTAGGGGTAGACAGAGTGAATCTGCAGATATCATTGTATGAGACATTCCACTTTTGAATGATGCCTGCTTGGCACTGTCCAAAGATGGGCAGAGCATAGCAGAGCCTGGGAAGAAGGAGACCTTGGGCCACCGAGACCCTAACTGCGGGGCTGAGGGTGTGTCGAACACGGTAGGCTAGGCCCAGTTTGGTGTTGACAGATTTACAAATGGCATTAACATGTAGATGGAAGTCAAGGGCTGGGTCAAGTGTAACCCTGAGGTATTATAACATACGGATATAGAGGCTCCATTTGAGTCTGTGACTACTGCTAATTTAAAGTATGCCACATGGCAAGTTCTTTTTTCTGATTGCCATGACGTCTGGTGGAAGGGTAAGCAAGTTTCAGACCCGCTGCACAGAGGTAGACTACATAATCTTCCACATGGACAAAGTAGACCATAGGACCAATAGAGCGTTCCTATTTAAGGTGGTATTGGAATTTCACCTGAGCTAGGCAGTTGCCCCTTCCTGTGCTTTACCCTGAGCGTTCCAGTCTGGGTGAGCAGAAACTGTACTACCTGGATGTGAGACAAACATCTGGCCACTACCTGGACCAAGCAAAGGATGTCAGGTCCCAGGGTACACAGCTTTTTGTCACGCATGGTGAGGTAGGTAAAGGTAAACATACAGATCTTACTTCGAGAGGGCTCTTGCAGAAGGTACTCACAAGTAGGTAGTCGCATATAGGACTAAGCCGCCAGGTGCTAGGACCACACGGAAAACTTCTAGCTATCAGTGTCCAGCGGTGGACCGCCCCTCTCACATGACCAATGTCAGCGTAACACTGTATAGGGAGTGGTCCCCATGCCGGCCCTCCATTTCTTTCCCTCCATCGACCTGCGCACGTCGGACCTCGCGGAAGAACGCTGCTACTGTCTACGCCATCTTTGGATGAGTATAATAGTTAAAAATTCTAATTTTCTTTCATATTTTCACTTTATAATGTTATCTAAATAGATTGTGCACCTTCAGAATCACATAAGAACAAGTGCGACTCCTGTGGAACTCGGCTCCCTCACAGGGACAGCCATTACCTCTGCCTTCTTTGCCTGGGCCCAGGCCATAAGGTTGAGGGGTGTGAGCATTGCCAGAAGTTTAATTCGGCTACACGCAAATGCCGTCTGCAGTCCCTGGAAGCACATCTTTTAAAACAAAAGATGGCCAGTATGGAGAAGGAGCTGAAGAAACTCTGGCAGTCTTCATCCGCTCTGGAGGGCCATCGCAAAAAAAGGACAAGGGAGACATCGAGACTGGGAAGGGTCCCCAGCAATCCCACCACCTCCGGCCAGAGTCACAGCTCTCAAGGTAGTTTTCCCTCTGGGGCAGCCGCCTTCTGCGTCCATCTTGGTGACCACCAAACTGCCTTGGCCCCCCACCCCCCCATCTGGGTTGGGCCCGATGGGAACCACCAGGGATCAGGAGGCACCCACCTCCTCTAAGGCCTCAAAGATTCAGAGGCCTAGCGGTACCAGTGAGACCGGTAAGTTGAGTTCCAGCTCCTCCGGATCTCACACGACTCTGGCTACTAAGTCATTCGCCGGGTACTTCGACAGCCTCACAGCCCCAGATCCTCTGCCAGGCCCAGATAACAAGCCTGATGACAAGGTGACAGACCAGCTGACGTTGAATATGCAGCTAACGATAGTGATTACACAGACTTGTCCTTTACCGCCAATTGAGACGGTACCTCCAACTCCCCCCACAGGGGAAATGGAGGGCGGCGATCACCTGCCATCTGGGGCCTTGCCACCCGCTGTGCCGGAGCCTCAAACACTTGTGCCACTATTGGACCAGACAACGGTCCCTCCGACTCCCTCAGGCCTGCCAGTTGCTCAAGGTACACTGTTGGGCCCGACGCCCGGACTGTCAGGACCCACGCTTCCGGATCCCCCTTCGGGGCCGTCTGCACCTCCTATAGGATGTTTTCTAGATCCTTTGATCTCACCATAAGGACTGACGCCTGGCCCTTCAGCCCCTCAGTCAGGCCCTACACCGGGACCGTCTGGCAATGTCTTTGGGCAGTTGACGGGTTATCCGTTGCCACATTACCTTACACCAGGGCACCCGACGCCACATTATCCGATGTCGGGTTTTCAAACGCCGGGTTACCCTCCATCGGGTTTTAATTACCCTTATTACGGGTACCAGAGTCATGGATTCCATAACCCACTACCACAACCGCAAGTGGACTTACAGGCGGTCCTCAAATCATGGTGGGCAGAAGCCAAGTCGCATCTCACATCACAGCTCAAGAAACACTAGCCGCCAATGGCTCCTACACCAGCCCCCAGGCCTCCTTCTCCGGAGTCAGCCCCGCTGTCTGGCCCTAGGGCCCTGACGTCTGACAGAAGACCAGAGTCTTCACCTAATCTGCAGCCTTTTGAATTTTCCCGGATGTCTGATTTTTTAAGGCCAATTGACATAGCTCTTCCCATGATCAGCTCACCCGATGACAGCTGATCGTCAGACTCGGACAGTGATTCGGTCCACTCCGGCTCTGAATCTGACACCCCTACGCTGGAGGACCCCAAACCAAAAGAGTCTCCCAAGGCTGTGAGGACCCTTACTTTCTGGAACTCCTCAAGAAGATCCAAGCGGCATACGACTGGCGTGCGGTCACTCAGGATCCACAGAGACAGAGATTGGCTACACACTTGGATCTGGCAGACTCTTCTCCTAGCCTCATTCCGCCCTGGACAGAGACACATGAAAACTTGGTCACAACAATCTGAAAACAGCCCTCCTCCCTGGTCCTGGTGGCCAGGAAAGTAAACAGGCTTTTCCAAACCCCAGAGGACAAGGACTGCGTCAGCCTCCACCCAAAGGCTGATTCAGTGGTCATTAGCGCAGCCCATGATATGTCCGAAAAACCTAAATGCCTTAGTGCTTCTCCTCCTGATAAGGTGTCTAAGGTTCTTGACCAGTATGGAAAAAAGATTTATTCTTCTTCCACTTTGGGAATCAGAGCTTTAAATTATGTCGCCCATATGGGGGACTACCAGAAATCAGTCTTGGGACAGTTGGAGTCCAAAGTGGACACTCTCCAAAACTCGACCCTGAAAGCAGAAATGGCAGATCTAGTCCGGTCTGCTAGATATGTATGCAGACATATGTTACAAGCCACCTACTGTACGATGCAGTTGATGCTGCAAGTAGAGGCTCAGCGTCAGCCATTGGCCTCAGACACCATGCATGGCTTACGATCTCAGGTTTGGTACCGGAGGTCTAGAAAGCCATACAGGCTGCCCCATTTAGGGCGTCAGTTCTTTTTGCAGAAGATGTCAAGGACATCATTACTGACCTTCAGGACAAGGGCAAAGCCTTGCGCACTGTACAGTTTATGTACAAGCCACCCCAGAAATTAAAGCAGCCATTTCGGAGGCAGCAACGTTGCCAACAAAGACGACCTCAGAACCAATGGCAAAACAATTGTCTGGTGCCTTCGGCAGGTAGAGCTCCTCCAGCCAAATCCCACAAGGCCTCGAGCGCCACAGCCTCCTCCATGCCCACCGCCTCCTGAATCCTTAATCCTCTTGCCTCCACTGGTCTTCACCCCAGAGGAGCCGGTAGGGGGAAGATTCTCCTGTTACCTACCAGAGTGTGAGAAAATCACAACAGACTCATGGGTGCTACAATTGGTGGCAAAAGGCCACACAGTAGAATTTATAGAGACCACCCTCAAATCCTCCAGGTCACTAATTCTACCCACCTAACCACATACCCTTGGTAAGAGAGGAAATAAACTCCCTGCAGGCAAAAGCAGCAATAGAGCTAGTTCCCAAAAAACATCAAGGGAAAGGCTACTACTCACACTTCTTCCTGGTACCCAAGAAGACAGGCGACCTCAGGCCCATTCTCAGCCTGAGCCCTCTGAACATCTTCGTGTACAAGAGGTTCAGAATGTTGTCTCTTCCCAGCCTACTTTCTCTATTACAGAAGGGTCCTTGTCTCTGTGCTCTGGATATGCAGAATGCCTACCCTCACGTGTCGATTCCCCCGCCTCACCGCAGATTCCTCCGATTTTGTTTTCAGGGAGAGCATGTTCCAGTTCCCTTCTGGCCTTTCATGGCACCCAGAAACGAACACCCAGCTGTGTGGTGGCAGCCTTTCCGCACACAGGGAGTCCAAGTACTCCCATACCTCGACGATTGGCTGATTTCAGCCCTGTCAAAAGTTGCCCTAGCCAGCTCTGTCTCTTACCCTGGACATTTTTCAGCAGGTGGGCATCACAGTCAATCATATCAAGTCCCACCTTTTTCCTACCCAACAGCTGCAATTTATTGGAGCAGTATTGGACATAGTCCAGGGCAAGGCCTTCCTGCCACAGGACATGATGGCATCATTACAGCAACAGGCACGCCAGGTAGCATCGCAGAGGAGGGGTACCAGTTCAGTCCTTCGACTGCTCGGGCTCATGGCTGCGGCCAGTCCTTTGGTCCTCTTAGCCAGACTACACATGAGTCTCTCAGTGGACCCTCAGAGTGCAGTGGGACCAGAGATCAAACTATCAAAACCACGAGATCCTAGTCCCAGATCCGATGGCTCGAGACCTTTTGTGGTGGCAAAACCAGGACAGCCTCTCCAAGGGTGTCCCATTCTGCTCAGACATTCCCTCCCAAACCCTGAAGATGGATGCCTCAGGTCTGGGATGGGGCTCGCACCTGGGAAAACACAGGACACAGGGTTCTTGGCCCCACAACGAACTGTCCTTTCATATCAGTGTACTCGAGATGAGGGCAGTGTTGAACGCCCTAAAGGCTTTCCAATACCTCATCCAACTGGGTCAACTCATGATTCAGACATACAATGTGTGTAGTCTGGTACACGAACAAACCGGGCGGAACCCACTCTTATCCTCTTTGTCGGGAAGCGATGAGTGTGTGGTACTGGGCAGCCAACCACAACCTTCATATGACGGCAGTCCATGTGCCAGGCATTCAGATTGTCCTGGCAGACTCACTGAGCCACACTCAAGCCAGGGCATACGAGTGGGAGCTCAGACAGGTGGTGGTAGACACCTTCGGGAGGTGGGGAAGGCCGCAAATAGACCTGTTCGCCTCCCCACTCAATGCAAAGCTACCAACCTTCTGCTCGCTTGCTCCAGGGCGTGGTGGTTTCTGGCGAGATGTGCCATCTCTGTGCTGGATGGGGAGGTTCGTATATGCCTTCCCTCCACTTCCATTGATTCAGAGAGTGCTAATGAAACTCGAGGCAGAAGGCACACAAATGATTCTCATTGCTCCCTTCTGGCCGAGACAAATATGGTTCTCTCTACTGCAACAACTGTCAGTGGAGCCTCCATTACCACTGCCAGTCTCTCAAGATATCTTGACACAGGAACAGGGGACCCTGGTACATCCAGGTCTCGGGTACCTTCATCTGCATGCATGGCACCTACTGATATAGCTGCTGCACATTTCGGGGTCTCCCTGAGGGTAGCACAAATTCTTGTGGAGGCCAGAAAGCCTTCCACTAGAGAGCCATTTATGCCATGAAATGGAAAATGTTTTCCATATGGGCAGACTCGAAGGGGATATAACCTTTCTTCTCTTCAGTCACACAGGTCTTAGATTACATGCTGTATCTCTACGATCTGGGTCTTAGTTAATCGACTTTGAAAGTCCACTTATCTGCCATTTCTGTATACCACATTCTTGTGAGAAGCAAGACTCTGGCCCAGCTGGAGGTATCCAAAACCTTCTTAAAGGGGATCCTCCATTTGAAACCTCCAGTACAGAGCCCTGCTCCACCCTGGGACTTGAATTTCATTCTAGAGAAACTCACTCTGCCTCCTTCAAACAACATGAAGTCTTTCTGTATTCAGACATAATGCAGTTAGGTTAGCCCCAGCACTTGAACTGCCCCGGAGAGGAAAGAGTTAACTCTGTGCAGAAGCATAGAACATTGAGCTCGGTTTTTAAACCTCTGTCTGTGGTACTTCCCAGTGTAATAGTCAGATTCTTTACTCCGCCTAAGAATGCTCCAGAGATTCCTCTGCTCAGTTCGGTAAAAGTAAAGTGATCGGTTTAAACCGTATAATCTTTTGTTATTTTCGGATTTCCAGCCTCTGTCTACGGTACAGGTAGTGTGTAGATAGGTAGTGACTGTGTTTTATTCTGTGAAAAAGTTGGAAATTGTTCTTTTCTTCGGTTTCTTTCCGGTCGGTCTGGTTTGGAACCGACCCATTCTGTTTAAATTTATTTCTGGGATTAGAGTGGTATTCCGGTACCGATCGGTTTCAAAAGAACCGAGGTTTTTTTGCCGGTTCTTCTAAAAAGCCAGTGACACAGTTTGTAACCGATTGGTTATTACCTGGCTTGAAAGCTGCAATAGGGTAATTTGTTAGGTTGGCCATGACTGAGAAACCCAAGAAGAAAACCGGTCCCACTGGGTTTCAACACTGTACTGAGTGTGGGGAGGCCTTTGCTAAGGCTGACCCCCACCTCATCTGTGTTTGTCTGGGATTTGACCACCTCAAGTCAGACTGCCAAATCTGTAAAAACTTTCCTAAATCCACTCTAGACAAAAGACTGAGTAGGCTGAAGGAAAGGGAGGCCGAGAAGTCCGTAGATCTGGATGGCCAGCCCGGTTCGATTGCGGCCGAACCTGAGGAGGTGCCTGCTGACCTAGGCGATACCTCCTCTGGCAAAAGGAGAGCCGACCCTGAGGGGTCGGTTCCATCAAAAAAGAAGCGTAAGTCTGCCGGTTCGGATCCAGTATCGCACTCTCCAACCACAGCCGAAATAGCCAAAGCGATTAGCATTGTTCAATCGCTTAGACTGGTCGCGTCCGAACCGGTACTGCCGGTTAGACGGTCGGTTAGATCGGATCAGTCTCCTCTGGATTATGATCCAGACGCTTTTTATGAGGAGTGGGAGGTAGACGAAGACTATCCCGCGGATGATGACGATGACGACCAGGGGGGTCTGGATGTGCCTATTGAACTGGACATCTCCCCAGACAGACCCTCGGGTGTCTCTCCTCCCAGGCTCTCTGAGTTCCCTTCACATTTTTTGTTCTACAAAAAGGTTGCAGAAACCCTGCAGCTTCCCTTGGTTGAAGCTGCAGAGAAGGATGAAGAGCCTGATTTTGTGGAAATGATGGACATCCCGGAGTCCAAAAGACTGTCTATCCCTCTTCATAAATCCTTGGGAAACAGACACACAAAATTTTACAAACCCTAATTCAGTATCTCCTGTGGAAAGAGAATGGACAGGAGGTACTTGTTATCGGGCTCAGCTGCGGAGTTCCTTTATAGTCATTGCAGCCGTGTTGGGGTGTGCAGGCTGCAGCCTGTGACAGGGCTAACATTCCTTTGGCTTCACACCCCCGGATAAGGACTCCAGGAAAGTGGATGCCATGGCCAAAAAACAGTATTTGGCATCCTCTTGGGGACTCAGGCAGGCTATTTATATGGCCTACACAGCCAGGTACCAGAAATCCAGATGGGATACGGTTCTGGAACTGGCTAAACAGTCCTCTCCCAGCTAGCCAAGGAGCTGGAGAGGTGGCTGCTGATGGAACTGAGGCATCAAAATGCAATTTCATGCTGTGGACTCCAGTGATGTGGCATCTAGAGTCATGGCTACATCTGTGTCTCAGAAGACATGCTTGGCTCAGATGTACTAGCCTTTCACAGGATACCCAGACTAAGGCTCATTTTTCTGTAGTACGTAACTCTCTGTTTGGGGAGCAGACAGAGGCTTACATGAAGAAAATTGATGAATACAGGACCACGCACAGGAGTGCACAGGCCAAGGAAAGGCAAGCCACTCCGCACAAACAGCAGTCTAGGGGCAGGGGCCGGCCCTTTCAAAGGCCTTTTTACCAAGCCCAGGCCTCCTCTCCCTTCCCACAGAGGGGGTTCTTCAGAGGAAGGGGGGGTGAGCAGAGCTGTTCCCTCCTCCTCTGTCTAAGGCTTCTGCCAAGCAGATACCCTGATGTGTCAGCCCGGGTCGGCTTCCCATTTCCAGTAGGAGGCAGGCTGGCTTACTACTTCCAGGCCTGGAAGTCTGTGACCTCAGACAAGCTGGGTCCTGGAAGTAGTAAGCCAGGGACTGGCCCTCAGCTTCAAATAATTTCCAAAAAAGAGGGCCAAGTCTTTTCCATGTGCATGACTCTCAGAAACCATTGCCCTAGAGGCAGAGATTTCCTGTCTTCTAGCTCTCAGCTGTAGAGAAGGTTCCTACTCAGCACAAGGGAAAAGGACTGTACTCCAGGTACTTCCTTACTCCAAAGAAAACAGGGGAGTGGTGACCCATCTTAGACCTAAGGTACTGTATTTGAACAAACACATTTCAAAGCCCAAATTCAAAATGGTAACTCTGGGAATAATCCTTCCCTCTCTGAGGCCAGGGGATTGGCTAGCATCCCTGGACCTCAAGGATGCCTACTTCCATATTCCTATCAGGTGCTCCCACAAAAAATACCTCAGGTTCGAGTTGCCTTCAGGCCATTACCAATTCAGAGCTGTGCCATTCGGCCTAACATTAGCTCCAAGGATGTTCACAAAGTGCCTTGCAGTAGTGGTGGCTTACTTTAGAAGACAGGGTATCACCATCTTCCCGTATCTGGACGACTGGCTCTTAGTGGGTCAGTCACCTTTACAGGTCAAGTCAGCTCTTCAGACTACCCAGGACCTATTCAGCTCCTTGGGTTTTTTTCTCAATCTTCCAAAGTCTGTCCTCGAACCAGTTCAGCTTCTCATCTTTATAGGCATAGAGTTGGACACTGTACAAGCAAAAGCTTTCCTTTCCCTGGCAAGGGTGAAGGCCCTAGTGGATCTCGCTTCCTCCTTTCGACCTCAGGTCTCCTACCCAGCAAGACGGTTCCTCCTGCTCCTGGGCCACATGGCAGCTTCCATGGCAGTGGTGCAGGGAGCAAGGTTCCAGATGAGGGACATTCAGTTTCATCTAAGGTCTTTTTGGTCTCAAAAGAAGGATTCACTTACCAAACTGATCCCAGTGACTCCAGTGGTGGCTGGACCAGGACAACCTCAGACAAGGGGTTCCATTTCTCCCTCAAGTCCCATCAGTAGTTCTAATTACGGATACTTCTCTCCTAGGGTGGGGAGCCTACCTGGGAGCCCTGACAGCTTAAGGGGTCTGGTCCCCACAAGAGTCTCTCCTTCATATCAGTCTCCTGGAACTCAGGGCAGTTTTCCTAGCCCTGCAGAGCTTCTCAGATTCAGTCAAGGGCAAGGTGGTCCAAGTCAGGACAGACAACACCACCACAATGTGGTACATCAGCAAACAGGGAGGCACTCGGTCCTCAGCCTTGCGCACAGAAGCCATGAAGCTGTGGTCTCTGACCTAGTCTCTTCAGACTTCTCTGGTAGCAGTTCTCCTTCCAGGGAAGGACAACGTACTAGCAGATGCTCTGAGCAGAATTTCACAGGAACATCACGAATGGTCCCTGGATCCTCACATCCTGAAGGTCATCTTCTCCAGGTGAGGCACTCCAGAGATAGATCTCTTTGCAGCACCGGACAGTCATCAACTTCCTCTGTTTTGTTGCAGACCTCCAGTCCTGGGGACGGTTCCTCAGGATGCTCTCTTTTTGGACTGGAAGGGTAGGTTTCTCTATGCCTTTCCTCCCTTCCCTCTGCTGTTCAGAGTTCTGATCAAGATCAGGACTCAACCCTGTACAGTGATACTGATGGCTCCAGATTGGGCCAGACAGCCGTGGTATCCTCTACTGCTGTCCTTGTCAGTGTCACGTTCGCTGTCTCTGCCCAGGACATACAATCTCCTGTTCTCCCAGGGGCGGATCTGGTACCCCAGTCTCTGTCTCAAGGCCTGGCTCTTGAAGAGTTAGAATATGCAGCACTACATCTTTCTCAGGGAGTTCTGGATATTCTGAAGGTCTCCAGGAAGCCTTCCACTAGAAAAACTTACAACTCTAACTGGAAAAGGTTCAATATTTGGTGCTCTCATAAAGGCATCCAGCCTGATTCTGCAGACATTTCCACAACCTTAGACTATCTAGTTCATCTGAATGGTCTAGGCCTTAGGCCTGCCACTCTGAAGGTTCATCTAGCAGCTGTCTCTGCATTCCTCTCAGCAGGGAAGGGCTCTTCCCTGGCATCTCATCCTGTTTTCAGAAAGTTTTTCAAAGGTCTGGTTCACATTAACCGTCCCTATAGGGAGCCCACTCCACCTTGGGATCTTAATGTCTGCATAGCAACTATGCAGCCACCTTTGAACCTCTGGCTTCAATGAATTAAGTACTTGACCTGGAAAACTGTTTTTCTGGTAGCTATTACTTCTGCCAGGCGGATTAGTGAGTTACAGGCTCCGTCAGTTGAACCTGACTTCATCTCCTTCCATAGGGACAAAGTGGTCCTAAGAACCAGTAGGAGGTTCTTGCCCAAAGTGGTATCGGATTTTCATCTTAACCAGTCTGTATCTCGCCCTGTGTTTTTCACTGATCATTCTTCTTCAGGTGAAAGAAGGTTACACAGTCTGGACGTTAAGAGGGCCCTTAGCTACTACATTGAGCATACTAAGGCATATAGGAATGACTGTCTTCAGTTGTTTCTCACTTATGGTGAAGTGGGGAAAGGTAAGCCTGCCACTAAGAGAACTATTGCCAGGTGGATTGTTTCTTGTATACAGTTCTGTTATGACAAGTTGGTAGAACGCCCTTCAGGCCTGAGGGCTCATTCGGACTAGGGTACAGCTGTTTCAGCTGCAGCCAGAGATATACCTTTGTTAGAGATCTGTAAAGCAGCACCTGGAAAACAGTACATACTTTTACCAAGCATTACCCTGGACATCCAGGCTAGGAGTGATGCTAGGTTTAACTACAGCAGTACTGCAGAGCCTCTTCCCAAAGTAGGTTCTGCATTCCTCCTCCATAGGGAACTGCTTGTGTCTCATTCATGTCTGAATACAGTAAGACTTCCATGTTGTTTGAAGAAAACATGACTCACCATAGTAGTGTTATTTCTTCTAATGGAGTCTTGCTGTATTCAGACTTCCGCCTCACCTCTCAGAACCTGGTTTTGGGAAGTGGGCTGGTAGGTATAGTGTTGCACCACAGGGGTGTACCTTGTACCCTCCCTCTTGGGTGGGGTGGATGTTATTATTTTTCTGGTGTTTTATACTTAGATATTGTCACTACCTTTCCTTCTTGGGTTCTCGACTTGTCTTTTGGGCCCAAAAATAATTTTTTGCCCTTTGGCTATATGTTGAACAATTTCTATACTATAGTATGTTAGTTAGTGTGCTCGTAAGAATCTGACGGTTACACTGGGAAGTACGACAGACAGAGGTTTGAAAACAGAGCTCAAGCTCAACGTTCTATGCTTCTGCATAGAGTTAACTCTTTCCTCCCCGGGGCAGTTCAAGTGCTGGGGCTAACTGCATTATGTCTGAATACACCAAGACTCCATTAGAAGAAACAACATTACTATGGTGAGTAATTTTTTCTTTCGAGTCAGCAGCGAGTTCTGACATGCCCTACCGTTCCTGGAAAGCGCTCTTCCTAGTGACCATCACTTCAGCTTGAAGGATTTTCAAGCTACAGGCCCTAATGTGTAAAGTACCTTATTTGATTTTTCAGAGACCAGGTGGCTCTACAAACCAATCCAGAGTTCTTACCTAAGGTGGTATCAGAATCCACCTTGAACCAGTCACTTGACTTGCCAGTGTACTACCCGGAGCACTACTTGATTTTCTTGTTGTACAGTGCCTTGGTTTTTGAAAGGCGCTTAAAAAATAAAGTTTACTTTACTACAACCGGGATGAAGCACTTCTGCACACTCTGGATGTACACAGAATTCTTCGGTACTACATGAAAAGGACGAAGCCTGTCCGTAAAACTGACCAATTATTTGTTTCCTTTGTGCCCAAAAGAGAGGGTGCTGCTGTTTCAAAACAGTGTGTTTGTCCAAATGGTTGGCAAACTGCATTACCTTCATTACAAGAAGTACAACAAGCCCCTTCCCGGGGAGGTCAAAGGACATTCAGTCAGAGGCATGGCTGCTTCTACTGCTTGCTTCAGGAACGTTTCAGCCGCATACTGCATTTGAGCAGCTGCAACTTGGGAGTTCTGTCCATACCTTTACTAAGCATTACAGTTTGGACATTGCTTCAAGGCATGGAGTGGGCTTTGGCCTTGTTGTTCTGCAGGGACTCTTTATCATGAGTACCCTGTTTTTTCTGCAAACCCATTCCTACTGCCTATCTCAGATTTGTCTCAGGTTACTGCTTTGGGACTCAGTCCTATATGCGAGTATCTACTGCAAGAGCCCCCTCGAAGTAAGATAGTACAGTTACGTAAGAACTTACTGTAACAGAAGATCTTCGAGCGAGGCTCTTGCAGTAGGTACCGCTTTCCCTCCCACCTACCCCCTGGGTTTCTTCTGCTGTTTCTCCTGTAATTGTTTTTAGCTCCAAGAGCGCACTCTTTCTCTCCTGTTACACCTTTCTAGGTCTCCGCCGGGAGAACTGGAGGGCAGACATGGGAACCGCTCCCTATATAGTACCACGCTGACGTCAGTCATGTGATATCAGGAGGGGGGCAGTCCCCCGCCGGACACTGCTAGCTAGAAGTTTTCAGTGTGGTCCTAGTGCCTGGCGGCTTAGTCCAGTATGTGAGCACCTACTGCAAGAGCCTCTCTCGAAGATCTACTGTTATGGTGCGTTCTTACGTAACTGTACTTTTTTCTATGAAAAAACTGAAAAAGTACCTCCTGATCTTACTTTAAAAGGGCTCTTGCAGTAGGTATTCACAGATTGGACTAAGCCACCAGGCGTCAGGACCCCACAGAAAAACTTCTAGCTAGCAGTCTCTGATGTGGGACCGCCCCACGTCAGGTGACCGATGTCAGACGACGTCCGTATAAAGGGGCGGTCCCCTACGCCCACCTTCCAGTTCTTTCCCGCCGTCAGCTTGTGAAAGTTCCTCGCGGTAGAACAGTGCTCATCAGCACCTTTGGTCGGCTTAAAGTTTTTGACTTTTTGGCTAATTATTTTGATTTTTTTCAGAATCCATCTGCTGTGTATGTCGTCCCCGACACCCTCCGAATTGCATAAAAAGAAGTGCGACTCGTGTAGCTCTCAGCTTCCACACAAGGACGGGCACTCCTTGTGCCTTTTCTGCCTAGGCCCAGACCACCACGTGGAGGACTGTCGCACTGCCAAAAGTTCAACTCAGCTACCTGCAAAAGAAGGCAGCAGTCCTCGGAAGCCCATCTCCTAAAAAAGAAAATGGCATCCATGGAGAAGGAGTTAAAGAAACTTCGGCAGGCATCTACCTCCCCAGAAGGCCATAGAAAGAAACGTGAGAGGGAGAAGCACTGGGAACGAGATTCCTCATCCACAGCAGCTGCGACTTCGGCAGGAGTCACAGTCCTCCAGGTATCTGCCCTTCCGGGGGATCGCTCCTCGACGGCCATCTTGGTGGCTACCAAGAAGGCATCGCCCCTTCTATCAGGCCCCTCTGGAACCTCCAGGGTAAAAGAGGCTTCTGCTTCCACCAAGGCCGCTCCTCCATCGTGGCCTTCCGGTCCGAGCGGGTCCAGTAAGCCAGACGCTGGTTCCACGGACAAGGCTGATAAGCCGCTCACCGCCTTATGTGAAAGCCCAGCCCACTACCCTTCCACTAAGGTCGCACCTCCTTCACGGCCTTCCACGGACAGAGAGTCTGATAAGTTGGACGCCGGCTTGCCCAATTTCCACCCAGACACTGTTAAGTTGGCCGTCGGCTCCTCTTCCGACCGCCCAGCAGATCTGCCTGTGTCAGACCCTGATGTTGCGCCTGACACTCCAGGCTGCCCGCAACAGATAGACCCATTGCTTTCTGAGGTGTCCCCCCAGGATTCTGATACTCTTTCCCGGCTGGGACTGAGGACCTAGGGACGCTGCCGTCAGGGGTGCCCCTGGCGCCAGACCCTCAATGCCGCCGACCCGCCGCTGCCCTCCGGCATCCCTCTGCCTGACGGAGGACCTGCTCTTCTGCCAGCACCATCGGACCCTCCCGGAGGTCTCTCCACGCCGGGCCCGACACTGTCTGGGCCAGTGTTTCCACCACCTGGTCTGCCAGCAGGGCCTATGACAGGACCTTCTGCTCCATCAGAGCCCCTGGCACTAGGGTACCGATGCTGCAATACCAGGCTCCGCTGTATCCGCTGCAGGACTCGATGCTGCATTATCCGGCGCCACAGTATCCAACGCCAGGTTTCCCGCCATCGGGTTATGGATACTCCTATTTCGGGTACCCCAGCTATCCGTACCCAAGCTGCCTCCTCCTTCTCCTTCTCCGCCACCATCTCTGCAGCCACCGGCGGACCTGAAGGAGGTCTTGGCTTCTTGGTGGGCCGAGGCCAAGGCTCAGCTCACCAGGGAGGTAGAGTCATCTTCTGACGCCGGACCCACCTACGTCAGAGACCCCTCCCTTTACCCGACACCAGAGGAGATCCTTCTGGCTCCCGGGGCAGAGAGGACACGCACCCCCGGGTGGTCCCCAGAGGGGTCGTTCCTCCCTCTCCTAAGGAGGAGTCTTCTTCTATTTCAGAGCCATCAGCCTCAGATTCTGACTCAAATCACTCTGAACCTGGAGACGAGCCTCCAGAAAACCCAAGGCTGAGGGACCCTCCGAAGTCCCCTCCAGAAGATCCTTCTTTTCCGGAGCTCTTGAGAAAGATCCAGGAGATATGTCAGTGGCAATCAGTGGAGCCAGACCCACAGCGTAAGAAGCTCGTTGCACATTGGGATCTGCCCGAGACCACTTCCACACTGATTCCACCCTGGATAGAGCCTCACACGGATCTTGTCTCCACTATTTGGAAGCAACCATCCGCGCTAGCCCCCCTTCTGAGGAAGGCAGATAGGCTATATCAGGCTACAGAGAGGAGACTTTCTCTGTCTCCACCCCAAGGCGGACTCTGTTGTGATCAACGCTGCTTATGGCTGCTCCGCCAATCCAGAGCACCTGAGCTCGTCAACTGACAAAGAATCCCGACTTCTGGATCAGTACGGGAAGAAGATCTACTCATCTTTGACCCTAGGCATCAGGGCCCTCAGCTACGTCGGCCACATGGGGGACTTCTAGAAGTCCGTTCTTAGCCAGGTAGAATTCAAGCTGGACTCCCTTCCTGATTCACAGACCAAACAGGAACTTGGAGACCTGGTCCGATCCGCTTGTTCGGCCTGTCTGCACATGCTCCATGCCACCTACGATGTGGTGGACACAGCTGTCAAAAGCTCAACTTTCGCCATAGGCTATGGCATCATGTATGGCTCCGTGTGTCAGGATTGGTCCCTGAAGTGCAGACTGCCATACAGGATGCTTCCTTCCGGTGTTCGGTGGTGATGTCAAGGATATCAAATCATAAATGAAACTGCAGGAGAAGTGCACTGCACTTAAGTCAGTCCAGACTTTGTACAGGCCCCCTCAAGGGCAGCGATGTCCTTTTCATCCCCAAAACCTACCTAAGGAAGGTGCGCCAACAAACGTTGGGGCCCCTCCAACAACCAAGACTCCCCAGCAAAAATCACACAGGCACCTCGGCTGCTGCGCTGCCCACCACCTCCTGACTCCTTGCCTCTTCCTCTGCCTCTGGTCATTCCAGAGGAACCGGTGGGGGGGGAGATTCTCCTCCCATCTACTGGGCTGGGAGAGGATAACATCAGACGCTTGGGTGCTTCAGCTAATATCAGCCAGACACGCAATAGAGTTTCTACAAAAACCTCCTCGAAAACCCCCTCCTCAGTAGTTTTACTCCCTACAACATCTTCCTCTGGTTCTAGAAGAAATCATATCCTGAGATATTTTCTGGCAGGACACTCTGCCTCTCTGCTGGGGGGACAGATTTGTTAATGCCTTCCCTCCCATTCCCTTGATTCCGAGAGTCGTGTTTTTTTTTTTTGGTATACTAAGTGTTTATTATATTTTTTCATAAAAATATTATATACATCAAATCAACACTGTATAGAGATACATAGATTAAATGTACTAGGTTACAGGTTCCATAATACATTCTGGACAGATAAGGTTATAAATAAAATTGCTTGTTTAGACATTTTATAATATATTCAGCAGTGACGATACAAAGATGCAATACATTGTTAAGCTGCACTAAACGGGGCTTTAAATAAGGGGAAAAAAAGGGGGGGTCTCCAACTTTATTCTTTAAGCAGAGGCCAAAGATTTTTATGGAAATCTCCAAGAGAGGTCTTATACTTCATTCGCCTTTCTATGCAAAGTCTGTAATCCAGTAATCAAAACCATTGACTAATGCCAGCCCGGTGGCGCTGAAGGTTGAGGCGCTGAACGCCACACCTCGCGCCACGCCGGCAACCCATGTTCGGAAACGGACACAGGCTGCAGGGGTCGGCAGGGGCAGGGTAGGATGAAGCGTCCGGAGGGACTGCCCTCCTTCCCTGGGGAGGGGGGTTTCGCGGCACCAATACCCGAGTGCCCTGTAGCAGAGGCTGGGGAGCAGGGTATATGGGCGTGCACATGGGGGGTCGGGTGCAGAAGTCTCGGGGGCTGCGGGGAGGCGTCGTCGCGGGCCGCCTCGGCTGGACGTTGCTGCACGCACAGGCACTCCCAAGGGGAAAAATACAAGAAAAATGCCTGCCAAGCGCCTCAGTGACACCTCTCGCCCGCCTCCGATGTGCCCTCAGGCTGGCTCCCTACCCAAACCGACGTTCGCGACACAGGTAAGTGTCGTGACCGCGCCCAGGGGGGTAAGCCAGGGGGCATAGTGGAGTACAGCTCATGCAGGGGCAGGAGGAGACGGGGGACATGACTAGGGCTGAAGTTTGGCGCAGGGCTGGCCGAAAAAGCATAATAAATTCAAAAAAAAAAAAAAAAAAAATTCACTAAAACTAGGGTACAAAATTTGGGTCCAGGGATGAAATATACAGAATCCATTTCTGCCATCTGAGTTCAAACAATGGCCATCTGTCCAAGCATCTAGCTATAAGTCTCGCTAAGATATAAATTTCCCCTACTGTTGCATGCCAACCCTGAACAGTAGGGAGAGCTCGTCGACCCCAGTGTCTGGTTAGTTTTTTTAGCTGCCAAATGTAAGTAGTTCATAAAGATTCTCTGGATAAGGGAAAATCTTCTGGTGGGACTGATACAAGGACCAGTTCGGGGGTCAGTACTGCTTCTGTCCCTACCAGTTCCGATAAGGCCTTGGAAATATCCCCCCAGAACCCTGGTAATCGAGGGCATACCCAGAAAATATGAGCCTGGTCAGCCAAGGGCTCCCCACATTCTCTCCAACGACTTCTGATGCTTCAAGCGAGAACATGGCTAATTTCGCCGGAGTATGAAAGTACCTACTCCTTGTCTTCCACACAAATTCTCGCCAGTAGGGGGTGCCAAGGATACCCATTGAGAATTTAGTATACTTTTCCCAATTCTCCCCTGAAATTAGGATTGGGAGCTCCCTATTCCAAGCTGCTGAAATACCTTTAGTCGAATGTCGAGATAGCTCTTGTATATTCCTATAAAGTAAGTCAATAAAATGGGGCCAGAGCTGCCCTCTCCTAGTGGTCATAGCCACGGTCAACAGTAGGGCTGGGGGGTTAGGAAGCATACTACAGTTCCTACCCTTCTGCTCTATACTTTCCCTCAGTTCATGTGTACACCGGGAAATCATGCTGTGGGATGTTGAAGGTCTCCTGATGTTTGTGGAAAGGAAGGACCCCCGTAGCATCCATTATGTTGAAGATAAAGGATAAAGCTCCTTGCCTCCAGCGGGCCAAAGTAAGTTCTAGCTCTGGGGAGGGGGATTGGGCTACCAAATTCAACAAGTTAAGATAGAAACAAACTGGTCCCAGCTCAACAGAGTAGGTGAGCCTACGCCAAGTGTCTAAGTTAGATTGAGTGCTGTAAACATAGGTAGGTTTCCTCTTGGTGGAGAGGTAAAGGGAGTATAGAAGATCGGGACTTTCTTGTACCTTATTTAAAGCAAGTTCCAGACTCTTCCAGGGTATATTGTACGCTGGGCTACTCCAGTTAAAAACTCTAGCCATAACGGTAGCATACGCATATTTCTGAAGATCTGGCAGATTCAGACCTCCCCTATTCTTAGGGAGCATCAATGTGGACCACTTAATCTGTGTTTCAAACAACTTGGAAGTCTTGCTGTATTCTGACAAGTGCAGTTAGCCCCAGCCTTTAAACTGCCCCAGAGAACAAAGGGTTAACATTTCTATGCAGAGCATAGAATGCTGAGCTCGAGCTCGGTTGATGTCTCTGTCTGTTTCCCTTTGAACGCTAACCGTCAGATTCTTTACTCCGCCTCACTGAACAGTTGCTCCGGAGATTTCTCCTGCAGCTCGGTTCGAAAGTCTGTTTAAGTGTTGTTTTTCCGTCTATTTTTAACCGAAAAAGGTTTCTCGCATAACTCGGTTCAGTCTCTGTCTGTGGTATCGTGAGTACTAGATAGTTTTGTACTGTGTTTCTGTGTGGAACTTGTAAAAAGTGTGGATCGGTTCAGCCGAACCGATCATTTGTTTAATTCTTGTGAAAAATTTTAGTGTGATTACCGGTTCTTATCAGTTCTAAAAAAAAAAAAAAAAAAAACATGTTTTGAAACGTGTTTTTCCAACACCCGTGACACGGTTAGGAACCGATAAGGGAGTCTTGTCTGGCGGTTGCTGAAAAAAGGGTACGTTTGGTTAGGTTGGCCATGTCTGAGAAACCCAAGAAAAAAACTGGGTCCACTGGGTTTCAACACTGCAGTGAGTGTGGGGAGATCTTTGCTAAGGCCGATCCCCACACCACCTGTGTTTTATTGTCTGGGGTTTGACCACCTCGAATTCAGACTGCCAAATATGCAAGAATTTTCCCAAATCTACCCTGGAAAAGAAATTAAGTAGACTGAGGGAAAAGGGATTTCAGAAGTTCGTTGACCTGATGGCTGTCCGGTTCGGTTCCAATCAACCAGGAAGGAGTGCCCTCTGACTAGGGCGATACTTCTTCGGGCAAAAGGAGAGCAGATCCCGAGGGGTCGGTTCCAACAAAAAGAAAGCGAAAGGAAAAATCGTCCGGTTCGGATCCAGAAGTCCATGTTCCGACCGCCGAAGAAATAGCAAGAGCAATTCAGATTGTGGAATTGCTTCGCCCGGTTCCGACCGATCCGGCACCTTTTGGCAGAGGCTCGGTTCGGTCGGTTCCCCCGGTTCACGATTATACTTTGGAAGAATTTTATGAACCGGAGTTTGAGGAGGAAGGGGAATTTGACGATGATGATGGTGAAAGTCTAGATGTGCCTGTTGAACCGGACATCTCCCCAGACAGACCTTCAGATGTATCCCCTCCTAGGCTTTCTGAGTCCCCTTCCCACTTTATGTTCTACAGAAAGGTGGCTGAGACCCTCCAACTTCCTATGGAAGAGGCAGTGGAGCATCAGGAGGAGCCTGATTATGTAGAAATGATAGACATCCCAGAGTCCAGGAGACTGTCTGTTCCCCTCCACAAATCTTTTGGGAAACAGACACAAAAAATTCTGAAGTCTCCCAATTCTATACCTCCTGTGGTCAGAAGAATGGACAAGAGGTATACACACACTCAGGCTCAGAAACAGAGTTTTTATACCACCAATGCAGCCATGTTGGGGTTGTGCAGGCTGCTGCCTGTGATAAGGCAAGCATTCCCTTGGCTTCACACCCCCCAGACAAAGACTCTAGGAAGGTTGATGCTATGGCAGAAAAGCTAGAAATTTGTTCCAGGATGGAAAATATATTGGGTCTGGCAGAACTGGTATGGTGTGGAAGAGATATAACACACGGGGCAGAATATTCATCCTAATAAGGTAAACTCTGGAGTATAAGGGTAGGTGGACCTGAGACCACTAATGCAGATTGGATTCTATTTTTTGTGTGAGGGGTTCATAGTTTACCAGGGTAAGATGTAATAGTTGACGTGGTAAATACATGCCTAAATATTTCACTTTGGTACTATTCCAACGTAAGGACAACCGGTTCTTTAAAGTCTGTGAGGGGGGTAAAATGAAATGACAGGACCTCCGTTTTAGAGGAATTTATTTTGTATCCCGAGAACTGCTCAAATTGGTCTAATATATCCCAGATTGCTGGAATGGAAGATTTAGGATCTACCACTAATAATAAAATATCGTCAGCATATAAAGCCAATTTCCACATCTGGTTACCCAATGTAATGGAATGCCTGATACCCTGAGTTCCTGAGCATCATAGCCAGGGGCTCAATTATGGATAGCAAATAGCAATAGAGATGAGGGACAGCCCTGTCTAGTGCCTCGTTCCAATGTAATGGGGGATGTAGTACCTCCATTAATTTTTATATATGCCTTCGGAGACTAGTAAAGCTGCTCCAGCCATTTAACAAACTCCAGTGAAGCCAAAGGAGGTCAGAACCCCCCAACAAAAACTTCCAAGAGACCCTATCAAAGGCCTTATATGCATCTAAACTTACAAGGACTGAGGGAGTGGCTGTTTTAATCGATTCTGAGAGTCTTGAACAAACTCAGAACAGAAGGGTCTCGATCTGATAAATCTTTGAAATCAGCTGAAATTCCAGCTGACTGGCTATTGGCATATGTAACGCCTATACATAAGAAAGGTAATAGTTCACTTGTTCAAAATTATCGCCCTATAAGTCTTAACTCCTAACATTTGCAAAATTATGGAAAAAAAAAATAATTAAATCTTTTCTAATGGAGGAAATGAAGGAATTAAATATCATTGACAGTTCACAACACGGGTTTAGAACTGGACACTCTTATACTACAAAATTGTTAGCTTTTTATAATATCAGCCAGGGTCTTGATAATAAACATCATATGGATGTCATTTTACTCGACTACAGTAAGGCATCTGATAAGGTCCCCCATGGTAATTTAATTACAAAAATGGAATCCTTAGAGTTTTCCCCTTGTCTAACAAACTGGATAAATGCATGGTTAACAAACAGAACTCAGAGAGTTATTATAAAAGACTGTTTTTCAAATCTTGGTTCAGTCACCAGTGGGGTTCCACAGGGTTCAGTGCTTGGCCCTCTGCTTTTCAATATTTACATAAGTGATATGATAATAGGTTCCAAAAATTGGTTATCCAGATTTGCTGATGATTCCAAATCAGGTGGTTTTGTGGTTAATTCCTAGATTCTGACTCTCTTAAATTAGATCTCCAATACATTGAGAAATGGGCGTTAGATAATAAAATGGACTTCAATATTCAGAAGTGTGTGATTTTGCATTTTGGGCTACATAACCCTCAAACTAAATATTATATTAATAATACTTTAAATCATCAAATAAAGAAAGGGATTTGGGCATCTTGGTTAATTCTAGATTGTCATCTTTTGACCATTGTCTAAAAATAGCTAATACATCAAATAATTTAATTAGACAAATTAAACGTTCTTCCGTTACTAAAACCGAACAATGCCTAATGCCCCTTTATAGGACATGTATTAGACCATGCATTGATTATGGTTCTCCTTTTTGGAGCCCTTATTTAAGGAGTGATATTAACGGGCTCGAAAGGATTCAGAGGCAGGCAACCAAAATGGTCCCAAGACTACAACATTATCAGACTAGATTTCAGATTACTGGGCTAAATTCCTTACAACATAGAAGAATTAGAGGGGACCTACTCTTAGTTTTTAAATTGATGAAAGATCCAGAGCTTATGAATAAGTGTAGATTAAATTTAACTGCTAGGAGAGCTGTACCAAGATGTCATAATAGACAACTTATCATTCCTAAAGCCAACACTAACCAGAGATTAAATTTCTTTGCAGTTAGGGCTCCAAGACAGTGGAACAAACTTCCACAGAAACAGGTCGATGTAAATAGTGTAGAGGTATTTAAAAAGGGTCTCAATAATTGGTTAAACCAAAATGGTATGTTTTAGTTTGCCCACACTGTGTGGAAGAAAATCTAGATGGGCCTCGGCCTTATTATTTTTTTCCTAGACAACCTAGTAAAACCTAGAATGATTGTCATTGCCCCCTTCTGGCCCGGGCAAGTTTGGTTCTCTCTTCTGCAACAGTTTCCTGAGGAACCTCCTCTTCCTCTGTCGCAGCAATTGTTGACCCAGGATCAGGGGACCCTAGTTCTCCCAGGCCTCAAATCCCTTCATCTCCATGCATGGCTTCTTCAGACATACAGTCGTGGCCAAAAATATTGGCGCCCTTGCAGTTTTTTCTAATAATGCACCATTCCTTCCAGAAAATTGTTGAAATTAAAAAATATTTTGGTATCCACATATGTATTTCTTTGGTTTGCAGTGGAATAAAACACAAAAAGCAGAAAAATTTACTAAGTCTTAGCTTATTCCACACAGAAATCCTTAAATGGCCCAGACAAAATTATTGGCACCTTTTAGAAGTAGTTAGAAAGAATTAGATTTCAAGCAGGTGATTCTCCTTCACTTTGGAATTGAACTCACCTGTGGTGAGTTGCAGGTGCCTGCAATATAAAAATCACTCATTCAACCAGTTTGAATAGAGAAAAGGACTCATTCTCCTGTTTTGTGTCACTGTGTGTACCGCAGTGAGCATGGAGAAAAGAAAGACATCCAGAGAATTGTCTGAGGAGGTCAGACAGAAGATTGTAGCCAAGCATGGACAATCTCAAGGCTACAAATCAATCTCCAGAGACCTTGATGTTCCTGTTTCCACCGTACGTAATGTTATCAGGATGTTTAAGGCCCATGGCACTGTAGCCAACCTCCCTGGACGTGGCCGCAAGAGAAAACTTGATCGAAGATTGCAGCACAGGATTGTTCGAATGGTGGAAAAAGCACCTCGATCAACTGCCAAACAGATTCAAGCTGACCTTCAGACACAAGGTACGACAGTTTCAACTCTCACCATCCGTCGCCAACTCAATGAAAGGGGGTTATATGGTAGGAGGCCCAGGAGGACCCCACTGCTGAGATAGAGACATAAGAAAGCCCGACTGGGGTTTGCCAAAACACACCTGAACAAGCCAAAATCCTTCTGGGAGAATGTCCTGTGGACAGATGAGACAAAATTAGAGCTTTTTGGTAAAGCACATCATTTCTATGTTTACAGAAAACAAAAGGAAGCCTTCAAAGAAAAGAACACCTTCCCTACAGTCAAACATGGAGGAGGTTCAGTGATGTTTTGGGGTTGCTGTGCTGCCTCTGGCACTGGGTGCCTTGAACGTGTGCATGGCATCATGAAATCTGGAGATTACTAGGCCATTTTGGAGTGCAATGTTGAACCCAGTGTCAGAAAGCTGGGTCTCCGTCGAAGGTCGTGGGTCTTCCAGCAGGACAGTGACCCCAAACACACTTCAAAAAGCACCCAGGAATGGTTCAAGACAAGACACTGGACTGTTCTGAAGTGGCCAGCAATGAGTCCAGATCTAAATCCCATTGAAAACCTGTGGAGAGATCTGAAAACAGCAGTTGGGAGAAGGCACCCTTCAAATCTGGGAGAACTGGAGCAGTTTGCACAAGAAGAGTGGGCTAAATTGCCAGTAGAGAGGTGCAGGAAGCTCATCCATGGCTATAGGAAGCGGTTGATGGCAGTTATTTTGACCATAGGCTGTGCTACCAAATATTAAGTCTAGGGTGTCAATAATTTTGTCAATGCCATTTCTTTTCATTTTCTGATTTAAAAGGATATATTAAATTCTGAATCAATAACAGAGAAATAAAGAATTGTGGAGACCAAATACTGTACTGTTGTTAATTTCAACTTTTGTTTAGAGGAATTGTGAGTTATTTGAAAAAGTGCAAGGGTGCCAATATTTTTGGCCACGACTGTAGCTAAGGCACGCTTCTGAGTTTCTCCGTTCGTAGCGGACATTTTGGTGGAGGCGAGAAAACCTTCCACCAGGCCTACCTATGCCATGAAGAGGAAACAGTTTTCCATCTGGGCGAGCTCTAAAGACTTGGAGCCTTTCTCGTGCCCGGCTGACAAGGTCCTGGATTACACGCGTCACCTCTTAGACCTGGGTCTCTGCCATTCTTCTTTGAAAGTCCATATGGCAGCTATCTCAGCCTACCACATTCCCTTCGGAGACCGGTCTTTTGCCCAACTGGAAGTCTCTAAGACCTTCCTTAAAGGGGTTCTCCACCTGAGACCCCCCCCCATCCGCAATCCTGCGGCTCCATGGGACTTGACTTTTATCCTGGAAAAACTCACACTGCCCCCTTTGAACCAGCAGCGGAAGTAGACTTTAAGTTCCTTTCCTGGAAGATTCTCTTCCTAGTGGCCAATACCTCTGCTCAATGTATTTCCGAGCTCCAAGTCTTGATGTGTAAAATCCCATATTTGATTTTCCACAAGGAACATGTGGCCATGTGCACCAATCCTAAGTTCAAACAACATGAAGTCTTGCTGTATTCTGACTAATTGCAGTTAGCCCCAGCACTTCAAATGCCCTGGAGATGAGAGGGTTAAACTCTATGCAAAGGCATAGAACGTTCATCTCGAGCTCGGTTTTCAAACCTCTGTCCCAGGTACTCTGAAGTGTAACCGTCAGATTCTTTACTCCACCTAACTGAGAAGTCACTCCGAGATCCTCTCCTACACTTCGGTTTGGTCGCAGTAAATCGATTGGTTCAGTTCAACCGTTTCTTTATTTTTGTTGGTATTCGCATCTCTGTCCCGCTACAGTAAGTGTGTGGTAGGTAGAGTGTTGTAAGAAATTGTTTTGTTTTCGGTTCCCTACCAGTCGGTCCGGTCAGGAACCAAAGTACTTCTGTTTAAAAAAAAAAAAAAAAGATTTTGTGTGCGGTCCGGTATCTATCAGTTCCTGAAAAGAAAGACACATTTCTGGGGTTTTTCAGCCGACCCGTGACACGGTCGGAACCGATAGGTTTGGTAGTCGCCTGGCTTGAACGCTGGTAAGGGTGACTAGTTATTTAGAGACACGTCTGAGAAACCAAAAAGAAAACCGGGCCCACGGGGTTTCAGCACAGCACTGCATTGAGTGTGGGGAGGCCTTTGCCAATGGGGTTTGACCACCTCAAGGAAGACAGCCAAATTTGTGAAAGCGTCCCTAAAGCCACTGCTGAAAAACGCTTAAGTAGGCTCAAGGAGAGGGAGGCCGAGAAGTCTGCTGACCTGGATGGCCAGCCCGGTTCGGTTTCGGCCGAACCTGAGGGAGTGTCTACTGACCTGGGCAATACCCCTTCGGGCAAGAGGAGAGCAGATTCTGTGGAATCGGTTCCTACAAAGAAAAAACGCAAGTCGGCTGGTTCGGATCCCGGTCCCCATGTTCCGACCGCCATCGAAATTGCCAAAGTGATTGCTGTAGTTCAGTCGCTTCGCCCGGTTCCGACCGAACCGGCACTGTCTCGAGGACTGTCAGTTCGGTCGGACTTACAAGCTTCTGAATATGACCCTAAGGCTTTTTATGAGGGCGAATGGGAGGGAGACGAAGATGATGAGGATGAAAAATATGAAGACCTGGATGAGCCTATCGAACCGGACATCTCCCCAGACAGGCCTTCCAATGCGTCTCCTCCCAGAGTTTGAGTCCCCCTCCCACTACTTGTTTTACAGGAAGGTGGCTGACACTGTTCAGCTCCCCATGGAAGAGGCTGAACAGGATCAGGAGGAGACTGACTATGTTGAGATGATGGACGTCCCAGAGTCTAAAAGGGTTGTCTGTCCCTCTGCACAAGTCCCTGGGGAAACGGACCCAAAAAATCTTATAACTGCCAACATCCATACCCCCTGTGGATAAGAAGATGGACAGGAGGTATGCTTTGTCAGGCCCTGGTATGGAATTCCTTACTACTCACTGCAGCCATGTTGGGGTAGTGCAAGCTGCAGCCTGTGACAAGGCTAATATTCCTCTGGCATCCCCCCCCCCCCAAAAGATAAGGATTCCAGGAAAGTGGATGCCATGGCTAAGAAGCGGTACCTGGCATCCTCTTTGGAACTCAGACAATCCAGTTACATGGCTTATACGGCCAGATACCAGAAGTCTAGGTGGGATACGATTCTGCCACTGGCTAAGAATGCCCCTCCCCAGCTAGCCAGTGAGCTGGAGCAGGTGGCTGCAGATGGCATCGAAGCTTCTAAGGTACTGTTTCATGCTGTTGTAGACTCGAATGATGTTCATTCTCGAGTTATGGCTACATCTGTTTCCATGAGGAGATTTGCCTGGCTCAGGTGTACCAACTGGTCTCAGGATACCCAGACCAAGGCCATACTTTTTCTGTTACTGGTAACTCTCTGTTTGGGGAACAAACAGAGGTTTACATGAAAAGATGGATGACTACAGGACCACATATAGGAGTGCTGCAGCCAAAGAGAAACCGGCCACTTCTCAAATGCAGCAATCTAGATCTGGCAGGGGCAAGCCCTTTCAAATGCCTTTTTACCAAGCCCAGGCCTCCTCCTCTTTCCAGCAGAGGGGGGTTCTTCAGGAGAAGAGGCAGAAGGGGGATGACAAGTACATAGATACATAGACAGTGTCGGCAGATAAGGGCCTATGGCCCACCTAGTCTGCCCATTTGAGCTTGTAAGTTCAGTTTGTTTTCCTAGAAGTCTATTTCCCCTTACCCCTGACCTCTAGAATTCCTTTATGTCTATCCCATGCATTCTTAAATCCGTGATTGTTTCAGCCCCCACCACTTCCTCTGTCAGGGTGTTCCCTTGTCCACCACCGTTCTGTGAAGAAATTCTTTCTCATGTTTCCTCTGAATCGTCCTCCCTCCAACTTCATCCCATGCCTCTAGTCCTGAAACATCTTTTCGCTAAAAATAGTGTTTTCCTGCACCCTGTTCCTCCCTGTAAGATACTTGTATGTCTCTATCATATCCTCTCTCTCCTCCTCTCCTCCAGGGAGTACATGTTCAGTTCCTTCAACCTGTCTTCATAGGACTTGTGATGCAACCCATGCACCATCTTTGTTGCCCTCCTCTGAACCTTCTCTACCCTGTCTATGTCCTTACGTAGGTATGGTCTCCAGAACTGTACACTGTACTCCAGGTGGGGCCTCACTAGTGTCTTGTATAGCGGAATTATGACCTCCCTTTTCCTGCTGGTGATGCCCTGCCTATACATCCCAGCATCCTATTTGCTTTACCTGATGCCTTGTCACACTGTTTCCCTACCTTGAGGTCATCAGAGATGACAACCCCAAGATCCCTTTCCTGCTTGGTGCATGCTATATCCTCACCCCCAACTGATATATTGTGCCAGGGTTTTGTGCCCCATATGCATTATCTTGCACTTCTTTGCATTGAATTTCAACTGCTAAACCCTTGACCATTCTTCAAGTTTCTGCAGGTCCCTCTCATTCTGTCTACACCCTCTGGTGTGTCTACTCTGTTACAGAGCTTTGTGTCATCAGCGAACAGTGAAATTCTGCCTTCTATATCCTGTGCAATGTCACTGATGAAGATGTTGAATAGGACCGGTCCAGCACTGATCCCTGTGGTACCCCACTGGTCACTCTTCCCTCTGTGGAGTGACAGCCATTTACCACCACCCTCTGTGTCCTGCCACCCAGCCAGTTACCTACCCACCACACTGACTGTCCTGCCCACACCCATATTCCCCAGTTTGTGTAATAGTCTTCTATGTGGCACAGTGTCAAAGGCCTTGCTGAAGTCCAGATAGGCCATGTCCACTGCCCTCCCTGATCCACCTCCCTAGTCACCCAGTCAAAATTCAATGAGGTTGGTCTGACATGACCTCCCCTGGTGAAACCATGCTGCCTTGGGTCCTGTAGTCCATTGACAACCAGATGTTCCACCAATCTCTCCTTCAGTAGTGCTTCCATGATCTTTCCCACTACCGAGGTGAGGCTGACTGGTCTGTAGTTCCCTGCTTCCTCTTTGTTCCCACTTTTGTATAAGGGGACTACATCTGCTGTCCTCCAGTCTTTGGGTACCTCCCTGTTTCAGTGATTGGCTGAACAGGATAGCCAGAGGTTCAGCCACCACCTCTCTTAGTTCTTAGGACCCTGGGTGCACCCCATCTGGCCCCATTGCTTTATCAGCTCTTATTACTTCCAGTTCCTTCAGGACCCTTTCTCGTGTAAAGGGACTTGTGTCCATTTCTGCACCATTCTCACCCTTGTACTCCTTCAGACCCATTACCCACCTCTTCCTTAGTAAAGACTGAGCAGAAATACCTGTTCAATATGTCAGCTTTACTGTTGTCATCCTCCATGGCTCCCATCCTCCCCTTCAGTCTCACTATCCCTCCCTTTGTCCTTCTTTTTCCTTATGTACCTGTAAAAGGTTTTGTCCCTTTAACCACTGATTTTGCAATGTGTTCTTCTGTCTGAGCTTTGGCTTCCCTTACTGACTTCCCTGCCTCCCTTTGTTTCTCCTGGTACTTCTCCCTATCCCCTTCTGCCTGTGTCTTTTTGTATTGCCTGAATGCAATCTTTTTGGCTTTCACTTTCTTTGCTACCTCTTTGGAAAACCATAATGGTCTCCTCTTTCTTTTCCTCTTGCTAACCTGCATCCTCCTCCTCTCAGGCTAAGCCCCCTGCCAAGCAGACACCCTGATGGATCAGTCAGGGTCTCCTCCCCTATCCCTGTAGGGGGCAGACTGGCTCACTTCTTCCAGGCCTGGAAGTCTTATCACTTCAGACAGGTGGGTTCTGGAAGTGGTGAGCCAGGGCCTTACTCTCAGCTTCACCAGGTTCCCAAGGCTGAGGGCAAAGGCTTTTTCCCCTTCCTCTCCAGAGGAAACACGGGCCTTGGAGACAGAGGTCTCAACTCTACTGCTCCTGCAAGCAGTGGAAAAGGTCCCTCTTATTCACAGGGGAAAAGGATTGTACTCCAGGTACTTCCTTACCCTAAAAAAGACAGGGGAGTAGCGACCCATCCTAGAGCTACGATACCTAAACATACAGTACATCTTAAAGCCAAAGTTCAAGATGGTGACTCTGGGACTAATTCTTCCCTCTCTGAGACCAGGAGACTGGCTAGCCTCCCTGGATTTCAAGGATGCCTATTTTCACATACCTGTCAGGCAGTCCCACAGAAAATACCTCAGACTCGAACTGCCCTCAGGCCATTATGAGTTCAGAGCACTGCCTTCCGGCTTAACGTCTGCTCCAAGGGTATTCACCAAGTGTCTGGCAGCAGTCGTAGCCTTCCTCAGAAAGCAAGGCATCTTACTGTTCCTTTACCTGGACAATTGGCTCATAGTGGGCCAGTCTCCAGACCAGGTCAGGTCAGCTCTAAGGGCCACTCTAAACCTTTTGGACTCTCTAGGATTCATACTGAATCTGGAAAAGTCTGTCCTGGAGCCTACCCAGCTTCTCACATTTATAGGAGTGGAGCTGGACACTGTTCAGGCCAAGGCCTTTCTCCCTTCCCCAAGGGTCCAACCTCTCATCAATCTGGCTTCCTCTCTTCGTCCACTTGTCTCAGCCAGCCAGACATTTTTTGTAGCTGCTAGGCCATATGGCTGCATGCACCACAGTGGTGCAGGGAGCAAGGTTCCAGATGAGAGAGATTAAGTTTCACCTGAGAGCCTTTTGGTCTCAGAGAAAAGATTCCTTCTCCAAGTTGGTTACGGTGTCTCGGACTCTGGTTCAAGCCCTCCAGTGGTGGCTAGAAAAGGACAATTTGAGGCAAGGGGTTCCTTTCCTCACTCAGGTGCCCACAACGATTGTCACTACAGATGCTTTCCTATTAGGGTGGGGAGCCCATCTGGATCAGCACATGGCTCAGGGGACTTGGTCTCCTCAGGAGTCCCTCCTGCACATAAAGCCGCTCGAACTCAGGACTGTCTTTCTGGCAGTCCAGACATTTTCGAACATGATCCAGGGGAAAGTGGTGCAGATCAGGACAGACAACACCACAACCATGTGGTACATCAACAAGCCGGGGGGGGGCACTCAGTCTTCGGCCATGTGCACCGAGGCCATGAAAATATGGTCTCTACTTTACTCCCTGCAAGCTTCCCTGATTGCTGTGCATCTCCCAGGGAAAGATAAGGTACTTGCAGATGCTCTCAGCAGGATTTCTCAAAGTCGCCACGAATGGTGTCTGAATCCTCTCATTCTTCAAATCATTTTCAAGAGATGGGGCACTCCAGAGACAGATCTCTTTGCAGCCCCGGACAACCATCAGCTCCCTCTGTTCTGCTGCAGACCTCCCCTCCTGGGGTCGGTCCCTCTGGATGCCCTCCTGTTGGATTGGACCAACAAGTTTCTCTATGCTTTTCCTCCCTTTCCTCTGATATTCAGAGTGCTGGTCAAGGTCAGATCCCAACCTTGCACAGTGATTCTGGTAGCTCTGGACTGGGCCAGACAACCTTGGTATCCTCTACTGTTGTCACTGTCAGTGACACTACCTCTCTGCCTTCCCAGGCAGTTCAGTCTCCTGACCTTGTCTCAGGAGGAGGATCCTGTACCCCAACCTTCACTCTGTCAGGCTCAAGGCCTGGCTCTTGAAGAGCTAGAGTATGCAGGTCTGAATCTTTCCCAGTCAGCTCTGGATATCCTCAAGGCTAGCAGAAAGCCTTCCACTAGGAAAACTTACAGTTCCAAATGGAAGAGGTTTGGGTTCTGGTGCACTCAGAGGCACATCTAGCCGGACTCTGCTGATATTGCCATTGCCCTGGATTATCTGGTGCATCCTAATAGCTTGGGCCTTCGGCCTGCCATCCTCAAGGTGCATTTGGCAGCTATTTCTGCTTTCATTTCGGCAGGGAAGGTGTTTCTTCCTTAGCCTCCCATCCAGTCTTCAAAAGAGTTTTTTAAAGGGCTGATTCATATCAACCCTCCTTTCAGGGATCCCACTCCACTGTGGGATCTGCATATTTGTATTGCACAGCTGATGCAGCCTCCCTTTGAGCCTCTCTGATCAGCTGAACTTAAGTACCTGATTTGGAAAACTATTCCTGTAGGCTATCACTTCTGCCAGGAGAATCGGTGAATTACAGGCCTTATCAGTGGAACCTGACTTCATTTCATTTCACAGGGATAAGGTGGTCCTTCGTAGAAATAGGAAGCTCCTTCCCAAGGTGGTATCAGATTGTTATCTGAACTAATCCATGACATTGCTGGTATTCTTTACTGACCACTCCTCCTCTGGAGAGAGGAGGTTGCACAGTCTTGATGTTAAAAGGGTTCTGAGTTACTATATAGAATCCACTAAACCCCTCAGAAACCATTGTTCTCAGCTGTTCCTTACTTATGGAGAGGTGGGTAAGGGAAAACCTGCCACTAATAGAACTATTGCTAGATAGATTGTCTCTTGCATACAGTTCTGCTATTCAAAATTGGGGAAGGAGCCTCCGTCAGGCCTGAGGGCTCACTCCACCAGAGGTACAGCTGCTCCGGTTGCAGCTGCCAGGGATATACCCTTAGTGGAAATCTGTAAAGCAGCCACCTGGAAAACTGTTCACACATTTACCAAGCATTATTCCCTTGACATCCAGTCAAGAAGTGATGCTAGGTTTGGCACAGCAGTGCTGCAGAGCCTGTTCCCAAAATAGGTTCTGTAGTTCCCTCCTCCTTGGGGGTACTGCTTGGTAGTCTGCAGTTAGTCAGAATACAGCAAGACTTCATGTTTTTTGAAGAAAAAATTACTCACCTTAGTAATGTTTCTTCTAATGAAGTCTTGCTGTATTCTGATCTGCCTCCCCTCCTGGAACCTAGTTGCTTTTGGAATGTGGGTGGGCAGGTGTAGTGCTGCACCCCGTGGGTGTACTGGTTGTTTTTCTTTATGTTTCTGATTGTGATTTGTCTACCTACTTGAATTCTTTTTGGGGGTCTCGACTTGAGTCTTCATACCCTAATTCTTTACTTGTATAGCCTTTTGGGCAAAAAATTCCAAAACAATTTCTGGATTGTTAGCCAGTTAGATTAGGGCTCGTAAGAATCTGACGGTTACACTTCAGAGTACCTGGGACAGAGGTTTGAAAACCGAGCCCGAGATGAACGTTCTATGCCTTTGCATAGAGTTTAACCCTCTCATCTCCAGGGCAGTTGAAGTGCTGGGGCTAACTGCAATTAGTCAGAATACAGCAAGACTCCATTAGAAGAAATAACATTACTAAGGTGAGTAATTTTTTCTTTCTTCCTAAGGTGGTGGCTGAGTGTATGCTGACTCAATCCATTGAGTTACCAGCTTTCTTTACTCAACACTCCAATCACGGGGAGTACCTCTTACATGCTCTGGATGTTCACAGAATCCTGAGATATTACACCAAGGATCTCAGGAAAACTGATCAGCTTTTCATTTCTTTTGCTCACAAATGGGAAGGCAGTGCTGTTTCCAAGCAGTGCCTGTCTAAGAGTGGTTGGTGAATTGTAACACTTTCTGTTACATCAAGTACAACAAGACCCTCCTGGGTCAGGTCAGAGGTCACTCCACTAGAGGAGTAGCTGCCTCTGTGGCTTGTTTCAAAAATGTGTCAGCGGCAGATATCTGCACAGCCGCAACTTGGACATCTGTCCATAACTTCACGAAACACTACAGTTTGGACATTGCCTCTCGCCATAGAGCAGGCTTCGGGTTGGCTGTTCTGCAGGGTCTTCTTTCATGTGACCTGTCTAGCCTTGAGGTTTATGTTTTGGATGACAGTCCTCCTCCTGAGTTTTCTTCTTTGTTCCAGACTGCTTGGGACTCTGTCTTATCTGTGAATACCTACTGCAAGAGCCCTCTCAAAATAAAATAGTACAGTTACGTAAGAACTTACCGTAACAGTAGATCTTCAAGAGAGGCTCTTGCAGTAGGTTTTACCTTACCACCCACCGTCCCCCTGGGTTTCTTCTCTTTTTCTTCCATGGGGGCATATCCTCTTCTCTCTCGTCTTGCCTCTTTAGGCCTTTGGTGGGAAAGAACAGGAAGATGGGCGTGGGGGCCGCCCCTTTATACAGGCGTCATCTGACGCCGGTCACCTGACGTGGGGGCGGTCCCCCGCCAGAGACTGCTAGCTAGAAGTTTTTCCGTGGGGTCCTGACACCTGGCGGCTTAGTCCTATCTGTGATTACCTACTGCAAGAGCCTCTCTCGAATCTACTGTTACGGTAAGTTCTTACGTAACTGTACTTTATTTTGATAATTCAGTACATAAAAAAGAAAATTGTTCAAAAGACCGGTACTAGAAGAATTTATTCTAGATGCTCATGTGTCTAAATTAAAATATAACCCAAGCCCTTCCACTGTTCAGGCAGTCAGAGAAGCAGTACATACAGTGCTTAGAGAGAAGGTCTTTGGCCTGAATGGCCTAACAAATGATATTTCATTGCTTTTCAGAATAAGTTAGCCTCTTGGATTTTAACAGTAATGGATTAAATGGTTGATGGAGTTGGGCAGCTCCGTCATTTGATAAATGAAGCAAAAGTTTTACTGAGTCATAAAATGGGAAAATTAAAACAAAATCCAGACAGTTATTGTCTGAATCGGCACTTACAAACTCGGACTATAAAATAATTGCAAAAGTTATAGTAATTAGCCTGTAGGATGGATTGCCAGACTTCACCCACCATAATCAGTATGGTTCTATAAAAGGCAGTACAATAAAAAATACAGACCATTTTTGATTATATTAATAAATGCACAGAGAAGGAACATGAGGTGCCCCCACGGAGGAGAACGACGTCCGGTGGTTCGAGAGGTGCACGGTGCTGCCTTCCCCCTTTGAGTCCCGCAGCCTAGCTGAATTCAGGTGCCCCCACGGAGGAGAATGGCGTCCGGTAGTTCGAGAGGGTGCATGGTGCTGCCCTCCCCCTTTGAGTCCTGCAGCCTAGCCGAATTCAGGTACTACACACGCGGGATTGTGACCACGCTGCTTCGGCTGAGTCAAGCTGTTGCTTCCCCGCTGACGCTTGCGTCAGCCGCCCCGCCGCCCCACCACCACCCTTGGTGAGCACTCCATTAAATAGCACACATCAGGTGACAGATTTAACCAATCAGTCTACCTTCCCATCTGCAGGTTATCATTGCTTACCACTAGTGGCCGCCACAGCTATCTCCTTGTTCTCACTGTACTAAATCCCCTCCTGGTAACATTATGTCGCATAGACCTAAAATCAATACTAGGGATAACACTCCTTGCAACTTTTGTATCCCTACCACCTGCAGACCACCCAAATCCACTACCAGGTCCCCCAAACCTCTCCCTATTCCACTGCCACCCCAGTCACAGCTCCCTCACCTCAAATGGCCTCTCTACCCCCGGGGCACACTGTTCCTGGATTCCTGGCCCATCCATCATCCCCCCATCTTTCCTTTCAGGGCTGGCCTTATTTAAAATGGATACCCCAGGATTGTTCATGCAGTTTCCCCAGTCTCCTTTACCCAGCCGCAAACCAATAAAAGTACTACCTAACCTAAAACTGTTTCTAACTCTAGCACTCCTACTCTCAGGGGACATTGAGTTAAATCCCGGCCCTACCGCCAGCCGTCTCCCCCCCACTGGCCAACTACCCAAAGGCCTGAAAATAGTCCACCTAAATATATGCAGCCTCCTACAAAAACTGCCACTACTTCAAACCCTAGCATATACACTATGCCCTGACGTCCTAATCATCACTGAGACCTGTCTGAAACCCCACAACCCGGACGTTGAAGTGGCTCTTCCTGGTTACTCCATCACCCGACAGGACCGCCCAGGCAAAAAGAGAGGCGGTGGCACTGCCATCTACGTAGCATCCCAGGTACATTTCTCTCCTGTCGCACAACCTGCCTTCCCTGGCAACATCGACTCCTCACTGATAAAAATCTCCCTACCACACTCCATCCCTATTTTTATAGCAGGGACCTACTGTTCCCCTGACTCCACTTTAACCTCCATTGCAGCTCACCTAGACACCCTAAAAACCATTACCTCGGGTGGGGAGCTTCACCTCCTAGGTGACTTCAATTTAAACTGGCTCACTAGTACTAGCTCCAAACTCCGTAACCATGTAGCCAGTTTAAACCTGACTCAACTCATCACCGAACCTACGCGGCTAAACCACAAAACACTAAACCACTCCCTACTTGACTTGGCCCTCACTTCTCATCCACATAGGATTATAACCTCAGGCCTCCTTCCGGACTCTGAGTGATCACCATGATGTATATCATACGCAAAGTTTTCAAAGCAAAACCACCCTCTCCAAAAACACTCCATATCAGATCCTATAAATCCCTTAACTTAGATGGACTTCGACAAGACTTGGCAAACGTGGATTGGTCCTTCATACCCCAGGCCCCTTCCATGGATCATGCCTATGACTTCTTTAAGTCAAGATTTCTTGCCGTCTGGGATTACTATGCCCCACCCAGGAAGGTTAGGGTAAGGGGTGCCCATCTGCTGTGGATCACTGCCGACCTCCTGGAGCACCTCCGCGCCAGGGATCAGGCATGGAAAGTTTACAAGACATCAGGGTTGCACACCGATCACCTACATTACTGAACGCTCAGAAATACCTGCACCAGGCTTATCCGCAAGGCCAAAGCCCACTACTTCTCTTCTTCCCTCCAAAATAATCTCAATCATCCAGCCGAGGTCTATAAAGTCACTTTTCTCCCCTCCTGCCCAGCCACCCACTCCTGCCCTAGATGTGGGCGGCTCGATCATAACTGAACCTCTAGCAGTTGCCGCAGCTTTCAACTCTGTGTTTACTAGCAGCGGTTCCCCTCTCTACTCAGACCCCCTACTTGCCTCTCACAGATCACGACACCTCTGGCCCCACCCATGTCATCCCCCCACCCGGTTTTCTCCTTCACTCCGGTTACCCCACCAGAAGTACTTAAAACCCTACTCGCCCTAAACCCCTCAAAGGGTAGATGCACTACTGGCATAGATGCCAAAATGCTGTACCTTTCCTCACCAGCAATCAAGCCTCTAGCGTCTCTTTTCAACCTCTCTTTCACCTCTGCCACCCTACCTTCAAAATGGAGTCATTCCACAGTCATCCCCCTTCTGAAAAGCAGTGACCCATCCTCCCCTAGCAACTACCGCCCAATCTCCCTACTGCCCACCCTAGCCAAAATCCAGGAACATCTCGTCCTCTCGCAACTTACTACCTTCCTTGACTCCTCTTCTTTCTTCACCCCTTATCAGTCTTGCTTTAGAAAATCCCATTCCACTGTTACGTCCCTCCTCAGACTCACTGATTCCATCCTCACCGGCATGGATAATAGCCTCATCACATTTGCCATTTTCATCGACCTAGCCAAGGCTTCTGACGCAGTCTCTCACACCCTCCTTCTATCAAAACTCTCTAAAGCTGGCCTCTCCAGTGCGGCCACACGTTGGTTCAACTCGTACCTGGGAGGCAGGACCCAATCGGTAAAAATTGGTGCCTCCACCTCAAACCCCTTCCCTGTCTCCATTGGAGTCCCTCAAGGCTCTGTCCTCGGCCCTATCCTATTCTCCATTTTCCTCAATGACCTTCCCTCGATCTGCCAGCATGCTGATATTCATATGCACGCTGACGATATAGTCTTGTACACCTCGGGTCACTCCCCGCAGGAAGTTGCATCCAAAACCCAGCAAGACTTCACAGAAGTCCAGCACTGGTTTCGTAGAAATCAACTTATCCTAAATTCTAAAAAAAAACCGATCTCTGTGACCTTCGGTACAAGACAAAGACTCTCCCATCTCCCTGCTTTCCCCATTCTCAAAACACTAGAAGGGTCCCCTCTAGAAGTCTGCACCTCTTTCAGATACCTGAGGGTCAGGCTGGACCAACATCTAGACTTTTACACGCATATCGAAGCAACCCTTAAAAAAACTACGCAATCGGCTGGGGGCTTTATACCGAAACCGTAGCTGCATCCCTCTCCAGGCCCGCAAAGAGATCCTTCAGAAAATGATCCTCCCTATCATCGACTATGGGGATGTAGTCTATAGCTCTGCCCCTAAATCTACCCTGGCTAAACTGGATTCTCTTTATAACTCCTTCTACCGCTTTGCATTGGATTGCCCTCCCACCACTCGCCACTGTGACCTCTACAGTCACCTTAACTTACCCTCCCTCATCAGTCGGCGCCTTTACCACTGCCCTCCTACCTAGCCACTACCCTAACAGCCCAAAACCCATCAGTGTACTCACTCAGAAATTTAGACTCCCGCCTGCTACAAATCCCATACATGACCACCTCTGCTGGGCAGTCGGCTTTTAGAGCCCGTCTACCTAAACTATGGAACTCTCTGCCGGCTGACATCCGGCTCTCCCCCTCCCCTGGGCAACAAATCTCCCTATTAAAAGAGCAAGTCCCCATAAGCTGCTCATGTCAACTTGTCACGCAATAGCTTGGGCCATGACTTAACTTGTGAGCAAAAATGTGATGGCAGACCACCAAACGCAATCCATATTTGTCCACCCAAGCGCTTAATCTATCAAATTTTAATTTGCCACTACTTTTTCCTTCTTTTCTGCCTACTAATACGATGTCACTCTCTGTTTTTTGCATCCTGTACTTGTAACTATTGTTGTGTTTTATTCTTCACTGTAATTATACAACCTTGTACATACTGTATGTAACCTTTGTAAAAAAAAATTTTTTTTTATTTTTTTTTGCGGTCCAAAAAAGTTTCTGTAAGATGACTTGTATGTACTATCCCATTTTCCCCCTACCCCCAGGACGCATCTGGAATCGAGCGGTAGTCTGCTCAGTATGTCTTTCCTGGTAAAACTTTTAAATAAATAAATATGGTTGCAGTTGATGCAAATAAAGTCTTCGATGTAGTGGACAGAGTATATACGATAAGAATACTAGAAGCATGGGATTTACTGAAAATATTAACACTAATAGAACTATATTTCAAATCAAACATTATATTGCACCTAAATATGATATGCTAAGTGGGGTAAGACAGGAATGTTCCTTATCACCGACCCTTTTTATTTTATGTTTAGTACACTCCTTGAGCAAAATTAGACGGAGCACTAGAACTGAAAGAGTAACCATAGCAAGCGAAACTACAAAAACTAGTGTTTTTGCAGATGACATATTATTAATTTTAAAAAACATAAAAGAATCATTGTGACATTTTCTTTTGAAGTTAACAGATTTTCACTAGTATGAGGATATAGACTTGATACGAACAAATCTGTGATTGTGCAGGTAACCAAACAAGATCTGTTCCCTCTGCCAGAATTTGAAAAAGATTATTAAACTGATAACCGCTATCAAACATTTAGGCAGAATATTGACAAATGATCAGAATAAAAACATCAAACTTAACTTTGATCAAGCAAAACAGAAAATTAAGTTAATATTAGAAAATAGGCAAATTTCTATCATTGTCCCTCCGGGGTAGCGTGGACACAATCAAAATATTTTTGGAACTCCCATAAAAACAATGGCAAGATTTAAGGAGAATATTTTTAAAAATTTATGGCATGGTGGGAAAACTGTCATTGCATGGCTAGCAGTGCTAACACCAAGAAGCAGAGGAGGATTAGGATGTCCAGATCTGGAATAATATTGCTTGGCTCAGTCAATAGCTGTGATTTGGGATTGGTCATAAAAAAATATATGTATGATTTGGTATTTCGAAACTACTGGAAATGGATGATAACGAATATAATTGTTTGAAAATTAATAGATCTTTGGGGGTACCTCAGTCATCAGGTCACACCGTAGGAACTTCACCGTCAATGAAGCAAGATTCCCATTGAAGATTTTCTATCAGTACAGCTGGGGCCACCCATGCTGACGTCTTCAACCCTATAAAGGCTTCAGCAGCCCCACTCCCTCTTCACTTCTTTTCCACCATCAACTCCTCTCGCATGGGTCTCCATGGAAGCTCTGCTGCTGCAGAAAGAAGATTGCTTCTTCAGATGACCACAACCTTTCTCTTGGAACAGCAGGTAGCCAATTCTGGGCAGGGGTCCTCTGGGGTCCCTCCCTCCATCCCAGTCACCGGTGGGTTTGTCATGCTGTCAGGCTTCAAAGGCCCAAGACAAGTCCGGGAAGGGGGGGCTTGAGTCACCAAATAGAGCTCCTGTTCCCCAATGGCTTCTTCCTTCTTGTCTTGGGTTGGCTGCGGCTCACAGATGCCTACTGCTGTCCAGGCCTCTGCTTCTCCCAGGCCCCTATCAACAGCACCTCCTTCTGTTTCACAGGGAGGTTGACCCAGCAGGTCATAGCCCCGGTTCTTGATCCTCGGTCGTCCACGTCAGCCCCTCCATCAAGGCCTGACCCTTCCCCAGGCCCTTGGACATCGGGGGTCCTCGGGCTCTCTTGACCCAATAGATGGTTTGTCGCGTCCTGTGCTGGCAACTCCTCCGCCGTCGAGGCACCCTTCTCTTGCCGTCGACCTTAATATTCTTTTGACTAAGATAACTGCAGCCCTGGTGCACCAGTTGGGCTCTTACAGACTTGGATCCACAGCACCGTCGACTGCTCTGTCGTCAGTGCCGCTGAGGCCTTTTCGAGCTGTGCCCCACAGGCCGCCGTCGATCTCTTACTCGTCGGACCTCGAATTAGAACAGGTCGACATCGAAAAGGAGTGCCACCCTGACCTCATCTTCCCTGAGGAAGAGGAGTAGTAGGAACCGCTTTCCTCAGATATGTCTACTGCTTCTTCCGTGAGCGAGGACTCTGTTAAACATACTCCCAGGTCCCCTCCTGAAGAGCCTACCTTTTTCAGTGTTATGAAGCAGCTGTCCACAGCTATGAGCTTCCTCACTGAGGAAGAGGATGACACCAGAAGAGAACTGGTGGACTTCTTGGAGATCCCAGAATCTCCTCCTGAGGTCATTCCTCCTATTCTGCCAGCTTTGAGGAATGTGACGTGGCAACACCCAGACATGGTTCCTGCCATGCCTTGTTGGGCAGATAAACTCTTGTCATGCCCCCCAGGGCCTGCCTTATTATACTGCCCAACCCGAGACCAGTTCTGGGGTCATCAAAGCAGCACACAACAGGTTCAGCGTACCCAAGCACCTTAGCTCCCTCCCCCTGATAGGGAATCCTGACGGATCGACCTTTGGGGTAATGCCTCCTCCACCTTGGGCCTTCGGATTGCTCATTATTTGTCCCATATTATCAAATACCAGAACACCATCTGGAAGAAAGACAGGGCGGCTGCTCAAGCCCTCCCAGAGTGTTCCCAGTTGGGGTACTTGTGTTCAACCATGTTTGTGCACGTAATTAAACTCTTGGCATTACTTTCTGACTGTTGAAAGTGTTCTTTTGCGCCCTGATTGTTTGCTTTTCTGTTCCCAGAAACGTGAGGTTCTTGAGTCCTTACAGGCCGCCAAGGATATTGGCAAACACCTCCACAGGGCCTTGTATGACATTTCTGATACTAGTGCCAGGGCTGCTGCCACAGATATTTGCCTTTGTAGGCACACCTGGCTGAGGGTCTCTGGCTTCGCGGCAGATGTCCAACAGAAGGTGCTGAATGCCCTCTTAAGTGGCTCAAAGCATTTTGGGCCGGATGTCCAGGACATTATTAATGAGTTACAGGCTTATTGGAGGGCTTTTAAGTCTGTCCATTCACTCTACCATACCTAGCCTTGGAGCAAACAGCGCCTGTCCTTTTGCAAGGTGTTCCACAACTCCAGTGCGGTCTCCCATCACCAGAGCAAATGGAAAGGCCACCTCAGCCTTGCCTGCCCCTTCCTTCATAGGTCCTACCGCAAAATGGCCCAGAAGTGACAGATCAGCCTCAGCGGCCAGATCCGCCTTTGCCTGACTCCTTGCCAGACCCCCCTCTTCCGGTCCCTGACCAAGAGGTGGTGGTTGGAGGTCTGGTCTCCCTCCATCTCAATCAATGGAGAACCATCACTTCAGAGTATAGAAAGGGGTCACACTCTGGAGCTTGTAAAACAGCCCCCAGAGACTCCTCCGATACCCTCCATCTATCTTCCGGCCCATGCAGTGGTTTTTCAGAAGGAGGTATGTCCCTTCTATGGAAGAGGGGCATCGAGCCAGTACCCAGGTGTCAGAAGAACAGGGGATTCTATTCCAGTTTCATCCTGGTCCCCAAAAGAACTGGAGATCGGAGGCGTATTCTGCTGCTCAAAGACCTCAATCTTTATATACAGTACAAAAAATTCCCCATGGTCACTCTTCCAGGTCTGTTGACCCTGCTTAAGCAGGGCGACTCACTATGCTCCCTAGATATGCAGAACACTTACGTGCATATCTCAGTTGTCCTCCATACAGGCGGTTTCTCCAGTTTCTTTTTCAGGGCAGGCATTACCAGTTCAAAGTATTGCCCTTTGGCTCATCCTCTGAACCACGGGTCTTTACTAAATGCTTAGCAGCAGTAGTCGCTGCCCTTCCGTAAGGGGGCCTGTACGTCTCCCCTACCTGGACAACTGGCTTCTCAAAGCCCCATCCCAAGCTCAGCTCCTTCAGACCTTGGCAAGAACATTCCAGCTATTCCACTCCCTGGGCTTTATTGTTAACCTGCCCAAGTCCATCCCCAAGGCTGCAGTATATAGGGGTGGTCTTATACTCCGCTCAGGGCAGGGTCTTCCTGCCTCAAGACAGGACAGAGTGTCTTATTTCCCAGGCTCAGGAGGTGGCCCAGAGCCGTTATATTTCTGCTAGGGTATATCTGAGGCTACTGGTCTCATGGCTGCAGTGATGCCATGGTCCCCCTGGCAAGACTGCATATGCGGGTGCTCCGATGGACCCTCCGAGAGCAGTGGGACAAACACACGGGACAATTTGGAGCAGCTAGTGCTGGTCTCCTCTCCAGTCCGCAGGGTGCTCCAGTGGTGGATGGATCCCCAAAACCTATTAAGAGGGGTCCCATTCCTGATCTCCTCTCCCCAGCAGATTCTCACCACGGACACCTCTCGCTTGGGCTGGGTTGTGCACCTGGGTCTCTTCCAGACTCGAGGGACGTGGTCCCTGATTGCGACGTACCTCCATATAAATGTCATCGAAATGCGGATGCTCTTATATGCCATGCAGACTTTTCAGAAACACCTCCTTCCGGGTCAGTTGTTGATCCAGTCAGACAATCTCAGTGTTGTCTACTACACCAACAAGCAGGGGGGCATGCATTCATACCCCCTGTGCAGGGAGGCCGTGAGAGTCTGGTACTGGGCAGTGGCGCACGGCCTGGACCTCTCAGCAGTCCAGGTCACAGGTGTGCTGAACACCCTGGCAGACAGTCTGAGACGGTCTCAGTCCAGGATGCATGAATGGGAACTTCTGATAAGTCACGAAAGACCTGTTCGACAGATGGGGTCGTCCAGAATTGGACCTTTTTGCGTCCCCATTCAATGCAAAACTGCACAGTTTCTGCTGGCTAGATCCAGGGCCTGGAGCAGGATGTTCCTTTATGCCTTCCCTCCATTTCCTCAGATTCAGAGGGTGCTAATCAGTCTGCAGATGGAGGGGGGCCAGCATGAGCTGGTCACACCCTACTGGTCTCGGCAGATATGGTTTCCATTACTGCAGCATTTAGTGGAGGAACCTCCGGCAACTCTGACCCTTTGCAGGGATCTGTTGACTCAGGCTCAGGGGACCCTGGTCCATCCCAACCTCAGATCCCTTTGTCTGCATGCCTGACTCCGGAGGACATAGCCATTGCCCGGTTTGGAGTATCTCAGAGGGCAGTGGGAGTCCTTGTGGCAGCTCAGAAGCCCTGCACTAGAGCCACATATGCCATGAAGTGGAAGAGGTTTGCCATCTAGTCTGCCAAACAATCTGGACCCCTTTACCTGTCCGGTGAGCCAGATCCTAGACTACCTGATCTCCCTGTCTGACTCAGGCCTCCAGTACTCCTCCTCCCTCAAGGTGCACCTTTCAGCCATTTCTGCCATTCACGAGCCCATGGGTGATCACACAGTGGCTCAGTTAGATGTGTCCCGTACTTTTCTCAGGGACATACTGCACCTGAAACCCTCAATCCATTCCCCTGTCCTGGCTTGGGATTTAAATTTTGTTTTGGAGAAATTTACCCTGTCTCCATTTGAGCCAGCTGTGACTTTCGAGCTATGCTTTCTTTCTTGGAAAGCGTTATTTTTGGTTGCTATTACATCTGCTCGAAGGAGTCCAGGCTTCAGGCCGTCTGGTGTGAGGAGCCTTATTTGATTTTTCACAAAGTCAGATTGTCTTTATGCATGAAGTTTCTCCCTGAGGAGGTGTCTGAGTTTATCCTGAACCAGTCTGTCTACCTACCTGTTTGTTTTCCAGAGCATGCAAATTTAGGGGAAGCACTGCTCCACACTTTAGATGTGCATAGAATTTTAAAATATCTGCTCTGAACTAAGGACGCAGAATGACAAAGCTTTTTGTTTCTTTCGCCTCAGGAAGAGAGGGTGTTCAGGTTACTAAAAAATGTTGGTCCTAGTGGTTGGCCCATTGTATTGTGTTCTGCTACAACAAGCATGGCATGGAGTTGGCCTGGGGTGGTGAAAGCCCATTCCACAAGGGGCCTGGCTATCTCTGGTTTGTTTTAAGGGGATCTCACCCGCTGACACTTTCGGGGCTGCCACCTGGAGTACAGTCCATACTTTCACCAAGCACTACAGTCTGGTCATTGCTTCTCAAGCCCGAGCAGGCTTTAGCCGGGCTGTTCTGCAGGGCCTCCTGTCCTAGGCTTTGGTTGGCCTTCCTCCCAGACTATTCTGCAGCACCTGTAACTGCTTGAGACTCATTCCTGTGATGTGACCTGATGACTTAAGATACCCCTGAAGAAGATACAACAGTTGCGTAAGAACTTACCGTAAGAATAGATCTTCTCAGACTGGATATCTGGTGTATCCAGCCTTTTATTCAAGCCAGGGCACCTCTCTCTCTCCCCCTCTGTCCTCCATGACATGAGTGTGCTCCATTTGTCTCTGGAGGGAAAGAACTGAGGAGGGAGCGAGCAGCTCATGCCTTTATAGGGTTGGTGACATCAACCTGGGCAGCCCCAGTTGTACTGCTGGAAAATCTTCCGTGTGGATCCTGCTTCACCGACAGTGAAGTCCTACTGTGTGACTTGATGACTGAGATCCCCTCGAAGACCTACACTGCGGGTCTTTACAGAATGCTTAGTGGCAGTTGCAGCAGCCTAGCAGCAGGAGGACCTGTACATCTTTCCTTACTTGGATGACTGGCTTCTCAGAGCTCCTTCCTGAGCCCAGCTCCTCTGGACCCTGGAAAGGACCCTCCAGCTGTTCCACTCCATGAGCATCACAGTCAGCCTGCCCAAGTCTATCTTTGTCCCGAGCCAGAGACTGCAGTATATAGGAGCAGTATTGGACTTGGCACAGGGCAGTGCCTTCCTGCCTTAGGACAGAGCAGAGGGCCTATTTTTCCAGGCTAAGGAGGTGGCTCAGAGCCGTTAGATCTTGGCCAGGGTATATCTGAATCTTCTGGGTCTTATGGCTGTTGCCATTGCCACAGTCCCCTTGGCCAGACTGCAGATGCGGGTGCCCCAGTGGACTCTCTGGGTACCGTGGGACGAGTGCACAGATGTCCTCGATCAGCAGGTATTGGTCTCCTTGCCTGTCAGGAAGGTGCTCCAATGGTGGATGGCCCCCACCATCTGTTAGCAGGGGTCCTGTTCGTGATCTTCTCTCCCCTGCAGATTTTAACCACGGACATGTCCTGCCTTGGCTGGGGTGTGTACCTGGGTCCTTTTCAAACTCAAGAGACCTGGTTCCTGCTCGAGACGTCTTGCCACATAAACGTCTTGGAGATGCGGGCAGTCCTGTATGCCATGCACGCTTTTCAGGACCATCTCCTTCTGGATCAGTTGTTGATCAGATCAGACAACCTCAATGTGGTCTACCCTATCGACAAGCAGGGGGGCACCCATTCGTACCCCCTGTGCCTGGAGGCAATGAGAGTCTGGTACTAGGCACTGGACCATGACCTGGACCTCTCGGTGGTCCATGTTCCGTGCATTCTCAACACCCTGGCGGACAGACTCCGACTCAGTCCAGGGTACACGAATGGGAACATCTGTCGTACATCACAGAAGATCTGTTCAACAGATGGGTTCATCCAGAGTTGGAGTTTTTTGCGTCCCCACTCAACACAAAACTGTCCAGTTTTTGTTCACTAGATCCGGGGCCTGGAGTTTTCTGGTGAGACGAGTTGTCCCTCTCCTGGAGCGGGAGGTTCCTTTATGCCTTTAGTCCCTTCCCTCTGATTCAGAGGGTGCTAATCAAGTTTCAGATGGAGAGGGCCAGCATGATCCTGCTCGCACCATTCTGGCCGCAGCAGATTTGGTTTCTATTACTGCAGCAGTTAGCAGTGGAACCTCCAGTGCCTCTGCCTCTCTGCAGGGATCTGCTGACGCAGGCTCGGGGGACCCTGGTCCATTTCAACTTCACATCCCTTCATCTGCATGCTTGGCTCCTGAGGACATAGCTATTGCCTGGTTTGGGGTGTCTCAGAGAGTGGCAGGAGTCCTAGTGGGGGCCCGATAGCCCTCCACATGGGCTACTTGCACTATGAAATGGAAGAGGTTTGCCATCTGGGCGTGAAATGCTATCTGGACCCCTTATCAGCCTTCCACGAGCCCGTAGATGGCTGTACCATGGCTCAGCTGGATATATTCTGTACCTCTCTCAGGGGCATCCTGCATCTGAAGCCTCCAAATCCATTCTCCCGTCCCAGCTTGAGACTTGAATTTTGTTTTGAAGAAAGTAACCCTGACTTTCTTTGAGCCAGCTGCGTCTTGCGAACTACGCTTTCCCTCTTGGAAAGCATTGCTTTTAGTTGCTGTTACTTGTGCTTGAAGAATTTCCAAGCTTCAGGCTCTCTGGTGTGAGGAGCCTTATTTGATTTTTCACAAAGACAGGGTGTCTTGGTGTATGAATCCTAAGTTTCTTCCTAAGGTGGTGTCTGAGTTTACGCTGAACCAATCCATCCACCTCCCTGTGTGTTTCCCAGAGCATGCCAATCCAGGGGAAGCACTGCTCCATACTTTAGATGTACGCAGGATACTAAAATATTATCTGCTCTGAACTGAGGACTGCAGAAAAGCTAAGCAGCTTTTTGTTTCTTTTGCCCCAGGTAGAGAGGGCATTTCAGTTTCTAAACAATATTTGTTCAAGTTGTATTGTTTTTTGCTACAAGAAGCATGGCAGAGTTGCCAGGGTCAGTCAAAGCTTACTCAGCAAGGGGTATGCCTACCTCTGTGGCCTGTTTCAAAAGGGTCTCAACCACTGACATTTGTGCTGCTGCCACCTGCAGTACCATCCATACTTTTGCCAAGCATTACAGTCTGGATATTGCTTCTTGGGCCATAGCAGGCTTTGTCGTGCTGTTCTTCAGGACCTTCTGTCTTAGGACCTGGCTTGCTAACCACCCAGACTGTTCTGCTATTACTTATCACTGCTTGGGACTTGTTCCTATGGTGTGACCTGATGACTGAGATACCCCTGAAGAAGATGGAACAGTCACAGAAGAACTTACTGTAACAGTAGATTGTCGAGGGATTCTCAGTCATCAGGTCAGCCTTCCCTCCAACCATCCCCCTGTTTGGAGTTCTTGTCTCAGACTGGCTATCTGGTGTATCCAGCCTTTTTTATTTAGGCCTGGGTACCTCTCTCTCTCCCCTCGGTGCCCCATGGCATGGGTTTGCTTCCTTAGTCTTCGCGGAAAGAACTGAGGAGGGAGCGGGGCTGCTCACGCCTTTATAGGGTTGGTGACGTTGACTTGGGCAGCCCCAGTTGCACTGCTGAAAAATCTGTGTGGATCCTGCTTCTCCGCTGAAGTTCCTACAGTGTGACCTGATGACTGAGATCCCCTCGAAGATCTACTGTTACGGTAAGATCTTAAGCAACTGTTCTTTATACACGGTGCCATATTGGCACCCGGGTAGTGTCTGAAAAAGCTGTGTTTTTTTTGCTGCTGTGTTTAAACAGCTCAAATGAAAATTAAATCTCTCTGAAGTGGTGGTCTGCAACTGGGGCAAGAACATAAAGACTCTGCCCTCTACCTGGATCCCTGGTTGTGGTGCAGGAGGGAGAAGTACAGAGTTAGGTGAGTGGCCTGCTGGCAACTACCATGACCATTTGAGACCTTGTAAGGGACATCCATGTTGGCCCTGGCCTCTACTATGAAAGGGATAGGAACCCCGATGAAAGAATTCCCCACCCCTTTCTGGCTGTTTGGGGCTGAGGGACTTAATTGACCATAGGCTCTGACTGGATGCCTCAGCTCATTTAGAGTGGTCTTTTGCAGTAGGGCCACAGTTTCACCCCCACCCCTGAAAGGAAAGTTTGGAGGGTGTTGTAAAGTTTTAGCAGTTTTTTTTTTTTGTAATATGTGTGTTTTCATTGTAGAGTTAGGAATTACATGCACATTAAACGTTTGAACAGGCACACAAAAATGTAGCTAATATTGCACCTCTAGGGATCAGTACATTTCTCTGCTTGATAATTGGCCCAGGAAAAGCATCTAGTAGGAGGGGACCTGGAAATATGTGGCCTGGTCTGCCTTGACTTAAGACTGTAAATCTTGATATTGGGATAGAAATTTTAAAAAATCAGTAGAGGCATACTGTGCAGTTCCATAACATTTTGCAAAATATAATGCCTTAATTTGGGTTACTGGCTTTTAGCTTGCAGTTTATTACATAAAGAAATTAACGTATTGGACTTGGTACGCACTCGCGCGCACACACAGTTCAGATTCACAAATTCTAGTGATCCCGTGATCTTCACTGGTGTATGAACCCAATCAGAATGAATACCTATTTGTTCAGAATAAAAAAAAAAAAAAAAATATGTGCCAGACTCTCAGCCAGTTAGGTTTTAATTCTTGACCTTGATGAGGAAGATTTGGTTCTTAGTATTTGTACTGTGCATATAGCTCATTGTAGTCCTAATGACACTTGAGTAAACTACTTCTGCTAATGGGCACACTCCTAACACCAGCCATTATGCAGATATGGGTCTGAAATTTATCACATTCAACTTGGCTTTGTAGCTGTAAAGTTGAGTGATACATAGAGAGTAATGGCTATGCAACTGTGTGTTATGGAACTGTTTTACACACCAGATGTGTGTGATGACCCATAAACCTCAAGAGCAAAACTTGAGAGGTTTATAAGGTCATCACACACCGAGGTTGTGTAAAATAAAATTCCTTAACAAAGCAAATGCATAGACGTTATTTTTTATAATTTCTGGTACAGGGAGTTTTGTCCTTTGACACCTGATTAAGTCGGTGGTAAACTGCTATGGCAGACAAACACACATGTACACACGCATACACACACAAAGCCACTGCCTGTGTGCCTTTCCAGTACGGGCTTTTTTCTTTACTTTTTTTTTTTTATTTTAATTATACTGCCAACCAAAAAGTAAAAAGATCAGTTACTTGTTTAGGCATGGTCCGTTCGTGATGCAGATGCCAAGTCCCGAAGCCCCACTTGAATGGTACAAATGGCAGGATCAACCAGATATATTTTTAACATTTTAAGGGCAGAATCAACCGGGTAGATGTTGAGAAATATTTAAAAATTATCTGTCATTTTAGTGACAACCAAAAGATTGAGCTGGGTGCTCGGTAGTATGGCAACAGAGCTGCCATGTTGCTTGTGATATACGGCCCACCCATTCATGAACTAGGCGCCAGTAAGGCAGTGCACTAGAATTGAGTGACATGAAATGCTGGGGAAGTGACAGGAGGCTTGAAGCAAAACACCATAATGACCGATTTTTGGGTTATTACAGCATTTTACAGATACCTATAGACAGTGTGATAAAGGGGGTCACCAGTAATTATCATTAAATAAATTGTAAATGGGAGCTGTATTATATAGGTATTGATCCCCAATCCTGTCTCCTCACTAACCGAATATAAATTGTAACTGCAGGTGGTGGTTGTGCTTTGTGCATTATCCTCACTCGTTAGATTCACTGTTGTCTTGTGGCTGGTTACAGTAAAATATGAACCTCTTTGTAGTTGCTTTCATGTCATATATGTTTTACATAGCTGCAGCAGTCTTTCATTAGAAGTAATTTTACAAAACATCTCATTTAGTATTCGGCTTAAATGCTGATTTTTGTTTTGTAGCTGCAATTCATGAAATGCATAGCCCCTCTTTATATGTTACTTGTATTTAGTAGAAGCAAACGTTGCATGAGGTTCTAATATATAAGAATTTGTACATTTCTCTTCATAGCCACGCCATGAATATTTTAATGCCCCCGTGTATTAAATGACTCAACTGACCATGCATGCATCATTGCACAAAAGGAGAAGTGGAGGCATGAGTTACCTTTGGGCAGAGCGCTCTCCTGGGCTAGCTGTGGGCTTGGTGAATCCATCCATTTCAGGTGTTCTACAATAACCATGTCACTTTTGTTCTGTACTTTGTTTACTGCTTTACAGTGTTATGTCTTTTTATTCGTCTTATCATTTGTGTAACCTTCATATATTCTAATTGATAGGCTGTTTTCCATTGTTTACTCAGAACGTGAATAGGTATGGATAAATACTCTATTTTTTTAAAAGACACTTGTCTACTTTCAAGAAAATATTCTAAATGTGTATGTACAATTTGAGTTTCTGTGAAGTCTTTAAATTAAGCTTTCACTTGGTGGCAACTCTTGTTTAAAACTTAGTGTGCATGCCTTCTGAATCCATGTAGACGAGCAGTGCTACTAAGACAAAGTATGAAACCACAAAGGTGTTTTTGGCTGTACTTAAAGGAGTAATATACATTTCTAGCAGTGCGAATATGATTCACTTATCCACAGTCTGGCAGTTCCACTGAAATGTGATGATTGGCTGGAATGTTTTTTTTTTTTAGTCTTTGGTAACTGGGTAAGGCCCACTAGTCACAAGTGCCTGTTTTCAGGGGCAACCTGGGAGCACTGGGCGGTTAAGTGACTTGCTCAGAGTCCCACAGTATGCAAGTGGAGGTTGTGAGAATCGAACTCTGGTCTGGTCTGCTGGATGTATCAAGCTCGTTCACACCTCATTCCTCTAACCCCTAGGCTATACTGCCAGCCCTCAAAATGTATTTAAGCTAAGCTCTTCCCGGCCCACCTCCACCCCATAATGTCAGATCTTTCTTTCCACTGAAAGAAAAAGTAATCTCCTTTGCACTCTGCTTAGGATTTTCTTTGCGTCATTGACAAAGCTTTCTTTTCAAAGTTTTTTGAAGCTACTTCAAGTACAATTTGTGTTTCTTTTGACCAGCGATGGAACACAAGGAACTGGGATTTAAATTCTGCATTTGGTGCCACCAAAAGATGTCAGTCACCAATCCACACAATACGTGTATGTACTGCTGGGGGGGCAGCTCAACAACCTTTTCATACTTCCTGAGTCACTCGAGGACAAGAAGCTCCGGCTCATGCACAGTCAGCCATCTGAACAAATTCCGAAGAATCACCTGAGGGGCTGCAAAAAGCCCTTGGCTGTGGCCAGATCTGCTGCTCAGCTTGCGGCCCTTGAGGCAGAAGTGGCGGCTGCTGTGGCAGGCACTGCCTTGGTATTGGCGCTGAATGGCCAGCATCAGAGGGACCCTCGCAGACCAGTTCCATGATATGTGCAAGTCCCTCCAGACTGGGGGGGAGAGTCCTGTCCTCTGTGGCTCTGTGTCCAAAACCAAATCTTTTTACCGCTGTTGCTGATCACGGGACACGGAGAGATTGTGGTCCATCTGGTGCTTCGACTCATCTGACCGCTCAGTGGCTGTTAAGCACACCTCTGCTGTGGGGCTGGTCAGGCAGGTGGAAGGCTCTTCGGCTCCTGCACTGAGCCAGACAGTCTCAACTTCAGTCGACCAGATGGTTGAGATTTTTCTCAACCCAGTCAGCCAGTTGTCGGATGGGGCCAAGGAATCGGCCTTGCAGACCCTGATGCCTGCGGTCCTCACTCAGGAGGACGTGGTCCGATCATTGACCCCATTCAACCCTTCCGGGGACCAGCCTCCAGTTGGGTCGGGTCTTTGATGCCCTTGTTGCTGAATGTTGGTAGGTGCATTATCTATGGCCAGCCTCATGAATACCCCACTCGCCATTGACTGGGTAGTCAGCGATCGACTTTGCAGTCAAGGCCTTCTTGCTCTTGGTCCCACTTGACTGGGAAGTGCCGCCCTCCACACTCCTCATCCTCCCCATCGTTGGGTGAGGAGCGTCACCAGTAGATGTGCCAGTGCTGCGAGGAGTTCCTCTGGCAGCAGTGGGCCATCGCCGGCAGGGCTGTACCTCATGGACAGTCAGTCCCTTGGCAGCCACCAGTGGTTGCCCTGCCGGTCCAGGGTCTGCAGATGCTGCCCACACCTGCTTCTCTGCTGATTACGGAAGAGTTGTTTCCACCTCAACAACCACCAGTCGGTGCTTTGACCAAGGAGGCTATCCGTTTGGCTCCCAGCTTGCCAGGCCGGTTGTTGGTGAGTATTACCCTAGGTGAGGATTCCCAGGAGCTCCGTGGCAGACAGTGGCTGAGAGCTGTCTTCAAGGAGTCATCAGATGACTCTTGTCAGGAGTCTGACTTCCTCAGGAGCTCAGCTCTTCAACCGGGGCTTGGTCGAGGAGCCTTCCACTGACTGTGGGCTGCCCTGGCATCGTGGAATCGTCTTCGATCCCATTTGGGGCTAGTTCAGAAGAGGACCAAGTACCCTCTTACAGACTTTTTGGACTAGGATGTATCCCTGGAGGTTGCCTTTCTGGTGGCCGAGGCCATCTTGAGACCAGCCCTGGAGCTCTGTAGCATCCAACATCCTGCTCGGCACCTTCGGCCTGCGTGGTCTGCAAGTATGTGGTCCCTACAGGCTCCCATTCAGGGTTTTACAACCACCCTTCGGCCGAAGGTCTTGTTACTGATTCGGTGTTCTGTAAGTCTGGATGCCAGGGGAACATGGACAAGCCTCTGGACAAGGAGTCTTAAGACTGACCAAGCCACAAAAAAGGTGTACACTGTGGCTCCTTTGGGTCTCCATCAAGCTAACTATGCTGTTTTGATGGCTACTTACGATCATTCCCTGATGAAAATCTTTGACTCAGTCCTCCCCCACCTCCATCCAAAACAGCAGGTGGTGGTGGAGCTAATCAGAGACAGTGGTCAATCACTGGGTAAACACCAGCTCCAGACAGTCTTGGACCTGGTCAACTCTTGTGCCCTTGTGATGGCAGCGGCTGTCTCCATGCGTCACAGGGCTTGACTGCGTTTGTCCACCTTCGTGGTAGATACCCAACAGAAGTTGTCTGATGTCCCTTTCCTGGGCACCGACCTCTTTGGCTGCAAAGTTGAATGACATCTCCCTAGGATTAAGAAGTCCAGTGCCACTCTCGACTCTGTGACTTCATCCCAGAAGGACCAGAAAAAGAAGCCGAAGAAATAGGCTTCCAGTTCAGGTCCTTTCAGTCACAGCCTCCCTAACAGTAGCCCTAGCAGGGGCAGTTTCAGGCTTGGTGCCCAATGCAGAAGTCTGAGGCCCAAGATACTGAATTGGGGCAGAGGTAGAGGTGCCTCTCTGGCATCAGCTGCCGGTGCCCCCACAAAAGCTGCCCAGTGATGGGTTGAGGGGTGTCATCCCTCTAAATGTCCTGTTCCTGACTGCTGACCTCACTGGAGGTCATTTACATCACTTTTTGCCATGTTGATCCACTGTCACAATTGACAAGTCGGTGGTGGACGTAGTAGGTGTTTCAAGACACATTGTTCATCCTCAGGGAGGACATTGCTCAACTCCTTGCAAAGGGGGCTATAAGGAGCTATAGCCTGTGTCCTGGCTGCCCTGGCCAGTCTGAATTCCATGTTTGTGCACTTCCTAGTCCTGAAATGGAGGGGGAGCTGGTGCCGCCATGAATCTGTACATTGTCAACTAGTACATGCGGAAGTTCCGGATGGTCACTCTGAGCCAGATTATACCATCCCTGAAGCAGAACCTGTGGTTCTAGGGACATGGATATGTTGTTCATCCACACTTATTGGCAGGTATCCTTGCCGCTTTAAATCTTGCCGGAAGGTCTTCAAGCTGGCTCCTCCCACCCACCCGGGTGGTATAACTCTCGGCTCCGCCCCATGACGTCAGATCTTTCTTACCGCTTGGAAGCTCAGGTTCCCTCCTTAACGCTCTGCGTTTGAGACTAGTTCCTATTTCTTCTGTTTTGCAATTTGAAAGTTTTTATGCTAAAAGACTTCGATCTCTGCGATCCCTCGCGGATGCGATGGACAAATCGACTCCGGGTTTTTGGAGATGCCCTTGCGGGCAGAAGATGTCTCGGACGGATCCACTCTCCACGTGTGTCTATTGTTTAGGCCTTGAGCACGACCCGCAGGCCTGCGACTTGTGCTCTTCCTTCTCGGCCTACGTCCTTGAAGACCGTGCTGCCCGATTGCAACTGGGCCGTCCCGAGAAGCGTTTTCTTCCGGTGAAGTCTAAGGAGGCCCGATCGGCGGTGTCCGCGGCGGTGGGCTCGGCGGATCAGCTCGAGCAGATGATCGCCCTCGAAGAGGAGGCGCGGGGCCATATCTTCCTCGGCCGCGGCATTTATCCCGCTCTCTCTGGGTTCTTCCTATACAGCTTCCTTCAAGGAGCTTTGTCTGTCCCTCTCCACTAAGGGAGAGGGGCCAACGTCTGCTGGACCTTATTCTCGGTCCAAAAAGAAGGACAAGGGTGAATCCCTCCATCGACGCTCTTGGGAGCGGGAAAGGTCCCCTTCCCTGAGTCGTCGACCGTCGACTTCAGTTGGCCACTGGTCTCACGGTGTCCCCGTCAGATCAGTTGACCGAGACTCCCGTCGACGCAGTCGAGATTTTTCTCAACCCGTTGGACGGGTTGTCGCCTGTAGAAGCCGAGACTCCCCTCTCCCGGTTTCGCGGGGAAGTTGAGGATCCCGTGGGCTTGCCTGTGCCTCCGGTTCCGGAGCCCTCGGGCGAACCCTCCGAGCCGAGGGGAGTGCCGCTCCTGCCGACACTTCCCCGCACCGACCTCGGAAAAGCCGAGGTTCTCGGTCTCGGACCTCTTCGCGGTCCAGCCGATCCCGCCTTACGTCATGGCGGTCCTCGGCACCAGCGTAAGCGTGTCGCCGCTCGTCCTCGAGACGAGGGAGGCTTCGGCGTAAGATTACGTCGGCGATACGAGGACCTCATGTGGCAACAGCTCCTCCTGACCGGGAATAAGCCGACGCCGTCGCCTTCCCCGGCCATTAAGTGGCTGTCACCGGAGCGGCCAAAAACCCCCTCGACTTACCTGAGGAGCCTGCTCCCAGGCCGGTTGTTCGGCCAAAACCAGCTGCTCCACCGATTCCGGTGGAACCTCCGCCTCCACAGCCATTATTTGGGGCTCCGACCAAGGATTCTCGGTCGGCTAAGGGTCTACCCCATAGGCTGTCTGTTACCCTCACTCCTGACCGACCTAGGCAGGTGGAGGGTGGCTTAGGCCAGAGGCAGCTCTTTGAGGACTCTTCCGAGTCCGAGGATGATTCCTCCTTTTTCTCCAAGCGAATGCACTTGGAGTCCTCAGGAGGTCAGTCAGTGGACGATAGCCCTTCGTCCTTCCTAGGATTGCTTCGGCTCATCTCGGAGTCCACCGGGATGAAGCTCGAACCCGTTTCTAAATGGGCCAGGTATCCCCTCACGGAGATTCTGGACCGAGGGGATTCCCCTACGGAGGCCTTTCCGGTGGCCGAGGCTATAGTGGGTCTGGCCTTGGAGCTTTGGCAGCGCCCTGCTTCCTGCCCTGTGCCTTCGGCCAGGATGGCCAGGAAGTATCACGGTCCCTACCGGTTTCCTGTCCGGTTTTGAACACCTCTCTGCTGAGGGTTGGTTACCGACAGCGTTTTCGGCGCCGAAGGCATCAGGATGTGGACAAACCTCCCGAAAAGGAATCCAAGAAATTGGATTATGTTGGCGAAAAGTCTATGCTCGTCCTCTCTCGGCCTTTGTCAGGCCAGTTTGGCCGTCCTCATTCACATTTTCTCATGCCCTGTTGGGCTCCCTGGATGAGGTCATCCCTCATCTTCCCGCGGATCTGCAGACTACGGTCAAGCAGGTGCGGGACCAGGGCAGGGCAGTGGCCAAACAGCAGCTCCAGACTGCTTTAGACATTGGGGACTCATGTGCCAGGTCTCTGGCGGCCGCAGTGGTCATGCGTCGTCGGGCTTGGCTGAGGATATCCACCTTTACTTCGGATACCCAGCACAAGTTGGCAGATGTTCCCTTTTTGGGGACTGACCTCTTCGGCCCTGGGGTGGAAGGTCACCTGCAGAGGATCGAGAAGTCCAATGCTACCTTGGACTCTGTCTCTTCCGCTCAGAAGGACAAAGGCCGCAAAGCCACATTCTAAGCCCTTTCGTCCTTCTGCGCCCCCGGCGCGCCCGGCCCAGCAACGTCAGGGCCAGCAGGCTCGGGCTTGGCATCCCAAACCCAAGCTGTCGGCTTCCTCTAACAGGAAGCAGGGAGGTAAAGGCCCAGGAGGTCCCTTGGCCGGTCCCTCCTCCAAGCTTGCCCAGTGACGGGCTGAGGGGTGCCCCCCCCATTCCCGTCACCTCACCCTTGGTTCCCCCCGTGGAGGGACGGCTCCAACACTTCCTTTCCGCCTGGTCCGCTATTACCTCGGACAGGTGGGTACTGGAGGTGGTGGGAAAAGGCCTGCCTCTGGAATTCGAGCAGGCCCGGCCCTTCAGAGCCGTCGCACCTCGGGGGGCCTCGGGGTCCGCAGCCTCACTGTCGGCTCGTCGAGCCGACATCGCTGTCCTCCTCCAAAAGGAGGTGATCAGGGTGGTAGCGGACCCCCCCCTCAGACCCGGGGTTTGTGTCCAGGTACTTCCTGGTTCTGAAACGGACGGGGGGCTGGCGCCCCATTCTCGACCCACACGGCCTAAACAAGTTCCTAAGGTCTCGAACCTTCAGGATGGTCACTCTGGCTCAGATAATACCATCCTTGGAACGCGGCATGTGGTTCTGCTCTCTGGACTTGCAGGACGTGTTTTTTCACGTCCCTATCCGTCCGTCTCACCAGAGATTCCTTCGCTTTCGAGCGGAGGATCCCTTTCAGTTCGAGCCATGCCCTTGGCTTGTCTCCAGCTCCCAGGGTCTTCACCAAATGCATGGCAGTGGTGACAGCATTCCTCTTGGCGCCGAGGGTCGGGTGTGCCCTTACCTGGACGACTGGCTGATAGCAGACCCTCCAGGCAGGAGGTGGGTCCAGAGATCTGGCCCTCCAGGTCTGCTCTCAACTGGGCCTTCTCATCAGCAGGCCAAGTCGGAACTTGAGCCGAAGCAGGTGATTCTTTTCATCGGGGTGCAGCTCGACTCTCTTCGAGCCAGAGCGCGGCTCCCGGCGGACAGGGCCGAGGTTCTTTCCTCCTTTGCCCAATCATTTCTGGTTGGGCAATTGCGCCCTGCCCTGGACTTCCTGCGCCTCCTGGGTCTCATGGTCCGTTGGGCCCGCTGGAACATGCGTCCTCTTCAGTGGGGACTGGCCAGTCAGTGGTCACAATGCTGCGATCCTTTGGACCAGCTTGTGACGGTGACCCAGGGGATGTGGAACGCTCTCCGGTGGTGGATCATTCCAGGTCATTTGCAGGAGGGCATCCCGTTCGTCGGCCCCGAGCCGACGGTCTCTCTATCGACCGATGCCTCTCTGATGGGTTGGGGTGCCCATCTGGGGGAACACCGGGCTCACAGCCTTTGGTCCCCGCGGGAGTCCCGATGCCACATCAACCTGCTGGAGCTCCGAGCAGTCTGCCTAGCTCTCACCGCCTTTGCTCCGTTTCTCCGGGGTCAAGTGGTCCGAGTCCAGACGGACAACACCACGACCATGTACTATCTAAACCTCCAGGGCGGGACGCGCTCCATGCTTCTATGCAAGGAAGCTCTCCGCATTTGGTCACTCGTGTGCAGCCTGGAGGCGGATCTCCTAGCCATTCATATGGCAGGAGTCTCCAACACCCTGGCCGATGCCTTAAGCCGGATAGGGGCTGCGTCCCACGAGTGGTCTCTCCTGCCGGAGGTAGTACAGTATCTGTTCTCCCATTGGGGCACACCTCAGGTGGACCTGTTTGCCTCCAGGGAGAACGCGAAGCTGAGGCTGTTCCATGCCCGCCCCCCTCAGCAGGGCTCGCTGCAGGGGGATGCCTTCTCAAGGCCGTGGACCCCGGGCCTCTTCTACGCCTTTCCCCCATTTCCCTTGATTCACAAGGTGCTTCTCAAAGCAAGGAGGGACAAGGCGCAGGTGATTCTGATAGCCCCAGACTGGCCTCACCAGTTCTGGTACCCAGATCTCCTCAGCCTCAGCTCCAGGCTCCCGAGGCAGCTTCCAGCTCGCCCGGACCTGATCTCAGTCAGTTAGGGGAAGGTGTTCCATCCGGACCTTTAATCCCTGCACCTGACGGCCTGGTTCCTGAGCGGCTAGAGTTCCAGGCCTTGGGTCTTTCCGACGAGGTCCTCAATGTAGTTGAGGCGTCCCGTAAGGAGTCGACCAGGAAATGCTATGCCTTCAAATGGAAGAGGTTTTCCATTTGGTGTCAGGGCAAGGGCTTGGACCCTTCCTCCTGTTCCTTGGCAAGCATCTTGGACTATTTATGGTCCCTTTCTAATCAAGGGCTTAGGTCGATGACCCTAAGGGTGCACCTGGCAGCCATGTCTGCTTACCGGGCGCGGGCCGGGAAGCAGTCGGTGGCGCAGGAGAAGGTGGTCTGGCGCTTTTTCAAAGGCCTTGATCACATTTCCCTCCGGTCGAGAACCTCCACCTCTGTGGGATCTACTGCTGGTACTGGCAAAGCTCATGGGCAAGCCATTGAACCTATGCACGGTGTGCTCTCTCACCTGTCGTGGAAGACCACCTTCTTGGTGGCTATCACGTCAGCCAGAAGGATGGGAGAGCTCCAGGTGCTTTCCATCGAGTCTCCTTACCTGGTCTTCCACAGGGACAAGGTTGTCTCCTCTTCACCAAATTCCTTCCGAAGGTGGTGTCGGAGTTTCACCTTAACCAGGTGTTGACTCTGCCGGTGTTCTACCCCAATCGCACCTCGGAGGCCGAATATAGGCTCCATACTTTGGACCCTAGAAGGGCGCTCACCTATTACAAAGAGCACATGGCTGAAATTCAGGGAGAGGTTCGCCAGCTGTTTGTCACCTACGCTGATGCCGCATCTGGCAGACCTGCAGCCAAGCGGACGATAAGCAGGTGGGTCACCTCCTGCATAGATCTCTGCTATAAGTTGGCGGGCATGGAGCCTCCCAGAGGGATAAGAGCTCATTCTACCCACCATACTGCTGCATCGGTGGCTGCTTCCAGGGACGTCCCTATCCAGGAAATCTGCAGGACTGCTACCTGGAAGTCAGCACACACCTTCATTACCCATTACCACATCGACCTTGAGTCACGCCGGGATGCTGGTTTTGGGGCCTCGTTCTCCAGTCTCTATTCCCTAAGTAGGGGTGTGTCTTGCCTCCTCCTCCCGGAGAACTGCTAGAGTCTGCCAATAAGTGTGGATGAACAACTATCCATGTCCCTAGAAATACAGGTTACTCGCCTGTAACAGGAGTTCTAAGAATGGTATATGTTGTTCATCCACATATTCCACCGATCCCGGCCGGCGCACAACCCTGAGCTTCCAGACCGCAGATCTGGGCGTCATGGGGGCGGAGCCGAGAGTTATACCACGGGTGAGTGGGAGGAGCCAGCTTGAAGACCTTCCGGCAAGATTTAAAGCGGCAAGGATACCTGCCAATAAGTGTGGATGAACAACATATACCATTCCTAGAACTCCTGTTACAGGTGAGTAACCTGTATTTTTGCTCCCTGGCCCTCCAGGATGCGTTCTTCCACATTTCTGTCCGCAGGTCCTACTGCTGGTACCACTGTTTCCAAGCAGACGGGGTCTTGTACCAGTTCCATGTCATGCCAGTCGGCCTCTCCTCAGCTCCACGGTTTTCAACAACTACGTGACAGTGGTGGCAACTCACCTGCGGCATCTAGGGGTCAGGGTGTACCCCTGCCTGGACAACTGGCTGGTGGCAAGTCCATCCAGAGCGGCCATGGCAAGATCCACAGACCTGACTTTCCAGACCTGCCAAGACTTGGGCCTGTTAGTCAGTCCAGACAAGTCCAAACTGGTACCGAAGCAGGTGATCAAGTTCATTATAGCAGAACTAAACTTGCTGTAGGCCAAGGCCCTCCTCCTGGCAGACCGGGCACAGGATCTTACCTCCTTTGCCCAATCATTTCAGGTTTGGTGCTTGCACCCTGTCCGGGATTTCCAACAGCTGCCAGGGTACATAGCATCCTGCACCAGTGTGGTCCGCTGGTCCTGCTGGTGGATACGCCACCTTCACTGGGAGCTTAGCCATCAGTGATTCCAGCCCCTAGGCCACTTGGACAGCGAGTCACAGTGTCCCAGATGATGTGGGATGCGATCCAATGGTGGCTGGTCCTAGAACACTTGGAGGAAGTAATGCTGTTTGTCCGCGCAGAGCCGACCATCTCACAGACGACGGATACGTTTCTGGTAGGGTGGGGAGCACACCTTGGAGATGCAGGTTTTGGTTGCAAAGGGAGTCTTGTCACCACATAAACCTGCCGGAGCTCCATGCAGTGTACTTGACTCTCACAGATTTGCTCCTCTAGTCAGGGATCAGGTCATTCAGGTCCAGTTGTACACCACCACGACCATGTTTTATCTGAACAGACAGGATGGCACACACTCCTTTCCTTTGTGTCTGGAGGCATGCAGCACCTGGGCTTTCACGCAGAGCCTGGGCACAGATCTCCAGGCAATTCACATCGCAGAGAGAACAGTCAGCTGCTCTCACCGGGGTAGGAGAGACGTCACACTAGTGGTCTCTGAATTAAGAGGCGATGAATCATCTGTTCTCCAGGAGGGTGGACTTGTTTGCCTCCTGGCCGAACACCAAGCTGAAGCAGTTTTGTGCCCACCCCCACAGTCCATGATACTGATGGGAGATCCCTTTGCGAGGCCCCGGGCCTCATGTATACCTTTTCTCCCATCCCCTTGATACACAGAGTACTGGTCAAGATCAGGACAGACAAGGTGCAGATGATCCTGATAGCTCTAGACTGGCCAAAGCAGTTCTGATACCTTGATCTCCTCAGCCCCAGCAGCTGTTCTCTGTGACGACTTTCTCTCTGCCCACAACTGCTGACCAGACTTATGAGGATGGTCCTGCACCTCACAGCCTGCTTCCTGAGTGGCCAGAGTTCCAGACCATGGGTCTTTTCTCTGCTTGCCAGGCATGGGCCAGTATACCAGCAGTGGCCCAGGAGAAGGTGGTTGGGTGCTTTTTCAAGGGGCCTCTACCACTTGTCCCCTCTGGTATGTGATTGCACCTACACTGTGGGACTTACTGCTGGTCCTAGCTATGCTCATGGGAAAGCGTTTTGAGCTGATGCATAAGTGTGAATTGTCACACCTGTCAAGGAAGACAGTCTTTCTGGTGGCGATTTCGTCTGCCAGAAGGATTTGGGAGCTGCAGGTGCTCTCTGTTGAGTCTCCCTATCTGATCTTCCACATGGACAAAGTCGTCCTTCATCCCAGCCCGAAGTTCCTTCTGAATGTGGTGTCGGAGTTTCACCTTAACCAGGTGATTAACTTATTGGTATGCTTTACCAGTCCTACATCAGAGGCCGACCGCAGGCTCTGCACCCTGATCCTGCGGAGAGCACTTTTATATAATGTAGATTGCATGGCTGGAGTTCAGGGACAGGCTCACCAGCTGTTTGTCACCTGCGATGAAGTCATACCTGACTGAGTAGCAGCAAAGTGGATCACATCTTGCATCGACCACTGCTATAAATTGGCTGATCGAGAGCCTTCCATTGAGACTAGGGCTCATTCAACCAGACATTCCGTTGCCTTGGTGGCTGCTTCCAGGGATATACCCATACAAGAGATCTGTAGGGCTGCTGCCTAGAGGTCAGCACATACCTTTATTTCCCACTACCATGTCAAACTCAAGTTATTCCAGGATGCATGTTCTGAGACCTTGGTTCACTAATTTCTCTTCCCAAGTAGGGGTGTATGCCTTGCCTCCTCTTCCTGAGAACTATTAGTCTGCCAGAGTGTGGATAATTGAACCATACCCCCACCCCTAGAAGAATAGGTTACTCATCTGTAACCATAGTTGTGGGAGTGGTACATGGTTCACATCCACACAGCACACCAGGCCTCCCATGGCAAGTGGCACCTGATCCTGCTTCCAACATGCAAGATGTGACATCACAGGGTACAGTAGGTGGATATAGCCTGGGTGGTGGGAGGAGCCAGCTTAAAGACATTCAAGCCAATCATTGCATTCCAGTGGAACTGCCAAAATGTGGATGTGAACAATATACCACTCCTACAATTACAGGTGAATAACCTCTTCTTCTGCAATCTTGGCTTACAATAGTAGTGGAATCTAAATGTATTAGTAGTGCATACATTTGCCACCTCTGAAATAGCAGTATTTAAATGAATGCGCAAGAGTTTAACATTCAATGAAATGTTGTACTTGAATGTAAAAATGTTAAGAATTTAAGGTGCTCCAAAACAGCAACAGGAAAAACTTTTTTTTTTTTTTTTCGCTCCTCGCTGCACCCTCCCCCTGACCTGCTACTCTTTCTGGCTTGCTCAGCATTCTGTTCTGTCCACCAGTCTCACCCTTCGCTGCTGCTCCTTGCCACCTGGCTCCTCAGGCTGTCCCCACCTCCTCTGAGGGTCTAGTTTATCCCTGCCAGGGAGCCCCCTCTCCCCTAAGTAGGGGAGGAGAGGGGAGTGAAAGTTACTGGGATGTCCTCTGAGGTGTGCAGAGCTTGGGGTTGAGGGTGGGGAAATGGCAGTCTGCTAGTGGGACAGTTGGCATGGAGAGACTAAGCAGGTGTCATCCGGCAGGCCAAGACAGGTGCTGTTTCCCGTTTTTTGGGTCCCTCAGCCCAGCAGTGTGCATCGCAGCAATTCCCTTGAGGCAGAGCCAGCAGATATGTGGTAACCCATGACGGCAAGGCTGTGCACTCCACCAGCTGTCACTTTACAAGTGATGCTCTGCAGCAGCCACTCCCTGGAAGAGGGAGTTTGTATGGGCACTTTGTGACCTTCCCGGCTGGCCTGTGCTCCTGACATCCCAGGCTTGGATCTCGAACCTGGGTCCCCAGCATACCAAGCAGGTGCCCCACTGCTTGGCTGTCATGGAGCTGGCTACAGAATATTTTTGGCCATCTTTACTTGGCAAAAAACTATAGCAAGAAAAGCCTTCTGTGAATTGATGAATCAATAAAAAATAAGGTTGCTCTCTTGCTGAGTGCCTGCGTGCTGCAGATCACTTGGTCAGAAAGCAGTAGGAAGTGGGGAAAATCAAACAGACAATAAGCCCACCTTCATTTTATTTTCATGCACTGAAAGTATTTTGGTGGGAGGAGCAGAATGTTGAAAAAATAATTGATAGAATAATATTTCCAAGATCTGCTGACTGTGTGTATATGTTAGAAAGGAAAATAAAAAGATGAACATTTAGTAAGTGCTATTTCAGAACAGCCCATTGTCTTAATTGGCTAACTGTTGTGTTGAAATAAGTCCTTTATGTCTGGACATTTTAATTCTGGGATGAACATTCAGACATGGTCCAAAACATCCAGAATGCCTTGACTAAAGGACTCCTACCTAACTACCCCCCTAAAAAAAAAAAAAAATGCAAGCAAATCAAATCCATGGGGCTGTTACGCACAGCTTTCTTCGTATAATAATGCAGCTGCTTCATTCAGGGGTGTTCAATGTGTTTCTTCAGATATATAAAAATGACAAAGAACAGCAATCTGATTCAAGTCTAGTGATTTTTCTGATACTGTCCTAAAATGGCCACGGATGTATGTCATGCAGAATGATGTTGGCGAATTTACTTATTTGTTGGAATTTTGGTGACTGGTTAGGCCCACTGAGACATGCAAGTCCTTTCTTCAGGGATGACCTGAAATAAGTTGCATATAGTTGAGTAAACTTTACGCAATAATTACAGAGTGAGACTGGATGGTAAAACAATAAGAGGGAAATATAAAATAAAACATTTCAGTGGAAAAATGTTGCATACAAAGTACACAGATTACAGTTCGAGCACAATAATATAAACATTCAGGCCCGGATATTCAAAGGGGTTGCGCCTGTCGCAACAGAGTTGTGCTGGCGCAACCCCGCATTGTACCTCGGTAGGATATTGAGAAGGCTGCCTGGCGCAGTGCAAATCCCGATGCTCTGGGACGCAATGAGAATGTATGCAGCACAGATGCAGGGGGCGTGCCCATGCATATGCGGCACATCCCGATATTCAGGCAGGGATGTGCGGTGCATATGCCGGCGCACCCCTGCATTGCGCCGCATTGGGGGGGCTCAAAGTTGAGCTTGTGCAGAGTAGGAGCAAATCTTTGGCCACCCACAGGCGGGTTGCTGTATTGCAGGGCGCAACACAGCAACCCAGCTGTGGATGCCCCCGTCCAGAACACCGTCCATAAGCACACAACACTGGTGGTCGTGGAACTACCCCCCCATAGCAGCCATTGCAGCGTATGTGTTCTAAAGATATCCCTAAGAGTCGAGTCCCCCAGTCCTCGGATATGTATGAAAACATGACCATTCCTGGTGGTCTCAGTGGTCCCCCTCCCAGCACAGTCCCTGATTCTCTGATCTATGACATTAAGATGTCCCTGGTGGTCTAGTGGAACCCCCCACGCCCGTTGCCATGATCGTGGTACACTCCCATATTGAAACGCCCTGGTGATCCAGTGGCACTCCCTACCCCACCCTTCCACACAGAAACCCTTGCCCACCCTCACCCCTGTCATTGGTGGGCGGCTGCATCCTGCCCGAATACCACCCGGCCACCCACCGAATGACAGTTACAGTATGGGCTGTAAGCCCATTGGTCCCCAGTGTGGACCAATGGGCTTGCAGGGCATACTGTACTAGACGTCCCATATCTGTGAATGGCTCCATTTACATATCCAGGACTGTCTTGTACAGTATGCCTACTGAAGTCCATTGGTCCACGCTGGGGACCAATGGACTTACAGCCATACCTGTACTCTGTCATTTGGCGGTGGATGCAGTCACCGCCCAATGACTGGAGGGTGGCTGGGAGCTAGGGATTCTGTAAGGGTGGGAGATGCCACTGGATCACCAAGCGCTTAACACGGAGTTTACCGCGATTGCAGCAGTGGGGGGTCCATTAGACCACCAGGGACGCCTTTAATGTCATATATTGGGGACTCGTGGGGGACCACTAGACCACCAGGGATGGTCGTGTTTCATACACATCGGTGACTGGGGGGGGGGCATTAGATTACCAGGGCTATCCTTAGTGACATATACTGCGCGTTCGTGGCTAAGGGGTGGGGGATGCCCTGGGATCCCCACAGCACACGTCATGCTGTGCAGGGCTCCAGGTGCAAGTCGCTGGCCTGCCCTGCACAAGGCATGCAAATGGGGTATGACATGCAAATAGCCCCATTTGCATCTTGCATATATTATGGCCTGATTTGCATGCCCCCTGCTGAATATCGCAGGTGATGCATCTGGCGCAACTGCACTTGCACTGGGGCATTCCCGTGCTCCCTATCAGTGGCTTGTGCCAGTGCAGTGCCACTGTGCCATGCGCAGTTTGTGCGCTGCCCATGCCATATTCAACGGTGCGCTTTTGAATATTACCTGGTCCTGGCCCCGGCGTATCACAGTTGCGCTGCGCCCAGGCTTGCGCCATTGCCTGGTGCAGTCTGAATGTCCCAACCTCAGAATCAAGTTACAGAATCACAGTTCCAGCAGGGCAGCTACGCTGTTAAAAACAGTAGGAGAAAAATACAAGCTCTCCCAGTAGGGTGGTTGTAAAACCAGGGTCAGCCTTAGGAATATTATTTTGCCATGTATGTGACCTGTCACTGTTTGCACCTGTATTGGTTCACCTCAAGTGAGTATTCTTTGAGCCTCTTTTTAAATAGTGCCAAGGCAGGACAGTTTTAGAATCTTAAAGGGTAGTGAGCTCCCTAGGAAGGGGGCCACAAATGAGAAGGATCTCCTTCAAAATCCCTTGGGATTTCCAGTAATACCCTTGGGATTTCCAGTAATGGGCTAGCAGCGGATCACAGGAGCCTCACATGCTGCTTAAATTTAAGTATTCCTATGAGGTTAGGGGGTGTAGAAAGCTTGGCAAGTTTGAGGGCTAGGTAGTGCATTGGGTATTGCAGTCTTGCTTCATAACAGGACCATCCAAGAGCTGCAAGCAATCCACAGTGGTGATCCCTGGATGGAGCCCCAGCCATAAAACAACCAGTTTTGTTATACAGGGTTTTGAGCCTGCTTAGTTCTGAATCACGAATGGCCTGTATAGGACAGGGGCACCGTAAACAAGTATAGGCATTAAGGTTGCTGCCTACAATAGCAAGGCAAGCTTCCTTTGAGAGGTAGGGGAAAAGTCAGAAGAGGAAGCCTACTTTCGGATTCATTGTTCTGGCTGTGGCATCCACATGGGGGTCAGTTATCATGTCTTGGTCAAGAAAGACACTAAGCTATTTCAGTGGCCTCATCACTTCAAGGTGAGTGCCGCTAGTGGTGGACAACCTGAGTAGGTGCTGCTGTCTATTGGTGCCTAGCCTCCTGTGTCCAAAGAGCATAGCTTTGAGCTGTTTCACATTAAGGACAAAAATCAGATTTCTAGTTGTTGGACGTCCCTCTCCTGGTTGCTTTTAATCCATGCAATACCAGCAGAGGATCTGTAAAAGATAGCATCGTCAGCACAGAGTTGTAACATGGCTCCGCCGCAGTTACTGGACATGTCATTAATAGAGAAAATAGAAGGGAGCCAGGATAGAACTTAGCAGAACTCCATCCATTATAACTCGAAGATCAGATAAACCACTTTACAGTTTGTTTCCTGTTGGTCTGCTAGTTATAGGACCAGTGACAGGAGAGGTCATTCAACCCAACTATCTTTAGTTTAGACAGCAACAGGTCATGCTTGACTGAGTCGACTGCCTTGGTAAGGTTGGCAGAAATTGCACTCGTAGCCAAGCCGTTCTCCAAAGCATTGAGGATGTCTGAGGTCACGCACCATTGTAGTGTCAGTACCATGGTTTTTGCATTGAGCCAACTCCAGCTTTATAACTGTTCCCAGTGCCACTGTATAAATATTTTGACCATTTTTGTATTAAGCATCAGAAGCAATGCTGCACTTTGTGTGCTAGAGTCATCTTGCTTCCATCACGTCATTCCACGTGATGTCTGCTGCCATTTTGGGACCATCTCAGGAGTGTCCAATCTGAATCAATTTGCTGGCTGTTTATATTTTATGAAATCGTGCCCCTTAAAGCAGCAGTGCAACGAAAATGGGTTAAAATTGTACCCCACCTTTTTTTTCTTCCTAATTTATGCTAGCTGTCTTCCAGTTTATTTTGGTGGTGAAATTTTCAGTTTTCATTGTCGGTTAAGAATTTTATGAATGTTAAAGTAATTATTTCTCAAGAAAAAAAGATTGGCGCCTCATTTTTGCTTAGAAGTTCTTATTCTCAGAAATGATATGCATTCCCCCTAAATTGTCCATATTTAACTGTACCTGAATAAAAAGTGATATGAAAAATTGGATTTTACATTGTTTTGTTTTTATGGGCACCATTCTGTTACAGTTCTCTTCATGGAACCAGTAATTTGGAGTTTTAACTATGTCACGGTTTGTGTACAGAATGATAATTATCAGCTGTTGACCTATCAGAACTATGCTTGGAGTTCTGTGCACAAACTGACATAGTTAAAACTCCAAATTTTTGGTTCCATGAAGAGAACTGTAACAGAATGCTGCCCATAAAAACAAAACTATGCAAAATAAAGCTTTTCATATTCTTTTTGTTCGGGTACAGTTAAGTATGGGTACTTTAGGGAAATGCATATAGTTTCTGAGAATAAGAACTTCTGTAAACAGCTGCCAATTAGAAATGATTTCCTGGCTGGCTCGGTGGCAGAGAGGGCTTGAGGCGCTGGATGCTTTGCCTTGCATCACACCGGCGACCCAGGTTCAGGAACGGACTCGGGTCGTCGGGGAGCCGGCATTGGGGGGAGTTGAGAGCAGGACTGAGCATCTGACAGGCAGCTCTCCTTTCTTGGGGTAGTGGTCGTTCCCCCATAGTTCCGCTACCACCGGGTGCAGGTCCGGTGGGCAGCGAGTCACAGGAGGGCACCCCAAGCCGTGGTGTGTGCATGCCTTCACATGCGGCTGAGGTTTGTGGATGAGCAAATAATGGCACAAAAATCCATAAAAAAAAAAAAAAAAAGGCATACAAAAGAAATGATTTCCTGTTCTCTTTAATAAATCTGGTAACCAGGCATTACTATTTGAGGAGGGCTGTACACTATAGCTACCAAAGATTCTGATTTGCTAAAATTTGAATTTACATTTTGAGGAGTTTAGGCTTGCTTTAAATTATTAAATTTGGGTGAGAGCTCCTAAAGCAGCAACGCATTTAAATGTTTTTATCCCCTCAGAAAAAGCTAGTTCCCAGGTACAGTGAATAAAAATGTTAGCATGCCTGTGAAATGTGCTTTTCTTGTTACTGCCTAAGCTCACTGTGTGTATATATATATATATATATCTTTCATTTTCTTGATCCTAACCCTTTTCAGGTCCTTCTAATTTGAGGACATGGTCATCTTTTTTCTAAGGAAAAACTAATTGAAAACATTTGAAAAAAATTAAATTTTGATTGAATTTTATTAATAGGGTAAAAACCTTTAAGCACATGTGCCTATTTTCAAAGATAACCCAGTCAAAATTACAAAGGACAACACAATATAAACCAATAAATACAGTTTAAAATACTTAATATTCTGGTAGACCTGGAAACCGTCATATGAAAATGGCAGGTGGCTGGAATGTTTAACAATTAAAAAAGTAGGTCTGATTGATAGATATATAAATTTTTGCCTGATGCACTGTTGCTTTAAGTGCCATGGATAAGTGTGTCTACATAGTTGTGAACACCATTTCTCACAAAGTAAAGCAGCAGTGCAACAGCATTGGGTAAATTTTGTCTCTACATTTTGTTTTCACTATGAGAGATTCCAAGCATCTTCCATTTTTATTTGATAACATTTTCTAGCTCCACCAAAACTTGAGTATGTGTTTTAATTTATTATTTTTTCTCAAGAAAAAAGATGGATGCCACATTTGGCTTAGAAATACCATTGTAGACCTGGTAAGTGGATACTGTCAAGATCTGGAAAAAATAAATGCTCAGTCAAAAGCCGCGTGGTCAAAACAGCATGCTCAGTTTGAAGTTATTTATATTAGCTTGGTTTTTGACTCTGCGTTCATCTGGTGGACCCCATGGTAAAAGTTAGGATCGAGAAAATAAAAAATCATGTTTCACATCATCGTAAGTAACTAGAAAAGCAGATTTGACAAGCATACTAATATTTTTATTGATAGCCGAAACTAGCTTTCTGGAAAAACATTTGTCAATGTACAGCTGCTTTAAATTCAGTTTGATATTTATGAGCTGTGCTTTCCACAAATAACTTAAGATTAATCAGAACCCCAACAACTGCTCAGAATAATTTTAAAAAGTGCTTGACGCTTCATTCACTGGATGGACTGCTACCTTTATCTTTAATTATTTAGAAGAAGCAGTGCTTGCCTGTGCTGTTAAAGATGATGGTAGCTTATGAAACATGTTCTGTCCATCCTCCTAAGAAAGCGGGCATCTCAGAACAGCTTGTCTTCAACTCTCTGTGTGACCAGAGCCTAACTGAAATCTAGTTAGTTACACATCCAAGTGGTTTTGTATTGATTCTCGTGATTCCTTTTATTAATATTAGTAAGCATTCAGAAAAATGATCAATAATCGGCTACAAGCTTCAGTTTTATACCTTCCGCACTTTAACTTTTTGCTTAAAAGCTGTCTATATTGTACTGTATTTTATCAGATATGAAATGTAACTATGTATAAGCTCTATATTTTTGCTGTAGTAAGTCTTCAGAATTACAGGCATGCCTTTTTTTTTTTTTTTAAATGGGGAAGAACAAAGGCATAAGGACTAGAAGCCCCATTCTCAGCCACAAATGATGGAGATGCGTGGTGGGTGTGACTAAATAGTACCACTGCTCACTTTGTGGCCCCACTGAGCTATGTTTAGTAGGGGAGAGGGGGCCACCACGTAAATAAGGCCTTTTTTTTTTATCCATTTTTTGCTACCATGCACTGGGGGTGGAAACTCTGCCCCAAGTCATCCGCCTGTGATCCCGACCGCCCCCGATGGCTTGCCCCCTGTGATGAGGCTGATAGGGGAGCTTCCCCCTCCCCGGAGCACAATCCAAATCCATGGAGGTGGCAGAGGTGGGCCAGTGGGTGGAGGTGAGGCTTCATAAAGCCCCCGGTTGCATTTTCCATTTTCTGGACCCACTTCCCTCCTGACGCTTGACTGCACACACACGCCGTGATCGCCGGCTGCTTGCCCTCCCAGTCTGCGCCACTCCCCAGCCCCCACCAGAGGGCAGCTGACAGGCAGGATGATGATTCCTCTGTCCCCCCTGCCGATCCCAGACTGCCTGGGATCATTCCCAAACCCAGGTCGCTGGCGTGGCGCAATGTGTAGCGTCCAGCACCTCAACCTCCAGCACCACCGGACAGCAAGTAAGGCTGTTCTTAAAGGCATGGCAGTTGTCATAAGCTGGTTTGCAACCTCCTCTGCCTCTTACAAGTTACCAACTGGTAAAAGAAGGTGGTAGTTATGGTGCAGCAGCCCAGACGGCAAGACAGTTGGGGGGCATGACTGGTGGACCACCATGAACCAATTCCTCATTGGGGTGGGTAGGGTTCCATGTGACCACCAGAGAGCTTGGCCATTGGGGGGGGGGGTCACTGGCCTACCAGGACCCATATGCCTTGGGCAAAGGGAGAGGGAGGCACTTGAGACACCTGTATACAACCCACAGCAGTTGTGGGTCACAGCATGGCATCGCACAGTCTGCCTGATGCAATGCCTTATTGTGACTTGGTTGTGGTTACGATGTAGTCTATTGGGACTTTCTGGTAGTGGTGCAACCCTAACCCTCCCATTTTGTGCCTCCCTGGATAGTGGTTGAAAATGGGGTACCTCAGTGTCTCTTAAGGGACTGGGTTATTGACGCTTAGCTTTTTGGTAGGAGTTGGCCTGCCAGTTATCTGAGATACTTTATACTTTTAAATGTGAATCTATATTGCATGTATGAATCTGCACTACGCTGCGCTGCTGGCTTAAAATGCTGTGCACTGTGCTGTAAAGAGCAACTTATGTCTTCCCTGTTTGCTGTACACAACAATTATGTTTTAAACATCTTGTAGGCATGTCTGAAATAAAGTACTGCATGCACTGTTTGTAAGTGGCTTTTTCTCCCTTCTGTTGCAATTTATTCATATTGAACTGCACTGTTTGTTTTTCCTGCGGCAATTCTCAGCTTTTGCATGGGGTCTGAACATGATGCAGCTTTATGTTCTCCAGCTGGAATGTTCTAATGAAAGGATTTGATATACATCAAAGAAGAAAGCAATTTAAACATAAATATTATGGAGCTAAAAAAAGAATAAAACTCAACTATGCATACATATTAATTACTTTTAGGTGTTGATTAAGAAACCTCTACCAAAGAGACAGCATAAATAATGTCATCTTAGTCGGAAGAGAGAAATCTGAAGTGCTTGCCTTTCACATTTAATTTGCAAGAACATGCTGTATGATGCACACTTCATTTACGAGGTTCCCTGTTGAAAAGCTGGTCCTGGTTGAAAGCTTGAGGTAGCCTGTCGGACTGTACTAGTGAAACTTCCAAGTCCCCATAATGCACACTTTGCTTTAATAAGGAATTTCATCCTAGGAACAGTATACTGACAGAGAAGAAAGTTGCATGTAATTTTTTTTATTCTTAGTTTTTTTTTTTTTTTTTATCAGAATTTTGAGCTGAGCCCATTACTAAACTTGTTTTGATATCTTACTGTGTACTGAATCTTGGAGATCTTCATCGAGGGCATCTCTTGCAGCAGGTCACACCTATGGAACTATAGCCACCAGGCAGTAGGACCACATGGAAACTTTTCTAGCTAGCAGTCTACCAGGGGACCGACGACTCTGTCATGCCAGCGTCGGCTAACCCCATGAGTGGGCGGCCCCCGCGCCCTCCTCAGTTCTTTTCCCACCATCAGCTATCACACGTCTGACCCTATGGTGACCGCAGATTCTTCAGTCGACCATTATTTTTTGTGTGTGTGTGTTTATTTGCCTTTTTTTTTGTGTGTGCCTTTTCTTTTTTTTCTTCTTTCATTTAAAAAACAAAATGAAACTTCTGATTCCACTGCTCCTTCTTCCCATCTCCTAGAGCAAGCAGTGTCTCTCTCCCCTCCCTAGTGGAACTGCAACGGTTATGCCCGCCATCGTTCTTCCTTACTGCTGGACGCAGCATGTTTGCTGTTCCCAGAAAATGGAGTTCCACCCTACATGACCTTCTACTGAGACTCCCAAGAGCAGTGGTGAAATCCGCAGACGAAGACCTCAAACTGTCTGCAGAAGTCCGGGCTGTGCTGCCCTGGGTTGCTGAACTTCTCCTTGGAGGGGTCCTGGGAGGATGTTTCTCTTTCTGAAAGAAAGAAAGAAAAAAAAGGACTGGGGGGGTTCTGCTATGGCATATCCCCCACCCCGACGGTGAAGCTTTGCCTTTCCTGTCCATCCCGTTCACCTGCATCCATTCTGGAAGGGCCAGGACCAGATCTTGTGTGGCCTGGGCCTTCGGTGATGCCCCATGCTTCCTCTGCCCTCCACAGCCCTCAGGATGGTGATACCATCGCCTCTCTCATCCCGCCTGACTCCTCAGTTGCTCTAGCGGCCGCAGTTTGGCGGCTTCCCGCCTGGCTGTTTCTGCAGGCTTGGGTTTGACGCTGGTGGTGCCCTGTGCCTCCGCTGATGATGCTCTCTCTCCCTCCCTGCATACTCAAGGGTTGGAGATTCCACCATGCTTTTCTCAGGGATGGGTTTGGGGCCTTGCAGGGCCAATGCCAGAGCATGTAGTGCCTCCCCCCTCTCCCCAAGATTTCAGTGCCTGTCTGGACGGTGGTGTCCCATTGCCTCTACCATCCAGGCTCCTTCTGGCACACCGGCAACAAGACTTTCTGGCTTGTACACCACTCACACTGGTACCCCATGAGTGGCCCAGGGAGTGGGTCTTCCTTGTCACCATTCCTTGGAAAGATGTTTTGATTGGCAATGTGGGTTCTATGTCTCCCCCAGCCCCCTGTCTAGCGCTGACTGGGCTGGGGGAGGATACCTGCTTTCCTTCTGCTCTGTTCGTGGCCTTTCAGGGGTTCCGCAAGGGCCATCCAAGCCCTGATCCTGGAGGCCTGAAGGGATGTGGGTCCTGTTCCTGTTTCAACACCGTGGGTACACACTTATTGGGACTACGCACTTTTCAGCAGGAGGCATATTTCTGGGAGTGTGGATATGTTGTTCATCCACACTTCTTGGCATGTCCCCTTCCATTTTAAATCTTGCCAGAAGTCTTCAAGCTGGCTCCTCCCACCCCCCTGGGTGGTATATACCTCGGCTGCGCCCCATGATGCCAGATCTTCCTTTCCGCTGGAAGATGCAGGTTGCCTTGTGCTCTCAGCATATCATAGGCCCTGGATTTCAAATTGTCGGTTTTACCGAAAATTAAACTCGTTAGTTAGCGATCACGCTTTCACTGTCTCGACTATGGAGGAAAAATCATCCCTGGATTTACATGGTGCCCCTGCACAAAAAGATGTCACAAGACCGATCTCACCACATGCGCTTACTGCCTAGTGTCGCAATATGACACCGTCAGGCAGTTTTTGCCTGACTTTCCATCCCAACGTCCTGGACGACCGCAAGGCACACCTGAAGCTGGGAGACCAGAGAAAGATACCCGCGGTGACGCCGAAGGAGGCTAGGTGGGCGGTTTCCGCCAGTTGGCTGGAACAAATGAAGGCGCCGAGGAGGAAGCAACGGCACAGCTTGGCCGAATCACTTCTTCGCTCCGCTTGAACTAGGGCTCCACCTTTACGGCTCCTTCAGGGAGATGTGTGCCAGTCTCTCCCCACTGGGTGAGGCCCTCGGGTCAGCACTCCTCCCGCCTCCGCAAAGGGAGAAGGACCCGGTGTCTCATCCCGGACGAAGACGCTCTTGGGACCGGAGAGGTCAAAGTCCCAAGAACACACGGTCTTGACCGCTGGTCGAGATCACAACTTTGTCTGCTGGCTGGACCTTCCGCCTGGGCCAAGGACCGAGAGAAGGCAACATCGAATTATCCTTGACTCCCTTGTGGCCGGCTGTGCCTGATGACTCGTTGGAAAGGACTCTGGTCCTGGTCTTTCCGGATGAGGAGACCCAGCCTGCTGGTGTCCCCATCAAGGAACCGGTCCTGGACACCCGGGTCTCACCAATTCTGGTGTCTCCCAATCGACCAAGTCGGCCTCCCCGACCTCAGACTCGGTCCAGGACCCCCTCGGATGATCGACCGAGGAAGAGCCATAAGCGCTCAAAGAAAAGGTGATTCCACAGGTCCTCATCCTCCTCCTCCTCCTCGGATGAGGAGAGGCTCCGGTGGAAACTCAGTCTGCGCTATGAAGACCTCCTGTGGCAGCAGCTGATCTTGACCGGGCAAAAGCCGGCTCCGCCACCTGCCCTGGCCATCACTTGGCTCTCGCCTCCTAGACCGAAGCCGACCCCTCTGGAACTGAAGCCCTCTGCTCCTCCACCTGTGGGGCTGGCCCGTCTCCCGGTTAGGCCTATCCTGACCTCTCCACCGATTCGGGTGGAACCACCACCTAAACAGCCTGAGGAAGGGGCGCCCTCGAAAGAGGACCGACAGGACACCGGGATTCCCTGACGTCTGTCAGTAAGTCACCCCGGACCTCCCTCAGGAGATCGAAGGTGACTTAGGTGGTAGACTGATCTATCACAACTATTCGGACTCTTACGTCACTGGCTTGCACTCACATCCCGGGGATGATGAGTCGTTGGTCGGCACAGGGATGGAGGAAGGCCCTTCCTCCTTCCAGGGCATTCTCCACCTCATCTCCGGTTCCATCGGAATGCCCCTGCAGCCTATACAAAAAAAAGGCTGAGTACCCTCTCACCGACATTAAAAGAGGGGGGATACTCTGACGGAGGCCCGTCCAGTGGCTGAGACCATTGTTGGCCCGGCTCTTGAACTTTGGCAGCATCCTGCCTCCTGCCCAGCACCATCTGCCCACATGGCCCACAAGTACACGGTGCCCATGGGATCCCTTGCGGGGTTCACAGAGCACCCTTCAGCCGAGAACCTGGTGACCGCCTCTGTGTTCAGGCGTACTGGTAGTTCGGCCAACACTGACCGACCCCTGGACAAGGAGTCCAAGAATATGGACCACTCTGCCCGTAAGGTGTATGCAGCCTCTTCTTTGGGCCTACGTCAGGCCAGCTCGGCTGTCATTATGACACACTTCACTCATGCCCTTCTTGGGTCATTGGATGAGGTCCTCCCTCATCTCCCACCGGACATGCAGACCACGGTTAAAAAGGTCCGTGACCAGGGCTGTGCTGTTGTAAAACAGCAGCTCCAGACAGCCTTGGATATAGGAGATTCTTGTGCCAGCTCGCTGGCAGCCGCAGTGGCTTCTTGCTACAGGGCTTGGCGGAGGCTTTCCTCCTTCCCGGAGGATACTCAGCATAAGCTTGCTGACGTGCACTTCCCGGGTACCGACTTGTTTGGTCCAGGAGTGGCCGGTCACCTTCAACTTATAGAGCAGTCCAGTGCCACCTTGGATGCTACTTCTGCCAAGAGTTTTTTGGGCAAGAACCAGCAGAAGAGAAAGAAGAAGCCATTTCGGCACTTTTCCCCTGCCGTCCGGCAGCCCTCCTATCAAGGAGGACAGCAGCATCAACAGCAGCAGCAGGCTCAATCTGGGCACCCTCGGCCCAAGCAGGGCCCTCAGCAGCCCCGTAAAGGAAGCTGAGGCTCAGGTCCTGGAGCCTCTTCCTCCTCTTCTCAGCTTGCTCAGTGATGGGTTGGGAGTGGCCACCCCTACACCCGTCACGCCAGCTCTCGGTCCTCCCGTGGGGGGTCGGCTCCACCACTTCCTTTCTGCCTGGTCTGCTATCACTTCGAACAGGTGGGTTCTCGAAGTGGTCAGTCAGGGACTGCCTCTGGAATTAGAGCAGTACCCTTCCAGTCGAGCCCGTGCCCCTCGGAAGGACAGGATCTCCGCATGCACCCAGTCGGCTCTTCGAGATGACATGGCTCAGCTCCTCCACAGGGAGGCAGTAGCTCCAGTGCCGGATCCTCCAACAGACCTGGGCTTTGTTCCCAGGTACTTCCTGGTGCTCAAGCGGACGGGGGTTGGCACCCCATCCTAGATCTCCATGACCTGAATCAGTATCTCAGGTCTCGCACCTTTCGGATAGTCACTCTGAACCAGATCATGCCATCCCTGCAGTGAAACATGTGGTTCTGTTCACTGGATCTACAGGACGCGTTCTTTCACATCCTAATCAGTCCGTCCCATCAGCAGTTCCTCCACTTCAGGGTCAAAGGGACCCTGTATGAGTTCCGAGCCATGCCGTTCGGCCTGTCATCGGCCCCTTGGGTCTTCACCAAATGCACTGCAGTGGTGGTGGCCCACCTTCGGCATCGAGGAGTCAGAATCTACCCTTACCTCAACGACTGGCTCTTGGCAGGTTCCTCCTTTGAGGAGGTGGAGAGGTCCAGAGATCTGGCCCCCAAACCTGCTCCCAACTCGGCCTACTGATCAACGAGGCCAAGTCTGAACTCGTGCCTTCTCAGGTGATGGGCTTGGTCGGGGCAGAGCTTAACTCTTGTCAAGCCAGAGCTTGGCTCCCGGCGGACTGGGCGGAGGTTCGCTCCTCCTTTACCCAGTCATTTCTGGTTGGGCACTTGCACCCTGCCCAGGACTTTCTGTGCCTTCTGGGTTACATGGCGGCGTGCACCTCAGTGGTCAGTTGGGCCCGGTGGCACATGCGCCCCCTCCAGTGGGAGCTGGCCGCCCAGTAGACTCATTGATTTGATCACTTCGACCAGCTGATCACTGTAACCCAGAAGATGTGGGACGCTCTCCAATGGTGGAGCATCCCAGACCGGTTGCAGGAAGGAATCCCATTTGTCCGCCCCGAGCCAACGGTCGTCCCTACAACCGATGCCTCTCTCATGGGCTGGGGAGCCCATATGGGGGACAACAGGGCCCACGGGTTCTGGACCCCAGGAGTCCCAATTGAGCGCAGAGCAGTCAGACTGGCGCTGTCAGCTTTCGCTCCTCAGCTCCGGGGGCAAGTGGTTCCAAGTCCGGACGGACAATAGAAGGACCACGTACTACCTCAACAAACAGGGCGGCACGCACTCCCGTACGCTGTGCAAGGAGGCGCTCCGCATCTGGACCCTCGTATGCTGGTTGGAGGCAGATCTTCTAGCCATCCATGTGGCAGGAACCTCGAACCAGCTGGCAGATGCTCTCAGCCGCATAGGCCAGACATCCCACGAGTGGTCTCTCCATCCAGAGGTAGCTAACAGCCTGTTCTCCCGTTGGGGCAAACCAATAGTGGACCTGTTTGCCTCCGGGGAATACACCAAGCTGAGGCTGTTTCATGCCCGGCTCTCTCAGCAGGGCTGGCTGCAAGGGGATGCCTTTTCGAGGCTGTGGACCCCAGGCCTCCTCTACGCCTTCCCTCCATTTCCCTTGATCCACAAAGCGTTACTCAAGGTGAGGAGGGACAAGGCGAAGGTGATCCTGGTAGCCCCAGATTGGCCACGCCAGTTCTGGTACCCAGATCTCCTCGGCCTCAGCTGCAGGTCCCCGGAGCGGTTTTGTACACTCCCAGACCTGATATCTCTGAACCAGGGAAGGTATTCCATCTGGACCGTCAATCCCTGCACCTCACAGCCTGGTACCTGAGCGGCTAGAGTTCCAGGCTTTGGGTCTTTCCGAAGATGTCTAGACCGTGGTGGAGGCAACTGGAAAGGAATCGACCAGGAAATGTTATGCCTTCAAGTGGAAACGATTTTCCATTTGGTGTCAGGTTAAGGGTCTGGACCCCTTATCCTGTTCTGTGGCTAACATTCTCGACTACCTTTGGTCTCTCTCCAAAGGGGGTCTGCGGTCATTGACCCTTAGGGTGCACCTGGCAGCCATTTCTGCTTACTGGGCGCGGGCCGGTCAGCCGACATTGGCGCAGGAGACAGTGGTCGGGCGCTTTTCCAAAGGCCTGGATCACATATCCCCTCCAGTGCGTGAACCTCCAGCTCTGGGATCTGTTGCTGGTTTTGGCAAAGCTCATGGGCAAGCCATTCGAACCCATGCACAAATGTGAGCTTTCACACTTGTGGAAGAGGCCTTCCTGGTGGCTGTCATCACTGTCCAGAAGGACAGGGAGCCCAGACGCTGGGTGACTCTTATCTGGTCTTTCAGGGAAAGTTGTCATGCGCCCCCACCCGAAATTCCTTCCAAAGGTGGTGTCAGAGTTTCACCCTAACCAGGTGTTGACTCTTCCAGTTTACTACCCTAATTTCACCTCAGACGAAGAGTACAGGCTCCACACCTTGGACCTGAGACGTGCTCTCTTCTACTACAAGTAGAGGACGGCGGAAATTCGTGGAGAGGTTCGCCAGCTGTTTGTCATCTATGCTGAAGCCGCTTCTGGCAGACCTGCAGCCAAACGGACCATAGCAAGATAGATTACGTCATGCATAGGTCTGTGCTATGAGTTGGCTAGCAAGGAGCCTTCCAGAGGGATAAGAGCTCATTCCACCCGCCATACTGCTGCATTGGTGGCTGCTTCCAGGAACATCCCTATTCAGGAAATCTGTCTGGCTGCTACCTGGAAGTCAGCAAACACCTTCATTACGCACTACCACATCAACCTTGAGTCATGCCGGGATGCTGGTTTTGGGGCCTCGGTTCTCCAATCTTTATTTCCTAAGTAGGGTGTGTGCCTTGCCTCCCTCCTCCCTGAGAACTGCTTGGAGTCTGCCAAGAAGTGTGAATGAACAACATATCCACGCTCCTAGAAAAACAGGTTACTCACCTGTAACAGTAGTTCTAAGAGTGGTATATGTTGTTCATCCACACACACACACACACACACACACACACACACACACACACACACACACCCCGACCTCCCCTGCTTGGGCCCACAGCCTTGCTTTCAGCGGGCCAAGGTCTGGCGTCATGGGGCGGAGCCGAGGTATATACCAAGGAGCCAGCTTGAAGACTTCTGTCAAGATTTAAAGTGGAAGGGGACATGTGAAGAAGTATGGATGAACAACATATACCACTCCTAGAACTACTGTTATAGACGAGTAATCTGCTCTTCCTGATCCCCACAGCGCCCCCCCACCCCCGGACGTCTGCACCTTGTTATGTCAGTGTCAGGGGAGAGGATTGCTGCTGTGGGCAGACTGCGGCCTGGCTCATCAGACCCTGTCTATGGAGTTTCCCAGGTGGCTTCCATGGTAGGTCGGTGACCACCTTTCCCCGGGCTGGGAGCGCTCTGTGCATTGTGTCCACGCCACCACCTTGACTTTTCTGCTGCTCCTTTACCCAGCTCTTGGTCCCCAGTGGAGCGTGGCCTGTGTGGTGTTTTCCGCCTGCAGCGGACTATGATTCAGAGGCGGTCTCCCTGGTCAACCTCCCATTGGGTCCTCGTGGTCCTCCAATGGTTGAGCCCTTTCTGGCCCCAGGTTGCCATGGTCGTCCCCCTATGTTAGCCTCCAGGGCTTCCCCCTCTTCCGGCCAAGGGTCAAGGCACATTTCCCCAGCCTTGCCCCGTTCTGCCAGGGGCGGCACCGACCCTTGGGTGGTATCAGACCAGAAGCCCCCATTTTCTCCCCAGTTCTCTGGGGTGCAGCATCCCTTATGGTTCTTTCCGTGTGCGTCATGGGATGCCCTCCCTCCACAATCTTTCGTAGATGTTGTGTCTTCTGTGCTGGAGGGGTCGAGGTTCACCCCATTCGGTGGGGTCCTGGTTTGTCTCCCGTAATCCCAAAGGGATGGGGGTTTGGATGCCAGCTCTTAGTGGCTTCCTTCACCTGGACGCTCCACACATCTTCTTTTCCTTCCCATGGGTTTCGTAGTGCCTTTTTACGCTTATGTTACCAACTAGCCTCTTTAAGGGGGGGGGCAGGTACCCTTCAGCGGTAGCCAGCGGTCTGCCGCCCTGCCCTGTTGGGCTCTTCCGTAAGGGTCCAGAACATCAGACACTGGGAGTCTTACCCCCTTTCTTCATGTCTGACCTCTGTGGCTTTGCGGCCGCTCTTGTTCTCTTCAGGGTCTTCTGCCTCCACTACCCAGGGGACACCAGACTGGGTGCTTTCCTTTCCGTTAAGGGGTGCACATTACAGGGTCCAGTCCCTCACAGTCCAGTTCCCTGAGGGAGCCTTGCCAGTCTCAGGCTTTGTCCTTTGGGCCTGTCTTCAGCGTCAAGACATCCTTCTAGGTTCTTGACAGTTGTTGCAACAGCTTTCAAGGGGCCGGAACTCTAGGTCTTCCCTTTCCTGGCTGACTGACTGGTCAAAGCGCAGTCCCAGGAGCGCTGGACCTGAACTCTGGTGTGTTTCAGCTAATTGCTTTATGCCTGGGGCTTCCCGTCTCTCAGCCTCTGACCTTCGCCTACAGCTCATGGGGCAGTGCTGGGCACGGCCTGGGGCATGATCTTTCTACTGCAAGACAAGGGTGGTCACCTGATGGCTTAAGCCCCCCCCCCCCAGCAGATATGTTTTCAGCAAAACGGCCCTTCTCTCAGCACTTGGGCCAGATAGCTGCAACCTTTGTTTTAGTACCTCTAGCCAGCCTCTCCATGAGGACACCCATTGGACGTTTAGAGTCCAGTGGGACCAATGCACTGCCGACCTGGACCAGCAGGCTCTGGTCTGCTCTCTGGTCAAAAAGGTGGTGCTTTGGTGGATGGAACCCAGCATCCTGTTGAAAGGGGTTCCTTTCCTCATTGCTTCCCCTCAGCAAATTCTTACTGCGGATGCCTCAGGGGTTAGGGGACTCGTCTCAAGCCCCACCAGACGCAAGGGACGTGGTCCAGTGTAGAGGTGAATCTTTAAATCAGTGTCCTGAAGATACAGGCAGTTCTGTCTGCTCTGCAAGACTTCCAGTCCCAGCTGTGCCTGGGCCCCCTGCTAGTGCAGACAGACATAAGAACATAAGAAGTAGCTGGCAGATGGGGACCGCGTGATCCATCTTGTTTGCTCAAAAATTTCTACCCCCTCTCTGTTTTATTACCCCTTCAGAAGCCCGCATTGCCTGTCCCATGCTAGTTAAAATTCCTGTACTGTCTTCGATGCTACCACCTCTGAGGGCAGGCTGTTCTGTGGTTCCATCACCCTCTCTGTGAAAAAGTATTTCCTTATTTTGGTTCTAAATCTGCCTCCCAGTAGGCACAGATTATTCCCCCTTGTACGTGTTGTTTTGTTTTCCTGGAATAGGTTTCTTGTCTGGGCTGTGTTGATTCCCTTTATGTATTTGAATGTTTCTGTCATGCCCCTCTATTTCTTCTTTGCTCTAGCGAGTAAAAGTTTAATTCACTGAGTCTCATTTCATACTGTTCTTGATGCAGACCCTGCACCATCTTAGTGACCCTTCTCTGAACCCTTTCTAAGTGGTCAATGTCCTTTTTTAGGTGTGGCCTCCAGAACTGCATGCAGTATTCCAGGTTCGGCCTGACCAAGAACCTGTACAGCAGGATGATTACCTCGCACTTCCTGCTCGTAATCCCTCTACCTATGCAGCTTAGGATGCCGTTGGCCTTCTGTGCCGCCTTTTCACATTGTTTCCTCACTTTTATATCATTGGTAACAATCACTCTGAGGTCCCGTTACATCTTTGATTCTTCTAATTGATGCCCATTCAGTGTCTTCGTCTTTCTTGGGTTACGTTTACCCATGTACATCAACTTAAACTTCTTGGCATTAAATTTTAACTGCCAGCCGGGCCCGTGGCACTGACGGTTGAAGCTCTGGATGTCACACCTTATACCACGCCGGCGACCTGGGTTCAGGAATGAGCTCGGGTTGTCGGGGGTCAGCATGGGCAGGAGAGGATTGAGCATCCGGAGGATTCTCTCCTCTCCTGGGGTGAGTGGGTGGGTAGTGTGCGCCGCTGTAACAGCGGCTCCCAGTGGAGACTGGGGGCAGTGCAACTTGCAGCGCGCTCTAGGAGGGGATGGGGGTGTTGGCAGATGCCTCATGTGCAGGTGTGGGAGCACACCAGTCGCGTGCAGGGCGTCCTTGCACGTCCACGTCCCCCACCAGAAATAGGAAACAGCCCTGACACCCAGGAAGGCGAAGGTGGGGACCGACAACCAGCACCCACACTCCATGCCGGATCTTCCCTGCCGTTCTCTGGCTCCCGCTCTCCCTCCAGCCACCCACTAGATTACAGACAGTGCGCCAGAGGAGTTGGTGGACCCATCTCTGGGGACTTGGAGCTGGGGAATCAGTGAGTTGGAAGGAGGATACGGGAGCAGGCAGTCCGGGAGGTATGGACAGGGGAGCCCGGTGAGTGGGAGAAAGCTGGTGAGTGGAGTCCCACACTGGAGAGAGGTCCTGTGGGATGGTGAATAGGAGGAGTAAATAAGGTTCAAAAAAAATTTTTTTAACTGCCATATTTTTTTACCATTCTTCTAATTTCTTGAGATCGGCTTCCATCCCAGAGGCACCTTCATTTGTGTCTACCCTGTTGCAGAGTTTTGTATCATCTACAAACAGGCATCAGCAACATCACTGATGAATATGTTGAAGAGGATTGGGCCAAGTACTGACCCCTGTTGAACGCTGCTGGTTACTTTGCCCTACTCTGATAATGCCCCATTGACCAGGACTCTGTGTGACCTATCCTGAAGCCGGTTCTTAATCCAGCTCACTATTTTATGGTCTATGCCTGTGTGCTTTAGTTTGTTGGCTAATCTCCTTGGGGAACAATGTCAAAAGCTTTGCTAAAAGCTAACTAAATCATGTCCACTGCGCCACCTTGGTCCACTGTTCTGGCTACCCAATCTAAGAAGTCCACTATATTCATTAGACACGGGCGCCCAGTTGTGAACCCATGCTGTTTTGGGTCGAGTCTTCCGTTTTCCGTTAGGTAGTCTACTATTCTCTCCTTAAGCAGTGCTTCCATAATTTTACACACCACTGAGGTTAGGCTGACAGGGCGGTAGTTCCCTGGTTCTTCCTGCTTCCACTCTTGTGTAAGGGCACCACTGTTGCCCTTTTCCAGTCATCTGGTACTATACCGCTTTCTAGTGGCTTATTCAACAGTTCAGCCAGTGCAGCCGCAGTCTCTTCCCTGAGTTCGTTCAGGACCCTTGGGTGGATACCATCTGGATCCATTGCCTTATCCACTTTTAATTTTACCCAGCTCCTCTAGGACTCTTTCTTTTGCGAAGAGGCTCGTGTTGGACACATTATCGTTTTGCCCAGTGCCACGTGACATTGGTCCTTTGCTGCTGTCTTCTATAGTGAAGACTAAGCAGAAGAAGTCATTCAGTACCTCTGCCTTATCTTTATCCCCCACCACCAGCTGACCCTCCTTTGATGCTAGACGGACTATTCCCCCCCCCTTCTCTCTTATGCATCAGTGGAAAGTCTTATCACCCTTCCTTACCTCCTGTGCTGTTCTCTCCTGTGTCTGCGCTTTGGCAATTATGATTGCCTTCCCTGCCTCTTTGAGTTTTTTTTCTGTATTCCTCCCTGTCACTGTCCATCTTTGTTGCCTTGTATTGCTTGAATGCTCTTTGCTTTTCCTTGATCTTAGCTGCTGCCTCCCTAGTAATCCAGAGTATGTTCCTCCTCTTCTTGGATTTGCTGATCTGTTTTGCACAATCCTCCATTACTGTAGTTGGAGCATGTTTCAGTGTTTTCCAGCATTCTTCTACGTCTCCCTGGGTACCTGGTTTGTAGTAAAAGATTTGATGTGGGATTTCATTTCAGGAAAGTTTGCTTTCCTGAAGTTGATTACCTAGATTTTTGTGTGGCATCTGGCTTCTGTTCTTCCAACTTTTAGCCATACTGATCTGTGGTTGCTGGATCGTAAGTGGCTTCCTTTGTGTACAGTACACCTGAGATCCTGGAACTGTTGAAGAGTACCAGGTCTAGGATTGATGTCTCCCTGGTGGGTGAGCCCACTAGCTGAGTTAATCCTGCCTCTCGCAGTGCAAGGAGGAATTCCTTCCTCCTCTCTGAGGATGCCATGTATGAGGACCAGTCCACATCAGGCAGATTGAAGTCCCCAACTAGAAGTAGCGCACCCTTGTTGGCCATTGTGAGGATGGCTTCCAGGAGCTCCTTGTCGGTGTCGATGTCTTGGGATGGGGGTCTGTAGACAACTCTTACCTGGATAGGGGCTTTTTCTCCAGCTCCTTGAGTAATCCATAGGGCCTCAGCCTCAGTGTTTCTCTTGGAGTTCTGGTGTACTGATGTCATCCCTTATTGTATATAGCCACCCCCTCATTTTTTCCCTTTCCAATCCCTCTTAAAGAGCATGTAGCCAGGTATTGTAACATCCCATGCGTGGTTTGTGGTGAATCACATTTCCGTAATCGCTACCCATTCCAATTGTGATTCCGCTATCATGGCTATGGGTTCAGGGATCTTGTTGAGGAGGCTTTGAGCATTGACACACATGGCCTTCCAAGTCTGATTGCTCTGGCTTTCTGTACGTTTACCCTGTGTTTTTTTTTTTTTTTTAACTATCCATGCACTTTTGGTGCCTTTTGCGTTTGTTGTCATTTTCCAGTGAACCTTCCTGGTTTGTGTTTCTGCTGGATTTAGTAAAAGGTGCATATGCTGGACTTGAACTGGTTGATGTTGGGGAAGAGACAACTGGCGACCCCTGCAGTGCTGATGGCACTCTTGCCTCCTCCCTGTCCACTAGTTTAACTGACTGGCATGGACATCAAACTTTTGGCCTAGTGCTCTTGTCCCTTCCTTTGTGAGGTGCAGGCCATTGAATCTGAAGATTCTACGCCAGTGTAGTCCACCACATCAACAAGAATGGAGGAGCCCATTTGTATCCCCTCTGCTGGGAAACGATCAGGGTCTGGTACTGGGCTCTAGAACATGATCTAGTACTGTAGACCTTCCATGTTCCAGGTGTCCAAAATGTCATGGTTGACAGGTTACAGTCCAAGACACGTGAGTGGCAGCTACTGACCTTGGTCGTAGAAGGCTTGTTTGATGGATGAGATCATCCAGAGTTGGACCTTTTTGCGTCCCCATTCAATGTAAAGCTGCTGCTTTTGTGCTCGCTCACTCCAGGGCCTGGAGTTTTCTGGCAAGACGAGTTGTTCCTCTCTTGGAAAGGGAGGTTAATTTATGTTTTCCTTCCCTCCCTTCTTCAGAGAGTTCTGATCAAACTCCAGATGGAAGAGGCCACAATGATCCTCATAGCCCTCTTCTGGCTTTGTCAGATTTGGTTCCCTTTTCTGCAGCAACTCATAGTGGAACTTCCGGTGCCCTTCCCTTTGTGCACAGGCTTGCTGTCCCAGGAGCATAGCACCCTGGCCCGTCCGGACCTCAGCTCGCTACATCTGCATGCCGGGCTTCCAAACACATATCCAAGTCTAGATTTGGGGTGTCCTCCAAAGTGGCTGCTGTCTTGGTAGCTGCTTGGACACCGTCCACCAGGGCCGCTTGTTCCATGAAATGGAAACGCTTCGCTTTATGGGCTGCTTCACATCACTCAGATCCTTTCGCTTGTCCACTGAATCACATTCTGGAGCACTTGCTGTCCCTATTAGACTCGGTCTAAAGTGCTTCTCTCTTACGGTGCATCTGTCGGCTGTTTTGGCCTTCCATGGGCCTGTTGATGGTAATATGGTGGCTCAGCTGGAAGTACTCCGTCCATTCGTGAGAGTCATCCTTCACTCGAAACCTCCCATCTGCAATCCAGTCCTGCCTGGGGCCTTGCATTTTGTGTTGGAAAACCTTACTTTGGCTCTCTTTGAGCTGGCCACAAGTTGCGGACTGCACTTTCTGTTATTTTTAGTTGGTATGACTTCTGCTGGAAAGATTTCACAGCTACAGGCTCTCATTTGTGAGCAGCCTTATTTGATTTTTCACAAAGAGGGTATCTTTGCTTACCAATCCTAATTTTCTTCCTACGGTGGTGTCTGAGCTCACTTTTAACTCAAACTATCCACCTACATGTCTGTTATCCAGAGCATGCCACTCTAGAAGAAGCATTGCTCCACATTATAGATGTTCATAGAATTCTACGATCTCATTTCAAGAGAGAGCTCTTGCAGCAGGCAATAAATTTTATCTTATTCCAATATATTTACTAATATATGTATATTCATAACTTGTATTGTAACTGGATTTATGTATATTTAAAATAGCAATAAAAATATTTTGACAAAAAAATAACCATCAGGACTATGCCGGCAGGCACTAGGACCTCACAGAAAAATTTCTAGCTAGCACTCCAAGGTGGGGGACTGCCCCCTGACATCGTCCACGCCCCTGATGTCACCCAGTGGTATAAGGGGCGGTCGGCCGGCACCACCTCAGTTTTTTTTTTTATTTTTGTTTGTTTTTTTTCCCCACCATCGACTTGTGCATCTCAGCTCCTTGGACACCTCCTGCTAACAGTCAATTGCCATTTTTTCATGCCTCACGCAGTTGCTGTTTATTATTAAGTTTTCCAACTCCGTCATACATGTCTACCCAGGCAACTTCATCTACAGAGCGGTGGAAATCGAAGTGCGCATGCAGCAAGCAAATCCTGGTGAAAGACAGCCATTTGGCCTGCCTTCTGTGCCTGGACCCCGACCACAAGCCGGACGCCTTCCCGCATTGCCTCAGCTTCAATAGGAGGACCCACATTCGCCGCCTGAAGAACTTGAAAGCCTACCTCCTAGAACAAGTGGCTGCCATGCAGAAAACCCACTCGGGGCACAGCTCTTCTTCTTCGGCCAGGGACACCTCTAGAGAGAAGAAATCTAGTGGGAAGCACCATCACAGAGACAAGGGGGATCCAGTTTGCAAACAGTGTTTGTCCTAATGGTTGGCCAACTTTTGCTACAGGAAGTATGGTAAGGACCTTCCTGGTGTTGTCCATGGTCATTCCTCCAGCGGTATGGCCACTTCTGTTGTATGTTTCAATGGTGTTTCAGCCGCAGGGATTTGTGTTGCAGTCACTTGAAGTTCTGTCCACACCTTTAACAAGCATAGAGTCTGGATGTTGCCTCTAGGTGTAGGGCCAATTTTGGTCTAGCTGTGTTGCAGGGCCTCCCTTCTTAGGCTCATGGTTTCCAGCCACCCAGACTGGTTCTTCTGCTGTCAGAACTGATTGGGACTCATTCCATAGGTGTGGCCTGCTGCAAGAGATACCCTTGATGAAGATAGTACAGTTACATAAGAATTTACCATAATAGTAGATCTTCGAGAAGATCTCTTGAAGCTGGCCATTCCATCCCACCCTCCTTCCTGCTTGGCCGGTGGGCCTCTCTGTATCTGTCTGTCTCTTTCTCCTGAGTGGACAGCCTTCTGCTTTCTAATAGCTTTACTGTAGCAGGAACCTTTGGCTCCTCCTCGGCTCCCCAGCGGGAAAATGCTTATGGTTTCCATCAGGTGAGCTGAGGAGGGTGCAGGGGCCACCCACTCTTATAGGATTAGCTGACGTCTGCACATGACGTCAGAGTGAGCAGACTTCTGGTAGACTGCTAGTTAGAAAAGCTTACATGTGGTCCTAGTGCCTGGCGGCTATAGTTCCATAGATGTGGCTTGCTGCAAAAGATCCTCTTGAAGATCTACTGTTACGGTAAGTTCTTACATAACTGTACTTTCCAATCTTTTGGACACTGCAGTTTTGAGTCAGGATTTATCCAACCTGTTCTGTTACTGTAGGACATCTGTGTTCATGTGGGAGAGGGAGGAGAAACTCATAAACTCTCCAGATAGTTGGCATGCAATAACGGCACTGTATTGCCATTTGTTTTAATCTGATACCCTTCCAAAGTCGAATGTCATTTTTATACAACGGGTTAAGGGGTAGCCCACCAAGAAGCATCATATTTTTTTTCCAGGTGGCCCAGGTCCTTTCTTCATGTTACTGTTGAAAAATATAGACACACAGGTAGATAGTCTTCCACAGAGGAAGTCTTTAAAGTTTACACCGCTCAGTGCAGGAGGTCTGCTGGATATGGACTGGAACATCCTGGCCACATCTACAATTAGTAGCAGAGTCATCCTAGACTCCCTGCAAAGGGCGTTTCTCAAGCAGTTGGTTACAGATCCCACTAGAGGTGGGCCAGTACTGGATCTGGTACTTAATGAAGAACAGGGGCAGCATTGCAGACATCACAGTGGGTAGCCCCTTGAGTACAAGTGGTCATTGTACAATGTGGTTTGGCGTACAGATTGGACAGGAGAAATACCACATTAGGACAAGGGTCCTTGACTTCAGGAAAGCAGATTTTAAAGAAATGGGAGACTGCCTTAGGAAATACCTTGAAGGGGGATAGCCGGGGTGGAGGAGGAGGCTCAATGGAATAGAATAAAGGAGGGAATAACTAAGGAAATGGCAGGCTGTTTGAAGGTAATAATAAGCAAGGGCAGGAGGAGAAAGGGGCCAATGTGGTTCTTTAAGGTGGTGGCTAAGGCAGTAAGGGAGAACAGAACAGCTTTCAGGAAGTAAAGGGAGACCCAAACAGAGGCGGACAGGGAGGTATATCTAGCAGAAGTGGTGGGTGCAAAAACAATACGGGGTTCAAGAATGCATGGGATAGACATAAGGGTACCCTGGAGATGTGCAGAGCAGGAGAGCTGCAAATCAAATAGGATGTGGGGCTGCAGCAGTGAGTAGGGAAATGGGCAGACTTAGGTGGGCCATATGGTCCTTATCTGCTGACAGATTCTATGTTCCTAAAAGGAAGGTAAGAACAAGAAAGGATCGGCTAGGTGGTCAAGAATGGGGACAAGACTTTCTTAAAGAACTAGTGTACTGCTTAAAACTATTAGTTTCAACTGTTACCTTTTAAATCTGAGAAGGATGGGTTGCACACCTGGATCCTTATCGGACTCGGCAAGTGGACCACTTCTCTTAATCAGTCTCACATCCTGACAGTTCTGCACCTTCACGCTTGGCTCTTGAGGACGCTTTCATAGTCAGATTACAAGTGTCCTCTTCTGTTGCCTATATTCTCTTGGCCTCACATAAACTAACAACCAGAGAAACACATAACTCCAAATGGAAACGATTTTCCATATGGTCTGCTTCTCAATCAATGGATCCCTATTCCTGCCTACTGACGAAAGTTCTAGTCTACTTGGCCTTGCTGTCCGAGTCAGATTTGAGCTATTCCTCCATCACAGTCCATTTGGCCACAATTTCGGCCTTCCGTGAACCGGTAGATGGCAGATTACTGTACCAACATCATCTGGCCAAAATGTTTTTGAAAGGAATGCTACATATCAAACCACCTATTAGATGACCCACTCCTCTGTGGGATCTCAATTTTCTAATAGAGAAATTAACCCTTGAACATTTTGAACCAGTGGCCGCTTGTGACCTTCGTTTCCTTTTATGGAAAACTTTATTTCTAGTGGCTGTCACTTCAGCTTGCTGTATTTCCGAGCTTTGTGCCCTCATGTGTAGGGAACCTTACTTGATTTTTCACAAAGACAGGGTGGCACTCCATACCATCCCTTCCTTCTTTCCTAAGGTAGTGTCTGAACACACTTTATATCAGTCCCTGGAGTTACTGGTATACTTTCCTGAATACGCCAACCAAGGTGAACATCTACTACATACCTTAGATATCCATTGTATATTGTGTTACTATACTAATCAAATAAAATCGATCAGAAAGACCTCTCATTTGTTTATCACCTTTGCCTCGGGCCGAGAAGGGCTCCCAATTACTAAAGGACCCTTTCTAACTAGTTGGCACATTGTATTACATTTTGTTATACAGAATACAACAAACCCTTACCAGGATCTGTCCAAGTCCATTCTATTAGAGCTATGGCCACTACTGCGACTTGCTTTAAAGGAAGCTCCATTTCAGATATCTGCCATGCAGTTACCTGGTCCACAATCCATACATTCACTAAGTACTACAATTTTGATATTGCTTCACACTGTAGGACGGCCCTTGGCCAAGCAGTCCCATAAGGTCTTCTGTCATAATGGCCACCCGTCTAGGGTATACTGCTTGAAATTCTTCCCAAGTGTATTACCTAGTGCAAGAGGCCACTCTGTGGAAGATGGTACAGTTACGTAAGAACTTACTGTAACAGTAGCTCTTTGAGGAGTGTCTCTTCCAGTAGGTCTGATCCCGCCCTCCATCCCCCTCCTTCTCTAGAACAAATTCTGGTCCAGTGACTTTTGAATTGGGATACATTTGGTACCTCGGGTTCCCCTTGGTCCTCATTAGTGAGCTGAATCCGGCGGGGGAATGAGGATACCAGGGACCGCCCACACTTATATTGGAAACAGGAGGCTGATGTCATATGCGGGTGGTCTCTGGAAAAGACTGCTAGAAGAGCTACCGTGTGCCACAGCACCCTCTGGTGACATCCCAAGTGCATTACCTACTGCAGGAGACACTCCTCTAAGATCTGCTGTTACGGTAAGTTCTTATGTAACTGTACTTTCTAGGAGTGGTATATGAGTCACAACCACATGGATCTCTGTTTCCAGCGTGCAAATATCTGGCGTCATGGGGCAGAGTTGGGGTATATACTGTTGGGGGGGCAGTTTAGCTTAAAGATATCTGCACAAACAGACCGTTCTAGTGGAATGGCCAAAGTGTGGATGTGAACCGTGTACCACTCCTAGAACTATGGTTTTAGGTGAGTAACCTATTTTTTACATCTTTACATCTTCCGCCTTTGCTTCTCCCCTTTCAACTTCAGTGCTCAGTTCCTTATCTCTGTTCCCTGCCCCAGTGGACTGTAGACCACCCCATGCGAGTCTTCCTACCTGACAATTCTGTGAGCTGAACCCTCAGTGATTCTGCCTCCACCACCCCCCCCAACTGTAGCATCTTTTACTCCCTTGATCCCTTCTCTGATGTAGATGGCCACCCCTCCACTGCTACCAGTTTCTCCGTCAAGCCATTATAAGGTGTAGCCTGGGATTGCCATGTCTCGGTTGTCATTCACACTGTCCCATGTTTGTGTAACTGCCACTAGATCAAATCCAGAGTCTGCCACCAAAGCTTGGAGCTCACTAATCTTATTATCCAGATTCCTGGCTTTGAGGCATACCACCCTCCAATAGGGATGTCAGAGTATGACAGTTTCATGGTACAACACAGTATCAAAAGACACAGTATTGATACCGTGGGCAATTTCTGGTACCATTACGGCCGTAGTTTATGGTATACCGTGGTCTTCTGGCCTTTCAAGTAAATGTTTTGTGTTTTTAGGGATGCCTGTCCCTCCCATGCCAGCTCTCAATAAAACAAGGAGAGTCCTGTTTTGTACAAAAGTGACTACTTCTGTAATACTGTGGTATTATGATAACCACGGTATTACATATGACAGTTATTATACTCCCAAATTTTATACTGTGACATCCCTACCCTCCAACATGCGCCCTCACCTCTGTTGGTTCTCACTTGCCTTCTCTAATAACCTTGGTGTCTTGTGTTTCCACTTCCTTTCATGTTGATTGTGTCTACCCTGCTCTGTCCCCTGAACTTGTTCCTCCTGTCTGCTATTCCCTGAACGCCTTGCTGCCATCCTTGAGGGTATCCTGTCTAGGTTCCCGCTGTTCCTCTCTCCACAGCGGAATCCCTAGCCTCACCCCACAACTAGTTCAACTGTCTGCCAATGTAGATGTAAAGATTCTTCCCTAACGCAGTAGTCCCCTCTGTTGTCAGGTGAATGCCATCATCTTTAAAGAGTCTTCTGTCCCAGAAGTCCCCCAGTCCCCAAATAAAGTTGTGCCCCTGTTCCTGACACTACCTTTTCAACCTATTTTGAACTCCTCTATCTTTACCTCCTTTACCTTATTCTTCCTATTCCCACCCAAGACAAAGGACTTCTGAAAAGGCTAAGGAAGAGGAGTGATTCTTCTGTCTGTCCTCCATGTTCTGGAAAGCCCTCTTCACCATCCAACAGGACGATTCTCCAGTGTGTTGGTACCTCCCCCCTCAGTATCCTTCCTATCCTGTTTAAATCTCAGATGGCTGTTACTCCAGGCAGACGGCTGACCACCCCTCTTCCCTTACCTGCCACCCTCTCCATCCTTCTAATAATATTGTCTCCCATCACTAGGATCTTTCATGCTAACTTTTGTACCTCCCCCCCAAACAGGTGTCACCAAGTCTTTCTTGCTGTCAGCACCGACTTACCCATGCCTGAGTCAGGCACCTGTTTCTGTTCCGGGGGTGCAAAGAGGTTTGCCATTGGGACCTTGTGGGAAGAGCTGTTTTGTGATTGTCCTTGCCACGATTCCCCCACCACCCTGAGTAGAGGTGGTGAAGCTAGGGTTTTTCACCTAGAGCCAGAGCCGAGCCAAGGGTCTGACTTGACTCTACAAGCCAAAACACGAGCTGAGCCCTGGTTACTGCAGGCTGTTTTCTGCATAGGACTTGAATGTTTCAGACAGTACACCGTCTGCTCAGGCTGACAAAAATATTTATTTTGACCATAACTGTCTCTGCTTGACCTTGGCTCTCAATTGCTTATAGAGGTTGAGCCGAGCTGAGCCAGACATTATGCTCGAGCCAGACTGGAGTCTGCTCTGACTTGCCCAGCTCTAACCCTGAGTTAGTGGGCCTCTAAAAAAGTGTGGGTGCAGGAGGGCACAAGCTTATTTGGAGTTGCAGCTGGAATATTTCCCCCCTAGCTGCTGCCAAGTGAGCATGGAGCTCCCTGAAGGTCCTGCAAATAGGGCAGTGTCCCATTGCCCAAAGCATAACCTTGTAGACGAGTGCCCCACAGTTCCTACAGCTGACTATCTCTTCACTCACCCAGTGCTCTATTCCAGTCAGTTAAATACCTTTGATATGTGCCTATGGTGGAGTTACTTAGTAGTATGTCATACTAGGCTAAGAGGTTTTCAGGAGCTATAGCCTTTTGCACTGATTCCTATGACCAAGAAAAAAAATATGCATTATAATAATAACACAGATGCAATCTCCAAAATAGAAGGAAAGCTTAGAAATACGTAGCTTCTCTGAAGATTCCAAATTCTGTCTTATGGTATGCGTCTCATGGACCCATGATCTCGGTGATCATGATTTCACTGACTACTGCTGCTGCATGACAGCCAGCTGTGTTCAGGTCAGTCATTGGAGCCCCCCATGAGGAGCAAGCCATGAAAGAACTGGTAGGATGAAGCAGGTCGGGCTTGTGATGGTAAATAAATGTGTGTGGGTGGTAGTTGTAACAGCAGGTCATTGGAGGGAGAGGTGATGGCAAGCGAGGGTTGTAGGGGATAAAAGAATTATAAAATACAAAATAATTATAAACCTCGTCAGTACCCTCAAGCTTTTTATTATTTTTTAATAAAGATCTTCATTGAGGACATCTCTAGTGGGTCACACCTTTAGTACTGCAGGCCATTTGTGTCAGGACCACTTGGAAACTTTTTCTAGTTAGGGGCCACCAATGATGATGTGCAGTGTTGGTGCCTATAAAACATGGATGGCCCCATTCTTCCTCAGGTCTTTCTTCTGCTGTTGACTGCTCATCGGATCTGCAGAGAACGCCATCAAATACTCCATGTTATTATTTTCTAACTTTGCTAACGTTTTCATGTCACGGGGGGGGGCAGGAAAAGGCAGACATTCTGAACAAATACTTTTGTTCAGTGTTCACAGAGGAAGGAGACAGGGAGGGGCCACAAAAATGTAACAGGAGCGTTGGAGGGAGGGAGGTGGACACCTGTCTGTTTTCGTCGGAGAGTCCTAAAGGATCTCGCAGATGTGAAAGTGAGCAAAGACTGGGCCAAACGGGGTCCACCCAAGGGTATTGAGTTAGGTACTGGCCACACCTCTCACGCCCCTGTTTAACAGCTCATTGGAAACAGGAGTGGTCCCAGAGGACTGGATAAGGGCAGACATCCCACTTCACAAAAGTGGTGGCAGGGAAAGGCTGGCAATTATAGGCCAATCAGCCTAATTTTGGTGGTAGGGAAGTTAATGGAATCACTGCAGAAAGAAAGTACTTTAGAACATCTTGAATCCAGGGGGTTACAAGAGTCGAGGTAGCATGGATTCACTTGGTGGTGGTGGTGGGGGGAGTGTCATGTCAGACAAATCTGTTAGATTTCTTTGACTTGGTGACCAAGGAACTAGATCAGGGTGGAGCGGTGGATGTAGCCTACCTAGATTTCATTAAGCCATTCAACACTGTTCCACATAGGAGACTAGTAGTACGCAAACTGGGTAGCTTAGGAGTGGGTCCAGAGGCGGTAAACTGGGTAAGAAATTGGTTAAGGGATAGGCAGCAGAGGGTGGTGGTAAATGGAGTTTACTCATAGGAAGGGAGGGTGACCAACAGTTGCCTCAGAGATGAGTGCTGGGACCGTTCCTTTTCAGTATCTTTATAAGTGACATTGCATAGGAGCTGGAAGGGAAGGTCTACCTCTTTACGGATGACACCAAACTCTGCAATAGGGTGGACACTGGGGAGGGGGGGTTTCGAAAGGATGAGCAACAACTTGAGAAAACTTGAAAAGTGGTAAAGGGTATGGCAGCTGAGTTTCGGTGAGAAAAAGTGCAGAATAATGCACTTGGGGCACAGAAACCCAGTGCAGAGTACAAAATGGAGGTAGTGGTACTGATAAACATCAAGCAGGAACTAGACCTGGAATTGATCATATCGATAATCTGAAGGTAGCCAGGTAGTGCATCAAAGCAGTTGGGAGCGCAAGTGGGATGCTGGGGTGCATAAGGAGGGATATCGCCAGCAGAGAGGGGGTGGTGTTGCCTTTGCATAGATCACTGGTAAGAACCCACTTAAAGTACTGTGTCCAGTTCTGGAGACAACTTCTCAGAATGGACGTAGACAGAGTTGAAGCAGTCCAGAGGGGAGCAAATAAAATGGTGCAGGGTCTGCATCAGAAGCCCTATGAGGAGAGAGTAGAAGACCTAAATGTGTACACCCTGCAAGCAAGGAGAGAGGAGTGAGTGATGTGATAAAGACCTTTAAAATTCCTCATGAGGGTAAACAAGGTAGAAGAGAAGTATTTCTCAAAAAAATATGTGCTCAAAGACAAGGGGGCATGATAAGAAGCTGGAGGGGGTAGATTCAGGAGAGGTGTGAGGAGGTACTTCACAGAAGAAGTAATGAATTCTTGGAACAATCTTCCAGTGGAGGTGGTAGGGGTAAAACTGGTAGTGGTGTTCAAGAAAGCATGGGTTAGGCATATGGGAATCTCAGGGAAATGGAAGTGGGGGTGAATGGGCTGAGATCAAGTAGGATCTGCGGTGATACTGTAGGCAGGGGAAAAATGGGCAGACTAAGTGGGCCAAGTGGTCCTTATATGCCATTAAATTGTGTGTTTATGGCATCATTTTATGCTGTCTTTGAAACAGCCTTTATTTAGGTTTTGTACCTGTGGTTATAGTATCTATAGTAGCTCGCACAGTTTGTGTTTGCTGTTTGAGACTATCCTGCAGTGTGAGGGCTTGCAAAGTCTGCCAGGGGTTCGGCCAGGCCACAAGGAGACGTTGAAGGAAGTCTCTTGAAACCTTCATCACATCAAGGCAGTAGAAGTTGCAGCCAAGACTGCTGGCTCCAATCTGGCTTCTCCCACTTGCTTGTTGAGCACTGCTGGGAAGAAGATTCTTTGGTGTTCAGTGATTTTTGTCACTGATGCGGTCATCAAGGTGGGAGGACAAAGACAAGGATAAGTCATCCTCTTCCATCCGTCACCACAAGCATAAGGACAGGGCTTCTGCTACACTGGTGAGGTTGAGGTCTCCACTGAAGGAGGCTAAGTCCTCGTCCTCTCCAGCAGTGAAGACTACAGTCCCCCAACTGTCGATGAGACACCAAGGTCGGGGTTAGCTCTGGCGCTGCCGTACCTACTGCAGACAGTGTGCAGCCTATGTCAGCATGTTCTAACTCGTTGACAGTGGTAGTCCCGGGCCCTTTACAGGGCGTTGTCAACTCCCAGGTCATACCGGTGACTGTCTCTCTGAACTGTTTCACCAACTGTTGCTGTGGCTTAAGCCATCAGTAACAACTGTCATGTTAACAGGCCTCCGCCATTGACAGGATCAGGAAGCACGCCTTCTCTTCCTCTTTCGCAGCTGCTGCCTTCTTCAATGGCTCTGACTTTCTCTCCCATTGGCATTCCAGATGAGGAGGAGGAATATAATCCTGATATCTGAATATGGAGGAGGATTGGGAGGATGTAAAAGGGGACATGATCCTTACTTGGGGGGGGTCATTCCAGTTCTACCCAGTCCTCCTGCAATGAGGATTCTGTGGTCTAGACACCCAGGTCTTCTCCTGAGGATGCCTGTATTCAAGCTTTGCTGAGGTAAATCCAGAATGTAATAGGATTTTGAGTCTGAGGAGGAAGACTCCACACAGAGGAATTTGTTGGGAGTTTCTGTAAATCCCTACTACTCCAGCTATTGTTATACCTTCTGTGTATCCTGTCTTGGAGGATGCTATATTTGCTTCCTGGCACTGGCCTAATACCTTGTCTGCAGTGCCCAGAAAGGCTGATAAGCAATACTGTGCTCTATCTGCTAAACCTTACTATGTCTCACAACCTGAAACCAATTTTTTGGTTATCTTACCTGCTCACAGTTGCTCTAAAGTTCCTAGACACATGAGCTCCCAGCCTCCTGATAAAAGAATGCAGTAGGCTGGATGTTATGGGCGAAAGAATATATGCCTCTGCATCCTTAGGCCTTAGAATAGGTAACTACCAAACCTATATGATTATAAAAATAGCTTGTGGAAGTCTGCCATGTCCGCTGTTCAGGCTTTGCCTGACGGGACCTGCCAAGGCTAATGTGCTTAAGGCTGTCTGATTTGGTATGGATACTGGTGAGTGTCTGAGTTCTGCATATGATGCCTCCCATGCTTTGGCCAGGGCTGCTGCCTCTGGATTATGACATTAGAGTTACTCCTGGCCACATCTGGCTGGGTTTGCCACTGATGTACAGCAGTCTGTACTGATTGCCCTTTTTAGAGGCTCCAGACTGTTTGGTGGTGATGTTGAGAATGCTGTGCGTGAGCTTCAAACTTCCAGGATGACCTTACAGTCCCATAAGTCTCTGAACCCTCATCCTGCCCGAGGAAATGGTGGGGGGGCTTGTTTATAAGCTTGGTGGCTATATCCCATCAGCAGCCCCATGCCCAAGGCAGAGGTCCCCTCTTGCGCGCCCCCCCCGTGCCCATGCCAAGGCATTCAAAGGTGTCGGTCAAGGCAGTGCCCCTACCAGCCCCGATATTTTCTGACTCCTCATCTTCTCCCCTTCACTGCTGCCTGTGGGGTGCAGGTTGAGGGGACGGATCTCCCTTCATCTTCAAAAGTAGAGGGAGGTTATGAGGGATGAGTGGGTCCTGGAGATAGTGGAGAAAAGGCATACTCTGTAGTTGATGTCTTCCCCTCCAGTACCTCCACCACCTTCTTGTCATTATGTTCTGGGCCACTTGCCCCTTCTGCTAACAGAGGTCCAGTCGCTTCTTCAGAAGCGTGCTATCGGACCTGTTCCACCTTAAGAAACAAACAAATTCTACTCCAGATACCTCCTGGTTCCTAAATGGACAGGAGACTTATATCCTGTATTAGACCTGAGAGGCATAAATTTGTTAATCAAAAACGAAATGTTTCGAATGATGTCGCTTCAGGCTCTAATCCCTCAGCTGCAAAAGGGGGGATTTGCTCAGTGCCCTGGAAATGAAGGACACATACCTTCGTATCAAGATTTGCAAATGCCACAGGCAGTACATCCGCTTCATGCTGGAGGGCAGCCATTATCAGTTCTGAATCTTGCCCTTTGGCTTATCATTGGCACCGCAGGTATTTACCAGATGCTTTGCTGTGGTGGCAGTAACCCTTTGAAGGGAAGGGCTTTATCTCCAGTATCTGGACAACTGGCTACTGAAGGCCCCATCCAGGGAAGCAATTCGGTACACATTGTCCACGAGACAATTGCTTGAGGAACCGACTGTCATAGTGACTGTACCGATATATCTGTTCTGTTTTCTTGTCAATGCCTCCCATATATTGGTGCGATGCTGGATACAGCAGTGGGCATTGCCTTCCTGCCTGCAAACAGGCTGGAGTCTCTTGTTGCTCAGACCCAGCTGATACTTAAAAGCCATAGTGTGTCAGCTTGGACAATGCTATGTCTGCTGAGGTTGATGGCTGCCTTCATATGCGCATACTGCATTGGACTCTGTGGGCATAGTACGATCAGCTGACAGACGAATTGGAACATATGGTTCTCGTCATGCCCCCTCTCTGCTGTGCTCTAATATGGTGGTTGGATTGCCTGAACCTGTTACAGGATGTTCTGTTCTTTTCCCTGACTCCTGTGCAAATACTCAAAATGGATTCCCTGTGGTCTGACTGGGATGCCCATCTTGGATCCTGTTAGACTCCGGGTTCCTGGACCAGTCTGCAGTCTGATTTCCACGTCAGTGTTCTAGAGATGAGGGCTGTTCTGCTTGGTCTCCAGACATTTCAAGAGCATCTCAGCTCTGGTCCCTTGCTAATTCAGACAGACAGTGTCCATGTCATGCACTACATAAACAAGGTAGGGGGCACTCACTCTTGTCTCCTGTACAGGAAAGAAATGAGAGGGTAGTACTGGGGAATGTCTCATGGCCGTCTGTTGTCAGCCATGGTTCTCCCAGATGTCCAAAATGTCTTGGCAGACAGGGAAAGCAGAACTAAGTCCCTGGTGCACGAATGGGTACTGCTGATCTCCGTGGTGAATGACCTCTTCACAAGATGGCGTCTGGAGTTTGAAATTTTTGCGTCTGCCGACAACACAAAACTGCCATGATCTTCCTGGAATAAGTCTCCACCACTCATTCACGCTAATGGGAGTACGCCGGAGGCACTAGGACCAGGTGGGAGCCAAAAATCCTCATGAGGGCTGGCGCTGGGATAGGACCACACATGCGCAGTGCTGCGAGACTAGCGCCGTATAGGGTGCACAGTAGCTCAACTAGAGGTGTCCCATACATTTTTTAAAGGTATTCTGCACATGCATCTCCTGATTTGTAAATCATTTCCACCTTGGAACCTGAATTTCATTTTTGAGAGTTTACTTTGCCACCATTTGAGCCTGCTACGATATGCGAGACATGTTCCTTTCATGGAAAGCGTTGTTTTTGGTCACCATGACGTCTGCTCATAGAATATCTAAGCTTCATGCTCTAATGCATGAGCTGCCTTTGATTTTTCACAAGGACAAGGGTGTCTTTGTGGGCCAGTTCTCATTTCCTACTAAAGGTGGTCTCTGATTTCACTTTGAGTCAGACCCATACACCTTCCTGTGTATTATCCTGAGTATGCTAACAAAGGTGAAGCATTGCTTCATGCACTTGTTGTACACAGAACACTATGTTTCTACTTGATCGCACTAAGTACTGCAGAAAGCCCTCTCAGTTTTTTATTTGCCCCAGTAAAGAGAGTGCCCCGTGACTAAACAGTGTCTGTCTAGATGGTTGTCCAACTGTATCACTTTCTGTTGTAAGAAGTACTGTAAGGAACTTCCTGGTGCTGTATGAGGCCACTCTGCATGTGATATGGCCATTTCTGTTGCCTGTAGTCAGAATGTTTCTGCTGCTACATAGAAAGAAACAGAAACTTAGAATTTGTCGGCAGATAAGGACCGCTTTGCCTGCCTAGTGTGGCCATTTCTCCCTGCCTTTACTGTCACTGTAGACCCTACCTGATCTCAGGCTACCCCCAGCTTCCCAGCCAAGATTCCCTTGGGCATATACCCATACATGCTTTGAAGCCTATGACTGTTTTTGCCCCCAGTACCACTGCTGGAAGACTGTTCCAGGCATCCATCACTCTTCCACTGAAGTACTTCCTCACATACCTCCTAAAGCTCCCCCTTCCTCTCCCCTGGCTGGTGACACTGGTTTTCTGCTGTCGGCAGCCATCCTTCTCCTCCTGCATGCTCAGACTGAGGCCTGCCCCCACCCCCTCCATTTTTCGCTGATGCTGCTTTATGGACAAAGCGCAAATTAGGACTTAAATGAGTCCTGCGGCTGCAGAGAGACAAAAGTACTGACTTGGCTCTTCCCTGCCTACTAAATTTCTGTATACCTTATCTGACTGTTCTGTGAACTGCTACACCAGCAGGCTACGTTGGGGCTCCACTGGATTTGTTTTTGACTCTGGGTTTATTGATTTGCCTTTCTCCTGGGACTTGGCACTTCCTTTGCTACCTGAATTGAGGACTTTTTAAAGATTTATACACTTTTTTTTAGTTGCTTTTATAACTGTGTAGGCTCAATTGTTTGATATATAGAAACCTGCAGGACAATTTCAACTCACTTGAGAAGTGGTTTAAACAAAATAAACTAGTCTAAAACTATAAGAAGACTAAAAAATGTGTTACTTGCTGGACCACCGATGAAGAGAAAAACACATCCCCTAATAATCCTCAATGAATCTAGTACTACTCTAGAACAGGTCACTTATCTTCAAATACCTAGGTGTCACTATTGACAGTGCCCTGTCATTTCTGCCCCGTGTGGACACACTACTCAATACAGTTAATAGAAAACTTGGGGCATTATACAGGCATAGGCACAACCTCACCCAGGAGGCCAAACATATAGCTGTGTCCAGCTTGATTATCCCCACTATCGACTTGGGAATCAGAATATATGGAGCTACCGCAGACACTGTCCTCAGCAGGGTCAAAATAGCCATAACTCATTCTCTCCCGGTGGCCATTTTGGGTCAGGTTCAGCAATGGATGGTTCTGATGCCATATGACGGCTACGGGACTGAAGGTGTTTTAAATAAGGCCTGTCGTTTCATTCTCAGTGCTGATAGGGTAACCCACACTTGCACTCTATGCACCCAGACCAAATGGCTCGCACTTCAGGACAGAAAACTCCACAAATGTGCCTCTTTGGCAAAAAAGCATTATTGGGCCTCACACCAGCTGGAATCCAGGACCTCCTTTGCCCGCTACCAAATAATCATGCCACTAGGAGTGTAACCAGAAATGCCTTAGCTGTTCCCTACCACAGAACAATGCAAGCCTCACGTTCTTTTGCCATTCGGGCTCCAAAATGGTTAAATGAGCTGCCAGAGTCTCTACTAAATATTCCTAAACTAAAACAATTCAATAAAACTCTAAAACAAGTACTCATCCCCAACACCAACAGTAACTGCCATTGAGACACCACTCATTACATATCGCCTCACCTGCCACTTGGGAATACTACAAGTTGTTACCCCCTTCCCCTAATCCTTCACAATCAACTACAACCTGATCTTACTCCACTCTGGCAGTGCCACATGTGTGCTGCTCAACTCTTACAGCTTGTACATATCGTGATTATCTTGTGAAAATGTCTCTATTTCTGTGCATCTCATTTTGTACGTATTTTATCTATTGACGAGGAACCTTTTTAAAAGAGCTTTTCAAACTCAGAGGTGTTGTATCTGATATAATAAATACATTTTGATAAGTGGCTGCAGACAGAACGTTCATTTAACTTTTTAGTCGCCACTGGCTGCAGCTCTGTCTTGTTTTCTCATATTTGGCCCTATTCACTAACTGTGTGGATGGGTTATGCACTGCGTAAACCTGGTGCATAGCCCACCCGCACGTGGCCGTGCACTCAACACGCCATGCAGGATCCCGGTACGCCCCCCTCACCAGTGCGCCTGGCACCCCTGCTGAACACGCAGCTCTGCGTGGGGGCAGACCAGGGACAGGCGCGGGGAGCGTGTTAGTACTGTGCCATGCACACCGTCCGAAAAGTCTTATGCTGCCATGGGGTGACGGCAAATGACTTGTTTGATTATGTGCATTGCCCCCCGGTCAGCTTTAACCTTCATGATTTCACTACCTGCGCAGCAGTTATCCAGTAGGACATATTTGTTAAGATACCTACTTAGTGTAGTTGGGTGAAGGGTGTTAATTGTCTGGCCTCTGACCTCAGCTACGTGATAACTGGAGGTGGGGCTTAGTCAGAGTTGAAGTAGCAAGCAGAGTTTTATTTTCTCAGAAGAAGCCAGAAGGGGAAGGAAGGAAACATATTCAATTCAGTGCTTTAGAGTAACTGGTAATTGCTATTTTTCTTTTAAACTTAGATTGTGGGCTTTTAGTGACACTATACTTTCTTTGTTGTCTTTACTTAAAATTGTTTTTGGGCTGTTGAAAATTTAAAACATGGTGGAGTAATTCTGTGCTGTATTTAATTGCTGCAAATTTTCGCCCCCCCCCCTTCCCCCAACTCTTAATTATATGCCCTGTTAAATCTGATTGACAGGAGCTAAACACAGGGTATAGTAAGGGGTGTGAAGTAGGAGGGGCATAAGGGGGAAGAAGCCCACCTTCAGTACAAGTGTTTTGATTCATTTATTTATTTATTGGTTTCATGGTTTCTTTCTTTTTTTTTTAAAAGAAAATTATCTGAGGATCAGTGGCAAGATTTTTAGGACAGTAAATTAATAAAAAGGGAACTAGGAGAGCTTCAGTAGCAGACAAGTAATGGAATTGCAGTATAATGTGGGGAGTGGTGCAATGCAGTGGCTGTGGGGCAGCCATATTCAGGCAGACCTTCTGGACACTGAGGTGCTGCCCTATCTGCATGCATCTCTCTGGACTGCGGGATGAGGTAGCCAGACTCAGAGCGGAAGTAAACTGGGTCAGGAGTACCATCACCCCTATCCAGGGACCACCCAGTCCAATGCAACTGCCTCAAAGGATGCCGAGCGAGGAGCACTTGGATGACAGTGGGCTCAGGGAGGGTTAGAGCGGTCAGGCAGAGGCACATCCCAGATCCTATTCCACTCAAGAACTCATATGCCACACTGGCAAACGAGGACAACAAATAGAGGTACCCAGAGAAGTGGAAGGAAAGAATGTGGAGTTAGCCAAGGAGGTGACCTCAGCGGGGAAAGCAGTGGACCCAGGAGGAGGAAGCGAATCCTGGTGGGGACTCCATCATAAGAGGGATCCAGCTAGGAACACAGGAGGGAGGACAGGAGGTGAGGTGCCTACCAGGTGCCACGGCATGGAGGGATGGAAGGAAGATCCTGGGGATCACTGGGAAGGCAAGGCAGGAGGGTGAGCTGGATGTCATTATCCACCTAGGTACTAATGACCTGGCAAATGGGAGCCAAAGGAAGTTCAGGAAGAGTTTAGGAAACTGGGGAGGGGTCTCAAGCAAGTAGCTACTTCTGTCACTTTCTCAGAGTACTACCTGTGGAGAGGCAAGGGAGAGCATAGGAGTGCATGCCAGGAACTTTAACTCATGGTTGAAGAACTGGTGCTGTGAGAGAAGGTTTGGATTCATTGGTGACTGGGGACCCACCTGGAGGATGGAGGTTTGTTCAAGCCTGGCCTGCATCCATCCTGGAGGAATCAAGCACTCAATGATAAGTTTAAATGCTACATTGACAAGCATTTAAACTAGCAAAGGGTGGCAGGCCAGCAAGGAGGGTACCTACTTGCTCACCCCACAGCTAGCAGTGGAACCAGTGAACCAGAGGAGTGGCTATCTCTGCTAAGCAGTGTGCAAAAGATGGAGATTAGTGCCCAAGAGGTGGATAAGCAGAAAAGGGGCAAAATTCAGCAGAAGGGCAGACAGCAAGGAGAACCAGGGATAAATGACAACCAAGGAAGGGGCTGGAGTAGAACAGTGAAACAGTCTAGGGAGGTCAAATCATGGAAAGCCATGTGTGCAAATGCCAGGAGCCTTAGCAACAAGATGGAAGATCTGGAGGCTGTCATGGTGCAGTCAGACCTGGACATTGTGGCCATCACTGAAACCTGGTGTAATGATACCACGACTGGGAGATGGCCATACCTGGCTACAACATATTAGAAGAGACAGAGCAGGCAGGAAGGAGGAGGAGTGGCACTCTGTGAAAATGACATAAGGGCCACAGAGATCCAGGAGGAACAAAATGGGGAGAGATACTGTGGGTTAAGCTGGAAAGGAAAATGGGGCAGCCATCTGCACAGGTGTGGTCTACAGACCACCAGCGGAGGAAGAAACAGATGGGAGCTGATGCTAGCCATCAAGGATGGCAGACAAGGATAGGTAGTACTGGTTGGAGACTTCAGTATTCCAGGCGTGGACTGGAGCATCCCAGCAGCAGCATCAACTAGGAGCAGATTTATCCTGGACTCCCTTCAGGGTGCCTTCCTCAAGCAACTGGTCATGGAACCAACTCGGCAGAAGGCAATACTGGACCTTGTGCTCACAAACAGGGACAGTGTGATGGGGGTAACAGTGGAGGAGCACCTGGGAAACAGTGACCACCAGTCATTGTGGTTTGAAATCACAGAAAGAGCAGAACCAAACCACACAAAAACACGTATCCTGGATTTTAGGGGGGCAGACTTTGGGAAAATGGGGAGATACTTGAAAGAGGCATTAAGGGGAATGGGACAGGAATCAGGGGTTGAGGAACAGTGGGCAGTATTTAAAATGGGGATTACAAGAACAATAGAATTATGTATTAAGCAGGTTAGCAAGAGGAAAAGGAAGAGGAGACCATTATGGTTTTCCAAAGAGGTAGCAAAGAAAGTGAAAGCCAAAAAGATTGCATTCAGGCAATACAAAAAGACAGGCAGAAGGGGATAGGGAGAAGTACCAGGAGAAGCAAAGGGAGGCAGGGAGGTCAGTAAGGGAAGCCAAAGCTCAGACAGAAGAACACATTGCAAAATCAGTGGGTAGAGGGGACAAAACCTTTTACAGGTACATAAGTGAAAAAAGAAAGACAAAGGGAGGGATAGTGAGACTGAAGGGGGAGGATGGGGCGCGTGGAGGATGACAACAGTAAAGCTGACATATTGAACAGGTATTTCTGCTCAGTCTTTACTGAGGAAGAAGAGGTAATGGGTCTGAAGGGAGTACAAGGGGTGAGAATGGTGCAGAAATGGACACAAGTCCTTTACGAGAAAGGGTCCTGAAGGAACTGGAAGTAATAAGAGTTGATAAAGCAATGGGGCCAGATGGGGTGCACCCAGGGTCCTTAAAGAACTAAGAGAGGTGGTGGCTGAACCTCTGGCTATCCTGTTTAGCGATCACTGGAAACAGGAGGTACCCAAAGACTGGAGGACAGCAGATGTAGTCCCCTTATACAAAAGTGGGAACAAAGAGGAAGCAGGGAACTACAGACCAGTCAGCCTCACCTTGGTAGTGGGGAAGATCATGGAAGCACTACTGAAGGAGAGATTGGTGGAACATCTGGTTGTCAGTGGACTACAGGACCCAAGGCAGCATGGTTTCACCAGGGGGAGGTCATGTCAGACCAACCTCGTTGAAATTTTTGACTGGGTGACTAGGGAGGTGAATCAGGGGAGGGCAGTGGACATGGCCTATCTGGACTTCAGCAAGGCCTTTGACACTGTGCCATATAGAAGACTATTACACAAACTGGGGAATATGGGTGTGGGCAGGACAGTAGTGTGGTGGGTAGGTAACTGGCTGGGTGGCAGGACACAGAGGGTGGTGGTAAATGGCTGTAACTCCACAGAGGAAGAGTGACCAGTGGGGTACCACAGGGATCAGTGCTGGTACCGGTCCTATTCAACATCTTCATCAGTGACATTGCCAGGACCTAGAAGGCAGAATTTCACTGTTAGCTGATGACACAAAGCTCTGTAACAGAGTAGACACACCAGAGGTGTAGACAGAATGAGAAGCGACCTGCAGAAACTTGAAGAATGGTCAGGGGTTTGGCAGTTGAAATTCAATGCAAAGAAGTGCAAGATAATGCATATGGGGCACAAAAACCCTGGCACATATATCAGTTGGGGGGTGAGGATATAGCATGCACCAAGCAGGAAAGGGATCTTGGGGTTATCATCTCTGATGACCTCAAGGTAGGGAAACAGTGTGACAAGGCAGCAGGTAAAGCAAATAGGATGCTGGGATGTATAGGCAGGGGCATCACCAGCAGGAAAAGGAGGTCATAATTCCGCTATACAAGACACTAGTGAGGCTTTACCTGGAGTACAGTGTACAGTTCTGGAGACCATACTACGTAAGGACATAGACAGGGTAGAGAAGGTTCAGAGGAGGGCAACAAAGATGGTGCATGGATTGCATCACAAGTCCTATGAAGACAGGTTGAAGGAACTGAACATGTACTCCCTGGAGGAGAGGGAGAGAGGGATATGATAGAGACATACAAGTATCTTACAGGGAGGAACAGGGTGCAGGAAAACACTATTTTAAGCGAAAAAGATGTTCCAGGACTAGAGGGCATGGGATGAAGTTGGAGGAGGACGATTCAGAGAAACATGAGAAAGAATTTCTTCACAGAACGGTGGTGGACAAGTGGAAAACCCTGCCAGAGGAAGTGGTGGGGGCTGAAACAATCACGGGATTTAAGAATGCATGGGATAGACATAAAGGAATTCTGGAGGTCAGGGGTAAGGGGCAACAGACTTCTAGGAAAACAAACTGAACTTACGAGCTCGAATGGGCAGACTGGGTGGGCCATAGGCCCTTATCTGCTGACACTGCCTATGTATCTATGTACTCTTCCCTGCTCTGGTATTGTAGGCTGCTGGCGAAAGACAGTGAATTTATGCATTTGCAGATGGATATAGTCTTTAAACATTGGAAGCACTTATTTCAGTTTTTAAATGAACAAGGCATGCTCCCTTTTGAGCAGTTATAAAAAACGTATGGCCTGACAAGTCAAGAACATTTTAGGTACATGCATATGTGCCTCCTATGTAAACTGCAGTGTTAAATTCCCAATCTCTGTCCCCTTCTCCTTAGTATATTTATGGGTTTTTTTGTTTATGAGGGGGACAGTTGGCACCACTTAACTGGTCATTTGTATAGGGATATACAGGCATTATGGCTACAAGTACCAGGTATATACTAGATTCTTTGCAAAAAGAAATGCGTTAATGCACCAGATAGGGTTCAGATTAACAAAAGTAGGGAAATGTGGCTTTAGGGTTTACAACCCTAACTCCCCACCCCCAAGCAGCAAAGGAATAAAACATTAGGATTTTGGGTCTCCTGAGTGTTGGCAAATGGGTGGTTGGATCTTCCTTGGGGTTGTCGACCCTAATGACCCCCCATACCTGTAGCCTCCTGTCTGAAGCACAGCGTGACAGGTACAAGTCAGTGCTTCCATACTGATGCACTCTTCAAAGGCATGGAGAAGCACGCCTCGCTGCTACGTTGCCAACGCAGTCTGTTGTAGCTTTTATGCAGGACTCTGTGAGCCCTGCCCGAAGAAAAGAGATCACATCTGACCTTGTTTGCTTAGGTTAGAGGTGGTGAGCATTAGGGTTGACAACCCCAAGGAAGACCCACCACTGATATCAACACTCAGCAGACCTAAAACCCTAATGTTTTTCCCTTTTGAAGTTAGGGTTGGAAACCATAATGCCACATTTCCCTGTTTTTGTTAAGTTGAACACTGACTGGTGCATTAACAAAGTGTTTTGGAAATAATTTCCTTTCTTTTTGAGATAGCAGAATCGTCTCCTCATTCACACAGGTCACTTTGGGACCTACATGAACAGATGTAGACACGCAGGGTGGTCTGGGCCCTGCACCAGGGAAAGACTTTGCTTTAAAATGTTCAAAAATGGCACAGTTATGAGCAAAACTCTTCATTCTGTCACTATAAAAAAATATTTGTTTCATGAGCCCATATTTCTGTTTCATGAGCCACCAGTTTTGTTTTGTAAGGCTCATAAAACAAGAATTGCAGCTCATGATATAAAATGGTGGATTTTTTTCACTCCAGTCTTGTTTCATGAGCAGGCATCTTGTTTCGCCACTCATGAAATAAGATTGTGAACTTCATTTTTTTCCCGCTAGCCTTCTTGTTTCATGAGCTGTTCCGTGAATCACAAAAACAGTATGTCTACTCACAAAAAAAGATTTTGGGGGAAAAGAACACAAAGTCCACAGTCTTGTTTCATTAGTTGTTTCATCACTCAAGAAACGGCTTGGCTCATCAAACAAGATACTAAAATAAAAAAAAAGTCAAAAATCTTGTTTTGTGAGCTGAAGTTCTTGTTTAGTGAGGCTGTATTCTTCTTTCACAAGTCTCATGAAACGAGCCTCGCTAAGGATTTTTCGGTGTCTCAAAACAATATTTTGGGGTAGTTTTTTTAAAAAAAAAACTAAGTCCAGAAGTCAGGCTAAATGGGTCCAAGACCCTACTGAGCATGGTCAGAACCAATATTTCAAATCCTTACAACTCTGCAATGGATTAATATTTTTTGCACTAAACCAACAAAAGACACCATTCTAGGGCAAGCCCTTTCTACCTCAAACATTTCAGAACAAAATTCCAAACCATCTGGGCTTGTAGGTAAGAGCAAACAAAAAAAACATAGAAAAGGCCTGATTTTTCCTCTTTTTGCCCTATCTGCATCTCGGAATCTAGATGTCTGACTGTCACGAAACTTTCCAGATCAAGAAACCTTGCAACCCAGACCATGCATGCCACATTTCATGCAATTCTGTTGAACGGGAGCAGAAGGCATTAAGGTGTTAAGTTAGGGATTTTAACATTAAACCCTACTCAACCCTAACTATAAGGGCGCTGCCACACCCCAGTAATAAATAGAACCATGAACTGGGTGCCTCTTATGCCTACGACCAGTGGGTTATATATTCCCTACTGCCTTTTTGAGCCTCAGCCTTGGTTTGCTGGGGGGGGGGAGTTTGCCTGGAAATACAGACATACTTGATGTACCCCTAGGATCCAGGCTGAATATGTGGGAGATCAGTTTGGCTCGTGTGGGAAGGAGGGAGCTGATGAGACCCACATATTTTATTCCGGTCGTGTCTTGGAGGGCTTTTGGCAACAACTACGAACTCATGCGACCCTCCTTTCCCCAGATACTCAGATAGTGAATCCGGTCACCTTCCTTTTGGTCATCCCATTGGAAGGACAGAGATGTCAGACTCGCTTTTTGCAACATATTTGTTTCTTGGCCACAAAGATGGCCATAACCCGCCTTTAGCTGCAGCCCACCTCTCCAACCATACCCCATGGGCAGCAGATTGTGGTTCAGATTTACACTTTAGAAAAATTGACGCATCAATTGAGGGGGGTGTACTCACGGTTTAAAGGTATATGGGAACCTTGGATATTACATGTAACAGAATAGCCAATTTGCTCTTTAGAGCTACTGGACATTTTACTATATGAAATGGACTTTGGCCTCATCCTATCTAGGCTCACAGATGTGGTGCATATAGTGACCCTCCCGACACAAACTTGGGAGGACCTGGGATAAGGAACTATCATGATTTATCTGGACAGGCCAGAAATGTGCATCAAATTACAGCAACCTTTTTTTTTTTTTTTTAACTAAGAATGATGGAGGTCTAGCTTTCCTCTGACTCCCAAGGTATTATTGGGCAGCCCATCAGCGTTTTATTTTACATCGCCACCTAGGTGGCAGATATTCTACCTGGCGGGACATGCAGAGGGCCCTGTTCCATAGCCAGTTATTTGTGCGAGCCATGTATCACCTAGCACCTCTTATGGAAGTACTTCAGATCTTAAATTTGTGGCTGCAGAAGTCTGGTGGACTATTAGGACTTCCCTATACCTCACGCCGTTTTCCCCCGTTGTTCCCATTAGCCCACTTGGAGGGATTTGTCCCACTTCGCTAGGACCATGGATGCCGGAATTGGGAATGTCACTTCTTGCAGTATATTTACCACTTCTCAGGAGCACTGCTTCAGCCCTTTCTCATGTTACAAACCCAATATAACCTTTCTCTCCTTGCTGTTGGGTGCGAGAACACCGGATATGCACCCCCAAGTACTTCATTCATTTCTTTAAAATTGGCACCAAACCACATATGATCTCATGGCTGTATCATGCCATGCAGGCTGCACTGGGCATAGATTCCCTGCATGTGGCGGACATGGGAACTCTCATTGACCCTGGTGTCTTGACAAAAGCTTGCTAAGCTAATGAAAAGTCTCTCAGCCAACGCAGAGGGCCTTCTGCCATCCACAGGTGCAGAAGTACAGGGTCCCTATGCCAGGGCAAGAGTTGTCTTTACTGTATGGTACCAGGGCCTGTGCGGGCAACCCTGCACCTTTCCATCCCTGGTTGGTGGGGGTGTTGCATAATAGTGCCATCCTCAACCCTTGCCCCATCCAGCTAGCTCATTGAGCTTACCCTGGAACTTAGCTCCCAGGCAGGGAACCACGGTGCACTGCCTGCTGGGGTAAAGTCTGGCACTATGCATAATGTTTCTTAATAATTATTATTTTGTTTCCTTAATTTTGTCCCTAAATTTTCAAAGATGGTAATTTTATGACTCCCCTTATAAACACGACGTGTGGCATTTATAGTATATTGGCCAAAACATCATTCAGACAACTTGAAGTCTTGCTGTATTTTGACAAGTGCAGTTAGCCCCAGCCTTTAAACTACCCCGGAGAACAAAGGGTTAACCTCTGTATACAGAGGATAGAATACTACTGAGCTCGAGCTTGGTTGATATATCTGTATGTTTCCCTTTGAAAGCTAACCGTTAGATTCTTTACTCTGCCTCACTGAACAGTCACTCCGGAGATTTCTCCTGCAGCTTGGTTCGAAAGTTGGTTGAAGTGTTGCTTTTTCGTCGGTTTCTAACCGAAAAAGTTTCCCTCATAGTCTGTTCAGTCTCTGTCTGTGGTACCTTGAGTACTAGATAGGTTTTGTACTGTGTTTTTCTGTGTGGAACTTGTAAAAAGTGTGGATCGGTTCGGCTGAACCGATCATTTGCTTAATGCTTGTGTGACTTTAGGCCCTGTCCACACTACACCACTTACAGTCTGTAACGGTTCCAAACCGTTACAGTGTGTCCACACTGCCGGCAAACAGTTTCGATAACGGTTTGGAACCGTTACAGCCTGTCCACATTGGTGGGTGCTCTGTAACGTTACAGCTGCACCCTATCCCACAATGCAGTTCGTGCTGCACTGGGGGAATACTGGAGCTACACGCTCACGCGTCCACACTGTGGCCGGTAACATTACAGGGGCACAACCGTTTTCGTAACCATTGTTCAAACCACCTCATAAGTGGCTTCAACACGTTCTGGCGCCTTCTGTAACGTTACAGATGTAAGCATAAACGTTGCGGTAGCGGTTTGAGCCCTCTGCTCAACGTTACGAGGCATAGTGTGGACAGGGCCTTAGTGTGGTTACGGTCATATCAGTTCTTAAAAAAAAAAAAACGTGTTTTGAAACTGTTTTTTCCAAGACCCGTAATACGGTCAGGAACCGATAGGGAGTCTTGCCTGGCGGATTGCCGAAAAAGATGGTAAGTTTGGTTAGGTTGGTCATGTCTGAGAAACCCAAGAAAAAACCGGGCCCACTGGGTTTCAACACTGCAGTGAGTGTGGGGAGGTCTTTGCTAAGGCCGATCCCCACACCACCTGTGTTTATTGTCTGGGGTTTGAACACCTCGATTCAGACTGCCAAATTTGCAAAATTTTCCCAAATCTACCCTTGAAAGAGATTAGGTAGACTGAGGGAAAAGGAGGCCGAGAAGTCCGCTGACCGGATGGCCAGCCGGTTCGGTTCCAACGAACAGAGGCGTGCCCTCGACCAGGCGATACTTCTTGAGCGCAAAGGAGAGCGATCGAGGGAATCGGTTCCGACAAAATGCGAAAGAAAATTGTCAGGTTCGGATCCAGAAGCCCATGTTCCGACCGCCGAAGAAATAGCCAGAGCGATTCGGATTTGGAATCGCTCGCCTGTTCTGACTGAATCCAGCACCTTTGTCAGGTGCCTGTTCTGTCGGTTCCCCCGGTTCACGATTATACTTTAGAAGAATTTTATGAACCGGAGTTTGAAAATGATGGTGATGGTGAAAGTCTAGATGTGCCTGTGGAACCGGACATCTCCCCAGACAGACCTTCAGGTGTATCCCCTCCTAGGCTTTCTGAGTCCCCTTCCCACTTTATGTTCTACAGAAAGGTGCCTGAGACCCTCCAGCTTCCTGTGGAAGAGGCAATGGAGGATCAGGAGGAGCCTGATTTTGTAGAAATGATGGACATCCCAGAGTCCAGGAGACTGTTTATTCCCCTCCACAAATCTTCTGGGAAACAGACATAAAAAATTCTGAAGCCTCTCAATTGTATACCTCCTGTGGACAGAAGAATGGACAAGAAGTATACACTCTCAGGCTCAGAAACTGAGTTTTTTTTATCAGCAATGCAGCCATGTTGGGGTTGTGCAGGCTGCTGCCTGTGATAAGGCAAGCATTCCCTTGACTTAACCCCCCCCCCGACAAAGACTCTAGGAAGATTGATACCATGGCAGAAAAGCTGTACATGGCATCTTCCTTGGGGCTCAGACAGGCAAATTATATGGCCTATACAGCTAGGTACCAGAAGTCCAGGTGGGACATTGTACTGGCTAAACAGGCCTCCCCCCCAGCTAGCCAAGGAGCCGGAGGCGGTGGCTGCACATGGGATTGAGGCATCTAAAGTTCAGTTTCATGCTGCTGTGGGATCTAATGATGTGTCATCAAGAGTCATGGCTACATCTGTGGCTCTTCGGAGAATGGCTTGGCTCAGATGTACTAGCCTCTCGTAGGATACCCAGGCTAAGGCCATGGATTTTCCTGTAGTGGGTAATTCTCTGTTCTAGGGACATGGATATGTTGTTCATCCACACTCATTGGCAGGTATCCTTGCCGCTTTAAATCTTGCCGGAAGGTCTTCAAGCTTGCTCCTCCCACCCACCCGGGTGGTATAACTCTCGGCTCCGCCCCATGACGTCAGATCTTCCTTACCGCTTGGAAGCTCAGGTTCCCTCCTTAACGCTCTGCGTTTGAGACTGGTTCCTATTTCTCCGTTTGCGGATCGCTGCAGGGGGATGCCTTCTCGAGGCAGTGGACCCCGGGCCCCTTTTACGCCTTTCCCCCATTTCCCTTGATCCACAAGGTGCTTCTCAAGGCGAGGAGGGACAAGGCGCAGGTGATTCTGATAGCCCCAGACTGGCCTCGCCAGTTCTGGTACCCAGATCTCCTCAGTCTCAGCTCCAGGACTCCGCGGCAGCTTCCAGCTCGCCGGACCTGCTCTCAGTCAATCAGGGAAGGTGTTCCATCGGACCTTCAATCCCTGCACCTGGCGGCCTGGTTCCTGGGCTAGAGTTCCAGGCCTTGGGTCTTTCGGCGAGGTCCTCAATGTAGTTGGGCGTCCCGTGAGTCGACCAGAAAATGCTATGCCTTCAAATGGAAAAGGTTTTCCATTTGGTGTCGAACAGGGGCTTGGACCCTTCCTCCTGTTCCTTGGCAAGCATCTTGGACTATTTATGGTCCCTTTCTAGTCAAGGGCTTAGGTCGGCGACCCTAAGGGTGCACCTGGCACCATCTCTGCTTGCAGGGCGCGGGCCGGGAAGCAGTCGGTGGCGCAGGGGAAGGTGGTCTGGCGCTTTTTCAAAGGCCTTGATCACATTTCCCCTCCAGTGCGGGAACCCCCACCTCCGTGGGATCTACTGCTGGTACTGGCAAAGCTCATGGGCAAGCCATTGAACCTATGCACAGTGTGCTCTCTCTCACCTGTCGTGGAAGACCGCCTTCTTGGTGGCTATCACGTCAGCCAGAAGGATGGGAGAGCTCCAGGCGCTTTCCATCGAGTCTCCTACCTGGTCTTCCACAAGGACAAGGTTGTCCTGCGCCCCCACCGAAATTCCTTCCGAAGGTGGTGTGGGAGTTTCACCTTAACCAGGTGTTGACTCTGCGGTGTTCTACCCCAATCACACCTCCGGAGGCGAATATAGGCTCCATACTCTGGACCTTGACAGCACGCTTATTCTAAGGACGCCACGGCTGAAATTCAGGAGAGGTTCGCCAGCTGTTTGTCACCTCGCTGAAGCTGCATCTGGCAGACCTGCAGCCAAGCGGACGATAAGCAGGTGGGTAACCTCCTGCATAGATCTCTGCTATAAGTTGGCGGGCATGGAGCCTCCCAGAGGATAAGAGCTCATTCTACCCGCCATACTGCTGCACGGTGGCTGCTTCCAGGGCGTCCCTATCCAGGAAATCTGCAGGGCTGCTACCTGGAAGTCAGCAAACACCTTCATTTCTCATTACCACATCGACCTTGAGTCACGCTCGGGATGCTGGTTTTGGGGCCTCGGTTCTCCAGTCTCTCTTTCCCAAGTAAGTATTGGGGGTGTCGTCTTGCCTCCCTCCTCCCGAGAGAACTGCTAGGAGTCTGCCAATGAGTGTGGATGAACAACATATCCATGTCCCTAAATACAGGTTACTCACCTGTAACAGGAGTTCTAGGAATGGTATGTTTGTTCATCCCTACATTCTCGACCTCCCGGCTTGCGCACAACCTGAGCTTCCAGCGGGCCAGATCTGGCGTCATGGGCGGAGCCGAGGTTATACCACCGGGTGGGTGGGAGGAGCAAGCTTGAAGACCTTCCGACAAGATTTAAAGCGGCAAGGATACCTGCCAATGAGTGTGGATGAACAACATATACCATTCCTAGAACTCCTGTTACAGGTGAGTAACCTGTATTTTGGGGAGCAGACAGAGAATTAAATGAAGAAAATGGATGAGTACAGGACCACCTACAGGAGTACTCAGGCCAAGGAGAGGCAGGCAGCTCCTCAAGGCAGCAGTCTAGGGGCAGGGGCAGGCCTTTTCATAGGCCTTTTTACCAAGCACAGGCCTCCTCTTCCTTTTCACAGAGGGGGTTCTTCAGAGGGAGAGGCAGAAGGGGATGAGCAGGGCTGCATCCACTCCTCAGCCTAAAGCCCCTGCCAAGCAGACACCCTGATGGGCCTGCCCAGGTCGACTCTCCTATTCCAGTAGGGGGCAGGCTGGCTTACTTTGTCCAGGACTGGACGTCTATTGCATCAGACAAGTGGGTCCTGGAAGTAGTAAGCCAGGGACTGGTTCTCAGCTTCAGAAAATTTCTCAAGATGACAGCCAGAACTTTTCCACCTGCAAATCTCTCGGAAACCCTTGCCCTAGAGGCAGAGGTTTCATCTCTTCTGGCCTTAAGAGCTATAGAGTGAGTACCTACCCTACACTGGGGCAAAGGGCTGTACTCCAGGTACTTCCTGTCCCCAAAAAAGACAGGGGAATGGTGACCCATCCTAGACCTAAGATACCTAAACAAACATCTTTTAAAACCAAAGTTCAAGATGGTAGCTCTGGGAATAATTCTTCCCTCTCTAAGGCCAGGGGACTGGCTAGCCTCCCTGGACCTCAAAGATGCCTACTTTCATATTCCCATCAGGTGCTCCCACAGAACATACCTCAGGTTCAAATTGCCCTCAGGCCACTATCAGTTCAGAGCAGTGTCCTTTGGCCTAACCTCAGCCCCAAGGGTTTTCGCAAAGTGCTTGGCAGTAGTAGTTGCCTTTCTAAAAGGCAAAAGATTTCCATTTTTCCATATCTGGACGATTGGCGAATAGTGGGCCAGTCTCCAGACCAAGTCAAGTCTCACCTGCAAGTGACCCAGCAAGTGCTCACTTCTCTAGGATTTCTTCTCAACCTTCCCAAGTCAGTTCTCGAACCAGTCCAGCTTCTTACCTTTATAGGGGCAGAACTGGACACATTCAGAGCAAGAGCATTTCTTCCCCGGGAAAGGGCAAGGGTTCTTATAGAACTAGCCTCTTCCTTCAGCCTTCGGGTATCTCGACCAGCAAGGCATTTCCTCCAGCTCTTGGGCCACATGGCAGCTTCAACAGCAGTGGTCCAAGGGGCAAGATTCCAGATGAGGGATATTCGGTTCCAACTGAGAGCTTTTTGGTCTCAGAGGAAAGATTCCTTTTTACCAAACTGATCCCAGTGACTGTGACCTTGATCCAAGCCCTGCAATGGTGGCAGGATCAGGACAATTTAAGACAAGGGGCTCCTTTTGCCACTCAGCCTTGTTCAGTGGTCCATACCACGGATGCTTCTCTTCTGGGCTGGGGATCCCATCTGGGGGCCCTCATTGCCCAGGGACTGTGGTCCCCCCAAGAATCCCTTCTCCATATCAATCTCCTAGAACTCGGGGCAATTTTTCTGGCCCTGAAAGCTTTCTCTCAGTCAGTGCAGAACAAGGTGGTTCAGGTCAGAACGGACACCACCACCACCATGTGGTACATCAACAAGCAGGGAGGCACTCGGTCTATGACCTTGTGCACGGAAGCCATGAAATTGTGGTCCCTGGCTTATTCCCTGCAAACCTCTCTGGTAGCAGTCCACCTTCCAGGGAAGGACAGTGTGCTAGTAGATGCACTGAGCAGGATTTCTCAGGGCCATCACGAATGGTCCCTGGACCCTCAGGTATTGAAAGTGATTTTTTTTTTCAAGGTGGGGCACTCCAGAGATAGATCTCTTTGCAGCCCCAGACAATCACCAACTTCCTCTCTTTTGTTGCAGACCCCCAGTCTTGGGCTCAGTCCCCCTGGATGCCCTGATTCTGAATTGGGAAGGGACATTTCTGTATGCTTTCCCTTCCACTCCTCTTCAAAGTTTTAGTCAAGATAAGGTCTCAGCCTTGCAAAGTGATTCTGATTGCTCCAGATTGGGCCAGACAGCCCTGGTACCCTCTATTGTTGTCCCTAGCAGTCCATCTTCCCCTGTCTCTTCCCAGGAATTACAACCTGTTAACATCCTCTCAGGGGAGGATTTGGTACCCCAGTCTTCAGTCTCTCAATCTCAAGGCATGGCTCTTGAAGAGTTAGAGTTTGCAGATCTGCATCTTTCTCAAGGGGTTCTGGATATTCTCAGAGCTTCTCGAAAGCCCTCCACCAGAAAGACTTATAACTCCAAATGGAAGAGATTCAGCATTTGGTGTTCTAAGGAGCATATGTCCCCAGATACTGCAGGATTGCCTACGGTTCTGGATTATATGGTCCATCTTAATGGCCTAGGCCTCAGACCAGCTACTCTCAAGGTACACTTGTCAGCTGTTTCTGCATTTCTGTCTGTGGGGAAGTCTTCTTCACTATCTTCTCATCCTGTGTTCTGAACATTTTTTAAAGAATTGCTTCACACGAATCCTCCTTTTAGAGACCCTGCCCCTGCCTGGGATTTGAATGTTTGCATTGCTCAACTTATGCAACCTCCTTTTGAGCCTGTGTCCTCAGCAGAGCTTAAGTGCTTGACTTGGAAAACTGTGTTCTTGGTAGCCATTACCTCTGCCAGGTGTATCAGTGAACTGCAATCCCTATCAGTGGAACCTGATTTTATCTCCTTTCACAGGGACAAAGTGGTCCTTAGAACCAATAGAAGGTTCTTGCCCAAAGTGGTTTCAGACTTCCATTTAAATCAGTCTATGTCTCTTCCTGTTTTCTTCACTGATCATTCTTCCTCAGGAGAGAGGAGGCTACACAGTTTAGATGTTAAGAGCCCTTAGTTACTACATAGAGCGTACTAAGGGTCACAGGTTTGACTCCTTCCAGTTGTTCCTCACTTATGGAGAAGTGGGAAAGGGCAAACCTGCCACCAAGAGATCTGTTGCCAGGTGGATTGTGTCTTGTATACAATTCTGCTATGAAAAACTGGGAAAAATTCCACCCTCAGGCCTGAGGGCTCATTCCACAAGAAGTACAGCTGCTTCCCTAGCTCCTGCCAGGGATATCCCTCTGTTAGAAATTTGTCAAGCAACCATCTGGAAAACAGTACCTTCCCTTTACCAAGCATTACTCTCTGGATATCCAGGCTAGGAGTGATGCTCGGTTTGGCACAGCAGTACTTCAGAGCCTATTCCCAAGGTAGGTTCTGCCCCTCCTCCTTGGAGGTACTGCTTGATAGTCTGCACTTGTCAGAATACAGCAAGACTTCAAGTTGTTTGAAGAAAAAATTACTCACCTTAGTAATTATGTTTCTTCTATTGGAGTCTTGCTGTATTCTGACCTCCCTCCCTGCCTCCCCTCTCAGAACCTCGTTTTGGGAAGTGGGTGGGCAGGTGCAGTGTTGCACCTCAGAGGTGCTCTTTTTACACCCTCTCCTTTTGTGTGGGTGTTTATTTTATGATATTCCTATTTGGTTTGGGTTTTGAGTTTTGGGTTTCCTGACTTGAGTCTTCTTTTGGTAATCCAAAACTTTTTGTTGCCAGTTAGCCATTAAAAGTGTTGTTACAATTTCCACATAGAATACTATTAGAGTGTTGCTCGTAAGAATCTGACGGTTAGCTTTCAGAGTGAAGGAGAGACATCAACCGAGCTCGAGCTCAGTATTCTATGCTCTGCATAGAAATGTTAACCCTTTGTTCTCCGGGGCAGTTTAAAGGCTGGAGCTAACTACACTTGTCAGAATACAGCAAGACTCCAATAGAAGAAACATAATTACTAAGGTGAGTAATTTTTTTCTTTTGCACCACATGTGTGGAAACTCATCTTGTCTAGGATTAAGAAAAAGACGCATGTAATGTTTGAGGTGGTGTGTAAAAAAAAAAAAAAAGGTCATGTTGAAAGTTTGGAGTTAGAATATTGAAAATTAGCGAAGTTATGAGTGAATGTTGAAATATTTCAACATTCACTTATAACTTGGTCATTTTGTAATATTTGTATTCCAAATTTTTAACATAGCCTTCTTATGACGCCACTTCATGAACCTAGTAGGTGAAAATTTTAAAATCCCGGCCAAAATGTAATTTCGTGCCAAGAGGTGCGAAAACACATTTTGGCCAGGACTTGGAAAATGGCAGCTATCGTGTTCATGAGGTGGTGTGAAGAAATGGCTATGTTGAAAATTTGGTGTCAAAACATTGACATTTACCAAAGTTATGAGCAAGCATAGAAGGATTTCAAGATACACTGAAACTTTTTTTTTATTTAATGTATTTTGACCCCAAATTTTCAACATATCCTTCTTATGAACCCCATCTTATGAACGTGGCAGGTGAAAATGTTCAAATCCTTCTTGAAAGGTGATTTTGCACAGCGACTGAAAAATTGCCTTTCGGGGCAGATTTGATAAATTCCACCACCTTTGTTCATGAGGTGGTGTCTCAAAAAGGGGCATGTTAAAAATGTGGTATAAAAGTATTTAAAAATGACAGAGTTATAAATCAAAGTTCAAACTCCATTGAAGTACATTAAACTGAACTTACCAAATTTTATCATCGCAGTCGCTGGTTCCACGTGTGTTCAGTCGGAGAGTGGGATGGGGGTTGAGGTGGGGTGAGTGGAGGTCTGAGGGATCAGATTGGTGAGAGACTTTATTTTGCAAGTTAAGCCCCCAAAAAAAAAATCGAGAGATGGTTCTGTTTGTTTCTCACCCAGGAATACCCAATATTCCTAACTCTTGTGCAGTATACCTTTAAGGTCAGATCTGCCCGGAGATAGAATGCTGTGCTAATGATGGAATCATTGGCATGAGCTGCTTTTCAAATGCTGCTACCCATCAACTGCCTACATTCTAACCCTCAAATTTCTCTCTCCACCTGTCAAGACCAGACGCCTGGAGATGTCCTCTTCATCATCTAGTCAAAGAAGCCGTTGTTATTAACAAATACTTAAGTATTTTCCATTTATTTTAATTTGCTGCCTCTTATCAGTGTTATTTTAAAAACTGTAGTTTATTTAGTTAGTTTTGTATTGTTTTCTCATGGTTCGGAATAACTGTTGAACAGAGGTACTTTTAGTTAGTTTCGGGGTTTTTTCCCCATTTGATTGATAGTTTCTGTAAGTTTTGTGTGTTTAAATCTTTATTTTTTAGAACTGATAAATTCTGTTTGAACCGCTAATCTTGGTTCTATTCCTATCGGTTCCCGGTTCCGCTCGGTTTCTCCGATCGGTTCCTGGACTGACCGCAACCATTAAATTTGCTTTTTTTTATTTTTATTTTAAAACTGTAGTGTTTTGCGGTTGTGGTTTTTCTCCATTATGTCAGAAAAACCTAAAAAGAGATCCGGGGATCCCGGTTTTAAAAATTGTTCTGTGTGTGGTGATGTCTTTGCCAAGGCAGATAAGCACTCTGTCTGTGTTTTCTGCCTGGGTTTTGACCGTCTGAAAACAAATTGTGACATTTGTAAATTTTTTCCAGACAAAACATTGGAAAAACGTCTGGACAGATTGAATAAGAGATTCAAGGTTCCCTCTGGCTCTGACCAGTTGAAACCCTCGGGGTCTGTGGGTGACACCACAACTTCTGCTAATTCTACCCCTGATACGGGTAAAAAGAGACCCTCTGAACCGGCTAGCTCTCCGGTTCTAGTTAAAAAACTAAAGACAAAGCACACTGAGCCCCCTGTGGAAAAGGGGACTTCTATGATGCCTGCCACTGTGCCTTCTCCCTCTGAGATTGCACAAGCAATAAAAATAATGCAAACCTTGCAGGGTCTGCTGCCTGTGGTTTCACAGTCTCCAGTCCAGACTCCTGCACCTTCCAACCTACCCTCTTTTCCTGAGCAGCATGGTGAGGAAGAAGAAGGTGAGCCTATAGAGCCTGCGGTCTCCCTGAACAGGAGTTTGGCTCCCCTCCCAGGACCACAGAAGATTATTGGTATTTTTCCTTCATCAGGAAAATTTGCTGATGCATTGGACATCCCTACCACCGAAGCTGTAGAGGTTGATGAGGAGGCTGAATATCTGGAAATGATGGGGCTGACTACTAAAAAGCTGTCACTCCCCATCAACAAGTTCTTTAAAAGAGATATTTTAAAACTCCTCTAAGCTCCTGGGTCTGTCCCTCCTTTGGACAAAAGGTTGGATAAAAAGTATCAGCTTGACAGAACAAGGGTTGAATTCTTACTTTCACACCCTGACCACCAAGGGGTGGTGCAAGCTGCAGCTTGTGACAAGGCTAAAGTTCCTCTGTCTTCCCACCCTCCAGAGAAGGATTCCTGGAAAATTGAAAGTACGGCCAAGAAAGGTTACCTGTCAGTCTCTCTGGCCATTAGGCAAGCTAATTATCAGGCATATGCAACCCAGTACCAGAAGGTTCTCTGGCTGTCTGTCCTGGACATGGCTAGAAAGCATCTTCTCCTCTTTTGGCAGACCTAGCTGAAACTGCTAGGTTTGGCCTGGAAGCTGCCAAATACCAGATCTTACTTCAAGAGGGCTCTTGCAGTAGGTAATTACAGTATAGGACTGACAGCGGCAGGACCCCACGGAAAAATTTCTAACTCAGCTGCCTCTTACAGGGACCGCCTCATGTCAGGTGCGATCAGGCCAGGAGACGTTATATAAAGGGCGGTCCCTCACGCCCACCTTCCAGTTCTTTCCCGCCACGGGACACAAGAGGCCGGACAAGAGAGAAGCGGATATTTCCCTCACTGGAAAATGAGCTGAAAAAGCTTAGGAGGATGGAGGGCGGGAAGGTATTACCTACTGCAAGAGCCTCTCTTGAAGATCTACTGTTACGGTAAGTTCTTACGTAACTGTACTGTCTTACTTCGAGAGGGCTCTTGCAGTAGGTAATTACGTATAGGACTGAGTCCCAAGCAGTCTGAAACAAGAAGAAGCACATGGGAGGAGGAAAGCCGTCTCTGGCGAGGGACCGCCCCCACGTCAGGTGACTGGCGTCAGGAGACGTTGGTATAAAGGGGCTGTCCCTCACACCCGCCTTCCAGTTCTTTCCCGCCGTTGGCTCATGCCAGCGCCTAGCAGAAAAGTTCCCTGCTCGTCAGGCTCTTTCGTTGGTATTTTAACCGAGAATTTTCTATTTATTTTTGTCCCCCCTATCATCCGTCAGGTATTCCTCAGTGTATGTCGTCCCCTACACCCTCCGACCACAGAAACAAGTGTGACTCGTCCGGCGCCCAACTCCCGCATGAGGACGGCCATTCCCTGTGCCTATTTTGTCTAGGCCCCGACCATCTGGTAGAGAAGTGCCAGCACTGCCTTAGTTTTAACGCGGCCACCCGGAGAAGGCGGCAGCAGTCCCTGGAGGCCCATATTTTGAAAAAGAAAATGAGCTCCATGGAGAAAGAATTGAAAAAGCTTAGGCAGGCGTCAACTTCCCCTGAAGGCCATCGCAATAAACAGGACAAAGAAAAGCACCGGGACAAGAGCTCCTCTACCACCGCGACTTCTTTGGGAGTCGCCGCGCTAAAGGTAACCCCGCGGACGCTCCACGACGGCTGCCTTAGAGGCTTCTAAAGGCTGGTCGGCCCCTGCCTGGCTCGTGCTGCAGGCCCTTCGAGCACCTCCGGACTTTGGAGACCTCCGCTCCCGGTGATGCCCGTGGTTTTGCCCTATTGGTGTGAGCGGCTCTGATAAGCCAGATGTCGGCTCCTCTGACACCCGCACGGAGAAGGTCGGTAAGTCGCCCGACCCTTCGGGAAGGGGGGCGTGCAGCCCCCCCGGCCGCCCCTCCATAGTGGCCTGTCTCTGGCGATGGGTCCATTAAGTCGGACGCCGGCCCCTCCGGTGCCCGCCTGGATCCCGCTGCTAAGCCAATCCGATTCGCCCGATGTCTGCACAGCGGATGAGCTGGCCGCACCCCCACGTCGTCCATTCCGGCTCCCTGCATCCTCCGCTGCCCTCCAGGGACCCTGAGTCTCCTCAACCCGACCCGAGGATTTCTCCCCACCCCCATCCCTGGGCGATGCTGAGGTTCCTGTTCCACCTCTGTCAGACCATCCACCTGCTGGTCCGACCAATCTGAGTCTGCTCCCCAGATGCGGCTCCTCGGCCACGGCTCCAGCGCCGATGTTGCCAACTCCTTGCGACATCCCACTTCGGATGCCGCCTCCGGCTGAGCCATCTGCTGCGTAGCCCCGTTCCCGGTACATGACCCTGTTGTATCCGGCGCTGTCATACTCGGGACGCGGTATCAGCTCCTCGGTACCCAGCACTGACCTATCCGGCGCAGCAGTACCCAGCGCCTCAATACCAGATGCCGAGCTTCCCACCGTCAGGTTATGGATACGCGCCTTATGGATATAGTCCATACCCATATCTCTTCCTCCTCCACCGCGCCCCTCCCCGCCGCGGTGGACCTGCAGGAACTCTGGCCTCCTGGTGGGCTGAGGCCAAGGCTCAGCTCACCAGAGAGGTGGAGAGTTGTCTTCCGGTGCTGGTTCCCGTACGTCCATGATGAGACACTCCCTCCTCACCTCCGGACACCAGGGTTAAACCCTCTGGGTCCAGATGGGGCAGGACACGGTTCCCTGAGGGCTTCCCAAGGGGTTCTTTCCTCCCCCTCCCCCTTGTCGGGAGAGGGAGTCTACCTCTTCCTCATCTTCTTTGTCCTTGGACGCTTCCGACGGTTGTTCTGAGCAAGACGACGAGCCACGCTCTCCGTCCAAGCCCTGGCCAAGGACTCCTCCGAAGTCTCCTCCTGAGGATCCTTTCTTCACGGAGTTGCTACAAAAGATCCAGGAAGTACATAAGTGGCAATCCTTGGAGCCAGACCCCCAGCTTAAAAAACTCGCTGAGCATCTGGATCTGCCCGTGACAGCTCCCACTTTGGTGCCACCCTGGATCGAGCCTCATGCCGACCTTATTACCACCATATGGAAACAGCCGTCGGCCTTAGCCCCACTTCCAAGGAAGTCGAACAGGCTATACCAGGCTCCTGAGGGTGTTGACTTCTTAGACTCTCACCCTCGAGCTAACTTGGTTGTGATTAGCGCCGCTCATGGCTGGTCAGCTCAACCGAAACACCTTAGCTCGTCTTCACCTGACAAGGAATCCCGTCTTCTGGACCAGTATGGCAAGAAGATTTTTGCTTCTTCCACTTTGGGTATTAGGGCCCTGAACTATGTCAGCCACATGGGGGATTACCAGAAGGCGATTCTCAGTGAGGTGGAATCTAAATTGGACTCCCTTCCGGACTCTCAGGTCAAGCAGGAACTGACTGACCTTGTCTGCTCTGCACGTTTGGCCAGTCAGCACATCCTTCATGCAACCTACGATGCAGTGGACACTGCTGGTAGGAGCTCAGCTTTCGCCGTAGGCCTACAGCATCACGCTTGGCTCCGAGAGTCAGGGTTGGTCCCGGAAGTGCAGTCTGCCATCCAGGAAGAGCCCTTCCGGGGTTCGTTGCTGTTCAGGGGTGATGTCAAGGACATCATCACCGACCAGCAGGAGAAGGGGATGGCACTAAAGTCTGTGGACTCTATGTATCATCCCCATCAATGTAGCGCCGTCCCTTCATGAACTAGATATCAGGCCCAAAGCGTGACCACAGGAAAGAGGGCCACTAAGCCTGGCCCCGCCCAAAAAAGCAGCGGGAGCCTCAACTGCGGCGCTGCCCCACACCACCTGACTCCTTCCCTCTCCCACAGCCTCTGGGCTTCCTGGAGGGACTTGTAGGAGGGAGGTTTTCCCTCCACCTTCCGGGCTGGGAGAGGATAACATCAGATTCACAGGTGCTCCAGCTAATCGCAGAAGGACACTCAGTAGAGTTTCTGCAGAAACCACCTCGTCACCCTCCCCCAAGGGCGTCTTACTCTCGGGAACATCATCTTCTGGCCCAGGAAGAAATTTCAGCACTTTTGCTGAAAGAGGCGATAGAATCTGTCCCTCTTCTTCTGCAAGGAACGGGTTACTATTCCCACTTCTTCCTGGTCCCGAAGAAGACAGGAGATGTAAGGCCTATTTTAGATCTCAGTTCCCTGAACATTTTCATGGAGTACAAGAGGTTCAGGATGCTCTCACTGCAGAGCCTTCTGCCCCTCCTCCGCTCGGGCCAGTGGCTGTGCACTCTGGATATGCAGGACGCTTACCTGCACATATCTGTCTGCCCGTCTCACCGCAAATATCTTCGTTTTGCTTTCCAGGAGGACCACTACCAGTTCAAGGCACTTCCATTTGGCCTCTCCTCGGCTCCTCGAGTATTTACCAAATGTCTTGTGGTGGCGGCCTACCTGCGTACCCGGGGGGTGGGGTACAGGTTTTCCTGTACCTGGACGATTAGCTCCTGGCGGCCTCATCCAGGGAGGAACTCCTGCACTGCCTCTCCCTCACCCAGCAGGTCTTTGCCTGTTTGGGTAGTATCATCAACCATTCCAAGTCTCACTTGATCCCATCCCAGAGGCTCCAGTTTATTGGGGCGATACTGGACACGACCCTAGGCAGGGCCTTCCTGCCACCGGACAGGGCGCCCACACTCCAGACTCGGGTAAGCCTGTTGTCCGGCCGCAGGAGGGTCAGTGCAAGGTCGGTTCTTCGCCTCCTCGGGCTTATGGCGGCTGTTAACCCAACAGTCCCTCGTGCTCGGCTCTACATGAGGGTCTCTCAGTGGATGCTTCGCTCTCAGTGGGATCAATTGGTAGACGACTTGGACCAGTTGGTCCTAGTCTCCTCTCCCATGATTCAAGACTTGCAGTGGTGGATGGTTCGAGAGAACCTTCTTCGGGGAGTTCCATTCTTCCTTCCTTTTCCCTCCCAGACTATGACCACAGACGCCTCGGGCAAAGGTTGGGGAGCCCATCTCTTTTCACATCGGACCCAGAGCTCTTGGTACAAGCTCGAACAATCCCTGCACATCAATGTGCTCGAGCTTCGGGCGGTGCTCTGTGCTCTCCAGGCTCTCCACCTGCATCTTCTTCCAGGCCACCTAGCCGTCCAGACGGACAATATTTGTGTGTGGTATGGTACATCAACAAACAGGGCGGGACTCGGTTCTATCCTCTTTGCAGGGGAAACGATGAGAGTTTGGGATTGGGCAGCATAACACGACCTTCACCTCACTGCAATTCATGTTCCATGGGTCGAGCACTCCTTAGCAGACAAACTAAGTCACTCGTCTGCTCAAGCTCATGAGTGGGAACTGGATCGGGTGGTCCTAGATAATATCTTCCTACGTTGGGAAACACCTCAGGTGGACCTGTTCGCGTCACCTCTAAACGTAAAGCTTCCCGACTTCTGCTTGCTCGTTCAAGAGTGAGGCATTTTCTGGAGAGACTCTCTGTCTCTAGATTGGTAGGACAGATTCGTCTATGCCTTCCCCCCGATTCCTCTGATCCCGCGTGTCTTGCAGAAACTTGGCTCAGAAGGAGCATGAATGATTCTGATTGTTCCTTTCTGGCCCAGGCAAGTTTGGTTCTCTCTTCTGCAACAATGCTCAGAGGAACCTCCTCTTCCACTTCCACTGTCGTGAATTTTACTGACCCAGATTCAGGGGACCCTGGTCCATCCAGGTCTCAAGTCCCTTCAACTACATGCGTGGCTCCTGCAGACATAGCTTAAGCCTGCTTCGGAGTTTCTCCCCAGGTGGCTGAGATCTTGGTGGAGGCTAGGAAACCCTCCACTAGGTCTACTTATGCCATGAAGTGGAAATGGTTCTCATTCTGGGCCGCTTCAGAAGGCTTCGAGCCTTTCTCCTGCTCGGTTGGGCGACTGCTGGAGTACCTGTGCCATCTCTTCAACCTGGGTCTTAGTCGCTCGTCTCTGAAGGTACACATGGCGGCCATTTCGGCCTACCATGTTCCCTTCGCAGATAGGACGTTTGCTCAACTGGAAGTCTCTAAGACTTTCCTCAGAGGGGTTCTTCACTTGAGACCCCCTATCCGAGTCCCTTCCCCTCCTTGGGATTTGAACTTCGTTCTTGAGAACTTTACTTTGCCTCCTTTTGAACTGGCAGCCTCAGCAGGCATGAAGTTCCTTTCATGGAAGGCACTCTTCCTAGTGGCCATTACCTCTGCTTGGAGGATTTCCGAGCTCCAGGCCCTGATGTGTAAAATCCCGTACTTAATTTTTCACAAGGAACGTGTGGCTCAGCGCATCAATCATAAGTTTCTCCCCAAGGTGGTAGCGGAATCTACATTGAACCAGTCCATAGAGTTACCCGCTTTCTTTACGCAGTACTCCAATCAGGGGGAGTATCTGCTTCACACTATGGACGTTCACCGGATCCTGAGATACTACACTAACAGAACAAAGGATCTCAGAAAGACTGATCAACTGTTTCTCTTTTGCACCCAAAAGAGAAGGCAATGCTGTTTCTAAGCAATGTCTGTCTAAATGGTTGGCTCATTGCATCACCTTCTGTTATGATAAGTACAACAAGACCCTTCCAGGTCAAGTAAGAGGATACTCCACCAGAGGGGTCGCTGCCTCGGCGGCATGTTTCAAGAACGTGTCAGCGGCAGACGTCTGTGCTGCCGCCACTTGTACATCTGTCCATACATTTACAAAACATTACAGTTTGGATATTGCCTCTCGCCGTAGAGCAGGCTTCGGGCTCGCTGTTCTGCAAGGCCTCCTTTATTAAGGCCTTCACAGCTAAGAGGATCTGCTTTGAGTAGCTTTCCTCCTCCCATGTGCTTCTTCTTGTTTTAGACTGCTTGGGACTCAGTCCTATACGTAATTACCTACTGCAAGAGCCCTCTCGAAGTAAGATAGTACAGTTATGTAAGAACTTACCGTAACAGTAGATCTTCAAGAGAGGCTCTTGCAGTAGGTAATACCTTCCCGCCCTCCATCCTCCTAAGCTTTTTCAGCTCATTTTCCAGTGAGGGAAATATCCGCTTCTCTCTCGTCCGGCCTCTTGTGTCCCGTGGCAGGAAAGAACTGGAAGGTGGGCGTGAGGGACCACCCCTTTATACCAACGTCTCCTGACATGGGGCGGTCCCTCCCCAGAGACTGCTAGCTAGAAATTTTTCCTTGGGGTCCTGCCGCCTGCCGACATCAGTCCTATATGTAATTACCTACTGCAAGAGCCTTTCTCGAAGATCTACTGTTACGGTAAGTTCTTACGTAGCTGTACTTTCCAGATGGCAGCAGACAGTAATGAGACTGCTGCAAGGTGGATGGCAAATATCATTGCACAAAGAAGGTTTGCTTGGGTGAGAGCCACAAACCTCACACAGGATACCCAGAATAAGACTCTGGATATTCCTATGAAGGACAGTTCCATATTTGGCAGCCTTACAGAGGCCTACATGAAGAAGATGGGTGACTATAAGCCCACCTTCCGTAGCAATTCTGCAAAGGAAAGACCCTCCACCTCCTCTAGACCCTTCAGTAGGGGAGGCAGGGGCAGACAATTTAATTCCAGGACTTTTTACCAGGACATGGTACTTCCTCAGGCACCCCAATACCCGCAGCAAGGGTATTTCAAGGGTAGGGGTAGAAAAGGTGCCAGGCATGGTGCCCAGTCTCAGCCCCAATCGAAGCAGGACTCCTGACTTCATCGATCAGGCTTCCTCTCCTTTGCCAGTAGGGGGCAGGCTGACCCATTTTTTTCCAGAATTGGAAAACCATCACCACAGACAAGTGGGTTCTGGAGATAGTGGGTCAGGGCCTATCTCTTAAGTTTCAAGTCCTCCCCTGTTCAAAAAAATCTGAGTTTTCAAACCAGCTTCCCTCCTGGAAAGCAAAAGGCTGGAAAAAGAGGTGAAACACTTTCTTTCACTAAAAGCAGTGGAACCAGTGCCTCTGCATCAAAGGGAAAAGGACTTTATTCAAGGTATTTTCTCACACCAAAGAAAAAGAGAGAGCTGCAGCCTGTCTTGGATCTCAGAGTCCTCAACAGGTTCCTAGCCAAACCAAAGTTCTAAATGGTAACTTTGTCTCTGATTCTGCCAGCACTCCGAAAAGGAGATTGGCTGGTATCATTGGACCTAAAACATGCCTATTTCCACATCCCCATAAGGGAGTTTCACAGAAAGTATCTGGGGTTCAAGCTCCTATCAGGTCATTATCAGTTCTCAGCTCTTCCCTTCGGTCTCACTTCAGCACCTGGGGTGTTCACAAAGTGTCTGGCTGTGGTAGTGGCTCACTTAGGCAGACAAGGTGTCACTGTGTTCCCCTATCTAGACGACTGGCTAGTGGTGGCAAATGCATCGCAGCAGTTAGCAGAACCCCTGCAGCTCACTCAGCAGCTTCTGCAATCCTTGGGTTTCCTCTTAAATCTAGAAAAATCTGTTTTTCTTCCTTCTCAAATTCTACGGTTTATAGGGGCAGAATTGAATACCATAGTGGGCAGAGCCTTCCTACCCAGAGACAGAGTAAAAAGCATCCTGCAGTTGGCAGGCTCTTTCAGGCTCAATGTCCCAAGGCCTGAAGGCATCTTCAACTCCTGGGCCACATGGCAGCTGCAGCAGGCACAGTGTTGGGCTCCAGGTTTCAGATGAGGGACATCCAATTTCACTGAAGCACTCTTTGGTGCCAACGAAAGGATTCCTTGTCGAAGCTTGTTCCTGTAACAAAAACATTTATCCAAGCTCTTCAGTGGTGGAAAGAGGAAACCAACCTCAGGGAAGGGGTCCCTTTCCAAAGAGAACTTCCTTCGATGAGTCTCACAACAGATGCATCCCACCTGGGCTGGGGGGCTAATCTAGCAGAGCACACTACCCAGAGCACTTGGTCAAGTGCAGAGACTCTTTTACACATAAACTTGTTAGAGCTCAGGGCAGTGTTTCTGGCAATACAAGCTTTCAAACCACTGATACAGGGAAAGGTAGTGCAAGTAAGAACAGACAACACTACCACCATGTACTACATAAACAAGCAAGGGGGAACAAGGTTCAGGCTCCATTGAATGGAGGCTATGAGAATTTGGACCCTAGCTTACTCACTGGGCTCCTCAGTTCAGGCCATTCATCTGCCAGGCAAGGACAGTGTTCTGGCAGATGCCCTGAGTCGAATCAGCGAGGACCATCACGAATGGTCCCTGAACAGGCAAGTGGTGCAGACCTGATACAGGAGGTGGGGGCACCCCAGTAATAGATCTCTTTGCCTCTCATCAAAGTAATCACTTACCTCAGTTCTGTTGCAGACCTCCTGTAGTGGGCACGGTTCCTCTGGATTGGTCAGGGAAATTCCTGTATGCATTCCATCCATTTCCCCTGGTATGCAGGGTGCTGTTGAAACTCTGGTCTCAGCCAGCAACAATAATTCTGATAGCCCCAGACTGGGCCAGGCAGCCATGGTACTCCCTGTTACTGTCCATGTCGGTGGACAAACCAATACACCTTCCCAGGAGGCACAATCTTCTGACCTCCAACCAGGGGAGGCTCCTGTATCCGAACCTCAGGTCACTCAGGCTCACAGCTTGGCTCTTGAGGACCTAGAGTATGCTAGTTTACATCTTTCTGAACCAGTTATGGATGTTTTACGAGGATACAGGAAATCCTCTACCAAGAAAACCTATGCTGCAAAATGGAAGAGGTTTTCTATTTGGTGCTCTAGTAGGAGTATCGTGCCAACCCAGACAGGAGTGCCGGGGTTACTGGACTACTTACATTCCTCAGGCTTGCAGCCTTGTACACTAAAGATTCATTTGGCTTCAGTCTCGGCCTATGCATCTGCAGGCAAGTCTGTTTCTTTGGAATCAAACACCATTTTTAAAAGGTTCTTAAAGGGCCTTTTGCATATGTATCCACCGGAGAGAGAACCGGTGCCAGCTTGGGACTTTAATATCTGCATTGCTCAACTCATGGCCCTTCCCTTTGAGTCTATGTTTTAGGCACCTTTGAAGTATGTCACGTGGAAAACGGTGTTTCTAGTGGCCATTACTTCAGCTAGAAGAATTAGTGAGGTCCATGCTTTAAGCATTGAAAAGGACTACATTGCCTTTCACAGGGATAAGGTAGTCCTTCAGACAAAAAGGAAATTCCTTCCCAGAGTGGTTTCAGACTTCCATTTGAACCAATCTATTACTTTTCCAGTGTTCTTCACTGACCATTCTTCTTCTGGTGAATGTAGGCTGCATAGCCTGGATGTCAAAAGAGGTTTGAGCTACTACATGACAGCCACTAAGCCCCATAGGCAGGACAGAACACAACTTTTCCTCACTTATGGGGATGTAGGAAAGGGGAAATCCAGCATCTAAAAGGTCCATTTCTCAGATTATCCGGTGTATCCAATTTTGCTGTTCAGAGGTGGGCAAGGAGGCTCCAGCAGGGCTTAGAACCCACTCCACAAGGGGTATAGCTGCAACGCTGGCAGCTGCAAGGGATGTACCCTTGGTGGATAGCTATAAGGCAGCAACCTGGCAAACAGTACACACATTTGTCAAGCATTACAGCTTGGATATGCAGGCTAGAGCTGATGCAAGGTTTGGTACCGCTGTCCTGCAGAGCCGGTTTCCAAAATAGGTTCTTCCCACCTCCTAAGGTACTGCTTTTTAGTCTGCAGGAGAGTTAGAAATATTGGAGTATTGCTGGGGTGAGAAGAAAAAGTTACTTACCATAGTAACCTTATTTCTCCCAGGGGATACTCCCAATATTCATAACTCTCCCACCCTGCCTCCCCATTTTAAGAACTAGTGGCCTCTGTGTTCCATGCTGTACCTTAGTATTTGCATGCCACATTCTACTTTTATTAGAACTTGTTCTTACGTTTTCTCCTTTTCAGGTGATTCTGACATAGGAGCTTGTGGGATTGTTTATGATAGTTTTATATTTCCTCCAGTTGGAGGTTTGGGTGGGGAATTTTGAAATTAAATGTTATATATTTTAAATTTTGGGCCCTGTCTTGCAGGCGTTCACAAAATCTGAGGGTTACAATGTAGGCAGTTGATAGGTGGCAGCATTTGAAAAGTGGCTCATGCCAATGATTCCATCATTAGGATAGCATTCTATCTCCGGGCAGATCTGACCTTAAAGGTATATTGCAGAAGAGTTATGAATATTGGAGTATCCCCTGGGAGAAATAAGGTTACTATGGTAAGTAACTTTTTCTTCAGGGGAACCCACACCGACACACTGTGGATTGAATACTCCAGTGTCTGGATGATCTTCGGCACTGGCTGGGCACGCTGGTGCCACCAGCCATACACTGGGGAAGGTGGGCCAGTGACCTGGAGGGGGAGGGAGGCAAGATAAGCAGTATAGTGGGTGGATAGCTAGATAGATATCCAGTGATTGCCAGCTCACTGCTCTCATTCAAGTCAGCAGCAGCAGCACTCTCTCTGCGGCTACAAATACTGAGAAAGTCTAACTGTTGAACTCACAAAAGAACCACAGTTCTTTCATATATGTCCTCACCAGACCCTCACTAATCCTTCCATCAAAATTTGGAGGTATGTCCCAAAACCATACTTTAGAGTCATTTAAAAGAAAAAAAAAAAGCCAGGGATGTTTAGCTAGGTTCATGTGTGTGTTTCTCCAGGGCATCAGTTTTGTGTTATTTTTGTTGTTGAAAAATGCAAAACAGAATGGTGGTCATATGAAAGATTAATCGTACCCCAAAAAGAGGAATTCCGGCTCATGAAAGAAGAAATATTCTTTCATGAGCTGGAAATCTATTTCGCATCAGACATATAAATGAAAGATCTACAGAGCTTGCTCAGAACTGAAATTTTAACACTAACCAAAAATCCAGATTTTTTCCACCATTTCACTACCTGAATCTCAAAATCAGACATCCAGCCATCACAAAACTTGCCAGATCAAGACATCCCCCCACCCAAGCTTAAAGCTGCTGATTTACTACAGTTATGTCTTCATTGTTTCTACTTTTCTTTTCCACTTTTTACCGGTCGTCGGTCCACTAAATATTGCTAGTAATGCAGTACTTACATTGTGAAAATCTCAATGATGTATGTGGCTCTCCTCTGCTACCTTCCCAGTTGCTGTTTGTGACATTTACAGTTTGTTGTCATGATGAGTATGAGTGCTATGAGGTCATAAACAGACATTGTGTGGTTAACAGGAGAGGCAAAAGTGTTATATATTCATATTTTTTGTACAGACTACCAAGATATGTTGTAAACCTGGAAAGGAACCTGAGCATGAAAAACAAAATGTAGTAAATTGTTAATAACAGAAATATTTAGGAAAGTACATGCTGAAGCGAAGAGTTGCTCTTTAAGGTGCAAAGTTAGGGGTTTAATATTAAACACCCTACTCAACTCTGACTATATGGGCGCTGCCACATTATATAATGTATAAGTATAATACACACGAAAATATGCCCATCGAGGGGGCTGTTCAGTTATTACCACAAGACTGAAGGATGAGCGGTTTTATTCTCTGACCAGTCCCAAGATGGGTATATTTAAGCAGTAGGACACAACAGGTGTACGTTGTGGTGGGGATAGGTACACCTAGGGTGTGTTTTGAGGCCCGAGGCATTGCTTTCATCCATCCGAGAATTGCTGTCATCCCACCACAAAGCACACCCTGGAGTGTCTTATTGTAATTATAAAATGGGTCCAATACATTTTTTTAACAGGAGGTGAAAAAATGCACACACAAAAAAAAACTGACTTAAAAAAAAAAAAAAAGGTTCATCCATCCCAGCAGAACAGTCCCAGCACATCCTGGCACTGACATACCATCTCTGGTTCAAATATCATGCACAGCAAAATACATTTATTTTTAATCAGTTCTTATAACTCCTCTATTTTTCCCAGCCCACCCCATTTACCTGTTTCCTGATCTTTCTTCTTCTTCATATTATTCACTTCCTTTTCCCCACCTTGCTTCTTTTCTGTCTTTCTTGCATTCAAGAGGTGGAATGGATGGAACACAAGAATTCTAATCTCTTGGTTCTGCTGGCAGTGTTCACCCCCTCACTCACATAACAGAAGGCCTTAGTTGGAACCAGGGCTTTTGTTTCATCTGTAGCAGGTTAAGAGCTGATTCCCCTAGTAAACAGGTGAGAATAGGAGGGGGATTTTTCATGGTCAGCAAAGAAATCCCAGAAATTAAAACTGTAAATGCTGCAGTACTTGTTAGAAATATAGACTGTGATAGGAGACAAGGGCAGCTTGGCCCATCAGTCTGCTCCTGTCTCCCCAACACACACTTTACCTAGAGATTTCAGATATTTTGAACCCACCTCTGTTTTGCCCCACTACCTCTGCTGGAAGGCTGTTGCAGGTATCCATCACCCTTTCTGTGAAGAAGTACTTCCTCACATTTCTCATCAGTTTACTCCCCTCCAGCTTCTTAGCATGTTCCTTTGTTCTAGAGCACCGTTTTCTCTGAAAAATACCCCTCCTGTACCTTATTAACTCCCATGAGTAGGGATGCAAGTTTGTCATGGATGAGGTTTTAATGATTCATTGTTCATGAAATCATTAGTAAACAGTAGTAAATGTTGTGGCACTGTCATCATTGCTGCATTCTGATGACACTAGTGAAAGTCATGGAAGTCCTGAATAAAGATCAAACATCATGGAATCAATGATGTGTATGACTGCCATGACAAACTTAACATCCCTACCCATGAGGCATTTAAACATCTCTATCATATCCCCCTTCTCCCCCCTCTACTTGAGGGTGTACATATTTAGCTCCTTTAGCCTCTCCTCTTAGGGCTTTCGATGCAGACCCTGCACTGTCTTGGTAGCCATTCTCTGGACCGCCTCCACTCTGTTTCTTTCCTGAGTTGTGGTCTCCAGAACTGGACATAGAATTTGACGGCAGATGAGGACCGCTTGGCCCACCCAATCTGCCCATTCCCCTACCTAATGGATAAGCTGCAGATCCTAGTTAACCAGCAGCCTACTTCTTCCTACCCCAACCCCCTAGAATTGCCTTATGACTGTCCCATGCATGCTTGAATTCCACCACTGTTTTTGACTCCCACAACCTCCTCCGGAAGGCTGTTCCATGCATCCACAACCTCTCCGAAAAAATACTTCCTTAAATTACCTCTGAGCCACCCCCAATCTTCAAATTGTGCCTTGTTCTTGCACACCCTTTTTTTGAAAGATGCTACCCTCTTGGACTTTGATGATTCTCTTGAGGTACTTGAAAGTTTCTATCGTGTCCTCCCCCGCCTTTCCTCAAGGCTATACATATTAAGCTTCTTAAGTCTGTCTTCATATGTCTTCGGTGCAGACCCTGCACCATTTTAGTTGCCCTCCTCTGGACAGCTTCCATCCTGTCTGTGTCTTTATGGAGATTGGGTCTCCAGAACTGCCATGAGTACTCAGATGGGGTCTCATCAGCTGTCTGTACAGAGGGATAATAACTTCCTGTTTTCTACTGGTGATGCCTCTCCTGTGCATCCCAGTATCCTCCAAGCCTCCTTGCTGCCCCTCTCACATTGCTTGCCCACCTTTAGGTCATCTGATATGACTACCCCAGGTCCCTTTCCATTTTGTTGTTGTTAGTATCTCACCCCCATTGTGTACTTTTCCCTGGGTTTTGTTTCCCAGGTGCATTCATTGCTTCTTAGCATTGATCTAAGCTGCCATACATTTGACCATTCCTCTAACCTTGCCAAGTCCCTTCTCATCCTTTCCACCCCACCTTGTGCATCAACTCTGTTGCAGATCTTTGTGTCATCTGCAAAGAGACATACTTTTCCTTCCAGTCCCTCTGCAATGTCACCTATAAAGACATTGAAGAGGACCGTTCCTAATACTGAACCCTGTGGTACCCCACTAGTAACCCCCGTTTCTTCAGAGTGGACTCCATTTACTATTACTCTCTGTGTCCTATTCTCCAGCCAGTTCTTTACCCAGGCTGTCATCTTGGGACCCACTCCCAGGCTGGCTAACTTGTATTTTAATCTTTTGTGGGACTGTGTCAAATGCCTTGCTAAAGTCTATGAGGCCATGTCCACAGCCCCTCCTGATCTACTGCTTTGTACCCAGTCAAAAAATCTATCAGATTCATCTGGCATGACCTTCCTGCTAGAATCCATGCTGCCTTGGGTCCTTTGCCCTCTGGCCTCTAGATACTCGACAGTTCTTTCCTTCAGAAGTGATTCATCATTTTCCCTATCACTGAGTTAAACTAACAGGTCTGTAGTTTCCTGCTTCTGCCTTGTTCCCACTTTTGTGAGGGAATCGCATCTGCCCTCCTCCAGTCCTCGGGTACCACCCATCCTCCCATGATTTGTTAAAGAGGGTAGTCAGTGGTGTCACTAGTTCTACCCTTAGTTCTTTTAGAATTCTGGGATGAATCCCATCAGGCCCCATTGCTTTGTCCACCTTCAGTTTTAAGAGTTCTTTCAGAACCCTTTTTTCTGTAAATGGGCTGGTATCAACTTCTGTATCCAGAGTGTTTCTACTGTTTGTTCTAGGTACCTCCCTCTCTTCATTTGTAAATACTGAGCAAAAATATTTGTTTAGTATCTCTGCCTTTCATGATCACCCTCTGCCCACCCTCCCTCCCATTATTAAGCCTCACTATCCTCCTTGGTCTTCCTTTGCTCCTGATGTACCTATAAAAGGTTTTATCCCCCTTCTTAACTGAGTTGGCTATCTTTTCCTCGGTTTGGGCCTTTGCTGTTCTGACTGCCTTCCCAGCTTCCTTTTGCTTTAACTGATACAGTTCTCTGTCCTGCTCTTCTGTGATACCTTGTACTTCCTGAATGCTTTCTTTTTCTCTTGAACCTTCACTGCCACTTCCTTTGAGAACCATAGTGGTTTCTTACATCGTTTGTTTTATTTGCTTCACACAAAGGCTTGTTACCTCCTTGATGGCAGTTTTATTATTCCCATTGTTCTTCCACCCTCCTTCCTGCCCATTTGCTAGTGCATTCATAGGCACTCACCCATTTTAGCAAAGTCAGCCTCCTAAAGTCCAGTACTTTTGCCTTTGTATGGCTTGACTCTATTGCTGTGTTTATTGAACCATGCTGTTCGATGGTCGCTAGTTCCCAGATGGCTACCCACTTCTACATCTGTGATCCCTCTCCATCTCCATTTGAGAGAACCAGGTCTAAGATTGCTCCCTCTTGAGTGGGCTCCAATACTAGTTGTCTAAGGCATGCTCCCTGTAGGGCGTCTAGAATAACCCCACTCTTCGAAGTGGCTGCTGCAACTGCACTCCAGTTAACATCTGGCATATTCAGATCACCCATCAGCAATATCTCCCCTTTTTTTGCCATTCGAAGTATACTTTTATCATTTCCTTGTCCATTTCCTCCTCCTGAGAAGGGGGTCTGTATACAACCCCTGTGCGGATTGTGGTGCCATTGCCTGTCTCCAAATTTACCCACAGTGCTTCTTCTTCTCCTTGTTTACCCTTTTGGTCTGTTGCTTTGATTCCTTCCCTTATGTAAAGAGCTACTTCTCCTCCTCTTTTACCCTCCCTGTCCCTCCTGTAGATAGTGTATCCTTGTATGTTTACGTCCCAGTCATGGTTTTGTGTGTACCATGTTTCTCTGACTGCCACGATATCCAGATGTTCCTCCTCCATCAAGGCCACTAATTCAGGAAGCTTGTTACCCAGACTACGGGCATTGGTACTCATTGCTGTCCATTTTGATGGCTTTACCTTCTGTTGCAGCATCCCCCACTGACCTTTCTACCTCGGTCTTTTTCTCATTTAGTACCCTGTTTTGTAGAGAGAGGCTGGGATTTTCCTGCTGCTTATCAGTGCCTGCCCCTTGACTAGTTTAAAAGCTTGCCAATGAAGCATTTAAACCGATTGCTCAAAAGACATGCTGCCTTCCTGGACAGATGCAGACCATCCTGCTAGTATAGGCTGGTGTCCCTCCAGGTGGAACCCCAGTCCCCAGTGAAGCCAAACCCCTGTGCTCCACACCATTTTTTCAACCATTCATTAAACTGCATGGTGCAAAGTACCCTCGCCTCACCAATGCCATTGACAGGCAGCACCTCTGAGAAGGATACTGTGTGTGCTACTTGTCTTAGGCCCCTCCCCAACTCTACAAAGTCCTGCACTGCTCTAATCTCATGATGAGCCAAGTCATTTGTCCCTAGGTGGACAATGACGTCCAGCTCAGACTCCCGTGCAGCTGTTCTCATGTTCCTGAGGATGCGCTTCTTGTCCTTCCAAGCCATGGCACCAGGCAGGCACCTTACTTCAGTTTCCCTGCTCCCCAGTTCTATCCCTAATAATTGGGTCCCACACAGGAGCTGCTTCCTTTCCTGTGGTGTCCTCTGCCTCCTTCCTGTGGGCCTCCCTTGTGACAGTTGTCCCTTCATCCTTAGTCTCCTCTGCGGGTGCATCCATGGGGAGCTATGCTCCCCAGAATGGTGTATGGATTGTGGAGTGGAACAGCTGACTGGTGTGCCTCTGTTCCACCATCCTCACCCTCCCTGAGCCCACTGTGGTCCAACTACTGTGCTTTCTTCACAACCTCTGAGGTAGTGGTGGTGGCTCTGGTGCTTCCTGGATGGGGGAGGTTCCCTTCCTACTGTCCAGTGTGGCCTGGGGGAAGGTTCCCTTACTACTGTCCAGTGTGGCCTGAAGATGGGCAACTTCCTCCCTCAGGGCAGAGAGTTGTCTGCAAATAGGGCAGCATCTCAGCCTCCAGAAAGACTCCCGGAAGACTTCTGCCTCACAGCCATTACATTGCACTACTCCCCACATGTTTATCTGCTTTGTGTGTGTGTGTGTGTGTGTGTGTTGATGTTTGTTATATAGAAATATATATATATTATACAATGTGTATGCTTATATTGTCAGTGCAGTGTGCTAGAGAGGATACAACAGTGATATGCACCTTGCACTCTTGAGGAAATGATGTCAGAGCCCCAGGTATAAAGGAACTATTTCCAGGGTGGGTGGGGTGAGGGTGGGCAGGGTTGCCTAAACTGTGCCCTCATGAAACAATCAGCTAAAGCTCTGACCCACTGCTGCGATGAGTGCCTTCCTGTCAGCAAAATGCCCTACACAAAAGTTTGACAGAGAAAATACCCTGCTAATCAAACAGAGAAAAATCCAGACATCCAAGTCAGTCACAGGTAAACCTCCCCAGCCCCAAAACAGCCTGGTGGTTTGTGCTCTGAAAGCAGTCAGCCCCAAAATAAGTCAGCTGTGGTTTAAACTCTTCCTGCACTGAAAATCTAAAGAATTGTAACAAAAGTAAAGCTAGATCCACCTCCCTCTGTTGCTTGAAAAACTGTCTTTCCTGATAATTCTAAGTTCCTTATTTCACCTTTCAGTTAGAAGTAGCCTCCACCTGCAGAATATCTGCTACAAACCAAAGACAATTGTAAGGTTCACCTCCCTCTGTTGTGAGCACAACTCGCTTTCTTGCAAATCCTATGTTCAGTATTGCAGCTTCCAGCCAGAGGTAGCTTCACCTGAAGAATATTAGCTGTAGCCTCCACCTGCAGAATATCTGCTACAAACCAAAGACAATTGGAAGTACTCAAGGTGGGGAGTTACCAGCCATCTATATAGGGGCAGCACTACCTCCCTCTTCCTGCTGGTGTCACCCCTTCCTATGCACCACAGCATCCCACTACTCCTTCCACCTGCCTTGTGGCACTGCCTGGCCACCTTATGATCATCTGATATGATTACTTCTAGGTTTCTTTCCTACTTGGTCTTTTCAAAATCACTCCGTCCATTCTGTACTCCACTCCCGGGTTTCTGTGGCCCAAGTGCATTATTTTGCACTTTTTTGTGTTAAAACCCAGCTGCCGTACCCTTGACCACTCTTCCAGTCTTTTCAGATCCCTGCCCATCCTTTCCACCCTAGTGTCCACTTTGTCGCAGATGTCTGTGTCATCTGCAAAGAGGCAGACCTTCTTTGGTTCCTTTGCTGTATAACTTATAAAGATACGGAAGAGGACCTATCCCAGTACTGATCCCTGAGGGTACCCTTCTGGTCACCCTCCCTTCCTCAGAGTGAACTCTGTTTACCACTACCCTCTGTGCCCTTTCTGCTGACCAGTTTCTTACCCAGGTTACCGCCTTATTACCAACCCCCAAGTTACCCAACTTGCTTACCAGTCTCCTATATGGAACGATGTTGAAAGCCTTGCTGAAATCCAGGTAGGCCATGTCCACTGCTCCTCTCTGATCAAGTTCCTTTGTCATCCAATCAGAGATCTGTCAGATTTGTTTGGCTGACCTTACCATGCTGCCCTTGGGTGCTGTAATCCATTGGATACAAGATATTCCACAATCCTTTCCTTTAATAGTGTTTCCATTATCTTGCCCACCACCAGTGTCAGGTTGACAGGCCTATAATTGTCCGCCTCTTTATTGCTACCACTTCTGTGAAGTGGGACTACATCTGCCCTTCTCCGGTCCTCTGGAACCATGCCTGTCTTCAGTGATCTGTTAAATAGGTCTGTCAGAGGTGCAGCTGGTACCTTCTGTGCTCCATCAGCAGCCTTGGATGTACCTCAGCTGACCCCATAGCGTTGTCCACCTTCAGGTTAGTGAGTGCTTTCCAGACTCTCTCCACAGAAAATGGACTAGTGTCCATTTCCCTCCCAGCATAGCTCTTGGTGCCTTTTCATGCTCCTTCCCCTTCTACCTTTTCTTGCTAACATACCTAAAAAATGTCTTGTTACATAAAAACATAATACGTGACAGCAGAAGGGGACCACACGGTCCATCTAGTCTGCCCATAACCCTTTCCCCCTTCCTTAACTCCTATTCAGTGTTATAATACTTTTGTGCCTATCCCATGCCTTTTTGAATGATCCAACTGACCTAGTCTCAACAATCTCTGGTGGAAGGCCATTCTAAGCATCCACCACCGTCTCGGCAAAGAACTTTCTTGCATTGCTCTTGAACTTGCCTCCTTCCAGCTTCATGCCATGGCCCCTCGTTCTTGTGTGATTCTTGACCTGAAACCGGTCCTGAACTTGGGCTTTGCTTATTCCCTTCAGGTACTTGAAGGTTTTGATCATGTCCCCCCTTTCTCTATGCTGTTCCAGGGAATACATGTTAAGGTCGTGCAGTCTTTCTTCATATGTCTTGTTGTGGAGTCAGAGTATCATTTTTGTAGCTTTTCTTTGTACTGTCTCCAGTCTGTTGAAGTCTTTTTTTAGGTGTTGTCTCCAGAACTGCACACTGTATTCCAGGTGAGGTCTTACCAGTGATTTATACAGTAGCATAGTTACCTCCCTCTTTCTACTTGTAATACCTCTTCCTATGCAGCCCAACATATTGTTTGCCTTTAATGCTGCTTTTTACACTGCTTGGAAGTTTTCAGGTTGTCTGTTATAATTACACCCAAATCCCTTTCCTGTCTTGTGGCTTCCAGTTTTACTCCACACAGAAAGTATTCCTCACAAGGATTTTTCCCTCCCTAGGTGCATGACTTTGCACTTTCTGGCATTGAAATTTAGTTGCCAAGTTTTTGACCACCTTTCTAGTTTTTGTAGGTCAGCCGTCATCTTTTCTACTCCACTGGGACTGTCGACCCTATTATATATTTTTTTAATCTTTTTATTAATTTTTCAAATAATTAGAACAGGTACGTAATATGACATACACACATATATTCAGTTAGTAATCAATCACCTTACACTAAATACATCACAAAAGCCAGTTATATAACATTCTGTGGAGGGGTCAGTAAGCCTATTCATGCAGTCCTTTATAGTCCATTGTACACACTTCTCCTGGCCCTCTTATTTCTTTCTTTTCTTCATTTTCTTGCCACTGGCAATGTCTTGGGTGTATTACTCCCAGTCATAACATATCTACGGTGTGGTGATCTTATCAACTGGGTGCTGACCACGAAGATTGCCTGTCCCAGCTGCACACCCAGTGTCGCCTCGAGCAGGTGGACTGGCGACACAACGCTGTGGTGCGAATAAGGTTGGGTGAATGGAAACACCCATTAAGGAGAGGCAGGAGACAATCTGATAATTTGATGCCCGACGGGTTGTATTCCTGTACAGGGAAGGTAGACATGTCACAAGGGAAGAAAGGGGACCAACCTTAGAAACAGTAAATGATTCTCTACTCACTCTAAAAGGTGCACCTTGGCTTAAGGCCACTGCTTATAATACTCTACGATATACTGCTCTATAAGATCTATAAACAAATGCGATACTCGACAACTTTATCAGCAGATGGAACAGATGTACAGTGAACACCAGGAAGTCTCCTGGGTAATGTGATGTAACTTTCTCAAAGTCTATAAGAACAAAGAAGTCCAGGTGTTCCGGTTGTCTTCATGCACAGCTGAAGAAAGAAAGCAAAGGGAAATGGAAATTCCTGCTTGGCGCCAAGCTATACCAGTGAAACCTATGAGCGGTTGAATGGGAAGTGGAGAGATTTGTAAACAGACCTTAGTTCTTCAGCCAACCCACTCTCCAGAGTTGCCGGAATATCAGGACACAGAATGACTAAACTGGACTGGACTTTTCCCTGGCACAAACCCTCGACCAGGGCTGCCAAGGATGAAGAACACGGAATGTGGCAAGGAATCCACCTGAAGGATTGCCACAAAGGAAGATTGCTACCTTGGCATAAACCCCTGACAAGGGCTGCCAAGGACGAAGAATACCAGCAGCTGAGATTTCCTGGCACCAACCCTTGACCAGGGCTGCCAAAGATGAAACACAAGACTCTGCGAAGAATGCACTTGGAGGATTGCCAAGGATGAGATGCTGAGCTTCTTCGGGGATGGGTCCACCTGAAGGACCACCGAAATCGAGCTGGATCCCAGAAGATTGCCGGGTATGCAGGAAAGAACAAGCAGGAAAAAAGCTGGGAGATGAAGATCTGGATTCCATAAGTTCAGGAACAAAACGAGAAACCGGCGGCTGTGACTCACCTTGGCTACGACGGACTCTACTGTTGGCTGGGAGTGATGGTTGAGGCTTCTTCCAGGCATCCCACTTCCAAGCTGATCAGGAACTGGTGGCCGCGACTCACCAAGGGACATCAATTTTGGCTTATGGCGGACGAAAGGGCAAGAAGATGCTGAAGTTCTCTGCTGGCTGAAGACTGCTGAGATGAAACCTTGATGGTGGCTGAAGATTGAGTCCACAGACTTTGCACTGAACATTGGTACTTCTGCCAACACTGTACACTGGAATTCATTAGTTGTCAAGGCAATTCGCCTGGAGCAGGGGGCAAATTGCAACAATCCGGGGCAGTTGTTTACATGTAGGGGCAATGTGCCTGGAGCAGGGGCAAATTGCAACAATCTAGGGCAATTGTTCACATGCAGGGGCAATTCGCCTGGAGCGGGGCAGATTGCAACAATCCGTGGCAATTCTTCGCATGCAGGGGCAATACGCCTGGAGCAGGGGCAGATTGCAGCAATCCGGGGCAATTGTGCAGACGCAGGGGTAAATAACCACAATCCTAGCATATAACAATACAGTCTCAGTGCTTTTTGCAATCTGCTTTTAAGGGTCTGAGGGCTTGCTTCTGCAGCCCTTCCCAGCCCAGCCAAGGACAGCTCGCTGCCGGAATTTGCCCCACAGGGTCTGAGGGCTTGCTTCTGCAGCCCTCCCCAGCCCAGCCAAGGACTGCTCGCCGCCAGAATTTGCAACACAGGGTCTGAGGGCTTGCTTCTGCAGCCCTCCCCAGCCAAGGACAGCTTGCTGCTGGAATTTGCCCCGCAGGGTCTGAGGGCTTGCTTCTGCAGCCCTCGCCAACCCAGCCAAGGACAGTTCGCCACCAGAATTTGCCCCACAGGGTCTGAGGGCTTGCTTCTGCAGCCCTCTCCAGCCCAGCAAAGGACAGCTCGCCGCCAGAATTTGCCCCGCAGGGTCTGAGGGCTTGCTTCTGCAGCCCTCCCCAGCCCAGCCAAGGACAGTTCGCCGCCAGAATTTTTATTTATTTATTTGTACAGCAGTTTGGGAAAACCTTTGAGCCAGAGGCTTATTTACAAAGATACCTTGTCACATAAAGGCAGGTCACAATACAACAGCATGTAAACAGTAACGGGTACAAAACAATGGGTGGTACATCAAGTGATACAACAGAGAGAGAAAAACAAAAATATCATCCAGCAATCTAACATTCAATAGTCATAAGCAGCTTTCAAGTGGCCTTGTCATATTGTTTATCCAGGCTAAAACTAGTGGCAAGTACAGCTACGAATACTGATTAGGTGATTTCGTAGGGAGGTTTTGAAGCAGGATATAGAAGCGGCATCGGAGATGGATGGGAGCAAAGTGTTGAACCAGAAGGGTGCTCTATAGCCGTAGGCTCGTTGACCGTGCGCGGTCCTAGCCCTAGGGATCGATAGGGTGGTTTTGTCAGCGGAACGGGCGTGCACTTGAGAGTTAGCATGTTGTGCAGTGGCCATCAGACCTGGTGGGGATAGCCCAAGAAGGTTTTTTTTTTTTGTTATGATACAGGTCTGATATTTGAGCCATTCATCAAGGTCAAGCAATACAGCTTTCTCATATAACTGACAGGTGTGTGTTAACCTGGGGGCTCCTATGATTAGCCTGCAAGCTTTGTTCAGTATGGTGTGAATTTTGTTGAGAGCTGTCTGATCAGCGCCATACACAGGCAACCCATAATCCACTAGTGACAGTATGGATGAGGTGACTGCGAGTCAAGGGCCTCGGGGACACTTTTGTGCCGGTAATATGCCTAGTCTGATATTAGCCGCTGTGGCAAGGGCTAAGATGTGGCCATGGAAGGAGAGGAGGGGTCAAAGTGATCCCAAGGTATTTATAGGAGCAGACTTGCTCAAGCATGAGCTTGGAGCTTGAGTGTATCTGGAGCTGAAAGTTGCACAACTTGTTTTGTGGGTGAGCAAAGACCATGGTTTTAGTTTTTTTGAGATTTATCACCAGCCTACGTTCCTTGAACCATCCCTCAGCTTTATTAAAGGATCTTTGCAAGGAGTCTTGGAGAGCGATAGGGTTACGATCAGTGGCAAAGATAACGGCGTCATCCGCATACAATAATATATTACCACTACAGGAACCTGGGAGGGAGTTAAGGTAAAGGGAGAAGAGTAGGGGTCCAAGAATGGAGCCCTGGGGGACACCGGAAAGGGTGGGACGGATGTCAGAGAGAGCCCCCCCAATTTTTACGCGCTGTGAGCGGGCTGACAGATAGCTAGCGCACCAGGAGATAGGCCCAGCGGCAAAGCCAGAGTAACTGAGGGCATCCAGAAGGAGGGGATGGGAGACGGTGTCGAATGCTTTCGAAAGGTCTACAAACACAGCCGCAGCCAAGGAGCCCTGGTCAAGGGAGGATTGGAGAAAGTTAGAGAATTCTAGGATGGCAGTAGTGGTACTGTAGCCAGCCCGGAAACCATGTTGTTCAGGGCAGAGAATGTCATAGTTGGAGAGGTAGTCAGTAATTTGGGAGGCCACTACTTTTTCCAGGACTTTGGAAAGAGGGGAGAGAATGGAGATAGGGCGGTAATTTCCGGCCAAGATCCTGTCTCCACCTTTATGAATGGGCGTGACTGTGGCAATTTTCCAGATAGCTGGGAATTGCCCCAGACAGAGAGATATATTGAGTAGATTGGTAATTGGCATAAGGACCAGATCTAGAACTTGCCGAAGGATACAGGGGTCCAGGGTGTCACTACCCGTACTATTGCTCCTAAGGACATTGATGAGGTGAGGTCTGAGTTCCTGAGCAGTGACCTGGCGGAGGTGAAAGTACGGGCGTGTAAAGACTGGTGCAGACGAGGGGGGTAGGGTTGAAAAAATCCTTAGGGAGGATAGGGCTAAGATCCGTAAAGGAGGTGTTGAGGCAGTTAGCAATAAGGGCAGGATCTGAGGAGATAGAGCCATTGATACTGATCTGGGGGCACTTCCATTTAACTGTTTCATACTGTTCCAGAAAGTTCTGGGATTCCCCAAGAGGAGGTAAGCGAGGCCTGATAATGATCAGCCTTGGCCTTTCTGATGGCCCAGGTACACTTGTTTCTGGCAGCCGCGTACACCTGTCTATCACTAGGCCGGCCAGTTTCAGTGGCAAGGTGCCATAGATTATCCCTATGTTTAAGTTGTTGTATCAGGGCCGGGGTCACCCAAGGAGCATTTTGCATCTTGGATTGGCAGACTGACAGAGGAGCAAATATATCACAGGCTTTATTGAATGTTTGGATAAAGAACGTAAGTGCAGTGTCAGTGTTAGGGGCAAACAGAATAGGCGACCGATCAATTTGGGACAGAAGTTCCATGAGTTTCTTCAGGCCACCGGGCTTCAGGCGCCGCCGGGGAAAGGACTTTGCAGATGATTTGGCTACTGTGGAAGTCCAGTAAAAAAGTATGGGAGAGTGATCGCTAAGCAAGTTGGGAAGGACTTGGATGTCAACAATCCGATTAGGGCGATTGGAAAGGACCACATCAAGAAGAGTACTGGTGCCTCTCTTTGGGTTGGTCCTAGTGGGTTGGGTGACGAGTTGGGTCATATCGACCACAGCAAAGGAGTCACGGGCAGAGGAGGAAGTGGGGCTAAGCCAATTGATGTTAAGGTCCTCCACTAGTATTTGGTCTGAGGGGTGAGGCAGCGAGGAGAGGTAATCCGTAAGGGAGGCTAGAGCCAGGGTTTGATTTCTAGGGGGTATGTAAGCAGTTGTTAGATAGAGCGGGCCCTTTAACGGGTCAGGGGTTAGCTTCAGTGTCAGCGCCTGAGCCCCAGAGTCAAGGGTAGGAGCTGGTAGGGCAAGTCCAGGGAGGGCTTCTTTAATGTAGACGGTACAGCCACCACCCCGTTTACCAACCCGGTTCGCCCGGAAAAGGGAGTATCCAGGGAGAGAAAGACAGAGGAGTCTGGGGTGGATTTTGTCAGCCAGGTCTCAGTCAAGGAAATGACGTCAGGATTATGAGATTTGACCCAGCACTGGAATAGTCAGATTTTTTCATGAGGCTACAGATGTTCATGGAAACCATGCAGAGTCCAGCAGGGCCTGCGGCAGGGTTGTTATGAACAGGACCAGGATTGGGGTGAATGTTACCTGACAGGAGGAGTAGCATAATTAACACCCTGGTCAGGTGGCGGAGAAAGGTATTTCTACGACAGCCACGGGGAGGGATGGGAGGGGGTTTTCTGTACACAGGGAGTGGGCAAGGTAGCACAGGATGGGAAGGCAAGAATGATGAGGCTTACTTGTGAGTCAGGGGTGGGAGCTTGGCAGAGGTTGCTGGGCAGACATGGTGGGCAGCACCACCCAGTGGCTGCCAGGTGCCCGAGAGCTAGCACGGATGCGTAGGAGGGGTCCAGTACCTGCCCCGAAAGGGGCAACGCCACATGGCTAGCTTTCAGTAGTGATGGGCTGGTTGGGTCTGACAGCAGTAGTAGACATGGGCTGAGCAGGAGGCACGTCCAGAGGTGAGTGGCAAACATAGTGCTAAAGAGCTAAGACAGGTACGGAGGAAAGAAGTGGAGACGGATTACCTGAGACCGTTAGTGTTACTTTAGTTCAGTGGTAATGACACCGCCTTGGGTATACAGGGTACCAGGTTCAAGACTCACCCCAGGTACTAGGAGAAGGGACCAGGGGAGGGGTCAAGGAAGACGATGTCCGGGCATCGGGGCAGTAGGGGTTGAACCTAAAAATAGGGAGCTCCGTAGCGACTCCTAGTGGTCAGTTGCAAAAGGTTGGGGTCGTAACCAGAGGGGGGGTCCAGGAGGGTAGCAAATATAGATTAGACAGGAGGCTGACAGGCAGAGAGAGTAGTGCCCAGGGGAGGGGGCGGGGATGCAGCAGACAAATGAAGATAACCAGTAGGTTTACTAGGTGGCTGAGGGGGTAGAAGGAGAAATAAAGGCCAGGGGGAGGGGTAAGGGAATGCTGTAAGTAGGAGAGGAGAGTCAGGCAGGGGGCACAGGTGCTGTAAGGGCTGGAAATAGAGCAAGAGATAGCTGAGTCCCTCTGGTGGTCAGCAAGTATAACCTGCAAATGGGAAAGTGGGGAGATAGAATTTTGGCAGCAGGAAATTATGTCACAGGGGAGGCTCTATAAATTAAACGCCCCTGGGTGGGTGGGTGGGTGGTTGTGGCGGGCGGGCACACAGCGCAAAGCATCGCCTGGCTAGCACCCCACAACAGGAGTCAAGCTGGAGGGTGAATGGAGGTGCTTTACCCTTCAGCTGTTTCCAGAAAAACGCTGATTCAGCCCCACAGGGCAGGACGCTGGTGTCCTGATTCCTGCCGTGGTCGGCAGTGAGCTTGGGGGATGCTGCTAAGAAGGAATGGAGACAAAGAAACCTAAATTAGTATGCAGCGGAAGTATGAGTGTGTAAGGTCAGAGCTCAATCAGATGCTAAATCTCAAGCATGGCAGCAACTGTGAGCAGGTAGAGGAAATATTCCAACATTACAATACAAACTCCAAAACTAAGCAGCTAAATCTATAACTGAAAGTTAACCAAAGAGACATGCTGTAGCTAAGTGTCCAGCACTCGTCGTACAAACTGGTAAAACTAAAATGGTGCTTCAGCCTTAAGGTTCCCTCCTGTTACAGTCCAAACTAAAGCAGTATGCATGCTAACAAGGCCGTAAAAAAAAACAAAAAACACAGTACTCCTGTGGGGATAAAAATTAAAGGTCCTTAAAGCTACCATTCAGGTAGCAACCCACAACAGGAGTCAAGCTGGAGGGTGAATGGAGGTGCTCTTTACCTCTTCGGCTGTTCCCAAGAAAAACGCCGGATTCAGCCCCACAGGGCGGGACGCTGGTGTCCTGATTCCTGCCGCGGTCGGCAGTGAGCTTGTGGGGGTGGGGTGGGGGGATGCTGCCTCTTCGGCTGTTCCCAAGAAAAACGCTGGATTCAGCCCCACAGGCCGGGACGCTAGTGTCCTGATTCCTGCCAGACAAGTACGACATGGAGGCACTAAAGTAACCGAAACTTGAACTTGGCACCTTTGTGCAGCAGTAGCTGGTTTCGTGGAGCTTAAATTTCATTGCTAATCAGAGGGACCAGCTTTCATTTATCTTATGTGAGCTGTGCTCCTCCAAGCTGCAATGTTCAGGACTGCATTGTAATCTGCTTTTTAAACTAAATCCTGCAAATTAATTTTCTCAAATTGTGTAATTGTGCTTTCCCTACCTATTTCCAATTTCGGTCTCCCTGCCACTAGAATGTTCTCTCCCCCCCTCAGACCTTGCTTTGTAGTGCAACTCCTCCCCCATTCAAGTCCCCTACTCTCTGTTTCTGTTTAACTTTGATTTTCCTTCCCTATTTAAAAGGCTAACCCCTCTGTCTCCTTTCCTTTCCAGGGTCTGAGGGCTTGCTTCTGCAGCCCGCCCCAGCCTAGCCAAGGACAGCTCACCGCCAGAATTTGCCCTGCAGGTACGGACACAGAGGAGCCCTGAGTACACTGTGTGCACCGAAACTTTTGAACTTGTCACCTTTTATGGCGCAGTAGCCCAATTTCATGGAGCTTAAATTTCATTGCTATTCAGAGGGAGCAGCTTGCATTTACCTTGTGTGAGCTGTGCTCCTTAAAGCTGAAATTTTCGCCCACCCCTGCCCCCACCTCCTCCATCTATTAAATACTCCTTTACTCCGCCCTATCTGACTGGCCTCTGGTGATAAAGGGGCGGGGCACATAACTGTGGGCAGTCCTAGAACCTGCAGTCTACTGTGTTTGCTGCCTCAGTCCTGTTTCTGGAAAATATCAGATTCTGTTACATGATCATGCAGCCCACACTCTACCTGCTAGTCCTACTGACTCCTCTGTTTTGCGGTATTGTCCTGGAATACTTCACCCCCATAACTGCTGCTCTTCCAGGCTTTTCTGCAGACATGATGGACTTTACCTTCTCCAATCTGCTACCGCTCCCCAAGTGACTCAATAGCCATATCGAACACTCTTGCCCAAAACTGGTTCTCCGCCTCACTAGGTCTTACAGCACTTCTTAACACATCTACAAAGCTAGGACCATCCTCGCCTTTTTGATTGCTGCTACCTGGATTATTGTCCTCTCCTTAACTTTGGCAGGTGATGTGTGGAAACTAACCCTGGCCCCGTGGTCACAGGGCTCCCTCACTATTGGGTCGGTTCATCCCCTGGGCCTCATTTCAGAGGACTAAAAATTGCCCACTTTAATATAAGAAGCTTGGTGGCTAATCATGCAGAACTTGTAGCTTGGACCACCACTAAAAGGCCTGACCTCCTTGCAATTTCTGAATCCTGGCTTAAGCCTTCTCTCACCGACTCTCTGTGTTCCCTCCCCGGATACAGCTTGTTCCGGGTTGATCGGCCCGCATCAAAAAGAGCTGGTGGTCTGGCACTATTTATCTAGTCTCATCTAAACCTAACCTTACTACCATGCCCCTCGTTTGTGTCCTGTGAGGTACGTTATGCACTGCTTCTGCTAGATGACTCAAAAAAAACTGCACATTGTTTGCACCTACATGCCTCCAGTTTCCAGCAAACATGGGCTCGAGGAGTTGCTGGCTTTTCTCCCCTAGGCCACCAAAAACAATGAAGTAATCTGTCTAGGTGACTTCAATCAGAATTGGCTCGGCCCAAACCTCCCTATCCTTGACTCTAATATAAGCAAGGCCAACCTAACCCAGCTTGTCTCTGTGCCTACGCGACATTCCAGCAATGGTAATAGTCACACACTCCTTGACTGGATACTTACCAACAGGCCGGACAGAATCTCTTCCGTGACCATGCTACCAGACTCCATTAGCGACCATTCACTTGTCACCTGTGTCTGGGATGCCAGCCCCTCCCACCCACCCAGAATCATCTCCATGTCTGACTTCTCTGCCGTCGACAACTCAGCTTTTCTAAGGGATCTTCAGCATGTCAACTGGTCCCACATATTTGTGACAAATAACATTGACTTGGCTGTAGAATACTTTACCAACTCTCTGCGCTCCTTGCAGTCCAAGCACATTCTTTCCATCAGGTGCAGGGTACGGGGCCTGCCTATCAAATGGTTAACTAGCCTTCTTCTCCATATGCTTAAAGCACGGGAAAAACTCTGGACCAGATGGAAAACTTCCTCCCTGCTCTCTGACTTCATCGCATATCTCTCTCCCCCTTCGTATCTCTTGTAAGAAAGTGCTACGGACTGCCAAAAGCAATTACTATAGAGGCCTTCCTCATGCTACCTCTAGTAACCCAAAAAGGTACTGGGCACAGATAAACCACATATGGGACGCTCCACATCCCAAACCCCCCATGACTTTCTAATAAATAATGTCTCCTGTAACAACCCTAATACCATAGCTAATGCTTTCAGTTCAGTCTTTACCGTGCTTCCTAGCTTTGATGCTAACGGTTTCCTCCCTTGCCACACCTCCTTCCCTGACCTCCCCCATCCCATCCTTCCCTGATTCTCCACCCAGTCTCCAGGCTGGATGTCCTACGAGCTTTTAACATTATGTCTCCCCACGGGCAGCGCAGGCCCTGATGGACTGGAACCCAGAATTCTCAGATTAGCTGCCTCTCTTCTTGCCACCCCAACATGCGATTGTTCAACCTCTCCATTAGCTCGGGTACTGTGCCCCTCTTCTGGAAAAATGGCAGTGTTATCCCAGTCTTCAAAAAGGGTGATCCAAAAAACCTAACAAACTACCATCCTGTTGCGCTCCTGCCGATCCTCAGTAAACTCCTGGAGAAGCTTATCCACGCCAGGTGTCTAACTTCATTGCCAGCTTTAACCTGCAATCTCCTGCTCAGCATGGCTTTAGGCCAAACTACGGCACCATGACAGCTCTAGTGCAATTCACCAGTGACATCAGATCTGCTATGGACCAAGGCCAGCTTACTGGGGCTGTTTTTATTGACATGTCAAAGACGTTTGACTCCGTTAACCACAACCTGCTCCTGCATCAACTGGGCTCTATTGGCACCTCCCAGTCCACACTTACCTGGTTTGCTAGCTATCTGAGGAGCTGTTCCCAGTCTGTCTCCTATCATAAAGGTCTCTCTGCCCCTGCTCTTTTCTTTGTTCGTCAATAACCTACCTTCGGTGGCCTCCCACAGTCTCTCCTCACTCTATGCCGATGACTTGCTTTTCTATGTCTCCCCCAGATCTATTCATAAAATTAACTCCCACCTCTCCTCTGATCTTCATCTTATCCAAACTTGGCTTATGTCTCACCGCCTGGTGCTAAATGCTGCCAAGACCCAGGCTATGCTCTTTGGGTTGCAAAGGAAATCTGTCACTTCAGCTCGGTCTCGCCAGGTTTCTTGTCTTGATGGCTCCCTTGTGGAAGTAACTCAATCCTTCAAATACCTAGGGGTCACATTGGATCCATCTCTTAACTTCTCTCTGCATGTCAAAGCTGTCTGCAAATCAATCAATGCTAAAACTGGACTGGCTTACAGAGTCCGTCAGTTTCTGACCCCTGTCGCCAGGATCTCTGTCGCCCAAGGCCTTCTCCTCCCTGGACTCTGCTACACTCTGCCTGTCTTTGCTATGGCACAGGCAAGCATCTTGCAAATGTGGGACGTTGCCTACAACAATTTGTGCTATCTGCTCCTCGTGTTAAGCACCACTGTACTCTGTACTCTGACCTCCACTGGTTGTCTCCTTCCTCGCGTCGGGCTTATTGATTAGGTTGTCTGACTGACATTATTTGTTCTTCTATCCCCTCCACACTCGCTGCTGTGCTCACCACCATGGACTGCCCCTGTTCCCTCTGTTCCATGTCTTTAGCTCTATTATCTGTCCCAAAATGCTCTTCCAGGATGGGTGAACTTGCCTTCCCCTTCTATGCCCCCAAATTCTGGAACTCTCTCCCACTTGATCGTAGGCACTCCAGATCTCACCCCACTTTCAAGAAAAGTCTCTCCAATTACCTCGCCTCCCATGACATTTGTAAATGTCCCTAGTTTCACGAGTCATGCAAATCTACCATTGTCCTGCACTTAAATTTCCCTGTGGCCTCTTGATTCCTCCCATTCCCACTCTTCCTCAGCTGCAGCTATGCACTTTGTTCCCTGTCTCTGCCTGGGAATTTTCTCCTTGCTGACTTACCAACAGCACTGTCATGTTTTGTACATTATTAACAGTAAATTGTGGCTTTTTGTCTGTTTTGTTCTATTATACTGTGTGATATGTACCTCCTCTATGTACTATGTAACTTGTACCTCTGTGTAACTGTTTGGAATCTCCTGTTGTACAGCACTGTAAATGTATTTGTTTTTCACCTGTTCCTTGATTTGTACTCTCCCAGGTTGTGCCTGAAAATAGGCAGTTTTGCCTAGTGCACTTCCCCAGTTACCAAAAGCAAATAAATAAACACATTTCAGATGTTTGAGGAATGAACATGTTGTATAAACAGTACATTAGCTGACAGTCACTTTATAGCAGGTTGTGTGCTAAGCACCCCTTCATTGGACCCTTTTACACTTCTGGGGCCCTGCTTTACTAGGATCTGGCTACCCCTGAGCACATTGGTGCGAATACCCTTGAATACTGGGCCTTCCTGTGTAAGCCCTGTAAATACTGAGCTACTGTACCCTTTAGCTGTGCCCCTCTGAATACTGGGGTTGGACGTCTTCCTAATGCTGGGCCTGGTTTACTGGACTCCTTCTAAACCCTGGGTCTCATGTGTCCCTTTGAATCTGGGCCTGGTTGCCCTCTAGATACTGGGCCTGATTGCTCTCTTAAATACTGGGCCTAGTTGCCCTCTTGATTACTGGGCTTGGCTGCTCTCTAGATACTGGGCCTGGTTACCTTCTTTGCTACTGGGCCTGGCTGCCCTCTGTACACTGGGCCTGGTTGCCCTTTTAACTTTCTGCTTTTTGACTTTGGCTGGGCCCCTTTAAATTTCTACAGCCCGACTGAGCCTACTGTCAGTCTGTCTCTTTGACCCGCCTTGTTCCCATCCCCTAATAAATATTCAGAAGGTCTCCTGTGTGATACCACTTGCTGGCTTCTCCCCATGGGCATCGCTAGCCAAGCCCACTCTTAAATATTTAATTAAGTGTCCTTTTGGCCCGACCTCCCTGTGTCACTCAGCCGCTTTTTCTTGCACCTTACGCACACCTTTAGAGTACAGAAACACACAGTCTTTCTTTCTCTTGGGTAGACAGCATGAATCGGGTGCTGCCTCCGACTCACCACTCCTCGGGGCTCTGGAAGCGGGATCGGGAGCTGGGAAGTTGTCTGGCAGTGGGAGGGAACAATGCAGGCAATGCGGCGGACGTCAGGGGGCCTCGGGAAGGCCAACAGGTGCACCAACGATGCAGCCCTTGCTAGCGTCAGACAGGGAACCGGGGAACTATTTTAAAATAAATAAAATAATAAACCGGGGCACTAAGCCCTGGCGACTGAAACCGGGTGTCTCTTTCTTCTTGTGGTGCCCCAGTGGTACCACGGACCACGCTGCACAGCTTCTGGCCAATCTTCAGGCACTGGAGGCAGAGCAGGAATGCAGGCAAGTCCTCTGGGATGGCTTCACCCAACAGGTAAGCCCTTTCCCTTGTCCCCTCAACTTACTGCATCCCCTCTCCTCAACAGCTACCCAGGAACTCCTCTAACTGAACAACTTAATTTAAAAAAAAAAAAAAACTCTCAATCTGGTTCCAGAATGGTTGGAGTAGAATGCTGTGCATGAGCAGCTCAGCACAGCATTCCATCCAAGCCATTGTTACTTGTGCTGCATATAAAATCTGTTTTCCGCATTTATACTGTGCACTGGGCACCTTTTCTTTTACTAGTGCTTCCCACTATAGTAAAGGGAAAATTCACTCATAGGGGCCCCTTCTTGAATATACCCTGCCAGCCCTCATAAACAGTGTGCACCTGTAAACCCCTATTTTTGTATTGCCTCCCCTTTCCGTAGTGCCCCCAACTTTGGGGCATTACAGACATATGTTTGTGTAATCATATAAAAGTTAAGTATAATGCCCCAGTCTAGCTCTCTGCTTTTACCTAGCTAACATACCTGCATTAAAGTTAATGAAAGTTAACAGATAAGAAATAGAAATAGGAAAACTATTCCACACTTTTACCCATTTATCACTTATACTTCTATGGATTATTGCTTTTGGTTAGTCTTCTGCCTTTAGCACCCATCACTGTATTTTGTCCCAGGATACAAGCAGTTCTGCCCCCTTGGCCTCCCGGAATCCGCTGGAGGGCCCTCAACCCACTCCTTCTCTCAGTATCAAGGCTTCCATCGGAGACGGTGAGCTCAGTAGTGTGTCGTCCCTCCCCCCAAAAATCAAGAATCTTTCCTCCCTTCTGTGGAAAGGGTGGCCAGCAGTAAGCTTTTTTCACATTGCTACTGTGGGCCTGGCACACGACATCCATGTATTAAGTATGATCTGTCTGGCTATAACCAGCATCACCCTTACCTACGTAGGATAAAGACACCAGTCTCCCCTCTCATCCTCTTCTGCCCCAAATAGAAGGGACAAGGGCGATACCCTCACTGTTCTACCCCATATATTAGACATTGCTGTTGCTATCTCTTTCCAGTAACTCTTGAGGATATCTTACTCCCAGAAGTAGTGGAAGTACGCACCCCTACCCATAGAGCACCTACCACACATTGGGGAAACTCCCTGGCAGAACTTGTGAACCATACTGGGGGTTAAGAAGAGTCGATATAGGAATTTAAACTGTGTTTCTTTAAAGCTATTACAGAGCAGTATCCCATGTGTGACATAAGAATCATTCCCCAAATGTCTTATAAAATAGTTACACCCATGTCCGCGTCCCGCTTTGCTCTGGTACCTCCCGAGGTGTCTGAGAACCTGGCCCTGTCACTTTCTACCCCCCTACCTATAAGCCCCTTCTCCTGTCTTTTAGCTCTAAGGATTTCCCTCTCTGTGGGAGCCATTGAGGAATCATCTGCAGGTGTTCTCCCCAAATCTTTGCCATAGCTTCGCATCTGTAAGTATCTACAGAAGTGTAAGACAGGTATCCCCAAGCTCCCTTTTACTACTTCAGATGGGAACATCCCCTCCTTCTTAAAGAGGCCTCCTATGCACCGTATGCCCCTCTCTTCCCACATTGCCAGTCCCTGATCTCCCAGCCCTGGCAGAAACTCCAGATTCCTTGCTATGGGGACCAAAACAGTATTTTTTCCCTCTGCCCCATGTCTCAGGTTTATGCTTCGCCATGCCTCCAAAACTGCCTCACCATAGGGTTGGAGTTCGGCAACTGTCTATAAGCTGGTAGTCCACGGCCCGATAGGTAAGCTGTTAATCTGCCAGGGCATCCCTCCTCCTCCAGCTCTACCCAAGTTGCCACTTCGCTCCCATTCACCCACTTGTGTATGTAGCAGTATTGGACTGATAGAAAGTATCCCTTTAAATCAGGGAAGGCCATCCTTCCCCTTTCCTTGGTCGCTTAAAGTCTGCTCAGTCGCATCTTGGATCTCTTCCCTGCCACAGAAACTCTCCAAATCTTTTTTCTAGTTTAGCAACATCTTGGGCAGTGGGGCAAAAGGACACCATTTGCATCTAGTATAGTATCCTTGGTAGGATGTTCATTTTAATTAAATGTATCCTCCCCATCCAGGAGATTGGCAAGGCCCTCCACCTAGCAAGTTCAGTCACAATATTATCAAACGGGGGTTGTAGTTCAGCCCATAAAGTTGTCTAAGGTTACATCCCACCTTGACACCCAGATATGTGAAGTGGTGTTCCACCCTTTTCAATGTCCATATGTTCCCCTGGTTATGTTTCCCTTGGCCACTGAGGAAGAGGATCTCTTGATTTCTGCACACTGAGTTTGTATCCTGAAAAGTGGGCAAATTCCTCCACCATCATGAGGATAGCAGGGACCAAGAGGTCAGGTTTTGTAACAAACAGCTGCAGGTCATCTGCATATAGTGTTATCTTATGCTGCTTCCCTGGGATTCCAGTAATTTGCTGGCTTTCTCGAATTCAGATCACCAGTGGCTCAATGGCCAGCGCAAACAGCAGAGGGGAGAGGAGGCAGTCATGCCTCGTTCCTCAGTGCAGATGAAACTCCTCTGTTAGGGCTCCATTAATCAATACGCGTGCTGTACGGTTTTTGTATAGCATTTGGACTAGCTCTACGAACCCATCCCACAGCCCAAACTGCCTCAGTACCTCGAACAGGTATTCCCACTTGGTTCTATTGAGGGCCTTCTCGGCATCCATAGAGAGTACACATGCTTCTCCTGGGTGTCTTGCTCCCCACCACACAACATTCAGTAAGTGTCTCATGTTGTAGTATGATAGTCTACCTTGTACAAAGCCAGTCTGATCTGGGTGCACCACCCTCGGCAGAACCCTTTCCAGTCTCGTGGCCAACACTTTGGCCATTATTTTACAGTCATAGTTAAGAAGGGAGGCCTGTAGGATGCACATTCTAGGCTGTCTTTCCCAGTTTTGGGATAACACAGATGTTAGCTTCTAAACAGGTTTTGGGCAACTCCCTCTCCCGCTGGCCTCCTCCATTAGATCTCACAAGGGCCCAGCCACTATGTCTTTATGTTCTTTGTAGTATTCCGCTACAAATCTATCTGGCCCTCCAGCTTTCCCCAATTTTAATCTGCCAATGGCCCTGCTGATCTCTTCTACTGTGATAGGTCTCCCCAGCCCCTCTCTCATAACTTCCGGTACTGTTGGGATTATGATCTTATTCAAAAAGGCCTTTGTTAGTCCCCCAGTTCCCTCCCATTCAGCCTCATACAGCTTGGCGTAAAAGTCTCTAAAGGCCTCATTAATCTCTCCTTCCAAATTAGAGACTATTCTGCGCAGTGTGTATTGCAGTTATTTTATTAGGAACTCTACCCCCTTTCATCAGTTTTACCAATAGCGGCCCTGGCCTATTCCCCTATTTGTACACCCTTTGTTTTGCAAATAGAAGTTTGGTTCTAGCTTCCTCATTGAGACATCCATTAAGTGCTTCTCTAGCCACCAACAGTTTTCACCTATCCTCTTCTGTGTCCCTTTCAGTGGTCTGCCTTTCTGCTGCCAGAACCATCACCTCCAGGTCTCTTAATTTAGCTGCCGTTTCCTTTTTCAGTTTGGCTGTATACACTATAACTACCCCCCCTCATGCACGCCTTTCCAGCCTCCCAGAGTGTTCTCTTGGATGCAACAGTTCTCAAATTTGTATCTAGGTAGGTCTCCCATTGAGTCCTTAAAAATGTTCTGAATTCTTCTTTGCACATTAGATAAGTGTGGAATCGCCAGGACCTCCTCCATCTTGCCCCCTTCCCCAGTCTGATCTCCAACCGTACCATGGCGTGATCCGAAATCATTATTGGACTGTGTGTGACGTCTGTTATCTGGCTATATATTGTTTTTGGTACAAAAAATGTAGACCAGGCGGGACCATGACCCTTGCGGGCTCGTAATAGAATGTAAACTCTCGTGCCCCTGGATTCATGGCTCTCTAGCTGTCCACCAAGTCCAACTCTAGCAACCCCATGACCTATTCTTATACTACATATCTTTGTGTCATCTGCGAACAGACTCACCTTGCCTTCAAGGCCCTCTGATATGTTGCTGATGAAAATATTGAAGAGGATAGACCCTAGCACTGATTCCTGAGGCACACCACTAGTTACCTCCCTCCCTCTCCTCTGATAGTGAGCCATTAACCAGTACCCACTGAGTCCTTCCATTAAGCCAACTCCATACCCAGCTTGCCACTTTTTACCCTACTCCTATGCTGCCAAGTTTGTTCAACAGTCTTCTGTGTGGGACCAAATCAAAAGCTTTGCTGAAGTCCAGGCATATTACATCCACAGCACCACTCTGATGTACTGTCTTGGTTACCCAATTGAAGAAATCTGTTAGGTTTGTCTGGCATGATCTTCCTGTGGTGAAACCATGCTGTCTTGGGTCCATTCTTTCATTTTCTTTGAGAAAAAATATAATCTTTTCCTTAAGTAGGGTTTCCCTTGTTTTGCCCACAATTGAGGTCAAGCTTACTAGGCGGTAATTGTCAGCACATTCCCTACCGCCATTTTTACGAAGTGGGACAACTGCGGCCTTTCTCCAGTCCACAGGAACTTCCCGACCTCTAGCGAGAGGTTGAACAGTTCAGCCAGCGGTGCTGCCAGGTCGTCCCTTAGCTCCTTCAGTATCCTGGGGTGAATTTAGTCAGATCCCATGGCCTTGTCAACCCTATGTCTTTCTAGTTCCTACAGGACACTATCCCTTGTGAAAGCTGCTGTATCCATATTGCTGATGTCTGCACTTTTTTCTGTCAAGGTGACACCGCAACCACCTTCTTCCTTAGTAAATACGGAGCAAAAGTATCTGTTAAGGATATCTGCTTTGTTTTTGTCGTCCTCTGTGCACTCCCCATCTTCCCTCTTAAGTCTGATTATACCCCCACTGGTCTTTCTTTTCTCCTTGATATAGCTAAAGGTCTTGTCTCCCTTTTTGATCCCCAAGGAAATCCTCTTCTGTTTGTGCCTTTGCTGCTCTGATTCGCTTTACTGCTTCCTTCAGTGTCTCCTTGTATGTGTCCTTGTCTTTTTCACATCCCGTTTGCTTGTAGCTTTTGAAGGCTAGCCGTTTTCGGACCTTGGTGGCCACTTCCTTGGAGAACCATAGGGGTTTTCTTCTCTCTTTAGCTTTACTCACACTTTTCATACATTGTTGTGATGCTCCTATGATAGCTTCCTTTAGAGATGCCCAGTACTTGTTGACTCCCTCTGTCGTGTTAATTTTGCCAGGTTAAGTCGGAGCATGACTCCCTCTGTGTAAATTTTGCCAGGTTAAGTTGTTCCCCTTTTGATACTTCCTGAGCTGTTTTTTCCTCAGTTTTCACCTTTGCTGTCCTTACTGCTTTGCCTGCCTCCCTCTGTTTTCCCTGATACACTTCCTGACCCTTCTCTTTCTCTCTGGGTCTCCTTATACCTTATGAATGCCACTCTTTTAGCCGTTACCTTTTCTGCTACCTCTTTTGAGAACCGTAGCGGTCCCCTCTTTCTTTTACATTTGCTTACTTGTTTGATACAGAGGTTTGTTGCTTTCACTATGCCCTCTTTTAGTTTGGCCAACTTTTCCTCCACCCACCACCATTCTCCCATCCTAGAAAATCGGCCCTTCTGAAGTCCAGGACCCACGCCATTGTGTGGTTGGATTCTGCAGCTGTTCTTATGTTGAACCACACTGTAAGATGATCACTGGTCCCCAGATGGCTTCCCACCTTGACATGTGCAACGCTGTCCGTTAGTGAGCACCAAGGCTAGTATTGCCCCATCACAAGTGGGTTCACTGACTGGTTGACTGAGGAATGCCCCCTGAAGGGAGTCTGGGATGTCCATACTTCTAGCTGAAGCTGCAGCAGGGAGTCCCCCACCCATTTACTGCCATTTTGACAGTTCCTTCTAACATTATCTTATCAAAGTTCTCCCCCTGTGCCAGAGGCCTGTAGATCACACCTGTCTGAATAGTGGCTCTGTGTCCTGACTGGAGGGTGACCAATAGCACCTCTGCCCCTTCGAATTTCTGTTGCTTTTATGCTTTCCTTCACATAAAGCACGATTCTGTCTCCTTTCCTTCCCACCCTGTCCCTTCTTAACAGCGTGTACTCTGGTGTAGCCATGTCCTAGTCATGGCTGTCAGTGCACCATGGACACAATATCCAGGCTGACCTCTGCAATTATGGGCTCTAGGTCTGGGATCTTATTTCCCAGACTTCTAGCATTAGTATACATGGTCTTCCTGATTTTGTTAGCTCTTTGATTGTTGTTTCCCACTTTCTGTTCCCCCCTTCTCATCTGACTGCTTTATTCTCCCCTTCCTCCTTTGCTAACCCTCTTCTTTCTTTAACTTGCTCCTTGATGGGACTCTCACTCCTCGGCATCTCCTTCCATTCTATCTCAGCTTTGGGGGGTGGCAGCCTCCCCAAGCTAGTTTGAACATTCTTCGAAGTAACATTTAAACTGTCCACTGAGAACTAACCTTCGGGGGTATCTCAGTCATCAGGTCACACTGTAGGAATTTCACCATCTGTGAAACAGGATCCACATGGAAGATTTTCAGCACTACGACTGGGGCTGCCTATGCCATCGACAGGTGCTGATGTCACCAACCCTATAAAGGCACGAGCAGTCCTGCTCCCTCCTTAGTTCTTTCCCACCATTGACCTGTTTGCATGGATCTCTGTGGAAGCTGTGATGCAGTTTCCTACCTTTTTCCCCTACAGCTTTTTTCAGTATATTACTTTAGAATCTCTTTTTCCGAGAGATTCCTGTATCTTGTTTATGTCAAGTTAATCCTTTGACCTCTCTGTTCCGTAGCTGCTGCTGTGGAAAGAAGATTGCCTCCACAGATGAACACTTTCTGTGTGTCTGCTGTCTTGGCTCTGACCACACAGTTTCCATCTGTGAGCTCTGCCAGAAGTTTAATCAAACAAGGGTGCTCCAGGGTGTCACAAACCCACTCAGCAGGTCAGCCCTCTACTCCCAAAGTGCCAACCTCCGAGTGCAGTCTTGTGAACAGTTAACAGAAACAGGGTAACCCTCCTGTCTGTTATTGTGGGTTTGAATCAACCTTTGGTCTCAAGTCTTGGAGGGATTCAAACTGTGAACCTCTTGCTAGCGTACCCAATGCACAGGCTCAGATATTTCTGTCTTCGGGGGTCCAGATATCTTTGCCTACGGGCACCTAACGAGGTCTACAGAATTGAACCCTTAAAAACTGTAGTAAAAGACCTCAGATTAAAACGCTTACCTTTTTCCAGTTTGGTATCACTATTCAAGCTTATGTACAGTGTCTGCTTTAACTATATATATACTTCACTTGGAAAGGAAAGAAATCAAAGACAGACCAAGTATGCTCTAAATATAGTTTTACTAAAATAGATAAAAAATATGTAAAACATAAAATACAGAACTATTATCACAAGAACCATACAATCTTTTAAAAGAACAAGGTTTTAACAGTCAATTCCTACTACAGAATTTAGATTTGTCTCTCTCTCTGTAAATACCTGCTTAAAGTGCACAAAGATGTTTCTTTGTCAAAGTCTAGATAGAAGTGTGTCTCTGAAGTAAAACAGAATATTGTCTAACAGCTGGCTTTGCCCACCTCTTTGCATGAGGTCACCTAGCTCCTCCCTGTCAGAAAAAATAAATATATATATATCTACAAAAATAGGATGTCTTTTCAAAGTATTAAATTCTGTAACCTTAGCATAACTCATTTTCTTTTCCAAATGACATTTCTTTGATCTTATTATCAGTTTCCCCAAACCAGGACATCAAAGCATCTTTTATGACTTTGCACTAAAACATCACAACCTGCTCTTCTTCCTCTAAGCGTTATAAAAGTTTATGATTTTCCCTCTTAGCAACTACAGCTATAATTAACTTAAAGTCTGTAATTAGCTTCTGGCCTTCCAGGTAACACCTTGTATCTGAAACCTGTGTGTGTGTGTCATCTCACATGCTGTTTCAGCATTTCTCAAGAGAGAGAATTTTATATTACAAAAAAATGATACTGACCAGAACCAGCTGTCCATGTGTCACACAGGGTTCCAGCCTCCCAGTCACCAGCAAGGTCGTCGAGCTCCCAGGCCTCTAAGGCCTGAGACAAGTCCCCAGGGAAAAGTCATAAAAAAGACCACGATCGGGACCGCTGTCCCCGGCAGCGGACACATTCTCCAGTGGGCTTTCCTTCCTTGTCCAGGGGTTCTTTGTCAGCTGTACCAATGCATCAGACCACTGTCCATGTCTCTGTGCCCACCAGACCCATACTGACAGCACCTTTGCCCGACTCTCAGGGCAGTTGTCAACCTCCGGATCATCAGCCCCTTCAGCATCGACAACGGGATTGTTGTTGACAGGCCTCTCTGTGGGGCCTGATCCTTCCCGGCCTTTAGGCTCTTTTCTGGTGGGTCTTGGCTCCCTGCGCTGTGGCGCCCACCCTCCCACCCCCTTGATGCAGTGTTCACTAGTCAACTTCAGCAAGATCTTAACAAAAATTTACCTCCATGATTGCTCACCAGCTAGGCGCATACAGGCTCTCATCGCTTGCACCGTCGATGGTAGCTTCATCGACTGCCCTTCGTTAGCTGCGGTCCACTCCCCACACAGACCATCATCGGTGCCTCATATGTTGGACCTTGATTAGGAAGAGGTCGACATTGAGGAGGAGTACCACCGAGATCTTATTCTTCCTGATGAGGAGGAGGAGGAAACCCTTACATCAGACAGGTCCATGGCTGCTTCTGTTAGTGAGGACCTTGTGAAACACACTCCTAGGTCGCCTCCAGAGGGATCGCACCTTCTTCAGTGAGATGAAGCAGTTGTCCTCGGCTATGGGGTTCCACACTGAGAAGGAAGATGTCACCAGGAAAGAGCTGGAGGATTCTCTGGAGATCCCAGAGTCGCCTCCTAAGATCATTCCTCCCATTCTGCCTGCTTTGAGGAATGCTACCACTGCAGCCTGGCACAGACCTGACATTGTGCCAGCTATGCCCCGCTGGGTAGATATGCTCTATCATGCCTCTCGGGTTTCCTCATTATGCTGCCCAGCCTGAAACCGATTCAGTGGTCATAAAGGCAGCCCATGACAGGTCTAAGGTTCCCAAGCACCTTAGCTTCTTCCCCCCCAAGACAGAGACTTGATATCTGGGACAAGAGGGTTTATGCCTCCTCCACCCTTGGGTTGAGGATTGCCAATTACCAGGCTGTCTCACATGGTAAAGTACCAGAATATCAACTGGAAGGACAAGTCCGCTGCCCAAGCCCTCCCAGAAGGTACACAGAAGCAGGAGGTGCTTCAGTGCTTGCAGACTGCGGAAGATGTCAGCAAACACTTCCTGTGGGCCCTCTGTGATATCTCAGACACCATTGCCAGGGCTGCTGCCACCAGCATTTGCCTTCATAGGTACTTCTGGCTTTGCTGCTGATGTGCAGCAGAAGGTGCTTAATGCCTCTTCAGTGGCTCTAAGCTTTTTGGGCCAGACGTCCAAGATATCATTAATGACTTGCAGGCATCTGGCAGGGCTATCAAGTCTGTCCACTCCTATTTCCAACACGCACACAGCCTAAGGGTAGGCAGTGCCCTCCTTTTTGTAAATTGTCCACTAGGCCAGCAGTAGCCTCTCAACCTCAGGACAAAAGAAGAGCCCGACTGCCTTGCCCGCCCCCTCCAGTGCTGGAGCTGTGGCCAGGTGCCTCAGAGGTGACTGATCAGTCCCAGCAGCTTGATCCACCTCCGCTTAACTCCTTGCCAGATCCCCCATCTTCTGGCCGCCAACCAAGAGATGGTGGCTGGAGGTTGATTCTCCCTCCGTCTCAATCAGTGGAGAACCATAGCATCAGATGCCTGGATTCTTCAAATCCTAGAATGGGGTCACACTCTGTAGCTTTCTGAGCTGCCCCCAGAGACGACTCCTTTGCCCTCCAGCCCACTTGTCTGTTCTGTGGAAGAAGGTACAGTCCTTTCTGCGCAAGTAGGCCATCGAGCTAGTGCTCTGACGCCAGAGGAACCAGGGGTTCTATTCCAGGTTCTTTCAGGTCCCCAAAAAGACCGGAAATCTGAGGTCCATCTTAGACCTAAAAGACCTCAATCTGTACGTCCAGTAAAAAAGTTCTGAATGGTAACTTTACCAGGCCTAATGTTCCCTCTGAAGAAAGGAAACTGGCTCTGTTCCCTGGACATGCAGGATGCTTACCTGCACATCTCAGTGTTTCCTCCTCACAGGCGGTTCCTCCAGATCTTACTTCGAAGGGGCTCTTGCAGCAGGTAACACCATTAGGACTAAGCCTCCAGGTGCTAGGACCCCACATAACATTTCTAGCTAGCAGTCTACAGCGAGGGACGGCCCCCTGACGTCAGCCCAGTCCGACGTCACATATGGTGTAAAAAGGGTGGTCCTTCCAGCCCATCCTCTGTTCTTTTCCCGCTGTCAACCTGTGCACATCGGCTCCACTGATGCCTTCTGCTTTAGTCGATCGCCTTTTTTCGCTTTTACTGCGTTTTGTTTTTATTAAAAATTAATCTTGTCTTCCTTTTTAGCGATTATTGTAGGTCTTTTTCTCCATCCTAACTATTGAGCGGTGGATGTCGAAGTGTGCTTGAGGGACGACCTTTCAGTCAGCCAGCTCAGCCTAGGCCCAGTCAACATCACAGAGGCCTACCAGCATAACCAAGACCAGCGCACTCAGCTCTGCCTCCTGAAGACCCTCGAGGCTCTCCTGCTGAACACCGCAACCTGAGATGGAGAAGCTTCTTCACCAGAGAGAAATTGACTGGCAAGCATGAGCACCAGGTGAAGAACAGGGAGAAACCCCGGTCAGCTTCCTGCTCCCGGTCCTTGGTGATGCTGGTGACTGCTTCTGGACCTTCCTCCTGCTGGAGGTCGGTCCCTTCCATTACGGCCTCTGGGGCCCTGGTGGTGGACCCCCCCCCCCCGCTCCCAGGCATCTCAGGAGGCGGTTTCTAGGGGCTTGGGACTTTGTCCCCCGCTTCTCTGTCCCTGGCGCATTGTTCCAGCGGGTCCTAAGCCATGTGGTGCAGCCGGTGGATCATTGGATGATGGGTCTTGGCCCATCACCCTCCTGGCCAGAGTGTCTGCCGAGTCCTCCCCAGCCTCGGTGGCCGATTCCTTCAGGCGACACCTGGGCATACGCTCACCTCCCCCGTGAGAGTGGGCATCCCTGCCCCACTCGGGGAACCCGCTCCTCAACAGGCCTCTCTGTCTTTGGCGGATGCCGGGTGAGACATCAGTCTGGCGCCAGCCTATGCTTGAGCTTCCGACGCCAGCTTCTGTGACATCAGCTATGGAGATGGTGCACCTGATGCCACCCTACCCACCGAAGTCGCCGGCTGGGCCTGATGCCCACCCTCAGCCGATGCCCGAGGGTCCGACGCCAGACTGCTTACTTGCTTGATACAGAGGTTTGTTGCTTTCTGACTGGACGCCGGATGGTTTTGTCCCTTAGGGACCGACACTGGGTACCCTGGACCAACCTCTACTGACTCTGGGTTTCCACAGCCTGATGGCCAGATGTTCAGGTGTTCCAACCCCTAAGGGTCCGACATCCGTTACCAGATGCCGAATGGGTCCATCCCTTAAGGAGTGATGCCAGGTACCTTGGACCGACCTCCACTGTCTGCGGGTTACCTCAGCCTCAGTGCCAGACATCTGGGCTTTCTAGGCCGAACACCACCCCAATGTTGGACACAGCAGTCCTACGGCCTAATCCTCCACATGCGTTCAGAGAGGCTCTCGCGGCTGGGTGGACCTCCTTCAAGGCCTACTCCTCCTCCACAGAGGGCTACCCCAACGCCGGATGGAGCCAACACTCCTTGTCCCAAAGGCAAGCTGCTTCCCCAGGTTTTAGAGGTCTGGATGAATAATCCTCCTCTTCATCAGAGTGTGATGACTCCAGCCTCCCATTGGAGTCTGAGCGGCATAAAGAACACCCATAGTTCTCATCCTGATGATTCCATTTCCACAGTCGTCATGTGGCACATCCAGCAGCTGAAGAGCTGGGACATGGAGGAGCAGGACCTGGACCAGTAGGACTCCTTACCCATGGTAGTCCTGCTGCTCACTGAGTCCCAGAAAAACGCTCCAGGATCTTCAGTGCTGACCATGATCCCTCCAAGCGTCCTTAGCACCTGAGGACTCAACCTCCTGACAAGGACTCTGAGTAATTGGCAGCCAGCCAAAAAGGTTTACCCATCAACCACATATGCTGTACGGTCCCAGATTTTCCTCGCTCACATAGTCCTTTATCAGAATGCTCTGTGGGATAAGGCTGTGAATAGGGCTTAGGCCATGCCAGACAGCCCAGGTAAGGCAGAGTTTTGGGCCATCCGGGTATCCAGATCGGAAGTTGGCAACCACGAACTCTAAGCCCTTATGAATTGGTGGACTCCACCGGAAGAGCTGCAGCCTTCGCTGCATATATCTGCCAGCTTTCATTGCTCCGGATGCCCAGTCCCTTCTTTTTTCAGGTGTACAGTCCAGGATAACAGATTCCCACTTCAGGGGCCTTGTTCAATTCGGCATAGAGTCACGGAGCCCTTCCCCAGGCAGGATGCTTGGGGAGGCGGTGGGGGGGTTTGATCCTTCCTTGTACATAGAAGGCTGGTGCCAGATAACTTCAACCCAGTGGGTACTGTAGTTGCCAGAAAAGGGGCTCACGCTGGGGTTCATGAACATACCCCAGGCAAACCCTCCTCTCTCCTCCCATTACCCACAGGCTCATATCGTCCTCATTGAAGAGGAGAGCCAGTCTCTTCTGTGAAAGCAAACCATAAAGCCAGTTCCTCTGATGCAAACAGGGATGGAGTTCTGTTCCCATTTATTCCCACTGCCAAAAAAACTGGGGATCTCTGGTCTATCCTCTATCTCCGGTCACCTGAATCAGTGCATAGGGTACTAACGATTCATGATGATCACCCTGTTCAGTGGTCTTCCTCTCCTCCATCAAGGGGATTGGTTGTGCTCACTGAATATGCAGGACACATTCTTCCACATTCTAGATTTTTCTCCTCACAGGAGGTTTTTGCACTTCTGCTTCCACAGGGGACACCACCAGTTTCGGGCCTTGCCTTTTTGCCTGTCCTCGACCCCCAGGAGGTTCACCAAATGCCTCGTAGTAGTGGCTGCAGCATTAAGGAGACAGGGTCATTATGTCCTCCCATACTGGGATGCCTGCCTGTTGATCACTCGCACCAGGGACCGGCTTCTTCAAACCATGCATTCAGGCCACCTTCACCCTGTTTCAGGACCTAGAAATCACCTTAATCTTGACCAGATACTCCTCTTGCCCATGTTAGAGGCTGCACTATATGGCGGCGATTTGGGACACGGTGCAGGGCAATGTCTTTCTCCCGCTAGACACTGCAGAGCGTCTTCTAGCACCTGCTTGACAAGTCTCCTCCTGTTGCCTGGTCCTGGCCAGGCCTGTCCTCCGACTCCGACACAGGAACTTGCCTACTGCCCCGATCCCCCTGGCCGGGTCTGTAAGAGGGCCCAGTGGAACCTGAGAGTCCAGTGGGACCAACGTTCAGATGTTCTACATTTGCCTGTCATGGTTTGAACACTGTACGACAGGCCTTCACAAGGTGGCTGAATCCCACCAGCCTTTCCCAAGGTGTTTACTTTCGGGGGGAATTTCCAAGTCAGAATCTGACCACAGTCTCATCAGGCCATGGCTGGCGAGCTCACTTGGAAGACCGTCAGACTCGAGGACTTGTTTTCAACATGTGAACTATCTTCACGTCTATGTCCTGGACATGTGGGCGATTTTGTAGGCTCTTCTGGCCTTCCAGGCAATCTTGCTGCCCGGCCCTCTCTTACTCCAGATGGACCACATGTCTGTGGTCTTCCACATGAACTAGCAGGAGGGGAGACTCGTTCTTACCCCCTATGCAGGACGGTCACGAGAGTCTGATCATGGGCTGTGGCTCACCACCTGGTCATGTTCTCCGTCCATGTTCCAGGCGTTCAAATCACCCAGGCAGATGGCCTCAGTTGGTCTCACTCTGAGGCCCATGAGTGCGGACTACTTCCTTCAGTGGTCGAAGATCTCTTAGGCAGATGGGGATGCAGGGCTTGACAAATCCCATAGCCCGACGTCCTGGACAACTATTTTTTAACCAGGGGCAAACAGTCTGCTGTGCACTGCTTGTCCCACGGACTACCAAATCTTTATTTTATTTTTTTTTTATTTGTTTCATTTTTCCCAGCCACTAGGTGGCAGCAGCGCAGCGGCGACATTCTCAGCAGCACAACAAAGCCCCCCTCAGAGGTTCAGTCACCTGATAGCCACAACTGTAGTCATGTGGCACTGGTCTGGAATGCGCGCCCCTGTTACAGGCGCTAGCGGGCACTGTCTCTCTCTCCATCTCGGGAGGCGGGGAGCAGTGGAGCACTGGTGGAGCATGAAGACAGGTTGGGCGGGACTCACGGGGCGGCAGAGCTTCCGTGGCGTGACCGTCCCTTGCTATTGGAGGAGATGCATCTTGAGGAGGAGCTGGGAGTGTCGGTAGCTGGCACGGGATGGAAAATGCGCCATTTTGCTACCGACACTTGCAGAGAGCAGAGGCATTTTTGCTGCTAGCTTGTGGTGGGTGGTTGCATGGTGGGGAGTGGGGACAGAGAGAAACGACTGCCTGAGGGGCCGCATACTAAATACTACACTACAACTAAATGAACTAATAAAAAATACGAGAGGGCACTGAGGGGGTAGCGCCGGCGGATCACTTGAGAGACTGGGCGGGGGGAGGGGAAGACAAGCGTGGACTCAGTGGAGGGAGACTCAGGGAATGCTGAGAAAATTAAGAAACTTGGAGAGGAGAAGATAAATAAAAAATAAACGGGCAAGCAGGCAGCAGCACTGCAGTAGTGAATCGGAGGGAGTCAACTAAACTTAACTTACTCTCTGCTGATTGGGGGGTGCGACTAATAACTAGTACACTTAAGTACCTAAATCTAGCTAGTGTTTGTGTGTAGCTGGGGCTGTGAGACCTAATAAAAACCTGCCCTCAGGCTGAGAGGTAGAGGAACTTGGGAACTTTTTTTGCTAGCTACAGAAAACCAACCCAACTGCCTGCTACTGCTGCTAGTCTGGCATCTGCTACCTATACCCCTTAACCCTACCTCCTACTTACTTTGGTGAAGGTGTAACCTGCTGCCCTGAGAGCCAGGGTAGAGGAGGGACTTGGGGATTAACAGAAAATAAACTATAGGAAGGAGAAAATCTTTGTTGTGCTACACAAAAAAATAAACCCAGTGTAGTTACCTACTTATATTATTATTATTACTTTGGTGAAGGTGTGCGAGACACTATGTGGCTGTGAGACCTAATACCCTGCGCTGGTGCGCCCCAGGCTGAGAGGTAGAGGAACTTAGGGATTGGGGAACAACTGCACCTGCGTACATACTGAAGGAGAAAACATTTTTTGTGATACACAGAAAACCTAAATAAACCACCTAGTCCTATATATATTACTATTACTTTGGTGAAGGTGTGCAAGACACTGTGGCTGTGAGACCTAATACCCTGCGCCCCGTCAGGCTGAGAGGTAGAGGAACTTGGGGAACTGCGCCCGCCTGCGGACTTAGTAGATATAAACTATACTGAAGGGGGAAACATTTTTTGTGATACACAGAAAACCTAAATAAACCCTTAGCCTAGCTACCTATATATTACCTACTTTGCTGAAGGACGGTGTGTGAGACATTGTGTGGCTGTGTGTGAGAGACCTAACCAACCTGAGTGCTGCTGCCCTGGGAGGGTAGAGCCTCGAGGGACTTCAACAACTAACTGCGGACTTTTGGTCCATTTTGTGTTACACAGAAAAAACAAATAAACCACCTAGTGTAGCTGCTTACCTGTTCTATATATTACTATTACTATTTGGTGAAGGTGTGCGAGACACTGTGGCTGTGAGACCTAATACCCTGCGCCCCACCAGGCTGAGAGGTAGAGGAACTTGGGGAACTGCGCCCGCCTGCCGACTTATTAGATATAAACTATATTGAAGGGGAAAACATTTTTTGTGATACACAGAAAACCTAAATAAATCTAGCCTTAGCCTAGCTACCTATATATTACCTACTTTGCTGAAGGACGGTGTGGAGACATTGTGTGCCTGTGTGTGTGAGACCTAACCTCCCTGGAGTGGGAGGGTAGAGCCTTGAGGAACTTCAACAACTAACTGCGGACTTTTGGTCCATTTTGTGCTACACAGAAAAAACAAATAAACCACCTAGTGTAGCTACTTGCACATTACTTACTTTGGTGAAGGTGTGTGAGACAAATAAAACCTGCTGCACTAGAGGGTAGAGGAAGGAACTAGGGGAACAACTGCAGAATTCATAGAAATAAGCAATTAATACAAACTAGGGAGAAAAACATTTGTTGATAAACAAAAATAAACTCTTCTTTGGTGGAGGTGTGCGTAAGTGGCTGTGAGAGACCTAACCTGCCCTGAAGGATGGTATAGGAACTTGGCGTGAACAACTGCGGAAGAGTAGTACTTGGTGACCACCACCACCTCTACCACCCTCTCACTCCTACTCCCATCTACTCTGTTGTCCTGCCCACAGGCCCTTTTGTACTAGTGTTCTAAGCATAAGCACTAACTTCTAAGCACAACAGCTTCAGGTAAAATATTACACAACACACACAAATATAAAATACAATTTTATTGTGTACAACAATATTTCAATATTTTTTACAATTGCATTAGAAGGTAAAAAAAATGCAAGAAAAATAAGCCAAAACAAACTACTTTATTTCCCTTTGGACTGGAAAACAATCTTCCATCTCATCTTCTTCAGGAACAAAAAGTAAAGATGCAGACTTGGAGACTTCTTCACAGTCAAGCCAGTCCCAACCAGCCCCCCCCCAAAACCAAGTCCTTACCACCCTAGTCAGGAAAACGACCAAAACAATGATTCTCAGTCTGGCTGGGTCTGTAGTATTTGTAGACTTAACAGGTGATCAATCTGACTTGGTCATACCAATTTCTGAAATGAGTGAGAAAAATTATAGCAGCAGCAGAAAGCGACCTTTGATTTTAGATGAGGAAAATGAAACAACAAACTTAAAGTCTGAAAAGAAGTAAAGATAAAAAATATGATGTTGAAAAAAGGGCTCAAACATTTCAGCATCACTGGCTAAATCAGTTTACCTGGTTAAGGTATGATGACCAAAAATACGTCATTTACTGCTCTGCCTGTGAGAAATATCCCACTCTTGCGACTCCTGCTTATTCAAAAAAACCTAACGTGTTTGCCACTGGTTCAAATAATTTCAGAATTGAGTCCGTGAGAGCCCATGAGAAATCAAATTCACATATAATTTGCACATTGCAAGAGAAAAAAATGGGGTTAAACTCGGCAGCAATTATGCAAATGGTAAACTGGCCAGAGATTTCTGTAATGCAGTATCAGCTGTCATGTCTAAAACACAGATCCAGATTGTCAAAAATACAAAATTTGTTACCGTTCTTGCAGATGGCAGTACAGATGCAAGCATTGTAGAGTGGGAAAATGTCTTCCTTCGTTTTGTTGATGGTGCAGAAAAAAAAGTTACAACTGTGTTAATTAAAGCTGTACCTCTTAAACATTCTCACGCAGATGGGGTTTTTAAAGCAATAACCTCCGCACTGGAGTCTGTTGATCTTTCTTTTGCGGACCTTAACGATGTGAGCAGACCTGGACCAGTTCTCGTATGTGCCAGCTTTGATGGTGCCAGTGTGATGATGGGCCATACAGGTGGCACCATAGCAAAAATCCAAGAACATGTCGCCACTGTAATACCCATGCATTGCGTAGCCCACAAACTGGAGTTAGCAGTTCTCAACGTCATGAAAAAAATATCCCTTTGTTCAAAAAGTAGAAAACACCTTGAAAGGAATTTTTAAATTTTACCACTACAGCCCCAAGAAACTTAGGGAACTGCAGGAAATAGCAGATGTCCTTACACACCGAGTTGGCTCATTTCAGTGCAATAAAGCAAGTGCGTTGGCTTGCAAGTGAAGGCGCGTTCAGTTCATGCTGTTCAAGTCAACCTGCCTACAGTAATTCAACATCTTGAACATGTCTCAAACTCTGCTGGTGATGATGGGGCCAAAGCAAAGGCACTTCTAAGAGATGATACATAGTACAGTTTGTAAAATCACTGTTTATTCTTCAAGATTTTCTGCCAATATTGAAAAATTTATCACTTGAATTTCAGAAGGATGCCCTACTAATATTAGAAAGTCCCCAACTCGTTGATACATGCTTACTCCAGTTGACCGAGCTAAAAACAAGACCAGGAAAGTTTATGACATCATTTCTAAACCAATATAATCCTGCAGAGAAATGCATGAACTATCTCATTTCAAAACGTGGCAGTGAGGACAAGATTGTTCCTTTCACTTTCAGAGGGAACTGTCCAGAAGTAAATTTTACGACTGATACACAGCTACACAGTTCAATAGATGCAGCAGTATCTTACATTGATCAGCGTTTTTGGAATTTCTTGGAAGAACCTCTAAAATGGTTCAGTTGCTTAGATTTCAGAAATTTCCATCTATCACAAGAAGAACTTGCACAATTTGGCACAACTGATTTAAGTCATTTATTAGACTACTTTCACAACTTTTTTTCTGAAGATCACGTAACCAGTATAAAAAGGGAGTATTGTGCATTAAAAGCAATGCTTAAGTCTGCAGTTGATAAATCATATCTGCAAGTGTATTCACGACTACTATGAGAGAAAGCGGCCCAGCTTGCTCACATCCTTGACCTAATAGAAATGTTACTGGCTACGAGTGTGTCTACAGCTAAATGTGAGAGAGTATTCTCCATTCAGAATCTTATAAAAACAAAAATAAGAACAAGTTTGGCTGATGACACACTCCAGTCACTTCTGCATATAGCAGTTGAAGGCCCTGCATTAGACAGCTTTGATCCGGATCAAGCTATCAACCACTGGCTACTATCTGGTCCTGGCACATACCACATTCATGGTCATCATGGTCATGCTAGTTCAACTACTAGTTCTGCTGATTTACACGAAAATGTCCCTGAGGCTGTCACTAGTCTTGATGATGACATGACTGAATATGATGCTCCGGCTGGAGCAAGCTCAGGCTTCCTGTAACTTTTCCCGATGCTGATGCTGTGTCTGCTACTCTGCTGTAATGCTGTTCTCACTGTGCTGCTGCTGCAACCACACTTGGCTGTCAGTCCCTCGCTGCTGATGCTAATTCTGTCTATGCTCACCATGCTGCTGACAAAAATAAAATCATATTATTTATTCTCTTTATTGTCTATTTCAACACTAAATAACATACTACAATAAATCCATTGAGTTTTCTGTAGTTTGATACTTTCCATTAAAAATATGCCATTTTATACCGGGACTACCGACTCAAGCACTGGGACAACTACTTTTGGACAAGCCACTTGTCCGTGGACAAGTACCTAATTTTAAAATTTGTCAAGCCCTGTGGGGATGTCTCGATTTGGATCTGCTTGCCTCCCCATCCATTGCAAAACTGCATAGTTTTTGCTCGCTAGGTCCAATGCCTGGGTTCTCTGGGAGACGCGTTGTTCCTCTCCTGGATGGAGGGTCCCTTTATGCCTTCCCTCCTTTTCCCTTATTGCACAGAATTATTCTCCAGCTACAATCAGGGTGGTAGAGATGATTCTAGCGGTGCCCTTTTGGCCCCATTAGATTTATTTCCACTCCTTTGGCATCTAACAGTGAAATCTCCAGTTTTCCTGCCCCTGTGCTCAGACTCGCTCTCCCACAAGCAGGGCACCCAGGTCTGTCTGGATCTTCAGCTTCCACATCTCTGTGTGTGGCTCCGGCAGACCTAGCTGTCTCCCAATTCGGGATGTCTTGGTGGTCACCAAATAACCTTCCACCAGGGCCACTTATGCTATGAAATGGAAGCAGTTCTGCTTTTAAGCCACCGCTTGGCATCTGGTTCCTTTCTTCTTCTTGGGGACCTCTGTACTGCAGTACCTACTCTCCCTGTCGTACTTAGGTCTGAATTACTCTTCTTTAATGGTGCATTTGTCAGCCTTACCTACCTGCCATGCACCTTTAGAGGGCAAAGCTTTTGCCCAGACTTGCCTTCCTCACACATTCATACGGAGTAATTTGCATTCCAATTCTCCCATTAGGGACCAAGTCCCACCATGGGGTCAGTTTGTTCGAGTCGGACAAGCCCGGGGAAGCTCTTTCTTGCCTCCCTCTAGACCTGTCGCAAGTTGTGAGCCACGCTTTCCATCATGGAAAGCTCCTTTTTTAGTTGCCATTACTTCTTCTCAAATGATTTCCGTGCTTTCGGCTTTGGTGGGTAAAGAGCCTTCTTTATCTTTTTACAGGGACAAGAAATCCTTGTGGACTAATCCTAGGCTTTTCTTCCTCAAATGGTGTCTGTGTTTACACTGCATCAGGACATTCTCCTACTTAGCATTAATACATGCTTTGGATGTTCGTAGGGTGCTTCGTTTCTATTTAGAGCCAACCCATGCTATCAGAAAGTCTGACAGTTGTTGGTGGTGTTTGCCCCCAGATTGGAAGGGGCTCCAGTTTCTAAGCAATACCTAACCACATTGTTAGTTAGTTAATTATATTGTTTTTCTGCTAAAACAAGTATGTTGAGCCTGTACCGTGCTCACTTTAAGGCAACTCTACCAGGGGCATGGCTGCCTCCTTTGCCAGTCTGCGGAATGTTTCAGTTACTGACTTTTGTGCAGCTGACGCTTGGAGTTCTGTACACTCCTTCGTCAAACTTTACAGTTTGGACATTGTATTATGATGCAGAACAGGCTTCGGACTGGCGGTCCTACAAAGCCTCCTCTTTTAAGATTCATAAGGAGTTTCTGCTGCTCCAACCCAGTTGACCGGGGTTTTTCCTTTACTGCTTGGGGCTCAGTCCTAATGGTGGTACCTGCTGCAAGAGCCCCTTGGAAGTAAGATAGTACAGTTACGTAAGAAGTGCCATGAGTACTGTTTCCCTCCCACCTTCCCCCTGGTAGCTATCTCTTCACCATGGATATCTTTTTTCATCTATGAGGAACCTCCTCGGCTGTCAGTATTCTTTCTTCATGCTGGGGTCTCCAGTGGGAGAACTGAGGATGGGCTGGGGGACTACCCCTTTTATACCATATGTGATGTCGGGGGCGAACCGTTGTCAGGGGGCAGTCCCCCGCTGTAGATTGATAGGTAGAAATTTTCTGTGGGGTCCTAGCATCTGGCGGCTTAGTCCTAACGGTGTTACCTGCTGCAAGAGCTCCTCTTGAAGATCTGCTGTTACAGTAAGTTCTTACTTAACTGTACTTTTCTTTTCCTGAGCGAGCATTACCAGTTCATAGTGCTGCCCTTTGGCTTGTCCTCTGTGCCACAGGTCTTTACCAAGTGCTTAGCAGCGGTAGCTGTGACCCTCAGAAGGAAGGGAATCTATGTTTTCCTTTATCTGGATGATTGGCTTCTATAGGCCACATCCAGGGAATAGCTTTTGGGGACTTTGGGCGGAACTCTTCAGGGGAAGTCCTTCCTTCCTCAAAACAGGGCGGAGTACCTTATTGCCTAAGCTCAGGAGGTGGCCCAGAGCAGTTATATTCCTGCCAGGGTGTACCTGACGTTGTTGGGACTGATGGCGGCTGCCATTCCCTCCGTCCCACTGGCCAGGTTCCACATGCACATCATCCAGTGCCCCCCCCCCCGGTTCAGTGTGACCAGCGAACAGACAAACTAGATTTGTTGGTGCTGGTCTCCTTTCCAGTTCGCAAGGTGCTTCAGTGATGAATGAACCCCCTGAAACTGTTGCAAGGTGTTCCATTCCAGATCTCCTCTCCACAACAGATCCTCACCACAGATTCCTCCGGTTTGGGCTGGGAAGCTCATCTGGGTCCCTTTCAAACCCAGGGCTCTTGGTCCCAGGTCGAAACCTCCCTGCATATCAATGTCTTGGGAAATACAGGTGGTTCTGTATGCTGTGCAGGCCTTTCAGAACCATCTTCTTCCGGGTCAGCTGCTGATTGTCAGACAATCTCAGTGTAATATGCTGTATCAGCAAGTGGGGGAAATGCACTCGTACTCTCTATGCAAGGAGACAGTGAGAGTGTGGTATTGGGCACTAGACCATGGCCTGACCCTCTCAGCGGTCCACATCTCAGGAGTGCTAAACACTCTGGCGGACAGCTTCAGCCGGACTCTGTTCAGAATGTCCGAGTGGGAGCTTTTCTCATCCATCGCAGAAGAGCTGTTCGACAGGTGTGCTTGTTCAGAGTTGGACCTTTTTGCGTCCCCACTCAATGCAAAACAGCCCAGATTTTGCTTGTTCGATCCAGGGCCTGGAGTTTTCTGGCAAGATGCGTCGTCCCTCTGCTGGAACAGGTGGTTTCTTTATGCCTTCCCTCCATTTCCTCTGATTCAGAGGGTTCCCATCAAGCTACAGATGGACGGGCCCATCATGATTCTGGAACCCTGTTCTGGCCTTGCCACAGCTGGTTTCCTCTACTACAGCAGTTGGTGGAGGACCCTCTAGTCCCTCTTCCCCTCTGCAGGAATCTGCTGACCCAGGATCAGGAGACTCTGGTCCATCCCAACCTCGGACACCTCCATCTGCATGCTTGGCTCCTAAAGACGTAGCTGTTGCCAGATTTCGGGGTTTCCAGTAGAGTGGCAGACGTCCTGGTGGCCACCTGTAAGCTTTCCACGTGTGCCACGTATGCCATGAAGTGGAAGATGTTTGCTATATTGGCTGCTAAGCATAATGTGGACCCTTTCACCTCTTTGGTTAACCAGATCCTGGATTACCTGATCTCTCTGACTTCCGGTCTCCAGTACTTCTCCCTCAAGGTGCACTTTTCGACTATTTTAGCCTTTCATGAGCTAGTGGGTGAGTGAACCATAGCTCAGCTAGATGTCTCCCGTACCTTTTTGAGGGGCATCCTGCATCTGAAACCCTCCATCCATTCTCCTATTCCGGCTTGGGATTTGAATTTTGTTTTGGAGAAGTTGACCCTGTCTCCTTTGCCAGTCGCAACTTGCTAGGTACACTTTCTTTCATGGAAAGCATTGTTTTTAGTTGCTATTACTTCTGCTTGAAGAATTTCAGAGCTTCAGGCCTTCCTGTGCGAGGAGCCTAAAGTTTCTTCCTAAGGTGGTGTCTGAGTTTACACTAAACCAATCTATCCACCTTCCTGTTTATTTTCCAGAGCGTGCCAATCCAGGTGAAGCACTACTCCGTACATTAGATGTGTGCAGAACTTTGAAATATTATCTGCTCTGAACCAAGGAATGTAGGAGGTCAAAGCACTTGTCTGTCTGTTTTGCCCCGGGTAGAGAGGGCGTTCCGGTTTCTTAAACAATGTGTCTGTCTAAATGGTTGGTAAATTGCATTGTGTTCTGCTACAGTAAGTATGGCAAAGAATTGCCTGGTGCAATCAAAGCTCATTCCACAAGAGGCATGGCTACCTCTGTGGCCTGTTTAAGAGGGGTCTCAGCTGCTGACATTTGTGCGGCTGCCTGGAGTACCATCCATACCTTTACCAAGCACTACAGTCTGGACATTGCCTCTAGAGTCCTTGCCGGCTTTGGCAGGGCTGTGCTGCAGGGCCTCCTGTCTTAAGCTTAAGGCTGGCCTTCTTCCCAGACAGTCTGCACTTGTAACTGCTTGGGACTTTGACCTGATGACTTGAGATACCCCTTTAGAAAATAGAACAGTTACGTAAGAACTTACCATAACAGTACATCTTAGAGGGGATCTTAGTCATGAAGTCTGCTTTCCCTCCCATTATCCCCCCTTTTTTGGAGGACTTCTTCCTGGAACTGGCTATCTGCCCCCTATGGCATGGGTCTGCTCCCTTAGTCTTCAGGGGAAAGAACTGAGGAGGGAGCTGGGCCGCTTACGCCTGTATAGAATTGGTGATATCAGTGGTGACGTTGGCGTGGGCGTCCCCAGTTGTACTGCTGGAGAATTTTCCATGTGGATGCTGCTTCACAGACGGTGAAGTTCCTATGGTGTGACCTGATGGCTGCGATCCCCTCAAAGATCTACTGTTACGGTAAGTTCTTTCGTAACTGTTTATTCCCCTCCCTGATGGATGCAGGCTGCCACCTCTGTATAGTTTATCCTCTCAGGTGGGCCCCGGTCCCCATTGTAGCATACCCTTCCCCTGTGCCATTCCTTCAACCGTTAGTTAAAAGCTTTGGTGCAGAGCTCCCTCTCCTTCCCCCTACGTTAGACAGGCAGCACCTCCACAAAAGCTACAGAGCATGCTACCTGTCTAAGACTTCTTTCCAGCTCCCTAAACTTGCCCTGTGCTGTTCCTGTCCCGTCCCTAGCCAGGTCATTTGTTCCGAGGTGGACAATGACCTTCAGTTCACCCTCCCTTCCTACTGCCCTAGCGATCCGTAGGATATGCTTCCCATCCCTCTGGGCTTTTTTCAGTTTAATTTACGTATATGTATAAAAAGATGGCTATGAGTGCAAATAACATTTAATAATTTTTTTTTATTTAAGGCAGTTTTATTTTTAGGGCCCAGTTGAAGGTTTTTCGTGAGTAAAGATGAGTCATGTTTGTGGTGGCAATCAGGGATGTGTGGTTAGTATTGCTTTTAGTGTGAGAAGAGTCTGCCGGATCTTCATCCGGTGCTTTTGTGCTGAGATAGCAGTACTGGTAAAGATGGCCCTCGTCCAGATCAACTAGGGTCTGCGGTATTACATTAGGTAGGGGAAAGGGGCAGTTAGGTAGGCCCACACGGTCCTTATCTGCCATCACCTTCTGTGTTTCAGCCAATTGGGTTTCTCGATTTTTTTTTTTTTTTTTTTTTTTAAACCCAGTTTTAGGATTACAAGTATACTGCACTTATCCATAATTTATTTTTTAAATAATACCCAAGAATGTTGAATTTAACTTTAAGATCATGTTTGCGATAATTTGGGGTTTGCCTGTTCTGTTTATCTTCTTGATTTTACGTAGTCTACTGCCATTTTCGGTTTGACCTGTTTGAGGCCTCAGAGTTTTTTCTGTAGTGTAGGATCCCCCTATTCTAGGCAGGGCCCCATGTTCACTGCGGCAAACTGGACCTACATTCTGCGGCAGGACCTCAGGCCTGCTGCGGTCAGGCTATGAGCGATTCTGCTGCAATTCTGTGGTGGGCTTTACGTTCTCTGGCAACTTAAATGAGCCTCGAATAAAATCCTGTTACCCAGAAAGACTACTCGGGGAAGGGGGGCCAGCCTGGGGTAGTTTGACAAATGCACAGGCAAGGCAATCCAAAGCAATTCTGGCATCATGATTTGGATTGGATGTAAGTAAGGCACAGGGGAATTGAAGGGTTATTTATTTTTTTACTGCAGTTTTATTGCCCCATGACTCCCTCCCACCTCCCCAGTGCTGATTTACCACAGCTATGCTCCTGAGAATTTCTCCCCTTGCCTGCCCAGTTGCTTGAAGACCAGTATTGTCTGGTTGCAAAACACTGCTGCTCCAATGGCTCCCTCCCAGCTTCCTGCTCACGCTGTTCAACACCGGTGATGGTGTTTGTGTCAGTGCCGCTTAGCTTCCATCTCTTTCTTCTCTCCCACTCTGTAAGTATTTACTGTGAGGCTAGAGAGTAGCTGGGCCATTTTGCATTAGGCAAAGGTCCAGAAAGCCTCCAATTTTTTGTCTGCAATAATTACTGCTACTTTTCCATTCCACAGTTCTGCAGTTGACAAATTGGACCACCATTCTGTCTCATGAAATAGACTTCCTGAAGTTCCCTCAGTGTTTGTAGAAGGCCATAATGGTCATAATCTTCAGGGCTGAGTGCCAGTGGATGGGAAAGGGGTGGCCCCACTGACTACTGCAACCCAGGTGGGATGGATGTATAATGGAGCTGCCAGCAGCTCATACTTATGCCATTTTAAGCTTGCTCACAATCATTTTAACCATTTAGTTAGGGTTTTCAGTGGCGATAGTCATATTTACTGTACCAAAAAAATGCTGTTTGTGGCACAGGCTTGTTTCTGCGGCAGTTGCTCAACCACAGAATTGCAGAAGACACAGGGCCCTGATTTTAGGGGGTGTCTCTGTGACAGTCCATTTTGATGTGCGGTGGTGGTGGTGGTGGTGTATGGCTGGAGCCAGCTGTCTGCAAAGTTAGTCAAGCGGTCACTTTGATTTTTCTTAGAATCGCAACATTAAATAGTAATAAAAGGTATAGAAAACTTGCCCCTGTTAAAGGCAATGGGGCGCACACACGCAGCCTTCATTTTATGATATCACAAAGCGAGTCTCGTGTCGGCGATGAGGCGTGTCTGCCGATTCTGGCAGCACGTCTGGGTTTTCGTGCTATGGGAATAAAATTGCAAGTGCAATACCTTTTTTAAATGGAGGAATTAGGAAGAAAGATTAGTATCCCGCAACTCTGCACCAGGTAGTCTAACTTAATTATATGTTTGTGGGGCCGGCTGTTAGCTTACCATGAAGCTGCTCTTTAAGTGTGTGTTATGCTGTGGTTATGGTATGTCACTTGGTGTGGGAATTCTGTAATTGGTTTAGTAGGCTTGTTAATTGATAAATGAATTTGTTTTTGTTAGCTAGGGTTTAATTCGTTGGTAACTGCGTGCATGTAATAGCTTTCCGTTTACTGTTGTGCAATACCTGTATTTGTTTCCCCACTATATGCAGGTCTGATTGCAAAGGTATACAGCTTTAATCCGTTAGGTTTCCAAAAAAATAAATGATTAATGACTTCTACGGGAAAAGATTTCAAGTCATCTATTATATATTTTGTCCCAAACATTTCCAAAGTTTAGCCTCGTTCAGAAAAGTTATCTTTGGAAGAGGCGTTCTTAAAATGAAAGCCTAGAGTCTGGGCAACATCATAGACAAGCTATATGGATGCGCAGGGTATTAAATAGCTGATACAGCACAACGAAATGCTACGCAAAGCAGGAGGTAATGCTAACCATTTCCAGAAATGCATAGCAGTGGACTGCTAACCATTTTTGAGTGAGTCCATTGCACAGTAGGCAAAATTATTAAAAAACATATATATTTTTTTAATTTTGCTCATCTTTGCCAAGAAGGTGATTATCCCATTTCTGCGTAAAACTGCTAATCATTTTTTTTACTTTAATACCCTGATACAGGTTTCAATTATCGATACTCAAAATTATAGTAAATAATTGTAAAGATTTATTAATGTATTTCTAGTCCTAATATTTCTGGAGTTAGCCTTTTTTCAGATGTCTAACTTTGGAACATCTAAGACTGGAAACCCAATTATTTTTTTAAAGCAGCAGTGACAATTTTGACTTAACACCTTTATTATTCTATTTTAGATTACCCTTTATATCCAGACTTATATAATACTTTTTTGTCATTTTGAGACTGCTTTACCAATTTTTTTTTTTTTTTTACAGCAGGAAATAATAAAAGGAGCATGCCTTTCAATGTGGCTTAGATCAGGTTTTCATTAGCATTCTCTGTTGTTTTTGAACACCCATTGTTTAAAATCAGTTTTCCTGTGACCATAATGAACTAGCATGCAGAAAATACTGCTCTTTGATCTTACGGGACAACAGGTATACAAAAACAGCTGAGAATATTGACGAAAACATGGCTCAGGCCATATTACAAGGAGTGCTTTTTTTATTTCAATTATGGAAAAAAGTGCTAAAGCATATTCAAAATGGGGAAAGAAGGGTATCGTACAAGTCAGGAGATCAGGGACAATCCAAAGTAGAATAAAAAGGTAAAGGTTAGAGTTTTCAACATTATCTTGCACTACTGCTTTAAATGGAAGTTTGGAGTCAGAACAGCATTTCAAAAAAAAGTGATAGTTTGCAGTTAGCGATAGTTTTACATGATTTTTTTTTTTTTTTTTTTGGTAAAAAAAGAAAAGCTGACTCTGTGACGTGGAGGGCCGAGGCACTTGGGCACCTTACCTCCTGCCACATTGGCGACCCAGGGTAGAGAACAAACTCGGGTTGCTTGGGGACTGGCGGGGAGGAGGAGGTCAGTGTCCCCAGACAGCTCTCCTTCGTTTGGGGGTAGTGTGGCGTGCTGGGTGCCAGCACATGCACACCACCACATAGGAAAGGAATCCCATGTACAGGACACCGTGGCCGCCTCTGCAGGAGCAGAGCTCAAACATTGCGCCCATCACATGTCTGTGGGCCCAGGGAGAAAATCTGGAGAAAACCCACCCCAGGCAGAAGGATGACAACCGTCCCTCTGCAGGCCCCGCACCAGTGGCCAGGCACAGCCACAGCCACAGTCCTGGTACAGAGGACGCTGGTGAAGATAAGTCCTGGAGGAGCTAGTGACAGAGCTGGGGGGGGGGGGCCTGGTTGGTTAGAAGGGGGCTGCTGGGGTGATCAGGAAATAAAATGTATGGGAGGGGCAACAGTAGTTTTTCAGAATTTTCTGATTTTTGCTTCAAATTCAGACTAAACAAAAAAATTCCCAGTTATTTTTGTGATCCTAATGTGAAGTACTACAATTGCATCACAAAAATTGCATACTTTTTCCTTTCATGCTTCACCTGTGAAAACTGAAGGAGATATATTTCAAACCCCAGGAAATCGTACTGTATTCTGACTAATGCAGTATGGTCTCACCATAGGACTGCGCCGGAGCCGAAATGGTTAATAGAACCTATGCAAATGATGGAATGCTAGGCTTAAGCTCGGTTTCCAAACCACTTTCCCTGGTAAACAGTTCTAAACTATCAGATTCTTTACTCCGCTTTTCTTAGTAAGACCTCTCCAGAGAGCTCTCCTTCATCGCTTGGAAAATTTAGCTTTTCTCGGTTTTACCTAGTACTCTTTTAGTTTATTTGGTATTTAAAGCACTGTCCTTGATTTTTCAGGTATTATTTGTTTAGATTTTAGTGCTCGTTGGTTAAGTAGACTGGCTCTCTTTTCGGTTCTCTAACTGAGAGGAAAACAGCATCTCCCTTATCTTTCGCTATAAAAATAGTTTTATTAGCCTGAATAATTTTAATTGTACCGACTCGGGTATAGTCATTTTTTAGGCTTGATTCTCACTGGGATAACTCCTAGTTCTTTATCGGTTAGCGCAAGCGGAAAAAAAATCGAATTACTGTAAAGTGAAGCTTATTTAGTGCGTTTCTTCTTGGTTATGTCACAGACAACCAGGAAGAGAACAGGACCTACAGGTTTCCAGCACTGTACTGAGTGCGGGGAACCTTTTGCTAAAGCTGATCCACACTTAATTTGTGTCTTCTGAGGTTTGATCACCTTAAGATAGATTGTGAGATCTGCAGTAACTTTCCACAGTCTACAGTCGAGAGATAGTTAGAGATTGTAGGAAAGGATGGCTGACAAGGCAGCTAACCCAGCCGTTGAAAAATTGGTTCATCTTCAAAAAGAACCAGAGGAGCTGCCCTCTGAAAGGGGTGATACCTCTTCTAGTAAAAAACAAACCACAGATACGACTGCTGAACCAGCCATTTGCGGTAAAAAAGAAGAGAATAGAAAAACATCAGGAACGCAACCGAAAAAAGCTGCGGCTCCTTCTGCAGAAGAGATCACTAACGCGATCAGAATTATTCAGTCTCTTCAGACCCTGGTTCCGGTTGGAAAGCAACTGCTACCGATAACAGTCCAGACTTCCGGTTCAACCCAGGTCTCTGGTTTAACAGACCTCAGTGTGGACCGATTTGAAGAAGAGGAGGATGCTGAGGAGGAAGAGGAGTTTGGTGAACTGATTGATCCAGACAGTTCTCCTGATCCTCGCAGACCAAATTCCCCTGACAAGGGAACAGAGGATTTTACCTCCTCCTATTCATTTATTAAACAAATAGCCCAGACCCTCGACCTCCCCACTCAGAATCCACAGAAGATTTGGAGGAAGAGTTATCACAGGGAAATGATGGATGTGCCAGCATCAAAGAGGTTATTGCTGCCAATCCACAAGTCCCTTAAAAAGCAGACTTTTAAGCTTTTGCAGACACCCACTTCAGTGCCCCCTACAGAAAAGAAGGCAGACAAGAAAGAAGTACTGGGTAGCCAAAACTGGTGCTGAATTACTTTTTGAGCACCATATTCATGAAGTTGTTAAGGCTGCAACTTGTGACAAAGCTGGCATCCCCTGGCCTCTCACCCTCTGGACAAAGACTCTAGGAAGGTGGATTCTGTAGCAAAAAAGTGTACCCGGGGATATCCCTGGCTATTAGACAGGCCACATAAATGTCATATGTGGCCAGGTATCAAAAGAATCTTTGGTCTACTGTTCTGGAGATTTCAAAAGCAGTTTCTTCTCCCATGGCAGCTGACCTAAAAGAAGCTGCAAAGAGAGGAATTGAAGCTGCTAAAACGTAGTTTAGAATGGCAATGGACTCCAGTGCTACTATATCCAGGCAAATGGCAGTATCAGTGTCCCTTAGGAGGTTTGCCTGGCTCAGAACTACTAATCTGATGCAGGACACACAAACCAAAGCCATGAATTTCCCTTGTGACCCTATGTCTCTGTTTGGAGAACAAACAGAGGCATATATGAAAAAGATGGATGAATATAAGGCTGCCTATAAGAGTGCTGCAGCAAAAGAGAGAGCATCTACACCCCAGAAGTACCAAGCCAGAAGTGGCAGGGGCAGAGCTTACTACAGGCCTTTTTTCTAGTCTCAAGCTTTTCCACAGTATCAGCAGCAAAGGGGATACTTTAGGGGCAGTGGCCATACTAGCCCCAGTGTTCAGCCAACAGCCTAGACAAAGCAGACACCCTGAGGTGCCTGCTCTGATCGCCTCCCCAGTCCCAGTAGGGGGCACGCTGGCCCACTACCTCCAGGAGTGGATAAATATCACCACAGACAAGCGGGTCCTGGAGCTGGTGGGTCAGGGTCTTGTCGTCAGCTTCAAGCTTATGCCAAGGCTGCGGTCAAGGGCCTTCAAACCCTCTTCCCCATCAGAAACAACCTTGCTAGAAAAGGAAGTTTCAAGTCTTCTGTTACAAGATACAATAGAGCCAGTTCCCTCAGACCAAAGTGGAAAGGGCTCATACTCAGGGTACTTCCTCACAATAAGGGAAACAGGGGAGTGCAGCCCCATTCTGGATCTCAGACACCTAAACGAACATTTGTCAAAACCAAAATTCAGGATGGTGACTCTGACTACTATTCTACCAATCCTAAGGCAGGGAAACTCGCTAGCATCCCTAGACCTAAAGGATGCTTACTTTCACATCCCTATAAGGTGGTCACACAGAAAGTACCTGAGGTTCAGACTGCCATCAGGTCATTACCAATTCAGGGCAGTGCCCTTCAGACTAATCTCTGTTCCAAGAGTGTTCACAAAATGCCTAGCTGTGGTCATGGCACACCTAAGGAGACAAGGGATATCAGTGTTCCCCCACGTGGATGACTGGCTAATACAGTGGTCCCTCATTATAAGGAACCCCTCTGGAGCGAGCCAATTTGTTCACTATAGCTATTATTCACTACAGCAAGTTGTTAATATGCCTAATTAGGTAACAATGGGAGCCATCACAGGTGTTCAGTTTAACAGAAATTTCTTATAGAGGGGTTCACTATAGCGAGGGAGAACTATAGTAGGTCAGTCTTATCAGCAAGTCAAAGAGACATTGGCACTCACACAGGGTACCCTGCATTCACTGGGGTTTCTGGTAAACCTAAAACAGTCTGTGCTGGAACCAGTTCAGTTAATCAAATTCATAGCAGAGTTGGACAGACAGAAGGGAAGGGCCTTCCTCCCTCAAGACAGAGTGGATAACCTTATACAGGTAGCCAGCTCCTTCAAGCTATACGTCCCAAGGCCAGCATGGCATTTACTGCAACTGCTGGGCCACATGGCAGCATCCACAGCAACTGTGTCAGGATCTAGGTTCCAAATGAGGGACATTCAGTTCCACCTGAGAGTTCACTGACTTCAAAAACGGGATTCGCTGTCAAAGCTAGTACCCGTCACAGTAACATTTCTCCAAGCTCTACAGTGATGGCAAGACAAGGGCAACCTCGGGCAAGGGGTGCCATTCTTGCAGCAATCCCCTTCACTGGTACTGTCCACAGATGAATCTCTCCTGGGGTGGGGAGCACATGTGGGGGATCACACAGCACATGGACAAAGCAGGAATCACTCCTGCACTTCAGCTTGTTGGAGCTCAGGGCAGTTCTCCTGGGCATCCAGTCTTTCACCAGTCTAGTAAAGGGCAAGGTGGTTCAGGTCAGAACAGACAGTACAACCACCCTGTATTACATAAACAAGGAGTCACAAGGTTGATTCTTCTCTGCATGGAGGCGATGAAAATCTGGACCTTTGCATACTCCCTGGTGGTTTCCCTCTCAGCTGTGCATCTCCAAGGGAAGGACAGTGTTCTAGCAGACGCTCTCAGCAGAATCAACCAGAATCACCATGAGTGGTCACTGAGCAAACAAGTTCTGGAGGCCATCTTCAGAGATGGGGCACTCCAGAAGTGGACTTGTTTGCAGCTCCAGGCAATTGTCAGTTCTGCTGCAGACCCCCTATCAAGGACACAATCCCTCTGGACATACTTCTGCTGGATTGGATAGGGAGGTTTCTGTATGCTTTCCCTACTTTTCCTCTGCTGTTAAGGGTGCTGAGCAAACTCAGAGCCAGCCAGCAACAATGATTCTCATTGCCCCAGACTGGGCCAGACAGCCCTGGCACTCCATGATCCTATCCATGTCAGTAACCAAACCAATCCACCTCCCCAGGAGGCACAACCTACTGTCATCCTCTCAGGGCAGGATCATGTATCCCAACCTGCAATCTCTCAGGCTCAAAGCTGGGCTCTTGAGGATTTATAATATGCAGATTTACATCTGTCAGAAGGGGGTATGGAAATACTTGGGGTATGCAGAAAGTCCCAGTAGGAAAACCTGTTTTTCCAAATGGAAGAGATTTTCCATCTGGTGCCGAGGCAGGGATGTGGACCACAACCAGGCCAGTTTGACGATAATCCTGTATTACCTAACTCATCTCCATTCTACGGGCTTAAGAGCCTGTACTTTGAGAGTGCACCTTGCAGCAGTCTCAGCTTACTTATCTGCGGGTAAGAGGCTCTCCCTAGCTTCAAACCCAGTGTTTAAAAGGTTTTTTTTTTTTTTAAGGGATTGCTGCATTTGCATCCTCGACATAGGGAACCAGCTCCTGTGTGGGACCTGAACATTTGCATTGCCCAACTCATGCAGCCCCCCTTTGAACCCACATCTTTGGCAGACCCTTAAGTATGTGACATGGAAAACAGTATTCTAGGAGCGTGGATACGTTGTTCATCCACACTGTTTGGCATGTCCCCTCCCACTTTAAATCTTGCCTGAAGTCTTCAAGCTGGTTCCTCCCACCCACCCGGGTGGTATATACCTTGGTTCCGCCTCATGACGCCAGATCTTCCTTTCTGCAGGAAGATACAGGTTCCCTCGTGCTCTCAGCATTTCGTAGGCCCTAGCTTTCAAATTGTCGGTTTAACCGAAAATCAAACTCATTCGAGTTATCGATCGCGCTTTCGTCGCATCGACTATGGAGGAAAAATCTTCTCCAAGATTTTGCCGGTGCCTCAGCGGCAAGAAGATGTTGCGCACCGATCCCCACCTCGCATGCATTTACTGCCTAGGTGTCGGACATGACACCTCATCATGTGGTTTTTGCTTGGCCTTCCATCCCAACGTCGTGGACGACCGCAAGGCACGCCTGAAGCTGGGGAGACCGGAAAAGAGAAACCCGTCGGTGAAATCGAAGGAGGCTAGGTGGGCAGTTTCAGCAGCTGTGGGCTCCTCCGAACAGCTGGAACAGATGAAGGCATTCGAGGAGGAATCTTCTTGCGTCCTGCTGAACCTAGGCTCCACAACTATGGGCTCCTTCAGGAGATGATGTGAGTCTCTCCCCCCACTGGGGTGGCGCCCTTGGACACTTTCGTTCACTCTCGGAAGAGGGAGAAGGACCCGGTGTCTTCGTCTCGGAGATTCTCTTGGGACCGGGAGATGTCAGAGTCCCAAGAAAACACGGTCTTGACCTTGGTCGAGATTGCAACATTGTCCACTGGCTTTTTCGGACCTTCTGTCTGGCCAAGGGAACGAGGAAGTGGCCAACGAGATCGAAATTATCCTCGACCCCATCTACCCCTTGTTGCCGGCTGTGCCCGACGACTCGTTGGAAAGGACTCTGGCCCTGGTCTTTCTGGATGAGGAGACCCAGCCAGCTGGTGTCCCCATCAAGGAACCGGTCCCGGACCCTCGGGTGTCACCGATCCCCATGTCTCCTGATCGACTGAGTCAGCCTCCCCATCTCGGTCCCGGTCCAGGACCCCCTCGGACGATCGACCGAGGAAGAGCCATAAGCGCTCAAAAAAGAGGCGGTGCCACAGATACTCATCCTCCTCAGACGAGGAGAGGCTCCGGCGGAAACTCCGTTGGCGCTATGAAGACCTTATGTGGCAGCGGCTGATCTTGACCGGGCAGAAGCTGGCTCCGCCACCTACCCCGGCCATCACTTGGCTCTCTCCTCCTAGGCCGAAGCCGACCCCTCCGGAACCAGAACCAAAAGCCCTCAGTTCCTACACCTGTGGGGCTGGGCCATCTCCCAGTTAGGCCTACTCCGGTCTCTTCACCTATTCAGGTGGAACCACTGCCTAAACAGCCTGAGGGAGGGGCGCCTTCGAAAGAGGACCGACAGGCTTCCCCGACATTTAAGTCACCCTGTACCGCCCTCGGCAGATCGAGGGTGACTTAGACAGTAGACTGCTGTATCATGACTCTTCGGACTCTGATGTCACTGGCTTGCACTCACATCCCAGGGATGATGAGTCGTCTGTCGGCGCAGGGATGGAGGAAGCCCTTCCTCTTTCCAGGGCATTCTCCGCCTCATCTCAGATTCCACCGGAATGCCCCAGGAGTCTATCCAGAAAAAGGCAGAGAATCCTCTCAGCGACATTCTTAAGAGAGGGGATACCCCAACAGAGGCCTTTCCAGTGGCCGAAGCCATTGTTGGCCCGGCCATTGAACTTTGGCAGTGTCCTGCCTCCTGCCCAGCACCATCTGCCCACATGGCCTGCAAGTACGCAGTGCCCATGGGGTCCCTTGCGGGGTTCACACAGCCCCCCCTTGGCCGAGAGCCTAATGACCGCCTCTGTGTTCAGGTGTACTGGTAGTTCGGCCGACACTGACCGACCCCCAGACAAGGAGTCCAGGAATATGGACCACTCTGCCCGTAAGGTCTATGCGGCCTGTTCTTTGGGCCTTTGTCAGGCCAGCTCGGCTGTCATTATTGCACACTTGTCTCATGCCCTTCTTGGGTCATTAGACGCGGTCCTCCCTCATCTCCTACCAGACATGCAGACCACGGTCAAGCAGGTCCATGACCAGGGCCATGCTGTTGCTAAACAGCAGCTCCAGATGGCCTTGGATATCGGGGATTCTTGTGCCCGCCCGCTGGCAGCTGCAGTGGCCTCTTGCCGCTGGGCTTGGCTGAGGCTTTCCTTCTTCCCGGCGGATACTCAGCATAAGCTTGCTGACGTGCCCTTCCTGGGTACCGACTTGTTCAGTCCAGGAGTGGCTGGTCACCTTCAGCGTATAGAGCAGTCCAGTGCCACCTTGAATGCTACTTCTGCCAAGGGTTCTTCGGGCAAAAACCAGCAGAAGAGAAAGAAGCCATTTCGGTACTCTTTCCCTGCAGTCCGGCAGCCCTCCTATCAAGGAGGACAGCAACATCAACAGCAGCAGCAGGCTCAAGCTTGGCGCCATCAGCTTAAGCAGGGTCCTCAGCAGCCCCGTAAAGGAGACCGAGGCTCTGGTCCTGGAGTCTCCTCCTCCTCCTCTTCTAAGCCTGCTCAGTGATGGGTTGGGGGTGGCCACCCCGTCACGCTAGCACTGGGTCCTCCCTTGGGGGGTTGGCTCCACCACTTCCTTTCTGCCTGGTCTGCTATCACTTCAGACAGGTGGGTTCTTGAAGTGGTCGGTCAGGGACTGCCTCCAGAATTTGAGCAGTACCTTCCCAGCTGAGCCCGCGCCCCTCGGGAGGAACGGATTTCAGCATGCACCCAGTCAGCTCTTAGAGATGACGTAGCTCAGCTCCTCCGCAAGGAGGCAGTAGCTCCAGTGCCAGATCCTCTGACAGACCCAGGCTTTGTTTCCAGGTACTTCCTGGTGCCCATGCGGATGGGGGGTTGGCTCCCCATCCTAGAGCTCCACGACCTGAATCAATATCTCGAGTCCCGCACCTTTCGGATGGTCACTCTAAACCAGATCATACTACCCCTGGAGCGAAACATGTGGTTCTGTTCACTGGATCTACAGGACGCGTTCTTTCACATCCCATTCCATCCATCCCATCAGCGGTTCCTCCACTTCAGGGTCTAGGGGACCCTGTATGAGTTCCGAGCCATGCCATTCGGCCTGTCATCTGCCCCATGGGTCTTCACCAAATGCATTGCACTGATGGTGGCCCACCTTTGGCGTTGAGGAGTCAGAATCTACCCTTATCTCAACGATTGGCTCTTGGCAGGTTCCACCCAACAGGAGGTGGAGAGGTCCAGGGATCTGGCCCTTGAAACCTGCTCCCAACTCGTGCCTTCTCAGGTGATGGACTTCATCGGGGCAGAGCTCGACTCTTGTCAAGCCAGAGCTCGGCTTCCGGCAGACAGGGCGAAGGCTCTGTCCTCCTTTGCCCGATCATTTCTGGTTGGGCATTTGCGCCCTGCCTGGGACTTTCTGCGCCTTCTGGGTTGCATAGCGGCGTGCACCTCGGTGGTCTGTTGGGCCTGGTGGCACATGCGCACCCATCAGTGGGAGCTGGCTGCCCAGTGGACTCAGCGATACGGTCACTTCAACCAGCTGATCACTGTAGCCCAGATGATGTAGTACACTCTCCAATGGTGGACTGCCCCAGACCGGTTCCAGGAAGGGATCCCGTTTGTCTGCCCTGAGCCGACAGTCGTCCTTATGACCGATGCCTCTCTTGTGGGCTGGGGGAGCCCACATGGGGGACAACAGTGCCCACGGATTCTGGACCACCAAGGAGTCCCGATGCCATATCAACCTGTTGGAGCTCAGAGCAGTCATACTGACACTGTCAGCTTTCGCTCCTCAGCTCCGGGGTCAAGTAGTTCAAGTCCAGATGGACAATACCACGACCATATACTACCTCAACAAGCAGGGCGGCACACACTCCCATCTGCTATGCAAGGAGGCGCTCTGCATCTGGACCCTCATAAGCCGGTTGAAGGTGGATCTCCTAGCCATCCATGTGGCAGGAGCCTCGAACCAGCTGGCGGATGCTCTGAGCAGCATAGACCAGACATCCCACGGAGTGGTCTCTCCATCCAGAGGTAGCTTACAGCCTGTTCTCCCGTTGGGGCAAACCGATGGTGGACCTGTTTGCCTCCAGGGAAAACACCAAGCTGAGGCTGTATCATGCCCACCCCCCTCAGCAGGGCTCGCTGCAGGGGGATGCCTTCTCGAGGCCGTGGACCCCAGGCCTCCTCTACGCCTTCCCTCCATTTCACTTGATCCACAAGGTGTTACTCAAGGTGAGGAGGGACAAGGCGAAGGTGATTTTGGTAGCCCCAGATTGGCCGAGCCAGTTCTGGTACCCAGATCTCCTCAGCCTCTGCTGCAGGCCCCTGGAGCGGCTTTGTACATGCCCGGACCTGATATCTCTGAACCAGGGGAAGGTCTTTCATCCGGACCTTCAATCCCTGAATTTCACAGCCTGGTACCTGAGCGGCTAGAGTTCCAGGCTCTGGGTCTTTCCGACGATGTCTACACCATGGTGGAGGCATCTTGAAAGGAATCGACCAGGAAATGTTATGCCTTCAAATGGAAAAGGTTTTCCATTTGGTGTCAGGGTGACGGTCTAGAACTCTTATCCTGTTCTGTGGCTAACATTCTCGACTACCTTTGGTCTTTCTCCAAAAGCGGGTCTACGGTCATCGACCCTTAGGGTGTACCTGGCAACCATTTCTGCTTGCCGGGTGCGGGCCGGTCAGCCGATATTGGCACAGGAGACAGTGGTTGGGCACCTTTTCAAAGGCCTGGATCACATATCCCCTCTGGTGCGTGAACCTCCACCTCCATGGGATCTGTTGCTGGTCTTGGCAAAGCTCATGGGCAAGCCATTCGAACCCATGCACAAGTGTGAGCTGTCACACTTGTCGTGGAAGACAGCCTTCCTGGTGGCTATCACGTCAGCCAGAAGGACAGGGGAGCTCCAGGCGCTTTCGGTGGACTCCTCTTATCTGGTCTTTCACAGGGACAAAGCTGTCCTGCGCCCCCACCCGAAATTCCTTCCAAAGGTGGTGTCAGAGTTTCACCTTAACCAGGTGTTGACTCTGCCGGTATACTACCCTAATTACAACTCGGAGGCTGAGTACAGGCTCCATACTTTGGACCTGAGACGTGCACACTCCTGTTGTAAGGAGAGGATGGTGGAAATTCGTGGAGAGGTTCGCCAGCTGTTTACCTACGATGAAGCCGCTTCTGGCAGACCTGCAGCGAAGTGGACTATTGCAAGATGGATTACATCATGCACAGGTCTGTGCTATGAGTTGGCGGGCAAGGAGCCACCTAGAGGGATAAGAGCTCATTCAACCCGCCATACTGCTGCATCGGTGGCTGCTTCCAGGGACATCCCTATCCAGGAGATCTGCAGGGCTGCTACCTGGAATTCAGCAAACACCTTTATCACCCACTACCACATTGACTTTGAGTCACGCCAGGGTGCTGGTTTTGGGGCCTTGGTTCTCCAATCTCTGTTTCCTAAGTAGAGGGTGTGTGCCTTGCCTCCCTCCTCTCTGAGAACTTCTTGGTGTCTGCCAAACAGTGTGGATGAACAACATATCCTCACTCCTAGAACAACAGGTTACTCACCTGTGACAGTAGTTATAGGAATGGTATATGTTGTTCATCCGCACGCACTCACTCGACCTCCCCGGCTACGGGCGCACACCTTGCTTCCAGCGGGCTAAGATCCGGCGTCATGGGGTGGAGCTGAGGTATATACCACCAGGGTGGGTGGGAGGAGCCAGCTTGAAGATTTCCGGCAAGATTTAAAGTGGAAGGGGACATGCCAAACAGTGTGGATGAACAACATATACCACTCCTAGAACTTGTTACAGGTAAGTAACCTGTTCTTCCTGGTGGCCACAAATTTGGCTAGAAGGATTGGTGAGCTTCAGGCCTTGTCTACAGATCCTGGGTACATTGCTGTCCATGGGGACAAAGTCGTCCTGAGGACTAACAGAAGATTTTTGCCCAAAGTGGTGTCAGAGTTCCACCTTAACCAGTCCATTACACTACCTGTCTTTTTTACCGATCATTCCACCTCAGGTGAATGCAGGCTGCACAGCATGGATGTAAGGGCTATCAGCTACTACCTTGACCACACAAAAGGTCATAGGTAGGATCAAACTCTGCTCTTCCTCACCTATGGAGAGGTGGGGAAAGGGAAGCCTGCTTCTAAAAGATCCATTGCAAGATGGATAGTGGCTTGCATTCAGTTTTGCTACAACAAGGTGGGTAAGCAGCCACCTACAGGCCTCAGAGCTCATTCGACCAGGGGTACAGCTGCTTCCTTAGCAGCTGCTAGAGATATTCCCCTGGTAGAAATCTGTAAAGCAGCTACCTGGAAAACGGTCCACACATTAACCAGGCATTACTGCGTGGATGTTCAAGCCAGAGGGGATGCCAGGTTTGTCACAGCAGTCCTGCAGAGCTCGTTTCCTAAGTAGGTTCTGTACCCACTTCCAAAGGTACTGCTTGGGTAGTCTGCATTAGTCAGAATACAGTAAGATTTCCTGGGGTTTGAAGAAAAAATAACTTACCATAGTAATCTTACTTCTTCCAAGGGAATCTTACTGTATTCTGAGCTCCGTCCCCTACTAAGAACCTATGGTCACTGCACTCCAGCTGTACTAAGGATGTTGCAAACTGGTGGTTGTTTTTTTCTCTTGGGCATGTGACTTGAGTCTTAGTGGTGCCAAATTGAACCATTTGGAGGACATGATAATCCGTATGGACTAGTTGGTGGTGGTAGTAGTCATAGCATTGTTGGATAGGTCTTGTGCATTCTTTGTAAGAATCTGACTGTTTAGAATTGTTTACCAGGGACAGTGGTTTGGAAACTGAGCTTGAGCCTAGTATTCCATCATTTGCATAGGTTCTATTAACCATTTTGGCTCCAGGGCAGTCCTATGGTGCGACCATACTGCATTAGTCAGAATACAGTAAGATTCCCTTGGAAGAAATAAGATTACCGTGGTAAGTAATTTTTTCTTTTGTGAAAATGAAGTTTCATTGAGTTTTTGTTACTGCTGCCTGTTCCCTGACTTCTCACCCAGAACATTCTGTTGAAGGTAGTCTGATCCTGTTGCAGTCAGTGCAGGGTTTTTATCCCACTGAAAAGAGGTAAATTAAGCTGTGGGTAAAAATTTATTCTGTCATTAGGTTATGTAATTACTTTCAGCTGGCAAGGCTGTCATCCTGGGACTTCCTGCAGATAACCATAGTCTCCACTCCCTTTTTTCCCCCCAAGTCTAGAATTGAACCACCTCTGATGTGCTCCACAGCTTTTGGGCATAGCAGAGTGGCCAACCTTTCCAAAAGTCTTGACTCTAGTGTGGGGAGGAGGGGGCATGGCTGAGTTGAGCTTCCATCAGGTATTGCGTAGAAATGGGGCTAGGGCTTCATTTTTGGGGTGTCTCACCTCCCAGCATTACCAAGTGGAAGCATCCAAAGACAACATTTCTGACGTCCAGGAGCCTCAGCAGCACCTCTCCCAGGCTTACAGTCTCGCATTACGCTGACTCCACCACCAGAGGGCAGTTAGCAAGATCTCACAACTGACTAGCCCCAGAGGAGGTTAGCATCCAGTTGGATGCTTGTACCTCCTCCTTCTGGTCCGCTCTTGGCAATCCATCCTTGGCTTGAGGTATGTATCTGGGTTCCCAGCATGCCAGGCTGCTGGCCTAAGTTAATAATAAGGGCTAAGGGTAGAAATAAATTAGTCTGCTGACTGAACTGGCGTTATCAGAATGTTGTAGATCTGAGAGCTCAGGAACATGGCAGTAATGAAAATGCACAATAATTGCATACCCCCATTATTACCAATGCATGTTACCTGTAAAAGTAAAATTGTGTTTTAAGTTGCCAGTAATTTTCAAGACTCAGTCTTCACTTAGGTCATTAGAGCGCAGTGTTATTTATAAATAAATATATTTTATAAGTGACTTTCTGATCCAGTAAATCTAAGGATTTTCTGAGCTGATACTTTTTTTTCTCCCTTGCTTTGTGCTATACATTATTTAGGATGCTAAAGTAAGTTCTGATTGATGTGCACTGCATGTGCTGTGAATAATTTTGTGTATTTAAAGAGACAGTATCCCTTTCATTAGTGCAACAAAACGCAAAAGCAACTTGACAAAACCATTGTGAAATCATACAGAAGAAATATCACAAGAATGACTGACCATATGAATAATAGTGCTTAAATTTGTAATGTATAATGGACTGAAAAGGTTTCACTGTAAGAAATCTATTTTGCAGTGACAAAATAAATCTTGGGGAGCTAGTGAAAGCAAATGGATGTTAACATATGTCTGCCAGTACAACATTTAAACTGTACTGCAGGCAGTTTTTGTAGCTTTTTGTTATGAAATGATGTTTAGGGATGCTGCATTTCATGGCAGTTACTATTTAGACCAAGAACTACAGACAACTCCCGAGTTCTGTCAAAAACTAGGGGTTTTAAAGAGTGTAAGTGGTGTCAGAGCCTACAGTATGTCTGTAGTAGATGCAGTTCTCTACGGAGTACAGCTTTGGATATGAGACCAAATTGCCCCGGTGTACAATTTTCTTACAGCTAAGACATGGTAAAGTCCAATTTTCAAAACGCTTGACATATGCCCAGTTTCATAAGTTTGGATATGGCTGTTCGGCTATACCTGGACACACGTTTTAAATCATGTGTAACCTGGTCTATCATTTACATATTTATTTATCTTTTGATGACCAGGTAGGTGCACTAGACACAAAAGTGACTTTTCAGGCACGACCCAGGAGGTCAACAAGACAGAGATAAACAGGTACATAGAATACAGTGTCAAGAAATGTACAATACGTAACAATGAGATGTGAAAACAAAATTAAGACACTAATGGTAATTAAGGCACATAAGGAGTAAATTATACAATGGAAGGTAAGTGCCCATATATAAACAATAATAGTAATATCACTTTGAAGGTGCAAAAGTGCCATAGGGTATCTTTATGTCCAGCTGAAACTGAGAGAAACTGCTAAAGGGAGGAAGCAGGGAGAGAGGTAGAGCTGAGAGAAGACCTAACAAGAGAGGGGAGGAGAGAACTTGAGTAGGCTGAGGAGCAGGGTGCCCGCTCATACTACAGAGGTTGAGGCGCAACTTTTGCGGCTGAGGCAGAAGGAGCCAGGATCTACGGCGGGTTGAAACAGCTGCAACCAGCGCATGCGGTAAGAAGGGAGCAGTGTCTCTTCTTAAAGGTAGCATGATTAGGGGCAAAGCGCACATCTAGGGGCAGAGAATTCCAGTACGAGAGACCAACATGCGAGAAGCCAGCTCTCCCTTTGTTAGTTCTGCATCTAGGAATGGTAAGCAAGGAAAGGTCCGAAGATCGGAGACCGTAAGAGATGGGCTGAGAGGTCAGCAAGGAGGCGAGGTAGGAAGGCATCATGGTCTGTAGTATACTGTCCAGAAGGTTGCCAAGAGAGAGGAGCCTGTAAACAGTGGGGGAGGGCCAATTTAGATTTGAGTATAGTAGGCAGTGATGTCTTAGTCTGGAGGATGCAGAGGCATATCCGCATATACTATTATAAGGTGTATCCCACCTGTGGAGAGCAGTCATAGATGCGTTAACATAGATTACGGAAGCAGGGTTCCTCTACCAATGGCTGTCCTAGCAGAAGGGGTTAGAATATGGCTAGTTTTGTAAGCTAAGCCCAATTTGGCATTGACACCTTACATGTAGAGGTTATATGGGTGTCGTAAGTAAGAGATTCATCAAGCAGGACACCCAGATATTTATAAAGGAAGTTACCATCTCCAGTGGGGAGCCATCAGCCCAGGAGATCTGGAAAGATTCACAGCACTGCTTTAGTTTGATAGAAGATCCAAAGAGCATAGCCTGGGTCTTTCCAACTTTGAGAACAAGCTTGTTACTAGAGATCCAGGACTGAATATTATGTAGGTCCATAGAGAGCTTGTGATTAATAGAGTGGACATTATTCGAGCTAGTATAAAGAACAAGGTCATCGGCGTATAGCAGCAAAGAACAAGAGGATATATTTTGAGGTATGTTGTTAAAGATCGAGAAGAGGAGGGGTCCGAGGATAGATCCCTGTGGTACACCAACATTGAAGACTGCTTTTTCAGAAGTGGCTGAGTTGAATTTAACAGCTTGGGTTCTGTTTGCTAGGTGGCTGTGGAACCAGGTTACTACTCCAGTCGAGAAACCCAGGGTTTGGAGATTTGCAAGCAGAAGAGGGTGGTTAACGAGATTGAAAACCTTGGTCAGATCAATAAACACTGCACCTGTTTGATGACCCTGATCTATGGCACGAAGAACATCATTTGTCAGCTGTAGAAGAGCAGTTTGAGTACTATGGCCTTTTCTGAAGCCATGTTGATTAGTGTAGAGAAGGTTATACTTAGTAAGATGTTCTGAGATCTGTGCTGAGACGAGCTTCTCAAACACCTTATTTAGTACTGATAGTATGGCTATTGGTCTGTAGTTGGTTATATTTTTCTTGTCACCTTTTTTGAACACTGATGTGACTCTAGCCAGTTTCCATATATTGGGCACCACGCCCTCACTAAGGGACAAGTTGAGTTTCTAGGGACATGGATATGTTGTTCATCCACACTCATTGGCAGTATCCTTGCCGCTTTAAATCTTGCCGGAAGGTCTTCAAGCTTGCTCCTCCACCCACCGGGTGGTATATCTCGGCTCCGCCCCATGGCCAGATCTTCCTTACGCTTAGGCTCAGGTTCCCTCCTTAGCAGCTCTCGTTTGTGACTGGTTCCTATTTCTCCGTTTGCGGATTTAAAAATAATATTTTGCAAAAGACTTCAGTCTTGATCCCTCGCTGCGACGATGGATAAATCGACTCCCAGTTCGGAGATGCCCATGCGGTGAAGATGTCTCGAGACGGATCCACACTCCCGTGTGTCTACTGCTTAGGCCTTGAGCACGACCCGAGCTTGCGACCTGTGCTCATCTTTCTCGGCCTACGTCCTCGAAGACCGTGCTGCCCGATTGCAACTGGGCCGTCCCGAGAAGCGTTTCCCTCCGGTGAAGTCCAAGGAGGCCCGGTTGGCGGTGTCCGCGGCGGCGGGCTCGGCGGATCAGCTCGAGCGGATGGTCGCCCTCGAAGAGGAGGCGGCGCGGGCCGTATCTTCCTCGGCCGCGGCATTTATCCCGCTCTCTCTGGGTTCTTCCTACACGGCTTCCTTTAAGGAGCTTTGTCTGTCCCTCTCCACTAAAGGAGAAGGGCCTGCGTCTGCTGGACCTTTCTCGGTCCAAAAAGAAGGACAAGGGTAAGTCCCTCCGTCGGCGGCTCTTGGGGCGGGGAAGGTCCTCTCCCGGGCGTGGCCGGACCCGATCGACCGCTCGGCTTCGGCCACTGGCCTCACGGTGTCCCCGTCAGGTCAGTTGACCGAGACTCCCACTGATGAAGTCGAGATTTTTCTCGACCCATTGGATGGGCTGTCGCCTTTAGCAGCCGAGATTCCCCTCTCCCCGGTTCCCCCGGGAGGAGTTGAGGATCCCGTGGGCTCGCCTGTGCCTCCGGTTCCGGAGCCCTCGGATGGACCTTCCGAGCCGAAGGGAGTGTCGGTTCCGGCCGACACCTCCCTGCACCGACCCCGGAAATTCCGGGACTCTCGGTCTCGGTCTCGGACCTCTTAGCGGTCAGCCGTTCCCGTCATAAGCGGTCTCGGTCTCGGCACCGCGGTGCGCGGCGTCGCCGCAGTCGTCGTCTCCTCTCCGGATGAGGAGGCTTCCAGTAAGTAAATGCGTCGTGATGCGAGACCTTATGTTACAACAACTCCTCCTGGCGGGGAATAAGCCGACTCCGGCTTCCCGGCCATTAAGTAGCTGTCACGGGCGCCCGACACAACCCCTCGACTTGCCGAGGCCTATACCCAGGCTGGTTGTTCGGCAAAACCAGCTGCTCCACGATTGCGGTGGAACCTCGCCTCCACAGCCACCAATTGGGGCTCCGACCAAGGATTCTCGATCGGCTAAGGGTTTACCCATCGGCTGTCAGTTACCCTCACTCCCGACCGACCTCGGCAGGTGAAGGGTGGTTCAGGCCAGAGGCAGCTCTTGAGGACTCTTCGAGTCCGAAGATGATTCCTCCTTCTTCTCCAAGCGACTGGACTTGGAGTCTTCAGGAGGTCAGCCAATGGACGATAGCCCGTCGTCCTTCCTAGGACTGCTTGGCTCATCTCGAGTCTACCGGGATGGAGCTCGAACCGTTCCAAGCGGGACCAGGTATCCCCTCACGGAGATTCTGGACCGAGTTTCTCCGGCAGAGCCTTTCGGTGGCGAGGCCCCAGTGGGTCAACACTGGAACTTTGCAGCGCCCTGCTTCCTGCCCTGCGCCTTGGCCAGGATGGCCAGGAAGTATCACGGTCGGTTCCTTGTCGGTTTTGAACACCCCTCTGCTGAGGGTTGGTTACCGACTTAGCGTTTTCCGGCGCCCGGCGCGCCAGGAATGGACAAACCTCCTGACAAGAGGTCCAGAGTGGACTATGTCGGGCGAAAAGTCTCGCTCGTCTCTCTCGACTGCCGTCAGGCCAGTTCGGCCGTCCTCATAGCACATTTTCTCATGCCCTGTTGGGCTCCCTGGATAGGTCATCCCTCATCTTCCCGCCGATCTGCAGACTACGGTTAAGCAGAGTGCGGGACCAGGAGCAGGCAGTGGCCAAACAGCAGCTCAGACTGCTTTGGATGTAGGGACTCATGTGCCAGATCGGTGTGGCGCAGTGGCTATCTTGTCGGCCGGAGCTTGGCTGAGGATATCCACCTTTACTTCGGATACCCAGCACAAGTTGGCGGATGTTCCCTTTTGGGGACTGACCTCTTGACCCTGGGGTGGAAGGTCACCTGCAGAGGATCGAGAAGTCCAATGCCACCTTGGACTCGGTCTCTTCAGCTCAGAAGGACAAGGCCAAACCACAGCCTAAGCCCTTTAAGTCCTTCTGTGCCCCTGGCCCGGCAGCACAACGTCAGGGCCAGCAGGCTCGACCTTGGCATCCCAAACCCAAGCCGCGGCTTCCTCTAACAGGAGGCAGGAGGAAAGGGCCAGGAGGTCCCTCGGCGGTCCCTCCTCCAAGCCTGCCCAGTGGCGGGCTGAGGCTATGCCCATCCCGTCCACCTTACCCTGGGTCCCCGTGAGAGGCGCGCCCAGCACTTCCGTTCCGCCTGGTCGCTGTTACCACGGACAGGTGGGTCTTGGAAGGTGGTGGGAAGGGCCTACCTCTGGAATTGACGAGCGCACCACCCGCAGGCCGTCGCCTGAGAAACCCAGGATCCCAGCCTCACTGGCGACTCGTCGAACACGACAGTCGTCTCCTCCTCCAGAAGGAGGTGGTAAGAGGTGGTGGACCCTCTTTCAGACCCAGGGTTTGTGTCCAGGTACTTCCTGGTTCGAAAGCAGACGGAGGCTGGCTCCCATTCTCGACCTACGACCTAAACAAGTTCCTAAGGTCTCGAACCTTCAGGATGGTCACTCTGGCTCAGATAATACCATCCTTGGAGCAGCGTGTGGTTCTGCTCTCTGGACTTGCAGGGCCAGCGTTTTTCACGTCCCTATCCGTCCGTCTCACCAGAGATTCCTTCGCTTCCGGCGGAAGGATCTCTCTTGAGTTCAAGCCATGCCCTTGGCTTGTCTCCAGCTCCCAGGGTCTTCACCAAATGCATGGCAGTGGTGACAGCATTCCCTCTGCGCCGAGGGTCGGGTGTACCCTTACCTGGACGACTGGCTGATAGCAGCTCCCTCCAGGAAGAGGCGGAGTGGTCAGAGATCTGGCCCTCAGGTCTGCTCTCAACTGGGCCTCCTTATCAGGAGGCCAAGTCGAACTCGAGCCAAAGCAGGTGATTTTATTCAGCCAGGCAGCTCGACTCTCTTGAGCCAAAGGCGGCTCGGCGGACAGGGCGAGGTTCTTTCCTCCTTTGCCCGATCATTTCTGGTTGGGCAATTAGCCCTGCCGGGACTTCCTCGCCTCCTGGGTCTCATGGCGGCCTGTACCAGCGTGGTCCGTTGGGCCCGCTGGTACATCATGTCCTCAGTGGGACTGGCCGCCAGTGGTCTGGCAGCTGCGATCCCTTGGACCAGCTTGTGTCCGGTGACACAGGGGATGTGGGCAGCTCTCCAGTGGTGGACCGTTCCAGATCATTTGCAGGAGGGCATCCCGTTCGTCCGCCCGAGCCAGCCGGTCTCTCTGTCGACCGATGCCTCTCTGATGGGTTGGGGTGCCCATCTGGGGAACACCGGGCTCATGGCCTCTGGTCCCCGCGGGAGTCGATGCCACATCAACCTGCTGGAGCTCGGCGGTCCGCCTAGCTCTCACGCCTTTGCTCCGTTCCTCCGGGGTCAAGTGGTCCGAGTCAGGCGGACAATACACGACCATGTACTATCTAAACCGCCAGGGCGGGGCCGCTCCATGCTTCTATGCAAGCTCTCCGCATTTGGTCACTTTCGTCCGCAGCCTGGGCGGATCTCCTAGCCATTCCGTGGCAGGAGCCTCCAACACCCTGGCCGATGCCCTGGGCGGATGGGGCTGCATCCCGCAGTGGTCTCTCCTGCCGGTAGTACAGCATCTGTTCTCCTTTGGGGCACACCTCAGGTGGACCTGTTTGCCTCCACGGAGAGCGAGCTGAGTCTGTTCCATGCCCGCCCCCCTCAGCAGGGCTCGCTGCAGGGGGATGCCTTCTCGAGGCAATGGACCCCGGGCCTCTTTTACGCCTTTCCCCCATTTCCCTTGATCCACAAGGTGCTTCTCAAGGCGAGGAGGGACAAGGCGCAGGTGATTCTGATAGCCCCAGACTGGCCTCGCCAGTTCTGGTACCCAGATCTCCTCAGTCTCAGCTCCAGGACTCCTGACAGCTTCAGCTCGCCCGGACCTGCTCTCAGTCAATCAGGGAAGGTGTTCCATCCGGACCTTCAATCCCTGCACCTGACGGCCTGGTTCCTGAGCGGCTAGAGGTCCAGGCTTTGGGTCTTTCCGGCGAGGTCCTCAATGTAGTTGAGGCGTCCCGTAGAGTCGACCAGAAAATGCTATGCCTTCAAATGGAAAAGGTTTTCCATTTGGTGTCAGAACAAGGGCTTGGACCCTTCCTCCTGTTCCTTGGCAAGCATCTTGGACTATTTATGGTCCTTTCTAGTCAAGGCTTAGGTCGTCGACCTAAGGGTGCACCTGGCAGCCATCTCTGCTTACGGGCGCGGGCGGGAAGCAGTCGATGGAGCATGAGGAGAGGTGGTCTGGCGGCTTTTCAAAGGCCTTGATCACATTTCCCTCAGTCGAGACCCCCACCTCCGTGGGATCTACTGCTGGTACTGGCAAAGCTCATGGGCAAGCCATTGAACCTATACAGGTGTGCTCTCTCTCACCTGTCGTGGAAGACCGCCTTCTTGGTGGCTATCACGTCAGCCAGAAGGATGGGAGAGCTCAGGCGCTTCCATCGAGTCTCCTTACCTGGTCTTCCACAGGGACAAGGTTGTCCTGCGCCCCACCGAAATTCCTTCCGAAGGTGGTGTCGGAGTTTCACCTTAACCAGGTGTTGACTCTGCGGTGTTCTACCCCAATCACACCTCGGAGGCCGAATATAGGCTCCATACTCTGGATCCTAGAAGAACGTTCCTTATTATAAAGGGCGCCACGGCTGAAATTGGGAGAGGTTCGCCAGCTGATCTGTCACCTACGCTGAAGCGCATCTGGCAGACCTGCAGCCAAGCGGACGATAAGCAGGTGGGTAACCTCCTGCATAGATCTCTGCTATAAGTTAGCGGGCATGGAGCCTCCCAGAGGGATAAGAGCTCATTCTACCCGCCATACTGCTGCAGCAGTGGCTGCTTCCAGGGCGTCCCTATCCAGGAAATCTGCAGGGCTGCTACCTGGAAGTCAGCAAACACCTTCATTACCCACTACCACATCGACCTTGAGTCACGCCGGGATGCTGGTTTTGGGGCCTCGGTTCTCAGTCTCTCTTTCCCAAAGTAGTATATGGGGTGTCGTCTTGCCTCCCTCCTCCCGGAGAACTGCTAGGAGTCTGCCAATGAGTGTGGATGAACAACATATCCATGTCCCTAGAAATACAGGTTACTCACCTGTAACAGGAGTTCTAGGAATGGATATGTTGTTCATCCACATTCCCGACCTCCCGCTCGACGCACAACCTGAGCTTCCAGCGGGCCAGATCTGGCGTCATGGGGCGGAGCCGAGAGTTATACCACCCGGGTGGGTGGGAGGAGCAAGCTTGAAGACCTTCCGGCAAGATTTAAAGCGGCAAGGATACTGCCAATGAGTGTGGATGAACAACATATACCATTCCTAGAACTCCTGTTACAGGTGAGTAACCTGTATATTCTGGTCAGTGGTCCTGCAATGAACTGTGCCTCAAACTTTAAGAGTTTGGGTTCAATGCAGTCAGATCCAACAGCGGTGCTGTCTAATATGGAATTTAGATGTTTAAGGATGGCCTTCTTTGAGATAGCTTTAAAATAGAAAGGAGGCATCTTTGTGGCATCCTTCGGGGTGGGGGATCCGGACAGTAGGTTAATGGAAGAGAAAGCAGTTGTGTAATTTTAGAGGTCAGAGAAATGAGAATTGAATGCATTTGCAGTTGTGCCCGGGTCATTACAACGAACACCATTCAGTATCATATCATTTCTTAGGGGAGTTTGCTTTGATCTGTGGAAAGTTTTGATATGGGACCAAAATTTTTTAGGGTCTCTGGCTGCATCCATCAGAAGGCCCTTACAGTAGTGACTTTTGGCATGCCTTATTAGTGTTTTGCACTTTGATCGCTGTTCTCTATATATGTTAAAGGCCACTATGAGACTGGAGATGTTAAACTGTCTCCAGCATTTGTCTCTGTTTTTGAGGGCTGTAAGGAGGTCTTTATGCAGCTATCTGGTTTGTTTACCACGAACGTGCCGAGTGATGACTGGAGTGTGTTTATCTTGTAGGAGCATGAACCTGCTCAGGAAAACATTGAGGGTGGCCTCTGTGCTCATTGATTTGTAGACAGGGGGCCAATCCGTATGAGACACGTCATATAGAAAATGAGCCTGGTTTAAGTTAGCATAGTTTCTGAAGCGTATACATTGTTGGGGGTATGTGGAAGTTGTAGATGGGCTCCATATGCAGAAAACGGGGAAATGATCACTGATTATTGTCCGGTAGTGTTCCTGTAGCTGCAGTTCTGTCAACACGGTTTGTTAGAACCGAATCAGTAAGGGTGCTGGAGTCAGTGGTGACAGACACTCTTGTAGGGTCAGTGATAATTTGGTGCAAGTTGTAGCTCTGTACCAGGGATTGTAGGGTATCTCGAGATTTACTGAGCCAGTTTAAGTTTAAATCTCCAAGAATGAGTTCACTTTTCCCCGCATATGCGGCCGTATGATTCAGCAAGTCTACTAGGTCATTAAGGACACTATTTGGAGGATTATAGGCACAGACAATGTGGAGTTTCTTTGCTCCTAGTCTGAGTATGGCATGGATGTTTTCACACAGGGAGTTTTTCCTGTCAGTTAGCATGGTTAGGTTTAGATTGCTTTTGTAGTATATTGCAACACCCCCACCACGCTTTGGAGGTAGCCTATCACACCTGAAAAAGTAATTTGGGAGTGGGCAATAGGTATCTGGGATGGAGGGCCTTATCCAAGTCTCAGAAAGAGCACATCGGGATGGTGGTTTGCCACCCAGGCTTCAAGCTCTGTATGATTGCGAAGAAGACTCCTAACATTTACTGTGGATGTACCAGGTGAAGACCTTTCATGTCATAGCCAGTGTAATGTAGAGGTAATTTACCTGGCTTTGGTCCAGGGTTTAATTCAGTGTCCCCAGACAGCAAGAGAGCCAACAATGTGATGTACCCTAACTTAAACAGGACAAATTGAGGGCTGTTACAGCTATAGGTATGACACCATTTAGCGACAAATGCAGTAGCATAGTAGGTAAGTAGCTTAGGGAGGAGGGCAGGAGTCACGTCAAGATCCCTTGCTGGTAGGATTAGCAAGTTAGAGTAAGTGAAATCATTTAGATTCAGGTCACAGTCTTTGTGGTGATTTTTGGAATCGAGCACTGTAAGGATACTAAGTGACACCAAAGACAGAATAACAGAGGGCACAAGTACAGACAACCAAGCCATTCTGTAGAATTTAATAGTAAGCATGGAGGGACAGCCTGGATAAAGGGTTGGGGATGCAACAGAGGGCAAAATGTAACTGCCGCCTCTGGAGCTCCTAAAGTCCGCCTAGTTTTGGGAGATCCTGTGATCCGCTTGGTTAATTGAGACCCCTATAGTTGTAAGAAAGGACGGAAGAGTATGTGAGTAACAATCTGAAAAGGGCAGCTGATAAGTACAGCATAAAAAAAGGGTACTGCAAGAAGTGAAATAGAAAGCTACGCAGAGGTGAACTAGTTGAACCAGATAAGCAGACAGTGTAATGACAGAACATAAGGATAAAAATTTCTGTCTAGAGAAGGCTGAGGGAGAAAAGATCAGAGTAGACTTGAGATAAGATTCCAACTGTACATTAGATTAGTGAGTGAAAGAGGAGAAAAGGGGAAATATTAGCTAGGGGTGCCCCCCAGTGGCTAGTTGGTATAATGAGCCAATGGAAAAATGAGGAGATGGTCTTTTATTCTCATTGGTCACAGCACACTATAAATCTTCGGCGTCGGGGCTAGCAACTGGCAGCAGATAAGGAGGCAGAGAGTGCCTGGTGTCACGGGCGATTGCCACGGAGGAGAGTGCCCCAGCTGCCTAGAAGCGCACCGGAATCCCGAGGTAGGGAGAGACCTCCTGCTTATCAACTAGCAATCCCTGCTTATCGTAAAATCACTACAGTTTATGCTGCACTTAGACCTTCCCTAGTACATGCGAAAAAACGCTGGTGGTTTGAGCAACAGCAGAAAACGAGAAAAAGGTGCCAAGTTCAAATGGAGAGAAATTCAAAGCTGGGCAGGGCGCCACGGGTAGTCAGTCGTACCTTGTTAGTAGTCAGGACGGCATCTGGGGAACAGCTGCTATCGGGCAGGAGCCTGGGTCGAGGGTGGGCAGCTGAGGACAGAAGAGAGAAATAAGGTTAGCAGGAGGGAGGGGACGGACAAAAGAAACCTGAGGGAGGGGACAGTGGACAAAAGAAACTTAGAGGACAGGGAAAGGATTATCTGCTAAGAGCAGGCAGGATTGGAGAGTGCAAAGTCAGAAGGAATGGCGTGGTGAGATGCAGAGGTGGGGTGGGTGGATCAACGGGGGGGGGGAACAAGTAGGGGAACCAGAGATAAAAGTTATGTAAGAGGGTTGTGAAGAGGCAGGAGATAGAATACAACGGTTAGGAGTGGCAAAATCAACACAGTCAACTACAGTATGCAGAGACACAGTAAAATGAACAACCATGCAGTTAGAAGAAAACAGTGCCTGTACATTACAGCGTTCAAAATCTTCAGCAGATAACAGTGTAAGTTTAAGCAGTATTCAGATATTTTACACAGTATAGCAGTTCTTTAGATCTGTCGTACCTTGTTAGTGGTCAGGACGGTGTCTGGGGAGCAGCTCCTATCGGGCAGGAGCCTGGGGCGAGGGTGGGCAGCTTGTTAGTGGTCAGGACGGCATCTGGGGAGCATTTCCTATCAGGCAGGAGCCCAGGGCAAGGGTGGGTAGCTTGTTAGTGGTCAGGACGGCGTCTGGGGAGCAGCTCCTCTCGGGCAGGAGCCCGGTGCGTGTAGTCATGTTTATCCACAATTTGCTGTAAAGTACCATAAAAAGTTTGAAATGCAGCAGAAAAGTCTAACCTTTGAAACTGGCTTCAGTAAGACAGAACGGGGTCTAGATATACCCAGGTAGTTCCTGACATTGATGCAACTTGTGGTGGAATCCATTTTCTGACTTTTTAAAATCCTGCCTCGGGTGTCTACTAAAATAAGTTTGTGGCACCTATTAGAAAACTTAGGTAATTGTATTAGTTTTTTTTATTTCTATTTCTTATGTTTCTGGTTATTAGCTCCTCTTTATTCTCTATTACTGAATAGCTATGTAGGGAAACAGGATCCTTGTTTGGACTTCATCTGCTCCTGCCAGTTCTCTACACGTAATAGCATAATCTTTTGCTTGTGACATCATAATTATTGCCATGGTAACCAGTTGTGATTCCTAAATGCAGGAGTATGACATTTGTAGACATGGGGTGGGAGCAGGTTAAGTCTGAAGGATAATATTTCTATGTTCAAGCAGCTGTACTTAATACAGAAAGAGGACAAATACAGAAAATATGGGAATTGGAAGCAGAATTGTGTTTGGATGCCACCGCCTCCATTAAGAGCCTCTGACATCACATGGAAAACTGTAAATGTCACAATATTTCAAACCTCAGAAATCCCCCACTTATGCTCAACTGCAGTCATTCACCTGCAATGAGCTGCCCCAGAGACTAGAATGTTATGCTAATTAGAGAATCTTAGAAGGAAACTCTGTTTTGTGGTTATGCTCACCCCTTCGTTCTAACGGCAGATTTATTTCTCTGCCCAAAGAAAAACGGTTGCCCTGAAGTCTTCTCTTCACTTTAACCAATTATGGTTTATTTGGTCTTTTTTTTTATTATTATTATAAAGTCTAATAGTTTAGTTCAATCGATAACTCTGCATTAGGGCTTTATTTGTGTAAAATTGTGATTTAGGTAACTTTTCTCTGGTTGGTTCCCAGGAACTGGAGAAGGGCCTGTTGTGCGGTTCCTGTTTTCAGGGAACTGCTTAAATTTACTAAATTTATTTTCTGTAAACTTATTCCCGGTTCCCTTTTCATGGAACCAAGACGTCAGTTGACTTTATTTTTTTATTCCTCACTGTTGGTGCAGTTCTTTACTAAAAGGAACCAAACCACATTTCTATAGTTTATATCTAATTTCCCCTTTATAGGGATTTTGTTGGTCTATTTGGGAACTAGAGCACTCATCTAGGGTTGTCAGTGTTTGGCATGACTGACGAGCTCAAAAAGAGGACAGGACCTACAACTTTTAAAAAAAACTGTAAAAAAATTTTTCCAGCTCTTGGCTAAGGCAGACTGCCACAAGTTGCGTTTGAGGTGCCTGGTCCAAATCAAGATGTTGTCAGTTGTGAACTCTGTATTAAGTTTTGCTCTAAAATGCAAAATAAATGGGCTAAAAAATTAGAAGACATTATGGCTTGTCGGTCTGCCGCCATGTTACCTAAAGGCTCAGAGAAGGATCTGGCCCCTCAAAGAAAGCAAACGTATAAAGCTGCTAAAGATGGTTCAGAAGTCAAGGTGTCTGAATTCAGTAAAAATAAGAGCCTCTGAGCAGACGCTGAAATCCGTGCCTGCAAAGAACAAACAGAATTAAAAACATGATGCTTTCCCTCCTCCTGAAGAAGGAAAGGAGATGCCAGTGGACAAAAATGAGATGCCCTCAATAGAGGACATGACTAAAGCATAATATTTCCTCCAAGCTTTCCAGGCTGTGGGGAATTTCATGAGTATACATGCCCCCCCCTCCCCCCACCCAGGCTCCAGTGACTGTGGAGAGGAGGCTGAATTCTACTGTGAGGAGGAGGAAGGAGAACCCATAGAGCCTGATGGTTCTCTTTAACAAGAGTTTGGTTCCCCTCCTTGTCTCTCATATGCTGTCCAGAGGAGGGCAACTAAAATGGTGCAGGGTCTGCACTGGAAGACCTATGAAGAGAGCCTAAAGGAGCTTAATATGTATAGCCTCGAGGAAAGGAGGGAGGAGGGGACATGATAGAAACTTTCAGGTACCTCAAGGGAATCAACAAAGTCCAAGAGGGTAGCATCTTTCAAAAAAGAGGTGTGCAAGAACAAGGGGCACAATTTGAAGATGGGGGCGGCTCAGAGGTAATTTAAGGAAATATTTTTCACAGAGAGGGTTGTGGATGCATGGAACGGCCTTCGGAGGAGGTTGTGGAGTCAAAAACAGTGGTTGAATTCAAGCATGCATGGGACAGTCATAAGGCAATTCGGGGGTAGAAAGAAGTAGGCTGCTGGTTAACTAGGATCTGCAGCTTATCCATTAGGTAGGGAAATTGGCAGACTGGGTGGGCCAAGCGGTCCTTATCTGCCGTCAAATTCTATGTTTAGATGACTACACCTCACACTATACTTTTGTGAGGCAAATGGTGAACTTCCCTCAGCGTCTCATCGCAGGAGCCTGCTGAAGATGAAGATGAGGTGGAATTTGTGGATATGGTGGCATAACTCCCACAAAAAGGTTACTGTTGCCCATCAACAAACCCCTCAAAAAGGCCATTTGCAAAGTGTTGTCAGCACCCACTTCAGCTGTTGGCATAGAGAAGAAATATCAGGTGACAAACATGGCACTGAGTACCTCTACGCCCACCCCGATCATGAAGGAGTGGACCACCTATGATAAGGCCAAAGTGCCCCTTTCCTCCAAGCTTTCTGAGAAAGATTCCAGGAAACTGGATAGTATGGGCAAAAAAGTCTATACTTCAGCTTTCATGCTTTTGAGACGGGCAGTATACATGGACTACACAGCCCAGTACCAAAAAGCCCTCTAGAGCTCCATTTTGGTAGTGAGTGAGAAAGCTACTTGTGACCCGACACAGGATTTGGCTGACACAGCAAAGATTGGCATAAGTGCTACCAAGTACCAGTTCCACATGGTGGACACAAGTGAGGCTGCATCTAGGGTCATGGCACATGCAGTGTCCCTAAGAAGATTTTCTTTGACTTAGAACCACAAACCTCTCTCGAGACACTACTATACATGGACTTAACTTCTGAGCAAAATTCTTTGTTGGTGACGATACAAAAGCTTACATGAAAAAAGGTGAACGAATATAAGACCACCTACAAGAGCAATACTGAGAAGGAAAAGGCTTCACTTCCAGCAGGCCTTATGGAAGGGAAGGTAGAGGAAGGGGTTACTGCCTCTTCGCTTACATTACTTATGACTTCACCCCTCAGAGGAGTTTCTTCAGAGGTAGAGGCAGAAGGGGTCCCAGGTGTGTGGATGCAAAACCAGCTCCCAATGCCGAGGTGAATCAAAACCAGTGACAGTTCTGCACAGGTTACACAGCCAATGCCAGTGGGGGGAAAACTGATTCACTGTTTGTAGGAATGGGAAAGAATAACCACAGACAAGTGAGTCCTGGAAATAGTAAGTAAGGGTCTGACTTTGCAGTTCAGAACATTTCCGAAACTACAGTCATAAAAACTTCACCACCATACTCCTGCAGAAAAAACTCTTGCTGTGGTTGTGTGTGAAAAAGTTGCACAAACAGATGTGGGGGAGAAAGTTCCCGCCTCACTGTGGGGGAAGGGGTGTTACGATACTTCCTGACTGACAAGAAAAATGGGAAGTGGTGGACACTTAACAAAGGAAAAATTCAAGATGGATAACACTGGGAGCAGTGATTTCATCACTGCAACAAAGAAATTAAGAGTCACTGAATCTGAAAGACACCTACTTTTGCATACGAGTCAAGCCTGGTCATAGAAAGTACTTCAGATTTAGAGTAATGAACTTGCCATTACCAGTTTGCAGCTCTTCCCTTTGGCCTATCCTCAGCACCCAGAGTGTTCACAAAGTGCCTAGCTGTAGTGGCAGAACTTTTGAGGAGGCAGGAGTGGTGATTTTTCCCTACCTGGATGACTGGTTGGTCTCAGGGAAGTCAAACCAGGAGGCCAAGTGCTCCCTCCTCCTCCTTGTACAGCACATCCTGGAGGACCTGAGTTTCCTGATGAGTGCCCAGAAGTCCCAGGCAGAACCAGTTCAGGTTCTGGACTTTATATGTGCAGAGTTAGATACCCACCATGGAAAGGCATTCTTTCCTCAGAAAAGGGTAGCAAGGCAGTTCAGTCCAGACCTGCAAGGGGTTTCCTACAATTTCTGGGGCACATGGCCTCATCCACTGCAGTGGTGTCCGATCCCACATGAGTGATATCCAGTACCACCTGGGGAGCCATTGGTCCCTGCCACAAAGATCCTGTTAAGGGCACTGGAGTGGTGAAAGGAAGAAGACGACCTCAGAGAGGAAGTTTCCTTCCTTCAACAATCACCCACACTCGTACTCACTACAGATGCCTTCCTCCATGGCTGGGGTGCCCACCTGGAGGACCTTACTGTAAGCAGTATGAGGAGCCCACAGGAGTCTCAGAAGCATACAAACCTCCTGGAGCTCAGGGCAGTGTACTTGGCAGTGCAAGTTTTTTTTCTCCCACATCAGGGGTCAGTCTGTCTAGATCAGGACAGGCAGCACCACTACCAAGTATTATATAAACAAGCAGGGAGGAACAAGATCTACAAAACTGTACACAGAAGCAGTGAAAATCTGGGACCTAGCATATTCCTTGGTTGTTCAGCTATCAGCAATACACATGACAGGGAGCAAAAATGTCCAGGTAGATTCCCTAAGTAGAATCAGCCAGGGAAACCTCAAATGGACACTGCAGGTGCTGGCTACAGTATTCAGAAGGTGGGCTACACCAGAAATAGATCTGTTTTACATCCTGGGGAAACAACCAGCTCCCTCTGTTCTGTTGTAGACCTCCCTTGGTGGGTACAGTCCTATAGGATGCCCTAGTTCTTGACTGGGCAGGGGAAATTTCTCTGTTATTGCCCACCGTTCCCACGTTTGTTGAGAGTGCTGCTCAGACTGACAAAGGAGAATGCAACACTGATCCTCATAACTCCAGATTGGGTCAGGCAGATTTGGTACTCACTTCTCCTGTCTCTCTGCATCAAGCACCCCATCAGACTTTCCTGAGGTGCAATCTGCTGACCTTGTCTCGGGGCAGGATAACATTCCCAGATTCTGAACTGTGCGCCTCAGAGCAGGATTAACATTCCCAGATCCAGAACTGTGCACCTCAGAGCATAGTACTTTAAGAGCTAGAGTTCTGTGGACTAAATCTCACTGTGAAGGTTTTTTGAAGAGCTTACAGTGTCCAGAAGGAAAACATTCTCCCTTTGGTGCTCCTCTAGGTAGCTCGGCCCACTTCAGGCAAACATTCCTTCAATCTTAGACTACCTGGTCCACTTCCTGTCCCTGGGCCTTAGGTGCTCAACCTTGAAAATGCATCTGGCAGCAGTGTCGGCATACACCTCAGCTGGCAAGGATAAGTCGGCGGCCTCACAGCCGATTTACAAAGGTTCTTTAAAAACCTTACTCGCCTATACCGTTTATTAAGGAATCCCGTACCCCCATAAGACCTGAACCTGTGTATCGCTCAGCTGATGGAGGCTCCTTTAGAGCCTGTGACAACTGCTGCCCTGAAGTATGTTATCTGGAATGCAGTTTTCCTGGTGGCAGTCACATCTGCCAGAAGAGTAAGTGAGCTTCAGGCCCTAACTATCATTCCACTGGGACAAGGTAATCTTAAGAACTAATAGAACATTCCTTCACAGAATGGTGTCTGAATTTCATCTGAATCAGTTAAGTCACCCTTCCAATGTTGTTTACAGCAAAATCCACCCAAGTGGAGCAAGAGCTCCTCAGTCTGGATGTTGAGAGCGCTGATGTACTGTGTGGCCCACACAAAAGGATGTCCGGTCCACCAGTACTCAGCTGTCTATTACTTATGATGCAGTGTAGGATAGGATAAACCAGCATCCAAGAGAACCATTGCTCACTGGATAGTTTCCATTATTCAGTTCTGTTATGTCAAAGCTGGCAAATTGCCACCTGAAGGCCTCAGGGCCATCTCTAGAAGGGGCATGTCTGCCTCTGTGGCAGTTACCTGGGGTGTCTCCCTACCGGAAATCTGTAAAGCAGCTACCTGGAAGAGTACACACTTTCATAGAGTACTACTGTTTGGACATACCATCCAGAAGGGATGCCAGCTTTGGCACTGCTGTCTTGCAGAACCTTTTCCCTAAGTAGGTGCTGTACCCAACCTCCCATGGTACTGCTATGGAGTCTGCAGTTGTTAAGCATAGGGGAAAAATTCCTGGGCTTTGAAGGGGGTACTCGCCATAGTAATGTTGTTCCAAGGGATCCCTCTCTGTGCTTAACAGTTCCATCCCTACTTTCCTTTCCAGAACCTGGAAAAGGTTCATAGAAGAATTAGTTCCTTTCTGCTTTGCTTGAGCATTACTTGTTACAGTACCTTATAACTGGTACCTAGTGATATAATCTTTCAAGATTTTTTTTTTCATTAAAATTTTAAAGATTTATTCTGCCATATTAAAAAGCTTTGGGAGCTTTGTAAATTGGTATGTTCTAGGGACATGGATATGTTGTTCATCCACACTCATTGGCAGGTATCCTTGCCGCTTTAAATCTTGCCGGAAGGTCTTCAAGCTTGCTCCTCCCACCCACCCGGGTGGTATAACTCTCGGCTCCGCCCCATGACGCCAGATCTTCCTTACCGCTTGGAAGCTCAGGTTCCCTCCTTAACGCTCTGCGTTTGAGACTGGTTCCTATTTCTCCGTTTGCGGATTTAAAAATAAATTTTGCGATAAAGACTTCAGTCTTCTATCCCTCGCGGCTGCGATGGACAAATCGACTCCCGGATTTCGGAGATGCCCATGCGGGCAGAAGATGTCTCGGACGGATCCACACTCCACGTGTGTCTACTGCTTAGGCCTTGAGCACGACCCGCAGGCTTGCGACCTGTGCTCATCTTTCTCGGCCTACGTCCTCGAACGACCGTGCTGCCCGATTGCAACTCGCCGTCCGGCGTTTCCCTCGGTGAAGTCAAGGAGGCCGGTTGGCGGTGTCGCTGGCGGGCCTCGGCGGATCAGCTCGGCGGATGGTGCCCTCGAAGAGGCGGCGCGGGCGTATCTTCCTCAGCGCGGCATTTATCCCGCTCTCTCTGGGCTCTTCTTACGGCTTCCTTTAAGAGCTTTGTCTGTCCCTCTCCACTAAGGAGAAGGGCCTACGTCTGGGGACCTTATTCTCGGTCCAAAAGAGGGACAGGGGTAAGTCCCTCGTCGGCGCTCGTAGGGCAGAGAAGAGTCCCTCTCCCAGGCCGTCGACCGTCGCCCGATCGACCGTCGCCTTCGACCACTGGCCTCCACGTTGTCCCGTCAGGTCAGTTGACGAGACTCCCACATGAAGTCGAATTTTCTCGACCCATTGAATGAGCTTTCGCCTTTAGCAGCGAGATTCCCTCTCCCGGTTCCCCGGGAGGAGTTGAGATCCCGTGGGCTCGCCTGTGCCTCGGTTCCGAGCCCTCGGATGGACCATCCGAGCGAAGGAGTGCGGTTCCGGCCGACACCTCCCGCACCGACCTCAGAAATTCCGGGACTCTGGAGTCTCGGACCTCTTAGCAGTCCAGCCGATCCCACCGTCATAGGCGGTCTCGGTCTCGGCACATGATAGCGGCGTCGCGTCGTCCTCGTCTCCTCACCGGGCGAGGCTTCCCGGCGTAAGTCGTCGGCAGTGCGAAGGACCTTATGTTGCAACACTCCTCTGGCGGGAGTAAGCCCGACCCGTCGCCTTCCCGGCCATTAAGTGGCTGTCACTGGAGCGGCGACACAACCCCTCGACTTATCCGAGAGCCTATACCAGGCGGTTGTTCGGCAAAACCAGCTGCTCCACCGATTCGGTGGAACCTCCGCCTCCAGCCACCAACTGGGGCTCCGACCAAAGATTCTCGGTCGGCTAAGGGTCTACCCCATCGGCTGTCAGTTACCCTCACTCCCGACCGACCTCGGCAGGTGAAGGTGGCTCAGGCCAGAGGCAGCTCTTGAGGACTCTTCCGAGTCGAAGATGATTCCTCCTTTTTCTCCAAGCGACTGGACTTGGAGTCTTCAGGAGGTCAGTCAATGGACGATAGCCCGTCGTCCTTCCTAGGACTGCCTGGCTCATCTCGGAGTCCACGGGATGGAGCTCGAACCCGTTCCAAGCGGGCCAGGTATCCCCTCACGGAGATTCTGGACCGAGGGATTCTCCGACGGAGGCCTTTCCGGTGGCCGAGGCCATAGTGGGTCAGCACTGGAGCTTTGGCAGCGCCCTGCTTCCTGCCCTCGCGCTTGGCCAGGATGGCCAGGAAATCACGGTCCCTACCGGTTCCTTGTCGGTTTTTGAAACACCCTCTGCTGAGGGTTGGTTACCGACAGCGTTTTCGCGGCGCCCGGCTAGCGCCAGGGATGTGGACAAACCTCCTGACAAGGAGTCCAAGAAATTGGACTATGTCGGGCGAAAAGTCTACGCTGCGTCCTCTCTCGGCCTTCGTCAGGCCAGTTCGGCCGTCCTCATGGCACATTTTTCTCATGCCCTGTTGGGCTCCCTGGATGAGGTTATCCCTCATCTTCCCGCCGATCTGCAGACTACGGTTAAGCAGGTGCGTGACCAGGGCAGGGCAGTGGCCAAACAGCAGCTCCAGACTGCTTTGGATATAGGGACTCATGTGCCAGATCGGTGGCGGCCGCGGTGGCTATCGTCCGGCGGGCTTGGCTGAGGATATCCACCTTTACTTGGATACCCAGCACAAGTTGGCAGATGTTCCCTTTTGGGGACTGACCTCTTGACCCTGGGGTGGAAGGTCACCTGCAGAGGATCGAGAAGTCCAATGCTACCTTGGACTCGGTCTCTTCCGCTCAGAAGGACAAAGGCCGTAAGCCACAGCCTAAGCCCTTTCGTCCTTCTGTGCCCCCGGCAGCCCGGCCCAGCAACGTCCGGGCCAGCAGGCTCGGCCTTGGCATCCCAAACCCAAGCCGCCGGCTTCCTCTAACAGGAGGCAGGGAGGAAAAGGCCCAGGAGGTCCCTCGGCCGGTCCCTCCTCCAAGCCTGCCCAGTGACGGGCTGAGGGGTGTCGCCCCCATTCCAGTCCACCCCTGGGTCCCCCTGTGGGGGGACGGCTCCGGCACTTCCGTTCCGCCTGGTCCGCTGTTACCACGGACAGGTGGGTCTTGGAGGTGGTGGGAAGAGGCCTGCCTCTGGAATTCGAGCAGGCACCACCCTTCAGAGCCGTCGCCCCTCGGGGGGCTTCGGGATCCCCAGCCTCACTGGCGGCTCGTCGAGCCGACATCGCTCTCCTCCTCCAGAAGGAGGTGATAAGAGAGGTGGTGGACCCTCCTTCAGACCCAGGGTTTGTGTCCAGGTACTTCCTGGTTCCGAAGCGGACGGGGGGCTGGCGCCCCATTCTCGACCTACACGACCTAAACAAGTTCCTAAGGTCTCGAACCTTCAGGATGGTCACTCTGGCTCAGATAATACCATCCTTGGAGCGGCGTGTGGTTCTGCTCTCTAGACTTGCAGGGCCAGCGTTTTTCCGTCCCTATCCATCCGTCTCACCAGAGATTCCTTCGCTTCCGTGGAAGGATCCCTGAGTTCAAGCCATGCCCTTGGCTTGTCTCCAGCTCCCAGGGTCTTCACCAAATGCATGGCAGTGGTGACAGCATTCCTCGCGGCGCCGAGGGTCGGGTGTACCCTTACCTGGACGACTGGCTGATAGCAGCTCCCTCCAGGAAGGAGGCGGAGTGGTCCAGAGACCTGGCCCTCCAGGTCTGCTCTCAACTGGGCCTCCTTATCAACGAGGCCAAGTTGGAACTTGAGCCGAAGCAGGTGATTCTATTCATCGGGCGCAGCTCGACTCTCTTGAGCCAGCGGCGGCTCGGCGGACAGGGCCGAGGTTCTTTCCTCCTTTGCCCGATCATTTCTGGTTGGGCAATGCGCCCTGCCGGGACTTCCTGCGCCTCCTGGGTCTCATGGCGCCTGCACCAGCGTGGTCGTTGGGCCGCTGGAACATCGTCCCCTTCAGTGAGGACTGGCCAGCCAGTGGTCTGGCAGCTGCGATCCTTTGGACCAGCTTGTAGCCGGTGACACAGGGGATGTGGAGCGCTCTCCAGTGGTGGACGTTCCAGATCATTTGCAGGGCGTCCCGTTCGATCTGCCCGAGCCGGCGGTCTCTCTTTCGACCGATGCCTCCCTGTTGGGTTGGGGTGCCCATCTGGGGAACACGGGCTCATGGCCTCTGGTCCCCTGGGAGTCCGATGCCACATCAACCTGCTGGAGCTCCGAGCGGTCCGCCTAGCTCTCACTGCCTTTGCTCCGTTCCTCCGGGGTCAAGTGGTCCGAGTCAGGCGGACAATACCGCGACCATGTACTATCTAAACCGCCAGGGCGGGGCACGCTCCATGCTTCTATGCAAGGAAGCTCTCGCATTTGGTCACCGTGCTAGCCTGGAGGCGGATCTCCTAGCCATTCACGTGGCAGGAGCCTCCACACCCTGGCCGATGCCTGAGCCGGATAGGGGCTGCATCCACAGTGGTCTCCTGCAGGAGGTAGTCAGCATCTGTTCTCCCATTGGGGCACACCTCAGGTGGACCTGTTTGCCTCCAGGGAGGCATGAGCTGAGTCTGTTCCATGCCCGCCCCCTCAGCAGGGCTCGCTGCAGGGGATGCCTTCTCGAGGCAGTGGACCCCGGGCCTCTTTACGCCTTTCCCCATTTCCCTTGATCCACAAGGTGCTTCTCAAAGCGAGGAGGGACAAGGCGCAGGGTGATTCTGATAGCCCCAGACTGGCCTCGCCAGTTCTGGTACCCAGATCTCTCAGTCTCAGCTCCAGGACTCATGGCAGCTTCAGCTCGCCCGGACCTGCTCTCAGTCAATCAGGGAAGGTGTTCCATCCGGACCTTCAATCCCTGCACCTGACCGCCTGGTTCCTGGCGGCTAGAGTTCTAGGCCTTGGGTCTTTCCGACGAGGTCCTCAATGTAGTTGAGGCGTCCGTAAAGAGTCGACCAGAAAATGCTATGCCTTCAAATGGAAAAGGTTTTCCATTTGGTGTCGAAACAAGGGCTTGGACCCTTCCTCCTGTTCCTTGGCAAGCATCTTGGACTATTTATGGTCCCTTTCTAGTCAAGGGCTTAGGTCGGCTGACCCTAAGGGTGCACCTGGCAGCCATCTCTGCTTGCAGGCGCGGGCGGGAAGCAGTCGGTAACACCTGAGAGAAGGTGGTCGGCGCTTTCAAAGGCCTTGATCATTCCCTCCAGTCGCGGGAACCCCACCTCCGTGGGATCTACTGCTGGTACTGGCAAAGCTCATGGGCAAGCCATTCGAACCTATGCACAGGTGTGCTCTCTCTCACCTGTCGTGGAAGACCGCCTTCTTGGTGGCTATCACATCAGCCAGAAGGATGGGAGAGCTCCAGGCGCTTTCCATCGAGTCTCCTTACCTGGTCTTCCACAGGGACAAGGTTGTCCTCGCCCCACCGAAATTCCTTCGAAGGTGGTGTCGGAGTTTCACCTTAACCAGGTGTTGACTCTGCGGTGTTCTACCCCAATCACACCTCGGAGGCGAATATAGGCTCCATACTCTGGACCCTAGAAGGGCGCTCGCTTATTATAAGGAGGCGCCGCGGCTGGGGAGTGGGGGAGGTTGTAGCTGCTGTTTTGTCCTCACGCTGAAGCGCATCTGGCGAGACCTGCAGCCAAGCGGACGATAAGCAGGTGGGTAACCTCCTGCATAGATCTCTGCTATAAGTTGGCGGGCATGGAGCCTCCCAGAGGGATAAGAGCTCATTCTACCCGCCATACTGCTGCAACAGGTGGCTGCTTCCAGGGCGTCCCTATCCAGGAAATCTGCAGGGCTGCTACCTGAAGTCAGCAAACACCTTCATTACCCATTACCACATCAACCTTGGAGCCGGGATGCTGGTTTTGGGGCCTCGGTTCTCCAGTCTCTCTTTCCCAAGTAAGTATTGGGGGTGTGCGTCTTGCCTCCCTCCTCCCGGAGAACTGCTAGGAGTCTGCCAATGAGTGTGGATGAACAACATATCCACGTCCCTAGAAATACAGGTTACTCACCTGTAACAGGAGTTCTAGGAATGGTATATGTTGTTCATCCTACAATCTCATTCTCCCGGCTTGACGCACAACCTGAGCTTCCAGCGGGCCAGATCTGGCGTCATGGGGCGGAGCCGAGAGTTATACCACCCGGGTGGGTGGGAGGAGCAAGCTTGAAGACCTTCCGGCAAGATTTAAAGCGGCAAGGATACCTGCCAATGAGTGTGGATGAACAACATATACCATTCCTAGAACTCCTGTTACAGGTGAGTAACCTGTATTTCTTTGGTAGCCTTTTAGCTAGTATAGTGGTCACTACTCACCCTAGCTTTAGAAATCTGCCGTTAGAATGCAGGGGCGAGCGTGAAGACACAGCAGAGTTTTGAATTTCATTTTAAAGATTCTCTAATTAGCATAAATTTCTAGGCTCTGAGACAGCTCATTCAAGGTGAATGATTTGAGTTGTGACGCATAGTGAGGGATCCCTTAGAAGAAACAGCATTACTGCAGTAATTCTTTTCATCTGTGTCATTGCATGTTTGTACTGACCACTCATTTATTGATTGGTTACACATGCAAACCTACTAGGTGCCAACACACTCCACAGCTGTGACTTCATCATAGAACTCTGGCTCCTCACTTATTCCAAAGTGCTGGCTTTTAATCTTCAGCTTTAAGTGTATTGGGCAAGGGGGCATGCAGCATAGCTAGGGACTCTCCTGCTTAAAGACTTTCTTAGGGACTGTTATTGTGTTCTTCCGCTGTAGTGACTCAGAGAATAGAACAATTACTCACCATAACAGTAGGTCTTTGAGAGATTCTTCTTCATTGGGGCAAACCTTTGTCACTGTAAGCCACTGACATCAGGACCACGCAGAAACCTTTGCCAGCTGGGGGCTGCTCATGATGATGTACAGCATCAGCACTTGTAAAACGTGAGTGTTCCCCGCCAGAGATAAATGTGAGGAACCAGAAAATCACACCAGTACCAGGCACACAAGGAGAGGCATGGGACTGGAAAACAGAAGACTGAGAAGACCATTAGAGACACCTCCAGCGAAGTGGAACAGCCTGCCAGCTTGTACCTCATACAGAGGGAAGGAGGGTGGGTGTGCTCTGGCCCAGTGGAGAAGATTCTCTCAAAGATCTGTGGTTACGGTGTGTAACTGTTCTGTGTTCAAGGAGATCTTCCTCATTGTGCTACACCTTTCTAATGGTTTCCAAGCAGTGCAAAGTACCTAGGGAAGATGGCAAAGTCTTATACGAATCAGGACAGAAGGTGTTGCAGGGCAACAAGACCAAAACCTGCACATCTGCTTGAAACAGTGTCTAGACTGTAGTACTAAGTAAAAGTATGTACTGTGCTCCATATGGCAGCACGGCAAATGTAAGCAGTAGACACATTTTGGAAACGGGCAACAGACCACAGACAGCGCCATAAGTTCCTTACTGTACATCCTGTAATGAAACCTAGTTAGCCAGCCATTTTGGACAGGTAGTGATTAGTCACTGGAATGTCCTGTCTCAGGGACAAACAAGACAAAAAGCTAAGAGGACTTTTCTGCATTATTTTGTGTGATCCAGATGAAAACGTAGTGTTCAGTATACATCAGGGATATGGAGCAAAGCCTCACCTTAATTAGCATACTCAGTATAATACACCAGTAGGTTTATGGTGTGATTTGGAGTGAAGTCAGAAACCTCCTTGAGTAAAACATGGATTGAATGGCCGGCCCGGTGGTGCTGAGGCACCGGACGCCTTACCTTGCACTACGCCGACGACCTGTGTTCAGGAGCGAACACGGGCCACTGGTGGTTGGCAGGGTTGGAGAAGGATTGAGCATCTGCAGGACTGCTCTCCTTCTCTGGGGGGGACAACAGTGGTTGGGACTCGACTGGTCCCGGTGGAGACTGGGGGGCAGTGCACCAATCCCACAGAAGAGGGGCAGAGTTGGGGCAGACGCCTGGAAGGAGCATGTGCGGACGTGTGTGTGCTCCCTCCGCTGGCGTCACTGTAGGCCCCTCCCCGCAGGGAAGAAAATTGAAATACTCCTCGGCAACATGAAGGCTGCCTCGATCGTGCCCAAGTTAGCTCCCTCACAGGCCCACCCTCCAGGTCTCCATGGCGATGAGGTATGTACTCGCAGTGATGCGACCTGGGATGGTGTGGCAGGGAGGTATGAGGTCTGGCTGCCATCGGGGTGGCAGCCGTGAAGGTGAGCTGGACAAGTGGGGGAACCAAAGACACAACCTCTTAGCTGAAGGACACAAATAAAGTAAAAAAAAAAAAAAATTGAAATGCAAGGCCACCGTAACTTTCTGAAAGATCAGGTGGAGAGGCTCATGCACGAGTGCCTGAAGTGTTTAGAAATCCTTCGGGCTGAGGTAATATTGATGGTCACACCCCATCATTTAATAGTGACTAACCAAAGGTAGCCTAGATCTTTTAAGGATAGGAAGGCCCATTTTTCCACTTGTCCTGTGCTGCTATCAGCCTGACTTACTGGAAAGATTTGTTTATTTTTGATATGTCAGAAAACCTGGGGGACTGTACTACCTGCATTCATGATGCAGAAGGGCAATGAGATCACCAGTTTTTGGTGTGGGGAGAAGGAGCGAAGAATGAATACCAGAGGGGGCTGAGAAGGCCACTCCTGCAGAGTACTGCTATATTCAGGGAAGGCAGAAGAGGAAAAATATGAGCAGATTACTGTGAGATATAAGATGTGGAGCTGCCAACACCATGATCGCTACCTGACCCCATTGTCCTGGCCAACATTCCTCTTCCCATAAAGCCAGTTCATGCAATTGTTCAAGACTGTGTGTAGGTATTCATGTATGAAATGGATGCGACTACACGTTCAGTCACTTTACTAACAGTCTAGAATTGCTTGTAAAGCACTTTGGGATACAATATGTGTGAAAAGCAGTATACAAATGCTGATTCTTATTATTTCCCTTGGAAAAAGACAGACAAGCAAATTTTTGAATTCCGAGAAAGTATGAACTCTGGCATTGGACTATACAAGAACTTTGCTACAAACAAGTGGTGGATCTTGGGCGTGGTGAAGGTGCTGCTGTAACCCCCCATGTAACTTACTTGCTTGCTGCATTTCACTTCATTGAAGATGTCTGATTTATTGATTGTATGTTTACATTCAAAACTATGGCTTACATTTGTAAGTTCTGTCAAAAACATACTAAAAAAGAATAATAGCAGACAATATAAAGGTTTAATAAAAATGTTACAAAGTGCATATCAAGTATCCCCAGCACCCCCATTGTAACATCCTGGATCCACCCTAACCACTAGACCACAAGGTTATACAAGATTTGTACTGCACTGTGATTTGCCAAAGAGAAAGTCGGTTGGATTAAAACACAATTTTAGCATGTTAAGGTAAACAAAATGAACAGAACCATAGCCTAACGTGTGTATTTATCAAAATAACGCACATAGTTTTGACCATTTTGGTGCAACAATTCTATACATTGGGGGAAAAAAGAACTAGTTAGCACTCTATAGAGCCACATAGCTCACTGACTTAGGCTCCAATGATGTCCTCACTTAACACATTTGGCGGCCATGTTAGGAAGCAGGTAAGGCAGTTTTTTGAAATTGGAAGGCTGATTTTACATTTTTCAAAAGCTTTGGAACCTCATTTAAGTAAATTATATAAATGTAGTTTTAGCATTAATTCATACAGCAGCCTTTTCTTTAGTCCTCTATGAAGTCAGATTTTTGAATGGTTTGTTGTCAAAATGCTGTTTAGGTATTCATTAAATCCTTCTGCATTTCCAAGTTGTCAAGATTATATTCCATCTCATCATCGTCCTGAATGACAGCTCGAGGAAGCTATGGAGCCAGAGATGGCGGCTGTATCTCTGGTGCTACAGGCATGCTTTTTGGTCTCATCGATTACCATGCCAACGGAGGGGGAGGCCCTGTTGTTGAAACTGGCACCGATGCTGTCAGCAGTGGGAATAGATGTGTTAACATCTCTGAAAACAGTGCCAGTGTAGTCTGAGAGTCGACACCTGGTTGTGGGTTAATGACTGCTGTCACTGGGACAGAAGCTGACAACAGAGGCGGCGTAACAACATACATAGTAGGCATCACGAACACAGAGCCAAACCTGACCTTTTTTTGGGGGGCTGTGGTGATGTAGAGCGATGGCGTGAAATCTTGCCATCCTACAGTGGAGACCTCTCTACTTCACCAGTGAAGCATGTTTGTCTGTATGCTTATGGTTGGAAGAGGAGGGCGTTTTTGACAACCGTTTTCCATGTCTCCTCGACAGCAATATGGACGTCGACCGCTTGGATGTTCCTTACCTGGAGCAGGCAGTTGAGAGGAGAAAGCCAACTTGGAGCCCTGACCTTTGCTTGTGGTTCCATGGTCTTGATGATGGCGATAATGAAAGCCTCTAGAGCCTTCTTCCAGCTTCTTCTTGTGGCCTGATTAAATCCTTCAGTTACACAACCAGTGCGCGCACCCCAAAAAACAAAATGCTTTAAAGCCTGCAGTTCATTCAGATCAATTACGTTTTCTTACTTGCTTTTTTAATCATTTTAACATGTTATAGGGGTTCTTGCTCTCATTCAGTCGAATTATGATCAACCGAACCACCACCAACAAGGTAACCCACTCATTGGCCAGGGAAAAGCTTAATATTTTAAGTTTTACCATGCCATTATGAGTTGAGGTCTCCCTGCATTCTTTCTGTTTTGTGGAGAAGCCACTCTCTGGCTTCATTTCTTATATATAGTGTACACGATAATTTACACTACTTATTCTGAACCTCACTCCTGTCGAAGGAGCGTACATGTGCTTCGAATGTGTACGGGGAACAGTTTGCAGTTTTTACTTGTAAGTTTACACACATTTTTAGCTATTAGCTAATTAAATTGGTAAAGAACACCCTTGTGTGCAAGTCTCTTTTCTGTCTTTGTTGATTTTCCACAAGGACAGGGTGCCTTTGCAGACTAATACTAAGCTTTTACCAAAGGTGGTGTGGTGTCTGAGTTTACTTTAAATCAAACCATCCACTTGCCAGTTTATTTTCCTGAGCATGCCAATCTAGGGGAAGCATTCCTTCATACTCTAGATGTACATAGAATATTCGGGTGCTGTATACACCACATGAAGGACTGCAGAAAGTCCTCACAGCTTTTTTGTTTGGCCCTGGAAAAGAGTGTCCCAGTTTCTTAACAGTGCCTGTCCAAATAGTTAGCAAATTGTATTACTTTCTGTTATAGAACGTGTGATAAGGAACTTTCTGGGGTTATTCGTGGTCATTCCACTAGAGGCATGGCCGCATCTATTGCCTGTTTCAAATTTGTATCTGTTGCAGATATCTGTGCAGCTGCCACTTGAAATACCATTCACGCTTTCACTAAACACTGGACGTTGCCTCTCAGAAAAGGCATTCCAAAACTAGCATGCTCTAACCTTTGCATTGCTGACAAAATTGAATTTACATTTCTGCTAAAGGGTGTTTGTGGCATATAACAGAAGCCAACATGATCCAGTGCACAACCCCCCACACACACACACACACCATGGTAAATCTAAGAAATAAAACATTTAAACTGCCAGAATTGGCTCATTTCTTATTTTTAACTCCATGAAAAGGGGGTTCTCTTAGTTTTCAGATTGCAATTCCAGTATGAGCAAGCCAAACCTCAAACGCCAAGGGGGAACCCCACGGTTTGGACCTAACTATGAAATGCCTGCAGTGTCCACTCTTAAATCGAATGCATTGCCTCAATTGGCTTCTTTAAAGTAAAGTGCTTCCACTCAGGCAGTTTGAATGTTTTACTTCTTAGATTTATCATGGGGTGTGTATGGGGGTGGTGGTTGTGCACTGGATCCTGTTAGTTTACCTCTCGAAAAAGAGCTGTTTTTTTTCCCAAGCTGTGCTTTAGGGCATGCTTTCTTAGGTCTGTACGCTCCAGACACCCAGGCTGTTTATGGTCCGTACCATTTGGTACTCGTTCCATAGGTGTGGCCTGATGAGAGACATCCTCAATGAAGACAGAACAGTTAATAAGTACTTACCATAAGAGTAGATCTTCAAGAGACTCTCTTTCATCAGGCCGTGCTGTCCCATCCTCCTTCCCCTTCAGGGTCCTGAGACTCTACTTAGTGCTTCTCCATGAGGGTTTGCCTGTTGCTCTATGCCTCGCCTGGTTGGCTGAGTCTTGGTTCTCTCCTAGTTCCCTACAGGAAGGTCCTCCGAGCATGATCATTGGTGGGGAGCTGAAGAGGGAACGGGACATGTAGCAGCCGACATCTGACGTTGTCGTGGGTGGTCTTTGGTGGGCTGCTTGCAAAAGTTTCCATGTGGTCCTAGTGCCTGGCGGTTATGAGATCCATAGGTATGGCCTGATGAAAGAAATTCTCTTAAGATCTGGTGTTAGGGTGAGTAAAAAACTGTTCTTTCTTCCAGATTTGACTGTATCCTCAAGCTAGTCTGGGCAAGGGAACATCCCTCAGCCGGACTGGCTGGAAGGTTCCCAGGGCAGTAATAAGTTCCCAAGGCAATAATAAAAAAAATGATAATCAAATAAACTAACCCTCAGCATCCAGAGTACCTTTAATATTCAATAGAAGATGAAGAAAGTGAATAGGTAGAAGAGAATCTGTCATCCTTGATCCCATCTGTGATCAAAAGTGTGTTTAATTCCTGGTTGAGGAGACCTGTAGGATTCTGCAGTTACCAGAGACAGTCTACCCATACTCTTATGTTAATTCCATGCATCCAAGTGTTTTCCCTTATTTGAACATTTTGTGCAGACATTTTAAAACAGGATTATGTGGACAAAAAGAAGTCGTTTTCCAAGTCATGGATGGAATGCTACTCGTTCTTGATGTGTTGGTCCAAAACATGGAAGTCCCAGCATTTGCAGATACAGCCATCTCTTCTGTAGTTAAAAAGATGCTTTTCCAGGAAAGGGCACAGCTAATTTTTAAGGCCCTAATGAAATGCATGTGGAAGCACCTTGTAAACTTGTACACGCTGCCTCAGGTATTGGTTTGTGGGTTATATCGGCCTCATCATTGGTAAAACCAGCACTGTGTGAATAGTCAACTGCAGTGATGGATGATGTTTCAGAGGATTATCCAGTCAAAGATCTCCCTAGTACATATGGCAGCCTCCTTTTTAGGGGCTTCCATAGTGGATCTCTGCCATGCTTCAGTGAGAAGTTGTGCTGCAGCTGTGGGGACCCTTTGGTTGGTTGGTTTCAGACATTGGGTTGGCAGATCACACTATGTAAGTCTCACTTGTTCAGTGAGCTTTTTACAGGTGGCATGTTATTTGGCCTGCATTTGAAAAATATTTTTGTCCTTAAACAATTGCTGAGTTTGGAAGATTGTGTACTGGACCAGTTCCCTGGATGGGCTCTGCAGGAGCCAGTCATCCAAATAAGGGAAGACATAAAGTCCTTCCTTTTGAGAGGGCTGCTGCCACAACAGCGAAGCGTTTGGTAAACATCCGCGGTGCTGAGGATAAGCCAGAGGGCAGTACTCGAAACTGATAATGGCTGTCCTCTAGCTTAAAGTGGAGGTTATCACCTGTGGCATGTTTGGATTTTGATATGAAGGTAATCTCCCTTCATGTCCAGAGCACAAAGCCAATTCCCTTTTTGCAGAAGGGGAGTGAGAGCCAGAAGAGACACCATTCTGTATTTGATACATTTTTTCAGGGGGTCTGCAATCCAAAACTGGATGCAGATCTCCTGTGGACTGGAGGAACAGAAGATATCTGGAGTAGAACTCCCTGTTAGTTTCTTTGGGAGGAACAGGTTTTTTGGTTTTCTTTTAAAACCGAGACTGTACTTCTCTCTGCAGGGATTGATGTCCCAGAAGATAATGAGAAGGAGGTGAATGGTGCGCTGGAGGTTTTGAGAGTAGTTCCAGTATATGTGTGTGTGTGCCCTTTTTCCACTTATTTCCAGGACCCATTCATTTGTGGTGATCTCCCTCCATTTTGGAAGATGAAGGTAGATCTTTCCTCTCACTTGTACCCCTGGCAGTTACTGTGGAGGGGGAAGAAGGGCCTTGGCATGGCCACTGGGGACAGCAGGCCCTGCTCAATCTTCATGGCCTGCAGGCCTCCGAAAAGCACCTCTTCCATGTCCTCTCATATTTTTGTGTCTCCCAACAACTTCACAGGCCAGAGTCATTTTAGACGCTAGAAGATCTTTCAAACAACATGAAGTCTTGCTATATTATGACACATGCAGTGAGTCCCAACCTTCGAACTGCTCCGGAGGTGAAAGAGTTAACTTTCCATGCCAGGCATGGAACTTTGAGTGTGAGCTCGGTTGAAAACTCTGTCTGTTGTTCTTCAAACTCAAACTGTCAGATTCTTTACTCCGCCTCACTGAGCAGTCGCTCCGGAGATTTCTCCTTCTGCTCGGTTCGTTTTGTCGGTTAAAGTATTATTTTATCGTTTTTTTGACTGAAATTAAACCGCAACCGGTCGGTTCAAGCTCTGTCTGTGGTATTGTAAGTAATAGATAGGCTTACATTTATTTTATTCTGTGTGGAACTTGTAAACATTTTTCGGTTCGGTTTGAACCTATCAGGTTATTTTTCAAACTTTACTAGTCCTTATTTAGAGTGCGGTTCCCGGTTCTTATCGGTTCTAAAAAAAAAAAAAAAAAACGGATTTCATTACGTTTTTTTCCACGACCTATGACACGGTTGGGAACCGATAAGAGAGTCTTGCTTGGCGGATTGCCATAAATGGGCAAATTTGGTTAGGCTGGCACTATGTCTGAGAAACCCAAAATAAAAACCGGGCCCACTGGGTTTCAGCACTGTAGTGTTTATGGGGAAGCCTTTGCTAAGGCTGACCCACACACCACTTGTGTGTATTGTCTGGGGTTTGACCATCTCAATGCAGACTGTCAGATTTGTAAGAATTTTCCTGCTGCCACCATAGAAAGAGAGTTGGTAGGCTCAGGAAAGGGAGGCAAAAGTCCGCTGACCCGGATGGCCAGCCGGTTGGTTCAACCGAACGGAGGAAGTCTCATCTGACCAGGCGATACTTCTCCCGGGCAAGCGAAGAGCCAGCTCTGAGGCGGTTCCAACTAAAGGACTAGAAAGTCAGCTGGTGTGGAGCCAAAGTTCTTTCTCCAACCGCTGAGGAAATAGCTAAAGCAATTCAAATTGTCCAGTCACTTTCAATTCACCCCGAACCGACACCATCAGGGAAGCGCTGTTCGGCCGGTTCCACCAGTTCAAGATTATGATTTTGAGGATTTTATGAACGGAGGAGGGGGAAGAGGAGTATGAGGAGAGTGAATGTGGTTTTGAAAGTCTGGATGTGCCCATTGAACCGGACATCTCTCCAGACAGACCGTCAGGGGTTTCTCCTCCCAGGCTATCTGAGTCCTCTTCTCATTTTATGTTCTATAAAAAAGTTGCTGAAACTCTCCAGCTCCCTGTTGAGGAAGCTGTTGATGACCAAGAGGAGCCTGATTATGTAGAAATGATGGATATTCCAGAGTCTAGGAGACTGTCTATTCCTTTGCATAAATCTTTTCAGAAACCGACAGTAAAAATTCTAAAAACTCCTCACACTATACCTCCTGTTGATAAAAGGATGGACAAGAGGTATACATTATCAGGCTCTGATATGGAGTTCCTCACACAGCAATGCAGCCATGTGGGGGTAGTGCAGGCTGCAGCCTGTGACAAGGCAAATATTCCTCTAGTCTCGCACCTCCTGAAAAGGACTCCAGGGGATTGATGCCATGGCAAAGAAACAGTACATGGCAGCATCTTTGGGACTCAGACAGGCAAATTATATGACTTGCTGCTAGGTACCAGAAATCCAGATGGGATGCTGTGCTGGCCCTAGCAAAACAGGTCCCTGACCAGCTTGCCAGGAGCTGGAACAGGTGGCTGTGGATGGTATTGAGGCATCAAGGTGCAATTTCATGCTGCAGTAGACTCTAATGATGTGTCATCAGGGTCATGGCTACATCTGTGGCACTTGCAGAATGGCTTGGCTCAGATGTACTACCCTGTCACAGGATACCCAGTCTAAGGCCATGGATTTTCCTGTTGTGGGCAATTCTCTGTTTGGGGAGCAGACAGAGAATTACATGAAGAAAATGGATGAATATAGGACCACTATAGGAGTGCACAGGCCAAGGAAACACAGGCCACTCCTCAAAGGCAGCATCCCAGGGGCAGGGGCAGGCCTTTTCATAAGCCTTTTTACCAAGCCCAGGCCTCCTCTTCTGCTTATGCCCAGAGGGGGTTCTTTAGAGGGAGAGGCAGACGGGGTACAAGCAAGCCTGCTTCCACCCCTCAGCCCAAAGCCCCTGCCAAGCAGGCACCCTGATGGGGTGGCCAGGGCCGATTCTCCACTACCTGTAGCGGGCAGGCTGGCTTACTTTGTCCAGGACTGGAAGTCTTTAACATCAGACAAGTGGGTCCTGGAAGTAGTAAGCCAGGGACTGGTTCTCAGCTTCAAAAGATTTCCAAAGATGAGAGCCAGGTCCTTTCCACCTGCAAATCCATCAGAGGCACTTGCCCTAGAAACAGAAGTTTCTACCCTCCTGGCTCTCAGAGCTGTGGAAAGGGTTCCACCCCTACACCAGGGCAAAGGGTTGTACTCCAGGTACTCCTACCCCAAAAAGACAGGATAATGGCGGCCCATCCTGGATCTCAGATACCTAAACAAGCACCTTTAAAACCAAAATTCAAAATGGTGACTCTGGAATTATTTTACCCTCTCTAAGGCCAGGGGACTGGCTGGCGTCCCTGGACCTCCAGGATGCCTACTTCCATGTTCTTATCAGAAGCTCCCATCGAAAGTACCTCAGATTCGAACTGCCCTTCGGCCTCACCGCTGCCCCGAGGATATTCACAAAATGCCTGGCAGTAGCAGTTGCCCACTTAAGAAGGCAAAAGATTGCCATCTTTCCTTACCTGGACGACTGGCTCATAGTAGGCCAGTCTCCAGACCAAGTCAAACTGCACCTTCAGGTAACTCAGCAACTGCTCACATCTCTAGGTTTCCTTCTCAGTCTTCCAAAGTCAGTTCTAGAGCCTGTCCAGCTTCTCACCTTCATAGGTGCAGAACTGAACACAAAATAGGCCAGAGCCTTCCTTCCTCTGGAAAGAGCAAGGACCCTGGTCTCTCTGGGCTCCTCTTTCACCCTGCAGGTCTCTTGACCAGCAAGGAATTTTCTGCAGTAATGCAGGGAGCAAGATTTCAGATGAGGGACGTCCAGTTCCATTTGAGAGCCTTTTGGTCTCAAAGGAGAGACCCTCTAACCAAATTGATCCCAGTGACTCGAACCCTGATCCAAGCCCTTCAGTGGTGGCAGGACCAGAGCAATCTGAGACGGGGGGTCCCCTTCACCCCTCAGTCTCACTCCTTAATCCTTACTACAGATGCATCCCTCTTGGGGTGGGGAGCTTACATGGGCGACCTCACTACCCAGGGATTGTGGTCCCCACAGAAATCTCTGCTCCACATCAATCTGTTGGAACTCAGAGCAGTTTTTCTAGCATTTGAAGTTTTTTCCACATCTGTTCAGAACAAAGTTGTACAGGTCAGAACAGACAACACCACTACAATGTGGTACATCAACTAGCAAGGAGGCACTTTCGGTCTGACCTTGTGCACGAAGCATTGAAGTTGTGGTCTCTGGCTTATTCCCTGAACACCTCCCACGGCAGTTCACCTCCCAGGCAAGGACAATGTCCTGGCAGATGCTCTCAGCAGGATTTCCCAGGGCCATCCACGAATGGTCACTGGATCCCTTAGTACTGGAGGTAGTATTTGCCAGATGGGGCACCCATAGATAGATCTTTTGCAACTCCAGACAATCACCAACTTCCCTTTTTGCTGCAGGCCCCCAGTGTTGGGCTCAGTCCCTCTGGATGCCTTCCTTCTCAGTTGGGAAGGAAGTTTCTATCCTTTCCCCCTCCCTCTTCTGTTCAAGGTGCTAGTCAAAATCAGATCTCAACCCTGCAAGATGATCCTGATTGCTCCAGATTGAGCCAGGCGGCCCTGGTACCCCCTCATATGTTAGCAGTCCACCTTCCTGCTTCCCAGGAATCACAACCTGTTAACCTGTACTTGGGGAGGTTTGGTACCAAACCTCAAATCTCTCAATCTCAAGGCCTGGCTCTTGAAGAGTTAGAGTTGCTGACCTACACCTCTCCCAAGGTGTATGGATATCTTGAAGGCTTCTAGGAAGCCTTCCACCAGGGCTACTTATAATTCCAAATAGAGGAGATTTTTCCATATGGTGCTCTGGCAAGCATATTTCCCCAGAATCTGATGACTTGCCCACAATCCTGGATTATATGGTGCATTTGAATACTTTGGGGCTGAGACCAGCTACCCTAAAAGTGCACCTGGCAGTCGTGTCTGCTTTCTTATCAGCAGGTAAACCCTCTTCTCTTTCAGCTCATCCTGTATTCTCCAAGATCTTCCCTTGTCAATCTTCACCATTCATTACTTCCTGGGTGTAAGCGGGAGGCTCGCACCCGTCCACGAAGCTTTTTTTTTTTTTTAAAGCCTAGCGGCCCCGCCCTCGAGAAGGCGGCGTCATGCGAGGCGGCGGTATGTGACAACTCTCCTCCAACTCAGTTCTGTTTCTCCCGCCGTCGAGGCAGCACCTGTTCGCGGTAGCTAACGAAAAGTGCGTATCCGACCCCTTTTCTACACCGGCGCCTACGGTAAGACTGTTCCTTTTCTTTCCTTTGTCAGTAGCGGGTGTATTTCCGACTGTGTTTAATCTTGTTTATTCGCGTTATGTCCGGTTCTGGGCGAGCGTTCTTCTAAAGCGGGCCGTGCCCTACTCGTCAGTGCTCCTGCGGCGGCATTTCTCCGTCTCGGACGGCATGGCGTCTGTCTTCGTTGCCTAGGACCCAACCATAATAATGGATTGATACGGCCTTGTTTCTACCGATGGACCGTCGCGTCCTCGAGAATCACAGCGTACAAGCTAGGCAGGCCCGCCGACTTTAGGGGCGGCGTGCGCGCGCGGGAATCTCGGGCCGAGATCGTAGGCCTTTCCCCGGGTCCCTCCCGGCCTTCTCACGATCCGAGGAGGAGGTCTCCTCTTCCCTTCTTGCGAGGAGGCCCCTTGCAGTGTTGGGGCGTCGTAGCCCCCTCCGGGCCATGGCGCTGACACCGCCTCGGCAGTCACCTCTTGGTGCAGGCTCCCCGTGTCGAGGCCTTGGCTGGGCCCGGCTCGGGTGGACCCTCGGCGTCGCCTCGCGGCGCCCGTTTGATTCGGCGCCGTTCGCGGTGCCGGTGATCAGCAGCGCCCGTTCCGACACGTTCAGATCGGCGCGCTTGCGATACGGTGATTGGAAACAGCGCCCGTTAGCGGTGCCGTTTTAGCCACCGGCGCCGTTCGCGGTGCCGATGAAACCTACCCGGTCGCCTCTGGTGCAACCGCCTCCCAGCGCCGCCGGCGGCTCACCCCTCTCGGGCGGTGCGGGTCTGCGGAGCCGCTGGGAGTGTGGGGTTGGGCCTTCATGCTGCCGGCGTGGTGGGGCGGCCGGCATCGCACTTCGATACCGGGGCCGTTCGTGGCCTCGGGGACCTAGGGTGGCCAGCAGAGGTCCTGCTGGTCTCATCCTCCTCGGAGGCGATGACTCAGATGTGGACCCATCCTGGCACCCCCATTCTTGAATCTGGGTCCTCGGTGGCTAGGGGTACCAGGCGGCCTGTGGGGCCCCTCCCTCTGTCCCCTTGCGTCGTCTCTGGGGTTCCTCGGCTGGGGTGGCCGAGGAGTCCGGGGAGCAGGCGTGGGGGTGGCGGAGGGAGGCTCCCTCTCTGGAGCCGGTGACAGCTACCCCGGGGTGCTGTTACCTCCTCTGGGGTTGAGGAGCGTTGCAGTCGGGAGGAGGGCCTCTCGGAATCCGAGGTTGAGGGGCAGGTGTCTGCTGCTCGGTCTTCTTTAGCCACCTCGGGGGTGGCCAGGAGCAGCGCAGCCCCACCCCTCCCCAGGGTTCTAGGGTGTCCTCTGGCGGCGTTTGTGCGGACTGCCCTTCTGGATCCATCCGGTCCGGGCGTCGTCACAGGGAGTTTCTCCCCAGGGCTCTTCAGGTTCCGCTTCCCCAGAGTTCCGTTCTGGCCTGGTTTGATATCCGGGATCCCTCTCTAGAGCTCCCTTCCCGGTTCAGAGCCTGCGCGACAGTTGCCTCCTCGGAGGTGCCCCTCTCCTCTCTCTCCTTACACCCCGCTCCCAGGCCATGCGGTCTCTGGTCCGTTATCCTGGGAGCAGTTCAGAAAGGAGTTCTCGCGGCCTTCCCTCATATGTTAGTTACATGCATGGCCGGGTCTTCGACTCTCCCCACGCCGCAGGAATCTCTGGACATTCAGTTCCCCATCATCCTCGTCTCCCTCCTCTGAGGGAGAGGAACCCCTGCTCATCTGTCCTCCGATGCTGATTTCACAGAATATCAGCGTTTCCTCTCGAGGATGGTGAGGGATCTTCGGATTTCCTACGTTCGGAGAGACAATACCGAACGGGTGACGCGTGAATTCCTTGGTGAATTCAGTGCCCAGCATCTGGTGGTACCTTCCTGGCCTATCCCCTTCCAGGAGGCGTCTATCCGGTCCTGGCAGTTCCCTGCCGTTTCTTCCCCAGCCCCGGCGGACTGCCAGCGTAGGTATTGTGCCCCCTCTGAGTATCTGGGTTCCCTTCCAACCCGTCCTCAGGTTTGGTATACCTGGATACTCCTTCTGGCGCCGTTGCCTGGCGCCGACCGCCCGCAGTTCGGACTCTCTCCAGTTCGACCGTTGGGGCGAGAGTGTTCTCTTCTTCTCGTGCGAGTGCATGTATTGCATCATCAGGCTCACCACGCTGCCTACAACCGGCATCTGTGGTCGATGATGTCCCAGCTGCTGGCATCTATGCCTGACAGAACAAACCAGACAAGCCGTTGCCCTCTCGCGGTAGGCCTGGAGCTGGCAAGACACCAAGCAAGGGCATCTTATGGCGCCAATGGGTGGCTTCCAGGCTTGAGGACAGCGATCTGCATCAGAGACGGCATGGCTCGTCTCTCCAGGTTGTCACCCTGGCCCGGCGTGGGTGATGCGCTCCGCCTTCGGGACCTGTCTTTTCTCATCCAGAGCTAGGAGACTTACAGGGCTCCATCCGTCTCCTCGTCCTCAGGAGGCACCTCCTAGCTCTTCTCCCATGAGGCTTTCTGAATAAGCCAGGGTCTTCTCCTTCTGTTTCTCACCAGCAGAAGGCTGGGGTCTTGTTCCCTCAGGGTATGGCCTCTTCCCCTCCTGGGGAAGAGGAGCTTAATACTCACCAGGAAGTAATGAATGGTGAAGATTGACAAGGGAAGATAGGAAAATTGCGTACCTACGTAATTCTTGATCTTCTCTTGTATCTTCACCATTCATTACCACTCACCACCATCCCTCAGTGGCCTCCTCCTGTGGCTTCTCCACCTCCCGTCTCCTTCCTCTCTCTGCATTTCTCTTTTGTTTATAAAATATAGGAAAATTCTTAATTTTTCCAAAAAAAAATATATATATATATATATAAAAAAAAAAAAAAGTTCTTTCTTAAGGGGAGGGTCCTACACCCAGAAAAATTACTTACTCTAAGATTCATGGGCCATCTCGTGGATTGCATTGGCGATCAGACTGCACTACTTCTCTTGCTATTCTTCTGGCAAGATACCTCTGGGGTTTTGGTCTGGCTCAGGCTATTCAGTTTTGATCCTGCAATCCCGTGTTCAGATAGTTGCCCTGAAATCTTCCCCCTCTATTCTTGCCTTGCAGAGCAGAGAACAAGTCGTCTGTTCCTTTCTTCTTTTAAAAAAAATGCTGAGGAACTCTCTCCGACTGCTATAGGCATCTTGGTATCTGGGTCATGCATCTAGTCAAAAGGAGAAATCAAACAAGAAGGCAAATGAGAAGGTAGGCTTTCCTTCTCGCTGTTTTGCTATTGGTTTCTGCCTTTAAGTGTCCTCCTGGGCAATTTTACAATAGAGCTCTGCTGACCATATCAATCCTAACCAGCCTAAGCCTTGGCCTGCCTAGCCAGTCAGTCTGAGTCCCATTTCTGTCTTGAAACGCCTGAAGGCTTGCATTTTCATTTCTAAACCCTGAGCAGCGCACTCATGCTGCTGGGTTTTATTCTTCCCTCCTCGGGTGTCCTCCAGTTAAAGGCCTTCCGGCCAGGAGCCGAGGCGGAGTGTCATGAACAATGGCATGTTGAAGATGAGGACTATGCCCTCCTGAGTCTGTCTAGCGGGTTCGGTGAACCTTCTCTTCAGCTCTATCTCACGAGTTCTTGCTTCCCTTGAGTCGAGCCTTCAGCTACAAGCTAACTATGCTCGTAGAGCATTCTGGTCCCTTCAACATCCCATCTCTCTCTTCTCTTTCTTCTTCTTCTTCTATTTTCTCATTTCCTTACTCATCTCTCCTCCTAGAGTGCCCAGGTCAGGAGGCCCTGCAGTCCCTAGACTGGGATGTTCTTATCTCCTCTGTCCTTCCTCCATCGGCTTATTCCTTTTTAGTTCATTCTTCCTTGCTTTGCTATCCCTCGGCTATCTTGCCTCGCTATCTATATTTTCTGCTTTCTCTTTTGCCTCTCCGGCTCACAGAACTGAGTTGGAGGAGGTCGATACTTCTGCTGACGCCGCCTCGCGCATGTCGTCGCTCGAGGGCGGGGCCGTTAGGCTTTAAAAAAAAAAAAAAAGCTCCCGTGACGGGTGCGCGCCTCCGGCTTACACCCAGTAAGTAATGAATGGTGAAGATACAAGAGAAGATCAAGAATTACGGTAGGTACGTAATTTTCCTTTTTTCAAGGGGTTGCTTCACACCAACCCTCCATTCAGGGACCCTGCCCCTGCCTGGGATCTTAATATTTGCATTGCCCAGCTTATGCAACCCCTTAGACCCTTGTCTTCAGCAGAGCTTAAGTACTTGACTTGGAAAACTGTGTTTTGGTAGCCATCACTTCTGCCAGGCGCATAAGTGAATTACAAGCATTGTCAGTGGAGCCTGATTTTATCTCCTTTCATAGAGATGAGTGGTCCTCAGGACTAACAGAAAGTTCTTGCCTAAGGTGGTTCAGACTTCCACCTTAATCAATCTGTGTCTCTCCTGTGTACTTCACTGACCATTCCTCCTCTGGCGAGAGGAGACTGCACAGTTAGATGTCAAAAGAGCCTTGAGTTACTACATAGAGCGTACCAAGGGTCACAGGTTTGACTCCCTCAACTGTTCCTCACTTATGGTGAGGTTGGTAAGAAACCTGCCACTAAAAGATCCATTGCCAGTTGGATTGTCTCTGTGTCAATTTTGCTATGAAAAGCGTGAGTTCCTCCCTCAGGCCTGAGGGCTCACTCTAAGAGGTACAGCTGCGTCTCTGGCTGCTGCCAGGGACATCCCTATCCTAGAGATATGTCAAGCAGCTACCTGGAAAACAGTTCACACTTTTACCAAGCATTACTCCCTGGACATCCAGGCTAGGAGTGATCTCGGTTTAACACAACTGTGCTTCAGAGCCTATTTCCTAAGTAGGTTCTGTCCCTCCTCCATGGAGGTACTGCTGTGTAGTCTGCATATGTCATAATATAGCAAGACCTCATGTTGTTTGAAGAAAAATTACTCACCTTAGTAATGTTGTTTCTTCTAATGGAGTCTTATATATTATGACCTCCCCGCCTGCCCTCTCGAACCTCTACTTCTGGGATGTGGGTGGGCAGTAATGTGGCACTTAGTAGATGCCCACCTTATTTTTCACCCCTCCTTTTTGGGGTGTTTGGGTGTTATGTTTTTAATTTTTTGGATCCCCTGACTTGAGTCTTTGTTTTGGGACCAAGAAAAATGTGTTCTTATATTTAGTAGCCAGTTGGCTAGTGTAGGTTTACGGCTTCCACACAGAACCTTAGTGAGTTTTGCTTGTAAATGATCTGACAGTTTGAGTTTGAAGAACAACAGACAGAGTTTTCAACCGAGCTCACGCTCAAAGTTCCATGCCTGGCATGGAAAGTTAACTCTTTCACCTCCGGAGCAGTTCGAAGGTTGGGACTTACTGCATATGTCATAATATAGCAAGACTCCATTAGAAGAAACAACATTACTAAGGTGAGTAATTTTTTCTTTATGCACATCAGGCCCTTATTTGGAGACTTTAAAAGGGGCATTTAGCACGGCCTGTTGTATATCAGTAGCAAAGCCTGCTACTCTGAGCCAGGAATATTTCCTGAGGCAGTTGCCAGAGGCAGTTAACCTGGCAGCAGCATTCAGTGAATTGTGTGCTGACCTAAATAGAGTCTTCCCTGCAACCAGACCAGCTGATGAAGCTTTAATAAGCTTTGCTTTTGCAGGACTATCAGGCAGTCTGAGTAGTAATCATGGCAGACTTCCAGAGGCTATTATGAAATTTAATCATATAGGCCTGGTAATTTGCAGTGTGAAGCCCCAACATGGCAGAGGCATAAGTTCTTTTGCCCATGACGGCTGATTTCCTGGATTCTTTGTCCGGAGGCAAGGTGCTTATGACTCGAGCTCTAGACTGATCATGAGCAGCCATGGTAACCATAGAATCGGTCTCAGGCTGGGAAGCATGATGGGGCTTGACAGATGAAGCAGGGTACCGTTTGTCAGCCTTTCTGGGGAATGCAGGAAGAGTGCTAGGCCTGAGTCAAGCAGCAAAGGTAGAATCCTCCAAAGCAGAGTTAACAGGAGGCACCGCAGTAGTGCGTGCTGCCATAACTTCCCAAGAACTCCATTAGATTTATTTTATTGGAGTCTTCCTCTTCACCATCAAATCCCATTACATCCTGTATTTACTTGAATAAAGCTTAAAATACTTGATTCCCCACTACAAACTGCTGGAAAAATTGGGAAATGTGGGCTTTAGTCATTATCTTGTCAGGTGAGTTAAGAAACATAGAAACATAGAATTTTACGGCAGATAAGGACTGCTTGGCCTACCTAATCTGCCCATTTTCCTACCTAATGGATAAGCTGCAGATCCTAGTTAACCAACAGCCTACTTCCTCCTACCCCCAACTAGGACTGCCTTATGTCTGTCCCATGCATTCTTGAATTCCTCCACTGTTCTTGACTCTAAGACCTCCTCAGGAAGGCTGTTCCACGCATCCACAACCCTCTCCGTGAAAAAAATACTTCCTCACATTACTTCTGAGCCGTCCCCCCTCTATCTTCAAATTGTGCCCCCTTTGTTCTTGCACATATTTTTCTGAAAGATACTACCCTCTTGAACTTTGTTGGTTCCCATGACATACTTGAAAGTTTCTGTCATGTCCCTCCTCTCCCTTCTTTTCTCAAGGGTATGCATATTAAGCTCCTTTAGTCTTTCTTTGTATGTCTTCTGGTGCAGACCCTGCACCATTTTGGTTGCCCTCCTCTGGACAGCCTCCACTCTGTCTTTGTGGAGATGGGGTCTCCAGAACTGCACACAGTACTCCAGATGGGGTCTCACCAACTGTCTGTACAGAGGGATAACAACTTCCTGTTTTCTACTGTTGATGCCTATGCATCCCCCCAGCCTTCCTTACTGCCTTCTCACATTGCTTGCCCACCTTTAGGGCATCTGATATAATTATTTATTTATTTGTGTCTAGGATTACAAAGTACCTTCGAGCCAAGGCTCTTTTACAAAGGTTCCACGTCATGCTGGCTACAGGGTAACAGACACTAAAACACAAAACAGTTACAGGTACATGGTTTTAGACAGTCACTTTGCTTGACAAAAATCAGACTGAGCGATGAGTAACTCAAGAAACAATAGGAGGAAGAGGGCAAGAAGGGGAGAGGGCTGAGGATAAGGGAAGGCATAGGCGTAGAGGGTGAGGCAGCCAAGGGGCCTTGTTAGGACAGACACAGGGCAAGTGCATGAAGGATTTGGGGCTTAGAGCTCCTGGTGTTGCTGTTGGTGATTTGGGGTTTGAGGAGGGTGCTGACTCCTGGTGGTGCCTTTCCCATCATGATTTTCTTAGCAGTGATGCAGGTTTGGTATTTGATTCGGTTGTTCAGTTGCAGCCAGCCTGTTTTTTGAGTAGAGGTTGTAGGTGTGCGTGAGACGGTGGGCACCAGTAACGAGTCTGCAGGCTTGATTGAGGGAAGTGAACACGCCTAGAGATGAGGTTGTGGCAGATCCATAGATAATGAGACTGTAGTCAGTGATGCTGATGATGGAGCTCTGGACAGCTATGGACAGAGCTTCTGGGGTTAGATGTTTCCTATGTCAGAATAGTAGGCCCATCCTGGTGTTGGCTACTTTTGCCACGTTATTGATGTGTGGGACATAGGAGAGATTACAGTTGAGGGTGAGGCCGAGGTATCTGAAGGTATGAACTTGTTCGAGGGTGATTCCTATCTTGGTTTTAATGGAGAGCTGATATTGTTTGTATTTGTTTTGGGAGCTACAGAAGATCATGGTCTTTGTTTTTTTTCTGGTTAAGGATAAGTCTGTGTTTTGTGAACCAGTTTTTGACTGCTGAGAAGGCCTGTTGGAGGTTACCTTGTAGATGGACTGGATCATGGTGGGATGCCAGGATGACAGCATCATCCGCGTAGAGTAGGATCTGTTCAGGGCAGGATTCTGGCAGTGAGTTCAGAAAAAGGCTGAAAAGGAGGGGGCCCAAGATTGAGCCCTGTGGGACACCAGACCGGACTGGTCTTTGGTCTGAGTATGTGCCAGCAATTCTCACTCTTTTTGAGCGGTTGTCTAAGTAGCTTTTGAACCAGTTCACAGAGTTAGGTGAGAGCCCTGCTAGTCGAAGCTGGGCAAGTAGGAGATTGTGGTTGACGGTATCAGAGGCTTTAGTTAAGTCGATGAAGGTGGACCCAGTATGATGACTGTTATCGAGTGAGTGATGGATTGCACCAGTGAATTCAAGTAGCACCGTGGAGGTGCTATGACCTTTTTTAAAGCCATGTTGCTCCTTGCACAGGATGTTGTGATTGTCTAGGAAGTCGGTGAGCTGGTCTGACACAATCCATTCTAGGGCCTTGGAGAGTGGAGGTAGGATGGAAATTGGACGGTAATTCTCAGTAGCTGTTCTGTCACCACTTTTATGAATTGGGGTTACCGTGGCAGATTTCCATAAGTCAGGGAACTGGCGGAGGCTGAGGGAGAGGTTGAAAATCCTGGTCAGTGGTCGGAGTACTTCTTCAAGTGTGAGTGATAGCAGTTTGAGGTCGAGGGAGTCACTGCTGGCTCTGGAGTTGCAAATGGCTTTGGCAACGTAGCTGTGGACTTGATGCGTTTTTACTGCTTTAAAGTAGAAGAGAGGGTGGCGGGGGGGGCAAGGGGAACCACCTCATCGAAAAAACCCTGTGGGAGTACAGCACTGAGGTCCGTGAAGGTATCATTGAATGTATCAGCAATGAGTTTCTGGTCAAGTGTAGTTTCGCCATTTATGCTGAGTACTGACGGGGATGATTTAGATTGCTTCCCGGTGACTTCTTTAATGTTATTCTAGGAGTCCCTACCATTGCCCCATGAGTTAGTGAGAGCGTTATGGAAATAGGTGGTCTTCGTTTCCCGGATATATTTGGTGCAGTCATTTCGTGCACGTTTATAGTTAGCAATATCAGCTTGTCTCCTGGTGTTTCTGGCAATCTCCCAAAGGTGGTCTCGAGCTTTTAGTCGTCTAAGTAGGTCTCCGGTGAACCAGGGGATACATAGGGCTTTGGCCTTGCGCTTCTTGATGGGTGCAAATATGTTGCATGCTTGGTTGAAGATCCTGATGAAGTGTTCTAGTGCGGTGTTCACATTGGTTGCAGTGAGAATTGGGGACCAATCCTGTTGACGAAGGAAGGTTTTGAGATGAGGTAGCTTGCCTCTAGGCAGAACTCTGCTAGTTATGGTTTTTTTGGGGGGAGGGGGCTTTATGAATTTATTGGACAAGTAACAGATGACGGGGGAGTGGTCACTAAGTGTGTCAGGGAGGACAGTGGTATTTGTGATCCTGGCGGGATGGCTTGCTAGGTTCCAGTCCAGAGGGGTGCTGGTACCCGTTTTATAGTTTGTCCTGGTTGGGGAGCTAACCATCTGAGAAAGGTTTGCTGCCACAATCAAGTCCCTGTATGCACCTGCCTCTGCAGCAGGCCAGTTAATATTAAAGTCACCGAGGAGGATGGTTTCTGAGTCAGGTGAGAGAGATTTGGTAAACTCCAGGACTGCGTTAAGCCCATTACCTTGCTCTCTCGGAATGTAGGCTCTGACAACTGTGATCGCTTTATTGTGCGCACCGAGAAGGATCTTAATAGGAAGAATCTGTGTAGTGGTGGTTTGGGGGGTTAAGTTAATGAGGTGCCCCTGGATCGTGTCCTTAAGGTACAGGGCGCAGCCACCACCTCTTTTTGATGTTCGATCAAGCTGATAGACATTATACCCAGGGAGGGTGATAGCATGGTCGGGAACCGAAGGTGAGAGCCAGATTTCTACGATTGCTAGTATGTCTGGGTTATGCTGGCAGGCAAAAGTCTGAAGGGTGTCAGTTTTGTGAAGGAGACTGCATATGTTAAGTGAGATTATTGAGAGGGATCATGGTTGATTGGTCTGAGTTGTTCTTATTGTAGGGGCTGGTCTGGGATTGGGATGAATGTTTCCTGACAATAGCAGGAGAAGTATTCATTTTAGAGTACTGGTGTGAGATACCCATGACTGGCACCTATTTTTTTTTGGCCAGAGAATGCCGAGATTCACCAGGGCAGGTAAACGGGTGGAGCCGTGGGTAAAGCATGGCTGTAGTAGCGGTGGACGGGGGAGTACCCATCGGCCATTTGGGGGAGAGGGCCATTTCATTGTGATTGGAGATGCCCAAGGCAGGTACTTGAGATCAAGAGGGAGGGTACCATGGAGGAGGTGAGAGAGCATGAGTTAACTAGGATCTGCAGCTTATCCAGTACTCGGGGAAATGGGCAGACTGGGTGGGCCAAGCGGTCCTTATCTGTCGTTAAATTCTATGTTTCTATGAGTTGGTAGATGTTCGGGACAGTGGGAAGCATGAGCAAGGGGGATGTAGGAGCGGGAAGAGGGCAAATAAGGTGAGGAGAAAGGGGTACAGAGTACCGGTGTCATACATGATTCAATGTGAATGGGGCGGGCACAGGGTGCTGGGTGGATGGGAAGCAGCTAGTGAAAGTGGCAGGAGGTAGGCAGTGAGGTGGAGGCTCGGGGGAGAAGGGGGAACTAGGTAAGCAGGTGGCTGAGGGAGAACGGACAGAGGGTGGGGCAGTGAGGAGACAAGGGCAGTAGCAAAAGAGGAGGAGGATGTAGCAGAGAGGTAGTGGGGGGCATTAAAGAGTGTAACAAGACAGGGAGACTGGAGGTAGCAGATCTAGAATAGAGTTCAGGAGTGAAAGGGTGCGTGGGAGCTACGGAATTACCCCCAGGTCCCTTTCCATTTTTACTGTTGTCAGTATCCCACCCCCCATTGTGTACTCTTCCCCTGGGTTTTTGTTTTCTAGGTGCATAACCTTGCACTACTTTGTGTTGAATCTAAGCTGCCATACATTTGACCATTCCTCCAACCATGCGAAGTCCCTTTTCATCCTTTCCACTCCATCTTTTGTATCAAGCCTTTTGCAGATCTTAGTGTCGTCTGCAAAGAGACATACTTTTCCTTCCAGTTCCTCTGCAGTGTCACTTTTAAAGACATTAAAAAGGACCGAACCCTGAGGTACTCCGCTAGTAACACTCCTTTCTTCAGTGTGGACTTCGTTTACTACTACCCTTTGCGTCCTGTTGTCCAGCCAATTGTTTATCCAGGCTACCACCTTGGGACCCACTCCAAGGCTGGCTGACTTGTGTATTAATCTTTAGCGTGGGACTGTATCAAATGCCTTGCTAAAATCTTGGTAGGCCATGTCCACAGCCCCTCCCTGGTCTATTACCTTGATCACCCAGTCAAAGAAATCTATTAGATTCGTCTGACATGACCTTCCCACTGTGAATCCATGCTGCCTTGGGTCCTGTGTCCCACTGGCCTCTAGGTAATCAACAGTTCTTTCCTTCAGAAGTGATTCCATCATTTTCAATCAACATGAAGTATTGCTGTATTCTGACTATTGCAGTTAGCTCCAGCACTTGAACTGCCCTGGAGAGAGGAGGATTAAAATTTTGTGCAAGGCATAGAACATTGACCTCGAGCTCGGTTGAAAACTCTGTCTGCAGCACTTTGAAACCCAACCGTCAGATTCTTTATTCCGCCTCACTGAACAGTAGCTCCGGAGATTTTCTCCTTTGCTCAGTTCAAAAAGTCAGTTAAAGTTGTCGGTTATTCTGAAATTATTCCGCAAATTAGTTCTGTTTGTTGGTTCAGGACTCTGTCTGCGGTACTGTAAGTACTTAGGTACCTGTAGTTCTTTTGTGGAAATTGTAAAAACTGTATTTTTCGGTCAGTTCGGCTGAACCAATCCTTTAGTAGATCTTTTGTGGGAAAATTTAATGTGTGGTTACCGGTCCATATCTGTTTTTAAAAAAAAAAAAAAAAAAAAACGTGATTTGAATGTTTTTTTCCCCAACACCTGTAACACAGTGAGAAACCGATAGGGGAGTCTTGCGTGGCAGTTGCCGAATAAAGGGTAAGTTTGTTAGGTTGGCCATGTCTGAGAAACCAAAGAAAAAAATGGGCCCACTGGGTTTCAGCACTGGAGTATGTGTGGGGAGGTCTTTGCTGAGGCCGATCCCAACCCCACCTGTATTTACTGTCTGTAGTTTGACCACCTCTATTCAGACTGCCAGATCTGCAAGAATTTCATTAAGTCTACCATGGAAAAAAGGTTAGGTAGACTTAGGGATAAGGAGGTCGAGAAATCCGCTGACCCAGAAGGCCAGCCCGGTTCAGTTCCCACCAAACCAGAAGGAGTGGCCTCTGACCAGGGTGATACTTCTTTGGGCAAGAGGAGAGCTGATCCTGAGGGATCGGTTCCTACAAAAAGAAAGCGCAAAGATAAATCGGCCAGTTCGGATCCAGACTTTCATGTTCCGACTGCCGAAGAGATGGCCAGAGCGATTCGGATTGTTGAATCGCTTCATCCGGTTCTGACTGATCCGATGCCTTCTGGCAGGGGCTCGGTTCGGTCGGTTCTCCCAGTTCAAGATTATTCCCCTGAAGACTTTTACGAACCGGAGTTTGAAGAGGATGGGGATTTTGAAGAAGATGGTGATGATGATGAAGTTCTGGATGTGCCTGTGGAACCGGACATCTCCCCAGACAGACCTTCTGGTGTTTACCTTCCTAGGCTTTGAGTCCCTTCCCCACTATCTGTTTTACGGAAAGGTGGCTGAAACCCTCCAGCTTCCCATGAAGGAGGCTGTGGAGGATCAAGAGAAGCCTGATTTTGTTGAGATGATGGACATCCCAGAGTCTGAGACTGTCTATTCCCCTCCATAAGTACTTTGGGAAACAGACACAAAAAATTCTAAGGTCTCCTAACTCTGTACCTCCTGTTGACAGAAGAATGAACAAGAGGTACACCTTATCAGGCTCGGATACAGAGTTTTTCTCTCAGCAATGCAGCCATGTTGGGGTAATGCAGGCTGCAGCTTGTGACGAGGCAAATATTCCCTTGGCTTCACACACCCCAAAGACTTCAGGAAGATGGATGCCATGGCAAAGAAACAGTACATGGCACCATCTTTGGGTCTCAGGCAGGCTAACTATATGGCCTATACAGCCAAGTACCAGAAGTCCAGCTGGGACACTGTACCGGCGCTGACTAAGCAGGCTTCCCCCCAGCTAGCCAAGGAGCTGGAGGAGGTGGCTGCTGATAGGATTGAGGCATCAAAAGTGCAATTTCATACTGCTGTGGACTCCAGTGATGTCATCAAGAGTCATGGCTTCATCTGTAGCTCTTCGCTGGATGGCTTGGCTCAGATGTACTAGCCTTTCACAGGACACCCAGGCTAAGGCCATGGATTTCCCTGTGGTGGGTAATTCTCTGTTTGGGGAACAGACAGAAAATTACATGAAGAAAATGGATGAGTACAGGACCACTTATAGGAGTGTCCAGGCCAAGGAGAGGTAGGCAACTCCTCAAAGGCAGCAAGCTAGGGGTAGGCCTTTTCACAGACCTTTCTACCAAGTGCAGGCCTCTTCTCCCTTTTCTCAGAGGGGGGTTCTTTAGAGGGAGAGGCAGAAGGGGGATGAGCAGGGCTGCATCCACCCCTCAGTCTAAGGCTCCTGCCAAGCAGACACCCTGATGTGTCCGCCCAGGTCGACTTCCCCCATTCCAGTAGGAGGCAGGCTGGCTTACTTTGTCCAGGACTGGATGGCTGTTACCTCAGACAAGTGGGTCCTGGAGGTAGTAAGCCAGGGGCTGGTTCTTAATTTCAAAAATTTTCAGAAAATGAGACCCAGATCCTTTCCACCTGCAAATATTTCAGAACCCTCTGCTCTAGAGGCAGAGGTTTCATCTCTACTGGCCTAAAGAGCCATAGAGAGAGTTCCTACCCCATACAGGGGCAAAGGTCTGTACTCCAGGTACTTCCCTACCCCAAAAAAGACAGGGGAGTGGCGACCTATCCTAGACTTGAGATACCTGAACAAACGTCTTTTAAAGCCAAAATTCAAAATGGTGACTCTGGGAACAATTTTTCCTTCTTTAAGGCCAGAAGACTGGCTAGCCTTCTTGAACCTCAAGGATGCCTATTTTCACATTCCCATCAGGTACTCCCACAGAACATACTTCAGGTTCCAATTGCCCTCAGGCCATTACCAGTTCAAAGCAATGCCCTTTGGCCTAACTTCAGCCCCAAGGGTTTTCACAAAGTGCCTGGCAGTAATGGTGGCCTTTTTAAGAAGAAAAAGGATTTCAGTCTTTCCATATCTGCATGACTGGCTCATTGTGGGCCAGTCCCCAGACCAAGTCAAGTCAGATCTGCAGGTGACCCAACAAGTTCTCACTTCCTTGGTGTTCCTTTTAAATCTTCCCAAGTCAGTTCTCGAACCTATACAGCTTCTCACTTTTATAGGAGCAGAGCTGGATATGGTCAAGGCAAGAGCTTTTCTTCCTCTGGAAAGGGAAACAGCCATTTCACAGCTGGCCTCTTCCTTCCTCCCTCCCTCTAGTATCTCGACCAGCAAGGCATTTTTTTCAGCTTTTGGGCCACATGGCAGCTTCCACAGCAGTGGTGCAAGGGGCTAGGTTTTGGATGAGGGACATTCCGTTCTGTCTGAGGGCTTTTTGGTCCCAAAGGAAAGATCCTCTTACCAAACTAGTCCCGGTTACTCAGACCCTTATCCAGGCCCTTCAGTGGTGGCAGAATCTGGACAGTCTGAAGCAGGGGAGTTCCATTTGTCACTCAGACTCAATCTGTGGTCCTTACCACAGATGCTTCCCTTTTGGGGTGGGGAGCCCACTTGGGGGGCTCTCACAGCCCAGGGACTGTGGTCCCCTCAGGAATCCCTTCTTCATATCAACCTCCTGGAGCTCAGGGCAGTACTTCTGGCCCTGCAAGCTTTTTCTCAATCAGTACAGAACAAGGTAGTTCAGGTAGGACAGACAACACCACCACCATGTGGTATATCAACAAGCAGGGAGGCACTCGGTCTATGGCCTTGTGCACGGAAGCCATGAAAATATGGTCCCTGGCTTATTCCTTAAGACCTCTCTGGTAGCAGTCCACCTCCCAGGAAAGGACAATGTGCTAGCAGATGCATTGAGCAGGATTTCCCAGGGCTATCACGAATGGTCCCTGGACCCTCTTGTGTTGAAAGAGATTTTTTCAAGGTGGGGCACTCCAGAGATGGATCTCTTTGCAGCCCCAGACAGTCACCAACCCAGACTGGGCCAGACAGCTTTAGTACCCCTGTTGCTGTCTCTAGCAGTCCATCTTTCCCTGTCTCTTCTCAGGAATTACAACCTGTTAACCTCCTCTCAGGAGAGGATTTGGTACCCCAATCTTCAGTCTCTCAATCGCAAGGCATGGCTCTTGAAGAGTTAGAGTATGCAGATTTGCATCTGTCTCAAGGGGTTCTGGACATTCTCAAAGCTTCTCGAAAGCCTGCCACCAGAAAAACTTGTAACTCCAAATGGAAAAGGTTCAGCATTTGGTGTTCCAAGAAGCATATATCCCCAGACACTGCTGAATTGTCTATGGTTCTGGATTATATGGTTCACCTTAATGGCCTAGGCCTCAGACCAGCTACTCTCAAAGTACATTTGTCAGCTGTTTCTGCTTTTCGTCAGTGGGGAAGCCTTCCTCTCTGTCATCTCACCCTGTATTCTGTAAATTTTTCAAAGGATTGCTTCATACCAATCCCCCTTTAGGGATCCTGCTCCTGCCTGGGATTTGAATGTTTTGCATTGCTCAGCTTATGCAACCCCCTTTTGAGCCTATGTCCTCAGCAGAGCTCAAGTACTTGACTTGGAAAACTGTGTTTTTGATTGCTGTTACCTCTGCCAGACGTATCGGTGAATTGCAAGCTCTCTGTCAGTTGAACCTGACTTAATTTCATTCCATAGAGATAAGATGGTCTTCTTCACTGATCATACTTCCTCAGGAGAGTGGAGGTTGCACAGTTTAGATGTTAAAAGAGCCCTTAGTTACTACATAAAACATACAAAGGGTCACAGGTTTGACTCCCTCCAGTTGTTCCTCACTTATGGGGAAGTAGGTAAGGGCAAACCTGCCACCAAGAGAACTATTGCCAGGTGGATTGTGTCCTGTATCCAATTCTGTTATGAGAAACTGGGAAAGATTCCACCCTCAGGCCTGAGGGCTCATTCCACTAAAGGTACAGCTGCTTCTCTGGCTGCGGCCAGGGATATTCCTTTGTTAGAAATTTGCCAAGCAGCCACCTGGAAAACAGTTCATACCTTCACCAAGCATTACTCTCTGGATATCCAGGCTAGGAGTGATGCTAGGTTTGGCACAGCAGTACTTCAGAGCCTATTCCCAAAGTAGGTTCTGTCCCTCCTCCTTGGGGATACTGCTTGGTAGTCTGCAATAATCAGAATACAGTGAGACTTCATGTTTGAAGAAAAAATTACTCACCTTAGTAATTATGTTTCTTCTAATGGAGTCTTGCTGTATTCTGACCTCCCTCCCTGCCTTCCTCTCAGAACCTGTTTTGGGAAGTGGGTGGGCAGGTGCAGTGTTGAACCCCAGGGGTGTCTTCAGCGCACTTTCTGTTGTTTTGGGTGTTTTGTGTTGATTAGTTAAGAATTGTTATGATTTATTACCTGGTTTTTGGGTTTTCTGACTTGAGTCTTTTAGGAATCTAAAACCTTTGTTGCCAGTTGGCTAGTAGAAATTTTACAATTTCCACATTATTAAAGTCGGAGAGTTTTTTTAGCTCGTAAGAATCTGACGGTTGGGTTTCAAAGTGCTGCAGACAGAGTTTTCAACCGAGCCCAAGCTCAATGTTCTATGCCTTGCATAGAATTTTAACCCTTCTCACTCCAGGGCAATTCAAGTGCTGGAGCTAACTGCAATAGTCAGAATACAGCAAGACTCCATTAGAAGAAACATAACTACTAAGGTGAGTAATTTTTTCTTCTCTGCCACTGAGGTCAGCCTAACTGGTCTGTAGTTTCCTGCCACTGCCCTGCTCCCACTTTTGTGAAGCGGAATCATGTCTGCCCTCCTCCAGTCCTCGGGTACCACCCCATCCTTCCATGATTTGTTAAAGAGAGTAGTCAGCGGTGTCACTAGTTCTACCCTTAGTTCTATTAGAATTCTTGGGTGAATCCCATCAGGCCCCATTGCTTTGTCCACATTCAATTTTACTAGTTCTTTCAGAACCCTTTCTTCTTTAAATGGACTGGTATTGACCCCCATCTCCAGAGTGTTTCTCTTGCTTGGTTTAGGCACCTTCCCCTCCTCTTCCTTTGTGAATACTGAGCAGAAATATTCATTCAGTATCCCTGCTTTTTCACTGTCGCCCTCCGCCCACATTCTCTCCCCTTTATTAAGCATCAGTATCCCTCTCTTCCCTCCCTTGGTCTTTCTTCGCTCCCTAATGTACCTATAAAAGGTCTTATCCCCCTTTCTTAACAGAGTTGGCTATCCTTTCCTCGATTTGGGCCTTTGCTATTCTGACTACCTTCCTTGCCTCTTTCTGCTTTAACTGATAAAGTTCTCTGTCCTGCTCCTTCTGTGTTTCCTTATATTTCCTGAATGCTAGCCTTTTCTCCTTAACCTTCCCTGCCATCTCTTTTGAGAACCATAGCGTTTTTTTCCTTTGTTGTATTTTGTTGATTTGCTTCACGTAAAGGCTTGTTGTCTTTGTGATGGCTGTTTTGATTACTCCACCCCTCCTCCTTGCCTGTTTGCTAGTGCTTTTCTGAGGCACTCTCTCATTTTCCCAAAGTCAGCCCTCCTAAAGTCCAATACTCTTGCTTTTGTATGGCTTGACTCTGTGGCTGTGTTTATCGTGAACCACACTGTTTGGTGGTCACTTGTTCCCAGATGGCTACCCACTTCTAAATCTGAGAATTGGTTGACTGAAAGAAAACAACGGATGCGGATCAGTGACCACTATTCTGAGGAGGATTGGTGGCTAGTGGGGTTCCGCAGGGTTCAGTGCCTGAACTGACACTCTTGGTTTGTTCATCGGAGACATGCGTGTTAATATAAAAAGCAACATAGTGAAATTCTCAAATGACACTAAGTTAGGAGGCGAGGTTAGTAACAACACTAAATATCAATCCCTAGTGAGTGATTTAAAACGGATTGAATTATGGGCAAATAAAAATAAAATGAAGTTTAACCATGACGATAAATGTACTGTATAAGAACATAAAGAAATATTTTATCTCCAGGAGTGATCATTGTATCCTGCCTCTTTACAGAACCTGTATTAGACCTTATTTAGACTACAGTTCCCCCTTCTGGTCACCATTCTAGAGGGGCAGTGTTAATTTGGTTGAGGGTGTGCAGAGAAGAGTGTCTAGATTAATTCTACAACTCGGGCATATGACCTGTGAGGAGACGCTGGCTGAGGTTGGGCTGTACAGCCTGGAAGAGAGAACATTAAGGGGATAGCTTTTGTTTTTATTTAAAATACTTGATGATCCAGAATTTATGGCCCAGTGGCATAACATTTTGTGATAGATCTATCAATCTTAGGTCGCATAATAAGCAACTTGTGCTTTCCAGAGCAAATGCAAATAAAAGGAAACATTTTTCTCTGTCTGAGCATCCAAAGCTTGGAACACGCTTCCACGACAGTTGGTAGATACTACAACCTTTAGTAAATTTAAGAAAAAGCTTGTACTGAACATCTGTGTCTAGAATTATATGATGCATCCAGTAGGAGTGGGAGACGGTCCCGATGGGCTATTGGCCTACTTCCGTCTAACCAGAACCAAGTAAATGAGGGATTTTTTAAGAGGAGACCTGGGTTAAAAACCACAGAGTCCTCACTGTAAGAGGATAGGGTCAACCTGAAAGGAAAACCTCCTTCATAGGGTGTCCCCCCCCCCCCCAAATCATCCTCCAACTCCTCCTCCAGGTCCAGGAGACCAGGTTTATATTTTACCACATCGTCATCCTGAACTGACTGCATGAGCAGCCGTTGGAGGCAGCTGCTGCACAGGAGGGAGCTGTAGGCATGTTTTTAGGTCCCATTGATGACTTTACAATTGGAAAAGGGCCTGTGGGTTCATGACTGCTGTCAGGATAGAAACCGAGGAAGACTGCACATACTGTCTAAAGTACGTATGGCAGTGCCAGAGGTAGACCCCGATCTTGTTGTTCCAGTGAAGATCAGGGTGGCTACAGATGCCACAGAGCTGATGCCGACTTACCCATCCTTCATTGGAGACCTCGACCTCCGTGGTGAGGTATGTTTGTCTCTGTGCTTATGGTGGCTGGAACAGGAGAGTTTCTGCATGTCTTTCCTTTGGCTTTCTCCATCGTCCTTGGTGACCACCTAGGTGTTTCCTTCCCTGTGGCAGGCAATTGTGAGAAAGAAGCTGTCTTGGAGCACATGGCCTTTACTTACATTTCAGTGGTCTTAATGGCGATGAAAGTTTCTGCCGCATTCTTTTCTGGCGACTCCTTGTGACCTGATTATATCCTTGGTAGATCTTACAGACCTTTGCATTGTGGGATAAGTCCAAACAGCAAACACACATGGTGTGAGTGCAGTCCTTGTAGATCTTGCAGGTACAAAACCTAGATAAAGGTTCTTTTGGACAATGTTGATTTAAAAAAAAAAAAAAAATAATAAATATTGAAGAAACTACAGTGCTGTTCATCTGCATGTCTGAGCAGTTGATGGCAAAGAAAAGAACTAAGGAGCAAGAGGGCCACCCATATTTTATAGGCACGGACATTGTATATCTTCGTGGGCGGTCCCCAGCTGGCAAAAATTGCCACATATTCCTGGTGCTGACTGCTTACAGTTCCAAATATGTGGCCCGTTGGAGGAGATATTCTCTATGAAGATATACATGTCACGAGTAGTTCTGATAAATCAATAAGTGGCATGTACAATCAAACATGGTAACATAGTTGAATGATGATATAAAAGAATTGGAGTGTACTGGACAATACCAATTCACATATAACCCAGCAATAAATGAATGCCCTTTGACTGTGTTGTAACTAGCAAAAGAAATTACAGAAAGTCCAGTAAGTAATAGGCCCAAACATGGGAGGATTCTCCGTGGGGCAGGTTGGTGGGGGCCCTGTAGGGTCCATGTAGATGGGGCTGCATGGTAGTCTGCAGTTGGGTGTAGAGTATGGGCAGCAAGGAAGCATAAAGAATAACTTTAAAAAAGGAGTGTCTTGTGTGCTAATGAAAGGAGCACTCTGTTATTAGTCAGCAATATCACATGACACTTCATACTGCCTTTATGACATAATAAATTCAGTGAAGTCTTTGCCAGTATTCTAGGGACATGGATATGTTGTTCATCCACACTTATTGGCAGGTTCCTTGCCGCTTTAAATCTTGCCGGAAGGTCTTCAAGCTGGCTCCTCCCACCCACCCGGGTGGTAAAACTCTCGGCTCCGCCCCATGACGCCAGATCTTCCTTACCACTTGGAAGCTCAGGTTCCCTCCTTAGCGCTCTGCGTTTTCGACTGGTTCCTGAAAATTTTCAGTCTTCGAAATCAATTGGAAGTTTTCTGTAACCTCGATCCTGTCTTCTTAGCTGCGGCGATGGCTCATTCCTTTTCGGGCCCCGGGAGGCGCCCGGTTAATTCCTCCAGGAGAGACCCGCACTCCACGTGCGTTTACTGTCTTGACCTGGATCATGATCCTCAGCTTTGCGAGTTTTGTTGTGCCCTTTCGGACAGCTCTCTGGAGGACCGCGTGGCCCGTTCGGGGCTCGGGCACCCGGTAGTTTTTCCCGCTCCGGAGAATCCCTCGGATCGTTGGGCAGCGTCCGCTTTGGCTGTTTCTGAGCAGCTCGATCTTCCTCCCGCCGGGAAGGGGGCGGCTCCACCTCCCTCTTCCTCGGTTGCGGCGCTTATCCCGCTGTCCTTGGGCTCTACTCATGCAGCTTCATTCAAGGAGCTTCGTCAGTCCCTTTCCTCGAAGGAGAGGGACCCTGAGGACCTGCCCCTCGGCCCAAGTCAAGGTGCATGGTAGGGTCCCTCGTCGTGGCCGGGCGGAAGAGCCCCTCACTGCCGGCGGCTCGGCTCGGTTCGAGGATGCGACTTGACCCTGCCCTCACGGTGTCCCAGCCAGGTCAGCCGGCCAGGACCCCCTGCGACGTGGCCGGCCTCCTCGCCCGTCATCTGGGCTGTCTCCTGCTAGTGCCACAATCCCTTCGCGGTTCCCCCGGGCGGGACTGAGTTCTGCCAGTACCTTGGTCGACAGTCCTCGGCCATTTTCTCCGAGCCGAAGGAGGGCGGCGTATCGCTCCTCCCAGGCCGCCCTCGGTTCCCCAGAGTTGGTCTCAGATCTCGGTCTCCTCCTCTCGGTCGCCGCTCACGCTGACCTTGGCGTTCTCGGTCGGGGCACCGAGTCAAGTGGCATTGCCGTTCTTCCTCGTCCCCCTCCTCGGATGAGGAGTGGCTTCAATGCCGTTAGCGTCGACGTTAAGAGGAATTTATGTGATAGCAGCTGTTGTTGTCCGGGAATCAATCGACCCCGGTTCATTCTCCGGCTAGTAAGCAGCCGCCACCTGGTCGGCCGACGCAGCCGCTCGAGGCAGTCGAGGAGCCCTCTCCAGGGCCGGTTGCTCGTCCGATCCTCGCTGCCCCGCCGTCCTCGGCGGAACCCGGGCTGGGCCTTGACCTGTCCCGCAGGTTACTCGGTCCCCTCACTCCCGCCCGCCCTCAGCGGACAAAGAGTGTCTCAGGCCTGCGGCAGCTTTTTGAAGACCCCTCGGAGCCTGAAGTCGGCTCCGTTATGTTTCCTAGCAGGGAGGACCCATGGTCTTCCCCGGAACATTCCGTGGATGACAGCCCATCGTTCTTTATCGGTCTGCTCCAGCTCATCTTGGAATTTCAATGGGATGCAGCTCGAGCCCGTTTCCAAACGGGCACCTTACCCCCTTACGGAGATTCTGGACCGAGGGGGCTCCCCCTCGGAGGCCTTCCCGGTGGCTGAGGCAATTATGGACCCAGCCTTGGAGTTCTGGCGGCGCCCTACTTCCTGCCCTGCGCCGTCGGCCAGGGTGGCCAGGAAGTACCCTGTCCCTGTCGGTTCTCTGCCCGGTTTCTCGGAGCGCCCCTCGGCTGAAGGGGTAGTCACCGACAATGTTTTCCAATGTTTTGGAAACGCTAGGGGTGTGGATAGGCCCCCTGACAAAGAGTCCAAAAAGATGGACTATGTCGGGCGCAAGGTTTACGCCGCGTCCTCCGTCAGGCCAGCTCGGTGGCACTGATGGCACACTGTTCCCACGCCCTTTTGGGCTCCCTGGACGAGGTCCTCCCTCATCTCCCGGCCGACCTGCGGACCACGGTCCGGCAGGTGCGGGACCAGGGTAAGGCGGTGGCAAAACAGCAGCTCCAGACGGCTCTGGATCAGGGCATGGCTGAGGTTATCCTCCTTCTCCTTGGAAACCCAGCACGAGTTGGCGGACATCCCCTTCTTGGAGACTGACCTTTTCGGCCCTGGAGTGGAGGGACATATCCAGGGTCCAATGCCACTCCGGACTCTCTCACTCCCGCCCGCAGGGACGAGGGCCAGCAGGCATGCGCTGGGCGGCCTGTCGCCAGACCAGCGTCTTCCTCCAAAAGGAAGCAGGGAGGTAGGGATCCGAGAGCCCCCTCGGCCTCTTCCTCCGCCAAGCCTGCTCAGTGACGGGCTAAGGGGTGCTGTCCCCAGCCCCGTCGCCCCTGCCCGGGTTTCCCCGTGGGGGGACGGCTCTGCACCTCTTCCTCTTGGGTGGTGCTAAGGGTAAATCCTGTCGCGGGTTGCGAGCAGGTTTCCCCCTTTTTGAGCCGTTGCCCCACAGGGATCTTTGGGTCCACAGACTTCTGTCGGACTGCTGAGCCGACTTGCCTGGCCCTCTAATTAGAGGTGATCAGGGAGGTGGTGGGCCCTCCTTCTGACCCTGGGTTCATGTCCAGGTATTCCTGGTGTCAAACAGATGGGAGGCTTGCGCCCATCCTTCTGCACGCCCGGATGGTCCCTCTGCAGATATCCCATCCTCAGATCGAGGCGTGCGGCTTCTTCCTGGGCCTCCAGGCCGTGCCTCCTTGTTCCGTCCGTTTCTTGGGAGACCCCTCCCTTTCCTAAGCGAGAGATCTCCTTACGAGTTCCTGGCCAGGCCCTTCGTTCTCTGCTGCGCAGTTTCTGCGGCATTGAGGGGTCCAGGCGTAACCCCAGCCGGATGGTGGCCTGATTAAAACCCTTCCAGGCTCAGACTGGTCTCCCTTTACCGGAGCCACGTTGGAACTCGTGCCTTAGCGGGTGAGGCTTCTTCGGGACTAGGCTCGACTCTTGAGTCCGAGCTCGGCTCCGGGCGGACAGGGCTGAGGTTCTTCCTCCCTTACCCAGTCAGGTTTGGCTGGGTAATTGTGCCCTGCCGGGACCTCCTGCACCTCCTGGGCCTCACGGCGGCTGAGTTCCCCTAGTGGGACGGGCCAGCCAGCGGTCACAGTGCTGCGTTCCTCGGACCAGTTCGTGACTACAGCCCAGGAGTTAGGGGAACGCTTCCCATCGGACCATTCCAACTCCTGCAGGAGAACATCCTGTTCGTCCCCCGAGTCGTCGGTCTTCTCCGACCGATGCTTCTCGGATGGGTGGGGGTGCCCATCTAGGGGAATACAGAGTGCTTCACCTCTGGTCCTCTCGGGAGTCCCGATGCCTTCCTACCCGCTGGAGCTCCAGGCGGTCCGCTTAGCTTGCACCGCTCGCTCCGTTTGTGCGGGGTCTAGTGGTTTAAGTCCATGCGGACAGCACCACAACCATGTGCTACCTACCCTGCCAGGTTCGGTCGAACCCCTTGCCTCGGCGTAAGGAGGTTCTCCGCATTGGGTTTTTCGCGCAGTCGGAGGCGGGTTCCCAGCCATTTGATGGCAGGAGCCTCCAACTCCCTGGCTGCTGCCCTAAGCCAGACATAAGCTGCGCCTCACGAGTGGTCTTCCCTGCCGGAGGTAGCACAGGATCTTCTCCTTCCTCCCTCCAGGGAGAATACAAGGCTGAGACTGTCTCATGTCTGCCCCCTCAGCAGGGTTTGCTGTAGGGGATGCCGTCGAGGTCGCGGACCCCGGGCCTCTTCTACGCCTCTCCCCCATTTCCCTTGACCCGCAGGCAAGGCAAGGAGGGACTAAGCGCAGGTGATGCTGGTAGCCCAGACTGGGTTTCCAGCTGTGGTATCCAGCTCTCCTCAGTCTCAGCCCCAGGCTCCCGAGGCGGCTTCCAGTCCGCCCGGTCCTGATCTCTGTTTTCTGGGGAAGGTTTTCCATCTGGATCTTCAATCCCTGCACCTGAAGGTCTGGTCCCCTGTGCGGCTAGGGGCCAGGCCTTGGGTCCTTAGGCAAGGTCCTTGACGTTTCGAGGCATCCTGCTAGAGGTCAGCCAAACATGCTCGCCTTCAATGGGTAGAGTTCTCCATTTGATGAGGGGGATAGGGCCTGGCCCTCTCCCGTCCCCGGGCGAGCATTCCGGACCATCTGTGGTCCGTTCTTTGAACTAGGGCTTCGGCCGACAACCCTCTAGGTGCTTCTGTTGATCACCCCTGTCTTCCGGGCGCGGGCCAGAAAGGCAGTCAGTGGCGCAGATAAGGTGGTCTGACCCCTTTCTAGGCCTCGATCACACCTCCCCTTTGGGGGAGAGTATCCCTATTCTGTGGGACCTGTGCTGGTATGGGCTTAGCTCACGGGCAAGCCGTTCGAACCGTTGCACAGGTGCGAGTTCCCCCACCTGTTGTGGAAGATCACCTTCTTGGGCCTACTCTGCCACCCAGAAGGAGGGGAGAGTTCCAAGCGCTCCTTTGAATCTCCCTATCTGGTCTTCCACAAGGACAAGGTTGTCCTGCGCCCAACCCGAAAGTTCCTTCCGAAGGCAGCGGTGGAGTCTTCCCTAACCGGGTATTGTCTCTGCCAGGGTTCATCCCCATTCACACCTCGGAGGCCGTATATAGGTTCCATGGGACCCTATTTATCGCTCACCTACCCAGGGAGCGTATGGCTGAAGTTCGGGAAAGGTTCGCCAGCTGTTTGTCATCTACCCTTGAGCCGCACCTGGCAGACCTGCAGCCTAGCGGGCGACGAGCGGGTGGGTCACCTTCTGCATAGGTCTCCGCTATAGGTGGGCGGGCATGGAGCCTCCCAGAAGGATAAGTGCTCATTTTACCCGCCCTTCCACTGCACCGGTGGCTGCTTCCGAGGATACTCCGGCCCAGGATATCCACGGGGCTTCTGCCCAGAAGCAGGCTTACCGTCTCCCCTTCCACATCGACCTTGGGTCACGCCGGGATGTTGGTCAGGGCCTTGGTTCTCTGGTCTTTCTCTCTAAGAAGGGGGGTGTGCGCCTTGCCTCCCTCCCTCCTCCCGGAGAACTGCTAGGAGTCTGCCAGTAAGTGTGGATGAACAACATATCCATGTCCCTAGAAATACAGGTTACTCACCTGTAACAGGAGTTCTAGGAATGGTGTATGTTGTTCATCCACACGACCCACCCGGCCTCCCCGGCTTCGACGCACAACCTGGCTTCCAGCGGGATAGATCTGGCGTCATGGGGCGGAGCCGAGAGTTTTACCACCCGGGTGGGTGGGAGGAGCCAGTTTGAAGACCTTCCGGCAAGATTTAAAGTGGCAAGGAACCTGCCAATAAGTGTGGATGAACAACATATACCATTCCTAGAACTCCTGTTACAGGTGAGTAACCTGTATTTCTGGTTGCAAAATGTTCTTTGGTTAACAGCTTCTCCAGATGTACTTTGTTGTCTGTGTAATCTAGTGTAGTCTAGACCCAAAGGGGCAATGCTTTCTGAAACATGCTCCCTGTGCTGTGAGAAGACTGGGGCTGAAATTTCCATTTGTAGAAATTATGCAGGAGCCAGTTTAGAGGAAACTGTTGCTGCAGTTTGGCTTCACGCCATGTTGTGGATATCCTAAAGCTTGCAAGGCAAAAGTGCTACAGGAAAAAAGAGGACATGCAGTCACAAATATAGGTCCCACAATTTTCCATGGCGTCTGCAGCTGAAGTAAAACATGACTAATTGTGATAGAAATATTTCTGCAAAGGACATGGTCATTTTTTCTGTAGTTTGACAATTTTTAATGCAATTGCAAATAACTGAATTTGAAATGGAGAAGAAATTGGGGGTAGACAGATTTTGGTAATTTGCCAAATGGACTTCATTTTTGAAGATGGAAAATCATCGGCCCTGCAAATGGAAGATAAGAGGTCAAAAACATGCAACAGTTATTGTCCCTTTGCTTTTTTTAACACCCCAGTCCCTTAAAGTGTTTTAAAATATGTTTAGACTCCAAAAATACAATGTGTAGATACAGTTAATTAGTTGCTCTAAAAAAGTCTGTGTGCTCACAAAGGATTATGACTTTAATTGAGGTGGTTGTGGGGGGGGGGGGGCAGGCAAATGAGGCAAAGTCTCAGATAAAAAGATCCTGTTTTTAAATACATATCTTCAGTAATGGACAAAATTCCGAAAATATATGAAATATAAGATGAATTATATATGAAATATAAGATGAATTACATCTGAATTTTATATTTTAAACATTTTCCTGGATACTAGAAAAACCCTTAAAGATGGAGGTACATACAGAGAGCACGTGAGGTCTAGGGAGGGAACCATTTCTGGGTCACTCCTGAAAAAGTGACTCTTTCTCAATGAACCTGCCTGGTTACCAAAATCCAGTAAATAAATGAAATGTTATGCCCACTATCCTGACTGTGTTATGCACTTTTCCTATTGCATCAGCTTTGACCCTCTCAGCACTGTAAAATGTTACAAGGAGTCCAAAGTACAACCATTTGGAAACAAACAAACAAAAAAAGAATTGGTGTTTTTTTTTCTTTTGCACAGTTGGGCCACACAGGCCTGAAACTTGTGCCACTGATTGGGCCTAGAGAATGAATTACTTAAGCTACAAGTTCCAGGACCTTGAAAGACCCACTGTCTGAGATCTACAGACCCTGTGGACTTTTGAAATGAGGACCTGGTCAGTTGTTTCCAACACATTGAGTTGCCCATCTTACACATTAGTTCATGTCGTACATATATAAAGCTGAGACACTCTAGGCAGACTTTGAAAGAGTGATGTGATGGGTAGAATACAAAATGTGTGCTTCAAAAAAAGGGTGAAAAACTACAGCGCATTATTCAGATTGGAGTACCAAGGTATTAAGGTTGGTACCTTAACTTCAACTGTTTTGTGAAACGGGGTTGAAGAAAAATAATTGCGAGCCCTGCTCTGACGTAACATTTTCGATTCATTATTCTGTTGAGATATGCACCAAAGACTCTTAACATTTATCAGCCTTTTAATTTTCCCTCCACAGGAAGCTGAAACCCAGCGTAGTGTGCTTGAAGAGATTGGACTGACATAAACTTCCTTGCTCGTAAAGGACACCTCGTACATTACTTCTTGTGATGTTTGCCTCCATTTCAATGTTGTACTGTTGTCTAATGTTCTGTATGTCAGTATTAGTACTGCTTAGCTGCTTTTCCTCCTCCCTAAGCTTCTATTAAATAATTCCATTTTTGAGATGAAAGGGAACAGGCTTGCAACCTAAACTTACACGCAGACAATAAAGGGACTGGTATTAAATATGGCTTTTTTTATTTTTACCGAATACCTTTCAGAACTGTTAGGTACTGCAGATACTAATGTTTTTGTAGCCCATTAGCACAATCATGTTGTAGTTTGTTCAGTGTTTTGTCATTCACCATGACGACTTAAGGAAGTAGATGCAAGGTTGTAAAACATTTCTTCAAAATTTCAGTCTACGTTCACTTATTTCAGATCAAGAATAAAAGTATTTTTTGTATTAATGATTGTCATTCACATAGCATGATTTTGTACAACCAAAGAAGCTTAACAGGTCACTGAATTGTATTTAACAGTGTTGAACAGTGCATGGGAGTTTAACAAAAGAATGTTTGATTTGCTGTTTTACTTGCATGTGAAAATGCATCATAAACTTTACATATCAGTACAAGGGATTTTATTAAACCAAAGACGCCTTACCCATAATTGTTTCAGCATACTTGCCTTGTGCACTGGTAAGAAACTAAGCATCAACCAAATCCGATACCACAAAAATGAGTTTCTTAGTGAGCACAGATGTGGTGGCATAATAAATGCAAGACCTGGGGGCTGACATTCTGTGTCCAGAGATTATGGGTTTGCATACTTGTCCACTGCTTACAAGGAGGAGGATGTTGGCGCTACTAAGAGTTGACATGGGGCAGCTATGTGATCTAGATAAGTACCCCCACAAAAGAATTAGAAATGGGGGTGGCATTACACCTTTCCATAAAGCTGCAGGCACCACTTTTTGAATTGAATATTGGAGAGGCCCATCAGATGGGTGGTACTGGTGTGGCAGCTCCTGCGTCTGCCCCCAGGTGTCACATATTTCAAACATACTGAAAGATATTTGAGGATAGTGAGAAAATGGGGGCTAAAAAATAGATATGAAAGTATTTTATTTTAACTGCCTGAAATAGAAACTGCCAATACTTTTTAAATGTGTTGCATCATAAAGTCTTGAAAGGGAGTTCATTTATGTACGTGTATACATTGCTGTTATTCTGCTCGTGGTTGCTTTTTTTGTTTCCTGTTATTGATCCCGTAAGAAGCCTTGTATTTATTCCTGTGACATGATTAAAGACGTTCACAGTATTTGTTGGAAACTTGTTCTTTTTTGTATTAAGAAGAGAAAAATATTTTTTTTACATGTTTTGTTTGGCAAAATAAAAGCATTGCGTAGTAATATTTCACACTGTTAGTATGTATCCCATCATCTGTTTGTATTGTAATAAATGTCATTTTACACCATTTTATTATGTTTCGCATCTTGATTAAATGCAACAATAATAAAAAAAACCTCAGGGTTGATGATTGCATATAGAGGGCATCGTTAACTGAGTATGTATCAACATTATTGGAATGTGATCTAGTTACAGTATAAAAAATAATTATTGTATACAGCAATAGCGAAGGGCTAGGATGTCAAAAAAAGAACAGTTGCTTCTAGGGATGTGGATATGTTCTAGCCACACTGTCTTGCAGTTGCCTTTCCCTTTAAGAGCAGCCGGAAACGTCTTCAAGCTGACTCCTCCCACCCACCCGGGTAGTAACTCCTTGGCTACACCCCATGACGCTAGATCTTCCTTTTCGCTGGAAGGTTCAGGTTCCCTCCTTACTGCTCCTGCATTGAGTAGGCCCTGTCGTTCAAATCTTTGGATTTACTTCCTAAACTTACTTTAAAACTCATTCGAGTTCCGTATTCACTTCAATCTTCGATTGCGACCACGATGGAGGACAAGGCCGTTTTTGGGTTTCACCAGTGCACTTGTGGGAAGATGTCTCGTACGGATCCTCATGCCTCATGCGTCTACTGTCTGGGCCACGATCCACAGGCCTGCGACTTTTGTCGGTTGTTCCACCCCAGTGTTCACAACAACCATGCTGCCCGCCTGAAGTTGGGCCGACCAGAGAAACTGTACCCGCCAGACAAATCAAAGGATGCCCGTTGGGTGGTCTCAGTGGCTGCGGGGTCCATCGAGCAGTTAGAAAAGCTCAAGGCCTTCGAGGAGGAAGTGGCACAGTCCACTGCTCAATCCTCTTCTGCCTTGGCCTTCGTTCTGCTCCAGTTGGGCTCCACTTATTCAGCCTCCTTCAAGGAGCTGTGCCATTCCCTCTCAACTAAAGGAGAGGGCCCTACCGAGTCGCATAGTTCTCGCTAACGCAAGGAGAAGTCTGAGAAGGACAACGAGAAGACTCATAGTCAACGCTCCTGGGACAGGGAACATTCCCACTCACAGGAAACTCCGGTTTTGACTACGGTTGAAATCTTCATGGTAACCACATCAGATCAGTTGACTGAGACGCCGGCCGACGATGCGGCTGAGATTTTTCTCGACCCTGCTAACAGTTTGTTTTCCAAAGAGGCCGACAACTCTCATTTGAGGACTCCGGTCCTGCTGTTCACCACTATCTGGGTCAGCCCAGCTTACTGAGCCAGGACCGCCGGTCATCAACCAAGACCAGGAGGAGCCGCAGATCGCCTTGGCTCCCTCCGAGGTCCCTCGTCGGCTCCACCGACAGCAGAGGTTGAGGTCTCTGTCATCTTCAACCCGGTCAGGCAGGTCTCGCTCTCGACACCGCCGATGTGGCGCCCGCCTTCTCGTCTTCTTCTTCCTTGGATGACGAGAGGTTTCAGCGCAAGTGCGTTGATACTACGAAGACCTATGTGGCAACAGTTGGTTCTGTCTGGGTCAAAGCCGAGATCAAGCACTTCCTCCCTGGCCATTACATGGCTGTCACCCAAAGGCCAACACAGACCCCCCAGCAGGGACAGTTGACACCGTTCCTCCCACAGCGGAGCTGGTTCAGACTCTGTTGGCTAGGCCAAAGCAGGCTTCTCCACCAATTGTGGTGGAGCCACCACCTAACCAGTTGATGGCCGGGGCTCCAACCAAGGAGTCTCAGCCGGCCAGGGGACTTCCCCATTGGCTGTCAGTCACTCTTACTCCCGACTGCCCAAGGCGGGTCGAGGGTGACACAGGTGGCAGCCCGCTTTATGCGGACTCTTCGGAGTCCGAGGATTCCTCTTTGCACTCCCATCCACTAGACATGGAGTGGATCGGGAATTTTTCCATGGACACAGGCCCTACTTCGTTCATGGGCATTCTTCAGCTCATTTCCACATCTACGGGGAAGAAGCTGGCGCCCGTTCAAACGCAAGCTCAATATCCCCTCACAGAAATCCTGGACAAAGGGGATTCTCCAAAAGAGGTCTTTCCAGTGGCCGAGGCCATTGGCCCTACCATAGAGCTTTGGCAGCACCCTGCCTCTTGCCCTGCACCCTCGGCCCGCAAATATGCGGTGCCCACCAGTACCCTTTCAGGGTTCACTAAGCATCCCTCGGCTGAGGGGTTGGTGGCTGACTCCGTGTTTTAGCACTCGGGCAATACCATCGACATCGATAGGCCACCGGACAAAGAGTCCACGAAATTTGATCATTCAGCCGAAAAGGTCTGTGCTGCCTCCTCGCTTGGCCTCCGCCAGGTGAGCTTGACCATCCTGATGGCACACTTCTCCCATGCCCTATTTGGCTCCCTGGATGAGGTGACACCTCACCTCCCTCTGGACCTTCAGACCATGGTCAAACAGGTCAGAGACCCAGGGTAGGGCAGTGGCATAACAACAACTCTAGATATCTCTGAATGTTGGTGATTCTTGTGCCTGCTCAGTGGCGGCCAAGGTTGCCATGTGCCTTAGGACTTGGCTGCAGATCTCAACCTTCATGGCAGATACCGAGCACAAGCTAGCGGATGTCTCTCTTTTTTTGGGCACCAACCTATTTGAGCCTGGTGTGGAGGGTCACCTCCAGTGCATTGAAAAGTCTGGTGCCACCCTGGACTCTGTGACATCCGCCCAGAAGGACAACAAGGACTCTTAAGCAGCAGAAGCGCAAGCCCTTTCGGTCCTCCACCCCTGTGGCCAAACCAGCCTATGATCAGTCTGGCCAGCAGGCTCAGTCCTGGCGACCTCGGGCCAAGTCTGTGGCCTCGGTGGCCCAATAGCCTGGAGGTACAGGACCCGGTGGCTCCTCAGCCTGATCCTCCTCCTCCTCCTCCTCCTCCAAGCCTGCTCAGTGACAGGATGGGGGTTGCCACCCTCATACCAGTCATGCCTCCCCTGGGTCCTTCTGTGAGGGGCCGGTTCTGCCACTTCTTTTCCATCTGGTCCGCTGTTCATGAATGAGAGGGTTCTGGAAGTGGTTAGGGTCTGCCTTTGGAATTCGAGAAGCACCCTCCAAGCCGAGCCCACGCCCGATGGGAGGACTTGGTATCTGCAGACACTCAGTCGGCTCTTCGAGACGACATAGCCCAGCTCCTCTGCAAGAGGACATGGTCAGAGTTGTGGATCCTCTGGAACACTCAGGGTTTGTCTCCAGGCACTTCCTGGGGCCAAAGCGGACGGGGGCTAGTGCCCCATTCTAGATCTGCATGACCTGAACAAATTCCTCAGGCCTCGTACCATCAGGATGGTAACTCTGTCCCAGATGATACCATCTCTGAAGCGGAACATGTGGTTTTGCTTCTAGATTTTCAGAACATGTTCTTTCACGTCCTGCTCCATCTGTCCCATCAAAGGTTCCTCCACTTCCGAGCAGAGGGAGTCCTTTACAAGTTCCAAGCCATGCCTTTTGGCCTCTCCTCGGCCCCCAGGATCTTCACCAAATACATAGCAGTGGTGGCAGTTTACCTGAGTTGCCGAGGGGCCTGATAGGTCCCGCCGGGCTGGAGGTGGCGTGGTCCAGGGACCTGGCCCTTCAGACCTGCAGTGACTATGGCCTCCTGGTCAACGAGGCCAAGTCAAAACTCATGCCCTTGCAGGTGATCAGTTTCGCGGGGTACAGCGCAACTCGTTCTGGGCCACAGCTTGGCTCCTGGCAGACAGGGCGGAGGTTCTCTCCTCCTTTGCCCAATCATTTCTGGTTGGGCACTTGCGCCCTGCCCAGGACTTCCTGCGCCTTCTGGGTTACATGGCGGCCTTCACCAGCGTGGTCCAATTGGCCCATTGGCATATGCGCTCCCTCCAGTGGGAGCTGGCCAGCCAGTGATCTCAGCGCAAAGGTAATTTCGACCGGCTGGTTATGGTAACCCAGAGGATGTGGGACTCCCTCTAGTGGCTCGTCCCAGAACATCTGCAGGAAGGGATCCCGTTTGTCCACCCCAAGCTGATGGTCATCGTGATAACCGACTCCTCTCTGATGGGCTGGGGTGCCCACCTGGGAGAACACAAGAGTCCACAGGCTCTTGACCCCCCAGGAGTCCCGATGCCACATCAACCTGCTGGAGCTCCAAGCAGTTCATCTAGCCCTGACCGCATTTGCTTTGTTTATCCGTGGTCAAGTGGTCCGGGTCCAGAAGGACAACACCATGACCATGTACTGCCTCAAGAAGCAGGACGGGACGCACTCCTTGCCTCTGTGCAAGGAAGTGCTCTGTATCTGGACCCTCGTTCTTAGGCTGGAGGAAGATCTCCTAGCCATCCATGTGGCAGGAGCCTCAAATCAGCTGGCAGATGCCCTCAGCCAGGTGGGCAAGGCATCTCACGAGTGGTTCCTCCACCTGGAGGTAGTTCACAGTCTGTTCTCCCAGTGGGGCACCCCTCAGGTGGACCTGTTCGCCTCCAGGGAGCGGCAAAGCTGAGACTGTTCTGTGCCCACCCCTCCTCGGCACGGCTCGCTGCAGGCGGATGCCTTCTCAAGGCCGTGGACCCCAGGTCTCTTTTATGCCTTCCCTCCACTTCCCTTGATCCACAAGGTGCTGTTCAAGGTCAGGAGGGACAAGGCACAGGTGATCCTGGTGGTTAAGGACTGGCCCCGACAGTTTTGTACCCCAGTCTCCTCAGCAACAGGCTCCCAGGGTGTCTTCCAGCACGCTCGAGCCTGCTTTCCATCAATCAGGGGAAGGTACTCTATCTGGAACTTCAATCCCTGCACCTGACAGCCTGGTTCCTGAGCGGCTAGAGTTCCAGGCTTTGGGTCTCCCCGAAGATGTTCTCACTGTGATGGAGGTATCTGGCAAGGAATCGACCAGAAAATGCTATGCCTTCAAATGGAAGAGATTCTCCATTTGGTGTCAGGGCAAGGGGTTGGACCCCTCGACCTGTCAATTCGCTAGCATTTTGGACTACCTCTGGTCTCTCTCCCAAGGGGGACTTCGGTTGACGGCACCTGGCAGCCATCTCTGCTGTGGGCTGATCGGCAATAGGCAGAAGAGGACGTGGTCTGGTACTTCTTCAAGGGCCTTGACCACATTTCCCCTCTGGTGTGTGAACCACCACTACTGTGGGACTGGTTGCTGGTTTTGGCAAAGCTCATGGGCATGCCATTCGAACTGATGTACAGGTGTGACATGTCTCACCTGTCATGGAAGACTGCGAAGTTCCTCCCGAAGATTGTGTCAGAGTTTCACCTGAACCCGGTGATGATTCTCCTGGTGTTCTTCACCAGTCACACCTCGGAGGCCGAACACAAGCACCAAGTGTGGAAGGAGAAAGGATCTCAGATTTAGAAGTGGGTAGCCATCTGGGAACAAGTGACCACCAAACAGTGTGGTTCACAATAAACACAGCCATAGAGTCAATCCGTACAAAAACAAGAGTATTGGACTTTAGGAGGGCTCAGAAAATCACTAGCAAACTGGCAAGAAGGAGGGGTGGAGGAACAATGGGGAATAATCAAAACAGCCATCAAAGAGGCAACAAGCCTTTGTGTGAAGCGAAGGAAAAAAACACTATGGTTCTCAAAAGAGGTGGAAGGGAAGGTTAAGGAGAAAAGGATAGCATTCAAGAAATATAAGGAAACACAGAAGGAGCAGGACAGAGAACTTTATCAGTTAAAGCAGAAGGCAGCAGGGAAGGCAGTCAGAATAGTAAAGGCACAAACTGAGGAAAAGATAGCCAACTCTTTTAAGAAGAAAGACCAAAGGAGGGATACAGAGACTTAATAAAGGGGAGGGAATGTGGGCGGAGGGTGACAATGAAAAAGCAGTGATACTGAATGAATATTTCTGCTCAGTAGTTACAGCAGAGGGGGAGGTACCTAAACGAAACAAGAAAAACACTCTGAATAGGGGGGTCGATACCAGTCCATTCACAGAAGAAAGGGTTTTGAAAGAACTCTTGAAACTGAGGGTGGACAAAGCAATGGGGCCTGATGGGATTCACCTCAGAATTCTAAAAGAACCAAGGGTAGAACTAGTAACGCCACTGACTACTCTCTTTAACAAATCATGGGAGGATGGGGTGGTACCTGAGGACTGGAGGAGGGCAGATGTGATTCCACTAAACGGAAGTGTGAGCAGGGCAGAGGCAGGGAACTACAGACCAGTTAGTTTGATCTCAGTCGTAGGGATAATGATGGAATCACTTCTGAAGGAAAGAATTGTTGAGTACCTAGAGGCCAGTGGGGCACAGGACCCAAGGCAGTATGGTTTCACAGCAGGAGGTCATGTCAGACGAACCTAATAGATTTCTTTGTCTGGGTGACCGAAGTAGTAGACCAGGGAGGGGCTGTGGATATGGCCTACCAAGATTTTAGCAAGGCATTTGACACAGTCTCACACAAAAGATTAATATACAAGTTGGCCAGTCTTGGAGTGGGTCCCAAGGTGGTAGCCTGGATAAAAAACTGGCTGGACAACAGAAAGGAGGGTAACTAGCGGGGTACCGCAGGGTTCGGTACTGGGACCAGTCCTCTTTAATGTCTTCATAGGTGACATTGGAGAGCACCTGAAAGGAAAAGTATGTCTCTTTGCAGATGACACAAAGATCTGCAACAGGGTTGATACACAGGGTGGGGTGGAAAGGATGAAAAGGGACTTGGCAAGGTTGGAGGAATGGTCAAATATATGGCAGCTCAGATTCAGTGTAAAGAAGTGCAAGGTAATGCATCTGGGAAACAAAAACCCAGGGGAAGAGTACACAATGGGGGGTGAGATAACAAAAATCGAAAAGACCTAGGAGTAATTATATCAGATGACCTAAAAGGTAGGCAAGGAATGTGAGAAGGCAGTAAGGAGGGCTGGGGGGGATACAGGGATGCATAGGAGAGGCATCAACAGTAGAAAGCAAAGAGGTTTTTATCCACTGTACAGAGACAGTTGGTGAGACCCCATCTAGAGTACTGCGTGCAATTCTGGAGACCCCATCTCCACAAAGACATAGAGTGGAGGCTGTTCAGAGGAGGGCAACTAAAATGGGGCAGGGTCTGCACCAGAAGACATACAAGGAGAGACTAAAGCAGCTTAATATGTATACCCATGAGAAAAGGAGGGACATGATAGAAACTTTCAAGTATCTTAAGCAGGGTTTTAAATAATTGATTAGCAGTTTTTTTCTTGGGACAATGCTAACTGTACAGGAAGTATTTATATAGGTTTTCTAGAAATGTTATGTTTGTTAAACACAGTGAGGCAAGTGCTATGCATTTTCACAATGTTTTAGCACTTTTATGAGCAAAAAGCTAATCAAATTTTGGAGTTAAATAAATCCCTGTTAAGGGAATTAACAAAGTACAAGAGGGTAGTATCTTTCAAAAAAAGATATGCAAGAACAAAGGGGGCACAATTTGAAGATAGAGGGGGTATGGCTCAGAGGTAATGTTAGAAAGTATTTTTTCACAGAGAGGGTTGTGGATGCATGGAACAGCCTTCATGAGGAGGTTATGGAGTCAGGAACAGTGGGAGAATTCAAGAATGCATGGGACAGACATAAGGCAATTCTAGTAGGGGGGGTAGGAGGAAAGTAAGCTGTTGATTAACTAGAATCTGCAGCTTATCCATCAGGTAGGGAAATGGGCAGAATGGGTGGGCCAGGCGGTCCTTATCTGCCATCAAATTCTATGTTTCTATACTTTGGACCTGAAGTGAGCGCTTGCTTGAGTGCATGGCTGGAGTTCAGGGAGAGGTTCGCCAGCTGTTTGTCACCTATGCTGAAGCCGCACCTGGCAGACCTGCAGCCAAGCAGACGATGGGCAGGTGGGTCACCTCCTGCATAGATCTCTTATAGGTTGGCGGGCATGGAGCCTCCCAGAGGGATAAGAGCTCATTCTACCCGCCATACCGCTGCTTCGGTGGCTGCTTCCAGGGATGTCCCTATCCAGGAAATCTGCCTGGAAGTCAGCACACACCTTCATTACCCACTACCACATCGACCTTAAGTCACGCCAGCATGCTGGTTTTGGGACCTCAGTTCTCCAGTCCTTATTTCCTAAGTAGAGGGTGTGCATCTTGCCTCCCTTCTCCCGGAGAACTGCTAGGAGTCTGCCAGTAAGTGTGGATAGAACAACATATCCATGTCCCTAGAAATACAGGTTACTCACCTGTAACAGGAGTTCTAGGAATGGTATATGTTGTTCATCCACACAACCCATCCGACCTCCCCGGCTTCGACGCACAACCTGGCTTCCAGCGGGCTAGACCTGGCGTCATGGGGCGGAGCCGAGAGTTTTACCACCTGGGTGGGTGGGAGGAGCCAGCTTGAAGACCTTCCAGCAAGATTTAAAGCGGCAAGGAACCTGCCAGTAAGTGTGGATGAACAACATATACCATTCCTAGAACTCCTGTTACAGGTGAGTAACCTGTATGTTTGGAGTAAGCAAAAATGCGGCAGGTTTGTATTGTGTGGGGACACAGAAAGGTCCAACTTTGGACAACCCATCTTGCAAAGAGGTCATTCACCATGGAGGTCAGCCATTCCCATTTGTGAACCAGGACTGAGATACGCTAAGCCTATGTGCGGAGATGTTTTGAGCACCTTGGAGAAACACTGCCGCCAGCTGAAGGACGCGAGACATGGTCCAGTCCGGCACTCTCATCACCTCTCTGCACAGTGGATAAGAGTGAGTGCACCCTTGTTTGCATATGTAGTGCATGATGCTGACATTGTATGTCCGAATCAGCTAGGGACTGGGGCCGAGATGGGCTTGAAATGCCTGTAGGCCAGGCAGAACAGCCCTCATTTCCAGAAAATTGATACAGAGATTGGACTCTAGGCTGGTCCAAAAGCCCTGAATCTGAAATGGCCCTAAATGGGCACTCCAAACTGACCCCAGGGCATCCATTGTCAGGATCTGCATGAAAGATGGATAAAATAAGGGAACTCCCCATAACAGGTTCTTGCAGTCCATCCAGCACACCATAGCACAGCAGAGAGTGGACGTGACAAGAAATGAAAATTGCGTACTCACTAATTCCTGATCGTCTAGGCATATCTTCACTATTGATTGACACTAGTGGGTCCTAGATGGAGGCACTAGGACCCAACAGAAGTGAGAACTTTACAGGAAGGATGGTGCCGAGGTAAGCTGCATGTTTGCATGGCACTGTGAGACTGGCTCACACTGCATGACTTACCTCAGCACCAGCCCTCAACTGCTTTGGTGCCTTTTTTTTTTTTAACTGAGGAGGTGCAGCATAACCTAAAAAGTACTCATGCTCTTGTAGGCAGAGAACACGATACTATCACAAAAACATGGGCACCTTTACATACTCTACTGACTATTTAGTGGATCAAAGATATCAAATAAGTAGGTAAGATAAGGAGGGGATAGAACCGCAAGAGTCATATGACTTCATTAAAGATCATCTTCCCCGACTACCTTACCTGGATTATAGGGAATGATGGACACTGTGGCTGCATACCTGAAAGGGAGGGAGAGGGAGGAGGGTCTGGGGAGAGGGAAGTAGGAGGAGGAACATGAAGGGTCTCTGTAGTCAGCTGAGACTGTAATATTCGAATATAACTGAGACCATGTTTACAACATATACTTTATGATATTGTAATGTAACAGGACCCTAGCATAGAACACTGATCACACAGAATGTATATGTCAATGCTCATGTCAAATGTCTGAATTAAATGATATGTCAACTCTTCCTACAAATGAATAAAATATATTCAATTTAAAAAAAAAAGTACTTATGCTCTTAACCTATGGGCATAAGATAACCCTGGTGACTCCTATAAAAAGGGTCAGCAAACCAGTAACACAGTGTCTTCACAGCCCGAACAAAGACTGAGTGGTGAAGATCAGATCAACATACTGGAGTGAGCCTGGGAGATGGCAGGTGTGTGTGTGAATCAGTGTTGAAGATATTCCTAGAAGATCAGGAATTACAATGAGTACGTAGTGAGAGAGACAGTCAAGGGGGACCTGGATACCCTGGAGGGGTGGTTAAGGAGGTGGGGATTGAAATTTAATGCTGGGAAATGTAAGGTACTTCATTCGGGGGTCAGAAACCCAGGCCATGTGTACACCCGGGGTCACACTGCAGGCCACATTGGGTGAGCGGGATCTAGGGGTGGTGGTAGACGTCAAAATGAATAACTCCGAAAATTGTAGAAGAACCACAGCCAAAGTAAACAAGATACTGCGGTGCACAGCCAGGGGAATTATGTTCAGGAGGAGGGAGGTGATCCTCTATATAATGCCTTGGTCAGGGCGCAACTCGAGTACTGTGTACAGTTCTGGAGACCTCATCTGAAGAAAGACATTACACTGCTGGAGAGCGACCAGGATGATTCAGGGCATGGAGGGGAGGTCCTATGAGGAGAGACTGGAAGAGCTTGGGCTGTACACACTGGAGGAGAGGAGGGACAGGGGAGACATGATAGGGGTCTTCAAGTACGTAAAAGGAATAACTTGAGAGCGGAACAAAGGAGCTGTTCAGGCTAAAGAAGGGGACAACCAGTGGCATGAGTGGAAGCGGAAGGGGGAAAATGACGGGGGGGTCGAAGGAAACATTATTTCACTGAGAGGGTGGTGTAGCTGTGGAATGCGCTGCCCGGGAGGCTGGTGGAGGAGGGCACAGTGGAGGGCTTCAAGAAGGGTGGGACAGGTACAAAGGGAACCTGAAGCCAAAGAAGACCCTCTCAGGGGCTGGGGGGGCAGGAAGGTGAGCACCCAATAGGTGGCTGGCTACCGAGCAGACACGACAGACCATTAGGCCTATTCTGCTGGCTTTTAGTCTGTTAGTATGTAATTTTCATATCTTCCAGGAATCAGTCTTCACCATTGATTCACAGTAATGGGTCAGAGTACCAAGCTGAGACAAAATTCCCTGTACTAGGGGGGTAGGAGCCGAGGGCTCACTCGGGACAGAAGTCCAGTCAGGGTAGTCCTGCTAGAGATGGCATGCTGCCTGCCATGGACATCCAGGTCATAGTGCTTGACAATAGTGTGTACTGTGCTCCCAAGTTGCAGCTCTACAGGTATCACCAATAGGCTCAGAGCAGATTTCTGCCAGAGACATGGCAACTGCTCTTGTGGAGTTGGCACGTACTGGACCTTCAAACTTGACTTGGGTCATGGCATAGCAGTGGCGCAGGCCGCTCACAAGCCAGGTAGAAATGCACTTGATTGTATCAGGCTGTCCCTTTGTATTGGGATTAAAAGAGTGAAAGGGCTGATTGGTTTACCTGAAGTCCTTAGCTCTGTCTAGGTAAAACCTAAGGACCCTCTTAACATCCAGAGAATGAAGAGTGCACTCTCCTTCATTCTGCAAGTTGGCAAAGTCAGTAGGTAGCAGTAGTGGCTGATTCAGATGGAACTCTTGACACCACTTTTGGTTGGAACTTGGGGTGTGTGCTAAGAATTACCTTGTTCTTGTAGAAAACAGTATACAGAGGATCTGTGACCAATGCCTGGATTTTAGACACTGCGCGAGTAGAAGTGATGGCCACTAGAAATGCTGCCTTATAAGTTAAAAAGTTCAGCTCACATGTCACAAGGGGCTCAAAAGGCTTGTGAGTGAGCATATCCAGCACACGGTAAATATCCCAGGCAGCCACTGGCTTCCTTATGGGTGACCTTGTGTGTTACATGCCTTAACGGAACCTTGAACAGTGGCAGCTGTGCCAGTTAGAGGATACTGATGGGTGTGTGGTATGCAGAAAGGGCACATAAGTTAACTGTGGAATACTGTAGACCAGCATCAGAAAGGTCCAGCAAGTACTGCAGAGCCTTGCAGGTGTGCACCTAAGGGGGTCCATGTGGGTTTTGGAGCACCAGATGGAAAACCTTTTCCATTTGGCTGTGTAAATCTTCCTAGTGGAAGGTTTATAGGCAGCCAAAAGTATTTCAGAGACCCTCTGAGCTGCTTTGTACGTCTTCAGGAGACGAGCCTGAACGTGAAGGGAGCATAGGTTGGGATGGACCAGGTGACTCTGAGTCAGTAAGTTCATACTGAGTGGAAGAATCCTTGGCTTGCTGACAGATAGTCTGTTCAACAGAGGAAACTACATCTGTCGAGTCCAGCAGGGGGCGATCAATATCATCTTGTCCCCATGCGCCTCCAGTTTGAGCAGTACCCTGTGCACTAGGGAGATTGGAGGGAATGTATACAGAAATAGATTTTGCCATTGCAGTCTGAATGCATCCTGACAGAAAACACCATATCCTCGATTTCTGAGGCAGTTTGCATTAAGTGGGCACGTAAAAAGGTCCGCATCTGGGGTGTGCCACTCGATGAACAGTGAACTCACGATGTCTGGAGCTAGTGACTGTTTGTGAGGATTGGCATCTGTTTGGCTGAGCTTATCTGTAAGACTGTTCTGGACTCCTGGTAGATAAATGGCTTGAACTCCAGGCACCAATCCCACACTCTTATTGCCTCCCTGCAGAAAGGGTAAGTGTGTGCTCCTCATTGCTTGTCGATGTAAAACATTGCAAACTTGTTATCTTTCTGGAGGAAGATCCACTAGGCCTCGCAGGCTGTACAAAACAGCTTACATCTCCAACACATTGATGCGGAGATGAGTCTGTAATAGGTCCCAGACACCTTGTATCTGGAGGCCCTGACAGAGGGCCCCCATCCCTTGTAGGAGTCACTGAAGCACCGGTTGGGAGAAGGGAAAGTCCTAAAGGAGATGGTCCTCCACTGACCACCATGTGAGTAACTGAACCAGGGGCTCGGTCACCTGAATATGAGGTACGTCTGAGGATGTGATGCTTGTGACCACTGTGCACTTAGCATCCTTTGAGTCATTCTTGTGTGCAGCTGTGCCAGGGGCGCTGTGAACACTGAGGAGGCTATCAGACTTTGTTTGTGTAGCATGGAGTGGGCTTGAGCAGATTAGCGCTTCATTATGTAGCATGCCATCTGTAAGATCGCTTGCATTCTACTCTCTGGAAGGAAGGGCTCGGCCTTGGTTGTATCTAGAAGAGCTCCTGTGAGCAGCAACTGCTGTGACTGTTGGAGCTGAGACTTCTCAAGATTCAACAGAACTCCCACGGAGGTAAGGAACTGAGGCTGTGGCCACTGCCTGTTCCATCTCCTGCCTGGATGGACTGGCTATCAGCCAATCATGCAGGTAAGGGTAAACCAGGAGTCCCATTTTTCTCAGGTGCACCGAGAGTACTGCATAGCACTTTGTAAAGACTTGAGGCACTGATGAGAGCTCAAAGGGTAGGACTATGAACTGGTGATGCTATCACAGAACAACAAATCGAAGGTATATGTGGTGGCCGGTGTGCACCACTTTGTGCTGGCATGCATCCTGGATATGCAGGGAAGCTAACCAATCCTGAGGTTTCAGGAAGGGAAGCAGGGGCCCCAGAGAAGTCATTTTGGATTTCTCAATCCATGAACTTGTTCAGGTTTCTGAGGTCAAGAATGGGGTGCATGCCTCCTGATTTCTTTGGTGCTAGTAAGTAGTGGGAGTAGAAGCCTGTGTTTCATTCTGACTCTGGCACTATTTCAATCAATCAATCCAGTCTTTATTTATCCAGGCGAAACACCATTGAGCAAGCTCATCTACAAGATGGACCTGCATCACACAAGGTCAAAGAACAATACAATACAATTATGTACAGGCAATAAATAGGCATTATCATACATAACACTGAAAGGGAAAATACATACAATGCCAGGGTAAGGATGATCAGGTGATATCTTAACAAAAGAAAATAGGAAAAAGTGAAGGGAAGGGTAGCAAGTAGTGGAAGCAACATACATAGGCCAGTTGTATTATCAGAAGATTTTAGGAATGCAAGTCAGGCATTAGAGGGTGTGGGTGCGGAGCAAAACACAGCCAAGGGTGGGAGGTATAGGGCAATCGCTCTATGAAGACTACTAGGGAAGTGAGCTGAGGGCACCTCTGGAGGAGGTCGAGGGTAGGAAAGGGTGAGGAAAGCAGTATGAGAGGATAAATTTAGTAAGGAAGAGGAAGTCAGGGAAAAGTGGTGTAGCCTAAGGCAGGGGAACAGTAGGCAATAGAGCATTTTAGGCACGAGGAAAGCAGTTGCATAACTCCTTAACAGTTTTTGCAAACAAGGTTTTAAAAGCTGCGTGACTAACAGTGGTGCTCAGTTTCATTGATTTTTGTGTATTATTCCAGAGAGAAGGCAGCTCGAAGCTTAATCGCCGTTCTTCCGAACCGTGTGTTGGCCCTGGGCACTTTCAATGAAATAAGAGAGGAACTCCTCAGTGCATAGTTGCCTATCAAACTTGGAGACAGTCAGTCAGCGATGTATTGGGGGAGTTTGTTGGTAATGGCTCTGAAAGTCCAAAGAACCGCATGTCTATTCCGCCTATACTTGAGCGAAGACCATCCCAAGGCTGCATAAAGGGAGCAGTGGAGAGGGGAAGGCCAGTTATGAATCTTAGCGCTCTGTGATACAGTGTGTCCAGTTTACCAAGATAGGCAGCAGCACACTGGCTATAGATGTCAGCATAGTCGATTTGGGAGAGGAACGTGGATTGGACTAGCTGCGTCTTAGCATCTTTGGTCAGGAGGCGATTTATCCTAAAAAACAGACCAAGCCTCTGTCTCAGTTTTTTCAGTAAATCCGCGATGTGATCCACAGAGGAGAGTTTGTGGTCCAGCCAGACCCCCAGGTACTTGAATTTTGTTATGAATTCCAGTTTTTCTCCTAGTAAAGTGGTGATGGGTGGTACCGAACCGACCATAGAGGGCTACGCCGTGTGTTTAGCAGGTGAAAACAATATTGCTTTTGTTTTGTTGGCGTTGAGTAATAGCTTTTTGCTTAGGAGCTGATACTGCAACATATCAAACTCAGTTTGCAGGTCTCTACAGGCAGCTTCGGGCGATGGATGGCTTAGGTATACCACCGTGTCATCTGCAAACAGGTGAATATTGGCCTCCTTGATACCGATGTCTATACTGTTTATATAGATAGCAAACAGCAGGGGCCTCAGGATGGATCCCTGTGGTACACCTCTTTTTAGCAGTTTGAGTGGGGAGAGCTTCCCTTTAGCCTTGACCTGTTGATTCCCATCTGTGAGATAGTCGTTAAACCAGCACAGAGAGGATGTGTTCATGCCTGTTGTTTTTAGCGTAGAGGGAGCAGGCACTGATCGGTGTTGAAGGCCTTACTAAGGTCCAGGAACACAGCGCAAACAAAATTTCTATTCTCCAGATTATGTTGCTAGTCATTAGTTACTGTAGCCAGAGCCGTGATAGTACTGTGTTTAGCTCTGAACCCAGACTGCATTGGGTTTAGCAGGTTTGTATTGTCTAAGAAGGTTCTCAACTGAGCGTTCACAATTTTTTCCAGGAGTTTTGAGAGTATGGGGAGGAGAGATATAGGCCTATAATCATTTAGATCACAGATGTCCCCTGACTTAAACAGAGGGATGACGTGGGCAGTTTTCCACAGGTGCGGGAGAGACCCCTGCGATAGGGACAGGTTAAATAGGTGGGTGATTGGTACAGCTAGGACATGATGTGCAGTCTTAAGGAAGTAGGGTCGAGGGAATCAGCGCCAGCACTTTTCCTAATGTCCATCTGAAGAAGAAGATTTTCAACCTCTCAGGAAGGCACGAAGGAAGAGACTGCATTATTGGTGCTAGGTTCCGGTAGCTGAGCATCAATCTGGGTACGTAAGATACATGCAGGCAAAGTATCGAAAGCTAGACCTGCAGTGGCAAAGTGGTTGTTGAAGGCTTGAAGGATTTCCATTCTATCATTAATGGTATCACTGTCTGAGGTAATTTTTGAAGGAAGCGCAGTCCCAGACTCGTGGCCAGACAATTCTTTCATTGTGGACCAAAATTTGGTAGGGCATTTTGAGGCAGAATTTAATTCAGAGCAGTCAAAGTTGGCGTTGGTCTCTCTGACCAACTTGGTGCAAGAATTCCTAGCTGATCTGAAGAGACACTAGTCTTCATCTGTCTTTGATTTTCAAGCTTTTTTCCAAAGTTTGTCCCTTTCTAGTAAAGCAGCCTTGAGGTCAGCAGAAAACCAACAGCATGTTCTAGCCTTTATGCGGACTTTTACAAGGGGGGCATGGTTGTTTAGGGCACGACACAATTTCATGGAAGATGTTGTATGTCGTGTTCACTGATTTAGCTAAGTAAAAACTCTGCCAGCGCAGGGAAGCTCTCTGTTCGTTGATGTATGCGAGTGGATCGAAGTTGCGTCTGGACCTTTTAATGGAGAACTTGGATGTAGAAGGGGGTTTGGAGTCAGCTCTTACACCAGCAATGAAGGAATGATCACTAATGTCCGAGGAAAATATTCCAGCGTGAGAAAAGAAATGTGGTTTGCTCACAAGGAAGATATCCAACAGGGTGACATTTGCGGTTTTTTTTTTTTTGTTTAAGCGGGTTGGTTCCTCAATGAGTTGCGTAGGCCCTTGCGAGTCACAGAAGGATTTAAGGGGTACTGAGGCCTTAGACAGCCAGTCATAGTTAAGATCCCCTAGTATAATTGTTTCAGTGTTCCCAAGGCCCATAATGGTCGACAGGTGGGACAAAAGCTGGGACCCCGCAGATGGGGGCCTGCAACACCCTGTGACACAAATAGCCATTGAGGGGGATATTTCGACTTTAAGGGATAGGCATTCAAATCCATTTGGAATAGAAGAGGAGTCGAGGGTAATGACTGAGAATTTGTCTTTTACAAAAATGGCTACTTCACCGCCTCTGGTTTGTCTGCTGGACCTAAACAGCAAGGGATGTTAACCTTCTTGTCAGGGGTGGCTGGCCTAAGCCATGATTCAGAAACCACAAGAACATCTGGTTTGGTGTGTAGGACCCAGGCCTGGATAGAGGTGAGCTTTTTTAAAAGGCTGCAAGCATTAATATGCATGAAACTCATTCCTTTAAGCCTTGTAAGGTTGGAGAGCGAAAAAAGGGCTTCTCTGGGACCAGGGTTGAGTTCCATATCACCTGAGCACAATAAGAGGAGGAGCACAACTTTTCTTAAAGCAACAAGGGATAAATTGAAGGCACTAACTTGTCCACGCCTATTTGGGATAGCAGTGCAGTGGTGCAGCATCTTGATTTTTACACTGGGCTGACCTAGAGCTGCAAAAACAAGAGCCCCCACTCTGCGGCACCAGCAGGTGTTGTGACTGGGAGGATGGGGAGGAATACCCTGTGTGGACAATAAGGTGCAGGTCCCACCCCCAGGTGACAGCTCAGTCCGATCCATAGGCAGTGGCATAGGTGTACAGCAAGTACTGTGCGATGATTCGTTGTGTAAATAACATTGGGAGGAGGGGCACGATTCCCCTTGGAGTAATTTCAGCCTAAAGGATTCGCTACATAAGGCACCATACATAATGTGGCAAGGAAAGAGCCAGGTAGCTGCCCTCATAATTGCGGTTTATGGTGTTTCGGGAGAAGGATTACACGTAGGTAGACTAGCCAGGCTCCGAGCTCAAGGCTCACCGTTACCAATATAGAAACTGGGGAAGGAAACAGGGTAGTTTAAAAGTGGGGCAACTAATAGGATGGAGAAGACGCTAGACGAATTACAGGCAGAGCAGAGAGTGGGGGTGATCTTGATAGGCTTACTGCTTACAGGTTCAGCTTCCTTTGCAGAGGGAAATGGAAGTGAGCAGTATAAAGTGACCAATAGGAAGGGAGACACAGGAGAGGAGGAGCAGAAGCGTATTTAAAGGAGGCCTGGGAGAGGGCGGGGGGATGGGACAAAAATGTGTGCAGAGCAAAACGAAGTGGGAGAAAAAACGGCAATTGCTAGCGCCAAGGAAAGCGCTGAGGGTCTATAGAAAAAGGCACACCTATCGGATTGGCCGAGGGAGGCAAGCGAACCAATCAGTATCTACTTACGGGGTGCTACACCAATGGGAGAGCACAAGGCGTGGTGGTTCAAAACTTGAAACAGCGGTAGTACCTTAAATGCTGAATCCGGCTTCTGGGACCGTGAGGGCGGCAGAGAATGTTGGCAGCGGTCGGTGGCAGCCAGAGAGGTGGCCGGTACACTGCCTCGGAGGGAGAGAGGGCGCCGCTAAGGTGCGAGTCCCTAGAGAAAAAGAGGAGACAGAGAATTAATATAGTTAGCGGAGAGGGCGGGAAGCTGACGGCAGACAGACAGTAAGGGGTGGGGGTGATTAGATTAAACAAAGAAACTTCATGAGTCGAGGTGAGGAGATCAGGATACAATAGGTGGGGAAGGGCCACAGATAGAGAAGAGATGTGAGGAGGAGAATGGAGAATGGGTTATGAGAAGCAAGTGGGAGAGATGGTTTTCTTGGAGGTCAGCTTGCAGCAAAGAAGCCGCGGTGACGTGTGTGGGGGGGAGCAGGCAAAGTCAGAAATTCAAGGTAGAAGCGTTGCAGGAGAGACAGGGTGAATAGACAGTATGCTCAGTTTAGTACACTAAGGCTAAGGACTAAAACAACACACTACAGGTCTACAACATTAAACTACCTACATAAGATCAGTTAATACAATGCAATGCTACAAGAGTAGTTTAGCAAAAAAAAAATAACAGAACAGGCTAGCAATAACAGTTAAAAAAAAAAAAGTAAGGTTTGAACAAAATGTGTGCAGAACAAAACAAAGCGGGAGAAAAAATGGCAATTGCTAGCACTGAGGGTCTGTGGAAAAAGGTGCACCAGTCGGATTAGCAGAGGCACTGAACAGGCTAGCAATAACAGTTAAAATTCTAACAGTTAAAAAAAAAAGTAAGGTTTGAACAAAATGTGTGCAGAGCAAAATGAACTTTGAGAAAAAATGTCAATTGCTAGCGCTGAGGGTCCGTGGAAAAAGGTGCACCAATCGGATTGGCTGAGGGAGGCAAGCAAACCAATCGGGGTCCACTAACGGGGCGCCGCACCAATGGGAGAGTACCAAGGCATGGTGGTTCTAAACTTGAAACAGCAGTAGTACCTTAGTTGCTGAATCCGGCTCCTGGGACCGTGAGGGCGGCAGAGAATGTCGGCAGCGGTTGGGCGGCAGCCAGAGAGGTGGCCGCTACACCGCCTCGGAGGGAGAGAGGACGCTGCTCAGGCGCGAGTCCCTTAGATGCTGAATTCCGCTCCTGCCCTGTATAAAGAAAGATTTTAGGGTATTTGAGAAGGTACCAGTTATAATAAAGACACAAATTGTTGGCATATACATTCTCTATTGTGCAGTTACACACAGATAACATTACAAAGTCTCAGCACATCATCTCTATATGAAATGTAACCTGTCTAGTAAATGACTACGGAAGATTAGCAATCTTTTCATATTTACCTCTCTTCTGGGAGACACAGGTACAGTTTAGAGGACTCTACATGAAATGGATTCCTGGTTCACCTGGGTCTCCACCTCGGCTCCCTACTTCTTCAGATATGGAAGCTCTACCGCGAGACTAAATTTGCATACTACAAAGAAACCAGTCTGCACATCATCTTATATTTTGGTTTCTTACTGCGCATGAAGATTTTGTCTCGTAGCTCGACTTGTAAGCAGTAAGCCATGACAGGGTGTGCGTTAGACACTTTAACATATGGCTAGGAGGTGTAGTGAGGCACGAGGCCACCGGCCGAGTGCATCCAGCCTCCTAGCCATGTGTTAAAGTGTTTAACGCACACCCTGGAGTGGCATATTGCTCCTATGAAATGGCTATCTGTAGTGCAACTGCATTTGGTAGGTTACATTTCCAGTTTAAGGTAGGGAAAAAAACGTGTATTTTTGTCACTTTTAAAAAAATAGTTCCTCTGCCTAAGTGTCCTGTGTGTTGTTTTTTTTTTGCACTAAAGGAATTTTGTCCTAGAAAGGCCTCTGTACTTTAGGCCTGGTTGTCATGGCAGTATTCACCTCCCTTCCCCCCATGCTGTGTGGAGGCAAGTAAGAGAAAAAAAGAGTAAAATGCAGCTGTTTTTTTTTTCTTTTAATTAAAAGTTAAAACTCAAGAGCCAGTGGGCGGGCAGGTACAGAGATAGAGTGAGCGGGCGGGCTGGTAGAGAGATCGCGGTTGTTCCTTTTTTTTTTTTTAAATAGATGAAAGAGCGGGCAGGCTGGGAGAGACATCGTGGCTGTACATTTCTTTTTTTATTAAAATTCAAAGATGGATCTTAAAGAGCGAGTGGCCGGGCTGGTGGAGAGATCGCAGCTGTTCCATTTTTTTTTTTATATACATGACCGAGCAGATGGGCTGTGAGGGACATCACAGCTGTTTGTTTTATGCTACATCCACAGATTTCACAGACTGAGGCAATGTGAACAGAAGGTCAGATGTATTTATTTATTGTATTTTTTTATTGGCAGACTGAAAATACAGCCTGGCACATCACTCGCAGTTGGTGAAAAGAAGAGGGCTGATTTTCAGTTTGCCAACATTGTAACTGGCATCTGTACCAAGATCAGTGCCCACTGGGCACTGCTGGTCCTTTTTCCTGTGCGTAAGAAGGAGTATCACACAGGTTTGCACCAGTCAGGATGCCTAAATTCTGATGCCCATTTCATAAATTCCCATAACAACCTAGAGGCTGCCATAATTCTTAGAGAAAACTAGACGTTATGACTCTCCTTCATTTAGGAACAACAGCTAATCCTGGTACAGCGTGTTATAGCAGCTGTTGTACGTGTGCGAGTGTATGCGTGGCAAGATCATCCCTATTCTGTGGTTTCAGCAAACTGCAGGTCTCCACTGTAACCTTTATCTCTCATAAGGGTCCCTGCTTGCAACTGAATTATAACTTACAAGCAGTAATGCACTGGTTATACCTGATGGTAAATGCACAGCTAATAATACTGCATTGTAATACACTTACAGTTGCAATAGGCTAGTAACTACATAGGCAGCAATAAGAATAATGACAAACATTTCCTTACGATCCCTCCTATGAGACTGTGAGGCAAAATGCTGACTAGCCTCACAGAAAGAAAGAATTTGTCGTTTCAGATGAAAAATATTAGCATACTGATGTCCCTATAGTGGCTGTGCAACAAGTGGCGAAGACATCATAGTATTAGTGTGGCAGTATGGCTGCTATATCCCATTACACCTTGGCTACCCAGAGAAGGCCTTTGGCTTAATAAAAGGCAAAATATGTCTTATAAGCAGTTAGCACTAATAGTATGCAGTAGCCAATAATGGCAACAGTAATAAATGCATGCACTATATTTCTGCAGGTATAATAAGCTGCATAAGCACAAACAACAGTAATAATTTGTTTTGCTCCCTTCAAACCCCACCATGACACTATGAATGCAAAAGGCAAAATAGTGTCATAAAAAATAATAGCATGTAATACGTAATGGTAACTTTTATGGAGTAGCAACAGTTGTAAGGCTGGGGGAATGGAGAAAGATGTATATTAAAATTTGGAATGTAAGTGATGACGTCATTTTGATAGCCAGGTTTATTAAGGATGTGTCCCTCCTGGTAAACAGGAACTGGCATAACTGGTTTTCCAAGGACAGTGCACACAGCAGGTGAAAAAGAGGAGTGAGGTGTGGTCACTCAGTTTGTGAGTGTCCCACATGTGAAAATGTTTCAGTTTGTAATGAAACAGTACTGACCAATCATATTGGATGCCACTGTAGCTTTAGGAAGGTGCCATATTATGAACTTCACAGGGCATGTACCATTTTCTGCAAAGCTGATGTGCTGGTAGCCACCAATAAGGCCACAGACAGGCGTTAAATACATCACAGCGGCAGACACGACGATGCACTCTTACTAAACAGTAAGCAGTATGTGGAACCTGCCAATGCACCATGGTGTGATTATAGATGACCAAGGAAGGCTTTTTAACCCATTCCATATAGACGTCACCTTCCAAGTGACCCACAGAATGGACTGCAGCCAGTTTATTAAGTAGATCCACATTAGAGTCAAATATAGACAGAGAAACTGCATTGGCTGGGATGCAAAGTCACATAACCTAGGTTCCTGGCTGTCATGAAGAGAGACTTCGGACAAGTCTCAAGGCATCCTTTATGGATATCCTGAGGTCTGGTTACAAATGCTGGGCAATACCACCTGGCCAAACAATTATCCTCGATGAGAACTGAGAAGCACCCTTGGTTCTATATCTCGTGAGCAAATTATAAATAAGTGTGAGAACATAGTTCCCATAGGCTGTGCATGTTACTCCTTTACCTATGAGTTTGTTAGACCTTTAAAGATTGTTTTTCAGTAAACCAACATGTAATACATAGTATATTATATTCTTATCGTATACATTTTTTTTTTGTTCTAGGTCTGCAATCCCACATATATAAGTGTATTACAATGTAGTAGTATTCAAGCCCCAGGAAATCTTACTGTATTGTAACCTATGCAATATGGTCTCACCATTGGACTGCCCCGGAGTCGAAATGGTTAATAGAACCTATGCAAATGACGGAATGCTAGGCTGGAGCTCGGTTTTCAAACCACTGTCCCTGGTAAACAGTTTTAAACCATCAGATTCTTTACTCCACTTGCCTAAGTAAGACGTTTCCAGAGAACTCTCCTTCATTGCTTGAAGAAACTTTGTTTTTCCTCGGTTATTTACCTAGTAGTATCAGTTATTTTGGTATTCTTTTCACTGTCCTTGCTTTTCAGGTAGAAATTGTTTAGATTTTAGTTTTAAAAGGGTAAGTTGTCGTTATTCTCTTCTGTTCGCTAACCAAGGGGAAACCGACAATCTTCCCTTGTCAGTCTTCACCATTCATTACTGCTGCGTGTAAGCCAGATGCACACACCCGCCACGGGAGCTTTTTTTTTTTTTTTTTTGGAGGGGAGGAGTCTGCTCTGATGGCGCCACCATGAGCGGAATGCACTACGTGGTGTGCGAGGGGTGGCTGTTAGGTGCTGCAGACTCCTCCTCCACCTCAGTTCTGTTTCTCCCACTGTTGAGGCCTCACCTGCTACGACCGCTGCAAGAGCATTCTTCTGCGCCATTAGGCCTACTTGCAGTTGTCGATGTCTCTTCTTCATTTCTTTCATCCCAGTTCTCCATCACAACGCTGTTGAAGCCAGTAAGACTGTTTCTTGACTTTTTTCCTGACGGCACCGGGCTCTATTGCTGTGTTTTAGTTTATTTCGCATCATGTCCGGTTCGAGAGCTAAACGGATATCTAAAGTGGGCTGTGCCCCCATGCATCGGTGCTCCTGTGGCTGGCAATTTTCTGTTACGGCCCAGCATGATGTTTGCCTTTGGTGCCTGGGACCCAACCACAGTATGGATAGATGCAACACCAGTTTTTCCATAGACCACGGTGTACTGGAAATCCGCACATTCAAAGTCGGCAGGGCTCCGCCGACTTTCAAAGAACGACGTCACCCTCGGGCCTCCCAGGCCAGAACTTTAGACCCTTCCTCCAGGTCCCGTCCTAGGTCTATACAGCCCATCGAGGAGGAGACCTTCTAGCCTTGCCGAGGAGGAGGCTTTTTCTGCAGTGTCGGAGGAATGGCACAGCTCCTCCCGGAGTCATGTCGCTGATACCGCCCCGGCAGTCACCTCCTCCGAGGTGCAGACTTCCCCAGTGTCACGGCCCACGGTTGCTGGGTCCGGCACTGGTGGACCCTCGACACTGCCTCGCGGTACCTTTTGTAGAGCCGGTGATCCAGGTGATGCCGGGTGCAGTGCCAGTCCGGGCTCGGCACCATTCGCGGCGCTGGTGCTTTGGGCGACTCCTCTGGAGGTGCCATTTTGGGTTCGGCGCCAGGGACTCAGCTGGGGCCCTCAGCGGGCTTGCACTTGGCTCCGGGGTTGTGGGCGGCATGGCGGACCAGACAGGTGCCATGTCCTGGGACGATGTCATCCGCGGTGCCGTCTCCAGAAAAACTCCAAGGGTGGCTAGTATTGAGGTCCTTCTGGACGCCTCCTCTTCAGAGGGAGACAACTCAGACTTGGACTAGAAATGGCTACCTGATTCTTCTGGATCGGACGTCTCTGTGGGATGTGGTGTCAGGCAGCCCAGCGCCCCTATCCCTGAGTCTCCGGAGCAACCTACTCTCGAGGATCCCTTGGCTGGGGGTGGTGGCTGTGAGACTGGGGAGGGGGTTTTCTCCTCTGAGGGGGCAGTTGCCAGTGTTGGTGCTGCGACGACCTCTCAGGGGTGGTTGGAGACCCTTGTTTCTGTGGTCTTCCTTGGGGGGCCCTATGGACCAGAGGACTTCCTCGCTGGTGTCAAGGAGGGGGGTGGCCTCAGAGTCTGAGGGGTTGAGAGGCCGGGATGAGGGGCACCAATGCTCTCCTGCCATCCTACGAGGCACAGGGAGGAGCCGCAGTGCTGAACCTCATCTCTCTTTCCCGGGCTCCAGGGTACCCTCGGATGGCAGCACTAAGGGTGGCTTTTCTGGACACATGCAACCCCAGGCGCGTCACAGGGGAGATTCCCCATTTGTGCTGTTACAGCGTTCGCATCCTCAGATTTCTTCTCTGTGACCCTGTTTGATCTCAGGGACCCCTCCAGTATGGGCTCCATTCCCTGGGTTCCAGAGCCCTGGCAGAGGTCAGACACTCCTCTGCAGGTGCCCATCTCCTATCCCTCTGCAGCCACCCCCTCCTCTCCCAGGCCATGTGGATCCTACGGGGCCCTTAACGTGGGAGACGATCAGATCCACTGCAGCTTTCTTTCCATCTTATGTCAGGGCCATGGATGAGCGTGTCTTTCACCTGTCCCCTCCACCGCAGGAGTCTTCTGAACAATCGAGTTCCTCATCCTCCTCGACTCCCTCTTCAGAGGGAGAGGAACCCAACATCCATTTAACCACTGTAACCACCTCATGATGTAATTCACATTGCCTCAAATGTTCCTTATGTCCTTGTTCATTCTTATAACTTGTATTGTTATCCCGGGTCGCCTCTACATAGAAACATAGAATTTGACGGCAGATAAGGACCGCTTGGCCCACCTAGTCTGCCCATTTTCCTACCTAACAGATAAGCTGCAGATCCTAGTTAACCAACAGCTTACTTCCTCCTACCCCCCGACTGCCTTATGTCTGTCCCATGCATTCTTGAACTCCCCTACTGTTCTTGACTCCACAACCTCCTCAGGGAGTCTGTTCCATGCATCCACAACCCTCTCTGTGAAAAAATACTTCCTCACATTACCTCTGAGCCGCCCTCTATCTTCAAATTGTGCCCCTTGTTCTTGCACATCTCTTTTCTGAAAGGTGCTACCCTCTTGGACTTTGTTGATTCCTTGAGGTACTTGAAAGTTTCTATCATGTCCCTCTCTCCTTCTTTTCTTCAAGGGTATGCATATTAAGTTCCTTTAGTCTTTCTTCATATGTCTTCTGGTGCAGACCCTGCACCATTTTGCTGTCCTCCTCTGGACAGCCTCCACTCTGTCTATGTCTTTCATGGAGATGGGGTCCCAGAACTGCACACAGTACTCCAGATGGGGTCTCACCAACTGTCTGTACAGCGGGATAACAACTTCCTGTTTTCACTATTGATGCCTCTTCCTATGCATCCCAGTATCCCCCAGCCTTCCTTACTGCCTTCTCACATTGTTTGCCCACCTTAGGTCATCTGATATAATTACCCCCAGGTCCCTTTCCATTTTTACTGTTGTCAGTATCTCATCCCCCATTGTGTACGCTTCCCCTGGGTTTTTGTTTCCTATGTGCATTACCTTGTACTTCTTTGCATTGAATCTGAGCTGCCATACATTTGACCATCCTCCAACCTTGCCAAGTCCCTTCTCATCCTTTCCACTCCATCTTGTGTATCAACCCTGTTGCAGATCTTTGTGTCGTCTGCAAAGAGACATACTTTTCCCTCCAGTTCCTCTGCAATGTCACTTATAAAGACATTAAAAAGGACCGGTCCCAGTACTGAACCCTGCAGTACCCCGCTAGTAACCCTCCTTTCTTCACTGTGTACTCCATTTACTACTACCCTTTAGTCCCTGTTGTCTAGCCAATTTTTATCCAGGCTACACCTTGGGACCCACTCCAAGGCTGGCTAACTTGTGTATTAATCTTTTGTGTGGGACTGTATTAAATGCCTTGCTAAAATCTAGGTAGGCCATGTCCACAGCCCCTCCCTGGTCTACTACTTTGGTCTCCCAGTCAGAGAAATCTATTACATTCGTCTGACACGACCTTCCCATCGTGAATCCATGCTGCCTTAGGTTCTGTGCCCCACTGGCCTCTAGGTACTCAACAGTTCTTTTCTTCAGAAGTGATTCCCATCATTTTACCTACCACTGAGGTCAAACTAACTGGTCTGTAGTTTCCTGCCTCTGTCCTGCTCCCACTTTTGTGAAGAGGAATCACGTCTGCCCTCCTCCAGTCATCGGGTACCGCCCCATCTTCCCATGATTTGTTAAAGAGAGTAGTCAGTGGTGTCACTAGTTCTACCCTTAGTTCTTTTAGAATTCTTGAGTGAATCCCATCGTGCCCCATTGCTTTGTCTACCTTCAATTTTCTTAGTTCTTTCAGAACCCTTTCTTTTGTAAATAGACTGGTATCGACCCCCGTCTTCAGAGTGTCTCTCTTGTTTAGTTTAGGTACCTCCCCTCCTCTTCCTTTGTGAATACTGAGCAGAAATATTCATTCATTATCCCTGCTTTTTCACTGTCACCCTCTACCCACATTCCATCCCCTTTATTAAGCCTCAGTATCCCTCCTTTGGTCTTTCTTCGCTCCTTAATGTACCTATAAAAGTTCTTATCCCCCTTCTTAACAGAATTGGCTATCCTTTCCTCAGTTTGGGCCTTTGCTATTCTGACTGCCTTCCCAGCCTCTTTCTGCTTTAACTGATAAAGTTCTCTGTCCTGCTCCTTCTGTGTTTCCTTATATTTCCTGAATGCTATCCTTTTCTCCTTAACCTTCCCTGCCACCTCTTTTGAGAACCATAGCGTTTTTTTCTTTCATTGTGTTTTATTGATTTGCTTTACACAAAGGCTTGTTGCCTCAGTGATGGCTGTTTTGATTATTCCCCATTGTTCCTCCACCCCTCATTCTTGACTGTTTGCTAGTGCTTTTCTGAGGCACTCTCTTATTTTCCCAAAGTCAGCCCTCCTAAAGTCCAATACTCTTGCTTTTCTGTGGCTTGATTGTATGGCTGTGTTTATCATGAACCACACTGTTTGGTGGTCACTTGTTCCCAGATGGCTACCCACTTCTAAATCTGAGATTCTTTCTCTGTCCCCATTTGAGCATACCAGGTCTAAGATTGCTCCCTCCCGAGTGGGTTCCAACACTAGCTGTCTGAGGCATGCCCCCTGTAGGGCATCAAGAATGACCCTGCTCTTGGATGTGCCTGCAGCAAAGGTGCTCCAGTTAACATCTGGCATATTCAGGTCCCCCATCAACAATATCTCCCCTTTTTCTGCCATTCTAAGGAAGCCTTCTATCATTTCCTTGTCCATTCCCTCCCCCTGAGATGGGGGTCTGTATATAACCCCCATGCGGATTGTGGTGCCATTTCCTGTCTCCAGGGTGACCCAGAGTGCCTCATCTGCTCCCTGTTTACTCTTTAGTTCTGTTGCTTTGATCCTTTCCTTTACATAGAGAGCTACTCCTCCTCCTCTTTTACCCTCCCTGTCCCTCCTGTAGATTATGTATCCTGGTATGTTGACATCCCAGTCATGGTTCTCTGTGTACCATGTTTCAAACAACATGAAGTCTTGCTATATTATGACAATTGCAGTTTGTCCCACCATTAGACCTGCCCCGGAGGTGAAAGAGTTAACTACCATGCCAGGCATGGAGTTTAGAGCGAGCTCGGTTAGAAAGCTCTGTCTGGCTATTTTCAAACTGAAACTGTCAGACTCTTTACCCTGCCCACTGAACAGTCGCTCCGGAGATTTCTCCTACTGCTCGGTTCATTTCTCGGTTTAAACAGTATTTTCTCGGTTAAATTCAACCGCGAGTATTTTTATTTTAACCGCAAACCGATCGGTTCAAGCTCTGTCTGTGGTATTGTAAGTAATAGATAGGTTTATTTCTGTGTGGAACTTGTAAATTTTTATCGGTTCGGTTCGAACCGATCAGGCTGTTAAAACTTTTTAAAAGAAAGCATTTTAAGGCTTTTAGAGTGCGGTTCCCGGTTCTTATCGGTTCTAAAAATAACGGATTTCATTACGGTTTTTTCCACGACCCGTGACATGGTTGGGAACCGATAAGGGTGTCTTGCCTGGCACTGCCGTTAAAAGGGCAAGTTTGTTGGTTAGGCTGGCATCATGTCTGAGAGAAACCCAAAAACCGGCCCACTGGTTTCAACACTGTAGTGTCTGTGGGAAGCCTCTCCAAGGCTGACCCACACACCAATGTGTCTATTCTCTGGGTTTGACCACCTCAATTCAGACTGCCAGATTTGTAAAATTCCCTGCAGCCACCCCTGGACAAGAGAGTGGGCAGGCTCAGGAACGAGAGGCCAAAAAGTCCGCTGACCCGGATGGCCAGCCCGGTTCGGTGCCAACTGAACCGGAGGGAGTGCCCTCTGACCAGGGCGAGACTTCCTCGGGCAAACGAAAAGCTGGCTCTGAGGAGCCAGTTCCAGCAAAGAGAACTAAAAAATCAGCAGGTTTGGAGTCCAAAATTCCTTCTCCAACTGCTGCAGAAATAGCAAAAGCTATACAGATTGTACAGTCACTTTTTCCGGTTCCGTCCGAACCGCCACTGTCTGGTAAAAGGTTGTCTGTCGGTTCCACCGGTTCAAGAATATGATATTGAAGAGTTTTATGAACCAGAGGAGGGGAGGAGGATTATGATCAGTGTGAATGTGACTTTGAGAGTCTGGATGTGCCCATTGAACCGACATCTCCCCAGACAGACCTTGGAATCTCCCCTATGCTTTGAGTCCCTTCTCACTTTTTGTTTTATAAAAGGTTGCTGAAACCCTCTAGCTCCCATTAGAGGAAGCTGTGGATGAGCAAGAGGAACCTGATTTTGTGGAAATGATGGATATCCCAGAGTCTAGGAGATTATCTATTCCTTACATAAATCATTTAGGAAACAAACAATAAAAATACTAAAGCTCTTAATTCTGTGCCTCCTGTTGACAAGAAGATGGACAGGAGGTACACTTTATCAGGTCCTGATACAGACTTTCTTTCACAGCAATGCAGTCATGTTGGAGTAGTTCAGGCTGCAGCCTGTGATAAGGCTAACATTCCCCTGGCTTCACATCCTCCTGACAAGGACTCCAGGAAGATTGATACCATGGCTAAAAATAATACATGGCAGCGTCCTTGGGACTCAGGCAAGCAAATTACCTGGCTTATGTGGCAAGATACCAAAAATCTAGATGGGACACTGTCATGGCCTTGGCCAAACAGGCCCCTGGCCAGCTTGCCAAGGAGCTGGAGCAGGTGGCTTCTGATGGTATTGAGGCATCCAAGGTGCAATTCCATGCTGCTGTGGATTCTAATGATGTATCCTCTAGAGTCATGGCTACATCTGTGGCCTTCGTAGGTTGGCTTGGCTCAGGTGTATTAGTTTGTCACAGGATACCCAGACTAAGGCCATGGATTTTCCTAGGTAGGGAATTTCTGTTTTGGGGAGCAGACAGAGAATTACATGAAGAAAATGGATGAATATAGAACAACTTATAGGAGTGCACCAGCCAAGGAGCGGCAAGTCACTCCTCAGAAGCAGACCCCCAGGGGTAGAGGTAGGCCTTTTCACAGGCCTTTTTACCAAACCCAGGCTTCTTCTGCTTATGCTCAGAGGGGGTTCTTCAGAGGCAGAGGCAGACGGGGTGCAAGCAGGCCTGCTTCCACCCCTCAGCCTAAAGCCCCTGCCAAACAGGCACCATGATGGGGTGCCCAGGGCCGGTTCTCCATTACCTGTAGGGGGCAGGCTGGCTTGCTTTGTTCAGGACTGGGAGTCTCTAACATCAGACAAGTGGGTCCTGGAAGTAGTAAGCCAGGGTCTGGTTCTTAGCTTCAAAAATTTCCAAAGATGAGAGCCAGATCTTTTCCACCTGCAAACCCTCAAGAGACCTTTGCCTTAGAAACAGAAGTCTCCAACCCTCCTGGCTCTCAGAGCTGTGAAAGGTTCCCCCTACTCCAGGGCAAGGTCTGTACTCCAGGTACTTCCTTACCCCAAAAAGACAGGAGAATGGCGCCCATTTTGGACCTAAGATATCTGAACAAGCACCTTTGAAACCAAAATTCAAAATGGTGACTCTGGCAATATTTCCTTTTCTAGGCCAGGGGACTGGCTAGCTTCCCTGACCTCAAGGATGCCTATTTCCATGTTCTAATCAGAAGCTCCCACCAGTACCTCAGATTCGAACTGCCCTCAGGCCATTACCAGTTCAGAGCAATGCCCTTTGGCCTCACCTCTGCCCCAAGGGTATTCACAAAATGTCTAGCAGTAGCAGTTGCTCATTTAAGAAGGCAAAAGATTGCTATTTTTCCCTTCCTAGACGACTGGCTTATTGTAGGCCAGTCTCCAGAACAGGTCAGATCACACCTGCAAGTTACCCAGCAGCTGCTCACCTCTCTGGGTTTTCTGCTCAATCTCCCAAAGTCAGTGCTGGAACCTGTTCGCATTACTCACCTTCATAGGTGCAGAACTGGATACAAAGCAGGCCAGAGCCTTCCTGCTCCTTAGAGAGGTAAGGAACCTGGTGGCCCTGGCCTCTTCCTTCACTGCAGGTCTCTCGACCAGCAAGGCACTTCTTACAGCTCCTAGGACACATGGCTGCTTCCACAGCTGTAGTGCAAGGAGCAAGATTTCAGATGAGGGACATTCAGTTTCACTTGAGAGCCTTTTGGTCTCTCAAAGAAAGATCCCCTTCCAAGTTGATCCCAGTGACTCGAACCCTGATCCAGGCCCTTCAGTGGTGGCAGGATCAGAGCAATTAAGACAAGGGTCCCCTTCATCCCTCTATCTCACTCCTTGACCCTTACTAGATGCGTCCCTTCTGGGATGGGGGAGCTCACATGGCGACCTCTCCACCCAGGGAGTTTGGTCCTCTCAGTGTCTCTGCTTCACATCAATTTGCTGGAACTCAGAGCTGTCTTTCTAGCACTTCAAGTGTTTCTGCATCTGTTCAGAACAAAGTGGTACAAGTCAGAACAGACAACACCACCACAATGTGGTACATCAACAAACAAGGGGCACCTGGTCTTCGGCCTTGTGCACCGAAGCAATGAAGTTGTGGTCTCTGGCTTATTCCCTGAACACTTCCTCATAGCAGTTCACCTCCCAGGAAAGGACAATGCCCTGGCAGATGCTCTTCAGCAGGATTTCCCAGGGCCATCATGAATGGTCACTGGATCCCCAAGTACTGGGGATAGTTTTTGCCAGATGGGGCACCTCAGATAGATCTTTCTCAGCCCCAGACAATCACCAACTTCCACTGTTTTGTTGCAGGCCCCCAGTAATGGGCCTCAGTCCCCTGGATGCCTTTCTCCTAGATTGGGAGGAAGTTTCTATATGCCTTTCCCCTTCCCTCTCCTTTCAAGGTGCTAGTGAAAATCAGATCCCAGACTTGCAGGATGATTCTGATTGCTCCGGATTGGGCCAGGCAGCCCTGGTACCCACTCCTTCTGTCCTTAGCAGTCCATCTTCCTGTGCCTCCTCCAGGAAACACAACCTGTTATCTTGTGCCCAGGGGAGAGTTTGGTATCCGAATCTCAAATCCCTCAACCTCAAGGCCTGGCTCTTGAGGAGTTAGAGTTTGCTGACCTACACCTTTCAAGGTGTTCTTGACATCCTGAAGGCTTCTAGGAAGCCTTCCACTAAGCTACTTAGTAATTTCTAAATGGAAAAGGTTTTCCATCTGGTGTTCTGGGAAGCACATATTCCCGAATCTGCTGATTTGCCCATTGTTTTGACTATGTGGTCTATCTTAACTCTTTGGGCCTGAGACCAGCTACCCTGAAAGTACATTGGCAGCTGTCTCTGCTTTTATTTCAGCAGGAAAGCCTTCTCTTTCCACTCACCCTGTATTTTCCAAGTTTTTCAAGGATTACTTCATACTAATCACCTTTCAGGGACCCGGCCTGCCTGAATCTTAATGTTTGCATTGCTCAGTTGATGCAACCCCTTTGAACCTCTGTCTTCTGCAGAGCTTAAGTATTTGACTTGGAAAACTGTTTTTCTAGTAGCCATCACTTCTGCCAGGCGCATAAGTGAGTTACAAGCCTTGTTAGTGGAGACTGACTTTATTTCCTTTCACAGGGATAAAGTAGTCCTTAGGACTAACAGGAAGTTTTTGCCAAGGTGGTTTCAGATTTCCATCTTAATCAATCTATCTCCTGCAGTGTTCTTCACTGACCATTCCTCCTCTGGTGAGGAGGCTGCACAGCTTAGATGTTAAGAGGGCCCCAGTTACTATATAGAGCATACCAAGGTCATAGGTTCAATCCCTCCAACTCTTCTCACTTATGGTGAGGCTGGGAAAGGTAAACCTGCCACTAAGAGATCCATTGCCAGGTGGATTGTCTCGTGTATCCAATTTTGTTATCAAAACTGGGAAAGGTTCCCCTTCAGGCCTGAGGGCTCACTCTACCAGAGGTACTAGCTGCGCTCTTTAGCTGCGCTAGAGACATCCCTATCTTGAGATATGTCACAGCTACCTGGAAAACGGTACACACTTTCACCAAGCATTACTCCTTGGATATCCAGGCCAGGAGGGATGCTAGATTTGGCACAGCCGTGCTTTCAGAGCCTATTCCTAAGTAGGTTCTGTCCTCCACCATTGAGGTACTGCTGTGTATTCTGCAATTGTAATATAATATAGCAAGACTTATGTTGTTTGAAGAAAAATTACTCACCTTAGTAATGTTGTTTCTTCTAATGGAGTCTTGCTATATTATGACCTCCCCAGCCTGCCCCTCTCAGAACTTCTACTTGGTATGGGGTGGCAGTCCAGTGTTGGCACTTGTTATGCCCATTTTATGTTTTTCCACCCTTTTGGGGGTTTTGGGGTGTTGTGTTTTATTTTATCTTATGTTATTATTTTCTGGTCCCCTGACTTGAGTCTTGGTGTTGGGACCAGGAATAGGTGTTAATATTTAGGTAGCCAGTTGGCTAGTGTAGGTTACAGCTTCCACAGAACCTTAGTGAGTTTTGCTTGTAAAGATCTGACAGTTTCAGTTTGAAAATAACCAGACAGAGCTTCTCTAACCGAGCTCGCGCTCTAAACTCCATGCCTGGCATGGTAGTTAACTCTTTCACCTCCGGGGCAGTTCTAATGGTGGGACAAACTGCAATTGTCATAATATAGCAAGACTCCATTAGAAGAAACAACATTACTAAGGTGAGTAATTTTTTCTTCTGTGACTGCCACAATATCCAGGCAACTCTCTTCCATCAAGGCCACTAGTTCAGGGAGCTTGTTACACAGACTACGGGCATTGGTACTCATCACCCTCCACTTTTTGATAGCCTTACCCCTTTTAGCCCCATTCCTGTCCTTTCTGCTTTTGTCTTTTTTTACATTTACCTCTGTTCTGCTCCCTAATAACTTCTCTACCTTGGTGTTTACCTCACTAATTACCATGTTTTGTGAGGGAAGGTTGTGATTTCCCTGCTCCTTTTCAGTGCCCCCCCTTGGCTAGTTTAAATGCTTGCCAATGAAGCATTTAAACCTCTCACCTAGGATCCTGGTCCCCCCGGACAGATGCAGACCATCGCACCAGTATAGGTCTGCATTCCTCCAGGTGGCTCCCCAGTCCTCAATGAAGCCAAAACCCTGAGCTCCACCAGTTTTTCAACCACTCATTGAATTCCCCGGTGAGGAGTGCCCTAGCATCACCCTTGCCATAGACAGGCAGCACCTCCGAGAAGGTTACCGTATGTGCTACTTGTCTAAGGCCCCTCCCCAACTCTACAAACTCCTCTTGCACTGCTTTGATCCCATTCCTAGCCAGGTCATTTGTCCCAGGTGGACAATGACATCCAGCTCCCTCCCTCGTGCAGCTCCTCCCACGATCCTGAGGATTCGCTTCCTGTCCCTCCAAGCCGTGGCGCAGGAAGACACCTACCTCCTCTCCCTTCCTCCCCCATTTCTACCCCCCTAATGATTGAGTCCTCCACCAGGAGTTGTTTCCTTCCCCTGTGGGGTCCCATGCCACCCTCCTGTGGGTCTCCTTTGTGAAGGTTCCCAGCATCCTCCTTGGCCTCCACTGCAGGTGCATCCATAGAGGAACCACTATCCACCAGAAGAGTGAATGAATTGTGGAGAGGTACAGCTAGAGGGATGCAACTCTGTTCCACCACCCTCTCCCTCCCTGAGCCCACCCTGGTCCAGCCTCTCCTCTTTCTTGGCAACCTCTGAGGTAGTGACATTGGCCCTGGTGGTCCCTGGGTGGGGGAGGAGTTTTCACGAATCCTAGCCAGGTCAGCCTGGAGACGGGCAACCTCCTCTCTCAGACCAGAGAGGTGCCTGCAAATAGGGCAGCACCACAGCCTCCAGAATGTCTCCCGGAACACTGCCGCCCCCACAGCCATTGCACTGCACCACTCCTATCATGTCTTATTTTGTGTCCCCTCTACTGTTTCTCTGTATGCTTACTCTCTCCTCTCCTTACAACTCTCACCCTTCCTGTTCTGGGACAGCAACTTCCTATCCTCTTCAGTAGCCTCCTTGTTCCTTGCTCAATGTCAGACCACCAGCAGCTAGGGTGGGAGAGTGAGCTACTTTTTTCCTTTAGGGTTGACAAAACCAATGTTTCTCTATGATCCTTCCCTTCCTACTGCCAAACAGGAAGTTCCTGTTGACAGTCAAATGTAGTGGCTATAAAAGTAGAACTGCTTAGGGTGGAGGGTTGGGATGGAGGGCAATTAGTAAGAAAAAAGGCTAGCAACAGGAAGTTGTAATTTGAGTCACCTGCTTTTATAGTGTCTAAGCCACATCCCCAATTAAGCTGTCTTTCCTCCTACTGGTTTAGCAAAGTCAGCTGATACAGTACCCTGAAAAAGGGACCTTCGGTGCTCAGTGGGCCTACCCGGTCACCAAAATTTAATAAATAAATAAATAAATTTAACTTCTGATGCTGATTTCACTGAATATCAGCGTTTCCTTTCAAGGATGGTTCGGGATTTCCATATCTCCTGTGTTTGCAGGGACAATACTGAGCGGCAGACACGTGAATTCCTCAGCGAGTTCAGTGCTTACCACCTGGTGGTGCCATCCTGGCCTATTCCTTCCAGAAAGCATCTATCTACACCTGGCAGTCTCCAGCTGACCCTTTTCCATCCCTGGCAGACTGCAGGAGGAGGTATTGCACCCCACGGGAGTCTCTAGGTTCTTTCCCTCACCCTCCTCCGGGCCTGACTTCCCTAGACACTCCTGTTGGGCTTCGGCACCTAACGTGCGACCGACCACCGGATCTAGAGTCCCTGCAGTTCGACCAGTGGGGCCAAACGGTTTTCTCTTCCACTCGTACGTTGATGTGTATCGTATCACATCAGGCACACCATGCTGCCTTCAGCAGGTACTTGTGGTCAATGCTAGCTCAAGCGCTAGCGTTGTTACCTGATTCAGAGCAATCTCGACAAGCCATTGCCCTCTTCGCCATAGGTCTGGAACTGGCAAGGCACCAAGCAAGGGCATCTTATGACACTAATGAGGTGGCTTCCAGGCTTGCGGGGACAGCGATCTGTATTAGACGTACGGCGTGGCTTTGTGTGTCAAGATTGTTACCCCTGGCCTGGCAGAGGGTGATCTGCTCCACCTGTCTTTTTTCCGGCAGAGCTAGGAGGATTTTTCAGGGGCTTCCTCCATCCCCTTGTCTTCAGAGGACGCCTTCTAGCTCTCCTCAGCCTTAGATTTGTCAGTCTAGTACAGCTAGGGTCTCCTCCTCCTCCTCCTGTTTTCCACCAGCAGAAGGCTGAGGGTCCTGTTCCCTCAGGGCTGTGCTAAGCTCCCCTTCGGGTGGCTTGGTACTCACCCAGCAGTAATGAATGGTGAAGCTTGACAAGGGAAGATATGAAAATTACGTACCTGCCATAATTCTTGACCTTCTCTTGTATCTTCACCATTCATTACTGAATCCCGCCCACTTTCCCCTCATGGGCCTCATTTCTTGGGTGTGTCCCCCGCCCTGCTCACCCTCCCCCCTCAAGACCAGTTAGGGGCTGTGTCCCCCTGGTACCTCAGGACCTTCTGTTCCTTCTCTGAAGCCACAGAGGGTTTGACCTGAGGGGAGGGTGAGTAGGGCTTCTCCCTTACCTTCTGAGGGAACTCTTTCTGATTCTCTTTGCTGTGGTGTCCCCAGAATTGGGACTTCTATTTTCAGGAGTTTTTCCCTGCAGCTTGTACTTCTCAAGACACTCCTAGGGAGTCACAAGGAGTTTCCTCCCTGTCTCTGTTTATTTTCCACACATATATGTTGCACCCTTCTTGAAGGGGCTCCTATACTAGTACTCGGTTATGTGACTATACTCATTTTTTTCCTGCACCTAGTCGGCGCTCTCTCCTCTTCGGAACAGATAATTTTTTCCCCTTTTGTAAATAATCTGTGAGCTCTCAGCTTAGGTTGTGGTTAATTGGATAGCTGGGTGGGAAGGGAAATCTGCCTTCTAGAAAACAGGCTGTACAGATGATTCAGTTGAGCCACCTAATAGCAAACATTAGCTAGAGGGATCCCTGCTCCCTTGTCCTCAGTCTTTTTATTTATTTATTAAAATGTTTCACCAGGAGGGCACACTGAACAACAAGTTGCTCATTTCTCGATGCGACCTGGGGGGAGGAGGTTACATAAGATTGTGAAGGATGATCAGTTACAATAGTATGTGGGTAGTACAAACAATACAGCACTGTAAGATTATGCAGTGTTGGAACACAAGGTATTGTACAATAAACAGTAGTGGAACATTGGGTAAATCACAATACATGTCCAAAATTATACAAAAGAACATATAAACGTACAAAACAGTAATAATGCAACAGAACCATTATAGTGCATGAGTGTACCAGGAGCAAAGGTAGTATGCAAGTGCTGTTGGAGTAAAAAGTATGGGGTAGGTTATGCACACGGGTGACCCAGAAGGGCAGGTGGAGAAGAGAGGGGAAGGGGCAAGAACTGAATATGAGGGGAAGGGGTAGCCATTTCCTGATTCCCCATTCAGGATGTTGAGAACCCTGCTAGGGAGGGTCAGGGTAGGAAGGCAGAAACTGGGGAAATGTATTAAGGAGGGTTAAAGCAGGAACAGCTGAGGGCTTTTTAGGACTGGTAAGCTGAAGCCAGTTTCTGCCTGTGGGCGTGGCAATTCCCCCCCCCCGGGCTATCCTTCTCTTCTACCTTTATCTTTTCCTCTCTTAGAGCCACCCGAGGAGTGAGGCCCTCCGGTCCCTTAGGGTAGGGTTCTTCTTTTCTGTCCTCTCTTCAGCTTATTCCTTTTTCAGTTTATTTCCTTTCCTTTTTCTATCCCTTGGCTTCCTTGCTTCTCTCTTCTTTTTCTAACCTATTTTTGCCTCTTCGGCTTTACAGAACAGGGATGGAGGAGGAGGAGTCTGCGGCGCCTAACGGCCACCCCTTGCACACCACGTCGTGCGTTCCACTCGTAGGCAGTGCCGACTTCTCCCTCCCAAAAAAAAAAAAATCAACCAGGGTAACTCTTGGTTTCTTGTTCGGTTAGCGTAACTGGAAAAAAAACAGATAGTGTAGACTTTGTAGTGTAATCACACTAGATATAGACATAGACAGGCTAGAGAAGGTTCAGAGGAGGGCAACAAAGATGATGCATGGATTGCATCACAAGTCCTATGAGGACAGGTTGAAGGAACTGAACATGTACTCCCTAGAGGAAAGGAGGGAGAGAGGGGATATGATAGAGACATGCAAGTATCTTACAGGGAGGAACAGGATGCAGGAATACACTATTTTTAAGCGAAAAAGATGTTCCAGGACTAGAGGGCATGGGATGAAGTTGAGGGAGGATGATTCAGAGGAAACGTGAGGAAGAATTTCTTCACAGAACGGGTGCTGGACAAGTGGAACACCCTGCCAGAGGAAGTGGTGGGGGCTGAAACAATCACGGGATTTAAGAATGCATGGGATAGACATAAAGGAATTCTGGAGGTCAGGGGTAAGGGGCAACAGACTTCTTGGAAAACATAAACTGAACTTACAAGCTCAAATGGGCAGACTGGGTGGGCCATAGGCCCTTATCTGCCGACACTGTCTATGTATCACTCTTGTTGTCTGGGTTATGTCATAGAAAACCAAAAAGAGAACAGGACCCATGGGTTTCCAGTACTGCACTGAGTGCGGGGAACCTTTTACGAAAGCTGATCCACAGTTAATTTGTTTATTCTGTCTCAGTTTTGACCACCTACAGACAGAGTGTAAGATCTGCAGTAATTTTCCTCAGTCAGCTGTTGAGAGACATTTAAAGAGACTGAAGGACTGGATCACTGAAAAGGCTGCTGATCCAGCCCGTTGAGCAACTGATTCCTCATCAACCTGAACTGGAGGAGCTGCCCTCTGAAAGGGGTGATGGTTCCTCCACAAAGAAATGAACCGCTGAAAAGGCTGCTGAACCGACCATTGCAGTAAAAAGAAGGAAAAGCATCAGGAACCGCAACCAAGAAAAAATGCAGTTCCTTCTGCTGAGGAGATTGCTAACGCGATCAAAATAATTCAGTCTTTACAGTCCTCAGTTCCAGTTGGCAAGCAACTGTTACCAGTCATGGGTCAAACTCCCAGTTCAGATCCACCCCTGGTTTAACAGACCATGGTGGGGAGCATTTTGAAGAAGAAGAAGAATATGAGGATGAAGATGATGAGGATTTTGGGGAGCTCATTGATCCGGACATTTCCCCTGATCCTCACAGACCAGATTCCCCTGACAAGGGAACAGAGGATTTTACATCCTATCTCTCTTTTATGAAGCAGGTTGCTCAAACCCTTGACCTCCCATCTCAAGAAGCGGTAGAAGATGAGGAGGAAAAGGACTACAAAGAGATGATGGATGTGCCACCTTCAAAAAGATTGCTGTTACCACTTCATAAGTCCCTAAGAAAGCAGACTATGAAAGTGTTGCAGACACCCACTTCCATGCCTCCTACAGACAAGAAGGCAAACAAAAAGTATTGGGTGGCTAGGATTGGTGCTGAATTCCTTTTTGGGCACCCCAGTCATGAAGGTGTAGTACTGGCTGCAGCTTGTGACAAAGCTGGCATCCGCCTGGCCTCTCACCCTCCAGACAAAGACTCTAGGAGGGTAGACTCTATAGCAAAGAAAGTTTATCTAGTGTCCTCCCTGGCTATTAGACAGGCCTCCTATATTTCCTATATAGCTAGATGCCTTTGGTCTACTGTGTTACAGATTGCCAAGGCAGCTCCTTCCCCCATGGCTGCGGACCTGAAGGAAGCTGCAAAAAGAGGAATTGAGGCTGCTAAGATGCAGTTTAGGATGGCAGCGGACTCCCGACACTGTATCCAGGCAGATGGCATCTGCAGTGTCACTTAGGAGGTTTACCCGGCTTAGAACTACCAGTCTGACACAAGACACTCAAACTAAAGTCATGAATTTTCTCTGTGACCCTATGTCTCTGTTTGGGGGCATATATGAAAAAAATGGATGAGTACAAGGCTGCCTATAAGAGTGCAGCAGCAAAAGAAAGAGCTTCTACCTTCCAGAAACATCAAACTAGGGTGACAGGGGCAGAACTGCCTACAGGCCTTTTTTGTCCAGCCTCAAGCTTTTCCCCAGTTTCAGCAAAAGGGATACTTCGGAGGCAGAAGCGGCAGTGGCTGTACTAGCCCTAGTGTCCAGCCAGCAGCACGGGCCAGACAGACACCCTGAGGTGACTGTTCAGGTCACCTCCCCAATTCCAGTAGGTGCAGGATGGCCCACTTCCTCCAGGAATGGAAAAATATCACCACAGACAAGTGGGTCCTGGAGGTAGTGGGCCAGGGTCTTGTTCTCAGCTTTAAGCTAATGCCAAAGCTGAGGTCAAGGGCTTTCAAGCCCTTTCCCCATCAGAAACAGCCCTACTGGAAGAGGATGTTTCAAGTCTTCTGTTGCAAAAGGCAATAGAGCCAGTTCCCTCAGACCAGAAGGGAAAGGGCCTGTACTCAAGGTACTTCCTCACAATAAAGAAAACAGGAGAGTGGCGGCCTATTCTACACCTCAGACACTTAAACAAGCATGTGTCAAAACCAAAATTCAAGATAGTTACTCTGGCCACTATACTACCAGTCTTAAGGCAGGGAGACTGGCTAGCATCCCTGGATCTAAAGAATGCCTACTTCCTTATCCCAATGAGGGGGTCACACAGGAAGTATCTTGGGTTCAGATTGCCATCAGGCCATTACCAATTCAGGGCAATGCCCGTCGGACTGACATTTGCTCCAAGGGTGTTCACAAAATGTCTAGCTGTGGTAGTGGCACACCTAAGGTGACAAGGGGTGTCAGTGTTTCCCTACCTAGATGACTGGCTAATAGTAGGCCAGTCATATCAACAAGTAATGGAGGCATTGTCACTCATACAGGATACCTGCACTCCCTGAGGTTCTTGGTAAACCAGAAAAAGTCTGTGCTGGAACCAGTTTAGCTGCTCAGATTCATAGGGGCGGAACTGGATACAAAAAAAGGAAAGGCCTTACTCCCTCAGGACAGAGTGGACAACCTCATTCAGGAAGCTAGTTCTTTCAAACTTCAGGTTCCAAGGCCAGCAAGACACTTCCTGCAACTGCTGGGCCATATGGCAGTGTCCACAGCAACTATGTCGGGCCAGGTTCCAGATGAGAGATATTCAGTTCCATCTGAGAGCTCACTGGCTCCAAAAAAGGGACTCTCTCTCTCTCTCAAAGCTAGTACCCATCACAGTGACATTTCTCCAAGCCCTACAGTGGTGGCAGGAGCAGGGCACTCTCTGGCAAGGGGTGCCATTCCTGCAGTAGGCCCCTTCACTAATACTCACTAAAGATGCATCCCTCCTAGGATGAGGAGCACATCTGGGGGATCACACAGCGCATGGCACATGGACAAAGCAGGAGTCCCTCCTGCATATCAACCTGTTAGAACTCAGGGCAGTTCTTCTGGGTCTCCAGTCATTCGCCAGTCAAGTAGAGGGAAAGGTAGTTCAAATCAGAAATGACAATACAACCACCATGTACTACATAAACAAACAAGGGGACACAGGGTCAACTCCTCTCTGCACAGAAGAAAAAATTACTTACCATAGTAATGTTGTTTCTTCTAATAGAGTCTTGCTGTATTCTGATAATATGCAGTTAGACCAACCAGTTCAACTGCCCCAGAGAACCAAGAGTTAAACTCTATGCAAATGCATAGAACGTTGAGCTCAAGCTTGGTTTTCAAACCACTGTCCTCGGTATGTTCTAGTAACTGATCAGTTTCTATGAAGCAAACTAGATTAATATGTATATAATGGCCAGAACTAAGCCTAAACAGGACCTCAACAGGGGCAACATAAGGAAAAAAAAAACAAAGGGCATATAAAAGACTCAAGTCACAGATGCCCACAGAAAACTATTACCACTAATGGTTTAAACCATAAAGTTGCTGCAGAAGAGCCACCCTTCCCCGGGTTCTGAAGGGGAGGTAGGGTGGGAGGTCAGAATACAGCAAGACTCCATTAGAAGAAACAACATTACTATGGTAAGTAATTTTTTCTTCAAACAACATGAAGTCTTGCTGTATTCTGACAATATGCAGACTATAAAGCAGTGCCCCCAGGAGGTGGGCACAGAACCTATTTGGGGAATAGGCTCTGCAGTACTGCTGTGCCAAACCTGGCATCACTCCTTGCCTGAATATCCAGGCTGTAGTGCTTAGTAAATGTATGGACAGACTTCCAGGTGGCAGCCTTACATATCTCAAGCAAGGAGACTTCCCTGGCAGCCACCAGGGAGGCCGCAGTGCCTCTGGTAGAGTGGGCCCTAAGACCTGCTGGTGGGTCTGTACCCAGCTTACTGTAGCAGAACTGGATACAGGCTACAATCCATCTGGCTATAGTCCTCTTTGTAGCTGGCCTGCCCTGACCAACTTCACCATAAGTAAGAAAAAGCTGGGAACAGTCCTTCTTTAGCTGTTTTGTCCTGTCCATACAATAGCTAATAGCTCTTTTAATGTCCAGGCTTTGCAGCCTGCAGTCACCTGAACTAGAGTGATCTGAGAAAAATACAGGCAAAGTAATGGATTGGTTCAGATGAAAATCAGAAACCATCTTAGGGAGGAATTTCCTGTTAGTTCGGAGCACAGTCTTATCCCTGTGAGGTGAAATATAGTTGGGCTCCACAGACAAGGCCTGAAGCTCACTGATTCTTCTAGCAGAAGTGATAGCCACAAGAAAAACAGTTTTCCAAGTGAGAAACTTGAGTTCTGAAGAAAACATAGGTTCGAAAGGAGGCTGCATAAGCTGACCTATACATATGTTCAGGTCCCATGCAGGGGTAGGTTCCTTATGTGGGGGATGAAGATGCAACAGCCCCTTGAAAAACTTTTTGAAAATTGGGTGTGCAGCCAGAGAAGATGTCTTCCCTGCTGAAAGATAAACAGAGACAGCAGAAAGGTGGACCTTCAGGGTAGATGGCTGTAAATGCAGAGACTGAAGGTGGACCAGATAGTCCAGAAGCTCCGGTACTGCAGCTTGCTGTGGATCCAGATCCTTCTGTGCACACCAGATGGAAAATCTTTTCCATTTAGAGGAATAGGTTTTTCTGGTAATAGGCTTTCTGGCACCTTTCAGAATATCTAGGACAGATTGAGACAGTTGTAAATCTGCATATTCTAGGTCTTCAAGAGCCAAGCCCTGAGGTTAAGGGACTGAAGATTGGGGTACATTATCCTGCCCTGAGAGTATGTCAGCAGGTTGTACCTCCTGGGTAGAGAAATCGGTTTGGTCACTGACAGTGACAACAGCATCGAGTACCATGGCTGTGTGGCCCAGTCCGGGTATGAGAATCATTGTGGCAGACTGAGACCTCAGCTTGACCAGGACTCTGGCTATCAGAGGAAAGGCATAAAGGAACCTGTTTGATCAGTCCAGAAGGAGAGCATCAAGCGGCACTGAGCCCTGGAGTGGAGGCCTGCAACAATACAGAGGTAACTGGTGATTGTCTGGGCTGCAAAGAGCTCTATCTGTGGAACCCCCACCTCCTGAATACTGAGAGAAGGACCTGCTTGTTCAAGGTCCATTTGTGATGGCCCTGGCTGATTCTGCTGAGAGCATCTGCCTGTACATTGTCCTTGCCTGGCAAGTGAACTGCTAGCAGTGGCATGTTGAGAGAATATGCCAGCTTCCAAATCTTCATGGATTGTGTGCACAGCAGGGAGGATCTTGTTCCCCCCTGCTTGTTGATATAGTACATGGTGGTGGTGTTGTCTGTCCTGACCTGCACCACCTTGCCCTGTAAGAGAATGGCAAACTCCTGAATAGCCAGGAGCACTGCTCTGAGCTCCAGAAGATTGATGTTCAAGAGAGACTCCTGAGGGAGCCACGTACCGTTTGCTCTGTGATCCCCCAGGTGGGCATCCCAGCCTAGGAGAGAAACATCCGTTGTCATCACCAGAGAGGGTGCCTGAGGGAGAAAGGGAACCCCCACTCTGAGGTTGTCTATCTCCTGCCACCACTGAAGAGCTAACAGAAGGGTGGGAGACACTGGAATCAGTTTGGACAGAGAATCCTTTTTCTGAGACCAGAAGGATCTGAGGTGGAACTGAATGTTCCTCATCTGGAACCTGGCTCCCAGGAACACAGCTGTGGTGGAGGCCATGTGTCATAGAAGCTGTAAAAAGTACCTTGCTGGCTGAGGAACTCGAACCTGAAAGGATTTTGCCAATTCTATGAGGGTCTTTGCCCTTGCAGAAGGCAAAAAGCCCCTTGCCTGAATGGTATTCAGCTCTGCCCCTATAAAGTCTAGTATCTGTACTGGGGTTAAGACAGTCTTTTGATGATTTACCAAAAACCCCAGAGAGCGAAGAGTATCCTGAGTGAGTTTTAGGGCTTCTGTGACCTGCTGGGGGGGGGGGGATTGACCCACCAACAGCCAGTCATCCAGATAGGGGTAAACTGAAACCCCTTGCTTTCTGAGGCATGTCACCACTAGTGCCAGACATTTTGTAAACACTCTTGGTGCAGATGTCAGGCCAAAGGGCATAGCCCTGAATTGGTAGTGGCCTGAAGGCAGTCGAAATCTGAGATATTTTCTGTGAGACTGTCTGATGGGGATGTGGAAGTAAGCATCCTTTAGGTCTAGGGATGCCAGCCAGTCCCCTTGATGGAGAGTAGATAGAATGGTAGCCAGGGTTGTCATTTTGAATTTTGGCTTTGTAAGATGCCTGTTCAGGAATCTGAGATCCAGAATGGGCCGCCACTCTCCATTTTTCTTTGGTGCCAGGAAGTACCTTGAGTACAGTCCTTTTCCCCTGTGCTGAAGTGACACAGGTTCCACTGCTCTTGACTGAAGAAGAGTGGAAACCTCTGTCTCCAACTGTGCTGTTTCTGCAGTGCTGGAAGGTCTGAAAATTCTTGCTGACAGTTTTGGAGGCACCTTGAAAGTGAGAGCAAGTCCCTGACCCACTATCTCCAGGACCCATTTGTCTGAAGTGATGGAAAGCCAGGCCTGGAGATAGTAGGTCAGCCTGCCCCCAACAGGGTAAGGGGAGGCGGCTCGAACAGAGCTTTCAGGGTGTCTGTTTCACCGAGGTAGCAGACTAGGGGGTGAAGGCGGCCCTGCCAGCACCCATCCTGCCCCTCCCTCTAAAGAACCCCCTGGGTTGCTGATAAGAAAGAAAAGCTTGGGCCTGGTGGAAAGGCTTGGGGTAAGGTCTGCCCCTGCCCCTGGCCTGCTGCTTCTGAGGAGTGGCAGCTTTCTCTTTTGCTGAAGCACTCCTGTATGCAAATCTGAACTCATGCATTTTCTTCATATATGCCTCAGTATGTTCCCCAAACAGAGAGTTCTGGACGAGGGGAAAATCCATGGCATTATTCTGCATGTCCTGGGACAGATTAGTACACCTGAGCCAGGAAAAACGCCTGAGGGATACAGCAGAAGCCATAGCCCTGGAAGCTGCATCATTGGAGTCCACAGCCATGTGGAACTGGGACTTAGATGCTTGTTCCCCCTTATTGACCAGCTCCTGAAGGTCAGCAGAAAGCTCAGGAGGGGCCTTTTTAGCTAGTTGTTTGACAGCCTCCCAAAGGGACTTTTGATACCTGGAGGCATAAGCCATATAGGAGGCTTGCCTGATACCCAAGGAAGATGCCAGGTACCCTTTCTTGGCAAGAGAATCCACCTTCCTGGAATCCTTGTCAGGGGGGTGAGAGGCCAGAGGAATGCCAGTCTTCTCGCAGGCTGCAGTTTGAACTACCCCCTACATGGCTACAATGACTAGCTAAAAAGTCAGTACCATTGCCAACCAGAAGGTACTTCCTGTCCATCTTCTTATCTAAAGGAGGGACAGAACTAGAGGTTTGGTGGATCTTTGAAGTCTGCTTCTTAAGGGACTTATGAATGGGAATCGAAAGTCCCTGGGATACAGGAAGATCCATCATCTCCTTGTAATCCTCTTCCTTATCATCCTCCTGCTTGGCCTCTTGTACAGAGAGCTGCAGGGCCTCAGCCACCTGCCTCATAAAAGCAAAATGGGAGGTAGCCTCAGAGACAGGCCTAGGAGGGGATTTGTACTGAGGATGGTCAGGGGAGACCTCAGGGTCAATGAGTTCCCCTTCATCCTGTTCCTCCTTCTCCTCCTTATATTCAGAAATGTAATACTCCTCAGGATCAATGTGTCCTGAAGGAGCTGAACTGGTATCCAGAACCACTGGCTGCCCAGATGGTACCTGCGATGGTTCACCAAACCCAGATTGCAAAGACTGCACTATTTGGATGGCCTTTGCAATTTAATCTGTGGTTGGAACTGGGACCGATTGCTTACGCTGTTCCAAATCGGAGCGTTTGGCTTTCTTCGATGGTGCAGGTTCAGAAGTCGACTCCGAATGTCGTTTGCCCGTCAACGGTTCACGTCATGAAAGGTCGGTTGTAGGATCCGAAGGTTCGGTAGAACTGGAACCGGCCTCAGTAGTCTTGTCCATTTTTTTCCTTCAGTTTACTGAGGCGCCTGTCTAAAGTAGACTGAGGGAAATTCTTACAAATATCACAGTCTGTTTGTAAGTGGTTAAAACTCAGTCAGACAAACCAAATGTGGATCAGCTTTTGCAAATTGCTCCCCACACTCAGTACGATGAAACTCAGTGGGACCGGCTTTTCTCTTGGATTTCTGTGACATAACTCTAAAATTTGGAGCTTAACCCAGTGGCTTAGGTAGGCCGGTTAAACAAGAATTAAATACCTACTTTATTTGTAGTGGCTTATTTAGGCCAGGATAAAGAATTGAAGAAATAAGAAAATTACCCCTGAAGGCTTTGTTAGGCTGGGTGATAGAGAAGACAAAGTCTGAACTGGCCAACGGTTTTGCGCCAGCCAAAAATGAACGAGAGCCCCTGGTTCTGGTCAGGACTTTGCACTAGTATCCCAATACAGTGAAAATTTGGAGAAAAAGAGAAATTTAGAAGTTCAGTCCCCTCACGGTCATGGAACCGATCGGAAACCGAACACTTACCCAACCTAGGAAACGTGTGCACTCTACCGGACAGCGGTTTGAGAACGTACTAAAATTAAAACAACAAAATGGTTTGAAATAAACCGACGAAACTTAGCTACACCGAAAGCAGCGAGGAGAAATCTCTGAGGCGTCTTCACTGGTGAGCAGAGTAAAGAATCTGATCAGGTACTAGAACGTACTGAGGACAGTGGTTTGAAAACCGAGCTCGAGCTCAACATTCTATGCATTTGCAGAGAGTTTAACTCTTAGTTCTCCGGGGCAGTTGAACTGATCGGTCTAACTGCATATTGTCAGAATACAGCAAGACTTCATGTTGTTTGAAGCAATGAAAATGTGGTCCTTGGCATATGCCCTGGATATCTCCCTCTCAGCTGTCCACCTCACAGGAAAGGACAGTGTCTTGGCGGATGCCCTCAGCAAAAATAAACCAGAACCATCATGAGTGGTCCCTAAACAGACAGATCCTGGAGACCATCTTCAGGAGATGGAGCACTCCAAATGTGGATCTGTTTGCAACTCCAAGCAATCACCAGCTACCACAGTATTGCTGCAGACCCCCCATCAGGAGCACAATCCCTCTGGATGCACTGCTGTTGGATTGAACAGGGAGATTCCTGTATGCATTTCCTCCCTTCCTTTTGCTGTTGAGTACTGAACAAATTCAGAGCCCAGCCAGCAACAGTGATTCTCATCGCCCCATCCTGGGCCAGACAACCTTGGTACTCCATGATTCTAGCATTATCAGTGACCAAGCCAATCAGTCTTCCCAGGAGGCACAATCTGCTGTTGTCCTCACAGGGCAGGATCATGTATCCCAACCTACAGTCCCTCAGACTCAAAGCTTGGCTCTTGAGGACTTAGTATGTAGATCTGCACCTATCAGAAGGGGTCATGGGGATCCTCGGGGTATCCAGAAAGCCATCCACTAAGAAAACCTATTCTTCCAAATGGAAAAGGTTTACAATTTGGTGTCAGGGCAATGGCGTGGATCATACCCAGGCCAGCCTGTCAATAGTTCCGGATTATATTGCCCATCTACACACTACTGGCTTACGAGTCTCTACTCTGAGGGTGCATCTGGCAGCTGTCTCAGCCTATTTATCTGCGGTGAAGGGCTCTTCCCTGGCTTCAAACCCAGTATTTAAAAGGTTTTTTAAGGGGTTACTGCATTTGCACCCACCACACAGTGAGCCAACTCCCATGTGGGATCTGAACATTTGCATTGCACAGCTCATGCAACCCCCCTTTGAGCCCGTGTCTTTGACAGACCTCTAGTATGTTACTTGGAAAACAGTATTCCTCATAGCCATTACCTCTGCCAGAAGAATAAGCTCTGTGGGAGAGTGGACACAGAGGAGGGGAGACAGGAGCTCAGGGAGGACCTGGCTAGGCTTGAAAAGTGGTCAGGTATCTGGCAGCTGGGGTTCAGTGCAAGGTCATGTACCTGGGAGCTAAGAACCCAGGGACCAGTTACTGGCTGGAAGGGGTACAGGTGGCCAGTTCTAAGGAGGAAAAGGTCCTGGGGTAATGATCACAAGGGACCTGAAACACTGCGTATTGCCATAAAGCAGCAGTCAAAGCCACCAGGATGCTGGGATGCATTGTCCGAGAAATCCCCTCCAGGAGAGGGGAGGTTATTCTGCCACTATACAGGTCCTTGGTGAGACCACACTTGGGAGTACAGTGTACAGTTCTGTGCAGCAAAGGGCAACCACAATGATCCAGGGCTTGCAGGACAAACTGTATGAGGAGAAGCTGCAGGTGCTCAACATGTATTCCCTGGAGGATAGAAGGGAGAGGGGGGACATGACCGAAACCTTCAAGTACCTTAAAGTTTTAAACAAGATTAGTATGGAAGGCATCTTCAATCACAGGGAGAATGGGTCCACTAGGGAGCACAGTCCTAAATTATTGGGAGGAAGATTCAAAAGGGAAATGAGAAGGCACTTTTTCACAGAAAGAGTAGTGTCCAAGTGGAACGAACCGCTGGATGAGGTAGTATCATCGAAAACAGTGTACAGCTTTAAAAGGTGTTGGGACAGAGTGAAAGGGAGAGTCATAACGGGTGGTAAGATGAGTTTGGGGGAGACTCTGTGGAAAGCGGAAGGGTACAGCTTCCACAAATTCATCTGAGAACTGCAGACTAGATAGAATGAAATGGCCCATTTCTGCTGGCATTTTCGTATGTACTCATTTGGAGAAATGCCTTTGGTAGCTAGCAGTCAACATGCTAAGGATAGCTTCTGCGAAATCCTGCTTGCCCCGTAGTGTCAGTTGTATGCGACTCCTTGTTAATAGGGTGCGCAGTGACCTCTTACGGAAGAATGACTTTGACATTCTCAGCAAGAATAACAGTGGCATCAGCTATAGGTTGAGAAACGTACACTGGCCTATCCTTGGGGGCAGTGTATTTCCTATTTATCTGCTTGCAAACAGAAAGGATAGTCTATTCCAGACTGTATAAGGCAAGGTTTCAAATGCAGGTGGAATAGGAGGAACTAAATTGACAGGCATGGTAGAAACATTAAATCGCACAGAGATGTTTACCTGGCTCAGTGGTCGAAGGCTAAAAATCAAGTGCAAAATACATATTCCTGTGCAAAGCTTGCAAAGTTAGATCCTCCTGTGGAACAAAAGAAGGGTCTTGGTTTGAAGATTCCAGGCTGAAGAGTTTATCACAGCCCTCAGAAATTAGGAGGTCCGGGTAAGTCTCATCATCCTCCATGTCCTCCCCAGAGGGAGGGTCGTAGGGGGTAGGGATCATAGGCCCTCCAATCCAGAACATGACATTGGTTACACCGGCCCCAAGGGATGTTGGTCTGATGCCAGAGGCGGTGCTGTAACCAGAACTGAATCAGGTGCAGGGAAGATTGAGGGCTGCACTGGAACTGGCACCGGGCCAAGCCCAGAAAGGCCTAAACCTGGCACTTACCTAGTGCTAACGACCCAGCTGGCATCGAAGTGTCTGGCAGTGGTACTGCAGATGTTCCCATTACAGTGACACTGGATGGGGATGTGGCCAGTGGGACAGGAGTCAGCACAGTCACTGGCAAAGGCTCAGAGGCTGTGGCCAGAGCCAAATGCTCTACCTGGTTTGAGTGCCCTGCCTTCGGCTCTTGTCCCACTGACCCTAATGGGCCAGGGACTACTGCCACTAGCAGAGGCAAGTGAGCCAGACACTGCACCCAATGCTCCGTAAGAGTTTCCCAGTGGTAGAATAGTCCTCTGGAATACCCACTTACAGACAGAGGGGGGTTCAGGGCCCAAGACCTCTACCTCCTTGTATTAGAGGCCCCCAGTGATGCTGACAGTGCCATGAGGGCCTCCATCTCTGAGAGAGAGAGGATCACATGGCAGACCTTACAGAGGATGACCTCAAGCAGCACAGTTTCTTCCACTTTTGATGGAAAGAGAAAGAACTCCAGGCTGAGCGGCACAGAGAGCCCAACTGGCATTGGGAATGGACCAGCTTCTTTTTGTGCTTCTGGGAGGACTGTCCTTCCTCCTGAGCACAGGCCCACTTGTTGGAACCCTTCCCCGACAAGGATAATGCACCAGACATGGCCTCACTGCTGGAGCAGCTTGTCTGAGAAGGCTCCCTACCGTCATCCATGGCCGTTGACTTGGTAGGGCTGTGAGAGACAGAAATATTAGTAAAATCATTAATGCAAAAATAACAAACTCTAGCTTTAAACACGAAAGTCAAGAAGAACTGAATGCTGGTGTTGTATACACATGAGGTTCTGACTCCGGTAGGCAAGCAACATAGTCATCAGTGCGCACTTGACAGCAGGGAAAAAAGGAACTGAGGTGGTCGAGGGCTGGTGCTGAGGCAGCATGAGCCAGTTTTGCGGTGCTATGCGTGCGCAGCTTATCTTAGAGCCAGCCCTCCTGAGAAGTTCTGTGTCCCACAGGGTCCTAGTGCCTTCAGCTAAGACCCAGTAGTATAAATCCATGGTGAAGATTGATTCCTGGAAGATCTATTTGTTCCAACTCATCCATCAGCTAGTCCCATTGTACCCAAAGAGTCCAGTGCGGAATGCGCACATGAAGGCAGGCAAAAAAGACTGTGGTGATGGCCGCAGCTGTCAGAACATTGTCCTGGCTGAAACCTTAGTAGCGTCTCTGTATCAGTTGGGTAGAAAGGCAGTGTCCACTGCCGTGTCCAACTCTGCCCCAGTATACTAGATTAGCTGTCAAGGAATTTGGACAGATTTCAATATATTCACCGTGACACCCAGATCACACTTCGAGGGGGAGCTCTTGCAGTAGGTTACACCATAAGGATTGAAACCGGCAGGCACCAGAACCATGGAAAACTTCTAGCTAGCAGTATACAGTGGGGACCACCCCCTGACATTGGCCTGCCCCTGATGTTGGCCATTGATATAAAAGGGGCGGTCCCCCAGTCCTACCCCAGTTCTTTTCCTGCCATTGACCCGTACTCATCAATGCCACAAACGCCTTTTGCTCCTGTCGACCTCAATTTTTTCGTGATCACCGTGTTTCTTTATTTTCCTTCACAAAGTTAATTTTTTTCCTAAAAATTCTGCACATCTTTATCTCCAACTTCGTCAGTGGACTTGCGGATATCCAAGTGTCCTTGCGGCAAGCAGATCCCTTCGAAGGATGGCCACTCTCTCTCTGCCTTTTCTGCCTGGGTCCGAGGCACAATACTGAGGCCTGCCAGCACTGTTTGAAGTTCAGCCAAAGGACCAGGATCCACCACCAGAAGGCCCTTAAAAGATTCTTGTTAGAAAAGAAGGTTGTAGCAATGGAGAAAAAAATCCAGGGCAAAAGTTCTTCCTGCTCACCGATTTCTGGGGCCTCCACCTCTTCATCCAATAGGGAGATGCATAAGGAGAAGTCTTCCTTCTGTTCCCAGTCTCCTCATTCGAAATCGACCGGCTCTGGATCATCCTCCCACGGGAAGTTGGACTCTGCTTCTGCAGTTGCCCTCTCTCCTACCGGGCTTCTCATGGTGAAACCTCCCACCCTAATCCAGATGTCAGGCGGAGGTTCTGCGGGGTCGGGGACTTCTTTCTTGGCCTCCCAACCCCTGTTGCTTCAGTCCTTTCACCAGTCTTCAGGCTTGCAGCCAGGCGGCTCAGCCTGGTCTCCCTCGGGTGGCGGGTCCTTGCCCGTCATCCACCCGGCTTTGGCATCAGCTAAGTCGGCCCTCAACTCCGGGGCCGACGCCACCCAGCGGCACCTGGGGCATGCGTCCATCTCTTCCAGCAGAGTGACGCGTCCATCCCTTTTGGGAGTTATCTCCCATAAACAGGCTTCTTCCAAATGGATGCCAGCAGCGTTTCCGACCAGTGCTAGTCTACACCTGTTCAGTCGACTCTGGCCACCCCAGTGTCGACTCTGGCGACACCCATCCTGTCGTCGCCCGAACACCCTGCATTGTCTGTTGACCCTAATATCTTAGTTCAGCCAACACCAGAGGGCCTGCCATCAGGCCTGATGACACCTACTAGGCAGACGCCAGATGATCTGACACCCGTTTGGCGACCGCTGATCAACCCAAATCCACAGGGTCAAATGCCTAGGTTAGGGTATGATGCCAGTTCCGTCTGATGTTCCTCCACCAATGCTGGCTAACCCTTCTAATCCACAGAATCCTCTGCCGGACCTGACAGCCCTTTTTACTTCCTGGTGAAATACAGTTAAGGGTGACCTGCTACCTGCACCCCCTTCTAAGGACACTCCGGGTGGGTGGGGGTATCCTCTACGAGTTACAGGCCATGCCATTCGGCCTGTCCTCAGCCCCTAGGATCTTAAGCAAATGCATTGCAGTGGTGGTAGCTTACCTGAGGCACTGAGGAGTCCAGGTTTACCCCTATGTGGACGACTGACTGACTGCGGGTCCCTCCAGGCTGCAAGTGGAGAGGTCCAGGGACCTGGCATTCCAGACCTGCATCTCCCTTGGCCTTCTGGTCAACGAGACCAAGTCGGAACTCAAGCCTATGCAGGTGATCGGTTTCATTGAGGGGGAGCTCGACTCCCAGTGGACAGGGCGGAGGCTGTCTTCCCCCTTTGCCCGATCATTTTGGGTTGGGCAGTAGTGCACTGCTCGGGACTTCCTGTGCCTACTGGGATACATAACAGCTTGCACCAGTGTGGTCCACTGGGCCCACTAGAGAATGCGCTCTCTACAATGGGAACTCGCATGCCAATGGTCTCGGCAAACGGGCCACTTTGACCAGTTAATGTGGAACACCCTGCAGTGGTGGTTAGTCCCAGAACATCTGCAGGAAGGTATTCTGTTTGTCCACCCAGAGCCGACAGTCATCCTGATGACCAATGCCTCTCTCATGGGCTGGAGTGCCCACCTAGGGGAACACAGAGTCCATGGGCTCTGGACCTCCTAGGACCTCCAGTGCCACATCAGCTTGCTGGAGCTTTGGGCAGTTTGGCAGGCACTGACTGCTTTTGCTCCATGCATTTGGGGTGAGGTGGTCCAGGTCCAGATGGACAACACCACGACCATGTACTGCCTCAACAAGCAGGATGGGATGCACTCCCTTCCTCTGTGAAGGGACGCTTTCCACATGCTGCACAGCTTGGAGGCCGATCTGCTGGACATCCATGTGGCCGGTGTCTCCAGCCAGCTGGTAGATGCTCTCAGCCATGTGAGCAAGGCATCTCATGAGTGGTCTCTCCACCCAGAGGTTGCACACAACCTGTTCTCCCAGTGGGGCACCCCTCTGGTGGACCTGTTTGCCTCCAGGGAGAATGCAAAGCTGAGGCTGTTTTGTGCCCATCTCTTGAGCAGGGAGTGCTGCAGGGGGATGCCTTCTCGAGACCCTGGACCCCAGGCCTCCTCTATGCCTTCCCTTCATTCCCCTTGATCCACAAGGTGTTGCTCAGGCGAGGAGAGATGAGGAATTGGTGATTCTGGTGGCTCCGGACTGGCCACGCCAGTTCTGGTACCCCGATCTCCTCAGCCTCAGCAGCAGGCTTCCGAGGCATCTTCCTCTCTGCTCAGACCTGCTCTCCATCAATCGAGAAGATACTCTATCCGGACCTTCAATCCGTGCACCTGACAGCCTGGTTCCTCAGCTGCTAGAGTACCAGTCTTTGGGTCTCTCCGAAGATGTCCTCACCATGGTCGAGGCATTTCTAAAGGAGTCAACCCGAAAATGGCCATGCATTCAAATGGAAGAGGTTCTCCATTTGGTGCCAGGGCAAGGGGCTCAACCCCTTATCTTGTCCGGTGGCTAGCATTTTTCGACTGCCTTTGGTTCCTCTCCCAGTCGGGCTTTCGGTCAACAACCCTTAAAGTGCACCTGGCAGCCATCTCTGCCTATCGGGTGCTGGCTGGTCAGCAGTCGGTGGCACAGGAGAAGGTGCTCTGACACTTTTTTAAAGGCCTTGACCACATTTTCCCTTTAGTGCGTGAACCACTACCACCACCACCACCTTGGGACTTGTTGCTGGTTTTGGTAAAGCTCATGAGCAAGCTATTCGAACCGATACACGTGTGAAATGTCTCATCTGTCATGGAAGACCGCCTTCCTGGTGGCTATCACATCAGCCAGAAGGATCAGTGCGCTCCAGGCGCTCTTGGTAGAGTCTCCTTATCTGGTCTTCCACAGGGTCATGGTTGTCCTTCACCTCAACCCGAAGTTCCTCCTGAAGGTTGTGTCAGATTTTCACCTTAACCAGGTGATTAATCTCCTGGTGTACTTCACCAACCACACCTCAGAGGCCAAGCACAGGCTCTGTACATTGGACATTGGACCTGAGGCAAGCGCTAGCCTACTATAAGGAACGCACAGCTGGAGTTCGGGCAGAGGTTCACCAGGTATTTGTCACCTACGCTGAAGCCACACTTGGCAGACCAGCAGCTAAGTGGACGATTGGCAGGTGGATTGTATCCTGCATCGACCTTTGCTATAGATTGGCAGGTAGGGAGCCTCCTGTAGGGCTAAAGGCTCATTCCACCCTCCATAACACTGCCGTGGTGGCTGCTTCCAGGGATGTCCGTATTCAAGAAATCTGAAGGGCTGATACCTGGAGGTTAGCACACCCCTTCATTTCCCACTACCACATCAACTTTGAGTCATGCTGGGATGCTGATTTTGGGGCCCAGTTTTCCAATCTTTATTTCACAAGTAAGGGGTGTCTGCCTTGCATCCTCCTCCTCCCAGAAAACTGCTAGGAGTCTGCCAGAAGTGTGAATAAGTACACCATAACCACGTCCCTAGAAAAACAGTTTACTCACCTGTTACAGTAGTTCTAGGAGTGGTATATGATGTACAGTCACACTGATGCATCCGACTCTTCCCTGGCAAGTGGAACACTGGCTTCCAGCGGGCAAGATCTGATGTCAGAGGACGGCGCCGAAAGAGAGTTACCATCTGGGTGGGTGGGAGGAGCCAGCTTGAAGACGTTCCATCAAGCCTTAAAGGGGAAAGGACACTGCCAGAGGTGTGGATGTACACCATATACCATTCCTAGAATTACTGTTACAGGTAGGTAACCTGTTTTTCTTGTCCACCTGGAGACCAGGAAATAATGGAAGCAGAATCCCTTGTTTCCCTGTTGAGGGGGAGCAGCTTCGAGAGCATGCTTTTGAATTAGCATTTGAACCTGTCAGCAGAAGGGACAGGTAGCCTAGGTAATAATGACAAGGATGCAATGGATGTGCTGGAGGAGTAGACAGTAGCTCCAGGGCATGCCACTTTTCCACTGTTTCCAGAACCCAGGTGTCTCTGGTGATCTCCCTCCACTTTTGCAGATGAAAGGAGATGTTTCCCCAACCTGCACGCCTGGAGGCAGCACCAGAGGGGGAGGAAGTGCGGCATCAGAAGGTGCTGGAGGTGGCAGGGACCTATGCCTTTGGGTGCTTTTGTATGGGCACCAGAGGGGAAGGGGCCCAGAAGGGCACCTCTGTCCTGAGTACAGGGCTGCTAATGGGTGGCACAGCCACTACGGGTAACGGACCTACAAAAACAAACCCTCCTTCTACACCCCCTGGAGGGCTGAGGAATCTGTGACTCAAGTGACATTAAGGTCATCTGGAGGACTGAATTTTGCTCAGGGCATTTTCAGTGTCATCCCCAAACAGTGAGGGACCCTCAAAAAGGGGCATTTAGGACAGACTGCTGTACATCAGTGGCAAAACCAGCCACATGCAGTGAAGAATATGAAGCCAAACACCAGAGGCATCAGCCCTGGCAGAAGCATTAGAGGCATTGTATGAAGAGTGCAACAGATGCTTACTAGTGTCAATACCAGCTGAAGCAGCTAGTAAATCTGCCTTGGTAGAACTGTTAGACAGCAACTATCTAGTAATCACAGCAAACTTCCACAGGCTGTTCTGATAATTTAATCCTATAAGCCTGGTAGCTGGCTGTTCTGAGGGCTAAAGATGCAGTGGCATAACTTCTTCTGCCCATAACGCTTTGAGGAGGCAAGGAGCTCATATGTCTAAGGGTTGTATAAGCAGCTATAATGACCACAAAGTCAGTTTCAGGCTATGAGACATAAGATGAAGTGGAGTACTGCTTAGCAGCCTTTCTGGGTACTGCAGGGGAAAGTATTAGGTCTGTGCCAGGCAGCCAGACTAGTAGCATTCTCTAAGGCAGGATACACAGGAGGAATAACAAAAATGTCAGCAAATTCTGTTTGGTGGACTCCTCTTCCTCAGCATGAAAGCACACTTCACTTTGCATCTGACTCAGTACTGCCTGTAAAGAGGCATCCTCAGGTGGGGACCTATGTGCGTAAATCACAGTATCTTCACTATTTACACTGGCTGATAGAAGAAGGCTTGTAGGCCTATAATGTCTGTTTACCTGAATTAGTGGGTCCAACATAGTCCACCCCCCCCCGTTAAGTAGATATTGGTCTAATTTATTCTTAAATATTTCTGTATTATATCCTCTGGTAGAGCATTCCACAGCCTTCCCTCGCATTGACAGAAGGTGTTTAATCTCCTAATTCTCATAGTGTGTTCCAATTTAAATTTTAATTTGTGCAATCTAAGACTAAGAGGTTTTATCTGAACCTCAAATCCCATTTCTTTCACCAGTTCTATATCATTTATTATTTTGATCATTAGCAGGTCTCCTCTCACTCTCCTAATATGTTCAGATTTAGTTACCTGAATCAGTTCAAGGCGTTACATCCCTAGGTTGTTTTTTTTTGTAGTTATTTAACCAGGTGAGACACACTAAGCTGAAAGCTTTTTTACAGGCGCAACCTGGGAGCACAGGGAAGTTAAGTGACTTGCTCAGGGTCACACAGTGTGCAAATGGAAGCTGTGGGATTCAAACCCAGGTCTGGTCTGCTGGATGTCACCAGATTTGCAGCTCAGAGCCTTAAACCACTGTGCTATACTGCCTCGTTTTCCAACATATCTTCATATGCCATGTGGTGTAATCCAGAGACCAATTTAGTTGTTCTACGTTGGATCCTCTCTACATCCTTCCTCATATATGGACTCCACAGTTGTGTACAATAATCTAAATGAGGTCTGCTAAATGCTCTACATAGCGGCATAATGCAGTCTACTTGTACCCATGAAGGCCTTTTTTTATTCCATTAACTATATGGTTTGATTTTTGAACCAACTTCGTACAGCGGTTACTGAATTTCAGCTCTTTGTCAGTTACAACACCAAAATCCCTTTCGGTTTCTACTTTCTTGATAACGCTTGTGTAACCCTCTGCAAATGGGGGTTCCCAAAAGACTTCCAGGAGCTTGCTTGAATGCTCCAAGCCTGAATGGTGTTTGGCATTTAAGCCATTTATCAGTGAGTGTTTTAGAGCCTCTGGTACTTGTCTTTAAGAGCTGTCTGCTTGCAGACATAATTAGTTTGTATGGGGGGACTGTGTGCTTCTCTGAGTACCACTCGAGCTGCTGCTAATTCATCATTTTTGCAGTCACTAGAGTGCAAAGGGAACCTATTTGAAAGATGTAACTGTTTGCCAGAAATTATTTAGAGTAATAATGAAATTACAGTTTGTCTAACCTGCTTTCTTTGCAGTCAGAACTGTGTCTGCTAGTTCCCCATTCTAGTTTTGAACTGCTGAACTGGACCAATCAGTGTGGGGTAAGCTAGCTCTAAAATGATGCCTGATTAATCAGAACTGGACTCATAATCTGAGCCAGCCACAAGAGGATTGTATGGGCAGTGACTCTGGAGATGTAGTTTAGACTTCAGTGCCTTTTTGGACCAACAGCAGCAGTCTATTGTGAGTGACAGCCAATCCAGTCAAGAACTGGGAGGAACTCAAAGGAAGTGCCTGTTTCGTTAGTTGAGTTCAGTTGAGCTTTGGCAGTGAAGAAGGAAGGAGCCCTGTGTTTTTTCAGTGTGCAGTTTTAGTCAAAAAACGTGGTAAGGCCCAGAGTTCCGTCTACAACTTGTGTAACTGCTTGTTAGGATTGAACTGTCCTGTGAAAAGAATCAAAGGATCTCTGAAGAGTAGAAACCAGGCTCACCCTGTAGAAGACTGAAGAAATTGTTGAATTACACTCGGTCTGTCAGGAACTGAATCTGCTGTGTGTCTCCTGGTTATTGTGCAGTAATTATGATTGGGATACAGATGCAGCCTGCCTGGTATAGTGCTTTCTTTTTTACCATATAAATGTGTGAGGAGTCTCTTTGAGATCAAAAGTAGCCCTGCTGACATTGAAGGACCATATCTTCTTTGAGGTCGTGAGTACTAATTCGGGTCGCCTCTGTTGAATTGCCACATTAAATCAAATGGAATTACTGTACTGCTGACTGTTTAATTCTTCCTTTCTATGTGTGAAAGGGCCCCACCAGCTGCCACGGCTTGACTAGCCACTAGGGCTTGGGTACCCTGGGACAGTAACTGATAGGGATAGGCCTGTGCACAGAGCCATAGGTAGATTATTAGAGTGATAAGCTAATTAACCTGATTTCCCCTGTCCTTGTTATATCCCCCTAAATAAATCAGAGCTGCTTGTTTCAGCAAAAGTTATACTGCCTGAGGTATTTTCTATGTTAAAGCACTGTACTGTGATTGTTGCACTGTATCTCATTTCACAGGAGGTCCCAGTGCCGAACCAGACCTGGGGTAAGTGTATACCTGTGAAGGTAATTCTGATATATTGTGGGCCACTAGTGGGAAGAAAGGTTGCAGTGTCCTAGGGAGGGCTGTGACCAAGTTAGTTTAACTATTGCAAACCCTGACCTCTGGGTGAGGCACCCGCCATTGGATCCAGGCCCCTCAACCTGTTAGTGGCAAATCAGGCAGGGTAGTAGCCCCTGGGATAGCGCCATCTAGGGGTTACATCTTGGAGGCTCACCGCTGGGATTGTGTGTCTCTAGTGGCCATATTTACGAACCACTGTTAAGAAAAAATGGGTACCCGACAGAAGTGGCTGTGCACCGGCTGGTGAGTGGTGTACTGGGGAGGAGATCGACCCCAAATGCTATGCTTATCCTGGACATCCCCTGCATCAATACGGACACTGTGCAGGGAGTACTTTCCAAGGTGGAAGGTTTACAAAACCCTGTGGTGGTGGGTCGGCATGCTAATCTGCTCACCCACACTTTCCTGGCCCTAGTAGAGTTTAAGGATCCCATAGATAGCTCCAAAGTGCCACAGACCATTACCCCAGAGGAGCCCTCACTGCTTGGAGAGTGATAACTAAGGACAGTAAAGACCTGGGGAATCAGCCCCCACCACTATCTGAAACTTTTGAGGAGAAATTTGCTGAATGGTTGCTGGGAGAGGGAAACTGTGGAGGACTTGAAGAAACTATTTCTTGCCACCTGGGGGTGTTCCTCCCCAACACCTCTCCTGCTCCAGTGCCCGTAATGGTGGCTGAACCAATGCAGACTCCTATTTCTGCACCTGCCATTAGTCACGACTCTTACCAAGGTTGAGGATCTTCTCTGGCACCTCCCACCCTCTAGTGAGAGGATGACTGGGAGACCTGGATAGACTATGTTGCCCCCAAGTGCTAGAATGGCAATGCTCGAAGGTGAAAAGCTGAAAGAGGGTTAGTGAGAGCCCCGAGGTCCTGCCCTGGCTACCATCCGTATCAAACGGGCCAGTAACCCTGAAGCGACTGCACAGGCCTATCTTGAGGCCTTGGAGAATGTGCATGGGAGCCCAGATTCTGATGAGGACCTATGGTGGAGAGTAAGAGATGCACAACAGTACCAAGGGAGTTGTTGTCTGTGTATGTATCTCGCTGAAAAATTGTTGCAAGAATGCCTCAGAAAAGGTAGTTTGCCAGCGATTGAACTGGACCGAACCAGGCTGGACAGGATCCTTAAGTCTGCCCCTTCTCAGAACTGCTGTTGCTCAGTTACACCTGGCAGATCGACTGGAATCCCACCTCCTATGATGAGTTAATGAGAGAAATTGAGGAGTTGAGAAAAGAGCGACCTCGGGAGGGACCTGCACCAATAGCTGCGGCTACGACCTGAGTGACTGAGGGTGACCCATCAAGTGAAGTTCAGGGGAGAGAGTTGGCAGTCAATGAGTGCTCTGACAAGGAAAAAGATATGTCACAATGGGGGTAATCTGTTGAGAGAGATCCGGAATTCAAAAACAGTCCCTTTATGAAGGCCATACGCCTGCAAGTACGGGCCCTGACCTATATCCGACTGCTCTGGTCTGGTATGGGGGTACCCACCCATGTATCTCCTGCTGATAACAGCTCCCGAACTGATTCCTTGACCATGAAGTGGAGAAACTGACGAGATGTCTCCAAATGCTTATCGCTGGACAGACAGAGATGGCACCAAGGTTTCCAGTTAGTAATACCCCCGCCTCTGGCTCCCAGTGTGGCGCCTCGGCCAGCTCAAACTCCAGAAAGTATGTTTTTGCTATAAATTGTGGGAAAGATGGGCACATGAAAGGGAATGCCAGTCCTCAAAAGACACTGACAAAGTTGCATATAGGCTCAAGTGAGAGCTTCGAGAAGAAATCAGTGGTTAAGAGGTGCACGACATGATCCCAGTGAGGGCACCAAAATGCATTCATGCCCTTGTTGTAAAGGTCAGTTGCCCAGGTCTCACTACCGCCTCTCCAGACTGGTCCAGAAATAGTGGGTCCCTCCATGGAGACCACTGTAAAGGTGGAATGGAGTGTCTACAAGAGCTGTATTAGACAGTGGCTCCCAAGTGACAATTATGTTCCAGGATTGGTATCAGAAGCATTTGTCAGACGTACCCTTACAACCATTAGAAGGACTGCATGTATGGGGGTTAAGTGAGAAGGCCTACCCCTATTCCGGTATATCCGAATTTGGTTGTCTTTTCCCACCTCCGTGGCTGGAGTGGCCGAACAAGTAGAGACCCTAGCCTTAGTGTGTCCCCCCACTGGACTGTATGATGGTGTCCCTTTGTTGATTGGAACAAATGCTCATATGTTCGGAAGGCTGGCACAGTTGTGTTATGAAAAACAGGGTCAAAGACTAGTAGAGCTTTAAGAGTTCCGGCTTTAATTAAGAAGGCCTATGAGGCACAGAGAGATGCTGAAAAAAACAGAACCAGAGGAACCGGTCGGAATTGTATGGAAGAAGGATCCTGAGTCTCTGATCCTGGCGCTTAAATGCCCAGTGTACTTACAGGAGAGGTCCGGATCAGAAAGGATGTTAAGAATAAAATATTAATGTTGGATGCACCAGGCGATGGAAAATTGCCAGAGGGACTGCTGGTCGAAGCCTAGTATTTTGCCCGCTAGAGCCCATGCTTATGCCAGAAGGGTAATGGTCCAAGTTCATAATGTGTCTGAAAGAGACATTCGAGTAAACAGAGGTTGCATCCTGGCTAATGTGCATTGTGCAGACACTGCAGTGCTACCCAGCAGCAAGAGTTCAAGGAAGAATGACAGAGTAACGCCTGACTTGTTTGATTTCGCGACCCCCGCTGCCAGCTGAATGGAAAGTGAGGATCAGTGAGAAGCTTGCCCAGAGAGACCAGGTGTTTTCTTTAAAGAATGGGATGTAGGATGCGTAAGGAGCTGAGCACAATATCCGCTGCATGACTAAAGACCATTTCAGTGAGAGGTCTCTGCGCCTGGCACCTGCTGACATAGATGATGTGAGACGGCATCTGCAAGAGATGTTAGCTGCTGGTGTAATACAAGAACTAGAAGCCCTTATGCTTCCCCATTGTGGTAGTGAGGAAAAAGAATGGAACAGTAAGGATGTGTGTGATTATCGCACCTTAAACCGCGGACTATCCCTGATCAGTACACAATGCCCCGCATTCAGGATGCTTTGGACTGCTCAACGGGAGCAAGTGGTTCTCTGTGCTGGATCTCCGCAGTGGGTACTCACTAGATCCGATGGCCCCAGAGGACCGTGAGAAGACGGCCTTTATCTGTCCGCTTGGCTTCTATGAATTCATGAGGATGCCTCAAGGGATTTCAGGTGCCCCAGCCACTTTTCAACCATTGATGGAGCGGCAGTGGGGGACATGAATCTACTAGAGTGCCTGGTATACCTAGATGATGTTATTGTGTTTGGCAGCTCACTGGAGGAACATGAGAGCAGATTATTTAAGGTATTGGACCGACTGGAGGACTTTGGCCTTAAACTGTCCATTGATAAGGCCAATTTTTCAAAACATCAGTAAAGTATGTGGGACACATAGTATCCACCGAGGAATAGAGACCGACCTCAAGTAAAGTTGAGGCCTTGACTACCTGGCCACAGCCCAAAAATCTAAAGAACTGCAAAGATTCCTGGATTCTGTGGTTATTATCGGCGCTCATCAATGACTATTCAAGAGTGATCCGCCTTTACTTAACCTTACCTAAGGTATCCCCAACCCACAAAAATACCAAAAGTCAGCGTCCCTCAAGACTGAAAGAGTGTATTTTCATCCGAGTGAAGTATTTGGGGCCCGCTGACTCCTGATTGTGAGACTGCTTTTCATGAGATCATATATCAACTTACCCATGCTCCAGTGCTGGCCTATGCCGATCCAAGAAAACCTTACGTCCTGCAACACTGATGCTAGCTTGCAAGGGTTGGGGCTGTGTTGTACCAAGAGCACGAGAATGGCCTGAGACCAGTGGCCTTGCCAGTAGAAGCCTGACCCCATCCGAAAAGAACTATCCTGTACATAAGTTAGAGTTCCTAGCTTTGAAGTGGGCTATTGTTGACCAATTCCATGAGTACTTGTATGGGGCTAAAATACTAGTAAAACTGACAATAATCCTTTGACCTATGTGCAGACCTCAGCTAGTTGGATGCCACTGGCCATAGGTGGCTTTCTGCATTATCTACATATGACTATGTCTCGAATACCGAGCAGGTCTGAACCACATAGATGCTGATGCTCTCCCCGAGGCCTGTTCCCCAGAATGATTAGGTCCGATTGGCAGAACCTGACATTCGGGCACTTCTGCCGGAAGTTTGACAGGGAGGAACAAATGTCCACGGACGAGTGGACTGCATGGTGGATTGCTTGGGAGCCTCTGAGAATTGCATACCTGTTGCTTATTGCCACTTTTCTGCAATAGAGATTGGTGCACTGCCTCAGCTGGACAATGACAGTATTCATGGCTCAATCCCGCGATCCCATGATCAAAGCAGCTTTAGAAGCCCTCTATGCAGGAAAAGATGTGTCCAAATTACGCCCACTGATTTGAGAACTGCACTGTTATACAAAGAAGGTCCTAAGTTGAAACTGATCAATAAACTGTTATACAGAGAAACAGTAGACAGAGGGGAGCTAGACAACAACAACTAGTGCTGCCCACTGCCTTCGAGACTCAGTACTGAGGTCCTTGCACAACCACATGGGGCACCTTGGTATAGACAGAACACTTGACTTGGTGAGATCCAGATTCTATTGGCCTAAGATGGGGGCTGATGTGGAGCAACACATTCGAACTTGTAGTCGCTGCTTACAGAGGAAAGCTTTGCCCCAGAGGGCTGCCCCTTGTTAACATCACCACCAGTGCACCCATGGAGCTGGTCTGTATTGATTTTCTGAGTTTGAGTCAGATCAAAGAAATATCAGTAATGTGCTGAGTGGTCACTGACCATTTCACGAGATATGCCCAAGCTTTCCCCACGAAAGACCAGAAAGCATCCACTGTGGCCAAAGTACTTGTAGAAAACTTTTTTGTTCACTATGGGGCTCCACAAAGAATCCATTCTGATCAAGGGAGAGACTTTGAGAGTCGTCTGATCAAAGAGATGCTTTCTCTGTGGGAGTAGAAAGTCCAGAACCACTCCTTACCACCCCCAGGGGACCCACAGCCTGAACGTTTCAACCAGACTTTGCTAGATATGCTAGGCACCCTGCACCCAAAGGACAAGCCTAGATGGAGCCAACAAATTAGCACCCTGGTACATGCTTATAACTGCACCAAAAGTGATGCCACTGGATTCTCCCCTACCGCCTGATGTTTGGAAGAGAAGCTCGACTACCGGTAGATGTGTGTTTTGGGGTCTCTCCTGATGGGGTTCAAGCTGACAACTATTTACAGTATGTGCAAAAGTTAAAGGCCCAGCTAACTCATGCGTCCAACTGGCTCAAACCATGGCTGCCAAAGAAATCTGGCCAACAAAGAAAGGTATGATAAAAGGTGAAAGCACAGGAACTCCAGGAGGAGATCGGTATTGCTAAGAAATCTGGGACTGCATGGCAAACACAAGATTGCTGACAGATGGCACCATCTCCCTCACATTGTAGTGGGCAAACTAGATGATCTGCCAGTGTACAAGTAAGGCCTGAGAATAATTCAAAAGATGTAAAACAATGCATAGAAATCATTTACTGCCCATTGGACAAATCTTAATTGAGTCTGAGCCCTAGAAGATGCCCCTCTGGACCAGTGACTAGAGCTGCTGCTAAGAAAAGATCAAGAAAGTCTGCACCTACAGAAGCAAAGTTAAAGTGTTCCCTCACAAGTCCCAGTTGAGCATGACTGTCAGTCCATATTGGAAGAAAGTGAGAGTGACTTTGAATACTATCCTTCTTAGTTAACTGAGTCAATTGTTTCGGGCAATCCCCTAGTCAATACTGGAGACAAAGCTGGGCTTCTGGACTGTCTAAGCCCCCAGCTTCATCCCTGGAGCCAATGCTCCCAGAAAGTGAAGTGCAAAGCATCAGATCAGATGAAATGGAATCATTGTGCATGGTTGAACTGTTTGAGCTTTCAGGGAGGAAAATGATAGATTGGGGCAGACTGGTGATACACCGAACAAGAAGAGTATTTTGAGTGCCCTGACAGTCCACTGCCAGTGTCCCGAAGCCTCCATGCGAGCCAAAGGTTGTGGACTCAGAAACTGTAACTCCTGGAGCTGAAGTGCCCCAAGTTCTAGCCCTCTACCCCATGGAGACTCCCTGACAAGTGAGGACAATGAAAATGAGGCTCAGAGTGCAGAGACTATAACAGTTCCCCTAGAAAGACTGGTCGAGCTGTAAAGCCTGTGGTGCACCTCAGTTATGATTCACTTGGGAGGCCTGTGGACTTGCCTCTCAATGTTGTCCATAAAGGAGTGTATGTGTCCTCGAGCTCATTGCCCAAACTGAGCTGCTAGTGCTAACCTGCCAGTTACTTGTGTTGCTCTCTACATGGTGCCCTTGCCCCGTCCAGCCCAAGGTAACTGATAGGGAAGGGTCCTCTCTTCAGGTTTCATGTACAAGAGGTAATAACTGAGTTATGGTACAATGTGTATGTAATACTGTGTAAAGAGTGACGACTGCAATGTTTCAGAAATGTGTTCTTGGTAAAATGATATATTGACTGATGATTACATCAGCAGCCTAATGCAAATGTATATGGTTGCAGTTGAAACTTATAGTACTTGCTTGACGCTGGACGCCAGCTTTCCCAGGCCAGGAAGGTGTAACCCCCAAATGGGGGTTCCCAAAGACTTCAGGAGCTTGCTTTGAATGCTCCAAGCCTGAATGGTGTTTGGCATTTAAGCCATTTATCAGTGAGTGTTTTTGAGCCTCTGGTACTGTCTTTAAGAGCTGTCTGCTTGCAGACATAATTAGTTTGTAGTGGGGACTGTGTGCTTCTCTGAGTACCACTCGAGCTGCTGCAATTCACTTCATTTTTGCAGTCACTAGAGTGCAAAGGGAACCTATTTGAAAGATGTAACTGTTTGCTCAGAAATTATTTAGAGTAATAATGAAATTACAGTTTGTCTAACCTGCTTTCTTTGCAGTCAGAACTGTGTCTGCTAGTTCCCCATTCTAGTTTTGAACTGCTGAACTGGACCAATCAGTGTGGGGTAAGCTAGCTCTCTAAAATGATGCCTTGACGAATCAGAACTGGACTCATAATCTGAGCCAGCCACAAGAGGATTATAGGGCAGTGACTTGGGAGATGTAGTTTAGACTTCAGTGCCTTTTTGGACCAACAGCAGCAGTCTATTGTGAGTGACAGCCAATCCAGTCAAGAACTGGGAGGAACTCAAAGGAAGTGCCCGGTTTGTCAGTTGGAGTTCAGTTGAGCTTTGGCAGTGAAGAAGGAAGGAGCCCTGTGTTTTTCAGTGTGCAGTTTTAGTCAAAAACGTGTGTAAGGCCCAGAGTTCCGGGTCTACAACTTGTGTAACTGCTTGTTAGGACTGAATCTGTCCTGTGAAAAAGAATCAAAGGATCTCTGAAGAGTAGAAACCAGGCTCACCCTGTAGAAGACTGAAGAAATTGTTGGAATTACACTGGTCTGTCAGGAACTGAATCTGCTGTGTGTTCTCCTGGTTATTGTGCAGTAATTCATTGGGATACAGATGCAGCCTGCCTGGTATAGTGCTTTTTTTTTACCATATAAATGTGTGAGGAGTCTCTTGAGATCAAAAGCAGCCCTGCTGACATTGAAGGACCATATCTTCTTTGGAGGTCGTGAGTACTAATTCGGGTCGCTCCTGTTGAATTGCCACATTAAATCCAAATGGAATTACTGTACTGCTGACTGTTTAATTCTCCTTTTCTATGTGTGAAAGGGCCCCTACCAGCTGCCACGGTTTGGACTAGCCACTAGGGCTTGGGTACCCTGGGACAGTAACTGATAGGGATAGGCCTGTGCACAGAGCCATAGGTAGATTATTAGAGTGATAAGCTAATTAACCTGATTTCCCTGTCCTTGTTATATCCCCTCAATAAATCAGAGCTGCTTGTTTCAGCAAAGTTATACTGCCTGAGGTATTTGTCTATGTTAAAGTACTGTACTGTGATTGTTGCACTGTATCTCATTTCACAGGAGGTCCCAGTGCCGGAACCAGACCTGGGGTAAGTGTATACTGTGAAGGTAATTCTGATATATGTGTGTGGGCCACTAGTGGGAAGAAAGGGGTTGCAGTGTCCCAGAGGCTGTGACCTAGTTAGTTTAACTATTGCAAACCCTGACCTCTGGGTGGAGGCACCCGCCATTGGATCCAGGCCCCTCAACCTGTTAGTGGCAAATCAGGCAGGGGTAGTAGCCCCTGGGATAGCGCCATCTAGGGGTTACACTTGCATTTATGTAATAATCCTGATGTATATTATTTCTTCCCAGGTGTAGAACAGAACATTTTTCGATGCTGAACAACATGTTATTGTGTATGGCCCATTGTTCTGCTATGTATAGATTGTCTCTGAGTTTACTTCTATCATAGGCTGTGTTCACAGTGCCCCATAACTTGGCGCTATCAATGAATTTAACTGCCCAATTACTGATGTTAGCATAAAGGTCACTGACAAATACAGAAAAATGTACAGGACTCAACACGGAGCCCTGTGGCACTCTGCTTGTGACACCATCTCTAAATAGAACTCCCCTTATTCTTACTTTCTGTGACCTATCACTCAGCCAGTTCTGCACCCAGTTAATAATTCTATAATCTAATTCTAAGTTCTTTAATTTTCCTACTAAGATGGAATGTGGGACTTTGTCAAAGGCTTTTTGCAAATCCAGAAAGATAATGTCAACAGCCTTACGTTCGTTTATGGTTTTGTTCACTTTTTCATACAATAGACTGGTGCTGCATGCCCTGTTCTTTTTAAAACCATGATGTGTTCTATCGTTAAATCTGTTTTTTATAAGGTCTTCCTCTAGTTTCCTTTTTATCAGGCTCTCAGCGATTTTACACAGTACTGCAGTCAGACTAATATAATTGGCTACAACAGACCTGTCTTCTTTTTTTGTGTATGGGTATTACTATTACCTCCTTCCAATCTTTAGATATTTGTCCTGTGTTAAATGATATATTGTACAGATGAGTTAATGTGTCCACATTGATTTCCCTAAGCTTATTCAATAATTTTGGGTGCAGCATGTCTGGTCCTGGGGATTTATTTAGTTTTAGCTGGGATAATAGTTTTAACACTGCCGATGAGTTAAATGTTTGATGAGCGAGGGGACCTACTGTGTGTTGGGTTATCTTATTTACTGCTGTGCCCTTGTTGAATACCATACAGAAGTATTCATTAAAAGTATTTGCCATTTCAATTGACTGTTTAATATATTCTTCCCTCTTATGTTTATTGGTCCTATGGATGTATCTGAAGCCCTCATGTTCTTTATGTGAGCATCGAAGCTGTTGTGATTATCTTAATTCTGATTCTAGGATCGTAGATATTTTGCTCATCCACACTTATTGGCAGAGTCCCTTTCCCTTTAAATCAGCAGCAAAGTCTTCAAGCTGGCTCCTCCCACCCACCCGGGTGGTACAGCCCTCAGCTGCTCCCCATGACGCCAGATCTACCTTTTCACTGGTAGATTCAGGTTTCCTCCTTCGTTCTCTTGCATTTTGTAGGCCCTGGCTTTAGAACCTTTGGTTATTCCAAACATTTGCTTTGTTTGTGTTAGCGATTGCGATTATCTTCGATCATGGAAGACAAGTCTTCCCCCCAGATTTCACCTGCATTCTTGCGGCCAAAAGATGTCACGCACCAACGCGCATGCTGTGTGTGTTTACTGTTTGGGTGTCAGTCATGACACCACAACATGCGAGTTGTGCCTCGCGTTCCAACCCAAAGTCCTCGACGACCGTCTCACACGCCTTAAGCTGGGGAGGCCCAAAAAAACGGAACCTGATGGTGAAATCCAAGGTGGCCCGGTGGCTGGTTTCCACGGCTGCGGGATCCGCCGAGCAGTTAGAGCACATGCAAGCCTTCAAGGAGGAAGCGGCTCATGCTGTGGAATCTTCCTCTCGGAGCTTCTTCATTCTGCTCAACCTGGGCTCCACCTTCTCGGGTTCCTTCCGAGAGTTGTTCCACTCTCTCCTAAGAGTGACAGTCCTGCGGGCATGAACTCCTCTTGGTCCCGTAAGCGGGAGAAGGACCCGGGACCGTCTTCATCTCAGTGGAGACGCTCTTGGGATCGGGAGAGATCTTGGTCCCAGGAACAGGCCATTTCCTCTTCGGCCGCTGGCTTCTCGGCCTTGCTGTCTGGCCAATCGACCGAAAGATCGATCGACGACATTGAGATAATTTTCGACCCAGTCGACCCTTTGTCGCCGACTCTGGTCGACGACTCACTCTCACGGACTCCAGTCCTTACTTTCTCTGACAAGGAGACCCAGCCTGCTGGGAATCCCACTGAGGAAGTGGTCTCTGACCCCAGGAAGTCACCAGTCCCGCCAGTGTCTCCTGAGCGACCGAGTCGGCCTGCCCGATCTCGATTGAGGTCTCTGACCCCTTTGACTGAAAGGCCAAGGAAGGGCCATAAGAGCTCTAAAAAGAGGTGATGCCATCGGTCGTTCTCATCCTCCTACGAGGACCTCATGTGGCAACAGCTGATATAGAGGACAAGCCTTCCCCAGCTCTTACCCAGGCTGTTACTTGGCTTTCACCTCCCAGGCCAAAGCCGACTCTTCTGGAGCCGATTAAGTCGCTTCCTCAGCCCGCGGAGCTGGCGGAACCTCAGGTTCGGCTTAAACCGGTCTCCACCGATTTTGGTGGAACCACCGCCCAATCAGCCTGTGGGTGGGTCTCCTTCTAAGAAAGCTAGACCGCACACTAAGCTTCCCCAGTGTCTCTCGGTCACTGTCACCCCTGACCACCCCCGGCAGGTTGAGGGTGATGTGGGTGGTCTACCGCTGTATCTGGATTCCTCGAATTCGGAAGAAACTGGCTCCATTCTCATCCAGGGAATGATCAATCGGCTGGTGGGATAAAGACGGAGGAAGGTCCTTCGTCCTTTCAGGGCATTTTTCACCTCATCTCTGAGTCCACAGGGATGCCCCTGGAGCCTATCCAGAAAAAGGTGGAGTACCCCCCTCACTGACATCCTCAAGAGAGGGGATACCCCGACGGAAACCTTTCCTGTGGCCGAGGCCATTGTTGGCCCAGCCTTAGAACTTTGGCAGCATCCTGCCTCCTGTCCAGCTCCATCTGCCTGTATGGCCTGCAAGTATGCGGTGCCCATGGGGTCCCTTGCAGGGTTCACAGAGCACCCTTTGGCCAAGAGTCTTGTGACCGCTTCTGTGTTCAGGCGTACTGGTAGTTCTACCGATACCGACAGATCTCCTGAGAAGGAATCCAAATATTTGGATCACTCTGCCCGGAAGGTCTATGTGGCCTCATCTTTAGGCCTCCATCAGGCAAGCTCAGCCGTCATCATGGCACACTTCTCCCATGCCCTTTTGGGGTCCTTGGACGAAGTCCTCCCACATCTCCCCGCGGATGTGCAGACCACGGTCAAGCAGGTCCGGGACCAAGGCTAGGCTGTTGCTGCACTGATCTCTTTGGCCCAGGTGTGGCTGGTCAACTTCAGCATATTGAGCAGTTACAATGCCACCTTGGACGCCACTTCTGCTAAGGGTTCTTCTGGTCCAAAGAAGAAGCCTTTTCAGCACTCTTTTGCTGTGGCCCAGCAGTCCTGCTTTCAAGGGGGGCAGCAGCAGGCTCAAGCTTGGTGCCCCCCAGTGATGGGGTGGGGGCTGCCACACCTACTCCCATCACGCCAGTTCTGGGTCCTCCTGTGGGGGGCCGGCTCCACCACTTTCTTTCTGCCTGGTCTGCTGTTACCACAGACAGGTGGGTTTTAGAAGTGGTTGGCCAGGGACTGCTTCTGGAATTCGAGCAGTACCCTCCAAGCCAAGCCAAGCCCCACAGGAGGAGAGGGTATCCACCCACACTCAGTCGGCTCTCCGAGACGACATTGCTAGCTCCTCCTCAAGGAGGCAGTAGCTCCATTGGCAGATCATCCAGCAGACTCAGGCTTCATTTCCAGGTACTTCCTGGTTCCCAAGCGGATGGAGGGGCTGGCGCCCCATTCTAGATCTGCATGACCTGAATCGGTATCTCAGGTCACACACCTTCTGGGTGGTCACTCTGTCTCAGATCATACCATTCCTGGAGTGAAACATGTGGTTCTGCTCAATGGATCTCCAGGATGCATTTTTTCACATCCCAATCAGTCCGTCCCACCAGTGGTTCCTCTGATTCAGAGCTGAGGGAACCCTATACGAGTTCCGAGCCATGCCATTTGGCCTGTCATCGGCCCCATGGATCTTCATCAAATGCATTGCAGTGGTGGCAGCCCACCTCAGGCGTCGGGGGGGGGGTGTCATAATTTACCCCTACCTCAATGATTGGCTCTTAGCAGGTTCCATTCAGCAGGAGGTGGAGAGGTCCAGGTACCTGGCCCTCAAGACTTGCTCCCTACTTAGCCTCCTGATCAACGAGGCCAAGTCGGAGCTTGTGCCTTCTTAGGTGATGGTGCTTCATCGGGGCAGAGCTCGACTCTCATCAAGCCAGAACTCAGCTCCCGGCAGACAGGGCGGAGGTTCTCTTCTCCTTTGCCCAATCATTTCTGGTTGGGCAACTGAGCCCTGCCCGGGACTTTCTGCGCCTTCTGGGTTACATGGCGGTGTGCACCTCCATGGTCCATTGGGCCCGGTGGCACATGTGCCCCCTCTAATGGGGGCTGGTCGTCCAGTGGACTCAGCGTCACAATCATTTCAACCAGCTGATCACTGTGACCCAGAAGATGTGGGAAGCTCTCCAATGAGTGGACCGTCTCAGGCCGGTTGCAGGAAGGGATCCCGTTTGTCCACCCAGAGCCGATGGACGTCCTTATGACCGATGCCTCTCTCATGGGCTGGGGAGCCCACATGGGGGACAACAGGGCCCACGGGTTTGGACCCCTGAGGAGTCCCGTTATCACATCAACCTGTTGGAGCTCAGTGCAGTCAGACTGGCAATTTCAGCTTTTGCTCCTCAGCTCTGGGGTCAAGTGGTTCAAGTCCAGATGGACAATGCCACGACAATGTACTACCTCAACAAACAGAGTGGCATCCATTCCCGTCTGCTATGCAGGGAAGCGCTCCACATCTGGACTCTCGTGAGCCTTCTGGAGGCAGATCTCCTAGCCATCCAGTGGCAGGAGCCTAAACCCAACTGGCAGATGCTCTCAACCACATAGGCGAGACATCCCACGAGTGGTCTCTCCATCCAGAGGTAGTATACAGTCTGTTCTCCCACTGGCGCAAACCATTGGTGGACCTGTTTGCCTCCAGGGAAAACACCAAGCTGAGGCTGTTTCATACCCGCCCCCCTCAGCAGGGCTCGCTGCGGAGGATGACTTCTCGAGGCCGTGGACCCCAGGCATCTTCTATGCCTTTCCTCCATTTCCCTTGATCCACTAGGGGCTCCTCAAGGTGAGGAGGGACAAGACACAGGTGATTCTGGTAGCCCCAGCCTGGCCACGCCAGTTCTGGTACCCAGATATTGCCCGGACCTGATCTCAGTCAATCAGGGGAAGGTATTCCATCTGGAGCTTCAATCCTTGCACCTCACAGCCTGGTATCTGAGCGGCTAGAGTTCCAGGTTTTGGGTCTTTCCGAGGATGTTCTCACAGTAGTGGAGGCATACAGAAAGGAATTGACCTGGAAATGTTATGCCTTCAAATGGAAGAGGTTTTCCATTTGGTGTCAGGGCAAGGGCCTAGACCCTCTGTCTTGTCCAGTGGCTAACATTCTCGACTACCTTTAGTCTCTGTCCAAACGGGGTTTTCGGTCATCGACCCTTAGGGTGCATCTGGCAGCCATCTCTGCTTACTGGGCACAGGCCGGTCAGCGGCGCAGGAGACAGTGGCCTCCGTGGGATCTACTGCTGGTACTGGCAAAGTTCACGGGCAAGCCATTCAAACTGATGCACAGGTGTGAACTGTCACACTTGTCATGGAAGATGGCCTTCCTAGTGGCTATCACATCTGCCAGAAGGACAAGGGAGTTCCAGGCGCTGTCGGTGGACTCCCCTTATCCAGTCTTCCACAGGGACAAGGTTGTCCTGCACCCCCACCCGAAATTTCTTCCGAAGGTGGGGTCAGAGTTTCACCTTAATCAGGTGTTGACTCTGCCAGTGTACTACCCCAGTTACACCTCAGAGGCCGAGTACAGGCTCCATACTTTGGACCTGAGACAATCTCTCTCTCTTCTACTATAAGGAGAGGACAGCGGAGATTTGGGGAGTGGTTCGCCAGCTGTTTGTCACCTACGCAGAAGCCGCTTCTGGCAGACCTGCAGCAAAGTGGACAGTTGCTCAATGGATAACATCTTGATTTAGTCTGTGCTATGAGTCAGCGGGCAAGAAGCCTCCCAAAGGGATAAGAGCTCATTCTACCCACCATACCACTGCATTGGTGACTGCTTCCAGGGACATCCCTATCCAGGAATCCATCGGGCAGCTCCCTGGAAGACAGCAAACACCTTCATTACCCACTACCGGGTCCCCGATCTTTCTACGGCACATCGGAGCAAAGTTCTGCAGCAGGGTTCCCATTTGCTGCAGAACTTCAGCAACATCAGACGTCAATTTCTGTGGCAAACCTTCACCCTTAATCTTACCCATTTTTTGTTGTTTTTCACTATATTTGATCTGTTCTTAGTAGTACAGTCAAGTGCTGATATTAATATTGCCACAATCGCCCTTAGCATTCAACCTAAATGAAAATATACAACTTTTCTTTAAACTTAGTGATTTATTGAAGCAAGCCAATAATGCACGTTAAAAAGGGTGAAAAATCTTTACAGAAACAAAAATAAAAATATGTACAGAAATGGACCAGATTAACATTTAAACATGGGAAACGAAGCACCCTATGGAAATAACCATCCTCTGGCAGGATTCTGGGGCGTAATGTGTTTATTTTTGATCTTCCTTTAGCTAGGCAGGGAACTTGGCAACTCCGGTGTGCAAAGTGCTATTTTTTTGTTGGTAAATAAATTTTAGGCCATGAAAGAAAACGTGCCCACCCGAGAGCCACTGGGAGTGCTTGTTTTTCCACTCTACCCAAGTAACAGTTTTATTTGTAATGAAGCCACCCAGCAACTACATCAGGGGGATTTAGTAGCTTATTTTATTCATAGCAACTGGATCCAGCCTTGGGACAGTCACGGAGGATTCAGTGTGTTTTTTTTTTATTATTATTTTAATTTCCTTAGATGAAGGCTCCGTGGCTCTACCATTAAAAAAAAAATACATGGGTCCAATAAGAACTGGCACCTTCCCGACTGGGTCCTAAGTTTTCTGTATTTCAATGTATTTAATCAAGTCTGTCATAATAAACTGTGCACAGTACAGCCTGACAGAAAATATACAGACAAGACCTGTGCAGTGTATGGGAGTCCTTGTTTTCCCCCCATCCAGGAACTTGATCGGGCTCTGTAGAGCCATGGAGTAAAAAAGATTTAAATTTTAACAAAAGCCTCCAGGTCCCTGCTTGATTAATGCCTATTAATAGTTTATGAATTTGTTTATAACAATGTTTTTGGTTGGAATAGCAGTAAAAAACAGTAATTTAAATCAAATCCGTCTGTAAGCCTCCATGGTTCTCAAGGGCTGGGTCCGGTACTGGCTTCTGTTTTTTTTTTTTATCTTTTTAATTTATTAACAAGAAGGCTCCCTGGCTCGTTAACATCTTAAAAAATTATTTGTAAAATAAAATTCAGCCACTATCCCAGGTAGGGCGTGATTGTTTCAACACGTGTCGATTAAGTAATGCATGTGGAACATAGAGTGCGGTATTTATTTGTTAATTACTATATTTATTTCATATACTTCTATGCTTCCTGCTGCACCCAGACTGTGCACCCCACCGTGTCCCAAACAGATCTGTTATGTTACCTGGGGCACGATTCAAAGACAGTCTACTTTGCTCTTCGGTGGCTCGGACCTGCTGCTCCGAAGGAAAAAGGAATACAAAAATAAATAATGAAGTAAATAAAATAGATCATATCCCCTAATGCAGTGCACTAATAAATTACACCTAAGAGGCATGTCAATTTACTATTTAAAAGAAAAACACAACCGAATGAATCTTTGAGGATTGGTGAAAGCATTTAAACTGCAGCATCTATGACTTTGCATACCTGCCGCTAAGTGGCTGTTGATGTTACAGATTGGATGACTCCACCCCCTTTTTACTCCAGGGCGGTATATTTATTTAAACTCTTCTGGCTACAGTTGTATAAAAGGCACACTTGTGATGCACAGTTCTGTGTTTATGTATTTATTTGTTAAAAAAAATGCAGAGTGCTAGGGACTTCACTCGTGCTTGATTTGTGAGCCTGGTTCTCCGGCGCTGAGTGAGTGGGAAAAAACATTGAATTCAAAGTGCAGCACTCCTGGCCATTCCGGGGCTCTGACTTGCTACAGGGGTGGTTGGTGTGGCATATTTTTCTAGAGGCTTGAGGAAAAATAATGTTCCCTCCTATATGGCAACCACACTGGTAGGAGCATGGCAGTGAGGGAAGAGTAGCATGGCTCACCAGGAGGGCACAGTGTTTTTCTTTATTTCTTAACTTTGAGGCCTGCTACTGGGGTTAAAAATGAACTAGACGGTGCCACTGAGAACCCGTGCAATAGGGCATACGTTTTTATATTTTTCTCTCTTTCCGGGGCACAGGTATATTTCTTTATGTATTTACAATGTCCAGGCATAATTGGTATTTTAACTAAAATGCATTAATTTATTTATTTATTTTTTTTTTAGGTATTTTCTCAGAGTCTGCTACCCCCCCGCACTCTGCCATTTCCCGGTGCCATTCCCGGACATGAGACCCCTCCTTCCGCACTTCGCGACTTACCCTTCGTGGCAGGGTGGTGAAGAGCGACCGACCTACCACAACGGATCCATGCCAGGAGGCGCCCTCCAGGAATGGCACCAGGGAATGACGTCGTGCTGCGGGCCCATTTTTCTTGTTTCCCCGCCCCGACGAACCGCGGGCGTCAATGGCGCCAGCGACTGGGCTTGCGGCTGATTTAAAGGGAAAGGGACTCTGCCAGCGACTAGTCAAGCGTCAGCACGTCCCGCCCTCCCTAATGCTGCGGCTCGTGCTATCAGTCCCCCAGCCTCCATGCGTGATCAGACAAGCACCGACCGACTCCCCCACCACCCGGAGATGGAGAGCAGTCCTCCGGACGCTCAATCCATCTCCGCCCCGCCGACCCCCAGCATCCCGTGCCCGTTCCCGAACACGGGTCGCCGCCGTGGCGCGAGGTGTGGCGTCCAGCGCCACAACCCTCAGCGCCACCGGGCCGGACCAAATTAATTTATTGATTTAAGATTTGTGGGCCTGAGGCTATAAACCTCCGGGGCTGAGTGGGTGGGGAAAAAACAGTGAATTCAAAGTGTAGCACCCCTGGCTGTCCCCGGGCTCCGACTTGCTAGAGGGGTGGTTGGTGCAGAATATTTTATGAATGGCTTGGAGAAAAATAATGTTCTCCTATATGGCAACCGCACTGGTAGGGGCGCGGTGGCAAGGGAATTCCTGGGCAGAAACAAAATTGATCAGTGAAGGAATAAAGTTAAATACTGTGTGGTCTGTGCCATATTGGGGAGCTGGGCTGCAGGTATAGAATAATGTTTACAGTAAGTACCTGAGCCTCCTTGAGGCTTTCCAATGCTACTTCCAGATATTGGGTGGTCTCTGGCAATATTTGAATTTTTTTTGCTGAAAAGGCAGTAATACCTTGAATAAGTTTGCAGTATGTTATTTTATGGCAGTATGTCCAGAAGGAGCCACAGGAAGCCATAGGGGGAACTCGGGGACTTTACCCTTCTTTCATGCCAGTAGCAGGGCTCACCAGGAGGGCACAGTATTTTCTTTATTTCTTAACTTTGAGGCCTGCTACTGGGGGTGAAAATGAACTGGATGGTGCCACTGAAACCCCATGCAATGGGGCATCTGTTTTTATATTTTTTCTCTCTCTATGGGCACATGTGTATTTCTTTATTTACACTCTCAATGCACCATTGTGTTTTTACGAAATGGCACCCTGTGAAGCACAGTTCAGTGTTTATTAATTAGTGTATTCATTTATTTATTTAAAAAATGTGTAGTGCTAGGGACTTAACTGTGCTTGCTTTGTGAGCCTGGGTTGTAAGCCTCAGGGCTGGGTGGGGGAAAAAAAATAAAATTCAAAGTGCAGCACGCCTGGCTGTTCCAGGGCTTCGACTTGATACAGGGGTGGCACATTTATTTATTTACTTTCAGGCTTCCTACTGGGATAATAAATCAACGGGAAAGGGCAGTGTAAAACATGTTTTTTTTTTTTATGTTAACTGAAGCCTCCCTGGTTCTGTGTGGGCTCCAACAATTGAAGGACATTTTTATTCTGTGCTATATTATTTCTTGTTTTTGTTCTGTAGACAGAATGCTTGAACAAAATTTATTTTTGGCCCAGTAAAGCATGCACAAAAAATATGATTTATGTTTTGTTTTTGTTTTGTACCGTATAAGTGTATTGAGCCCCAGAGAGCACCAGAGGGGGTCACCTTGACTTAAGCAGTTCACCTGTATGATGGGTCTCTGGCATACTATTTTTTTAAAAAGGTAGCCAAGTGGGGTATTATTATATTTGGGGCAAATCAGCTGAAAAATAGGAATTCAGAAAAACTCCGACTGTAAGTCCCTCCACGCTTTTTCAGGTATTGGCGCCAAAAAAGTAATGGTTTTATTTGAAATGAAGACAACCAGCAACTGCATCAAGGGGCTTTAATAATTTATTTATTTTATTCACAGCAACTGGATCCAGCCCCTGACAGTCATGAAGGATTCAACATGTTGTTTTTTTTATTGTAATTTACTTTGATGAATGCTCTGTGGCTCTCTAACATTACAAAAAAAAAGAAATTAACATACACCGGTCCACTCATAACTGGCACCTTCCCAAATGAGAAGTTTTTTCTAAGTTTTTTTTATTCCTATGCATTTAATCAAGGCTGTCCTAATAAACTGTGCACAGTAGAGCATGACAGAAAATATCTAGACAAAATCTGTGCAGTGTATGGGAGTACTTGTTTTTCCCTCTACCCAGGAACTGGATTGGGCACCGAGAGCTATGGAGTAAAAAAAATGTAAATTCTAACGGAAGCCAACAGGTCCCTGCTTGATTCGGTTAATATTTACATATTTATTTATTACAAATTTATTTTTTTTTTACTCTGTTTATACTCCCTCTATGTTGGGCATCCTTCCGGGGTGCTCATGCGGCTAGGACTACCACTCCCAGCCTGAACCCTAGAGCCCGATGAACTCCCCCGTCGACCAGGCAGACCCTAGCGCCTTGGATCATCCCCGCGCCAGGCCTGCTCTCCCCTAGCGGCCTATCTGAAATTAGGGAGAGCCTTACCTGGATCGACGGGTTGGCCAGGAGTTCACCAGAGGAAGTGGGCCGTCATTGGTCTGTGCATCCTGTCCCTGGAGCCCTCATCATCTCCACGAACACAGGGAGGTTTTTTTTTCCTTTGCAGTTTCCCAAGGGAGTGCAACGTGCAATGACGTCTGCACCTGGCTGCCCTGCTGACATCTGCTGCACTCCCTCCCCTCTTACATATGGCTGGCTTGCATGTAGTACCCCCTGGTCTTCACTGGGAGCCACTAGGCAGCTGAGCTGACCCCAAAACCCTCCCCAGAGAGAGAAGAGCAGTCCTTCAGATCATTGTTATTTGAACTGAAGACGACCTGGCTTGGTGTGGGCTCCAACCATACAGGGGCACAATAGTAAAATGTAAAGGGTGCACACTAAATCTCGGGATCAGGTGACAGGAGATTATTTCCTTTATTTTTATCTTTATTTTATCTTAAATTTTTGGTTTTTTAACCAACAAATACAGCCAGAGTCAGTAGGGATGGTTTCAGCCTGTGAAGTTTGATATTTAGGGAAATGAAATAATACTGTGCCATCCTGAGAGCTTGCTAGTGGTTGCAGGTATGGAAGAATGTTAAGTACCCCTCTACCGCTTTATTTATTTATCTCACTGGAGCCTCATTTGCTTCATGGGGGGCTCCAACCCAGGAATGGGGGGGCACGTACCCTTCTCGCTGCAATACTCTCTTGTAAGGACATCGCTTGAAATTGTCGACTACTTTGTCATTTTATTTATTATCAGTTTCTGCTAGATGTCTCAGACAGTCACCTTGGTCCCTGCTAGGAGGGGAAGTGATGCTTCTATTTTTTGCACCATCAGGAGCACTGTAGCATTTATTTCGTACTTAATAGATATCTTTGCTTGGGTAAAAAAAAAATCACGTCCCCTCCTTACTGCAATAATCAGTGCTGGAAACGTCGCTAGTGCCGAAAATTAAGAAATAATAAAAGTACTGTAAGCGCAGATGTGGTACTCTGTGGCTGGGGACCGCTAGTGCAGTGCACCAATAAATGGGGGCAAATTCTTTAAATAGAGTGCTAAGGAGAGACATAAAATAATTAATATTTAATGCACTCCAAGACAGAGACTGGCAACCAATATGGAAGGATAATCCAGTACCTGAGCCCCTCTGCTTTCTGGTGCTAGTTATTATTTATTGTGTGTGGGCACATTGAAACTAATATTTTAAAACTAGCAGTAACTTCAGTATTGCAGCACAGTGGGGCACTTCTTTATTTATGTGGGTTGCTGCAGTTGGGGACCTGACTTTCATCCTGGTCGGTAGGGGAGGGCTGATCCTGTGAGACCTTGTGCATTTGGGGCACCAAATGTACTTTTTTCCCTCTATCTGGCAATATATTTTACTGATTCGAGAACCCTGTTAGTTACAGAAGTAAGCCCTGTTGTGGTTTACAAAAACAGTGATTTAATACGTGAGCTTACATCGCACTTGGCTCTTGTTGCTTCAGATGGGTCTGATACAGCCGAGTTTATAATTGGATGGAATGGAAGCTAAACACGTTGAATAAGTGCATGACAAGTGCTGTGGTCTTCCATCGCAAATTCTGCAATGGCTGTGAATTCCGCGGGCGGCCGCGATTTCTGCAGGTGACTGCAAATTCCACGGGTGGCCACAAATTCTGCGGGTAATTCTGCGGTCGGCCATGGAATCACGGAAAACTCGGGCCCTTGCCCACTACCACATCGACCTTGAGTCATGCAGGGATGCTGGTTTTGGGGCCTTAGTTCTCCAATCCTGTTTCCCAAGTAGGGAGTGTGGCGCCTTGCCTCCCTCCTCCTGGAGAACTGCTAGAAGTCTGCCAATAAGTGTGGATGAACAACATATCCACGATCCCAGAAAAACAGGTTATTCACCTGTAACAGTAGTTCTTTCTAGGAGTGGTATATGTTGTTCATCCACACGGACCCACCCGACCTCCCAGGCTGCAGACGCACAAACCTGGCTTCCAGCAGGCTAAGATCTGGTGTCATGGGGCGGAACTGAGGGTTATACCACCTGGGTGGGTGGGAGGAGCCAGCTTGAAGACTTTCCGGCTGATTTAAAGGGAAAGGGACTCTGCCGGTAATTGTGGATGAATAACATATACCACTCCTAGAACTACTGTTCCAGGTGAGTAACCTGTTTTTCTGCCTTTCTGTTTAATTAGCTTTTTTTTCTTTTAGTTCCGATTTATTTATTGAATTTTGGTAACTGGTTAGGCCCACTCAGACAAGACAGTCCCTTTTTCAGTGGTGACCCGGTAAGTGCAGTACATTGATAGTGCAATAGTTGACAAAGGAGACCATACAGGTATGACAATTGCAATAACAAGACCAATTAATATAGTTACAGGAACATGTCGCAATACAACACAATTACATCATACAAGCATTCACAACTAGCATAAAAAAATGTACCTATAAAAGGCAGGCACAAGCACACAGACAGCACTTGTGCCAGGTGAGAGAGGGAAAGGGAGAGTGAGAGAAAGAGACAGAGAGAGAAAGCCCAACACAAAGAAAGAGAGAGAGAGAGAGAGAAACAGAAAGAAAGAAAGAAAGAAAGAAAGAAAGAAAGAAAGGGAGGGAGTGTGACAGAGGTGGCACTGGAAAGGGAGAGGGGGCAGAGAGAGTGAGAGGGACAGGCAGGTACAGTGCCAGGCAGTGCACCAGGGTGCCACTCATCCGGCAGCAGCCAACCACCCGGGGGTGACGAGACAGCAAGGGCCATGGACAGTGCGCCATACATGATGGAGGCCGTAATAAGGTGTGTGAGGGGCCAGGCAGAACAGCGACGTGGCCAAGGATGGGCCCGTTGGCAGTATGCTCGACACAGGTGGTACCGTGCCTGCACCACCTTCGAGAACTTCACCGACACGGAAATAGTGGGCCGGTACTGCCTGAATAGGACAATTCTGAGGCAGCTCTGCGAGCTGTGCAGTGAGGAGATGCAGGCACCCACTAGACGAAGTCATGCAATGTCCGTGGATACGAAAGTCACAGTAGTCATGTGCCTGCTCACCACGGGCACCTTCCAGAGACCAACAGGGGACACCACAGGCATAACCCAGTCAGCCACGTCATGCCTCCTCACACAGTTCCTCAATGCCCTGCTGCCACGTGCTTTGGAATACATCCATTTCCCCAGCACACAGGCGGAGCGTACAGCAGCCATACAGGACTTCCACAGGGTAGCACGTATACCTGGTGTGCTTGGGGCCATTGACTGCACCCATGTGGGCATCCGCATGCCACCTGGCCCCGAGGGCCTAGCATACATCAGCAGGAAGGGGAGCACGAGTATCAACTGCCAGGTGGTGTGCGATGCCATGGGGTCCATCACCAGTGTCTGTGCCACCCACCCTGGGAGCACACATGATGCATTCATCTGGCACAGTTCCATGCTGTGTCACAGATTCGAATGTGGGGACATCCCCACAGGCCACCTAGTGGGCGAATATGGGATGGGCAAGGGTGATGGGTAGGGCAGGCCATGGAACGGGGTGGGCAGGGTGGACAAGCCGGCGGGGGCGCCTGGGCAGGCAAGGGGCACAGCAAGGGAAGTCAGAGAGCTAACCATGTCACTATCCACACAGGTGACAGTGCCTACCCATTGAGGCCCTGGCTGCTCACCCCCTACCGGCGCCCGTCGTCCCCAGCCGAAGAACACTACAACAAGGCACACGCTAGCACGGAACATCATAGAGCGTGTATTTGGAACACTGAACGCATGCTTCCGTTGCCTGAACAGGTCTGGCGGTGCTCTACAGTACAGCCTCTCGAAAGCCTGTGGCCTATTCCTGGCCTGCTGCATACTGCACAACATGGCCATTGACCATGGGATAGCTGTCGAGGCTGATGAGGGCGACAGTAGTGGGGACAATGGAGGCAACGTGCTGTAGGGTGGTGGACAGCCCCCCGGAAGGATCCACGGCTGACGAGGCAGGCCCGACAACACCGCAACACCATTGCACAGGAGTACTATGGTGCATGAAGGTAGGTGGTGCTAAACACATGCAAGAGTCACACGCACAGGTACAGCACACAGGCAGGGCAAGCATGGCGATGGGCATGCACACACAGGCATGGTGTAGGGTCCCGAGAGTTGGCGGCACACCACCACACACAACGGTACACAGCTGCACACAGCAACGCACACACACACACTCCCAGGCATTGGTATGTGGCATGGCTCAGATGCATTGCACCAGTGCACAGGCGCAACTGTCGCAGAACAGCCCTCATCACGCCCATGACACATGGTCCAGCGGCCGGGAAAGCACGCGCACAGGCAGCATGCGGCACGACACACAGGTGCCATGCTAGTGGTATGCACATGCACGTGCCACCCATGCATGCACCGGGCAGCAGCAGCTGAATGCAGACAGGGCGGGTCACACATCAGGGCTGCCGCATGGATCCCTGCCCACCATGGCCACGGGGGTGGCCGCGCCGGGGCCAGTCAGCAGCCACAGGCTGCTCACCGGCCACAGGGGGTGTTTGCAACAGCTCCCCGGGGGTCGACCCGTGAGGCCGCGACCGGATCCGCGTGGGGGTGTGTAGTTGCCCGAACAGGCCCACCCCAGGCGTGCCTGGGATACCAACAGCAGAGCCTGGCGTCGACAGTGTGGGTGTCAACCGATGCCGGGATCATGGGGTGGACAATGCACTGCGTGGGGTCCGCAGTGGCCGGCCATGCCCTGTGGCAGCCAGCAGCGCAAAGCCATCCGAGACTGCCTGTGCAGTGCGATCCATGGATGCAGTCGTGGCCTCCTGCATGCGGTGAGCAATGCGATCCATGGAAGCCATCGAGGCCTCCTGCATGCATTGCATCCTCGCCAGGAGTTGCGCAATGCCCGTCTCGCGCTGCTTGGCCAGCTGGCGCACCTCCGCACACAATGCACACAGCCCGGCGGCAACCTGCACCTGTTGCTCAGCAGATGCCCAGAGCAAATGGGTGTGCTCAGCCGTTGGGTCAACATCCTGGGGATTCTGGGTGGGACACCGACCCACCTGTGGTGAATGGCCATGCTGCACAGCCCCCCCTCTCAGGTGGATGCTGCACGGTGGAGTCCTCTTGGGATATGTCCCTACCTGGTGCCCCAGCGGCGGACCCTGCGTCTGGCTGCCCTGTGGCACCAGCAGCCTGCTGCTGTTGCCCCTCCGGCCACTGACCCGTGCCCAGCGCCTGCATGGCCATACCACCACCACCACTGCACAGCACAGCTGTGGCAATGCACACAATGGCACCCGCAGTGGTGGCAGGCAGCTGGCCCCCCACTGACACTACCAGCTTCCTCTGGTAATGGACAGCACAGTGTGTCAGTGGCTGCATCATCCAGTGCCATCCCCCTGCTGTGCCTTTTGTGCTCAGCGTGCTCCTGCGGCATGCGCAACTTCAAACAACATGAAGTCTTGCTGTACTCTGACATATGCAGTTAGCCCCAGCACTTGAACTGCTCCGGACAGGAAAGAGTTAACTTTATGCAGGAAGCATAGAACGTTGAGCTCGAGCTCGGTTCAAACCTCTGTCTGCAGCACTTCAAAGTGTAACTGTCAGACTCTTTACTCTGCCTAACTGAACAGTCGCTCCGGAGATTGCTCCTTCGCTTGTTGGTTTGGTTTAAAAAAATACATTGGTTTAAATACCGTTTTCTTTTATTTTCTGCTTCAGATCCTGGTCTGTAGTACAGTAAGTGTTGTAGGTAGTGAACTATAGGTTTAGATTATTGAATTATTTATTTTCTGTGTGGAAATTGTTAAACCTGTCGATCGGTCTGGTTAGGAACCGACTGTGTTAGGGTTATTTAGGGTTATTTAATTTTTCTGTTTTTTAGGGTGAGGTGCCAGTTCCTATCGGTTTCAAAAAAACAGTATTTTTAAATGTTTTTTTCCACGACCCATAACATGGTTGGTAACCGATAGGAGGGTCTTAACTGGCTTTTAAGCTATCAAAGGGTAAGTTGTAACCTGACCATATCTGAGAAACCCAAGAAAAAAAACGGGCCCACTGGGTTTCAACACTGTGATGAGTGTGGGGATGCCTTTGCTAAGGCAGACCCTCACACCACTAGTGTTTATTGTCTGGGGTTTGACCACCTCGATTCAGACTGCCAAATCTGTAAGAATTTCCCAAAGGCCACCCTAGAAAAGAGGTTGGGCAGGCTCAGGGAAAAGGAGGCCAAGAAGTACGCTAATCTGGATGGCTAGCCCAGTTTGGTTCCGACGGAACCTGAGGGAGTGCTCACTGACCTGGGCGATACTCCCTCGGGCAAAAGGAGATCCGATCTTGAGGGGTCGGTTCCATCAAAAAAAAAAAGGAAGTCGTCCGGTTCAGATCCAGAACCACAGCGTCCAACCACCGAAGAAATAGCCAGGGCGATAAGCACTGTAGAATCACTCCATCCGGTTCCAGCGCCTCTTGGTAGGCGTTCGGTTCGGTCGGTTCTCCCGGTTCCGGATGAATTTTTTGAGCAGAACGACAATGATGATGATGATGATGGAGGCCTGGATGAGCCCATCAAACCGGACATCTCCCCAGACAGACCTTCTAATGTTTCCCTTCCCAGGCTTTCTGAGTCCCCATCCCACTAATTGTTCTACAAAAAGGTGGCTGACACCCTCCAGTTTCCGTTGGTTGAAGCTGTTGAGGAACAAGAGGAGTCTGATTTCATAGAAATGATGGACATCCCAGAGTCCAAAAGGTTGTCTATTCTCCTTCATAAATCTTTTGGGAAACAGAAACAGAAAGTTCTTCAAACACCAAATTCTTTGCCTCCTGTAGATAAAAGAATGGACAGGAGGTATATGCTTTCAGGCTCAGGTACAGAGTTCTTGTTACACCAATGCAGTCATGCTGGGGTAGTGCAGGCTGCAACCTGTGACAAGGCTAACATACATTTGGCTTCACACCCCCCAGATAAAGATTCTAGGAAGGTAGATGCTATGGCCAAAAAACAGTAGTTGCCATCCTTCTTGGGACTCAGGCAGGCAGACTATATGGCCTACACAGCCAGATACCAGAAGTCCAGATGGGATACTGTTCTGGAACTGGCTAAACAGGCCTCCCCCCAGCTAGCCAAAGAGCTGGAGGAGGTGGCTGCTGATGGAATTGAGGCATCCAAGATTCAATTTCATGCTGCTGTGGACTCAAATGATGTGGCATCACGAGTCATGGCTACATCTGTGTCGCTTTGGAGGTTTGCTTGGCTCAGATGTACTAGCCTCTCACAGGACACTCGGGCTAAGGCCATGGATTTTCCTGTGGTGAGTAATTCTCTGTTTGGGGAGCAGACAAAGAATTACATGAAGAAAATAAATGAATACCGGACCACCTACAGGAGTGCACAGGCCAAAGAAAAGCAGGCAACTCCTCAAAGGCAGCAGTCTAGGGGCAGGGGCAGGCTTTTTCACAGACCTTTCCACTAGGCACAGGCCTCCTCTCCTTTTCCTCAGAGGGGGTTCTTCAGAGAGAGAGGCAGAAGGGGGATGAGCAGGGCTGCATCTTCCTCTCAGTCCAAGGCTCTTGCCAAGCAGACACTCTGATGTGTCAGCCCGGGTCGACTCCCCAATCCCAGTAGGAGGCAGGCTGGCTTACTACTTCCAGGCCTGGAGGTCTGTTACCTCAGACAGGTGGGTCCTGGAGGTAGTAAGCCAGGGATTGGCTCTCAGTTTTGTAAAGTTTCCAAAATTGAGGACCAAGTCCTTTGCACCTGCAAACCCTTCCGAGACCACTGCTTTGGAAGCAGAGGTGTCTTCTCTACTAACCCTCAGGGCTATAGAGAGGGTTCCTAGCCTACTCAGTACAGGGGCAAGGGTCTGTATTCCAGATACTTCCTTACCCCAAAAAAGACAGGGGAGTGGCGGCCCATCCTAGACCTAAGATACCTAAACAAGCACCTTTTAAAGCCAAGATTCAAAATGGTGACTCTGGGAGTAATTCTTCCCTCTCTAAGGCCAGGGAATTGATTAACTTCCCTGGACCTCAAGGATGCCTACTTTCACATCCCAATCAGGTGCTCCCACAGAAAGTAACTCAGGTTCGAATTGCCTTCAGGCCATTATCAGTTCAGAGTGATGCCCTTCAGCCTAACATCAGCTCCAAGGGTGTTCACAAAATGCCTAGCAGTAGTAGTGGCCTTTCTCAGGAGACAGAATATCTTCATTTTTCCATACCTGGACGACTGGCTCATTGTGGGACAGTGTCCAGACCAAGTCAAGTCAGACCTACAAGTAACACAACAGTTACTCACTTTCCTAGGGTTCCTTCTCAATCTACCAAAGTCAATTCTTGAACCAGTATAACTCCTTACCTTCATAGGGGTAGAGTTGGATACTGTCCAAGCAAAAGCTTTTCTTCCCTTGGTAAGGGCGAAGGCCCTTACGGATCTTGCTTCTTCTTTTCGCCATCTGGTGTCTCGACCAGCAAGACATTTTCTTCAGCTCCTGGGCCACATGGCAGCTTCCACTGCGGGAGCCAGATTTCAAAAGAGAGACATTCAGTACCATCCGAGGTCCTTTTGGTTTCAGAAAAAAGATGATCTAACCTAATTCAAACCATATCAGTGTCAGTGGCTCAGTAGGTAACACACTCGCCTCTGAGACCAGAAGATCAGAGGGCTGTGGGTTCAGTTCCCACATCTGGCACTTGGATTACTATCCTAGTACTGACACTGTAGTGAAGCATGAGAGGGGTGCTGCACTTCTGACGTGCCGTCTTTCAGATGAGACGTTAAACCGAGGTCCCATCTGCCTGGATTGGTGGTAGTCCAGGTGGATGTTAAAGATCCCATGGCACTTATCGAAAAAGAGTAGGGGAATTTCCCCGGTGTCCTGGCCAAATTTCCCTCATTCACTAAAAATACTACCAACAGCTTAATCTGGTTCAAGGTCAGTTGGCATTCATCTGTATCCCCTTCCCCCGGGTAGTGCCTGAAAATAGGCAGGATTTGTCTAGTACACTTACCCGGTCAACAAAAACTAAAAAAAAAAAAAAAAAATTTATTCCAGTGACTCAAGACTCTGGTCCAAGCTCTCCAGTGGTGGTTGGATCAGGACAATCTCAGACAAGGAGTCCCATTCATCAGTCAGACTCATTCAGTGGTGTTAACCACAGATGCCTCTCTCCTGGGCTGGGGAGCTCACTTAGGAGCCGTCACAGCACAATGGGTGTGGTCCCCTCAGGAGTCTCTTCTTCACATCAGTCTCCTGGAACTCAGGGCAGTATTTGTGGCTCTCCAAGCTTTCTCGGATTCGGTAAAGAACAAGATGGTTCAGGTCAGGACAGACAACACCACCACCATGTGGTACATCAACAAGCAGGGAGGCACTCAGTCTACAGCCTTGTGCACAGAAGCCATGAAAATATGGTCTCTGACTTGTGCCATGTAGGCATCTCTAGTAGCAGTCCATCTTCCAGGGATGGACATTGTGTTAGCAGATGCCCTGAGCAGGATCTCCCAGGGCCATTACGAATGGACCCTGGATCCCTTCATACTGAAAGTAATTTTTTCCAGATGGGGTACTCCAGAGATAGATCTCTTTGCAGCTCCAGACAATCATCGACTTCCTCTCTTCTGTTGCAGACCTCCAGTCATGGGCACAGTTCCCCTGGATGCTCTGGTTCTGGATTAGGGGGGGGAAATTCCTGTATGCCTTTCCTCCTTTTCCTCTGTTATTCAAGGTACTGGTCAAGATCAGGTCACAACCATGCAGGGTGATCCGGATTGCTCCAGACTGGGCCAGACAGCCTTAGTATCCTCTGTTGATGTCCCTAGCAGTCCATCTCCCCCTATCTCTTCCCAAGAAACACAGTCTGCTAACCTCCTCTGAGGGAAGAATCTGGTACCCCAACCTTCGGTCTCTCAACCTCAAGGCTTGTCTCTTGAAGAATTAGAGTATGCAAGTCTGCACCTGTCTCAGGGAGTTCTGAATATTCCCAAAGCCTCTTGAAACCTGCCCCTAGAAAAACTTATAATTCCAAATGGAAGAGATCAGCATTTGGTGCTCCAATAAGGATGTCTTACCAGATACTGCTGATCTGGCTACAGGTCTGGATTATATGGTTCATCTCAATGGCCTAGGCTTCAGGCCAGCCACTCTGAAAGTGCATTTAGCAGCTGTCTCTGCATTCCTGTCAGTGGGGAAGGTTTCCTCCCTGGCATCTCATCCTGTCTTCTGTAAGTTCTTTAAAGGTTTGATTCATACCAACCCTCCCTTTAGGGACCCTACCCCTGCTTGGGATCTTAATGTTTGCATTGCTCAGCTCATGCAACCCCCCTTTGAGCAACTGGCTTCAGCAGAACTCAAGTATTTGACTTGGGAAACTGTGTTCCTGGTAGCTATCACTTCTGCCAGGCATATTAGTGAATTGCAAGCTGTCAGTGGAGCCGGATTTTATCTCTTTCCACAGAGATATGGTGATCCTTAGAACCAATAGGAAGTTCTTACCCAAAGTGGCTTCAGATTTTCATCTGAACCAGTCCATGTCTCTCCCTGTGTTCTTCACTGATCATTCTTCTTCAAGGGAGAGAGAGAACACTTTTGGATGTTAAGAGGGCACTTAGCTACTACATTGAGCATACTAAGGCACTTAGGTTTGACTGTCCTCAATTGTTTCTCACTTATGGTGAAGTGGGAAAGGACAAACCTGCTACTAAGTGAACTATTGCTAGGTGGATTGTCTCTTATTTATTTATTTATTGAATTTTGATGACCGGGTAGGCCCACTGGGCCCCGGAGATCCCTTTTTCAGGGGCGACCCGGGAACTAACAATACATAGACTTAATAAGCAACAACTTAATATATACAATTCTGCTATGAAAAGCTAGGCAAGATACCCCCCTCAGGCCTGAGGGCTCATTCGACTAGAGGTACAGCTGCTTCTCTGGCTGCTGCCAGGGATATATCTTTACTAGAGATATGTAAAGCAGCCACCTGGAAAACTGTCCATACTTTCACCAAGCATTACTCTCTGGATATTCAGTCTAGGAGTGATGCTCAGTTTGGAACAGCAGTACTGCAGAGCCTATTCCCAAAATAGGTTCGGTAACCCCCTCCATGGCAGTACTGCTTGGTAGTCTGCATATGTCAGAATACAGCAAGACTTCATGTTGTTTGAAGAAAAAATTACTCACCTTAGTAACTGCTTCTTCTAATGAAGTCCTGCTGTATTCTGACCTCCCTCCCTCCCTGCCTCCCCTCTCAGAACCTGTTTTTGGGAAGTGGGCTGGCAGATACAGTGTTGCACCTCAGGGGTGTACTTGGCACTCCTCCTTTTTAGAAAGGGGAGTGGGTTACTGTTATGTTGTTTTGGTAGCTATATGTTGGTTCACTACCTGGTTATTATTTTGTGTTCTCAACTTGAGTCTTTTGGGGGACCCAAAAATGTGTTGCCTGTTGGCTATGTACCTTACAATCTCCACTTAGGAAGTGTAGTTAGTTAGTATTACCTCATCAGAATCTGACGGTTACACTTTGACGTGCTGCAGACAGAGGTTTGAAGTGAGCTTCAGCTCAACATTCTATGCTTCCTGCATAGAGTTAACTCTTTCCTCTCCGGAGCAGTTCAAGTGCTGGGGCTAACTGCACATGTCAGAATACAGCAAGACGCCATTAGAAGAAACACAATTACTAAGGTGAGTAATTTTTTCTTACCTCACAAAGATGCAGTACTGGTCCATGGCCTGTGCTGTTCCGTGGCGCTTTTATGGCGCATCGTATGCAAATGTGCTCTGCCGCAACGGTAATGATGTGCTAATGCCCCCATTGTGCCACACGTTGGCTGATGAGCTCATTAGCATGTGGTGGCTTAATATTTGCACCATGCACAGTAAGAGTGCTCCGGAGCAAGTCAGTTGATTGCTCCAGAGTACGACGTGGCACAGTGTGCACGCATGCATGGTGCGCATTGGTGCTGTGCACATGCACCATGTGGTGCACCGCCGCCTGTTGCGCACAGTGTGCTGATTGACAAAGCATCCATGTCGCAGTCAGCGCCTATGGATGCTGTTGCGCAGTCAGCGCACTGTGTGCGGGCATGCCCTGACCCCTGAGTGACCTCGACCCTAGCCAACCCCACACACGTGGCTCACCCAGTCACTTCATGTCATGCATCCACGCCTGCTGCATGATTGGCAGACATAGTGCATATCCTCGCCCGCCAAGATCTGGTTTATGCTGTTGCCACATGCGCTGTGGGTGCCATTTGCACCAAGGCTCTCAGCAGGGACATGGCGCAGCGGAGGGCGACTCGTGCGAGCAACTGGACACAGGTGGAGCTGGCAAACTTCGTGGCCGGCGTCCAGCCCCACACACCCCAGCTGTATGGTCAGGCCCCACTACAGTGCCCCCTGTGGCTGTTTAGGACGTTATAGCTGCTGCACTAGTGCAGCATACTGGGGTGGCCAGGACCATCGAACAGTGTCGGCACTGGTATGGGGACCTCACGCGGAGGGACCCAGGTCGCCTCCGACGCCTGGAGGCATGTGTCAGGCATGGGCATGTGCCACAGTCAGGTGAGTAGGCCCAGCATGCATGTGTACTCTGGTGCTGTACTGTGGTGTAGTGTGGGCTGCCCGGCATGTCCCGCAGGGCAGTGAGCTGTCATTGTGTGCATCGGGGCGATGCATCACCCACCACCGCTTGTGTTGCCATGTCACTGTGTGGACCGTACCAGGCAGAGGACCACACTGTGCTGGGGGGCAGCTGCAGTAGGTGTGTACTGATGTGTTCCTGTCTATGTTCCATTCCCAGGCCCTGAAGATCGGTGGAGAGCTGCAGCCACCGCCGCAGCAGGCCAGCAGGCTGCAGCAGGACCCGGGGGTGGCGCGGAGTGGCTCCAGCACCTGCGGGGCCATGGAGAGCAGGTAGGCACTGTCATGGGCCTTCACACTTCTATTGGGGGTCGGCGGGAGCATGGGTCCGGGCATGGCCGCCTGTGCCGTGTGCCGTGGGAGTTGTGTGTGTTGCACTGTGCTTGGTGCCCGCCACTGTGGCGCATCCATTGTACTCATGTGCCAGCTGATGGTGGGGTGGGTGTGCACCCAGCTGCCACTGTCGATGCTGTGGTGCTGCATGGGCACTGTGCCATGTGACTGGCATTGCGTAGTCGGGTGGCTACTGTGTGACAGGTACCACCGTTGTGCACTGCTGTGGTGTGCTGCGTTGCTGGCAGACGTAGGCCCATCCCCCTGTGGGTGGCCTGTTCAGGCCCTCTGGGGGTGTGTGTTCCTGCTGCCATATGTGCGCAGTGGTTGGGCATTGTTCTGTGGGAAACTGCACTGATCGCCTGTCCTGTCCCTTCTCCTAGGTGTCCGGAGGCGGAGGTGGATGCCCCTGTACTGTCGGCTGTTGCGGCAGCTTATATTAATCACATTGACCACGATGGAAGTGGTGCTCCAGCTACACTGCGGGCGTTTGGTGATGGACGGCATGGGGTGGCATGGCGTGGCCACCGCTGAAGTGCACCCTACAGTCCCGTTTCTCCTGCTGTTCCTCCCCCACCAGTTCCCCTTCCCACTGTACAGTCCCTGTTCCCTGTCCCCGTCCCTCACATTCCTACGCCTTCCCTCCCCCATTGTTCTGTACATAATTATCAGTTCTGTTGTTTAATACATTGTTTTGACCTACCTGCCTGTGTCAGTGTCTGCTTTGCAGGTGGCGTGCAGCACCATGCTGCAGTGGCCCAGTGCCTGTCCGTGTGGTGTGCATGGGTCAGGGTGCCTGTTGTGCTGCTGCGGTTCCCTGCTGTGTGCCGTGGTGTGTCCCACTGTGGTGGTGTCCCCCCCTTGATCAGTGGGTGTGTTGTGGAGATGCCCATGGGTGGGCTGTCAGGGGTGTGTTGTGGGTGTGTGTGCTTGGCTGCGTGGTCCTGGGTGTGTCCTGCTCTGGTCTGGCTGTGTTGGGGGGGGCACAGCATGCAGCCTTTAGGGGTCCCCTTGGTGGTCCTCAGTTGGCCATTGGCATCTCTTGTTGCCTCACTACGGTGCCACTGTTGTGCTCTGTGGCGGGGGTGTGGGTGCCTGTACACGCCCTTCTGTGCTCTGCTGGTGATGGCCTCCTGTGGCCTGTCCCTGTGCCTGTCTGGTTCTGTTCCTGGGTCACTTCTCTGTGCCGTGCCCCCCTCCCATTGCTCTGCTGCTGTGGCGCAACTGTGTGTGTGTGTGTGTGTGTGTGTGCGCGCGCGTGCCATGGCACACCTCTATTTGCACCATGGCGCACCATTCCTTGCACCATGGCGCATTGCCAGTTGCGCCATTGTGCAACTATGCCATATTTAGCCGGGTTGCGCTGGCGCACTACGGCATGCGCAATCTCTGAATATTGCTCCTGTTGCACCCAGGCGCATTGGATTTGCACTGCGCTGGACTTGCGCTGGGCTCTGGCGCATTTCTGAATATCCGGCCCGTAGTATTAAGTGAAATTAATTTAAGTCCATAGGTTTTCCTTTTAGCCCATTCCATCCTTTGCTTCACTATTCTGTTCATTGTTTGAGTTTTTCCTCACTCCCTCCCCGGACATTAATTTAAATATTTATTAATGTATGATCTTATACTGTTCCCCAGTTTTCTACTGCCTAATTTGTTCAGGTGTAAGCCATTGTGACTATAAAAATCTAGGTTGTGACTGAGCATGTACACTACATGAAGAGATGGCAGAACTGGCGTACAGATCACCTTGAAATAATCATATTCCCCTTCTTCATCCTCCAAACCCTCCTTTATATGAATGAGATGAGTATTATACTCCTCCTTGTCCGGGATGATGATGAGGGGAGGAGGGGTTGGGAGGTACAGGTACACAGCCAATGACGCTGACAGTGACTAAGAAGGAGGAATTAGATTTGTGCTTTGTGAACTCGACAAAGGTGCCAACAGGGAAGGCCCCATCAATGGTACAGCCATTATCGTCAGCAGAAACAATGGTAACAAATAGCACAACACTTCAGAAAATGTTGCCAGCACAACCTGGGAGTCAATGCCACCATGCAAAGGGGCTGGGACTACCATCATTGATGAGGCAGTACCTCTCAACAGTGGCTGCAAACCATCCATAGCAGGTACAAAAGTGCTGGAGCAAGATCCGGACCTTGGATGGTTGGGTTGTCTGTAGTCACCGCTAGAGTGAACGCTGATGGGGTCTTACCCTACTAAATGAGCAGTGACATTGACCTTACTGGAGAGCCAGAAGCCTTGTCCTTAGCATATGGTGTTGGCTGAAAGATATGGATTTCAATGACTTGTACTTTTCCTTGTCTTTGCTATCCTTGGACTGCATTGACAAGAGCATTGCCAAACTACTGGTTGATTTTCCAGTGATGTCTCTTGAGCAAGGGAAAAAAGCCAGCTTGAAGCTCGTGGCCTTGGTGCCTGCTTCCATTGCCTTCTTGGCGATGAAGGTCTCTAGGGCCTTCTTTTGGTGTCTACTTGTGTCCTGGTTGAATCCCTGGCAAATATCGCAGGCCTTCACATGGGATAACCCCAAACTGCAAACACAGCTGGTGCAAGCGTCTTCCTTGTAGCCACAGGTACAAAATTGAAACAGAAGATCTTACTTCAAGAGGGCTCTTGCAGTAGGTAATTACATATAGGACTGACGTCGGCAGGCGGCAGAACCCCACAGAAAAATTTCTAGCTAGTAGTCTCTGGTGCCCGCCTTCCAGTTCTTTCCTGCCGTTAGCTTATGCCGGCGCCTTGCGGAAAAGTTCCTTGGTCGTCAGGCTCTTCGTCGGTTGTTTTACCGAGCCCAACTCCCGCACAAGGATGGCCATTCCCTGTGCCTTTTTTGCCTAGGCCCCGAACATCCGGTGGAGAAGTGCCAGCATGGAAGCCCACATTTTAAAAAAGAAAATGAACTCCATGGAAAAAGAACTGAAAAAGCTTTGGCAGGCGTCGACCTCCCCTGAAGGCCATTGCAAGAAAAAGGATAAGGAAAGGCACCGGGACAAGGGCTCCTCTCCCACCGCGTCTTCCTCAGGAGTCACGAACAGGTAACGTCCCCGGGGAGACCGCTCCTGGCGGCCACCTTAGAGGCTTCTGGGTGGCGCCGCCCACCCATCTGGCTTCGCTCGGGCCCTTCGGGCGCCCCCGGGCTTGTGGAGGCCTCTGCTCCCAGTAAAGCTGTGGTTTCGCAGCCTACTGGTCCGAGTGGCTCTGATAAGCCGGATGTCGGCTCCTCCAATGCCCGCACAGGGAAGGTCGGTAAGTCGCCCGACCCTTCGGGGTGGTGCGCGGCCCCCATTCCACCCGACCAGGCCACCCTCCATCGTGGCCTGCCTCCGCGAAGGTTCTGTTAAGTCGGACGCCAGCCCTCCGGTGTCCGCCTGATCCCGCCAAGGCCGCACGCCGAGTTCGTCTGACATCCGTGATAGCGGATGAGCCATGCCGGTCCCCCACGCCCAGCTGCTCTCAAGCCTCGCAGCCGCCGCTGCCCTCCGGGGACCTTGAGTCTCCTCAGCCTGACCCCATGGATTTTTCCCCCATCCCGGGCGACGCTGAGGTTTCTGGTCCACCTGCGCCAGACTGTCCTCCGTCTGGTCCAACTGATCTGACATCGGTTCCCCGGGCTGGTTGCCGACGGCTCTTCAGCCGCTGGTATTGCCGGTGCTGGATGACATCCCACCCCCGATGTCACCCGACACTGGGCTCCTCGCCTCGGGTCTTCCGCTCCAGAACTGCCCGCGCATTCTGCTCAGGCAGCTCTCCGTCTCGGTACCGCCCCGCTGATCCACGCCGCCATACCTGGGACCGCAGTATCTGGCGCCTCAGTACCGGCACGACATATCCAACGCCGCAGTACTGCTCCTCAATACCTGGCGCCAGGCTCCCCGCCATTGGGTTATGGATACGCCCTTCTGGTATAGTCCATACCCTGTGCGCCCCCTCCTCCTCCTGCGCCTCAGCCGCCGGTGGATTTGCAGGAGACTTAGCCTCCTGGTGGCAGAGGCCAAGGCTCAGCTCACCAGAGAGGTGGAGAGTCGCCTTCCCAACAGTGCCGGTGCTGGTTCCTGCACGTCCACGATGACACACTCCTCCCCACCTCCGAGCAGCAGGGCTCACCCTCTGGGTCCAGAGAGGGCAAGACACGCCCCAGGGATTCCTAAGGTCCGCTCTCCCTCGCCGGGAGAGGGAGTCTACCTCTTCCTCATCTTCTTCCTCGACACTCAGATCCTTCCGATGGTTGTTCCGAGCAAGATGATGAGCCACGCTCTCCGTCCAAGCCCCGGCCAAGGACTCCTCCGAAGTCCCCTCCGGAGGATCCTTCCTTCACGGAGTTGCTACGGAAGATCCAGGAAGTACATAAGTGGCAATCCTTGGAGCCGGACACCCAGCGTAAAAAACTCACTGAGCATCTGGATCTGCCTGTGACAGCTCCCATTTTGGTGCCACCCTGGAGCGAGCCTCATGCCGACCTTATTACCACCATATGGAAACAACCGTCAGCCTTAGCCCCACTTCCCAGGAAGTCGAACAGGCTATACCAGGCTCCAGAGGGTGTTGACTTTTTAGACTCCCACCCTCGTGCTGACTCGGTTGTGATTAGCGCCGCTCATGGCTGGTCAGCTTAACCCAAACACCTTAGCTCATCTCCACCTGACAAGGAATCCCACCTTCTGGACCAGTATGGCAAGAAGATTTTTGCTTCTTCCACTCTGAGTATTAGGGCCCTGAACTACGTTGGCCACATGGGGGATTACCAGAAGGAGATTCTGAGTGAGGTGGAATCCAAATTGGACTCCCTTCCAGAATCTCAGGTCAAGCAGGAAGTGGCTGACCTCGTCCGCTCTGCACGTTTGGCCAGTCAGCACATTCTTCGTGCGATCTACGATGCAGTGGACACTGCTGGGAGGAGCTCAGCTTTCGCCATAGGTTTATGGCATTATGCTTGGCTCCGAGTGTCAGGGTTGGTCCCAGAAGTGCAATCCGCTATCCAGGAAGCGCCCTTCTGGGGTTCGGTGCTGTTCGGGGGTGATGTGAAGGACATCATCACCGACCTGCAGGAGAAGGGGACGGCACTAAAGTCTGTCGACTCTATGTACCATCCCCATCAATCGCAGCGCTGTCTCTTTCACAGACGGAATCGTCCCAAAGCGAGACCACAGGGAAAGAGGGCCACTAAACATCAGGACCCCCCAGCTGCCAAGCCCCCGCGCCCAGAAAAGCAGCGGCCGCTTCAGCTGCGGCACTGCCCCACACCACCTGACTCCTTCCCTCTCCCACTACCTCTGGGCTTCCCCAAGGAACCAGTAGGAGGGAGGTTTTCCATCCACCTTCTGGGCTGGGAGAGGATAACATCAGATTCATGGGTGCTCCAGCTAATCGGAGAAGGACACTCAATAGAGTTTCTGCAGAAACCACCTCGTCACCTTCCCCCAAGGTCGTCGTACTCTCGGGAACATCTTCTTCTGCTTCCAGAAAGAAATCTCAGCACTCTTGCTGAAAGGGGCGATAGAACTTTGTCCCCCTTCCCTTGCAAGGAACGGGTTACTATTCCCACTTCTTCCTGGTCCCAAAGAAGAAAGCAGATGTAAGACCTATTCTAGATCTCAGTTCCCTAAACCTTTTCGTGGAGTACAAGAGGTTCAGGATGCTCTCACTGCAGAGCCTTCTGCCCCTCCTCCGCTCGGGCCAATGGCTGTGCGCTCTGGATACGGAGGACACTTACCTGCACATAGCTATCCGCCCATCTCACCACAAATATCTTCGTTTTGCTTTCAAGGGGGACCACTACCAGTTCAAGGCACTTCCATTTGGCCTCTCCTCAGCCCCTCGAGTATTTACCAAATGCCTTGTGGTGGTGGCAGCCTACCTGCGTACCAAGGGGGTACAGGTTTTCCCGTACCTGGATGATTGGCTCCTGGCGGCCTCGTCCAGGGAGGAACTCCTGCACTGCCTCTCCCTCACCCAGCAGGTTTTTGCTTGTCTGGGTATTACCATCAACCATTCCAAGTCCCACTTGATCCCATCCCAGATGCTTCAGTTTATTGGGGTGATACTAGACACGACCCTAGGCAGGGCCTTTCTGCCTCCGGACAGGGCAGCCACACTCCAGACTCAGATAAGCCTGTTTTCCAGCTGCAGGCGGGTAAGTGCAAGGTCAGTTCTTCGCCTCCTCGGGCTTATGGCGGCTGCTATCCCGACAGTCCCTCACGCTCGGCTCCACATGAGGGTCTCTCAGTGGACGCTTCGCCCTCAATGGGATCAGTTGGTAGATGACTTGGACCACTTGGTTCTAGTCTCCTCTCCCATGATTCAAGACTTACAATGGTGGATGGTCCGAGAGAACCTTCTTCGGGGAGTTCCATTCTTCCTTCCTCCTCCCTCCCAGACTCTGACCACAGACGCCTTGGGAGAAGGTTGGGGGGCCCATCTCAGTCCACATCAGACCCAGGGCTCTTGGTCCAAGCTCGAGCAATCACTGCACATCAATGTGCTCGAGCTTCGGGCGGTGCTCAACGCTCTCCAGGCCCTCCACCTGCATCTTCTTCCAGGCCACCTAGCCGTCCAGATGGACAATATGTGTGTGGTATGGTACATCAACAAACAGGGTGGGACTCGGTCCTACCCTCTCTGCAGGGAAGCGATAAGAGTCTGGGATTGGGCAGCAAACCACGACCTTCACCTCACAGCAGTTCATGTTCCGGGGGTTGAGAACTCCTTAGCAGACAAACTAAGTCGCTCATCTGCTCAAGCTCACGAGTGGGAGCTGGATCAGGGGGTCCTAGACGATATCTTCCTACATTGGGGAACACCTCAGGTGGACCTGTTCACTTCACCCTTAAATGCAGAACTTCCCGAATTCTGCTTGCTCATTCAAGAGTGAGACATTTTCTGGAGAGACGCTCTGTCTCTAGATTGGAGGGACAGATTCATCTATGCCTTCCCCCCGATTCCTCTGATCCCGCGTGTCTTGCAGAAACTAGGTTCAGAAGGAGCACAAATGATTCTGATCGCTTCTTTTCTGGCCCAGGCAAGTTTGGTTCTCTCTTCTGCAACAATACTCAGAGGAACGTCCTCTTCTGCTGTCACGGATTCTATTGACCCAGGATCAGGGGACCTGGTTCATCCAGGTCTCAAGTCCCTTCAACTGCATGTGTGGCTCCTGAAGACATAGCTCAAGCCCGCTTTGGGGTTTCTCCCCAGGTGGCTGAGATCTTGGTGGAGGCTAGAAAGCCCTCCACTATGTCTACTTATGCCATGAAGTGGAAACAGTTCTCAATCTGGGTCGCTTCAAAAGGCTTCGAGCCTTTCTCTTGCTCAGTTGGGCGACTGCTGGAGTACCTGCGTCATCTCTTCGACCTGGGTCTTAGTCACTCCTCTCTGAAGGTACACATGGCGGCCATTTCGGCCTACCATATTCCCTTTGCAGATAGGATGTTTGCTCAACTGGAAATCTCTAAGACTTTCCTCAGAGGGGTTCTTCACTTGAGACCCCCTATCCGAGTTCCCGCCCGTCCTTGGGATTTGAACTTTGTTCTTGAGAAACTTACTTTGCCTCCTTTTGAACTGGCGGCCTCAGCAGACATGAAGTTCCTTTCATGGAAGACGCTCTTCCTAGTGGCCATTACCTCTGCTCGGAGGATTTCCGAGCTCCAGGCCCTGATGTGTAAAATCCCGTACTTGAATTTTCACAAGGAACGCGTGGCTCTGTGCACCAATCTTAAGTTTCTCCCCAAGGTGGTAGCGGAATCTACATTGAACCAGTCCATAGAATTACCTGCCTTCTTTATGCAGTACTCCAATCAGGGGTGGAGTATCTACTTCACACTATGGACGTTCACCGCATTCTGAGATACTACACTAACAGAACAAAGGATCTCAGAAAGACTGATCAACTTTTTGTCTCTTTTGCCCCCAAAAGAGAAGGCAATGCTGTTTCCAAGCAATGCCTGTCTAAATGGTTGGCTCATTGCATCATCTTCTGTTATGACAAGTACAACAAGACCCTTCCGGGTCAAATAAGAGGTCACTCCACCAGAGGGGTTGCCGCCTCTGTGGCATGTTTCAAGAATGTGTCAGCGGCAGATATTTGTGCTGCCGCCACTTGGACTTCTGTTCATACATTTACAAAACATTACAGTTTGGATATTGCCTTTCGCCGTAGAGCAGGCTTCGGGCTCGCTGTCCTGCAAGGTCTTCTCTCTTGAGGCCTTCACAGCTAGAGGATATGCTTTGAGTAGCTTTCCTCCTCCCGTGTGCTTCTTCTTGTTCCAGACTGCTTGGGACTCAGTCCTATATGTAATTACCTACTGCAAGAGCCCTCTAGAAGTAAGATAGTACAGTTACATAAGAACTTAACGTAACAGTAGATCTTCGAGAGAGGCTGTTGCAGTAGATAATACCTTCCCGCCCTCCATCCCCTAAGCTTTTTCAGCTCCTTTTCCAGTGAGGGAAATATCCGCTTCTCTCTCTCTCGTCCGGTCTCTCGTGGCCTGTGGTGGGAAAGAACTGGAAGGCAGGGCGGTCCCTCGCCAGAGACTGCTAGCTAGAAATATTTCAGTGGGGTCCTGCTGCCTGCCGACGTCAGTTCTATATGTAACTACCTACTGCAAGAGTATCTCTCGAAGATCTACTGTTACGGTAAGTTCTTACGTAACTGTACTTTCTTTCAACAGCGGCATAAATGACAATGGTGATTTCAACAATTAAAGTTGTAAAATAAAGTTGAAATTTATTGGGTTGTTTTTCTCTGTAGGTCCGACGAGTGGTCGACGGTGGAAGAAAGAACTGAGGAGTGATGGGGCCATCCATATTTTATAGGAATCAACGTCATTCATCATTGTGGGCAGCCCCAGCAAGCAAATGTTTCTGAGTGGTCTGGATGCTGACTTCTTACAGTTCCAAAGATGATGCCTAACTGAGAAAATGTCCTCACTGAAGATCTGTCAGTGTCACTTCACAGCCCTACCTTTCGGCCTACCCTCAACACCCAAGGTGTTTACAAAGTGCATGACTGTGGTAACAGTACATTCGAGGAGGCAAGGAGTAGTGGTTCTTGGAACATTGATTCATTTTACTATCCACATATTGGCAGTTCTGATGGAGACAGATGAGTCATCGTAAATCTTCAAACTGTCTCCCACCACCTGAGTGGTATATCTTCTGATTGTGCTCCGTGACATCAGATCTTTCTTCCTGCTGAAAGGGATAGGTTTCCTCCTTCACAGCTCTGCACGTGTAGTAAGATTTAGTGTTTTGGATCACTTTTTTATGGCGCATTTCAACTAAAACGTTAGTGTTTTGATTCTAAAGTGTCTCCTGAGTCTTCTGCTTTCCCTCCATTGACTGATGATTATGATGATAAAGCAGAACACAGATTTTAAATTCTATGCTTGGTGCAGGCAGAAGATGTTGGCCACGGATCCATACCACACCTGCCTTGGTGAACAGCACAAAGTCAATAAATGCCCTCAGTGCTGTGCCATGCTGCCAACTTTCATTGAAGAATGGAAGGCCAGGCTCCTCTTAAGTAGGCCGAGGGGTTACAAAATGGTGGCAGCAGCTGCCATGTCGGCTACTCCGCTACCGGTCCTAAGAGGAGACAGCGGCTGGGACCTCATTGGTCTTGGTGCTGTTCCCTTCTTGGTCAAGTGTCAGAGGGTCATTCTTGGAGCAATTCTGGTAATGTGTATGGCCCTCCACACCTTCAGGGAGAGCCCTTCCCACAGCTGTAAGAAGCACAAGAAGCAGGGCCAGGTCAAGGTTCCCGCTGTTGTCCAGCTGGACTTTTCAGCCTTAGTTCTGATTTACCAGCCGGTCGAGATTTTTCTTGAACTGGTCAACTGGCTGTCATCGGAGATTAATGAAGAGAGAGAGTTGTGCAGTGTAATGGGTGTGGAACTGCAGTCTTCCAGGACACATTGTGGAGACTGAGGTGCTGCCTTATTTGCATGCATCCTTTCTTGGCAGAGGGCAGAGGTTGCTGGACTCCAAGTTGTGCTCGAAAGGATCCAGAGGACCTCTTGCCCCACTCAGGAGCCACTGAGTCTGCTGCCTTTACCTTAGAGGATGCCCAGACAGAGGAAAGAAGGGACTGCTGGACCTTGGAGGGGGTGGGGTGGCCCATAGGTTGAAGTAACAAGGAAGGAGAGCCAGAGGGAAAAAAACTCCAGGGAAGGGTCACAGGATTATGGTGGGGGGGTAGGAACAGAATATGCAGAAAGAGAGGCGTAGCGTAAACAAGAACTGGAGCAATGAGAGAAGGGGAGTCTCGGGGAGCATCACAAGCAGAAAGGGGGAGGAAAGTAGGGTTACAGGCAGGGAGAGAGCAAGGTTTGGAGAGTCATGTGCACCAGCTCAAGGAGTCTAGGAAATAATATTCCGAATCTGGAGGCCATCATGGTGGAGGCTGACCTGGACTTAGTCACAGACTGATTTTACTGAAACTGCATATTGTTTGTTTCTTGTATTTATTTAATTTTATGTAACTAATGCTGTTTTTATTATTGTAAGGCACTCTGAGCCTTTGGAAAGGGCACCAAATAAATAAAATTGCCTTGCTTAGTGGCCTTAACTGAGTCATGGTGAAAATCACAACTGGGATATGGCAATACAAGGCTACTCTCAGTTTTGAGGAGAGGAGTTGTTCTGTATAGGTGGGAGAATGTCAGTGCTATGAAAGTGCAAGGGAACCTAGAGGTAAAGGAAGGGCTGGAGGTGCTGTGGATCACTCTGGAAACAGGCACTGGGGTCACTGTTCACTAGGGGGATATAGAGACCTCCAGTGCAGGGGGAGTATTTGGATAAGGCACTAAGGGAAACTATCAGCGGGATGGCAAATAAGGGAGAGGCGCTGCTGGTTGGGGACTTCCGTCTGCCTTGGGGACTTTACTCTGCCAGATGTGGACTGGAACCTTCTAGCCACAGCATCGTCTGAAAGCAGGTCAGTCTAGACACCCTGCAGAGGGTGTTTCTTACACAGCTAGCCAGCGAACCTGCTGGAGATGGGGCAATACTGAACCTGGTGCTCACTAACAGAGATCCTGTTGCAGACGTCATAGTGGGCAGTCCCCTGGGGACCATTGATCATCATACAGTGTGGTTCAGCTATAAGACGGGTATAGAGGCAAACCACACAAGGACAAGGGTGCTAGACTTTAGGAGGGTGGATTTTAAAGAAACGGTGGCCTGCTTTAGAAGCAGCCTAGCAGAGGTGGATTGCCAGGGAGGAGTAGAAGAACAGTGGAAAAAATTAAGGAACGGCATAGTGAAGGCAGCCAGCCTCTTTGTGAAAGAAGGGAGCAAAACCAGTAGGAAAAGAAGGTCACTATGGTACTCTAGGGACATGGCCATTAAAGTAAAAGAAAAAAAGGGTGACATTTAGGAGGTAAAAAAAACAGGGAACAGAATAGGGATATGTACCAAGTGAAACAGGGAAGCAGGGAGGGCAGTGAGGCAAGCAAAGGCGCAAACAGAGGGAAGGATAGTCAAAGGGGTGGAAAAAGGGGACAAGCCTTTCTGCAGATACATAAAGATGAACAAAGTGGGTGATTTGATATATTTTATTGGACCAGAAAGAAATGTTCATAACACAAGCTTTCAGGCTACACGGAGCCATTCTTCAGGTATGGCAGTTTCTACTGAAAGCAAGCTTTTATTCAGTGGATAATGCAGTCTTCCAACCCTAGGAATCCCTCACTGTTGATAGACAACTGCAGTCATTCCCTTGGAATGAGCTGCCCCAGAGCCTAGAATTTTATGCTAATTAAAGAACTTGGAATGAAATTCGATACTCTGCTGTGGTCACGCTCGCTACTGCTCTCTAGCAGAAGACTTACTTCTCTGCCTGAGAGGAAGCATTGCCCCAAAGTCGCTCTTCACAGTGCTGACACCCTGGTTGATTTGTTTTGTGGATTTCATTGTTGTTAATTTTGTTTTAGTCAGTTTTTGATACTCTGTGATAGGTTTAGGGTACTTTCTTGCTAATACACAATTTTTCTTCCTCTATTGAAATGTGGTTCCTGCCTTAATGGAACTGTGTTTAAAGTCCTTTTAAATTATATGTTTTATCTCGCCCTGAAGTAAAATTTGCCCTTTTTTTTACTGGCAGTGCTGCTTCTTTCCTCATCACCACTTGTGATCCCTTTCTCCCTTCCCAGTTCCCTGTGAGGAACCGAGGCAATAATTTATTGAATTGGGCTTCATTTTTTCTTAACACTTTTATCTTACTTTGGGCTTTATTATTCTTGTGCTTTCAAATTTACTTTCATGGGATGTGGATATGATGTTCAAGCCACACTGTCTGGCAGTTGCCTTTCCCTTTAAGGATCGCCGGAAACATCTTCAAGCTGGCTTCTCCCACCCACCCTGGTGGTAACTCCCATGACTTCGTCCCATGATGCCAGATCTTCCTTTCCGCTGGAAGAAGCAGATTCCCTCCTTACTGGTCCCACGTTGAGTAGGTCCTGGCAATTAAATCTTCGGATTTACTTTCAAAACTTAAACTAAATCTCATTCGAGTTTCATCTTCATCTCAATCTTCGATCACGACCATGATGGAGGACAAATCCTCACCTGGATTCCGCCAGTGCCCATGCGGTCAGAAGATGTCTCGCACTGACTCCCACAACACGTGCATGTACTGTGTGGGCCACGATCACGATCCACAGGCTTGCGACTTTTGTCGGGTGTTTCATCCATTGGTCCTCGATGACTGTGTTGCCCACCTGAAGTTGGGCCGCCCGGAGAAACTATATCCACCGGTCATATCTAAAGATGCCTTTTGGGTGGTCTCCGTCGCCATGGGGTCCGCCGAGCAATTGGACAACTCATGGCCTTCGAGGAGGAGGCAGCCCAGGCCGCTGCACAGTCCTGTTCCACCTCGGCATTTGTTCTGCTCCAATTGGCTCCACTTATTCAGCCTCCTTCAAGGTGCTGTGCCTGTCCATTCCAACCAAGGGGAAAAGGCCCACCGAGTTGTGCAGCTCCCGCTCCTGCAAGAAAGAGTCCAAGCAGGTAAAAGAGAAGACTCATCGTCGTCGATCCTGGAACCAAGAATGTTCCTGCTCTCAGGAATCTTCAGTTTTGACTACGGTTGAAACCGCTGCCATGGCCGCTGGCTTCACGGAGACCCCATCAGGTCAGTCGGTTGAGACACCAGTCGACGAAGCAGCCGAGATTTTTCTCGAGCAAATTGACCGGTTGTCATCTGAAGAGGCTGACAACTCTCTTTTTAGGACCCCGGTCCTTCCGGTGACTACAGATGGGTCGGCCCAGCCAGCTGAGCTGGACCCACCGGTCTCCATCCCTGACCAGGAGGAGCCGCGGACCTCCCTGACTTCATCCAAGACCCCCATTCGGCACCTCCGATGGCCAAGGTCGAGATCTCGATCATCTTCCTTCTTGGGGTCAAGACGGTCCCACCGACTTAGGTAGTCTCGCTCTCAACAGCATGGGAAGCGGCGTCACTGCTACTCGTCTTCGTCCTCCTCGAGTGAGGAGAGGGTTCGGGGCAAACTGCGTTGACATCATGAAGACCTCCTGTGGCAACAGTTAGTTCTGTCCAGTCTGAAGCCAACACCAGCTACCACTCCGGCCATTACCTGGCTGTCACCCGAAAGGCTGACACCAACTCCCGTGGCGGGGCCAGTCGACACCATTCCTCCCCCAGCAGAGTGGTCCAGATCACATCAGCTCGGCTGAAGCAGGCTTCTCCACTGACCGTGGTAGAGCCGCCACCTAAACAGCCGACAACCAGGGCTTCGACCAAGGAATCTTGGACGGCTAAGGGGCTTCCCCATTGGCTGTCCATCACCCTTACGCCTGACTGTCCATGGCAGGTCGAGGGTGACCCCTCAGAGTCTGATGATTCCTCCTTGCACTCACATCCACTGGACACAGAACTGATCAGGAATCTCTCCACGGACAGAACTGATCGGGAATCTCTCCACGGACAAAGACCCTACTTCGTTCATGGGCATTCTTCACCTCATCTGCGAGTCTACGCGGATGAAGGTGGAGCCCATCCAAAAGTGGGCTCAATATACCCTCACAGAAGTTCTAGACAAAGGGAAGTCTCCGACGGAGGCCTTCCCAGTGGCCACGGCCATTGTTGTCCCTGCCTTGGAGCTTTGGCAGCACCCTGCTTCTTGCCCTTTGCCCTTAGTGCCCTTCGTCCTTGGCTTGGATGGCCCACAAGTATGCGGTGCCCACTGGTACCCTTTCAGGGTTTCTCAGAGCATCCTTCGGCTGAGGGGTTGGTGACTGATTCCATGTTTTGGTGCTCGGGCAATACCGGGGATGTCGATAGACTGCCGGAGAAAGAGTTAAAGAAATTGGACCATTCTGCCAAAAAGGTCTATGCTGCCTCCTCGCTAGGCCTCCACCAGGCAAGCTCGGTTGTCTTGATGGCACACTTCTCTCATACCCTATTAGGCTCCCTGGACCAGGTGATCCCTTACCTTCCTGCGGACCTTTAGACCACCATCAAACAGGTCGGAGACCAGGGTAGGGCAGTGGCAAAAAAGCAACTCCAGATGGCTCTGGATATTGGTGATTCTTGTGCCCACTCTGTGGCGGCCATGGTTGCCATGCACTGTAGGGCTTGGCTGCGGATCTTGACCTTCATGGCAGATACCCAGCACAAGCTGGTGGATGTCCCTTTTTTGGGCACTGATCTTTTTGGGCCTGGTGTGGAGGATTACCTCCAGCGCATTGAAAGGTCCAGTGCCACCCCGGACTCTGTGACATTGGCCCAGAAGAACAACAAGGGCTCCAAGCAGCAGAAGCGCAAACCATTTCGGTCCTCCACCCCTGTGGCAAAACCAGCCCAGCATCAGTCTGGCCAGCAGACTCAGTCCTGGTAACCTCGGGCCAAGTCCGTGGCCTCGGTGGTTCTCAGCCAGATCCTCCTCCTCAGTGATGGGATGAGGGTTGCCACCCTCATACCCTTCACGCCTCCCTGGGTCCTCCTGTAGGGGGCAGGCTCCTCCACTTCCTTTCCACTTGGTCTGCTGTTACCACGGACAGGTGGGTTCTGGAAGTGGTCGGTTAGGGTCTGCCTTTGGAATTCAAGCAGTACTCTCCAAGCTGAATCCGTGCCCCACTGGAGGACTTGGTATCCGTAGACACATGGTCAGCTCTTTGAGATGACATAGCCCAGCTCCTCTGCAAGGAGGTCGTGGTCAGAGTTGCAGATCCTCCGGAACACCCAGGGTTTGTCTCCAGGTACTTCCTGGTGCCAAAGTGGATGGGGGTTTGTCGCCCCATTCTAGATCTACATGACCTGAACAAATTCCTCAGGTTCTGCACCACTCTGTCCCATATCATACCATCTCTGGAGCAAAACATGAGGTTTTGCTCTCTGGATCTTAAGAATGCATTCTTTCACATCCCGATCCATCCATCTCATCAAAGATTCCTCTGCTTCTGAGCACAGGGAGCCCTTTATGAGTTCCAAGCCATGCCTTTCGGCCTCTCCTCAGCCCCCAGGGTCTTCACCAAATGCACAGCAGTGGTGGCAGCTTACCTGAGGTGCCGAGGGGTCTGGGTGTACCCCTACCTGGACAACTGGCTGATAGGTCCCTCCATGCAGGAGGTGGAGCGGTCCAGGGACCTGGCTCTCCAGAGCTGCATTGACCTTGGCCTCCTGGTCAACAAGGCCAAGTCGGAACCTATGCCCTCGCAGGTTATCTGCTTCATCGGGGCAGAGCTTGACTCATGCGGGCCAGAGCTCGGATCCCGGCAGACAGGGCGGAGGTTCTCTCCTCCTCCTCCTTTGTCCAGTCATTTCTGGTTGGGCACTTGCACCCTGCCCGGGATTTCCTGTACCTTCTGGGTTACATGGTAGCCTGCACCAGCATGGTCGGATGGGCCTGTTGGCATATGTGCTCCCTGCAGTGGGAGCTGGCCAGCCTGTGGTCTCAGTGCAAAGGTCACTTTGACCAGCTGGTCACTGTGACCTAGAGGATGTGGGATGCCCTCCAGTGGTGACTCATCCCAGAACTTCTGCAGGAAGGGATCCCATTTGTCCACTCCAAGCCATTGGTCATCCCGACGACCGATACCTCTCTCATGGGCTGGGATGCCCACCTGGGGGAAATGCAGAGTCCTCGGGCTCTGGATCCCTCAGGAGTCCCGATGCCACATCAACCTACTGGAGCTCTGAGTGGTTTGGCTAGCCCTGACCGCATTTGCTCTGTTTGTCCGAGGTCAAGTGGTCCAGATCCAGATGGACAATTCCACGACCATGTACTACCTTAACAAGCAGGGTGGGATGCACTCCTTGCCTCTGTGCAAGGAAGCTCTCCACATCTGGACCCTTGTGCGCAGCCTGGAGGCAGATCTCCTAGCCATCCATGTGACAGGAGCCTCAAATCAGCTGGCGGATGCCCTCAGCCGGGTAAGCGAGGCATCTCTCGAGTGGTCCCTCCACCTGGAGGTGGTTCACAGTCTGCTCTCCCAGTGGGGCACCCCTCAGGTGGACCTGTTCAGGGAGAAGGCAAAGCTGAGGCTGTTTGTGCCTGCCCCCCCTCAGCAGGGCTCCCTGCAGGGGGGTGCCTTCTAGAGGTCGTGGGCTCCAGGTCTCTTCTATGCCTTCCCTCCACTTCCCTTGATCCACAAAGTGCTCCTCAAGGTCAGGAGGTACAAGGTGCAGGTGATCCTGGTGGCTCCAGACTGGCCTTGCCAGTTTTGGTACCCTGATCTCCTCAGCATCAGCAATAGGCTCCCGAGGCGTCTTCCAGCACGCCCAGACCTGCTTTCCATCAGTCAGGGGAAAGTACTCCACCTGGACCTTCAATCTCTGCACCTGACAGCCTGGTTCCTGAGAGGCTAGAGTGCCAGGCTTTGTGTCTCTCTGAAGATGTCCTCACTATGGTGGAGGCATCTAGAAAGGAATTGACAAGAAAATGCTATGCCTTTAAATGGAAGAGATTCTCCATTTGGTGTCAGGGCAAGGGGTTGGACCCCTCGACCTGTCCTGTGGCCAGCATTTTGGACTATTGTGGTTTCTCTCCCTAGAGGGACTTTGGTCGATAACCGTTAATGTGCACCTGGTAGTCATCTCTGCTTACTGGGCATGGGCTGGTCAGCAGTTGGTAGCACAGGAGAAGGTGGTCTAGTGCTTTTTCAAAGGTCTTGACCACATTTCCCCTCCGGTGCATGAACCACCACCACCAACATGGAACTTGTTTCTGGTTTTGGCAAAGCTCATGGGCAAGCCATTCGAACCGATGCACAGGTGTGACATGTCTCACCTGTTGTGGAAGAGTGCCTTCCTGGTGGCTATCACATCAGCCAGAAGGATCAGTGAGCTCCAGTCACTCTCGGTGGAGTCTCCATATCTGGTCTTTCACAGGGACAAAGCTGTCCTGCGCCACAACTCGAATTTCCTCCTGAAGGTTGTGTCGGAGTTTCACCTTAATCAGGTGATGACTCTGCTGGTGTTCTTCACCAGTCACACCTCGGAGGCCAAACACAGGCTCCATACTCTGGAAGTGAGGCAAGCGCTCACTTAGTACAAAGAGCACATGGCTGGAGTTCGGGGAGAGGTTCGCCAATTGTTTGTCACCTATGCTGAAGCCGCACCTGGTAGAGCTGCAATCAAGCAGACGATTGGCAGGTGGATCGCATCCTGCATTGATCTTTGCTGTAGGTTGGCAGGTAGGGAGCCTCCCGGAGAGCTAAGGACTCATTCCACCCACCATACCGCTGCAATGGTGGCTGCTTCTTGGGACGACCCTATCCGGGAAATCTGTAGGGCTGCTACCAAGAAGTCAGCATACACGATCATTTCCCATTACCACACTGACCTCGAGTCAAGCTGGGATGCTGGTTTTGGGGCTTCAGTTCTCCAGTCTCTGTTCCCTAAGTAGGGGGTATGCGCCTTGCCTCCCTCCTCCCAGAGAACTGCTAGGAGTCTGCCAGACAGTGTGGATAGAACATGATATCCACATCCCTAGAAAAACAGGTTACTCACCTGTAACAGTAGTTCTAGGAGTGGTATATGATGTTCATCCACACGGACCCACCCGACCTCCCCAGCTTCAGTGCACGAACTCTGCTACCAGCGGGCAAGATTTGGCATCATGGGGTGGAGCCATGGGAGTTACCACCCGGGTGAGTGGGAGGAGCCAGTTTGAAGACGTTTCCGGCGATCCTTAAAGGGAAAGGCAACTGCCAGACAGTGTAGATGAACATCATATACCACTCCTAGAACTACCGTTACAGGTGAGCAACCTGTGTTTGCAGTTCCTGTTTCTTGGTGGGAACCAAATGCTAACCCTTGGAACTGCATCCCTTTTTCCCTTTTGGGCTGTCAGCTATTGGCATGTCTGACAAGCCCATGAAAAGGACAGGACCCACTGGTTTCAAAAATTCTGCCCAGTGTTTTAAACTCCTGGCTAAGGCAGACTACCATGAGTTGTGTTTTTCTTGTTTGGGTCCTGAGCAGTTTTTCCAGCTGTGAGCTTTGCATCAGGTTTTGCCCTAATACACTAAAATAGAGGGCAAAAAAACTTGAAGATATTGTGGCTTTTCAGTCTGCCTCTTTTTCACAACCTGGTTCTAGGGAGAGTCCGGTTCCTCATTTGAAGCAGAAGGACAGGGCTGCTAAGAAGGTGAATGAAACATCAGGGTGTCTGACAGGGAGACCCCTAAGTCTACCAGGACTAAAAGATCTGCTATGCGGGCATCGGAACCAGTGCCTGCCAAGAAAAAGCAGAAAGAAAAGCATGTCACTGCCCCTTCTGCCGAAGAAGCAAAGGAGACGCCAGTTGACAAGAATAGAATGCCCTTGGCTGAGGACATGACTAAGGCCTGGCAGTTCTTCCAGGCTTTCCAGACTATGGGGGCCTTTATGTCCATGCAAGCCCCTGCCCAGGCTCCTCAAACTGTACCAAAGTCTGTGGTGGAGGTGGCTGAGATGTTTTATTAGGAGGAGGAAGAGGATGAACCCGTAGAGCCTGACAGTTCGCCAGTTCAGCTCCCCTCCCTGGTCCTCAGAGGAGCACTCCTCACTCTATTCTTTTGTGTGGTAAATGGCAGGCACCTTCAACCTATCTCCTCAAAAGACAGCAGAGAACAAGGATGAGATGGATTTTTGAACATGATGGGCTTAACACTCACAAAGAGGGTGTTCTTGCCTTTTCATAAATCACTTAAAAAGGCCACTTCCAAAATCCTGGTAGCCCCCTCTTCTGCAGCTGGCATAGATAGAAGGGCCAGAAAGAAATCCCAGCTGGATAGACAGGGTGCTGAGTACCTCTGTACTCACCCTGACCATGAAGGAGTGGTGCAAACTGCTGGCTGTGACAAGGCCAAGGTCCCCCTGTCTTCCCAACCCCCAAAAAGGGATTCCAGAAAACTGGACAGCATGGGCAAAAAGGTGTACACCTCAGCCTCCCTTTTGCTGAGACAAACAGTTTATATGGCCTATGCAGCTCAGTACCAGAAGGCCCTCTGTAGTGTCCATGAGCGAGAAGGCTGTTGGTGATCTAGCCCAGGACCTGGCTGACACAGCAAAGGCTGCCATGGATGCCACTAAGTACCAGTTTCACATGGCTGTCAATGGCAGTGACACTGCCTCTAGGGTCATGGCACATGCAGTGTCCCTGAGAAGGTTTGCCTGGCTCAGACCTACGAACCTCTCACGGGACATCCAAACTAAGGCCATTGATTTTTCCTGTGAGGGGAACTCCTTGTTTGGTGACAAAATAGAGGCCTATATGAAGAAGATGGCTGAATATAAGACCACCTATAAAAGCAACACTGAAAAGGAGAAAGCTTCTACTTCCCATAGACCTTACAGAAGGGAAGGTCGGGCAGGGGTGATGTAACCCAGGCATATGTGACTTATGATTACCCTCCTCAGAGAGGTTTCTTTAGGGGCAGAGGCAAGTGGGGTGCAAAGCAGGCTGCGGCCACCCCAGCTCCCAAGGTGCAAGCAAAGCAGAACCCCATACAGGACACAAGGCTATTTCCAGTGAGGAGAAGGTTGGTTCACTATTTTTAGGCATGGAAAAATATTACCACAGACAAGTGGGTCCTGGAAATAGTGACTCAGGGTCACTCCCTGTAGTTCAAAATGTTCCCAAAACTGTGGGTGCAGACTTCCGGTGACGTCACCCTTCTAGATGGAAGCCTGAATTAGAGCTCCATGACCCCGGGTGGAAAATTTCAATAAATCGATCACCATCGACAAATTTGCGCTCAAATATTCTAAAGTTTTGCCCAGTCTCAGTCATCAGGGTGATGGGAAAAACTAAGAAAGTGACCTATTCTGCGACAAGAAGGAGAACGATCACCCCATGGATCAGCAGCCTACTAGTCCTACTCTCTCCAGATCGTCGGTGCTAACAGCTTTGGCCAATGAGAGGAAGACGACTCGAGATCAGATACCACTTCAGACTGCACTAAGGCAGACGGTCATCGAATGCTCAAAATACTACACAGGACTGATTCTAAAATTACCGGTCTGCAAAGAGACTTTAAAAAACTTGAGGCATGTACCGCTGCTATGGAAACTTGGCTGGAATCAGTGCAAAACGAACATATGGCTTTCGGTCGTTCCCTGGCATACCTGCACAGGAGAGAGAGAGAGAGAGAGAGAGAGAGAGAGAGATTTGACCTTGAGGGTTGAAGACATGGAGGCGAGGGCCAGAAGGAACAACATAAGAGTTTTTGGCAGCCCTGAGAGTGTTGAGCAGGACAACATGGAGGACTTTTTGGAGTGTTGGCTATGCAAAGAGCTGGCACTCGAGGATGATTTCCCACTAGAGATTGAGAGAGCGCACAGGGCAGTCACCCCCAAACCTAAACAGGCCCCCCTCCCCGATCGGTTCTCATTACATTTTTGCGATTTCCCACAAAGGAAAAAATCTTTCGGATGGCGTGGAGCAAGAAGGACTTAAACCTTGGTTGTAAAAAAGTATTTGTTGATCAGGATTACCCCTCGCTGAGGAAGAAAGTGCTACTAGTGGTCAAAGCACTTCGAGAAAAGGGTTTAAAGGCCTTTCTTAGATATCCAGCGAGGCTTTGGGTGCAAGACAAGGAGGGGGTCCACAACTATGAATCACTACTGGCAGCAACCCCCTTTCTAGAATCGATGGGGATCCAGATTCCAGACACCAAAGAGGAACAAGCTGAAAAAGAGATAGAGGACCTACTTTGGTCAGTGGCCCCAGGAGGCAAATGAGTGGCAAAGAGGAGAGTTGATTCCTTGCTCCCTCTGCATGCGGATCTGGTGAGATGGATTCAACTTAAGACAGTGGCAACCTGAAATTTTTGTTTTAAATTCCCTTCCTTGGACATCAGCTAATGCGAAGCTCTCATTTTGTTTCTCTCTTCCCTGTGGTGAGTCCCCACCTTGTGGCTTGATGTTTACAGTTTCCCCTCTCCTGGAACCGGGAAGATGATGCAGGGGCAAGGGAACAAGCTCAAACTGAGGAGCGGTTTCAGTGGAACTTTTAAGCTGAAGGAAAAGTTCTGGAGTGCACAGGTGTTTCTGGCCCCCCTGTGACATACTTCAGCTAAAAACTCCTAACATCTGCTTTTGACTTAACAGGACACAAACAGTTACTGCAAGTACCTTATTTTGTTTCCTCAGACTTCTTCCTGGTTTCAGAGGGGAATAGATTTATGCTAACATACTGTTTAATGTGGCTACAGGGAATCTGGATACAATACAGGGACCAAATCTGGACATTATTTTTTTATTGGTATTATTTAGTACTTTTTGGTGCCCCCAGCCACCCGGTACCTCAGCCCGGTCACGGACCCTCGCTCCCATCTCCATATTAGATGCACCCCCTTCAATGCCCCCTGGCTTACCCCCCAGGGCAGGGTTGCGGCACTGACCCTTCGAGGTGATGCAAACGACGGGATAGGTCGAAGGAGTCATCCTGGAGGCTGATAGTGGGCTTCATCTAGGGCAGCCGGTGGCATTGGTTTTTCTGGGTATGCAGGGGTGGTGACGTGCAGTGATGTCCGGCATCCACCCCACCCCTGAGGTTGCTTTTGTTGCCCGTGTGCATGCTACACCTATCCTCCGCTAGGTGTCTGTGTTGCACCAAACACTGTACCACCCTGGAGGAGGAGGAGGAGAGCAGTCGTCGGACGCTCAGTCCTTCTCCCCCGGCAGGCCCTCTGATGTCCCAGTTCCGTTTCAAATCAAGGTCGCCAGCGTCGCAGGTAGGCACCCTGCGCCAGCAGGCCAGCCAAATCTGGACATTATTATTTGGTTGTTCTAGTTGTCATTAACTGATTGTAAATTCACACTCTTAAAATGGAGGGCAAGGAGGGTGAAGCACCCTAGTTGGTGGACTCCTCCTTTTATTAACCCTCCCCTTCTCTGCCACTTAGACTGAGAACAGTGAATAGAGCTTATCCTCCAACACTGGTGATTGATTTAATAATTTTTGCACTTGATAGCCTATTTGGAGCTAGCTTTTATTTAGCTTTCACTTTATTCCAAAAGAACTGGGGGACTTATACTTTAGCATAGTGAAACTGCGGACTTCTTTATTAGTTTTGTCTAACCCCCAATTCCAGAAGGTCACATATGGGGTGTCATTACCACTTAGTTCCACCGGGGCCCTTTGCTTAGGCTTCCAGTCTCAAAGGAGAGCTCTACAGAGGAGAAGGTTAGATACTTCAGGCGGAGGCAAGGAGTTTCAACCCTGAGCACGGGAAGTGCCTTGGTCCTCTTGTACTCTATTTTTGAAGGTTGTTGATTCATCCTCCGAGGCCCGCTTTTAAGCTTGGGCCAAGTGGGAGGCGTCGGCAGAGCTCCTGACCGCAACCCAAAGGGTGTTGACAGAGGTTCTGCTAACACCCTCTCACTAACAGATTCGATTTGTAATAGGGACCCTGTTTTCATTGTTATGTTTGTTAATGTTCTTGTTATGTACATCCTGTGGGGAGGGGTCAGGGGTTGGGGGGAGGGGAAAGAATGTAGTTATTTCTCTTGAATCTACTTATGGCCTCTCTTAAAGTTTGCTCTATAAAAGTTAAAGTATCAACAATGTGGTTTAAAGGGCTAGAATACTACAAGAACTATGCAGGGTAAACTGCGATATAGCGTGTTTGCAGGAGACAAAGTTATCAAAGGGGGAACATGAAAAGTTGTGGAGATTCTGGGTGGGGACGGTTTTCTCTGATTCACACCCTCAGTCTCCTAAGTCAGGTTCAGCTATACTAATTAAAAGGGGTCTTCCTTACACAGTTAGGAATGTGCATGTGGATGGAACTGGACATAGTCCTGTTAATGGGGGATTTTCGGGGACGACCTCTCTATATAGCCTCAGTATATGCGCCTCCCCCCCCCCAGCCAGGGGCTTTTTTTAGATTCCTATTCCAGACTATTTTCTCCCTCCCTCCCAGAGGGCCAGCTTATATTGGCTGGTTACTGGAACTGTGTGGAGAACCATGCCTTGGATAAGAACCCCATCTGCTGCAAAGGTGAAATGGCTAGCTCCAAATTACTGAGAATGTTAGTCACAGAAGCAGGCTTGGTAGACCCATGGTGACTATAAAACCATGGGGGGACAGACTTCACCTTCTACTCGTCAGCGACGGATTCCTACTCTAGGATAGACAGATTTTATACCCAAAAGAAATGGGCATATCTCATTCAAGAAGTAAAGATACAGCCAGTGACATTTTCTGACCATGCTATGACCCTGGCGCTGGTCCAGTGGGAACCAGGAGAGAGGAGGAGTAGCTGGAGGTTTGACTCGGGCCTCCTAAATGACAAGGCATTCGTGGCTTCTTTGAGGGAAACGATTAAACATTATCTAAATGAAAACCGGGAGACAGACTCCTCCCTCAGATTTATCTGGGATGGCCTAGGGGACTTGGAGAAAGACCATAAAAAAAACAAGGGATAAATCCATACTCCCTAAACTGCAGAGAGCAAGGGCAGCTTACAATGCACTGATGCTACGTCGAACAAAGAATGCCTTGAGGTTTACTAAATAAAGGTATTATGAGGCTGGGGAGAGAGCAACCACATAAATATATTTTAAACAAAAAATATATATATACTATATCAAAATGTTATAACAAAATATAATGAACAAATCCAAAAAACAATAACTTAAATCTTATTGCTTTAAAGTCATGTTGTGTACATATAACTAAATAGGCACAAAAAAACATTTGGAACCCAACTCAAAAACTCATTTTAAATAGGGAATAATACTAAACATTGCATTTAAACCTTTGTTTCTATGTGCCCCTAACAGGCACTGCCATTTACTTTCAGCTTTCAAGATCCTATTGTTCAAGTCCCCCCCCCCGATGCCTAACTTAATCTTCTCAAGACCTTGAAACTTAAAAAAATGTCCATTTTCTTTTTGTATAATGTGCAAAGCTAATGCATTTGTAATGTCTTTATTAGTAATACTTCGCAAATGTTCTGCTATTCTGTTTTTAAACAACTTCTGGGTTTTACCAACGTAGAAATCCTGCAGGAACATTGCGCCAATTATATGACATTTGCTGTAGAACAACTAATAAAGTCACGATTGAAATACTCCTTTCTTGTAATAGGATGTTGAAAAACAGTACCTGTATTTATATGATGACAAAATGTACAGTTACCACAATGAAAGGTCCCACTTGGCAATGCCGCATTATTTTGACTATTCGATGACTCAAAACAACTGCTGGTAACCATATCTGCGATGTTCCGTCCTCTTCTATAGATCATCCTGGGGGGGACTGCAACATATTTAGCTAATTTTGGTTCCAATGCAAGAATATCCCAGTGTTTCAAAAGAATTTCGGAGATAGCTGAACTCTGTGGTATAAAATCTGAAATGAAATTAATCTTTGTAAAGTCTTTCTCATTATTACAGCATTTTTTGTTTCTATTATCACTATTCTTAAACAAAATGTCCCTTTCCATATTATTTACAATGCTCTCAGTTTTTAAAAGCAATAAGATTTATGTTATTGTTTGTTGGATTTGTTCATTATATTTTGTTATAACATTTTGATATACTGTAGTATGTATATATTTTTTGTTTAAAATATATTTATGTAGTTGCTGTAGATGTAGAAGGGATTTTTACTGATGTATTTAATGGTTAAATGCTATTTAATTAGTGATTTATATTGCTCTTGTCTTTTCCAATCTTATAGATTGACATCAAGTGTGTTAGATTTAATTGTAGTAATTATAAATGGTTTACATGTTAATGGATTCATTGACTATTTAAAGTGTATGTGTTTTTGAGCCAGTATCACATTGAAAAAGCGTCTTTTGGGACGTGAAACGTGCCTCTGTGGCTCTGTAGTGTTGCTTGTTTAAGCTATTTTATTAAAAGCTTTTTATCTGACCTTAACATATAGGTCTTTTTTTCTTTATGTCGATCACTGGGTAGCCGTTCTGTTTTTTTGTTTGATGCCCTTATTGTTCGGCTCCAGTTTCATTCGTTGGTAGCCGCCTTTCTGTGTGTATATGGTAATAAAATCCCTCAGTGCCGGTAAGGCGCCAGGCCCAGATGGGTTCACGCTGAGTTTTTTAAGCACTTCGCAGTAGACTTGGCACCCATACTGACCAAAGTCTGCAATGAAACGCACATTGAGGGAGCTACTCCAGATACCTGGAGGGCAGCTATGATTACAGTCATTCCCAAACCAAGGACGGACCCACTGGATTGTTCCAGCTACCGACCCATTTCTCTCCTCAATCAATATGCAAAAATCTTTGCTAAACTGCTGGGCCTTCGCCTGCAGCAGCCTGATCTCTTCCCTGGTACACCTAGACCAGACGGGATTTATCCTAGGACGGCACATCCAGGACAATGTTTGTTTGCTCCTGAAAACCCTGTCAGCGTCCAAACACTTCCCACCCCACACTCTGAATGCAGTAATCTTGCTAGATGCAGAGAAGGCGTTTGATCGCCTTGACTGGATATTTTTGAACCTTACCCTTAGGAAATTTGGCTTTGGAGATAAATTTAATAATTGGATTGGTAATTTGTACAGAAACCCTTGGGCGCAGGTGAAGGTTGATGGAGTTGCATCACGCAGGTTTAAAATAGAAAGGGGTACTAAGCAGGGTTGCCCACGCTCTCTCTTCTTAGTCACTCTTAGTATGGAGCCCCTGGCTGCATTTATTAGGCAATCTGATGAATACCGAGGTATTAGGGTAGGGGGGATTGAAATCCGTATATCTTTATATGTGGATGATACCCTACTATACGTATCAGACCCAGTGGGCTCCGCCCCTGCGCTTGCACCGATCGTAGCTGATTTTGGTAAAGTGGCAGGATTTAAAATAAATTAAACCAAAATGGAAATGCTTCCCATTGGACCAGCCCCAGCAGGGTCACTACCAGCTACTGGTCATTTCAAGTGGGCGAAGGAGGGTTTTAAGTACCTTAGTATATGGATCCCCCGAAACCTGGAAAAATGATACCAGACAAATCATTCCAAACTATTACATACAGATCAAGCGTACCTCAGTCGCTGGAGCGAGTTTCCACTGTCACTTTCTGGTAGAATTGAATGTGTGAAAATGAATGTTTTACCTCAATTTCTCTTTTTGTTCACTACTCTACCTCTGAGACTTCCTGCCCCCTTCTGGAGATCTTTTAAAACCACTGTCTCTAAGTTTATCTGGGCAGGAAAACCCTCCAAGGATTAAATGACATACCTTACTGAGAACGAAATCCCAGGGGGGCTGGGACTACCAGACTTTCCAAAATATTTTTGGGCATCCCATCTGCAGGCCCTGTCACCACTAATGGCAACAGAAGAAATTCCCCTCTGGGTAGAGTTGGAAAAAACCCTTACCTCATGTGCAAAAACAGCTGATGTAATTTTTATGGATAAAGTGATGCTTCGCAAATTTATTATTGGTAACCCCTGGTCAGCTGTTTTAAAACATACCTGGTTAACAATATGTAGGAAGTTCAGGTTAGTTTTGAAGCTATGGGCTTCCACACCCTTAGGAGCCTGTATTGACTTTATCCCTTTCAAGATGGACTTAGGGTTTCAAAGATGGGCAAAACAGGGTCTCCATCTAGTGGTGCAATTTTGTGATGGTGGCACACTCAAATCTTATCACCAGTTAGCCAGGGAGTTCCGTCTCCCACCTCAGGATCTCTTTAGATTTTTTCAAATTAGGCACTTTTTAGTAGAAAAAGAAAAAGAGAATTCTATATTGGAAGGGAGTAATCCACTTTTAGAGTACCTTCTCCCATTGGTTTCTCAGAGAGGACTGGGATCAAAGAATATGGCTTTTCTCTCGAATCTTGAACCCACACCTTTAAAATATCTGAAGGAAAAATGTTACGCAGAGGCTGGATTCAGGCTGGACGAGGCAGACTGGCTATAGATCTGGAAGGGTGTCCACTCCACTATGGCCTCTAGTCTCTGGAGGGAATTTAGATGTAGAGTAGTGATGAGATATTTTTGCACCCCGGTGGTAACCAAGCATTTTGGTTCAGGGCCTTCTGAACTTTGCTGGAGAAATTGTCAGGCGAGAGGCACACATACCCATATTTTTTGGACATGCACCAAGTTAAAAGACTATTGGGATTCAGTGATTCATGCGGTGGCACATATGTTTCACACCAGCTTGCCATCTGAACCCCAGTATTGGCTGCTGGGACTACTCCCCCGGGATTAACACAAATTCCCAGAAATACCCATACTGCATCATGGTGGCTTCTGCCCTTACAGCTGTTACCTGCCATTGGCTCAACTCAGAGCCTCCTACTCTCAATTCATGGTATTCCCTATGCAGAACCATAATGGGGATAGAGGAAATCACAGCCAGAATGAGACTTCTTAAAGACAAGTTTACTACACGGTGGCTGCCCTTCTTCCATTTCTCAGCAAGCAGAGAAAATAGAGATATTCTGGAAATTTTGGCAGAACATGGTTAGGCTAGTGAATTTGCTGGGGATTATGACATGCCCCCGTCGAAGCATTGTTTGGAATTAGTCCTTTGGATATTACCCCCTACATATTCCTCCCACCCCAAAATTTACTTACAGATAGTATGGATAATTTGGACACACAATTAAACCTGATATATATACTGAAAGTTAATTTCCCCACCCATTATACTCTGGGATGTACTGTTGTGTTTGATCTTTGTTTATCTTATCTTAGCAGTGTCAGTGGCTCAGTAGGTAGCACACTCGCCTCTGAGGCCGGGAGATCAGAGGGCTGTGGGTTCAGTTCCCACATCTGGCACTTGGGTTAATATCCCAGTACTGACACTGTAGTGCAGCGTGAGAGGGGTGCTGCACTTCTGAGGTGCCGTCTTTCGATGAGACGTTAAACCGAGGTCCCATCTGCCTGGATTGGTGGTAGTTCAGGTGGATGTTAAAGATCCCATGGCACTTATCGAAAAGAGTAGGGGAATTTCCCCGGTGTCCTGGCCAAATTTCCCTCATTCACTAAAAATACCACCAACAGCTTAATCTGGTTCAAGGTCAGTTGGCATTCATCTGTATCCCCCTCCCCCGGATCGTGCCTGAAAATAGGCAGGATTTGTCTAGTGCACTTACCCGGTCAACAAAAGCTAAATAAAATAAATCTTGTTGGACTTGTTTACTTTTTATGTTCTACAAGTGGTTCCTTCTGTCTCTACATAAATTGTAACCCAAAATAGCACTGATCTTAAGTTTTAAAGGTGTTCACCTGATAGCTTATGGTGTTGTTCCTGAGAAATGTGTATACTTCTTAACAACTAAATAACTTACCTCACTTTGTACTATTGGGAACAGTGTACTGTATAATGCAACCTAGAGAGATGGAATTCTGTAATATATGTGCATGTTGTGTCTACTGTTTTGTGTGGTAAAATCTCAATAAAATTGTGATTTCAAAAAAAAAAACCTGCAGGCGCTCAGTGCCTTCCCTCCTCTTACCCCAACAGAAAAACTTCTGCTGGAGTTGGAGGTCAAAAAGTTACTGCAGGTCCCACACCTCGCGCTACGCCGGCGACCCGGGTTCGGGAACGGACTCGGGTTGCCGGGGGTCGGCGGGGGGAGGGAGGATCGAGCGTCCCAACGGATGCTCTCCTCCCTCAGGGGTGGGAGCCATGAACGTGTTCCGCATTCTGCATCACTTCCTCACGGCCGGTGGAAGCACCGACCAAGAAGATGGGCCGCTCCTTCGTCGGAGCGGGAGGAGACGTCGGCTGCACATGAGGCTTGTGTGCATCAGCACCGCCACTGGCACGATGTCCCAGCGACGCCCTGAGGGTGGGAAACCAGGGAAGAAAAGCAGGAAAAACCCCTCTCGGCAGCCCAAGATGATAGCCTCTCGGTACCATCTGGACCACCGATAAGAGGGACAGACCCCACTGTGCAGGAGGGAGGAAAGGAGGCACTCATGGGGCAGATCCCACCGGAGGTGGAATGGAGGAGTTGAGAGGAAGGAAGGAGTGGGCTCCGGGAGGAGAGAAGGAGGCATAAAGAATAAAGTTAAAAAAAAAAAAAGTTACTGCAGGTCAAGACAGTGGAATGAGTTCTGTCTGCCCAGTGTGGTGAGGGTCTCTACTCCAGGTACTTCCTCACCCACAAGAAAAATGAAGAGTGGTGACCTATTTTAGAACCAAGATTTCTGAACAAACACTTTGAAAAAAGAAAAATTCAGGATGGTGGCACTGGCCACAGTGATCCCATCTCTGCAACAGGGACATTGGTTGGGGTCACTGAATTTGAAGGATGCCTGCTTTCATATTCCAGTAGGACCCTACCACAGAAAGTACATTAGGTTCAGGGTAGGGAACTGCCACTATCAGTTTGCGAACCTAACCTTTGACCTATCCTCAGCACCAAGGGCCTTCACAAAGTGCCTGGCTGTGGTCGCAGCTAACTTGAGAAGACAAGGCGTGGTGGTATTTCCTTACCTGTATGACTGGCTAGTCTCAGGAAGGTAGGATTTGGGGTTCCTGATAAATATCCCACAGTCTCAAACAGAACCTGTCCAGGTTCTGGACTTCATGGGAGCAGAGTTGGACACACAACTGGGAAAATATTTCCTCCCTCAGGAGAGGGTGATAAGCCTCACAGAACTGGAAAGGTCTTTCAAAGCTGGGCAGCCCAGACCAGCAAGGGCTTTCCTCCAGTTGCTGGGGCAAATGGCCGCCTCAGCAGCTGTGGTCCCAGGTGCCAAGTTTCAAATGAGGGACGCTCAGTACCACCTAGAATCCCACTGGTCCCAACAGGGTGGGATCCTTTGTCAAAGTTGGTACCAGTTACAAAGTGCAACAGAAGATGGGTCAGATACTGGACAGCCATTATCCATAAGGACTGTAGGAGCAGAATGGGTAGGGGGATTGAAGAGGATGTGGATCACCTTCCAGAACTTGGCAGGGCAGTTGAGATTGTTCTGGAGGTTTGTATTGAAATAGAGGGACTTAGTATTCTGAATGACCTTTGTGCAGGAGTTTCTGAGCACTCTTTAGGAGTGGAAGTCGGACAAAGAATAGAGTATGAATTGGACCCAAGCTTGATTGTGTACCTTGCATAAATCAGTGAGATCTGGGGTGACCAAAGGGTGGTGGGAGACTTAACCCTGGACTTCCTCATCGGGGCATGTTTGTCCCAGACAGAAGTAAAGATGGAGTGGAAGAAGAAGAAGAGAGCAACATCTAGGTCATGGGCAGTGGGAATAGGGAACCAATCCACAACAAACAGGTCACCCAGTACAGCATCTTTGTTAGTGACCACAGGGACCTAGACCAGATGTACATGGGGGTGAGAGGGAGGGCATCAAACTTTTCTTTTTATTTAATGAAAATGTTATTTAAAGTTTAACAACATATAAATTGCAAGTACAAAATAACCACTAACAGACCTTAAATGATCAACAGTTGATCCATCAAATTATAAACAAAGATTTAATACTCAGTACAGAGAGAGATTTATAAGTATACCCCTCTAAAGATAGCATCCTAGGGTATATAAGAAAGGTAAAACAATATCAGTCAAAAGCACCACCACTGAATAAGCTTTCTTTGGCTATTATGGCATGGTACCACCACAATAACACCTTAAATACTGGAAGCTGGTGTCAAGTCCCACTCCGGGCCCTCAAGGGTCACCCTTAACCCCACACACCATCTGTCCACCCTCAATGATCAACCAAGGTAGTTTTCACTGAGGTATTGGATAGAGGTCTGTCTTGGAGGCAAAATTCTTTTCATTTTGCCCATCACATCAGTGTGTTAAGATTCTCCCCATTGTAGTTAAAATGTAAAGCAATATACATGTCCTCTAAAATGTGCAGTTCTTTCACTAAAGCTAACCATTCAGGTATGGTATGGACAGTAGATGTCATCCAGGATCTAGTGATTACCTTAAAGGCTGCAGTTACAAACATTCTGATTATCTACACTGAGGAGATCTCAGCCTGTGAGAGAGAATACCCTGAATTAGATTCTCAGAGGTCTGCATGACCTCCAGTTCTAAGATCTCTGAAATGGCATCAAACTTTTCTGACACAGTAGGTCATACAGTGGTCACTAGGATGTAAGTATCCATTGTGGATGTGAAGAGAGAATCCAGTCCAGAAGGGTGTGGTTTGAGCCTGGTGGGTTCAGTAATGAGCTGTGATAGATTTAGACCTGGAGGCAGGGAAAAGCCAATTGATATTAATGTCCCCAAGAAGGATTAGTTCACCAGAGGAGGAGGAGTGGGAAGAGAAGACAGAGTGAGACTACCAGAGAGGAGGGAGTGATTTGGGGAGATGGGTAGAAAATCCCAATGAATGTGCGTAGGGCAGAGAGGTAGGAGAGTTTGAGGATAAACTCATGGGAGGAGAGTATAGCCTCCCTAAGAACAATTGTACCGGAAAGGTTCTGGTGAACATAGAGAGCACCACCACTATGCTTGCCCTTGTCCTGCTTGAAAAGATGGTAGTTAGGGATATCCATGCTAGAATACACTGATAATCTGGATAGGGATGAGTCCCTGGAGGTTGCCTTCCATTTAAAGCCACTCTGGAATTGGCGCCACTACCCAGATGATCCGCAAGTATGCAGTATCCATGGGCATCCTTTCGGGTTTCTCAGACCACCCCTCGAATGAAGGGCCAGAGGGACGTGGACAAACCTCCTGATAAGGAGTCCAAGAACTTGGAGTATGCAGCCAAAAAGGTGTACACAGCCACCTTCCTAGGTCTCTGACGGGCCAGCTATTCAGTTATGACTAACTTTGCCCATTCCCTTTTTGGGATTGTTGGGCTTCTCTTCACTCTGTTTCCTGCTGATAAGCAGCAGATGGCTCAGGTGCTCAGAGACCATAGGAAAACGCTGGCTAAACACCAGCTCCAGACAGTCTTTTTTTTATTTATCATTTTGCAAGCAAACACAATTGATACATCCATGAAAGTGTACCAAAAATACATAGATACCAAAAGTTCACTTACAAAGCAAGCAGTATGACATATTCCCAGAAATAGCACATGGGGGAAGTACAATAATTAATATATTCAGCCAATAGTAATCATCTAGGAATGCCTCCCAAGAACTATACAGGGAATAAAGATCCTAAATTTAAAACACATTCCCTCTTACCATGAAGGGCTCAGCCCGCATATTCCCCTCATAGAGCACAATTAACTGCTGCATGACACAGGTCTTTCCCAAGAGAGTATTCATATGTTCAAACAAGTAACAAGGCAGAAACAGATAAAAAATAAACTTTATTGACAGGAGACTCAAGTACTGTTGCATATTTTAGAGTCTAGAAATGGAACAACAATAACATAAAGCAAATGACCACTGAGTATGCACATTCGGGCAGTCACAATAAGGGTAGTTCGAATGAACAGTCTTAACAAGTGGAAGCCTGCCATAGGGGAGAACAGTAACAGACATCTCAAACAGCTTCCAACACAGCCATCCTGATTATATGCAGGCGCTACATCACCTGCCAGACAGGATGAAGATGACAGGCTAGGTGGGAAAGCACCATCTTGTCCAGTATATTTCTTCAAAATTGTGCGCATTATACTTCAAGTCTGAACCATGAAAGCACTGTACCAGGAGTAAAAGAGACATTCAGCAAGCAGTATATTCTCCCCACATTTAAACCATCCCCAATACTCAGATGAGCAGTAACAAATTAAGAAAACACCATTATTTAGAAAAACTGCACCACCCAATTTAAAGTCTGAAAATAAACTCCATTGTAAGTTACCAAACAAAGAAGTGTGCACTGGGGTGGTGGTGCTCTCGATGAATTGCAAACATTCAAACTGTAGAAACGGCACTCAGTAACCAGTATAGCTGGATACCACAATTTTTCAACTACCACCATCAAAAAAGTTTATTTACATTCCTTAGGCATATGTTTGTAACCCACAAACGCCTTTCAGACAGTGCTGTATCCTTTATCAAAGGCTGAAGTGTAACTACGTAGACAATCTATTTAATGAAAAAAAATAACTGACAACACTGTAACATCACATACAGATTTAAAATCATTGGTCATTACTTAATTGGCATCAACTGACAATTATACCCTTACACAATGAGACTGACATTAACTAGGCAGGACAGTTAAAAGAACTCCATGGTGCAGGATCATAACATGTAGTGAAAATGGTGGGGCGGGGGGGAAGCAGAGTACACAGCCATAACAACATAACAGATGCATATACCCTGGACAGCAAATATGACGGCAGATCTGCTGCAAGATTAAAATGATGTAAGTATAGGGGATGAGAGATTTAATGTGGTCACTAATTATTCAGCACAAACCTCTGCAGTGGGTGGAAAAATAAAGAAACATTGAGGTGTTCTAACAAGTGACGAAGGACTAAGGGATACAGCAGCCAGCCGCCCCCATGTCACATAGAAGAGCTCCCACCCTGAAAACGTTACTAGTACACAGCCACTTCACAAATAACCAACAACATGGCTAAACAAAAGTAAAGGCTGCTTTCAATGAAAAACTGCACATATTGCCCCATGTCAAACAATGCAGCTATTTCACTAGTGCAGATGTAAACAAAGACTTTGAAATCAGACAATTGACTACTTGCCAAACAACAGGGATTGTATATATAACTCAATGCACATGTCCAGCCTTCTATATGGGGAAAACCAAATGAGCATTTAAACTAAGGGTGGGAGAACATGTCTGAGCTATCCATAAAGGGGAACATAACTTACGCTACAGCAACACACATCAAGGATTTTCAAAATGGTAGTGAACACGGATTTGCGTTTACAGCAATTGACAGAGTGAGACAAAATCCGAGGGGAGGGGGCGCAATTTCAATAACTTTCCTCTCCAGAAGGAAAATTTATGGAATTTAAAACTCAGGGCTACAGTAAAACAAGGTTTGAATGCGGGCTTTGAACTACGCCCACACCTGGAAAAAAAAATGAAATGTTTCATGGACATTTTTTATGTAATTGTTAAGTATTTGGCAGAAAGAAACTGTAAATGAACCCCCCCCCCCTTTCAATAGTCTCATTGTATAATGGTACCATTGTGGATCCCAATTAAGTGAGGACCAATGATTTTTTTTTCTTGCCAGCTAAGGGTCTGGTCCCTGCTCCCGGCCCCCCCAACCTCAGGCTTACCCTCTATGGGCAGGGCAGCTGGGTGGGTGTCCCCTCCCCAGGAAACATGGTCACGAGCCCTGGCTTGCCCCTCAGGGCAGGGTCATGGGAGGGGCACCTTTCTGGCAGACCTTTGTCAGCAGCTGGAGTGGTGGCGGGGCTATCATTAGCAGCCAGCATTAATTTTTTACTGAGTTTTTGTCTCTGGGGGACAGGGACATGCAATGACGCCAGCATCTTCCCCACCCCCATAACATGTGGTGCCAGCAGCTGCAGTTCCTCCGGCCTCCGCCAGAGGTTCCCAATGTCCCCATAGCACGGGACACTCTTTCCTCCTCCCCCTGGAGAAGGAGGGCAGTCCTTGGGACGCTCAATCCTTCTTCTCCTGGCCAGCCCTCCAACTCCCAAGTCCGTCTCTGAACCCAGGATGTCGGTGCCACAGATGGATGCCTTGTCGCTGGATGACCAATGATTTTAAATCTATGTATGTGATGTCAAAGTGTTGTCAGTTATTTTTTTCATTAGATTGTCTGTGTAGTTACACTTCAGCCTTTGATAAAGGACACAGCAATGTCGGAAACGTGTTAGGCATATGTTTGTAACCCATGAAGGGAAGTGAATAAACTTTTTTGATGGTAGAAGTTGAAAAGTTTTGGTGTCCAGCTATACTGGTTGGTGAGAGCCCAGTTTCAACAGTTTGAATCCAGTATGTTACCAATCTACCAGTTCACCTGAAATAAGTGCTTCTTGCTAAGCTTCTGAGAGGACTAGATACTCCTTATATTAGCTCCCAGGAGAGATTGCTATTAACATAGTTTAAAACTCTTTTTTGAGTTAATTTTCACAATTTAAACAGTTTACTCGATAGCAGAAACATTCTCCTGTAATATAGGCAAGTCACGCACTGCTGCACTGCCACCTGACTTCTTCATGCTAAGGAAATCACAAAAAGAAGAGTGGTCTGTTCAGCTTGAGGCAGCACTGAGTTCGGGGGAATCTGCTACTGGGAATGTGACTCTCCTCACAGTCAGTGCTATGTTAGGACAACTCATCAAGATAGTTCAGGATATGGACCGCAAGCTATATAATCTTACCCCCAGAGTCCAGCAGCTGGAAACAGGGCTCAACACTCGAGCAGACTGTACAGAAGGCAGAAACAACATCCCTAAAATCTCAAGATGCGACCGTCACCCTGGTGAAAGAAAATACCCAGCTGAGGCAAAGGCTGGAGAAGCTTGAAAATCAAGTATGAGAACACAACCTTCAGGTGGTTGGCCTGCCAGAGACTGCTTGGGGGGGGCCACCTTGGGGTTTGCTTGAATGCTCCTCAATAATTTACTAAATGATTTATTTTATTTATTGAAATGTTTCACCAGGAAGGCACACTGAGCAACAGATTGCCCGTCTCCCAGTGCGACCTGGGGGGGAAAGGATACAATAGGGATGAGACATTTTACATTCAAGTTACAAAGATCAACATAGCATACAATTAATTAAGGCAGTTGTTACAAACGGTGTTGCATACATATGTAATTTATGAGAACAATTAATAAGTGCAATGGTAATAAGTGAACAAATGCTATCATGAAATAAGGGGTGAATGAGAGAGAAAGGATGAGATGATAGTGCAGAGTCGTGTCCTGGAGAGACCCCTTCAGGATGTGGGGAACCCTGCAAGGGGACAGGACTGGAGTAGGGATTAGAGAGGGAGTAAGTGTGATTAACACTTAGGAGGGGAAATAAGACCCGACACAAAAAGAGAACCCTTAAGGATGTGATGAACCCTGCAAGGGGGCAGGGAAGATCAGGCCAATTGTAAACCCTCCTATGGTTAGGCGTTGTAGTTATAGAGGGATAGTGAGAGGGAGGGAATAAGAAATAACACCTGGAAGGGGATGAGGCCTGATCCACGGAACCCTCTAGGTTGCTGGGGACCCTGTATGGGGACCTGTAAGGCCAAAGATAGGTAGATGGGGGAAGAAAAGGTGGTAAGTCTAGGCAGTATAGGACCCCTTCAGGATGCTGAGAACCCTGCAAGGGGAGTGTGAAGGCTAGGGAAAAAGGACAGAGAAGGGGAAGGGAGAAGGGTATGAGAACCAGCACTTAGGAGGGGCTAGGGTCAGTAGAGGCAGTAGAGTCGATAGAGGCATTGGGTACATTCCAAAGGGAGATGAACTGTAAGGAGCAAGATGAAGGAAATTAAGGCAGATCATAACAGAAACAGGTGCAAGATAGCTGCAGAGGGCAGTGCTGATAGAACAGAGGGAGAAGGAGTGTTGGATTTGGGGAGGTAGAGAGTTCCATATTTTAGGGAAATGATGAAGTACCCAGACTACTGAGGAGGGAGCGGGGACAGTTAGTGTGTGAGTTCTTAGATCTGAGAGAGGAAGGAGGAGGGAGTTATAATGAGGGCGGGAGGGTTCACCTGTTTGGCGTAATTAGGCGAATGTGAGAGTCTAGGCTTGATAGGGGCTGATGGTGGTTGCAGAGGGGCATCAAGGGCAAAGCAACAGAAGGAGTTGGAGAGTGTCCAGTCTGGTCAGGAAGGGCTTAGGAGCAGCACCATAGACTACATTGCAGTAGTCAGAAATGGGGAGGATCATCTTCTGGACAAGCTCACGCCTTGCTGCAGGAAGGATGCAATTGTGATTCCTGAACAAGGCACTGAGCTTCAGGCACAGTTTTTTCTGGATGGCATCAATGTGTCCAGAGAAGTTGAGTGTTAGTCTAACCAAACCCCAAGGTATCTGAAGGACAAGGAGTAAAGTCCTGTCAAGAGTGCAGAAAGTGGTCAGGAAGGGAAGCCTAGAGAGTCTTTGCCTTGTACCAAAGGTCATGAAGATTGTCTTCTTGGTGTTGAGGAATAATTGATGGTTTGCAAACCAGAGCTGGACCTTGTTGAAGTCGTGCTGCAAGCTGGATGTAACCTCAGCTGGGCATGAGCCAGATGCATACAGGACAGTATCATCAGCGTACATGTGTATGGTGGAGGAGGGGGAGCCGACAGATGGCAGGTTGTTAAGGAAGATGGAGAATAGAAGGGGACCAAGCACGGAGCCCTGAGGGATGCCAGTGCAGATTGGGAGGGGTGGCGAGATGGCATCTGCAATCTTAACTGACTGGGTTCTACCAGTAAGGTAGGCCATAAACCAGTTAGTGGCAGAAGGAGCTAGACCAGCAGATGAGAGGAAACCAAGAGAGAAGGGAGTGGGAAACAGTGTCAGAACCCTTGGCAAGGTCGAAAAATATGGCTGAGGTGATTTGGCCATTGTCCATCCCGGAGAGGATGGAGTCAGTGAGCCAAAGTAGGGAAGTGGTGGTAGAGTGTTTTTTCCTGAAACCGACCCAGCATATTCACAGGAAAAACCTTAGACTTATTTCTAGACATGCTGCAGCAGATCCTACAGTTCCTAGGACCTTTAATATCATCTGTGCTGGGGTTGGAGATCGAGATAGGGCCCTAGCAACAGCAAGGAAGAAGCAGACACTATGCTACAGTGAAGCCGAGTTCCCTTTATTTCACAACTTGTCTTACAATACACGCTTGAGACACAAACCTTTTGATAGAATTCACAGCTCTCTGAGGTCGCTGAAAACCCAACACCAACTTCTTATTCCTGCTCGACTTCACATGGTTTGGAATGGCCACGTCCACCTTTTCGTTGAACCCATGGAGGCAGGTAAATTGCTGCAAAAGATCGAGAAAGAACTGGCTCCACAGGAGAACGCTGAATCTGTCGAAGTGGAGGAAATGTGACTTATTTCCTGAGCAGGACACATTTCAGGTGACTCAGTAGCTCCAGATGGTCTTAGACATGGGTGACTCCTGTGCCCATGCTGTGGCTATGGCAGTCACTATGTATTGTAGGGCCTGGCAGTGACAGTCTGCCTTCACAGCTTACACCCAGCACAAGTTGGCCAATGTCCCATCCCTAGGCACTGATCTCTTTGGCCCTAGGGTGGAAGAACATCTCACCCATAAACAGAAGTCCAGTGCAACCCTTGATTCTGCTGCTTCATCTCAGAATGATCTGAAATCTTTCAAGCCTAAAAAGAAGGCCTTCCAATTTTGGCCCTTTCAGCCATAGCAGTCTCAGCAGCAGTGGCAGCACTGGCATCCAAATCCTAAGTGTAGTGGTCAGGGGCAAAACGGGGGACTGAAGTGGAGGTACCTTTGGGGTCCTATGTGCCAGACCCCCTCCAAGGCTGTTGGTGACAGATTGTAGGGTGCCTTTCCCCTCCTGTCCAGTCCATGTTTCAGCTCCCAGTCAGGGGTTGGTTGTGCCACTTCTTTCCACAATGGTACTCTATTACAGTTGACACCACTTATAGCGCCCGTGGTTAATGCAGGCGATCAGTTTCAGCGGGCAGTTTATCAATGCCATTTGCCATTTTAATTGAAAAACGTACAAAAATAGAGCTTTAAAATGGACGTTCTAGGAGCGTGGATATGTTGTTCATCCACACTCTTTGGCATGTCCCTTTCCCGATTAAATCTTGCCGGAAGTCCTCAAGCTGGCTCCTCCCACCCACCCAGGTGGTATATACCTTGGCTCCACCCCATAACACCAGATCTTCCTTTCCACTGGAAGATTCAGGTTCCCTCATGCTACTTCTACAGTACCGTAAGCCCTGGATTCTAATCGGCGGTTTTCACCGCATTTTGCTTTCTTTGAAACTTGTAAGAGTTCTGATTCCGATCAGCGCATCGGACATGGAGGACAAGTCGTCCCCTGGGTTTCGCCAGTGTCCTTGTGGACAGAAAATGTCGCACACCGATCCCCACCTCTGGTACGTTTATTGCTTGGGTGTTGTGCATGACACCACCTCTTGCACCATTTGTCTGGCCTTCCATCCCAATGTCCTGGATGACAGCAAGGCGCGCCTAAAGCTAGGGAGACCGGAGCTTCGCAATCCACCGGTGAAATCAAAAGAGGCCAGGTGGGCGGTTGCCGTGGGATCCACCGATCAGCTCGAACAGATGGCGGCTTTCAAAGAGGAAGCTGCTCAAGCTTCGGCCAGCCGGAGTTTTTTTGTACCACTTATCCTGGGCTCCTATTTCTCTGGGCCCTTTCGGGAGCTGTGCCAGTCTCTCCCTACCAAGGTTGAGGTGCCCCCGGGCTCACACTGCTCCCACCCTAAGAAAAGGAACAAGGACGCTAAATCTTCTTCTGCCCGAAGAAGACGCTCCTGGGACCGAGAGTGGTCCGATTCTGAGGACCTGGCAGTCTCGGCCTCGGTCGAGATCACTTCCTTGGCCGCCGGCTTCTCGGACCTTCCATCAGGCCAAGGCACCGAGGCCGAGGATACTGCAGAACTAGCCGAGATTTCTCTCGACCCGATCGAGCCGTTGTCACTGACCCCGGTCGCCGACTCCTTGGAGAGGACACCCATCCTTTCTTTCCCTGACGAGGAGACCCGTCCTTCGGGTATCCCGATCGAAGGACAGGAGCCGGAACCTCGGTTTTCACCGAATACAGCCACTCCCGATCGACACAGCCGACACCGTCGGTCTCGATCGAGGACTAGGACCCCGTCGGTCGAAAAACCAAAAAAGGGTCACAAACACTCCCGGAAGAGGCACCGCCACCAATCCTCATCCTCCTCGGACGAGGAGAGACTTCAACGTTATGGGGACCTCATGTGGCAACAGCTAATTCTGACCGGTCAAAAGCTGGCTACACCAGCCATTTCTTGGCCCCAGCCTCTTAGGCCGACGCTGACTCCTCCGGAACCAAGCACTCCGGTTCTCCCTCCGGTAGGACCGGCACGCATTCCTGTTTGGCCTGTTCCGGTCTCCCCACCAATTTTGGTGGAGCCACCGCCTAAGCAGCCTCAGGGAAGGCCCCTTCGAAGGAGGATCAGACAGATACGGGTCTGCCCCGTCGTCTGTCCATCACTGTTGTCCCCGATCACCCTCGGCGTATTGAAGGGGACATAGGCGAGAGACCCCTGTATCCCGACTCTTCGGACTCAGATACCACTGGTCTTCATTCACACCCTGATGATGAATTCTCAGTGACAAGCCTGGAGGAAGGTCCTTCCTCTTTCCAGGGTATCCTTTGACTTATTTCAGAGTCCACCAGTATGCCCTTGCAGCCTATCCAAAAGAAGGCGGAATATCCTCTCACGGATATCCTTAAGAGGGAGGATACCCCGGCAGAGGCCTTCCCAGTGGCTGAAGCCATTGTTGGCTCAGCCCTGGAGCTATGGCAGCGCCCTGCCTCTTGCCTGGCTCCATCTGCCCACATGGCTCGCAAGTACACTGTACCCATGGGGTCCTTGCCGGGCTTCACTGAGCATCCCTCGGCTGAGAGCCTTGTGACTGCCTCAGTGTCTAGACGCACGAGTAGTTCAGCAGATACTGACCACCCTCTGGACAAGGAGTCCAAAAATATGGATCATTCTGCCTGGAAGGTATATGCGGCCTCATCCTTTGGCCTTCGTCAGGCCAGCTTGACGTGATCATGGCACACTTCTCTCACGCCCTCTTGGGGTCGCTAGATGAAGTCCTCCCTCATCTCCCAGCGGACATGCAGACCACGGTTAAGCAAGTCCGTGACCAGGGCCGTACTGTTGCAAAACAGCAGCTCCAGACGGCTTTGGACATTGGAGATTCCTGTGCCCATTCACTAGCAGCTGCAGTGGCCACTCGCCGCAGGGCCTGGCTGAGATTATCCTCTTTTCCAGCGGATACTCAGCACAAGTTAGCTGACGTGCCCTTCCTTGGCACCGACCTCTTTGATCCGGGAGTGGCAGGTCACCTCCAACGCATAGAGCAGTCCAGTGCCACCTTGGATGCCACTTCAAAGGGTTCTTTGGGCAAGAACCAGCAGAAGCGCAAGAAGAAGCCTTTCCGGCACTCTTCTCCTGCGGTTAGACAGCCCCCCTTCTAGGGAGGTCAGCAGCATCAGCAGGCTGAAGCTTGGCACTCTAGGCCCAAGCAGGGTCCACAACAGCCCCGCAAAGGAGGCTGAGGTGCCGGTCCAGGAGCCTCCTTCTCCAAGCCTGCGCAGTGACGGGTCGGGGTGGCCACCCCTACTCCCGTCACGCCAGTTCTGGGTCCTCTCGTGGGGGGCTGGCTCCGCCACTTTCTTTCCGCCTGGTCCGGTATCACTTCAGACAGGTGGGTCCTGGAAGTGGTCGGTCGGGGACTGCCTCTAGAGTTCGAGCAGTACCCTCCTTGCCGAGCCTGTGCCCCACGGGAGGAAAGGATCTCAGTTGGCACTCAGTTGGCCCTTCAGGACGACATTGTTCAGCTCCTCCGCAAGGAAGCGGTAGCTCCAGTGCCGGATCCTCCTATAGACCCAGGCTTCTTGTCCAGGTACTTCCTGGTGCCCAAGCGGATGGGGAGGTTGGCGCCTCATCCTAGATCTCCATGACCTGAATCAAGATCTCAGGTCTCGCACCTTCCAGATGGTAACTCTGAACCAGATCATACCATCTCTGGAGCGAAACATGTGGTTCTGTTCACTGGATTTACAGGACGCATTCTTTCACGTCCCAATCTGTCCGTCCCACCAGCGGTTCCTCCACTTCAGGGTCAAAGGGACCCTGTACGAGTTCCAAGCCATGCCGTTCGGCCTGTCATCGGCCCCTCGGGTCTTCACCAAGTGCATCGCAATGGTGGCAGCCCATCTATGGTGTCAAGGGGTTCGGATACACCCCTACCGTGACAATTGGCTCCTGGCGGGTTCCTCCCTGCAGGAGGTGGAGAGGTCCAGGGACCTGGTCCTCCGAACCTGTTCCCAATTTGGCCTCCTGATCAACGAGGCCAAATCGGAACTCATGCCCTCTCAGGTGATGGGCTTTATCAGGGCAGAGCTCGACTCTCGTCAAGCCAGAGCTCGGTTCCCAGTGGACAGGGTGGAGGTTCTTTCCTCCTTTGCCCAATCATTTCTGGTTGGGCACTTGTGCCCTACCTGGGACTTCCTGTGCCTTCTAGGTTACATAGCGGTGTGCACCTCAGTGGTCTGTTGGGCCAGATTGCACTTGCACCCCCTCCAGTGGGAGCTGGCCGCTCAGTGGACTCAGCATCAGGGTCTTTTCGACCAGGTGGTCACTGTCACCCAGAAGATGTGGGACGCTCTCCAGTGGTGGACCGTCCCAAGTCGTCTGCAGGAAGGGATCCCGTTTGTCCGCCCCGAGCCGATGGTCGTCCTCATGACTGATGCCTCTCTCATGGGCTGGGGAGCCCACATGGGGGACCACAGAGCCCACGGGTTCTGGACCCCCGAGGAGTCCCGTTGCCACATCAACCTGCTAGAGCTCAGAGCAGTCAGACTGGCACTGTCAGCTTTTGCTCCGGGGTCAAGTGGTTCAAGTCCAGATGGACAATACCACGACCACATACTACCTCAACAAACAGGGCGGCATGCATTCCCGTCTGCTATGCAAGGAGGCGCTCTGCATCTGGACCCTCGTAAGCCGGCCGGAGGAGGAGGATCTCCTAGCCATTCATGTGGCAGGAGTCTCGAACCAACTGGTGGATGCTGTCAACCGCATAGGCCAGACATCCCACAAGTGGTTTCTCCATCCAGAGGTAGCTTACAATCTGTTCTCCTGTTGGGGCAAACCTTTGGTGGACCTGTTTGTCTCCAGGGAGAACACCAAGCTGAGGCTGTACCATGCCTGCCCCCCCCTCAGCAGGGCTCGCTGCACGGGGATGCCTTTTCGAGGCCATGGACCCCAGGCCTCCTCTACGCCTTCCTTCCATTTCCCTTGATCCACAAGGTGTTACTCAAGGTGAGGAGGGACAAGGCAAAGGTGATCCTGGTAGCCCCAGATTGGCCCCGCCAGTTCTGGTATCCAGATCTCCCCAGCCTCAGCTGCAGGGCCCTGGAGCGGCTTTGTACACGCCCAGACCTGATATCATTGAACCAGGGAAAGGTATTCCACCTGGACCTTCAATCCCTGCACCTCACAGCCTGGTACCTGAGCGGCTAGAGTTCCAGGCTCTGGGTCTTTCCGAGGATGTCTACACCGTGGTGGAAGCATCTCGTAAGGAATTGACCATAGAAACATAGACTTTGACGGCAGATAAGGACTGCTTGGCCCATCTAGTCTGCCCATTTCCCTACCTACAGGATAAGCCGCAGATCCTAGTTAACCAACAGCCTATTTCTTCCTACCCCCCACAAGAATTGCCTTATGTCTGTCCCATGCATTCTTGAATTCTCCCACAGTTTTAGACCCCACAACCTCCTCAGGAAGGCTGTTCCATGCATCCACTACCCTCTCTGTGAAATAATACTTCCTCACATTGCCCCTGAACTGCCCCCTTATCTTTAAATTGTGTCCCCTTGTTCTTGCACGTCTCTTTTTCTGAAAGATGCTACCCTCTTGGACTTTGTTGATTCCACTGAGGTACTTAAAAGTTTCTATCATGTCCCCCTCTCCTTCTTTCCTCAAGGGTATACATATTAAGCTCCTTTAGTCTCTCCTCATATGGCTTCTCTTGCAGACCAGGAATGTTATGCCTTCAAATGGAAAAGGTTTTCCATTTGGTGTCAGGGTAAGAGTCTGGACCCCTTATCCTGCTCTGTGGCTAACATTTTAGACTACCTTTGGTCCCTCTCCAAAGGGGTCATCGGTCATCGATTCTTAGGTGCACCTGGCAGCCATCTCTGCTTACTGGGCGCGGCCGGTCAGTCGACATTGGCACAGGAGACAGTGGTTGGGCGTTTTCAAAGGCCTGGATCACATATCCTCCGGGTGAACCTCCACTGTGGGATCTTCTGCTGGTTTGGTAAAGCTCATGGGCAAGCCATTCAACTCCATGCACAAGTGTGAGCTCTCACACTTGTCGTGGAAGACTGCCTTCCTGGTAGCTATCACATCAGCCAGAAGGACAGGGGAGCTCCAGGCGCTCTCGGTGGACTCCCCTTATCTGGTCTTTCACAGAGACAAAGTTGTCTTGTGCCCCCACCCGAAATTCCTTCCGAAGGTGGTGTCAGAGTTTCACCTTAACCAGGTGTTGACTCTGCCGGTATATTACCCTAACTACACCTCGGACGCTGAGTACAGGCTCCATACCCTGGACCTTAGACGTGCTCTCTCCTACTACAAGGAGAGGACGGTGGAAATTCGGGGAGAGGTTTGTCAGCTGTTTGTCACCTATGCTGAAGCCGCTTCTGGCAGACCAAATGGACTATTGCAAGATGGATTACATCATGCATAGGTCTGTGCTATGAGTTGGCGGGCAAAGAGCCTCCCAGAGGGAAAAGAGCTCATTCTACCCGCCATACTGCTGCATCAGTGGCTGCTTCCAGGGACATCCCTTTCCAGGAAATCTGTCGGGCTGCTACCTGGAAGTCAGCAAACACCTTCATTACCCATTACCACATCGACCTTGAGTCACGTCGGGATGCTGGTTTTGGGGCCTTGGTTCTCCAATCTCTGTTTCCTAAGTAGGGGGTGTGCGCCTTGCCTCCCTCCTCCCAGAGAACTGCTAGGAGTCTGCCAAAGAGTGTGGATGAACAACATATCCACGCTCCTAGAAAAACAGGTTACTCACCTGTAACAGTAGTTCTAGGAGTGGTATGTTGTTCATCCACACCTACCAACCGACCTCACGGCTTTAGGCGCATCACCTTGCTCCCAGCGCACTAAGATCTGGCGTCATGGGGCAGAGCCGAGGTATATACCACCCGGTTGGGTGGGAGGAGCCAGCTTGAAGTCTTCCAGCAAGATTTAAAGGGGAAGGGGACATGCCAAAGAGTGTAAATGAACAACATATACCACTCCTAGAACTACTGTTACAGGTGAGTAACCTGTTTTTATCAGCCATCTATTTTGTCTGTTTTTGTCTCAGTTCCACTGCATTTTGTCACTTTGGAGTGCTTTTTTACTGTTCTAAAATAGGAGAAAAATAACAATAGCGCACAGGTTCATTTTATTACAGTAAGTGCCTACTTAGTGATTAGCACTCCGAGCTAAGTTAATTGCTTTCAGTTTATCTCAGTGGCACATAATTAGCACCTATTCAGTTCACATAAGTGCCTCAGCTTTTCAGCCCTTCTCATCCTGTGAATTTCAGTCTCATCAATCGTAGCAATGTCTAACGTAGGATATGGAGCCTGACTGGAATATGCTGGCTGCAACAGAGAAAATGTGGTGTCCTTACTGTGAGAACAGTGTGCAAAAGAAAATCACAGACTTCTTCAATGAAAGAGCTGCATCATGAGACTTCCCGGTGACGTCACCGACTGGTATGGCTGCCTAAGTCAGAACTCCATACCAACGGCGGTTAATCAATTTCCATCTGGTGCCTGAAGCCCCCCCAAGGAAAGCCAAAATCAGCATAGGTGGGTCGGCATGAGTCAAGCCACGAAAGATCGGGGCCGATTTGCCGCAAAAATGACAGAGAGGAGACATTCCAGAGCAGACCATAGCCCCAGCCCATCCACATCTAGGGCCTCCATAATAGCCGCTGGCTCTGGTGGCATGGAGGACGACATGGCTTCTTGCAACAGCTCTCTGATGGGAGAGCAACAGCACACGTTCTTAAAATGCTTCAAAGAATCAACACGAATGTGAAAGACATCAAACAGGACCTTAAAAAGTTAGAAAGGCGTACCTCAGACCTGGAAACTAATATGGACAGTATGCAGGAGGCATTGAAACTCAGTCGGGTGGTGGTATTCTTGGCAAAGTGGGAGCGAGAATTAACGCTTAGAGCAGAAGATGCAGAATCCAGAGGCTGCAGGAAAACTATAAGAATCTTTGGCTTCCCAGAAGGCACAGAGCAGGACAACCCCGGCTGAATTCATCCGCTCATGGCTTTGGCAAGAGCTTGATATTTCTGAGACTGAACCACTGGACTTGGAGCGAGTTCATAGGGCCTTAGGCCCAAGACCTAAACCGGATATCCCCACCAAGATCAATATTAGTAAAATTTCATAGATACCCAGTAAAGGAGATGGTGTTAATAAAGGCCTGGACTAAAAAATATTTAAATATCAATGGAAAACGTGTCTACGTGGATCAGGACTTTCCACCCTCTATGATGCAAAAATGCAGAAAAGTTCTGTCTACAATCGAGCAACTGCAGGACAAACAAATTAAAGCCCAATTAAGATATCCGGTGAAAATTCTGATTCATTGGGAGGAAGGAAGTAGACTTTATGAATCGCTCTCACAAGCAAGTAAACCACTTGCCAAAATAGGAATAGCACTCCAAGATTACCAGCAAGACCTGACAGAGCAGACCCTACTTCAGCTCCAGTGGGCCACTGCAGGCAAGAAAGGGCAGAAAGCAATGCAACATGGAGCAGCAGAGTCAGACGAACAACTATGTGAAGACCTGGTTTACCTCAGTAAGAGACTACCATAAGCAAGTAGACACTTGAATCTCCTTACTAGTGGGACTTTAATCTGAGGAAAGAGGCCTGGTAATATGAGAGGGGCCGAGAGGGAAAGTTGTTTTCTTTCTCCTTCGTTTTTTCTTCCTTTTCCTTTCCCTATCGCCTAGATCTGAACCGAATGACTGTGAAAGCGAGTGAAACCAATATGCTGAAGGGACACTTCCCCTACATGAGGGGACAAAAAATTTTGTTTTACTATGATAGTAAGGGCCTAAATGCGTAGAACCCTTGAAGTAGAAATGCTTATATCTGAATTGAATGCTTGCAAAAACGCAATCTGAGTGGACTTGATGTTTTAGAGGCAGTAACACTTTGTTAAAAGGTTTATAAGGGAGCCAGGTTATGGCCTGTTACAATGCTGGGTATGGGTGTTTTTGACCCTTGGAATTCTAAGTGTGCCACTCGGCGATGTAGGGATTACAGTAGCGTGAATATGCAGACCAGGGCATTCCAACCTAGCAGGAAGCCGGGGGAGGGCTATCGACGGAGAGCGTTTCTTAGGGGGACGTTTCCGACAGACCCTCTGTTGACACTGAGGATCCCTTACGATGACATCCGCCCAGAATAAATGATTTTACTTCGAGGAGAAGCTCTTACAGCAGGTTCCACAATGAGGACTGACACCACCTGGCAGCGGTTCCGGCAACTTTTTTCTTCAGCAGTACTGACGTGGGAACGCCCCCATCGGCATCGGCTCCACCCCAGACGTTGCCCTATATAAAGGAGGAGTTTCCCACGTGCTCCAGTTCTTTCCCGCTGCACGGTCAGGTTTAATTTGCTCGCTAACGGCTCAGTACCGATCGCTTCTTCTCCAACTAGAAATTTGTATATCCGCTCTCAAGAGCTTCTATGTCCACTTCTCACCTCAGCAAGTGTGCTTGTGGGTGACAGATTCCCACTAAGGATGGCCATTTGTCATGTCTTTACTGCCTGGGGCCCAATCACGACAGCGGCGCCTGCTCCCACTGTCAGGCCTTCAAATCGCAGATGCGGATCCGGCGTCAGAAATCGCTCGTGGCCTACCTCGCAGAGACGAAACTTGCCGCCATGGAAAGGGCCTCCTCCTCCTCCGGGGAATCTGATCTACCTCCCGCCCACAAGACCCACAAGCACCGGGATCAGGACAGGGGTCGGTCGCTCTCTAAGCACAGGTCTTCAGGCTCGAAGTGCTGGTCGTCGGGGCATGAATCGTGCCTCATGGCCCTTAGGTCCTCTTCTGTCTCCAAGTCTTCTGGTTCTAACCTCCAGCCTCTGAGGGTCTCTCAGCCCACCAAAAAATTGACGGGCTCAGGTAAGGGCTCCTCCCACTCGGCCTCTTCATGGAAGGCCGACTCCTGGGAGTCGAGCTAGGCCTCTGGGTCTTCAGGTGGCAGGGCCTCTCCCTTGCTGCCAAAACATAAGGATTCCAACCGACGCCAGCCTCCGGCGACTGACCGACGCCCGGCTGAAAAGCACGTTGGCCACAAAGCCGACCGTCCTAAGGCTCACGCCTCTCATGGATGCCCGTTGGCACCTAAAGAAAAGCGGACACCGGATCCTTGTCCGCCAGTGGCCGTCCCAACGGCGGTTATTCCGCCACTGGTTGTTGTTTGTATGCCGGTCACCCTGGCTTCACCCGACGTCAGCTCCAGCACCCCATCTCCCCTGTTCGCTGGTTTGGCTGTCGCCGAACCCAGACGACGGTGGTGCTGATGCCACCCTGACGTCCCCCTTTCAGCCGATGCCAGTTGATAAGGGTGTGGACCTGACACCAGTACCCCCAGACGATGGTACCGACTCGGGCTCGGGTGCTCCTCCACCTCCAGGTTCTCCCAAGTTAAACCTGTCGTAGGTGAAGGAACTATTTTCCCACTGGTGGGATACAGTTTAAAAGGACCTTCCAGCAGGCATGCCCCCTCCTATGCCGGTACCGGTTCCTGATCCTATTAACGTTGAACTGGTGGGCGGTGGGGCGGAAGGGGAGTCAACTCCTAGGAAGCAATCTAAAAAGTCTAGGAGGCATAGGTCTTGGAGCTCCTCCCACTCACCCTCTCCATTACCGGACAAGAGGCGCAAGAGGAAAAGACGCAGCCCTTCACCCTCTTCCTCTCCAGACACCTACGTAGACTCTGACTCTTCATCTTCTGATGCCTACATGGAGCCAGACCTAGGGGACACGGAGGGTCTTCCCAAATCCCCTCCAGATGACCCCAGCTTCATGGAGGTGATGAGGCACATCCAGGCCAACATGGGGTGGGACACTGAGGCCCTGGACCCTGAGCGATTGCAGTTGGCTAAATACCTCCGCCAAAAGGACCCAAAGCTGGTGGTCGTCCCTCCCATAGTAGACACCTTTCAGGATGTCACCCGTGCGACCTGGAAGCGCCCTCATTCCTCCTCTGCCATGCCCAAGAAGGCTCATTGGCTATACCGGGCACCTTCAGACCATCCTTTCCTGGCCGAACCACCCGCTGTGGACTCTGTGATGATTTCAGCAGTTCACGATTGTTCACAGAGGCCCAAACACCTGAGCACCCAGCCGCCTGATTGAGAATCAAAGCTGCTGGATTCGATGGGCAGCAAGGTGTACTCTGCTGCCACCTACAATATTAGGAGTTTGAACTTCCTAACACATATGGTCCAATTCCAGAACGCCCTTTGGGAACAAGGACTGGACATCGTGCAGAGCATGCCCGATTGCCCTCAGCGGGCAGATCTGGCCAAGCTTTTACAGACCGGCTCAGACGTGGGTACCCATGTGCTGTGCTTGGCCTATGATTCTACGGACACCTCTTCAAGAGTGGCCGCTACTGGCATTTGCCTCTGACGCCATGCGTGGCTTCGAGTCTCAGGGTTCGATCCAGATGTGCAAACCAACCTTCTGGATGCTCCCTTTAAGGGCTCCGTGCTCTTTGGTGAGGACACGGAGCGCATCATCACCAGGCTGCAGGACTCCGGTAAGGCTGTCTGATCCATGCAGTCCATGTACCGCCCGGATCCGGGGCGAGCTCGTAAGCCTTGTTTTCATGGCCTTGGGGGACATCAACCATAGCAGCCTCGCTTTCAGCAGCATGCGCAGCGAGATGGCTTCGGTTGCAGAGGCAGAGCCAGAGGCACTTCGGCCTCTGCCTCTAGATAACCCAAAGCAGCCACTGCCACCCTCCCCCACCCAGTGCCTGACTATCCAGGCTACCCTCCTCCTCGGGTCACTCAGCCAGAGGATCTGGTCAGAGGTCGCTTTTCCCTCTACATGGATGCGTGGGGCCAGGTGACCTCTGACCAGTGGATACTAGATCTCATGGAGTTCGAGCACTCCATAGAGTTCGACTCCATCCCCCCGGACAGACCACCGCCTCATCCCGTTACCCAAGGGAACACAAAGCGCGGGTCCAGCGGGAGATTTCTTCCCTTCTGGACAAAAAAGCCATCGAGCCGGTTCCACCGGTTGAGTCAGGGAGAGGGTTCTTCTCCCACTTCTTCTTAGTTCTGAAGAAGTCCGGAGATCTTAAACGCATGCTGGACCTCAGCGATCTAAACCAGTGGGTCTCCTACAAGAGATTCAGGATGGTTTCACTTCTCACTCTCCTCCCACTCTTATCGGCAGGAGACTGGCTGACGTCCCTGCACATGCAGGATGCCTACCTGCATATTCCCATCGCCATGAGTCATCGAAGACTCCTAAGGTTCAGATCGAAGACAAGGACTATCAGTTCCGAGTCCTCCCCTTCAGTCTTTCTTCAGTCCCCAGGGTTTTCACCAAGTGCCTGGCTGTTGTGGCCATGGCACTTCAAAGGCAGGGCCACTTCGTGTTTCCTTACCTGGATGACTGGCTCCTTCCAGGTCTCACCTGTCGGAAACTATCAAGGATTCCATCTCGCTTTTTCAGAGTCTCGGAATCACCATCAACAGGGACAAATCTCATTTGATCCCAACCCAGATTCTCCAGTTCATCGGAGCTCTTCTGGACACCACTGTTGGGAAGGTCTTTCTTCCCTTTGACAGAGCGGGTCGTATTCAGGCCCTCACGTCCTAGATCTCTTCAGCCTCAAGGGTGCCGGCTTGGCTCCTTTTCAGGCTGTTGGGACATATGGCCGCTGCCATAGTTTTGGTTCCTCTGGCGCACCTGCGCATGAGGACCATTCAGTGGTCCTTGAGAGTCCAGTGGGTTCAGACTTAAGATAATCTGCATGCCTCGATCATGATATCTGTCAGTCCACCAAGAGCTTCGTTGGTGGATGTCATCCAAAAATTGCTGGCGGGCATCCCCTTCCAATCGGAGGCACCGTCCCAGACTCTAACCACAGATGCCTCGTCCCAGGGGTGGGGTGCTCACTTGGGGACCCGTCATACCCAGGGTTCCTGGTCCTCCATGGAAGTGAATCTGCACATCAACGTCTTGGAAATGAGAGCAGTGCTTTATGCCCTCCAAGCCCTGGCCTCGGTCCTCATGCCGGGCCATCTCTTGGTGCAGACAGACAACACTTCAGTGATGTTCTACATCAACAAACAGGGCGGCATACATTCCTATCCCCTTTGCAGAGAAGCCATGCGAGTTTAGGATTGGGCCCTTGAGCATCAACTGTTTCTGAGGGCAGTGCTTATTCCCGGGCTACAAAACGTGTTGGCCGACACGCTCAGCAGGACAAAACTGCAAGCCCACGAATGGGAATTGCTCCAAGAGTTGCAGATCACATCTTCTGTCTATGGTGGACACCAGATATGGACCTTTTTGCGTCACAATTCAATGCAAAACTGCCCAATTTTTGCTCGCTAGGTCCAGAGCCTGGAGCTTTTTGGCAAGTCGCGTTGTCCCTCTGCTGGAATGGGAGGTTTCTGTATGCCTTCCCTCCCTTTCCGCTCCTACAGAAGGTCCTCCTCAAGGCTCAGTCGGAGCCTTCCACTCTTATCCTGATCGCTCCGCTATGACCTTGTCAAATCTGGTTTCCCTTACTACAGTGTCTAGCGGTAGTGTCGCAGATGCCTCTTCCTCTCTCTTTGCACCTTCTGTCGCAGGAGAGGGGGTCCAAGTTACACCCGAACTTATGTTCACTTCACCTGCATGCCTGGCTCCTCAGGACCTAGCTAAGGTCAGGTTCAGAGTGTCTGATGAGGTCGCTGAAGTGTTGGTTGAGGCTTGGAAACCTGCCACCAGGGCCACTTACACTATGAAGTGGAAACGCTTTTGTATTTGGGCCCCAGCCAAGGGAGTGGATCCGTTGGTCTGTCCAGTTAATACCATATTAGAATATCTGCTTTCTCTTTCAGAGAAAGGTCTCAGCTGTTCCTCCATCAAGGTACACTTGGCCGCCATCTCAGCTTACCATTTCTCTGTGTCGGGTAAGACGGTGGCTAAGATGGAGGTTTCCAAAGCATTTTTGCACAGTATTCTCCACATCAGACCTCCCATCAGGGACCTGGTTCCTCCTTGGGATCTCCTGTTTGTCCTGGAGAAGCTTACTCTTCCCCCATTTGAACCTGCCATGGAGTCCGAGCTTTGTTTCCTTTCCTGGAAGACTTTGTTTTTGGTAGCCATTACTTCAGTGAGGCGCATTTCAGAACTTCAAGCCCTCATGTGTAAGGAACCTTACCTTGTTTTTCACAAGGACAGGGTCGGTCTCCACACTAATCCGAAGTTCCTACCGAAAGTTGTTTCGGAGCTCACTCTGAATCAATTGGTTCAGCTCCCGGTTTATTACCCAGAGCACTCAAACAGAGGGGAGACCCTGCTTCATTCTTTGGACATCCACAGGGTTCTCAGATACTACCTAGCTAGAACCAAGGGGGACAGGAAGTCTGATCAGCTTTTCGTGTCCTTTGCTCAACGGTCCTTTGGTCCCCCAGTCACCAAAGAGACGCTTTTTCGCTGGTTGGTCCATTGCATCTCTTACTGTTACAAGGAGCACAATAGGTCGACAGTGGGGCTGGTTAAAGCTCACTCTACTAGAGCTTTCACTGCTTCCTTCACAGCGCTGAAGAGAATACCGGCAGAGGATATTTGTGCTGCCGCTACCTGGAGTTCTGTGCATACTTTCGTCAGGCATTATAGCCTCGACATTATTTCCAGATGCAGAGCAGAGTTTGGCCTCGCAGTTTTGCAAGGCCTGGTTTCCTGAGGGATCTTTCCTTATCCTGCTGTTCCTCTCTTTGTTGTTTCCCCCACCCAGGGGTTATTTGTTCATACTGCTTGGGACTCAGTCCTCATTGTGGAACCTGCTGCAAGAGCTTCTCCTCGAAGTAAGATAGTACAGTTAAGTAAGAACTTACCATAACACTAGATCTTTGAGAGAAGCTCTTGCAGCAGGTATATTTCCCGCCCTCCTTCCCCCAGGGATCAGGCCCTGTTCAGGCTATTTTTTTCCTCTTTGAGGGGTTGTCCATTGACAGTCAGTTTTTCTGACCTTTGCCTGTCATTATCTTGCCTTACAGGGGGCGTACAAGAACTGGAGCACTTGGGAAACTCCTCCCTTATATAGGGCAATGTCAGGGGTGGAGGACGCTGGTGAGTATGCCCTACGTCGGAACTGCTGAAGAAAAAGCTGCGGAACCGCCCTGGTGGCATCAGTCTTCATTGTGGAACCTGCTGCAAGAGCTTCTCTTGAAGATCTACTGTTATAGTAAATTCTTACGTAACTGTACTTTCTTGGGGTATAGGTATGATATACTATCCACACTCTGGCAGTTCTACTAGAACAATGTTAGTTGCCGGACATCTTTAACCTAAGCTCCTCTCACCACCCGAGCAGATATATCCCCGACTCCACCCCATGACCGACTCCACCCCGTGACGTGAGAGCTTTCTTTCTGCTGGAAGAACAGGTTGCCTCATTCCCGCTTGACTTAGGAATTTCTCTGTGCCATAAGCAAACCATTTTTTCCGAAGTTTTGAGCTCAGTTGTGGGATTCTTAAACTTCTCTTGTTCTATGATGGATCAGAAGAAGCCTGGATTCAAATTCTGTGTGTGGTGCTACCAGAAAATGTTGGTCACTGATCTGCCTGATATGTGTGTGTATTACCTGGGCAACACAACATGTTGGGGTGTTGCCTTTGCCTCTCCATGCTACCCCAATCTCTGGAGAAGATGAAGCTCTGGCTTGCTATCAGCCGGCCTTTGGAACGGGATCTGAAGGTCCACTCGAAAGGTGGCAAAAAGGCCTTGGTGGCTACTAGGTCTGCAGCACAGCTTGCTGCCATGGAAAGAGAGGTGACAGCAGCCACAGTGGGCACCTCATTGACCTCAGCACTGCTTCTGGCTGGGGCCAGTGTTGGAGGGACCTTCATGGGTCAAATCCATGAATTGTGCCAGTTCCACCAGGCCTTAAGGGACAGCCCCACCCTCCATGGCTCTGGGTCGATGAACAAAGCAAAGAAAAAGTCTTTGCATCACCACCGCCGGTCATGGGATGGGAAGAGATCTCGGTCTCTCAACTCGCCTGACTGCTCGACTGAAGTTGAGCATCCCCGGGTCAAGGGGCAGGTCAAAGGTTCTTTGCCATTGCTGACAAGCAAGTCGACTTTGAGTCAGGTCAACCAGCCCGCTGAGATAGTTCTCAACCGGGTCGACCTGTTGTTGGACGAGGTCAAGGATTTGCCCTCATGGGCCTCAGCGCTCCCGATCCTCACTCAAGACTTGGTTTGATCGGTTTCCCAGGTCGACCTGGTTAGAGACAAGCCTCCCTCCAAGGTCGGGTCCTCCACATCTCTGCTGGTGCCCACAGGCAGGCATGTGGTCTACGGTCGGCCACAGGATGACCCTTCCCACCATTGGCCAATTGGTCGACGGTTGAGGTCTTGGTCAAGATTTCGGTCTAGGTGCTTGCGCTCTCACTGTCATTTGACCAGGATACAAAAACAGCACTTCTTGACCTCCTCTTCCTCAGGAGAGGAGAGGCACCACCACAAAATGTGTCAGTGTTACGAGGAGTTCCTCTGGCAGCAGTGGGCCACTGTGGGGCAAGGTAGGGCTCTACCCCAAGGTCCCATGCTCCCCTGATAGCTGCCAGTGGTTCTCCTGCTGGTCCAGACCATGCCAGTGCAGCCAACACCCCAATAGCTGCTGACTGGTGCTCCCTCCAAAGATGCCAGCCGTTTGGTCCCCAGCTTACCAGGCCAGTTGTTGGTGAGGATCACCCCAGGTGAGAAATCCTGGGAGGTCAGTAGCGACAAGCAGCCAAAGACTGTCTTCAAGGAGTTGTCCCTCAACTCGGACTGGGAGTTGATGGCCTCCTCTGAGCCTCTGCTCTTTGACCGGGAACCAACCCACAGAGTCTTCCACCAACCAAGGGCTGGTGTTGTTCAGTGGGCTTCTCCATCTGATTTCAGGATCCATTCCCTTACAGTCTGTCGAGAAGAGGGCTACTTACCCTCTCATGGACATCTTGGACTGGGACATGTCCCTGGGGGTTGCCTTTCCAGTGGCTGAGGCCATCTTGGGTCCTGGAGCTCTGGCAGCATCCAGCATCCTGCCTGGCATTCTCAGCTCACATGGTCCACAAGTATGCAGTCTCTAAGGGAGTCCTTTCGGGCTTCATGGACCATCCATCCACTGGGGGGTTGGTTTCGGACTTGGTGTTCTGCAAGTCCAGACACCAGGAGAATGTGGATAAGCATCTGTACACAGAGTCCCATAAGGTTGATCATGCTGCCAAAAAGGTGTATGCAGGTGCTACTCTTAGTCTCAGGCAGGCTAGTTATGCCGTTATGATGGCTAACTATGATCATGCCATGATGGGCATGTTTGATGTCATCCTCCTCCACCTCCACCTGGAGCAGCATATGGTGGTGGAGCTCATCCAGGACCATGGTCAAATGCTGGATAAGCACAGCTCCAGATAGCCTTGGATATGGGCAACTTGTGTGTCTGTGCAGTGTCAGTGGCTGTCTCTATGCACTGCAGGGCCTGACTGCACTTGTCCACCTTCACAGTGGACACCCAACAGAGGCTGGTGGATGTCCCTTTCTTGGGCTTTGGCTCTGGGGTGAAAGGATAGCTCACACGGCTTGAGAAGGGTGACTTCATCCCAGAAAGACCTGAAAAAGAAGCACAAGAAACCAGCCTTCCAGTACCTGTCCTTTCAGTCACCTCCTCCTCAGCAACAGCCCCAGCAGGGGCAGTTCCAGAGCTGGTGCCCCAAGAAATCTGGGGGCCAGGGTCCAAAGAAGGGGAAACAGGGATGGTGGTGCCCCTCTAGCAGCAGCCACTGGTTCTCCCTCCAAGCCTTCCCAGTGACGGGTCCAGGGGGAGGTGTCATACCTCCACCTGTATTGTCCCTGACTGCTCTTCCCATTGGAGGCAGGGTGTGTCTCTTTTTTCCATGTTGGTCCGCTATCACAATGGACATAGTGGGCAGTGGTCTGTCTCTCGATTTTGAGACTCTCCCGCCCTACCGCCTCCATGCTTGAAAGTCTGGGCATTTTGGGACATGCTGTCCACCATTCGGGAGGATGTTGTTCAGCTCCTGGTAAAAGGAGCCATAGCCCATGTCCCAAATGCCCTGGCTGGTCAGGGGTCCATGTCCAGGTACTTCCTTTTCCCGAAACAGACTGGGAGCTGGCACCCATTATTGGATTTTCATGATCTCAAACAGTATGTACAGAAATATAAGTTCTGGATGGTCACTCTGACCTAGATTAGCCATCCCTAGACCTCCAGGATGTGTTCTTCCACATTCCCATCTGCAGGTCCCACCGCCAGTACCTCTGGCAGTGAGTGTAGGGGGTCCTGGACCAGTTCCAGGTCATGCTGTTTGGCCTCGCCTCAGCATCCACAGTCTTCACCAAGTGTATGGCAGTGGTGGCAGCCCATCTACAGCACCTCAGGGTCAGAGTGTACCCCTGCCTGGATGACTGGCTGATTGCTGGTCCATCCAGAGAGGCCATGGTGAGATCCACCGCCCTGGCCCTCCAGGGACTTGGGCCTCTTGGTCAACCTAGACAAGTCCAAACTGGTACTGCAGCAAGTAATCAAGTTCATCTGGGCTCCCTAGACTCCCTGCAGGCTGAGGCCCACCTCCTAGCAGACCAGGCACTGGATCTTAACTCCTGTGCACAGTCATCTCAGGTTGGGCTATTGTGCCCTGTCCGGGATTTCCGGCAGCTGCTGCAGTACATGGTGTCCTGCACCAGCATGGTCCAATGGGCCTGCTGGCGGATGCACACCCTCCAATGGGAGCTGGCCAATCAGTAGTCCCAGTGCCAAGGTCACCTGGACCAGCCAGTCTTAGTGACCCAGCTGATGTGGGACACCATCCAGTGGTGGCTGGTCCCAGAACATCTGGAGGAAGGAATCCCATTTGTCCACCCAGAACCAACCATCCTGTTGATGACAGATGCGTCTGTGGTAGGGTGGGGAGCACACCTGGGGGACCACACCGCCCACATGTTCTGGTCACCCAGGGAATTCCATCACCATGTAACCCTGCTGGAGCTCCATGCAGTGCAAATGGCCCTCATGTAATTTGCTCCTCTGATCAGGTCATTCAAATCCAGAAGGACAACACCGTGACCATGTTTTAGCTGAACAGACAGGGCGACACTCATTTCCTTAGTGTCGGGATGCACCCCACACCTGGACCCTCGTGCACAGCCTGGGCTCCGATCTCCTTGTGATTCACCTTGCAGGGAAGGACAATCAGCTTGTGGATGCTCTCAGCCAGGTAGGAGAGATGTTGCACAAGAGTGGTCTCTGCATCAGGAGGTGGTGAATCACCTGTTTTCCTGGTGAGGCTCACCCTCGGGTGATCTGTTTGCCTCCTGGGAGAATGCCAAACTGAGGCTGTTTTGTGCCTGCCCCCCACAGTCCAGGACACTGATGAGGATGCATTTGTGTGGCTCTGGACCCCGGGCCTTGTGTATACATTTCGTCCCTTCACCTTGATCCACAGAGTTCTGGTCAAGGTCAGGAAGGACAAGGCATGGATTATCCTGGTGACTTCAGACTGGCCACAGCAGTTCTGGTACCCAGATCTCCTCAGCCTCAGCAGCAGACATCCATGGCAGTTGCCTCTCCACCCAGACCTGCTCAACAGATACCAGGGGACAGTCCTGTACCTGAGCCTTCATTCCCTGCTCCTCACAGCCTGGTTTCTGAGTGGCTAGAGTTCCAGGTATTGGATCTCTCCAAAGGCCTCCAGGAAAGAGTTGACTCATAGATGCTATGCCTTTTTTTAAGTAGTAAATTTTCTTGGATATTAGAACATATGGACATTGAAACTATAACTACAACACTATATGTTCAAAGTAGCAATGGTTACAAAAGAGAATTCCCGTATACATTTGGGAGACAATCACAGTTTATATGGTCACACAATATGTAATTTCTAGGTTACTGGCTTATTCTGCCTGTGCGGACACCCTCTTCTATGGAAGGTGGAGTGGGTCCCTGCCTGACAAGAAAGAGAGTCTCATGCATATCCCATCTACGTTGGAATTGTTGGGGGTGGTTTGCCATGGAGCAGGTAATTTTTTTGATTCTGAGGGCATCTAAAATAGCATTGTGCCATTCTTGGTAGGATGGTTCTAGCTTGTCCATCCAGTGCTTTAAAATTATTTTCTTTGCTGGCCCGGTGGCACTGAGGGTTGAGGCGCTGGACGCCACATCTTTCGCCACGCTGGCGACCTGGGTTTGGATGCGAGCCCGGACCGCCAGGGGCTGGCAGGGGAGGGATAGGATCGAGCATCCATAGGATTGCTGTCCTATCCCTGGGGAGGGATTCAGAGAACCGCCGCTCTGTAGCGGCCCCTGGTGACAGCCGGGGCACTACCAGAGCAGTGGCAGCAAAGGGGGCGGAGTGCGGCAGACGTTGGCACATAGTGCCCAGACATCACTGCATGCCTGCGCTCCGCAAAGGGGTGAAAAGTAGGTGGAAAATGGCAAAGCAATGATCTGGCAGCTGATGGCTGCGACCAAGGCCCCCCGGTTCCTGAAAGGATCCTGCCATAGAGCGCGTGAGTGATAATGGCCTGCTCTGTGGGGGTGCCAGACCTGGCCCGGGAGATGTGGGTGCTGGCAGCAGGAGATCACGGAGATCTGCTCCGCGAGGAGGAGGACAAAATAGAGACATGATAAAAAATAAAATAAAATGATTTTCTTTGCTATGGCCACTATTAGTGCGATGTGGTATTTCCTGTTGCCGAAGACTTGGTCGAGGCCTAGCAGGCAGATTTGTGGTGTGAAATAATTTTCTAAGCCCAAAAGGAGGTCCATGTGGGATTGTATTGCTTTCCAGAAAGTCGAAACCTTGGGGCAATCCCAGAGTTCCAGAGTATGTGTTTGAGTGACCCCTGGTCTAGCTTACATCTTGTACATGTGGGAGTTGGTAGGTGCTTCATTTTGTGTAATTTGGATGGTGTGTAATAGAGGTTATGGGTTATTTTGTATTGCATAAGCTGCAGTCCATCAAATCTTAGGTATCTGTATAAGTTTCTCCATATGGCAGATCTGGTGTTTTCGTTATCTAGTTCAGGGTAGTTAGCTGTCCAGTAGTAACATCTATTTTTGTCTTTTGGAACTGTGAGGGCGAGTAATTTTTTGTACAGTAGAGAGCTGGAGTGACGCTGTGTTGCTAGAGGAAGGAGTTCCTCCCAGGGGTTGGGGCTTGATAGGTGCCAGGGCTTTGGCCCTAGAGTCTGTATGATTACATGACGCAGCTGTAGGAAGGTGAAAGGAGATGTATTGGTAGTAGTGATGTGGTGAAGTTGTACGATATAAAGGTGTTGTTTTAAATAAGTTGATCCAGTTGCATGTTTAAGGGGAGGTTAAGGTGGTTTGCTGGGATTGGTTTGTTCTGTATTCTGAAGTTCAGGTTACCGAACACTGGTTGGTCTGGGAAAAGATGGGGTTTTGTTTTAAGGAGTCTATGTAGTTGTTTGGAGATTAATTGATGTGTCTCTCAAGGTGAGCGGTAGTTTGGCATGAGGTATGTGTAACATTGCTCCGATGTTGCTCTGAGCCCGATGGCATAGGTCCATTTCTATATGGAACCACTGTGGCTCATAGAGGGACGCTAGGGTGGATGAGTCACTGATCTTCCACCTAAGGAATTTCCTTGCATGCAATGCTAAATAGTACAGGTATATATCTGGGAGTTGCAGACCCCCTTGTGTTTTGTGGGGAGTTAGTTTCTTAAAGGCCCTGCAATGTTTCTTATCATTCCCAGAGGAAGGCTGTAATCATACAGTAGTTCTGAGTTTAGTGAACCACTGCACTGGGATGCAGAGATCCAGCATTCTGATCGGGTATAATAATCAAGGCAGAATGTTCATTTTTATGATGTTAATTCTTGACCAGAGTGTTAATGGGAGGGCCACCCATCTGTTCAGGTTGTGTCTAATTTGGGTAATAAGGGCATCTAGGTTTTGGGAGAATAGTTGCCTTTTGCTGGTCATTAGTGAGATCCCTAGATATTTAAGGACACTGGGGGACCATATCCCACCCCATTGTGTAGCTGCTTGCTTGCTTATTAATTCTGTTGTTGAGCGGCATGATATTAGTTTTGTTTAGGTTGAGCTTGTATCCTGATAAGCTACCGAAAACCTGTAGAATGTTTAACACTTCTGGGATTGAATAGGTTGAATTTTCTAAGTGAAGGAGAATGTCATCTGCATATGTTATTCATTACCTATTAGTATAGCTTTTATTTTGTCTTCTTGTGAAATTCTTCTTGTTAGGGGTGCCAGGTATAAGTTAAACAAGTATGGATATAAGGGGCAACATTGACACATCTCCTTGAAATAGGCGAAAGGGGTGTGAGTTAACTCCATTGCATCTAATGGATGCTGTGGGTTGGGAATATAGGAGTTTAATCCAGTCCACAGATGCGGCGGGGACTCCAGATTGGGGCAGAGTGCTGACCAGAAATTTCCATGAAATTCTGTCGAACGCATTTTCAGTATTGAGCGACATTAGGATTGTTGGGTGAGTGGCATCTCTGGAAGTCGCTATAAGATGGGCGATTTTGTGGGCATGGTCTGATGGAAGGTAACCTGCCTAAAACCCACCTGCTCCACGCTGATTAGGTTATTCCATACATTACTTTGGCAGCTAGTATTTTTATTAGAATGTTGATGTCTGTGTTAAGGAGGGATATTGGATGGTAACTTGACATGCTTTCCTGGTTCTTCCCTGGTTTTGGGAGTAGTGTGATGGTAGCTACCTATAGGGTGGGGTCTAACATGTGGTTCTCGTATGCTTCGTTGAAAAGACAAAGAAGGGGTTCTGTTATGAGAGGTGCTAATGCCTTATAGAAGTTTGTTGAAAGACCATCTGGTCCTGGGGATTTAGCTAGTGTTAACTCTGATAGGGCTTGGCTTACTTCCTGTGCTGATATTTGGGTACTCAGACTAGCTGCTTGTTTAGGTGTGAGTTTAGGGAGGTTAGCTGCTTCTAAAACTTCTTAGATGTGCTGTTCCGGTGCTGGCGGTTCCTCCGTATAGAGGTGCTGATAGTATTTTGCAAGTTCCCCGGCTACATCTTGGGAGTTAGTAATCAGATCATCTGTAGCTTAATATTCTTATACAATTCTTGTTTTAACCGTAGCGCTAGTAGTTTCCCGCCCCCGGTCAATGTGCCGTGTTCTGGCCCATGGTATAGAGAACTCTGTGTGTTCTTTCAAGTTTTCATTGTATTTGGCTCGAAGGGCCTGCAGTTGGAGCCACATCTCGAGAGTTAGTAATCAGATCATCTGTAGCTTAATATATGATTCTTGTTGTTTTAACCATAGTGCTAGTAGTTTCCCGGCTCCACCCCCCCAGGTCAATGTACTGTGTTCTGGCCCACAGTATAGGGAACTCTGTGTGTTCTTTTAAGTTTTCATTGTATTTGGCTCGAAGGACCTGCAGTTGGAGCTAATCCTGTTCCTGTGAAAAATGGGAAATTGTTCGAACGCTCTGATCTCCTGGAGTAGTTTATTTTCCTGTTCCCTTTTCCTTATTTTTGGTCAAAGCCAGCCTAAATGCTTTCACCCTGATCATGCATTTGTAGGCTCCCCAAATGTGGATGTTGTTCATTACTGAATCAGTATTCTCTCTAAAGAAATTTTGTGTGCATCTTGTAATTTTCTCTAGGGTGAAGAGATCTTGTAGTAAGGTATTATTTATTTGCCAGATTCTGTCCCTGTCAGAGTAGGTGTCAGTAGTTTAAAGATGAGGATGACTGGTGCATGATCCAACACTGCTTTGGCCAGAATATCACAATGTCTTGTACCTGAGAGGATCTCCGGGGATGTTCAAAAGTAATCTAATCTGGACCATGTGTCATGGACAAGTGAATGGAAAGTGTAGTCTTTAACCCCTGGATGCAGGATCCTCCAAGGCTCTAAGAGTCCAAGAGAATGCTGTAGTTCCCCCAAGGCCCACCCATTCTGTAAGAGGCTGCACTTGCAAGGATGAGATCTGTCTAAGTTTGGGTCCTGTACTGAGTTCCAGTCCCCTGCTAAAATCAGTGGCAGGGATTTAACGTTAGCCAATTCCACTAGGACAGTGGTAACATTTGTGGTTCTTCTTCATTGGAGCCATATACTGATGCCATCACCACTTATGTCCTGTCTAGAATGCCTATTAGGATTATGTATTGCCAGCTTGGATCCAAGATTTGTTCTTACAGGGTGAATGGTGTGTTCCAGTTGATTAGGATGGCCGCCTCCTCTTTTTTTATCTTCCCCCGCTGCATATGCCTAACCTACCAATTCTCTTCTTCAAATGTGTGCTTTTGATGAAATAGTGTGTGTCTCCTGTAGGAACACCACACTGGGGTCAGTTTGCTTCAGGTGACATAGGATCTGATGGTGTTTTTCTTTAGTTTGTGCCCCCTTTATATTCCATGAAATGTGATTGAATTCTAGTCACGTCACAGGAGGGGTTGGTTATTCCTGGTGTCGCAAGGTGTGAGATCTTCTTCATGTATGTCAAAATTTGGCATGTAGTCAGCTTGTATGCGGGAAGACCTGGTATGTCGACAGAGCTGTGGTGAGGAGTTTGGTGCGACTCTCTATACTTGTCACCAGGGACCCACACTGGTTGGTTTGTATTGTCAGAGTGCATCTTGATAATCTTTTGCTATTAGTGGCTGAAGTACAAAAACATTCTAAACTACTTACTATTCTACAATATTGTACAATTAAGTACAATGTCGTAGGCATGTTAGATACAGCAACATACACTGGTAAAAAAGATTAAAAAATGTAGAAAAAATAAGTGGAGATCAGTGGGGTCTGCCCCCAGCATTGATCTTGCTGGGGTAATGGCAGATGGGCTTGACCCCCTGCTTCTTCTGGTCTGTGCATGCCTCCTGAGAGGGAGCTCTTCAGACCATGGGACACTGTTTGCTGTGTGGCTCCTTTAACCCTCTAACATTTTAGACTGTCAGGTTTGGTGATTAGCACCACTGTGTGGCTGGCCACCTCTGCATCCCGATTTTATACCCCCCCACCCCCATGCAGGCCACTTCAGTTAGTAGCTCAGTTCGGGAGGTTAGAGTGGTTGTAGTATATTCAATCAATGTTTTGGATTGATTGGGAACCGGACAGTCTGGTTTTGGCAGACCCAGATTGTGTTTCTTTGTGGTTGCCGTGGGGTTAGAATATCACCAGTCGTCTAACTCCTTTTTGTGAAAAGGCTAGGGCAATGGGAATTGTGGTTCCACTCCGGAGGATGTTGCCACTGTGGAACAATCTGACAGGAAAGTGTCTGTCCTCCCTACTGTTCTACCCCCCCCAACCTGGTTCTGTAGGAAAGCCATGCAGAGTTGGAGGTGTGTCACATCTGGCTGATCTATATAACTGATGTGGGTTTACGCCTGGGGGGTCTGGCTGTTGTCTGCCAGGCTACGCCCCTTTCCCTCTTCACTGTGGGCTTAGGGAATATGGGTATGGGTTCTGTGTTGTGTGATCCCATTGTAGTACTGTCTGCTGATAAAACTGGCCCAGTTGGGATTTGCTCTCATCGACTCCACACCTGTGTGTCGGTGCGAACACCTGCCCCCCCTTCCTTTGTTAGGTATTTCCTATAGGTTACAGCCTCTTGCTCCCCCGAATAACCCTATCCTGCAGTCTCTCAAATCACCACTTCTTTCACCCCTGTCTCTCTTGCCCAGGAGTGGGACCTATCATTAAGTGGTCCTATGGCATGTCTCAGCCTTTGTGTTACAATTATTCAGAGAATGGGAAAAGGTCACATCCTTGGTGCTGGTGGATGGTAGGTTTCTTTTATGCAGGCACAGGTCTCTCGTTGACCCCACTGAGGCATGCAATCCCTGGGATCGGTACTCCCTGCAATGACTATGAGGCTTGTTCAAGGGACCCTCACTTCACACTCTGCGAGTGTACCTCCAGGCTTTCTTGTCCCCAACCCCCCCAGATGCATGCATGAAAGGAGGTTTTTCTGGTGGGCTCCAGCCAATGTGTTCGAGCTTATAGCTATGGGTCCATTCATTCCTCATGTTCGTAGTCCCATCTCCCTCCCCCAGAGCCCTCCTGCAAGGCTTGCTCTGTTTGACATTGTCTGCTCATATAATACCCCTTCTAGGAGCGTGGATATGTTGTTCATCCACACTGTCTGGCATTGTTCCTTTCCCCTTTAAATCTTGCCGGAAGTCTTCAAGCTGGCTTCTCCCACCCACCCACCCACCCGGTGTAAATACCTCAGCTTCGCCCATGATGCCAGATCTTCCTTTCCACTGGAAGATACAGGTCATCCCTATCCAGGAAATCTGTCGGGCTGCTATCTGGAAGTCAGCAAACACCTTCATTACCCATTACCACATCGACCTTGAGTCACGACGTGATGCTGGTTTTGGGGCCTCAGTTCTCCAATCTCTTTTTTCTAAGTAGGGGGTGTGCGCCTTGCCTCCTTCCTTCTGGAGAACTGCTAGGAGTCTGCTAGACAGTGTGGATGAACAAAATATCCATGCTCCTAGAAAAACAGGTTACTCACCTGTAACAGTAGTTCTAGGAGTGGTATATGTTGTTCATCCACACGCACCCACCCGACCTCCCCGGCTTAAGGCGCACAACCTTGCTTCCAGCTGGCTAGATCTGGCATCATGGGGCGGAGCCGAGGTATTTACCACCCGGGTGGGTGGGAGGAGCCAGCTTGAAGACTTCCGGCAAGATTTAAAGGGGAAAGGGACAATGCCAGACAGTGTGGATGAACAATATATATAACTCCTAGAACTACTGTTACAGGTGAGTAACCTGTTTTTCTTGTGCCCTATGGGCCAGGTGAGTTCCATGACATTGACCTCTTGCTCCTCTGTGTATGGGATGGGTGGCAGTAGCGTAAGGAGCACCAGGAAGAACTGCCTCACTGAGTGTAAGTGCAGTAGATATGCAGAGGGGCCAGCAGACAGCTCACAGCGATCTTTTGGCTACGGGGCTTAGGGAAGAAAGCCTCTGTGCTACTGCTGTGCCCTGCTCACAGATCTCCTGCTGCCTTCAGTACTCTGGTGTACTATACCACTTCCCCTGCCCACAACTCCTTTCTTGTGCCCCTTCGCTCCCGTTCATATTAGGAGACCAGGTAAATGTGAATCTGGAGCATTGTTTCTGTCATTAGTTTTAGCCCCAAGGTAGTTGCTCAAGGTGAAATTGTAATAGGGATATAATCTCAGTTTGTGACTAGGCAAAGCATTTCAACACCGTTTTATCTCTGCTCTCCAGTCTCACCCCATGAAGAGGACCATTCTCCCTATTTAGAAATGCTCCTATAATCATTTGCTCTCTCCATGGCCTAATCGGAGAAGCAATTATTTATTGACCTTACAAAGGCATTTGATACAGTCAACCACTCCTAGCTGATTGATCAGCTAACAGAATTAGGGATATCTGATGACACCACAAGATGGGTTAATAGCTACCTCTGTGACTGTTCACAACAGGTGAGGATTGGAGATGTCCTCTCAACTAAGCAACCTGTTCGGCCAGGTGTCCCCCAAGGGTCAATCCTGGGGCCTCTACTGTTTAGCATTTTCCTTAACAAGCTCCCTGCCTCATGCCCAGATCAGATTCTACTTTTTGTGGATGATGCGGTAATCTTCTCGAGCAACTCTGATCCCTCTCATCTGGAGAACCAGCTTCAGAACAGTTTTGCAGATGTTGAGGCCTGGTTCAACTTACAGAAGCTCATATTAAACTACAAAAAAAACAAAAATAATGTTATTTCATAACTTACACAGCAAACATAAAATCCTGTAACTAACAGAAACTATTTGGGCGTTGCTCTCGAACAGACGCAATTGTTCAAGTACCTAGGTGTGACCTTAGACAGCACTCTATCTTTTGCCAATCATATAGACAATATCGCCAAGGCTGTGAATATCTATATCAGGCTTCTGTTCAAACACAAGCACTGTCTGACCACCGAAGCCCTTAATCTGGCAACCCAAAGCTCATTCTCCATCGACTATGGGCTTGTGATCTATGGATCTGCCATTGACACTACCCTACGTTGTATTGCCCTTAACAAGGCCTGCTGACTCCTTACCAGGGCTGCACGCCTGTCACACACCTGTGACATCTATGAGCAGGTAAACTGGCTCCAGCTAAAGGGAAGAATCTCTTATCAAACCTACTAGCTAAGAAGGCCTCCCTCGGGCTCATGCCCCTAGGGGTTCAGAATCTTCTCAGTCCTTCCTGCAACACCCGCCATACAAGAAGCTCTGAAAACCTTATTTTCCAAGAACCCCGCTGTCACACCTCACAAGCTCAGCGGTCACTTGCAGTCAGAGCCCCTAAGTGGTATAACTCGCTTCAATGTGATGTCAATACTGCCACATTAAGCCCATTTAAATGTAAACTACGGCAACTCCTTGTGGCTCGTGCCACTTTTGATTGCTTCACTTAAAATTGAAGGCCTGCTCCCCTTAGCCTATGTCCTAAACCAGTGCTGCCACTCTTTTCCCACTCATCACTCCCCCCTACCCCTCTCTTTCTCTCAATGCTACTCCCCACTGTCACTTATCCCCCCAATCCAATGTCTCTCCCTCATACCTTGATGATGCCTTTGGGCAGCATTTTTTTTTCTCCTATAGTGCAGTAAGAATGTTCGCTCTAGTGTTATTAAGTTTATGGTAGCACTAGTTTTTAGCCATTAGTTCCAGGCATAGATTGTCCAGTGCCTGTGTACAGTTTGTTTCCTCATTATTAACTTTACTACCTTGACAAGGCCTCCGGGTTGCACCTCTTCTAATTGTACAGTAAGAATGTTTTTGATCACTTCTAGTAATTTGTTAGCTCTAATATATAAATCTCTAGTCCAGATTTACTTTGGATAATGCCTGTTTACAATCTGTTTGTTCATATTATGCTGTCTTGTTTGCCCGCCTGTTGTATTCATGTTCACCTGTTATAATTTGTATCGTACCTGTCTTTATACCATGATGTGGATCCAATGTAAAAGAGCTCCTGGTTCAAAGGTGTTAATTCCGAAATTTAAATAACTAAAGGAACCAGTGTTCCTGTTAAGTCAATGTTAAATTGATTTACCTTAACTAGCACAGAGAGGGTGGGTATGATCTAAGGAGAAAAGATTTCCTGCGCTTCATACCTCATAGATGTTTTGCCCTTAACCATATTAGAACATGTATCTCTCTCCCCATTCCCCCACCCCCCAAAAACGTAACGCAGATAATAATGAGAAACGGGTGCTGTTAACTGTAAGTTTGGTTTCAGTAACATGATTGCATGTCCATGTGAGAAAGGAAAAGGTTGCCCTGCTCAGTTCCTCAAGCATGTGGGTGATTCTCTGCTGAGGAATATCACCCTCAGTCAATATCCAAGTTTGTGGGCTGTGAACCAGAGACAGTGCGATGTGGAGCTGTGAATTGTGGTGATGCTTCTTGCAATCTTGCGCTGTTCGAGCTTCATATTTACAGTATACTACATCAGTCTGTGGTGCATGCGCTCAATGATGGTCACAGTTCGGGAGCTTAATCCATCTGCAGCAGTGGGACAAGTTTGGTTCTGCTCCTTAGTTTGGGGCTTTCATGCTGACCAGTGATTTGTTGATGGATGTTTAAGGCAGCATTAGCTGCCCTACCTTTTGCTCTGTGTGCACATAAGCTGCACTGGTCAGTGTTTGAGCCAGACCTTGGGGGTAATGGAGTAATACTGCCACTTTTTGAGATTTGTTTTCAGTGGGTTAAACACTGGTCGGTTGTCAGAAGCCATCCGTACCCGTGTGTGGATGTGATGTCTGCTACTAGAGTCTTTTGGTGTGCAGCCTGCTTCGGGGACTGCATCACATCAGAACAGTAAGGACATTTTATGTTAATTGTCAATAGGTTTTATAAACATGAGCTCATTAAAATGTTTTGCTGTTTTGTGGTACAGTAATCAAGATCATGGTAACCTGGGCTGCATCTTTAATTCGGCAGTAGATGTTGAAAGGAAAGGTCCTGTGTCGGGCCTCCCAGTGACTGATTAGTGATGCGCAGTCCCAGGAGGAACAAGGGCTGATTTGGTGGGATGGCCGTAAGGTTCGGACAAGAAAGGCAATAAACCTGTGGGACCGCCATGTTAGTGAGGCTATTTCAGTGGTGCTAGATCACAAAAAACATTCAAGCATCCTTTGTACAAGTCCGTTACGTATTGTATATGACCATTAATTTAAACCTTTCTGGGACTGTAACTCTCAGTTAGGAATTGGTATATACGAACATACAAAATTTGCCAGCAGATAAAGGCCTGGAGGTCTATCAAGTCTGCTCGAGTGTGCAGCTAGTACCCCTTATCCTGCAGCTGCCCCTCCCTTCCACCCTTCCCCTTCATTAACCCTCCACCTTGTCCTGCCCCATCCCCATTTGAAGCAGTCCACTGTTCTACTGGATACCACTTCTGCAGGTAACGCATTCCACCCAGCCACCACCTTCTCTGTAAAAAAGTGTCTCCTCATCTCCCTCCTGAACCTTCCTCCCTCCAGTCTCATATCATGGCCCCTGGTGTCCCTCCTCTCCCTTACTTTGAACAGCCCCTCTGTACCTGTCTTGTTTATTCCTTTCATGTATTTAAAGGTTTCAATCATGTCCCCCCTGTCTCTCCTGTCCTCCAGTGACTACATGTTCAACTCCCTCAACCTCCTCTCATATGATAAGTCCTCCAGCCCCTTGATCATCTTTGTCGCCCTGCACTGCACCTCCTCCAGTAACTTAATGTCCCTCTTCAGATGCGGGCACCAGTACTGCACGCAGTACTCCAGGTGCAGTCTAACTAATGACCTATACAGTGGCAGAATCACCTCCTCCCTCCTCGAGGATATACCCCTTGCAATACAACCCAGCATTTTGTTGGCCTTTGCAACTGCCTTCCTACCTTGTGCCGAGTTGTTCATTGACCCTGTAATGAGCACCCCAGATCCTTCTCCTCCTCTGTCTGGGCTAGCTGCACTCCCCAGCTGGTAATCCTCCTTGGGTTCTTTATCCCAAAATGCAGCACCTTGCACTTTTGGCATTAAACCCCAGTTGCCAGGTGTCTGACCAGGTTTCAAGCTTTGCCAGATCATCCTGCAACCCTGCCATCCCCTAGGTCATCCACCACTGCTCCTACCTTGGTATCATCAGCAAACAGACTGATCTTGCTCTTGATGTCCCATGATATGTCTGCAATGAATATACCAAACAACACTGGTCCCAACACCGAGCCCTGTGGAACACCGCGCGTCACTACCCTTGAGCGTGAGAGCTCCCCACCCACCACCACCCTCTGTTGCCTTCCCTGAAGCCAGTTTCCTACCCATCTCACCAGCTTTGCACCCGCCCCTGTGCCTACTAACTTACTTCCCAGCCTTCCATGTGGCACCGTGTCGAATGCCTTACTGAAGTTCAGATACAGGACATCCACTGCATAGCCCCTGTCCAGTTGCCTAGTTACCCAGTCATAGAACTCCACCAGGTTGGTTTGGCAGGATCTGCCCCATATGAAGCCATGCTGTCTGCTGTCCTGTAGTCCTTTGGCCTCTAGGAGGGCCACCAGCCCTCCTTCAGGATAGTCTCCATTAGCTTACCCACGATGGATGTGAGGCTCACTGGTCTGTAGTTTCCGGTTCATCCTTGGGGCCACTCTTGTGGAGGGGCACCACATGAGCCATCCTCAGTCCTGAGGTACACACCTGAATGTAGTGAGGCATTAAATAGGTCTGCCAAAGGTCCTGCAAGGACCTCTGCCAGCTCCTTCAGTACCCTGGGGTGGATGCCATCTGGGCCTGGCGCTTTGTCCACCCTCAGTGCCTTCAAACCCTCCCGAACTCTGCCCTCCATGATTTTTCCATCTGTCACCCCCTGTTTCTGCCATTTCTCCCCTTGGGTGTCACCCCCCTCTTCTCTTTAGTAAATACTGAGCAGAAGTACTCATTTAGTGCTTCTGCCTAATCGCACCCTGCTTCTACCCAACCCCCCTCCTTCCTAATCCTTACTATGTGGTCCTTACAGCTCCTTTTCTCCCTGATGTACCTAAAGAAGTCCTTCTCCCCCTTCTTAATGCCTTGTGCCAGCCTGAGTTCCGTAGATGCTTTGGCTCCCCTTACTGCCCTTGTCACCTCCTTTGATTCTGTCAAGTACTCCTCCCTGTCCTCTTGTACTTCCTAAAGGCAGCTCTTTTTCTCCTTACCTTTTCCATGACCTCCTTGCTCAACCAGCTCGGTTTCTTAGCCCTAGCCTTCTTGCTGTGGGCCTTGCAGCAGGTTTTGGTGGCCTCCACTATCCCCAACTTTATGAGCTCCCACCTCTGGTTAGTGTTCATACTATATTATCGTAGGTGCAAACAGGTTTGGTTCTAGGGGGTTGAACCGGTCCCATAGCGATACTGGGTACAAGTAGTTGTCAATATTGAGGTATACGAGTGATAGTGGGGTAATCAAAAGTGTGCACTCACCGACTTTGATGTCCTTTCTTAGCTTATATTCCCCTGGCTGTTAGTTGGCTGATGGGGTTTTGTAAATATCTGTGGTAGCAGTTTTGGTAATTATCTGTGGGCTGCATCCGCGTTTGGAAACTTGTGTACCAGAGCTGATTGTAATTACAAGCCTTGCTGAGTGTAGCATGCGGTATGGGATATGGGCTTGGTACAGCACTTTTTTGATCTCCTGATAAGCCCTTTGCCTGTCCTGTATCGTGGGTGTCACATCTGAAAAAATGTGAAAGCATTTCCCTTTCTATTCAAGGTGACCATTTTTCTGTGCTTGGGTCATGATGCAAGTTTTGTCATGAAAATAAATACAGGCATCTTATGATAATAGCTCTGGGTCAGTCGTCCTGGGATGACTTCTGACAGAATGAACGGTTAACTCATTCAGTTGCATAGGCAGATCCCTGTGTGGGTTGACCCACCTTTTCTATAAATAATTGTTGAATGAAACCCAACAGGTTGGACCCCTCTTCTTTTTCAGGTATCCCCACTACAACCAAATTCTTGCTGCAGGCTCTCCCCCTTCATGGTCCTTAAATCTGTCCTGAAGTTTTGCCATTTTTTTCTGGAGTTCTGAAACTTCTGTGCTCTTTTGGCAGGCCTCCACAGAGCTGATTCTGCTTTCCGCATCAGAGACTCTAGTTGAGAGAGCCTCCAATGCTGGTTTTACTGTTTCAAATTCGGAGACCAATTCTCGCAGCGATAATTAAATTGTGGTAATTTTTGAGAGGAAGCGATTAAGTTTTGCAGATAGCGCATCTGTAGCAGTGAGTTCTGTGGGCTAATCTTGCTTTTGCCTTTTAGAAGGCTGTCCCCATGGCGAGTCTGCATTCAAATTAAATTCCATTTGTTGCTGTTCCAGTTCATCCGTTTCATCCAAAACTTTATATTTCGTTTGAGGACACTTCATTCTAAAGAAATTATGCCCCCCCCCCAAAAAAAATGATATTTTCAGCACTTTCGGTTACAAAAAGTCATGGATTTTAACTGCAGCTCACGGAGCTCTGAAGAACATGACCACTCAGCTAGAGCACATCAAGTGACTCCAGGTGCTATGCCTTTAAATGGAAGAGATTTTCCTTCTGGTGCCAGGGCAAGGAGCTTGATCTCCTTGCCTGCCCTGGGGTTAGCATCTTGGACTATCTCTGGTGCCCTTCCCAGCTAGGACTGTGAGCGACGACTCTTCAGGTGCACCTGGCAACCATCTCTGCTTACTGGGCATGGGCCAGTATGCCAGCGATGGCCCAGAAGGTGGTCAGGCCCTTTCTGAAGGGCCCTGACCACTTGTCCCCTCTGATGCACAAGTCTCCTCCACTGTGGGACTTACTGCTGGTTCTGGCTATGTTCATGGGCAAGCCGTTTGAGCCAATGCGCAAGTGTGACATCTCTCACCTGTCGTGGAAGACAGCCTTCCTGGTGGCCGTTATGTCTGCCAGAAGGACTGGGGAGCTCTAGGTACTCTCGGTGAACTCTCCCTATCTGGTCTTCCACAGGGACAAGGCTGTCCTTTGCCCCAACCCGAAGTTCCTCCTGAAGGTGGTTTCAGAGTTTCACCTTAAGCAAGCGATTAACTTGCTGGTATACTTTACCAACCCTTCTTCGGGGGCTGACAACAGACTCCATACCCTGGACCTGAGTAGGGCGCCCTTATATTATATGGAGCATATGCTGACGCCAGTTCAAATTTTCAACAGCGAACAACATTACAGTGACAATTTGCTGTTGCCGCTGTAATGTCGCTGCAGGATCCCGGCATTACTTTCTCTGGGTAGCACACCACCACAACGACAATCTTACACTGAACACCACCACAGCGACAAAATCTCTCCAGGTCACTGTGATGGTCCGCTGCACAGAGTCGCTATGATTCCCAGTGTTTCACCTGCACCCCGAACCAACTCTGACTTGGAGTTGGTTATTTAGAGACGGTGGGGTGCGGGAGGGGCACAGCTCCCTGTATGGGTGGTGCGGGGGACAAAGCCCCCTACAAAAAAAAACTTTGTCTCGACAGGAACAATGCCGACGGTCGACATTTTCCCGTCACTACTGGGGGTGTCGATAACACTGTTGTTGCTATCTTGACGTAGGACCCTTTTTCCAGGGTTTGTACCCCTGCCCTGAATCAACTCCGACTCAGAGTTGATAATCCTAAATATGGGGGGTTTGGTGGACAAAGCCCCCTCTAAAAAGCAAACTCCTTACTGGATAGCTTTATGCCGACTGCAACTGTTGTCGACATACAGTCATCGCTGTAACATTGGTCGACAACTTTGTTGTCAAATTGGCATCAAGGATGCATGTAGAGCATACAGCTGAAGTTTGGGGACAGGCGCACCAGCTGTTCAAAACTTATGCTGAAGCTGCACCTAGCAGACCAGCCGTAAAGTGGATGACCACAAGGTGGACTTATTTATTTATTTAACAGACTTTAGCATTACAACCTTTGAGTCAGGGACTCATTTACAAAGTTTCCGCATCAGAAAAACGAACATAAACACTTAATACATATAGACATAGAATGGCAGCTAAAGGTTACAGTTTTTTTAGTTATACAATATTGCAGAATCAAGATCAGCTATACGTTGCATTGAACGTGTTACTGAGAGCTGTATTTTACAGTTTTCAAGAGAACAATACATTTGCTGATAGGGGAGGGAGTAACAGGTTTGATATTTACAGCAAAGTAGAGAATTAGACAGATAACCTGTGAGTACAGCCAAAGGAGGCATTGTTAATAGGTAATGTTTGGTAGCCCTATCGGTAGGAGCTCAGTGGCAGGGTGGTCCCGTAAGATGACAGATAGATGACCCAGCACTAGCCAGTACATTGGCAGCGCTGTGAAGCGAGAATGTGCTCTTTGAGGGCTGACTTGGAAGGTCCTAATTTGGAGATGGAGGAGACGTCAGAGTGGAGTTCACTGTACCAGGTTGGGACCCTGTGTGGGAATGACCTTTGGGCTAAGGAGGTTCTAACCCTCGGGATGGACCACACCTGTCGGTTGGCAGTACGGGTGTTCACCGAGGCGTGGGAGGATAGGAGAGAGGCAGAAACCCCAAGGGGTAAGCCCAGGTGTATTTTCTTTGTGAGGAGACATATTTGATAAAACAGCCTTTCATCCAGGGTAAAGAGATTTGTCAGGGCATATAGGGTACAGGTATGGGTACGCTTGTTTGCCTCGGTGAAGAGTCTGCATGCTTTGTTTATGGCAAGGTGGATTTTGTTAAGGGCTGTGTGGTCAGCAGCTGAGTAGATAGTGAGCCCATAATCGACTAGGGTGAGCCCATAATAGACTAGGGAGAGGACTGAGAAGGTGACAGCCAGATTAAGGGCTTCCAGAGATAGGCAATCCTTGTGCCGAAACAATAGGCCTATACGGACATTTATGGCTGATGGTAGAGCGTCAATGTGTGAATGGAAGGAGAGGCTGGAATCAAATGTAAGGCCCAAATATTATATATGTATGGACCTGTTCTAGAGGAAGGAGAGAGTGGGAGAGGATTGTTAGCTACGCATTCTTGGCCTTATTCTGTCGATGGGCAAAGAGCATAGTCTTTGTCTTTTTTACATTGACCACAAGTCTTTGGTCTATGAACCAGTTTTCAAACTGGTTAAATGCGTGTTGGAGGGAGGACTACAATACTGTGGGATCTGGGTGCGAGGCAAAAATAACCGCGTCGTCCGCATAGAGTTGTAGGTTGCCGGAGCAGGAATTGGGCAAGGTATTTTGGTAGATGCTGAATAATAGAGGGCCGAGGATGGAGCCCTGGGGAACCCCAGAGCAGACTGGTAGGATGGTTGAGACGCTGTTGTTTATTTTGACACATTGTAATCTAGCTGTGAGGTAACTGGTAAACCAGGAGACAGGTCCTTGGGACAGACCTATGTGGTGGAGTGTGCTTAAGAGTAAGGGGTGGGAGACTGTATCAAAGACCTTTGACAGGTCAATGAAGACAGCTCCAGCTAGGTGTTTTCTATCCAGGGCACAGTGAATAAAATTAGAGAACTCAGTGAGAGCCGTAGTTGTACTGTGCCCAGATCTGAAGCTATGCTGCTCCCTGCAAAGTAGGTTATGAGCAAGCAGGTACTCAGTGAGTTGGGTGGCTATAATTTTTTCGAGGGCTTTCGAGAGTGGTGGGAGAATGGATATGGGACAGTAGTTATTGGGGAGGTACTGTCACCACTCTTCAGTACTGGGGTGACTGTGGCAGTCTTCTAGGCTGCGGGGAACTGCCCCAGACTTAGGGAGTGGTTAATGAGGTCAGTCAGTGGGGAGAGGACTGTATCTAGTACTAAATGTAGGATTCTCATATCAAAAGAATCTTTGCAATAGCAAAAGCCACTGAGTGCTTTCATAAGGAAAGGCCTTGCCTCATTCGTAGAGATCACCCTGAGATGGAAGGGGGGATACTGGGTGTTTGGGGGCGGGGTTGCAGGAGTGGGGTCGAAGAAGTTATTTGGGAGTACTGCACTAAGGTCAGAGAATGATGAGTTGAGGCAGTTGGTGATGGATCTCATGATCTTATTTTGAGAAAGGCTTTTGCAGCAGGATTTAGATGTCAGGTGCCAGGACTACATGGAAAACTAGCTAGCAGTCTACCACTGGTGGACTGCCCACTGCCAGCATCAATCAGCTGACATTAGCCTAGACTATAAAGGTGGGCGGCCCCCCACACCCCCACACCTACCTCAGTTCTTTTCCCACCATCGACTGGCATGTTTGACCTTAGTGGACGCCATAGCTACAGTTGACCATTTCCAGTGCTTTTTAATTTTTCGTTCTTTCTAGTTCAAAATATTGATTTTTCGGTGTTTTCTTCGATGAGTTTATGTCTTCTCTACCAGCTTCATCTTCCAGCTGCTCCTCTAAGTGTGCCTGCGGCAAACAGATCCCTGAAAAGGACAGCCACTCTGTGTGTCTCATCTGCCTAGCCCCAGCCACAACACCGAAGCCTGCTAGTTTTGCCAAAAATTCAACCAGACCACTTGGAGACATCATCTAAAAACTCGGGAGAGCCACTTCATAAAGCAGAAGGTGGTTGCGATGGAGGAGCTGCAGGCCAGAAGCTCTTCAGCCTCGCCAGTACAGTCCTCTGTGGCCTCTTCATTTTCTCACAAGGAGAAATCCGTGAAGCATTAGCACAAGGAAAAACACTGGGACTGGCCTGGTCAGCTTCCCGTTTGTAGTTGCCAAAAAGAACGTCGACTGCGAGGGGGTCATCTCCTCCCCCCTCCGTGGGGTGTCGACTCCTCCAGCCCTCTCTTCCTCTAGGCTCTCAGTGTCTCCGCCACCCACTCTTATTGCTATCTCAGGCAGCAGCTCTTCAGGGCAGGAAACTCCATTTCCTGCTCCCCAGCCTTTGATGCTCAGGCTCATATCCTCCATGGGCTCTCAGCCAGGAGGCTTGGCTGGTGTTGGCTCCTTTGGCATCAGTTTTATAACCTTTGACCCCCCGGGCCACGATGCTGCCTTTGTTGATTCCCACTACTGGGACCTCCGTCAGGCCTTCCAGGCAATGTCTGCAGCAGGCTACTGCTGTCTTCTGCTCTCTGGCATTGCCTCCATCTTTACCTCAGGGGTCTCCATCCCCTCAGGCACCTGCTTCTCTGGTTACACCAGCGGATCCTTCCCCTGGACGCTCCAGGCCAACACCTGCTGGACCATTGCCAGTGCAGCTGCAGCCCCAGCCTATGGGTCTAACCCCATCGTTGCCTGCCGTAACCTACGCCACAGCGGACGCCTGTTGGGCCAACACCAGATCCTCACCCAGCGCCGGGTGACCCTATGCTGGCTCCTCCGCCATCGTACCCTTCCCCGGTGCCCTCTTATCCTTTCTTACCAGTGTATAATGTACCACCCCCAGTGGATTATAATGCTCTCTTCTCGGCATGGTGGTCCTTCGTCCAGAGGCAGAACTCCGCCCCTCAAGGGCCACCTCTGGCATCTCCCCTTCATCCTCTCCAGGACTCTCAGCCCCAGAACTCAGACCAGGCTGGGCCGAGCAGCTCCCACATGTCGGGGTTCTCTGGGGCTTGACCTGACATCAGCTCAGGCTCTTGCAGGGATGAGTGCCAGCCTCTAGCGTCGGTCCCAGATAGTCTACTGAGGATAACTCCAAATCTTTGGGATCTTCCTCTTCACCTGGGGAATCCTCAGATGGGGACAACCATACCAAAGAAGTACCAAAGTTCCCCCTTGACAATCCAACCTTCATAAATATCATGCGCCATATCCAGTCTGTTATGGGCTAGGAGATGGAGTAGCAGGACCCGGAGAGACACTGCTTGGCCATTTATCTCTGGCAGCAGGATGCCCTCCTCATGGTGGTGGTGCCCCCTCTGACTGACTCCTATGAGGATGTCTCTAGAGCAGTTTGGAATCAGTCATCTACGAAGCCTCTTCTACCTAAGAAGGTGGACCATCTTTATCACACCCTGGCTGGCAAACCCTTTCTAGGGGGCCACCCTAAGACAGATTCAGTGGTGATTAATGTGGCTCATGACCATACTAAGAAGCTTAAGCACCTTAGCACCCTTCCCTGGGACTGGACATCCAGGCAGCTGGATCACCTGGGAAAATGTGCATTTGCCTCTACTACCCTAGCTATCCTGGCCTTAAATTATCTGGCCCACATGGCCCAGTATCAAAATGTTCTTTGGGACCAAGCCAGGGACCTGGTGCAGACCCTGCCAGAGAACCCCACTAACATGCAGCTTGCCCAACTCATGAAATCAAGCTCGAACGTTGGCAGTCATGTCCTCTGGGCTGCTTATGATGCTGTGGATGCCATCGGGTGTTGGGCAGCTGCTGGGGTCTGTCTCCGGCGCCATTATTGGCTCTGAGTATCCAGCTTTGCCTCCAGACATACAGGCCAGCATTTTGGACACCCTCTTCCGGGGTAGGGTCCTTTTCAGAGGGGATGTCCAAGACATCATTTCTGTCAGGGTAGGCCCTCAAGTCAGTCCATTCGCCTGATCATACTCAGTCTAGAGCAGGCCAACATCAGGCCTTTCGTAGCACCTCCTTTAAGAAATCCAGGAACCAGCCTGCCAAGGGTCAGCACAAGTGTAAGGCCACAGCGGCCCCTGCTGCTGCCGCCATCAGAGGCCCCACAGCCCCCCTGCATATGCCATCCCCCACCTCCTGACTACTTAGCTGATCCTGCTGACCGAGGAGCTAAGGGAGGCGGTCAGGGGTCAGTTCTCCTCCTACCCACCTGTCTTTGGTTTTTGGGGGAAATTCCGGCTCTACTTTAAAAAACAGCTACAGAGCCTGTCCCTCAGGCTCAATGGGGAAGGGTGTACATCCAAATCTTTCCTTCCCATCTTCACTTCCTCCGCTTTCACTTTCAGGGAGCTCATTTGCAATTCAGGGCCCTCCATTTTGGCATTTCCTAAGCCCCCCGGGTATTACCATATGCTTGGCAGTAGTGGCAGCTGCATTTAGGAGGCAGGTCTTCTGCATGTTCTCCTACCTGGATGATTGGATGCTAGTAGCCCCCTCCAGGGATTGCCTGGCTCAGACTCTAGAATACATATTCCGTCTCTTTCGGGCCGTGGGGATTACTTTCAGTCTACGGAAGTCCTGCATCTCCCCTTGCCAGCACCTTCAATACATTGAGGCAGTCTTGGACACCAGCAAGGGCAAGGCTTTTCTGCCCGAGGACAGGGCGAAGTGACTAATAGAGCAGGCCAGTCTGGTGTCCTCCAGCCAGCAGGTCCCCACCAGAGTGTTCCTATGCCTCCTGGGCCACATGACGGTGGCAATTGCTACAGTTTCCTTGGCTCGACTGCATATGCAGTTTCCTCAGTGGACCGTGAGGGTCCAGTAGGACCAAAGCACGGACAGCCTGGACCAGTTGGTCCTGGTCTGCGGACCACAGGGTTCCATCATGGTGACTGGATCTGGCCAACCTCCTTCAAAGAGTCTCTTTTCAGCTGCTGATCCCCCTCCCCATCAGATTCCCACAACAGACACATCCGGCCTAGAATGGGGTGCTAATCTGGCCAATCACCAGATCCAGGGTACCTGGACGGACATAGAGCAGGATCTCCATATCAATGACCTGGAGATGCAGGCAGTCCTTTATGCTCTGCAGGCCTTCCAGAGCCATCTCTTCCCCAGTCCTCTGCTGGTGCAGACGGACGTGTGTGGTGTATTACATCAACAAGCAGGGGGAACCCATTCATACCACCTGTGTTGGGAGGTGATGAGCAGTCTGGAGCTCTCAGTCGTACGTGTTCCAGGCATTCAAAACATCTTGGCCGACAATCTCAGCCACTCCAGGTTGCGGGCTCAAGAGTGGGAGCTTCTAACCTTGGTGGTCGAAGATCTCTTCGACAAGTGGGGCCATCCAGAGTTGGACCTCTTTGCATCCCCACTAAATGCAAAACTGCCGCTTTTCTGATCGCTTGATCCTGGAGTTTTCTGGTGAGACGCACTGTCCCTCTCTTGGAAGGGGAGGTTTCTGTACACCTTTCCTCTTTTCCTGCTCCTACAGAGGATTCTGCTCAGGCTCCAGTTGGAAGGGATGGAGAGGATCCTCATAGCCCCCTTCTGGCCGCGTCAGATTTGGTTCACCTTTCTGCAACAGCTGGCAATGGAACTTCTGGTGCCCTTGCCTCTGTGCACTGGATTGCTCTCCCAGGACCAGGGCACTCTGGTCCATTCGGACCTAAAGTCCCTGCATCTCCAAGCATGGCTCTTGCAGACATAGCTACTGCCTACTTCAGGATGTTCTCTAGGGTTGCAGACATACTGCTGGCTGCTAGTAACATAGAAACATAGAACATAGAATTTGATGGCAGATAAGGACCGCTTGGCCCACCTAGTCTGCCCGTTTTCCTACCTAACAGATAAGCTGCAGATCCTAGTTAACCAACAGCTTACTTCCTCCTACCCCCCCACTAGGACTGCCTTATGCCTTTCCCATGCATTCTTGAATTACCCCACTGTTCTTGACTCCACGACCTCCTCAGGGAGGCTGTTCCATGCATCCACAACCCTCTCTGTGAAAAATACTTCATCACATCTCTGAGCCGTCCCCCTCTATCTTCAAATTGTGCCCCTTGTTCTTGCACATCTCTTTTTCTAAAAGATGCTACCCTCTTGGACTTTGTTGATTCCCTTGAGGTACTTGAAAGTTTCTATCATGTCCCCTCTCTCCCTTCTTTCCTCAAGGGTATACATATTAAGCTCCTTTAGTCTTCCTTCAGTATGTCTTCTGGTGCAGACCCTGCACCATTTTTGTTGCTCTCCTCTGACAGCCTCCACTCTGTCTGTGTCTTTGCAGAAATGGGGTCTCCAGAACTGCACGTAGTACTCAGGATGGGGTCTCACCAGCTGTCTGTACAGAGGGATAACAACTTCCTGTTTTCTACTATTGATGCCTCTTCCTATGCATCCCAGTATCCCCCCAGTCTTCCTTACTGCCTTCTCACATTGCTTGCCCACCTTTAGGTCATCTGATATAATTACCCCCAGGTCCCTTTCCATTTTACTGTTGTCAGTATCTCACCCCCATTGTGTACGCTCCTGGGTTTTGTTTCCATTTGCATTACCTTGCACTTCTTTGCATTGAATCTGAGCTGCCATACATTTGATCATTCCTCCAACCTTGCCAAGTCCCTTCTCATCCTTTCCACTCCATCTTGTGTATCAACCCTTTGCAGATCTTTGTGTCGCCTGCAAAGAGACATACTTTTCCTTCCAGTTCCTCTGCAATGTCACTACAAAGACATTAAAAAGGACCAGTCCCAGTACTGAACCCTCATGTACCCCTGCTAGTAACCCTCCTTTCTTCACTGTGTACTCTATTTACTACTACCCTTGCGTCCTGTTGTCTAGCCAATTTTTATCCAGACTACCACCTTGGGACCCACCCAAGGCTGGCTAACTTGTGTATTAATCTTTTGTGGGACTGCATCAAATGCCTTGCTAAAATCTAGGTAGGCCATGTCCACAGCCCTCCCTGGTCTACTACTTTGGTCACCTAGTCAAAGAAATCTATTAGGATCTGTCTGAAAACGACCTTCCCATCATGAATCCATGCTGCCTTGGGTCCTGTGCCCCACTGGCCTCTAGGTACTCAACAATTCTTTCCTTCAGAAGTGATTCCATCATTTTCCCTACCACTGAGGTCAAACTAACTGGTCTGTAGTTTCCTGCCTCTGTCCTGCTCCCACTTTTGTGAAGAGGAATCACATGTGCCCTCCTCCAGTCCTCGGGTACCACCCCATCCTCCCATGATTTGTTAAAGAGAGTAGTCAGCGGTGTCACTAGTTCTACCTTAGTTCTTTTAGAATTCTTGGTGAATCTCATCAGGCCCCATTGCTTTGTCCACCTTCAATTTTATTAGTTCTTTCAGAACCCTTTCTTCTGTAAATGGACTGGTATCGACTCTCTGTCTTCAGAGTGTTTCTCTTGTTTGGTTTAGGTACCCTCCTCTTCCTTTGTGAATACTGAGCAGAAATATTCATTCAGTATCCCTGCTTTTTCACTGTCACCTCTACCCACATTCCTCCCCTTTATTAAGCCTCAGTATCCATCCTTTGGTCTTTCTTCACTCCCTAATGTACCTATAAAGGTCTTATCCCCCTTCTTAACAGAATTGGCTATCCTTTCCTCGGTTTGGGCCTTTGCTATTCTGACTGCCTTCCCAGCCTCTTTCTGCTTTAACTGATAAAGTTCTCTGTCCTGCTCCTTCTGTGTTTCCTTATATTTCCTGAATGCTATTCTTTTCTCCTTAACCATCCCTGCCACCTCTTTTGAGAACCATAGCGTTTTTTTTCCTTCGTTGTGGTTTATTGATTTGCTTTACACAAAGGCTTGTTGCTTCTGTGATGGCTGTTTTGATTACTACCCATTGTTCCTCCACCCCTCCTTCTTGCCTGTTTGCTAGTGCTTTTCTGAGGCACTCTCTCATGTTCCCAAAGTCAGCCCTCCTGAAGTCCAATACTCTTGCTTTTGTATGGCTTGATTGTATGGCTGTGTTTATCATGAACCACACTGTTTGGTGGTCACTTGTTCCCAGATGGCTACCCACTTCTAAATCTGAGATTCTTTCTCTGTCCCCATTTGAGAGTACCAGGTCTAAGATTGCTGCCTCCTGAGTTGGTTCCAATACTAGCTGTCTGAGGCATGCCCCCTGTAGGGCATCAAGAATGACCCTGCTCTTGGATGTGCCTGCAGCAAAGGTGCTCCAGTTAACATCTGGCATATTCAGGTCCCCCATCAACAATAGCTCCCCTTTTTCTGCCTTTCTAAGAAAGCCTTCTATCATTTCCTTGTCCATTCCCTCCCCCTGAGATGGGGGTCTGTATACAACCCCCATGCGGATTGTGGTACCATTTCCTGTCTCCAGGGTGACCCAGAGTGCCTCATCTGCTCCCTGTTTACTCTTTAGTTCTGTTGCTTTGATCCCTTCCTTTACATAGAGAGCTACTCCTCCTCCTTTTTTACCCTCCCTGTCCCTCCTGTAGATTGTGTATCCTGGTATGTTGACATCCCAATCATGGTTCTCTGTGTACCATGTTTCTGTGACTGCCACAATATCCAGGCAACCCTCTTCCATCAAGGCCACTAGTTCAGGGAGCTTGTTACACAGACTACGGGCATTGGTACTCATCACCCTCCACTTTTTGATAGCCTTACCCCTTTTAGCCCCATTCCTGTCCTTACTGCTTTTGCCTTTTTTTACATTTACCTCTGTTCTGCTCCCTAATAACTTCTCTACCTTGGTGTTTACCTCACTAATCACCATGTTTTGTGGGGGGAGCCTGGGATTTCCCTGCTTCTTTTCAGTGCCTCCCCCCTTGGCTAGTTTAAATGCTTGCCAATGAAGCATTTAAACCTCTCACCTAGGATCGTGGTTCCCCCTGGACAGAAGCAGACCATCGCACCAGTATAGGTCTTCATCCCTCCAGGTGGCTCCCCAGTCCCCAATGAAGCCAAAACTCTGAGCTCCACACCAGTTTTTCAACCACTCATTGAATTTCCTGGTGAGGAGTGCCCTAGCATCTCCCTTGCCATAGATAGGCAGCACCTCTGAGAAGGTTACCGTATGCGCTACTAGTCTAAGGCCCCTCCCCAACTCTACAAACTTTTCTTGCACTGCTCTGATCCCATTCCTAGCCAGGTCATTTGTCCCTAGGTGAACAATGACATCCAGCTCCCTCCCTCGTGCAGCTCCTCCCACGATCCTGAGGATTTGCTTCTTGTCCCTCCAAGCTGTGGCGCCAGGAAGGCACCTTACCTCCCTCTCCCCTTCCTCCCCCATTTCTACCCCCCTAATGATTGAGTCCCCCACCAAGAGCTGTTTCCTTCCCCTGTGGGGTCCCATGCTACCCTCCTGTGGGTCTCCTTGGTGAAGGTTCCTAGCATCCTCCTTGGTCTCCACTGCAGGTGCCTCCATAGAGGAACCACTATCCACCAGAAGAGTGAATTAATTGTGGAGAGGTAAAGCTGGAGGGATGCAACTCTGTTCCACCACCCTCTCCTTGTCTGAGCCCACCCTGGTCCAGCCTCTCCTCTTTCTTGGCAACCTCTGAGGTAGTGGCATTGGCCCTGGTGGTCCCTGGGTGGGGGAGGAGGTTTCACGAATCCTAGCCAGGTCAGCCTGGAGACGGGCAACCTCCTCTCTCAGACCAGAGAGGTGCCTGCAAATAGGGCAGCATCGCAGCCTCCTGAAAGTCTCCCGGAACACTGCCGCCCCACAGCCATTGCACTGAACCACTACTATCATGTCTTATTTTGTGTCCCCTCTACTGTTTCTCTGTATGCTTACTCTCTCCTCTCCTTACAACTCTCACCCTTCCTGTTCTGGGACAGCAACTTCCTATCTTCTTCAGTAGCCTCCTTCTTCCTTGCTCAATGTCAGACCACCAGCAGCTGGGGGGGGGGGTGAGTTACTTTTTTTTCCTTTAGGGTTGACAAAACCAATGTTTCTCTATGATCCTTCCCTTCCTAGTGCCAAACAGGAAGTTCCTGTTGACAGTCAAATCCAGTGGCTATAAAAGTAGATCTGGCTTAGGGTGGGATAGAGGGCAATTAGTAAGAAAAAAAGGCTAGCAACAGGAAGTTGTAATTTGAGTCACCTGCTTTTATAGTGTCTAAGCCACACCACCAATTAAGCTCTCTTTCCTCCTACTGGTTTAGCAAAGTCAGCTGATACAGTACCCTTCCCAGCACAGAACACACACTGACTTTCTTTCTTTCTTTTCTTTTTTTTTAACCCTAAATAAGACCCCTTCTACTTCTAATAAAGTATCTGCCTACTTAATCTCAACAGACACTAACTCCTGCTGAGATATAAGTTTTAAATTAATAAGAAAATGTAGCTTCTTTTAGTTAGCTGCTTTCTGCTCTACAAGCAAGGCTAACAACCCTCCACCAGAGCCACTTGCGCTATGAAATGGAAGTGTTTTTCCCTTTGGGCTTCTGTTCGCGATTTGAACCCCTTCACCTGCCCGGTGAATCAGGTGTTGGAGTAACCTTCTTTCCCTTTCGGATTCAGGCTTGGGGTACTCTTCCCTCAAGGTGCACCTTTCTGCCATCTCTGCCCAACATGTAGCTATCAAGAGCAAGGTTGTCGCCCAACTCAAAGTGTCCTGCACATTCCTGTGGGGCATCTTGCATCTGAAGCCACCCATTCAGGACCCGGTCCCTCCATGGAACCTCAGCTTTATGTTGGAGAAACTCACTTTACCTCCCTTTGAACTAGCTGCGAGTTGCGAGCTGCACTTTTTTAAACTTTTAGCTGCCTACCTCCTTCTGGGGTGGTCCTATGGTTAGGCTCCATGCCAGAGCTACAACCTCCTTGCCCTCACCCTCTCTGAGGTCGCATCGCGGGCCCCCTCACAGAAGACCAAGGGGCTGGGACCAGGGGGAGCTCCTGGGAACGTCTAATGCAGAGCTGTGGGCAGACCTTCATCATTGCTGGAGGATCAGTGGTTTTGTCCTCTGTAGTCCCCTCTCCCCCAACAGCCTGGGCATGCAAAGATGCCAATGACGTTACGGTGCATGCTTCCACTCACCGTGCATCAGTCGTCTACCTGCACTGTCCTAACACACCGCGACTTGCACTCACCCCCAGACACTGCCAGGAGCCAGCACATGTGTGAGTACCCTGTCCCACCGTCCCGGAGGACAGCAGTCCCCCAGCTGACCCTCAGTAACCCAAGTTAGCTCCCGAACCCGGGTTTCTGGCCTAGCATGAGGTGTGGCATCTAGCGCCTCAACCCTCAGTGCTACAAGCTGCACTTTCTGTCATGAAAAGTGCTCTTTTTAGTTGCTATTACTTCTGCTCGAAGGATTTCCGAGCTCCAGGCCCTTATGTGTAAGGAGCCTTATTTGTTTTTTCACAAAGACAGGGTATCTTTGTGTACTAATCCTACATTTCTAAACAAGGTGGTGTTGGAATTTACTTTGAATCAATCCATCCACCTTCCAGTTTATTTTCCTTAGTATTATAATCAGGGGGAGGCCTTGTTCCATACTGTGGATATACACAGGATTTTGTGGTACTACACAAACTCTGTCAGAAATTCTTACCAGTTGTTTGTTTTGTTCGCCCCCAAGAGAGATGGTGCTCCTGTTTCCAAATAGTGGTTGTCGAAATGGTTGGCAAATTGCATTGTTTATTGTTACTGCAAGTACAACAAGTCCCTTCCAGGAGTGGTCATTGGGCTATTCCACTAGAGATGTGGCCACCTCAATGGCCTGCTTCAGAAATGTGTCTGCAGCGGACATCTGTGTAGCTGCCACCTGGAGTTCTGTCCACCTTCACCAAGCATTACAGTATGGACATCACCCCTAGGTGCAGGGCCAATTTCAGCTTAGCAGTTCTTTAGGGCCTTCTCTCCTGAGCTCTTGGTTGCTGATCTGTCCTACTCCTGGTGTTGTTCTCCTGGTGAAACCAAGTACTGCTTGGGACTCAGCACTACCAGTGTGGCCTGCTGCAAGAGCCTTCCTCAAAGTAAAATAGTACAGTTACATAAGAACTTACCATAATAGCAGATCTTCAGGAGTTCTTGCAGCAGGCACTGCTTTCTCTCCCTCTTTCCCCCAGCTGCTCTTTTTCTCTTGCACTTCTGCCTTTCTTTTGGCTCTCAGAAAACCTCAGTTGTCCATTAGCTGCCCATACGGGGTCTCCAGTGGGAGAACTGAGGTAGGTGTGGGGGCCACCCTCCTTTATAGGCTAGGCAGACATCAGCTGACTAATATCGGCAGTGGGCAGTCCCCCGTGGTAGACTGCTAGATAGACATTTTCCGTGTGGTCCTGGCACCTGATGGCTTAGCCCTACTGGTGTGGCCTGCTGCAAGAGCTTCACTCGAAGATCTACTGATACGGTAAGTTATTACATAACTGTACTTTCCATCGACTTCTACCACAGGTTGGCTGGTCAGGAGCATCACGTAGAGATCAGGGCTTATTCCACCAGACATAAGTACTGCCCCGGTGGCTGCTTCCTGGGATGTGCCCATTCAGATCTGTAGGGCTGCTGCCTGCAAGTCAACTCACACCTTCATCTCCCATTACCTCGTCAACCTCGAGTCACATCGGGATGCACGTTTTGGGATTTCAGTTCTCCAATCTCTGTTCATCAAGTAAGGGTGTGTACCTTGTCCCCTCCTCCTGGAGAACTGCTAAGAGTCTGCTAGAGTGTGGATGGTATACCATATCCACACCCCCTAGAAGAAAAGGTTACTTAACTGTAACCGTAGTTGTAGGAGTGGTACATAGTATACATCTACACAACCCATCTGGCCTCCCCTGGCAAGTGGCACAGACTCTATCTCCAGCGTGCAAGGTCTGACATCAAGGGGTGGAGTCAGGGGATATATCCACCCAGGTGGTGGGAGAAACTTAAGTTAAAGATGTTCAGCAACTAACCTCATTCCAGTGGAACTGGCAGAGTGCAGATGTGTACCATATACCACTCATGGAACTACAGTTATATGTGACTAACCTTTTCTTCTAGGTTGTCTGTCAGCTGATCCCACTGGACACTTAGGGTCCACTAGGAAATCCGCATGTGCAGTCTGGCCAATGGTACTGTCATAATGGCCGCTGCCATGAGGCTCAGCAGGCACAGGAACATCATGGCTGAGACATAATGGCTGTTGTGAACTAGAAGTACTTGGCCAACCAGGCAGTTGACCCTGCCCAGGGGCAGGAAGGCTGAGCCCTGGACCATGCCCAAGACTGCTCCTATATACTGTAGTCACTGGCAAGGTGTTAACACCAGTTCTAACCCCAGGAATCACTCATTATGATTAAACATAATACAGTCAGCCTCCTGTGTTGAACTGCCTGGAGAGATGGAATTTTATGTAAATTATGGAACTCTCAGTTGGCTCATGCCACTTTCAGAATGCTGCCCTAGCAACTGCTGCACTCTGAGTGCTTCAGATTCTTTACTCCGCCTGCCTAGTAAGGACGTCCCAGAGAGCTGTCCTTGAACTATCTCTGACTAAAGTTTATCTGTAGATAAGTATTCATTTTCAGTTTAATTTTAAATTGCTGCCTTAGAAACATTGTTTAGTATAGTAGAATTAGTGTTTTAGTATTTTTTTATTTATATTTGCGGTTCCTTCACGGTTCCTTGTAACCGAGGGTTCTGCATCTATTTTAAAGGTTTCCTATCTCAATTTATTATTATTTAGAGTGATTTAGCGATCAGTTCCCTGAACCACTTTAGTTTTGTCTGCTAGCGGTAGTTATTTTAAAGAACAGTGTTTTGAAGTAATCTTTTTTGCCTAGTTTAAATGTCAGAGGTCCATTTGGATAAACCTAAAAAACGAACAGGACCCACAGGTTTTAAATGTTGTGACTCTTGTGGGCAACTTATAGCAAAAGCAGATAGACATTTTCTCTGTATTTCTTGTTTGGGTATAAGCCACATATTTGCCAGTTGTGATATTTCTAAGACCTTTTGCTCAAAGACATTAAAGAAAAGGTCTAAAATTTTGGAAGAGATGGCTTCTCCTTCTGGGGATAATTCTGCTTCTTCCTTCTCCCACAAAAAGGATGGAGGCAAAGCCAAGGATCCTGACAGGAGTTCAGATAAATCTGAACAAGGTAAAACAAAAAGGGCTGTGGAAACAGGCACTAAATCTGTTCCATTAAAGAAAAAGTGTAAAGAAAAACATGTTGCTGTGCCTCCAGCCAAGAAGGCTAAGGAGCTCCCAGCAGACAAGCATGTTATGCCTTTGGTTGAGGACATTGCTAAGGCATTACAAGAATTACAAGCCCTACAGGATGCAATCCTGGTTCCTACACTGACTGCCCGGTTCCTCCTACAGCCCCAGCAAGGTAAGAAGTGCTGGAAGTGTTTGGGGAGGAGGAGGAGGATGACTTTGAAGGGGAACCTATAGATCTAGAGGTTTCTCCTGATCAAGAGTTTGGATCTCCTCCCAGGGGTCCTGAGGAATACTCCTCTCACTATGCTTTTGTTAAGAACATGGTGGAAACCTCGAACCTTCCTCTTCAGGAAACAGAAGAGGATATGGAGGAGGCAGACTTTCTAGAAATGATGGGGTTAACCCCCATGAAACGCTTACTTCTGCCCATGCATAAATCTTTAAAGAAGGCTACAGTGCAGATTTTTAAAACTCCAACCTCTATTCCTGGTGTGGATAAGAAAGCTGACAAGAAATACCAGCTGGATAGAACTACAGCTGATTTTCTATTTACACATCCTGATCCTGAGGGAGTAGTCCAAGCTGCTGCCTGTGACAAGGCTAGGATCCCATTGGCTACCCATCCACCAGACAAAGATTCAAGAAAAATGGATGCTATGCGAAAGAAAGGGTACACGGCAAAGAGGTAGAAGACTTGGTTTGCTGGCCAAGACACCTAGCTTAACCTGAGCTCTTTCCTTCTAAGACTGCTTGAAAGGCAGAGTAGAGAAACTTACCAGAGCAAGGGAAAAGGATTAAGACTTATTTTGGCTAAGCAGATTTACTGTGTGGTGTTGTTTTTATTTTTTACTCACAGCATTGCTACTGTTTGTTGCTAACATTTCATTGCTTTATTTTTCTGATTCAAATTGTTGTTGCTGGTATACCTTCTTCTGCATTATTACAAGGTGTGCTTACAGGTGTGTGCTAACAGATTACTGCTGTAATCTTCTGATTCAAATTGTCTTTTGCAAGGTATATCTTCTGTTACTGCTTTATTTTCTCTGTAGCAAAGTGTTTCTTACAGCGATATCTTCTCTGAAATTATTACAGGTGGTGCTTTACAGGTTTTACAGTTTCATCTAACATTAGGATAAGCTTTCAGGGTTACTGCATTTGTTGTTGACTGATTGTTTCTGCTCTACCTCCTTGTTCTTTCATCCGTGGTTCTTCTTTTTAGGCAGGGGAAGGGCTCAGCCACCCACCCCCATCCCCAACCACCCCACGCTACACTCCTTTTATAGGGTACCACAGTTGTGACATTTCCTGTGGCAGAGCAGGAAGGGGCGGATCAGTGGGCTCCACAAGGTGAGCTCATTTATTAGGCATTAGTAATTTAACTTGTTATAACAAGTTAAACAAAACAAAACGCAATCAAACCATTACTTGCATTTTTTTTCTTTTTTTCCTTCTAATTACTCTGACTAGGTTATAAACCCAGCAACTTATCTGGAATGGATATCATTAACTGCAGGTACTGTGGAACAATTTTCAGAAGGACAGTCTTACAGGATTTAGGACACTGTCCTACATGCTGGGCCTTGGAGATCTTAGGGCTCAGCCCGGCAGCATGGGCAGAGACTGCACGCTCAAATTTCATATTCAAGAGGAAATACATTATAAGAACCACCCACCATTTCCCCAGCATCCAACAGAAAAACCTCGACCGCAGAGGGTAGTTGGTCCAGGAAGTTGGCAGGGTTAGAGGGTCAAATCGGGTGCCCCATCACTCTCTGCTCTCCAACATGTTACCACCAAAACCATATAAACACTAAACAGGTATCTGCCTCTATCTCTGAAATCAAACAAAGAGGCAGAAGACACTGCAGAGCAGGACACTGCAGCACAGGAGCTAGCACAACAAAAACCCAAATCAGAAACCAAAACAAAAAAGCAAAAGGAAATCCAAAAACTTCTGATCATAGGAGACTCCATGATTCGGGGAGTTGATACCCATCTCCAGCCAGGGTAATGGTCAGATGTCTCCCAGGTACATCAGCATGGAGAGACACTGACCGCATTGCTAAAATTGTTCACAAAGCAGGAGAAAACATTGATGTCCTAGTACACATAGGGACTAATGATCTCACCAGCCGGTCAGTTGTGGAGACCAAGGAACACCTGACCAGGCTGGGTGGCAAACTATCATCCGTTTCGTCTGGCATCTCCTTCTCTGAGATCCTGCCAGTCTGGGAGAGGGGAGCAGATGGAAGGAAGGTCAGAGAAGGGGAGATAGGGGAGCTAAACACGTGGCTCAAGGGCTGGTGCCAGGAAAAAGGACACAGACTTGTAGGGAACTGGCAACAGTTCTGGGAGGCAGTTCTTTAAATTTGATGGACAGCATCTGACTAAGGAGGAGTCAGTGCATTGGGGCAGAAGTTTGACGTCTTTGCAGAATATTTAAACTAGCAAATGGGGAGGGCGAGCACCCATACGTCGAATGGGAAGAAACACTCCTCCTCAGCTAGTGGTCAACAGGGATTCAGCATGTTTGCAGTTCATTTGCATCACCAGGTAAGAAAAAGGTTTGTCTCCCAGACGACGCACAGGGGTAATGCCAAACCTCACCCAACAACTAACACACTGAAATCTGGCCAATGGAAAATCATGTACACAAATGCTCACAGTCTGGGAAATAAGATCCCAGACCTGCAGGCAATAATGTCAAGAGGCTAAACTGGACATAGTAGCAATTAGTGAGACGTGGTTTACCAGTAACCACACTTGGGAGACTTCAGTACCTGGCTATGTATTGTTCAGAAGAGACCGAGGTGCAAAAAGGGGGGAGGAGTGGCCCTGTATGTCAATGAAAATATCAAATCTACAGAAATTCAGAATACACATAAGGAGCCAGAAGAACTGTGGGTCACCCTGGAAACAGGAAATGGGACAGCCATAAGAACTGGGGTTGTCTACAGGCCCCCAGACCAGGAGGAGGACATAGACACATTACTGTTAGAAGATATACAAAACATGACAGCAAAAGGGGAGGTTCTGATAATGGGAGACTTCAACATGCCGGATACAGATTTGTCAATACCAGCAGGAACATCTGCCAGAACTAGACACATAGTGGATTCCCTGCAGGGGGAGGGCCTCAAACAACTGGTACATCAACCTACAAGAGACAGGGCTATCCTAGATCTAGTACTGACTAACAGGAAAGGGATCACAGATCTCCAGGTAGAAGGTCACCTGGGGGCCAGTGACCATCACATGGTATGGTTCAATTTGGCTACTACATCAAAATCATCCCATTCCAAGGCGAAAATATGGGACTTCAGAGGAGCTGACTTTGATAAGATGGCCAACAGAGTTAAGCTAGCCCTGGCAAAAGAAACACAGGTGAGGGGGCAGGCAAAGTGGGCAAGCATTAAGGATGCAATACTGGAAGCAACATCCCATTGTGTTAGACAGAAAAGGAAGTGCAAAGAAGAAGGAAACCACTTTGGTTCTCAATACAGTAGCAGAAAAGGTCAGAGCCAAAGGCTGGCCTTCAGGAAATATAAGGGAACACAGCGGATGAAGATAGGGTGGCATACCAAACTGCCCTAAGGGAAGCAGGAAGGCAGTAAGGCAGGCAAAGTCCCAAACTGAGGAAACACTAGCACGAACAGTAAAAGAAGGTGACAAGACTTTCTATAGATACATTAGTGAAAGGAGAAAGTCCAGAGGGGGTATTGCTAAGCTTAATGGAGAAAAGGGAGCATGTGAGGAGGAGGACCCTGTAAAGGCATCTATCCTAAATAGATACTTTTGCTCAGTATTTACTGAAGAGAAGGTAGGGCAGGGCCCACAGCTCAGCATCATGGACACAGGGGAGAGAGGTGAGCACTACTCTCTTCACAAAAGAAAGGGTCCTACAAGAGCTTGCTAAGCTCAGGGTGGATAAGGCAATGGGACCTGATGGCATACATCCCAGGGTACTTAAGGAGCTAAAGGTGGAACTAGCAGAGCCATTAGCAGAACTGTTTAGTGAGTCTCTAAGCACAGGAGAGGTCCCAGAAGACTGGAGAAGGGCTCATGATCCCACTCCACAAGAGTGGTAGCAGGAGGAGGCAGGGAACTACAGACCAGTCAGTCTTACCTCAGTAGTGGGCAAGATTATGGAGGCACTTTAAGGAAAGGATAATGCAACATCTGGAATCCATAGGGGCACAGGGTCCAAGACAGCATGGGTTTACAAAAGGAAGGTCCTGTCAAACTAATCTCAAAGATTTCTTTGACTGGGTAACCAGAGTGGTGGACCAAGGGGGAGCAGTTGATGTCACCTACCTTGACTTCAGCAAAGCTTTTGACACTGTTCCACATAGAAGATTGATAAATAAGCTGGGTAGGCTCAGGGTGGGTCAGAAGTTGGTCAACTGGGTGGCAAACTGGTTGACGGGCAGAAAACAGAGAGTGGTGGTAAATGGTATACAGTCCAAAGAGATGCAAGTCACAATTGGGGTACCTCAGGGATCAGTCCTGGGGCCAGTCCTCTTCAACATCTTCATTAGTGACCTTGCAGATGGACTAGAGGGTAAGGCTTGTTTGTTTGCAGATGACACCAAGATCTGCAACAGAGCAGATGATCCAGATGGGGTGGGCAGAATGAGAAGAGATCTGGATAAACTAGCAAAATGGTCAGAAGAGTGGCAACTGGGATTTAATGCAAAGAAGTGCAAGATCATGCGCATAAGGAAGAGAAACCCTGAAGCCACCTATAGGCTGGGAGGGGAGTTGCTAGCAGTCACAAAGGAAGAAAGAGACTTGGGTATCATCATCACTGATGACCTGAAATCATCCAAGCAGACCTCTAAAGCAGTAGGTAAGGCTAGGGGGATGTTAGGGTGTATTAGTAGGGGTATCACAAGTCGTAAGAGGGAGGTAATAATCCCTCTTTACAAGACACTGGTTAGGCCCCATCTGGAGTACTGCGTGCAGTATTGGAGGCCACACCTTCACAAGGACATTAACCAAATTGAGGCAGTCCAGAGAAGGGCAACCAAAATGGTGCAGGGACTGCATGAGAAGACATATGAGGACAGATTAACAGAGCTCAATATGTATACCCTTGAGCAAAGGAGGGAGAGAGGTGATATGATCGAGGCATTCAAACACCTTAAGGGCATTAACAAGGTGAAAGAGTCTAACATGTTTAAATATAAGAAAAATAGCAGGACAAAAGGACACAGCATGAGATTAGAGGGGGGCCGATTAAGGGAGAATGTGAGGAAATTATTTTTCACAGAAAGGGTGGTGGATGCATGGAATGGCTTACCTCAAGAAGTGGTGGCTATGAATACAGTGCAGGGCTTCAAACAGGCATGGGATAGGCATAAGGGGAGCAATACAAATGAGTATGAACAGATAGGCCACTGACAGAGCAAAGGCCGATGGCACATTTATAAGGTAGAAAAAGAAATGGGCAGACTGGATGGGCCTTGCGGTCCTTATCTGCCGTCAACTTCTCTGTTTCTATGTTTCTCTTTATTAGTTCGGCAAGCCAGTTACATGGCATATTCAGTGCAGTACCAAAAAAGCTCTATGGAACACTGTACTAGCTTTGATTGATAGGGTCCCAGATGAAGTGGCTGTAGACTTACAAGATACAGCAAGGGCTGCACTTGATGCTACTAGGTACCAATTTCATATGGCAGTGGATGCCAATGATACTGCATTTAGGTTAATGGCTTTGTCAGTTTCACTCAGAAGGTTTACATGGCTTAGAGCCGCCAACCTAACCTTAGACACCCAAGCCAAAGCAATGGATTCCCCCCTGGAGAACAACTCCTTGTTTGGGGATAAAACTGAGGCATACATGAAAAAGGTGGAAGAATATAAATCCACCTAATGGAGCAATTCCGAGGATAGGCCCTTCACCTCTTATAGATCCCAAAGTAGGGGAGGTAGGGGCAGGGTTTTTTATCCCAGACCTTTCTTTCAGGCACAAGCCTCCCAGCCTCAGCAGCAGGCTAGAGGTTATTTTAGAGGAAGGGGCAGGAGAGCCATGAGAAGAGCAGCTCCTGCACCACAGGTTCAGACACAGCCTGCACAGAATCCCTGACGGACTAGTGCAGGTCACATCCCCTATTACAGATCCACCAGTAGGTGGCAGACTGGCTCATTACCTTCACGCTTAGCGGTCCATCACCATACACAAGTGGGTGCTGGAGGTAGTGAGCCAAGGCTTGGCACTCAGTTTCAAATCATTCCCAAAGCTGAGAACAAGAACCTTTGCTCCGGCAACAGCTGCACACAGGGTTTTGTTGGAAGCAGAGGTAAAACATCTGCTAGCAATCAAAGCAGTAGAGGTAGTGCCTCTAACAAGCAGGGGGAAAAGGTTTTTATTCCAGATACATCCTCGTAAGGAAGAAAAATGGGGATTGGCGGCCTATTTTGGATCTAAGACTTCTGAACAAGCACATTTTGAAACCAAAGTTCAAAATGGTCACTCTTGCCATAATCATTCCTTCCTTGCAAAGGGGAGACTGGCTAGCCTCCCTAGATCTAAGGGATGCTTATTTTCATATTCCCATCAGACCTTCTCACAGAAAATTCTTGAGATTCAGACTGACTTCAGGCCATTATCAGTTTGCAACTCTCCCTTTTGGGCTAACTTCGGCACCAAGGGTTTTTACAAAGTGCCTATCAGTGGGGGTAGAGTTTTTGAGAAAACAAGGTATAACAGCCTCCCCTACCTGGACGACTGGTTAATAGTAGGACAGTCTCTGCAGCATGCAGTACAGTCACTGGCACTCACAAAATCCACACTAGAGTCCCTGGGATTTCTGATAAATGAAGAAAAATCTCAACAGGTACCACTCCAGGTGCTGGAGTTTATTGGAGCAAAACTAACAGACAGGGCAGAGCCATCCTGCCACAGGACAGGGCAACAAGCATTCTTCAGATTGCAAAATCCTTTGTCCCTGGGAGACCCAGAACAGCCAGAGAATTTCTCAGGTTACTAGGCCACATGGCATCTGCCACGGCAGTGGTAATGGGCTCCAGATTTCAAATGAGAGATATTCAGTTCCATCTCAGACAGTATTGGTCTCAAAGGACGGATCCTGTGTCCAAACTGGTTCCAGTCACAGAAAGTTTAGTCCAGGCCTTACAGTGGTGGCTGGACGAGCATAACCTCAGGGTGGGTGTGCCTTTTATAAGGGAACAACCTTCAGTAATCCTCACAATAGATGCCTCTCTTCAAGGCTGGGGGGCACACATGTTAGAGCACACAGCAAGTGGCACATGGTCCCCCCAGGAGTCTCTGTTGCACATAAATCTCTTGGAGCTCAGGGCTGTTTACCTGGCTTTAAAAACATTTGCTCCTTACCTGCAAAACAGGGTGATGCAAGTCAGAACAGACACCACCACAACCATGTATTACATCAACAAGAAAGGAGGTACCAGGTCACATCTACTGTGCACAGAAGCAATGAGACTGTGGTCCCTAGTATACTCCATGGGAGTATCTCTGTCAGCCATACATCTTCCAGGGAAGGACAATGTGCTGGCAGACTCTTTAAGCAGGATAAGTCAGGACCACCACGAGTGGTGCCTGAATACTCAGGTACTCAGTACAATTTTCAGAAAGTGGGGCACTCCAGAGGTGGATCTCTTTGCCTCCCCAGAAAACCACCAGCTTCCAATGTACTGTTGCAGGCCTCCTCTAAGGGGCACAATCCCCCTGGATGCCTTGGCCCTGGATTGGACAGGGAAATTTCTGTATGCATTCCCTCCTTTCCCCATGATATTCAGGACCCTACTGAAATTGAGGTTCCAACCAGCAAAAATGATACTGGTGGCTTCGGATTGGGTGAGACAGCACTGGTACTCTCTTCTGCTGTCTCTGTCAGTGGTTTCCCCAATCCATCTGCCCAGGAGGCACAACCTGTTAACCTCCTCTCAGGTCAGTATCCTGTATCCCAATCTCAAATCACTGAGGCTCAAGGCGTGGCTCTTGAGGACTTAGAGTTTGCTAACCTTAATCTGTCAGAACAGGTGTTGAGAGTGCTTAGGGGTTCCAGGAAGCCTTCTACTAAGAAGACATATGCCTCTAAGTGGAAAAGATTTACAATATGGTGCACCTGTAAAGGCTTGAGGCTTTTCCGGGCTGATTTGGCTATCCTTCTAGATTAGCTTACACATTTACATTCCATAGGCCTGAAGCCTTCCACCCTCAAGGTTCACTTAGCTTCAGTCTCTGCTTACCTGTCAGTTGGTAAGGAGAGTTCTAAGGCTTCTCATCCGGTATTCAGAAAATATTTTAAAGGCCTTAATCTTCTGCACCCTCCCCTAAGGGAACTGGTTCTGGCCTGGAATCTAAATATTTGCATTGCTAAGCTCATGGGTGCACCATTCAAACCCATGGCAACCGCAGATTTGAAGTATGTCACTTGGAAAACTGTTTTCCTGGTTGCCATTACTTCAACCAGAAGGATCAGTGAATTACAAGCTCTGTGCACAGATGTGGACTACACCTCTTTCCACAGGGACAAGGTGGTCCTTAGGACTAATAGAAAATTCCTTCCCAAGGTGGTATCTGATTTTCACTTAAATCAGTCTATCATGCTACCTGTCTTCTTTACAGACAACTCCAGTTCTCCAGAAAGGAGACTTCACTCCCTTGATGTCAAAAGGGCTCTCAGCCATTACATTGACAGAACTAAATCTTACAAGACAAGTCAATCACAGCTCTTTCTCATATATGGTGAAGTTAGTAAGGGCAGAGCTGCAACAAAACGTACAATTGCTCGCTGGATAGTGGAATGTATACAGTTTTGTTATAGTAAGGTGGGTAAACAGGTACCTCTGGGCCTGAGAGCACACTCCACCAGGGGCACAGCTGTTTCACTAGCAGCTTCAAGAGCAATTCCGCTACTGGAAATCTGTAAAGCAGCTACATGGAAAACAGTACACACCTTCACAAAGCATTACAGCTTGGACTTGCAATCCAGAGGTGATGCTAGGTTTGGTACAGCAGTACTGCAGAGCCTGTTTCCAAAACAGGTTCTCTGCCCAACCTCCAAAGGTACTGCTTGGTAGTCTGCATTACGTTTAATCATAATGAGTGATTCCTGGAGTTAGAAGAAAAAATTACTCACCATAGTAATCTTGTTTCTTCAAAGGGATCACTCATTATGATTAAAACCCCTCCCTACCTTCCCTACTAGAACCTATAGAAGTTGCTCTGCATCCCTGCATTAGGGTTTTTTCTTTCTCCTATATAGGTTAAGATAGAGACTCACTTTGTTTAGCCAGTTGGTGTCCACGTGGTCAAGGATGTTTTGACTTGAAAGGGCAAAAAATATTATTTTAAGGTTTGTTAATTTTTAGCTAGTGGGTCTTTCACCCAGTTAGGCTCCGTAAGAATCCGAAGCACTCAGAGTGCAGCAGTTGCTAGGGCAGCAGTTTGAAAGTGGCATGAGCCAACTGAGACTGCCATAATTTACATAACATTCCATCTTTCCGGGCAGTTCAACACAGGAGGCTGACTGTATTATGTTTAATCATAATGAGTGATCCCTTTGAAGAAACAAGATTACTATGGTGAGTAATTTTTCCTTTTGGTATGCTGACAGTTACCCCCAGAGCATCGAACATCTGTCTGGTTCCAGCTAAGGTCTTCATTAACTGATCCCTGCAGTCAGCTTACAATAGCCAGTTGTCCAGGTAAAGGAAAAAGTAGATGACATAAGAACTTACTGTAACAGTAGATCTTCGAGAGGAGCTCTTGCAGTAGGCAACACCGTTAGGACTAAGCCGCTAGGCGCTAGGACCACACTGAAAACTTCTAGCCAGCAGTCTACAGTGGGGGATGTCCCCCAGTGGTATAAAGGAGGGCAGTCCCCCAGCCACACCTCAGTTCTCCTGCCGGAGACCTGAAAAAGGGAGCGACAGGAGAAGGAGGGGGTTCCTGGAGCCACCAAAATGGCCAATACGAGCTAAAAAGGGAACGGGGGTGGAGGGAGGAAAAAGCTTTCCTACTGCAAGAGCTCCTCTCAAAGCTCTACTGTTATGGTAAGCTCTTACAAAACTGTACTAGCTTACTTCATAGGGGCTCTTGCAGTAGGCAACACCATTAGGACTGAGTCCCAAGCAGTGCCAACAAGCTGAGATAAGACTCAGGAGGAGGAGAGAGAGCAGCCATAAAAAAATAGGGACAGGAGGCCGTAAGGGACTGGTAGTCCGAGGCCACCCTGCACCCAAAAGTAAAGCCCAATTGGAAGAAACTGGCATTGGGCGACATGATGCCACTTGTGGTGGGCAGAACCTGGAGACAGGCTGCAAAATGGAGCCAGAAGCCCAATGGGGAGGCCCCGACCAACCACAAGAAGGGGTTGGTTGTGGTGCTGGTAGCCAGACAAAGTGCAAAATGCAATCCCCTGTGACTGGCATCACAAAGGCACTGAAGCACCTGTCAGCAACAGAGCTAGAGGGAAAGAAGAGACAACAGGATTGCTGGAAAAGCCTATATTCCAAGAAATAGGGTGACAGGAGACAGCTCCCAATCAGGAAAGAAGGGAGGGAGAACCCCACTTGATAAGAAAATATGGGATAACATACCAGAAGATGCATAATTTGAAACAAAGAAAACCCAACTGGTTGGAGAGGAAGCGGTCCTGACCCCAGAGTTGGTCCTTTTGTCTATCCCACCAGAGATCCTACGTATTCAAAAAGGTTCCTTATTTATAACCTATATTCTGGTAGCAAAGAAAGTCATTACTAGGAGATGGGGCAGAGACCTCCCCCCCCTCCAACACTCTTCAGGACTGGCATGGGATGCTTAAAGAGATTTATATCTTAGAAAGGTTAATTGCTAGGTCTGGGGATAGAGTAGATGTATTTGAACTGAGATGGAGAAAATGGGTATTTTATATATCACCTTTGGATCCTTCTTTTGTCCCATGAAGGTCTATTTAACTATTTTTCAGAAGGAAATTAAGAAATGCCTACTCATCATATGGATTCAGCTGGACAATCGAACATTCAGTATTTGCTTCTACAGCAATAATGGACATTTTACTGAACTTACAATTTACCTACTTGCACTATGTATGATATTGGCTAACACTGAATGACATTTTTATTTAAATTTACTGAATGTAACTCCTAGGAAACCATTTAGACATGATGTTTTAACTAAGGTATGTACACATTATATGTATCTCCAGATGTGCCGCAATGCTGATTTTTATCGGAAAAATATAAATAAACAAAACAAAAAAAAGACACAAAGAAAACCCAGACACTACTGGCAGTACTAACTAGGTAGAAGCTGAGAAAGTCCCCTCTTATAGCGAGAGGGTACATAATGCTCCTAAGCCCCATAGGGCTTGGGGCTTAGAAAAACCTTGAGAAAAACAGATGGCAATTCTTAATAGGCAGGAGGACAAGGGAAATGTTCCCCCCCACCGAAAGGGGTGGGAGATTCCCTCAAGGAATTGAGGGTAAGCTTCACTCCAGGAATAGACAGGTGGGGAGGCAGAAGGGATGCACTGCTGAACGGGAGGAACCCAGACACGAGCTGAAGAGAGATGAGAAATTATCCCAAAGCGGGTGAACTGGCCATCCCCCAGAAGCCAGCCAGACCGATTAAGGCCTCCATCATGGAGTGTGTATGGGTGTGAGGGAAAGCATACTGACCCCCATGGTAACCAGAGAAGTCCTGAAAATGGGCCTCCAGGTAAGAAGACTGCATCACAAGGAGCCAAGCTGGAAGGAGGAGAAGCTTGATAATTGAATGGTTCAAGTCTCCCCGAATCCGGAAGAGCGAGACAAAGCTGAAGGGAAGGGGAATGGGAGGGTCCACTGCTCCAAGAGGAAGCAGAGGAGACCATGTGGGGCACATCCAGCATGGCACTATAGAGAACATTCCCACCCCCTCTAACCACAGTTGGAGGGGAAATCCTCTAAAGAAGCAGGAAAGCAAGGAGAAACAGACTTGTCCACGAAGAAATGGCAAGCCCTGGGAGAAGCAGGCAGTAACCGAATGGGCCGGCGTCGGATGGGGATCAGACAGGAAAGGTGTTGATTGCCCCTGGCCATCAAAGCACGGCCGTGCACAGATATCTGTGAGACTGAGCCCATGTACTGCCAATGACGGTTTCAGGGCAGAACCGAGTGCCTGGGACCTCCGCCACCTGGAATCGAGGGACGGACTGCAGGATATACAACCATGCCACCCTGACCTCCCAATAATGGTGAATTGTGAGCGCCCCTGTCCTCATTCCAAGCACTGAAAACAACAAGAAGAATTCTGGCTCAACCCCCAGACATTCCTGAAACCCACCAAGTAGGCCACAGAAACTTCAGAGGAGTAAGGCCAGGAGAACTTTAGGAGCTTCCGCTGCCTGGAGGCTTGGCGGCCACAGGAAGGAGATGGCTAGGAGCCCGTGACAGGAGAAAATACATCTCTCAGGGGTCACTGTCCTGCCCAGAAATTGGGAGAGCTGGCCCTTGGTGAACCTCTACAATGCCAAAAAACAGCCTAGGTATCGGCAATACGGCAGAGGGAGTGTAAGGTGGGCCGTGACTACCCCAGAGGAAGGAATGGCCGTAGGGTAGAGATCTGAGTCAGACATACGAAACTGCCAGCAAAAAAAAGGCACACTGGTCTATCAAGTCTGCCCAGTTAAGCAGCTCTTAGTTTCATATCATTACAGCTGCCCCACCCCCAATCAAAACCCTCCCTCCCTTCCTCCTCTTTCTCAGTCCCCCCCTTTGTGTTTTTGTCTGTACTAACCCTGTCCTTGACTCTATCACAACCCCGCTTAAAGCTATCCACTGTCCTTTGAGCGATTAACTCCTCTGGCAGTGCGTTCCAACCCGCCAGCACTCTCTCTGTGAAGTAGTGCCTCCTCATCTCCCTCTTAAACCTTCCCCTTTCCAACTTCAGACTGTGCTCCCTAGTGACCCTTCCCCCTTTGAGTGGAACAATCCTCTCTCCCCGACTTTGTTTGTGCTTTTCAAATACTTAAAGGTCTCTATCATGTCCCCTCTTACCCTTCTGTTTTCCAGCGAGTACATGTTGAGCTCTTTCAACCTTTCCTCGTATGGCAACTCAACTAGTCCCATGATAATTTTTGTAGCCCTACGCTGCACCCCCTCTAGTAATCTCACATTCTTTTTGAGGTATGGGCATCAGTACTGTACACAGTATTCCAAGTGTGGCCTCACCAGTGATCTATACAATGGCAGGATGACCTCCCCCTTTTGAGAGGTGATCCCTCTGGCAGTGCACCCCAGCATCCTATTTGCCCTTGCTGCAGCCCTCCTACACTGTGCAGATACCTTCATGTCCCCTGTGACTATTACCCCCAGGTCTCTTTCCTCCTCTGAAGCCATTACCTGCACTCCTCCCCAGCCAGTAGCTGTTCTTGTGATTTTTGGCTCCAAGGTGCATGACCTTGCACTTCTTAGTGTTAAACCCCAACTGCCACTCCCTAGACCAGTGTTCAAGTTTAGCTAGTTCCTCTCTCAGTACCTGCCCCTCTTCCTCATTGTCCACATTTGCACAAATCTCAGTGTCATCCACGAACAAGCAGATGTTGCTCTTGACCTCCTCTGCAATGTCTCCAATGAAAACATTGAACAAAACAGGGCCCAGCACTGAACCCTGTGGGACTCCACTCGTTATTGGCTGTGGCTTGGATGTCTGCCCCCTTACAACTACCCTCTGTTGTCTGCCCCCGAGGGGAGCCCTTAAGTCATCAATCACCCAGGTCGGGAGCCCTGAAGACCCTTGCCGGCCTACGGGCCCCCTGTGCATCCACCAGCTGAAACTTAGGGGCCAAAAAAGAGGTCCAAAAAGGAGGGGACTTGAATAGTAGTCATCTTCCTGACAACAGGAGAAAGGGGAAATGGCAGGGGGGGCAGGAGTAACGAGAAAAGTAGGGGTGTGTCCTGAGAAAGAGGATCACAACTCCCGACTCCAATGAGGATCCATAACAGGGGACTCCAGAAAGGCCCCCACATCGAGGGGTGAACCTCGGGGACTGTCAGAATGATGTAGGCCCCAAGATATCTGGAGATCCCCATGCTCCCCCCCAGCTTCCAGAGGAGATGGGGAAGCAAACTACTCTCTTTCTGCCCCACGGAAAGGGCTCTATGGTACTTATTCTAGAGGAACGAATGGGTACCTGCCAATGGGAAACCACTTGAAAGAAAAGGTCAAAGTGGCCCAAGGGAGCAAGAGAAGAGTTCACATAAAAGAGAAAATTATCCTCCATCTATCTTGGTGGAGGGTAAGGGAAACTCCTAACAGCTCCGGTGGAATCCATACAAGAGAGAAATCCATCTTCCATCCATCTGTATGGAGGGAAAGGGAACTCCCTGACATCTCTGGTACAATCCTGGGCAGAGAGGGGGGGGCTTCATGCTATAAGTCAAGGGGCAGTGGAGGGCATGGGTCGTGCTACCGCCTCCACTCTACAAGCCTTAGGGGCAGGGGCATCAGGGGCCAAGGAGGACCGACGCGTGCCCTTAGACTGGGAAGGCTAGTGGCCAGCGGGACACTCCACTGAACGGTGAAGGAAAGTTGGGTGTACCCCACTCTGGTGGGTGCAGAAGAGGGGGTAAATGCAGGGCCCTGCCCAAGTCTTGTAGGGACGTGCACATATCTTGGACCTCACCACCAAAACGTGCAGAGCCCTGAAACCGGGCATCCAGAATGAAGGACTGAATGCCTGGGGCAATGTCTGACAGGTGAAGCCAGGCATGGCGGTGGAGACAAACTGCCGGAGCCATGCTCCTTGCCGAGGTGTCCACCATGTCATAGGCGGCATGGAGGGCATGAAAGCTCACTTTGGAGGCAGAGTGGAGGAACTGCTCCAATTAAGCCTTAGAGGAGGAATCTGAGTGGGCATCTAGAATGCTTATAGATTGGTCCAGCAGGGACTACTGATGGATCACCATGTGTGACAGGTAATTCTGGGCATGCAGGGCCAGCATGGAGGAGGCATAGATCCTCCTACTGAAGTGGTCTACCTGCTTAGACTCCTTGTCCGGAAGAAAGTTACCCAGGTGTTTAGATTTAGTGGACCCAACATGGGCTGTCGTCAGTACAGCGGGGTCAGCTATAGGATTCGTCCCACAATGGGGCCGACCCTCCGTGGAGTGGTACAGCCTGTCCACCTTTTTAGACAATGGAGGGACCAATGCTGGCTGTTGCCATATAGTGTTAGTAACATCATCGTGAGGTGCCACTAGAGGTGTTATAACTACTGAGTTAAGATCTGGGAGGTGGAGATGCTCCACCAAATGGTGATGCAGAAGGTCGTGTTCTACAGCTTGCCACACCTGCAACATCTGAATGAGTCACATGACCTCCAGAAAGGAAGGATCCTCTGGGAGGGATATAGGGTCTCCCTGCTCCACACCTCCTCAGGAGAGGTGTAAGAGGGGAGTCTGGCGACTCAATGGAATCAGACTCCGAATCGTCCAAATAGTCAAGAGCTCAGCACCAGGTGCTAGGCTGGGCCTGTGACAGTATCTGCACCTGGTCTAGCATCAGACAGTGTGTCCGGCACAGAAGGAGGAGCCCTAACAGCAGGCTGAGGAGGATTTTGCGTTGGTGCAGGGGCCAACAGGGATGCTGTCAGGACCAGCATCAGGTGTTGGATTTACACCCACTAAGAGAAACAAATTGCTGACGATGGCTGCGGAGACGTTGGCAGGAGCGACGGTCCCAGCATTGGGTGAGATGGCAGGTTATGTGATGGTTGACTGTATGAGGGATCCGACGGCGGTCCCACAGGGCTGGGCGATGGGCAGAAGGGTTTCAACGGGCAACCCTAAGTTGTCCCCAAAGGGAGGATGGGGTTGGGCTGTGGACCCAAAGGATGGCCAGCAGCTGGGCCCTATGGTTGGGAGTCAGGCACAGAATATGAGGGTCTCAACAGTGGGCCTGAAACCCCGTTGCGGGGGGTCTGGTCTTGAACAGGCCGGAGGCGTCAAGTCCAGAAGAGGACGACCAGTGGATCCCAGCGTCGGATGGCTTGGCATCTGGTCCGGTGGTAAAGGACTGGTGTGTAGCAGCCCTGCCATCACCGGGTGGGAAGGTCCTGGAGCGGGGCCCACCAGTGGTGGCTGAGAGGCAGGAGGCACCCAAGGGCCCAAAGCAAAGGCTGTGACCGCAAAGGAGCGGGCGACAGCTGGTGCTGATCTGAAGGACCTTCGTCGGACCCCAGAAAAGGGTCCAGCAAAGGTGCCAGGATCAGGCAGGTGGGCATCAGTGGAGGTGCTGATGTCCTGGGAACTGGCCAAGCTCCCCTGGCTTAGAACCCTGAGGGTGAAGGGCCTGAGGGACACGGGCGGTGGAATGGAAGAAGAGTCTCCTGAACCTGCAGATGCACCGCCCAACACTGTAATCAGGGCAGGTGGCAGGGCCAGAAGCAGTCAAGAGGGAGAGAGGCCTGGTGTGGCTGGATGGGTTGAACCCCCCATTGGGGGAAGACCCAGCGTTGGCTGCAGTCCCCCGGAGGTGACTGTGGCCTGGAAGTGCACCTCAGTCCCGATGCTTAACCCGCTTGTGCTTCTTCTTAGAAGGAGTGGAGGTCTTAGACGAGGCCCTCAGGGAGGAAGATGCACTCTGGGCCTGCAGCTCTTTTTCCATGGTGGCCAGTTTCTGTTGAAGGAGATAGGCTTCCAGGATCCTCTGGCATTGTCTCCATGTGGCCTGGTTGAACTTCAGGCAGGCCTGGCAGGCTTCAGTGTCGTCATCTGGGCCTAGACAATGTAAGAGGAACGGCCATCCTTATCTGGAGTCTGTTTACTGCAGGCACACTTGGTTTTGTGGGACTCATCGGATGAGGTCGGCAAAGACATGCAGCCGACAATAAATCAATGACGAAAAACTGTCAAAAGTAATTAGAAAAAAAAAGAATATACTCAAAAATTGAAAAGCGGTTGGCTGAAGCAATGTTCTGTAAGGTCCAATGAGCGCAGATTGATGGTGGGAAAAGAACTGAGGTGTGGTTGGAGGACCCCCCCCTTATACCATTGGGGGACAGCGGTGGTCCCCCGCTGTAGACTACTAGTTAGAAGTTTTCTGTGTGGGCCTAGTTCTTGGCGGCTTAGTCCTAACGATGTAGCCTACTGTAAGAGCCCCCTTGAAGTAAGATCATAGAGGCCTTCCCTACAAAGGGCTGCTGCCACTACTGCCAAGCATTTGGTAAAGACCTGTGGTGCAGAAAAGAACCCAAAGGGCAACACTCTGAATTGGTCATGTTCCCCTGAAACAGGAACATCAAGTATTTTCTGTGAGGATTAAGGAGGTAAGTATCCTTCATACTGAGGGAACAGATCCAATCCCCTGCCTGCAGCAGTAGGGACAGGCCTTGCAAGGTGACCATTCTGAACTTCTTGTACTCTATGAAGAAGTCCAGCTCCCTGAGATCCAGGAGAAGCTGCAGGTCTCCTGTCCACTTTGGGACAGGCACTACCAAGAGTAAAAACCAGTGTGCCTTTCTTCTAAGGGCACAGGCTCTATGGCCCTCTTTTGTAGCAGTCTGCTTCTTCCAGAAGCAAAGGTAGGTGTTCTGGAAGATAGTGGGTCACTAGAGGCTGATGATCTGAAGGTATGTCTAGAAGTTCCAGAGCATGGCCCTATTCTATGATTTCCAGAATCCAAGCATCTGCAGTCACTTCCTTCCACCGGTTTAAGGGGAGGGAACGGTGACCCCCTACAACTGCCCTGGAGGTAAAGGTGGTTAGGGGTGTATAAGGAGTCGGATGGAGCCAATCAGGCCTCCATGCCACCACCTCTGTGGAGCTTTTTGCATGGGCACCTGGGTGGTACTAGGGACTGGCAAGGCTTCTGCTCCTTGCCCCCGTCCTGCTGTTTAACTGCTGGGCACTGTCTGACTGACACTAGCCAGATGTAGAGGACCGCTACTACTGCCACCCCTAGGCTGGGCATGGCAGAGGGAAGTACAGACTTCAGGGTTCTGCCTGAGGCCTGAAGAGTTCAGAGAATGTCCTGGACCTCAGAACCAAACAACCTGTGTCCTCTAAATGGGGCACTGAGAATGGACTGTTGCACATCATTTTCAAACCTTGCCACAAAGCCAAGAATATCTCCTGAGACGGATGCCAGAGGCCACTTCCCTGGCAGAAGCATCTACAACATCACAGGATGTGCAGAACAAATGCTTGCTCACATCAGCCCCAGCAGTAAGGGCTTTGAGAAGCTGTTTTTTTTTAATTGCAGTTTGTACTCCCCCTACATCCTGCCAGCCCTTCGGTGCTGCCAAGGAGTCATCCTCCTGCCTCTACCCACACCTACCTCCAGACCCCATGGAGCTTCGGTTTGCCCCGATTGGGGATGAGGTGGGGCCCGTACACCCTGTGCTACTACCTTTTTGTCAGTCCAGAGGTGGCTCCGTGAGCGGGGCACATCGGAGGCATGCTCCAGGCAGCCCATCTTCCTGACGCTGGCAGGCATTTTCCTCGTTTTTCTCCCCTGTACGCAGTGTAGCCCTGACATCATGGTGCAACGCACCAATGTCCACTGCGTACTCTGGCCACCTTTCCCCTGTTGGACTTGCTGTACCCTGAGCCTCTGCTCGGGGTCAGACAAGTTGCGGGCAAGCTGCCATGGGACGCTTGAGTCATTCTCCCCCGGCCGGCCCTCCAGCAACCCGAGTCTGCTCCTGAATTCGGGGGCTAGCCTAGAAGCTCCTATTTGATGTACTCTCTGGTAAGGTGTGTGCAGCTGCCTGGCCTTCCTCCAGAGGGTGTTCTGGTACTTCATCATGTAGGCCTGGTAGTTAGCAATATGAAGGCCAAGGATGCTAAGGCATATGTCTTTTTGCCTAAAACTTCAAATCTCCTGGACTCTATAAGGAGGAAGGGAATTCAGGTGCTTAGGTACCATAGACCTATCATGGGTAGCAATAATGACCACTGAGTCTGCCTTAGGCTGGGTGGCATAACATGGCTTCCCAAAAGAGGCCATATGCACAGGTTACTCAACTGTAACAGTAGTTCTAGGAATGGTACATGTTGTTCATCCACACTTTCTAGCAGTGTTCTTTCCCTTTAAGTCTCACCAGAAAGTCTTCAAGCTGGCTCCTTCCACCCACCTGGGTGGTATAACCCTCAGCTATGCCCCATGATGCCAGATCTTGCCCACTGGAAGCAGTAAGCATAGGTGACAAACAGCTGGCGAACCTCTCCCTGAACTCCAGCCATGCACTCTTTGTAGTAAGCGAGTGCTTGCGTCAGGTCCAGAGTATGGAGCCTGTGTTTGGCCTCCGAGGTGTGATTCAGGAAGAATACTGAAAGAGTCATCACCTGATTCAGGTGAAACTCCGACACAACCTTCGGGTTGGGGCACAGGACAACATAGTCCATGTGGAAGACCAGGTAAGGAGACTCCACCAAAAGCGCCTGGAGCTCACTGATCCTTCTGGCTCATGTGATAGCCACCAGGAAGGCGGTTTTCCACGACAGGCGACTTCTCAGACCTGTGCATCGGTTCAAATGGCTTGCCCATGAGCTTTGCCAAAACCAGCAACAAATCCCACTGTGGTGGTGGTTCACGCACTGAAGGGGAAATGTGATCTAAGCCTTTGAAAAAGCACCAAACCACTGTCTCCTGCGCCATAGACCACTAACCGGCCCATGCCCGGTAAGCAGAGATGGCTGCCAGGTTCACCTTAAGGGTCATCGACCAAAGTTCCCCTTTGGAGAAAGACCACTGGTAATCCAAAATGCTGGCTGCTGGACAGGACAAGGGGTCCAGTCCCTTACCCTGACACCAAAGGGAGAATCTCTTCCATTTGAAGGCATAGCATTTCCTGGTCGATTCCTTTCTAGATGCCTCCACTACGGTGAGGACATCTTCGGAAAGACCCAAAGCCGGGAACTGTAGCCACTCAGGAACCAGGTTGTCAGGTGCAGGGATTGAAGGTCTGGGTGGAGTATCTTCCCCCTGATTGAAGGAGAGCAGGTTTGGGCGTAACAGAAGACGCCTCGGGAGACTGCTGCAGAAGCAGGGGAGATCTGGGTACCAGTGCTGGTGGGGCCAGTCTGGGGCCACCAGGATCACTTGTGCCTTGTCCCTCCTGACCTTGAGTAGCATCTTGTGGATCGAGGAAAGGCACAGAAGAAACTTGGGGTCCATGGCCTCGAGAGGGCATCCCCCTGCAGAGAGCCTTGCTGAGGGGGTGGGCAAAAAACATCCTCAGCTTTGCGTTCTCTCTGGAGGTGAACAGGTCCACTTGAGGGGTGCCCCACTGGGAGAACTGACTGTGTACTACCTCCAGATGGAGAGACCACTCGTGAGACGCCTTGCCCACCTGGCTGAGGGCTTCTGCCAGCTGATTGGAGGCTCCTGCCAGAGATCCACCTCCAGACTGCGCACGAGGCTCCATACGCGGAGAGCTTCCTTTGCACACAGGCAGGGAGTGCATCCCACCCTGCTTGTTAAGATAGTACATGGTGATGGTGTTGTGTGTCTGGACTTGAACCACTTGACCCCGAACAATCGGAGAGAATGCAGTCAGCTTCAGCCGAACTGCTCTAAGCTCCAGCAGGCTGATGTGCATAGGGACTCCTTGGGGGTCCAGAGCCTGTGGGCCCTCTGTTCCCCCATATGGGCACCCCAGCCTGTGAGAGAGGTGTCGGTCATCAGGATGACCATCACCTTGAGGCGGACAAACAGGATCCCTTCCTGCAGATGCTGTGGGACAAGCCAGCACTAGAGGGCGTCACAGTGACCAGCTAGTAGAAGTGACTGTTGCGCTGAGACCACTGGCAGGCCAGCTCCCTATTCAGAGAGCACATATGCCAAAGGGCCCATTGGACCACGGTGGCGCAGGCCGCCATGTAACCCAGAAGGTGCAGGAAGTCCCAGACAGGGCGTAAGTGCCCAACCCAAAATGATCGAGCAAAGGAGGAGAGAACCTCTGCACTGTCTGCTGGCAGCCTGGCTCGGCACGAGTCTAGCTCTGCCCGATGAAGCTGATCACCTGTGAGGCCATGAATTCTGACTTGGCCTCATTGACTAGGAGACCAAGTCCGATGCAGGTTTGGAGGGCCATATCCCTGGACTGCTCCACCTCCTGCCTGGAGGGACCTGCTATGAGCCAGTCATCCTGGTAGAGGTACACCAGGACCCCTCAACATGCAGGTAGGCTGCCACCACTGCTATGCATTTGGTGAAGACCCTGGGGGCTGAGGAGAGGCCAAACGGCATGGCCTGGAACTCATAGAGGGTTCCCTAGGCTCGGAAGCAGTGGAACCTTCAGTGGAACAGATGGATCGGGATGTGAAAGAATGTGTACTATAGATCCAGAAAGCAAAATCACATGCCCTGCTTGAGAGATGGTATTATCTGGGACAGAGTTACCATTAGGAAGGTGTGATACCTGAGGAATTTATTCAGGTCGTGCAGATGTAGAATGGGATGACAGCCCCAGTCCGTTTTCACACCAGAAAGTACCTGGAGACAAACCCTGGGTGTTTCGGAGGATCCATTACCTTGATCATGACCTCCATATGGAGGAGCTAGGCTATGTTGTCTTGAAGAGCCGAACAAGTGTCTGCGGATACCAAGTCCTCCCGTGGGGCATGGGCTCAGCTGGGAGGGTAGTGCTCAAACTCCAGTGGCATACCCTGGCCAACTGCTTCCACAACCCACCTGTCCATGGTAACAACAGACCAGGTGGAAAGGAAGTGGTGGAGCCGGTCCCCCACAGTAGGAACCAGGGGAGGCATGACGGGCATGAGGGGGGCAGCCTCCATCCCGTCACTGGGCAGGCTTGGAGGAGAAGGACTTGGCTGAAGAGCCACTGGGACCCTTCCTTCCTGGCTTTCAGACCACTGAAGCCACTGATTTGGGCCTATGGCACCTAGGCTGAGCCTGCTGGCCCGGCTGGTGCTGGGCTGGTTTTGCCGCAAGAGTGGGGGACTGAAAGGGCTTGTGCTTCTGCTGCTTGGAGCCTTTGGGATCCTTCTTGGCAGACATAACGGAATCCAAGGTGGCATTAGACTTCTCGATACGCTGGAGGTGACCCTCCACACCAGGCCAAAACAGGTCGGTGCCTAAGAAGGGAACGTCCACCAGCTTATGTGGAGTGTCGCTGTGAAGGTCGAGATTCTCAGCCAAACCCTATGGTGTATGGCAACTGTGGCCGCCACTGAGCGGGCGCAAGAATCCACAATGTCCAGAGCCATCTGGAGTTGCTCTTCGACCACAGCCCGGCCCTGGTCTCGGACCTGCTTGACCATGGTCTGGAGGTCTGCAGGGAGATAAGGAATCACCTCATCCAGGGAGCCCAAGAGGGCATGGGAGAAGTGTGCCATTAGGATGGCCGAGCTCACCTGGCGGAGGCCGAGCAAGGAGGCAGCATAGACCTTTTTGGCAAAGTAGTCCAATTTCTTGGACTCCATGTCCGGCGGCCTGTCAACATCACCTGTGTTGCCCGAGCACTGAAACATGGAATCGGCCACCAATTCCTTGGCTGAGGAGTGTTCCATGAACCCCGAGAGGGAACCAGTGGGTACTGTATATTTGCAGGCTGCCCTGGCCTAGGACGCTGGGCAGTAGGCAGGGTGCTGTCAAAGCTCCAAGGCTGGGCTGACAATGGCCTCGGCCACCAGGAAGGCTTTCATAGTAGAGTCCTCTAATCTCTGTAAGGTGATAGTTAGCCCGCTTCTGAACGTGCTACAGAGGCATCCCTGTAGATGCAGAGAGAAGATGGAGGATGTCCATGAAGGATGTGGGTCCTTCCTACGTCGAGAGACCCCCCCCCCACCGACTCCTTATCGACTGGACGGGAGTGCAGTGAGGAGTCCTTGAACTCAAAAGAGTCTGCATAAAGCAGCCGACCACCTGAGCCGCTCTCGACCTGCTGCAGATGGTCAGGCGTGAGAGTGACCGACAGCTGATGGGGAAGGCCCTTAGCCAGCTGAGACTCATTGGTCTGAGCCCCAGTGGGTGGCTGCTGGGGCGGCGGCTCCACCACAGTCGGTGGAGAGACCAACTTTGGCCGAACTGAGGTAGCCTGAACCAGCTCCACAGGCAGAGGAACGGTGCCGACCAGCCCCTCCAGGGTTGTCAGTATCAGTCTGTCGGGCGACAACCATGTGATGGCCAGTGTGGGAGCTGGGGTCGGCTTTGGATCAGACAACATTAACTGTTGCGACGTGAGGTCTTCTTAGCATCGACGCAACTTGCACTGAAACCTCTCCTTAGCCGAGGAGGACAAAGATGATGAACAGCGGCGGCGCTGCTTCCTGTGATGTCGAAAGTGGGACCGCTGACATCGGCGAGATCTGCTCAACCCACTGGATGAGGAAGATCTTGGTCACCAGTGGTGCAAACAGGGATCTTGGAGGGAGCTGGGGAGTGCCACGGCTCCTGGTCTCGGTCAGTGACCAGAGGGTGCAATTTACCGTGCTGATCCACCCCTTCAGTGGTGCCCTGCAGGACTGGAGTCCTGAATAGAGAATTGTCGGCCTTATCTAGCAACAACAGGTTGACAGAGTCGGGAAAAATCTTCGGCCCGCGTCTTGGCCAGCTGATCTGACGGGGGCACCGTGAAGTCAGCAGCCAAGGCTGCGGTTTCGACTGTGGTCAAAAATAACAGTTACGTAAGATCTTACCGTAACAGTAGATTTTCGAGAGAGGTTCCTGCAGTAGGTCTTCACATATAGGACTGTGCCCCCTGGTGTCAGGTTTGCATGGCAAACTTGTAGCTAGCAATCATCAGCGGGGACCGCCCCCCATCGTTAGGTGACGCAACGTCAGCCTAACTATAAAGGGGTGGTCCCGCACACACCCTCTAGTTCTTTTCCACCGGAGACCAAAGTAAAAGGAATAGAAAAGAGGAGTGAGAACTCCTGGTGCCCTGTGCCCTGGCAAAGCCAGAGACCTGGACAGGAATAAGAAAACTACAGGAGCTGGGGGAGAGGTGGGTGGGAAACTAGACCTACTGCAGGAACATCTCTCGAAGATCTGCTGTTACAGTAAGTTCTTACATACCCGTTATATCTTACTTCGAGAGGGTTCCTGCAGTAGGTCTTCACATATAGGACAATACCAAGCAGTCTAACACAAAGCACATCTTCTTGACCTGGAAGGACACTACTTCTTTATTCAGCTGTGAGCTGTGTGGGAAATTCTATATTGCACTTGATATCTGCAACAACGTGCACTTTTGCTCAATTCTGTGGGAGGTGAAACTAACTACCTTTGGTAATTGCTTTTTATTTACATATTTATTTAGTGTTTAACCAAGAACGGGCTTGCAAACTCTGTTTATCTTGTGAGTAACTTCAGAAGGATTTAAATACTGCATTTGGGTAGATCCCTGGAGGTACTGTAGCTAGATTGTCTACTGGAATTTTCTGACAGTTAAACTGTTTTTAAATAAATTACAGGTGACTGAGGAGTTGAAAAAGGAGCTTGCAAACTCTGCTTATCTTGGAAGTAACTTCACAATGGTTTGAATACTGCATTTTGGTTGTCCCTTGAGGGTAGCTGGATTGACTAGTAGGATTTTGGGACATAAACTATTTTTAAATGATTTACTGGTGCGTAGGATTTTGTGATAGTTAAACTATTTTTAAATAATTTACTGGAGGTTAGTTAAATTACTATAATGGGCAGTACTCGCCAGGGTGGTGGAGCAGTGGTGTATTTAAGTAATTTATCTCTTCAGGTGTGGGTACACTGGAGGATTATTACTGTGTTGGTGATTCGGCCACGAAAGCAGCCGGCGACCGAACCACACCAGTCGTGTTAAGTCCTCCAGTGTACCCACACCCTGGAGGGATACATTTATATTATTCAATGGCAAATGTTGTTTCTTTAATGTTTTTTAACTATTTTCTAACTCACTGAGGTCCCTACACTTCGAAAAAGGGATTAATTTTGTAAACAATTTACCGCGGTGTTTTAGCGAAGCAGCGACAGGACAAATCGCGGCAGTTTCATTTGAAGTGAAAGCGACCGGATTAGCATGATATAAGGTTGGCTGGCACTTTTTCCAATGGGTACACTGGAGGATTTATCACGGTGGCAATTGTGCCAGCCAACCAATCAGGATGCAGTATTTGGGACATTGGATTTACCACATTGTATAATTGATTGTTTCTAACAGTCACCTGTGGTTATGGACTACTTCCCCCTTCCCACACCCCACACCCCCAGGCGTGGCATTTCCTTTATAGTCAAAGTTCTGACATCACTTCCTCAACAGGTCTTGGGGCAGAACTGTCATATTCTTAATAACCCATCACAGTGCCTAAAGGGTAAGTACACATCACCAAAAAAAAAAATTATATATATTACATATTGTATATTATAAGGGAGAGGGACATGTGGGGAGTGGTGTAATGTATTGGCTGTGGGGCAGTTTTCCGGGAGACATTCTGGAAACTGCGTTGCTGTCCTATTTGCAGGCAACTGTCAGCTCTGAGGGAGGAGATTGCCCACCTCCAGGCTGAACTGGCAAGGACTAAGGAGGCCTCCCCCACCCAAAGAGCACCACTGCCACAACGGTTGCCAAGTATGAAGAGCAGTTGGACCACAGTGGGTTCTGGGAGGGTGCAGGCGGTGGAACTGAGGCAAAGCCCCCTAGTTGTACCTCTACACAAATCATATGCCAGTCTGGCAGAGCAAGGTTCCTCTATGATGGCACCCTCAGTGGAGACCAAGAAGAGTGCTGAGGACATTCACAAGGGAGACCCACAAAAGGGTGGCAAGGGACACCACAGGGGAAGGAAACAGTTTCTGACAGGGGACTCAGTTGTTGGGGGGGTAAAACTGGGGAAGGGAGAGGAGAGGGAAGTAAGGTGTCTGCCTGGTGCCATGGCTTGAAGGGACAAGAAGCAAATCCTCAGGACTGCAGAAGCAGCATCACAGGAGAGGGAACTAGATATCATTGTCCACCTTGGGACAAATGACCTAGCTAGTCATGAAATCAGTGCAGTGCAGGATGAATCTGTGGAGTTGGGGAGGGGCTTCAGACAGGTAGCAAGCACGGTTACCTTCACAGAGGTGCTGCCAGTCCATTGCAGGGGTGAGGCTAGGGCACTGGACACCATGCAGTTTAATGAATGGTTGCAAAACTGGTGCAGAGCACAGGGCTTTGGCTTCATTGGGGACTGGGGGTACACCTGGAAAGATGAAGGTCTATACTGACACGATGGTCTGCATCTGTCCACGAAGGTAACCAAGCACCTAAGTGACAGGTTTAAATGCTTTCTTGGCAAGCTTTTAAACTAGCTGGGGGGGGAGGAGGTGCTGATAAGAGGCAGGAAATTTCAAGCCTCCCCCCACAAAACATGGCAGGTAGTAAGGAAAACACTGAGGTACAGAGCTCAACAGAGGGCAGGACAGGGGTAAATGGAAAAATAGACAAGGGCAATAAGAGCAGGGATGGGGGAAAAAAGGATAAAGCCAACAATAAATGGAGGGCAATGAGTACCAATGCCCGTAGTCTGGAAAGCAAGCTTCCTGAGCTAGTAGCCCTGATGGAAGATGAACAACTGGATATTGTGGCAGTCATGGAAACATGGTACACAGAGAACCATGACTGGGATGTCAACATACTGGGGTACACAGTCTACAGAGGGACAGGGAGGGTAAAAGAGGAGGTGGAGTAGCTCTATACATAAGGGAAGGGATCAAAGCTACAGAACTAAAAAGTAAAGGGGGAGGACAAGAGGCACGCTGGGTCACCTTGGAGACAGGGAATGGCATCACAGTCCGCACAGGGGTTGTATACAGATCCCCGTCTCAAGAGGAGGACATGGACAAGAAAATGATAGAGGACATTCTCAAAATGCCTGAAAAAGGGGAGATACTGTTGATGGGGGACCTGAGTATGCCAGATGTTAACTGGATGACATGTACTGCAGCCACATCCAAGAGCAGGGTCATTCCCGATGCCCTGCAGGGTGCAGGCCTTAGACAGCTAGTGCTGGAACCCACTCGGGAGGGAGCAATACTAGACCTGGTACTCTTAAATGGAGAGAGGATCACAAATTTAGAAGTCAGTAGACATCTGGGAACAAGTGACTGCACAGTGTGCTTCACAATAAGCACAACCATGGAGACAAGCCATACAAGAACAAGCATACTGGACTTTAGAAGGGCTGACTTTGGCAAAATGGATGAATACCTGAGGAATGCACTAGCAAATGGGCAAAAAGGAGGGGTGGAAGAACAATGGAGAAACATCAAAACTGCTATCATAGAGGCAACAAGCCTTTGTGTGAAACAAATAAAACAAAGTGGAGTAAAATATCACTATGGTTTTCAAAAGAGGTGGCAGGGAAGGTTAAGGAGAAAAAGGCTGCATTCAAAAAGTATAAGGAATCACAGAAGGAGCATGACAGGGAACTGTATCAATTAAAGCAGAAAGAAGTGGGGAAGGCAGTCAGAATAGCAAAGGCCCATACCGAGGAAAAAATAGCCAACTCAGTTAAGAAGGGGGATTAAACCTTTTATAAGTACATTAGGGAGCATAGAAAGGTTAAGGGAGGAATAGTGAAGATTAATAAAGGAGAGGGGAGGTGGGCAGAGGGAGACAGTGAAAAGGCAGAGATTCTGCATGAATAATTTTGCTCAGAATTCACAAAAGAAGATGAGGAGGAGTTACCTAAACTAGACAATAGAAGCACTCTGGGTAGGGGGGTTGACACCAGTCCATTTACAGAAGAAAGAGTCCTGAAAAAATTCCTAAAACTCAAGGTGGACAAAGCAATGGGGCCTGGCGGGATTCACCCCAGAATCCTAAAAAAACTAAGGGAGGACCTAGTGACACCACTGACCACACTGTTTAACAAATCATGGGAGGATGGGGTGGTACCTGAGGACTGGAGGAGGGCAGATATGATTTCCCTTCACAAAAGTGGGAGCAAGGCAGAAGCAGGAAACTATAGACCTGGAAGTTTGACCTCAGTGGTAGGGAAAATGATGGAATCATTTCTGAAAGAAAGAATTGTTGAGTACCTAGAGGTCAGTGGGTCACAGGACCCAAAGCAGCATGGATTTACAGCAGGAAGATCATGTCAGACAAATCTAATTGATTTCTTTGACTGGGTGACCAAAGTAATAGACCAGGAAGGGGCTATGGATATGGCCTACCTAGACTTTAGCAAGGCATTTGACACAGTCCCACACAAAAGACTAATAATTGTTAGCCAGCCTGGGAGTGGGTTCCAGGGTGGTAGCCTGGTAGCAAACTGGCTGCACAACAGGACACAGAAGGTATAGTGAATGGAACACATTCAAGAAAGGGGTTACTAGTGGAGTACCTCAGGGCTCAGTACTGGGTCCAGTCCTCTTTAACATCTTTATAGGTGACACTGCAGAGGATCTGAGGAAAGGTATGCCTTTGCAGATGACACAAAGATCTATAACAGAGTTGATACACAAGGCGGGGGGGATAGAAAGGATGAGAAGGGACTTGGCAAGGTTGGAGGAATGGTCAGACATATGGCAACTTAGATTCAACGCAAAGAAGTGCAAACTAATGCACCTGGGAAACAAAAACCCAGGAGAAGAGTACACAATAGCAGGGGAGGTACTAACAACAAAAATGGAAACGGACTTGGGGATAGTCATATCAGATGATCTAAAGGTGGGTAAGCAATGTGAGAAGTCAGTAAGGAAAGCCAGGGGGATATTGAGATGCATAGGAAGGGGCATCACAAGTAGAAAAAGGAAAGTGGTTATCCCTCTGTATAGACAGTTGGTGAGACCCCATCTGGAATACTGTGTGCAGTTTTGCAGACCCCATCTACGCAAGGACATAGACAGGATGGAAACAGTCCAGAGGAGGGCAACTAAAATGGTGCAGTGTCTGCATCAGAAACCATATGAAGAGAGACTGAGAGAGCTTCATATGTATACCCTTGATGAAAGGAGGGACAGGGGACGTGATAGAAACTTTCAAGCACCTCAAGGGAATCAACAAAGTCCAGGAGGGTAGCATCTTTCAGAAAAAGAGATGTATAAGAACAAGGGGGCACAATTTAAAGATAGAGGGGGGACGGCTCAGGGGTAATTTGAGGACTTTTTTTCACGGAGAGAGTGGTGGATGCATGGAACTGCCTTCTTGGGGAGGTTGTTGGGTCTAAGACAGTGGGGGAATTCAAACATGCATGGAACAGACATAAGGCAATTGTAGTGGGGGGTTGCAGGAAATAGGCTGTTGGTTAACTAGAATCTGCAGCTTATCCAATAGGAAGGGAAATGGGCAGACTGGGTGGGCCAAGTGGTCCTTATCTGCCATCAAAGTCTATGTTTCTATGTTAAAAGGAGTCAGAGATGAGATTCTGGGAGGAAAAGGAGATGTCTGCCAACTAAGGGTCTGTTCAAGACAGAAGACCTTGCAAAATTGCAAGGCCAAAGCCAGCTCGACACCTACAGGCAATGTCCAGACTGTAATGCTTAGTGAAGGTGTGGATGGAAGACCAAGTGGCTGCTGCATAGATATCCACAGTGGACACATTCCTGAAAAAGCCAGCAGAAGTGGCCACACTCCTGGTGGAGTGACCTTTAACTGCCCTGGAAGGGGTTTTTCATACTTCTGGTGAGTGTAATGAATAAAGTTAGCCAGCCACCCAGACAGAGTCTGTTTCATGATTGCCTTGCCCTGACACCGGGAGGCAAAGGCAACAAAGAGCTGGTTCAACTTACGAACCTCTTTAGTCCGAGAAGTACAATACCTCAAAATCCTGTGCACATCAAGGGTGTGCAGGAGATATTCCCCCCCTGTTAACGAAGGATTAGTCCACAGGACCACCTGGTCCCTGTGGAAAATTAAATAAGGCTCTCTACAAACTAGAACCTGAAGCTCTGAAACCTTTCGAGCTGAAGTGATAGTAACTAAAAAGAGCATTTTCCACACTAAAAAATGCATATCACAGCTTGCCGGTTCAAAAAGGGAAAAAGTAAGCTTTTCCAACATAAAATTGAGATCCCAGGGAGGAACAGGATTCCAGACTGGAGGTTTTATATGAAGGATCCCCCCTTCAAAAAAGTCTTAGAAACCTCTAGCTGAGCTAGGGTTGTGCCTCCACTGGAAGGTGATAGGCCGACACCGAAGAGAGATGGACCTTCAGTGAGGAGTAACTGAGGCCTGACTCTGATAGATGTAAGAGGTACTCGAACACCTGGAGGACTGAGCAAGAAAATGGCTCCCAGTCTTTTACGGCAGCTCAAATAGAAAATCTCTTCCATTTCATGGCATAGGTGGATCTAGTTGAAAGCTTCCTGGCTTCCACCAAGACCTGAGCTACCCGAGTATAAACTGCATAGCGAGAAATCGCTGTCCACAGGTGCCACGCATGAAGATGGAGAGACTAGAGGCTCGGATGGACCAGGGTGCCCAGCTCCTGAGACAGAAGGTCATGAGAGAGAGGCAGAGGAACTGGTGGTTCCAGAGCCAGCTATTGCAACAACGGGAACCATATCTGCCGAGGCTGCAGAGGGGCAATGAGAATCATGTGAGCTCCCTCTGCCTGGAGCTTCAGCAGAACATTCTGTATTAGAGGAAAAGGAGGGAAAGTAAACAGAAACCTCCCTGTCCAGGATAAAGACAGTGCGTCTCGCCAAAAAGCACCATGCCCGGGAATGAGCTAGCAAAAGCTGGGTAGTTTTGCGTTGGATGAGGAGGCAAAGAGATCTAGGTCTGGCTGACCCATTAGAAGAAACAGATCTTCCACTACCTCCTGCTTTAGTTCCCACTCATGAGCCCTGGCGACTGACTGGCTGAGACTGTCTGCCAGGATGTTGTGAACCCCTGGCACGTGGACCACTGTCAAGTATAGGCCATGCTGAATCGCCCAATACCACACCCTCATTGCTTCCCTGCAAAGGGAGTATGATTGGGTGCCTCCCTGTTTGTTCACATACCAGACAGTGGCCATGCTGTCTGTCTGGATGAGGAGTGTTCCTGGGAAAAGAAGTGACAGGAAAGCTTGGAGAGCGTAGAGAAAGTACAGTTATGTAAGAACTTACCGTAACAATAGCTCTTCGAGAGAGGCTCTTGCAGTAGGTAATTACATATAGAACTGAAGCCAGCAGGCGTCAGGACCCCACAGAAAAATTTCTAGTTAGCAGTCTCTGATGGGGGACCACAGCCACATCAGGTGACCGACGTCATGCGACGTCAGTATAAAGGGGTGGTCCCCCATGCCTGCCTTCCAGTTCTTTCCCGCCAAAGGCCAAAAGGCAAGACAAGAGAGAAGCGGATATTTCCCATCCTGAAAAAGGAGCTGAAAAAGCTAAGGGGGAAGGAGGGCTGGAAGGTATTACCTACTGCACGAGCCTCTCTCGAAGATCTACTGTTACGGTAAGTTCTTACATAACTGTACTATCTTACTTCAAGAGGGCTCTTGCAGTAGGTAATTACATATAGGACTGAGTCCCAAGCAGTCTGAAACAAAGAGAAGCTCATGGGAGGAGGAAACTACTCATACACAGATCCTCTGGCTGTGAAGGTCTTAGAAAAGAAGACCTTGCAGAACAATCAACCCGAAGCCAGCTCTACTGCAAGAGGCAATGTCCAAACTGTAATGTTTCGTAAAGGTATGGATAGAAGTCCAAGTTGCGGCTGCACAGATGTCAGCCGCTGACACAGTCTTGAAACAAGCAGCAGAGGCAGCTACACCCCTAGTGGAATGACCTCTGACTTGACCTGGCAAGGTCTTGTGATACTTGTCATAACAGAAAGTGATATAATGAGCCAACCATTTGGAAAAGCATTGCTTGGAAACAGCATTGCCTTCTCTTTTGAGAGCAAAAGAGACAAACAGTTGATCAGTCTTTCTGAGATCCTTTGTCCTGTTGGTATAGTATCTCAGAATCCGGTGAACATCCAAAGTATGTAAGAGGTACTCCCCTTGATTGGAATGTTGTGTAAAAAACACAGGCAGTTCCATAGATTGATTCAGAGTAGATTCCGCTACCACCTTAGGGAGAAACTTAGGGTTGGTACGCAGAGCCACACATTCCTTGTGGAAAATCAAGTATGGGATTTTGCACATTAAGGCCTGAAGCTCGGAAATCCGTTGAGTAGAGGTAATGGCCACCAGGAAGAGAGTCTTCCAGGAAAAGAACTTTAGGTCTGCTGATGCTGCCGGCTCAAAAGGAGGCAGGGTAAGCTTCTCGAGAATGAAATTCAAGTCCCAAGGGGGGGCAGGTGTACGAATGGGGGGTCTCGAGTGGAAAACCCCTTTAAGGAAGGTCTTAGCGACTTCCCGCTGAGCAAAAGACCTGTGCCCAAAAGGAACATGATAAGCGGAAATGGCCGCCATGTGAACCTTCAAGGAGGAATTACTGAGACCCAGGTCGAAGAGGTGACACATGTAATCCAAGAGCCTCCCGACAAAGCAGCAGAATGGCTTGAAAGCTCTGGAAGAGGCCCAAATAGTGAACCTTTTCCATTTCATGGTGTAAGTGTAAGGAGTGAAAGGCTTTCTGGCCTCCACTAGAATCTCCGAACTGGGTTTGAACTACGTCTGCAGGAACCATGCATGCAGCTGAAGGGATTTGAGTCCTGGATGGACCAGGGTCCCCTGATCCTGGGTCAACAAGAGCTGCGATAGAGGAAGAGGAGGTTCCTCTGAATACTGTTGCAGAAGAGAGAACCAAACTTGCCTGGGCCAGAACGGAGCGATGAGGGTCATGCGAGCTCCTTCTGAACAGAGTTTGTGTAAGACCCTCGGAATCAACGGGATCGGGGGGGGAAAGCATAGACGAATCTGCCCTTCCAGTTTAGGAGACAAAGTGTCTCTCCAAAAAACTCCGCCCTGTAGAGCGAGCGAGCAGAAGACGGGAAGTTTTGCGTTGAGAGGAGAGGCAAACAGGTCTACCCGAGGGGTTCCCCAGCGTAGGAAGACATTGTCTACTACCTCCTGATCCAGTTCCCATTTGTGCGCTTGGGAGGACGACCGACTGAGGTGGTCTGCCAACATGTTCTCGATCCCCAGAACATGAACCGCCGTGAGGTGAAGGTTGTGAAGAATCGCCCAATCCCAAACCCGCATCACTTCCCTGAAAAGAGGGTAGGAACGAGTTCCTCCCTGTTTTTTGATGTACCACACTAAGCACATGCTGTCGGTCTGAACAGCCAGATGACTGGGAAGCAGATACAGATGCAGAGCTTGTAAGGCATACAGAACGGCTCTGAGTTCAAGCACATTTATGTGGAGAGACTGCTCGATTCTGGACCGAGAGCCCTGGGTCCATTGAGATCCCAAGTGGGCTCCCCAACCCTTGCCCAAGGCATCTGTTGTCAGAGTTTGGGAGGGGGGAGAAAGACAGAAGGGAACTCCCCGGCAAAGATTCTCCTGAACCATCCACCATTGCAAGTCCCGAACCATCAGAGAGGAGAACAGGATCTCCCGATCTGGGTCATCCACCAATTGATCCCACTGAGACCGAAGCATCCACTGAGAGATTCTCATGTGGAGCCGACTGTGAGGCACTGTTGGAATGGCAGCTGCCATGAGCCCGAGGAGGCGAAGGACTGACCTGGCAGAGACCCATTTGCGGGTGGCCAACAGGCTGGCCTGAGCCTGAAGGGTGGCCACCCTGTCCAAAGGCAGGAAGGCCATACCGGAGGTCGTATCCAGGATCACCCCAATAAACTGGAGTCTTTGTGATGGGATCAAATGGACTTGGCCTGGTTGATGGTAATACCCAATCTGGTGAAAACCTGCAGGGTAAGGGAAAGGGAGCTCAGGAAGTCCTCCCTGGATGGGGCCATCAGGAGCCAGTCATCCAGGTACAGGAAAACCTGAACCCCCTGGGTACGTAGATGGGCCGCCACCACAGAAAGGCATTTGGTAAATACTCGAGGAGCCGAGGAAAGACCAAATGGGAGGGCCCTGAACTGTCCTGGCCGAAGTAGGGGCAGAAGGCCCTGCATAGAGAGCATTCTGAACCTCTTGTACTCCACAAACAGGTTCAGGGGGCTGAGGTCTATGACAGGTCTCACGTGACATGATTTCTTCGGAACCAGGAAGAAATGGGAATAGTAACCCATCCCCTGGAGATGGGGAGGGACTGGTTCCATTGCCGCCTCCAAAAGAAGGGCGGAGATTTCTTCCCGAACCAGAAGAAGGAGTTCTGGGGAGTAAGATGACCTTGGGGGGGGGGTGTCTAGGATGTTTCTGAAGAAACACTATCGAGTGTCCTTCCGCTATCAGCTGGAGCACCCAAATGTCGGAAGTGATCCTCTCCCAACCCCGCAGATGAAGGGAGAACCTCACTCCTACCGGTTCCTCTGGGAAGCCCAGAGGCTGTGGGAGAGGAAAGGAGTAAGGAGGTGTGAGGCAGCGCTGTGGCTGGAGCTCCCGCTGCCCGTTTGGGTGGGGGGGCTTCGCAGCCAGAGGGCCCGTTTGTTGGCCCGCTTCCCTTGTGGTTTCGCCTTGGCCCATGCATGTCTGCGAAAGGGACGGCGCCGAGGCTGAGGGGCTCTGTACATGGAGTCAACTTCCTTGAGAGCAGTGCCCTTCTCCCGCAGGCCAGTGATGATGTCCTTGACATCACCACCGAACAGCACCGAACCCCTGAAGGGCACATCCTGGATAGTGGACTGCACTTCCGGGACCAAACCTGACACTCTGAGCCAGGCATGATGCCGCAGACTGACGGTGAATGCAGAGCTCCTTCCAGCAGCATCCACTGCATCTTAAGTAGCCCATAGCATGTGCATAGTATGCGCCTACTGGCCGAACGAGCAGAACAGACTAGGTCTGCCACTTCCTGTTTGGTCTGCGACACAGGAAGGAAGTCCAATTTAGTTTCCACCTCACTGAGGATAGCCTTCTGGGAATCCCCCATGTGAGCAATGTAGTTCATGGCCCTAATACCCAGAGTGGAAGAAGCGAAAACTTTCTTCCCATTCTGGTCCAGAAGACAGGACTCCTTATTGGGTGGAGATGAGCTCAAATGCTTTTGGTTGGCCATGGGCAGCGCTGATCATGACTGAGTCAGACTTGGGGTGTGAAGTATGGAATTCAACACTCTCCAGTGCCTGGTACAGCCTGTCCACCTTCCTCGGAAGGGGGGCTATGGCGGACATTTGTTTCCAGATAGTGGAAACAAGGTCCACGTGAGGCTCGATCCAGGGTGGAACCAAGGTAGGAACGACCTCGGGCAGATCCAGATGTGTAGCTAGCTTCTGCCGCTGTGGATCTGGCTCCAAAGATTTCCACTGATGCAATGACTGGATCTTTCATAGCAACTCCGTGAAGGAAGGATCCTCTGGAGGGGACTACGGAGGAGTCCTAGGCCGGGGCTTGTCCGGAGTTCGTGGTTCGTCATTGAAGTCGGAATGTCCGTCGGAATCATCTGAGGAAGGTGGAGGAGACGAAGACCTCTCCACGCTCGGGGAGGAATGGACCCCTTGGGGAGCTCCTGGGGTAATGTGCCACCCCGTCTCAGAACCGGAGGGGACACCTCTGGTAGCAGGAGGGGGGGAGGGGGTCTCTCGCCCTCGCGACGGGGGTCCGGAATGGGTTCTGGCATCAGAAGGTGGCTCTGTACTTCCTTGGTGAGCTGAGCCATGGCCTCAGCCCACCAGGAAGCCAGAGTCTCCCTCAAGTCCACCAGCAGCTGGGGAGGTGGTGGAGGAGGGGGATACAGATATTCAGGATATCCGTATGGCGAGTATCCATACCCCGATGGGAAGCCCAACACCGGATATTGCGGCATCGGGTACTGCGGCATCGGATACTGCGGACCAGGGTAAGACGGCGTCGGATAAGACGGCGTATACCCAGGCGCCAGGGGCTCCGACGGGGCAGAAGGCCCTGGAAACGCCCCCGCAGCCGAGCCGGGAATAGGAGGCCGGAGGCGCCAGTCCAGCGTAGGGCGGAACGGGAGGAATGTCGCCTGGCATCGGCAAGGCCGTCTGTGCGGTGTCCAAGGGTCTGACATCAGATCGTCCAGCCCAGCGGGGGGGGACATGGCGGGGCGTGCCTGCATCCTCCGTATCACCCAGGAAGGAGGATTAAAATCCGGGGTCCTAACAAGGAGACACTGGGGCCTCGAAGGCAGCGCAAACGCTGCGGGAGCTAGAGGCAGCCAGACTGGATGACAGGGTCGGCGTCAGCTCCAGCCGTGCAACAGGCGAGTCGCGGACGTCTTACCAGCGGGGTCGGCGGACGTCAGAGGAGCAGTCGATCGACTTAGTGGAATCGATGCCTGAGAAGGCCATGATGGGGAAGCGGCTGTGACGGGGCGGCCTTGTCGGGCGGTTTGAAGACTGTGTGCTGCCCCGAAGGGTCCAGCGGCTTAGCGGTCTTCTCCGGGTAGGCCCCAGAGAAGCTGACATCTGGTTTACCGGAGCCACTCGCACCAGAAGGCCGCACGGTGGCGACCTTACTGGGAGTGGAGGCCTCCTTTAACCCAGAAGCTCCCAAAGGGCCTGAGAGCGAGCCAGACAGGAGGGTGTACGTCGACTTGGACACCTCCAAGATGGCCATCGTGGAACGGTCCCCCAGGAGGGGATGTTACCTTAAGCACGGCGACTCCAGCTGAAGTCGCGTTGGCTGAGGAAGAGGAGTCCCGGTCCCGGTGCTTCTCCTAGTCCTTCTTTTTACTGTGACCCTCAGGCGAAGTTGAGGCCTGATGAAGCTTCTTCAGTTCCTTCTCCATGGAGGTAATTTTCTTTTTAAGGATATGGGCCTCCAGGGACTGCTGCCTCTGTCGACGGGTGGTGGCATTGAACTTCAGGCAATGCTGGCACTTCTCCATGGGGTGATTCAGGCCTAGACAGAAGAGGCACTGGGAGTGTCCGTCCTTGTGCGGGAGTTGGGCGCCGCACGGGTCGTACTTTGTTCTTGTGTTGAGGAGCCGAGACCATATACACTGCACAAAACCTGACAAAAAATTTGAAGAAACCAAAGAGAAAACAGTGGTAAAACTACCAACAAATGACTGACGAAACAGTAGAACTTAACTGCGAGGCGCTTTCACAAGCTAATGGCGGGAAAGAACTGGAAGGCGGGCGTGGGGAACCGCCCCTTTATACTGATGTCACATGACGCCAGTCACCTAATGTGGGGGTGGTCCCCCGCCACAGACTGCTAGCTAGAAATTTTTCCGTGGGGTCCTGATGCCTGCCGGCTTCAGTCCCCCCCCCACTGCAAGAGCCCTCTCGAAGTAAGATCTGCTCTCGTCTCCAGGACGTTGATGTGAAGATTCTTCTCCATAGGGGAGCAGGAACCCTGTGTTCTGTGTTCCCCCAACCCATGTTCAAAAGCATCCGAAGTAAGGGTTTTAGAAGGAACCAGAGGGTGGAAGGGAGCCCCCCCCCAACAAATTGGAGGGATCCTGCCACCAGAGGAGATCTTTCTGAACACTGCTGGAGATCATGACCTTTTAATCCATGTCGTCTGAGCGTTGATCCCACTGGACTTGGAGAGACCACTGGGCTACCCTCATATGCAGCCTGGCCAGGGGTACTGTGGGTATGGCTGCCGCCATGAGGCCCAACAGGCAAAGGATAGACAGAGCCGTGGTCCACCGAGAGGATGCCACTGATGTAGTCTGGGAGATGAGCGTCTCCGCTCGGTCAAGAGGGAGAAAGGCCTTGCTCTGGACCGTATCCAGCACTGCTCCAATGAATTGGAGGTGCTGGGAGAGTACTAGCTGGGATTTCAGTAGGTTGACCGAAATTCCCAGAATGGAGAAGAGGTCCAGGGTGAAGGAGAGGGACTCCTGCAGGCTGTCTGGTTAGGGGGCTGAAAAGAGCCAATCATCCAGGCACAGGAACACATAAATGCCCTTGCAGTAAAGGAACGCCACCACCACCGCTAAGCACTTGGTGACAACCTGAGGTGCTGAAGACAGGCCAAATGGAAGAGCTTTGAACTGGAAGTGGTCCTCCAGAAAGGAGAACCTGAGGAAGCGGCGGTGGGCCAGGAGGATAGAGATATGCAAGTAAGCATCCTGCATATCCAGGGAGCACAGCCAAGTGTTTGGAAGGAGCAGGGGCAACAGTCCCTGGAGAGTCAGCATGCAAAACCTCTTGTATTCCACGAAGAAGCTGAGCGTGCTGAGATCTATGATAGGTCTTAGATCCCCATCTTCTTTGGAACTAAAAAGAAATGGGAGTAGAATCCCTTTCCTGTTTGCTCTGGAGGAACGGGCTCTTTGGCTGCTTTTTGCAGCACAGCCTGGATTTCCTATCCGACCAGAGGGATCTGACCCGACAGGTAAAAAGACCTTCCCGGAGGATTTGAAGGAGGTTTCTCCAGGAACTCTATCGAGTGACCTCTTTGTATGAGTTGTAAAACCCATATGTTTGCAGTGACGGCCTTCCACCCTTCCAGGTGAAGGCCGAATCTTCCCCCTACCGGTTCCTCTGAGTGATACAGAGGGAGCAGAAGGAGGAGAAATGAGTCAGAACGTGGAAGAGAGGTGAGCCTTTCCTCCTGAGGCGGCTTTGGCAAACTTGACCTGAGGAGTTTGGGCTCCTGAACCGGTGGCATGTCGTTTGTTTAGCTGCCTGCCCTGGTTCTTGTTCCACTTCCGTTAATGGTGAACGGGCTGCTGCTGTATCTTCTGGCCGGTATGGTACATGGAACAGACGTCCCGGAGGGACCTGCTGCTCTCCTGCAGCCCTGTTATATCTTTGGCATTATCACCGAATACAACAGAACCCCTAAAATGTCTGTCCAAGAGGGACGATTGCACGTCCTGTGTCAAACCAGACGTGGAACCTTTGTAAAAGAGCCTTGGCTCAAAGGTACTTGTAATCCTAGACTTAAATAAATAAATAAAAATAAATAAACCTGTCATATGCTGCCAGGCTAGGCATCTGAGGCAGATCCCCGAGGCCGCTGTCTAAGCCACGGAATCTATGGAATCATAGGTGGCTTGGAGAGTGCGACGGCAGGATGATTTCTTCATCTGCACTTTCTCCAGAAGTTTGGCCCTGAGTTGCTCATCAGGGATCTCCTGTAGATCAATCTCCAGTTCAGTTAGTGAGGACTTTTGAAAAGCCACCATGTGTGAAACGTAGTTCAGCGACCTGATGGCACAGGTGGATGAGGCAAAGATTTTTCTGCTGAACTGATCTAGCTGTTTGGAGTCCTTATCCGGGGGAGAAGCACTTAAGTGTTTAGGTTGTGCCGATCTGTCATGGGCTGCAGTGATGACCATGGAGTCGGCTTTCGGTTGTGCAGTCAAGTGGGAGACCCCTTCTGGGGGAAAGTAGGTTCTATCCGTTTTAAAGGAAATAGCCAGAATGGATGAGGGCTGTTGCCAGATGGTGGATGCAAGATCTTTGTGTGGTCCCATCCAAGGGGGAATAGGGAGGGGATCCACACTAGCCAGGTCCAGATGCTCGGCTAGTCTCTTGCACTGGGGGTCCAGTTCCTTGGACGGCCAGCCACAAGCCTTCTGAATGGTCCTCAAAATCTCCCCAAACGAAAGGTCCTCGGGGGTGATTTAGGGGACTCCTTAGGTTGAGGTTCAACCGGTGAATGGGGTTCTGACTAGTTGATGTCCGAATCGTCATCGGACTCTAAAGACTCTGGCCTACTGGGCAGGGAGGGATCAATAACGGTTTCCCTGTGATGAAGAGTATCAGAGGCTTGGCCAGAGCATGCTAGGCTAGGAGGGGACCCCTGGGGGGAAGGTGTCCCCTACTGGCTGAAGTTGCTTAAGCTCCCACTGCAGTTGTGACCGAGCATCCTTCCACCACGCCAGGTTGGACTCATGGTGTGGCAGCGGTGATGGAGGAGGCGGAGGCTGGTACCCCGGGAACCCTGGGAAAGAGGGGTAACTGGGTGGTTGGTGCCAGTAAGGGTACTGGTACAAGCCCTTGCCCTGGTAGCCTGGTGTAGGGTATTCTGGCGTCGGATAACCCGGCAACGGATAGCCTGGCATTGGGTAGCCTGGCGTCGGGTAACCCAGAGTGGCCGGGTAAGCCGGAGTTGGTGGAACATGGCCCAGCGTTGGAAAGGTATTATTCGGCGGTGGGCCTCATGGGGGTAGGTAGTGGGGATCTGGCCCCGGAAAACCACCCGCAGGAAGAGCTGAAGGGCCCACTGGGGGAGGCACCAAAGGGCTGCTAGGGAGCGGCAGCGGGGCAGGCGACGGTCCCAAAAGAGGAAGGTCCATATCTGAGCCCCCTGGGTCCAGCAACAGATCCATGGGTGAAGGAGGTTCCGGTGGTGGAATGGAACCTGGTGAAGGGGGGAGGTCCAGTAGGGACCCCAACGACAGGTCCTGAAGAGTATCCGATGGAAGAGTCAAGTCAGGTACAGGTGGCGAATCCCTGGGGGTAGAGACCAGCAGGGATGAAGGTTCCCCCATGAGCACACTCATCCCGGGTCAGGGTCCACAAGACAGCCCGATGGGAGAGCAGATGCGTCTATGTGATCAAAGGAAGATCCGTCAGGCGACTTACCAGGCATGGCCTGGCTAACCGCGACAGAAAGACCGTGGTTAGGCTGATCAGCTTGGACTGGGCGCCCTACGGTGGAGCCAGAGGGCAACTTATCGGCAGTGCTCTGAACAGGAGATCTAAGAGAGACCTCTAAAGAGGCGACCCCCGGCTACCCACTCACCTCGGCGGGGAGGGGGCGTTCGGCCCCCCAGAGCAAAGGCCCAGCAGGCGTGGTACTCACAGAAGTAGAAGGTCCACCCTGATCATCGATGGATGTCTGGCTGGTCCTCCCCCGAGGAGAATGGCTCCGCTCCCAGTGCTTATCCTTCTGTTTCTTCCTTTTTTCAGGGGCTGGCGATGACGACCTTTCTCTTAGCTCCTGAAGCTACTTTCCATGGAGGCTAGTCTCTGGGAAAGAAGGTGGGTCTCAAGGGTCCTCTTGTGACAGGTGCGTATGGCCTGGTTGAACCCCTGGCAAATGGCACACTCAGTCTAGTCGTGCCTAGACCCCAGGCAGAGGATGCAGCGAGAATAGTCGTCCCCTTGCAGGATCTGCACGCCGCACTTGGAGCTCTTCTTCTTGGGTTGAGACGACATACACTGTGGGTACGTTTTGAAAGAATATAATGAAAAAATACTTTAATTCGTCGAATACTAAGTGGGTGACTGATCGCTGTTCTACCACGTCTGTTGAACATACTGATGCGACGGCAGGAAAGAACTGGAGGGCAGGCGCGGGACCACCCCTCTTACAGTCATGCTGACATTGCATCACCTGACAGGGGCGGTCCCCGCTGATGATTGCTAGCTACAAGTTTGCCGTGTGGACCTGATGCCAGGGGGCGCAATCCTATATGTGATGACCTACTGCAAGAACCATCTCGAAGTAAAATCTGAGGATTCCCCAAGATGGAGATTGCTCTTGATCCCAAGAATGTCGATGGTGAGTTTTCTCCTTGTCGTGTCTAGATTCCTTGTGGGAGTGCAAGTTGTGTGAACCCAAAGGACCTCTCCCTTGGTCGAGAGAGACTGCCACAGCTTCTTGAAGGAACCCAAAAAAGTGGAGCCCAATTTGAGCTGAACAAATGCAGAAGCCGAAGAGGACTGTGCGGCGTCCCTAGCCTCCTCCTTGAAGGCCTTAAGTTGCTCCAACTGCTCAGCTGACCCCGCAGCCGCAGAGACCACCCAACCAGCATGCTTGGATTTGACCGGCAGATTCTGTTTCTCCAGGCGGCCTAACTTCAGGCAGGCAAGGCAGTCCTTAATGACCGGTGGCTGAAACGACCGACAATTGTCACAGAGCCTGGGATGTTCGTGCTCATAAGCCCATTACAGTACTCCTTACGTCGTGAATTAATGGTTTGGTGGGTGACATCTTCTGCCTGTATGGGCACCGCGAAATCCAGGCGAGGATTTTACTTCATTTGGTCACATCGAACATTGTTCTAAAGACGGAACTCGTAATTATGAGTTTAAGTTTTGGAAGTAAAACCAAAGATTTGAGCACCACGGCCTACTCAACACGGGAGCAGTAAGGAGGGAACCTGCTTCTTCCAGCGGAAAGGAAGATCTGGCATCACGGGGCGGAGCTGAGGGTTATACCACCTGGATGGGTGGGAGGAGCCAGTTTGAAGACTTTCCAGCAAGACTTAAAGGCAAAGGACACTGCCAGAAAGTGTGGAAGAATAACATATCCACATCCCTAGAACATTTTATCCACTTTGCTGGGTACGGCTGGAATATTACTTGGCCTGTACCAGGCAGCAAAAGTGGCATCCTCCAAAGGAGGAAGCAGAGGTGGCAACAGAACTGAAGGGGATCCTGGCAACTCTAATATTTTTCTTAGTAGTGTCCTGTTCCTCCAGATCAAAGCCCATGGGCAGCTTGCAACTACTGCATCATCTTGAGGAAAGTGGGATCCACCGGGGGGGGGGGGACCTTGATGTGTTGATCACAGAGTCCTCACTACAAGTGGACACTGTGGAGCTGGTGCTCCAGTCACAGAAACATAGAAGTTGATGGCAGATGAGGACCACAAGGCCCATCCAATCTGCCCATTTCCTTCTCTACCTTATAAATGTGCCATTGGCCTTTGCTCTGTCAGTGGCCTATCTATTCATACTCATCTGTATTGCTCCCTCATGCCTATCTTATGCCTGTTTGAAGCCCTGCACTGTATTCATAGCCACCACTTCCTGAGGTAGGCTGTTCCATGCATCCACCACACTTTCTGTGAAAAAGAATTTCCTCACATTCCCCCTTAATCGGCCTCCCTCTAATCTCATGCTGTGTCCTCTTATCCTGCTATTTTTCTTATATTTAAACATGTTAGACCCTTTCACCTTGTTAATGCCCTTAAGGTGTTTGAATGTCTCAAATCATATCAGCTCTCTCCCTCCTTTGCTCAAAGGTATACATATTGAGCTCCGTTAATCTGTCCTCATATGTTTTCTGATGCAGTCCCTGCACCATTTTGGTTGCCCTTCTCTGGACTGTCTCTATTTGGTTAATGTCCTTGTGAAGGTGTGGCCTCCAGTACTGCATGCAGTACTCCAGATGAGGCCTAACCAGTGTCTTGTAAAGGATTATTACCTCCCTCTTATGACTTGTGATACCCCTACTAATGCACCCTATCATCCACCTAGCCTTACCTACTGCTTTAGAGGTCTGCTTGGATGATTTCAGGTCATCGGTGATGATGATGCCCAAGTCTCTCTCTTCCTTTGTGACTGCCAGCAACTCCCCTCCCAGCCTATAAGTGGCTTCAGGGTTTCTCTTCCCTATGTGTATGATCTTGCACTTCTTTGCATTAAATCCCAGTTGCCACTCTTCTGGCCATTTTGCTAGTTTATCCAGATCTCTTCTCATTCTGCCCACCCCATCTGTATCATCTACTCCGTTGCAGATCGTGGTGTCATCTGCAAACAGACAAGCCTTTCCCTCTAGTCCATCTCATTCAAGAGATGAGGGGACTCAATCATTAGGGGGTTAGAAATGGGGGAGGAAGGGGAGAGGGAGGTAAGGTGCCTTCCTGGCGCCACGGCTTGAAGGGACAGGAAGCGAATCCTCAGGATTGTGGGAGGAGCTGCACGAGGGAGGGAGCTAGATGTCATTGTCCACCTAGGGACAAATGACCTGGCTGAGAATGGGATCAGAGCAGTGCAAGAGGAGTTTGTAGAGTTGGGAAGGGGCCTTAGACAAGTAGCGCATACGGTAACCTTCTTGGAGGTGCTGCCTGTCTATGGCAAGGGAGATGCTAGGGCACTTCTCACCAGGGAATTCAATGAGTGGTTGAAAAACTGGTGTGGAGCTCAGGGTTTTAGCTTCATTGGGGACTGGGGAGCCACCTGGAGGGATGCAGACCTATACTGGTGCGATGGTCTGCATCTGTCCGGGGAACCAGGATCCTAGGTGAGAGGTTTGAATGCTTCATTGGCAAGCATTTAAACTAGCCAAGGGGGGAGGCACTGAAAAGAAGCAGGGAAATCCAAGCCTCCCCCCACAAAACATGGTGATTAGGGAGGTAAACACCAAGGTACAGAAGTTATTAGCGAGCAGAACAGATTTAAATGTAAAAAAAGGCAAAGGCAGTAAGGACAGAAATGGGGCTAAAAGGGGTAAGGCTATCAAAAAGTGGAGGGTGATGAGTACCAATGCCCATAGTCTGTGTAACAAGCTCCCTGAACTAGTGGCCTTGATGGAAGAGGGTTGCCTGGATATTGTGGCAGTCACAGACACATGGTACAGAGAACCATGACTGGGATGTCAACATACCAGGATACACAATCTACAGGAGGGACAGGGAGGGTAAAAGAGGAGGAGGAGGAGGAGTAGCTCTCTATGTAAAGGAAGGGATCAAAGCAACAGAACTAAAGAGTAAACAGGGAGCAGATGAGGCACTTTGGGTCACCCTGGAGACAGGAAATGGTACCACAATCCACATGGGGGTTGTATACAGACCCCCATCTCAGGCGGAGGGAATGGACAAGGAAATGATAGAAGGCTTTCTTAGAATGGCAGAAAAAGGGGAGATATTGTTGATGGGGGACCTGAATATGCCAGATGTTAACTGGAGCACCTTTGCTGCAGGCACATCCAAGAGCAGGGTCATTCTTGATGCCCTACAGGGGGCATGCCTCAGACAGCTAGTATCAGAACCCACTCGGGAGGGAGCAATCTTAGACGTGGTACTTTCAAATGGGGATGGAGAAAGAATCTCAGATTTAGAAGTGGGTAGCCATCTGGGAACAAGCGACCACCAAACAGTGTGGTTCACGATAAACACAGCCGTACAATCAAGCCATACAAAAGCAAGAGTGCTAGACTTTAGGAGGGCTGACTTTGGGAAAATGAGAGAGTGCCTCAGAAAAGCACTAGCAAACAGGCAAGAAGGAGGGGTGGAGGAACAATGGGGAGTGATCAAAACAGCCATCACAGAGGCAACAAGCCTTTGTGTAACGCAAATCAATAAAACACAACGAAGGAAAAAACCGCTATGGTTCACAAAAGAGGTGGCAGGGAAAGTTAAGGAGAAAAGGACAGCATTCAGGAAATATAAGGAAACGCAGAATGAGCAGGACAGAGAACTTTATCAGTTAAAGCAGAAAGAGGCTGGGAAGGCAGTCAGAATAGCAAAGGCCCAAACTGAGGAAAGGATAGCCAATTCTGTTAAGAAGGGGGATAAGACCTTTTATAGGTACATTAGGGAGTGAAGAAAGACCAAAGGAGGGATACTGAAGCTTAGTAAAGGGGAGGGAATGTGGGTAGAGGGTGACATTGAAAAAGCAGGGATAGTGAACGAATATTTCTGCTCAGTATTCACAAAGGAAGGGGGGAGTTACCTAAACCAAACAAGAGAAACACTCTGAAGACGGGGGTCGATACCAGTCCATTTACAGAAGAAAGGGTTCTGAAAGAACTAATAAAATTGAAGGTGGACAAAGCAATGGGGCCTGATGGGATTCACCCAAGAATTCTAAAAGAACTAAGGGTAGAACTAGTGACATCGCTGACTCTCTTTAACAAATCATGGGAGGATGAGGTGGTACCGAGGACTGGAGGAGGGCAGATGTGATTCCTCTTCACAAAAGTGGGAGCAGGACAGAGGCAGGAAACTACAGACCAGTTAGTTTGACCTCAGTGGTAGGGAAAATGATGGAATCACTTCTGAAGGAAAGAATTGTTGAGTACCTAGAGGCCAGTGGGGCACAGGACCCAAGGCAGCATGGATTCACGATGGGAAGGTCGTGTCAGACGAATCTAATAGATTTCTTTGACTGGGTGACCAAAGTAGTAGACCAGGGAGGGGCTGTGGACATGGCCTACCTAGATTTTAGCAAGGCATTTGATACAGTCCCACACAAAAGATTAATACACAAGATAGCCAGCCTTGGAATGGGTCCCAAGGTGGTAGCCTGGATAAAAAATTGGCTAGACAACAGGACGCAAAGGGTAGTAGTAAATGGAGTACACAGTGAAGAAAGGAGGGTTACTAGCAGGGTACCGCAGGGTTCAGTACTGGGACCGGTCCTTTTTAATGTCTTTATAAGTGACATTGCAGAGGAACTGGAAGGAAAAGTATGTCTCTTTGCAGATGACACAAAGATCTGCAACAGGGTTGATACACAAGATGGAGTGGAAAGGATGAGAAGGGACTTGGCAAGGTTGGAGGAATGGTCATATGTATGGCAGCTCAGATTCAATGCAAAGAAGTGCAAGGTAATGCACATGGGAAACAAAAACCCAGGGAAGAGTACACAATGGGGGGTGAGATACTGACAACAGTAAAAATAGAAAGGGACCTGGGGTAATTATATCAGATGACCTAAAGGTGGGCAAGCAATGTGAGAAGGCAGTAAGGAAGGTTGGGGGGATACTGGGATGCATAGGAAGAGGCATCAATAGTAGAAAACAGGAAGTTGTTATCCCTCTGTACAGACAGTTGGCGAGACCCCATCTGGAGTATTGTGTGCAGTTCTGGAGACCCCATCTCCGCAAAGACATAGACAGAGTGAAGGCTGTCCAGAGCAGGGCAACCAAAATGGTGCAGGGTCTGCACCAAAAGACATACGAAGAAAGACTAAAGGAGCTTAATATGTATACTCTTGAGGAAAGAAGGGAGAGAGGGGACATGATAGAAACTTTCAAGTACCTCAGGAATTAACGAAGTCAAGAGGTAGCATCTTCCAGAAAAAGAGATGTGCAAGAACAAGGGGGCACAATTTGTAGATAGAGGGGGGACGGCTCAGGGGTAATGTGAGGAAGTATTTTTTCACTGAGAGGGTTGTGGATGCATGGAAAAGCCTCCCTGAGGAGGTCGTGGAGTCAAGAACAGTGAGGGACTTCAAGAATGCATGGGACAGGCATAAGGCAGTCCTAGGGGCGGGTAAGAGGAAGTAAGCTGTTGGTTAATTAGGATCTGTTAGGTAGGAAAATGGGCAGACTAGGTGGGCCAAGCGGTCCTTATCTGCCGTCAAATTCTATGTTTCTATGTTTTATCTGCAATGTCACTAATGAAGATATTGAAGAGGACTGGCCCCAGGACTGATCCCTGAGGTACTCCACTTGTGACTTGCATCTCTTCTGACTGTACACCATTTACCACCACTCTCTATTTTCTGCCCGTCAACCAGTTTGCCACCCAGCTGACCAACTTCTGACCCACCCCAAGCCTACCCAGCTTATTTATCAATCTTCTATGTAGAACAGTGTCGAAAGCTTTGCTGAAGTCAAGGCAGGTGACATCGACTGCTCCCCCTTGGTCAACCACTCTGGTTACCCAGTCAAAGAAATCTGAGATTAGTTTGACAGGACCTTCCTTTTGTAAACCCATGCTGTCTTGGATCCTGTGCCCCTATGGATTCCAGGTCTTGCACTATCCTTTCCTTAAGGAGTGCCTCCATAATCTTGCCCACTACTGAGGTAAGACTGACTGGTCTGTAGTGCCCTGATCAGCAATTGTCACAGTCATAGGGGCTTTCAGCATAGTCCTCACCTTTCATTATTAAATCAGGATTATATTCATATATATTGTCAAGTAGGTCGATGGGGAGAAGGGAGTGGGCTGGTGACAGCGGTGCTCTAGGACAGGGTTTTTCAACTGGGGGTCCACGGCCCAAAGGGGGTCCATGAGCACTAACCAGGTGGTCCGTGGAACAGTCTCAGAAATTTAAAGTATGGTAAAGGTTTTTTTTTCATGGACAGTTTACAAAAATAACTGCAACCACAAGAACCATCTCAACAAAAAAACACTACTTTGCACCTTGTTTGCTCAGTAACCTGCTCTACTTGTTTCACTAACTGAGCATTAATTGCTGTAATTACTTTAATTGCTCTCAGTCTGTAGGAATTGACACTAAATTTCAAAGCGCGAGTACAAATTACTGCAGGAGGTGACATGAAAGTTAATTTCAAAATGCAGGAGAACCCTTTACTTATGTATTTTTTTTAATGAGCTGATTACTCCCCTGATTTGTCTCATCTGTCCTAGCTTGCCTCACTTAGTGATTGGCTTGTGGTCCGTATTCAGTCTCTCCACTCAGTCATTATCTGCCCCAGCTCATAGATGCTGCTGTGTCTCTGCTCTCCTCGCTCCTCACGGCCACCTCTGCTCTGCTCTATCTCACTCATTTCTCAAAGATGTCCCACTACAGTATTTAAAATAAATTAAAAAAAGTAAGGAATCTGCACATTTTTATATGCTGTTTCGCTTGCTTCTGTCCTGTTCTGGTCAGTTGACTCACGTACTCATGGAATGACTGTTAAATCACCATCTTGGTAAGAAATGGCTTCAGCATTTTATTTCAGTATAAGTATTTTGTGTGTAAGCTGAGTAAGAAATATATCAGGTCAGAATGATGATTTTTATGCCTTAGTCTGTTGAATGCTTAAAACTCCCCCAAAAAAAACATAAAGTTGTGTAACAAAATGATGCTAGTGTTTATTTTTTTTATAAAGCTCAGTCAAGCACTGGCACAGAATGATGCTTGGTGCTTGCATTCATTTTTTTTTTATATGGCTCAGTCAGGTTGGAATGATGCTTCTGTGAGGTGTGTTTAATTTTTTTGTGTACTTTAAACTTTATACTTGTGTACTTTATGTATTTTTTTTAATTCTTAAAAAAACTACAAGGCGATCTAACATTGGTATTCTGTTTTTCTTTTGTTTTTATGTTTTATTACGGGTTGCTGTATAAATGCTGTTGTACACACACTAAACGCAGTACAGTATATACAGACTTTTGGTAGGGGGTCCCCGACATGGCTGACTGGTGGCCAGGGGGTCCCCGACCCAAAAAAGGTTGACAACCACTGCTCTAGGAGGTGGCTGTGGCAAGAGTGTACCTTGCAGCATTGATGGGGGGTTAATAATAGACTCCACTTATGGAATACCCTGTAACTGGGAGACCAGACAGCAGGCATTTTATCATATCTGAGAAAGATGATAGTATCACCTGAGCATCAGTACCCCTATGGTCAACAGGTGCGACTGGAGGAGTCTATGAAGGCGGCAGAGTCTCCAATGTCGTCAGTGACATACTAGCCATACTAGGCCTGGTAGTGCCTATGCCAAGCCCCGATCTTAGTGTCATGTTGACGGGGGTGGGGTGTGTGTGGGGGCAAGCGGCATCAGTGTCGGAGCCAATGACAGCACTGACGTTGTACCTGCTAGGCAGAGGGGTGACCCGGAATGCACCATAGGGGCTCTCTCTTTGTCCTTGTCCTGGTGCTTATGACTCCCAGATTCCTTGTCCTGGGATCTGGATGACCTGGACTTGGTCAACTGGGCCAGTGATGTGGCTGTACTCTTCTGTTGGAGCTCCTTCTCCATCCCAGCTACCTTTTGCTTGAGGAGGTATTTTTCTAGAGCCCCTTTATGGTGTTGCCTGGTCGCAGAGTTACAACCGTGGCAAATTCCACAGGCTTTCATGTTGTCATAGCCTAGGCAGCACACACACACGTTGTGGGAGTTGCCGGTGTAGATCTTCTTTCCACAGTCACAGTACTGGAACAGTTTTGATGGTTCCTTTGACAACATGCTTATTTCTATTGCTTCCATGCATTCCTGGGATCATCCAGCTCCTCACTAGTAACAGCCCACCTAAAACTTTCCCAAACTGGAAAGGACAAGTCATTCGACCCAAGGGTCTGGGCACTGCAGCTGGGCAGGAAGAAAACGGCAGCACTATTCACCTTACTGCCACCAATGATTTCCTACTTGCGTTTTTTCACTGGATGTCTTATCTCACAGGGGCACAGCCCAAGACAGAAGACCGTCAGGCCAGTCAGAATTGAGCTGGGACTCAGCCAACTCACCACACAGAGACTGGCTCATGACTGGATTCATGGTGCCATTATGATTAAGTCAATGCCCTGCATCATGCCAGTCACAGGATTTTCCCTCCCTACTTGGAGCATGTATTCATGCCCACACAACTCCTTTCCGCTGTGCCACCAAGAGCCAGTCATGTAGAAGCAAGCGATGCTCACTCTTGCCTAAATGGATGCTTAGTACTACCTCTGCCACTCCAATGTGTTACGTCCCAGGCTCTGGATGCAAGCCAGAATTATCAGCATGGTACACTCACTTTCCATTTAGCCACTGGGTAGGCATAAAATACAGGTTACTCACCTGTAACAGGAGTTCTAGGAATGGTATATGTTGTTCATCCACACTCATTGGCAGTATCCTTGCCGCTTTAAATCTTGCCGGAAGGTCTTCAAGCTTGCTCCTCCCACCCACCCGGGTGGTATAACTCTCGGCTCCGCCCCATGACGCCAGATCTGGCCCGCTGGAAGCTCAGGTGCCAGCGTCAAGCCGGAGAGGTGGTCGAGTCAGATGAACAACATATACCATTCCTAGAACTCCTGTTACAGGTGAGTAACCTGTATTTCTAGGGACATGGATATGTTGTTCATCCACACTCATTGGCAGACTCCTAGCAGTTCTCCTCGGGAGGAGGGAGGCAAGACGACACCCCATATACTTACTTGGGAAAGAGAGACTGGAGAACCGAGGCCCCAAAACCAGCATCCCGGCGTGACTCAAGGTCGATGTGGTAGTGGGTAATGAAGGTGTTTGCTGACTTCCAGGTAGCAGCCCTGCAGATTTCCTGGATAGGGGACGTCCCTGGAAGCAGCCACGTTGCAGCAGTATGGCGGGTAGAATGAGCTCTTATCCCTCTGGGAGGCTCCATGCCCGCCAACTTATAGCAGAGATCTATGCAGGAGGTTACCCACCTGCTTATAAGTCCGCTTGGCTGCAGGTCTGCCAGATACGGCTTCAGCGTAGGTGACAAACAGCTGGCGAACCTCTCCCCGAATTTCAGCCGTGCGCTCCTTATAATAAGCGAGCGCCCTTCTAGGGTCCAGAGTATGGAGCCTATATTCGGCCTCCGAGGTGTGATTAGGGTAGAACACCGGCAGAGTCAACACCTGGTTAAGGTGAAACTCCGACACCACCTTCGGAAGGAATTTCGGGTGGGGGCGCAGGACAACCTTGTCCCTGTGGAAGACCAGGTAAGGAGACTCGATGGAAAGCGCCTGGAGCTCTCCCATCCTTCTGGCTGACGGATAGCCACCAAGAAGGCGGTCTTCCACGACAGGTGAGAGAGAGCACACCTGTGCATAGGTTCAATGGCTTGCCCATGAGCTTTGCCAGTACCAGCAGTAGATCCACGGAGGTGGGGGTTCCCGACTGAGGAAATGTGATCAAGGCCTTTGAAAAAGCGCCAGACCACCTTCTCCTGCGCCATCGACTGCTTCCGGCCCGCGCCGTAAGCAGAGATGGCTGCCAGGTGCACCCTTAGGTCGCCGACCTAAGCCCTTGACTAGAAAGGGACCATAAATAGTCCAAGATGCTTGCCAAGGAACAGGAGGAAGGGTCCAAGCCCTTGCTTCTGACACCAAATGGAAAACCTTTTCCATTTGAAGGCATAGCATTTTCTGGTCGACTCCTACAGGGACGCCTCAACTACATTGAGGACCTCGCCGGAAAGACCCAAGGCCTGGAACTCTGCAGCCAGGAACCAGGCTCAGGTGCAAGGGATTGAAGGTCCGATGGAACACCTTCCCTGATTGACTGAGAGCAGGTCCGGCGAGCTGGAAGCTGCCGGGAGTCCTGGAGCTGAGACTGAGGAGATCTGGTACCAGAACTGGCGAGGCCAGTCTGGGGCTATCAGAATCACCTGCCTTGTCCTCCTCGCCTTTGAGAAGCACCTTGTGGATCAAGGGAAATGGGGAAAGGCTTAAAGAGGCCGGGTCCATTGCCTCGAGAAGGCATCCCTGCAGCGAGCCCTGCTGAGGGCGGGCATGGAACAGACTCACCGCGCTCTCCATGGAGGCAAACAGGTCCACCTGAGGTGTGCCCCAAAGGGAGAACAGATGCTGTACTACCTCCGGCGGAGAGACCACTCGTGGGATGCAGCCCCTATCCGCTCAGGGCATCGGCCAGGGTGTTGGAGGCTCCTGCCACGTGAATGGCTAGGAGATCCGCCCAGGCTGCGCACGAGTGACCAAATGCGGAGAGCTTCCTTGCATAGAAGCATGGAGCGCCGCCCCGCCCCTGGCGGTTCAGATAGTACATGGTCGTGGTATTGTCCGCCTGGACTCGGACCACTTGACCCGGAGGAACGGAGCAAAGGCGGTGAGAGCTAGGCGGACCGCGGCTCCAGCAGGTTGATGTGGCATCGACCCGCTGGGACCAGAGGCCATGAGTCTGTGTTCCCCAGATGGGCACCCCAACCCATCAGAGAGGCATCGTCGATAGAGAGACCGCCGGCTCGGGGCGGACGAATGGATGCCCTCCTGCAAATGAACTGGAACGGTCCACCACTGGAGAGCTGCCCACATCCCTGTGTCACCGCACAAGCTGGTCCAAGGGATCGCAGCTGCCAGACCACTGGCTGGCCAGTCCCCACTGAAGGGACGATGTTCCAGCTGGGCCCAACGACCACGCTGGTGCAGGCCGCCATGAGACCCAGGAGGCGCAGGAAGTCCCGGAGGCGCAATTGCCCAACCAGAAATGATCGGGCAAAGGAGGAAAGAACCTCGGCCCTGTCCGCCGGGAGCCGCGCCTGGCTCAAGAGAGTCGAGCTGCGCTCGATGAATAGAATCACCTGCTTCGCTCGAGTTCCGACTTGGCCTCGTTGATAAGGAGGCCCAGTTGAGAGCAGCCTGGAGGGCCAGATCTCTGACCACTCCGCCTCCTCCTGAGGGAGCTGCTATCAGCCAGTCGCCCAGGTAAGGCACACCGACCCCTCGCCGGGCGTCAAGAGGGAATGCTGCTGTCACCACTGCCATGCATTTGGTGAAGACCCTGGGAGCTGGAGACAAGCCAGCAAGGGGCATGGCTTGAACTGAAGAGGGATCCCTCTTCCGAAGCGAAGGAATCTCTGGTGAGACGGACGGATAGGACGTGAAAAACGCTGGCCCTGCAAGTCCAGAGAGCAGAACCACGCCGCTCCAAGGATGGTATTATCTGAGCCAGAGTGACCATCCTGAAGGTTCGAGACCTTAGGAACTTGTTTAGGTCGTGTAGGTCGAGAATGGGGCGCCAGCCCCCCGTCCGTTTCGGAACCAGGAAGTACCTGGACACAAACCCTGGGTCTGAAGGAGGGTCCACCACCTCTCTTACCACCTCCTTCTGGAGGAGGAGAGCGATGTCGGCTCGACGAGCCGCCAGTGAGGCTGGGGATCCCGAAGCCCCCCGAGGGGCGACGGCTCTGAAGGGTGGTGCCTGCTCGAATTCCAGAGGCAGGCCTCTTCCCACCACCTCCAAGACCCACCTGTCCGTGGTAACAGCGACCAGGCGGAACGGAAGTGGAGCCGGCCTTCCACGGGGACCCAGGGGCAGGTGACGGACATGACACCCTCAGCCTGGCCACTGGGCAGGTTTGGAGGAGGGACCGCCGAGGACCTCCTGGGCCTTTTCCTCCCTGCCTCCTGTTAGAGGAAGCCGGCGGCTGGGTTTGGGATGCCAAGGCCAGCCTGCTGGCCCTGACGTTCATTGGGCCGGCGCCTGGCGGGCTGCAGAAGGACGAAGGGCTTAGGCTGTGGTTTATGCCTTGTCCTTCTGAGCGAAGAGACCCGAGTCCAAGGTGGCATTGGACTTCTCGATCCTCTGCAGGTGACCTTCCACCCCAGGGTCAAGAGGTCAGTCCCCAAAAGGGAACATCCGCCAACTTGTGCTGGGTATCCGAGTAAAGGTGGATATCCTCAGCCAAGCCCGCCGACGGATAGCCACCGCGTCACCACCGATCTGGCACATGAGTCCCCTATATCCAAAGCAGTCTGGAGCTGCTGTTTGGCCACTGCCCTGCTCCTGGTCCCGCACCTGCTTAACCGTAGTCTGCAGATCGGCGGAAGATGAGGGATGACCTCATCCAGGAGCCCAACAGGGCATGAGAAAAATGTGCCATGAGGACGGCCGAACTGGCCTGACGAAGGCCGAGAGAGGACGCAGCGTAGACTTTTCGCCCGACATAGTCCAATTTCTTGGACTCCTTGTCAGGAGGTTTGTCCACATCCCTGGCGTTGCCGGCGCGCCGGAAAACGCTGTCGGTAACCAACCCCTCAGCAGAGGGTGTTCAAAACGGACAACAGACCGGTAGGGGACCGCGATACTTCCTGGCCATCCTGGCCGGGCGCAGGGCAGGAAGCAGGGCGCTGCACAAGTTCCAGTGCCGGACCCACTATGGCCTCGGCCACCGAAAGGCCTCCGCTGGAGAATCCCTCGTCCAGAATCTCCGTGAGGGGATACCTGGCCCGCTTTGAAACGGGTTCGAGCTCCATCCCGGTAGACTCCGAGATGAGCCAAGCAGTCCTAGGAAGGACGACGGGCTATCGCCCATTGACTGACCTCCTGAAGACCCAAGTCCAGTCGCTGGAGAAGAAGGAGAATCATCTTCGACTCGGAAGAGTCCTCAAGAGCTGCTCTGGCCTGAGCCACCCTTCACCTCGCCGAGGTCGGTCGGGAGTGAGGGTAACTGACAGCCGATGGGGTAAACCCTCAGCCGACCGAGAATCCTTGGTCGGAGCCCCAATTGGTGGCTGTGGAGGCGGAGGTTCCACCGAATCGGTGGAGCAGTTGGTTTAGGCCAACAACCGCCTGGGTATAAGCGCTCGGACAAGTCGAGGGTTGTGTCGGCCGTCCCGTGACAGCCTACTTAATGGTCGGGAAGGCGCCGAGTCGGCTTATTCCCCGGCCAGGGAGAGTTGTTGCAACATAAGGTCCTCGCACTCGTCGGACGTAATTTACGCGAAGCCTCCCTCATCGAGTGAGGAGGACGAGGACGAGCGGCGACGCCGCTTACCGCCGTGCGGTGCGAGACCGCCTATGACGGTGGGAACGGCTGACCGCAAGAGGTCCGAGACCGAGACCAGAGTCCCGGAATTTCCGGGTCGGTGCGGGAGGTATCGGCGGAACCGCACTCCCTCGGCTCGGAAGGTTCCATCCGAGGGCTCCGGAACCGGAGGCACAGGCGAGCCCACGGGATCCTCAACTCCTCCCGGGGAACGGGAGAGGGAATCTCGGCTGCTAAAGGGCGACAGCCATTCAATGGGTCGAGAAAATCTCGACTTCATCGGTGGGAGTTCGCGTCAACTGACCTGACGGGACACCGTGAGGCCAGTGGTCAAGCCGAGCGGTCGACCGGGCCGACGGCCGACGGCCCGGGAGAGGGGACCTTTCCCCCGCCCCAAGAGCGCCGAATGAGGGACTACCCCTGTCCCTCTTTTTGGACCGAGAATAAGGTCCCAGACGCAGGCCCTTCTCCTTTAGTGGAGAGGGACAGACAAAGCTCCTTAAAGAAGCCATGTAGGAAGAACCCAGAGGAGCGGGATAAATGCGCGCGTGAGGAAGAGGCGCCCGCGCCGCTTCCTCTTCGAGGGCGCCACTCATCCGGCCGAGCTGATCCGCCGAGCCCGGCCACGCGGATACCGCCAACCGGCCTCCTTGACTTCACCGAGGGAAACGCTTCGGGACGGCCCAGTTGCAATCGGGCAGCACGGTCTTCGAGGACGAGGTCGGAAAGATGAGCACAGGTCGCAAGCCCGCGGTCGGCTCAAGGCCTAAGCAGTATACACACGTGAGTGAGGATCCGCCCGAGACATCTTCGCCCGCATGGGCATCTCCAATCCGGGAGTCGATTTGTCCATCGCAGCCGCGAGGGATAGAAGACTGAAGTCTTTTGCAAAATTTTATTTTTAAATCCATAAGCGGAGAAATAGGAACCAGTCATGAACGCAGAGCGTTAAGGAGGGAACCTGAGCTTCCAAGCGGTAAGGAAGATCTGGCGTCATGGGGCGGAGCCGAGAGTTATACCACCCGGGTGGGTGGGAGGAGCAAGCTTGAAGACCTTCCGGCAAGATTTAAAGCGGCAAGGATACTGCCAATGAGTGTGGATGAACAACATATCCATGTCCCTAGAAATACACTTTACATTTTTTTTAAGGTTGCCTATGCTCATGATGCTGTGATTCTGTGTTTTTTTTTTTGTTTTTTTTTACAGCTGTCCCTTTTCTTAGATTTCAGATTCACAATACTCTAATGCCATTTTAGGCGCTATTTAATATTTATAGTCCAGCATGTTTATTGAAACTCATGCTCTGTTTATGCAGTGAGACAGACTCAAGTTTCCTTATACAGAGAAGCATAACTTGACTCCTATGTGTAAGAGCCTAGCCCATTCTGCTGAGACTGAAATTTTAGCAGGCTACTTCTCTCAAAGTTTTATGGCTCTGAAGACTTGGGAAAGAGACAGCAGTGACAAGAACATAGCACAGCAGTACGTTTCACCATTTTTTTTTATTATAAAAAGAACAGTTTATTACAAATAAATAAAAATGGAAATAATATATACTCTATGCTGCCATTGGGCTTTAAAGAGACAAATTCAACCCCCACCAATTTTGGCTCTTTTAAACTAAACAAACTGGGGATGATGGTGACTTAAGCACAGAATAACTCTTAAGTCATGTTTATGTTTTACATTTTTTTAATTAACAAAATGGAATGGAGCACCATATTGGTGTAGGAACATTGAAGCCTAGTATCCAGTTCAGCTGATGAACATCTGGAAATGAGCTCCTACCATCTCAGTATGTCTTTTCTGGTAAAACTTTTGAAATAAATAAATATGAAAAAAGAAAGTAGAAAGCTGAGGGCAGCTACAGAGATGGCAACCTTCTCCGAGGTTCGACCGGTGCCATGTATGGGTAAGGACACACAGGATAAAATAAGGGGGTTCAACTTATGGCTAAAAGACTGGTATGGTGAAGAAGTTTTTTAAGGGGGAGCAGGGAAGCGTTGTGGAAGCAGCACTGCATTAGGGCAGAAGTCTGACATAGGAATTAGCAAAATTTAAACTAGGAAAGAGGAGGAGAATGTTATTGTATACAACACCAACACACACACACATGAAGCTTTATGGTCTCTTTCCACAACACCTATGAAACAAGGGGGGACAGGGAAAGGTAAAAAATAACAGCACAGGGGATAGAGCAGGTACTGGACTGAGTGTGGGGTGAGAAGAAGGTCCCAAGGACAGTAGCAGTAAGTAGTAGGGGGACTAGAGAAAAGGTCAAAACAGAGGGAACAAGGGAAGTCCTCACCCACACCAAATAACAAACAGAAAAAAAAAGTGAGGATCCTTTCAAGCCCCTCATACCACACAAAAAGAGGAAGGTAGCTCTTTTCCTTCTTTCTTGGCCTCCTTCTTCCTGCATAGGGTAAATTTCCTTCTTAAGGTATATCCATATTTCTTGCTAAATGTAATCTGTGCCTCTGGACACTATCCAGTCTAACTCCACTTGGCAGTTGCACTGTCTGTTGGAGGTGCTGTGCACTGGATTAGATAAAGTACACTAGCTCTTAGCAGGGAACATCCTTGTGGTTGCAGAGTAGGTCATTTCATCTCATATCTTCTGTGTCTGACTGTATTTGGTTGGTATGCCCCCTTTTCTTCCCTTATACCAGTTGGGTTGTTAGCCCACTACCCTTAGGGATGCCTGGGGAGATGAACATATCTCGACTCTTTCTGGACTGTGCAGTTCTACAATTCCACATGCACCAGAAATTAACTTTATTCTTCCCTGGCAGGGGTGAAAAGGGACATGTTAAATAACTGACTATCCAGTCAATCCTCTGACAGAACAGGGTTGTTTTTTCCAGGAGTCCACGTGCTTCATTCCTATTTTGGCACATTATGCCATCTCACTTACAAGGGGGTCCCAATTCTGCGCATCCTCCTTGCCTTCTGCCAGAGTCGTACTGTATTTCAGGGCTGCTGCCATTAAGATCACTATCCAGCTCCTGTCTGTCTAGTAGTGGGAGGCTCTGGCACAGTACCCAGCTACCCCTTTGTGCCACATAGTGTGCCCCTTTTCTCTCTCTAAAGGTTGGTAGTCAGGTTTTATTTATAACCCTACATCCCTTCTCTATCCCTTTGGGCTAGGAAACTTCTTAGCCCTTTGCATTTTTACACACTTTCTCTCCTGGCAGTCAGAACTGAGATGAGTGATGGAGACGGCAAAGGTTACTGGTTGGCATACAACACATGGGCGTGTGCAGGCACCGTGCTTCACTACAAAACAATTTTGCTAACAGGGCCATAGTCCCTCAAGCCCCAAACCCATAAATGGTAATCAATGGTGAAGATATTCTGGAAGATCAACAATTTACAGTAAGAATAAATGAAGGCAATAATATTGTTTCATCTTTGGGATCCCTCATTACGTTTACACTTTATTCATCTATCTCCATGCAGAGGCCATGGAGATAGAACTTTATGCAAACGATGAAATTTAGAATGTAGGTTAATACTCTATACTCACACTGAACCCTGGCAGTTAACTCAGATTTGTTTCTATAGCCAGAGTGGAGCTGTGACTAAAGAAACTAACTAAAAGGCCACCAAAAATTTCCATAAGTTATGCCAAAACAATTTTGAAAAATACATTTAATTGTTAAGAAAACCAAACTTTACAATTGTAAAGTAACTGCAATAGTTATGCTCATGCAACCTTAATGAAAAGAACCAATTCTTTTGTGAACCTATTTGCAGGTTCTAGAATGAGAGGCAGGGTTAGGGAGTGTAAACACAGTGAGGGATCTCAGAAGAAATAACATTACTACAGTGAGTATTTTTTTGTTGTTGTTGTTATAACCTAATAAATCCCTTACTTAATGTTTACAGTTTATGCAGACTCAACAGCAGCACCTTGGGAGACTGGGTCCAGAACCTAATTAGGAAAAGAGGTTTGCAAGGCAGCATCCCTCCTGGACTGTATGTCCCGACAGTAGTGCTTTGTGAAGGTATGCAGTTTTCCAGGTAGTTGCTTTGCAAAATATCTAATAAGGGGTGGAGCCAGTAACCAAAGGAAACAGGACTGCTTTCACAGAGCTCCTGCAGTTACCATACAAATCCGTTTTTTTTTTTTAATTTATTCTTATAATTCTAACAGCAACTGAAGCAGCTTATGACAGGGAGCATTCTGCTATCTTTTCTTTCCTTGTTGCCACTATGGGAAATCCGGAAAAAAGGTTCCACAGAACGGCAGTGGTCTGACTAGGGTGAAGTGGCGGCTTCTCTCCACGTGGCAGTGGGACTGAGGAGCCGACAAATACTGCCTTGCTACAGGCCATCAGGGCTGATTCTCCTTCAGAAAGTGCAAACAGTATAGCACCTGTAGTGACAGGAGTTTTGGCAGAAAATAAGTTGCTCCATCTGCACATGGAACAATTAGAAAATTCTGCCTGTTCTGTGAATCTCCATGTCCTAGGCACCCTGGAACAATCCCAAGGTCAGGACATTGTCGCATTCCTAGAACATTTATCATAGTTTGAGGCTTAGATATCACTGGGAACATCCTGAAAGCCTACCTGATTACCTTATGACGCCACCTGGCCTTGGAGGATCTACCCCGTACGGTGCTTGTTGTCACCAGCGGCCCACACATTCGGGACAGAGTGCTCTCTGCAGCTAAATCTATGGGACCTGTCATTCTGGAGAATGCAGTGAGGATACACAGTTTTCCTGAGCTTAGCTATTCCTCCTGCCAGTGTCGAAAAGCATTTGATGCTGTCTGGTCTGGCTTGCGTGCTTCAAGGGTCACTCATACACTTCAGATCCCAGCAAGACTTTGGATCTCATACGCAGGTAAAATCTTTGTATACTCAGATCCTGCTGTGGCTGGGAAGAGATTTGCTACTATTTAGCAAGACTTCACACACGTATCCAGCAATGCACCAGATGAGGTAGCCTGAAGCGCTGAACTAACAAATCTATGCTTCATGTTATTTAGCTCTCACATTGCTGAATTAATGTAATAGTGCCGCAAAGTTTTCAGGGCTCTGCGGCTCTAAGGGATACCACCCGCTGCATTTTAATATTTGATAGGAGGCCGTTGCCAACAACTTAAATAAAATTGTTTACTGGCATGCTTCGGGACTGAGGTTTTGGGATACTTGAGTAGTCAGTGGTCTCTGAATAGCTGTACCTAGAGGTGAGAAAACTATATATGCTTGCATAGCACTACCCCTTTCCCCTCTCAGCGACTGCCCTTAAGGACTCTATTATCTGTTTCTTTTGCAGTTGAGAATTTCACATATTAGGCCAGCTCGGTAGCACTGAGGGTTGAGGTGCTGGATGCCACAACTCACGCTGTGCCGGCGCCCCAGGTTTGGGAATAAGCCCGGGTTGTCAGTGGTCGGCCGGGAGGGCGAGGAGCAAGATCGAGCCACCGCAAGGCAGCTCTCTCCTGCTGGGAAGGTCTGGAGGCTCCCTGGCCACCACTCAGTGGAGGACGGATGGTGGCACAGACCTGAGGGAGCTCCGGCAATAGCCACGGGAAGGGGAGGGGGCGGAAGGACCTGAGCTGGCACCTCCATGCACGCATGATGCCCGTATGTTGGAGCCCTGGGGAACAGGGAGAAAACGGGCCAAAAACTGCAGAAAATATAATTAAAAAAAGAGAGAATTTCACATAATTCTCTTACTTGTTTAAAGCTTCTGAGTCTGTTTTGACTGTTTAACCTAGTGCATGTGCTAGTTGCTGTAACAGCCTTTTCAATACTGTAAACTGTTTGAATTTGTATGCAGTATGCCTTAAGTGGCTTTGTGTGTCCAGTAATAGCATGTGGGTCCAGTAATAGCATGTGGGTCCAGTTTAATTTGTCTGGAACATGGTGGGGGGGAGTTCCCATAACAGAGTCTGCTGGGATTTAGTGGATATTTGTATACGAATTATCAAGTGGCATGGACCATAACGCTGTTTCTTGCAGCGTTATGTGCAGCATTATGCACAGGGACTCAGGTATCGTATTTTTTGTTTTGCACCATATGTCCATGTTTCTTGCTGTATGGTGCTTATTTGGTATCGACTGCTTTTTCTTATCCTTGGGATGTATGCCCTTCCTTTATGTACCACTGGATGAAACAGCCGGCCTGGGCACAGTACTTTTCTGCTTATGGCGCCTTGACCAGGTTGTACTTTGGGGGAGATGGAAGGCTGACCAGGGGAGGAAGCTCGAGCGTCCGAGGACCACTCACCTCCCTGGGGAGGGAAGGGGGATGAGGCTTGGTGCTTCCTTGGCCTCTGGCAAAGGCTGGAAGCACAGCAAGCACCAAGCCACATTAAGGGGTAGAGGCGTGACGGACATCAGCGGTTGTGATTTCACGTCTGGGTGCATGTCGAGCCCACCACAAAAATACGGAGGAAAAGGCTCTCTGTATGTGCCCAGCACAGACCCCCACAACTCTCCCTGCCTGTCCCACTCGGTGGCCTGATGAAACATAAAGCTCGGGGTGTACGGGCCCCATGGGAGACCACCCACAGGTTCCAGGTTAGGGAGAAAAGGGGGCAGACGCCATAGGCGACTCACAATAGTGCGGGGCTCAGGATGCAGGAGGAGAATAAAGAAGAAGTTAAAAAGAAAAAAAAAATCTAATACTTAGTTCCCAGGTCTCTCTGTCATGCCAATTTAAGAGACCTCATGGAAAATTAGTTGATCTGAAAACTCTTGTACAAGGGTCTAACAGCTAAAAACAGCTCTTGTAGTAATAAAAAAAAAAAAAAAACTGGGCCAAAGGATGAATTGCGGTTCCTGTAATTGGAAACGACTAATTAAGGTCAAAGGCCTGCAGACGGGAGTGTAAAGTGAAAGCAATCCAATTCCTGTAACTGTAAAAACAAAAATGTTGAAACCACTACAGAAACTGTCATAGTAAAATTTAACTTTTTACAAAGACTTTAAAATAAATAACTGTCTGGGTAACCAAAGATATTAGAGCTAACTTCGTGATGACTGCTCTCTTCGGACGGACCTTAGTAACTGCCAGAGTGCAGCGTGACTGCAGGGTTTGAATCTACATTCTAAATTCCATTATTTCAATAAGATTCTATCTCTGGGGAATCTCCCTCCATGGAGAGAGATGCAAAAAGTGTAAACATTAACTTAAATGAGGAATTCCTATGGTTAGAAGTACATCATCTTCATGTGGGTGCTGTAGGGATGGTGGTTGCTAGTAGAAGGAAGGAAGGTGATTCTGCCTCTGTAGAGATCCTTGGTCAGACCTCACTAGGAGTACTGTGCGTAGCTCTGGAGCCCACACCTGAAGGAGGACAGGAACCTCTTGGGAAGCTGTTCAGAAGAGGGCCACAAAGATAATTCTGGGGCAACACGAGAGGACATACAAAGAGATGCTGAAAAGTCTTGTTATGTACACAACAGAGGCTGGGGGGGGGCATGATAGAGACTCAAGTACCTAAGGGGTATTAATAAAGTGGACAGTAGTGCCCTGCTCACAAGAAGCAAGAACAAGGTTACAACACAGAAAAAAATGGTCCTATCTAGGACAAATCAGCCACACACATAACAGCAGATAAGGACCACTTGGCCCACTTAGTTTGCCAATTTTTCCTACGTACTGTAATACAGCAGACCCTACATGATCTCTGGCATAGCCCTCCCTTCCCTAACAAGTAAGGTTCCTTTATGTCTACCCCATGCATTCTTGAATCCCATTACAGTTTCTACCCCCACTGGGAGGTTGTTCCAGGCATCCACTACTATTTCTGTGAAGAAGTACTTCCTCACATTTCCCCTGAATCAACCTCTTCCAGCCCCATAGCATACCCCCTTTGTTCTTGAGCATCCTTTTTTCTGAAAAATGCTTCCCTCTTGTACCTAATACCCGTGAGGTATTTGAAAGTCTCTATCATATTCCCTCTTTCCCTCCTTTCTTCCAGGGTGCACATATTGAGATTCTTTAGTCTCTCCTCATATGGTCTCTGGTGCAGACCCTGCACCATTTTAGCAGCCCTCCTCTGGACTGCCTCTACCCTATGTCCTTCTGGAGATGTGGTCTCACTAATGATTTATACAGTGGCACCACCACATCCCTCTTTCTGCTGGCGATACCCCTCCCTATGTATCCTAGCACCCCACTGGCTCTTCCCACTGCCTTGTCAAACTGTTTGGCCACCTTTAGGTCATCAGATATGAATACCCCAGGTCTCGTTCCTGTTTGGTGGTTGTCAGTACCATTCCCCCCCATCTTGCACTCTGCCCCTGGGTTTTTGTGCCTCAAGTGCATGTGGAAGTCACTTTTCCATCAATAGATAGATGATGACTGGCACTTGTAACCTGGTCCAACATTTTGCCTCGTTGGCTTCTTGAGGGGAAATGGGCCTGCACAAAAATTAATGACACAATTTTTATCAATCTCATCAGTACAGTATTACATATTAATTTACATTCTGCCTTTGGATACTTCGATTACATCACTATTTGCATCCTGTGATTCTACAGAATTACTATGCATTATGTCACTTATATTTACAGCAAATCCTTTATATGCTCCTCCCATACTGCATAAAAATTATGTTTACCAAACACTTTTCCACTATACCTCGGTTCCCTCTCCTTGTTCCTGTTACATGTATTCATAAATACAGAGTTTGTTTCCATTAAATGACTATGGTAATAATATATTTCAATTATTCTGTTTCAGTATGTTTAATACTTATATGCTAGTTCCAATATCTAATAATGTGTAACTTCTTAAGGAGGTTTGATAGTACCTGTTTGCATAGGTCTGTGGATGCATATCCAGTCTTTTTATGAAGCAAGTACAGTTTCAGCCAGACACACATAAGTGTTTATGCACTGCTTATTATGAGCAACAAGCTTTTGCATGCAACCTCCCAGCAGTGTATTCTCTTACAGCAAGCGGAGTGGTGTATGCAATTTTGGTGGTAGTGGTGATGGTTAGGTGAGTGAAAACAGTGATGTCCTATAATCACTTTGGTGCCAACTGTTTCATAGTACCTGAACCATGCCTTGTAGCACTAATAAATACATAAAGATATAAAAACATATGCTTCTTTTTAATATATTCTCAATGTTTGTTTCTTTTTTTGTATTTATTTACCTTATTAGTTTTTAATGACTGGTTATGGACACAAAGTAGTAACTGGAGGACTTCTCATCTTTGGGGAATGCATAAAAATACCAAGAGAAATATGTTTGCATGTTCTGCAGTTAATGTGTCTTACCCTTTTTGGTAGTTTAACAGATGGCCTACCCTGGTTCTGTCTAAGCAGGGTACAAGTATTATGCAGTGTATATGTTTAATAATGACAATGCTTCCTAGCAGCGAATGTTCACCCCTTTTTTGTCTCCCCCACTCTTCGTATGATGAAGATCCTTTGTAAAGGAGCTTTTAGCTCAAAGGTTGTAATTCTAATTTCCCAAATAAATATATCTTTCCAATAAATAATTTAACTGCATTTTGACAATTAATTAGATAACCCAGTACTGTGTTTATGGGACCTGAAAAACATATCACTCGGGAGGAAAACTGATTCAGAGTGTAAATTAAACAAACTGGGTTCAATATGGACTAATGCTCCCGCTGATACCTGAGTTGAAGGGGACTGTTATATTTTTTATAAGCTTTCCTTCAGAAACAAGTCCAATGCCTTGGCTCACAGACGCATTTATTTTTACATTTAGGATTTGACTGAGTATATAAATTTAACAACCAGAATTTCCTCACAATGGGGTAACAAATGGTGACTGTCGAGTATCCTAAAGTAATTATCCTGTGTAACTCATGCTGTGTCTTTCTGCAAAGTATTTATTTTTTACGTGTCTACCTGTAAAGGTATAAATAAGGTTTACAAAAAAAAATATTGAAAAGAAGCACATGCTTTCATATTTTTTTTGTATTTATTAATACCACACTGCATGGTTCAGGTACTATGAAATAGTTGGTACCAAAGTGATTAAATGACATCACCGTTTTCACTCACCTAACCCCCCCTCCCCGAACTGCATACAGCACTCTGCTTACCATAAAAGAATACACTGCTGGGAAATTGTATGCAAAAGTTGGGTGTATATGACAAGCACTGCACACTTATATGGTTTTGGTTGAAACTGAAGGTTTATGTACCCATTACTTCCTTCATAAAAAGAGTGGATACACATCCACAAACCTATCGAGAAGGTGCTATCAAACCTCCTTATGAGCCTACATAATATTAGTTATTAGAATTAGTGCACAACTATTAAACATAATGAAACAGACTAACTGAAATATATTCCTGCCATAGTCGTTTACTGGAAACAAATTCTGCATTTATGAATACATATAGTGGTGAACAAGGGAAAAGAACTGAGGTATAGAGGAAAAATGCTGGGTAAATATAACCATTTGATGCAGTATGGGAGCATAAGAGCATGTAAATGACATATATACTGTAAGTAACTTATTGCAAAGTAACTCTGCAGAACCACACGATACAGGTGGTGATATAATGGACATATATCTCTGGTCTGAGAGAGGAGGTTGCCCGTCTCGAGGCTGACCTGGCTAGGATTCGTGAAACCTCCTCTCCCACCCAGGGACCACCAGGGCCAATGCCACTACCTCAGAGGTTGCCAAGAAAGAGGAGAGGCTGGACCAGGGTGGGCTCAAGGAGGGAGAGGGTGGTGGAACAGAGTTGCATCCTCCAGCTGTACCTCTCCACAATTCATTCGCTCTTCTGGTGGATAGTGATTCTCTATGGAGGCACCTGCAGTGGAGACCAAGGAGAATGCTGGGAACCTTCACAAAGGAGACCCACGCGGGTGATAGGACCCAGGGAAGGAAGCAACTCCTGGTGGGGGACTCAATCATTAGGGGTAGAAATGGGGAGGAAGGGAGAGGGAGGTAAGGTGCCTTCCTGGCGCCACAGCTTGAGGGACAGGAAGCGAATCCTCAGGATCGTGGGAGGAGCTGCAAGAGGGAGGGAGCTGGATGTCACTGTCCACCTAGGGACAAATGACCTGGCTAGGAATGGGATCAGAGCAGTGCAAGAGGAGTTTGTAGAGTTGGAAGGGCCTTAGACAAGAAGCATATGGTAACCTTCTCAGAGGTGCTGCCTGTTCATGGCAAGGGAGATGCTAGGGCACTTCTCACCAGGGAATTCAATGAGTGGTTGAAAACTGGTGTGGAGTTCAGGGTTTTGCTTCATTGGGGACTGGGAGGCCACTTGGAGGATGCAGACCTATACTGGTGTGATGGTCTGCATCTGTCCAGGGGCACCAGGATCCTAAGTGAGAGGTTTAAATGCTTCATTGGCAAGCATTTAAACTAGCCAAGGGGGGAAGCACTGAAAAGGAGCAGGGAAATCCGAGCCTCCCCCCACAAAACATGGTGATTAGTGAGGTAAACACCAAGGTACAGAAGTTATTAGGAAGTAGAACAGATTTAAATGTAAAAAAAGGCAAAGGCATTAAGGACAGAAATGGGGCTAAAAGGGGTAAGGCTATCAAAAAGTGGAGGGTGATGAGTACCAATGCCCATAGTCTGTGTAACAAGCTCCCTGAACTAGTGGCCTTGATGGAAGAGGGTTGCGTGGATATTGTGGCAGTTACAGAAACATGATACACAGAGAACCATGACTGGGATGTCAACATACCAGGATACACAATCTACAGGAGGGACAGGGAGGTAAAGAGGAGTAGCTCTCTATGCAAGGAGGATCAAAGCAACAGAACTAAAGAGTAAACAGGGAGCAGATGAGGCACTTTGGGTCACCCTGGAGACAGGAAATGGCACCACAATCCGCATGGGGGTTGTATACAGACCCCATCTCAGGGGGAGGGAATGGACAAGGAAATGATAGAAGGCTTTCTTAGAATGGCAGAAAAAGGGGAGATATTGTTGATGGGGGACCTGAATATGCCAGTTGTTAACTGGATCACCTTTGCTGCAGGCACATCCAAGAGCAGGGTCATTCTTGATGCCCTACAGGGGGCATGCCTCAGACAGCTAGTATTGGAACCCACTCGGGAGGGAGCAATCTTAGACCTGGTACTCTCAAATGGGGATGGAGAAAGAATCTCAGATTTAGAAGTGGGTAGTCATCTGGGAACAAGCGACCACCAAACAGTGTGGTTCACGATAAACACAGCCATACAAAAGCAAGAGTACTGGACTTTAGGAGGGCTGACTTTGGGAAAATGAGAGAGTGCCTCAGAAAAGCACTAGCAAACAGGCAAGAAGGAGGGGTGGAGGAACAATGGGGAGTGATCAAAACAGCCATCACAGAAGCAACAAGCCTTTGTGTAAAACAAATCAATAAAACACAATGAAGGAAAAACGTTATGGTTCTCAAAAGAGGTGGCAGGAAGGTTAAGGAGAAAAGGACAGCATTCAGGAAATATAAGGAAACACAGAAGGAGCAGGACAGAGAACTTTATCAGTTAAAGCAGAAAGAGGGCTGGGAAGGCAGTCAGAATAGCAAAGGCCCAAACCGAGGAAAGGATAGCCAATTCTGTTAAGAAGGGATAAGACCTTTATAGGTACATTAGGGAGTGAAGAAAGACCAAAGGAGGGATACTGAAGCTTAATAAAGGGAGGAATGTGGGTAGAGGGTGACAGTGAAAACCAGGATACTGAACGAATATTTCTGCTCAGTATTCACAAAGGAAGAGGAGGGAGTTACCTAAACCAAACAAGAGAAACACTCTGAAGACGGGCTCGATAACAGTCCATTTACAGAAGAAAGGGTTCTGAAAGAACTAATAAAATTGAAGGTGGATAAAGCAATGGGGCCTGATGGGGTTCCTCAAGAATTCTAAAAGAACTAAGGGTAGAACTAGTGACACCTGACTACTCTCTTTAACAAATCATGGGAGGATGGGGTGGTACCGAGGACTGGAGGAGGGCAGATGTGATTCCTCTTCACAAAGTGGGAGCAAGACAGAGGCAGGAAACTACAGACCAGTTAGTTTGACCTCAGTGGTAGGGAAAATGATGGAATCACTTCTGAAGGAAGAACTGTTGAGTACCTAGAGGCCAGTGGGGCCGGGACCCAAGGCAGCATGGATTCACTATGGGAAGGTCGTGGTCAGACGAATCTAATAGATTTTGACTGGGTTACCAAAGTAGTAGACCAGGGAGGGGCTGTGGACATGGCCTACCTAGAGTTTAGCAAGGCATTTGATACAGTCCCACACAAAGATTAATACACAAGATAGCCAGCCTTGGAGTGGGTCCCAAGGTGGTAGCCTGGATAAAAATTGGCTAGACAACAGGACTCAAAGGGTAGTAGTAAATGGAGTACACAGTGGCGAAAGGAGGGTTACTAGCGGGGTACCAGGAGGTTCAGTACTGGGACGGTCCTTTTAATGTCTTTATAAGTGACATTGCAGAGGAACTGGAAGGAAAAGTATGTCTCTTTGCAGATGACACAAAGATCTGCAACAGGGTTGATACACAAGACGGAGTGGAAAGGATGAGAAGGGACTTGGCAAGGTTGGAAGGAATGTTCAAATGTATGGCAGCTCAGATTCAATGCAAAGAGTGCAAGGTAATGCACATGGGAACAAAACCCTGGGGAGCGTACACAATGGGGGTGAGATACTGACAACAGTAAAAATAGAAAGGGACCTGGGGTAATTATATCAGATGACCTAAAGGTGGGCAAGCAATGTGAGAAGGCAGTAAGGAAGGCTGGGGGATACTGGGATGTATAGGAAGAGGCATCAATAGTAGAAAACAGGAAGTTGTTATCCCTCTGTACAGACAGTTGGTGAGACCCCATCTGAGTACTGTGCGAGTTCTGGAACCCCATCTCTGCAAAGACATAGACAGAGTGGAGGCTGTCCAGAGGCGGGCAACCAAAATGGTGCAGGGTCTGCACCAGAAGACATATGAAGAAAGACTAAAGGAGCTTAATATGTATACCCTTGAGGAAAGAAGGGAGAGAGGGGACATGATAGAAACTTTCAAGTACCTCAAGGGAATCAACAAAGTCCAAGAGGGTAGCATCTTTCAGAAAAAGAGATGTGCAAGAACAAAGGGGCACAATTTGAAGATAGAAGGGGATGGCTCAGAGGTAATGTGAGAAGTATTTTTCACTGAGAGGTTGTGGATGCATGGAACAGCCTCCTGAAGAGGTCGTGGGGTCAAAAACAGTGGGGGACTTCAAGAATGCATGGGACAGGCATAGGGCAGTCCTAGTGGGGGGTAGGAGGAATTAAGCTGTCGGTTAACTAGGATCTGCAGCTTATCTGTTAGGTAGGAAAATGGGCAGACTAGGTGGGCCAATCGGTCCTTATCTGCCGTCAAATTCTATGTTTCTATATACAAAGGTAGAATGTAAATTAATGTGCCGTCTATACTGTGTAATACTGTACTGATGAGACTGATAAAAACTGTGTCATTGCTTTTTGTGCAGGCCCATTTTCCCTGTAGAAGCCAATGAGGCGAAACACTAAACCAGGTTAACAGGGCAACTGTCATGTCCAAAGAAGCCATTATCTGTTGATGTAAAAGTAACTTTTGTGTGTAGCTGATGTGTCCTAGACAGGACCTCTTTGTTGCATCTACTTGTCAGTCAGCCCAAGACTCACCTCTTCTTAAAGAGAGTGGAAGAGTAGCCATCCAAGTTTCCCACTCTCTACAAGGTTATAAGAGGCCATGGATGGAAACTGGTAGGGGAATGTGCAGGAGCGGGTGCAAGTAAGTTCTTTACAGAAAGGGTGGTGGTGAAGTGGAATGCCGTGCCTGAAAAAGCGGTCGGTGAGGATCTGCTGGGGTGTCAAATGCAAATCAGATAGACACAGGGGAATTGTTCAAACCAGAGGAGGAAGGGAACAGGATGGGTGGACTAGTGAGGGGATAATGAAATACAGTCAGGAACACAGGTGGACTAGCTCTGATGAAGCATTAGGCTGGGTGTGGAATAGGAATGTCATAGTATGATGGTTTTGTAGTATCAGAAGTCATGATATTGATACCGTGGACAATTTCTTGTATTGTGATAATCGTGGTTCATGCTATATTATGGTTCTTCAGGCTCAGGCCTTACAGACACTTTTTGTGTGTCTTTAGGAACCACTTTCCCTTCCTTGACAACTCTCCTTGACAAAAAAGTTTAAGGAGGCACTTCTTTGTACAAAAATGACTACTTCAAACCCCAGGAAATCTTACTGTATTCTGACATATGCAGTACTGTCCTCCCATTGTACTGCCCCGGAGCTGAAATGGTTTATAGAACCTATGCTAATGATAGAATGCTAGGTTCATGCTCGGTTCTCAAACCACTATCACTGGTAAACATTCTGCACTGTCAGATTCTTTACTCTGCTTGAACAGTACAGAAGTCTTGGAGAGCTCTCCTTCATCTTTCTTAAAGATTTTATTTTTCTCATTTTTTTGAAGTAGAATTTATTTTTAAAGCACTGTCCTTGTGTTTACATGTAAACTAGTTTAGGTTTAGTGTTATTCCGGTAAGTTTTTCAGTTTCTTTCCGGTTCTTTTAACCAGGAGGGAACCAGACTTTTATTTACAATTTTAAAAGTAAATATCTGTATTTTATTCCTTCTCTGGGCCAGTTGCTTGATTTGTTTATTTGAGGGAAACCGGGATAACTCTTGGTTCTCTCAACGGTTGCTAAACTGACTGCAAAGTAAAAAAAGATAAAGTAAATAAGGTTTAGGCCTTATTCATTACTATGTAGTTCTGATTCTCAGAGAACCATTTCTTGGGGATTTTACTGATTTTGTCACTAACCCAAGAAAAGGACCAGCCCAATGGGTTTTCAGCTTTGTACAGAGTGTGGGGGAACTGTCTGAAAGCAGATCCTCATTTATTTGTGTTTTTGCCTAGGGATTAACCATCTGAAGACAGATTGTAACATCTGTAAAATCAAGAAGTATTAATCAGTCGGCGCTTAATAGGCATTTTAACCGACTGCAGGAAAAAGGTTCAATATGAGAAGGAACCGGTTTTACAGCCCTTTAACCAGGGTGATGGTTCCCCGATTAAAGAAAAGAACCACAAACACTGCTGCTGAACCGGTAAGTTCTGCTGAGAAAAAGAGGAAGGAAAAAACATTCGGTTCAGCAAAAAGTATTTCCTCAGTCGGCGCTTAGTAGGCATTTTAACCGACTGGAAAGAAAAAAGGTTCAATAAGGCTGCTAACCCAGCTGTGGACAAAACTTCCTCCTCTCATTTGCAGAAACCAAAGGAATTGGTTTTACAACCCTCTAACCAGGGTGATGGTTCCCCGATTAAAGAAAAGAACAGCAGACACTGCCGCTGAACCGGTAAGTTCTGCTAAGAAAAAGAGGAACGAAAAACACTTGGTTCAGGAACCGCAACCTACAAAACCGCCGGTTCCAACCGCAAATGAATAGCGAATGCTTTACAAATTTTATAGGCACTGCAACCAGTACCGCAGTTCCGGTTCAGCGGCCCAGTTCACAGACCTCTGTTCAGGACCTGGGTTCCTTCTCAGTTCTCGGTTCATTTGAACGGTTTGCTGAGGTATACATGGCGAGTTTGTACCTGGTGTATGCCCTGATCCTCAACATCCTGACTCCCCCTGAAAAAGGGAGCTGAGATTTTTTTCCTCTCACTTTGCCTTCATAAAGCACATAGACACTGGACCTCTCCACTCAGGAATTCACAGAGGAGGAAGAGGAGCCAGACTGGATGGATGTGCCAGTGACAGAAAGACTGGTGCTGCCCATCCACAAGTCTCTGAAGAGACAGGCTTCTAGAATTTTACAAAATCCCACTTCCATTCCCCCCGTGAACAAGAGGCTAGATAGGAAGTATTGGGTGGCTAAGTCTGGAGCAAAGCACCCCAGCCATGAAGAGGTGGTGCAAGCTGTGGCTTGTGATAGGCAGGGATTCCCCTGGCATCACACCCACCAGATAAAGACTCCAAGAGATGGATCCTTTGGCACAAGAAATTCCACTTAGGTGCCTCTTTGTCCATTAGACAGGCCACTCACATGGCCTATGTCTCCAGATATTAAATAAATCAATCAATAAATAAAACATCTCTGGAATGTAATTTCAGAGCTTGCTAGGACATAGAGACTGCTATAGTGGATGCAATGTTACTGCAGCCAGGTAAATGGCAATTTCAGTGTCTCTGAGGAGACGGACCTGGTTAGGAATAACTAATGCGTCCCATGCCAGCTAAATAGCATTGGATTTTTCTGGTGATCCCACATTCCTTTTTGGTGAACAAACAGAGGCTTACATGGAAAACATGGATGAGTACAAGGCAGCTTGTAGGAGTGCTGCTACAAAGGAGAAGGCAGCAACACCCCAGAAGTACCAATACAGATAGTGGGCCAGGGGCTTACCCTCAGGTTCAAGATCTTGCCCGAACTGAGGGCAGGGTTCTTCAGACCTGCCAGTCTATCAGAAGTAACCCTGTTGGAGGGGGTGGTGACCCATATGGGATTCCAGACATTTTAAACAAAGCCAAAGTAAGAATGGTCACTCTGGCTATCATCCTCCCTACACTCAGAAAGGGGGACTGGTCCAACATCTCTGGCCTGAAAAGGGCACTTCCTCCTACATAGTTCAGAACCATTCTTTTCGGCTTTATCTCTGCTCCTGGGGTGCTTACCAAGTGCACAGCATTGGTAGAAGCACATCTAAGGAGGCAGTGGGACATAGTCTCCCCATACCTGGATGACTGGCTGATGGCAGGCCAGTCTCCTCTGTGGTTAGAGGTGCACTGATCACCATCTATGATACTCTGTGTATGCTGGGTCTCCTGGCAAATCAAAAAAAAAAGTCAATGCTAACACCAGTTTAGTGCCTGGAGTCTATAGGGGCAAAGATTGGACGCACTGAGAGGAAGGGCCTTCCTCCCGCAGGGAATGGTAGACAGCTTGATGCAGCTGGCAGGCTCATTCCAGCTGCATACCCCAGACCAATGAGGCATTTTTCTACAGTTGCTAGGGCACATGGCTGCAGCAACATTGTCAGGATCAAGATTCCAGAGGAGAGGCATTTAGTTACACCTCAAGTCTCACTGGTCTCAAAAAGAGATTCCCTGTCAAAGATGGTCCCAGTCACAAGAATCCTGCTGCAAGCTCTGCAGTGGTAGCAGGAAGAAGACAACCTCAGGGAGGGTGTGCCTTTCCCCCAGGAGCCACCAGCAGCAGTCTTAAAAACCTATGCCTCCCTCCTAGGGGAGCACACACCGCTTCACATAAAGCCTGCTGGAGCTCAGGGCAGCTTAGCTGGGCATTCAGTCTTTCACTCCAATGCTTCAGAGCAAGGTGGTATAGGTTAGGACAAGACAGTACAACCACAATGTACTACATAAACAACCAAGGGGGCACAATGTTGTCCCTACTGTGCACAGATGCCATGAAAGTGTGGAGTCTAAACTCACTCCCTGGACATCTCCCTCTCAGCTGTCCACCTCCCAGGGAAGGATGATATCTTGGCGGATGCTCTCAGCAGGATCAACTAAAACCACCAGAGTACAAGTGGTGATCAGAAGGTGGGGTACCCCAGAGGTGGACCTCCTCGCAACCCCACACAATCACCAGCTACCACAATTCTGTTGCAGACCTCCTGCAGGGGACAGAGTCCCTCTAGATGTGCTACTGTTGCATTAAACAAGGAAGTTCCTGTATGCCTTTCCTCCATTTCCCCTGTTGCTCAGAGTGCTGAACAAGCTCAGGGTTCACTCAGCGACAATGATCCTAATTGCTCCAGATTCGGCCAGAAGGCCATGGTATTTTCTACTGCTGACCTTGTCAATTTCCAGGCCAATCTCTGTGCCCAGGAGGCACAACCTATTGATCTCTTTGTAGGACAGGGTCCTTTATCCCAATGTCTGGTCTCTCAGGCTCATGGCTTGGCTCTTGAGGATTTAGAGTATTCAGACTTGCACATTTCTATAGGGGTGCTGGAGGTTCTTAGGATTTCTAGAGAACCCTTCTACCAGAGAGACTTGCACCTTTAAATAGAAGACGTTTTTCCATTTGGTGCCAGAAAAAGCGAGAGACTGTGGCCAGGCTGACTTGTCAGTCATCCTACAATATATGGAACACCTTCTTTCTCTCGGCCTTAGGCCTTCTACCCTCAAACTACAATTACCAGCTGTCTCTGCTTACCTCTCAGCTGGTAAGGGGTCATCTCTGGCAGTTAATCAAGTGTTTAGTAAGTTATTCAAGGGTCTCATGCATTTGCATTCCCTCACAGGAAACACACCTCGGCATGGGACCTCAATATATGCATTGGCTGGCTAATGAAACCACCATTTGCGCCCATGTCTTCAGCAGAGCTTAGGTATGCAGCATGGAAAACAGTGTTCCTGGTAGCCATCACCTCAGCTGGGAGCATCAGTGAGCGCCTCCAGGCCTTGTCCACTGAGTTAATTACATATCAGTTCATAGGGACAAGATAGTCCTCAAGACTAACAGAATCTTTCTGCCCATTACTCTGCCAGTCTTTATATCACTGACCACTCTAGTTCAGGGGAATGTAGACTGCACTGCCTAGTTGTCAAGTCAGCTATAAGCTACTACTTGGGTCACCCAGCCACAGGCAGGTGAGCACTCAGCTTTTCCTGACCTATGGAGAAGTAGGAAAGGGCAAGCCTGTCTCAAAGAGGTCTGTTGCCCTCTGGATGGTGGCTTGTATTCAGTTCTGCTACAACAAAGAAGGTAAGGAATCCTTGTAGGCTTTAGGGCTCTCTCTACAGGGGGTACAGCTCCTTGAATAGCAGCTGCAGGAGATAGTCCTTTGTTGAAAATTGGTAAAGCAGATACCTGGAAAACAGTTCACACTTTTACCAAGCACTACAGCCTGGATACCCAGGCCAGAGGTGATGCCAGGTTTGGCACAGCAGTACTGCGGAGCCCATTTCCTAAAGAGGTTCTCTACCCTCCTCCAAAGGTACTGTGTGGGTAGTCTACATATGTCAGAAGAAAAAATTACTCACCTTAGTAATGTTGTTTCTTCTAATGGAGTCTTGCTGTATTCTGACAATAGCAGTGAGTCCCAACCTTCGAACTGCCCCGGAGATGAAAGAGTTAACTTTCCATACCAGGCATGGAACGCTGAGCTTGAGCTCGGTTGAGACTCTGTCTGTTGCTGTTTAAACTCAAACCGTCAGATCTTTATGAGCTAAACTCACTAAGGTCCTGTGTGGAAGCTGTAAACCTACACTAGCCAACTGGCTACTAAACATAAAACACATTTTTTAGTCCCAAAACAAAGACTCAAGTCAGGAGACCCAAAAAATGAAAAACCAACACCAACTCAGCCCAAGAAAAAAGGGGGTGAAAACAACAAGGTGGGCACCTACTGAGCGCCAACACTGCACTGCCCACCCACATCCCAAAAACAGAGGTTCTGAGAGGGGCAGGCAGGGGGGGAGGTCAGAATACAGGAAGACTCCATTAGAAGAAACAACATTACTAAGGTGAGTAATTTTTTCTTCAAACAACATGAAGTCTTGCTGTATTCTGACAACAGCAGACTACAAAGCAGTACCTCCATGGAGGAGGGACAGAACCTACTTAGGAAATAGGCTGTGAAGCACAGCTGTGCCAAACCGAGCATCACTCCTAGCCTGGATATCCAGAGTAATGCTTGGTAAAAGTGTGAACTGTTTTCCAGGTAGCTGCTGGACATATCTCTAGAATAGGGATGTCCCTGGCAGCAGCCAGGGAAGCAGCTGTACCTCTGGTAGAGTGAGCCCTCAGACCTGAGGAAGGAACCTTACCCAGTTTTTCATAGCAAAATTGGATACAAGAGACAATCCACCTGGCAATGGATCTTTTAGTGGCAGGTTTCCCCTTACCAACCTCACCATAAGTGAGGAACAGTTGGAGGGAGTCAAACCTGTGACCCTTGGCACGCTCTATGTAGTAGCTAAGGGCTCTTTTCACATCTAAACTGTGCAGCCTCCGCCTGCCAGAGGAGGAATGGTCAGTGAAATACACAGGAAGAGACACAGATTGATTAAGGTGGAAATCTGAAACCACCTTAGGCAAGAACTTCCTGTTAGTCCTGAGGACCACCTTATCTCTATGAAGGAGATAAAATCAGGCTCCACTGACAAAGCTTGTAATTCACTTATGCATCTGGCAGAACTGATGGCTACCAGAAACACAGTTTCCAAGTCAAGTACTTAAGCTCTGCTGAAGACAAAGGCTCAAAAGGGGTTGCATAAGCTGAGCAATGCAAACATTAAGGTCCCAAGCAGGGCAGGGTCCCTGAATGGAAGGTTGGTATGAAGCAATCCTTGAAAACTTGGAGAATACAGGGTGAGCTGAGAGAGAGAGGGCTTACCTGCTGAAATAAAAGCAGAAACAGCTGCCAGATGCACCTTCAGTGTAGCTGGTCTAAGCCTCAAGCTATTTAAATGGACCATATAATCAAGGACTGTGGGCAGATCAGCAGACTCTGGGGAAATAAACTTTCCAGAGCACCATATGGAAAATCTTTTCCACTTAGAATTATAAGTAGTCCTGGTGGAAGGTTTCCTAGAAGTCTTCAGAATATCCATTACACCTTGGGAGAGGTGTAAATCAGCAGACTCTAACTCTTGAAGAGCCAGGCCTTGAAATTGAGATTTGAGATTCCGGTACGAAACCCTCCCCTGAGCACAGGTTAACAGGTTGTAATTCCTGAGAAGACACAGGGGAAGATGGACTGCTAAGGACAGTAGGAGCGGATACCAGGGCTGTTTGGCCCAGTCTGGAGCAATCAGGATCATCTTGCAGGGTTGAGATCTGATTTTGACTAGCACTCTGAACAGGAGAGGAAGGGGAAGCATACAGGGGAACTTCCTTTCCCAACTGAGAACTAAGGCATCCGGGGGACTGAGCCCAACACTGGGGGCCTGCAGCAAAAAAGGGGAAGTTGGTGATTGTCTGGGGCTGCAAAAAAATCTATCTGCGGGGTGCCCCATCTGGAAAATATCTTAGCTCCCACCTGGAGCCTCGCTGATTTTGCAGACGGACCCCCCCCACGCACATAACGCTGCCGACCGCGGCAGGGACGGAGAATCTTAGCTCCCACCTGAAGCCTCGCTGATTTTGCAGACGGACCCCCCAAGCACATAACGCTGCCGACCGTGGCAGGGGACGGAGGATCTAGCTCCCACCTGGAGCCTCGCTGATTCTGCAGGCGGACCCCCACCATAGCAGCTGCCGACCGCGGCGAGGCGGAGGATCTTAGCTCCCACCTGGAGCCTCGCTGATTTGCAGGCGGACCCCCCCACACCTACGCTGCCGACCGCGGCAGGGGCGGAGGATCTTAGCTCCCACCTGGAGCCTCGCTGATTTGCAGGTAGCAGCATCTCCACCTTGTACTCCTGCCGTAGTCGACTGTGGGCGTTTTCGGCTGTACAACAAAGGGACTCTTGCCCACAGTCAACTGATTGTTCCGAGGGCTGCCTGCTGTGGGATGCTAGCCGATAGCGCTGCGTCGTCTACCCCCCAACCAGCCCCTCCCACCCAGGGGTGGCGTACCTTTATTGGCTCGGGTTAGCATGTCACTTCCTGTGATGTCACATCCTGTTTTAGCGTGAACCTAAGTCCCTCTTTTCCCATTAGCAGGTTATACCTGCTGGCCACCAGTGGGCACTGTCTCCTCCTTGCAATCCTACTGCTGTACCACCCCCAGTCCTATATAGGTACATCCCTCATCTTCCCCTCCAGCTACCATCCCCGACAGTGTAAGCTGTGTTCTAAAAAATTTTAGACAACATGACACTACTACCGTCAGGCATGTCTGTCACCCTCACGTCTCACTCCCTCCCACCTTCTTCTACTCCTAATCTTAGTTAACTCACCTAGTGGTACACCCCGCTGTTGAGTGGTTACTTTGCCCCCAGAGATTTGCCTGCAACCCACCCCACATCCCACCCTGCCACACCACCCCTGCATCTTTCACGCACCCCTTCCTGGCCACCTACCTACCACCGTTTGTGTGGTCACCCCTCACTCCTCCCATGCCCCTTCTGCATCTCATTGTGTTTGCTTATCCTGTCTGCACTCGCTTCCCTATCCTGCACCCCTACATCCTCATATCCCCTACCTCAGTGCGTCATAAACCCTCATACTGCAGCTTTCTTGAAGAATAGCCTCCTCCTTCTCCTACTTCTGTCTGGCAACATTCATCCCAATCCTGGGCCCGGCAACACTAGACCTTCCTCGAAATCCACTGGACTTCGTATTGCATCCATGAACATCTGTAGCCTCCTGAAAAAACTGGACTCACTACACTGCTGGATGCTGGTCCATAAACCTGATGTGGTTGCCTTGGTTGAAACCTGGCTGTCTGACTCCACCCCTAACTCCCTGGTCTCTCTCCCTGGCTACACTCTCTACCGGCTGGACCGGGCAGGTAGGAGGGGGGGAGGCTGTGCCATCTACCTAAAGGACCCACTCACTGGTCTAGCCCTCCTTCCCCCTGACCTTGACCACCATGCCCAGGCACTAACAATCAAACTATCTCCTGACCCCTCTAGAGGGCCTATCTTCCTTACTACAGCCTACATACCTCCCAAAAACCAGTCTCGGGCACTGGACACACTGATTGACTACATTACCTCCCTACCCAACCCCTCGGACCAAATTCTGGTGGGTGACCTGAATGTTAACTGGCTTTGCCCTTCAGCCTCCTCCGCCCGTGAAGCCTTTGCTGCAATTGATATAACCCAACTAGTCTCCCAGCCCACTAGAATCAACCCCAGACGGAGCACTAGCACTCTCCTGGATGTGGTCCTTACAAACAGACCAAGATGGGTCCACAATATCCAAATCCTCCCTGACTCTCGTGACACTCTCCTATTCTCTTCAACTGGTAACCTCTCTGCCCACTCCCTCAGTCAAAACCACCTATCGAAGGCGGCTTAGACCCGGGGTTTGAATGACCTAAAGAATTACCTTGCTCACACAGACTGGTCCCCACTAATAAACGCAACTAACGTTGACATGGCCCTGTCCTTCTTTATCAACACTTTCAACTTTGCCTGTGACATCTTCGCTCCTATAACTGCCCACAGGTCCAAAGTAAGATATGCTCCTTGGCTCACCCCTGCACTGAGGCGGCTCTTTAAGCAGCGGGATAATCTGTGGCACCTTGCCGTTGCCTCTGGCCGACCATCTGACAGGCAGACCTATGCTGCGGCTAGAAACCAATGCATCTGGGCTATCCGTAAAGCTAAGGCGGATTATTACCAAGCCTCCTTCGCCTCCTCTTGGGGAACCCTAGGTCTTTCTGGGACAATGTCAAGCAGCTGAATGGCCCTCCCAGTCCCTGTCTCCCAGCTTCTTAACATCAATGGTACTGTCTCCACTGACCCTACCCTCATTGCCACCCACCTCAATAACTCCTTTACCGACCTTAGCTCAATACTCCCTAGTGATTTCTTCAGTCCTCCACCCCCCTAGTTCGCCCCTCCCATCACCGCCCCTTGTTCCACCTCGTTGTGTAACCTTACAAGAAACTAGACCATATCTCCTTAAGGCCCTTAAAGGTAACGCCATAGGTAATGATTCCTTGACCCCTGCCTCTCGCCAGGTCCTGGATCAGGTCCTCACCCTATCACAAGCATCTTTAACAAATCCTCTGCCTCGGGCAATTCCCTACTGTCTGGAGGGTTGCTCACGGTTACTCCTGTCTACAAAGGTGGCGACAGGACTCTGCCTGGTAATTACAGACCATCTCAATCCTCCCCCCAAAGCTCTTGAGAAAATTGTTGCCACCCAAGTCTCCGACTACCTTTCAAAGTACAGTGTTCTTTGCCCTGAGCAACATGGGTTCAGAGCTGGTCATAGCACTACACGGCTCTCCTGGAGTTTACCAACTTCCTCCACACCTCCTTGGACACTGGTGCCCTGGCTGGAGGGTATTCATTGACCTGTCTAAAGCATTTGATGACCGTATCGCACCCACTCTTGTTAACTACCCTGGACCACTTTAGGCTTTGCCACTGAACCAGTCTCCTGGTGCGCCAGCCTATCTCAACTCGCTCTCAATGTGTGAAAGTTAGTGGCAACCTCTCTGCCTGCCCTATTCGGCTCTGGAGTCCCTCAGGGTCTATTCTTGGACCTTTACTCTTCTCCCTTTTCCTCAACTCGCTACCTAGTGCCTGCAAGGGCAAGATCCTGCTTTATGCTGACGATGCTGTACTCCTTGCCGCTGATAGTAGCCCTACGCAGCTCCAAAGCGCTCTCCAACTTGCTTTTGATTCCGCCGAAACCTGGTTCTCTGAGCATCGACTCATTATCAACACAAAGAAAACAAAAACGATGCTCTTCTCCCACCCCCAAAACAAGCACAGCAAATTTCCCCTCACTGTTCTTTCCACCCTCAAAATGCCCATTGAACCTGTGCAGTCCTATAAATACCTGGGAATTGTCTTTGACCCAGCCCTCTCCTTTCATGACCATATCACCGCCTTGAACACTGCCGCAAACCGGCAGCTGGGCATTCTCTTCCGGCACAAAAAATGTCTCCCTGCAGATGTCCTCCGCCTGGCTGTCACCTCCTCTGTTTTATCCCTCATCGACTATGGCCTCTCGGTCTATGAATCAGCTGATCAGACAGCGCTCAGTAAGGTCCGCCTTACACTTAACAAAGCCTGCAGACTTATCAATGGTGCACCTAGACAAACGCATACATGTCAGCTGTATGCATTGTCTACCCTACTCAACCTGGATGAGCGGCTCTTGTATCAAACCTGCCTGCTCACCTTTAAAGCACTGCATGGCCTATCTCCAACTGGTCTAACTAGCTCTATTCACCGTTCTGTACCAACGGTGAACACCACCAACTTCGTCAAAACGTCCCTGTTCATACCAAGGGCTAGGACCTCCACAAGGCCAAAGGCATTCCCCTACAGAGCCCCTACCTGCTATAACTCACTCCCTACCAGTATCTCTGACTCTCCCACACTAGCAAGCTTTAAACTCAGCCTCAGAAACCACCTGCTCATTTCACGCAGGTGTTGCTGCTGAGAAGTAGAAGTGGGGTGATTAGACTTTAAAAGATAAGACTTTAAAAAAAAAAAAAATAGACTTGACAATGCTTGCTGAGCAGCACTCCCACCGCCCCCGCTGCCTCTCTTCTCCCCTGAACTTCCTCCCTACCTCTCTTCTTTCCTCCCCATCCCTCTCCATCTAACCTTACCCTACGGTCCTCACCTTAAACATATGTATCTTGAACTTGCCTTACTCTGTATTAACTGTTGTTTATTGTTCTAATGTCTGTTTGTCCTCTATGTGACGAGGTACCTTTGTAAATGAGCCTCTGGCTCAAAGGTTGTTAAACTGATGTTTAAATAAATAAAATAAATAAATAAAATAAATCTGAGATCCAGGATGGCCGCCATTCTCCTGTCTTTTTTGGGGTAAGGAAGTACCTGGAGTACAACCCTTTGCCTTGGTGTAGGGGTGGAACCCTTTCCACAGCTCTGAGAGCTAGGAGGGAAGAGACCTCTGCCGCTAAGGCAAGTGTCTCTGAAGGATTTGCAGGTGGAAAGGATCTGGTTCTCATCTTTGGGACCTTTTTGAAGCTGAGAACCAGTCCATGGCTTACTACTTCCAGGACCCATTTGTCTGATGTGAAAGACTCCCAGTCCTGGACAAAATAAGCCAGCCTGCCCCCTACAGGTAGCTGAGAATCGGCCCTGGCAACCCCATCAGGGTGCCTGTTTGGCAGGGGCTTTGGGCTGAGGGTGGAGGCAGGCCTGCTTATACCCCGTCTGTCTCTCCCTCTAAAGAACCCCTCTGGGCATAAGCAGAAGAGGAGGCCTGGGCTTGGTAAAAAGGCCTATGAAAAGGCCTGCCCCTGCCCCTGGGAAGCTGCCTCTGAGGAGTGGCCTGCCTTTCCTTGGCCTGTGCACTCCTATAGGTGGTCCTATACTCGTCCATTTTCTTCATGTAATTCTCTGTCTGCTCCCCAAACAGAGAATTACCCACAGCAGGAAAATCCATGGCCTTAGTCTGGGTATCCTGTGACAGGCTAGTACATCTGAGTCAAAGCCATTTCTTGATGCCACAGATGTAGCCATGACTCTAGAAGACACATCATTGGAGTCCACTGCAGCATGGAATTGCACCTTGGATGCCTCAATACCATCAGCAGCCACCTGCTCCAGCTCCTTGGCAAGCTGGCCAGGGACCTGTTTTGCCAAAGCCATAACAGTGTCCCATCTGGATTTTTGATACCTAGCAGTATAGTCCATATAATTGGCCTGTCTGAGTCCCAAGGATGCTGCCATGTACTGTTTCTTTGCCATGGCAAATCCTCCTGGAGTCCTTGTCCGGGGTGTGAGCCAAGGGAATGTTTGCCTTATCACAGGCTGCAGCCTGCACTACTAACATGGCTGCATTGTTGTGTAAGGAACTCCGTGTCTGAGCCTGACAATGTATACCTCTTGTCCATTCTTTTATTCACAGGAGGTATAGTGTTAGAGTCTTTAAAATCTTAAATGTCTGTTTCCCAAAGATTTGTGCAGGGAATAGACAGCCTCCTAGACTCTGGGATATCCATTTCTACATAGTCAGGCTCCTCCTGGTCATCCACAGCTTCTTCCATAGGAAGCTGGAGGGTTTCAACCACTTTTTATAAAACATGAAATGGGAGGGGACTCAGAAGCCAAGGAGGAGACACTCCTGAAGGCCTGTCTGGGAGATGTCGGGTCAATAGGCACATCCAGACTTTCAAAACCACATTCACTTTCCTCATACTCTCTTCCTCCTCCTCTGGTTCATAAAATTCCTCTAAACCATACTGCTTGACGGTGGAACGGCCGAACCGGCGCCTGCCTGATGGTGCGGTTTGGTGGGCCGGCGAAAGCGACTGTACAATTTTGATCACTTTGGCTATTTCTTCAGCGGCTGGAGAGGAAAGTTTTGGCTCCACACCAGCTGATTTTTCTTTTCTGGTTCTTTTAGCCGGAGCCGATTCCTCAGAATTGGCTCTCCTTTTGCCCGAAGAAGTCTTGCCCTGGTCAGAGGGCACTCCTCCTGGTTGGTTTGAACCGTACCGGGCTGGCCATCTGGTTCAGCGGACTTTTTGGCCTCCCTTTCCCTGAGCCTACCAACTCTCTTCTCTAGGGTAGCTGCAGGAATTTTTTTACAAATCTAGCAGTCTGCATTGAGGTGGTCAAACCCCAGACAATAAACACAGGTGGTGTGGGGGTCAGCCTTGGCAAAGACTTCCCCACACACACACTGCAGTGTTGAAACCCAGTGGGCCCGGTTTTTCTTTTGGGTTTCTCAGACATTGTGCCAGTCCTAACCAAACTTACCCTTTTATGGCAATCCGCCAGGCAAGACCCTCTTATCGGTTCCTGACCGTGTCACGGGTCATGGAAAAAATGTAATAAAATCCGTTTTTTTTAGAACCGATAAGAACCAGTAACCACACTCTAAAAGTACAATTTAAGATTTTTTAAACAACTCGATCGGTTCAAACCGAACCGATGAACCGTTTACAAGTTCCACACAGAATAGAACAAAATATAACCTATCTAGTACTCACAAATACCACAGACAGAGACTGAACCGACAGGTTACGGTTTAAATTCGGTCGAAAACCGAGAAAAGCGGTAATTTTAACCGAATTGAACCGAGCAGAAAGAGAAATCTCCGGATGCGATCGTTCAGTGAGGCGGAGTAAAGAATCTGACGGTTTGAGTATAAACAGCAACAGACAGAGTCTCAACCGAGCTTGGCTCAGCGTTCCATGCCTGGCATGGAAAGTTAACTCTTTCATCTCTGGGGCAGTTGGAAGGTTGGGACTCACTGCTATTGTCAGAATACAGCAAGACTTCATGTTGTTTGAATCCAGTAAGATTTCCTGGGGTTTGAAGAAAACATTACATACCATAGTAATCTTGTTTCCTCTAAGAGAATCTTACTGTATTCTGCGCTCCCACCCTACCTCCCCAGCTAGAACCTATGGGCACTGCAGCTGTCCATGCTGTTGTAAACCCATGAGTGGTTCTGTTGTTGGGCTTAGTGACGTGAGTCTTAGTGTAGCCCACATTTTCAACTGAAAGGGATTGCTGGTTGTCATTTATTTAGTTAATTGTTAAAGTTAGTATAGATAGCTTGTTAGTATCCATGCTCTGTAAGAATCTGACAGTTGCAGAATGTTTACCAAGGATAATGGTTTAAAAACCGAGCATGAGCCTAGCATTCCATCATTAGCATAGGTTCTATTAAGCATTTGAGCTCTGGGGCAGTACAGTGGGAGGACAATACTGCATATGTCAGAATACAGTAAGATTATCTCAGAAGAGATAAGATTACTATGGTAAGTAATGTTTTCTTCTGTAATACTGTGATATTACAATAAATGTGGTATTACATGTAAAGGATATCATACCAAATTTCATACTGTGACATCCCTAGTGTGGATGCAGGCAAGTGCTGGCCAGCCTTGATGAGCCTTTTTCTGCTGTCAACATCTATGTTTCTAAAGACCTCACCAGAAACGAAGGGAGAGAGTGAGGAGTCTCTAGGCCTCTTTCATTCATCATTGCGTAGAACAGGCAGACGCAATGGTCAAATGGACCTTTTTCTGATGACAGATTCTGTCTCTATAGGGCTACTGTTTTTCATTGTTGTTTTTCTTCATGTAAGCATAAAACAAAAGCGTGTTTAAACCACAATCAACACCTCATTTTAAATTGTACAATACAACTCAAAAGGACCCAAATTGACTTGTGTGTGTGTTTGGAAGGGAGTGGACAGTGCTCCTTTGTATGCACAATTCTGGAGAAGTAGCATTCCTCAGGGCTCCTTTAATAACCATAACTCATTTCCTACAGTAGCACAGAGAAACATTTGTCAGCACCCTCTTAAAATTCTGCTTTGAATGGCATGCTGCCATTTTTAACTGAAGGCACGCTACATAGTCTTTTCTCAGTGAAAACACAAGGACCAATTCACTATGCTCTGAATAGAAATGAAAACCTAACGTGTATTGCAGAAGATGACACATTTGCTTTTTCCAATCTCAGTCTGAGATCTGTCTCCTCAGCTCCACTCTGTTGATCCAATTTTCATCAATTAGCTCCAAGTGACATGATATTTCCATAATTATGGTTCACCCCTTTTTTTCTTGTTCCTCATTCTCTTGTGACAAGTCCAGAGTAGAATTATTAGCTGAGCTGGTATTACTGTCAGATTGTTTCTTCCTAGAATCTTTGTATTTACTTCCCGAATGGTTTTTCTTCTCTTTTTTAGATTTCTTCTTTTTGCTCTTTTTGCTGTGCTGGTGACCTGGACTTGGACTTCGGCTTCTAGAGTGCTCACTGCTTGAATTTTTTGTCCTCTCTCTGCTGCAGCTCTTGCTCTTTGATCTCCTCCTCTCACCACAACTTGATGACCTTTCCTTACTTCTTCCTCTGCTACGAGACCGCCTTCCTCTACTGCTGCTTCTTGACCGTGACTTACTATTGCTCCTTGCCTTTCTTCTTCTGTCATCTCTTCCCTCAGAGCCCTCTCTACTTCTCCCTCTGCTGTAAGACCTTCTCCTACCTCTACTCCTAGACCTTGACTTGCTCTGGCTTTTAGCTCTCTCTCTACTTCTGCCCCTGCTCCGTGTCCGTCTCCTTTCTGGACTTCTTGATCTGCGAGGTCTTAGTCTTTCTCTGCTTCTGCTCCTAATAATTCTTCTCCTTTTCCTTTCTGATTCTCCATTCCTTCTATGAGATACATTTAAAGTAGGACTATGTCGCCTCCTTGACCGGTTATAATAATCATCATAATGATACAGTCTGTCCCTTCTTTCGGAGCTCCTCATAGAAAACTGGCTGGTCCTGTCAGGAGACATGTGTATGTCCCTGTCTGCTTCCCAGAATTCACTGGTCAGATTTTTAAATACATGAAGAAAGTTGCAATGTTTGCCTCTAGGGCACCTCTGCCTTTCATACAAACCTGTCATGGAGAAAAAAAAAGTTTAAATATTTATTGTTACCAACACTTGCAAATTTGTCATAATCACGGAGATGAAATCTGTGACATCATGCTCCCTCTCTAAAATGAGCTGAGAAGTGGCCGGCCCAATAGCTCGGAAGGCAGTGCTACCACTTGTCATGCACAGATTCAGGTCTGCTATGGGTCGGCGGGATGGAGATGGAGGACACATCTCCTCCTCTGGGCTGGGTGGTGGAGTTGGGATGCTGTTAATTGCTCCCTGGTGGCCCAGAAAGTAAACCACAGAAGACAATTTTACAAATATTGAGTGGGAAGAGGTGCCTGGCAGCGCCACAGAAGCATACAGTTGCTTGTGGATGTACAGGACTAACATGATTCAGTTCTGGGGTGAGGGAGGGGCACTATACAGCGTGTTACAACATGTGTTAAATCCCTATTGATAGTCACAAAGTCTGATAAGTTATGCTTTGGAGGAAGATGAAAATTCCATCAGTGGATACAACTCCCACGTCTCCTGGCTCACTTGAGTAAATTTAACCAGCTACAATCAGCCTACAATATTTCACCTTCAATGGTCATTGAGTTATTACACACACAAGATGTTTTTATTTGTTTCTGGAACCAGACTAAAGTCTTTTTACTTCAGACACTGTGCACCTCAAATGTACTCTGTGCTTTTAGGTCTTAGGTCAAGAAAAATGTCTGCTGAGGCTGCTTTCAAAGAAAATGTTTCTCTCATTATTTTACATAGATTCATTACAGGCAAATTGTCTCTCTACTGTATATTTTGACAGAGGACTCAGAGCTTACACATTTCTAATACCAACCCCCTGAATTCCCTTATCTGATCACTTGCTGATGTACTGTGGCCCTGCCATGTTCTAATTTGAATATAAAATGTACTCTGCATTATTGTGACTGCTGAGGTGTGTGTGCAACAGAATACTTAAAAAAATGATGTGGACATGAACAATTTTTTTTTTTTAACTTGAAGTTTGTTGGCCAGCCGGTGGCACTGAGGGTTGGCGCTGGGCCATACACCTCGCGCCGTAACTGACCGAGTTTGAGGCAGGTCAGGCCGGCGGGGTCAGAGAATCAACATCCCAACAGATGCCTCCTCCTCCTGGGTGGGTTCCTGGGGTGCCTTGAGCACCCGACGCACCCTGCCTGTGGAAGCACGGGCACTGGGCACAGGCGTCTCTCCACAGTCGGGAGGAGGGCGTTGATGCCGCCATCTGTCTGGGCGTTCCATCCTCGTGCCCGGCGCCCTCAGGAGGAGGACCAAGGAAAAAATGGAAAAAAACTCTCGGTCCAAGATGACGACCGATCCGAGCCTCTGATCACCTACCCACGGGCAGACCCCGTTGTGCAGGCACTCCTAAAGAGAGGAGTAAGGAAGGGGATAATGGAGTAAGCTTGGCACTCTAGGGGCAGATTTTGTGGGAGTGATCTACTGGGAGTTGATCAGGTCTGAAGGAGTGGAAAGAGAGGGCAGTCAGGTGGGGATAAAAGAAAGTGTAAACCCCCAAAAAAACCCCAAACTTGAAGTTTATTAAAAGATTTCGCAGTTGTAAGGCCATAAGAAAAATTACTCACCTTAGTAATAATGTTTCTTCTATTAGATCTTGCTATATTATGACATATGCAGTGAGTCCCAACCTTCGAACTGCTCCGGAGTATCTAAGGTTGGGACTCACTGCATATGTCATAATATAGCAAGACTTCATGTCGCTTTGAAGAAAAAATTACTCATCTTAGTAATGTTGTTTTTCTATCGAGTCTTGTTATATTATGACATATGCAGTGAGTCCCAACCTTCGATACTCCTGAGCAGTTCGAAGGTTGGGACTCACTGCATATGTCACAATATAGCAAGACTTCATGTTGTTTGAAATGATACTGCACAAATAGTATGGTACATGGATTAAGTAGAAGAGTTAAGTACAATTGCACAACAGGTTATCAGTTTTGCTGTTGAATTTGTTTTTGTACTATAGTTGAAAATGTCCTGGAAATGGTTTTCTTTTTACCTGACAATTCTTTATGGCCATTTTGGGTTGCTAACACTGCTGTTACTATACATCACCCTGCTGTACAATATGTCACTTAATTCTGCCTATCTTATAATACCACTGGCACCCTCATGCAAATTATTGTCCGTGCTATATTGCTGATCTGTATTTGTTTGGAAACCCATGCCATTTGTTGTCTCTGCTGTATCTTATGCACTGTGTTTTTGTTTTTTTATTGCTCACCTTTTGTTAAATGTTATTTTCGATGCAGGACCTTTGTAAAAGAACTGCTGGTTCAAAGGTCACTGTAATCCAAGGTATCAATAAATAAATAAATCTTTTGTAAGCCAATCAGAACACAGGAAAACTTTCATTTACTCACCCACAAACTACTATCATGACATTTTAGACATACCCACACTATGCTAGCCACATTTTGCGCATGCCCACAGTAGGTTATCCACATTTCAGACATGCCCACAATAGGTTATCCACATTTCAGACATGCCCACAATAGGTTATCCACATATCAGATATGCACACAGTAGGTTATCCACATTTCAAAGATGCCCACAGTAGGTTATCCACATTTCAGACATGCACACAGTAGGTTATCCACATTTCAAAGATGCCCACAGTAGGTTATCCACATTTCAGACATGCCCACAATAGGTTATCCACATATCAGATATGCACACAGTAGGTTATCCACATTTCAAAGATGCCCACAGTAGGTTATCCACATTTCAGACATGCACACAGTAGGTTATCCACATTTCAAAGATGCCCACAGTAGGTTATCCACATTTCAGACATGCCCACAATAGGTTATCCACATATCAGATATGCTCACGGTAGGTTATCCACATTTCAGACACGCCCACAAGTAGGTTATCCACATTTCAGACATGCACACAGTAGGTTATCCACATTTCAAAGATGCCCACAGTAGGTTATCCACATTTCAGACACGCCCACAAGTAGGTTATCCACATTTCAGACATGCACACAGTAGGTTGTCCACATTTCAAAGATGCCCACAGTAGGTTATCCACATTTCAGACACGCACACAGAAGGTTATCCACATTTCAGACACGCCCACAATAGGTTATCCTATCCACAGTTGACATGCCCACAGTAGTTTATCCATTAAGTCCACAGTTCCACCGAACTTTCAAAATCCTGGGTTCAAAATTCCTAGTTGTGTAACAGTAATAAAATTCAGTCCGCCAGAGTATGCTCAGAATAACCGGCTTCTGTGGTTGATTAAACGCCTTGGCATTCAGCCTTTTTATTTATTGAAATGTTTCACCAAGAAGGCACACTGAGCAACAAGCTGCTCTTCTCCCAGTGCGAGTTGGGGGGGGGAGGGGTACAATGGGAATGGGACATTAAACATGTCAAGTCCACAATCAGTGTAGTCATTAGTCCATCATGTCTACTAACAGAAGAAGATCTCCAGATGAAAAAGGAGGGATACAGTCTCGTTACAATAAACACACCACAATTAAATCATCTATGGCCTGCCCAAGCCAAGGTCTAAAGTCGCGAGGATCTCATCCACCCTTTCTCTGGGAATACCTCTGGTCTCCTAGACATAACATGCAGAAGCCACTGGTTCCAGCTATTCTGTAATCTAGAAATAGTGTTACATAATTGGGTTCAAGTTTTTCCATTTTAAGGACAGTTGTTTTCCCACATTAGGAGGGTGGGTGGTTGTGGGTCAAGCCATAATCTTGTGAATCTTGTCATGATCCTTTAGGCACCATTAAAAAAAAAAAAAAAAAAGGTATAAATGAGCTTTGTTCATAATATGCAAAGGGTAAAGCAGGAGAACTGCTGCATGGGGGAGAAGTGGACCAAAATTAGCGATAATAGCCTGCAGCTCTTGCTCTGTTTGATGTCAAAAAAATGTAAAGGCAGGGCCAGCCCAAACGATATGGGTAGGGGTGGCCATCACATGGCCACATCCCCTCCAACAAGCCGTGGACTGGTTAGGCATATATTTGGCCATAATTTACGGGGTATGGAAAAAAAAAAGATTGCTGCTTCCCTGTCAAATTACTGCCACAAATATGAGTCTGTCACTTTATGTTGATGGAACCAGATTAGAGGCCAACTGGATGAAGTGATTTCCACTGAAAGTTCCACCTCCCAGGTAAATTTTGTCAGGTCAGACGTAATTTGCACACAACTAGTAGTGCCTGGTAGTACTTGGAGATGAGGTGAGGTGGCATGGTACCCCGCAACACTCTCCACAGCAGAGTGATAAGGGGAAGTTGTGCAGTGCCTACTGTGTGCCCTAAGGTACAGCCTAGACAGTGCTGCATCTTTAAATATCTGCAGAAATCATGTTCTACCAGGAATTCATCTCAGAGTTGCTGGGAGGGTTTCAAGACCCCATTGTGATAAAAGTGATGCGTGTGTGTCAGGTCTACCTGTACTCACTGCTTATATCTATGGTCTAGCTTTGCGGGAAGATAGCCCTGCCATATGCTTGGTTATACAACCAATGGTGCCAGGGGTGAAGTGTCTTTTTCAAAAGGACTTGGTGCCATACTGATAAGAAGGAACCAGTTAGCAAGCTACCTGTCGGCTCTTGTCTAACCTAAGATTAGAAGAGGGAGTAATTTAATCCTGTTAAGGAGGAGGTGAGTTCAATCTCCATCCAGGGGGGCTTGAGGGTGAAGCCTTCCAGGTCAATATACAATGCAAATGAGCTGCTTGATCATACAGAAGTAAATTTGGTAGAGCTGGTCTCCTCTTGGACTTGGGGAGCTGGAGCTTGCAATATGCAGCTCTCAGTCGTTGGCCTCCCCAGATGAATCGGGAAATATTTTTGTTCCATTTATGGTAGTCAGTCAGTGCAGGTAGTGGAGGGAGTCTTAACAGAGCACTTGTAGCGTGAAATTGTTAGCTGAATTTTGGAGAGGTCTGTTTTTTGTCACTTGTCACAGGCTGATTTTTTGAGTTATATTAATAAGGCCTGAGAAATTTAAAATATCAGTGTGACTATATTTTGTAGTCTGCGAGTACCCCATACTCTGCAGTTGTGGTGACTTGTTATTCAGGTTGCACCATGCACACTTGGGAGTAGCTTTTGAGGCACTGTTGTGGATGGAGTGTTTGGGATTGGTAAAAAAAAAACAACTAAGGAACACAGTCATCTGGACCACATCCACTCTATTCAACATGGGTAGAGGTAGCAAAAATAACAGTTACATAAGAAGTTATTGTAACTGCAGGTCATTCAGAGTCTTTGAGAGACATTAGGCCACATCTTTGTAATTATAAGCCGTCACGGCAGGACCACTTGGAAACCTCTTGCAAGCCATGATCGCCCACAATGACCTGTAGCGTCTATGAATACATAACATATGGTGGCAGCACCACTCCCCAGTTCCTCACCAGAGATTAGCCTTGGAGGACCTCCAGCCAGAAGAAGAGACCAGCACCAAGCATACAAGGAGAGGCATGGGGCTGGAGACAGGATGCATGAAGTATGGTTTCAGGCACAGCATCTGATGTGACCCACAATGAAATCAAAGGGGGGGTATGGCATGACCTATTGGAGGAGATTTCCTAGAAGATCTACTGGCAAGAAAAGTTCTTATGTAACTGTTCTGTCTTCATCAAGGATATCTTCTCCATTAGGCCATGCCTTTGGAACAACTCCCAAGCAATACAAAACAAAACGGGAGGATGACCCAGTCTGATATGTAATCAGGACAGAAGGCCTTGCAGTACAGCAAGACCAAAACCAGCACATCTATGAGAGATGATGTCTGGACTGTAATGTTTAGTGAAAGTGTAAACAATGCTCCATGTGACTGCAGCAAATGTCAGTAGCAGGGACATTTTTGATATAAGCAAAGTGGCCATACCCCTTGTGGAGTGACCACAAACAACACCAGGAAGTTCCTTATTGTACTGACAGAATGTAACACAATGTGCTAGCCATTTGGACAGGCGTTGTTTAGACACAGGAGCACCCTCTTTCCCAGGAGTACATGAAATAAAAACCCGACAGGACTTACTGCAGTCCTTGGTGCAATACATATAGTATCTTAGTATTCCATACACATCTAAAGTATGGAGCAGTGCCTCCCCTTGGTTTGCAGGCTCACGATAATAGACAGGAAGGTGTATCATCTGATTCAGGATAAATTCAGAAACCACCTTCAGTAAAAACTTAGGATTCATACGCAAAAAGACTGTCTTTGTGAAAAATCAAATAAGAAGGCTCATACATTAAAGCCTGAAGCTTGGAAATCCTCCAAGCAGAGGTCACTGCAACTAAAAATAACATTTTTCATGACAGGAGAAACTACAATTTGTGGCAAGCTCAAAAGGATCCAACATCAGTTTCTCAAAAACAAAATTCAAGACACAATGCAGGACTAGATTATGGATAGGAGGTTTCATATGAAGAATTCCTCTCACAAATGTACAGGAAACCTCTAACTGGGCAACCGTATGACCATCAGTAGGGGCATGGAAAACAGATATAGCAAGAATACTGCAGAACAGAGTCAAACAGGGAAAGTAAGTATTCCAACACAGCATTCACAGGACATGTAAAAGGGCCCATATTTCGGGAAGTAGATCACAAAGTGAAGCACTTCCAGTTCAGGGAATAAGTATTTCTGGTAGAAGGCTTCCTAGTCACAAGCAGAATGTCAGCAACCTTAGAAGAGTCACTAAAATGTATGATGGCTATGTTTTCAGGGGCCATGCATGCAGTTGTAAGGACTTCAGCTCCAGGTGGACCAGAAACCCCTTGCTCTGTGACAACAGACCCAAATAAAAAGGTAAGGGGATATGAGACTCCACCGCAAGATGTTGAAAGAGTGGAACCCAGATCTAGTGAGGCCAGAAAGGGGCAATGAGGATAACAGTGGCACTCTCCACCCGCAACTTGAGCATAATCCTTTGTATTAGAGGAATGGGTGGAAAATGCATATAGGAATTTCTCTTTTCAAGAGAAGGCAATGCGTCCCACCAAAAAACTCCAGACCTTGGAGCGAGCAAGTAGAAACGCAGCAGTTTTGCATTGTGTGTGGATACAAAAAGGCCAAGCTCTGGATGACCTCATCTTGTGAAGAGGTTGTCTACCACAGAGAACAACAGTTCCCATTCAAGAACCACTGACTGGGACCTGCTTAACCTGTTTGCAAAGATGTTTTGTAGACCTGGGAGAAATATGGCCAACAGTTGAAGGCTATGAGACAGAGACCAGTACCATACACACATTGCTTCCCAGCAGAGGGCACTGGAGTGAGTGCCCCCTTGTTTGGTGATGTAATGCATCACACTGACGTTGTCCGTCTGGATTAGCAGAGGACCAGGGCAGAGATGATTCTGAAAGGCCTGGAGGCTGTACAGGACAGCCTGCATCTCCAGGACATTTATGTGCAACTCAGCCTCCACCATGGATCATGACCCCTGCATCTGGTAAGGGTCGAGATGAGTAGCCCAGTCGGAGACAAAGGCATCCATGGCAAGGAGCTGTACAGGAGCTGGTACAAGGAAAGGAATGGCTTTCAGTAGGTTGTTGCGATCCATCTGTAATGATCTCCGAAGACATGACATGACGAGAACCATGTGGTCCAGCTCATCCATCAACTGATGCCACTGGACCATGACTGTACATTGAGGTACCCTCATATGAAGATGTGCCAGTGGCACAGTCACTGTGGTCGCAGCCATGAGGCCCAGGAAACGAAACATTGTGCAGAGTCAAAGTGGAACTGTATACCATGAGTGCCTGAGCAAGCAGAGTGTCTGCCCTGTCCTTTAGCAGGAAAGCAGAGCCCTTTTCTGTGTCTATGACCACCTCTATTTACTGCAGTCATTAATACAGACTTTGGCACATTTACTGTGACCCTCACCCCCAAAAAGTTATCCAACAACTGACGGTCTGAGACAGGGTGTGTAGCAGATTTTACCTGGAGCTGGCCTCCAGCAGCCAGTCATCCAGATAAGGGAAAACACACAGACCTTCCCTGCGAAGAGCTGCTGCAACTACTGCTAAACATTTGGTAAAGACCCATGGCAAAGAAGACAAGCCAAAGGGCAATACCTTGAACAGAAAGTGGACGTCCTCCAGAATTAGAGGCTGGCAGTACAGCCTGGAGGCTAGAGTAACAAGCTGTGACTGAGCATGGTACACCCAGCAGATCTGGGTTTGATTCTCACAAGCTCCACTTGCATACTGTGTGACTGAACAAGTCACTTAACCGCCCCAGTGATCCTGGGTTGTCCCTGAAAAGAGACACTTGTGCCTAGTGGACCTTACCTGGTTACCAAAGAATTGGAGGAAAAAAAAAAGGTGGTGGTACTGTCTGTGGGATTTCCTGATCTCTATATGTAGGTAGCACCTGGGTAACAGTGACCACCAGTCATTGTGGTTTGAAATCACAGAAAGAGCAGAACCAAACCACACAAAAACACGTATCCTGGATTTTAGGGGGGCAGACTTTGGGAAAATGGGGAGATGCTTGAAAGAGGCATTAAGGGGAATGGGACAGGAATCAGGGATTGAGGAACAGTGGGCAGTATTTAAAATGGGGATTATAAGAACAACAGAATTATGCATTAAGCAGGTTAGCAAGAGGAAAAGAAAGAGGAGACCATTATGGTTTTCCAAAGAGGTAGCAAAGAAAGTGAAAGCCAAAAAGATTGCATTCAGGCAATACAAAAAGACACAGGCAGAAGGGGATAGGGAGAAGTACCAGGAGAAACAAAGGGAGGCAGGGAAGTCAGTAAGGGAAGCCAAAGCTCAGACAGAAGAACACATTGCAAAATCAGTGGTTAAAGGGACAAAACCTTTACAGGTACATAAGGAAAAAGAAGGACAAAGGGAGGGATAGTGAGACTGAAGGGGAGGATGGGAGCCGTGGAGGATGACAACAGTAAAGCTGACATATTGAACAGGTATTTCTGCTCAGTCTTTACTAAGGAAGAGGGGTAATGGGTCTGAAGGAGTACAAGGGGTGAGAATGGTGCAGAAATGGACACAAGTCCCTTTACACGAGAAAGGGTCCAGAAGGAACTGGAAGTAATAAGAGCTGATAAAGCAATGGGGCCAGATGGGTGCACCCAGGTCCTTAAAGAACTAAAGAGATGGTGGCTGAACCTCTGGCTATCCTGTTCAGCCAATCACTGGAAACAGGGAGGTACCCAAAGACTGGAGGACAGCAGATGTAGTCCCCTTATACAAAAGTGGGAACAAAGAGGAAGCAGGGAACTACAGACCAGTCAGCCTCACCTCGGTAGTGGGAAAGATCATGGAAGCACTACTGAAGGAGAGATTGGTGGAACATCTGGTTGTCAATGGACTACAGAACCCAAGGCAGCATGGTTTCACCAGGGGAGGTCATGTCAGACCAACCTCATTGAATTTTTGACTGGGTGACTGGGAGGTGGATCAGGGAGGGCAGTGGACATGGCCTATCTGGACTTCAGCAAGGCCTTTGACACTGTGCCACATAGAAGACTATTACACAAACTGGGGAATATGGGTGTGGGCAGGACAGTAGTGTGGTGGGTAGGTAACTGGCTGGGTGGCAGGACACAGAGGGTGGTGGTAAATGGCTGTCACTCCACAGAGGGAAGAGTGACCAGTGGGGTACCACAGGGATCAGTGCTGGGACCGGTCCTATTCAACATCTTCATCAGTGACATTGCACAGGATCTAGAAGGCAGAATTTCACTGTTCGCTGATGACACAAAGCTCTGTAACAGAGTAGACACACCAGAGGGTGTAGACAGAATGAAGGGACCTGCAGAAACTTGAAGAATGGTCAAGGTTTGGCAGTTGAAATTCAATGCAAAGAAGTGCAGATAATGCATATGGGGCACAAAACCTGGCACAATATATCAGTTGGGAGGTGAGGATATAGCATGCACCAAGCAGGAAGGGATCTGGGGTTGTCATCTCTGATGACCTCAAGGTAGGGAAACAGTGTGACAAGGCATCAGGTAAAGCAAATAGGATGCTGGGATGTATAGGCAGGGCATCACCAGCAGGAAAGGGAGGTCATAATTCCGCTATACAAGACACTAGTGAGGCCCCACCTGGAGTACAGTGTACAGTTCTGGAGACCATACCTCGTAAGGACATAGACAGGGTAGAGAAGGTTCAGAGGAGGCAACAAAGATTGTGCATGGGTTGCATCACAAGTCCTATGAAGACAGGTTGAAGGAACTGAACATGTACTCCCTGGAGGAGAGGAGGGAGAGGGGATATGATAGAGACATACAAGTATCTTACAGGGAGGAACAGGTGCAGGAAAACACTATTTTAAGCGAAAAAGATGTTTCAGGACTAGAGGGCATGGGATGAAGTTGGAGGAGGACGATCTCAGAGGAAACATGAGAAGAATTTCTTCACAGAACGGTGGTGGACAAGTGGAACACCCTGCCAGAGGAAGTGGTGGGAGCTGAAACAATCACAGGATTTAAGAATGCATGGGATAGACATAAAGGAATTCTAGAGGTCAGGGGTAAGGAAATAGACTTCTAGGAAAACAAACTGAACTTACAAGCTCAAATGGGCAGACTAGGTGAGCCATAAGCCCTTATCTGCCGACACTGTCTATGTATCTATGTATGTATGCACCTTTCATATCCAGTGAGCAGAGCCAGCCCCCCTTTCGTAGTAGGGGAATCGAAGCCTGTAAGATACCATTTGAAACTTTTTGTATTAGATGTACAGGTTTGTAACCAATCCAGAGCATGCCCCCTTGCAATTATCTCCAAAACCCACTTGTACATAGTGATCTCCTGCCATTGTTTCAGATGTAGGGAGATCCTGCCCCCTACACTCATCCCTGGAGGTAATAGCTGAGATGGGGGAGGCTGAAAGAGAGTCAGGTGGAACAGGGTACAGCAAGGCCACCAGAACCGATACCTTTGGGTACTACTGCACGGGCACTGGGGGAGGGACTTGGAAGGGGGCCACGGCCTTGCTGATGGTAGGCACGACTACCTCAGGCAGTAGACAGATGAAGGGAGCCCTGACCAAGTCCTCTAACAGGAATGGAATACAAGGACTTCACAGACTTCAGAGTCATTTTAGAAGTCTGATGGCCATGCAGGGCTTCTTCAATATCACAGCCAAACAATTCTGACTCTTTAAAGGGAACATTCAAAACTGCCTGCTGCACATCGGTGTCAAAGCCAGCAACTCTGAGCCAAGAATATCTTCTCAAACAAATGCATCAGAGACATCAGAAGCTGAGTGCAGCCAACTTTAGCACTAGCATATAATGTTTTAAGTGAATCATTCTTGGCAGAGCCATCAGGCAAAGCCTGGGCAACAATACAAATAAGTTTCCACAAACTGTTCTGATATTTAATCATGCAAACCTGGTAGTTTGCAATCCTAAGGCCCAGTGATGCAAAGACAGAAGTACACTTGCCCATCACATCCAGCCTCCTAGATTCCTTATCTGGAGGCAAAGTACTTGTATGTCTAGGAGCTCTAGATCTATCATGAGCAGCCATGATGACCACAAAGTCAGTTTCAGGCTGGTTCACATACCAAGGCTTAGCAGATGGTGCAGCATACTGCTTATTAGTCTTCCTGGGGACTGCAGACAGCGAGTTTGGTCTGTACCATGCAGCAAAAGTAGCATCCTCCAATACAGGATATATAGATGGAATGATAATGGAGGGGGAACAAGGCACCTCCAAAAATTCCATGATATTCTGTTTAATGGAATCTTCCTCTCAGACACCAAAGCACATGGCAGAATGCATTTGCTGCTTCATGGCTTGGAAAGATGGATCCTCAGGAAAAGACCTCACAAGTCCTCAATACAGGACAATAGGGTAGAACTAGAGCGAGAGGGGCCCTCCACAAATGGTTCTCCCTCATATTCCTCCTCTAAATTTGCTTCTAAGTCCATGAGGTCAGGATTATAATCCATGACGTTGCCGTCAACATGAGCGACGACAGCCGCAGAATGGGTGGTGGCTGACAGGAATCTGTTGCGTGTTAGTAGAATCCGTCTATGGGGGCTGAGCAGCAGAAGGCCCCATCAGCAGAAAAACGCAATGGCAACTCTGGCAGAATGCATCGAATCATTTCAGAGAACGATGCTAGCACAGCTGGGAGTCTATAGTGCCCTGATGGCCCAACGACAATGGTGTCCTACCATTCACAGTAGGTACAGCAGTGTCTAAGCCAAGCCCCAACTTTGGCTCTCAACAATGGTCGGAAAATTTTCTATTTTCTCAGGCTACACTTTATATAGTGAGAAAACAGAAATATTGACTTTATTATACACTCCCATACTAGCTATACAATGGCATTCCCTATGAAATGGGGCCTTTCCAAAATTAAATATTTGAGAGTCTACTTACAGGACAATACTGCCTATCTAGATGAAGATAATTTTGTTTTTTTGCTGCAAAATATGCAAAAAGACATCCGACGATAGTCCTTACTCGCCTTCCCACTCCATGCCCCTATCCAGCTAGTAAAGATTAATATCCTCCCTCAATATCTCTATTTCAGTGTGCCCCTGTGAGTTTAACAAGGGATCGTTTTCCCCAAACCCAACATCTGTTTAAATTTGTATGGGCTGTTGCAAGACCCCGGGTGTGGGGAGGGGTACTCTTGTCCAGGAAACAATGGGGTGGGTGGGCTTTACCGGCCCCTGAAGACTATTAGGTAGCAGCTTAGGTGAAATTAGCCCTGGTATGGCAGGACTCAAAGTATACTGCCCATTTGGAGACTTGAATTGGATATGGCAGAGCAGGCTCCTCTGCTATCCCTGCTGTCTGACACACTGGTACATAGGACAACCAACCTGGTGCCATTCCAGGCTATGCAAGTTACCTTGGAGGCATGGGGAAAATGCTGTAAGAACCCAAGGATGTCTAAACATCTTTGGAGATTCCAATGGTTGGCATGGGATAAATCATTTCACCCAGCTGCCACAGACCCCTGGTATAGATGACAGGCCCGTAACAGCCTTCAAAAGCAGGATCAAATTTTAATTGGTTCAACTAGAAGACCTTTGATGAGTGTCACATAGAATCTTGTTGGGCTGCAGCTGACTGGTTCAGATTTTTTCAGACTGGAAATTATGTAATGGCACATCTATGTACAAAACGGGAATACATTCCTGCCTTCTCTGCGTCATAGGCCGTAATCACTGTCCACATGCTGTTCCATAAAACGCAGTCTTTGCAAGCCCCAGGAATTCCTCATTATGTTTAACATATGCATTTCAGCCTGGCTGGTTGAAGTGCCCTGGAGCACGTGTGTGGAATGTGGAACAAAATTCAAACTCTGCCCACTAGGTGTCGCTGCATTCTGCAGCCCGTCAGATCTTTTTCTCTGTCTGAACAAGCAAGTCGCCCCGAAGTGCTCTTTTCAGCGACTCACTCTCATTACTGTCAGGGTCAAAAAGTATAATTATTTTTGTTTTCTGATTTTATTTTTGCCTCGGCCCACTTAGTTTCAATAGTTTTAATGTTTTGTCCCTCTTCTTCTGAGCTGAAATCATGGCAGGAGTTCCCTGGTTGTCCTGAGTACCATTTCTTTTATTTGGTAAGAGTTAAACCGCACTATAATGAAGCAGGGCTGGTCATTAGTGAGCATGTCAATGGATTCTCTCTATGCCAAGAACACAGGTCGAGTCCAGGGATAGCACTGTATGGAGGAAGCTGTCAACAAAGTCTGCCACATCCTGGCCCTCCAAATCCTCCAGGATCCCACAGAGCCTAATATTTTTCTGAAGGTTCTATTTTCCGCATCTTCCTACCAAGCCATAATGCGGTGTCAAGACTCTGCCAGAGCACACATGGTGGTCTTGAGCTGATCAGGATGAGTATCAGAGGTCACAGCTCACGTTTCCATGTCCACCACTCTTACCTGAAGGAAGATGGCTGCCAGGCTGGGCTAGTCGTCTGTTTGGAACTGTGGCAAACAAGCACCAAATTCTGAGAGAAAAAACCTCTAGAAGTGGTTTTTACAGTTGGAGAATCAGTTCTAGTTGTGTAGTTTTGAACCAGATTATGTAAGTGCTTCAATTTCAGCCGTGCTTAGTTTCAATCTTTTAAAATTTAGTGGTAGTTAGTGGGTAGTATCAGGGACCAAGCATTAGATAGGGCATTGAAGTGAGCTAACATGGGAGCTAGCATTTTTGGTTTTTAGTCAGAATCCCCACTGAACTTAGTTTGTGGTGCTCACTGGACATTCAGTGTTATTACTTTCTCAGTACACTACAGTGGTGTGGTGCTTTGCTACAGGGCTCATCAGAGCTATTGTTTCCCCCTGGAAGAGGGCATCCTGGAGATCGGGTGAGTATATACGGAGATGGGTGTGAGTCGAGCAGAAGAGTGAGGCCAGGTCTGCACAAAAGTGGCATACGCCCAGACTGGCCCACTCCAGTAAGTGACCTCCGCCTTAGTGCATGGGCAGCTGCAGCGGTGAGTCAGGGCTGCTGTAACATCGGACTACTGATTTCTACTACAGGAGAAGTAGTCTGGAGCTAGTAAAAGTCAGCTGGTTCTCTGTGTGTGGGTGACTGTCAAGTATGTTCAAACCAGCACGGCCAGTTTGGAGAAGGGGTTATTTCATCACCCTGTGGACTTGGCGGGGGGTGGAAGAGAAGGGAGGACAGCCTCTTCCCTGAGAAGACTGTGGACCTGGCCATGGGTGGTGAGAGGACCTTCAGGTCAATAGTTTTGCTGACTACTGTGTGCTGTTTTTGACTCCCAGGGTGGTAGTAAGAATGCTGCCTGGAATCTTTCTTCTGTGTCTCACATTATTTTAACTCCTCTGGTGGGAGCAGACACTAACTTGCACTGTGGATATAATTTGAACTGGACTTTATTTTCAATCTGTTCACCAGAGTTATACTGCACCACAAACTGACCTCTTGTTTGGATTCTCTTTTTATTGTTTTAAGGGAAATTCCCTGTTAAGTGTTTCAGAGAATGTTCCATGATGCAAAAATTTTGCAGCTTACCTACAACATTTTTTTGCATCATGAGTCACATTCCCCTCTGAAACACTTAAGAGAATTTCCCACTTTCAATAAAGAAATCAAACAAGAAAAGTCAGGATTCATCATTATTATAACTTCTAAATGAGCTGGAAATTAATAAGTCAGTTCAAATACTAATCCACAATCCTAAGGAATATTCTCACCAAGAATATTCGACTGGTAGACTAGGGGTGAGATACTGTAGTTGTGTAGTGTATTTAATGTATTCATGTCTGGGTGATTTGCGTGGGTGTCTGCTTAGGGTTTAAAGGCGCGTGAGTGGCATATTAGCAGACTGTGTTGGTGGGGTTTCAGGTTTTGCTGCGGATGGGTTTTTAATAACTAGTGTCGCTGTGTGTCTAGATCTTAGGGCCCTGAGGCTTAGTTACTCCCCATCCCAGTTTCTTGACCTCCATCACTTTGATGCCCCCCCCTTACAGTGGTGGCATATAGCCGCTGCAGAGAGGTGGGCATCATGTGGACGCAGGATGGTAGGTGGCACTGTGCAAGAAGTGCTAATGTGGGTGGGTGGTAACTATAGAGCTGGTGAGGACCAGGAGGGGTCCTGAGGATAAATGGGTCCTAGAGAGAGGCCAGATGTGGCTGGTTCCCATACTAGGGCTCCCACTGGACCAGGTGGGCAGGTAGCCATTAGGTCAGCAGCCTCAATTTGTCCCCTATGGGCAGTGCTATGCAGTGCCAGATCAGTCAAGAACAAGACTGCTATTATGTCGAACTTGATTTCCTTCGATGATCTGGCTTCCATCACAAAGACCTGGCTGAGTAATTACGCTGATCGAGTTTCTGAAGCAGCAGTCCCAGACAGAATCTCCGTGATCCACTGCCTGTGGAGGGATTGCTTGTGGGGAAGGGGGTTTTGGGACACTTTGTCATTTGAACATGTGTCCATGCATTGGTGTCCAGGTGCAGAATCCTTTTTGTATACCGGCCTTCCTGCAGAGAAACTGCTGACTTCACTGCCTAGAGGGTGTTGGAGCCGCCCAAATGGTTGTTCTGGGTGACTTCAGCGCCTAGGTCAATGAAGAACTCCAGCATTCTGCTCATGATTTCCTCCAGTTGATGGATTCTCTGGGCCTAGCACAAGTAGCTGCTTCTGTGACCCATCAACACGGATATGCCTTGGACTTAGTCTTCTCACTGGGGCTCCAGACTAACATCTTGAGATTGGTCGGTCAGTTGGCGGATTACAGCACAGATAAAGAAGTTCTCACTGGGGCCACTCCCGCAGTCGCCCCCCACCCCAGTGGAGATGGTCTAATACTGCTCTTTAAAGGGCTGTCCCCAGAAGGACTCTAGGCAGTTATGAAACTCTCAGGTGTGATGGCTACTTGTGGGACAGGATCAGAGGAGGCAGTGGCCTGTAAAAGGTCCATTACCTCGGGCTTCGATTAAGCCATCCAGTGGGTGTATGACCCTGAGCTTCACGCTTGAGACCCCGTGGTTCAGCGGGGAGCTCAGGCAGATGAAGTCTATTTGCTGGAGGTTGGGGCATTGTGGGAGATACAGGACTGAAGAGGTAAAACTCTCTTTGATGACTCACTGTGGTATCAATGGGTAATCTCCCATAAGGCAACTTTCCAGTCAAGGGAGATTGTGGCAGGGAAGAACAGACTGGCTTAGCTCTTCCAGACTGTAGATAGGCTACACCATCCTGCCTGCCTATAACTGGTTAGCACTAATTCACCCACCAAGTGTGAAGAGTCTGCTTAGTTCTTCTCTGACAGAGTGCCTTCTTCTATTTGGGCCAGGATTTCTCCCAACTAGGTTGCAGCCTGGCAGTCGAACTGGTTGTCAGCAGGTGCACTCTTCCCGTCTGGGGAGAGTTTCAGTTTTAGTGGAAGAGGTTTGTGAGGGTGATCTTGGAGCTGCAGCTCACCTTTTGCAAACCGTACCCAGGCCCAACACATCTTCTAGTAAGCTGTGTGGGGTTTTTGGGTCCATTGTTTGCCGAGGTCCAGTGCTTTCTGTCGGAGGTGTCCCTTTCTGAGCATGTTGAAAGATGTACTGGTGAGGCCTGCTCTGAAGAAACCATCTTTGAACCAGGACTGCTTGGCGAATTACAAACCAGTCTTTAACCTCCCTTTTTTGGGAAAGCTTGTTGAGAAAATGACGGTTCTGCAGCTTGAGGCAAACCTCATGGCCTTTGACATCTATAATCCTCTAAAGTCCAATTTTAGGTCAAGGCACAGTACAGAGATCACACTGGTCAGGGTGCATTATGACTTTCTCAGGGCATGAGATAATGGGGAACTGTCAGTTCTCATTCAACTCGATCATAGGTGCCGGAACCAGGGGGGCAAAAGGGGTGGTAGCCACTCCACTTTTTATTTCTGTATGGCAAAAACTAGTACAGAAAAAGTGCCCTTTGTACCCTAAGTGCCCTTTTGATTCTCAGCCCCCTCAGCTTTTACCATCTTCCGGCACCCTTGAACTCGATCTCTTGTCATCTTTTTACACTGAGGACCATGGGCTGTTGTTGGACTGCCTCAGGGAGTACTGTGGACTCACCGACACAGTCATCAGCTGGTTTGAGTCCTTCCTCAGACATAGGATGCAGAAGATGGTGATGGGGAATTCCTCCTCACTCCCGAAGCCCCTGCTCTGTGGCATACCCCAGGGGTCGGTCCTCTTCCCTATATTGTGTGCAGCATATTTGCTGCCCCTGCTAGGAATCATTAGATGGTACAAGCTGGGTTTCCACTACTATATAGATGACACCCAGCTGTATCTGTCATTTGCACCCAAGATGCTGGATATAGTAGAAGTACTAAGTTTGTGCCTGTCTGAGATTCAGGACTGAATGCCATCAAGCTGGCTAAGACACAGCACAGCACAGATAAGATGGAAGCACTAGTGACTAAGCCTGGTCAAAAGTGGGGTGGGGAGGCAGTGACTGGCCTTGTGCTTGGTCCCACCAGTTTGGCAGCCTCTGCTAAGATGAAGAATCTGGGGGTCATTCAAGACAAAAGGCTGACACCTGAGGCTCAGGAGACAGCCGCAGTCCAGAGGGGCTTTTACCATCTTAAGAATATTACCCTGATTAAAGCCTTGATCCTACAAGAAGACCTGCTATCTCTGATTCATGCATTTATGACTTCCAGACTTAACTACTGTAATGCCCTTTATCTTGGAGTTGGGGGAGGTGTCCCACAACACCTTCAGCTAGTGCAGCACACTGTGGCCAGGTTATTGACAGGCCTTTCCAGGTCCTGTCATGTGACCCCGGTCCAGTGTGATCTCCACTGGATGCCGGTGAAGTGGCACATTACCTTCAAGGTTAGTTTGCAGACTCAGAAAGCCCTATATAGACTGGGTCCAGGGCCAGCCTTAGCTAGGTGCAAACTGTGCCCCTGCACCTTGGGGGCCCATACTTTATGCCTAAATTTTGTTAGAGATGAAAATGTTTACCAGCAAATGAAAGTGGAAGACAACTGGCTCTGTTACTGTTACAAAAGGTGGGGGCAGCTTTGCTGCAGTGGAAAGATTAGGTTAAGTAAGTGCCAACCATCCCTCCTAGCCTTCTCCCCCTACCTCCCTCTCTTTCCCCCCTACCGCCGCCTCTACCGGGTGTGTATTTTTTCACCTATTTTTCCTCCATTACTTCCTCCAGCATCCTTAGATATCCTGCTTTATCTTCCTATAGACACTTAGATGTAAATACCCTGTAATCTGTACAATGTCTGTATAATTCTATGTACATATGAGCTTCTTTTCTCCTCTCTGTAAACGGTATCTATCTGTATTGCCTTGTAAATATCTGTGTTGACCTGTATATATATTTGTTCATGCTCCACCCAGGTCCATCTTGCAAATGAGCTTCTGCTCAACGATGAACGCATGGTTAAATAAAGACTTGCTTGACTGATTAATGGTGTTAATGGCCATACTTTACACCTCCCAGGCTGACTGCTTTCACAAACAAAGGGCTATATTGACAAGAGAACTTGTTTGAAACCTGGATATGTAGCTGAAACAATGAATGATATGACAAAATCTGTGTCAAAAGTATGTGAGCAGTCAAAATGGCTCAAAAACCTGACCCGCACAGAGCAAAACTGGATTTCTTGATAGGGACCCTGAAAACCTGATCACCAGGTAAAAAAACCTGACAGGTGGCAATCTTACTGGTGGTGTCCCATAATAATCCTCTCTATTCTTTCTCACTCAAAGCTCCAGAAAAGTTAAGTTGTTTAACTTGTGTGCAAATCAGAGTATCAGAAGTGTGAGCGTCCAGTGATGATGTCTCTCTCCTTACAGAAATGAATACAGTACTAGTACTGTACTTACTTAAGTTCTTGCTCCAGGCTCAGTCAGATTCATTTCCAATGGTAAAGTAAAATAATTCAGTGCAGTCAATGGCACTAATTAAAAGATGCCAGTTAAACTAGCAGACTTGGTACTGCTGTATTAATACAGGACAGTTAGTTAGGTGTAAATGTTGGATTGGGGGGGGGTGCACAGGGAATGGAGTGGTGGGGCCCGGCAGGGGGCCACACTGGGGCCCAGAATGGTTAAGGCCGGCCCTGACTGGGTCCTGGTTGCCTGAGAAACCTGACTCCTTACTGTACCTCTCGTCCTCTCCACTTCTCAGAGGTGAGCCTCCTGGGAGGAGTGTTCAAATCAAAACTTTTAGGACTTGCCCAGCAATGACTGTAGCCAAATATTCATTTGCCCCTATTCATTACAATGAAATTAGCTCTCTTTTTGTCCTTGCCCCAGACAGAGGGCAATAGGATTTGCACATCCCTGCCTCCTGGCTGTTCCCAAGGCAAGGCTTAAGTCATCTGGAGATCATGCCTTTGATGTAGCAGGCCCAGCCCTGTCGATCCGGCTCCAAGATCCCTGGGGAGGCCCCCTCAGTGGAGGCCTAAAAACCTACCTTTTAGGGAGGCTTTTGGTTTTAGTTAGCTGCCTCCCCGGTCAGTATCCAGTGATATAGGTGACTCAATTTGAGCGCCCATCAGAAGAGCAACTGGTACAGCATAGCGAGAGGTGGCATCAGCTCCATTTGCTGGACTAAACAGTGACAAGACGGATGCAGTGAGTGAATGCATGCAGCGACTGTGGTAGGGAGTTCTTTTGTGGCAGGATATGGGAGGGCATTTGGCTAAGCACTGCTGAGCTGGCCATGTGGTGTAGTGGACTCAGTGGATGCCTGTGGTGCTACAGAACCCGGGTTCAGAGCCAGGTGGGGAGCAGTATTGCTTTACTTAGTTTTTGTGATTGTGTTTCCGAGGCTTCGAAATGGCCCCTCCCAAACATTCCCTGTACCTGTTCAGCCCCAGTTGATTATTTTTAGAATGGGGGTGGGGCAACCCCTCACATATGCCGCATATTGCTCTTTTTACTTTTGGTGTAGTGTACATCAACTTTGTTGTTGTCAGCGATATCAATCAATCAATCAAATCTTTATTTATACAGGCGGTCACCGTTGAGCAGAGCTCTTTTTCAAGGTGGACCTGTGCGAAACATGGATACAGTTTATGCAAACGACATACATTAGTTACAGTATACAATATGGGCAATGCCCCAACACTGGGTTTATATACAAATATACATAAATATATAAGGTTTAGGATACTAGGTAGGTCTGGCCAGTAAGCAATAATAGCAACAACGATGTGCACTCGCTGTTGTTGTAGTCGCTATATAGTAGTCTCTGACATGACATGGAACTCCAAAATCTAGGGCCATTTTTCAGTAGGTTTTAACTATTGCTGCAGTTATGTATTTGTAAGTTAGTTTTATGTCATATAAAATGTGTCTATATAGTTTTATTTGATCAGCTTTTATGCTTGTAAAGTGCTCTGGGCCCCCAGGAATGGGTATGCAAATAAAAATACTACTGTCTCCAATTTATCCAGAAGAGTGCAGACATATACAAGAGCTTTCTTAAAATCAGGTCAGAAGGCTTTAAGTTTGAGCAGAATTGCATCTAATTCCATTGCTTTTTTCCCTTTTTGATTATGCCTCTGGGATTCAGCCAGATTTGGCAGTACTGTGCTGGAGACGCTCAACTTAGCAGTCGGAGAGGTTGGCCTCTGATCCATCACCATCCACCAGCAGGACACTGAAGGGGTTCAGCAAGGGTTTTAACATCTAAATTTTAAAGCTATTCGGATGTGAAAGCTCTTTTTATGAAGTTTAGAGACGTTTGAGACAGGAGCGCTCTGACTACGCGGCCATTTGCCAGATGACATCACTGGAAGTCAGATGTGCGTTATCGAACTGTTTTTATCACTGCTGCCTCTGCCTTACGGTCTAGGTAGTCCACTGGAAAAGCATGATGTCATTTTGGTTTCAGCAGTTTTCCTCTTGGCAACAGGCATATTGAGACCCTTGGTATATAAAATAAATTTCGTTATCATAAATTCATTTATAAAATAGGCAGGGAAATCCTCCAGTCTGGTTGGCCAGCAGGTGTGCAGCAATTTCTCATGCCCTCACAGTAAGAACTGGTGCTTCCATGCCCCAACACCATAAAATTCTAATGTGCAGCTAGCTTTTTTTTTTTTTTTATTAAACTGCAACACTTGAGATATAACCATTTTAGTAAAATGCACCTTAAATGTTTTTTCCCCCTTACCCAACCATCCAGCTGCCAAACACCCTCCCTCTGTCCCTTCTAGCAGATGGTGTTCTTCAAAACTGAAGCCACTGGCTGTCTCATTCTCCTTTCTAAGTCAGTGGCTTAGTAATACTGACAAGCTACTTTTCCAGTGGCTGAGGCTCCATGGTACAAATAGCAGTAGTGTTTTTAGTAAAATTAGTGGTCTACCTACCACAAATTGCAGTTTTCCATCGCGTCACTGGTGAGAATTCACAGTGTAGCTGCTTTCCTGCATACCACCGCCCATTAAACAGAGCAAAAGCCTCCTGACATTCTTCTTCCCTGTCATTATTAAAAAAAAATGATGAGCAAGTCTCACTGTGCTAATGCAGTCATAAATGTTATAAAACAACTGAAATTTATAGGAACATTTGAGAAACATAATATTGAGACTAAAAATGTATACTTCAGGTCCGCCTGCCGGCACCACCCTAGCGCTACCACTCGCGACGCTGACGACCTGGGCTTGGAAGCAGTCTTGTGGAGTTGGAGGGCCAGCTGGGGAGGAGGAGGATCGAGCATCCACAGGACTGCTCTCCTCCGCAAAGGGGGAGGGGGGGATTTGTGGTGCCCAGCACTAACATTGGCTACCAGTGGAGGCTGGGAGCATTACACCAGCACGGGACCACTTCAACACGGGCAGAGGCAACAGCAGACGTCCGCAGGGTATGTGTGGGAGCACATGTGTCCCATGCCGACATCACTGCACATCCCATCTCCAGGGGGAGCCTTATGTCTATTTATTTTTATTTCTTTAGTTGTTTAACCAGGAGTAGCACACTAAGCTGAAAGTTTTTTACAGGAGTGATCTGGAAGCACAGGGAAGTTAAGTGACTTGCTCAGGGTCACAGAGTATGCAAGTGGAAGCTGTGGAATTCAAACCCAGGTCTGGTCTGCTGGATGTCACCAGATTTGCAGCTCAGAGCCTTAAACCACTGCGCTATACTGCCTCCCTTATGAAAGCAAAACCCCTGTACTAAACACTCAATGACACCTAGGCACATGACAGCACAGTCCACCAAGTAAGAAAACTTGCGCTCTGTGTCAGGGTAGGGGTGCTCTACCTACGCGAGTCCTGGCCAGGGCTCACAAATTAAACAAAACTATCCCAATTGTGGATAACCACGAAACACAAAGGTGAGCAATTGGGTAGGTTAGGTTGCAAAAAATAACATAAGTAACAACACACTGTATTTCCAACACCGCAAATGGGTTTTATTCAGTGCATTTTGTTACAAAATTCTCCAATTACAGCTCCAACTATAAGTGCAATAAAATCACAGCTACCATAAAAAATGTGTAAGATCTATCCCAGTCCAGTACACCAGCCACCACAGGCACGCTCTAGGAGATGGGGGACTTGATATCTTGACCCCCCAGTTCTCTGAAGCAGGGGAGCCCACCATGGGGGCAAGCTATGGTTCCAAGTTCCCAGCAGGCTCCTGGAGGGTACAAAAGAGGCGCTACTGAATGGAGCGTCAATCAGCCGATACGGGGTATATCCCCAAGCCTTCACAGGAGAATAAAGAAACTTAAAAAAAATAAAATGTATACTTTAAATATTTTCATATTAATCATCCCCTTGTTGTTTATTATCTTCTGAAGCTTTTTCAGACAGCCTGCAAAAGTACGAAAGATGCCATATATTGATAGTAAAGATATGAGGGGTACTCACCTGTAACCGTAGTTCTAGGAGTGGTATATGGTTCACATCCACTTTTCTGGCAGTCTTCCTTTGAGAGGCTGATTTGCTAGAACGTCTTTAAGCAAGGCTCCTTCCACCACCCGGGTGGTATATCCCTCGGCACTACCACGTGACATTAGATCTTGCAAGCTGGAAGTAGAGAGCTGTGTCCCAATTGGCCAGGAGAGGTCAGTTGGGTGTGTGGATGTTAACCATATACCGGTAAAATTTCTAGGGACGTGGATATGGTTCATGTATCCATACTTCTGACAGACTCCTAGCAGTTCTCTGGGAGGAAGGGGCAGAGTCTGCACCCATGTTTGGCTAACAAAAATTGGAGAACTGAGGCCCCAAAAGCACATCCCAGCGTGACTCAAGGTCGATGCTGTAATGGGAGATGAAGGTGTGTTCTGACTTCGAGGTAGTCGCCCTACTGATCTCCAGTATGGGGACATTCCTGGAAGCAGCCACCAAGTCAGTGGTATATCTGGTGGAATGCGCCCGAAGCCCTATGGGAGGCTGTCTACCAGCCAACCAATAACACAGGTTGATGCAGGAGACAGTCCACCTGCCAATCATCCTCTTAGTTGTTAGTCTGCAATGTGCATCTTCAGCACAGGTGACAAAGAGATGGTGAGTCTCACCTCAGCCGTACGCTCCACACAGTAAGAAAGCGCCCTCTGCAGATCCAAAGTATGGAGCCTGTGGCTGGCCTCTGAGGAACGGTTAGCGAAGTAGACTGGAAGATTAATCACCTGGTTAAGGTGAAACTTTGAGACTACCTTCAGTAGGAACATCTGGTGGAGGTGAAGGACTATCTTGTCCTTGTGTAAGACCAAGTAGGGAAACTCCACTGAGAGCAGCTGGAGCTCACTGATCTTTCTGACAGAGGTGATAGCCACCAAGAGGGTGGTTCTCCACAAGAGGTGTGACATCTCACACCGGTGCATAGGCTTGAAAGGCTTGCTCAGCAACAGTACCAGAACAAGCAACAAGTCCCAAAGTGATGGTGGTTCAAGCCCCAGCAGGTTCAAGTGGCCGAGGTCTTTTAAAAAGCGCCCGACTACCTTTTCCTGCACCACCATCGGTATACAAGCCCGCAGTGGTCCACATAACTTTTAGGACACAGAACTATTTACTACTACCTTCTTACACCTAGTAGTATTTTCATCCAGATGGTAGTACTGTCATCCACGGACCCATCTCGTAGCCCCCACATCTAAACCAAGGCTCAATCCCACTGGATGCCTGCAGTCACTGACTGTCTAGTACTGCTGTGGAGTCATAATGTGACCTTATTTTTAACATTATCATGTTGCAACAGTTCTTCTAACCAGCCAGTGAGCAACTCCTGTCCTCACCCCTATGGGTTCCTGTGTAGTGCCATGGCTGCTAGCATCTCAAGGTGCTGCCAACTTGTACATGTGTACCACACACTGTAAATTTGCAAGGTGGGAAAAAACTTCCTAAAATCAGAAAGTGGGAGTATTTCAGTCAAAAACAGCAGTAGAATGCTCTTTAACTCCCCCTTATCTGCTCTCTTGCCAGCCCGTGCCTGGTATGAAGAGATGGCTGCTAGGTGCATCATGAGACTTATCAATCTCAGCCCCAGCTGGGAGAGGGACCAAAGATAATCCAAAATGCTAGCTAAGGGGCAGACAAGGGGATCAAACTCCTTGCCCTAAAACTAGATGGAAAATGTTTTCCACTTAAAGGCATAGCAGTGGCGAGACGACTCCTTTGAGGAGGCCTCCAAAATGTGGAGCACATCCTCTGAAAGACCCAGAGCCTGGAACTCCAGCCACTCAGGAACCAGGTTGTGAGGTATACAGATTGAAGATCTGGGTACAGGATCTTCCCCTGATGACATGTCAGCGGGTCCGAGCGCAGAGACAACTGCCACAGGGGCCTGCTGCTGAGGCTTAGGAGATTCGGCTATCAGACCTAACAAGATCAGTCCATGTCGATCAGAATCATCCACACCTTAACCACCACTCTGTGGATCAGGGGAAAGGGAGGGAAGGCATATTGGAGGCCTGGGCTCCAGGACCTCGTGAAGACATCCCCCAGCAATGTCCCAGACTCAGAGAAGCAGGCACAAAGCAGCCTCAACGTTGCATTCTTCCTGGAGGCAAACAGGTCCACCAGAGGAGCTCCCCACAGGGAGAACAGGTGGTTTACCACCTCCTGATGCAGTGACCACTTGTCTGATGTCTCACCACCCAGCTGAAGGCATCTGCAAGCTGATTATGTGCTACTGTGACATGGATTGCCAGGAGATTTGCACCCAAGCTGTGCACGAGGGTCCAGGTGCAAAGTGCCTCTTGACACAGTGAAAGGGATTGTATGCTGCCCTGTCTGTTCAAGTAGAACATGGTCAAGGTGTTTTTAGTCTAAACTTGCATGACCTGACCCTGGGCAAGAGGAGCAAATTCTGTTTGAGCTAGCCACACTGCATGGAGCTCCAGCAAGTTGATGTGGTGACGTGACTCCCTGGGAGTCCAGAACCCATGGACTCTGTGGACTCACATGTTCACTTACCACCCTACCAGAGATGCGTCTGTCACAAGGGTGACTACTGGCTCTGGGATAATGGAACTCCTTCTTCCAGATTTCTGGGGTTAAGCCACCACTAGATGGCATCCCACACTGGTTGGGTCACTGTGACCAGGTGGTCCAGGTGACCTAGGTGCTGGGACTGCTGATGACCCAGCTGCCAATGCAGGCACCGCATCTGCCAGCAAGACCATCTGACCATGCTAGTGAAGGATGCCATGTACCCCAGCAGCCACTGGAAGTCATGGGCAAGGAGAAAGAGCCCAACCTGAAATGAGTGGGCAAAGGAGGAAAGATCCGATGCCTGGTCCTCACGGATGAGGACCTTGGCCCAACGAGAGTCTAGTGCTATGCCTATGAAGTGAATCACCTGCGAGGGGATCAGATTGGACTTGGCCAGGTTGACCAGAAGGCTCAAGTCTCTGCAGGTCTGGCAGGCCAGGTCCCTGGACCTCTCCACTGCCTCACTGGATGGACAAGTTATCAGCCTGTCATCTAGACAGGGGTATACGGAGACCCCTTGGTGCTGTAGGAATGCTGTCACCACTGCTATGCACTTGCTGAAGACCATGGGCACTGATGAGAGGCCAAAAGGCATGACCTGGAACTGATAAAGAACCCATTCTGCATGGAACTGGAGACACTGCCAGTGGGACGGATGGACTGGAATGTGAAAGAAGGCATCATGAAGGTTCAGGGAGCCGAACCACATGTCTTGCTCCAAAGATGGTTCAGCATGACCATCATGAACTTGTGCTTCCTGAGAAACTGATTCAGATCATTAAGATCCAGCATGTGGCACCAGGCCTGCATCCATTTTGGGACCAGGAAACACCTGGACACAAATCCCTGGCCTGCCATGTATTCAGGGACAAAGGCTATGGCTCCTTTGGCAAGGAGCTGAGCTACATCCTCCCTCAGTTCGGACAGAGTGTCCTGCAACACCACAGACTCCCCTGGAGCATGGGATTGATAAGGCAGGAGGGCCTCAAAGTCAAGAGGCAGCCCTCTGGCCACCATGTCTTGGACCCATTTGTCCAAGGTAATTACGGACCAATGATGCCAGAAGTGGCAATGCCAACCCCCAATGGGGAGCTGAGGAAGGGACTGGATGGGCAGGAGTCGGACCCCCCCCTTCACGTCACTGGGCAGCTCTGGAGGGGCATCGTTACCCCTAGATATCTATATAGACTGGGGGCCCTAAAAAAATCCAGGCCTAAATGACATATTCTAATTAAAACCATATCTAATAAAAAGGAAATAATCCCCCCAACTCCAGCAGGAACTATCTGCAATCTAAACAGGGTGTATGCTTAAACTAATAAGCTCAATTATGCCTTGAACGCTCACATGCTGAAGCAGTATAAAAACAGCCTTTCTGTTTTTTACTGACCTCTTGGTGTTTTTTTCAATGCAGGTATACCAGAACAGAGTATGTATGTGAAGAATAAAGTGGATCTTTACAAGGATTCACGAATGGACTTTGACTTTGGAATGCACTTTACCAATTGGGTGTCGGGCGTAACACAAGTGGTGATTACTTGTTGGCTTGAATGTAATTGTCAAACTGAATTGTTAATTGATCTGTGTATAAGATCGTATAGCTTTATTCCCTATTCCTATAACTGTATTCCCTGAGGAAGCCCTAGTGAAAGGGTGAAACGTGAGTGGCGGTGCATCTGCACTGCCTGTCTTATATGCTTTGCCTTTGCTGAGGTGATGGAAAATAAAGCAACATAAATAAATCTATCCATTTGCTTGTGCTTCATCCAACTACAGGAGTGGGTGCCTACTACTCTAAATTCAGTACTGTCAGGAAGATACTGATTACACAAACGTTGAAAGGACTATTGAGGTTCTGCCTTCCTCATCCAACATAATCAAAGGAATGCTTACCCATCAAGGTTCTGAACCAGGGAATTGACAGAAAATTATCTGATACTAACCTGAGCATATAGGTAGGGGTCGAAACTGGCACCAGCCTACTGGCCAAATGCTGGTAGATTTTGTATCGGGCTAGTAAGAATTTCATTTAACTAGTCCTGCGGGCTTGTACTGGAGAAGGCAACACTTCAGTTATGTACACCAGCTGGGCCAGTGGAAATGTCTGTGGGGCCAGTGGATTTTCCCAGTCACTAGCCCTGCTGGCTAGTGACTGCAAAGCTTAATTTCGACCCGATAGGTGACTGGAAATGATGGACCTAGAGTCCTGTCCAACATTAAATTATTATGTTAGTTTAATTCAAAAAAGTAAATAGGTTCCTAGCACTAACAGTTCCCATGTTAGCCCTTTCTAAAGATAACTTCCTTCAAAACTTAACTTCGGAACCATCAGGGCTAGAAACTTGGTTTGGAGTCGAGCTGACATGATTCTAAAATAGTGGCTACAGTTCAACATCCACACTTTTGCAGATCAGCTGAGTCAGCAGATGTCTTCAAGCTATGCTCCTCCCACCCACCACCCATGGTGTGCATCCTCTGGTTCTGCCCCGCTGATGTCAGATCTTCTTTTCTGCTGAAAGGGGCAGGTCTCCTCCTTCGCAGCTCTGTAAGCGTTAGAGGATTGTAGTTTTCAAGGACTAAATTCGTTGCCAAACTTTAACTTTTCTAAAAGTTTTCAGCTCACTGAGTATACCTCATCTTCCAGTTCACACTCTTGTCAACAAATTTCAGAAAGGAAATACCGAAGCCAGGTGTTAAATACTATGTGTGCTGCAGTCAAGATATTGGTCACGGACCCACACAACACATGTCTGTACTGCCTGGGGGGAATATCACGATGTGAAGTAGTGTCCTTCATGCCAGGCCAGGTATTTGACATCACTGGAGGAATCGGAGGCTCGGTTCTACCTTAGTAGACCCCCCAGGGATGGCAAACTGCACTCGGCAGTTGACAGGTCAGTGGCCCAATCTATTTTATTTATTGAATTTTGGTAACTGGGTGGGCCCACTGGGACATTACTGGCCCTTTTTCAGGGGCAACCCAGGTAGAACGCTACAAATAAGAAACAAAACAGTGTATTTACAGAGAGAGTGCAGATAACAATTTGGTATAACAATTTACAGAGGTCAGTGCAGTTTACAATTATGTTATAACAAGTTCTAGGACAATCATACACCCTCAGCATATACCTGGCATAGAATGTGCAATTGTAAAGAGGAGAATTAGTCTGAGACAATATAATAAATAATTTATGAAATGGTTAGCTTAGATGGAGCAGGCAAGGACAGCACAGGGAAAGCAGCAGAGCATGCTGAGGAGAAGACCGAACTACCAAACAATTTGCAGCTTTGAAAGAGGAGGTGCTGACAGCTGGGACAGGATCGGTCTTGGTGGCGGTCCTAGCTAGGCCCACTGTAAGCGGGCCTTTCACAGACTAACTCTGTAAAATGCATCTGGCCCTCCAAATCTATAAGGAGAGTCTGCCCTACGAGCACAAGCACAAGAAGCGCAGTTGTCAGTCATGGCACAGGGAATGATCATGCTCTCAATCCCAAGGAAATCCCAAGGCTATTTCCCCTGAGGAAGACTTGGGTTCAAGTCGAAGCCCTGGGGAGAGAGTTCACTCTAAGCAGTGAGCTGTTATAATCAGACCTTGAAATGTGAACCTGTTATTTTGGACTCAGTGCTGTGTGTTTTTTCATTCTATGTTTGGAGGTGTATTACTTGCACTTATTAAAAAATAATCAAGCCCACGACCTGTGAGTTGTCTGATTATCTGTGTTACCTGGGGGTGCTTTTCCCTGGGATTGATTTCATTCATCTGGCTTACCAGCCTTGTTACAGTACTCAGCCCCTCAAGTATTCACAGCACCTGTTTTGGGAGTGTTCGAATAATCATGCTCTTCCTGCTCTCTGAATTCCCCCAACCAGTCAACCATGGTCAAACTTGTAGTCCCATCAAAACCTACAACCTCAGCTCTGGCCTCTTTAAACAGACGTAAGAGTGTAAGACAATTATCCAAACTGCAGTCTAAAAACACTTTGCGAAGTGGTCCACTTTCAAACTTGGGGCCAGATTTTCAAAAGTCATTAGATTGCTGCAAGGAAATTGCAGCTGGGAGTTTGACACACGTGACGACTTGCATCGCTCAATGCAGCAAGTCCGATTTTACAAAAATGTCATCCGCAACTCCCTGGCACAAGTCCCTTACACCAGAGGAAAGATCTAGACCAGCTCCCTCCAGTCTACATTTGCGCCACGGGAGAACCATTTTACGGGGCTTGCACCAAACCTCTGGTGCAAGCTGCTGTAAAGTGAGTACACTGTTGCAGCTGCACCAATGGTACTAAAATTTGGTGCAAGTTGTGACAAACTGTCAGGCGCAGCTACATCAAACTTTATGATGGACACAGGGCTTGATGCAAGCCCTGCGTCCACCTTCTAAAATCGGGCCCCTGGTGTCTGAAGTAAGTAAGGGTATCTTCCTCAGTTTCCCTCTCTCAGCATTGTGTGTTTGGCTAAGTTCCGAAGCACTGGATCCCCTCCCCCCAAGATTACTCCTGCCTGTGGGCTTTTCTACAGTCCCTCCCAACCTCATTTGCCAATTTTTAGAGGCAAAAGATGATTTTATTAATTTCTTTTAGCTCACAATGGTTGTTACATCTCAAATTTGCATATTTTTTGGTGCAACTAATTTGTGTCATTTTCTGAGTCTAATCTGCATCATTTTTTTGGTGCAAAGTGGTTGCATAATTTTTGGAACAATCTAATCTGTGTCTTTTTTTTTATTTTAACGTCTAAACCCCATAAATGCATGTAAAACTGATGCAACTGCAGAAAAAGTTGACACAACTGGGTAAGGATTTTGAAGCAAGTGCTGAAGAAACATATCACAGGTCACAGATGTGCAAAAAATCTGACCCAAGTGGCAAATGGCGAGGAAGTTATTATTTGAGATGTAAACTGCAGAAAGTGTAAAGGAAACCCTATGGTGCTCCAGCATAGATACATAGATGCTGATGGCAGATAAGGGCCCACGGCCCACCTAGTCTGCCTATTTGCACACGTAACTATGCTTCTTCAAGCTTCCCTAGAACTAGGTTGTCCCCTTCTTCTGACTACCAGGATCCCTTTATGCCTATCCCATGCATTCTTAAATCCTGTAATCGTTTCAGCCCCCACCACCTCCTCAAGCAGGGCATTTCATTTGTCCACCACCCTCTCTGTGAAGAAATACTTCCTCACGGTCCCTCTGAACCTAGCTCCCTCTAGTTTCATTTCATTTCCCCTAGTCCTGGAGCATAGTTTCCTATGAAAAATTGTGTTTTACTGCATCTTGTTTCTCCCCATGAGGTACATGTATGTCTCAATCATATTCCCCCTACCCTCTTCCAGGGAGTACATATTTAATTCTTTCAGCCTGTCCTCATAGGTTTTTGTGATGTATAGGCACAAGTGCCTGTTTTCTGGGGCGACCTGGGAGCACTGGGCGGTTAAGTGACTTGCTCAGAGTCACACAGTATGCAAGTGCAGGTTGTGAGAATCAAACTCAGGTCTGGTCTGCTGGATGTATCAAGCTCGTTCACACCTCATTCCTCTAACCTCTAGGCTATACTGCCAGCCCAATCCCTGCACCATCTTGGCTGCCCTCCTCTGAACAGCCTCCACCCTGTCCATGTCCTTTCATAGACAAGGCCTCCAGAGCTGGACGCTGTACTCGAGGTGTGGCCTCACCAATGTCTTCCACAATGGAATTATGACCTCCCTTTACCTGCTGATGATATCCCTGCCTATGCATCCCAACATCCTGTTTACTTTTCCTTCTGCCTTGTCGCACTGACTCCCCACCTTGAGTTCAGCAGAGATGATAACCCCTAGGTCCCTTTCCCATTTGGAGCAAAGTAAAAGATAGTGTGTTGGGCTCTGTCATGTGTGTGGTTTCTTGTATGGTTGGCATTTTTTCCCCCCGACTGTATCTTGCTGCACATTGTTTTGTGTATGGCATTATTGGTTTGCACGGTTTCGGCCACGGCATTTTGACCCCGTGCCTGCTGTTCCTGTGGCCCACGTGCATTATTTTTCATTTTTTTCCGTTAAATCTCAACCTCGACTCCCTTGACCAGTCCTCAAGCTTCTGCAGATCTCTCCTCATTCTATCCACATCCTCCGGCATGTCCACCCTGTTGCAGAGCTTTGTGTCCTCAGCAAACAGGCAAATTCTCCCCTTTAGTTCATCTGTAATGTCACTGATAAAGATGTTACAGAGGATTGGAACCAGCACTGATCCCTGTGGCACCCCACTGGTCACCTTTCCCTCTGTGGAGTGATAGCCATTTATCACCACCCTCTGTGTCCTGCTATCCAGCCAGCTCCCCACCCACCACACCATCGTTCTACCCATGTTTCTCAGCTTGTTTAACAGCCTTCTATACGGCACAGTGTCAAAGGCCTTACTGAAGTCCAGGAAGGCCACATTCACTGCTCCCCCATTCACCTCCCTTGTCACCCAGTCGAAGAATTCAATGAGGTTCGTCTGGCATGGCCTCCCTCCGGTAAAACCATGTTGCTTTGGGTTCTGTAGACCGGTGACTACCAGGTGTTCCACTATTCTTTCCTTCAGTAGTGTTTCCTTGATCTTCCCCACTACTGAGGTCAGGCTGACTGGTCTGTAGTTTCCCGCCTCTCTCTGCTCTCACTTTGTATAGGAGGACTACATCAATTGTCCTCCAGTCTTCTACCGCTCCTGTTTCCAATGACTGGCAGACAGGGTTGCCAGATGTTCAGCCACCGCCTCTCTTAGCTCCTTCAGCACCATGGAGTGTACGCCATCTGGCCCCACTTCTTTATCTACTCTTATTCCTTCTAGTTCCTACAGGACCCTTTCCCATGGAAAAGGACTTGTATCCATTTGCGTGCCATTCCTACCCTTTCTTCTCCCTTCTCGACCATTACTTGCCCCTTCCTCTGTAAAGACTGAGCAGAAAGTACAGTTATGGAAGAACTTACTGTAACAGTAAAGAGAGGCTCTTGCAGTAGGTAATAACCATTAGGACTGAGTCCCAAGCAGTGGAAGTCAGACAGAGACTGAGAAACGTGGAAGGCAGGAGAGGTCTGCAGTAGGTACAGAATTAAGACAGGAGGCCATGAAGGACAGTTATTCCAAAAGCCTGCCCTGCACCTAGAAGCAATGTCCAGGCTATACATAGATACATAGACAGTGTCGGCAGATAAGGGCCTATGGCCCACCCAGTCTGCCCATTTGAGCTTGTAAGTTCAGTTTATGTTTTCCTAGAAGTCTGTTGCCCCTTACCCCTGACCTCCAGAATTCCTTTCATGTCTATCCCATGCATTCTTAAATCCCGTGATTGTTTCAACCCCACCACTTCCTCTGGCAGGGTGTTCCACTTTGTCCACCACCTGTTCTGTGAAGAAATTCTTCCTCATGTTTCCTCTGAATCGTCCTCCTCCAACTTCATCCCATGCCCTCTAGTCCTGGTACATCTTTTCGCTTAAAAATAGTGTATTCCTGCACCCTGTTCCTCCCTGAGATACTTGTATGTCTCTATCATATCCCTCTCTCCTCCTCTCCTCCAGGGAGTACATGTTCAGTTCCTTCAACCTGTCTTCATAGGACTTGTGATGCAATCCATGCACCATCTTTGTTGCCCTCCTCTGAACCTTCTCTACCCTGTCTATGTCCTTACGTAGGTATGGTCTCCAGAACTATACACTGTACTCCAGGTGGGGCCTCACTAGTGTCTTGATAGCGGAATTATGACCTCCCTTTCCTGCTGGTGATGCCCCTGCCTATACATCCCAGCATCCTATTTGCTTTACCTGCTGCCTTGTCACACTGTTTCTACCTTGAGGTCATCAAAGATGATAACCCCAAGATCCCTTCCTGTTTGGTGCATGCTATATCCTCACCCCCAACTGATATATTGTGCCAGGTTTTGTGCCCTATATGCATTATCTTGCACTTCTTTGCATTGAATTTCAACTGCCAAACCCTGACCATTCTTCAAGTTTCTGCAGGTCCTTCTCATTCTGTCTACACCCTCTGGTGTATCTGCTCTGTTACAGAGCTTTGTGTCATCAGCGAACAGTGAAATTCTTCCTTCTAGGTCCCATGTAATGTCACTGATGAAGATGTTGAATAGGACGGTCCCAGCACTGATCCCTGTGGTACCCCACTGGTCACTCTTCCTCTGTGGAGTGACAGCCATTTACCACCACCCTCTGTATCCTACCACCCAGCCAGTTACCTACCCACCACACTACTGTCCTGCCCACACCCATATTCCCCAGTTTGTAGTAGTCTTCTATGTGGCACAGTGTCAAAGGCCTTGCTGAAGTCCAGATAGGCCATGTCCACTGCCCTCCCTGATCCACCTCCCTAGTCACCCAGTCAAAAAATTCAACGAGGTTGGTCTGACATGACCTCCCCTGGTGAAACCATGCTGCCTTGGGTCCTGTAGTCCATTGACAACCAGATGTTCCACCAATCTCTCCTTCAGTAGTGCTTCCATGATCTTCCCCACTACCGAGGTGAGGCTGACTGGTCTGTAGTTCCCTGCTTCCTCTTTGTTCCCGCTTTTGTATAAGGGGACTGCATCTGCTATCCTCCAGTCTTTGGGTACCTCCCCTGTTTCCAGTGATTGGCAAACAGGATAGCCAGAGGTTCAGCCACAACCTCTCTTAGTTCTTTAAGGACCCTGGGGTGCACCCCATCTGGCCAGACTGTAATGCTTAGTGAAGGTGTGGAAAGAGCTGCAAGTGGCTGCCACACAAATGTCTTCGGCACAAACATTTTTGAAACAAGCAGTAGATGCAGCCATGCCTCTGGTTGAGTGCCCCCTAACTTCCCCTGGGAGTAGCTTGTTATACTTCTGATAAAACAAAATGCAGTTTGCCAACCATTTGGACAAACACAGTTTGGAAACCGCAGCACCTTTTCTCTTAGGCGCAAAGGAAACAAAATGCTGATCCATGTTGTGGACTGATTTAGTCCGGTTCGTATAATAACATAAAGGACTGTGCACACAGAGTGTGCAGAATGGCCTCCCCTTGGTGAAAGTGCTCAGGATAGTACACTGGTAAGTGTACAGTCTGATTCAAAGTAAACTCAGAAACTACCTTTGGTAGGAACTTTGGATTTCTACGCAGAGCCACTCGGTCTCTGTGAAAAATCAAATAAGGCTCCTTATACATGAGGGCCTGAAGCTCAGAAATCCTTTGAGCAGAAGTAATGGCAACTAAAAATAGTGCTTTCCAAGAAAGATTGCGCAGATCAGTTTGCAGACGGTTCAAAGGGAGGCAAAGTGAGCTTTTCAAGAATAAATTTAGATCCCATGGAGGAACAGGTTTCCTGATCGGGGTTCGATGGAGAATTCTCTCAGAAAGATTTTGGAAACCTCCAACTAAGCCAATCCACCAGAGCATGGTAGGCAGAAATGGCGAACAAACGGACTTCTCAGAGAAGAGTAACTAAGGCCAAGGTCAGAGAGAGAGATGCAGCAGGTACTCCATGACTTGTGGGACTGGGCAAGAGAAAGGGTCCCAACCCTTGGATGTTGCCCAAATGGAGAACCTCTTTCATTTCATAGCATATGTGGTTCTTGTGGATAGCTTTCGGAACTCCGCAAGGACCTGTGCAACTCTGGAAGAGCCCCCAAAGCGTGCAGCAGCTATGTCAGCAGGTGCCACATGTGAAGGTGAAGGGGCTTGAGACCTGGATGTAGTAGCCTGCCCTGATCCTGAGTCAGCAGGACCTAGCAGAGGGGTAGCGGTACTGGAAGCTCCACCAACAACTGCTGGAGCAGAGGGAGCCAAATTTTGTGAGGCCAGTGAGGGGCGATCAGAATCATGTGAGCTATTTCTGCCTGTAGCTTCTGAAGTACCCTCTGCAGAAGAGGAAGGGAGGGAAAGTGTACAAGAACCTCCCTGTCCAGCAGAGAGACAGTGCGCCTTGCCAGAAAGCACCAAGCCTGGCAATGAGCGAGCAGAAACTGGGTAGTTTTATGCTGGATGGGGAGGCAAAAGATCTAGTTCTGGACGTCCCAAAGATCGAACAGATCCTTGACTACTGATTGTCTCAGTTCCCATTCATGTGCCCATGCCTGAGTGCGGCTGAGACTGTCCGCCAGGATGTTGTGAACTCCTTGGGCATGCACTGCCATCAGCTGGATGCTGTGCTGAATTGCCCAATAGCACACTCACATCGCTTCCCTGCAAAGGTACGATCGTGTGCCTCCCTGTTTGTTCAGGTACCACACCACACTCATATTGTCCATCTGGACAAGGACTGTGCCTGAGCCGGGAGGGGCTGAAAGGCCTGAAGAGCCTACAGCACCATACGCATCTCTAACACACTAATGTGCAGAGAGAGCTCCCGCTGAGACCAGGAGCCCCGAGTCCTGTGATCCCACAGGTGAGCGCCCCAGCCCTGGCTAGAAGCATCCATTGTCAGGGTCTGGGGAGGGAGACTGGAAAGGAGCCCCTTGACAGAGATTACTCAGATCCTGCCACAATATTAGGTCCCAATGCATGGGGCTGGATATCAGGATTCTGCGATCCATGTTGTCTGATCTTTGGTCACACTGTACTCTCAGTGTCTACTGCGTAACTTGCATGTGGAGCCTGGTTAGAGGAACAGTGGGAAGAGCTGCAGCCATGAGACCAGGCCATGGTCCATCAGCTGGCTGCCACTTGATTGGCCTGTTGTTGCAATGTCTCCACCCTGTCCAAGGGGAGGAAAGCCTGACCCTGAACTGTATCCAACACCACCCCAATAAATTGGAGGCTCTTCGAAGGAATAAGGTGGGGCTTAGGATAGTTCATCATAATTCCCACCTGCTGAAAAAGGTCCAGGTGATGGACAAAGAGGCTACCAGGTTGTCCCTCGACGGCACCGACAGAAGCCAGTCATCAAGGTACAGGAATACATACAGGCCCCGGCGGCGTAACGCCACTGCCACCACCACAATGCACTTGGTGAACACCCTGGGAGCTGAGAAAAGGTCAAAAGGGAGCGCCTTGAACTGAAAATGTTCCCCCTGGAAAGTAAACCGGAGGAAGCGGTGGTGGGAGGGAAAAACTGGAATATGCGGGTAAGCATCCTGCATATCCATGGCACAGAGCCAATGTCCCTGGTGAAGTAGTGGCAATAGACCCAGCAGGGTCAGCATGCAAAAACTTTACAGATTGAGCGTGCTGAGATCCAGGATCGGACGGAGATCCCTTGTCTTTTTGGGGACCAAAAAGTGGGAGTAATATCACCTTTCCACCTGGTTCTGAGGAACGGGCTCTATGGCCAGTTTTTGCAGAACAGCCTGTATTTCCTCTCTGATGAGAGAGATGTGACCTTCTGGGTAGTGAGAGGACCTGGAGGATTTGTTGGAGGTCTTTCTGTGAATTCTATTGAATTCTATGGTGGTCTTGTGCGACTAGCTGAAGGAGCCATGAGTCTGTAGTGCTCGCCTCCCATCTGGTTAACTGTTAGCTGATGGTGGAGGCCCTGCCACAAGTCGGGGGGGGGGGGCCTGCTCGGCACCCCAGAAGCCCACTGTGACTTGGATGGAGGGGCGGGCCACTGCCGAAGGAGGCCGGTGTTTCGTCTGACACTGGGTAGGCTGTTGCCTGGTTTGACGCCTTTGCTGGCGATGAAAAGGCTGCTTAGGCTTGGAGTTGGAATGATACATGGACTGGACAGAGTGCAATGCCTTGCCACTGTCCTGTAGCTCAGTTATGATGTCACCCTCAAATAGAACTGGACCTCAGAAGGGGGCATCCTGATTGGCTGCTTGGACATCTTGGGTCAATCCAGATACCCGCAGCCAGGAGTACTGAACCATGCTAACAGCAGTAGCAGTGTCGGATAGAAGCATCTACAGCATCATATGTAGCCCTTAGGGAATGACAGCAGGAGAATTCTGCTGTCCTGACCATTTGGGCAATCTTAGTTTTAGCCTCGGAGTCGGCAGGCCCTCGAACTCCACTTAAACTGATCTCGGATACATTTCTGGTACACGATCATAAAGGCCAGAGAATTCAGTGCTCTGAGGGCCAGTGTGGAGGACGAATAAACTTTACATCCAAACTGGTCTATTTGCCTTGACTCCTTGTCAGGAGGGGAGGTGCTCATATCTTTGGATTAGCTGTATGGTCATGGGCCACATTAGTTACTACAGAGTCCGCCTTAGGATGAGAACTGAGGTGGTCTTTGCCCTGAGGGGCCCGATATAATCTGTCAGCCTTTTGTAAAACCATGCCACCAATGAAGGCTGCTGCCAAACCATGGAGGCCAAATCCTCATGCAAGCTATCCACAGATGAATGAGAAGTGGCGACAGCTCTGGGATGTCTAGGTGATCCACCAGTCTCTTACGCTGAGGGTTTTGGTCCTCTGTCTTCTACCCATTCACCTCTTGAATTTTTGAAGGATCTCTGTGAAAGAGGGATCCTCCCGGGGGTGGGGAGACTTAGGAGAGTCTTTGGGCTTCAGATCTTCCAGCGGAGGGGTCTCAAAGCCCAAAGCGGAGGAGGCGGAAGAGTCCGAGCCCAATGAAAGGCTTCTGTCCAGGGACAGAGCCCATGGAAGAAGTATCTCCTTAGAGAAGACCGTGAGGTCCTATCGCCACCTGCTACCGGGTAGGGCACCAGGCCTGGCCCGAGGTAGAAGGATGAGATTCCACTGGTGAAAGGAACTTGGATACAGTTCCAGTCGGACTGGTGGGGAGGCCGAGGCCGCTGATGTCGGGTCCAGTTCAGAAACCAGCTGGGTCTTGGTATCTCCACCAAGACTGAAGTGCACCTGAGGCTGAGTGGGCAGAGGAGGCTGATGCGGGAGGGTAGCCTGGAAAGTGATAACAGACATCAGGTAATGATAGCCAGGAGTACCACAGCCTGGCGGATACCCCAGCATGGGGTATCCTGGCATCTGGTACCCTGGGGGCAGATACCCTGGAGAAGGTTAGTAAGGCGGAGGGAAGCATGGCATCAGAAGGCTGGGCGAAGGCCCCGACGGTGGAGCCGAAGGTCCTGATGGAGGCCCTGATGGCGGATAATCATGTGAAGGCCCCAATGGAGGCCCTGAAGGAGGGTTGGAAGGGCCTGGTAATGTCAGGTCAGGTGCCAGACCCGCCGAAGGAAGTTCCGGCGTCGGCCTCGAAGGGGCAGAAGGTCTCACCATGGTCTGGAAAGAGGGCAACGGCCCAGACAGGGAGTCTGCGTGCAGGAGACACTGGCTCCTGAGACAGGTCTGGCATCAGGCATTATGGCTCTGGCACCTGGGTGTTGTCGGTGGACGCTCCTCCAACTCTGGCACAGGAAGATCAGGTCAGCCAGGAGTCTCCACCAAAGGAGGCGGGGAGGAAGATCCCGAGATGGAGAACCCTCTGGGGAAGGTTGCGGCAGAAGCAGCAGCGGGCGATGATCCGGCGGATCAATGTGAGGCCTGTTATCGGGGCCCAACAAAAGCGCCATGGCTGGGCAGATGCCAAAAGAGCTGGCATGTGGCTTATTAGCCTGGGCAGTTGTCAGAAGAGCTGAAGACCGACTTATCAACCATGCCACCAGACTTAGACCTGGGTGTTTTGAGGGGTCTAAGCGTGGCGGAGGTCTCCAGAACTCTGGAGATGTCCGCCTGAACCGCAACTAGCTCAAGCAGGGGAATCAAAGGTTGCTCTGTGGAGGAGGAAGCAGACTTGGCTGGTGGAGCGTTACCCGCATTTACAAGAGGTTGCTCAGCGTCCACGACTCCCAAAGGAGGCCGCAGGCCAGAAGAAGGCCGTTTGTGGTCCTGGTACTTCTCCTTATCTTTCTTCTTGTGGGAGTCCGAAGAACCCCATGGTGAGGAAGAAGATCCCCACAGCTTCCGCAGCTCCTTCTCTATGGAAGCATCTTCAGATTAAGAATACGGGCTTGCAGGGCCTGTTGGTAGCATTCCTGCCTGGCTGAAATTCTGGCAGGCCTCACAGTCCTCGTTCTTGTGCTCGGGTCCCAAGCAGAAAAGACAGAGAAAATGGCCATCCTTATAAGGGAGCTGTGAGTCGCAGGAATTGCACTTGTTCTTATGCGACTCGGAAGGCGTCGGAGAAGACATGCACGAAAAAGATTTACTTTTCTAGAAATACAGAAAATAAAGAAAAAACAGTGAAGCCGGCCTATCTGCTCAGCGGTTGGATTTCCGCTTCTGACACTGGCGACCCAGGTTTGGAAATGGATCTGGGGCACCGGAGGGCCGGCCAGGGGGAGAAGGCTTGAGCGTTTGATGACTGCTCACCTTCTCTGGGGGGAGGGATGTGAACTGGCGCTTGCTGATTCCTGGCAGAGGCTGGGGGAACAGCAACGCGTTGGGTCCCTCTGACTGGAGGGGCGTGGTGAATGTCGGCATATGCCTTGAACTGGGTGGTGGGGGGGACGACATACCTCCTCCTAAAAAGCAAGATAAAAAATCCAAGAGGGACCGCTCTTACAGTTCCTCCCGTTCCCCTTCTCCTCCTCTGGACAAGAGGCCAAAAGGGAAGAGGCGTAGCCCCTCTCTCTCTTCCCCTACCACCTCCTACGTTGACTCAGATACCTCCTCAGTCTACTTGGAGCCAGACACTGGGGACACAGAGGACTTTCCCAAATCCCCTCCAGATGACCCCAGTTTTATGGAGGTAATGAGGCACATCCAGGCCAACATGGGCTGGGACACTGAGGCCTGGGACCCAGAGTGATTGCAGCTGGCTAAGTACCTTCACTAAAAGGACCCAAAGCTGGCGGTCATCCCTCCCATGGTCGACACCTTTGCTGATGTCACCCACGCAACCTGAAGTGTCCCTCATTCCTCCCTGCTGTACCAAAGAAGGCTCACCGCTCTACCAGGCACCTGCGGACTACCCCTTTTTCACGAACCACCCACTGCAGACTCAGTGGTGATTTCGGCAGCTCATGATCGCTCACAGAGGCCCAAACACCTGAGCACCCAACCGCCTGATAGAGAATCGAAGCAACTGATTCCATGGGCCGTAAGGTGAACTCTGCTGCCACCAGTAGCACAAGGAGTCTCAACTTCTTAACCCACATGGTCCAATTCCAGAATACCCTTTGGGAACAAGGACTGGACATAGTGCAGAGCCTGCCTGATTGTCCTCAGCGGACTGAGCTTGCCAAGCTACTGCAGACCGGCTCAGATGTGGGTACCCACATTCTGCGGTCGGCCTATGACTCTACGGAGACCTCCTACAGGGCAGCCGCCACTGGCATTTGCCTCCGACACCATGCTTGGCTTCGGGTATCTGGATTCGATCCAGATGTTCAAGTCAATCTTCTGGATGCCCCTTTAAAAGCTCCGTTTCCTTGGCAAGGACACGCAACGTGATATCACCAGGCTGCAGGACTCCAGAAAGGCCGTCCGCTCCATGTAGTTCATGTTCTGCCCAAGCAGGGGCAAACCAGAAAGCCCTCGCTTTCATGGCTGTGGGGGACACCAATCGTAGCAACCTGGGGCGCCGCTTCCGCCTCTAGACTCTAGAGCAGCCGCTGCCCTCCTCCCTCCCCACCCAATGCCTGACTACTCAAGGACCCTCCTCCTCCTCTGGCAACTCCACCAGGGGAGCCGGTAGGAGGACACTTTTCACTCTACACGGATGCGTGGGCTCAGGTGACTTCCGACCACTGGGTTCTTGAACTCATGGAGTTCGGGCACTCCATAGAGTTCACATCCGTTCCTCTGGACAGACCACCCCCCCCAATCCCAGTACTCAAAGAAACACAGAGCCCTGATCAGACAGGAGATATCCTCCCTTCTAGAAAAAAGGGCCATCAAGCCGACTCCACCGACCGAGTCAGGAAAGGGGTTTGTCTCCCACTTCTTCCTAGTTCCGAAGAAGTCGGGAGATCTCAGACCCATTCTGGAGCTCAGCAATCTCAATCAGTGGGTCTCCTACAAGAGATTCAGGATGGTTTCTCTACCCACTGTTCTCCCTCTCATTTCGGCAGGAGAATGGACATGCAGGACGCTTACTTGCACATCCCAATTATTGGAAGCCATCGGAGATTCCTCGGATTCAGGTTCGAGAACGAGGACTATCAATTCCGAGTCCTCCTTCCATCTTTCCTCGGCCCTAAGGGTCTTCATGAAGTGCTTGGCATCGTACGCATAGCGCCCAAGACAGGGCCACTGTGTGTTTCCGCACTCTGGATGACTGGCTCTTCCTGGCCCATTCCAGGCCATGCCTGTCGGACACTCTCAAGGATTCCATCTCTGTTTCAGAGTGTCGGAATCACCATCAACAGGGACAAGTCCCATCTGTCTCCATCTCAGATACTCCAGTTTATAGGAGCTTCTCTGGATACCACTCACAGGAAGGTTTTTCTTCCCTGCGACAGAGCGGGTCACATTCGTACCATCGTGTCCCAGGTCTCTACAGCCTCAGAGGTGATGGCTCGCCTGCTCCTCAGATTGCTGGGACACATGGCGGCTGCCATAGTGTCAGTCCCTCTGGCCCATCTCCGCATGCGGACCATTCAGTGGTCCCTGAGGGTTCAGTGGGACCAGACGTTAGACGATCTAAATGCCTTGGTCAGAATATCAGAGCCAATCCACCGAGAGCCGCCGCTGGGTGGGATATCACGAAAATCTCCTAAAGGGCATTCTGTTTCAATCAGGGTGCCTACCCAGTCCCTAACAATGGACGCATCATCCTTGGGATGGGGGACACATTTGGGGATCCATCGTACACAGGGTACTCGGTCTCCCCTAGAAGCGACTCTGCACATCAATGTCCTGGAAATGAGAGCAGTACTCTATGCCCTTCAAGCCTTGGTATCGGTCCTATCACCAGGCCATCTTTTGGTGCAGACAGACAACACCTCGGTGATGTTTTACATCAACAAACAAGGTGGCACTCATTTCTACCCCCTTTGCAGGGAAGCAATGCAGGTATGGGATTGGGCCCTTGAACACAAGCTGTTCCTGACTACAGTTCACGTTCCTGGGCTTCAGAATGTGCTAGCAGGCATGCTCAGCAGGACAAGGTCGCAAGCTCATGAGTGGGAATTGTATCAAGACGTGGCAGATCGCATCTTAAGCCTGTGGGGACACCAGTGGTGGATCTTTTCGTGTCTCAGTACAACATAAAACTGCCCCATTTTGCTTGCTAGGTCCAGAGCCTGGTGCTTCCTGGCAAGACGCGTTATCCCTCTGCTGGAGCGAGAGGTTCCTTTATGCCTTTCCTCCCTTCAGAAGGTCCTCCTCAAGGCCCAGTCAGAGTCTTCCACCATTATTCTGAGCGCCTTGATGTGGCCTTGCCAGATTTGGTTTCCATTACTACTGCGTCTAGCGGCAGAGCCTCTGATGCCTCTTCCTCTATCCTCGCATCTTTTGTTACAGGACAACGGGTCCCTGTTACACTCGAACCTGCGTTCTCTTCACCTGCACGCCTGGCTCCTCAGGACTTAGACAAGGTCCGTTTTCGGGTGTCTGATCAGGTTGCCCAGGTGTTGGTCGAGGCTAGGAAACCTGCCACCAGGGCTACTTATGCTATGAAATGGAAACGGTTTTGCATTTGGGCCACAGTGAAGCAGGTGGATGCGTTGGTCTGTCCAGTTAACACCGTCCTGGAATACTTGCTCTTTCTTTTCGAGAAAGGCCTTAGTTACTTCTCCATCAGGGTATACCTGGCTGCCATCTCCACTTACCATTCTTTCATGTCAGATAAGACGGTGGCTCAGATGGAGGTTTCCAAAGCTTTTTTGCACAGCATTCTGCATATCAGACCTCCCATCTGGGACCCTGTTCCTCCTTGGGATCTCCTGTTCGTCCTGGAGAAGCTCTCGCTTCCCCCCTTTGAACCGGCTATGAGCGCTGAGCTTTGTTTTCTTTCCTGGAAAACGCTGCTTTTGGTGGCTGTTACTTCGGCCAAGCGCATTTTGGAACTGCAAGCCCTCATGTGTAGGGAACCCTATCTGGTCTTTCACAAGGACAGGGTTGATTTGCGTACAAATCCGAAGTTTTTACCGAAAGTGGTCTCAGAGCTCACTTTAAACCAGTCGGTTCAGCTTCCAGTTTATTACCTGGAGCATTCCAATAGGGGAGAGGCCCTTCTCCATTCCCTGGACATCCACAGGGCTCTCAGGTGCTGCTTGGCTAGAACCAAACAGATCAGGCAGTCTGATCAGTTATTTGTATCTTTGGCCTCTCGGTCTGCGAGTCGCCCGGTCACCAAACAGACGCTTTCGCGCTGGTTGGTCCATTGCATTTCCTGTTGTTATGAGATGCACAATAGGTCGACTTCGGGGACGATTAATGTTCACTCTATGAGGGTTATTGCTACTTCATTCGCCGCACCAAAAAGAGTTCTGACAGCAGATATTTGCGCTGCCACTACCTGGAGCTCCGTGCACACCTTTGTCAGGCACTACAGCCTGGACATTATTTCCAGATGCAGAGCAGGGTTTGGCCTTGCAGTCCTGCAGGATCAGGTTTCCTGAGGGTTCTCCCTTCGGTTCTTTCCCAGTTTCCTGTTCTCCCCCTCCCAAGGGGTTGTCATAAGTTTATACTGCTTGGGACTCAGTCCTCATTGTTGAACCTGCTGCAAGAGCTTCTCCTTGAAGTAAGATAGTACAGTTACGTAGGAACTTACCGTAACAGTAGATCTTCGAGAGAAGCTCTTGCAATAGGTATATTTCCTGCCCTCCTTCCCCCAGGGATCAGGTCCTTTCCAGGTTGGCATCGTTTCTCTTGAAAGGTTGTCCGTTGACAACTAGTTATCATTACTGACCTGCCGGTTTCCTTGCCTGATGAGGGTGTCCAAGAACTGGAGCACATGGGAACACCTCCCTTATAGAGACGCATCGTCAGGGGTGGAACCGGCGTCAGCAGGGGCATTCCCCAGTCGGTACTGCTAGAGAAAAGTTGCTCGAAACCACCGCTGAGTCCTCATTGTTGAACCTGCTGCAAGAGCTTCTCTCAAAGATCTACTATTACGGCAAGTTCTTACGTAACTGTACTTTCTCGTGATATACAGCCTAAACTCCATTATAATGAAAGATCATTTTATGCTGGGGAAATTCCTAGTACATGTGCCTAATTCCTGTATGAGGTTCTGTAGACAAAGGCACATTGAATTCTTCTTTATTTCCATTACAAGTCAAAAAACATTACACAGCATAGTTAATTGTCTTACAGGCTTTGTATTACAGGAAATATGCACTCCTAGGAATTGAATGCACACTCCGGTGCAAATTCTTAGCACTAGGAGTATGTATTCAATCCTTGGATTGTGCATTATCTCCCTGCAATAAACAGCTTGTTTGTGTGTCAGTCTCTTAATGTAACATGCTCAACCCTGGCTTAAGTACACCCATCCAAGGAAGTCATGATCCATCACTACCAGTGTCACGACACTACTACTCCTTACTTAAGCCAGAGCACACTTGAGTTTGATGTGGCCGGAAAATTGGAGAGGAAAAATAGATAGTGGATGGTTCAGTCAGCCCCAGCGAACATGGGCCAAACTTCAACTGGATGCCTCTGCAATCCAGCCTCACTGCTGAAACATACGCGGCCAGCAGGCACCTGTCGACATGACCCTTGCCTTCAGTGCATCACGGGTCAGTCATGCAGTGATGAGAACAACTCAGCCCTATTCCAGCAGAAGTGTTAAGTATCTGTGGCCTTTTTTTCCTTTTTTTGTGTTAAAAAAAATAAAGAATAATTTTAATGCTATACAAACCCCTCCCCAGTGTGTAGTAACAGTAAAACATGACTCTGAGGGCATAGTATGTAGGGGGTATAGATGCATCACAAGTGGCAAGGGCTTCCTTTGTTGAACTGCTGCTGTAAGTATAAATTGTAAGAATACTTACGTTTGATACTGGACATAAACATTTCCCCTCAGGTGAGGCTCATAGTTGCAACTAACCTGGAAAGAAAAAAACAAAGAATATTTTTACAATTAATTGAGAGGTACTGGATGGGTTTGTTTGTCTATCAGTGAACTCGCAACATTTTTTCATGGAACCAGACACCACATTTTTCCAGTCTGTGTCCCCTAGTGCCACCTACCCTTCAGCTCAACGATCACAGAATTCATCATTATACCCAACCTTCACCAGAGGTTTCCTCAGGGACCATACCAAATCCACTCGTAACTTGAGAGGCAGAGGATGCCAATGAGCTGTATGCTCTAGACCTCACTCCCACACAGAGTCAAGTGCATCATCCCTGTGTGTGCCTGCTTTCCACTATCAGAGTGATTGAGAGACCCAAGGTGTCTCCGGAACCTGGGTCTCCAACATGGCAGCATTATGTTCAGTTGTCAGTCCACTGGTCTGGTTTCATAATACTTCTCAACCAATGTAACAACTGGCAAATGTGACGTTTGGGCTTAAAAAACAATTAAAGATCAGCTGACATGTTTAACTGCTTCAGGCAAGCCAGTCATACCATGCAGCTGCCTCCACTAGGAGCTTACGTATGTATGTATTTATTGAACTGTGCTGACCGGTAGGCCCACTGAGACCAACAGTCCCTTTTCAGGGTGACCTGGAATTAATTACATGTACAGGCACATCATGGTAAAAACAATGCAAATCAGAGTATGCATAGATTATCGACAACAACAGACAGAGGGTATCATGATTTAAAAAGTACAAGGAAGACTGTACAATAGAGACTGGGGTATTAAAACAATGCAGCAGGAACAAAGACGATTCTGTTTAATGACTGCAGGTAGAAAGGTTAATTTCCAGGAGATAAGTCTTGAGTCCTTTTTTATAGCCACCAAGGGAGGAACAGTTAAGGAGAGGTTCTGGGAGTGCATTCCACTGGGAGATGACTGCAAAGACAAAGGATCTTCTGCCTGCACAAGATCCAGTCCTCGGTATATCAAGCAGGGTACTGGAGGATAAGCGAAGTATCCTCCTGGGATCTTTTTGATGACCAAGACATTAAGGAGGCCGGGGTGGGGTAGTACCTTTAACAAGCTTAAATACAAGGCATAGATGGGGAAGTTAAGTTGCCCTTCAAATGAGGGCCAATTCGGGAAGCCGAAATACATCCCAATGGTGCACCCTAGAGGGGCACTAGCAGCAACTGACCAATTCGGTTGTAGAGAATCATTAGCCTATTTAATTCAGAGCACCTTAAGGATTGCAGGATTGGTGCACCCAGCCCTTCAAATAAGTCTATTTTGGACATATTTCGTCCAAGAATTAAGTTAAAACGTCCAAAAATGTAGCCTCTGGAGTTAGTGACGACCAGAAAGTTTTCACTTGCTGAAGACTGACATTTTTCATTGTGTGGATGTCATGTTTTTGTCTTCAGGTTTATTTTTACAGTCCAGTAAATGGGTTGGCAAACTTCCCAGTTACCATGGCAATCATCTTTTTTTTTAATTCTGGTGCTGGTTGGCGCCTTCCCACCCTTCAAACTCCTGGCAGTGTTCATTTCACGCATGCGCATGCGCAGAGACTGTTCGGCTGAGTGTAGAGAGAGCACTGTCTGCAGCTTAGAAGATGGAGTGGAGTGAGCATGCAGCCTGCATCAGGAGCGTTCGAGCAAGTTACTGAGCAGAAGGCCGGGACCAGGAGGGATGGAGTCAGACTCGGGACTCTCAGGAGGGGCACCCACCTGGTCACAAACACCTCTGTGACCAACAATAGATATTTCTGGGAGGGATAGTAGAAGCCTTAGGATCAGCCTGAGGAGGAGTACAGTCGACGTAGACGTAGTCTGGAGCAGCTTGCGGTTGGTCATGCCGGCCCGTGAGCAACGAGTCGACGATGGTCAGAAGGTCAGGTGGACTGTGTGGTATTGCGGTCAGTCACCGGTCAGAGAGGAGTGTGCACTGCTGCAGCCTGACAGTGTGCCTGTTGTGAAGGCATCATCTGGAAGAGGGAGTGCCGAATGAATCTGAGAGAGCCGGTCCTGAGGCATTAAGCATTAGCCAACCTGGCTGGGTTCCCAAAAAACTCGACTGCCCCCCACCCCCAACTTCCAGTAGCACAGCACAGACTTGCAGCCATGTAGGAGGGCAGATGACAAGGAGTGCAGCTGCGAGGGAGTGACTCAGCTCAAGGCCAGCCAGGTAAAATGTTATACGGAAAAAAGAAAATCATTTTATTTATTTTTTCAATTGTTTAACCAGGAATGGCACACTAAGCTGAAAGCTTGTTTACAGGTGTGACCTGGGAGCACAGGGAAGTTAAGGGACTTGCTCAGGGTCACATAGTATGCAAAGTGGGGGCTGTAGGATTCAAACCCAGGTCTCCAGATTTGCAGCTCAGAGCCTTAAACCACTGCACGCACCATACTGCCTCCCTATCATCATTGAATCTTGTTTATGATCGTGATTGAACATTGATTGAAGTCTTTGATTTTGACTGGTGGTCTGGTAGTCTCAGTCAGAGTCAGGTTAGACCATTTCTTTTAGCCAGGTAGTAAGTGAACATGCAGGCAGGTTAGCAAGGTACACATTTTGTTATGCACAGAGAAATTCCTTGTGAGTTGTGAGTGACACACTGACCTGGGTAAAACAGCAAATGTAACTGTGTGACATGGTGATGCTGATGTTGCTTCTGTTTCATATCGAATACTAGATAGAGTGAGGTATTTTAAATGAATTAACAGAAATAACTAGTTACTTTCAGGGGTGGCAATGTGGCATGGGCCTGTGCATCATACTTCAGTGGCAGTGGTTTCTGGAACATCACAAGCACCAAGGGATTATTTTCTCGTTACTGATGTTTGCACACTACTTTTATTTTGTCTTTGACCCCCCCTCCCATCCCTCCCGGGTAGGGTGTGCTAGCTGCAGCACTGTAGTCTACATGCTCTTAAACAATAATTGAAAAAGGGTTGCTCCCTCGAGGTTGGTGCTGTAGGTCCAATTACTGAAAGCAGAACAACTATGGACCCAGCACTCAAGTGCAGCCACAAATTTCAGTGCACGAAAATGTCGTTCGAAAAAGCTTTTTTTATTGTGAGCAGTTAACCAGAAGAGAAACTGTGTAGCCAGGAGGTCACCCACAAGCCCAACATTTCATGCCGGACCTTGACAAAGCACCCAGTCCGGGTGCAGACATGTTGGGTTTGTGGTGGCCTCCCTGCTACAATTCATTTCTTCTTGGTTAACCACCATGCACACAATAAAAGCTTTTCAAACAACTTTTTGTCCATTGAAATTTGTGACTGAACTCGAAAGTGCTGGGTCCTTAGTTGTTATGCTCTGAAAGAGTGTTGCTTGTGTGTAGGTTTTCATGTCATGTGATTTCGGGTGGAGTACAAATAAGAGGTGCTGCTGCTGTGCCTGGTGCCATTTGGATGAGATCATCTTGGAGATAAAAATGAGGGGGCGGGGTGGGGAGAGAGACCTGGAAGGGTTCTCCCTCAAGGGGTTGTCTGTCTCAAGGATTTTCAAGCCTGTTAAATTATGCCAGCAGTGGTGATCAATTTGGTCACATCCTTTGCTTCTGACACTTGGCACAGGGACCAAAAAGAAGATAATGTAAGGGTTTCTCTATGTGGTCAAAGTATTACCATAACATTTGAGGAGATGCATGGTGTGGAGCATGGTGTATCCTCTGGTAATGGGTCTTCTCCAGTTTTCACTAGTAAGGAAAGAAAGGCAGTTTGAGATAAAACAAGGTAAAACACCACACCAGTACAGTAGTACCACCACTGCCAGTACAGAACCATTGAAAATGGTGTTGTGGTATATAGGGAACCGGAAAACATAATGGACTGCAGATGAAAAACACATTTATCTACACTAGCAGTAAGTGATAAGACACAATAACTCACAAGTGGCGCAGCCACGAGTTACTTATAATCTTTTACTGCTACTGTGCGGTGGAAATAAAGGTGTTATTCCACTGCTATCCATTAGATATGTGATATATACCAAACCATTTGTAATGATTTTTTATTGGCATCGTGTTTCTACCTTGTTTTAGCTCAAAACTTCCTTTCTTTCCATTGTAATCTCTGCAGTGGCCGTATGTCCATTTTTCTGAGTTCCACTTCCACATTCTAAGTGGAAATAAGTTAACATTTCTAAGTTCAATAAATTGTGATCCAACTGACATAAATGGTGTTATAAGTGAAAATAAATATTTTGCCAAAATAACATTTGATTTCTTTACCCATTTATTTGCCACTGGTGTGGTATTACATGTATAGTCAAATACATAATGGATTTATTGCAGCAGAATGACACATTTACCAAAACACATGAGTGGTAAGGGACAGGGTAAAAAACATCATAACTAAATCATGGTTTCCATCTTCACTTCACCATTTGTGAGTTATGTGTGTCTTCTTACCACTCACAAGTTGAGACAAATGGTATACGTTGTGTTATTCCACTGCAGACTGATGGGGCACAGGCTCAGAGCAGCCTAGATGTGTTGGTGAATTGTGCTGTCCTTTATGTATTATTTCCTACATAAAACAAATGAGATGAAATATTAAAACATATGACAGCCAGCTTTAATAGGAAGGAGACAGATTTATCTCTGACTACCAGACTTTGAATGTAGCAGGCATCTGTCTGCAACCAACTTCACATACTAGCATGATGGAAGATAACTCCAAGAAAAATTCATGAAATAAGCACATATTGTCTGCAGATGATTACTGTGTACTGTATGTTTTCCTTTCCTAACAGTAAGAAATGTATTTAGGTGGATGTAGCATGGAGTACAGTGAGGTATTCAGAAAGCCAACAAGTTGACTTCTAAAACTATAGGACTTGGAGTATTTTGACTGCCAAAATTTGTCGACTGGAATTATTTTGACTTCCAAAAAATTGACAGCTGGAGTATTTTGACTCCAGTAAAACTGAAATGACTTCCAAATTTCAACCCATGGAAGTATTTGACTTCCACCCAAAAAAAATTATCTAAAGCCCTGGGTGCACCATAGAACATTACAGGAAGCAGTCTACTGGTGGCAGTGGCAAGTCGAGAATCATTAGATGGTCACTAAGGTGGTACAGTAACCCAATTTTCTTGTGCAGAGACTTGGAGATGTAGTTGACATGACGTTTGAAAGAGACATCCTTGTCCAGGCAAACTCAAAGATATTACACAAAGGCTACCACCTCAACAGGGATGCCAGTGGAAGTTGCCATTGGTAGCAGGTGATGTCTGGAGGTGCCCAGGTGCTTGATGCCAAGCAGAACAGCTTTGGACTTTTAGCATTTAGTACTAGTCTGCTGTGTGTAAATCAGTTTCAGGCTCCCAGAGATCAGTGGTTGAAGACTGTCTGTGCTATGTTGGCAGAACATCAATACAGCATGGTATCATAGCGTACAGTAACACATTAGCTCCAGCACAGTATGACCCTGTCACACTTGTGTTCTTGTAATGTTACCAGCAGTCTGTAGCGTTACAAGAGCGACAAACATGGATCGCATCCACACTGTAGCATGGTAAAACCGTGCTACAAACCGCGATTAAAACCGTGCTAAAACCGATAGGAGCAGGGTTTTAGCTGGTTTCAGACTGACACCGTTGCCGGTTGGGAACTCAAGCGAGCAAACACGGAGTTGGAGTGCAGTGTGAATGCTCTGACAACTGTTCTCAAATATGGAAATCAAAACTTTTTTCTATATAGATTTTATGCGCTTGAGTTTTCTCCCTGTTTTAACCCCCCCCCCCGCCTCAGGTGTGCACAAGTGTGTTGAGGCACGTGCATGCTGCATCACAGAGGTACCCTCCTGCTGCTTGCCGCCCCTGCCCGCCTGTGCTGTCCATCGGACCTCCACTGGCAGTGGAACTGTGGGGGCAGAGATCCTCCCCAGGAGAGAAGAGCTGCCATTACGGCTGCTCAATCCTGCTCCCCTTCCCCCGGTCAGCTCTCCCAAAATGTTTTTAAAACGTTTTGTAAATGCATGTTAGTGTGGTCAGGGCTTTTTTGGGCAAACTGTTTCTCTGCACTTAGCCAGCACCTACTGACACTGATCTCTGATCTAAACTTTTCAGTGAAGACCACTCATCCCTATGTGGGCCTTGTTTGCTTGGGTAGTGGGAGCTCAAAAGGAAAAAAAAATAAACTATAGACAAAGAACCTCAATGTAGAATCACTGAACAAGGGTTACCCCAAAGGGCACTGGCAACAAATCAAGTTTCAAAGAAATACATCATCATACATACTTCCATAATGCAAAGCATCATGGGATATATGCAAATCACCATTACATTTCACACGTGTTCAGTTTACAGCAATTTACATGCATTTTAAATAGCACAACTAACTTAATCTTTACATTTTACAGTCAACTAGTACTTTTACCTTTATCAAAAACACCTAGTACCATGGTATTTTCAACATTTACAGGTTTCATAAACATAAGCTATATACAATACATCAAGGCATTTTATGACACAGTAGTGCTATTACATACTAAATCCAACAACGATAAACACAACCTGTTGTTTTACATATGCTCAGAGGTCACCACAATAACCTTCCTGTACGAAGACCTGAGAGGGAAAAGGAAAATTAAAGAGGACACTACAGCATAGTCGAGAAAGGGAAGGTGTGCCCATAGGTGACCAACCTTATGGACTAGAAATTGTAAAGAACAGATTTGGCTAAGCAATAGAAGAACTGTTGCAACAGATTTAAGAAAAGGTTGGTCCTCAAAAGTGGCAGGAGCGCCCTGTCACACAAACCATTACAAATAAGATCAACAACAATGTACCCAAAATGGAACCTTGGGGGACACCATCTGTTAAGAGCTTCTGCATAGACTGAGCACCTTTCCACTTGACCTGCTGGGATCTGTTAGCCAAGTAATCTGAGAACCATTGGCAGGAAAGGCTGCGAGACCAAAATGTTTCAGTTTAACTACCAGAGGCTATGATCCACCAGGTTAAAAGGCCTTGGTGAGCTCTATAAATACAGCACCTGTGGATTTCCTTGTCCATGGCTCCTAGTATGCCTGACAACAGCCTAACCAATACTGTGTCAGTGCCATGATTCTTTCTAAAGCCATGCTGCTTGTCAGTAAACAGATGACTTAGTTCCATGTAGTCTTGTAACTGACTGCAGACTAACCTTTCAAAGATTTTGGACAGGGAACAAAGCAAAGATATTGGGCTGAAGTTTTCAATAGGTTCTCTGGGACCCCCCCCTTGTGTACTGGGACTACAAGGGTTACTTTCCAACTTTCAGGGACTCTTTCTTCAATTAGTGATTTATTAAGCAGCATGGCAACAAGGGAGGTGATGATAGCAGCAGCTAACATAAGAAGCTTTGGCTTGAGTCTATCATAGCTAGCAGAACCTTCATCCCTGAGCTGCTTAAGGCCACTTAAGGAGGGGTAGCACTTCTTTTCTTGTAACCATGCAAAAGTGGAATTCAGGTTACTTACTCTCATCAACCTACTGGGCTGGTGGGGAGAACTGGGGCGGGGGGCAGGGGGGTGTCTAAATCTGTTGCGGTCGGTAAAAAAGTTATTGAAAGCAATAGCTGTCACCACTGTCTTGGTATATATTACCATCAGCTACTATATCACAATCAACAGAGGTGGAGCAACCACTGAGAAGGACATTCATTTGTGCCCAAAGCATCTTGGGATTAGACAGGTTTTTAGCCTGCAGGTTATGAAGGTACTTTTATTTGGCAGTTTGTTTGGGTCCATTTTGGTCCATGAGTCCAATGATCTGGGGCTTGGGGGCAGGACCTATAGCGAGAGAGCTCGAAGAGCTAAATATGTACACACTGGAAGAGAGAAGGGACGGGGGCATGATAGAGGTCTTCAGGTACATGAAGGGGTAAATATGGGAGCAGCAGTCAGGGTGCTCGAAGGAGGGGGCAACTAGAGGACATGGGTGGAAGCTGGAGGGGAGATTCAGGGGAGAAAGGAGGAGGTGCTACTTCACTGAGAGGGTGGTGGAGCCATGGAATGCGCTGCCCAGGGGGCTGGTAGAGGCAGAGACGGTGGAGGGGTTCAAGAGTGGGTGGGACAGGTACAGGGGAAGGATTCTGGAAGCAAAGACCTGTGAAGCGAGAATATCTGGGACTGGGAAGGGAGAAACCAGAGAGGGTGAGGGGGGCAGCAAGATTACCTGCCAGGGTGGGGGCTGACCAAACGAGCAGACACAAAAGACCGTTAGGCCTATTCTGCTGGCATTTTAGCATGTTAGTATGTATTTTATACGCATTTCTGAGGGCCCCTGAGTATGTTGGAGTCAGATGTGAGGCCAGAGCTTTTGTTAAATCCCCCAAGCCTTGTCCCTCATCTTCATGGACTTCCTGAGGGTGTGATCAAGACACTCAGAATGTTGCCTTTTTACTCTCATTTGCTTAAGGGGAGCATGCGCATTGACAGCAGAAATAAAATTACTAGCAAAGAAATGCAGGACTGAGTCCACATCTGGAAGGGCTCTAATAGTGGCCCAACTGACGCCAGATAGGGTGGACAAAAGTACATTTAGATGAAATTTCGAGTAGTTCCAGGCCAAGAAGACCCTGGCTGGAAGTCTGGGACAGTCACTGTTCCACACAAAGAAAACAGGAGAATGATCGCTTAGGGAGTCAGCAAATACACCGTCTGCATTGATGCGATCAGGCTTAGACAAGTTCCAGTCAAGTAAGGTGTGGTTGCCTGTTCTGGTGCTAAGGCAAGTCATTTTGGTGATGAATTGTGTAAGCTGGGCTTCCAGAAGTACATACTTTGTCCCATACCCTGATTCAGTGACCCAGTTGATACTGAAGTCACCAAGAGGCATTATTTCTCCTAGGGACAGCTCTGATAGAGATTACTGAGGGAGGCCATAGCAGAGGTGGCCACCCAGCATATGTGTAGTGACTTGATGAACCAGAGAAGCAGCTTGATTATTAGAACCTCACGATCAGAATTTGTTAGGCCAGGGACAATTACCAAGGTGGCAAAGAAGGAGGATCTGACATAAAAAAGGACACCTCCACCTTTTTGAGGGGACCCTGTCCTGACTAAATGTGAAGTAACCTGGTTACTCTACCTCGTGGGGTACATTGTGGGGTTTAGGCCAGGTCTCAGAGATGGCAAAGCACATCAGGGGTGTATAGGTCCACCTAGCCTTCTAACTCTTGGATCTTGGGCTACTAACATTCACATGAGCTACTGTAGCTTTAGACCCCTAGCTTTGCTCCAGCATACATTAGACGGAGAGCAGATTTTGTAGTTAGAGGGACAGGTCTCCGGATAGGAGTAGCAAAGAGAGGACAAGGCCCATTAAAGGGAACAGGAAAATTACTTCAGCTTGTGTTCCCCATAGGTGGTAAAATAATTTGTAGCGGTTGCCTTTTTGGTAGAGACCAAGTAATATAAGCAGGAATCGGTATCCATACTGAAGTGTCCATGAGGGGAGACATCTGGGGCTAAATTAACCTAGTCAGCAACAAGGACAGCAATCACTAAGGCTGTATTATTTTCACGGGGGTCACGGATTTCACGATTACTGTGAAATCGGATGTCCTCCATGAAAAATCTCCAAATTACCAGCTGCAGGTGTGATTAGTCCTTGGTGCAGGGGGAGGACAGCAGTATTCAAACTGTGGCTACCCTAAGACCCCTGGTTCCTTTTTCGGATCCTGGTCTCCTGAGTTGCGACTTGCAGCTACAAACAAAAAATGCAAATACTGCAGTCCTTGGTGCAGGGGAAGGGCAGCTGAATTCAAACTGCATCTATCGCAGTGAGCAAATGGGACTTAATTGGATGGGAGGGGGTGGGAGGTATCGCAAACAATGTCAAGGGGCAAGTCCATTTCAAGTCTGTTTCTGGTCTCCGCCCTAAGCTGCGACTTGCGGCTGTAGGTCCAATTTATGTTTAAAAAAAATATATCAGCACATTTAACCCCTCTTACCAGGACCGTGAAATGCCGAGAATTCGGCCTATTTTTACCGTGATAAACTTACAGCCCTAGCAATCACATAAAGGGCTATGGCACCTAACCCCTTTAGGGCCACCGTAGGAGTAGCAGGGGCCACCTGATGTGGAGCCAGGGGAGAGGTACACACACTAGGCACTTTCACTAGTTTTGGCATAAGATTCAATTCCCTGAAAATGTTCTTGCAGGGTAGACAAAGGTCAACCAAGGGCGCAAAACTTTCATATCAATAATTACAGACATTTGCAGTGAGAACAATGCTGGCAAGCACCAATGGTTATAACAGCAAGAGAAGGAACACTTATGTAAGAACTTACCATAACAGCAGATCTTTGAGAGAATCTCTTGCAGCGAGTCACACACACTAGCAACCTCCACTGTCAGGCACCGGGATCACATGGAAGCTTTTTCATTAGTGGTCTTCCTGGGGCCACCCACGATGATGTCACCGTATCAGTGTTCCCCTATATAGTTGTGGGTGGCCCCATGCACTCTTCAGTTCCCCGCCGGAGACCATCGCATGTGGACAAGCTCCCGAGGGAACCGAGGAAAGCCAGAGAAACTACCAGAAAAGATCTTGAATACAGAATGTTGACAATCCTGGAGAGAGAACAGATGGGGAGACTAGAAACGCAGGGGGACAGCATGACCTGCTGCAAGACAATCTCTCAAGGATCTACTTTTACAGTAAGTTCTTACATAACTGTTCTATCTTCTGCAAGGATATCTCTTGCAGCAGGTCACACACCTGATAACGAGTCCCAAGCAGTGATGCAAGAGATATCAGTAAGGAAGGCAGGAAAGCAGAGTCCTAAGAAAGGAGGCCCTGTAGTACAGCGAGGCTGAAGTTTGCCCACCTCCTTGAGGTGATGTCTAGACTGTAGTGTCTAGTGAACATATGAACAGTACTCCAGGTGACTGCTGCCAAATCTCGCTATGGACACCTGCTTAAAACAGGCAAATGAAGTGGCCATGTCTCTTGTAAAATGGTCCTAGACGGCTCCCAGAAGTTCCTTAGTGCACTTTTGTAACAGAAAATAATGCAGTTGGCTAACCATTTGGACAGGCACTACTTAAAATGGAACCCTCTTTTCCAGGGACGAAGAAATGAACAGCTCGAGGACTTCCTGTAGTCCCTCATGCGGTGAACATAATATCTAAGAGTTCTATAGACATCTAAAGTATGAGAGCAATACTTCCCTGGATTGACATGCTCCGGATAATAGGAGGCGGATGGTCTGAGTCAGGGTAAACCCAGACACCACCTTAGACAAGAACTTAGGATTAGTGCGCAAGGATATCCTGTCCTTGTGAAAATCAAATAGGTTGTTCATACATAAGCGCCTGTAGTTCATAAATCCTCCGAGCAGAAGTAACAGCCACCAGAAATAACACTTTCCATGACAGAAAGCATAGCTTGCAAGAAAGGGACTAAAGTAAGTTTCTCTAAGATAAGTTCAAGTCCCATGCTGGGACAGGGTTCGAATGGGAGGCTTAAGTGGAGGATGCCACTCAGAAATGTATGGGTCACATCGAACTGGGCCATATGACCTTCGATAAACACATGGAAAGCGAAATGGTGGACAAGTGCACCTTCAGAGATGAATATTTCAGACCAGCGTCCAATAAGGACAGCAAGAATTCAAGGATCTGATTCACAGGGCAGGTGAACGGGTAGTGCAATGGTTGACAGCAGGAAAAGAACTGGGAGTGCAGGGCTGCCCATGACTTCATAGAGGAATGCTGATGTTGTGTGATGTCATTGTGGGCTCCAGGCAGACTAGCAAAAGCTTATGTTATCCTGATGCCTGGCCGAAGGTTCCTAGTGTGTGACCTGCTGAAAGATGTCCTTGAAGAAGATTAAATCATATCAATAATTACAGACATTTGCAGTGAGAACAAGGCCAGTAAGCACCATGATTTTAAGAGCTAAAGACTAAATACAGTTAACGTAATACTGCATAGGAGAGGGCACCCTAAATTCATGTCGATGAACATAGGATCCATGTCTTTTTTTTTTTTTTTTATAAGACTCTTTTTCCCTCCGGTCGCTGGCTACTTGGACATCTCTCCAACAGGGCACCCAGGCAATGTTGCCTCTACCGCCCACCATTGTCTTCTCTTCACTCGGCCAAGGAATCGGGTGCTGGGTCCTACCTCTCGCGATCCAGGCAGGGCCACGAGGAGTCAAGCTGGGAACTGAGCCGGTGTTGGGCGTGTGGGCTCAGCCTACTCACCCTGCCTTCGCCTCCCAGGCGGCTGGGTTTTCCACCTTGGTTGCTCCCACTTCAGAGCTTGGTCGAGCAATGGCATCTGGGAATGGAGTGCCGACGCCCGCCACAGCTCCACCCCTACTTGCATGACAGCCGCTTCGTTGTCATGTCGCTGACCACCGCCAGAGGCCACCCTTGAGCGGTGCATCCCCCGGATCCCTCCCCGGGAAGAGAAAGCAGTCCTCTGGACACTCGATATCTTCCCTCCCCTGCTGACCCCACGCGGCCCGGGTCCACCTCCGAACCAGTGTTGCCGGCATGGCGCGAGGTGTAGCATCCAGCGCCTCAACCTCAGCACCACCAGGCCGCTAGCATGTTAATAAGCAATTATGGCAAGGCAAGTTATCAACACAAGTTACAGATCAGTGGTGGAATATGGTTACAATGAAGAGGTACACAGATATAAGTAAGAGTGTAAAGTTCTAAGTAGCATAATGACAAGTGGCTAAAATGCCTTAGTTGTTGGCTGCAGTAATAGGTGAGCAGGGATATTATTCAATTCCCCAGATAACCAGAATTATGGGTTCAGTACTTACTAAGTGGTGAGGTATGCCTGCAATCGGCTGGTGTACTGCAAGTTATGTTTGAGCAGCGTGTCTGGCCCGGCTGCCTCCTACAGCTGATTCTGCTGTCCTTTAGCGTGCCCTTAGTGCAAGGACCGCAAGTGGCAGGAGCCAATTGGAGGTGCTCAGTTAGGAGACAGGTTAGTCCTACCCTTGGATCCTCCTCATTGGCTGCTGGCTCAAGTTGTCGTTTTTGGCTCCCACCAGTGAAACACTGCAGGGGCTACAGAGGCCCGCAGGGTGTGTGTGTGTGTGTGTGTGTGTGTAGGTTCATCTGGACTCCCTCCTGGCCCGCTCCTCCGTTGTTTGGGGTAGAAATGTGCGATCTCCTGAATTCAGCAGGAAAAAGCCATCAGTTTAAAGGGCCTAAATCCCGCCCTTGGAGCCTCCTCATTGGCTGCTGACTCTGGCTGTTGTTTTGGGCTCCATGTGAGTGAAGCACCGCGGGGGGCTGTGGTGGCCACTGGGGGGGAGTAGGCTAAGCTGGACCCCCTCATGACCCCATTCTTCTGCTGCTTTGGCACTGAAATGCACCAATGTCCTGAATTCAGCTGGGGAAAAAAGCCCTCTGTTTAAAGGACCTAAATCCCACAATTGGAGCCTCCTTAAGCCATAATTGTTTGGTCCATAGGATAAAAAGTATTTTAACTTGTAAAACTAAACATAACTTCCTGATACAAGCCAGCTGCAAGTGCTATAACTCAGCCACTAGGAACAGGACTGCAGCTGCTCTGTGCTGCTAGTAATAGAATGGGAGAGCTCCCTCAATGTACTGAAGTTATCTTTGCAAGTTATATATATATATATATATACACACATATATATATATATATCTTTGCAAAAAGCTCCGTTATTGCATCAGTTAGGGTTGATTTCACACCAACAAAAGTCCAGAAATTCGATGTTAGGGTTACCAATCCTACCACCCTCTAACCCCCCCATCCTCTACACACCAACAGGAGTTGGGGTATGCCTTGGGTCCATTGGGTCTAACTCTCACCCCATTCCATTTGTAAGGAAGCTGAGATGGTACAGTATAGAAGAATGAGGTGAGAGTGAGGACCAATGACCCCAAGGCACACCCCGATGCATGCTGGTGTGTAGAAGGCTGGGGGGAGGGTTGGGTGGTGTAGGGTTGGTAACCCTAACATCAAATTTCCAGACTGTTGTTGGTGTGAAACTTACCCTAACTGATGCATTAGCAGAGTTTTTTGCAATGAATTTCCCTTCTTTTTGAGAACATGTAATGTTACTTATATCCATACTGTATGTGGAAGCACGGGTCCACTGGGCCCTGCGTTCCCACCTACCCATAACCATAGAGACATATTGCAGGAGGGCCCTGGTCTGCCAGTTTTGCAAAATGGTATCCAAGGGTGGGAGCGCGATCCCTCTGGGACCTATGTTCCCACCTACCCATAAGTATAGAGACACAGCGCAGGACAGCCCTGTGCTCCCAGGGTTGCAAAGTGATATCCACAGGTGGGAGCACGAGCCCTGTGGTCCCACCCAGCCATATGTATAGAAGCATAGTGCAGGAGGGCCCTGTGCTCCCAGTATTGCAAGATGGTATCCACAGGTGGGAGCACGGGCCCTCTGGGCCCTAACTCCCACCCACCTATAAGTATAGAGACACAGCGCAGGAGGGCCCTGTGCTCCCAGTTTTGCATATCGGATCCACAGGTGGGAGAGGCGGGCCCTCTGGGCTGTGCTCCACCCACAAAATGCAGACACATCGTGGGAGAACCCTGTCCTCCCACTATAGCCTAAATGCTAAGCTTAGTTGGGAGCCCGGGCCTAGTGCAGGAGGGCCCTGTGCTCTCAGTTTTGCACAACTGGATCCATAGGTGGGCCACCCATAAGTGTAGAGGCACATTGCAGGAGGGCCCTGTCCTCCTACTTTTGCATAAATGGTATGCTTAGGTGGGAGCATGGTCCCTCTGGGCCCTGTGCTCCCACCTACCCATAAGTACAAACACATAGCGCAGGCCTAGAGGCATTCCAAGTAACCCTTGTACTGCAAATGTGGCTATATCTCAGTAAACATTGGAAGTTTGGAAAAAATTCCTTTGCAGTTGTATTCATGACCTTGCCGCTTCCACACGTGCTTATTAAGGTGTACTAAGCTGTGCTTAGTGAAAAATCTATATCTCAAATTGTTTTCAAGATATAGCCACCGAAAGGAGGCGTGTATGCCTCAATATTATCCTATGGGAAAATTCGCAAATTCGGAGTGCTGTAACTATGGAAACAGTGTAAATTTTGTGACCAAACCAGCAAAAGGCACATCTGTGCTGCAAGCCCTGCTGCCTTGTAAATTTCAGCCCAAAAGTACTAACCGTTTTTTTTCTATGAAGTAGCAAAGAAACTTTTTTTGGGGCAGTTTACTCCCGTAACTTTTGCAAAAATATGTGGAACTTCTGCGCAAGTTCCGCGGCTAAAATGGAGAACAACTTTGAAAAACATATTTCTGGGCATGCTACTGAAAAACCAATGCCAGGGTTGTGTTCCTAGGGCCCTGATTAGGTGAACCCAATTGTTGATGTCTACCAAGGGGCAGTACGTTTTGAGCTACATCGTTTTTTCCACGTCACTGACTGAAAACAAGATGGCGGCAGCATGAAAGTAAAAACCCTAACACACGACAGTAAAATAGGTTTTCATGAATGTTTTCGTGGTGCACATATATTTTTCCCATAGGTTATAATGGGAGACAAAAATGTTTAATAACTTTTGAACCTTCAAAAGACACTTTCCTGACCCAGTCCCCATATACCCTGAACATTTCAGACCAGACGGACAAACCATTTGGGCTGTGGAGGTGGGCAAAGAATTCCACAAAAACTGAGGATTTTTCACACTTTGAAAAAAAAAAAAATTTTATTAGAGAAAAATGAAGGCAACACATACATTTAGATAAAGCATAGTTTGCAATCATGCCAGACTCGAACTATATATGAATATAGAGCATTGGCTCAATAGGTAATAATCGTTTGAGTAAGCAAGTAAAGTCCCATGATAGTTCTTATAAAATAATAACATTCATAGATTGTTATTTCCGCAGAATGGTTTATCTGACCCCGCCAAAACCTTCATCAGATGAAAATTGAAATAAGTTCCTAGGAGTAGCCCCGAACAAATTAATAGCCCCTTAAGATACAAATTCTGGATCAATTTCTAACAGATATTGAATCCACCTCTGCCATTTAGTTCGGCAAATGGTCGATTTATCATGGATAACTGCTGTAATATAGTCCATTTAATATATTTCCGAAACGATTTGCCTCCAATCCAGCAATGAGGGAATGGTCATCCATTTTGCGGGTGATGGCCTTTTTGGCCACAACCAAATATATAGGTAAGAGGATCCTGTGCTGGGGGGAGTGATCTGGGTATAGATTTTTCACACTCCGCAGCTCTGCGACCGCAAATTCGACCAGAACTAAACTTTACAGATCCAGAGATCTATTGTACCAGATCGTGCATGCAAAATTTCAGGCAAATCAGACGAATGGTTGCAAAGTTATTAAAGTGCAAAATATTGAATTTAACACTAAAGTTCCTACTCAACCCTGACTATACCTGCACTACTGTGCCGGCATAAAATATATATATCTATATCTATACACACACATTATATATACACACACACACAATATATATAAAGGCTATGCAATGGATACAAGTTAAATGATTTATGTGCACAAGAGCAGTTTGACCTCGGGTAACCTCATGAGTGGAGTAAGCCACAAGTGTGGTGTCCGAGGTCAAACTGCTTGAGTGCACATAAATCATTTACTTAACGAGTTTCCCACTGCATATTCCATTTATGCAAGAGGGCTATGGGTATGTGTTAGCAGCATTTATTTTGTTTAATATTTTTTTGAGTGTTTTTTTTTTTTTTGTAAAACGAGATTTTTTTTGTGCTGTGCCTTTTATCGTTGCACAGTAAGCAGTGATTCAGTGTGACTACGTTTGCAGCGTGACCTTTTATTGGTCTGATTTTTTATGCAGGTGGGCTGATCACTTTTTAAAAAATGGCTGTTTTTCGCTTAGCGAGGAGGCGGTAGCTATTTGCGTGAGAGTCGGGGTCTGACCGTAGAGAGTTTGAGTTGATTAGTTTTTTTTTTGCCTGAGTGAGTCAGAGGTTGAAACATTTAATTTTTTTTTTAATCGAGTCAGAGGTAGAAGCAGTCGCATAGTTCCCCGGCATGGTTCAGTCATCGGTTTCACAATTTCAGGTACAACTTGTGGGCACGAACTAGTGAGGTACTGTATTATTTGAAATGTGGATTCAGTAGTGCTTTTTTGGTGTTATTTGTTCAAGGGGACAGCAAATGATGGACTGTGGTAGAGCTGAGTGGAACGAGGGAGAAAAGTTTTTTAAATGGAGCAAGTGGGACCCGAGGGTCGGCAGCTACAGCATGCGGAGGTAGCTTTGAGAATACGTGGATATAGAGCGGTAGTGTTGACATGTGAGGGATTTAAAAAAAAAAAAAAGAAATATAAAAATATCGTTTTGAGCACTTTGTGTGATTAATTGTGATTTGCTAAAGGTTGGGGGCTGCTGGCTGGCTGTGCTGCTGCTGCTCACAAGGTGGTATCTCAGGTCAGAGTGCTGACTGTGAGTGAAGCTGTTTTTTTTTTTTTAGGCTGTGGCTTTAGGAAGTAGTCTGGCACTGAATATATAAATGGTCACTGTATGTATACATTTATTTATACATACAGTGACTCAGATAAATGCATTTATCAAACTGGATATATGTCCACCTACTGCATAAATATATATATATGGCAGGAAAGGAAATTGTTTATCTAGGAAAGGCACACTAAGCTGGAGCTTGTTTCCAGGTGTGACCTGGGAGCACAAAGAAGTTAAATGACTTGCTCAGGGGTCACACAGTATGCAAGTGGAACTGCTGGGATTCAAACCCAGATCTCCAGGTTTGCAGCTCAGTGCTCTTAACCACTATGCTATACTGCCTCCATATATATGTATGTGTATAAATAGTGCTCCCTTGCTATAAAGAACCCCTCTATAACAAACTCCCTCTTACAGCGAACACCTTTGATGGCTCCCATTGTTCCCAATACTGTACAACCTCGATTTTCTGAACCTCCAGATAATCTGAACTGGATTTGTGTCCCCGCCTATGTTAGCAACTGTCCATCGTGGTTCATACCCACGACATTGTCATTGTGTATTCTGTGAAGTAGTGTGATCAATTAACTGTACTGTAATTAAATTTAGCTTGCCACTCTGCTCCCAGCTTCCTAATTAAATGCCAGAGCACTTAAGGCCATACAACACAAGTCAATCACTTACACTACCTGTCTGTTGCAATCACTGCTAGCGATGGTGCACCGAAAGAGAAAGAGGTGTGTTCTCAACATTGGTCAAAAGATCAGGATTCTGGATTGTTTGAACAATGGCGAGAAAGCTGTGGCGGTATCCTGCCAATTTGGTATCGGTAAATCCACAGTCTCGGACAACCAGTGGGTCAGATATAAGCTGCGAGCATACGCAGCTACTATGGAGCACACAGATGGTCCTGATTGGTTAGATGCAGAAGACGAGGGGTACGGGGAATTAACCAACGAGGACATCATAGCGATGGCTACTGAGGACCCTGCACAAAATGAGCCCACAAATGAAGAGGACAAGATGGATGACAGTGTGCCTTCTCTCTCGACGGCCTCTGAAGCAGCTGAATCATTTGATAAGTGCATAAAGTGGCTTGAGAGTCAGCAAGAGTGTGACTATCTCCACACTCCTCCTCAGACAACTGAAGCAGAAGGCATCAAGGAAAAAAAAAGCGCTAAGCAGAGACCGATCACATATTTTTTTAATGAATACAGTACTGTGCAATAAAGTTATTTTACTTTTTAACGCTCATTTAAACCTTTGTAACCTTAATAAAATGTGTTTAGCTTAACTCTCACTTTGTCTGTGTTTAGTGCTTTCCAGACATAGCTGCATTACAACTCCCATTGAAATCACTGGCTTCTCGATTTTCCGAACCACTCGATTATCCAAACTCAACCCATGTGCCCCACTAAGTTCAGATAATTGAGGTTGCACTGTATATTAACACCTCGTTAAAGTGAACACTTACCTATACTGAACACCTCAGCTGGCTCCAGAAGTGTTCACTATGGAGGGGGAGCAGTGTATGTGTGTGTATATGTATATTATAGTGGCGCGGCAGCACCACTATAGTTAGGGTTGAATAAGCAGTTTAATGTTAAACCTTAAATTGTGTACTTTAATAACTTTGCAACCATTCAATGGATTTGCATGAAATTTGGTATGCGCTGTTCCATGGGGTAGATCTCTTGACATACCAAGTTTCATTTCAATCAGATTTGTGGATTTCACTGCGCATGGTGAAAAAATGCTAAAATCCATCTTTTTTAGCTGTTTTTTCTTCATCGCACTCCGGCCCCACTATTTGGAATTTTGGTCTGCACTTTGAAGGTAGAAAGAGCTTGCCCCAAAGAACACGCCAGCGTTGGTTTGGGGAAAAAATATTAATCCATTCCAAAGTTATAAAATTTTGAAATTTCAGGTTCTGAGCATGCTCAGTTCAGTCTTTTGGATAGCTGCATGGTACAAAAAGGATTTGGGCCTCACGAAAGGGATTTTCAAAGCTCACGAAAGGATCCTTAGAATCATTTTTATGGGGAAAAATCCCTTGCTTATTTTTTAATTTAAAATCCTTTTCATGACTCGCTTGATCCTTATTTTATGATACTTAAAAGTATCTTGTCGCTATGTAAAAGGAATTTTGTCTGCTTAGTGTGATTACTAGCAGGGGTTATCTGGTCTGACAACTCCCATCCCTTTTGTGAGCTGTCAAAATCCCTTTACATCAGCTGATTCCTTGCACAGTGTCAAAATCCTTTTCTATTGCAAAAAGGATTAGTAGTTGTGGACCAGATGGCCCTGCCCTTAATCCTTTTCTGCCAGACAAATTCCTTTGAGTGAGAATAAAATCCTTTTTCGCTTGGTGAAAAGGATTTTGACACCTCACAAAAAAGGATTTTAAAAGTTTACTGTTTCTTTGTCACTTCACTGCAAAGAAACGGTTAGACTTTGGGCTGAAATTTGCCGGGTACAAGGGGTTGGCCTACAGAAGTGACTTTTGTAGGTTTGTCATAAAATTTACATTGCTTCCATACTTATAACATTCTGACTTTTAGAAATTTCCCATAGGATAACATTGTGGCAGGTCAGTACCTTTCGTGGCTATATCTCAAGCGCTTCAAGATACGGATTTTTTGCTAAACACAGCTTAGTAAACCCCATTCTCTTATGCTGTACCATGCTAGCTTCCTTACACATGGAATGAACGTTAGGGCCGACAACCTCAAGGCACACCCCGACAACTTTTGGTCTATGGAGGGTAGGGGTGGGTGGTAGGGTTGAGTGTGGGGGGAGGTGTTAAGGTTGGAAACATGAACACCTGATTTCCCTAATTTTGTTGCTTTTTGCAATGAATATATATATATATGTATGTATGTGTGTGTGTGTGTGTGTGTGTGTGTGTGTATATGTATATTACAGGGGTGTGGATGCGCCCCTATAGCTAGGGTTCAACAGTCACTTCTATGTTAAACTCAAACTATTGCACTTTAATAACTTCCCAACTGTTCAACCGATTCTAATGAAAGTTTGCAAGCGCCATCAGAGACCAAAGATCACTTGATGTGGCAAGTTTTGTTCTGGTTGGATGTGTGGGTGCAGAGATACAGAATGCCAACAAATTTGAACATGACCATGATTTGTCAAATTATTTGTCATGCTGCTCTGCAGAAACGGTGTGGAATTGTGGTCTGAAATTTTCAGGGTAAACAGGCCTTGGGTCACAGATGTGTCTTTTAGATTTGGTGTAAAAATATTAATCCGTTCAAAAGTTAATACATTTTAAATGTTCCCAATATTTATTATTTTCAATGGGAGCAGTTAGATGTCCTGTGCGAAAAAGGATCCTTTGTCCCAAATGGGTAATCCTTTGCCGCAAATGGGAAATTCTTTTTTGTGCAGCCGCCATTTTTGTCTTATAGTTAGTGAGGGAAATGAAATGAAATAAGAAAATGATGTGTTTATTTGATACCAACACATGTAGCTTGCGTGATTGGACCCCTTCAGCTGGATTCTGCAGTTAACGATTTTGACAATTGTCTTTGAATTTTTTCCACATTATAAATCTTTTTCATGACGTAATATGAAAAAGATTCTTTTTATCATGAGTCACGAAAAAGGATCCTTTTTCATGATCGTAAATCCTTTCCCTTGTAGTCTAGTTGTCCTCCCCAATGTCCGATCGCTGTCCGTTATTTCTAAAAATATTCCATAGTAGTCTGGTGGTCCCGCCTCCTCCTGATGTCCGATCACCATCAAGTTATTTCTACAAATATTCCTTAGTAGTCCCTGGTCCCGCCCCCTCCTCGATCGCCGTCCCATTATTGAGAAAAATATTCCGTGGTAGTCAATTGGTCCCACCCCCCCAATCACAGATTGTTCTCCTTGTATTAAGAATAGTCCCTGGCAGTCCAGTGGTCCCACTCCCCTCCCCGATCGCCCTCCCGGTATTCAGAAAAGCATTGCCCGGTAGTCTTGTGGTCCCATCCCCCTCACTGATCCCCCATTGCCTTCCTATTGTTTTTTTATTGTTCATGAACTTCCCTGGCAATCTAGTGGTTCATCCCTGTCCCCGATCCCTGTTCCCCAAAATAGGGAAAAAAAAAAAAAGATAACCCTGGTGATCTAGTGGACCCCCCACCCTCTGAAGTACTGAACCACCACCCGGCCCCCACCAAACCCAATCCCTAGCTAGTGACCAGCACAGCTCTTCTCACTGCAGCTGGCTGTCAACTGAGCTCTGAATGAGTACTGCATACAAGTCGCACCTCATTCAGAGCTTCAGTTGGCAGCCAGCCACAGTGGTGAGAGGAGGGCTGTGCTGGTTGCCGACTGGGGATCGGGTTGAAGGGGAGTAGGGTGGTGGGTTAGTACCTGACAGGGTGGGGGAGTCTACTAGCCCACCAGGGTTATTTTTTTTTTTTTTTTTGCTATTTTAGGGGACAGGGATCATAGATGGGAAGGGACCGCTAGACTACTAGGGAAGTTTATAAAACACAATACTGGGACGATGATGGGGATCGGGAGGATGGGACCGCTAGACTACCAGGCAGTGCTTTTCTGAATACCAGAGGATGACAGTCGGTAAAGGGGTGGGGTGGGACCACTAGACTACCACAGGATTAGTTTTCTAATAACGGGATGGCGATCGGGAGGGGTGGGACCACTAGACTACAAGAGAATATTTGCAGAAATAACGAGATGGCGATCAGACACTGGGAGGGTGGGATCACTAAACTACCAGGAATATTTTTTAGAAATAAAAGGACGGTGATCGGACACTGAGGGTGGGGGACCACTAAACTACAGGAAAGATTTTCTGATCACGAAAAGGATCCTTTTGTGACTCGTGATACGAAAAAGAAACTTTTCTCAACAAGTCATGAGAAAATATTTGGGATTAGACTACTAGGGAATATATTTAAAATAATGGACGGCGATCGGACATCGGGAGGGTGGATGACTAGACTACCAGGGAATGTTTTATAATAAGGGGAGGGTGATCGGACATTGGGGAGGGACCACTAGACTACCAGGGAATTGACAAACTAAGTAAATGTGGTTCAATGTATTTCAACGGGGCTTTCAACTTTGGTGCAAAACTTTTGTCATTTTAAAAGATTTTGACACAACATTTTCAACATACCCTATTTGGGACACCTCCTCATGAACAATGTTGGTGTTATTTCCCAAATCCTGCCTGAAAGGTGCTTTCATGGTTGGTTAGTGAAATCATCTTTCAGGCTAGATCTGAAAATGTTCACCATACTTGTTCATGCGGTGTGGTCATAAGTAGGGCAAGCTGAAAATTTGCGGTTAAAATGGCAAAGTTGTGCACATCTGTTGAAATTTCGCTATGCTTGCTCCTAACTTTTGAAACTTTCAGTATTTTCACCCCAAAAGTTCATCATAGCCATTTCTTTACATCACCTGATGAACATGAAAGCTGTCAGTTTTCAATTCCTGGCCAAAATGTGTTTTGTCATCTGTGGCATGGAATGATGTTACGGTGGTGCTGTATGACACTTTAGCGGACATTTGAAAATTCTCAGCCCAGCATTCATGAGGTGGGGTAATAACCTGGCTATGCTGACAATTTGGTTACTCTTTTGGCTGAAATGCTTGCATGGCAACATACACGTATGCACCTATGGAGGCATGGGAGCGCAGGGCCCAAAAAGTAAGGAAATTCTTGGGAAAAAAACTTTGTTAATGCATCAGTTAGGATTCCAGCGACAAAAGTTTGGAAATGTGCTGTTAGGGTTCCAACCCTAACACCCCACCTCCACCGTGCAGGCAGCAACAGGCGTGGGGTGTGTGCTATGGGACTGTCAACCCTAATGCTCACCCCACTCTCCTATACTATAACTGTCTCAGCTTACTTACACCTTGAATGGGGTGAGCGTTAGGGTTGCCAACCCCAAGGCATACCCCTCATGCCTGTTGCTGCCTGCACAGTGGGAGTGGGGTGTTGGGGTTGTAAACCCTAACAGCACATTTCTATTTTTGTCGCTGGAACCCTAACTGATGCATTAACGTTTTTCCCAAGAATATATGCGTGTGTGTGTATTAGTCCCATACACATATACAAGCCTGCAAAGATAACCTCTGTACATTCAGGCAGCCCCCTCCCCTAATTTCATCACTAGCTCCATAGAGCACCTGTAGCCCTGTTCCCTACTTCATGTCATCATTTGGTTACTCTGTTCTCATCAGGAAGTTACAAAGACGGACCTTATGAATTAAAATTCTTTAACCTATGGACCAAACAATACAGTTTATGGTTAAAATAGCTCCTAGGGCAGGCAACTGCATGGTACGAAGTTACATGCCAGGAGCAGGTCAGCAGCTCTTAACTAATCTTAAACCCAGTAAACATTTTAAAAAATGTTTTATATCCTTTCAGCATGCATTCCTTATTAACCTATGATTATGCATTCCTTTTTAATCTATGATGCTGCTTTCTAGTTCATCTTATTTATAAGAAAAGTGGTGTTCAAATGCCACAGAGAAATGTTGCTGAAAACCTGGGGACAGCCATATTTAATAGACAGCCTCTTTAAAGTAAATTTATAAGATTTTCTTTATGGGATTTTGAACTTTACAGCACATCACCTTATAGTGCCGCGGTAGCCTTTTTCTGGAAAAATGAAAATGTTTTAAATAGTCCAGTTTGGGAGGGAAGGAATTCTACAGGTACATATGTTTCTTACAGTAAAGCCACATTTTGTCGCTGAATGTTGAATGATGTTCGCCTGAATAAATAAAGATTTGATTGATTGATTTTATGTTACAGCGAACATTTTTCCCATATATCGGTTTATTCCATTTAGATCACCCTTTTCCAAATCTCATAAGATGACAAGTCACTCCACCTCCCCCCCCTTTTTTTTTGTAATTCTTTGGTAACTGGGTAAGGCCCACTAGGCATAAAAAACAGGTTACTCACCTGTAACAGTAGTTCTAGGAGTGGTATATGTTGTTTATCCATACTCTTTGGCATGTCCCCTTCCACTTTAAGATGAACCGGAAGTCTTCAAGCTGGCTCCTTCCAACCACCTGGGTGGTATATACCTCGGCTCCGCCCCATGACGCCAGATCTTAGCCCACTGGAAGCCAGGTTGTGTGCGTCTGCAGCCGGGGAGGTCGGGTGGGTCCGTATGGATGAACAACATATGCCACTCCTAGAACTACTGTTACAGATGAGTAACCTGTTTTTCTAGCAGCGTGGATATGTTGTCCATACACACTCTTTGGCAGACTCCTAGCAGTTCTCTGGGAGGAGGGAGGCAAGGCACACCTCCTACTTAGGGAACAGAGATTGAGAACTGAGGCCCCAAACCAGCATCCCGTGTGACTCAAGGTTAATGTGGTAATGGGTAATGAAGGTGTTTGCTGACTTCCATGTAGCAGCCAGCAGATTTCCTGGATAGGGATGTCCCTGGAAGCAGCCACCGATGCAGCGGTATGGCGGGTAGAATGAGCTCTTATCCTCTGGGAGGGCCTTGCCCACCAACTGATAGCACAGACCTATGCATGATGTAATCCACTTTCCAATGGTCCGTTCTGCAGGTCTTCCAGAAGTGGCTTCAGCGTAGGTGACAAACAATGTGAACCTCTCCCAATTTCCGCCGTCCTCTCCTTATAGTAGGACAGAGCACGCCACAGATCCAAAGTGTGGAGCCTGTACCGCCACCGAGGTGTTAATTAGGGTAGTATACTGGCAGAATTAACATCTGGTTAAGGTGAAACTCTGACACCACCTTTGGGAGGAATTTCGGTTGGGGGTGTAGGACAACCTTGTTTCTGTGGAAGACCAGATAAGGGGAGTCCACCGAAAGTGCCTGGAGCTCCTCTGTCCTTCTGGCATACATGATAGCCACCAGGAAGGCCGTCTTCCACGACAAGTGTGACAAGGCACACTTGTGCATTGGTTCGAATGGCTTGCCTGTGAGCTTTTCCAGTACCAGCGGTAGATCCCACAGAGGTGGAGGTTCACACACTGTAGGGTATTTGTGATCCAGGCCTTTGAAAAATCATCTGACCACTGTCTCCTGCGCCAACGTCGGCTGACCGGCCTATGCCCAGTAAGCAGAGATGGCTGCCAGGTGCATCCTAAGAGTCGATGACCGCAGACCCCCTTCGGAGAGAGACCAAAGGTAGTCGAGAATGTTAGCCACTGGACAGGATAAAGGGTCCAGGCCCTTGCCCTGACACCAAATGGAAAACCTTTTCTATTTGAAGGCATAACATTTCCTGGTCGATTCCTTTCTAGATGCTTCCATCACGGTGTAGACATCTTTGGAAAGACCCAAAGCCTGGAACTCTAGCCGCTCAGGTACCAGGCTGTGAGGTACAGGGATTGAAGGTCCAGATGGAATACCTTCCCCTGATTGAGTGATATCAGGTCCTGGGTGCTGGAAGCCGCTCTAGGTGCCTACAGCTGAGGCTGAGGAGATCTGGATATCAGAACTGGCGCGGCCAGTCTGGGACTACCAGGATCACCTTCACCTTGTCCCTCCTCACCTTGAGGAGCACCTTGTGGATCAAGGGAAATGAAGGGAAAGCATAGAGGAGGTCTGGGGTCCATGGCCTCGAGAAGGCATCCCCCTGCAGCGAGCCCTGCTGAGGGGGGCGGGCATGAAACAGCCTCAGCTTGGTGTTTTCCCTGGAGGCAAACAGGTCCACCATCGGTTTGCCCCAGTGGGAGAACAGGCTGTGAGCTACCTCTGGATGGAGAGACCACTCGTGGGATGTCTGGCCTAAGTGGCTCAGAGCATTCACCAGATGGTTTGAGGCTCCTGCCACATGGATGGCTAGGAGATCTACCTCTAATCAGCTCATGAGGGTCCAGATGTGGAGTGCCTCCCTGCACAGCAGATGGAAGTGCATGCCGCCCTGTTTGTTGAGGTAGTACATGGTCGTGGTATTGTCCATCTGGACTTGAACCACTTGACCCCGGAGCTGAGGAGCGAAAGCTGACATTGCCAGTCTGACTGCTCTGAGCTCCAACAGGTTAATGTGGCATTGGGACTCCTCAGGGGTCCAGAGCCCGTGGGCCCTTTTGTCCCCCATGTGGACTCCCCAGCCCATGAGAGAGGCATCGGTCGTGAGGACAACCATCGGCTCGGGGCAGCCAAACGGAAGCCCTTCCTGCAACCGGTCTGGGGCGTTCCACCACTGGAGAGCATCCCACATCTTCTGGGTTACAGTGATCAGCTGGTTGAAATGATCATGGCGCTGAGTCCACTGGGGAGCGCCAGCTCCCGTTGGAGGGGGCGCATGTGCAACTGGGCCCAACGGACCACTGAGGTGCATGCCACCATGTAACCCAGAAGGCTCAAAAAGTCCTGGGCAGGGCACAATTGCCCAACCAGAAATGATTGGGCAAAGGAGGAAAGAACCTCCGCCCTGTTCGTCGGGAGCCAAGCTCTGACTTGACAAGAGTCGAGCTCTGCCCCGATGAAGCCCATCACCTGAGAAGGCACGAGTTCCAACTTGGCCTCATTGATCAGGAGGCTGAGTTGGGAGCAGGTCTGAAGGGCCAGGTCCCTGGACCTCTCCACCTCATGTTGGGTGGAACCTGCTAGAGCCAATTGTCAGGTAAGGATAAATCCTGACCCCTGATGCCTGAGATGGACAGCCACCACTGCAATGCATTTGGTGAAGACCCGTGGGACCGATGACAGGCCGAACGGCATGGCTCAGAACACGTACAGGGTCCCTTCGACCCTGAAGTGGAGGAACTGCTGATGGGATGGATGGATTGGGACGTGAAAGAACGCAGCCTGCAGATCCAGTGAAAGGAACCACGTTTCGCTCCAAAGATGGTATGATCTGGGACAGAGTGACCATCCGAGAGGTGCGTGACCTGAGATATTGATTCAGGTTGTGCAGATCTAGAATAGAACGCCACCCCCCCCCCATCCGTTTGGGCACCAGGAAGTACCTGGAGACAAAGCCTGGGTCTACTGGAGGATCCGCCTTTGGAGCTACTCTACCTCCTTGAGGAGGAGCTCAGCGAAGTGGTCTCGGAGAGCTGACTGAGTCTGAGCGGATACTCTTTCTTCCCGAGGGGTGTGGCTTGGAGGGTACTGCTCGAACTCCAGAGACAGTCCCTGACTGACCACTTCTAGAACCCACCTGTCCAAAGTGACAACGGACCAGGCGGAAAGGAAGTGGCAGAACCGGCCCCCCCCACGGGAGGACCCACAGCTGAGGTGACGGGAGAGGGGTTGACAGCCCCCACCCTGTCACTGAGCAGGCTTGGAGGAGGAGGCTCCAGGACCTGAACCTCAGCCTCCTTTACGGACCTGTTGGGGTCCGGGCTTGGGCTGGAGGCACCAAGCTTGAGCCTGCTGCTGTTGCTGCTGTCCACCTTGAAAAGAGGACTGCTGAGCCGCAGGGGAAGAATGTCAAAAAGGCTTATTATTTTTCTTCTGCTGGTTCTTGCCCAAAGAAGCCTTGGCAGAAGTAACGTCCTAGATGGCACTGGACTGCTCAATGCTCTGAAGGTGACCGGCCACTCCTGGGCCAAACAAGTCGGTCCCGAGGAAAGGCACATCAGCTAGTTTGTGCTGGGTATCCGCTGGAAAGGAGGAGAGTCTCAGCAAGCCCTGCGAGAGGCAACCGCGGCAGCCATCGAAATGACACAAGAATCCCAAATGTCCAGGGCTATCTGAAGCTGCTGTTTGGCAACAGCTCGGTCTTGATCCCGGACCTGCTTGACCGTGGTCAGCATGTCCGCAGGGAGATGTGGGAGGACTTCATTCAGTGACCCTAAAAGGGCATGAGTGAAGTGTGCCATGATGACAGCTGAACTTGCCTGACGAAGGCCCAAGAGGAACCGCACACAGACCTTCCTGACTGAATGGTCCAAAAGCTTGGACTCTTTATCAGGAGGTCAGTCAGTGTCAGCAGAACTGCCAGTACACCTGAATACAGAGGCAGTCACCAGGCTCTTGGCTGAAGGGTGCTCTGTGAACCCCACAAGGGACTCCATGGGCATCACATACTTGCAGGCCATGCAGGCAGATGGAGCTGGACAAGAAGCAGGGCACTGCCAAAGTTCTAGAGCCAGGCCAACAATAGCCTCAGCCACAGGAAAGGCCTCCATCAGGGTATCCCCTCTCTTAAGGATTTCCGTAAGAGGGTACTCCGCCTTTTTCTGGATTGGCTCCAGGGGCATCCCTTTAGATTCAGAGATGAGGCGAAGAATACCTTGAAAAGACATGGGACCTTCCTCTGTCTCTAAGCCAACGGTTGATTCATCACCATCCTGATAAGAATGCAAGCCGGATCCGAGGAATCTGGGTATAACAGACGACCACCCAGGTCACCTTCGACTCACCGAGGGCGTTCTGGGGTGACCATGACCAACAACCGCCAGGGAAGCCCGGTGTCTGGTCTACCTTCCTTGGAAGGAGCCCCTCCCACAGGCTGTTTGGGCAATGGTTCCACCACAATCGGTGGAGAGACCGTTTTGGGCCAAACTGGTGGTTTTGCCAACTCCGTGGGCTGAGGAACTGATTTAATTGGCTCCGAAGGAGTCGGCTTCGGCCTAGGAGGTGAAAGCCAGGTAATGGCCGGTGTAGAAGCTGGAGTTGGCTTGTGTCCGGTCAAAATTAGCTGTTGCCACATGAGGTCCTTGTAGCACCGACGGAGTTTCCGCCGAGGCTTCTCCTCATCCGAGGAGGACAAGGACGACCGATGGTGTTGCCTTTTTTTACAGCGTTTATGGCTCTTCCTCGGCCTGTCGGTTAAGGGGGTCCAAGACCTCGATCGAGATCAGACAGGCTGACTCGGTCGCTTGGGAGACACTGGCGGGACTGGTGATTTCCCAGGATCAGGGCCACTTCTTCGATGGGAGTCCCAGCAGGCTGGGTCTCATCATTTGGAAAGACCAGATTAGGGGTTCGATTGAGGGAATCATCGACCAGAGTAGGCGAGATCGGATCAATCACAATTTCAACATCGTTGTCGTGATTTTCAGCCCACTGATTTTTCTTTAACATTTCTTTTAGATGTGAAATAATAGTAAGTATCAAAAAATATAACTGCTGCAAGGTTTTTTTTCAATATTCTCAACTGTTTTTGAACACTAGGGCTAGGCAAAATTTATCTTCTGCAAGCAAAATTCTGGCGAGTTTCCAATCTAGCTTCCGTGACATTTTGTGAATTTCTGTGAAATATTTGCCAAAATTGTTATTTCTGTTACTTCTATCTAATTTTAAAAGTATTTATCCAAACTGCAATAAATTTGGTAAAGTGACTTTATCAAAAGTCCATACAGAAGTCTACTAAGTTGCAAATTGGACCTAAAGTTTCTTATCCTGTATTTAAAAAAAAAAAAAAAAGTGCCCGTGTTATAAGACTCCACGCTTTCAGAACTTTTAAAATTTCATTTCACAATTATGTAAACTGCAGAATTGTATGCCCCATGTAACTTTAAAACGAGAGAACGGTTTTTCACCAATTTTGTTAGGTTCATTCACCAAAATTGAATAAATAAATAAAAATTGACCCTAAGTATTAGGCTACCCCATGGCCCAGCAACAGAGTGCAGCACTGCCTTGCTGTTGAGCAGAGTTTGGAAGCAAACGTGTAACATCACGTCGAGAGGCAGGCCATGACAGCAACAGCTGCCGTTCTACAGTGCAGCTCAGTCAGGGAGGGTTGGCGGTGGGTTCCACCAACACAACAACTCTCATGACTGGGCCAGGAAGCTTGCAGTTGCTTCAGAGGAAGCTGTGGCTGTGCTAGGCTGACAGAGACACCATCCTCACCCAAGGAGAAGGGAGGGAAAAATGTGGGAGAAAAACCCGGTAGACAACTGAATGATGGCTGGATTCAGTCTGATCAGGATATCTATCAGGATATATACCTGTGAATAGGGTATCACTGAGAGACAAGCTGCTGGCCAGGAGAAAATATGAAAAAAAAAAAAAGAAGAAAGAGGTTCTGAATGTCAGCTCTCTAATCTCTTGCTCAAAGGCTGGCCAAGTTAAAGCAGCCAAGATTTCAAAATAACATCAGGAATTAAACTTGAATTTCATGAGCTTTTGTGAAAGTGCAGAATGCTGGGATAATCTCTGTCAAAGCCACGTGCATACACTTTGCCCAGTTATATACTTAGTTGTCACTGTAGGGGAAGGTAAAGACTGTATAAAGAGGCAGTAAGTAGTATTCATAGGAGGCTGTATAGTAAAATATAGTGGTGCCAAGTGTCAGGTCCTATCTTGAGTAACGAAACTTAAAGAACAGTCATGAACATCACTGTGCACTAGCCTGTCTTCTTGCAATATGCCGGCTAACCACTAGAGTTCACTTAATGACTTGTGGTACCACATGCAGCACTGTTTCTGTGCAGTGCCACCTGCGGACTGTATTTGGAAATAGTGGCACCAGGGATGCCAAGCCTTACAACTAGCTGTGACTTAGGCCACTTGACAGAAGTGTCTGGATGTCTTCAGTCACGGTGGAGCATGCTGCTGGGCATCACTGTTGTAGGGGCGCTGGGGGCGGGGCAATACAGGGCCTTGATGCTAGTGCAGGTAAGGTGATTCAGTGACGATAAGTGCTTTGCAAAAGTCAAATTCTAAATGTGGAATTCTACTGGTATTATCTGTTATGTGTCCATGAGCTTTTGATCAAAGTGTGCCAATTAGTAATTTCTAAAATATCCCTAATAAATTTTAACCTACTACACCACATTTATCCAGCTTACTTAGATTTCAGGACATCTTTACTTTGGTATGCATGCCAAATATCGAATGTATACATTTAATAGAAGTAAATATTTAGAAAATGTTCACAAAATGTATTACTTAAATTGTGAAATTCTGAACTCCTGTAATTTACAAGTTACGTAACCAACTACCCCTCTATTTAGCAGTCTCTAAGACTTTTCCAAGAAAGTATGCACATAAAGTTTCAATTATCTAGCTCCAAAGGTCGCTATGTTGTAAGTATAGAAATATTTTCAGAAATTTTCACATGAATAATAAATTGGCAAACTTTGAGCCCCATAACTTCCCCAACCCTCTTCCAAACGTCATGAAACTTGGGACCCTTTTTCGCCGTTGTCTGAGACTCCCTCAGATGACCGACTTGTCTCACCCAACCTGAACCCCCCCCCCCCGGTACGCCAAATCCCCAGGACCTACCTGCAACTCTTCAGCCCCCTAGCTTTCCTCCCAGGGTGGGGCCACCACCACTACACTGGTGCTCCTCTCATCTAGCAGGCCTGAGGCAGTCCGAGGGTCTGAGGATATCAAGGGACTAGGTGGGGCGGGGATCTGGCAGTGGCCTTGAGCTGGTGTTGTCTACTCGGCTGATGGGGTACTTCCTTGTTCGCAGTGATGTTGACCCCATTGAGTCGCAGACGTGCAATGACATCCAGCACGAGCTAAGTGCGCGCCCTGCACTCTTGCGGACATCCGCCATCGCTTCTACCCCTCCATCTGCGAACCCCCACTGTTTCATTTCCAGTCTCCACTGGGAGTCGCTGCTGCTGTTGGGGAGTCCAGTACCCACCCTCCCCAGGCAAGAAGAGCTGTCCTCAGGATGCTCAATCCTCTCCTACTCTGCCAACCCCCGGCAACCTGAGCTCGCTCCCGGCCTTGGGTCGCTGACATGGCGCGAGGTGTAGCGTCCAGCACCTCAACCCTCGGTGCCACTGGGCCAGCTTATTTGGTGCCCCTTCCAAATAAAAAAAAAACAGTATGCATGCTAAATTTCAGATCTCTAGCTATAAGACTGACCAAGTTATGACCAAGGCCCCCTGTTCTCTGAGGCAAACTGAAGTCAATTCTGCGGCAGGGACTCTGAACTTCTTCGGCACTGTTAGGTCAAATTCTGCAGCACATTTTTATATAAATAATACAAAGCCAGCTTTACAGTTCTGGGGGACCCCAGGAAGGATGGTTTGTAAGGAGGATCTCCAACTTCCACCACATAAATGTAATCTACATATTTTCCTTTAAACCTTCGGTTTTATTCTTTTGCTTTTCAGAAGCTGTCCTGGCTCTCCATATTTATCTAAATCTATCTAGGGCTTAGTGTTATGTCATGCAACATTAATGGCTACTGGCAGGCACAACCTCAACATACTGACAACAAAACAAATAGCTGAATAGTTGTTCTCCAAGGGACAGCTTGAAGCAGACTAGCCATGGAGCACCCAAGACTCCCCTCCTCTGTAAACACCTATACACAGTCATAGTTGGGGGTGGCAGGCTATTGGTGCATACAGAGACTTCCCCGAACTGCCACCCTGAAAACTGCCATATATTAAAAACATAAAATATTAAACATCAGCAGTGTCAGCATGATTATTTCTATTGTTTTCTCTGTCTCCTTATTTAGTTATCACATTTTGAATGAATGATCTTTAGCTTTGTTGTAATTTTTTTTTTTTTTACAATGGCTTCATATTTTATTTTTCTTGCATGTGCACCTCATTTCATTAGCCTGAAAGCCCTGGCATCTGCAAGGCCCTCTGACCATAGGCTATCCTAAAATATTCTCCTCCCCATAGGCCTGAATCTCACACCAACCTGGACGCGTGTTTTTGTCATCTCAGAGTCCTGGCTCCGGCCATTCACCCCTGACAAGAAGATTGCCATACCCAACTATCTACTATTCAGAACCGACAGACAAACTAGGGGTGGTGGAGTCATCATCTATAAGAAGAACAAACTTACAGTCTCTTTACTTGACTCCTCTTAGCTAGCAACATCAGAATGCCTGTCCCTAAAACTGTAACCTCCCTGTGTCAGCCATCCAATTATCGACTGCTACAGACCACCTTCTGTTGGACCACAGCTTCTGACTCACCTATCATCTATGCTGGATTCCATTAACCTAGAAACTATAATAATGGAAGACCTTAACTACGACTGGTTTACCAGCGCCTCGCTACCTCCCAAATCCTTCTGCGACTCCCATGGTCTTTCACAACTCATCAATTAACCAACACGCATTAACAAGAAAAGTCCATCAAGTAGCACCCTCCTAGATGTCCTACTAGTAAATAAACCACACTTTTTCTCCCATGCAGGTATCTTCCACACTGATGTTAGTGATCACTGTTTGATTGCTGGCGTGAGAACTAGCCATACGACCAAACCCACCTCGAAATTCTCTACTAAGAGATCAAAACGGAATTTCGACCCACTGGTCTATATCAATGACCTCAAGGACTCTCCACTTTGGCAGAGTTTCTTCCTAGCAAAATCAGTGAACAACGCTTATACCATTTTCCAAGAAATCTTAACAAATGCCCTTAACACCCATGCTCCTCTGGTCAACACTCACATAAAGCCCAGAACATATCACTGGGTTACTGCAGACCTCAAAACTGCATTATTAAAAAGGGACAAGCTTTGGAAAAGTGCTCAGAATCACAACTTGATAAAGACGGTGTATTTCCAGAACTAGAGAACTGATTTAGGTTTATTTTGTGCACACATGGTTTAAATAAGTTAAATCTGAACTTCAAAGAAAATGAAAGAACATTATTACATTAATTACTAAGCTTTTAAGGAACTTGAGTAGAGGTGGATTGAAATATAAAATGGGTTAGTTTATGAACACGTGATTTAACAGTTATGTGAGTAAATAAAAAGTAATTGCTTTTTGTTCTCAACCCCAGCTTTCCCTGGTGCACATTGCCTAACAGACATGAAGCATGAAGAAAACATGTTAAAAAGCAAAGTACCTTACATAAAAAGGTGAATATTTACAATTGAGTGTATGAACATATTAGAAATACTGCATAATATGTGCAAATAACTTTAAAGAAGCACTTAAATTAACAATTGATGTTCTTTATTATAACTTCTTTTCCTCTTTCTGTCCCCTTTTATTTATTTATTTAATTATCAGTTAAATGGTTGAAGAAAAATATCTGAAATCAAAAGTAGAATAAAAAGGTGAATATTGAGAACTTAAACTATAAATGATAAAGTAGCATTGTTTGGTGCAATTTGGAGTATGTAGTATTTGACCTAAGTGTTTTATTTATTTTTAAAGTGAACACATACAGGAGGCAATTCTTAAGGAGGCTTGGCAGATGTTTGGCTTTTGCTGACACTGTTAAAAAGTAAGGCAATTAATTTTCCATGCATTATATTGGTGGTATCTAGTTGGACAAAATGTATAAGAATGTTATGACTGTTAATGAATGTAAAGGATAACCAGGTGGTTAAAATATAATTTTGGTTTTAATATTGCTTTAATAATTACAATAGAAAGATGGTACACCCAGTTATTTTTGACTAGCATGGTCTAATATGGAAAGATATTAAAACTGAAATAAAAAAAATTAATATTATTTTCAAACGTGAAATATAGTAAATATTTGTTTATAAATCTTTTACAGCTCCCAGAAGAAGCCTAATACTAAAGCAATGGGACTTTATAAATAAAAATAACAAACTTTAAAAGACTTAAGTGTGTAGTAGCATTCATTGCTTGAGCAGGCCAGAATTTTGTTGTTGGATTTGAATGTACTGGAAACTTGGCAAGCTCCACCTGATACCTTACTGAATCGTTTGTACAAGACTGGTGATTCCCTGGGCACACAAACTTTTTGCACGTCTTTTCAGAACCACCAGGAACTCCTGCACAAAGCTGATCAGGGAAGCCAAGTCTAAATTCTACCGCACAGAGCTAGACGCCGCCTCAAAATGCCCAACAAAATTCTGGACCACAATAAAAGACCTTTCTGGACATACAATAGGAAAAGCTCTCCCCTCAAAAATCTTCTCCAACAATATCATTATCAGCAACAAAAAAGAAATAATACAAGCATTCAATAATCACTTTGCCTCAGCTGGCCTGGCTTTCGATAACTCGCCCGCTTGTAATCTGCGCCCTCAGACGAACGCTTCCCCCCCGAGCCAAACCTAACAAACGCCACCTTTTCCTTCTCACCAGCTACCCTAAAAGAAGTTGAAGAGTAACTCCTTCTTTTGGATACAAAGAAAAACGCCAGAGCGGACTCTTTAGATCCCTACTTCATAAAGGTTGCCTAGCATGTCCTGGCAGTGCCAATCACTCAAATGTTCAATTTGTCGCTATCCCGGGGTCTCTTCCTAATTTATGGAAAACTGCCCACATTATACCGCTCTTTAAATCCGGGGATCCTTGTGACCTAAATAATTACAGGCCTATTTCATTACTCCCCATACTATCAAAAAGTCTAGAAAAAATAGTAAATGCCCAGCTACGAGCCTTCCTGGAGAAGACAGACTTTCTAAATCCTATGCAATTAGGCTTCTGCATGAACTACAGTATGATCATGGTGCTGGCCACGGTAACAAACGATTGGCAAATGACCTTTGATAAGAAAAAGTTCATTCTGCTGTCTTTCTGGACCTCAGCAAGGCATTCAACACTGTCGATCACTCCTTACTACTTTCCTCTAAAAGCATTAGGTCTAGATACCACCTCTCTGGGCTGGTTCCAGGACTATTTAATGGACAGGCAACAGCAGCTCAAGGCAGAAGGACAGCTCTCCCCCCCAAACCTTTACTAAGAGGTGTCCCTCAAGGCTCCATCTTGGGACCAATACTCTTCACCATATACATTAACAACATCCACCTTGGCATTAAGAAAGCCAATATCCACCTGTTTGCAGACGACACGGTATTGTACCTAAGTCGGTCCACACCTGAAGCTGCCTGCAAAGATCTGCAAATCGACTTCGACATCCTTCAATACCAGCTTCTTAGCAAAAAGTTGTTCCTCAATGCCAAAATAAAACAAGGCAATGATTCTCTCACCTGGCAACCAACCGCCTTGTCCTGCTATTAGTACTCTACCTCCCATCACCACCTTACTGGGGGAAAACTTGGACGTTATCCCCAAGCTTAAATACCTGGGAATCTGGCCAGAACACAAACTCTCCTTCGGGGAACATTTGGAGGATATGGTGAAAAAACTGAGACAGAGACTGGGGCTCTTCTACCGGATAAACTGCCTTCTGTCTGCAGAGACAAAAAGACAGCTTGTACAGTCCACCTTCATCTCCCTATTAGATTATGCTAACTTCATCTGTAGCCATTGCAACGCCCTATACCTGGGTAAACTGGACGACTTATACCACAGAGCGCTGTGCTTCATCACGGCCTCCCTCCTCTACCCATCACTGCTTCCTATACGCTGCTGTGGGATGGACCTCCTTACAACTCAGGCGCAGAAAGCTGCCATATGGACTACTGGCAAACTGCCACACTGCATCTCTGATCTTCTGCCGCTAATCGAACTACTGAAACTATGCCCCAAGGAGCTGCTCCCTTATCTCGGAGAATCCCCAGGGTCCGCGCGCTTTGGGAGAGCGACCATAAGCTATTCGCTTCCAACCCTCTGGGCAGACACAGAAACTTTTAAACTAAGACCTCCAGTAAGCACTGCAGTGTTCAAGTCTATCATAAAATCAATCAGAGAAATATGTCACTGCTTTCACCGACTTTGAACTACTGCCTCTTTGCGTAACATCTTCTGCCCGCACATTTCAAAAACCTTACACTACTTTACCATTGCCTCGCCTTCCCTTCCCTTCCCTTCCATCTCCTTACCCTTTGCCCCAATTCTGATCCCCAAGTGTCCACGACCCCTTAGAACTTCCAGCGCAGCCGCCACTGGACCCAGGTACACCAGCAGCAGAGCCTCAGAAGCCGCCATCCGAGAATCCTCAATTGGCTTACGCTCCCCGAGCTCTAAGAATTTCCAGGGTCCAAGTTTGGACGCCGCTTGCACCCGCAGTCTCCGGACTGCCGGCGTTTTGAAGCCATAGCCGGTATCCGTTAAACATACTCCACTTACTGAGCGCTGCGAACTCCTCTCAGTCATCGCAGGAATCTAAGGCCACTCTAAAGTACTCAACCCTCATTATTTTTAGCCTTAATCTACAGGCGAGTATCCAGCACTGTACCACATGTAGGACATTTGTCTCTGCCTCCCATCAATTCATCAATTCAGATTTTACCTACTCGAGGGTACCATTCAAAGGTACCATTCAAAACCCCTTTCTCCTACCTTTTTCCTTGACCATACCTTGCTCATAGTTTAGCTATACTCAACACTTGCCTAAGTTGGACTTTATATATTACTGTTATTTAACTTGTTTTTTAAGTGTGTTATAATGCCTGTATATGACTGTTATGTATACTGTTTATGACCTTGTGTGATGCAGGTCCACCTCGTAAATGAGCTTGCTCAGCGGTGTTCGCCTGGATAAATAAAGATTTGATTGATTGATTGATATCCTAGAGCAGGTCATTTTAGAATCACACCTAATCATGGGTTGCCCTCATGGAACCATGATGCACTACTACTAACCTAGTAGGGTGGCTCAGCTGGCTTTTTGTAATTTTCTTTTTTTTTTTCTTCTTCTGCCTCTGTGGTCTCATTGTCTGTATTTCAAAGTCAGGCAAATTTCCCCTTTTCCCAGTTCTATTCCAGACCAGACCAAAAAGCTGCAATGCCCTCTGCTCTCTTCTTCCCTCTCCAAAATCCTGTAAAGGAAAAGCTTTCTCCTCCTCCACCTCCCTAATGACAGTAATGCGATCCCCTCCCTCAATCTACATAATGGCAGCAATAATCTGTGCTCTCCTCTCTTCCCCAGACCTAATTCCAGCAATGCTCGCTTTCATCCCCCTTCCCCATAATGGTAGTAATGCTCTTTGCAACCTCCCCACTCCCTACACCTAATGGCAGCAAGATATTTTCTCCTCTTTCTAACATGATCCTGCCCCCCAAAGCTTTGCCTGACCCCAATTTTTAATATCCAGTGTAGCCCACCTCCACCCATCTCAGCACCACTACCCACCCAAGAAGGAAAAGACGATGCTCTCCAAAGAACGTTATCACAGAATGGTAACCAAGGGTGCTGGAAGACAGTGAAGGCTGAGGGGGTGGAGGACTGGAAGGGGTACAAAGGGCACTTTTTCTAAACTAGTTTTTGCCACACAAAAATAAGTGTGGGGGGCTACGTCCTCTCGCCCCCGTCTCCCTTACCATGATGTTAAACACTGGGGCTGGCTGTCACATTAGGGAAATAGAAGAGATAGGGCTGCCAGTTAAACAGAGCCACAATTTGATTGATTCAAATTGGGAGTGGGCTACTCTGAATTTATTCTTTTGTAACCTTACCTGGTTACCAAAGAACAGAAAAAACTCTGACTACTGTATTGAATGGTCAAGCTATTTGTGCTTTAAAAATAACTTAGAAGCTGCACTGATGCTCTGAGTAAATCTACTTGTCCCTCAATGGCATTTTTTAACTCTGGTGCAGTAAACTTCTGTCTTGCCCACTCTTGCATACTGTCTTGAGCAACATATAAATGTTAAAACATTTCTCTATTTTCTTAATTTGTTTTTCTCTTCCATTATTTAGTTTCCACATTTTACATATATTTTCTTTAGCTTTTCACTTTTCTTACCTTGGTTTCATCTTTTTAATTTCATCAGTCTATCCAGCATTCTCTCATTCTTTTCCTGCCCCCCAAATTTTTTTGTTTACTTAGCTGTCCCTTTGCTTACATTTTTTATAATTTACATTTTTCTTCCCTAGGCACCAGAGTTGACCCATCAGGTTGGCAAATTCACAGCCCCATCCACAGCAATCACTTGTGCTCTAAACCCCACAAGGATAGCAACCCCCAGCACTTTACCCTCTCATGTTTTTAGAACAAGTAAACCCCACTACTGCCCATCTCAATCCCACCACTTTCCTAACAAGCCTTAAGAATGCCATTGAGTGGTCTTGTAGATTTAAATGTATGTCATTACCTAACCCAACATTGTACAGTGATCCTGTGCCTCTTCCTGCCTCAAAAGTATTGTAAAGTCTCCTCTTAGACATTTCTCTGCCTCCTCATAAAACAAGAAATACCAACCCTGCATATCCAAGTCCCAAGAGTCATTCCACCCAGAGCCTGAATCATTCTATTTTCTCATATTGGCACCCTTTTTTGGTCCAATAGTGTAGGACAATCCTCTGCCTCTTCCTATTACTGCTGCACCCAAATGCTGAATTCATGCCCCAGTATGGCTTTGTGTGGGCCATGCAAAGCACTACTAGGATAAGAAAAAGCATTCTGGCCCATTAGCAGTGATAGAAAAGAAAAGGACTGTCATGCAGCCTTGGATCAAAAGGTGCCAATATAAAACAAAAAGGGTGACTCGGGTGTCATGAGAGCAAGGTGGGATGGTTTGAGGGGTTGGGGTGAATTTTAGTTTTATAAAGCTACAAGCACGCAGGGAGGAATTGTTTGAAAGGAGTGGTGTCAGCCTCTGTCTGTCTTGCTGGAACAATTTCTGTGCAATTTCTGCAGGCAACTGCAAATTCTGCGGCAGGTCATAATTTCTGCGGCAATCATCATGTGCCACTGAACTGCAGAAAACAGGGGGCCTGGGTTATGATCAGTTAAAGAATTTCAGAAAATTCTGTAGAGTTTCATGAAATTTGTGGTATTTCAAGAAAATTCTGTGACAATGGAATTTGCTGATTCTGACCAGCCCCCACTGAACACCCATAGTTAAACATCAGTTTTCTTGTGACTAAGATGAACTAGGACATTACCTATAGATATCATGACAAACTCCAGGTTGCAAAAATGTAATCCCTAACAATGGCAAACCAAAATGCAATTCAGCATCATATAAATGACTTTGGAAATAAACAGCAGGGACCAGCATCAGGGGGTGAAAATGACTCCGTAGTGAAGCATATAAACACATTTTTGCTTGTATTTTTTTCTCTCCAATTCAGATTGACCCTTCCTCCTAGCTGTCAACCCAACCCCATCCCCTGACCTTCCGGCACCTACCTCCTTTAACTCCCACGGGTTACCCTACATGGCAGGGTGGTGGGGAGCCCCAACTTGACGCTCACCAGGCCTGGATCCAGTGTTGGGAGGTGCCTTCTCGGCGGGCGCCTGCGGCAGCCATCATGCCGCCTTGACCGGACAGCTGTTTCTGCTTTTCTGCGTGAGGAAGCATGCAAGCTGACACTGGCCGAGCAGCACACATCCACATGCAGCATGGCGGTCGGCTACTCTGCCTCAGTGCCCCACTGTACGGGACCTGCCCTGCCAGCACCTAGCCTCCGCTGGCGTCAGGCAGGGTGCGGTCTCTGTTCCCCACCCTCCCTTGGAGAGGGGCTGTCCTCAGACACTTGATCCTCTACCAACCTGGCCAACCCCAGCGACCCGCTCGCATCGCGAACACGGGTCGCCAGCATGGCAGGAGGTAAGGCATCGCTGCCTCAGCCCTCCACGCCATTGAGCCAGCCCTATAAAAACATTTTTAACACAAGCTTATGCTTCAATAAACTTACTTTAAACTGAAGAACTTTTCCAACACTTTTAAACTCGGGAAGCACATCTTCATAGAACTCGACAAATTGCTGGTAGGTTTCCTCCTCACTGTACTCCAGGCTTGCATCTGTATCATAATCATCCCTTCTGCACTGTTCCATCCCAAACGTAATGAACATGTTTCGGATAAGGAGGGTCTGACTAACAGCTGGATAGGCATGTCTGCGCGAACACCTTTGTGAAGATTTAAAAAAAAAAAAATTAGTGACATGAATACACAGCACTTTAAAGTGATTTACAAACCAGTCCTGATGGCAGCTCAATTGGTACGTGCACTAATTACCCCAGGGGAATATTTCAAAGTAGATAACAAAGGCTGACCGGGAGGTCTGTTGGGGTCAACACTACTGACAGAGAATCCAACCATTTACATTACATGCACACCTCTCAAACAGGCTTAGAAAATGGCATCAGTTTAACCTTAAAATGTCAGAAGTTGGTGTGGTGTGAACCTGAGGCTCAGCATGTTTGTAGCCCTACAGTCTGGTTTGTTATTTTGCTGTATTCTGCACAATTTACAATTATACATTCAAAGAGATAAATACATTTATAAATGCTGAATGATGATGATGTCAAAGATATGAATGTTTGAAGAAAAATTAAAATGTCAACAGCTGATACACCCATGTGGATAGGGTAAAAAAACTGAATGGTCCACTACAGATTGTTATTGACTTTACTGTTTCAGAGATGTGCAAATAATGTAAATGATTGTCTGCAGAGAAAACAGTTTTTGTAATAAAGTATTGCACCAGTGGTGGCAATGAACTAAAACTAAAATGTAGCAGGTTTTATTCTCTGTTAATAGTGCTGACCCAAACTGACCTCCGGGTCAACCTATGCTACTTACTTTGATTTATAAGCAGTTACAGTATATGGCACTAAGGTAAAACAGAATCTTCTCATATGTTGAGACCTTTTGTAACAGTAATAGTTTAACAAATATTTTGTGTTTTTCTGTTATTTAATTTTTTAACAATCAAGTAATAATTCAACAATTATTTTGTGTTTTTCTGTTATTTAATTTTTTTTAAAGCTATCTTCCAGGCTAGCGTTATGCACCACTTAGTTTGGTGCCTTACCTCCTAAAATGCTGCTTCTGTTAATGTGGCCCCAAATTTCCCTATCGTTATTAAAATACAGCGCTCGTATAATTTAATTTACCGGGTCTCCTGTACTTCCTGGTTTGAAGATCCACCCCCACGCTCAACAAAGTTATGACGTGATGCCAGGGAGAGCGTGGGGATGAGCTCCATTATAGTCTATGGGGGGGCTACCTTACCACAAAGTTTTGTGTTACAGTGACCATCTGGTGATTTCTTAAGAGCACGGGTGACTAACAAGCCTTATGTTACTCACCCAGTGCCCTTAAGAAATCACCAGATGGTCACTAACACATAAACTTGATGGTAAAGTAGCCCCCCATAGACTATAATGGAGCTCATCCCTGTGCTCTCCCTGGCATCATGTCATAACTTTGCTGAGCGCGGGGAGAGCATGGTGGCGGATCTTTGAACCAGGAAGTACAGGAGACCCGGTAAATTACATTTTACGAGCACTGTATTTTAATAATGATTGGGAAATTTGGGGCCATAATAACAGCAGCAGCTGTTTAGGAGGTAAGGCACCAAACTAGGTGGTGCAAATCTCCCAAGTTTTAACTTGGTGAATCTCTTTAACAATCAGTGCTAACAGAAATTAGCAACCAATGTTTCGTAACTTCCAGTTACTTCATCAGGAGTGTTGGACAACTGCATCTGAATTGAAAATATTCAACATTTTTTTCCATATTCTGTTTTTCCTCTGTGGGGGCCACGGCAAGTAAGGCTCCTTTCTGTCAGCTGCCACCACCCCCTCCACAGTCCAGCACCTCCCCAGGATTCCCAGAGGTGAGGTCACCCCCCATGGCTTTGCCCCCACGTGGCGGGGTCAGGAGAGGGAGGTCTGACTCCCCCCCCCCTCAACGCACATGATCCAGTTTCCCCGCTGTGGTTTTGCCCTGGTGATGTGGTGGGTGGAGGTGTGGCCAGTGGACATCATATACCCTTGCCGTGCCGTCCTTTTCCTCTGAGTTTTCTCCCTTAATTCTCCCTGAGGCCTCAACAACTCGGTTGTGCATGCGTGTCAAGGTGTGCATATGCGCCGGAACCAGGTGGCTCTGTTCCACCCACCCTGGCCTAGCACCTGGTGCCCAATCTGTACACCACTACCACCAAGCCTCCATTCGGTGGCAGCCAAGTGCCGGGAAGACCAGCCTGCTGACTGCACGATCATGCTCCCAGCCCTCCCCCACTGACCCCCAGCAGCCCAAGCTCGTTCATGAACTCGGGTCACCAGCATGGGAGAAGTAAGGCGCTAAGCACCTCAGCCCCCTGTGCCACTGGGACAGCTCGAAAATAATCTATTTTAAAAACACTGTTAGAAATATGCTATTGTTTAAATAATCAGTGTTTATGATTACAGCATGGAATTATGACTTTAGTTTGCTGTGTTGATGTGAACAGCACTTGGCATTATATTATTTTGCTCTGACTAGGACACATTTTTTTAACAAGTATATTTGCAAAACTGAGGTTTTTTTTTTTTTAGTTTAATAGGAAAAGAAAATTATATTTGCTGATGCTTTAAACACAACAAACTTGAAGCTGGCCCGGTGGCAATAAGGGTTGAGGCGCTGGACACCTATTCTCGTGCCACACCGGCGACCAGAGTTCAGAAATGGACTTGGGTTGCTTGGGGGTTGGCCGAGAGAGGGAGGACTGAGCATCCATAGGACAGCTCTCCTCCCTTGGGGAGGGGGGTTCCCCTGTCTCGCTGCTTGTCTCACACCTAAGGGCAGCCCAATGGCAGTGTGTGTGCGCGTGGAGTGTTGAAGTGGGAGGCAATGATCAGAGCACTGGGAGGGCCGCCTTTGAGGAGGTGAAGCACACACGCCAGATCACTGCACATCTGTGCAAGCCCAGGAGAAAATCAAGTGGAAAAACTGGAGGTTGATCTTAATGAAGCCCTCCTTGTGTACTGACGCCAGGTCTTGCTGGCTCTGGGGGAGATTTGGATTTGTGCTCAGAGTGGGGGAGGTCAGACCTCCCTTCCCAGCCCCACCGCTGCCGCAATCCACAGGGGACACAACCCCCCAGAGATCAGAGGAGACGTGGGATGGCCACAGTCACTGGGATGGCTGAGACAGCCGCCCAGCCTGCCACAGGAGGATAAAAACTTGTAAAAAAAAAAAACAATTATTTTTTTTTTTAATTAAAATTTTATTGAAGCAAAGTCAAGACAATATAATGCATAAAGAAACTACCATTAGAATAAGAGTGGTTGAATGGGGAAATACGTGATAGACATAGTAATTATTATTTGTACATCCTGTAATAGGGCTGAAGAGCACAATACAAAAACCAAGCTGAAATTAGCAAGATCAGTTAGAAGACCACAGAGTCACCCCTCCCTCTCTCTAATGGGGGCTAAAGACTTACAAAACTTATTTGTCCAAATATCTACGGATTCTCTCTCCACAACACCAAAGGCCTGACAAGGCTGTCATCCCTGTGTCAACCTGGATTAACAGTACTGTCCGTATTATAAGGTTCAGGGAATAAAGTCAAGATCAATATGCATTAATACAGAATCCAGGACTGCCACCGAGTCTGATATTGAGGAATTCTATTGTTAAATGTGGCTCTCAATCTTTCCATGTGTATATTTCACCCACTACTATTTGCCATAATTCAATTGATGGAGGGTCTGGAGTCATCCATCACGGATTACTACTTTTTTTGGCGCCAAGAGATAGATGTATGCCACAGAGCCCTAGGAAATAGAAAGTGTTCTGGGTAGGATAGATTATAAGACCATAGAGGAATTAACCAATTCCTTTGGAAGGGAGAGATCCAAAAATTGAGCGGACAGGTCTTGCCAATAATCCACAAGAACTGGGCAAGACCAAAATACATGAGGGGTTTGCTGGGGTACAGCTACAATTTCACCAACACACCATGTAATTTGCTGGGAGGTATTTCACTAGAATTGCTGGAGTCCAAAAATATCTATTCCTACATTTCCATGCAAATTCTGTCCAAATTGTGGAAGAGGTTACCTTCATCGCAGAGATCATATGTTTTAACCATGTCACAAAAGGAATGTCTGTTCCCAGTTCTTTATTCCATGTATCTAAAATATTTCGAGAGGAGTCCCCCAACAAGTCCTGAAGTCCTCTGTAAAAACTGGCAATAAAGTGGGGACATGGTACATCCTGCAACACATCCAGAAGCAGGCGTAAAAGGACTGGGGTGGGATTAAGTAATCTTGTGTATTCTTGTTAGTGTAGTAAATATTTGTACCTGTAGGTACTGTACCTAAATTCCTGACCAGTCAGACCATATTGCTGTTGTAGTTGCTCAAAAGGGAGAATACTGTGAGTGTCTAAGCACTGAAATATATAAGTAAGACCTAGAAGATCAGATCAATCTGAGCCAGGAGAAAGCCTGTCTCATCAGAAAGAACCCATGTAAAATAGAACATTTTAGCCAATTTATGGTGTCAGAACAAATCTCAACATTCACAAAGGGAAGCAGTTATTAATAACTGAAAGGGTGGAGATGCTGGACTCTTGGACGTAATACTGGACCTGTGTCCATGCAGATCACTGAGCACAAATTTATCTGTTTCTACAGAGGTCTTGCCTCAGGTGAGAGCCGGGTCCATATTAGACTCAGGTGAGATGCCCTAACATAATCTATTAAATTAGGAAGATTAACCCCACCCAGACTGAGAGGTATTTGCAATAAAGAATATTTTAGATGTGGACAAAAACCTCCCCATAGGAAATGAGATACAAGTTTGTTCCACGAGTGAAAATAGGAGGAGGTTGGGAATAGTGGAAAAGTCTGAAAGAAATGTAAAAGTCTTGGCAGGATATTCATCTGGCACCGCAGGTTTGTATGACTGACCATGCAGACAAAATAGATGTTTCTGGGTTAAAAAGGGTGAGGAGCACATCATCCACATATAATGTGACAGTATATTTCATGCTGTCCAATGGTATCCCCTCTACAGAGGGGTCAGTGCATAGTGCAATTGCAGGTGGTTATATAAATATATATATATATATATATATATATATATATATAGGAAGGGTAAGGGACAACCTTGTCTACTTCCACACTGTAAGGAGATTGGGCAGAGCATGAGCCATTAATCGAAATACAGGTTTGAGAAGCAGTGTAAACCTGTTGAAGTCAAGTCAGGAAGCCAAAAGAAGCAGCCCTACAGAAAATTCCAAGAGACCTTTATCAAGGCCTTTTCAGCACTGAGGCTTACTAGGGCCACTGGTATTTGCCTATTTCATCACCAATGACCTGAAATCATCCAAGCAGACCTCTAAACCAGTAGGTAAGGCTAGGGGATGTTAGGGGTATTAGTAGGGTATCACGAGTCGTGAAGAGAGAGTAATAATCCTCTTACGAGACACTGGTTAGGCCCCATCTGGAGTATTGCATGCAGTACTGGAGGCCACACCTTCATAAGGATGTTAACCAAATTGAGGCAGTCCAGAGAAGGGCAACCAAAATGGTGCAGGGACTGCATCAGAAGACATATGAAGACAGATTAACGGAGCTCAATATGTATACCCTTGAGCAAAGGAGGGAGAGAGGTGATATGATCGAAACATTCAAACACCTTAAGGGCATTAACAAGGTGAAAGAGTCTAACATGTTTAAATATAAGAAAAACAGCAGGATAAGAGGACACAGCATGAGATTAGAAGGAGGCCGATTAAGGGGGAATGTGACAAAATTATTTTTCACAGAAAGAGTGGTGGAGCATGGAACGGCCTACCTGAGGAAGTGGTGGCTATGAATACAGTGCAGGGCTTCAAACAGGCACGGGATAGGTATAAGGGAGCAATACAGATGAGTATGAATAGATAAGCCATTGACAGAGCAAAGGCTGATGGTACATTTTTAAGGTAGAAAAAGAAATGGGCAGACTGGATGGGCCTTGCGGTCCTTATCTGCCGTCAACCTCTATGTTCCTATATATTATTTTGAATATGTTTTAATAATAGAAGGGTTTGACAAATGTTGCCCCTAATATGTCTTTTCTGAATAAATCCTGCCTGATCAGCATGAATTACAGAAGGGAGAACAGAGTCGAGCCAGTAAGCCCACATAGACATACATATAGTATTTTGTAGTCCATGTTGAGGATAGATATCGGATGGTATGAAGAAGGAATCATCTGGTCCTTACCTGGTTTAAGTATGGCCACCATAGCAGTGCATCTCCACGACTGGGGAAGTGGATCCTCCACTGCTACCTACCGACAAGCCTTTAATAAAGTTGGAAAAAGCTGTTCCGAGTAGACTTTATACCATTCTACTGGGCATCCATCTGGCCCCAGACATTTACGTACTTTAGCATTCCAGATTGCGACTACTAATTCTTCCTGGTGGACAGGAGCCTCTAGTAAGAGTTTCTGAGAATCTGTAAGTTGACGGATAGGCAATGTGGACAAGTACTGACTAACTCTATGTGAGTTACAGGGGGTAGGATCAACGTATAACTTTTGATAGTAATCACATAAGATGTTACTCACTTCTTGATATGTGTGTGTCTGGGTGCCACTAAATCGGTCCTTTAGTTGTAAGATACAGGCTGATCTACAGTGGGTTCAAGCTTCCTGGCCAAGAGGGTGTACCCGTAGTGAGCTTGTCTTAAATAGTCAAGTGCCAATTGGGTCTGGGAATCAAGAATGGCTTGAATATCCTGTTTTATTTTTTGAATTTTAGTTAGAAGGACATGATCTCCTGGGAGATATAAGGTCTAGTAAGACTGAAGTTCCTCTAGAAGAAGACTATACTTTAATTTTGTTGTTTCTTTTTGTTCGAGGTGTAGGAAACGCATTTCCTCTGATGACAGTTTTAATGGTGTCATATAAAATAGAAGAAGATAATTCTGAAGAATGGTTATCAAGAATTATTTGTGGTATCCTATCGCATATAAGTGCTTGAACGTCCTCCAGGAAAAGAAGTGTTTAGGCACCAGAAAGAGGTTTTGGGCTCTTTCTTTGCCTACATTTACTATCAGAATGAGGGAGTAATGATCTGATAAGATCTGTGGGCTGTATGAGATATCTTGAATGGTGGTAAAGTGCTCGCAATTCACATAAAAATAGACCCAATGAATTTCTGATAGTGGAGTCAGCCAGGATGCAGTATAGAAACAAAGAATTTGCCGGCAGATAAGGACCACTTGGCCCACCTACTCTGCCCAGTTTGTCACACTGTCATCCAAGCCTGACCTGATCTCTATCTACTCCCCCTACCACCAACTTTTCTACTAAGATTTCTTTGTGCCTATTCCATGCATGCTTGAAGCCCACCAATGTTTTTGTTCCCACCACCTCCTCTGGCAGACTGTTCCAGGCTTCTACCACTCATTCAGTTAAGAAATACTTCCTCATATCCCTCCTAAACTTTCCCCTTGCAACTTCACTGCATGCCCATCCAACATAGTAACTTGCAGTAAATGACATGTCGCAAAATACTGCATGACAAAAGGGTTTAAAGGTGACATGTAAAGATGCTCTGCAGCCCGCTCCCATCTCCACATAGAAACACAGACTTTGATGACAGATAAGGACCACTTGGCCCACCTAGTCTGCCCATTTCCCTACCTACTGGATAAGCTGCAAATCCTAATTAACCAACAGCCTATTTCTTCCTACCCCCCCACAAGAATTGCCTTACGTCTGTCCCATGCATTCCTGAATTCCCTCACTGTTTTTGACCCCATAACCTCATCAGAAAGGCCATTCCATGCATCCACCACCCTCTCTGTGAAAAATACTTCCTCACATTGCCCCTGAGCTGTCCCCCCCTCTATCTTCAAATTGTGTCCCCTTGTTCTTGCACATCTCTTTTTCTGAAAGATGCTACCCTCTTGGACTTTGTTGATTCCCTTAAGGTACTTAAAAGTTTCTATCATGTCTCCTCCCCCCCCTTTCCTCGAGGGTATACATATTAAGCTCCTTTAGTCTCTCTTCATGTGGCTTCTGTTGCAGACCCTGCACCATTTTAGTTGCCCTCCTCTGAACTGCCTCCATCCTGTCTATGGAGATGGGTCTCCAGAACTGTATGCAGTACTCCAGATGGGGTCTCACCAACTGTCTGTACAGAGGAATAACAACTTCCTGTTTTCTACTGGTGATGCCTCCCCTATACAACCCAGTATCCCCCAGCCATCTCTACTGCCTTCTCACATTGCTTGCTAACCTTTAGGTAATCTGATATGACTACTCCCAGGTCCCTTTCCATTTTATGTTGTTGTACTACGCCCACCCCCATGTGCTCTTCCCTCGCTTTGTTTCCCAGGTGCATTACTTTGCACTTCTTTGCATTGAATCTAAGCTGCCATACTCTGACCGCTCCTCCAACCTTGCCAAGTGCCTTCTCATCCTTTCCACCCTCTTGTGTATCAACCCTGTTGCAGATCTTTGTGTCGCCTGCAAAGGGCATACTTTTCCTTCCAGTCCCTCTGCAATGTCACTTATAAAGACATTAAAAAGGACCTGCCCCAGTACTGAACTCTGCAGTACCCCACTAGTAACCCCTCTTTCTTCGGAGTGGATTCCGTTTACTATTATCTCCTATGTCCTGTTGTCCAGCCAAAGTTTTACCAGGCTACCACCCTGTGACCCACTCTCAGGCTGGCTAATTTGTTTATTAATCTTTGTGTGGGACTGTGTCAAATGCCTTGCTAAAGTCTAGGCCATGGCCACAGCCTCTCCTCGTCTACTACTTTGGTCACCCAGTCAAAGAAATCGATTAGATTCATCTGAAATGACCTTCCGCTGTGAATCCATGCTGCCTTGGGTCCTGTGCACATACCTTACAATGTTGCTTTAGGAATCAGGGTCAGGTTGATCATTATTTTTAACTAAAGGTTGTATTTTAACAAACCGTCGAACGCCCGCCGAACGCGAAGTGCGTCAAGAGTTCTGATTGAGCGGGCGCAGTGCTTATGGAGGTTCTCATCCATTTAGTGACGTTGTTCACCACTACTTATTACAGCAGCAGTGGCTGTAGTTTATCTTTACTATTTTATGAGCCACCAGGTAGGCAGCTGATTACCTCACAGCAACACCCGACAGGCTGTTGCAGGCAACACTGGTATCAATACCCCTGTAGCCTACAAAACAAGCATAATCAACTACCGCCACTGCTGCTAAAATAAGAGCAGTGGTGGAGCAACATCACTAAATGGTGGAATACCCATTAGTACTTGCACCCGCTCAAATCGACGCACACGGCGGTTCCGCTCGCCAAGACTTTTGGCAATTTATAAAATATAACCTTGGATTAAAATATCGATTACTGCAGCCCTGACTCCCCAAGCTGCATTGTAAGGTATGGGGACGGAAGCAGGCTGCAAAGCTTTTTATATGTCACCTTAACTGCCACTGAATTACACTGTTCCTTGCAGTATACTACAAGGTACTGCATTACATCCTGGCTGGTGCCATAGGCAGACAGATAGATACATAGACAGACAGACAGATAAACAGATTCAGAATTGTTATATTTATTTTTCTTTTTTGAGAGGAAATTGAAATTAAAGCACTTCTTACTGAAACAACATTGTTCTAACAGGGATTCCAAAATGTCTAGATGTCCTGATATTTCTAGATGACTACAAATGAATTTAATTTAGAATCTTACTGAAACAACATTATTCCAATGGGAATTCCAAAATATCTAGATGCCCTAATATTTCTAGATGACTACAAATGAATTTAATTTTGAAAGTCTGAAAAAAATAAGATGGTGAGTGCTTTGGGACCTATCTTTTAGCCCAAGAGCAATCATTCGGTCAATAAATATATAGGAGGTCAATACTATGTATTTTAAGGGTGCGGTCACGCCCCTATAGTTAGGGTTGAGTAGGCACTTTAATGTTAAACCACAAATTTTGCACTTTAATAACTTTGCAACCATTCAATAGATCTGCATGACAATTTGCATGCAAGGACTCTTTGGGTAGATCTCTGGATGCTTTGAGTTACAAACGGTCAGATGTGCAGTTTCCGAGTTCCAGAGCATTCAAACCGTGATTATTTGCTCACTGACTTGGCTGTTTTGTTTCTTTGAACCTGCCTCCAGCCCAGATTGTTTGGAGTCTTGGTCTGGAATTTGTAGGGTACAAAGAGTCTGGGCCACAGATGTGCCTTTTGCTTGTTTGATGTAAAAATATTAATCAGTTTCAGAGTTATTTAATTTTAAAATTTTGACAAATTTGGTTCTGAGCATGCTCAGTAAGCACTTCAGGATAGCTGTATGAAATGAAAAAGAGATCCAGTTTCATATTGGAGTAGTCATATTTTGTTTGCCGTCGTCGATAAGAACTTGGGGGATATTAACTGGACAAGTAAACTTGCCATCTCAGCTGACAGTAAACAATTTATGGCAGCATGCGAGCAGCTTACATTAAATCAATATGTGATAAGCCCAACAAGGGGGAACTAGTATATTGGGCACAGTATTGGGGTCAGAAGGTCTTAACATACAACTGTACGGTGGGTCCACCACTAGGAACAAGTGATCACAGTTCAGTGACCTTCAACATCACTGTCCCATACAACACAGTCAATAACAAAAACAATTTCTTTAATTACAACAAAGCGGATACAATCAATATTAATTGTATATCAGCAACACTAAACTGGGACACCATATTTAAGGAGTGCAACACAGAGCAACTGTGGGCTAAGTTAAAGGGAATCATCCTAGAATTACATAACAATTACTCCTTAAATATAGAAAAAACAATATTCATAACAAACTGAGGCCTAGATGGCTAAATAACAGGATCATAAAACTATTTAAAAAACTTTGAATATATAAGTCCTATAAAAAAATTCCACATTATTGGAATCAATTCAAGCAAATTCAGAAGGAATGCAAAACAGAAAAAGAAAATCTAAACACTGCATGGAATTAAGCTTAGCAGCAAAAAGCATCCAAAAATAACAGCAAATGTTTCTATAGTTATATAAACTCACTCAAGAAACATTATATACCCATTAAACAAAACTTTTCGAAAGCAGTGTAAATAGTGGAAATGTGCTCATGGACTGGAGAACAGCCAAGATTACCCCAATATTCAAAAAAGAGGATGGGACAAAACTGAAAAATCCTCAAGGGCATAATCAAGGATTGTTTAGATCAAAACTTTCGGCAATCATCTAGCCTGGCACATGTTATAAGCAGTGTACCACAGGGTTCGGTACTTGGCCCATATATCTTCCAGCTGTTCATCACATATATTACTGATAGTGTAGTAAATAAATGAGAGTACCAAATTTGCAGATGATCTAAAGGTAGGGGGTGATCGTTCACACAAGAACGCATTATGTCATTACAGAGAGACCTAGACATAATAACAAACTGGACTAGAACTTGGGGCATGACACTCAATATTGACAAATGTAAGGTCATGCACCTCCAACACAAGAACACCAAGTATTAGTACTATCTAGGGGATGATAAATTGTCTGAAATCTTAGTTGAAAGGGAATTGGGAGTTCTCATATCAAATGACTTAAAATTTACAGAATAAACTAATGCAGTCACTGGAAGGGTAAACCGGATTATTTGGACTATAAAAAAACATAATCACTACAAGAGATGCCAAGGTGCTATTTCCTTTGTACAGGGCATACGTCAGACCCCATACTGACTACTGCTCTCAGCTATGGTCACCTCACAATAACACAGATATTATCAATTTTGAAACAGTTCAACAAACATTCACAAAACATATTACTGGCTTAAAAGAACTTGATTATGTGAGCTGATTACAATCATTAAAACTAATGTCACTTGATACAAGGTGACATAGGGATGACTTGTTATTCTTGTGGGATGTGGTAAATGATCCAGTTCTTTTACAGAGATGGGCTTTGACTTTAAACAAGACATAAAGGTAACAAGAGGGTACCCACTCCAACTATGTAGTTTCTGTACAAAACTAGTTTAACAGAAAATATAGAAACATAGAAGTTGACAGCAGATAAAGACCATAAGGCCCATCCAGTCTGCCCATTTCTTTGTCTACCTTATAAATGTGCCATCGCCTTTGCTTTGTCAGTGGCCTATCTATTCATACTCGTCTGTATTGTTCCCTTATGCCTGCCCCATGCCTGTTTGGAAACCTGTACTGTATTCATATTCACCACTTCCTGAGGTAGGCCGCTCCATGCATCCACCACCCTTTCTGTGGAAAAGAACTTCCTCACATTACCCCTTAATCGGCCTCCCTCTACTCTCATGCTGTGTCCTCTTGTCCCGATATTTTTCTTATATTGAAACATGTTAGACTCTTTCACCTTGTTAATGTCCTTAAGATGTTTGAATGTTTCGATCATATCACCTCTCTCTCCCTCCTTTGCTCTAGTGTATACATATTGAGCTCCGTTAATCTGTCCTCATATGTTTTCTGATGCAGTCCCTGCACCATTTTGGTTGCCCTTCTCTGGACTGCTGCAATTTGACTAATGTCCTTGTGAAGGTGTGGCCTCCAGTACTGCCGCAGTACTCCAGATGGGGCCTAACCAGTATCTTGTAAAGAGGGATTATTACCTCCCTCTTCCAACTTGTTATACACCTACTTATACTCCCCAACATCCCTCTAGCCTTACCTACTGCTTTAGTGGTCTTCTTGGATGATTTCAGGTCATCTGTGATGATGATAGCCAAGTCTCTTTCTTCCCTTGTGACTGCCAGCAACTCCCCTTCCAGTCTATAGGTGGCTTCAGGGTTTCTCTTCCCTATGTGCATGATCTTGCACTTCTTTGCATTAAACCCCAGTTGCCACTCTTCTGAACATTTTGCCAGTTTATCCAGATCTCTTCTCATTCTGCCCACCCCATCTGGATCATCTACTCTGTTGCAGATCTTGGTGTCATCTGCAAACAGACAATCCTTACCCTCCAGTCCATCTGCAGTGTGACTGATATTGAAGAGGACTGGCCCCAGAACTGATCCCTGAGGTACCCCACTTGTGACTTGCATCTCTTCTGACTGTATACCGTTTACCACCACTCTCTGTTTTCTGCCCGTGAACCAGTTTGCCACCCAGATGACCAACTTCTGACCCACCCTGAGCCTACCCAGCTTATTAATCAATCTTCTATGTGGAACAGTATCGAACGCTTTGCTGAAGTCAAGGTAGGCGACATCAACTGCTCCCCCTTGGTCCACCACTCTGGTTACCCAGTCAAAGAAATCTATGAGATTAGTTTGACAGGCCCTTCCCTTTGTAAACCCAAGCTGTCTTGGATCCTGTGCTCCTATGGATTTCAGGTGTTGCATTATCCTTTCCTTAAAGAGTGCCTCCATAATCTTGCCCACTACTGAGGTAAGACTGACTGGGGTCTGTAGTTCCCTGCCTCCTCCCTGCTACCAGTCTTGTGAAGTGGGATCACATGAGCCCTTCTCCAGTGTTCTGGGACCTCTCCTGTGCTCAGAGACTCACTAAACAGTTCTGATAATGACTCTGCTAATTCCACCCTTAGCTCCTTTAGTACCCTGGGATGTATGCCATCAGGTCCCATTGCCTTGTCCACCCTAAACTTATCGAGCTCTTGTACGACCCTTTCTTTGTGAAGGGGACTAGTGCTCACCTCTCCCCTGTGTCTATGGTGCTGAGCTGTGGGTCCTGCCCTACCTTCTCATAATGAGTGATACATACCTGAAAACAGTTTATCATTACACATAATTATTAGTGAAAATAAATTAATCTTTAAAAACAGACTGAACAGCTGGTTACTGAATATGATGTGTCTACATGTGTAAAGGTTCTGATAGGAATTTATATGGGCACCATGCTCTCAGTTCCCCAGTCAGTCGCAGTATATCTTGTTTCTGTTTTTTCTTAAAAAAAAAAAAAACAACAGTTCAAAAGTTACAAAACTGATATCCTTGAGAGACACCAACATATCTATCTGGGTGATCGGGAACCCGTCAGCTGTAATCTGCACTTCACAGCTGCAGACATGCCATTGAATTTTTTTTTATTATTATTATATTATATATCTTATCATTGGTCACAAAAAAAGATCCTTTTTCATGAAAGGAGAATCCTTTGCCTATCTCATTCTGACTGCCATCCCAGTTACAATGTTGTATTTCCCTGGTGTCTAGTGGCACCCCCCGACCCACCAATAACTGTACCTGTTCAATGTATGTATTTCTCTAGTGTCTAGTGGCACCCCTCACACTCAGATCTCCATCCTCTGTATTTTTTTGTTTCCCTGGCATCTAATGGCACCGCTCTCCCACCTGCTGATCGTCATCCCTGTTAGAAAGTAAATATTTCCTGGTGTCTAATGGCAACCCCCCCACCCACTGATCGTCATCCATAGTACAATTATATTTCCCTGATGTCTAGTGGCACCCCACCCACCCGCCAATCATCATCCTCGTAGTAAAATGATAATGCTCTGGTGTCTAGTGACAACCCCACCCACCGATCGCTGTCCGCATAGTACAATTATTATTGCCCTGGTGTCTAGTGGCACCCACTGATCGCTGTCCCTTGCAATCATACTGCCCTGGTGATAAGTAGCACCCCACCTGATGATCCTCATCTATGTGATAAAATTATATTGCCCTTGTGTCTAGTGGTACTCCCTCCGCCGATTAGTGTCCCTGTATCTGAAATAAAGAAAATGGTCCTCAGTGGTTTTTTTCCTTAACTACAAAAAAGAAAATGGTCCCTTACCACTCTGACCCCCCACCTCCCACTCAGCACCCACCCCACACACCCCAGTACACCCCCATGCACCCGAACAGGTAACAATGCAAAGATTAATTCTCCAATTGAAGACACATCTTGCTGCTGGAAATAGTCACTGCAATATAAGAAACTAAGGTAAATGCGGTTCAATGTATTTCAATGCAGATTTAATCTCTGGTGCATAGCGTAGCTATTTTTTTGCTTATTTTGACACCAAATTTTCAACATGGCCATTTGGGGACTCCACCTCATGAATAATGTCAGTGGAATTTCGCAAATCCATCCCGAGAGGCGATTTCGTGGTCGCTTGGCAAAATCACCTTTTGGGCGAGAGTGTAACATTTTCACTGCCTTTGTTCATGAGGTGGGGTCATAAGAAGGCCACGTTGCAAATTTGGCATTAACGTATGCAAAAATGTCAAAGTTATGCACGTACGTTTAAATTTAACTATGTTTGCTTGTAACTTTGGTAATTTTAAATATTTTCACTCCAAATTTACAACATAGCCATTTTTTTACATCACCTCATGAATGTGACAGCTGTCATTTTTCAAATCCTGGCCAAAACATGTTTTCTCACCTGTGGCGTGAAATGACGTTGCAGTGGCACAGAATGACGTTTCGGCAGGGATTTGAAAATTCTCAGCAGAGCGTTCATGAGGTGGGGTAATAACAAGGCTATGATGACAATTTTGTTGCTGTTTTGACTGAAATGCTTCCATGGCAACATACATGTACGCATCTATTGAGGGATGACAGTGCAGTGCAGAGCCCTCTGGGCCCTGGGTTCCTACAGGCAAATGAGATATATTATTGTCAAAAAGTAAGGAATTTCTTTGTAAAAAAAACAAAAAAAAACAACAACTCTGTTAATGCATCGGCTAGGGTCAAAGAGACAAAAATAGGGAAATGTGGTGTTAGGGTTCCTGACCATAACACTCTACAGACAGCAAACCAGCCGCGGGGTGTGCCTTGGGGTTCTCAAGCCTAATGCTCATCCCATTTTCATACACTGTAAACATCTCAGCTTCTTTACTGATGGAAGGTGGTGAGCATTAGGTTTGAGAACCCCAAAGCACATCCCATGCCTAGTTTTCTACCTGCAGGGTGGGGTTAACCCTAACACCATAGTTCCTATATTATATATATATATATATATATATATATATACACACACATATATACTGTATATATCATAACTTTGCAACTGTTCAACAGATTTGCATGAACTTTTACATGCACGGTCTCGCTGGGCCGATTGCTTGATATACCAACTTTTGTTCCGGTTGGATGCGTGAATTCCAAAATACAGATAATGCAAATTTTCTAGGTAGAAAGGGGCTGGCCCTCAGATGTGCCTTTTGCTTGTTGGGGAAAAAATATTAATGAATTCCAAAGTTATTTAATTTTGAAATTTTGAATACTTGGTTCTGGGCATGCTCAGTAAACACTGAAAAATAGCTGTATGAAACAAAAAGGAATATTTTTTCGTATGAGGTCAATCTTTTTTCATGAGGAGGAAATCATTGTTTTGTTTGCCACCATCTTGTTTTCCCTTTTTTCATAAAAATTCACATTTGAAAACCCACAAAATGACATTCCTGAGAGCAACCAACACATGTAGATTGCTTATCGGACCCCTTAGCTGGATTCTGCACTTAACTGTTAAAGAAATGCGTTTAAAATGTTGTTTTTTTTTTAAGATTATAAATCTTGTTTCATGACACATGCTATGAAACATTCTTGTTTCGTATGACGACTCATGAAAAAAGATCTTGATCTTTTTTCATATGGGGCATCAATGTATTTCAATGGGGTTTTCAACTTTGGTGCATAACTTTGTTATTTTTCAAGATTCTGACACCACATTTTCAACATTCTCTTTTTAAACAACCTCTTGAACAATGTTGGTGTCATTTCACAAATCTTACCGAAAGTCGATTTTGCAGTTGGTTGGTGAAATCACTTTTGGACAGGATTTCAAAATTTTAGCCATACTGCTCATGAGGTGGGGTCATAAGAAGGGTATGTTGAAAATTTGGGGTCAAAATATGCAAAAGTAGCAAGTTGTGCATATCTGTTGCCATTTGCTCACGCTCACTAGAAACTTTCTTAATTTTCAATATTTTAACCCAAATTATGAACTTAGCCTTTTCATTACACCACCTCATTTAGGACAGCTGTCATTTTCAAATCTTGCCAAAAATGTATTTTCCTGCCCTGCTGAAGAATGACATTTGGTGGGATTTCACAATTTTACTATCGGGTTGATGAGGTGGGATAATAGGAAGGCTATGTTGACAATTTGGTTGCTGTTATCCTACAAAAAGAGTCCCAGAGGGCCCTGTGCTTACCAAAACATACATATACGCATCTATGGAGGGATGGGCCTGCGCTCCATCAGGAAAATAAGAATACCATTAAACTACCTCAAAAAGTAAGGAAATTCTTTGCTAAAGACTGCATTAATGTAACATTTAGGATTCGGGCAAGCAACAAAAATAGGAAATTTGCCTTTAGGGTTTCCAACCAGGGATAGAAATTAACTTTTTACGGTACCTGCACTATGGTGCGATGGCGACAAAGTTACATGCACCACAGTCAGGTTACCTGCACCGGTAGACAAAATGATAAAACTTGAAAAAAGATACTGAATTTTGAAATAGTAGTATATGGAACAACTGTAGTATATTTATATACTGTTCTACATTTCAGTGTCTTCTTCTTTCCCAGCCTTTTTCTTCCTCTTTTCTTGAACCATAAGGAGCAATCTGAGGTCTCCTTGTTCTCTTTTCTGATGTCCACCACCTAGCTATGGCACTATCTGGTGAATATGTGGACACTGTCTCACTGCTCAGATTAATGGCCATTAAAGCTGACAAAGTTTCTGATCTCAGGTTTGCCCTCCAGTCATTTCTTATTTGTGACATTAACGAGAAACCTCGTTCACATTCCGCAGCTGAAAATGGAATTATAAGAAATATTTTCAGCAAAGCTAGAATATCTTTGAGGTCATCCTTTCTTCCGAGAGAACTCTACCCCACATAGTAGTGGAATCTAAAGGTGGATGGTAAGCTGCATTTAGGTTGTGGATATATGCTTTCAGTTCCGACCAATGCAATAGTGCTGAAACAGCACTGTACCCCTTTGGTTCCAGAATGTCACTGTAGAAAGAAAATTATGACTTGACTTCTACATCTCCATACTCTGCCAAGGAATCTTCAGAGTTAGGCCAGTTAGACAAGTTGAAAATTCTCATTTCAGCAATGACAGGATCACTGACAAATTCAGAAAACCGAATTTCCATTTGATTTAACATGGAATCCAGCACTTTCTTTACAATAGACACTAAACTGCTCTTGGCACCGTTTGCATCCTCGTCAGGATCTGATCTGCTGCTGCGTCTTGCTGAACCAGAGGAACTAAGCACCACACCTTTGTAATGCAGCTTACCATCCACAATACTGATTCCTGTTTCAAGGCAATCAACAGTCTCTGAATCTCTAATAGTTTTTAGTTTCTTCATGAGAGTCAGAACTTCAACTTGCACAGAGTCTACTATTAAGTTATTTTCCTGGAATGTCAGCGTTAGTCTGGACATGACTGCTATTTAAATTCTAGGAAGTTGACGAATACCTTAGGTGATTTTATCTGCTTCAGAATTACAGTGGCCTTTTCTCTTTATCCCTGTACCATTTACCGATAGGTCCTCCAGATGTGTAACAGTAGCGGATAATTTGTATCCATCACTTGAACAGCACGCTGGTGGTGTGGCATCCACCTCGTTCCCCCAGTATTTACAAGGTGCAGTACCCTGATGCCCAGTGCCTCCCCTGCAGCCTGTAAGCCTGACCAGTTTAAAGCATAGTGCTTACAGAAACTGCAGTGAGGAAAGCAACTCCTCCACTGCGGAGTACAAGGGTGTCCCCTTGATCACGTATTTAGCTACCAACTCAAGTCTATGAGCACAGCAGTGCACCACTTTTAAAAGTCTGGCCTCCTCTTGCAGTCTTGTGGCTACTCCCGTTTTGCTGTCTATCATGACTGATGCCCCATCAAAACAACAAGCAACTAACTTATTTCTCCAGTCTGGTATTTGGAGGTCTATTTCCATGGTATTTTGTAATGTTGATGTTATACTTTCTGTGTCTGCCTTTTTCAAGAGGCTTAGCATCTAAATTTAGTAACAGGGATGCCCTTCTCCAAGATACAGAGATAAACTACCTCCTCTTCTGTAATATTTTTGTCTGTTGAGCCTTCTGACAAAATAGAAAAGAAATCTTGCGATTTCACCAATGTGATAAGATCTTCCATCTTATCTTTGTAAATATATTCCGTGAATACTAACGCATTTTGTCATTGCAGTAGGTGTCACTGACCGAGACCCCATTCGCGTAATAAGTTTATTTCATATTTTAAATCAGTAAAAGGCCGTGCTTTTTAGCAAGAAAAAGTTGTTCTGAAGAGACCTTCATTTGTTCAAATTCTTTTCTTCCATTTTCTGGACAAGTTTCATTTATGCTGCTTTGGGGTTATAGAGTGAGCAAAAAATGCTTTTCTGGATGCCTTATGTAAATCAAATGACTCATGAAACTCTATATTTGCCTTTCTGAATGATGAACACCCATCCCGGAAGGAATTATTTTTTCCAGATTTATCAAATAGTTCACATCACTCACATTTCATGATGTTCAATTCACTGTCATACTTCAGCCACTTACGATTCTGTTTCCATGAGTCCACAAATTTATGTTTTTTTCTTTTTTAAGGGGGGCTGTCCATCAGTTGTCTCATTTGTAGTAGTAGGCTGCGGAGGAGGCACTGAGGAACATAGAGAGACAACAATGGGGCTAGGACTAGGCACGGGCACTGGAACATGAGAAGGTGGGAGGAGAACACCAGAACATTCAGAAGTACCACGTGAGTTAGATTCTGCTATAGACAGGCTGGAAGTGCCAGGAATTGAGTCAGGTTCATACACCAGAGACTTGTCACTGCCAGAAGACTGAGAAACTGTTACTGTCACACAAGACTCAGAATGGATCTGGCTTTGATTTTGGTCAGCTGCAGCATCTGCTGCAGTTTCAACATTTGTTTTGCTAAACTTGTAGCTAAAAGAGTATTAGCTGGTTTGGGTAAAACTTTCTTGGGTGGCATGGTGTAATTTTAACAATGTCTAATAAACTGAGCTTTTTACATTTTGATGTCTCTTTTATGTTTTAATTTAAATGTCAATAAAAATTGTTGTCCGTCAGAATAGAAAGTGTGTTGTGTATTTTTTTTATTACTTTGTAGGTTAAATTTCTTTACACCACTGACTGCACAGAGTCTACAAGGCTTAGCTGGATCAGGCAGGATTTTTTTGAGTTTTCTCACAAAATTAGTAGTATCCAATCCCAGTTAGACTAGGCTGGCATAAGCAGTGGACAGGACGGTACTCTAGGTAGCAAACAAGGCACAGGGGCGCTCACACTTACTGCACAGCAGAGATTCTCTCTGCAACAATTATGGTAGAAGGTAAATTCCTTAGAATACAGTAAGTCTGTCCTGACCTTAGTCCACAACACAACAACGCTCTTTCTTAGGCTGAACCAGGGCCAGGTTAGGTAGCCAGTGCAGTGGTGGCGCTGTGACTGAGTAGTAATTGTACTGTTACTGTATATTTATTTCTGTCAGTGTCTCACACACAAAAAATTGTAACTTTACACTCAAGCTACAGACAGAGAGAGGGACAGGTCAGGACGATGTTAGGTTATAATATAAACAATTTAAGACACAGACACTAGACACACACAATAGTACCGTACACACATACAGTAGACTAGGTGATTCCTTAGCCAGTAATCCTATCTGCTGTCAAAATCAGTGTTTCCATATGCAGTATGGGTTGGAGGAATGGTCAGAAGTATGGCAGCTAGGATTCAATGCAAAAAGTGCAAAATAATGCACCTGGGAAACAAGAACCCAGGGAAGAATACACAATGGGGGGTAAATGTAACAACAACAAAACGAAGAGACCTGGGGTAATCATATCAGATGATCTAAGGTTAGCAAGCAATGTGAGAAGGCAGTAGGGAGGGCTGGGGTATACTGGGATGCATGGGAGAGGCATCAGCAGCAGAAAACAGGAAGTTGTTATCCTCTGTACAGACAGTTGGTGAGACCCCACCTGAGTACTGCAGCCCAGTTCTGGAGACCCCATCTCCATAAGGACATAGACAGGATAGAGGCAGTCCAGAGGAGGGCAACTAAAATGGTGCAGGGTCTGCAAGAGAAGCCGTATGAGGAGAGACTAAGGAGCTTAATATGTATACCCTTGAGGAAAGAAGGGAGAGGGGGGACATGATAGAAACTTTAAAGTACCTCAGTGGAATCAACAAAGTCCAAGAGGGTAGCATCTTTCAGAAAAAGAGACGTGCAAGAACAAGGGGACACAATTTAAAAATAGAGTGTGGGGAGGTTCAGGGGCAATGTGAGGAAGTATTATTTCACAGAGAGGTAGTGGATACATGGGAACAGCCTTCCTGAGGAGGTTGTGGGGTCTAAAACTGTGGGAGAATTCAAGAATGCATGGGACAGACATAAGGCAATTCTTGTGGGGGGTAGGAAGAAATAGGCTGTTGGTTAACTAGGATCTGCAGCCTATCCTGTAGGTAGGGAAATGGGCAGACTAGATGGGACAAGCGGTCCTTATCTGCCGTCAAAGTCTATGTTTCTATGTATATTACTGCTACTGCACACACACACAGATATTTATTTTACTCTGTTTCTGACAGACACTGGACAGACTGACGGATGGCGTAACTCACGCAGACACACAAACAACTCAGATAGATTAAATGACTGTGGGTCCAGACCAGAACAGGTTCATCAATTCAGGTAGTCTCAGAATGTGGCAAGGTTGTGGTGGAATTGGGAACTGGGGAAAACAAGCATAAGCAGCAGAGCACAGCCTTACTTTACATAAGACTGAGAAAAAAAAGTAACATCAAATCAAAACTGCCCTTTACCTAGGCTGGCTGGCTGTGAGCAAACTGCAATCTCACACTACCTTTGATTAAATGATTTATTATCTATTGCACCTTCTTACAGCACTCCCAGTTTCCATACATGAGTAATCTCTGGCACTCCTCTCAGGCTGATGCACAAAAGAATTTCAGGAACAAAATCCGATCCCTATCCTCCCCTGCTTCCGTCTCCTCCCCTGTAGTTCCCAGACTCCTCAGCTTCTTTTGTGCACCTCTCCAGGCTGGTCACAGATTGTTAGCTCTGTGCCATGAATGGTAAGATTTTTTAACAAAACCCCTATTTTATGCTTCCAGAAGTCAGCCAGCATGTTTAATGTTGCTACACAATTAGTTAGCAAATCGACGAAAGTCAGGGACTGCTGTATTAAAATAAAATAGTAGCCTGAATTGTATGGGACTCTCTGTCTCACTCCTTCCTCAGTACACCTTGTTCTGCTGAGGAAAGGATATAGGCGCACATCGAGAGCAAGATATAGCCTATCGCCCACGACTCCCACCCGTCTCCTTGTTCAGCCTTTGGACAGGAAGCTACTCTAACAAGATTTCCTTTTGGGGCATCATAAACAGAACACTGGATGCGCGTCATGTTCACCTTGTTCAACCGCGAGGGTGACGTTGTATTCAATGAATGTCTGCTTCCTCCCCATATTCACCCTACCTGCCTCTCAGCATTGGTGTGATCTCACTCGCCGCCAGTCAAAGCTCTGGCAGCTTCTTCCCGCCCATGCTCTCCACGCTGTGTCAAGCCATGCCTTCTCCTTCCTCCCTTTGTCTCGAGAGCCATTAGTCTTGGCGAGACCCCAGCTGACCTATCACAGCTTTGATACTCACCCACCTAAGATGGCGGCACCCTGTGCACCTCTCGCCTTACCTAAAATGGCAGTGCAAGGCAGGCAATTCTTAAACGGGCCATGGCTTTTGCATTTCACAGACTAACTTTACTGGACGAGGAATGGACTGAACTGGAGGTTGGAAGAGTCAATGCTTTAATCAAGTGTTATATAGGACTGAGCTGATCACTGACTGACCAGACCTACACCTCTGCTACAGCTGAGCTCAGAGCTCCTGTTAACACATATTTAAAGAGCTTTTACACAGACTGAAACACCCACTTGAAGTTAATGCCAAGGTTTTGTTTTTTGTTTGTTCTTTTTACACAAAAATAAATGATTGGGGATTGGAATCAATTCAGAGTGTGGCTATCGTCACTACTGGCTAGGCTAGGTAGGCTCTGAGAACCCTACAGTATTGCTTTGCTTGCTTGCTACCTCAACAGGCAGACCCTTTCTTTAGATTAGATTGGAAAACAAACAGCAACTGCTTGGGCTGCAGGAAATCTGACACTGAAAGGCATTCTTTGCTTAAACTGGTTATTTTTCTATCACACACAAGTATTTTTGTTGTTTATGATTTCCAGTCTTTTTCCCCACACATCTAGACAAACTGGACTGGAGACAACAGTGCTTTGATTAATTGTTTTAATTGAATGTCTGCTGGGGCCTGGGATTGACTGACTGACCCACACACACTCTGAGGGATTTGACTGCTGCAGCTCCTGCTGCTAATATATGAACAGCCCCCACAAACAAAAGCAAAGAAACACCAGGTCCATCAAAGTATTTTTTGTTCCACAAAAAAATAAATAAATAAATAAATAAATCAGGGATCAAAATGTGGCAAGGTTGTGGTAAAAGCTAACCACAAATTTCATTAGTACAGATAATCTGAGACAGATAAATCCTCAGTTTCTTTACCTTTAAATATTAATATATTCAACAAAAGCAACTGTGGTACTGCTCTCTGTTTAATTAAACCACAGGACTGAAAATCCCCTCCCTTGCTTGGGGTCAGGGGGTGGAGTGGTGAAGCCTCAATTTACTTTTGTTCTGTCACTGACTTAATCTCCAGATACAAGTATATTTTCCTTTTAATTGCACTCTTTATCTTACCAACACCTCTTCCTGCCTACAAACAGCTAAAAATGCTTTTTTATAGGTCCAGAAAAAAAATTTCAGTTCCTTCACAGAGCTTCCCGCCTAGCGACTGTACTCTATGAAAAGTCTATCACAACTGCGTAGTTACAATGGATGCGCATGCCTATGTGAACCTTATTGTACTACGTGTGTGAGAGAGAGAGACACACGTGGTACAAAATAGTTAACATATTATGCCAGATGCCAGTCAAGTCATATTTGTTAGAGCGAACTTTTAAGCAAACCGCCACTCGGACTGGTGAGAAGGGGAAGAGGCAAGCCACCGATATTATCACGCACTGCTGAGAGAGGAGAGAGAAGCGAGAGATGCTGTATTCTTAAAGCTGGACTACATTGGGAAGTGGAATTGTAGCTATTTATTTTCTCTGCTTCTCAACATTCCTCCTACACCCTTTTTTGTGCCTGTTTTGTGTTTGGTTTTCTTTTTTGGGGTTTGTGAGCTTATTCAGTGTAGAAAGTACAATTCTATCGATCCATGTGGTATTTCATAAGGTCGTAACATTATTACTCATTTTGCACGTGTATAAAAAGGCGAATGAGTTACACAGCTGAAAAGTATATCTTTAGGGTAGTTTTACAGGTAATTACAAATATTTTAAGCTTTAAACATTTTAAATTTTATGTTTCCTGTGGCTGCTCAGCTGTTTGTCTACAACCAATTGGGTGGCACATTAGGGATGTTAATCGATGACTACTATATTTAGGCGCTGGTGCAACCTGTTAAAATCAGATTAGGAGTTGCAGTAGCTGGCCAGCCCATTGGCGCTGAGGGTTTGAGGTGCTGGACACCACACCACGCACCGCTGGTGACCGGGTTCAGGAGCAAGCTTGGGCCGCTGGAGGTTGGCCGGGGGAGACAAGCTGGAGAGTCCGATGACAGCTCGCCATCTCTAGGGGGAGGGTGGGTTCTCCAACCTGGTGAGCGGCGACCCCTGGCAGAGGCTGGGGACATGACGGCAAGCAGGCATCTCGGGATGATCATCGAGGGCGAGGGTCACTGACCATTCAGCCTCAGGGACTACCCTTTGTGGAAATAGGGGAGGGATGTTGCCAACGCCGGCACTTATGCCTTGACATACAAGCCTGCAACGCCCCAGAGAAACGCCAGAAAACCGCTGAGCCGGAAGACAGAGCTGAGCCGGGTCTTGATGTGCCGATGCATGCCTGCAGCCTCAGGACCCTGACAAAAATGCAAGATTCGGGGGTCCACCCCTACCCTGACCCCACCCGGGGTATCCCTGGCAGGATGGAGGGACCGGGGGACTGACAGGTAAGACATTACATAGAAACATAGAAGTTGATGGCAGATAAGGACCGCAAGGCCCATCCAGTCTGCCCATTTCTTTTTCTACCTTATAAATGTGCCATCGGCCTTTGTTCTGTCAGTGGCCTATCTATTCATAGTCATTTGTATTGCCCCCTTATGCCTATCCCATGCCTGTTTGAAGCCCTGCACTGTATTCATAGCCACCACTTCTTGGTAGCCATTCCATGCATCCACCACCCTTTCTGTGAAAAAGAATTTCCTCATTCCCCCTTAATCGGCCTCCTCTAAACTCATGTTGTGTCCTCTTGTCCTGCTATTTTCTTATATTTAAACATGTTAGACTCTTTCACCTTATTTATGCCCTTAAGGTGTTTGGAATGCCTCGATCATATCACCTCTCTCCCTCCTTTGCTCAAGGGTATACATATTGAGCTCCGTTAATCTGTCCTCATATGTCTTCTGATGCAGTCCCTGCACCATTTTGGTTGCCCTTCTCTGGACTGCCTCAATTTGGTTAATGTCCTTGTGAAGGTGTGGCCTCCAATACTGCACGCAGTACTCCAGACAGGGCCTAACCAGTGTCTTGTACAGAGGGATTATTACCTCCCTCTTACGACTTGTGATACCCCTACTAATACACCCTAACACCCCCTAGCCTTACCTACTGCTTTAGAGGTCTGCTTGGATGATTTCAGGTCATCAGTGATGATGATGCCCAAGTCTCTTTCTTCCTTTGTGACTGCTAGCAACTCCCCTCCCAGCCTATAGGTGGCTTCAGGTTTCTCTTCCTATATGCATGATTTTGCACTTCTTTGCATTAAATCCCAGTTGCCACTCTTCTGACCATTCTGCTAGTTTATCCAGATCTCTTCTCATTCTGCCCACCCCATCTGGATCATCTACTCTGTTGCAGATCTTGGTGTCATCTGCAAACAGACAAGCCTTACCCTCTAGTCCATCTGCAAGGTCACTAATGAAGATGTTGAAGAGGACTGGCCCCAGGACTGATCCCTGAGGTACCCCACTTGTGACTTGCATCTCTTCTGACTGTATACCATTTACCACCACTCTGTTTTCTGCCCGTCCAACCAGTTTGCCACCAGTTGACCAGCTTCATGCCACCCGAGCCTACCCAGCTTATTTATCAATCTTCTATGTGGAACAGTGTCAAAGCTTTGCTGAAGTCAAGGTAGGCGACATCAACTGCTCCCCTTGGTCCACCCTCTGGTTACCAGTCAAAGAAATCTATGAGATTAGTTTGACAGGACCTTCCTTTGTAAACCCATGCTGGCTTGGATCCTGTGCCCCTATAGTTCCAGGTGTTGCACTATCCTTTCCTTAAGGAGTGCCTCCATAATCTTGCCCACTACTGAGGTAAGACGGACCGGTCTGTAGTTCCCGCCTCCCTCCCTGCTACCACTCTTGTGGAGGCGGGATCACATAAACCCTTCTCCAGTCTTCTGGGACCTCTGCTGTGCTCAGAGACTCACTAAACAATTCTGCTAATGGCTCTGCTAGTTCCTCCTTTAGCTCCTAAGTACCCTGGGATGTATGCCATCAGGTCCCATTGCCTTATCCACCCTGAGCTTAGCAAGCTCTTGTAGACCCTTTCTTTTGTGAAGGAGTAGTGCTCACCTCCCTCCCTGTGTCCATGATGCTGAGCTGTGGCCCTGCCCTACCTTCTCTTCAGTAAATACTGAGCAAAAGTATCTATTTAGGATAGATGCCTTTACAGGGTCCTCCTCCTCACATGCTCCCTTTTCTCCATTAAACTAGCAATACCCCCTCTGGATTTTCTCCTTTCACTAATGTATCTATAGAAGATCTTGTCACCTTCTTTTACTGTTCGTGCTAGTGTTTCCTCAGTTTGGGACTTTGCCTGCCTTACTGCCTACCTGCTTCCCTTAGGCAGTTTGGTATGCCTCCCTATCTTCATCCGCTGTGTTCCCTTATATTTCCTGAAGGCCAGCCTTTTGGCTCTGACCTTTTCTGCTACTGTATTTGAGAACCAAAGTGGTTTCCTTCTTCTTGCACTTCCTTTTCTGTCTAACACAATGGGATGTTGCTTCAAGTATTGCATCCTTAATGCTTGCCCACTTTGCCTGTACCCCCTCACCTGTGTTTCTTTTTGCCAGGGCTAGCTTAACTCTGTTGGCCATCTTATCAAAGTCAGCTCCTCTGAAGTCCCATATTTTTGCCTTGGAATGGGATGATTTAGATGTAGTAGCCAAATTGAACCATACCATGTGATGGTCACTGGCCCCCAGGTGACCGTCTACCTGGAGATCTGTGATCCCTTCTTTGTTAGTCAGTACTAGATCTAGGATAGCCCTGTCTCTTGTGGGTTTGCTGTACCAGTTGTTTGAGGCCTTCCCTGCAGGGAATCCACTATGAGTCTAGTTCTGGCAGATGTTCCTACTGGTATTGACCAATCTGTATCTGGCATGTTGAAGTCTCCATTATCAGAACCTCCCTTTAGCTGTCATGTTTTGTATATCTTCTAACAGTATGTGTCTATGTCCTCCCTCTGGTCTGGGGGCCTGTAGACAACCCCAGTTCTTATGGCTGTCCCATTTCCTGTTTCCAGGGTGACCCACAGTTTTTCTGGCTCCTTATGTGTATTCTGAATTTCTGTAGCTTTGATATTTTCATTAACCACAGGGCCCTCCTCCCCCTTTTTTGCACCTGGGGTCTCTTCTGAACAATACACTAGCCAGGTACTAGTCTCTCCAAGTGTGGTTACTGGTAAACCACGTCTCACTAATTGCTACTATGTCCAGTTTAGCCTCTGACATTATTGCCTGCAGGTCTGGGATCTTATTTCCAGGCTGTGAGCATTTGTGTACATGATTTTCCATTGGCCAGATTTTGGTGTGTTAGTCGTTGGGTGAAGTTTGGCATTACTCCTATTAGTGGGATGGGGGAGACAAACCTTTTTCTTACCTGGGTGATGCAAATGAGCAGCAAACATGCTGAATTCCTGTCTTTCTCACATTGAAGGAGCTAATTGCTTCCTCCCACAGCTCTTCCAAAGGATTAGGTGTGTATGTGGAGTGGAGCTGGAAACTGTCAGTATTCCAACAGAAAGAAGGGTTAAAAGTCAGGTTAGTTGATATCTTGGAGGTAGAAGACTTGGTTTGATGGCCAAGGCACCTAGCTTCACCATGAGCTTTCCTTCTAAGACTGCTTGAAAGGCAGAGTAAAGAAATTTACAAGAGCAAGGAGAAAGGATTAAGATTTAGTTTGACTAACAGATTTACTGTGTGGTGGTGTTTTATTTTTTACTCACAGGGATTGCTGACGGTTTGTTGCTAACATTTCATTGCTTTATTTTTCTCTGATTCAAATTGTTGTTGCTGGTATACCTTCTTCTGCATTATTACAAGATGGTGCCTACAGAGTGTGTGCTAACAGATTACTCCTGTAATCTTCTAGATTCAAATTGTCTTTGCAAGGTATATCTTCTGTTACTGCTTTATTTTCTCTGGAGCAAAGTGTTTCTTACAGCGTATATCTCTCTGAAATTACTGTATTACAGGTGGAGCTTACATTTTTGTGACTTTTTATCATTAGGCTAAGCAAAATTATTGTTTGACACTGTGTTTTATTTTATTCTTGTTTGTTGAAAAAGGTTTATTTGTCCTCAGAGGTGTTTCAGTCTCCTTCTCACATTGAAGGAGCTAATTGCTTTCCTCCCACAGCTCTTCAAAGGATTAGGTGTGTATGAGAAGTGGGCTGGCAAACTGTCAGTAATTTCAAACAGAAAGAAGGGTTAAAAAGTCAGGTTAGTTGATATCTTGGAGGTAGAAGACTTGGTTTGCTGGCCAAGGCACCTAGCTTCACACCGAGCTTTTCCTTCTAAGACTGCTTGAAAGGCAGAGTAGAGAAAACCTACCAGAGCAAGGGAGAAGGATTAAGATTTAGTTGGCTAAGCAGATTTACTGTGTGGTGGTGTTTTTATTTTTACTCACAGGGATTGCTACTGTTTGTTGCTAACATTTCATTGCTTTATTTTTCTCTGATTCAAATTGTTGTTGCTGGTATACCTTCTTCTGCATTATTACAAGGTGTGCCTACAGGTGTGTGCTAACAGATTACTCCTGTAATCTTCTGATTCAAATTGTCTTTTGCAAGGTATATCTTCTGTTATGCTTTATTTTCTCTGGAACAAAGTGTTTCTTACAGCGTATATCTTCTCTGAAATTACTGTATTACGAATTGGAGCTTACATTTTGTGACTTTTTATCATTAGGCTAAGCAAAATTGTTGACTTGACACTGTGTTTTATTTTATTCTTGTTTGTTGAAAAGGTTTGTTGTCTGAGGTGTTTCGAGTCTCCTTCACATTAGAAGGAGCTAATTGCTTCCCCACAGCTCTTCCAAAGGATTAGGTGAGTATGTGGGGGTGGAGCTGGAAGCATCAATGTTCCAACAGAAAGAAGGGTTAAAAGTCAGGTTAGTTGATATCTTGAGTGAAGACTTGGTTTTGCTGGCCAAGGCACACAGCTTCACCTGAGCTTTTCCTTCTAAGACTGCTTGAAAGGCAGAGTAGAAACTCACAGAGCAAGGAGAAGGATTAAGATTTAGTTTGGCTAAGCAGATTTACCAGTATGGTGGTGTTTTATTTTACTCACCGGGATTGCATACTGGTTCATTGCTAACATTTCATTGCTTTATTTTTCTCTGTTCAGATATATTGTTGCTGGTATACCTTCTACTGCATTATTACAATAGAGTGCCTACAGGTAACGTGCTAACAGATTACTCCTGTAATCTTCTCACTTAAAATGTCTTTTGCAAGTATATCTTCTGTTACGCCTTTATTTTCTCTGGAGCAAAGTGTTCTTACAGCGAATATCTTCTCTGAAATTACTGTATTACAGGTGGAGCTTACATTTTTGTGACTTTTTATCATTGGGCTAAGCAAAATTATTGTTTGACACTGTGTTTTAGTTTATTCTTGGTTTGTTGAAAAGGTTTGCTTGTCTCAGAGGTGTTTCTGGTCTCTTCTCACATTGGAAGAGCTAATTGCCTTCTCCTCCACAGCTCTTCAAAGGATTAGGTGTGTATGTAGGGGTGGAGCTACAAAACTGTCAGTAATTCCAACAGAAAGAAGGTTAAAGTCAGGTTAGTTGATATCTTGGGTAGAAGACTTGGTTTGCTGCCACAGCACCTAGCTTCACCGAACTTTTCCTTCTAAGACTGCTTGAAAGGCAGAGTAAAGAAATTTACCAGAGCAAGGAGAAGGATTAAGATTTAGTTGACTAAGCAGATTTACTGTGGTGGTGTTTTTATTTTTACTCACAGGGATTGCTACCGTTTGTTGCTAACATTTCATTGCTTTATTTTTCTCTGATTCAAATTGACATTTGCTGGTATACCTTCTTCTGCATTATTACAGGTGTGCCTACAGGTAGTGCAACAGATTACTCCTGTAATCTTCTGATTCAAATTGTCTTTTAAAGGTATATCTTCTGTTACTGCTTTATTTTTCTCTGGAGCAAAGTGTTTCTTGACAGCGATATCTTCTCTGAAATTACTGTATTACAGGTGGAGCTTACATTTTGTGACTTTTTATCATTAGGCTAACAAAATTATTGTTTGACACTGTGTTTTATTTTATTCTTGTTTGTTGAAAAGGTTTGTTGTCTCAGAGGTGTTTCAGTCTCCTTCTCACATTGAAGGAGCTAATTGCTTTTCCTCCCACAGCTCTTCCAAAGGATTAGGTGTGTATGTGGGGGTGGAGCTGGCAAACTGTCAGTAATTTCCAACAGAAAGAAGGGTTAAAAAGTCAGGTTAGTTGATATCTTAGGTAGAAGACTTGGTTTGCTGGCCAGCCTAGCTTCACAAACTTTTTCCTTCTAAGACTGCTTGAAGGCAGAGTAGAAAACTTACCAGAGCAGGGAGAAAGATTCAGATTTAGTTTGGCTAAGCAGATTTACTGTGTGGTGTTTTTATTTTTTACTCACAGGGATTGCTACTGTTTATGCTAACATTTCATTGCTTATTTTTTCTCTGATTCAAATTGTTGCTGGTATACCTTCTTCTGCATTATTACAAGTGTGCCTACAGGTGTCAAGCTAACAGATTACTCCTGTAATCTTCTGATTCAAATTGTCTTTGCAAGGTATATCTTCTGTTACTGCTTTATTTTTCTCTGGAGCAAAGTATTTCTTACAGCTATATCTTCCAGAATGCTGTATTACAGGTGAGCTTACACTTTTGTGACTTTTTATCATTCGGCTAACAAAAGGTGTTGTTTGACACTGTGTTTATTTTATTCTTGTTTGTTGAAAAGGTTTGTTGTCTCCAGAGGTGTTTCAGTCTCTTCTCACATTGAAGGGCTAATTAGCCCTTTCACTCCCAGCTCTTCAAAAGGATTAGGTGTATATACAGAGAGTGGAGCTGGCAAACTATCAGTATTCGCAACAGAAAGAAGGGTTAAAAGTCAGGTTAGTTGATATCTTGGAGGTAGAAGACTTGGTTTGCTGGCCAAGGCACCTAGCTTCACCTGAGCTTTTTCCTTCTAAGACTGCTTGAAAGGCAGATTAGAGAAACTTACCAGAGCAAGGGAGAAGGATTAAGATTTAGTTTAGCTAAGCAGATTTACTGTGATGTGGTGGTTTTATTTTTTACTCACAGGGATTGCTACTGTTTGTTGCTAACATTTCATTGCTTTATTTTTTCTCTGATTCAAATTGTTGTTGCTGGTATACCTTCTTCTGCATTATTACCCAAGGTGTGCCTACAGGTGTGTGCTAACAGATTACTCCTGTAATCTTCTGATTCAAATTGTCTTTTGCAAGGTATATCTTCTGTTACTGCTTTATTTTTTCTGAACAAAGTGTTTCTTACAGCGTATATCTTCTCTGAAATTACTGTATATACAGGTGGAGCTTACATTTTGTGACTTTTTTATCATTAGGCTAAAGCAAAATTATTGTTTGACACTGTGTTTTATTTTATTCTCTTTTGTTGAAAAGGTTTGTTGTCTCAGAGGTGTTTCAGTCTCCTTCTCACATTGAAGGAGCTATTGCTTTTCCTCCCACAGCTCTTCCAAAGGATTAAGTGTGTATGTGTGGGGAGTGGAGCTGGCAAACTGTCAATAATTTCCAACAGAAAGAAGGGTTAAAAGTCAGGTTAGTTGATATCTTGGAAGGTAGAGCTTGGTTTGCTGGCCAGGCACCTAGCTTCACCTGAGCTTTTCCTTCTAAGACTGCTTGAAAAGGCAGAGTAAAGAAATTTACCAGAGCAAGGGAGAAGGATTAAGATTTAGTTTGGCTAAGCAGATTTACTGTGTGGTGGTGTTTTTTTTTACTCACAGGGATTGCTACGGTTTGTTGCTAACATTTCATTGCTTTATTTTCTCTGATTCAAATTGTTGTTGCTGTATACCTTCTTCGCATTATTACAAGGTGTGCCTACAGGTGTGTGCTAACAGATTACTCCTGTAATCTTCTGATTCAAATTATCTTTTTGCAAGGTATATCTTCTGTTACTGCTTTTTTTCTCTGGAGCAAAGTGTTTTTACAGCTATATCTTCTCGAAATTATTACAGGTGGTACTTATAGGTTTTAATTTTTATCTAACATTGGGATAAGCTTTCAGGGTTACTGCATTTGTTATTGACTGATTATTTCTGCTCTTACCTCCTTAATTCTTCTCGTCCGTGGTTCTTCTTTAGGCAGGAAGGGCCCAGCCACCCACCCCATCCCCAACCACCCACGCTACACTCCTTTTATAGGGTACCACAGTTGTGACATTCCTGTAGCAGAGCAGGAAGGGCCGGATCAGTGGAGCCTCCTCAAGGTGATCTCATTTGGGGGCACTAGTACTTAACTTGTTATAACAAGTTAAACAGCAATACCAAATCATACATTACGATTTTTTTTTTCCTTCTAATTACTCTGACTAGGTTACAAACCCAGCAACTTATTTGGAATGGATTTCACAACTGCAGGTACTGTGGAACAATCTTCAGAAGGACAGTCTTACAGGATTTAGGACACTGTCCTACATGCTGGGCCTTGAGATCTTAGAGCTCAGCCCGGCAGCATGGGCAGAGATTGCACGCCTCAAATTTCATATTGAAGAGGAAATACATTATAAGAACCACCTGCCATTTCCCCAGCATCCAACAGAAAAACCTCAGCCGCAGAGGGTAGTTGGTCCAGGAGGTTGGCAGGTGGTTAGAGGAGCAAATCAGGTGCCCCATCACTCTCTGCTCTCCAACACATTACCTCCAAAACCATATAAACACTATCAAACAGGTATCTGCCTCTATCTCTGAAATCAAATAAAGAGGCAGAAGACACTGCAGAGCAGAACATCGTGCACAGGAGCTAGCACAACAAAACTCACCCAAATCAGGAACCAAAACTAAACAAGCACAAAGGAATCAAAAACTTCTGATCATAGGGAGACTCCATGATTGGGAGTTGATACCATCTCCAGCCAGAGTTGATGGTCAGATGTCTCCCAGGTACATCAGCATGGAGAGACACTGACCGCTGTACTAAATTGTTCACAAAGCAGGAGAAAACATTGATGTCCTAGTACACATAGGGACTAATGATCTGCCAGCCGGTCAGTTGTGGAGACCAAGAACACCTGACTAGGCTGGGTGACAACTATCATCTATTTTGTCCGGCATCTCCTTCTCTGAGATCCTGCCAGTCTGGGAGAGGGGAGCAGATGGACGGAAGGTCAGAGAAGGGGAGATAGGGGAGCTAAACACGTGGCTCAAGGACTGGTGCCAGGAAAAGGACTTACAGATTTGTGGGAACTGGCAACAGTTCTGGGAGCGAAAGTTCTTTAAATTTGATGGACTGCATCTGACTAAAGAGGGTCAGTGCATTGGGGCAGAAGTTTGACGCCTTTGCAGAATATTTAAACTAGAAAAATGGGGAGAGGGTGCAGCACCCATAGTCGAAATGGGAAGAACACCTCCCCCTCAGCTAGTGGTCAGACAGAATTCAGCATGTTTGCTGTTCATTTGCATCACCAGGTAAGAAAAAGGTTTGTCTCCCACATACGCCGAATAGGAGTAATGCCAAACTTCACCCAACGACTAACACACCAAAATCTGGCCAATGGAAAATCATGTACACAAATGCTCACAGCCTAGGAAATAAGATCCCAGACCTGCAGGCAATAATGTCAGAGGCTAAACTGGACATAGTAGCAATTAGTGAGACGTGGTTTACCAGTAACCACCTGGGAGAGACTTCAGTACCTGGCTATGTATTGTTCAGAAGAGACCCGAGGTGCAAAAGGGGGGAGGATGGCCTGTAGTGTTAATGAAAATATCAAAGCTACAGAAATTCAGAATACACATAAGGAGCCAGAAAAACTGTGGGTCACCCTGGAAACAGGAAATGGGACAGCCATAAGAACTGGGGTTGTCTACAGGCCCCCAGACCAGAGGGAGGACATAGACACTTACTGTTAGAAGATATACAAAACATGACAGCTAAAGGGAGGTTCTGATAATGGGAGACTTCAACATGCCAGATACAGATTGGTCAATACCAGCAGGAACATCTGCCAGAACTAGACTCATAGTGGATTCCCTGCAGGGAAGGCCTCAAACAACTGGTACAGCAACCCACAAGAGACAGGGCTATCCTAGATCTAGTACTGACTAACAAAGAAGGGATCACAGATCTCCAGGTGAGCGGTCACCTGGGGGCCAGTGACCATCACATGGTATGGTTCAATTTGGCTACTACATCTAAATCATCCCATTCCAAGGCAAAAATATGGGACTTCAGAGGAGCTGACTTTGATAAGATGGCCAACAGAGTTAAGCTAGCCCTGGCAAAAGAAACACAGGTGAGGGGTACAGGCAAAGTGGGCAAGCATTAAGGATGCAATACTTGAAGCAACATCCCATTGTGTTAGACAGAAAAGGAAGTGCAAAGAAGAAGGAAACCACTTTGGTTCTCAAATACAGTAGCAGAAAAGGTCAGAGCCAAAGGCTGGCCTCAGGAAATATAAGGGAACACAGCGGGATGAAGATAGGGAGGCATACCAAACTGCCTAAGGGAAGCAGGTAGAGCAGTAAGGCAGGCAAAGTCCCAAACTGAGGAAACACTAGCACGAACAGTAAAAGAAGGTGACAAGACTTTCTAGATACATTAGTGAAAGGAGAAAATCCAGAGGGGTATTGCTAAGTTTAATGGAGAAAAGGAGCATGTGAGGAGGAGGACCCTGTAAAGGCATCTATCCTAAATAGATACTTTTGCTCAGTATTTACTGAGAGAAGGTAGGGCAGGGCCCACAGCTCAGCATCATGGACACAGGGGAGGGAGGTGAGCACTACTCCCTTCACAAAAGAAAGGGTCCTACAAGAGCTTGCTAAGCTCAGGGTGGATAAGGCAATGGGACCTGATGGCATACATCCCAGGTACTTAGGAGCTAAAGGAGGAACTAGCAGAGCCATTAGCAGAATTGTTTAGTGAGTCTCTGAGCACAGCAGAGGTCCCAGAAGACTGGAGAAGGTTCATGTGATCCCGCTCCACAAGAGTGGTAGCAGGGAGGAGGCGGGGAACTACAGACCAGTCAGTCTTACCTCAGTAGTGGGCAAGATTATGGAGGCACTCCTTAAGGAAAGGATAGTGCAACACCTGGAATCCATAGGGGCACAGGATCCAAGCCAGCATGGGTTTACAAAGGAAGGTCCTGTCAAACTAATCTCATAGATTTCTTTGACTGGGTAACCAAGGGTGGACCAAGGAGCAGTTGATGTCGCCTACCTTGACTTCAGCAAAGCTTTTGACACTGTTCCACATAGAAGATTGATAAATAAGCTGGGTAGGCTCGGGGTGGTCAGAAGCTGGTCAACTGGGTGGCAAACTGGTTGGACGGGCAGAAAACAGAGTGGTGGTAAATGGTATACAGTCAGAAGAGATGCAAGTCACAAGTGGGGTACCTCAGGGATCAGTCCTGGGGCCAGTCCTCTTCAACATCTTCATTAGTGACCTTGCAGATGGACTAGAGGGTAAGGCTTGTCTGTTTGCAGATGACACCAAGATCTGCAACAGAGTAGATGATCCAGATGGGGTGGGCAGAATGAGAAGAGATCTGGATAAACTAGCAGAATGGTCAGAAGAGTGGCAACTGGGATTTAATGCAAAGAAGTGCAAAATCATGCATATAGGAAGAGAACCCTGAAGCCACCTATAGGCTGGGAGGAGTTGCTAGCAGTCACAAAGGAAGAAAGAGACTTGGGCATCATCATCACTGATGACCTAAAATCATCAAGCAGACCTCTAAAGCAGTAGGTAAGGCTAGGGGGTGTTAGGGTGTATTAGTAGGGGTATCACAAGTCGTAAGAGGGAGGTAATAATCCCTCTTTACAAGACACTGGTTAGGCCCTGTCTGGAGTACTGCGTGCAGTATTGGAGGCCACACCTTCACAAGGACATTAACCAAATTGAGGCAGTCCAGAGAAGGGCAACCAAAATGGTGCAGGGACTGCATCAGAAGACATATGAGGACAGATTAGCGAGCTCAATATGTATACCCTTGAGCAAAGGAGGGAGAGAGGTGATATGATCGAGGCATTCAAACACCTTAAGGGGCATAAATAAGGTGAAAGAGTCTAACATGTTTAAATATAAGAAAATAGCAGGGACAAGAGGACACAACATGAGTTTAGAGGAGGCCGATTAAGGGGAATGAGGAAATTCTTTTTCACAGAAAGGGTGGTGGATGCATGGAATGGCTACCAAGAAGTGGTGGCTATGAATACAGTGCAGGGCTTCAAACAGGCATGGGATAGGCATAAGGGGCAATACAATGACTATGAATAGATAGGCCACTGACAGAACAAAGGCCGATGGCACATTTATAAGGTAGAAAAAGAAATGGGCAGACTGGATGGGCCTTGCGGTCCTTATCTGCCATCAACTTCTATGTTTCTATGTAATGTCTTACCTGTCCAGTCCCCGGTCCCTCCATCCTGCAGGGATACCCCAGGTGGGGTCAGGGTGAGGGTGGACCCAGATCTTGCATTTTGTCAGGGTCCTGAGGCTGCAGGCATGCATCGGCACATCAAGACCCGGCTCCGCTCTGTCTTCCAGCTCAGCGGTTTTTTTTTAGGCGTTTCTCTGGGGCGTTGCAGGCCCGTATGTCAAGGCATAAGTGCCGACGTTGGCAACATCCCTCCCCCTATTTCCACAAAGGAGTAGTCCCTGAGGCTGAATGGTCAGTGACCTACGCCCTCGGCCAGTCATCCCCCCGAGATGCCTGCTTGCCGTCATGTCCCCAGCCTCTGCCAGGGGTCGCCGCTCACCAGGTTGGAGAACCCACCCTCCCCCTAGAGATGGCGAGCTGTCATCGGACTCTCCAGCTTGTCTCCCCCGGCCAACCTCCAGCGGCCCAAGCTTGCTCCTGAACCCGGGTCACCAGCGTGGTGCGTGGTGTGGTGTCCAGCACCTCAAACCCTCAGCGCCAATGGGCTGGCCAGCTACTGCAACTCCTAATCTGATTTTAACAGGTTGCACCAGCGCCTAAATATAGTAGTCATCGATTAACATCCCTAATGTGCCACCCAATTGGTTGTAGACAAACAGCTGAGCAGCCACAGGAAACATAAAATTTAAAATGTTTAAAGCTTAAAATATTTGTAATTACCTGTAAAAACTACCCTAAAGATATACTTTCAGCTGTGTAACTCATTCGCTCTTTATACACACGTGCAAAATGAGTAATAATGTTACGACCTTATGAAATACCACATGGATCGATAGAATTGTACTTTCTACACTGAATAAGCTCACAAACCCCAAAAAAGAAAACCAAACACAAAACAGGCACAAAAAAGGGTGTAGGAGGAATGTTGAGAAGCAGAGAAAATAAATAGCTACAATTCCACTTCCCAATGTAGTCCAGCTTTAAGAATACAGCATCTCTCGCTTCTCTCTCCTCTCTCAGCAGTGCGTGATAATATCGGTGGCTTGCCTCTTCCCCTTCTCACCAGTCCGAGTGGCGGTTTGCTTAAAAGTTCGCTCTAACAAATATGACTTGACTGGCATCTGGCATAATATGTTAACTATTTTGTACCACGTGTGTCTCTCTCACACACGTAGTACAACAAGGTTCATAGGCATGCGATCCATTGTAACCACGCAGTTGTGATAGACTTTCATAGAGTACAGTCGCTAGGGCGGAAGCTCTGTGAAGGAACTGAAATTTTTTTCTGGACCTATAAAAAGCATTTTTAGCTGTTTGTAGGCAGGAAGAGGTTGGTAAGATAAAGAGTGCAATTAAAGGAAAATATACTTGTATCTGGAGATTAAGTCAGTGACAGAACAAAAGTAAATTGAGGCTTCACCACTCCACCCCTGACCCCAAGCAAGGGAGGAATTTTCAGTCCTGTGGTTTAATTAAACAGAGAGCAGTACCACAGTTGCTTTTGTTGAATATATTAATATTTAAAGGTAAAGAAACTGAGGATTTATCTGTCTCAGATTATCTCTGTACTAATGAAATTTGTGGTTAGCTTTACCACAACCTTGCCACATTTGATCCTGATTGATTTATTTATTTATTTATTTTTTGTGGAACAAAAAATACTTTGATGGACCTGGTGTTTCTTTGCTTTTGTTTGTGGGGGCTGTTCATATATTAGCAGCAGGAGCTGCAGCAGTCAAATCCCTCAGAGTGTGTGTGGGTCAGTCAGTCAATCCCAGGCCCCAGCAGACATTCAATTAAAAGCAATTAATCAAAGCACTGTTGTCTCCAGTCCAGTTTGTCTAGATGTGTGTGGGGGAAAAAGACTGGAAATCATAAACAACAAAAATACTTGTGTGTGATAGAAAAATAACCAGTTTAAGCAAAGAATGCCTTTCAGTGTCAGATTTCCTGCAGCCCAAGCAGTTGCTGTTTGTTTTCCAATCTAATCTAAAGAAAGGGTCTGCCTGTTGAGGTAGCAAGCAAGCAAAGCAATACTGTAGGGTTCTCAGAGCCTACCTAGCCTAGCCAGTAGTGACGATAGCCACACTCTGAATTGATTCCAATCCCCAATCATTTATTTTTGTGTAAAAAGAACAAACAAAAAAACAAAACCTTGGCATTAACTTCAAGTGGGTGTTTCAGTCTGTGTAAAAGCTCTTTAAATATGTGTTAACAGGAGCTCTGAGCTCAGCTGTAGCAGAGGTGTAGGTCTGGTCAGTCAGTGATCAGCTCAGTCCTATATAACACTTGATTAAAGCATTGACTCTTCCAACCTCCAGTTCAGTCCATTCCTCGTCCAGTAAAGTTAGTCTGTGAAATGCAAAAGCCATGGCCCGTTTAAATTGCCTGCCTTGCACTGCCATTTTAGGTAAGGCGAGAGGTGCACAGGGTGCCGCCATCTTAGGTGGGTGAGTATCAAAGCTGTGATAGGTCAGCTGGGGTCTCGCAAGACTAATGGCTCTCGAGACAAAAGGAGGAAGGGAGAAGGCATGGCTTGGCTTACAGCGTGGAGAACGCAGAGCGAGAGAAGCTGCCTAAAGGCGCTTGGACTGGCGGCGAGTGAGATCACACCAATGCTGAGAGGCAGGTAGGGTGAATATGGGGAGGAAGCAGACATTCATTGAATACAACGTCACCCTCGCGGTTGAACAAGGTGAACCGCGAGGCGCGCATCCAGTGTTCTGTTTATGATGCCCCAAAAGGAAATCTTGTTAGAGTAGCTTCTGTCCAAAGGCTGAACAAGGGAGACGGGTGGGAGTCGTGGGCGATAGGCTATATCTTGCTCCTCGATGTGCCATATCCTTTTCCTCTCAGCAGAACAAGGTGTACTGAGGGAAGGAGTGAGACAGAGAGTCCCATACAATTCAGGCTACTATTTTATTTTAATACAGCAGTCCCTGACTTTAGATCGATTTGCTAACTAATTGTGTAGCAACATTAAACATGCTAGCTGACTGGAAGCATAAAATAGGGTTTTGTTAAAAAATCTTACCATTCATGGCACAGAGCTAACAATCTGTGACCAGCCTGGAGAGGTGCACAAAAGAAGCTGAGGAGTCTGGGAACTACAGGGGAGGAGACGGAAGCAGGGGAGGATAGGGATCGGATTTTGTTCCTGAAATTCTTTTGTGCATCAGCCTGAGAGGAGTGCCAGAGATTACTCATGTATGGAAACTGGGAGTGCTGTAAGAAGGTGCAATAGATAATAAATCATTTAATCAAAGGTAGTGTGAGATTGCAGTTTGCTCACAGCCAGCCAGCCTAGGTAAAGGGCAGTTTTGATTTGATGTTACTTTTTTTTCTCAGTCTTATGTAAAGTAAGGCTGTGCTCTGCTGCTTATGCTTGTTTTCCCCAGTTCCCAATTCCACCACAACCTTGCCACATTCTGAGACTACCTGAATTGATGAACCTGTTCTGGTCTGGACCCACAGTCATTTAATCTATCTGAGTTGTTTGTGTGTCTGCGTGAGTTACGCCATCCGTCAGTCTGTCCAGTGTCTGTCAGAAACAGAGTAAAATAAATATCTGTGTGTGTGTGCAGTAGCAGTAATATACATAGAAACATAGACTTTGACGAATGAGACCGCTTGTCCCATCTAGTCTGCCCATTTCCTACCTACAGGATAGGCTGCAGATCCTAGTTAACCAACAGCCTATTTCTTCCTACCCCCACAAGAATTGCCTTATGTCTGTCCCATGCATTCTTGAATTCTCCCACAGTTTTAGACCCCAAACCTCCTCAGGAAGGCTGTTCCATGTATCCACTACCTCTCTGTGAAATAATACTTCCTCACATTGCCCCTGGAACCTCCCACTCTATCTTTAAATTGTGCCCCTTGTTCTTGCACGTCTCTTTTTCTGAAAGATGCTACCCTCTTGGACTTTGTTGATTCCACTGAGGTACTTAAAAGTTTCTATCATGTCCCCCTCTCCCTTCTTTCCTCAAGGGTATACATATTAAGTTCCCTTAGTCTCTCCTCATACGGCTTCTCTTGCAGACCCTGCACCATTTAGTTGCCCTCCTCTGGACTGCCTCTATCCTGTCTATGTCCTTGCAGATGGGGTCTCCAGAACTGGGCGCAATACTCCAGGTGGGGTCTCACCAACTGTCTGTACAGAGGATAACAACTTCCTGTTTTCTGCTGCTGATGCCTCTCCCTATGCATCCCAGTATACCCCAGCCCTCCCTACTGCCTTCTCACATTGCTTGCTAACCTTAGATCATCTGATATGATTACCCCAGGTCCTTCGTTTTGTTGTTGTTCATTTACCCCCCATTGTGTATTCTTCCCCTGGGTTCTTGTTTCCCAGGTGCATTATTTTGCACTTCTTTGCATTGAATCCTAGCTGCCATACTTCTGACCATTCCTCCAACCCATACTGCATATGGAAACACTGATTTTGACAGCAGATAGGATTACCTGGCTAAGGCTTACCTAGTCTACTGTATGTGTGTACGGTACTATTGTGTGTGTGTCTAGTGTCTGTGTCTTAAATTGTTTATATTATAACCTAACTATCGTCCTGACCTGTCCCCTCTCTCTGTCTGTAGCTTGAGTGTAAAGTTACAATTTTTTTGTGTGTGAGACACTGACAGAAATAAATATACAGTAACAGTACATTACTACTACCGGTCACAGCGCCACCACTGCACTGGCTACCTAACCTGGCCCTGGTTCAGCCTAAGAAAGAGCGTTGTTGTGTTGTGGACTAAGGTCAGGACAGACTTACTGTATTCTAAGGAATTTACCTTCTACCATAATTGTTGCAGAGTAGAATCTCTGTTGTGCAGTAAGTGTGAGCGTCCCCTGTGCCTTGTTTGCTACCTAGAGTACCGTCCTGTCCACTGCTTATGCCAGCCTAGTCTAACTGGGATTGGATACTACTAATTTTGTGAGAAAACTCAAAAAAATCCTGCCTGATCCAGCTAAGCCTTGTAGACTCTGTGCAGTCAGTGGTGTAAAGAAATTTAACCTACAAAGTAATAAAAAAAATACACAACACACTTTCTATTCTGACGGACAACAATTTTTATTGACATTTAAATTAAAACATAAAAGAGACATCAAAATGTAAAAGCTCAGTTTATTAGACATTGTTAAAATTACACCATGCCACCCAAGAAAGTTTTACCCAAACCAGCGAATACTCTTTTTCGCTACAAGTTTAGCAAAACAAATGTTGAAACTGCAGCAGATGCTGCAGCTGACCAAAATCAAAGCCAGATCCATTCTGAGTCTTGTGTGACAGTAACAGTTTCTCAGTCTTCTGGCAGTGACAAGTCTCTGGTGTATGAACCTGACTCAATTCCTGGCACTTCCAGCCTGTCTATAGCAGAATCTAACTCACGTGGTACTTCTGAATGTTCTGGTGTTCTCCTCCCACCTTCTCATGTTCCAGTGCCCGTGCCTAGTCCTAGCCCCATTGTTGTCTCTCTATGTTCCTCAGTGCCTCCTCAGCCTACTACTACAAATGAGACAACTGATGGACAGCCCCTTAAAAAGAAAACATAAATTTGTGGACTCATGAAACAGAATCGTAAGTGGCTGAAGTATGACAGTGAATTGAACATCATGAAATGTGAGTGATGTGAACTATTTGATAAATCTGGAAAAAATAATTCCTTCCGGGATGGGTGTTCATCATTCAGAAAGGCAAATATAGAGTTTCATGAGTCATTTGATTTACATAAGGCATCCAGAAAAGCATTTTTTGCTCACTCTATAACCCCGCAAAGCAGCCATAAATGAAACTTGTCCAGAAAAATGGAAGAAAAAGAATTTGAACAAATGAAGGTTCTCTTCAGAACAACTTTTTTCTTGCTAAAAAAGCACGGCCTTTTACTGATTTAAAATATGAAATAAACTTATTACGCGCGAATGGGGTCTCGGTCAGTGACACCTACTGCAATGACAAACAAGCGAGAGTATTCACGGAATATATTTACAAAGATAAGATGGAAGATCTTATCACATTGGTGAAATCGAAAGATTTCTTTTCTATTTTGTCAGAAGGCTCAACAGACAAAAATATTACAGAAGAGGAGGTAGTTTATCTCTGTATCTTGGAGAAGGGCATCCCTGTTACTAAATTTGTAGTGCTTAAGCCTCTTGAAAAGGCAGACACAGAAAGTATAACATCAACATTACAAAATACCATGGAAATAGACCTCCAAATACCAGACTGGAGAAATAAGTTAGTTGCTTGTTGTTTTGATGGGGCATCAGTCATGATAGACAGCAAAACGGGAGTAGCCACAAGACTGCAAGAGGAGGCCAGACTTTTAAAAGTGGTGCACTGCTGTGCTCATAGACTTGAGTTGGTAGCTAAATCGTGATCAAGGGACACCCTTGTACTCCGCAGTGGAGGAGTTGCTTTCCTCACTGCAGTTTCTGTAAGCACTATGCTTTAAACTGGTCAGGCTTACAGGCTGCAGGGGAGGCACTGGGCATCAGGGTACTGCACCTTGTAAATACTGGGGGAACGAGGTGGATGCCACACCACCAGCGTGCTGTTCAAGTGATGGATACAAATTATCCCGCTACTGTTACACATCTGGAGGACCTATCGGTAAATGGTACAGGGGATAAAAGAGAAAAGGCCACTGTAATTCTGAAGCAGATAAAATCACCTAAGGTATTCTAGTTCGTCAACTTCCTAGAATTCTAAATAGCAGTCATGTCCAGACTAAAGCTGACATTCCAGGAAAATAACTTAATAGTAGACTCTGTGCAAGTTGAAGTTCTGACTCTCATGAAGAAACTAAAAACTATTAGAGATTCAGAGACTGTTGATTGCCTTGAAACAGGAATCAGTATTGTGGATGGTAAGCTGCATTACAAAGGTGTGGTGCTTAGTTCCTCTGGTTCAGCAAGACGCAGCAGCAGATCAGATCCAGACGAGATGCAAACGGTGCCAAGAGCAGTTTAGTGTCTATTGTAAAGAAAGTGCTGGATTCCATGTTAAATCAAATGGAAATTCGTTTTCTGAATTTGTCAGTGATCCTGTCATTGCTGAAATGAGAATTTTCAACTTGTCTAACTGGCTAACTCTGAAGATTCCTTGGCAGAGTATGGAGATGTAGAAGTCAAGTCATAATTTTCTTTCTCAGTGACATTCTGGAACCAAGGGGTACAGTGCTGTTTCAGCACTATTGCATTGGTCGGAACTGAAAGCATATATCCACAACCTAAATGCAGCTTACCATCCACCTTTAGATTCCACTACTATGTGGGGTAGAGTTCTCTCGGAAGAAAGGATGACCTCAAAGATATTCTAGCTTTGCTGAAAATATTTCTTATAATTCCATTTTCAGCTGCGGAATGTGAACGAGGTTTCTCGTTAATGTCACAAATAAGAAATGACTGGAGGGCAAACCTGAGATCAGAAACTTTGTCAGCTTTAATGGCCATTAATCTGAGCAGTGAGACAGTGTCCACATATTCACCAGATAGTGCCATAGCTAGGTGGTGGACATCAGAAAAGAGAACAAGGAGACCTCAGATTGCTCCTTATGGTTCAAGAAAAGAGGAAGAAAAAGGCTGGGAAAGAGAAGAAGACACTGAAATGTAGAACAGTATATAAATATACTACAGTTGTTCCATATACTACTATTTCAAAATTCAGTATCTTTTTTTCAAGTTTTATCATTTTTGTCTACCCGGTGCAGGTAACCTGACTGTGGTGCATGTAACTTTTGTCGCCACGTGCACCATAGTGCAGGTACCGTAAAAAGTTAATTTCTATCCCTGGTTGGAAACCCTAAAGGCAAATTTCCCTATTTTTGTTGCTTCGGCCCGAATCCTAAATGTTACATTAATGCAGTCTTTAGCAAAGAATTTCCTTACTTTTTGAGGTAGTTTAATGGTATTCTTATTTTCCTGATGGAGCGCAGGGCCCATCCCTCCATAGATGCGTATATGTATGTTTTTGGGTAAGCACAGGGCCCTCTGGGACTCTTTTTGTAGGATAACAGCAACCAAATTGTCAACATAGCCTTCCTATTATCCCACCTCATCAACCCGATAGTAAAAATTGTGAAATCCCACCAAAATGTCATTCTTCAGCAGGGGCAGGAAAATACATTTTTGGCAAGATTTGAAAAATGACAGCTGTCCTAAATGAGGTGGTGTAATGAAAAGGCTAAGTTCATAATTTGGGGTTAAAATATTGAAAATTAAGAAAGTTTCTAGTGAGCGTAGCAAAATGGCAACAGATATGCACAACTTTGCTACTTTTGCATATTTTGACCCCAAATTTTCAACATACCCTTCTTATGACCCCACCTCATGAACGAGTATGGCTAAAATTTTGAAATCCTGTCCAAAAGGTGATTTCACCAACCAACTGCAAAATCGACTTTCGGGTAAGATTTGTGAAATGACACCAACATTGTTCAAGAGGTTGTTTAAAAAGAGAATGTTGAAAATGTGGTGTCAGAATCTTGAAAAATAACAAAGTTATGCACCAAAGTTGAAAACCCCATTGAAATACATTGATGCCCCATATGAAAAAAGATCAAGATCTTTTTTCATGAGTCGTCATACGAAACAAGAATGTTTCATAGCATGTGTCATGAAACAAGATTTATAATCTTAAAAAAAAAACAACATTTTAACGCATTTCTTTAACAGTTAAGTGCAGAATCCAGCTAAGGGGGTCCGATAAGCAATCTACATGTGTTGGTTGCTCTCAGGAATGTCATTTTGTAGGTTTTCAAATGTGAATTTTTATGAAAAAAGGAAAACAAGATGGTGGCAAACAAAACAATGATTTCCTCCTCATGAAAAAGATTGACCTCATACGAAAAAATATTCCTTTTTGTTTCATACAGCTATTTTTCAGTGTTTACTGAGCATGCCCAGAACCAAGTATTCAAAATTTCAAAATTAAATAACTTTGGAATTCATTAATATTTTTCCCAACAAGCAAAGGCACATCTGAGGCCAGCCCTTTCTACCTAGAAAATTTGCATTATCTGTATTTTGGAATTCACGCATCCAACGGAACAAAAGTTGGTATATCAAACAATCGGCCCAGCGAGACCCGTGCATGTAAAAGTTCATGCAAATCTGTTGAACAGTTGCAAGTTATGATATATACAGTATATATGTGTGTGTATATATATATATATATATATATATAGTAAGGAACTATGGTGTTAGGGTTAACCCACACCTGCAGGTAGAAAACTAGGCATGGGATGTGCTTTGGGGTTCTCAAACCTAATGCTCACCACCTTCCATCAGTAAAGAAGCTGAGATGTTTACAGTGTATGAAAATGGGATGAGCATTAGGCTTGAGAACCCCAACAACACCTGCATGCTGGTTTGCTGTCTGTAGAGTGTTATGGTCAGGAACCCTAACACCACATTATTTTGTCTCTTTGACCCTAGCCGATGCATTAACAGAGTTGTTGTTTTTTTTTGTTTTTTTTACAAAGAAATTCCTTACTTTTTGACAATAATATATCTCATTTGCCTGTAGGAACCCAGGGCCCAGAGGGCTCTGCACTGCACTGTCATCCCTCAATAGATGCGTACATGTATGTTGCCATGGAAGCATTTCAGTCAAAACAGCAACAAAATTGTCATCATAGCCTTGTTATTACCCCACCTCATGAACGCTCTGCTGAGAATTTTCAAATCCCTGCCGAGCGATGTTCTGTGCCCTGCAGCGTCATTTCCACACAGGTGAGAAAACATGTTTTGGCCAGGATTTGAAAAATGACAACTGTCACATTCATGAGTGATGTAAAATGGCTATGTTGTAAATTGGTGAAAATATTAAAATTACCAAAGTTACAAGCAAACATAGTTAAATTTAAGCGTCGTGCATAACTTTGACATTTTGCATACGTTAATACCAAATTTACAGCGTGGCCTTCTTATGACCCCACCTCATGAACAAAGGCAGTGAAAATGTTACACTCTCGCCCAAAAGGTGATTTTGCCAGCGACCACTAAATCGCCTCGGATGGATTTTAAATTCCACTGACATTATTCATGAGAGTGGAGTCCCCAAATGGCCATGTTGAAAATTTGGTGTCAAAATAAGCAAAAAAATAGCTACGCTATGCACCAGAGATTAAATCTGCATTGAAATACATTGAACCGCATTTACCTTAGTTTCTTATATTGCAGTGACTATTTCCAGCAGCAAGATGTGTCTTCAATTGGAGAATTAATCTTTGCATTGTTACCTGTTCGGGTGCATGGGGGTGTACTGGGGTGTGTGGGGTGGGTGCTGAGTGGGAGGTGGGGGGTCAGAGTGGTAAGGGACCATTTTCTTTTTTGTAGTTAAGGGAAAAAAAACCACTGAGGACCATTTTCTTTATTTCAGATACAGGGACACTAATCGGCAGGAGGGGAGTACCACTAGACACAAGGGCAATATAATTTTATCACATAGATGAGGATCATCAGGTGGGGGTGCTACTTATCACCAGGGCAGTATGATTGTACAAGGGGACAGCGATCAGTGGGTGCCACTAGACACCAGGGCAATAATAATTGTACTATGCGGACAGCGATCGGTGGGTGGGGGTTGTCACTAGACACCAGAGCATTATCATTTTACTACGAGGATGATGATTGGCGGGTGGGTGGGGTGCCACTAGACATCAGGGAAATATAATTGTACTATGTGGATGACGATCAGTGGGTGGGGGGGTTGCCATTAGACACCAGGGAAATATTTACTTTCTAACAGGGATGACGATCAGCAGGTGGGAGAGCGGTGCCATTAGATGCCAGGGAAACAAAAAAATACAGAGGATGGAGATCTGAGTGTGAGGGGTGCCACTAGACACTAGAGAAATACATACATTGAACAGGTACAGTTATTGGTGGGTCGGGGGTGCCACTAGACACCAGGGAAATACAACATTGTAACTGGGATGGCAGTCAGAATGAGATAGGCAAAGGATTCTCCTTTCATGAAAAAGGATCTTTTTGTGACCAATGATAAGATATATAATATAATAATAATAAAAAAAATTCAATGGCATGTCTGCAGCTGTGAAGTGCAGATTACAGCCAATGAGGTTCCGATCACCCAGATAGATATGTTGGTGTCTCTCAAGGATATCAGTTTTGTAACTTTTGAACTGTTGTTTTTTTTTTTTTGAAAAAACAGAAACAAGATATACTGCGACTGACTGGGGAACTGAGAGCATGGTGCCCATATAAATTCCTATCAGAACCTTTACACATGTAGACACATCATATTCAGTAACCAGCTGTTCAGTCTGTTTTTAAAGATTAATTTATTTTCACTAATAATTATGTGTAATGATAAACTGTTTCAGGTATGTATCACTCATTATGAGAAGGTAGGGCAGGACCCACAGCTCAGCACCATAGACACAGGGGGGGGAGAGGTGAGCACTAGTCCCTTCACAAAAGAAAGGGTCGTACAAGAGCTCGATAAGTTTAGGGTGGACAAGGCAATGGGACCTGATGGCATACATCCCAGGGTACTAAAGGAGCTAAGGGTGGAATTAGCAGAGTCATTATCAGAACTGTTTAGTGAGTCTCTGAGCACAGGAGAGGTCCCAGAACACTGGAGAAGGGCTCATGTGATCCCACTTCACAAGACTGGTAGCAGGGAGGAGGCAGGGAACTACAGACCCCAGTCAGTCTTACCTCAGTAGTAGGCAAGATTATGGCACTCTTTAAGGAAAGGATAATGCAACACCTGAAATCCATAGGAGCACAGGATCCAAGACAGCTTGGGTTTACAAAGGGAAGGGCCTGTCAAACTAATCTCATAGATTTCTTTGACTGGGTAACCAGAGTGGTGGACCAAGGGGGAGCAGTTGATGTCGCCTACCTTGACTTCAGCAAAGCGTTCGATACTGTTCCACATAGAAGATTGATTAATAAGCTGGGTAGGCTCAGGGTGGGTCAGAAGTTGGTCATCTGGGTGGCAAACTGGTTCACGGGCAGAAAACAGAGAGTGGTGGTAAACGGTATACAGTCAGAAGAGATGCAAGTCACAAGTGGGGTACCTCAGGGATCAGTTCTGGGGCCAGTCCTCTTCAATATCAGTCACACTGCAGATGGACTGAGGGTAAGGATTGTCTGTTTGCAGATGACACCAAGATCTGCAACAGAGTAGATGATCCAGATGGGGTGGGCAGAATGAGAAGAGATCTGGATAAACTGGCAAAATGTTCAGAAGAGTGGCAACTGGGGTTTAATGCAAAGAAGTGCAAGATCATGCACATAGGAAGAGAAACCCTGAAGCCACCTATAGACTGGAAGGAGTTGCTGGCAGTCACAAGGAAGAAAGAGACTTGGCTATCATCATCACAGATGACCTGAAATCATCCAAGAAGACCACTAAAGCAGTAGGTAAGGCTAGAGGATGTTGGGGAGTATAAGTAGGTGTATAACAAGTTGGAAGAGGGAGGTAATAATCCCTCTTTACAAGATACTGGTTAGGCCCCATCTGGAGTACTGCGGCAGTACTGGAGGCCACACCTTCACAAGGACATTAGTCAAATTGCAGCAGTCCAGAGAAGGGCAACCAAAATGGTGCAGGGACTGCATCAGAAAACATATGAGGACAGATTAACGGAGCTCAATATGTATACACTAGAGCAAAGGAGGGAGAGAGAGGTGATATGATCGAAACATTCAAACATCTTAAGGACATTAACAAGGTGAAAGAGTCTAACATGTTTCAATATAAGAAAAATATCGGGACAAGAGGACACAGCATGAGAGTAGAGGGAGGCCGATTAAGGGGTAATGTGAGGAAGTTCTTTTCCACAGAAAGGGTGGTGGATGCATGGAACGGCCTACCTCAGGAAGTGGTGAATATGAATACAGTACAGGTTTCAAACAGGCATGGGGCAGGCATAAGGGAACAATACAGACGAGTATGAATAGATAGGCCACTGACAAAGCAAAGGCCGATGGCACATTTATAAGGTAGACAAAGAAATGGGCAGACTGGATGGGCCTTGCGGTCTTTATCTGCTGTCAACTTCTATGTTTCTATATTTTCTGTTAAACTAGTTTTGTACAGAAACTACATAGTTGGAGTGGGTACCCTCTTGTTACCTTTATGTCTTGTTTAAAGTCAAAGCCCATCTCTGTAAAAAGAACTGGATCATTTACCACATCCCACAAGAATAACAAGTCATCCCTATGTCACCTTGTATCAAGTGACATTAGTTTTAATGATTGTAATCAGCTCACATAATCAAGTTCTTTTAAGCCAGTAATATGTTTTGTGAATGTTTGTTGAACTGTTTCAAATTGATAATATCTGTGTTATTGAGGTGACCATAGCTGAGAGCAGTAGTCAGTATGGGGTCTGACGTATGCCCTGTACAAGAAATAGCACCTTGGCATCTCTTGTAGTGATTATGTTTTTTTATAGTCCAAATAATCCGGTTTACCCTTCCAGTGACTGCATTAGTTTATTCTGTAAATTTTAAGTCATTTGATATGAGAACTCCCAATTCCCTTTCAACTAAGATTTCAGACAATTTATCATCCCCTAGATAGTACTAATACTTGGTGTTCTTGTGTTGGAGGTGCATGACCTTACATTTGTCAATATTGAGTGTCATGCCCCAAGTTCTAGTCCAGTTTGTTATTATGTCTAGGTCTCTCTGTAATGACATAATGCGTTCTTGTGTGTACGATCACCCCCTACCTTTAGATCATCTGCAAATTTGGTACTCTCATTTATTTACTACACTATCAGTAGTATATGTGATGAACAGCTGGAAGATATATGGGCCAAGTACCGAACCCTGTGGTACACTGCTTATAACATGTGCCAGGCTAGATGATTGCCGAAAGTTTTGATCTAAACAATCCTTGATTATGCCCTTGAGGATTTTTCAGTTTTGTCCCATCCTCTTTTTTGAATATTGGGGTAATCTTGGCTGTTCTCCAGTCCATGAGCACATTTCCACTATTTACACTGCTTTCGAAAAGTTTTGTTTAATGGGTATATAATGTTTCTTGAGTGAGTTTATATAACTATAGAAACATTTGCTGTTATTTTTGGATGCTTTTTGCTGCTAAGCTTAATTCCATGCAGTGTTTAGATTTTCTTTTTTCTGTTTTGCATTCCTTCTGAATTTGCTTGAATTGATTCCAATAATGTGGGAATTTTTTTTTATAGGACTTATATATTCAAAGTTTTTTTTAAATAGTTTTATGATCCTGTTATTTAGCCATCTAGGCCTCAGTTTGTTATGAATATTGTTTTTTCTATATTTAAGGAGTAATTGTTATGTAATTCTAGGATGATTCCCTTTAACTTAGCCCACAGTTGCTCTGTGTTGCACTCCTTAAATATGGTGTCCCAGTTTAGTGTTGCTGATATACAATTAATATTGATTGTATCCGCTTTGTTGTAATTAAAGAAATTGTTTTTGTTATTGACTGTGTTGTATGGGACAGTGATGTTGAAGGTCACTGAACTGTGATCACTTGTTCCAGTGGTGGACCCACCGTGCAGTTGTATGTTAGACCTTCTGACCCCAATACTGTGCCCAATATACTAGTTCCCCCTTGTTGGGCTTATCACATATTGATTTAATGTAAGCTGCTCGCATGCTGCCATAAATTGTTTACTGTCAGCTGAGATGGCAAGTTTACTTGTCCAGTTAATATCCCCCAAGTTCTTATCGACGACGGCAAACAAAATATGACTACTCCAATATGAAACTGGATCTCTTTTTCATTTCATACAGCTATCCTGAAGTGCTTACTGAGCATGCTCAGAACCAAATTTGTCAAAATTTTAAAATTAAATAACTCTGAAACTGATTAATATTTTTACATCAAACAAGCAAAAGGCACATCTGTGGCCCAGACTCTTTGTACCCTACAAATTCCAGACCAAGACTCCAAACAATCTGGGCTGGAGGCAGGTTCAAAACAAAACAACCAAAGTCAGTGAGCAAATAATCACGGTTTGAATGCTCTGGAACTCGGAAACTGCACATCTGACGTTTGTAACTCAAAGCATCCAGAGATCTACCCAAAGAGTCCTTGCATGCAAATTGTCATGCAGATCTATTGAATGGTTGCAAAGTTATTAAAGTGCAAAATTTGTGGTTTAACATTAAAGTGCCTACTCAACCCTAACTATAGGGGCGTGACCGCACCCTTAAAATACATAGTATTGACCTCCTATATATTTATTGACCGAATGATTGCTCTTGGGCTAAAAGATAGGTCCCAAAGCACTCACCATCTTATTTTTTTCAGACTTTCAAAATTAAATTCATTTGTAGTCATCTAGAAATATTAGGGCATCTAGATATTTTGAATTCCCATTGGAATAATGTTGTTTCAGTAAGATTCTAAATTAAATTCATTTGTAGTCATCTAGAAATATCAGGACATCTAGACATTTTGGAATCCCTGTTAGAACAATGTTGTTTCAGTAAGAAGTGCTTTAATTTCAATTTCCTCTCAAAAAAGAAAAATAAATATAACAATTCTGAATCTGTTTATCTGTCTGTCTGTCTATGTATCTATCTGTCTGCCTATGGCACCAGCCAGGATGTAATGCAGTACCTTGTAGTATACTGCAAGGAACAGTGTAATTCAGTGGCAGTTAAGGGTGACATATAAAGAAGCTTTGCAGCCTGCTTCCGTCCCCACATACCTTACAATGCAGCTTGGGGAGTCAGGGGCTGCAGTAATCAGTATTTTTAATCCAAAGGTTATATTTTTATAAATTGCCAAAAGTCTTGGCCGAACGCGGAACCGCCGTGTGCGTCCCGATTTGAGCGGGTGCAAGTACTAATGGGTATTCCACCATTTAGTGATGTTGCTCCCACCACTGCTCTTATTTTAGCAGCAGTGGCGGTAGTTGATTATGCTTGTTTTATGGCTACCACAGGGGTATTGATACCTGAAATGTTACCCAGCAACAGCCTGTCCAGGTGTTGCTGTAAGTAACATTTCAGGTATCAATACCCCTGGTGTAGCCATAAAGTAAGTAAAATAAACTACAGCCACTGCTGCTGTAATAAGAGTAGTGGTGGGAGCAACGTCACTAAATGGGTAGAATACCCATAAGCACTTGCGCCCGCTCAATCAGGACTCGCGAAGCACTTCCGCATTCGGCCGAACGTTTCGGCAGTTTATTAAAATACAACCTTTGGATTAAAAATAATGATCAATACAGACCCTGATTCCTAAAGCAACATTGTAAGGTATGTGCACAGGACCCAAGGCAGCATGGATTCACAGCGGGAAGGTCATTTCAGATGAATCTAATCGATTTCTTTGACTGGGTGACCAAAGTAGTAGACGAGGGAGAGGCTGTGGCCATGGCCTAGACTTTAGCAAGGCATTTGACACAGTCCCACACAAAAGATTAATAAACAAATTAGCCAGCCTGAGAGTGGGTCACAGGGTGGTAGCCTGGGTAAAACTTTGGCTGGACAACAGGACATAGGAGATAATAGTAAACGGAATCCACTCCGAAGAAAGAGGGGTTACTAGTGGGGTACTGCAGAGTTCAGTACTGGGGCAGGTCCTTTTTAATGTCTTTATAAGTGACATTGCAGAGGGACTGGAAGGAAAAGTATGCCTCTTTGCAGGCGACACAAAGATCTGCAACAGGGTTGATACACAAGAGGGGTGGAAAGGATGAGAAGGCACTTGGCAAGGTTGGAGGAGCGGTCAGAAGTATGGCAGCTTAGATTCAATGCAAAGAAGTGCAAAGTAATGCACCTGGGAAACAAAAACGCAGGGGAAGAGTACACATGGGGGGGGGTGGGCGTAGTAACAACAACATAAAATGGAAAGGGACCTGGGAGTAGTCATATCAGATTACCTAAAGGTTAGCAAGCAATGTGAGAAGGCAGTAGAGATGGCTGGGGGGATACTGGGTTGTATAGGGGGAGGCATCACCAGTAGAAAACAGGAAGTTGTTATTCCTCTGTACAGACAGTTGGTGAGACCCCATCTGGAGTACTGCATACAGTTCTGGAGACCCATCTCCATAGACAGGATGGAGGCAGTTCAGAGGAGGGCAACTAAAATGGTGCAGGGTCTGCAACAGAAGCCACATGAAGAGAGACTAAAGGAGCTTAATATGTATACCCTCGAGGAAAGGGGGGGGAGGAGACATGATAGAAACTTTTAAGTACCTTAAGGAATCAACAAAGTCCAAGAGGTAGCATCTTTCAGAAAAGAGATGTGCAAGAACAAGGGACACAATTTGAAGATAGAGGGGGACAGCTCAGGGGCAATGTGAGAGTATTTTTCACAGAGAGGTAGTGGATGCATGGAATGGCCTTTCTGATGAGGTTATGGGTCAAAAACAGTGAGGGAATTCAGGAATGCATGGGACAGACGTAAGGCAATTCTTGTGGGGGTAGGAAGAAATAGGCTGTTGGTTAATTAGGATTTGCAGCTTATCAGTAGGTAGGGAAATGGGCAGACTAGGTGGGCCAAGTGGTCCTTATCTGTCATCAAAGTCTGTGTTTCTATGTGGAGATGGGAGGCGGGCTGCAGAGCATCTTACATGTCACCTTTAAACCCTTTTGTCATGCAGTATTTTGCGACATGTCATTTACTGCAAGTTACTATGTTGGATGGGCATGCAGTGAAGTTGCAGGGGAAAGTTTAGGAGGGATATGAGGAAGTATTTCTTAACTGAATGAGTGGTAGAAGCCTGGAACAGTCTGCCAGAGGAGGTGGTGGGAACAAAAACATTGGTGGGCTTCAAGCATGCATGGAATAGGCACAAAGAAATCTTAGTAGAAAAGTTGGTGGTGAGGGGTAGATAGAGATCAGGTCAGGCTTGGATGACAGTGTGACAAACTGGGCAGATAGGTGGGCCAAGTGGTCCTTATCTGCCGGCAAATTCTTTGTTTCTATACTGCATCCTGGCTGACTCCACTATCAGAAATTCATTGGGTCTATTTTTATGTGAATTGCGAGCACTTTACCACCATTCAAGATATCTCATACAGCCCACAGATCTTATCAGATCATTACTCCCTCATTCTGATAGTAAATGTAGGCAAAGAAAGAGCCCAAAACCTCTTTCTGGTGCCTAAACACTTCTTTCCTGGAGGACGTTCAAGCACTTATATGCGATAGGATACCACAAATAATTCTTGATAACCATTCTTCAGAATTATCTTCTTCTATTTTATATGACACCATTAAAACTGTCATCAGAGGGGAAATCGTTTCCTACACCTCGAACAAAAAGAAACAACAAAATTAAAAGTATAGTCTTCTTCTAGAGGAACTTCAGTCTTACTAGACCTTATATCTCCCAGGAGATCATGTCCTTCTAACTAAAATTCAAAAAATAAAACAGGATATTCAAGCCATTCTTGATTCCCAGACCCAATTGGCACTTGACTATTTAAGACAAGCTCACTCAAGAGTACACACCTCTTGGCCAGGAAGCTTGAACCCACTGTAGATCAGCCTGTATCTTACAACTAAAGGACCGATTTAGTGGCACCCAGACACACACATATCAAGAGTGAGTAACATCTTATGTGATTACTATCAAAAGTTATCGTTGATCCTACCCTGTAACTCACATAGGTTAGTCAGTACTTGTCCACATTGCCTATCCGTCAACTTACAGATTCTCAAGAAACTCTTACTAGAGGCTCCTGTCCACCAGGAAGAATTAGTAGTCGAATCTGGAATGCTAAAGTACGTAAATGTCTGGGGCCAGATGGATGCCCAGTAGAATGGTATAAAGTCTACTCGAGACAGCTCTTTTCCAACTTTATTAAAGGCTTGTGGTAGGTAGTAGTGTGGAGGATCCACTTCCCCAGTCGTGGAGATGCACTATGGTGGCCATACTTAAACCAGGTAAGGACAGATGATTCCTTCTTCATACCATCCGATATCTATCCTCAACATGGACTACAAAATACTATATGTATGTCTATGTGGGCTTACTGGCTCGACTCTGTTCTCCCTTCTGTAATTCATGCTGATCAGGCAGGATTTATTCAGAAAAGACATATTAGGGGCAACATTTGTCAAACCCTTCTATTATTAAAACATATTCAAAATAATATATAGGAACATAGAGGTTGACGGCAGATAAGGACCGAAAGGCCCATCCAGTCTGCCCATTTCTTTTTCTACCTTAAAAATGTACCATCAGCCTTTGCTCTGTCAATGGCTTATCTATTCATACTCATCTGTATTGCTCCCTTATACCTATCCGTGCCTGTTTGAAGCCCTGCACTGTATTCATAGCCACCACTTCCTCAGGTAGGCGTTCCATGCTCCACCACTCTTTCTGTGAAAAATAATTTTGTCACATTCCCCCTTAATCGGCCTCCTTCTAATCTCATGCTGTGTCCTCTTATCCTGCTAGTTTTCTTATATTTAAACATGTTAGACTCTTTCACCTTGTTAATGCCCTTAAGGTGTTTGAATGTTTCGATCATATCACCTCTCTCCCTCCTTTGCTCAAGGGTATACATATTGAGCTCCGTTAATCTGTCTTCATATGTCTTCTGATGCAGTCCCTGCACCATTTTGGTTGCCCTTCTCTGGACTGCCTCAATTTGGTTAACATCCTTATGAAGGTGTGGCCTCCAGTACTGCATGCAATACTCCAGATGGGGCCTAACCAGTGTCTCGTAAAGAGGGATTATTACCTCTCTCTTACGACTCGTGATACCCCTACTAATACACCCTAACATCCCCCTAGCCTTACCTACTGGTTTAGAGGTCTGCTTGGATGATTTCAGGTCATTGGTGATGAAATAGGCAAATACCAGTGGCCCTAGTAAGCCTCAGTGCTGAAAAGGCCTTCGATAAGGTCTCTTGGAATTTTCTGTGGGGCACCCTTGCTTCTTTTGGCTTCCCTGACTTGACTTCAACAGGTTTACACTGCTTCTCAAACCTGTATTTCGATTAATGGCTCATGCTCTGCCCAATCTCCTTACAGTGTGGAAGTAGACAAGGTTGTCCCTTACCCTTCCTATATATATATATATATATATATATATATATATATATATATATATATATATTTATATAACCACCTGCAATTGCACTATGCACTGACCCTCTGTAGAGGGATACCATTGGACAGCATGAAATATACTGTCACATTATATGTGGATGATGTGCTCCTCACCCTTTTAACCCAGAAACATCTATTTTGTCTGCATGGTCAGTCATACAAACCTGCGGTGCCAGATGAATATCCTGCCAAGACTTTTACATTTCTTTCAGACTTTTCCACTATTCCCAACCTCCTCCTATTTTCACTCGTGGAACAAACTTGTATCTCATTTCCTATGGGGAGGTTTTTGTCCACATCTAAAATATTCTTTATTGCAAATACCTCTCAGTCTGGGTGGGGTTAATCTTCCTAATTTAATAGATTATGTTAGGGCATCTCACCTGAGTCTAATATGGACCCGGCTCTCACCTGAGGCAAGACCTCTGTAGAAACAGATAGAATTTGTGCTCAGTGATCTGCATGACACAGGTCCAGTATTACTGTCCAAGAGTCCAGCATCTCCACCCTTTCAGTTATTAATAACTGCTTCCCTTTGTGAATGTTGAGATTTGTTCTGACACCATAAATTGGCTAAAATGTTCTATTTTACATGGGTTCTTTCTGATGAGACAGGCTTTCTCCTGGCTCAGATTGATCTGATCTTCTAGGTCTTACTTATATATTTCAGTGCTTAGACACTCACAGTATTCTCCCTTTTGAGCAACTACAACAGCAATATGGTCTGACTGGTCAGGAATTTAGGTACAGTACCTACAGGTACAAATATTTACTACACTAACAAGAATACACAAGATTACTTAATCCCACCCCAGTCCTTTCGCCTGCTTCTGGATGTGTTTGCAGGATGTACCATGTCCCCTTTTTGCCAGTTTTACAGAGGACTTCCAGGACTTGTTGGGGACTCCTCTCGAAATATTTTAGATACATGGAATAAAGAACTGGGAACAGACATTCCTTTTGTGACATGGTTAAAACATATGATCTCGCGATGAAGGTAACCTCTTCCACAATTTGGACAGAATTTGCATGGAAATGTAGGAATAGATATTTTTGGACTCCAGCAATTCTAGTAGAAATACCTCCCAGCAAATTACATGGTGTGTTGAAGAAATTGTAGCTGTACCCCAGCAACCCTCATGTATTTTGGTCTTGCCCAGTTCTTGTGGATTATTGGCAAGACCTGTCCGCTCAATTTTGGATCTCTCCCTTCCAAAGGAATTGGTTAATTCCTCTATGGTCTTATAATCTATCCTACCCAGAACACTTTCTATTTCCTAGGGCTCTGTGGCATACATCTATCTCTTGGCGCCACAAAAAGTAGTAATCCGTGATGGATGACTCCAGACCCTCCATCAATTGAATTATGGCAAATAGTAGTGGGTGAAATATACACATGGAAAGATTGAGAGCCACATTTAACAATAGAATTCCTCAATATCAGACTCGGTGGCAGTCCTGGATTCTGTATTAATGCATATTGATCTTGACTTTATTCCCTGAACCTTATAATACGGACAGTACTGTTAATCCAGGTTGACACAGGGATGACAGCCTTGTCAGGCCTTTGGTGTTGTGGAGAGAGAATCCGTAGATATTTGGACAAATAAGTTTTGTAAGTCTTTAGCCCCATTAGAGAGAGAGGAGGGTGACTCTGTGGTCTTCTAACTGATCTTGCTAATTTCAGCTTGGTTTTGTATTGTGCTCTTCAGCCCTATTACAGGATGTACAAATAATAATTACTATGTCTATCACGTATTTCCCCATTCAACCACTCTTATTCTAATGGTAGTTTCTTTATGCATTATATTGTCTTGACTTTGCTTCAATAAAATTTTAATTAAAAAAAAAATAATTGTTTTTTTCATACAAGATTTTATCCTCCTGTGGCAGGCTGGGCGTGTCTCAGCCATCCCAGTGACTGTGGCCATCCCACGTCTCCTCTGATCTCTGGGGGGTTGTGTCCCCTGTGGATTGCGGCAGCGGTGGGGCTGGGAAGGGAGGTCTGACCTCCCCCACTCTGAGCACAAATCCAAATCTCCCCCAGAGCCAGCAAGACCTGGCGTTAGTACACAAGGAGGGCTTCATTAAGATCAACCTCCAGTTTTTCCACTTGATTTTCTCCCTGGGCTTGCACAGATGTGCAGTGATCATAACGTGTGTGCTTCACCTCCACAAAGGCGGCCCTCCCCAGTGCTCTGAATGCGTGCCCCTCCCACTTACAACACACTCACGCGAGCACACACTGCCATTGGGCTGCCCCTAGGTGTGAGACAAGCAGCGAGACAGGGGAACCCCCCTCCCCAAGGGAGGAGAGCTGTCCTATGGATGCTCAGTCCTCCCTCTCTCGGCCAACCCCCAAGCAACCCAAGTCCATTTCTGAACTCTGGTCGCCGGTGTGGCACGAGAATAGGTGTCCAGCGCCTCAACCCTTATTGCCACCGGGCCAGCTTCAAGTTTGTTGTGTTTAAAGCATCAGCAAATATAATTTTCTTTTCCTATTAAACTAAAAAAAAAAAAAACCTCAGTTTTGCAAATATACTTGTTAAAAAAATGTGTCCTAGTCAGAGCAAAATAATATAATGCCAAGTGCTGTTCACATCAACACAGCAAACTAAAGTCATAATTCCATGCTGTAATCATAAACACTGATTATTTAAACAATAGCATATTTCTAACAGTGTTTTTAAAATAGATTATTTTCGAGCTGTCCCAGTGGCACAGGGGGCTGAGGTGCTTAGCGCCTTACTTCTCCCATGCTGGTGACCCGAGTTCATGAGCAGAGCTTGGGCTGCTGGGGTCAGTCAGGGGAGGGGCTGGGAGCATGATCGTGCAGTCAGCAGGCTGGTCTTCCCGGCACTTGGCTGCCACGAATGGAGGCTTGGTGGTAGTGGTGTACAGATTGGGCACCAGGTGCTAGGCCAGGGTGGGTGGAACAGAGCCACCTGGTTCACGCATATGCACACCTTGACACGCATGCACAACCGAGTTGTTGAGGCCTCAGGGAGAATTAAGGAGAAAACTCAGAGGAAAAGGACGGCACGGCAAGGGTATATGATGTCCACTGGCCACACCTCCACCCACCACATCACCAGGGCAAAACCACAGCGGGAAACTGGATCATGTGCGTTGAGGGGAGTCGAACCTCCTCTCCCGACCCGCCACGTGAGGCAAAGCCATGGGGGTGACCTCACCTCTGGGAATCCTGGGAGGTGCTGGACTGTGGAGGGGGTGGTGGCAGCTGACAGAAAGGAGCCTTACTTGCCGTGGCCCCCACAGAGGAAAAACAGAATATGGAAAAAAATGTTGAATATTTTCAATTCAGATGCAGTTGTCCAACACTCCTGATGAAGTAACTGGAAGTTACGAAACATTGGTTGCTAATTTCTGTTAGCACTGATTGTTAAAGAGATTCACCAAGTTAAAACTTGGGAGATTTGCACCACCTAGTTTGGTGCCTTACCTCCTAAACAGCTGCTGCTGTTATTATGGCCCCAAATTTCCCAATCATTATTAAAATACAGTGCTCGTAAAATGTAATTTACCGGGTCTCCTGTACTTCTGGTTCAAAGATCCGACACCATGCTCTCCCCGCGCTCAGCAAAGTTATGACATGATGCCAGGGAGAGCACAGGGATGAGCTCCATTATAGTCTATGGGGGGCTACTTTACCATCAAGTTTATGTGTTACAGTGACCATCTGGTGATTTCTTAAGGGCACTGGGTGAGTAACATAAGGCTTGTTAGTCACCCGGTGCTCTTAAGAAATCACCAGATGGTCACTGTAACACAAAAACTTTGTGGTAAGGTAGCCCCCCCATAGACTACATAATGGAGCTCATCCCCACGCTCTCCTGGCATCACGTCATAACTTTGTTGAGCGTGGGGTGGATCTTCAAACCAGGAAGTACAGGAGACCCGTAAATTAAATATACGAGCTGTATTTTAATAACGATAGGGAAATTTGGGGCCCATTAACAGAAGCAGCATTTAGGAGTGTAAGGCACCAAACTAAGTGCTGTAGCATTAGCCTGGAAGATAGCTTTAAAAAATTAAATAACAGAAAACACAAAATAATTGTTGAATTATTACTTGATTGTTAAAAATTAAATAACAGAAAAACACAAAATATTTGTTAAACTATTACTGTTACAAAGGTCTCAACATATGAGAAGATTCTGTTTTACCTTAGTGCCATATACTGTAACTGCTTATAAATCAAAGTAAGTAGCATAGGTTGACCCGGAGGTCAGTTTGGGTCAGCACTATTAACAGAGAATAAAACCTGCTACATTTTAGTTTTAGTTCATTGCCACCACTGGTGCAATACTTTATTACAAAAACTGTTTTCTCTGCAGACAATCATTTACATTATTTGCACATCTCTGAAACAGTAAAGTCAATAACAATCTGTAGTGGACCATTCAGTTTTTTTACCCTATCCACATGGGTGTATCAGCTGTTGACATTTTAATTTTTCTTCAAACATTCATATCTTTGACATCATCATCATTCAGCATTTATAAATGTATTTATCTCTTTGAATGTATAATTGTAAATTGTGCAGAATACAGCAAAATAACAAACCAGACTGTAGGGCTACAAACATGCTGAGCCTCAGGTTCCACCACACCAACTTCTGACATTTTAAGGTTAAACTGATGCCATTTTCTAAGCCTGTTTGAGAGGTGTGCATGTAATGTAAATGGTTGGATTCTCTGTCAGTAGTGTTGACCCCAACAGACCTCCCGGTCAGCCTTTGTTATCTACTTTGAAATATTCCCCTGGGGTAATTAGTGCACGTACCAATTGAGCTGCCATCAGGACTGGTTTGTAAATCACTTTAAAGTGCTGTGTATTCATGTCACTAATTTTTTTTTTTTTAAATCTTCACAAAGGTGTTCGCGCAGACATGCCTATCCAGCTGTTAGTCAGACCCTCCTTATCCGAAACATGTTCATTACGTTTGGGATGGAACAGTGCAGAAGGGATGATTATGATACAGATGCAAGCCTGGAGTACAGTGAGGAGGAAACCTACCAGCAATTTGTCGAGTTCTATGAAGATGTGCTTCCCGAGTTTAAAAGTGTTGGAAAAGTTCTTCAGTTTAAAGTAAGTTTATTGAAGCATAAGCTTGTGTTAAAAATGTTTTATAGGGCTGGCTCAATGGGCGTGGAGGGCTGAGGCAGCGATGCCTTACCTCTGCATGCTGGCGACCCGTGTTAGCAGTCTGCGAGGCGGGTCGCTGGGGTTGGCCAGGTTGGTAGAGGATCAAGTGTCTGGAGGACAGCTCCCCTCTCCAAGGGAGGGTGGGGAACAGAGACCGGCACCTGCCTGACGCCTAGCGGAGGCTAGGTGTTGGCAGGGCAGGTCCTGTACAGTGGGGCACTGAGGCAGAGTAGCCGACCGCCATGCTGCATGTGGATGTGTGCGCGGCTCGGCCAGTGTCAGCTTGCATGCTTCCCTCCGCAGAAAAGCAGAAACAGCTGTCCGGGTCAAGTGGCATGATGGCCGTCTGCCGCAGGCGCCGCCCCTCGAGAAGGCACCTCCCAACACTGGATCCAGGCCTGGTGAGTCAAGTTGGGGGCTCCCCACCACCCTGCCATGTAGGGTAACCCGTGGGAGTTAAAGGTAGGTGCCGGAAGGTCAGGGGATGGGGTTGGGTTGACAGCAGGAGGAAGGGCCGACCCGGACCGTGGGAGAAAAAAATACAAGCAAAAAAATGTGTTTATATGCTTCACTACGGAGTCATTTTCACCCCCTGATGCTGGTCCCTGCTGTTTATTTCCAAAGTCATTTATATGATGCTGAATTGCATTTTGGTTTGCCATTGTTAGGGATTACATTTTTGCAACCTGGAGTTTGTCATGATATCTATAGGTAATGTCCTAGTTCATCTTAGTCACAAGAAAACTGATGTTTAACTATGGGTGTTCAGTGGGGGCTGGTCAGAATCAGCAAATTCCATTGTCTAAATTTTCTTGAAATACCACAAATTTCATGAAACTCTACAGAATTTTCTGAAATTCTTTAACTGATCATAACCCAGGCCCCCTGTTTTCTGCAGTTCAGTGGCACATGATGATTGCCGCAGAAATTATGACCTGCCGCAGAATTTGCAGTTGCCTGCAGAAATTGCACAGAAATTGTTCCAGCAAGACAGACAGAGGCTGACACCACTCCTTTCAAACAATTCCTCTGAGTGCTTGTAGCTTTATAAAAACTAAAATTCACAACCCCTCAAACCATCCCACCTTGCTCTACGATACCCAGATCACCCTTTTTGTTTTATATTGGCACCTTTTTGATCCAAGGCTGCATGACAGTCCTTTTTCTTTTCCTATCACTGCTAATGGGCCAGAATGCTTTTTTCTTATCCCAGTAGTGCTTTGCATGGCCCACACAAAGCCATACTGGGGCATGAATTCAGCATTTGGGTGCAGCAGTAATAGGAAGAGGCAGAGGATTGTCCTACACTATTGGACCAAAAAAGGGTGCCAATATGAGAAAATAGAATGATTCAGGCTCTGGGTGGAATGACTCTTGGGACTTGGATATGCAGGGTTGGTATTTCTTGTTTATGAGGGCAGAGAAATGTCTAAGAGGAGACTTTACAATACTTTTGAGGCAGGAAGAGGCACAGGATCACTGTACAATGTTGGGTTAGGTAATGACATACATTTAAATCTACAAGACCACTCAATGGCATTCTTAAGGCTTGTTAGGAAAGTGGTGGGATTGAGATGGGCAGTAGTGGGGTTTACTTGTTCTAAAAACATGAGAGGGTAAAGTGCTGGGGATTTGCTATCCTTGTGGGGTTTAGAGCACAAGTGATTGCTGTGGATGGGGCTGTGAATGCCAACCTGATGGGTCAACTCTGTGCCTAGGAAGAAAATGTAAATTATAAAAATGTAAGCAAGGGACAGCTAAGTAAACAAAAAAATTTGGGGGCAGGAAAGAATGAGAGAATGCTGGATAGACTGATGAAATTAAAAAGATGAAACCAAGGTAAGAAAAGTGAAAAGCTAAAGAAAATATATGTAAAATGTGGAAACTAAATAATGGAAGAGAAAAACAAATTAAGAAAATAGAGAAATGTTTTAACATTTATATGTTGCTCCAAGACAGTATGCAAGAGTGGGCAAGACAGATGTCAAGTTTACTGCACCAGAGTTAAAAATGCCATTGAGGGACAAGTAGATTTACTCAGAGCATCAGTGCAGCTTCTAAGTTATTTTTTTAAAGCACAAATAGCTTGACCATTCAATACAGTAGTCAGAGTTTTTTTCTGTTCTTTGGTAACCAGGTAAGGTTACAAAAGAATAAATTCAGAGTAGCCCACTCCCAATTTGAATCAATCAAATTGTGGCTCTGTTTAACTGGCAGCCCTATCTCTTCTATTTCCCTAATGTGACAGCCAGCCCCAGTGTTAACATCATGGTAGGTAAGGAGCAGCCGGGAAGCGGCAGAGGACGGTAGCCCCCACATTGACCTTTTTGTGGCAAAACTAGTTTAGAAAAAGTGCCCTTGTACCCTTCCAGTCCTCCACCCCTCAGCCTTCACTGTCTTCCAGCACCCTTGGTTACCATTCTGTGATAACGCTTCTTGGAGAGCATCGCCTTTTCCTTCTTGGGTGGGTAGTGGTGCTGAGATGGGTGGAGGTGGGCTACACTGGATATTAAAATTGGGGTCAGGCAAAGCTTTGGGGCAGGATCATGTTAGAAAGAGGAGAAAATATCTTGCTGCCACAGGGGTGTAGGGAGTGGGGAGGTTGCAAAGAGCATTACTACCATTATGGGGAAGGGGGATGAAAGCGAGCATTGCTGGAATTAGGTCTGGGAAGAGAGGAGAGCACAGATTTTGCTGCCATTATGTAGATTGAGGGAGGATCGCATTACTGTCATTAGGGAGGTGGAGGAGGAGAAAGCTTTTCCTTTACAGGATTTTGGAGAGGGAAGAAGAGAGCAGAGGGCATTGCAGCTTTTTGGTCTGGTCTGGAATAGAACTGGAAAAGGGAAATTTGCCTGACTTTGAAATACAGACAATGAGACCACAGAGGCAGAAGAAGAAAAAAAAAGAAAATTACAAAAGCCAGCTGAGCCACCCTACTAGGTTAGTAGTAGTGCATCATGGTTCCATGAGGGCAACCCATGATTAGGTGTGATTCTAAAATGACCTGCTCTAGGATATCAATCAATCAATCAAATCTTTATTTATCCAGGCGAACACCGCTGAGCAAGCTCATTTACGAGGTGGACCTGCATCACACAAGGTCATAAACAGTATACATAACAGTCATAGATACAGGCATTATAACACACTTAAAAAAAACAAGTTAAATAACAGTAATATATAAAGTCCAACTTAGGCAAGTGTTGAGTATAGCTAAACTATGAGCAAGGTATGGTCAAGGAAAAGGGTAGGAGAAAGGGGTTTTGAATGGTACCTTTGAATGGTACCTCGAGTAGGTAAAATCTGAATTGATGAATTGATGGGAGGCAGAGACAAATGTCCTACATGTGGTACAGTGCTGGATACTCGCCTGTAGATTAAGGCTAAAAATAATGAGGGTTGAGTACTTTAGAGTCGCCTTAGATTCCTGCGATGACTGAGAGGAGTTCGCAGCGCTCAGTAAGTGGAGTATGTTTAACGGATACCGCTATGGCTTCAAAACGCCGCAGTCCGACTGCGGGTGCAAGCGGCGCCAAACCTTGGACCCTGGAAATTTTAGAGCTCGGGGAGCGTAAGCCAATTGAAGATTCTCGGATGGCGGCTTCTGAGGCTCTGCTGCTGGTGTACCTGGGTCCAGTGGCGGCTGCGCTGGAAGTTCTAAGGGGTCGTGGACACTTGGGGATCAGAATTGGGGCAAAGGGTAAGGAGATGGAAGGGAAGGGAAGGGAAGGCGAGGCAATGGTAAAGTAGTGTAAGGTTTTTGAAATGTGCGGGGCAGAAGATGTTACGCAAAGAGGCAGTAGTTCAAAGTCGGTGAAAGCAGTGACATATTTCTCTGATTGATTTTGCGTATAGACTTGAACACTGCAGTGCTTACTGGAGGTCTTAGTTTAAAAAGTTTCTGTGTCTCGTTCCAGAGGGTTGGAAGCGAATAGCTTATGGCCGCTCTCCCAAAGCGCGTGCGGACCCTGGGGATTCTCCGAGAAATAAGGGAGCAGCTCCTTGGGGCATAGTTTCGTAGTTCGATTAGCGGCAGAAGATCAGAGATGCAGTGTGGCAGTTTGCCAGTAGTCCATATGGCAGCGTTTCTCTTGCGTCTGAGTTGTAAGGAGGTCCATCCCACAGCAGCGTATAGGAAGCAGTGATGGGTAGAGGAGGGGAGGCCGGTGATGAAGCACAGCGCTCTGTGGTATAAGTCGTCCAGTTTACCCAGGTATAGGGCGTTGCAATGGCTACAGATGAAGTTAGCATAATCTAATAGGGAGATGAAGGTGGACTGTACAAGCTGTCTTTTTGTCTCTGCAGACAGAAGGCAGTTTATCCGATAGAAGAGCCCAGTCTCTGTCTCAGTTTTTCACCATATCCTCCAAATGTTCGAAGGAGAGTTTGTGTTCTGGCCAGATTCCAGGTATTTAAGCTTGGGGATAACGTCCAAGTTTTCCCCCAGTAAGGTGGTGATGGGAGGTAGAGTACTAATAGCAGGACAAGGCGGTTGGTTGCCAGGTGAGAGAATCATTGCCTTGTTTTATTTTGGCATTGAGGAACAACTTTTTGCTAAGAAGCTGGTATTGAAGGATGTCGAAGTCGATTTGCAGATCTTTGCAGGCAGCTTCAGGTGTGGACCGACTTAGGTACAATACCGTGTCGTCTGCAAACAGGTGGATATTGGCTTTCTTAATGCCAAGGTGGATGTTGTTAATGTATATGGTGAAGAGTATTGGTCCCAAGATGGAGCCTTGAGGGACACCTCTTAGTAAAGGTTTGGGGGGGAGAGCTGTCCTTCTGCCTTGAGCTGCTGTTGCCTGTCCATTAAATAGTCCTGGAACCAGCCCAGAGAGGTGGTATCTAGACCTAATGCTTTTAGAGAGGAAAGTAGTAAGGAGTGATCGACAGTGTTGAATGCCTTGCTGAGGTCCAGAAAGACAGCGCAGATGAACTTTTTCTTATCAAGGTCATTTTGCCAATCGTTTGTTACCGTGGCCAGCACCATGATCATACTGTAGTTCATGCAGAAGCCTAATTGCATAGGATTTAGAAAGTCTGTCTTCTCCAGGAAGGCTCGTAGCTGGGCATTTACTATTTTTTCTAGACTTTTGATAGTATGGGGAGTAATGAAATAGGCCTGTAATTATTTAGGTCACAAGGATCCCCAGTTTAAAGAGCGGTATAATGTGGGCAGTTTTCCATAAATTAGGAAGAGACCCCGGGATAGCGACAAATTGAACATTTGAGTGATTGGCACTGCCAGGACATGCTAGGCAACCTTTATGAAGTAGGGATCTAAAGAGTCCGCTCTGGCGTTTTTCTTTGTATCCAAAAGAAGGAGTTACTCTTCAACTTCTTTTAGGGTAGCTGGTGAGAAGGAAAAGGTGGCGTTTGTTAGGTTTGGCTCGGGGGGGAAGCGTTCGTCTGAGGGCCCAGATTACAAGCGGGCGAGTTATCGAAAGCCAGGCCAGCTGAGGCAAAGTGATTATTGAATGCTTGTATTATTTCTTTTTGTTGCTGATAATGATATTGTTGGAGAAGATTTTTGAGGAGAGCTTTTCCTATTGTATGTCCAGAAAGGTCTTTTATTGTGGTCAGAATTTTGTTGGGCATTTTGGTAGCGTCTAGCTCTGTGCGGTAGAATTTAGACTTGGCTTCCCTGATCAGGCTTTGTGCAGGAGTTCCTGGTGGTTCTGAAAAGACGTGCAAAAAGTTTGTGTGCCCAGGGAATCACCAGTCTTGTACAAACGATTCAGTAAGGTATCAGGTGGAGCTTGCCAAGTTTCCAGTACATTCAAATCCAACAACAAAATTCTGGCCTGCTCAAGCAATGAATGCTACTACACACTTAAGTCTTTTAAAGTTTGTTATTTTTATTTATAAAGTCCCACCGTTTCGCCTAGTATTAGGCTTCTTCTGGGGAGCTGTAAAAAGATTTATAAACAAATATTTACTATATTTCACGTTTGAAAATAATATTAATTTTTTTTTATTTTCAGTTTTTAATATCTTTCCATATTAGACCATGCTAGTCAAAAATAACTGGGTGTACCATCTTTCTATTGTAATTATTAAAGCAATATTAAAACCAAAATTATATTTTAACCACCTGGTTATCCTTTACATTCATTAACAGTCATAACATTCTTATACATTTTGTCCAACTAGATACCACCAATATAATGCATGGAAAATTAATTGCCTTACTTTTTAACAGTGTCAGCAAAGCCAAACATCTGCCAAGCCTCCTTAAGAATTGCCTCCTGTATGTGTTCACTTTAAAAATAAATAAAACACTTAGGTCAAATACTACATACTCCAAATTGCACCAAACAATGCTACTTTATCATTTATAGTTTAAGTTCTCAATATTCACCTTTTTATTCTACTTTTGATTTCAGATATTTTTCTTCAACCATTTAACTGATAATTAAATAAATAAATAAAAGGGACAGAAAGAAGGAAAAGAAGTTATAATAAAGAACATCAATTGTTAATTTAAGTGCTTCTTTAAAGTTATTTGCACATATTATGCAGTATTTCTAATATGTTCCATACACTCAATTGTAAATATTCACCCTTTTATATGTAAGGTACTTTGCTTTTTAACATGTTTTCTTCATGCTTCATGTCTGTTAGGCAATGTGCACCAGGAAAGCTGGGGGTTGAGAACAAAGCAATTACTTTTATTTACCTACATAACTGTTAAATCACGTGTTCATAAACCAACCCATTTTTTTATATTTCAATCCACCTCTACTCAAGTTCCTTAAAAGCTTAGTAATTAATGTAATAATGTTCTTTCATTTTCTTTGAAGTTCAGATTTAACTTATTTAAACCATGTGTGCACAAAATAAACCTAAATCAGTTCTCTAGTTCTGGAAATACACCCGTCTTTATCAAGTTGTGATTTACGAGCACTTTTCCAAAGCTTGTCCCTTTTTAATAATGCAGTTTTGAGGTCTGCAGTAACCCAGTGATATGTTCTGGGCTTTATGCGAGTGTTGACCAGAGGAGCATGGGTGTTAAGGGCATTTGTTAAGATTTCTTGGAAAATGGTATAAGCGTTGTTCACTGATTTTGCTAGGAAGAAACTCTGCCAAAGTGGAGAGTCCTTGAGGTCATTGATATAGGACCAGTGCGAATTCTTGATCTCTTAGTAGAGAATTCTTGAGGTGGGTTTGGTCGCATGGCTAGTTCTCACGCCCAGCAATCAAACAGTGATCACTAACATCAGTGTGGAAGATACCTGCATGGGAGAAAAGTGTGGTTTATTTACTAGTAGGACATCTAGGAGGGTGCTACTTGATGGCTTTTCTTGTTAATGCGTTGGTTAATTGATGAGTTGTGAAAGACCATGGGAGTCGCAGAAGGATTTGGGAGGTAGCGAGGCGCTGGTAAACCAGTCGTAGTTAAGGTCTTCCATTATTATAGTTTCTAGGTTAATGGAATCCAGCATAGATGATAGGTGAGTCAGAAGCTGTGGTCCAACAGAAGGTGGTCTGTAGCAGTCGATAATTCGGATGGCTGACACAGGGGAGGTTACAGTTTTTAGGGACAGGCATTCGTATGCGTTGGCAAGCGAAGAGGAGTCAAGTAAAGAGACTGTAAGTTTGTTCTTCTTATAGATGATGACTCCACCACCCCTAGTTTGTCTGTCGGTTCTGAATAGTAGATAGTTGGGTATGGCAATCTTCTTGTCAGGGGTGAATGGCCGGAGCCAGGACTCTGAGATGACAAGCACGACGGGTTCGGTGTGTGAGATTCAGGCCTGTAAGGAGGAGAATATTTTGGGATAGCCTATGGTCAGAGGGCCTTGCAGATGCCAGGGCTTTCAGGCTAATGAAATGAGGTGCACATGCAAGAAAATAAAAATATGAAGCCATTGTAAAAAAAAAAAAAAAAAATTACAACAAAGCTAAAGATCATTCATTCAAAATGTGATAACTAAATAAGGAGACAGAGAAAACAATAGAAATAATCATGCTGACACTGCTGATGTTTAATATTTTATGTTTTTAATATATGGCAGTTTTCAGGGTGGCAGTTCGAGGAAGTCTCTGTATGCACCAATAGCCTGCCACCCCCAACTATGACTGTGTATAGGTGTTTACAGAGGAGGGGAGTCTTGGGTGCTCCATGGCTAGTCTGCTTCAAGCTGTCCCTTGGAGAACAACTATTCAGCTATTTGTTTTGTTGTCAGTATGTTGAGGTTGTGCCTGCCAGTAGCCATTAATGTTGCATGACATAACACTAAGCCCTAGATAGATTTAGATAAATATGGAGAGCCAGGACAGCTTCTGAAAAGCAAAGAATAAAACCGAAGGTTTAAAGGAAAATATGTAGATTACATTTATGTGGTGGAAGTTGGAGATCCTCCTTACAAACCATCCTTCCTGGGGTCCCCCAGAACTGTAAAGCTGGCTTTGTATTATTTATATAAAAATGTGCTGCAGAATTTGACCTAACAGTGCCGCAGAAGTTCAGAGTCCCTGCCGCAGAATTGACTTCAGTTTGCCTCAGAGAACAGGGGGCCTTGGTCATAACTTGGTCAGTCTTATAGCTAGAGATCTGAAATTTAGCATGCATACTGTTTTTTATTTGGAAGGGCACCAAATAAGCTGGCCCAGTGGCACCGAGGTTGAGGTGCTGGGCGTCTACCTCGCGCCATGTCAGCGACCCAAGGCAGGAGGCGAGCTCAGGTTGCGGGGGTTGGCAGAGTAGGAGAGGATTGAGCATCCTGAGGACAGCTCTTCTTGCCTGGGGAGGGTGGGTACTGGACTCCCCAACAGCAGCAGCGACTCCCAGTGGAGACTGGAAATGAAACAGTGGGGGTTCGCAGATGGAGGGGTAGAAGCGATGGCGGATGTCCGCAAGAGGGGTACGGGAGCGCACTTAGCTCGTGCTGGATGTCATTGCACGTCCGCACTAATGGGGTCACGATCACGCTTGCGAACAAGGAAGTACCCCATCAGCCGAGTAGACAACACCAGCTCCGCGCCCACTGCCAGATCCCGCCCACCTAGTCCCTTGATATCCTCAGACCCTCGGACTGCCTGCGGCCTGCTAGATGAGAGGAGCACCAGTGTAGTGGTGGTGGCCCCACCCTGGGAGAAGCTAGGGGCTGAAGAGTTGCAGGTAGGTCCTGGGGATTTGCGTACTCGGGGGTCAGGTTGGGTGAGACAAGTCGGTCATCTGAGGAGTCTCAGACAACGTAAAAAAGGGTCCCAAGTTTCATGACGTTTGGAAGAGGGTTGGGGAGTTATGGGGCTCAAAGTTTGCCAATTTATTATTCATGTGAAAATTTCTGAAAATATTTCTATACTTACAACATAGCGACCTTGAGCTAGATAATTGAAACTTTATGTGCATACTTTCTTGGAAAAGTCTTAGAGACTGCTAAATAGAGGGGTAGTTGGTTACGTAACTTGTAAATTACAGGAGTTCAGAATTTCACAATTTAAGTAATACATTTTGTGAACATTTTCTAAATATTTACTTCTATTAAATGTATACATTCGATATTTGGCATGCATACCAAAGTAAAGATGTCCTGAAATCTAAGTAAGCTGGATAAATGTGGTGTAGTAGGTTAAAATTTATTAGGGATATTTTAGAAATTACTAATTGGCACACTTTGATCAAAAGCTCATGGACACATAACAGATAATACCAGTAGAATTCCACATTTAAATTTGACTTTTGCAAGCACTTATCGTCACTGAATCACCTTACCTGCACTAGCATCAAGGCCCTATTGCCCCGCCCCAGCGCCCCTACAACAGTGATGCCCAGCAGCATGCTCCACCGTGACTGAAGACATCCAGACACTTCTGTCAAGTGGCCTAAGTCACAGCTAGTTGTAAGGCTTGGCATCCCTGGTGCCACTATTTCAAATACAGTCCGCAGGTGGCACTGCACAGAAACAGTGCTGCATGTGGTACCACAAGTCATTAAGTGAACTCTAGTGGTTAGCCGGCATATTGCAAGAAGACAGGCTAGTGCACAGTGATGTTCATGACTGTTCTTTAAGTTTCGTTACTCAAGATAGTGACCTGACACTTGGCACCACTATATTTTTACTATGCAGCCTCCTATGAATACTACCTTACTGCCTCTTTATACAGTCTTTACCTTCCCCTACAGTGACAACTAAAGTATATAACTGGGCAAAGTGTATGCACGTGGCTTTGACAGAAGTTATCCCAGCATTCTGCACTTTCACAAAAGCTCATGAAATTCAAGTTTAATTCCTGATGTTATTTTGAAATCTTGGCTGCTTTAACTTGGCCAGCCTTTGAGCAAGAGATTAGAGAGCTGACATTCAGAACCTCTTTCTTCTTTTTTTTTTTTTTTCATATTTTCTCCTGGCCAGCAGCTTGTCTCTCAGTGATACCCTATTCACAGGTATATATCCTGATAGATATCCTGATCAGACTGAATCCAGCCATCATTCAGTTGTCTACGGGTTTTCTCCCACATTTTCCCTCCTTCTCCTTGGGTGAGGATGGTGTCTCTGTCAGCCTAGCACAGCCACAGCTTCCTCTGAAGCAACTGAGCACTGCCCATCATGAAGTTGTTGTGTTGGTGGAACCCACGCCAACCCTCCTGACTGAGCTGCACTGTAGAGCGGCAGCTGTTGCTGTCATGGCCTGCCTCTCGACGTGATGTTACACGTTTGCTTCCAAACTCTGCTCAACAGCAAGGCAGTGCTGCACTCTGTTGCTGGGCCATGGGGTAGCCTAATACTTAGGGTCAATTTTTATTTATTTATTCAATTTTGGTGAATGAACCTAACAAAATTGGTGAAAAACACGTTCTCTAGTTTAAAGTTACATGGGGCATACAGTTCTGCAGTTTACATAATTGTGAAATGAAATTTTAAAAGTTCTGAAAGCGTGGAGTCTTATAACACGGGCACTTTTTTTTTTTTTTTAAATACAGGATAAGAAACTTTAGGTCCAATTTGCAACTTGGTAGACTTCTGTATGGACTTTTGATAAAGTCACTTTACCAAATTTATTGCAGTTTGGATAAATACTTTTAAAATTAGATAGAAGTAACAGAAATAACAATTTTGGCAAATATTTCACAGAAATTCACAAAATGTCACGGAAGCTAGATTGGAAACTCGCCAGAATTTTGCTTGCAGAAGATAAATTTTGCCTAGCCCTAGTGTTCAAAAACAGTTGAGAATATTGAAAAAACCTTGCAGCAGTTATATTTTTTGATACTTACTATTATTTCACATCTAAAAGAAATGTTAAAGAAAAATCAGTGGGCTGAAAATCACAACAACGATGTTGAAATTGTGATTGATCCGATCTCGCCTACTCTGGTCGATGATTCCCTCAATGAACCCCTAATCTGGTCTTTCCAAATGATGAGACCCAGCCTGCTGGGCTCCCATCGAAGAAGTGGCCCTGATCCTGGAAATCACCAGTCCGCCAGTGTCTCTGGCGGCCGAGTCAGCCTGTCTGATCTCGATCGAGTCTTGGACCCCTTAACCCGACAGGCGAGGAAGAGCCATAAGCGCTGTAAAAAGGCTAACACCATCGGTCGTCCTTGTCCCTCCTCGGATGAGGAGAAGCCTCGGCGGAAACTCCGTCGTGCTACAAGGACCTCATGTGGCAACAGCTAATTTTGACCGGACACAAGCCAACTCCAGCTTCTACACGGCCATTACCTGGCTTTCACCTCCTAGGCGAACTCGACTCCTTCGAGCCAATTAAATCAGTTCCTCAGCCCACGGAGTTGGCAAAACCACCAGTTTGGCCCAAAACGGTCTCTCCACCGATTGTGGTGGAACCATTGCCCAAACAGCCTGTGGGAGGGGCTCCTTCCAAGGAAGGTAGACCAGACACCGGGCTTCCCTGGCGGTTGTTGGTCATGGTCACCCCAGAACGCCCTCGGTGAGTCGAAGGTGACCTGGGTGGTCGTCTGTTATACCCAGATTCCTCGGATCCGCTTGCATTCTTATCAGGATGGTGATGAATCAACCGTTGGCTTAGAGACAGAGGAAGGTCCATGTCTTTTCAAGGTATTCTTCGCCTCATCTCTGAATCTAAAGGGATGCCCCTGGAGCCAATCCAGAAAAGGCGGAGTACCCTCTTACGGAAATCTAGAGAGAGGATACCCTGATGGAGGCCTTTCCTGTGGCTGAGGCTGTTGTTGGCCTGGCTCTAGAACTTTGGCAGTGCCCTGCTTCTTGTCCAGCTCCATCTGCCTGCATGGCCTGCAAGTATGTGATGCCCATGGAGTCCCTTGTGGGTTCACAGAGCACCCTTCAGCCAAGAGCCTGGTGACTGCCTCTGTATTCAGGTGTACTGGCAGTTCTGCTGACACTGACTGACCTCCTGATAAAGAGTCCAAGCTTTTGGACCATTCAGTCAGGAAGGTCTGTGCGGCTTCCTCCTTGGGCCTTCGTCAGGCAAGTTCAGCTGTCATCATGGCACACTTCACTCATGCCCTTTTAGGGTCACTGAATGAAGTCCTCCCACATCTCCCTGCGGACATGCTGACCACGGTCAAGCAGGTCCGGGATCAGGACCGAGCTGTTGCCAAACAGCAGCTTCAGATGGCCCTGGACATTTGGGATTCTTGTGTCCGCTCGATGGCTGCCGCGGTTGCCTCTCATCGCAGGGCTTGGCTGAGACTCTCCTCCTTTCCAGCGGATACCCAGCACAAACTAGCTGATGTGCCTTTCCTCGGGACCGACTTGTTTGGCCCAGGAGTGGCCGGTCACCTTCAGAGCATTGAGCAGTCCAGTGCCATCTAGGGCGTTACTTCTGCCAAGGCTTCTTTGGGCAAGAACCAGCAGAAGAAAAATAATAAGCCTTTTGACATTCTTCCCCTGCGGCTCAGCAGTCCTCTTTTCAAGGTGGACAGCAGCAACAGCAGCAGGCTCAAGCTTGGTGCCTCCAGCCCAGCCCGGACTAACAGGTCCGTAAAGGAGGCTGAGGTTCAGGTCCTGGAGCCTCCTCCTCCAAGCCTGCTCAGTGACAGGGTGGGGGCTGTCAACCCCTCTCCCGACACCTCAGCTGTGGGTCCTCCCGTGGGGGGGGCCGGTTCTGCCACTTCCTTTCCGCCTGGTCCGTTGTCACTTTGGACAGGTGGGTTCTAGAAGTGGTCAGTCAGGGACTGTCTCTGGAGTTCGAGCAGTACCCTCCAAGCCACACCCCTCGGGAGGAGAGAGATCCGCCAGACTCAGTCAGCCTCCCGAGACCACTTCGGCTGAGCTCCTCCTCAAGGAGGTAGAGTAGCTCCAAAGGCGGATCCTCCAGTAGACCCAGGCTTTGTCTCCAGGTACTTCCTGGTGCCCAAGCGGATGGGGTGGCGTTCTATTCTAGATCTGCACAACCTGAATCAATATCTCAGGTCACGCACTCTCGGATGGTCACTCTGTCCCAGATCATACCATCTTTGGAGCGAAACGTGGTTCCTTTCACTGGATCTGCAGGCTGCGTTCTTTCACGTCCCAATCCATCCATCCCATCAGCAGTTCCTCCACTTCAGGGTCGAAGGGACCCTGTACGTGTTCTGAGCCATGCCGTTCGGCCTGTCATCGGTCCCACGGGTCTTCACCAAATGCATTGCAGTGGTGGCTGTCCATCTCAGGCATCAGGGGGTCAGGATTTATCCTTACCTTGACAATTGGCTCCTAGCAGGTTCCACCCAACATGAGGTGGAGAGGTCCAGGGACCTGGCCCTCCAGACCTGCTCCCAACTCAGCCTCCTGATCAATGAGGCCAAGTTGGAACTCGTGCCTTCTCAGGTGATGGGCTTCATCGGGGCAGAGCTCGACTCTTGTCAAGTCAGAGCTTGGCTCCCGACGAACAGGGCGGAGGTTCTTTCCTCCTTTGCCCAATCATTTCTGGTTGGGCAATTGTGCCCTGCCCAGGACTTTTTGAGCCTTCTGGGTTACATGGTGGCATGCACCTCAGTGGTCCGTTGGGCCCAGTTGCACATGCGCCCCCTCCAACGGGAGCTGGCCGCTCCCAGTGGACTCAGCGCCATGATCATTTCAACCAGCTGATCACTGTAACCCAGAAGATGTGGGATGCTCTCCAGTGGTGGAACGCCCCAGACCGGTTGCAGGAAGGGCTTCCGTTTGGCTGCCCCGAGCCGATGGTTGTCCTCACGACCGATGCCTCTCTCATGGGCTGGGGAGTCCACATGGGGGACAAAAGGGCCCACGGGCTCTGGACCCCTGAGGAGTCCCAATGCCACATTAACCTGTTGGAGCTCAGAGCAGTCAGACTGGCAATGTCAGCTTTCGCTCCTCAGCTCCCGGGGTCAAGTGGTTCAAGTCCAGATGGACAATACCACGACCATGTACTACCTCAACAAACAGGGCGGCATGCACTTCCATCTGCTGTGCAGGGAGGCACTCCACATCTGGACCCTCATGAGCTGATTAGAGGTAGATCTCCTAGCCATCCATGTGGCAGGAGCCTCAAACCATCTGGTGAATGCTCTGAGCCACTTAGGCCAGACATCCCACGAGTGGTCTCTCCATCCAGAGGTAGCTCACAGCCTGTTCTCCCACTGGGGCAAACCGATGGTGGACCTGTTTGCCTCCAAGGAAAACACCAAGCTGAGGCTGTTCATGCCCGCCCTCAGCAGGGCTCGCTGCAGGGATGCCTCTCGAGGCCATGGACCCCAGACCTCCCTATGCTTTCCCTCATTTCCCTTGATCCACAAGGTGCTCCTCAAGGTGAGGAGGGACAAGGTGGGTGATCCTAGGTCCCAGACTGGCCGCGCCAGTTCTGATATCCAGATCTCCTCAGCCTCAGCTGTAGGCACCTAGAGCGGCTTCCAGCACCCAGGACCTGATATCACTCAATCAGGGAAGGTATTCCATCTGGACCTTCAATCCCTGTACCTCACAGCCTGGTACCTGAGCGCTAGAGTTCCAGGCTTTGGGTCTTTCCAAAGATGTCACACCGTGATGGAAGCATCTAGAAAGGAATCGACCAGGAAATGTTATGCCTTCAAATAGAAAAGGTTTTCCATTTGGTGTCAGGGCAAGGGCCTGGACCCTTTATCCTGTCCAGTGGCTAACATTCTCGACTACCTTTGGTCTCTCTCCGAAGGGGGTCTGCGGTCATCGACTCTTAGGATGCACCTGGCAGCCATCTCTGCTTACTGGGCATAGGCCGGTCAGCCGACGTTGGCGCAGGAGACAGTGGTCAGATGATTTTTCAAAGGCCTGGATCACAAATACCCTACAGTGTGTGAACCTCCACCCTGTGGGATCTACCGCTGGTACTGGAAAAGCTCACAGGCAAGCCATTCGAACCAATGCACAAGTGTGCCTTGTCACACTTGTCGTGGAAGACGGCCTTCCTGGTGGCTATCATGTATGCCAGAAGGACAGAGGAGCTCCAGGCACTTTCGGTGGACTCCCCTTATCTGGTCTTCCACAGAAACAAGGTTGTCCTACACCCCCAACCGAAATTCCTCCCAAAGGTGGTGTCAGAGTTTCACCTTAACCAGATGTTAATTCTGCCAGTATACTACCCTAATTAACACCTCGGTGGCCGGGTACAGGCTCCACACTTTGGATCTGTGACGTGCTCTGTCCTACTATAAGGAGAGGACGGCGGAAATTCGGGGAGAGGTTCGTCACCTGTTTGTCACCTACGCTGAAGCCACTTCTGGAAGACCTGCCGCAGAACGGACCATTGGAAAGTGGATTACATCATGCATAGGTCTGTGCTATCAGTTGGTGGGCAAGGAGCCTCCCAGAGGGATAAGAGCTCATTCTACCCGCCATACCGCTGCATCGGTGGCTGCTTCCAGGGACATCCCTATCCAGGAAATCTGCTGGGCTGCTACATGGAAGTCAGCAAACACCTTCATTACCCATTACCACTTCAACCTTGAGTCACACCGGGATGCTGGTTTTGGGGCCTCAGTTCTCCAATCTCTGTTCCCTAAGTAGGAGGTGTGCCTTGCCTCCCTCCTCCCAGAGAACTGCTAGGAGTCTGCCAAAGAGTGTGTAGACAACATATCCACATGCTAGAAAAACAGGTTACTCATCTGTAACAGTAGTTCTAGGAGTGGCATATGTTGTTCATCCATCTGAACCCACCCGACCTCCCGCTGCAGACGCACACAACCTGGCTTCCAGTGGGCTAAGATCTGGCGTCATGGGGCGGAGCGAGGTATATACCACCCAGGTGGTTGGAAGGAGCCAGCTTGAAGACTTCCGTTCATCTTAAAGTGGAAGGACATGCCAAAGAGTATGGATAAACAACATATACCACTCCTAGAACTACTGTTACAGGTGAGTAACCTGTTTTTTATGCCTAGTGGGCCTTACCCAGTTACCAAAGAATTACAAAAAAAAAGGGGGGGGAGGTGGAGTGACTTGTCATCTTATGAGATTTGGAAAAGGGTGATCTAAATGGAATAAACCGATATATGGGAAAAATGTTCGCTGTAACATAAAATCAATCAATCAAATCTTTATTTATTCAGGCGAACATCATTCAACATTCAGCGACAAAATGTGGCTTTACTGTAAGAAACATATGTACCTGTAAATTCCTTCCTCCCAAACTGGACACTATTAAAACATTTTCATTTTTCCAGAAAAAGGCTACACGGCACTATAAGGTGATGTGCTTAAAGTTCAAAATCCCATAAAGAAAATCTTATAAATTTACTTTAAAGAGGCTGTCTATTAAATATGGCTGTCCCCAGGTTTTCAGCAACATTTCTCTGTGGCATTTGAACACCACTTTTCTTATAAATAAGATGAACTAGAAAGCAGCATCATAGATTAAAAAGGAATGCATAATCATAGGTTAATAAGGAATGCATGCTGAAAGGATATAAAACATTTTTTAAAATGTTTACTGGGTTTAAGATTAGTTAAAGAGCTGCTGACCTGCTCCTGGCATGTAACTCGTACCATGCAGTTGCCTGCCCTAGGAGCTATTTTAGCCATAAACTGTATTGTTTGGTCCATAGGTTAAAAAGAATTTTAATTCATAAGGTCCGTCTTGTAACTTCCTGATAGGAGCAGAGTAACCAAATGATGACATGAAGTAGGGAACAGGGCTACAGGTGCTCTATGGAGCTAGTGATGAAATTAGGGGAGGGGGCTGCCTGAATGTACAGAGGTTATCTTTGCAGGCTTGTATATGTGTATGGGACTAATACACACACACGCATATATTCTTGGGAAAAACGTTAATGCATCAGTTAGGGTTCCAGCGACAAAAATAGAAATGTGCTGTTAGGGTTTACAACCCCAACACCCCACTCCCACTGTGCAGGCAGCAACAGGCATGAGGGGTATGCCTTGGGGTTGGCAACCCTAACGCTCACCCCATTCAAGGTGTAAGTAAGCTGAGACAGTTATAGTATAGGAGAGTGGGGTGAGCATTAGGGTTGACAGTCCCATAGCACACACCCCACGCCTGTTGCTGCCTGCACGGTGGAGGTGGGGTGTTAGGGTTGGAACCCTAACAGCACATTTCCAAACTTTTGTCGCTGGAATCCTAACTGATGCATTAACAAAGTTTTTTTCCCAAGAATTTCCTTACTTTTTGGGCCCTGCGCTCCCATGCCTCCATAGGTGCATACGTGTATGTTGCCATGCAAGCATTTCAGCCAAAAGAGTAACCAAATTGTCAGCATAGCCAGGTTATTACCCCACCTCATGAATGCTGGCTGAGAATTTTCAAATGTCCGCTAAAGTGTCATACAGCACCACCGTAACATCATTCCATGCCACAGATGACAAAACACATTTTGGCCAGGAATTGAAAACTGACAGCTTTCATGTTCATCAGGTGATGTAAAGAAATGGCTATGATGAACTTTTGGGTGAAAATACTGAAAGTTTCAAAAGTTAGAGAAGCATAGATAAATTTAACAGATGTGCACAACTTTGCCATTTTAACCGCAAATTTTCAGCTTGCCCTACTTATGACCACACCGCATGAACAAGTATGGTGAACATTTTCAGATCTAGCCTGAAAGATGATTTCACTAACCAACCATGAAAGCACCTTTCAGGCAGGATTTGGGAAATAACACCAACATTGTTCATGAGGAGGTGTCCCAAATAGGGTATGTTGAAAATGTTGTGTCAAAATCTTTTAAAATGACAAAAGTTTTGCACCAAAGTTGAAAGCCCCGTTGAAATACATTGAACCACATTTACTTAGTTTGTCAATTCCCTGGTAGTCTAGTGGTCCCTCCCCAATGTCCGATCACCCTCCCTTATTATAAAACATTCCCTGGTAGTCTAGTCATCCACCCTCCCGATGTCCGATCGCCGTCCATTATTTTTAAATATATTCCCTAGTAGTCTAATCCCAAATATTTTCTCATGATGCGAGGAGAAAGTTTTTTCGACTCGAGTCACAAAAGGATCCTTTTCGCGATCAGAAAATCTTTCCTGGTAGTTTAGTGGTCCCCCACCCTCAGTGTCCGATGATCTTTTATTTAAATATTCTCTGGTAGGTTTATGATCCCACCCTCCCAGTGTCTGATCGCCATTCTTTGTTTCTGCAACATTCTCTTGTGGTCTAGTGTCCCACCCTCCCCGATCGCCATCCCCGTTATTGAGAAAACTAACTTCGTGGTAGTCTGTTGGTCCCACCCCACCCCTTTGTCGACTGTCTCCTGGTATTCAGAAAGCACTGCCTGGTAGTCTCATGTCCCATCCCCTCCCCGATCCCCCATCATCGGTCCCAGCATTGTGTTTTATCAACTTCCCAGTAGTCTAGCGGTCCCTTCCCATCTATGATCCCTGTCCAAAAAACCCAAAAAAGGAAAAACCCTGGTGGGCTAGACTCCCCCCACTGTCAGGTACTAACCCACCACCCTACTCCTCAACCCGATCCCCAGTCGGCAACCAGCACAGCCCTCCTCTCACCACTGTGGCTGGCTGCTAACTGAGCTCTGAATGAGTGCGACTTGTATGCAGTACTCATTCAGAGCTCAGTTAACAGCCAGCTGCAGTGGAGAAGAGGGCTGTGCTGGCTCACTGGCTAGGATTGGGTTTGGTAGGGGTGGTGGTTCAGTACTTCAGAGGGTGGGGGGTCCACTAGATCACCAGGGTTATCTTTTTTTTTTTCCTATTTTGGGGAACAGGGATCGGGACAGGGATGAACCACTAGATTGCAGGGAAGTTCATGAACAATAAAAACAATAGGAAGGCAATTGGGGATCAGTGAGGGGATGGGACCACAAGACTACCGGCAATGCTTTTCTGAATACCGAGGGCGATCGGGGAGGGGAGTGGGACCACTGGACTGCCAGGGACTATTCTTAATACAAGGAGAACAATCTGTGATTGGGGAGTGGGACCAATTGACTACCACGGAATATTTTCTCTCAATAATGGGACGGCGATCGAGGGGGCGGGGACCAGTAGACTACTAAGGAATATTTGTAGAAATAACTTGATGGTGATCGGACATCAGGAGAGGAGGCGGGACCACCAGACTACTATGGAATATTTTTAGAAATAACGGGACAGCGATCGGACATTGGGGGAAGGACAACTAGACTACAAGGGAAAGGATTTACCGATCATGAAAAAGGATCCTTTTTCGTGACTCGTGATACAAAAAGAATCTTTTTTCATATTACGAGTCATGAAAAAAGATTTATAATGTGGAAAAAAAATTCAAAGACAATTGTCAAAACCGTTAACTGCAGAATCCAGCTGAAGGGGTCCCAATACGCAAGCTACATGTGTTGGTATCAAATAAACACATCATTTTCTTATTTCATTTCATTTCCCTCACTAACTATAAGACAAAAATGGCGGCTGCACAAAAAAGAATTTCCCATTTGCGGCAAAGGATTACCCATTTGGGACAAAGGATCCTTTTTCGCACAGGACATCTAACTGCTCCCATTGAAAATAATAAATATTGGGAACATTTAAAATGTATTAACTTTTGAACGGATTAATATTTTTACACCAAATCTAAAAAAGACACATCTGTGACCCAAGGCCTGTTTACCCTGAAAATTTCAGACCACAATTCCACACTGTTTCTGCAGAGCAGCATGACAAATAATTTGACAAATCATGGTCATGTTCAATTTGTTGGCATTCTGTATCTCTGCACCACATCAACCAGAACAAAACTTGCCACATCAAGTGATCTTTGGTCTCTGATGGCGCTTGCAAACTTTCATTAGAATCGGTTGAACAGTTGGGAAGTTATTAAAGTGCAATAGTTTGAGTTTAACATAGAAGTGACTGTTGAACCCTAGCTATAGGGGCGCATCCACACCCCTGTAATATACATATACACACACACACACACACACACACACACACATACATACATATATATATATATTCATTGCAAAAAGCAACAAAATTAGGGAAATCAGGTGTTCATGTTTCCAACCTTAACACCTCCCCCCACACTCAACCCTACCACCCCACCCCTACCCTCCATAGACCAAAAGTTGTCGGGGTGTGCCTTGAGGTTGTCGGCCCTAACGTTCATTCCATGTGTAAGGAAGCTAGCATGGTACAGCATAAGAGAATGGGGTTTACTAAGCTGTGTTTAGCAAAAAAATCCGTATCTTGAAGCGTTTTTGAGATATAGCCACGGAAAGGTACTGCACCTGCCACAATGTTATCCTATGGGAAATTTCTAAAGTCAGAATGTTATAAGTATGGAAGCAATGTAAATTTTATGACAAACCTACAAAAGTCACTTCTGTGGGCCAACCCCTTTGTACCCGGCAAATTTCAGCCCAAAAGTCCTAACCGTTTCTTTGCAGTGAAGTGACAAAGAAACAGTAAACTTTTAAAATCCTTTTTTGTGAGGTGTCAAAATCCTTTTTCACCAAGCGAAAAAGGATTTTGACACCTCACCAAAAAGGAATTTGTCTGACGAAAAAGGATTAAGGGCAGGGCCATCTGGTCCCACAACTACTAATCCTTTTTTGCAATACGAAAAAGGATTTTGACACCTTGCGAAAGGGAATCAGCTGATGTAAAGGGATTTTGACAGCTCACAAAAAGGGATGGGAGTTGTCAGACCAGATAGCCCTGCTGGTAATCCCTTTTCGCCAGACAAAATTCCCTTTTTGCAAGCGACAAGATACTTTTTCGTATCGCAAAATAAGGATCAGAAGCGAGTCATGAAAAAGGATTTTTAAATTAAAAAATAAGCAAGGGATTTTTTCCCCGACGAAAAATGATTCTAAGGATCCCTTTTCGTGAGCTTTGAAAATCCCTTTTCGTGAGGCCTAAATCCCTTTTTGTACCATGCAGCTATCCAAAAGACTGAACTGAGCATGCTCAGAACCTGAAATTTCAAAATTTTATAACTTTGGAATGGATTAATATTTTTTCCCCAAACCAACGCTGGCGTGTTCTTTGGGGCAAGCTCTTTCTACCTTCAAAGTGCAGACCAAAATTCCAAATAGTGATAAGAGTGCGATGAAGAAAAACAGCTAAAAAGATGGATTTTAGCATTTTTTCACCATGCTAGTGAATCCACAAATCTGATTGAAATGAAACTTGGTATGTCAAGAGATCTACCCCATGGAACAGCGCATACCAAATTTCATGCAAATCCATTGAATGGTTGCAAAGTTATTAAAGTACACAATTTAAGGTTTAACATTAAACTGCTTATTCAACCCCTAACTAGTGGTGCTGCAGCGCTTCTCTATAATATACCTATACACACACATACACTGCTCCCCCTCCATAGTGAACACTTCTGGAGCCAGCTGAGGTGTTCAGTATAGGTAAGTGTTCACTTTAACGAGGTGTTAATATACAGTGCAACCTCAATTATCTGAACTTAGTGGGGCACATGGGTTGAGTTTGGATAATCGAGTGGTTCGGAAAATCGAGAGAGCCAGTGATTTCAATGGGAGTTGTAATGCAGCTATGTCTGGAGAAGCACTAAACACAGACAAAGTGAGAGTTAAGCTAAACACATTTTATTAAGGTTACAAAGGTTTAAATGAGCGTTAAAAAAGTAAAATAACTTTATTGCACAGTACTGTATTCATTAAAAAAAATATGTGATCGGTCTCTGCTTTAGCGCTTGTTTCTTTTTCCTTGATGCCTTCTGCTTCAGTTGTCTGAGGAGGAGTGTGTGGAGATAGTCACACTCTTGCTGACTCTCAAGCCACTTTATGCACTTATCAAATGATTCAGCTGCTTCAGAGGCCGTCGGAGAAGAAGGCACTGTCATCCATCTTGTCCTCTTCATTTGTGGGCTCATTTTGTGCAGGGTCCTCAGTAGCCATCGCTATGATGTCCTCGTTGGTTAATTCCCCTGCACTTCGCCTTCTGCATCTAACCAATCAGGACCATCTGTGTGTCCATAGTAGCTGCGTATGCTCGCAGCTTATATCTACCCACTGGTTGTCCGAGACTGTGGATTTACTGATACCAAATTGGCGGATACGCCCAAGCTTTCGCCATTGTTCAAACAATCCAGAATCCTGATCTTTTGACCAATGTTGAGAACACACCTCTTTCTCTTTCCGTGCACCATCGCTAGCAGTGATTGCAACAGACAGGTAGTGTAAGTGATTGACTTGTGTTGTATGGCCTTAAGTGCTCTGGCATTTAATTAGGAAGCTGGGAGCAGAGTGGCAAGCTAAATTTAATTACAGTACAGTTAATTGATCACACTACTTCACAGAATACAGCATGACAATGTCGTGGGTATGAACCACGATGGACAGTTGCTAACATAGGCGGGGGACACAAATCCAGTTCAGATTATCTGGAGGTTCAGAAAATCGAGGTTGTACAGTATTGGGAACAATGGGAGCCATCAAAGGTGTTCGCTGTAAGAGGGAGTTTGTTATAGAGGGGTTCTTTATAGCAAGGGAGCACTATTTATACACATACATATATATAGGAGGCAGTATAGCATAGTGGTTAAGAGCACTGAGCTGCAAACCTGGAGATCTGGGTTTGAATCCCAGCAGTTCCCACTTGCATACTGTGTGACCCTGAGCAAGTCATTTAACTTCTTTGTGCTCCCAGGTCACACCTGGAAACAAGCTCCAGCTTAGTGTGCCTTTCCTAGATAAACAATTTCCCCTTTCCCTGCCATATATATATTTATGCAGTAGGGGTGGACATATATCCAGTTTGATAAATGCATTTATCTGAGTCACTGTATGTATAAATAAATGTATACATACAGTGACCATTTATATATTCAGTGCCAGACTACTTCCTAAAGCCACAGCCTAAAAAAAAAAAAAACAGCTTCACTCACAGTCAGCACTCTGACCTGAGATACCACCTTGTGAGCAGCAGCAGCACAGCCAGCCAGCAGCCCCAACCTTTAGCAAATCACAATTAATCACACAAAGTGCTCAAACGATATTTTATATTTCTTTTTTTTTTTAAATCTCCATGTCAACACTACCGCTCTATATCACGTATTCTCAAAGCTACCTCCGCATGCTGTGGCTGCCGACCCTCGGGTCCCACTTGCTCCATTTAAAACTTTTCTCCTCGCTCCACCAGCTCTACCACAGTCCATCATTTGCTGTCCCCTTTGAACAAATAACACCAAAAAGCACTACTGAATCCACATTTCAAATAATACAGTACCTCACTAGTTCGTTGCCCACAAGTTGTACCTGAAATTGTGAAACCGATGACTGAACCATGCCGGGGAACTATGCGACTGCTTCTACCTCTGACTCGATTAAAAAAAAAATTAAATGTTTCAACCTCTGACTCACTCAGGCAAAAAAAAAACTAATCAACTCAAACTCTCTACGGTCAGACCCCGACTCTCACGCAAATAGCTACCGCCTCGCTAAGCTTAAAAACAGCCATTTTTAAAAAAGTGATCAGCCCACCTGCATAAAAATCAGACCAATAAAAGGTCACGCTGCAAACGTAGTCACACTGAATCACTGCTTACTGTGCAGCGATAAAGGCACAGCACAAAAAACTCTTTACAAAAAAAAAAACACTCAAAAAATATTAAACAAAATAAATGCTGTAACACATACCCATAGCCCTCTTGCATAAATGGAATATGCAGTGGGAAGCTCGTTAAGTAAATGATTTATGTGCACTCAAGCAGTTTGACCTCGGACACCACTTGTGGCTTACTCCACTCATGAGGTTACCCGAGGTCAAACTGCTCTTGTGCACATAAATCATTTAACTTGTATCCATTGTATAGCCTTATATATATTGTGTGTGTGTGTATATATAAGTGTGTGTATAGATATAGATATATATATTTTATGCCGCACAGTAGTGCAGGTATAGTCAGGGTTGAGTAGGAACTTTAGTGTTAAATTCAATATTTTGCACTTTAATAACTTTGCAACCATTGGTCTGATTTGCCTGAAATTTTGCATGCACGATCTGGTACAATAGATCTCTGGATCTGTAAAGTTTAGTTCTGGTCGAATTCTTATGGTCGCGAGAGCCATGGAGTGTGAAAATCTATACCCAGATCACCCCAGCACAGGATCCTCTTACCTATATATTTGGTTGTGGCCAAAGGCCATCACCCGCAAAATGGATGACCATTCCCTCATTGCTGGATTGGAGGCAAATCGCTTCGAAATATATTAAATGGACTATATTACAGCAGTTATCCATGATAAATCGACCATTTGGCTAACTAATGGCAGAGGTGGATTCAATATCTGTTAGAAATTGATCCAGAATTTGTATCTTAAGGGCTATTAATTTGTTCGGGCTACTCCTAGGAACTTATTTCAATTTTCATCTGATGAAGGTTTTGGCGGGTCAGATAAACCATTCATGGAAATAACAATCTATGAATGTTATTATTTTATAAGAACTATCATGGGATTTTACTTGCTTACTCAAACGATTATTACCTATTGAGCCAATGCTCTATATTCATATATAGTTCGAGTCTGGCATGATTGCAAACTATGCTTTATCTAAATGTATGTGTTGCCTTCATTTTCTCTAATAAAATTTTTTTTTTTTCAAAGTGTGAAAAATCCTCAGTTTTTGTGGAATTCTTTGCCCACCTCCACAGCCCAAATGGTTTGTCCGTCTGGTCTGAAATGTTCAGGGTATATGGGGACTGGGTCAGGAAAGTGTCTTTTGAAGGTTCAAAAGTTATTAAACATTTTTGTCTCCCATTATAACCTATGGGAAAAATATATGTGCACCACGAAAACATTCGCGAAAGCCTATTTTACTGTCGTGCTTGGGGTTTTTACTTTCATGCTGCCGCCATCTTGTTTTCAGTCAGTGACGTGGAAAAAACGATGTAGCTCAAAACGTACTGCCCCTTGGTAGACATCAACAATTGGGTTCACCTAATCAGGGCCCTAGGAACACAACCCTGGCATTGGTTTTTCAGTAGCATGCCCAGAAATATGTTTTTCAAAGTTGTTCTCCATTTTAGCCGGAACTTGCGCAGAAGTTCCACATATTTTACTGAAGTTACGGGAGTAAACTGCCCCAAAAAGTTTCTTTGCTACTATAGAAAAACGGTTAGTACTTTGGGCTGAAATTTACAAGGCAGTAGGGCTTGCAGCACAGATGTGCCTTTTGCTGGTTTGGTCACAAAATTTACACTGTTTCCATAGTTACAGCACTCAATTTGCGAATTTTCCCATAGGATAATATTAGGCATACACGCTCCTTTCGGTGGCTATATCTTGAAAACAATTTGAGATATAGATTTTCAATAAGTACAGCTTAGTACACCTTAATAAGCACGTGGAAGCGGCAAGGTCATGAATACAACTGCAAAGGAATTTTTTCCAAACTTCCAATGTTTACTGAGATATAGCCACATTTGCAGTACAAGGGTTACTTGGAATGCCTCTAGGCCTCTGCTATGTGTTTGTACTTATGGGTGGTGGGGCACAGGGCCCAGAGGGACCATGCTCCCACCTAAGCATACCATTTATAAAAAGTAGAGGACAGGGCCCTCCTGCAATGTGCCTCTACACTTATGGGTGGCCCACCTATGGATCCAGTTGTGCAAAACTGAGAGCACAGGGCCCTCCTGCACTAGGCCCGGGCTCCCAACTAAGCTTAGCATTTATGCTATAGTGGGAGGACAGGGTTCTCCTACGATGTGTCTGCACACTTGTGGGTGGGAGCACAGGGCCCAGAGGGCCCGCTCTCCCACCTGTGGATCCGATTATGCAAAACTGGGAGCACAGGGCCCTCCTGCGCTGTGTCTCTATACTTATAGGTGGGTGGGAGTTTAGGGCCCAGAGGGCCCGTGCTCCCACCTGTGGATACCATCTTGCAATACTGGGAGCACAGGGCCCTCCTGCACTATGCTTCCATACATATGGCTGGGTGGGACCACAGGGCTCGTGCTCCCACCTGTGGATATCACTTTGCAACCCTGGGAGCACAGGGCTGTCCTGCGCTGTGTCTCTATATACTTATGGGTAGGTGGGAACATAGGTCCCAGAGGGATCGGCCCCACCCTTGGATACCATTTTGCAAACTGGCAGACCAGGGCCCTCCTGCAATATGTCTCTATGGTTATGGGTGGTGGGAGCATGAGGCCCAGTGGACCCGTGCTTCCACATACAGTATGGATATAAAACATTACATGTTCTCAAAGAAGGAAATTCATTGCAAAAACTCTGCTAATGCATCAGTTAGGGTAAGTTTCACACCAACAACAGTCTGCAAATTTGATGTTAGGGTTGCAACCTACACCATACCCCACTCCTCCCCAGCCTTCTACACACCAGCATGCATCGGGTGTGTTTTGGAGTCATTGGTCCTCACCTCACCTCATTCTTCTATACTGTACCATCTCAGCTTCCTTACAAATGGAATGGGGTGAGAGTTAGACCCAATGGACCCAAGGCATACCCCAACTCCTGTTGGTGTGTAGAGGATGGGGGGTTAGAGGGTGGTAGGATTGGTAACCCTAACATCGAATTTCTTGGACTTTTGTTGGTGTGAAATCAACCCTAACTGATGCAATAACGGAGCTTTTTGCAAAGATATATATATATATATGTGTGTATATATATATATATATATAACTTGCAAAGATAACTTCAGTACATTGAGGGAGCTCTCCCCATTCTATTACTAGCAGCACAGAGCAGCTGCAGTCCCGTTCCTAGTGGCTGAGTTATAGCACTTGCAGCTGGCTTGTATCAGGAAGTTACAAGCCGAGTTTTACAAGTTAAAATACTTTTTTTATCCTATGGACCAAACAATTATGGCTTAAGGAGGCTCCAATTGTGGGATTTAGGTCCTTTAAACAGAGGGCTTTTTTCCCCAGCTGAATTCAGGACATTGGTGCATTTCAGTGCCAAAGCAGCAGAAGAATGGGGTCATGAGGGGGTCCAGCTTAGCCTACTCCCCCCCAGTGGCCACCACAGCCCCCCGCGGTGCTTCACTCACATGGAGCCCAAAACAACAGCCAGAGTCAGCAGCCAATGAGGAGGCTCCAAGGGCGGGATTTAGGCCCTTTAAACTGATGGCTTTTTTCCTGCTGAATTCAGGAGATCGGCACATTTCTACCCCAAAACAACGGAGGAGCGGGGTCAGGAGGGAGTCCAGATGAACCTACACACACACACACACACACACACCCGTGGCCTCTGTAGCCCCCTGCAGTGTTTCACTGGTGTGGAGCCAAAAACGACAACTTGAGCCAGCAGCCAATGAGGAGGATCCAAGGGTAGGACTAACCTGTCTCCTAACTGAGCACCTCCAATTGGCCCTGCCACTTGCGGTCCTTGCACTAAGGGCACGCGTAAAGGACAGCAGGAATCAGCTGTAGGAGGCAGCCGGGGCCAGACACGCTGCTCAAACATAACTTGCAGTACACCAGCCGATTGCAGGCATACCTCACCACTTAGTAAGTACTGAACCCATAATTCTGGTTATCTGGGGGAATTGAATAATATCCCCTGCTCACCTATTACTGCAGCCAACAACTAAGGCATTTTTAGCCACTTGTCATTATGCTACTTAGAACTTTACACTCTTACTTATATCTGTGTACCTCTTCATTGTAACCATATTCCACCACTGATCTGTAACTTGTGCTTGATAACTTGCCTTGCCATAATTGCTTATTAACATGCTAGCCGGCCTGGTGGTGCTGAGGGTTGAGGCGCTGGATGCTACACCTCGCGCCATGCCGGCAACACTGGTTCGGAGGTGGACCCGGGCCGCGTGGGGTCAGCAGGGGAGGGAAGATATCGAGTGTCCAGAGGACTGCTTTCTCTTCCCGGGGAGGGATCCGGGGGATGCACCGCTCAAGGGTGGCCTCTGGCGGTGGTCAGCGACATGACAACGAAGCGGCTGTCATGCAAGTAGGGGTGGAGCTGTGGCGGGCGTCGGCACTCCATTCCCAGATGCCATTGCTCGACCAAGCTCTGAAGTGGGGAGCAACCAAGGTGGAAAAACCCCAGCCGCTTGGGAGGCGAAGGCAGGGTGAGTAGGCTGAGCCCACACGCCCAACACCGGCTCAGTTCCCAGCTTGACTCCTCGTGGCCCTGCCTGGATCGCGAGAGGTAGGACCCAGCACCCGATTCCTTGGGCGAGTGAAGAGAAGACAATGGTGGGCGGTAGAGGCAACATTGCCTGGGTGCCCTGTTGGAGAGATGTCCAAGTAGCCAGCGACCGGAGGGAAAAAGAGTCTTATAAAAAAAAAAAAAAAAAAAGACATGGATCCTATGTTCATCGACATGAATTTAGGGGTGCCCTCTCCTATGCAGTATTACGTTAACTGTATTTAGTCTTTAGCTCTTAAAATCCGCTGGTGCTTACTGGCCTTGTTCTCACTGCAAATGTCTGTAATTATTGATATGATTTAATCTTCTTCAAGGACATGTTTCAGCAGGTCACACACTAGGAACCTTCGCCGTCAGGCATCAGGATAACACATAAGCTTTTTTGCTAGCAGTCTGCCTGGAGCCGCCCACAATGACATCACAACATCAGCATTCCTCTATGAAGTCATGGGCAGCCCCGTGCACTCCCCAGTTCTTTTCCTGCTGTCAACCATTGCACTACCCGTTCACCTGCCCTGTGAATCAGATCCTTGAATTCTTGCTGTCCTTATTGGACGCTGGTCTGAAATATTCATCTCTGAAGGTGCACTTGTCCACCATTTCGGCTTTCCATGTGTTTATCGAAGGTCATATGGTGGCCCAGTTCGATGTGACCCATACATTTCTGAGTGGCATCCTCCACTTAAAGCCTCCCATTCGCAACCCTGTCCCAGCATGGGACTTGAACTTTATCTTAGAGAAACTTACTTTAGTCCCTTTCTTGCAAGCTATGCTTTCTGTCATGGAAAGTGTTATTTCTGGTGGCTGTTACTTCTGCTCGGAGGATTTATGAACTACAGGCGCTTATGTATGAACAACCCTATTTGATTTTTCACAAGGACAGGATATCCTTGCGCACTAATCCTAAGTTCTTGTCTAAGGTGGTGTCTGGGTTTACCCTGACTCAGACCACCCGCCTCCCTATTATCCGGAGCATGTCAATCCAGGGGAAGTATTGCTCCATACTTTAGATGTCTATAGAACTCTTAGATATTATGTTCACCGCATGAGGGACTACAGGAAGTCCTCGCAGCTGTTCATTTCCTTCGTCCCTGGAAAAGAGGGCGTTCCATTTTTAAGTAGTGCCTGTCCAAATGGTTAGCCAACTGCATTATTTTCTGTTACAAAAAGTGCACTAAGGAACTTCTGGGAGCCGTCTAGGACCATTTTACAAGAGACATGGCCACTTCATTTGCCTGTTTTAAGCAGGTGTCCATAGCCCGAGATTTGCGCAGCAGTCACCTGGAGTACTGTTCATATGTTCACTAGACACTACAGTCTAGACATCACCTCAAGGAGGTGGGCAAACTTCAGCCTCGCTGTACTACAGGGCCTCCTTTCTTAGGACTCTGCTTTCCTGCCTTCCTTACTGATATCTCTTGCATCACTGCTTGGGACTCGTTATCAGGTGTGTGACCTGCTGCAAGAGATATCCTTGCAGAAGATAGAACAGTTATGTAAGAACTTACTGTAAAAGTAGATCCTTGAGAGATTGTCTTGCAGCAGGTCATGCTGTCCCCTCTTTCTAGTCTCCCCATCTGTCTCTCTCCAGGATTGTCAACATTCTGTATTCAAGATCTTTTCTGGTAGTTTCTCTGGCTTTCTCGGTTCCCTCGGAGCTTGTCCACATGCGTGGTCTCCGCAGGGAACTGAAGAGTGCATGGGGCCACCCACAACTATATAGGGGAACACTGATACGGTGACATCATCGTGGGTGGCCCCAGGAAGACCACTAATGAAAAAGCTTCCATGTGATCCCGGTGCCTGACAGTGGAGGTTGCTAGTGTGTGTGACTCGCTGCAAGAGATTCTCTCAAAGATCTGCTGTTATGGTAAGTTCTTACATAAGTGTTCCTTCTCTTGCTGTTATAACCCATTGGTGCTTGCCAGCATTGTTCTCACTGCAAATGTCTGTAATTATTGATATGAAAGTTTTGCGCCCCCCCCCTTGGTTGACCTTTGTCTACCCTGCAGGTAGAACATTTTCAGGGAATTGAATCTTATGCCAAAACTAGTGAAAGTGCCTAGTGTGTGTACCTCTCCCCTGGCTCCACATCAGGTGGCCCCTGCTACTCCTACGGTGGCCCTAAAGGGGTTAGGTGCCATAGCCCTTTATGTGATTGCTAGGGCTGTAAGTTTATCACGGTAAAAATAGGCCGAATTCTCGGCACTTCACGTCCTGGTAAGAGGGTTAAATGTGCTGATATATTTTTTTAAACATAATTGACCTACAGCCGCAAGTCGAGCTTTAGGGCGGAGAACCAGAAACAGACTTGAAATGGACTTGCCCCTTGACATTGTTTGCGATACCTCCCACCCCCTCCCATCCAATTAAGTCCCATTTGCTCACTGCGATAGATGCAGTTTGAATTCAGCTGCCCTTCCCCTGCACCAAGGACTGCAGTATTTGCATTTTTTGTTTGTAGCTGCAAGTCGCAACTCAGGAGACCAGGATCCGAAAAAGGAACCAGGGGTCTTAGGGTAGCCACAGTTTGAATACTGCTGTCCTCCCCCTGCACCAAGGACTAATCACACCTGCAGCTGGTAATTTGGAGATTTTCATAGGACATCCGATTTCACAGTAATCGTGAAATCCGTGACCCCCGTGAAAATAATACAGCCTTAGTGATTGCTGTCCTTGTTGCTGACTAGGTTAATTTAGCCCCAGATGTCTCCCCTCATGGACACTTCAGTATGGATACCGATTCCTGCTTATATTACTTGGTCTCTACCAAAAAGGCAACCGCTACAAATTATTTTACCACCTATGGGGAACACAAGCTGAAGTAATTTTTCCTGTTCCCCTTTAATGGGCCTTGTCCTCTCTTTGCTACTCCTATCCGGAGGACCTGTCCCTCCTAACTACAAAATCTGCTCTCCGTCTAATGTATGCTGGAGCAAAGCTAGGGGTCTAAAGCTACAGTAGCTCATGTGAATGTTAGTAGCCCAAGATCCAAGAGTTAGAAGGCTAGGTGGACCTATACACCCCTGATGTGCTTTGCCATCTCTGAGACCTGGCCTAAACCCCACAATGTACCCCACGAGGTAGAGTAACCAGGTTACTTCACATTTAGTCAGGACAGGGTCCCCTCAAAAAGGTGGAGGTGTCCTTTTATGTCAGAGATCCTCTTCCTTGCCACCTTGGTAATTGTCCCTGGCCTAACAAATCTGGATCGTGAGGTTCTAATAATCAAGCTGCTTCTCTGGTTCATCAGTCACTACACATATGCTGGGTGGCCACCTGCTATGGCCTCCTCAGTAATCTCTATCAGAGCTGTCCCTAGGAGAAATAATGCCTCTTGGTGACTTCAGTATCAACTGGGTCACTGAATCAGGGTATGGGACAAAGTATGTACTTCTGGAAGCCCAGCTTGCACAATTCATCACCAAAATGACTTGCCTTAGCACCAGAACAGGCAACCACACCTACTTGACTGGAACTTTGTCTAAGCCTGATCGCATCAATGCAGACGGTGTATTTGCTGACTCCCAGCGATCATTCTCCTGTTTTCTTTGTGTGGAACAGTGACTGTCCCAGACTTCCAGCCAGGGTCTTCTTGGCCTGGAACTACTCGAAATTTCATCTAAATGTTTTTGTCCACCCTATCTGGCGTCAGTTGGGCCACTATTAGAGCCCTTCCAGATGTGGACTCAGTCCTCACATTTCTTTGCTAGTAATTTTATTTCTGCTGTCAATGCATGCTCCCTTAAGCAAATGAGAGTAAAAGGCAACATTCTGTGTCTTGATCACACCCTCAGGAAGTCCATGAAGATGAGGGACAAGGCTTGGGATTTAACAAAAGCTCTGGCCTCACATCTGACTCCAACATACTCAGGGCCCTCAGAAATGCGTATAAAATACATACTAACATGCTAAAATGCCAGCAGAATAGGCCTAACGGTCTTTTGTGTCTGCTCGTTGGTCAGCCCCCACCTGGCAGGTAATCTTGCTGCCCCCCCCTCACCCTCTCTGGTTTCTCCCTTTCCAGTCCCAGATATTCTCGCTTCACAGGTCTTTGCTTCCAGAATCCTTCCCCTGTACCTGTCCCACCCACTCTTGAACCCCTCCACCGTCTCTGCCTCTACCAGCCCCCTGGGCAGCGCATTCCATGGCTCCACCACCCTCTCAGTGAAGTAGCACCTCCTCCTTTCTCCCCTGAATCTCCCCCCCCTCCAGCTTCTACCCATGCCCTCTAGTTGCCCCCTCCTTCGGAGCACCCTGACTGCTGCTCCCATATTTACCCCTTCATGTACCTGAAGACCTCTATCATGCCCCCGGTCCCTTCTCTCTTCCAGTGTGTACATATTTAGCTCTTCGAGCCTCTCGCTATAGGTCCTGTCCCCCAAGCCCCAGATCATTGGACTCATGGACCAAAATGGACCCAAACAAACTGCCAAATAAAAGTACCTTCATAACCTGCAGGCTAAAAACCTGTCTAATCCCAAGATGCTTTGGGCACAAATGAATGTCCTTCTCAGTGGTTGCTCCACCTCTGTTGATTGTGATATAGTAGCTGATGGTAATATATACCAAGACAGTGGTGACAGCTATTGCTTTCAATAACTTTTTACCGACCGCAACAGATTTAGACACCCCTGCCCCCGTCAGTTCTCCCCACCAGCCCAGTAGGTTGATGAGAGGTAACCTGAATTCCACTTTTGCATGGTTACAAGAAAAGAAGTGCTACCCTCCTTAGTGGCCTTAAGCAGCTCAGGGATGAAGGTTCTGCTAGCTATGATAGACTCAAGCCAAAGCTTCTTATGTTAGCTGCTGCTATCATCACCTCCTTGTTGCCATGCTGCTTAATAAATCACTAATTGAAGAAAGAGTCCCTGAAAGTTGGAAAGTAACCCTTGTAGTCCCAGTACACAAGGGGGGGGTCCCAGAGAACCTATTGAAAACTTCAGCCCAATATCTTTGCTTTGTTCCCTGTCCAAAATCTTTGAAAGGTTAGTCTGCAGTCAGTTACAAGACTACATGGAACGAAGTCATCTGTTTACTGACAAGCAGCATGGCTTTAGAAAGAATCATGGCACTGACACAGTATTGGTTAGGCTGTTGTCAGGCATACTAGGAGCCATGGACAAAGGGAAATCCACAGGTGCTGTATTTATAGAGCTCACCAAGGCCTTTTAACCTGGTGGATCATAGCCTCCTGGTAGTTAAACTGAAACATTTTGGTCTCGCAGCCTTTCCTGCCAATGGTTCTCAGATTACTTGGCTAACAGATCCCAGCAGGTCAAGTGGAAAGGTGCTCAGTCTATGCAGAAGCTCTTAACAGATGGTGTCCCCCAAGGTTCCATTTTGGGTACATTGTTGTTGATCTTATTTGTAATGGTTTGTGTGACAGGGCGCTCCTGCCACTTTTGAGGACCAACCTTTTCTTAAATCTGTTGCAACAGTTCTTCTATTGCTTAGCCAAATCTGTTCTTTACAATTTCTAGTCCATAAGGTTGGTCACCTATGGGCACACCTTCCCTTTCGACTATGCTGTAGTGTCCTCTTTAATTTTCCTTTTCCCTCTCAGGTCTTCGTACAGGAAGGTTATTGTGGTGACCTCTGAGCATATGTAAAACAACAGGTTGTGTTTATCGTTGTTGGATTTAGTATGTAATAGCACTACTGTGTCATAAAATGCCTTGATGTATTGTATATAGCTTATGTTTATGAAACCTGTAAATGTTGAAAATACCATGGTACTAGGTGTTTTTGATAAAGGTAAAAAGTACTAGTTGACTGTAATGTAAAGATTAAGTTAGTTGTGCTATTTAAAATGCATGTAAATTGCTGTAAACTGAACACGTGTGAAATGTAATGGTGATTTGCATATATCCCATGATGCTTTGCATTATGGAAGTATGTATGATGATGTATTTCTTTGAAACTTGATTTGTTGCCAGTGCCCTTTGGGGTAACCCTTGTTCAGTGATTCTACATTGAGGTTCTTTGTCTATAGTTTATTTTTTTTTCTTTTTGAGCTCCCACTACCCAAGCAAACAAGGCCCATAGGGATGAGTGGTCTTCACTGAAAAGTTTAGATCAGAGATCAGTGTCAGTAGGTGCTGGCTAAGTGCAGAGAAACAGTTTGCCCAAAAGCCCTGACCACACTAATATGCATTTACAAAACGTTTTAAAACATTTTGGGAGAGCTGACCGGGGAGGGGAGCAGGATTGAGCAGCCGTAATGGCAGCTCTTCTCTCCTGGGAGGATCTGTCACGCCCCCACAGTTCCACTGCCAGTGGAGGTCCGGTGGACAGCACAGGCGGCAGGGCGGCAAGCAGCAGGAGGTACCTCTGTGATGCAGCATGCGATGCCTCAACACACTTGTGTACACACCTGAGGCGAGGGGTAAAACAGGAGAAAACTCAAGCGCATAAAATCTATATAGAAAAAAGTTTTGATTTCCATATTTGAGAACAGTTGTCAGAGCATTCACACTGCACTCCAACTCCGTGTTTGCTCGCTTGAGTTCCCAACCGGCAACGGTGTCAGTCTGAAACCAAGCTAAAACCCTGCTCCTATCGGTTTTAGCACGGTTTTTAATCGTGGTTTGTAGCACGGTTTTACCATGCTACAGTGTGGATGCGATCCATGTTTGCCGTTCTTGTAACGTTACAGACTGCTGGTAACATTACAAGAACACAAGTGTGGACAGGGTCATACTGTGCTGGAGCTAATGTGTTACTGTACGCTTATGATACCATGCTGTATTGATGTTCTGCCAACATAGCACAGACAGTCTTCTAACCACTGATCTCTGGGAGCCTGAAAACTGATTTACACACAGCAGACTAGTACTAAATGCTAAAAAGTCCAAAGCTGTTCTGCTTGGCATCAAGCACCTGGGCACCTCCAGACATCACCTGCTACCAATGGCAACTTCCACTGGCATCCCTGTTGAGGTGGTAGCCTTTGTGTAATATCTTTGAGTTTGCCTGGACAAGGATGTCTCTTTCAAACGTCATGTCAACTACATCTCCAAGTCTCTGCACAAGAAAATTGGGTTACTGTACCACCTTAGTGACCATCTAATGATTCTCGACTTGCCACTGCCACCAGTAGACTGCTTCCTGTAATGTTCTATGGTGCACCCAGGGCTTTAGATAATTTTTTTTGGGTGGAAGTCAAATACTTCCATGGGTTGAAATTTGGAAGTCATTTCAGTTTTACTGGAGTCAAAATATCCAGCTGTCAATTTTTGAAGTCAAAATAATTCCAGTCGACAAATTTGGCAGTCAAAATACTCCAAGTCCTATAGTTTTAGAAGTCAACTTGTTGGCTTTCTGAATACCTCACTGTACTCCATGCTACATCCACATAAATACATTTCTTACTGTTAGGAAAGGAAAACATACAGTACACAGTAATCATCTGCAGACAATATGTGCTTATTTCATGAATTTTCTTGGAGTTATCTTCCATCATGCTAGTATGTGAAGTTGGTTGCAGACAGATGCCTGCTACATTCAAAGTCTGGTAGTCAGAGATAAATCTGTCTCTATTAAAGCTGGCTGTCATATGTTTTAATATTTCATCTCATTTGTTTTATGTAGGAAATAATACATAAAGGACAGCACAATTCACCAACACATCTAGGCTGCTCTGAGCCTGTGCCCCATCAGTCTGCAGTGGAATAACACAACGTATACCATTTGTCTCAACTTGTGAGTGGTAAGAAGACACACATAACTCACAAATGGTGAAGTGAAGATGGAAACCATGATTTAGTTATGATGTTTTTTTACCCTGTCCCTTACCACTCATGTGTTTTGGTAAATGTGTCATTCTGCTGCAATAAATCCATTATGTATTTGACTATACATGTAATACCACACCAGTGGCAAATAAATGGGTAAAGAAATCAAATGTTATTTTGGCAAAATATTTATTTTCACTTATAACACCATTTATGTCAGTTGGATCACAATTTATTGAACTTAGAAATGTTAACTTATTTCCACTTAGAATGTGGAAGTGGAACTCAGAAAAATGGGCCACACGGGCCACTGCAGAGATTACAATGGAAAGAAAGGAAGTTTTGAGCTAAAACAAGGTAAAACACGATGCCAATAAAAAATCATTACAAATGGTTTGGTATATATCACATATCTAATGGATAGCAGTGGAATAACACCTTTATTTCCACCGCACAGTAGCAGTAAAAGATTATAAGTAACTCGTGGCTGCGCCACTTGTGAGTTATTGTGTCTTATCACTTACTGCTAGTGTAGATAAATGTGTTTTTCATCTGCAGTCCATTATGTTTTCCGGTTCCCTATATACCACAACACCATTTTCAATGGTTCTGTACTGGCAGTGGTGGTACTACTGTACTGGTGTGGTGTTTTACCTTGTTTTATCTCAAAACTGCCTTTCTTTCCTTACTAGTGAAAACTGGAGAAGACCCATTACCCAGAGGATACACCATGCTCCACACACCATGCATCTCCTCAAATGTTATGGTAATACTTTGACCCACATAGAGAAACCCTTACATTATCTTCTTTTTTTGGTCCCTGTGCCAAGTGTCAGAAGCAAAGGATGTGACCAAATTGATCACCACTGCTGGCATAATTTAACAGGCTTGAAAATCCTTGAGACAGACAACCCTTTGAGGGAGAACCCTTCCAGGTCTCTCTCCCCACCCCGACCCCCTCATTTTTATCTCCAAGATGATCTCATCAAAATGGCACCAGGCACAGCAGCAGCACCTCTTATTTGTACTCCACCCGAAATCACATGACATGAAAACCTACACACAAGCAACACTCTTTCAGAGCATAACAACTAAGGACCCAGCACTTTCGAGTTCAGTCACAAATTTCAATGGACAAAAAGTTGTTTGAAAAGCTTTTATTGTGTGCATGGTGGTTAACCAAGAAGAAATGAATTGTAGCAAGGGAGGCCACCACAAACCCAACATGTCCCACCCGGACTGGGTGCTTTGTCAAGGTCCGGCAAGAAATGTTGGGCTTGTGGGTGACCTCCTGGCTACACAGTTTCTTCTGGTTAACTGCTCACAATAAAAAAGCTTTTTCGAACGACATTGCACTGAAATTTGTGGCTGCACTTGAGTGTTGGTCCATAGTTGTTCTGCTTTCAGTAATTGGACCTACAGCACCAACCTCGAGGGAGCAACCCTTTTCAATTATTGTTTAAGAGCATGTAGACTACAGTGCTGCAGCAGTACACTCCTACCCGGGAGGGATGGGAGGGGGTCAAAGACAAAATAAAAGTAGTGTGCAAACATCAGTAACGAGAAAATAATCCCTTGGTGCTTGTGATGTTCCAGAAACCACTGCCACTGAAGTATGATGCACAGGCCCATGCCACATTGCCACCCCTGAAAGTAACTAGTTATTTCTGTTAATTCATTTAAAATACCTCACTCTATCTAGTATTCGATATGAAACAGAAGCAACATCAGCATCACCATGTCACACAGTTACATTTGCTGTTTTACCCAGGTCAGTGTGTCACTCACAACTCACAAGGAATTTCTCTGTGCATAACAAAATGTGTACCTTGCTAACCTGCCTGCATGTTCACTTACTACCTGGCTAAAAGAAATGGTCTAACCTGACTCTGACTGAGACTACCAGACCACCAGTCAAAATCAAAGACTTCAATCAATGTTCAATCACGATCATAAACAAGATTCAATGATGATAGGGAGGCAGTATGGTGCGTGCAGTGGTTTAAGGCTCTGAGCTGCAAATCTGGAGACCTGGGTTTGAATCCTACAGCCCCCACTTTGCATACTATGTGACCCTGAGCAAGTCCCTTAACTTCCCTGTGCTCCCAGGTCACACCTGTAAACAAGCTTTCAGCTTAGTGTGCCATTCCTGGTTAAACAATTGAAAAAATAAATAAAATGATTTTCTTTTTTCCGTATAACATTTTACCTGGCTGGCCTTGAGCTGAGTCACTCCCTCGCAGCTGCACTCCTTGTCATCTGCCCTCCTACATGGCTGCAAGTCTGTGCTGTGCTACTGGAAGTTGGGGGTGGGGGGCAGTCGAGTTTTTGGGAACCCAGCCAGGTTGGCTAATGCTTAATGCCTCAGGACCGCTCTCTCAGATTCATTCGCACTCCTCTTCCAGATGATGCCTTCACAACAGGCACACTGTCAGGCTGCAGCAGTGCACACTCTCTGACCGGTGACTGACCGCAATACCACACAGTCCACCTGACCTTCTGACCATCGCCGACCAAGGCTCACGGGCCGGCATGACCAACCGCAAGCTGCTCCAGACCACGCCTCACGCCGACTGTACTCCTCCTCAGGCTGATCCTAAGGCTTCTACTATCCCTCCCAGAAATATCTATTGTTGGTCACAGAGGTGTTTGTGACCAGGTGGGTGCCCCTCCTGAGAGTCCCGAGTCTGACTCCATCCCTCCTGGTCCCGGCCTTCTGCTCAGTAACTTGCTCGAACGCTCCTGATGCAGGCTGCATGCTCACTCCACTCCATCTTCTAAGCTGCAGACAGTGCTCTCCTCTACACTCAGCCGAACAGTCTCTGCGCATGCGCATGCGTGAAATGAACACTGCCAGGAGTTTGAAGGGTGGGAAGGCGCCAACCAGCACCAGAATTAAAAAAAAAAAGATGATTGCCATGGTAACTGGGAAGTTTGCCAACCCATTTACGGGACTGTAAAAAATAAACCTGAAGACAAAAACATGACATCCACACAATGAAAAAATGACGTCAGTCTTCAGCAAGTGAAAACTTTCTGGTCGTCACTAACTCCAGAGGCTACATTTTTGGACGTTTTAACTTAATTCTTGGACGTAAAATATGTCCAAAATAGACTTATTTGAAGGGCTGGGTGCACCAATCCTGCAATCCTTAAGGTGCTCTGAATTAAATAGGCTAATGATTCTCTACAACCGAATTGGTCAGTTTGCTGCTAGTGCCCCCTCTAGGGTGCACCATTGGGATGTATTTCGCTTCCTGAATTGGCCCTCATTTGAAGGGCAACTTAACTTCCCCCATCTATGCCTTGTATTTAAGCTTGTTAAAGGTACTACCCCTCCCCGGCCTCCTTAATGTCTTGGTCATCAAAAAGATCCCAGGAGGATACTTCGCTTATCCTCCAGTACCCTGCTTGATATACCGAGGACTGGATCTTGTGCAGGCAGAAGATCCTTTGTCTTTGCAGTCATCTCCCAGTGGAATGCACTCCCAGAACCTCTCCTTAACTGTTCCTCCCTTGGTGGCTATAAAAAGGACTCAAGACTTATCTCCTGGAAATTAACCTTTCTACCTGCAGTCATTAAACAGAATCGTCTTTGTTCCTGCTGCATTGTTTTAATACCCCAGTCTCTATTGTACAGTCTTCCTTGTACTTTTTAAATCATGATACCCTCTGTCTGTTGTTGTCGATAATCTATGCATACTCTGATTTGCATTGTTTTTACCATGATGTGCCTGTACATGTAATTAATTCCAGGTCACCCCTGAAAAGGGACTGTTGGTCTCAGTGGGCCTACCCGGTCAGCACAGTTCAATAAATACATACATACGTAAGCTCCTAGTGGAGGCAGCTGCATGGTATGACTGGCTTGCCTGAAGCAGTTAAACATGTCAGCTGATCTTTAATTGTTTTTTAAGCCCAAACGTCACATTTGCCAGTTGTTACATTGGTTGAGAAGTATTATGAAACCAGACCAGTGGACTGACAACTGAACATAATGCTGCCATGTTGGAGACCCAGGTTCCGGAGACACCTTGGGTCTCTCAATCACTCTGATAGTGGAAAGCAGGCACACACAGGATGATGCACTTGACTCTGTGTGGGAGTGAGGTCTAGAGCATACAGCTCATTGGCATCCTCTGCCTCTCAAGTTACGAGTGGATTTGGTATGGTCCCCGAGGAAACCTCTGGTGAAGGTTGGGTATAATGATGAATTCTGTGATCGTTGAGCTGAAGGGTAGGTGGCACTAGGGGACACAGACTGGAAAAATGTGGTGTCTGGTTCCATGAAAAAAATGTTGCAGTTCACTGATAGACAAACAAACCCATCCAGTACCCTCTCAATTAATTGTAAAAATATTCTTTGTTTTTTCTTTCCAGGTTAGTTGCAACTATGAGCCTCACCTGAGGGGAAATGTTTATGTCCAGTATCAAACGTAAGTATTCTTACAATTTATACTTACAGCAGCAGTTCAACAAAGGAAGCCCTTGCCACTTGTGATGCATCTATACCCCCACATACTATGCCCTCAGAGTCATGTTTTACTGTTACTACACACTGGGGAGGGGTTTGTATAGCATTAAAATTATTCTTATTTTTTTAACACAAAAAGAAAAAAAGGCCACAGATACTTAACACTTCTGCTGGAATAGGGCTGAGTTGTTCTCATCACTGCATGACTGACCCGTGATGCACTGAAGGCAAGGGTCATGTCGACAGGTGCCTGCTGGCGCAGTATGTTTCAGCAGTGAGGCTGGATTGCAGAGGCATCCAGTTGAAGTTTGGCCCATGTTGCTGGGGCTGACTGAACCATCCACTATCTATTTTTCCTCTCCAATTTTCCGGCCACATCAAACTCAAGTGTGCTCTGGCTTAAGTAAGGAGTAGTAGTGTCGTGACACTCGGGTAGTGATGGATCATGACTTCCTTGGATGGGTGTACTTAAGCCAGGGTTGAGCATGTTACATTAAGAGACTGACACACAACAAGCTGTTTATTGCAGGGAGATAATGCACAATCCAAGGATTGAATACATACTCCTAGTGCTAAGAATTTGCACCCGGAGTGTGCATTCAATTCCTAGGAGTGCATTATTTCCTGTAATACACAGCCTGTAAGACAATTAACTATGCTGTGTAATGTTTTTTGACTTGTAATGGAAATAAAGAAGAATTCAATGTGCCTTTGTCTACAGAACCTCATACAGGAATTAGGCACATGTACTAGGAATTTCCCCAGCATAAAATGATCTTTCATTATAATGGAGTTTAGGCTGTATATCACGAGAAAGTACAGTTACGTAAGAACTTGCCGTAATAGTAGATCTTTGAGAGAAGCTCTTGCAGCAGGTTCAACAATGAGGACTGGCGGTGGTTTCGGCAACTTTTTCTCTAGCAGTACCGACGTGGGGAATGCCCCCTGCTGACGTCGGTTCCACCCCTGACGATGCCCTATATAAGGGAGGTGTTCCCCATGTGCTCCAGTTCTTGGACACCCCCTCATCAGGCAAGGAAACCGGCAGGTCAGTAATGATAACTAGTTGTCAACGGACAACCTTTCAAGAGAAACGATGCCAACCTGGAAAGGACCTGATCCCTGGGGGAAGGAGGGCAGGAAATATACCTATTGCAAGAGCTTCTCTCGAAGATCTACTGTTACGGTAAGTTCCTACGTAACTGTACTATCTTACTTCAAGGAGAAGCTCTTGCAGCAGGTTCAACAATGAGGACTGAGTCCCAAGCAGTATAAACTTATGACAACCCCTTGGGAGGGGGAGAACAGGAAACTGGGAAAGAACCGAGGGGAGAACCCTCAGGAAACCTGATCCTGCAGGACTGCAAGGCCAAACCCTGCTCTGCATCTGGAAATAATGTCCAGGCTGTAGTGCCTGACAAAGGTGTGCACGGAGCTCCAGGTAGTGGCAGCGCAAATATCTGCTGTCAGAACTCTTTTTGGTGCGGCGAATGAAGTAGCAATAACCCTCATAGAGTGAACATTAATCGTCCCCAAGTCGACCTATTGTGCTCTCATAACAACAGGAATGCAATGGACCAACCAGCGCGAAAGCGTCTGTTTGGTGACCGAGCGACTCGCAGACCGAGAGGCCAAAGATACAAATAACTGATCAGACTGCCTGATCTGTTTGGTTCTAGCCAAGCAGCACCTGAGAGCCCTGTGGATGTCCAGGGAATGGAGAAGGGCCTCTCCCCTATTGGAATGCTCCAGGTAATAAACTGGAAGCTGAACCGACTGGTTTAAAGTGAGCTCTGAGACCACTTTCGTAAAAACTTCGGATTTGTACGCAATCAACCCTGTCCTTGTGAAAGACCAGATAGGGTTCCCTACACATGAGGGCTTGCAGTTCCAAATGCGCTGGGTCAAGTAACAGCCACTAAAAGCAGCTGCTTTCCAGGAAAGAAAACAAAGCTCAGCCATAGCCGGTTCAAAGGGGAAGCGAGAGCTCTCCAGGACTAACAGGAGATCCCAAGGAGGAACAGGGTCCCAGATGGGAGGTCTGATATGCAGAATGCTGTGCAAAGTTTGGAAACCTCCATCTGAGCCAACCGCCTTATCTGACATGAAAGAATGGTAAGTGGAGATGGCAGCCAGGTATACCCTGATGGAGAAGTAACTAAGGCCTTTCTAAAAGAAAGAGCAAGTATTCCAGGACGGTGTTAACTGGACAGACCAACGCATCCACCTGCTTCACTGTGGCCCAAATGCAAAACCGTTTCCATTTCATAGCATAAGTAGCCCTGGTGGCAGGTTTCCTAGCCTCGACCAACACCTGGGCAACCTGATCAGACACCCGAAAACGGACCTTGTCTAAGTCCTGAGGAGCCAGGCGTGCAGGTGAAGAGAACGCAGGTTCGAGTGTAACAGGGACCCGTTGTCCTGTAACAAAAGATCGCGGATAGAGGAAGAGGCATCAGAGGCTCTGCCGCTAGACGCAGTAGTAATGGAAACCAAATCTGGCAAGGCCACATCAAGGCGCTCAGAATAATGGTGGAAGACTCTGACTGGGCCTTGAGGAGGACCTTCTGAAGGGAGGAAAGGCATAAAGGAACCTCTCGCTCCAGCAGAGGGATAACGCGTCTTGCCAGGAAGCACCAGGCTCTGGACCTAGCAAGCAAAAATGGGGCAGTTTTGCGTTGTACTGAGACACGAAAAGATCCACCACTGGTGTCCCCCACAGGCTTAAGATGCGATCTGCCACGTCTTGATACAATTCCCACTCATGAGCTTGCGACCTTGTCCTGCTGAGCATGCCTGCTAGCACATTCTGAAGCCCAGGAACGTGAACTGTAGTCAGGAACAGCTTGTGTTCAAGGGCCCAATCCCATACCTGCATTGCTTCCCTGCAAAGGGGGTAGAAATGAGTGCCACCTTGTTTGTTGATGTAAACATCACCGAGGTGTTGTCTGTCTGCACCAAAAGATGGCCTGGTGATAGGACCGATACCAAGGCTTGAAGGGCATAGAGTACTGCTCTCATTTCCAGGACATTGATGTGCAGAGTCGCTTCTAGGGGAGACCGAGTACCCTGTGTACGATGGATCCCCAAATGTGTCCCCCATCCCAAGGATGATGCGTCCATTGTTAGGGACTGGGTAGGCACCCCTGATTGAAACAGAATGCCCTTTAGGAGATTTTCGATCGATATCCACCAGCGACGCTCTCGGTGGATTGGCTCTGATATTCTGACCAAGGCATTTAGATCGTCTAACGTCTGGTCCCACTGAACCCTCAGGGACCACTGAATGGTCCGCATGCGGAGATGGGCCAGAGGGACTGACACTATGGCAGCCGCCATGTGTCCCAGCAATCTGAGGAGCAGGCGAGCCATCACCTCTGAGGCTGTAGAGACCTGGGACACGATGGTACGAATGTGACCCGCTCTGTCGCAGGGAAGAAAAACCTTCCTGTGAGTGGTATCCAGAGAAGCTCCTATAAACTGGAGTATCTGAGATGGAGACAGATGGGACTTGTCCCTGTTGATGGTGATTCCGACACTCTGAAACAGAGAGATGGAATCCTTGAGAGTGTCCGACAGGCATGGCCTGGAATGGGCCAGGAAGAGCCAGTCATCCAGGTACGGAAACACACAGTGGCCCTGTCTTCGAAGCGCTCCGGCTACGATCGCCAAGCACTTCATGAAGACCCTTAGGGCCGAGGAAAGATGGAAGGGGAGGACTCGGAATTGATAGTCCTCGTTCTCGAACCTGAATCCGAGGAATCTCCGATGGCTTCCAATAATTGGGATGTGCAAGTAAGCGTCCTGCATGTCCATTCTCCTGCCGAAATGAGAGGGAGAACAGTGGGTAGAGAAACCATCCTGAATCTCTTGTAGGAGACCCACTGATTGAGATTGCTGAGCTCCAGAATGGGTCTGAGATCTCCCACTTCTTCGAACTAGGAAGAAGTGGAGACAAACCTTTCCTGACTCGGTCGGTGGAGTCGGCTTGATGGCCCTTTTTCTAGAAGGGAGGATATCTCCTGTCTGATCAGGGCTCTGTGTTTTTTGAGTACTGGGATTGGGGGTGGTCTGTCCAGAGGAACGGATGTGAACTCTATGGAGTGCCCGAACTCCATGAGTTCAAGAACCCAGTGGTCGGAAGTCACCTGAGCCCACGATCCTGTAGAGTGAAAGTGTCCTCCTACCGGCTCCCCTGGTGGAGTTGCCAGAGGAGGAGGAGGGTCCTTGAGTAGTCAGGCATTGGGTGGGGAGGGAGGAGGGCAGCGGCTGCTCTGGGAAGTCTAGAGGCGGAAGCCGAGGCGCCCCAGGTTGCTACGATTGGTGTCCCCCACAGCCATGAAAGCGAGGCTTTCTGGTTTGCCCCTGCTTCGGGCAGAACATGAACTACATGGAACGGACGGCCTTTCTGGAGTCCTGCAGCCTGGTGATAATACGTTGCGTGTCCTTGCCAAAGAGCACGGAGCTTTTAAAGGGAGCATCCAGAAGATTGACTTGAACATCTGGATCGAATCCAGATACCCGAAGCCAAGCATGGTGTCGGAGGCAAATGCCAGTGGCGGCTGCCCTGTAGGAGGTCTCCGTAGCGTCATAGGCCGACCGCAGAATGTGGGTACCCACATCTGAGCCGGTCTGCAGTAGCTTGGCAAGCTCAGTCCGCTGAGGACAATCAGGCAGGCTCTGCACTATGTCCAGTCCTTGTTCCCAAAGGGTATTCTGGAATTGGACCATGTGGGTTAAGAAGTTGAGACTCCTTGTGCTACTGGTGGCAGCAGAGTTCACCTTACGGCCCATGGAATCCAGTTGCTTCGATTCTCTATCAGGCGGTTGGGTGCTCAGGTGTTTGGGCCTCTGTGAACGATCATGAGCTGCCGAAATCACCACTGAGTCTGCAGTGGGTGGTTCGGCGAAAAAGGGGTGGTCCGCAGGTGCCTGGTAGAGCCGGTGAGCCTTCTTTGGTACAGCAGGGGAGGAATGAGGACACTTCCAGGTTGCGTGGGTGACATCAGCAAAGGTGTCGACCATGGGAGGGATGACCGCCAGCTTTGGGTCCTTTTAGTGAAGGTACTTAGCCAGCTGCAATCACTCTGGGTCCCAGGCCTCAGTGTCCCAGCCCATGTTGGCCTGGATGTGCCTCATTACCTCCATAAAACTGGGGTCATCTGGAGGGGATTTGGGAAAGTCCTCTGTGTCCCCAGTGTCTGGCTCCAAGTAGACTGAGGAGGTATCTGAGTCAACGTAGGAGGTGGTAGGGGAAGAGAGAGAGGGGCTACGCCTCTTCCCTTTTGGCCTCTTGTCCAGAGGAGGAGAAGGGGAACGGGAGGAACTGTAAGAGCGGTCCCTCTTGGATTTTTTATCTTGCTTTTTAGGAGGAGGTATGTCGTCCCCCCCACCACCCAGTTCAAGGCATATGCCGACATTCACCACGCCCCTCCAGTCAGAGGGACCCAACGCGTTGCTGTTCCCCCAGCCTCTGCCAGGAATCAGCAAGCGCCAGTTCACATCCCTCCCCCCAGAGAAGGTGAGCAGTCATCAAACGCTCAAGCCTTCTCCCCCTGGCCGGCCCTCCGGTGCCCCAGATCCATTTCCAAACCTGGGTAGCCAGTGTCAAGCGGAAATCAACACGCTGAGCAGATAGGCCGGCTTCACTGTTTTTTCTTTATTTTCTGTATTTCTAGAAAAGTAAATCTTTTTCGTGCATGTCTTCTCCGACGCCTTCCGAGTCGCATAAGAACAAGTGCAATTCCTGCGACTCACAGCTCCCTTATAAGGATGGCCATTTTCTCTGTCTTTTCTGCTTGGGACCCGAGCACAAGAACGAGGACTGTGAGGCCTGCCAGAATTTCAACCAGGCCACAAGGAAATGCCACCAACAGGCCCTGCAAGCCCGTATTCTTAATCTGAAGATGCTTCCATAGAGAAGGAGCTGAGGAAGCTGTGGGGATCTTCTTCCTCACCATGGGGTTCTTCGGACTCCCACAAGAAGAAAGATAAGGAGAAGTACCAGGACCACAAGCGGTTCTTCTGGCCTGCGGCCTCCTTTGGGAGTCGTGGACGCTGAGCAACCTCTTGTAAATGCGGGTAACGCTCCACCAGCCAAGTCTGCTTCCTCCTCCACAGAGCAACCTTTGATTCCCCTGCTTGAGCTAGTTGCGGTTCAGGCGGACATCTCCAGAGTTCTGGAGACCTCCGCCACGCTTAGACCCCTCAAAACACCCAGGTCTAAGTCTGGTGGCATGGTTGATAAGTCGGTCTTCAGCTCTTCTGACAACTGCCCAGGCTAATAAGCCACATGCCAGCTCTTTTGGCATCTGCCCAGCCATGGCGCTTTTTGTTGGGCCCCGATAACAGGCCTCACATTGATCCGCCGGATCATCGCCCGCTGCTGCTTCTGCCGCAACCTTCCCCAGAGGGTTCTCCATCTCGGGATCTTCCCTCCCCGCCTCCTTTGGTGGAGACTCCTGGCTGACCTGATCTTCCTGTGCCAGAGTTGGAGGAACGTCCACCCGACAACACCCAGGTGCCAGAGCCATAATGCCTGATGCCAGACCTGTCTCAGGAGCCAGTGTCTCCTGCACCGCAGACTCCCCTGTCTGGGCCCGTTGCCCCACTCCAGACCATGGTGGGACCTTCTGCCCCTTCGGGGCCGACGCCGGAACTTCCTTCGCGGCGGGTCTGGCACCTGACCTGACATTACCAGGCCCTTCCAACCCTCCTTCAGGGCCTCCATTGGGGCCTTCACATGATTATCCGCCATCAGGGCCTCCATCAGGACCTTCGGCTCCACCGTCGGGGCCTTCGCCCAGCCTTCTGATGCCATGCTTCCCTCCGCCTTACTAACCTTCTCCAGGGTATCTGCCCCCAGGGTACCAGATGCCAGGATACCCCATGCTGGGGTATCCGCCAGGCTGTGGTACTCCTGGCTATCATTACCTGATGTCTGGTTATCACTTTCCAGGCTACCCTCCCGCGTACCAGCCTCCTCTGCCCACTCAGCCTCAGGTGCACTTCAGTCTTGGTGGAGAGATACCAAGACCCAGCTGGTTTCTGAACTGGACCGACATCAGCCGGCCTCGGCCTCCCCACCAGTCCGACTGGAACTGTATCCAAGTTCCTTTCACCAGTGGAATCTCATCCTTCTACCTCGGGCCAGGCCTCGTGCCCTACCCCGGTAGCAGGTGACGATAGGGGCCTCACGGTCTTCTCTAAGGAGATACTTCTTCCATGGGCTCTGTCCCTGGACAGAAGCCTTTCATTGGGCTCGGACTCTTCCGCCTCCTCCGCTTTGGGCTTTGAGACCCCTCCGCTGGAAGATCTGAAGCCCAAAGACTCTCCTAAGTCTCCCCACCCCCGGAGGATCCCTCTTTCACAGAGATCCTTCAAAAATTCAAGAGGTGAATGGGTAGAAGACAGAGGACCAAAACCCTCAGCGTAAGAGACTGGTGGATCACCTAGACATCCCAGAGCTGTCGCCACTTCTCATTCATCTGTGGATAGCTTGCATGAGGATTTGGCCTCCATGGTTTGGCAGCAGCCTTCATTGGTGGCCGCGGTTGCCAAAAAGGCTGACAGATTATATCGGGCCCCTCAGGGCAAAGACCACCTCAGTTCTCATCCTAAGGCGGACTCTGTAGTAACTAATGTGGCCCATGACCATACAGCTAATCCAAAGTATATGAGCACCTCCCCTCCTGACAAGGAGTCAAGGCAAATAGACCAGTTTGGATGTAAAGTTTATTCGTCCTCCACACTGGCCCTCAGAGCACTGAATTCTCTGACGCACATGATCGTGTACCAGAAATGTATCCGAGATCAGTTTAAGTCGGAGTTCGAGGCCTTGGCCGACTCCGAGGCTAAAACTAAGATTGCCCAAATGGTCAGGACAGCAGAATTCTCCTGCTGTCATTCCCTAAGGGCTACATATGATGCTGTAGATGCTTCTATCCGGAGCACTGCTACTGCTGTTAGCATGGTTCAGTACTCCTGGCTGCGGGTATCTGGATTGACCCAAGATGTCCAAGCAGCCAATCAGGATGCCCCCTTCTGAGGTCCAGTTCTATTTGAGGGTGACATCATAACTGAGCTACAGGACAGTGGCAAGGCATTGCACTCTGTCCAGTCCATGTATCATTCCAACTCCAAGCCTAAGCAGCCTTTTCATCGCCAGCAAAGGCGTCCAAACCAGGCAACAGCCTACCCAGTGTCAGGCAAACACCGGCCTCCTTCGTGTGGTCAGCCTCCATCCAAGTCACAGTGGCTTCTGGAAGCTGCAGGCCCCGACTTGTGGCAGGGCCTCCACCATCAGCTAACAGTTAACCAGATGGGAGGCGAGCACTACAGACTCATGGCTCCTTCAGCTAGTCGCACAAGACCACACCATAGAATTCACAGAAAGACCTCCAACAAATCCTCCAGGTCCTCTCACTACCCAGAAGGTCACATCTCTCTCATCAGAAGAGGAAATACAGGCTGTTCTGCAAAACTGGCCATAGAGCCGGTTCCTCAGAACCAGGTGGAAAGGTGATATTACTCCCACTTTTGGTCCCCAAAAGACAAAGGATCTCCGTCCGATCCTGGATCTCAACACGCTCAATCTGTAAAGTTTTGCATACTGACCCTGCTGGGTCCTATTGCCACTACTTCACCAGGACATTGGCTCTGTGCCATGGATATGCAGGATGCTTACCCGCATATTCCAGTTTTCCCTCCCACCACCGCTTCCTCCGGTTTACTTTCCAGGGGAACATTTTCAGTTCAAGCGCTCCTTTGACCTTTTCTCAGCTCCCAGGGTGTTCACCAAGTGCATTGTGGTGGTGGCAGTGGCGTTACGCCGCCGGGGCCTGTATGTATTCCTGTACCTTGATGACTGGCTTCTGTCGGTGCCGTTGAGGGACAACCTGGTAGCCTCTTTGTCCATCACCTGGACCTTTTTCAGCAGGTGGGAATTATGATGAACTATCCTAAGCCCCACCTTATTCCTTCGCAGAGCCTCCAATTTATTGGGGTGGTGTTGGATACAGTTCAGGGTCAGGCTTTCCTCCCCTTGGACAGGGTGGAGACATTGCAACAACAGGCCAATCAAGTGGCAGCCAGCTGATGGACCATGGCCTGGTCTCATGGCTGCAGCTCTTCCCACTGTTCCTCTAACCAGGCTCCACATGCAAGTTACGCAGTAGACACTGAGAGTACAGTGTGACCAAAGATCAGACAACATGGATCTAGAATCCTGATATCCAGCCCCATGCATTGGGACCTAATATTGTGGCAGGATCTGAGTAATCTCTGTCAAGGGGCTCCTTTCCAGTCTCCCTCCCAGACCCTGACAATGGATGCTTCTAGCCAGGGCTGGGGGCTCACCTGTGGGATCACAGGACTCGGGGCTCCTGGTCTCAGCGGGAGCTCTCTCTGCACATTAGTGTGTTAGAGATGCGTATGGTGCTGTAGGCTCTTCAGGCCTTTCAGCCCCTCCTCCGCTCAGGCACAGTCCTTGTCCAGATGGACAATATGAGTGTGGTGTGGTACCTGAACAAACAGGGAGGCACACGATCGTACCCCCTTTGCAGGGAAGCGATGTGAGTGTGCTATTGGGCAATTCAGCACAGCATCCAGCTGATGGCAGTGCATGCCCAAGGAGTTCACAACATCCTGGCGGACAGTCTCAGCCGCACTCAGGCATGGGCACATGAATGGGAACTGAGACAATCAGTAGTCAAGGATCTGTTCGATCTTTGGGACGTCCAGAACTAGATCTGTTTGCCTCCCCATCCAACGCAAAACTACCCAGTTTCTGCTCGCTCATTGCCAGGCTTGGTGCTTTCTGGCAAGACGCACTGTCTCTCTGCTGGACAGGGAGGTTCTTGTACACTTTCCCTCCCTTCCCTCTTCTGCAGAGGGTACTTCAGAAGCTACAGGCAGAAATAGCTCACATGATTCTGATCGCCCCTCACTGGCCTCACAAAATTTGGCTCCCTCTGCTCCAGCAGTTGTTGGTGGAGCTTCCAGTACCGCTACCCTCTGCTAGGTCCTGCTGACTCAGGATCAGGGCAGGCTACTACATCCAGGTCTCAAGCCCCTTCACCTTCACATGTGGCACCTGCTGACATAGCTGCTGCACGCTTTGGGGGCTCTTCCAGAGTTGCACAGGTCCTTGCGGAGTTCCGAAAGCTATCCACAAGAACCACATATGCTATGAAATGAAAGAGGTTCTCCATTTGGGCAACATCCAAGGGTTGGGACCCTTTCTCTTGCCCAGTCCCACAAGTCATGGAGTACCTGCTGCATCTCTCTCTGACCTTGGCCTTAGTTACTCTTCTCTGAAAGTCCGTTTGTTCGCCATTTCTGCCTACCATGCTCTGGTGGATTGGCTTAGTTGGAGGTTTCCAAAATCTTTCTGAAAGGAATTCTCCATCCGAACCCCCCGATCAGGAAACCTGTTCCTCCATGGGATCTAAATTTATTCTTGAAAAGCTCACTTTGCCTCCCTTTGAACCGTCTGCAAACTGATCTGCGCAATCTTTCTTGGAAAGCACTATTTTTAGTTGCCATTACTTCTGCTCAAAGGATTTCTGAGCTTCAGGCCCTCATGTATAAGGAGCCTTATTTGATTTTTCACAGAGACCGAGTGGCTCTGCGTAGAAATCAAAGTTCCTACCAAAGGTAGTTTCTGAGTTTACTTTGAATCAGACTGTACACTTACCAGTGTACTATCCTGAGCACTTTCACCAAGGGAGGCTATTCTGCACACTCTGTGTGCACAGTCCTTATGTTATTATCTCAACGGACTAAATCAGTCCACAACATGGATCAGCATTTTGTTTCCTTTGCGCTAAGAGAAAAGGTGCTCGGTTTCAAACTGTGTTTGTCAAATGGTTGGCAAACTGCATTTTGTTTTATCAGAAGTATAACAAGCTACTCCCAGGGAAGTTAGGGCACTCAACCAGAGGCATGGCTGCATCTACTGCTTGTTTCAAAATGTTTGTGCATGACATTTGTGTGGCAGCCACTTGCAGCTCTTTCCACACCTTCACTAAGCATTACAGTCTGGCCAGATGGGGTGCACCCCAGGGTCCTTAAAGAACTAAGAGAGGTTGTGGCTGAACCTCTGGCTATCCTGTTTTGCCAATCACTGGAAACAGGGGAGGTACCCAAAGACTGGAGGACAGCAGATGCAGTCCCCTTATACAAAAGCGGGAACAAAGAGGAAGCAGGGAACTACAGACCAGTCAGCCTCACCTCGGTAGTGGGGAAGATCATGGAAGCACTACTGAAGGAGAGATTGGTGGAACATCTGGTTGTCAATGGACTACAGGACCCAAGGCAGCATGGTTTCACCAGGGGAGGTCATGTCAGACCAACCTCGTTGAATTTTTGACTGGGTGACTAGGGAGGTGGATCAGGGAGGGCAGTGACATGGCCTATCTGGACTTCAGCAAGGCCTTGACACTGTGCCACATAGAGACTACTACACAAACTGGGGAATATGGGTGTGGGCAGGACAGTAGTGTGGTGGGTAGGTAACTGGCTGGGTGGTAGGATACAGAGGGTGGTGGTAAATGGCTGTCACTCCACAGAGGAAGAGTGACCAGTGGGGTACCACAGGGATCAGTGCTGGGACCGTCCTATTCAACATCTTCATCAGTGACATTAGCATGGGACCTAGAAGGAAGAATTTCACTGTTCGCTGATGACACAAAGCTCTGTAACAGAGCAGATACACCAGAGGGTGTAGACAGAATGAGAAGGACCTGCAGAAACTTGAAGAATGGTCAGGGTTTGGCAGTTGAAATTCAATGCAAAGAAGTGCAAGATAATGCATATAGGGCACAAAACCCTGGCACAATATATCAGTTGGGGGTGAGGATATAGCATGCACCAAACAGGAAAGGGATCTTGGGGTTATCATCTTTGATGACCTCAAGGTGAAACAGTGTGACAAGGCAGCAGGTAAAGCAAATAGGATGCTGGGATGTATAGGCAGGGGCATCACCAGCAGGAAAAGGGAGGTCATAATTCCGCTATACAAGACACTAGTGAGGCCCCACCTGGAGTACAGTGTATAGTTCTGGAGACCATACCTACGTAAGGACATAGACAGGGTAGAGAAGGTTCAGAGGAGGGCAACAAAGATGGTGCATGGATTGCATCACAAGTCCTATGAAGACAGGTTGAAGGAACTGAACATGTACTCCCTGGAGGAGAGGAGGGAGAGAGGGATATGATAGAGACATACAAGTATCTCAGGGAGGAACAGGGTGCAGGAATACACTATTTTTAAGCGAAAAAGATGTACCAGGACTAGAGGGCATGGGATGAAGTTGGAGGGAGGACGATTCAGAGGAAACATGAGGAAGAATTTCTTCACAGAACAGGTGGTGGACAAGTGGAACACCCTGCCAGAGGAAGTGGTGGGGTTGAAACAATCACGGGATTTAAGAATGCATGGGATAGACATAAAGGAATTCTGGAGGTCAGGGGTAAGGGGCAACAGACTTCTAGGAAAACATAAACTGAACTAAAGCTCAAATGGGGCAGACTGGGTGGGCCATAGGCCCTTATCTGCCGACACTGTCTATGTATCTATGTATAGCCTGGACATTGCTTCTAGGTGCAGGGCAGGCTTTGGAATAACTGTCCTTCATGGCCTCCTGTCTTAATTTGTACCTACTGCAGACCTCTCCTGCCTTCCACGCTTCTCAGTCTCTGTCTGACTTCCACTGCTTGGGACTCAGTCCTAATGGTTATTACCTACTGCAAGAGCCTCTCTTTACTGTTACAGTAAGTTCTTCCATAACTGTACTTTCTGCTCAGTCTTTACAGAGGAAGGGGCAAGTAATGGTTTAGAAGGAGGAAGAAAGGGTAGGAATAGCATCAAATGGATACAAGTCCTTTTCCATGGGAAAGGGTCCTGTAGGAACTAGAAGGAATAAGAGTAGATAAAGAAGTGGGGCCAGATGGCGTACACTCCATGGTGCTGAAGGAGCTAAGAGAGGCGGTGGCTGAACATCTGGCAACCCTGTCTGCCAGTCATTGGAAACAGGAGCGGTACCGGAAGACTGGAGGACAATTGATGTAGTCCTCCTATACAAAGGTGAGAGCAGAGAGGAAGCGGGAAACTACAGACCAGTCAGCCTGACCTCAGTAGTGGGGAAGATCAAGGAAACACTACTGAAGGAAAGAATAGTGGAACACCTGGTAGTCACCGGTCTACAGAACCCAAAGCAACATGGTTTTACCGGAGGGAGGCCATGCCAGACGAACCTCATTGAATTCTTCGACTGGGTGACAAGGGAGGTGAATGGGGGAGCAGTGAATGTGGCCTTCCTGGACTTCAGTAAGGCCTTTGACACTGTGCCGTATAGAAGGCTGTTAAACAAGCTGAGAAACATGGGTAGAACGATGGTGTGGTGGGTGGGGAGCTGGCTGGATAGCAGGACACAGAGGGTGGTGATAAATGGCTATCACTCCACAGAGGGAAAGGTGACCAGTGGGGTGCCACAGGGATCAGTGCTGGTTCCAATCCTCTGTAACATCTTTATCAGTGACATTACAGATGAACTAAAGGGGAGAATTTGCCTGTTTGCTGAGGACACAAAGCTCTGCAACAGGGTGGACATGCCGGAGGATGTGGATAGAATGAGGAGAGATCTGCAGAAGCTTGAGGACTGGTCAAGGGAGTCGAGGTTGAGATTTAACGGAAAAAAATGAAAAATAATGCACGTGGGCCACAGGAACAGCAGGCACGGGGTCAAAATGCCGTGGCCGAAACCGTGCAAACCAATAATGCCATACACAAAACAATGTGCAGCAAGATACAGTCGGGGAAAAATGCCAACCATACAAGAAACCACACACATGACAGAGCCCAACACACTATCTTTTACTTTGCTCCAAATGGGAAAGGGACCTAGGGGTTATCATCTCTGCTGAACTCAAGGTGGGGAGTCAGTGCGACAAGGCAGAAGGAAAAGTAAACAGGATGTTGGGATGCATAGGCAGGGATATCATCAGCAGGTAAAGGGAGGTCATAATTCCATTGTGGAAGACATTGGTGAGGCCACACCTCGAGTACAGCGTCCAGCTCTGGAGGCCTTGTCTATGAAAGGACATGGACAGGGTGGAGGCTGTTCAGAGGAGGGCAGCCAAGATGGTGCAGGGATTGGGCTGGCAGTATAGCCTAGAGGTTAGAGGAATGAGGTGTGAACGAGCTTGATACATCCAGCAGACCAGACCTGAGTTTGATTCTCACAACCTGCACTTGCATACTGTGTGACTCTGAGCAAGTCACTTAACCGCCCAGTGCTCCCAGGTCGCCCCAGAAAACAGGCACTTGTGCCTATACATCACAAAAACCTATGAGGACAGGCTGAAAGAATTAAATATGTACTCCCTGGAAGAGGGTAGGGGGAATATGATTGAGACATACATGTACCTCATGGGGAGAAACAAGATGCAGTAAAACACAATTTTTCATAGGAAACTATGCTCCAGGACTAGGGGAAATGAAATGAAACTAGAGGGAGCTAGGTTCAGAGGGACCGTGAGGAAGTATTTCTTCACAGAGAGGGTGGTGGACAAATGAAATGCCCTGCTTGAGGAGGTGGTGGGGGCTGAAACGATTACAGGATTTAAGAATGCATGGGATAGGCATAAAGGGATCCTGGTAGTCAGAAGAAGGGGACAACCTAGTTCTAGGGAAGCTTGAAGAAGCATAGTTACGTGTGCAAATAGGCAGACTAGGTGGGCCGTGGGCCCTTATCTGCCATCAGCATCTATGTATCTATGCTGGAGCACCATAGGGTTTCCTTTACACTTTCTGCAGTTTACATCTCAAATAATAACTTCCTCGCCATTTGCCACTTGGGTCAGATTTTTTGCACATCTGTGACCTGTGATATGTTTCTTCAGCACTTGCTTCAAAATCCTTACCCAGTTGTGTCAACTTTTTCTGCAGTTGCATCAGTTTTACATGCATTTATGGGGTTTAGACGTTAAAATAAAAAAAAAAAAGACACAGATTAGATTGTTCCAAAAATTATGCAACCACTTTGCACCAAAAAAATGATGCAGATTAGACTCAGAAAATGACACAAATTAGTTGCACCAAAAAATATGCAAATTTGAGATGTAACAACCATTGTGAGCTAAAAGAAATTAATAAAATCATCTTTTGCCTCTAAAAATTGGCAAATGAGGTTGGGAGGGACTGTAGAAAAGCCCACAGGCAGGAGTAATCTTGGGGGGAGGGGATCCAGTGCTTCGGAACTTAGCCAAACACACAATGCTGAGAGAGGGAAACTGAGGAAGATACCCTTACTTACTTCAGACACCAGGGGCCCGATTTTAGAAGGTGGACGCAGGGCTTGCATCAAGCCCTGTGTCCATCATAAAGTTTGATGTAGCTGCGCCTGACAGTTTGTCACAACTTGCACCAAATTTTAGTACCATTGGTGCAGCTGCAACAGTGTACTCACTTTACAGCAGCTTGCACCAGAGGTTTGGTGCAAGCCCCGTAAAATGGTTCTCCCCGTGGCGCAAATGTAGACTGGAGGGAGCTGGTCTAGATCTTTCCTCTGGTGTAAGGGACTTGTGCCAGGGAGTTGCGGATGACATTTTTGTAAAATCGGACTTGCTGCATTGAGCGATGCAAGTCGTCACGTGTGTCAAACTCCCAGCTGCAATTTCCTTGCAGCAATCTAATGACTTTTGAAAATCTGGCCCCAAGTTTGAAAGTGGACCACTTCGCAAAGTGTTTTTAGACTGCAGTTTGGATAATTGTCTTACACTCTTACGTCTGTTTAAAGAGGCCAGAGCTGAGGTTGTAGGTTTTGATGGGACTACAAGTTTGACCATGGTTGACTGGTTGGGGGAATTCAGAGAGCAGGAAGAGCATGATTATTCGAACACTCCCAAAACAGGTGCTGTGAATACTTGAGGGGCTGAGTACTGTAACAAGGCTGGTAAGCCAGATGAATGAAATCAATCCCAGGGAAAAGCACCCCCAGGTAACACAGATAATCAGACAACTCACAGGTCGTGGGCTTGATTATTTTTTAATAAGTGCAAGTAATACACCTCCAAACATAGAATGAAAAAACACACAGCACTGAGTCCAAAATAACAGGTTCACATTTCAAGGTCTGATTATAACAGCTCACTGCTTAGAGTGAACTCTCTCCCCAGGGCTTCGACTTGAACCCAAGTCTTCCTCAGGGGAAATAGCCTTGGGATTTCCTTGGGATTGAGAGCATGATCATTCCCTGTGCCATGACTGACAACTGCGCTTCTTGTGCTTGTGCTCGTAGGGCAGACTCTCCTTATAGATTTGGAGGGCCAGATGCATTTTACAGAGTTAGTCTGTGAAAGGCCCGCTTACAGTGGGCCTAGCTAGGACCGCCACCAAGACCGATCCTGTCCCAGCTGTCAGCACCTCCTCTTTCAAAGCTGCAAATTGTTTGGTAGTTCGGTCTTCTCCTCAGCATGCTCTGCTGCTTTCCCTGTGCTGTCCTTGCCTGCTCCATCTAAGCTAACCATTTCATAAATTATTTATTATATTGTCTCAGACTAATTCTCCTCTTTACAATTGCACATTCTATGCCAGGTATATGCTGAGGGTGTATGATTGTCCTAGAACTTGTTATAACATAATTGTAAACTGCACTGACCTCTGTAAATTGTTATACCAAATTGTTATCTGCACTCTCTCTGTAAATACACTGTTTTGTTTCTTATTTGTAGCGTTCTACCTGGGTTGCCCCTGAAAAAGGGCCAGTAATGTCCCAGTGGGCCCACCCAGTTACCAAAATTCAATAAATAAAATAGATTGGGCCACTGACCTGTCAACTGCCGAGTGCAGTTTGCCATCCCTGGGGGTCTACTAAGGTAGAACCGAGCCTCCGATTCCTCCAGTGATGTCAAATACCTGGCCTGGCATGAAGGACACTACTTCACATCGTGATATTCCCCCAGGCAGTACAGACATGTGTTGTGTGGGTCCGTGACCAATATCTTGACTGCAGCACACATAGTATTTAACACCTGGCTTCGGTATTTCCTTTCTGAAATTTGTTGACAAGAGTGTGAACTGGAAGATGAGGTATACTCAGTGAGCTGAAAACTTTTAGAAAAGTTAAAGTTTGGCAACGAATTTAGTCCTTGAAAACTACAATCCTCTAACGCTTACAGAGCTGCGAAGGAGGAGACCTGCCCCTTTCAGCAGAAAAGAAAGAAGATCTGACATCAGCGGGGCAGAACCAGAGGATGCACACCATGGGTGGTGGGTGGGAGGAGCATAGCTTGAAGACATCTGCTGACTCAGCTGATCTGCAAAAGTGTGGATGTTGAACTGTAGCCACTATTTTAGAATCATGTCAGCTCGACTCCAAACCAAGTTTCTAGCCCTGATGGTTCCGAAGTTAAGTTTTGAAGGAAGTTATCTTTAGAAAGGGCTAACATGGGAACTGTTAGTGCTAGGAACCTATTTACTTTTTTGAATTAAACTAACATAATAATTTAATGTTGGACAGGACTCTAGGTCCATCATTTCCAGTCACCTATCGGGTCGAAATTAAGCTTTGCAGTCACTAGCCAGCAGGGCTAGTGACTGGGAAAATCCACTGGCCCCACAGACATTTCCACTGGCCCAGCTGGTGTACATAACTGAAGTGTTGCCTTCTCCAGTACAAGCCCGCAGGACTAGTTAAATGAAATTCTTACTAGCCCGATACAAAATCTACCAGCATTTGGCCAGTAGGCTGGTGCCAGTTTCGACCCCTACCTATATGCTCAGGTTAGTATCAGATAATTTTCTGTCAATTCCCTGGTTCAGAACCTTGATGGGTAAGCATTCCTTTGATTATGTTGGATGAGGAAGGCAGAACCTCAATAGTCCTTTCAACGTTTGTGTAATCAGTATCTTCCTGACAGTACTGAATTTAGAGTAGTAGGCACCCACTCCTGTAGTTGGATGAAGCACAAGCAAATGGATAGATTTATTTATGTTGCTTTATTTTCCATCACCTCAGCAAAGGCAAAGCATATAAGACAGGCAGTGCAGATGCACCGCCACTCACGTTTCACCCTTTCACTAGGGCTTCCTCAGGGAATACAGTTATAGGAATAGGGAATAAAGCTATACGATCTTATACACAGATCAATTAACAATTCAGTTTGACAATTACATTCAAGCCAACAAGTAATCACCACTTGTGTTACGCCCGACACCCAATTGGTAAAGTGCATTCCAAAGTCAAAGTCCATTCGTGAATCCTTGTAAAGATCCACTTTATTCTTCACATACATACTCTGTTCTGGTATACCTGCATTGAAAGAAAACACCAAGAGGTCAGTAAAAAAACAGAAAGGCTGTTTTTATACTGCTTCAGCATGTGAGCGTTCAAGGCATAATTGAGCTTATTAGTTTAAGCATACACCCTGTTTAGATTGCAGATAGTTCCTGCTGGAGTTGGGGGGATTATTTCCTTTTTATTAGATATGGTTTTAATTAGAATATGTCATTTAGGCCTGGATTTTTTTAGGGCCCCCAGTCTATATAGATATCTAGGGGTAACGATGCCCCTCCAGAGCTGCCCAGTGACGTGAAGGGGGGGGTCCGACTCCTGCCCATCCAGTCCCTTCCTCAGCTCCCCATTGGGGGTTGGCATTGCCACTTCTGGCATCATTGGTCCGTAATTACCTTGGACAAATGGGTCCAAGACATGGTGGCCAGAGGGCTGCCTCTTGACTTTGAGGCCCTCCTGCCTTATCAATCCCATGCTCCAGGGGAGTCTGTGGTGTTGCAGGACACTCTGTCCGAACTGAGGGAGGATGTAGCTCAGCTCCTTGCCAAAGGAGCCATAGCCTTTGTCCCTGAATACATGGCAGGCCAGGGATTTGTGTCCAGGTGTTTCCTGGTCCCAAAATGGATGCAGGCCTGGTGCCACATGCTGGATCTTAATGATCTGAATCAGTTTCTCAGGAAGCACAAGTTCATGATGGTCATGCTGAACCATCTTTGGAGCAAGACATGTGGTTCGGCTCCCTGAACCTTCATGATGCCTTCTTTCACATTCCAGTCCATCCGTCCCACTGGCAGTGTCTCCAGTTCCATGCAGAATGGGTTCTTTATCAGTTCCAGGTCATGCCTTTTGGCCTCTCATCAGTGCCCATGGTCTTCAGCAAGTGCATAGCAGTGGTGACAGCATTCCTACAGCACCAAGGGGTCTCCGTATACCCCTGTCTAGATGACAGGCTGATAACTTGTCCATCCAGTGAGGCAGTGGAGAGGTCCAGGGACCTGGCCTGCCAGACCTGCAGAGACTTGAGCCTTCTGGTCAACCTGGCCAAGTCCAATCTGATCCCCTCGCAGGTGATTCACTTCATAGGCATAGCACTAGACTCTCGTTGGGCCAAGGTCCTCATCCGTGAGGACCAGGCATCGGATCTTTCCTCCTTTGCCCACTCATTTCAGGTTGGGCTCTTTCTCCTTGCCCATGACTTCCAGTGGCTGCTGGGGTACATGGCATCCTTCACTAGCATGGTCAGATGGTCTTGCTGGCAGATGCGGTGCCTGCATTGGCAGCTGGGTCATCAGCAGTCCCAGCACCTAGGTCACCTGGACCACCTGGTCACAGTGACCCAACCAGTGTGGGATGCCATCTAGTGGTGGCTTAACCCCAGAAATCTGGAAGAAGGAGTTCCATTATCCCAGAGCCAGTAGTCACCCTTGTGACAGACGCATCTCTGGTAGGGTGGTAAGTGAACATGTGAGTCCACAGAGTCCATGGGTTCTGGACTCCCAGGGAGTCACGTCACCACATCAACTTGCTGGAGCTCCATGCAGTGTGGCTAGCTCAAACAGAATTTGCTCCTCTTGCCCAGGGTCAGGTCATGCAAGTTTAGACTAAAAACACCTTGACCATGTTCTACTTGAACAGACAGGGCAGCATACAATCCCTTTCACTGTGTCAAGAGGCACTTTGCACCTGGACCCTCGTGCACAGCTTGGGTGCAAATCTCCTGGCAATCCATGTCACAGTAGCACATAATCAGCTTGCAGATGCCTTCAGCTGGGTGGTGAGACATCAGACAAGTGGTCACTGCATCAGGAGGTGGTAAACCACCTGTTCTCCCTGTGGGGAGCTCCTCTGGTGGACCTGTTTGCCTCCAGGAAGAATGCAACGTTGAGGCTGCTTTGTGCCTGCTTCTCTGAGTCTGGGACATTGCTGGGGGATGTCTTCACGAGGTCCTGGAGCCCAGGCCTCCAATATGCCTTCCCTCCCTTTCCCCTGATCCACAGAGTGGTGGTTAAGGTGTGGATGATTCTGATCGACATGGACTGATCTTGTTAGGTCTGATAGCCGAATCTCCTAAGCCTCAGCAGCAGGCCCCTGTGGCAGTTGTCTCTGCGCTCGGACCCGCTGACATGTCATCAGGGGAAGATCCTGTACCCAGATCTTCAATCTGTATACCTCACAACCTGGTTCCTGAGTGGCTGGAGTTCCAGGCTCTGGGTCTTTCAGAGGATGTGCTCCACATTTTGGAGGCCTCCTCAAAGGAGTCGTCTCGCCACTGCTATGCCTTTAAGTGGAAAACATTTTCCATCTAGTTTTAGGGCAAGGAGTTTGATCCCCTTGTCTGCCCCTTAGCTAGCATTTTGGATTATCTTTGGTCCCTCTCCCAGCTGGGGCTGAGATTGATAAGTCTCATGATGCACCTAGCAGCCATCTCTTCATACCAGGCACGGGCTGGCAAGAGAGCAGATAAGGGGGAGTTAAAGAGCATTCTACTGCTGTTTTTGACTGAAATACTCCCACTTTCTGATTTTAGGAAGTTTTTTCCCACCTTGCAAATTTACAGTGTGTGGTACACATGTACAAGTTGGCAGCACCTTGAGATGCTAGCAGCCATGGCACTACACAGGAACCCATAGGGGTGAGGACAGGAGTTGCTCACTGGCTGGTTAGAAGAACTGTTGCAACATGATAATGTTAAAAATAAGGTCACATTATGACTCCACAGCAGTACTAGACAGTCAGTGACTGCAGGCATCCAGTGGGATTGAGCCTTGGTTTAGATGTGGGGGCTACAAGATGGGTCCGTGGATGACAGTACTACCATCTGGATGAAAATACTACTAGGTGTAAGAAGGTAGTAGTAAATAGTTCTGTGTCCTAAAAGTTATGTGGACCACTGCGGGCTTGTATACCGATGGTGGTGCAGGAAAAGGTAGTCGGGCGCTTTTTAAAAGACCTCGGCCACTTGAACCTGCTGGGGCTTGAACCACCATCACTTTGGGACTTGTTGCTTGTTCTGGTACTGTTGCTGAGCAAGCCTTTCAAGCCTATGCACCGGTGTGAGATGTCACACCTCTTGTGGAGAACCACCCTCTTGGTGGCTATCACCTCTGTCAGAAAGATCAGTGAGCTCCAGCTGCTCTCAGTGGAGTTTCCCTACTTGGTCTTACACAAGGACAAGATAGTCCTTCACCTCCACCAGATGTTCCTACTGAAGGTAGTCTCAAAGTTTCACCTTAACCAGGTGATTAATCTTCCAGTCTACTTCGCTAACCGTTCCTCAGAGGCCAGCCACAGGCTCCATACTTTGGATCTGCAGAGGGCGCTTTCTTACTGTGTGGAGCGTACGGCTGAGGTGAGACTCACCATCTCTTTGTCACCTGTGCTGAAGATGCACATTGCAGACTAACAACTAAGAGGATGATTGGCAGGTGGACTGTCTCCTGCATCAACCTGTGTTATTGGTTGGCTGGTAGACAGCCTCCCATAGGGCTTCGGGCGCATTCCACCAGATATACCACTGACTTGGTGGCTGCTTCCAGGAATGTCCCCATACTGGAGATCAGTAGGGCGACTACCTCGAAGTCAGAACACACCTTCATCTCCCATTACAGCATCGACCTTGAGTCACGCTGGGATGTGCTTTTGGGGCCTCAGTTCTCCAATTTTTGTTAGCCAAACATGGGTGCAGACTCTGCCCCTTCCTCCCAGAGAACTGCTAGGAGTCTGTCAGAAGTATGGATACATGAACCATATCCACGTCCCTAGAAATTTTACCGGTATATGGTTAACATCCACACACCCAACTGACCTCTCCTGGCCAATTGGGACACAGCTCTCTACTTCCAGCTTGCAAGATCTAATGTCACGTGGTAGTGCCGAGGGATATACCACCCGGGTGGTGGAAGGAGCCTTGCTTAAAGACGTTCTAGCAAATCAGCCTCTCAAAGGAAGACTGCCAGAAAAGTGGATGTGAACCATATACCACTCCTAGAACTACGGTTACAGGTGAGTACCCCTCATATCTTTACTATCAATATATGGCATCTTTCGTACTTTTGCAGGCTGTCTGAAAAAGCTTCAGAAGATAATAAACAACAAGGGGATGATTAATATGAAAATATTTAAAGTATACATTTTATTTTTTTTAAGTTTCTTTATTCTCCTGTGAAGGCTTGGGATATACCCGTGTCGGCTGATTGGCTCCATTCAGTAGCGCCTCTTTTGTACCCTCCAGGAGCCTGCTGGGAACTTGGAACCATAGCTTGCCCCCATGGTGGGCTCCCCTGCTTCAGAGAACTGGGGGGTCAAGATATCAAGTCCCCCATCTCCTAGAGCGTGCCTGTGGTGGCTGGTGTACTGGACTGGGATAGATCTTACACATTTTATGGTAGCTGTGATTTTATTGCACTTATAGTTGGAGCTGTAATTGAGAATTTTGTAACAAAATGCACTGAATAAAACCCATTTGCGGTGTTGGAAATACAGTGTGTTGTTACTTATGTTATTTTTTGCAACCTAACCTACCCAATTGCTCACCTTTGTGTTTCGTGGTTATCCACAATTGGGATAGTTTTGTTTAATTTGTGAGCCCTGGCCAGGACTCGCGTAGGTAGAGCACCCCTACCCTGACACAGAGCGCAAGTTTTCTTACTTGGTGGACTGTGCTGTCATGTGCCTAGGTGTCATTGAGTGTTTAGTACAGGGGTTTTGCTTTCATAAGGGAGGCAGTATAGCGCAGTGGTTTAAGGCTCTGAGCTGCAAATCTGGTGACATCCAGCAGACCAGACCTGGGTTTGAATTCCACAGCTTCCACTTGCATACTCTGTGACCCTGAGCAAGTCACTTAACTTCCCTGTGCTTCCAGATCACTCCTGTAAAAAACTTTCAGCTTAGTGTGCTACTCCTGGTTAAACAACTAAAGAAATAAAAATAAATAGACATAAGGCTCCCCCTGGAGATGGGATGTGCAGTGATGTCGGCATGGGACACATGTGCTCCCACACATACCCTGCGGACGTCTGCTGTTGCCTCTGCCCGTGTTGAAGTGGTCCCGTGCTGGTGTAATGCTCCCAGCCTCCACTGGTAGCCAATGTTAGTGCTGGGCACCACAAATCCCCCCCTCCCCCTTTGCGGAGGAGAGCAGTCCTGTGGATGCTCGATCCTCCTCCTCCCCCCAGCTGGCCCTCCAACTCCACAAGACTGCTTCCAAGCCCAGGTCGTCAGCGTCGCGAGTGGTAGCGCTAGGGTGGTGCCGGCAGGCGGACCTGAAGTATACATTTTTAGTCTCAATATTATGTTTCTCAAATGTTCCTATAAATTTCAGTTGTTTTATAACATTTATGACTGCATTAGCACAGTGAGACTTGCTCATCATTTTTTTTTAATAATGACAGGGAAGAAGAATGTCAGGAGGCTTTTGCTCTGTTTAATGGGCGGTGGTATGCAGGAAAGCAGCTACACTGTGAATTCTCACCAGTGACGCGATGGAAAACTGCAATTTGTGGTAGGTAGACCACTAATTTTACTAAAAACACTACTGCTATTTGTACCATGGAGCCTCAGCCACTGGAAAAGTAGCTTGTCAGTATTACTAAGCCACTGACTTAGAAAGGAGAATGAGACAGCCAGTGGCTTCAGTTTTGAAGAACACCATCTGCTAGAAGGGACAGAGGGAGGGTGTTTGGCAGCTGGATGGTTGGGTAAGGGGGAAAAAACATTTAAGGTGCATTTTACTAAAATGGTTATATCTCAAGTGTTGCAGTTTAATAAAAAAAAAAAAAAAGCTAGCTGCACATTAGAATTTTATGGTGTTGGGGCATGGAAGCACCAGTTCTTACTGTGAGGGCATGAGAAATTGCTGCACACCTGCTGGCCAACCAGACTGGAGGATTTCCCTGCCTATTTTATAAATGAATTTATGATAACGAAATTTATTTTATATACCAAGGGTCTCAATATGCCTGTTGCCAAGAGGAAAACTGCTGAAACCAAAATGACATCATGCTTTTCCAGTGGACTACCTAGACCGTAAGGCAGAGGCAGCAGTGATAAAAACAGTTCGATAACGCACATCTGACTTCCAGTGATGTCATCTGGCAAATGGCCGCGTAGTCAGAGCGCTCCTGTCTCAAACGTCTCTAAACTTCATAAAAAGAGCTTTCACATCCGAATAGCTTTAAAATTTAGATGTTAAAACCCTTGCTGAACCCCTTCAGTGTCCTGCTGGTGGATGGTGATGGATCAGAGGCCAACCTCTCCGACTGCTAAGTTGAGCGTCTCCAGCACAGTACTGCCAAATCTGGCTGAATCCCAGAGGCATAATCAAAAAGGAAAAAAAGCAATGGAATTAGATGCAATTCTGCTCAAACTTAAAGCCTTCTGACCTGATTTTAAGAAAGCTCTTGTATATGTCTGCACTCTTCTGGATAAATTGGAGACAGTAGTATTTTTATTTGCATACCCATTCCTGGGGGCCCAGAGCACTTTACAAGCATAAAAGCTGATCAAATAAAACTATATAGACACATTTTATATGACATAAAACTAACTTACAAATACATAACTGCAGCAATAGTTAAAACCTACTGAAAAATGGCCCTAGATTTTGGAGTTCCATGTCATGTCAGAGACTACTATATAGCGACTACAACAACAGCGAGTGCACATCGTTGTTGCTATTATTGCTTACTGGCCAGACCTACCTAGTATCCTAAACCTTATATATTTATGTATATTTGTATATAAACCCAGTGTTGGGGCATTGCCCATATTGTATACTGTAACTAATGTATGTCGTTTGCATAAACTGTATCCATGTTTCGCACAGGTCCACCTTGAAAAAGAGCTCTGCTCAACGGTGACCGCCTGTATAAATAAAGATTTGATTGATTGATTGATATCGCTGACAACAACAAAGTTGATGTACACTACACCAAAAGTAAAAAGAGCAATATGCGGCATATGTGAGGGGTTGCCCCACCCCCATTCTAAAAATAATCAACTGGGGCTGAACAGGTACAGGGAATGTTTGGGAGGGGCCATTTCGAAGCCTCGGAAACACAATCACAAAAACTAAGTAAAGCAATACTGCTCCCCACCTGGCTCTGAACCCGGGTTCTGTAGCACCACAGGCATCCACTGAGTCCACTACACCACATGGCCAGCTCAGCAGTGCTTAGCCAAATGCCCTCCCATATCCTGCCACAAAAGAACTCCCTACCACAGTCGCTGCATGCATTCACTCACTGCATCCGTCTTGTCACTGTTTAGTCCAGCAAATGGAGCTGATGCCACCTCTCGCTATGCTGTACCAGTTGCTCTTCTGATGGGCGCTCAAATTGAGTCACCTATATCACTGGATACTGACCGGGGAGGCAGCTAACTAAAACCAAAAGCCTCCCTAAAAGGTAGGTTTTTAGGCCTCCACTGAGGGGGGCCTCCCCCAGGGATCTTGGAAGCGGGATCGACAGGGCTGGGCCTGCTACATCAAAGGCATGATCTCCAGATGACTTAAGCCTTGCCTTGGGAACAGCCAGGAGGCAGGGATGTGCAAATCCTATTGCCCTCTGTCTGGGGCAAGGACAAAAAGAGAGCTAATTTCATTGTAATGAATAGGGGCAAATGAATATTTGGCTACAGTCATTGCTGGGCAAGTCCTAAAAGTTTTGATTTGAACACTCCTCCCAGGAGGCTCACCTCTGAGAAGTGGAGAGGACGAGAGGTACAGTAAGGAGTCAGGTTTCTCAGGCAACCAGGACCCAGTCAGGGCCGGCCTTAACCATTCTGGGCCCCAGTGTGGCCCCCTGCCGGGCCCCACCACTCCATTCCCTGTGCACCCCCCAATCCAACATTTACACCTAACTAACTGTCCTGTATTAATACAGCAGTACCAAGTCTGCTAGTTTAACTGGCATCTTTTAATTAGTGCCATTGACTGCACTGAATTATTTTACTTTACCATTGGAAATGAATCTGACTGAGCCTGGAGCAAGAACTTAAGTAAGTACAGTACTAGTACTGTATTCATTTCTGTAAGGAGAGAGACATCATCACTGGACGCTCACACTTCTGATACTCTGATTTGCACACAAGTTAAACAACTTAACTTTTCTGGAGCTTTGAGTGAGAAAGAATAGAGAGGATTATTATGGGACACCACCAGTAAGATTGCCACCTGTCAGGTTTTTTTACCTGGTGATCAGGTTTTCAGGGTCCCTATCAAGAAATCCAGTTTTGCTCTGTGCGGGTCAGGTTTTTGAGCCATTTTGACTGCTCACATACTTTTGACACAGATTTTGTCATATCATTCATTGTTTCAGCTACATATCCAGGTTTCAAACAAGTTCTCTTGTCAATATAGCCCTTTGTTTGTGAAAGCAGTCAGCCTGGGAGGTGTAAAGTATGGCCATTAACACCATTAATCAGTCAAGCAAGTCTTTATTTAACCATGCGTTCATCGTTGAGCAGAAGCTCATTTGCAAGATGGACCTGGGTGGAGCATGAACAAATATATATACAGGTCAACACAGATATTTACAAGGCAATACAGATAGATACCGTTTACAGAGAGGAGAAAAGAAGCTCATATGTACATAGAATTATACAGACATTGTACAGATTACAGGGTATTTACATCTAAGTGTCTATAGGAAGATAAAGCAGGATATCTAAGGATGCTGGAGGAAGTAATGGAGGAAAAATAGGTGAAAAAATACACACCCGGTAGAGGCGGCGGTAGGGGGGAAAGAGAGGGAGGTAGGGGGAGAAGGCTAGGAGGGATGGTTGGCACTTACTTAACCTAATCTTTCCACTGCAGCAAAGCTGCCCCCACCTTTTGTAACAGTAACAGAGCCAGTTGTCTTCCACTTTCATTTGCTGGTAAACATTTTCATCTCTAACAAAATTTAGGCATAAAGTATGGGCCCCCAAGGTGCAGGGGCACAGTTTGCACCTAGCTAAGGCTGGCCCTGGACCCAGTCTATATAGGGCTTTCTGAGTCTGCAAACTAACCTTGAAGGTAATGTGCCACTTCACCGGCATCCAGTGGAGATCACACTGGACCGGGGTCACATGACAGGACCTGGAAAGGCCTGTCAATAACCTGGCCACAGTGTGCTGCACTAGCTGAAGGTGTTGTGGGACACCTCCCCCAACTCCAAGATAAAGGGCATTACAGTAGTTAAGTCTGGAAGTCATAAATGCATGAATCAGAGATAGCAGGTCTTCTTGTAGGATCAAGGCTTTAATCAGGGTAATATTCTTAAGATGGTAAAAGCCCCTCTGGACTGCGGCTGTCTCCTGAGCCTCAGGTGTCAGCCTTTTGTCTTGAATGACCCCCAGATTCTTCATCTTAGCAGAGGCTGCCAAACTGGTGGGACCAAGCACAAGGCCAGTCACTGCCTCCCCACCCCACTTTTGACCAGGCTTAGTCACTAGTGCTTCCATCTTATCTGTGCTGTGCTGTGTCTTAGCCAGCTTGATGGCATTCAGTCCTGAATCTCAGACAGGCACAAACTTAGTACTTCTACTATATCCAGCATCTTGGGTGCAAATGACAGATACAGCTGGGTGTCATCTATATAGTAGTGGAAACCCAGCTTGTACCATCTAATGATTCCTAGCAGGGGCAGCAAATATGCTGCACACAATATAGGGAAGAGGACCGACCCCTGGGGTATGCCACAGAGCAGGGGCTTCGGGAGTGAGGAGGAATTCCCCATCACCATCTTCTGCATCCTATGTCTGAGGAAGGACTCAAACCAGCTGATGACTGTGTCGGTGAGTCCACAGTACTCCCTGAGGCAGTCCAACAACAGCCCATGGTCCTCAGTGTAAAAAGATGACAAGAGATCGAGTTCAAGGGTGCCGGAAGATGGTAAAAGCTGAGGGGGCTGAGAATCAAAAGGGCACTTAGGGTACAAAGGGCACTTTTTCTGTACTAGTTTTTGCCATACAGAAATAAAAAGTGGAGTGGCTACCACCCCTTTTGCCCCCCTGGTTCCGGCACCTATGATCGAGTTGAATGAGAACTGACAGTTCCCCATTATCTCATGCCCTGAGAAAGTCATAATGCACCCTGACCAGTGTGATCTCTGTACTGTGCCTTGACCTAAAATTGGACTTTAGAGGATTATAGATGTCAAAGGCCATGAGGTTTGCCTCAAGCTGCAGAACCGTCATTTTCTCAACAAGCTTTCCCAAAAAAGGGAGGTTAAAGACTGGTTTGTAATTCGCCAAGCAGTCCTGGTTCAAAGATGGTTTCTTCAGAGCAGGCCTCACCAGTACATCTTTCAACATGCTCAGAAAGGGACACCTCCGACAGAATGCACTGGACCTCGGCAAACAATGGACCCAAAAACCCCACACAGCTTACTAGAAGATGTGTTGGGCCTGGGTACGGTTTGCAAAAGGTGAGCTGCAGCTCCAAGATCACCCTCACAAACCTCTTCCACTAAAACTGAAACTCTCCCCAGACGGGAAGAGTGCACCTGCTGACAACCAGTTCGACTGCCAGGCTGCAACCTAGTTGGGAGAAATCCTGGCCCAAATAGAAGAAGGCACTCTGTCAGAGAAGAACTAAGCAGACTCTTCACACTTGGTGGGTGAATTAGTGCTAACCAGTTATAGGCAGGCAGGATGGTGTAGCCTATCTACAGTCTGGAAGAGCTAAGCCAGTCTGTTCTTCCCTGCCACAATCTCCCTTGACTGGAAAGTTGCCTTATGGGAGATTACCCATTGATACCACAGTGAGTCATCAAAGAGAGTTTTACCTCTTCAGTCCTGTATCTCCCACAATGCCCCAACCTCCAGCAAATAGACTTCATCTGCCTGAGCTCCCCGCTGAACCACGGGGTCTCAAGCGTGAAGCTCAGGGTCATACACCCACTGGATGGCTTAATCGAAGCCCGAGGTAATGGACCTTTTACAGGCCACTGCCTCCTCTGATCCTGTCCCACAAGTAGCCATCACACCTGAGAGTTTCATAACTGCCTAGAGTCCTTCTGGGGACAGCCCTTTAAAGAGCAGTATTAGACCATCTCCACTGGGGTGGGGGGCGACTGCGGGAGTGGCCCCAGTGAGAACTTCTTTATCTGTGCTGTAATCCGCCAACTGACCGGACCAATCTCAAGATGTTAGTCTGGAGCCCCAGTGAGAAGACTAAGTCCAAGGCATATCCGTGTTGATGGGTCACAGAAGCAGCTACTTGTGCTAGGCCCAGAGAATCCATCAACTGGAGGAAATCATGAGCAGAATGCTGGAGTTCTTCATTGACCTAGGCGCTGAAGTCACCCAGAACAACCATTTGGGCGGCTCCAACACCCTCTAGGCAGTGAAGTCAGCAGTTTCTCTGCAGGAAGGCCGGTATACAAAAAGGATTCTGCACCTGGACACCAATGCGTGGACACATGTTCAAATGACAAAGTGTCCCAAAACCCCCTTCCCCACAAGCAATCCCTCCACAGGCAGTGGATCACGGAGATTCTGTCTGGGACTGCTGCTTCAGAAACTCGATCAGCGTAATTACTCAGCCAGGTCTTTGTGATGGAAGCCAGATCATCGAAGGAAATCAAGTTCGACATAATAGCAGTCTTGTTCTTGACTGATCTGGCACTGCATAGCACTGCCCATAGGGGACAAATTGAGGCTGCTGACCTAATGGCTACCTGCCCACCTGGTCCAGTGGGAGCCCTAGTATGGGAACCAGCCACATCTGGCCTCTCTCTAGGACCCATTTATCCTCAGGACCCCTCCTGGTCCTCACCAGCTCTATAGTTACCACCCACCCACATTAGCACTTCTTGCACAGTGCCACCTACCATCCTGCGTCCACATGATGCCCACCTCTCTGCAGCGGCTATATGCCACCACTGTAAGGGGGGGGCATCAAAGTGATGGAGGTCAAGAAACTGGGATGGGGAGTAACTAAGCCTCAGGGCCCTAAGATCTAGACACACAGCGACACTAGTTATTAAAAACCCATCCGCAGCAAAACCTGAAACCCCCACCAACACAGTCTGCTAATATGCCACTCACGCGCCTTTAAACCCTAAGCAGACACCCACGCAAATCACCCAGACATGAATACATTAAATACACTACACAACTACAGTATCTCACCCCTAGTCTACCAGTCGAATATTCTTGGTGAGAATATTCCTTAGGATTGTGGATTAGTATTTGAACTGACTTATTAATTTCCAGCTCATTTAGAAGTTATAATAATGATGAATCCTGACTTTTCTTGTTTGATTTCTTTATTGAAAGTGGGAAATTCTCTTAAGTGTTTCAGAGGGGAATGTGACTCATGATGCAAAAAAATGTTGTAGGTAAGCTGCAAAATTTTTGCATCATGGAACATTCCCCTCTGAAACACTTAACAGGGAATTTCCCTTAAAACAATAAAAAGAGAATCCAAACAAGAGGTCAGTTTGTGGTGCAGTATAACTCTGGTGAACAGATTGAAAATAAAGTCCAGTTCAAATTATATCCACAGTGCAAGTTAGTGTCTGCTCCCACCAGAGGAGTTAAAATAATGTGAGACACAGAAGAAAGATTCCAGGCAGCATTCTTACTACCACCCTGGGAGTCAAAAACAGCACACAGTAGTCAGCAAAACTATTGACCTGAAGGTCCTCTCACCACCCATGGCCAGGTCCACAGTCTTCTCAGGGAAGAGGCTGTCCTCCCTTCTCTTCCACCCCCCGCCAAGTCCACAGGGTGATGAAATAACCCCTTCTCCAAACTGGCCGTGCTGGTTTGAACATACTTGACAGTCACCCACACACAGAGAACCAGCTGACTTTTACTAGCTCCAGACTACTTCTCCTGTAGTAGAAATCAGTAGTCCGATGTTACAGCAGCCCTGACTCACCGCTGCAGCTGCCCATGCACTAAGGCGGAGGTCACTTACTGGAGTGGGCCAGTCTGGGCGTATGCCACTTTTGTGCAGACCTGGCCTCACTCTTCTGCTCGACTCACACCCATCTCCGTATATACTCACCCGATCTCCAGGATGCCCTCTTCCAGGGGGAAACAATAGCTCTGATGAGCCCTGTAGCAAAGCACCACACCACTGTAGTGTACTGAGAAAGTAATAACACTGAATGTCCAGTGAGCACCACAAACTAAGTTCAGTGGGGATTCTGACTAAAAACCAAAAATGCTAGCTCCCATGTTAGCTCACTTCAATGCCCTATCTAATGCTTGGTCCCTGATACTACCCACTAACTACCACTAAATTTTAAAAGATTGAAACTAAGCACGGCTGAAATTGAAGCACTTACATAATCTGGTTCAAAACTACACAACTAGAACTGATTCTCCAACTGTAAAAACCACTTCTAGAGGTTTTTTCTCTCAGAATTTGGTGCTTGTTTGCCACAGTTCCAAACAGACGACTAGCCCAGCCTGGCAGCCATCTTCCTTCAGGTAAGAGTGGTGGACATGGAAACGTGAGCTGTGACCTCTGATACTCATCCTGATCAGCTCAAGACCACCATGTGTGCTCTGGCAGAGTCTTGACACCGCATTATGGCTTGGTAGGAAGATGCGGAAAATAGAACCTTCAGAAAAATATTAGGCTCTGTGGGATCCTGGAGGATTTGGAGGGCCAGGATGTGGCAGACTTTGTTGACAGCTTCCTCCATACAGTGCTATCCCTGGACTCGACCTGTGTTCTTGGCATAGAGAGAATCCATTGACATGCTCACTAATGACCAGCCCTGCTTCATTATAGTGCGGTTTAACTCTTACCAAATAAAAGAAATGGTACTCAGGACAACCAGGGAACTCCTGCCATGATTTCAGCTCAGAAGAAGAGGGACAAAACATTAAAACTATTGAAACTAAGTGGGCCGAGGCAAAAATAAAATCAGAAAACAAAAATAATTATACTTTTTGACCCTGACAGTAATGAGAGTGAGTCGCTGAAAAGAGCACTTCGGGGCGACTTGCTTGTTCAGACAGAGAAAAAGATCTGACGGGCTGCAGAATGCAGCGACACCTAGTGGGCAGAGTTTGAATTTTGTTCCACATTCCACACACGTGCTCCAGGGCACTTCAACCAGCCAGGCTGAAATGCATATGTTAAACATAATGAGGAATTCCCTGGGGCTTGCAAAGACTGCGTTTTATGGAACAGCATGTGGACAGTGATTACGGCCTATGACGCAGAGAAGGCAGGAATGTATTCCCGTTTTGTACATAGATGTGCCATTACATAATTTCCAGTCTGAAAAAATCTGAACCAGTCAGCTGCAGCCCAACAAGATTCTATGTGACACTCATCAAAGGTCTTCTAGTTGAACCAATTAAAATTTGATCCTGCTTTTTGAAGGCTGTTACGGGCCTGTCATCTATACCAGGGGTCTGTGGCAGCTGGGTGAAATGATTTATCCCATGCCAACCATTGGAATCTCCAAAGATGTTTAGACATCCTTGGGTTCTTACAGCATTTTCCCCATGCCTCCAAGGTAACTTGCATAGCCTGGAATGGCACCAGGTTGGTTGTCCTATGTACCAGTGTGTCAGACAGCAGGGATAGCAGAGGAGCCTGCTCTGCCATATCCAATTCAAGTCTCCAAATGGGCAGTATACTTTGAGTCCTGCCATACCAGGGCTAATTTCACCTAAGCTGCTACCTAATAGTCTTCAGGGGCCGGTAAAGCCCACCCACCCCATTGTTTCCTGGACAAGAGTACCCCTCCCCACACCCGGGGTCTTGCAACAGCCCATACAAATTTAAACAGATGTTGGGTTTGGGGAAAACGATCCCTTGTTAAACTCACAGGGGCACACTGAAATAGAGATATTGAGGGAGGATATTAATCTTTACTAGCTGGATAGGGGCATGGAGTGGGAAGGCGAGTAAGGACTATCGTCGGATGTCTTTTTGCATATTTTGCAGCAAAAAAACAAAATTATCTTCATCTAGATAGGCAGTATTGTCCTGTAAGTAGACTCTCAAATATTTAATTTTGGAAAGGCCCCATTTCATAGGGAATGCCATTGTATAGCTAGTATGGGAGTGTATAATAAAGTCAATATTTCTGTTTTCTCACTATATAAAGTGTAGCCTGAGAAAATAGAAAATTTTCCGACCATTGTTGAGAGCCAAAGTTGGGGCTTGGCTTAGACACTGCTGTACCTACTGTGAATGGTAGGACACCATTGTCGTTGGGCCATCAGGGCACTATAGACTCCCAGCTGTGCTAGCATCGTTCTCTGAAATGATTCGATGCATTCTGCCAGAGTTGCCATTGCGTTTTTCTGCTGATGGGGCCTTCTGCTGCTCAGCCCCCATAGACGGATTCTACTAACACGCAACAGATTCCTGTCAGCCACCACCCATTCTGCGGCTGTCGTCGCTCATGTTGACGGCAACGTCATGGATTATAATCCTGACCTCATGGACTTAGAAGCAAATTTAGAGGAGGAATATGAGGGAGAACCATTTGTGGAGGGCCCCTCTCGCTCTAGTTCTACCCTATTGTCCTGTATTGAGGACTTGTGAGGTCTTTTCCTGAGGATCCATCTTTCCAAGCCATGAAGCAGCAAATGCATTCTGCCATGTGCTTTGGTGTCTGAGAGGAAGATTCCATTAAACAGAATATCATGGAATTTTTGGAGGTGCCTTGTTCCCCCTCCATTATCATTCCATCTATATATCCTGTATTGGAGGATGCTACTTTTGCTGCATGGTACAGACCAAACTCGCTGTCTGCAGTCCCCAGGAAGACTAATAAGCAGTATGCTGCACCATCTGCTAAGCCTTGGTATGTGAACCAGCCTGAAACTGACTTTGTGGTCATCATGGCTGCTCATGATAGATCTAGAGCTCCTAGACATACAAGTACTTTGCCTCCAGATAAGGAATCTAGGAGGCTGGATGTGATGGGCAAGTGTACTTCTGTCTTTGCATCACTGGGCCTTAGGATTGCAAACTACCAGGTTTGCATGATTAAATATCAGAACAGTTTGTGGAAACTTATTTGTATTGTTGCCCAGGCTTTGCCTGATGGCTCTGCCAAGAATGATTCACTTAAAACATTATATGCTAGTGCTAAAGTTGGCTGCACTCAGCTTCTGATGTCTCTGATGCATTTGTTTGAGAAGATATTCTTGGCTCAGAGTTGCTGGCTTTGACACCGATGTGCAGCAGGCAGTTTTGAATGTTCCCTTTAAAGAGTCAGAATTGTTTGGCTGTGATATTGAAGAAGCCCTGCATGGCCATCAGACTTCTAAAATGACTCTGAAGTCTGTGAAGTCCTTGTATTCCATTCCTGTTAGAGGACTTGGTCAGGGCTCCCTTCATCTGTCTACTGCCTGAGGTAGTCGTGCCTACCATCAGCAAGGCCGTGGCCCCCTTCCAAGTCCCTCCCCCAGTGCCCGTGCAGTAGTACCCAAAGGTATCGGTTCTGGTGGCCTTGCTGTACCCTGTTCCACCTGACTCTCTTTCAGCCCCCCCCATCTCAGCTATTACCTCCAGGGATGAGTGTAGGGGGCAGGATCTCCCTACATCTGAAACAATGGCAGGAGATCACTATGTACAAGTGGGTTTTGGAGATAATTGCAAGGGGGCATGCTCTGGATTGGTTACAAACCTGTACATCTAATACAAAAAGTTTCAAATGGTATCTTACAGGCTTCGATTCCCCTACTACGAAAGGGGGGCTGGCTCTGCTCACTGGATATGAAAGGTGCATACATACATAGATACATAGACAGTGTCGGCAGATAAGGGCTTATGGCTCACCTAGTCTGCCCATTTGAGCTTGTAAGTTCAGTTTGTTTTCCTAGAAGTCTATTTCCTTACCCCTGACCTCTAGAATTCCTTTATGTCTATCCCATGCATTCTTAAATCCTGTGATTGTTTCAGCTCCCACCACTTCCTCTGGCAGGGTGTTCCACTTGTCCACCACCGTTCTGTGAAGAAATTCTTCTCATGTTTCCTCTGAGATCGTCCTCCTCCAACTTCATCCCATGCCCTCTAGTCCTGAAACATCTTTTTCGCTTAAAATAGTGTTTTCCTGCACCTGTTCCTCCCTGTAAGATACTTGTATGTCTCTATCATATCCCCTCTCCCTCCTCTCCTCCAGGGAGTACATGTTCAGTTCCTTCAACCTGTCTTCATAGGACTTGTGATGCAACCCATGCACAATCTTTGTTGCCTCCTCTGAACCTTCTCTACCCTGTCTATGTCCTTACGAGGTATGGTCTCCAGAACTGTACACTGTACTCCAGGTGGGGCCTCACTAGTGTCTTGTATAGCGGAATTATGACCTCCCTTTCCTGCTGGTGATGCCCTGCCTATACATCCCAGCATCCTATTTGCTTTACCTGATGCCTTGTCACACTGTTTCCCTACCTTGAGGTCATCAGAGATGACAACCCCAGATCCCTTCCTGCTTGGTGCATGCTATATCCTCACCTCCCAACTGATATATTGTGCCAGGTTTTGTGCCCCATATGCATTATCTGCACTTCTTTGCATTGAATTTCAACTGCCAAACCTTGACCATTCTTCAAGTTTCTGCAGGTCCCTTCATTCTGTCTACACCCTCTGGTGTGTCTACTCTGTTACAGAGCTTTGTGTCATCAGCGAACAGTGAAATTCTGCCTTCTAGATCCTGTGCAATGTCACTGATGAAGATGTTGAATAGGACCGGTCCCAGCACTGATCCCTGTGGTACCCCACTGGTCACTCTTCCCTCTGTGGAGTGACAGCCATTTACCACCACCCTCTGTGTCCTGCCACCCAGCCAGTTACCTACCCACCACACTACTGTCCTGCCCACACCCATATTCCCCAGTTTGTGTAATAGTCTTCTATGTGGCACAGTGTCAAAGGCCTTGCTGAAGTCCAGATAGGCCATGTCCACTGCCCTCCCTGATCCACCTCCCTAGTCACCCAGTCAAAAAATTCAATGAGGTTGGTCTGACATGACCTCCCCCTGGTGAAACCATGCTGCCTTGGGTTCTGTAGTCCATTGACAACCAGATGTTCCACCAATCTCTCCTTCAGTAGTGCTTCCATGATCTTTCCCACTACCGAGGTGAGGCTGACTGGTCTGTAGTTCCCTGCTTCCTCTTTGTTCCCACTTTTGTATAAGGGGACTACATCTGCTGTCCTCCAGTCTTTGGGTACCTCCCCTGTTTCCAGTGATTGGCTGAACAGGATAGCCAGAGGTTCAGCCACCATCTCTTTAGTTCTTTAAGGACCTGGGTGCACCCATCTGGCCCCATTGCTTTATCAGCTCTTATTACTTCCAGTTCCTTCTGGACCCTTTCTCGTGTAAAGGGACTTGTGTCCATTTCTGCACCATTCTCACCCCTTGTACTCCTTCAGACCCATTACCCCTCTTCCTTAGTAAAGACTGAGCAGAAATACCTGTTCAATATGTCAGCTTTACTGTTGTCATCCTCCACGGCTCCCATCCTCCCCTTCAGTCTCACTATCCCTCCCTTTGTCCTTCTTTTTCCTTATGTACCTGTAAAGGTTTTGTCCCTTTAACCACTGATTTTGCAATGTGTTCTTCTGTCTGAGCTTTGGCTTCCCTTACTGACTTCCCTGCCTCCTTTGTTTCTCCTGGTACTTCTCCCTATCCCCTTCTGCCTGTGTCTTTTTGTATTGCCTGAATGCAATCTTTTTGGCTTTCACTTTCTTTGCTACCTCTTTGGAAAACCATAATGGTCTCCTCTTTCTTTTCCTCTTGCTAACCTGCTTAATGCATAATTCTGTTGTTCTTATAATCCCCATTTTAAATACTGCCCACTGTTCCTCAATCCCTGATTCCTGTCCCATTCCCCTTAATGCCTCTTTCAAGCATCTCCCATTTTCCCAAAGTCTGCCCCCCTAAAATCCAGGATACGTGTTTTTGTGTGGTTTGGTTCTGCTCTTTCTGTGATTTCAAACCACAATGACTGGTGGTCACTGTTACCCAGGTGCTACCTACATATAGAGATCAGGAAATCCCACAGACAGTACCACCACCTTTTTTTTTTCCTCCAATTCTTTGGTAACCAGGTAAGGTCCACTAGGCACAAGTGTCTCTTTTCAGGGACAACCCAGGATCACTGGGGCGGTTAAGTGACTTGTTCAGTCACACAGTATGCAAGTGGAGCTTGTGAGAATCAAACCCAGATCTGCTGGGTGTACCATGCTCAGTCACAGCTTGTTACTCTAGCCTCCAGGCTGTACTGCCAGCCTCTAATTCTGGAGGACGTCCACTTTCTGTTCAAGGTATTGCCCTTTGGCTTGTCTTCTTTGCCATGGGTCTTTACCAAATGTTTAGCAGTAGTTGCAGCAGCTCTTCGCAGGGAAGGTCTGTGTTTTCCCTTATCTGGATGACTGGCTGCTGGAGGCCAGCTCCAGGTAAAATCTGCTACACACCCTGTCTCAGACCGTCAGTTGTTGGATAACTTTTTTTGGGGGGGGGGTGAGGGGTCACAGTAAATGTGCCAAAGTCTGTGTTAATGACTGCAGTAAATAGAGGTGGTCATAGACACAGAAAAGGGCTCTGCTTTCCTGCTAAAGGACAGGGCAGACACTCTGCTTGCTCAGGCACTCATGGTATACAGTTCCACTTTGACTCTGCACAATGTTTCGTTTCCTGGGCCTCATGGCTGCGACCACAGTGACTGTGCCACTGGCACATCTTCATATGAGGGTACCTCAATGTACAGTCATGGTCCAGTGGCATCAGTTGATGGATGAGCTGGACCACATGGTTCTCGTCATGTCATGTCTTCGGAGATCATTACAGATGGATCGCAACAACCTACTGAAAGCCATTCCTTTCCTTGTACCAGCTCCTGTACAGCTCCTTGCCATGGATGCCTTTGTCTCCGACTGGGCTACTCATCTCGACCCTTACCAGATGCAGGGGTCATGATCCATGGTGGAGGCTGAGTTGCACATAAATGTCCTGGAGATGCAGGCTGTCCTGTACAGCCTCCAGGCCTTTCAGAATCATCTCTGCCCTGGTCCTCTGCTAATCCAGACGGACAACGTCAGTGTGATGCATTACATCACCAAACAAGGGGGCACTCACTCCAGTGCCCTCTGCTGGGAAGCAATGTGTGTATGGTACTGGTCTCTGTCTCATAGCCTTCAACTGTTGGCCATATTTCTCCCAGGTCTACAAAACATCTTTGCAAACAGGTTAAGCAGGTCCCAGTCAGTGGTTCTTGAATGGGAACTGTTGTTCTCTGTGGTAGACAACCTCTTCACAAGATGAGGTCATCCAGAGCTTGGCCTTTTTGTATCCACACACAATGCAAAACTGCTGCGTTTCTACTTGCTCGCTCCCAAGGTCTGGAGTTTTTTGGTGGGACGCATTGCCTTCTCTTGAAAAGAGAAATTCCTATATGCATTTTCCACCCATTCCTCTAATACAAAGGATTATGCTCAAGTTGCGGGTGGAGAGTGCCACTGTTATCCTCATTGCCCCTTTCTGGCCTCACTAGATCTGGGTTCCACTCTTTCAACATCTTGCGGTGGAGTCTCATATCCCCTTACCTTTTTATTTGGGTCTGTTGTCACAGAGCAAGGGGTTTCTGGTCCACCTGGAGCTGAAGTCCTTACAACTGCATGCATGGCCCCTGAAAACATAGCCATCATACATTTTAGTGACTCTTCTAAGGTTGCTGACATTCTGCTTGTGACTAGGAAGCCTTCTACCAGAAATACTTATTCCCTGAACTGGAAGTGCTTCACTTTGTGATCTACTTCCCGAAATATGGGCCCTTTTTACATGTCCTGTGAATGCTGTGTTGGAATACTTACTTTCCCTGTTTGACTCTGTTCTGCAGTATTCTTGCTATATCTGTTTTCCATGCCCCTACTGATGGTCATACGGTTGCCCAGTTAGAGGTTTCCTGTACATTTGTGAGAGGAATTCTTCATATGAAACCTCCTATCCATAATCTAGTCCTGCATTGTGTCTTGAATTTTGTTTTTGAGAAACTGATGTTGGATCCTTTTGAGCTTGCCACAAATTGTAGTTTCTCCTGTCATGAAAAATGTTATTTTTAGTTGCAGTGACCTCTGCTTGGAGGATTTCCAAGCTTCAGGCTTTAATGTATGAGCCTTCTTATTTGATTTTTCACAAAGACAGTCTTTTTGCGTATGAATCCTAAGTTTTTACTGAAGGTGGTTTCTGAATTTATCCTGAATCAGATGATACACCTTCCTGTCTATTATCGTGAGCCTGCAAACCAAGGGGAGGCACTGCTCCATACTTTAGATGTGTATGGAATACTAAGATACTATATGTATTGCACCAAGGACTGCAGTAAGTCCTGTCGGGTTTTTATTTCATGTACTCCTGGGAAAGAGGGTGCTCCTGTGTCTAAACAACGCCTGTCCAAATGGCTAGCACATTGTGTTACATTCTGTCAGTACAATAAGGAACTTCCTGGTGTTGTTTGTGGTCACTCCACAAGGGGTATGGCCACTTTGCTTATATCAAAAATGTCCCTGCTACTGACATTTGCTGCAGTCACATGGAGCATTGTTTACACTTTCACTAAACATTACAGTCCAGACATCATCTCTCATAGATGTGCTGGTTTTGGTCTTGCTGTACTGCAAGGCCTTCTGTCCTGATTACATATCAGACTGGGTCATCCTCCCGTTTTGTTTTGTATTGCTTGGGAGTTGTTCCAAAGGCATGGCCTAATGGAGAAGATATCCTTGATGAAGACAGAACAGTTACATAAGAACTTTTCTTGCCAGTAGATCTTCTAGGAAATCTCCTCCAATAGGTCATGCCATACCCTCCCCTCCCCCCTTTGATTTCATTGTGGGTCACATCAGATGCTGTGCCTGAAACCATACTTCATGCATCCTGTCTCCAGCCCCATGCCTCTCCTTGTATGCTTGGTGCTGGTCTCTTCTTCTGGCTGGAGGTCCTCCAAGGCTAATCTCTGGTGAGGAACTGGGGAGTGGTGCTGCCACCATATGTTATGTATTCATAGACGCTACAGGTCATTGTGGGCGATCATGGCTTGCAAGAGGTTTCCAAGTGGTCCTGCCGTGACGGCTTATAATTACAAAGATGTGGCCTAATGTCTCTCAAAGACTCTGAATGACCTGCAGTTACAATAACTTCTTATGTAACTGTTATTTTTGCTACCTCTACCCATGTTGAATAGAGTGGATGTGGTCCAGATGACTGTGTTCCTTAGTTGTTTTTTTTTTACCAATCCCAAACACTCCATCCACAACAGTGCCTCAAAAGCTACTCCCAAGTGTGCATGGTGCAACCTGAATAACAAGTCACCACAACTGCAGAGTATGGGGTACTCGCAGACTACAAAATATAGTCACACTGATATTTTAAATTTCTCAGGCCTTATTAATATAACTCTAAAAAAATCAGCCTGTGACAAGTGACAAAAAACAGACCTCTCCAAAATTCAGCTAACAATTTCACGCTACAAGTGCTCTGTTAAGACTCCCTCCACTACCTGCACTGACTGACTACCATAAATGGAACAAAAATATTTCCCGATTCATCTGGGGAGGCCAACGACTGAGAGCTGCATATTGCAAGCTCCAGCTCCCCAAGTCCAAGAGGAGACCAGCTCTACCAAATTTACTTCTGTATGATCAAGCAGCTCATTTGCATTGTATATTGACCTGGAAGGCTTCACCCTCAAGCCCCCCTGGATGGAGATTGAACTCACCTCCTCCTTAACAGGATTAAATTACTCCCTCTTCTAATCTTAGGTTAGACAAGAGCCGACAGGTAGCTTGCTAACTGGTTCCTTCTTATCAGTATGGCACCAAGTCCTTTTGAAAAAGACACTTCACCCCTGGCACCATTGGTTGTATAACCAAGCATATGGCAGGGCTATCTTCCCGCAAAGCTAGACCATAGATATAAGCAGTGAGTACAGGTAGACCTGACACACACGCATCACTTTTATCACAATGGGGTCTTGAAACCCTCCCAGCAACTCTGAGATGAATTCCTGGTAGAACATGATTTCTGCAGATATTTAAAGATGCAGCACTGTCTAGGCTGTACCTTAGGGCACACAGTAGGCACTGCACAACTTCCCCTTATCACTCTGCTGTGGAGAGTGTTGCGGGGTACCATGCCACCTCACCTCATCTCCAAGTACTACCAGGCACTACTAGTTGTGTGCAAATTACGTCTGACCTGACAAAATTTACCTGGGAGGTGGAACTTTCAGTGGAAATCACTTCATCCAGTTGGCCTCTAATCTGGTTCCATCAACATAAAGTGACAGACTCATATTTGTGGCAGTAATTTGACAGGGAAGCAGCAATCTTTTTTTTTTCCATACCCCGTAAATTATGGCCAAATATATGCCTAACCAGTCCACGGCTTGTTGGAGGGGATGTGGCCATGTGATGGCCACCCCTACCCATATCGTTTGGGCTGGCCCTGCCTTTACATTTTTTTGACATCAAACAGAGCAAGAGCTGCAGGCTATTATCGCTAATTTTGGTCCACTTCTCCCCCATGCAGCAGTTCTCCTGCTTTACCCTTTGCATATTATGAACAAAGCTCATTTATACCTTTTTTTTTTTTTTTTTTAATGGTGCCTAAAGGATCATGACAAGATTCACAAGATTATGGCTTGACCCACAACCACCCACCCTCCTAATGTGGGAAAACAACTGTCCTTAAAATGGAAAAACTTGAACCCAATTATGTAACACTATTTCTAGATTACAGAATAGCTGGAACCAGTGGCTTCTGCATGTTATGTCTAGGAGACCAGAGGTATTCCCAGAGAAAGGGTGGATGAGATCCTCGCGACTTTAGACCTTGGCTTGGGCAGGCCATAGATGATTTAATTGTGGTGTGTTTATTGTAACGAGACTGTATCCCTCCTTTTTCATCTGGAGATCTTCTTCTGTTAGTAGACATGATGGACTAATGACTACACTGATTGTGGACTTGACATGTTTAATGTCCCATTCCCATTGTACCCCTCCCCCCCCCAACTCGCACTGGGAGAAGAGCAGCTTGTTGCTCAGTGTGCCTTCTTGGTGAAACATTTCAATAAATAAAAAGGCTGAATGCCAAGGCGTTTAATCAACCACAGAAGCCGGTTATTCTGAGCATACTCTGGCGGACTGAATTTTATTACTGTTACACAACTAGGAATTTTGAACCCAGGATTTTGAAAGTTCGGTGGAACTGTGGACTTAATGGATAAACTACTGTGGGCATGTCAACTGTGGATAGGATAACCTATTGTGGGCGTGTCTGAAATGTGGATAACCTTCTGTGTGCGTGTCTGAAATGTGGATAACCTACTGTGGGCATCTTTGAAATGTGGACAACCTACTGTGTGCATGTCTGAAATGTGGATAACCTACTTGTGGGCGTGTCTGAAATGTGGATAACCTACTGTGGGCATCTTTGAAATGTGGATAACCTACTGTGTGCATGTCTGAAATGTGGATAACCTACTTGTGGGCGTGTCTGAAATGTGGATAACCTACCGTGAGCATATCTGATATGTGGATAACCTATTGTGGGCATGTCTGAAATGTGGATAACCTACTGTGGGCATCTTTGAAATGTGGATAACCTACTGTGTGCATGTCTGAAATGTGGATAACCTACTGTGGGCATCTTTGAAATGTGGATAACCTACTGTGTGCATATCTGATATGTGGATAACCTATTGTGGGCATGTCTGAAATGTGGATAACCTACTGTGGGCATCTTTGAAATGTGGATAACCTACTGTGTGCATGTCTGAAATGTGGATAACCTACTGTGGGCATCTTTGAAATGTGGATAACCTACTGTGTGCATATCTGATATGTGGATAACCTATTGTGGGCATGTCTGAAATGTGGATAACCTATTGTGGGCATGTCTGAAATGTGGATAACCTACTGTGGGCATGCGCAAAATGTGGCTAGCATAGTGTGGGTATGTCTAAAATGTCATGATAGTAGTTTGTGGGTGAGTAAATGAAAGTTTTCCTGTGTTCTGATTGGCTTACAAAAGATTTATTTATTTATTGATACCTTGGATTACAGTGACCTTTGAACCAGCAGTTCTTTTACAAAGGTCCTGCATCGAAATAACATTTAACAAAAGGTGAGCAATAAAAAAACAAAAACACAGTGCATAAGATACAGCAGAGACAACAAATGGCATGGGTTTCCAAACAAATACAGATCAGCAATATAGCACGGACAATAATTTGCATGAGGGTGCCAGTGGTATTATAAGATAGGCAGAATTAAGTGACATATTGTACAGCAGGGTGATGTATAGTAACAGCAGTGTTAGCAACCCAAAATGGCCATAAAGAATTGTCAGGTAAAAAGAAAACCATTTCCAGGACATTTTCAACTATAGTACAAAAACAAATTCAACAGCAAAACTGATAACCTGTTGTGCAATTGTACTTAACTCTTCTACTTAATCCATGTACCATACTATTTGTGCAGTATCATTTCAAACAACATGAAGTCTTGCTATATTGTGACATATGCAGTGAGTCCCAACCTTCGAACTGCTCAGGAGTATCGAAGGTTGGGACTCACTGCATATGTCATAATATAACAAGACTCGATAGAAAAACAACATTACTAAGATGAGTAATTTTTTCTTCAAAGCGACATGAAGTCTTGCTATATTATGACATATGCAGTGAGTCCCAACCTTAGATACTCCGGAGCAGTTCGAAGGTTGGGACTCACTGCATATGTCATAATATAGCAAGATCTAATAGAAGAAACATTATTACTAAGGTGAGTAATTTTTCTTATGGCCTTACAACTGCGAAATCTTTTAATAAACTTCAAGTTTGGGGTTTTTTTGGGGGTTTACACTTTCTTTTATCCCCACCTGACTGCCCTCTCTTTCCACTCCTTCAGACCTGATCAACTCCCAGTAGATCACTCCCACAAAATCTGCCCCTAGAGTGCCAAGCTTACTCCATTATCCCCTTCCTTACTCCTCTCTTTAGGAGTGCCTGCACAACGGGGTCTGCCCGTGGGTAGGTGATCAGAGGCTCGGATCGGTCGTCATCTTGGACCGAGAGTTTTTTTCCATTTTTTCCTTGGTCCTCCTCCTGAGGGCGCCGGGCACGAGGATGGAACGCCCAGACAGATGGCGGCATCAACGCCCTCCTCCCGACTGTGGAGAGACGCCTGTGCCCAGTGCCCGTGCTTCCACAGGCAGGGTGCGTCGGGTGCTCAAGGCACCCCAGGAACCCACCCAGGAGGAGGAGGCATCTGTTGGGATGTTGATTCTCTGACCCCGCCGGCCTGACCTGCCTCAAACTCGGTCAGTTACGGCGCGAGGTGTATGGCCCAGCGCCAACCCTCAGTGCCACCGGCTGGCCAACAAACTTCAAGTTAAAAAAAAAAAATTGTTCATGTCCACATCATTTTTTTAAGTATTCTGTTGCACACACACCTCAGCAGTCACAATAATGCAGAGTACATTTTATATTCAAATTAGAACATGGCAGGGCCACAGTACATCAGCAAGTGATCAGATAAGGGAATTCAGGGGGTTGGTATTAGAAATGTGTAAGCTCTGAGTCCTCTGTCAAAATATACAGTAGAGAGACAATTTGCCTGTAATGAATCTATGTAAAATAATGAGAGAAACATTTTCTTTGAAAGCAGCCTCAGCAGACATTTTTCTTGACCTAAGACCTAAAAGCACAGAGTACATTTGAGGTGCACAGTGTCTGAAGTAAAAAGACTTTAGTCTGGTTCCAGAAACAAATAAAAACATCTTGTGTGTGTAATAACTCAATGACCATTGAAGGTGAAATATTGTAGGCTGATTGTAGCTGGTTAAATTTACTCAAGTGAGCCAGGAGACGTGGGAGTTGTATCCACTGATGGAATTTTCATCTTCCTCCAAAGCATAACTTATCAGACTTTGTGACTATCAATAGGGATTTAACACATGTTGTAACACGCTGTATAGTGCCCCTCCCTCACCCCAGAACTGAATCATGTTAGTCCTGTACATCCACAAGCAACTGTATGCTTCTGTGGCGCTGCCAGGCACCTCTTCCCACTCAATATTTGTAAAATTGTCTTCTGTGGTTTACTTTCTGGGCCACCAGGGAGCAATTAACAGCATCCCAACTCCACCACCCAGCCCAGAGGAGGAGATGTGTCCTCCATCTCCATCCCGCCGACCCATAGCAGACCTGAATCTGTGCATGACAAGTGGTAGCACTGCCTTCCGAGCTATTGGGCCGGCCACTTCTCAGCTCATTTTAGAGAGGGAGCATGATGTCACAGATTTCATCTCCGTGATTATGACAAATTTGCAAGTGTTGGTAACAATAAATATTTAAACTTTTTTTTTTTTTCTCCATGACAGGTTTGTATGAAAGGCAGAGGTGCCCTAGAGGCAAACATTGCAACTTTCTTCATGTATTTAAAAATCTGACCAGTGAATTCTGGGAAGCAGACAGGGACATACACATGTCTCCTGACAGGACCAGCCAGTTTTCTATGAGGAGCTCCGAAAGAAGGGACAGACTGTATCATTATGATGATTATTATAACCGGTCAAGGAGGCGACATAGTCCTACTTTAAATGTATCTCATAGAAGGAATGGAGAATCAGAAAGGAAAAGGAGAAGAATTATTAGGAGCAGAAGCAGAGAAAGACTAAGACCTCGCAGATCAAGAAGTCCAGAAAGGAGACGGACACGGAGCAGGGGCAGAAGTAGAGAGAGAGCTAAAAGCCAGAGCAAGTCAAGGTCTAGGAGTAGAGGTAGGAGAAGGTCTTACAGCAGAGGGAGAAGTAGAGAGGGCTCTGAGGGAAGAGATGACAGAAGAAGAAAGGCAAGGAGCAATAGTAAGTCACGGTCAAGAAGCAGCAGTAGAGGAAGGCGGTCTCGTAGCAGAGGAAGAAGTAGGGAAAGGTCATCAAGTTGTGGTGAGAGGAGGAGATCAAAGAGCAAGAGCTGCAGCAGAGAGAGGACAAAAAATTCAAGCAGTGAGCACTCTAGAAGCCGAAGTCCAAGTCCAGGTCACCAGCACAGCAAAAAGAGCAAAAAGAAGAAATCTAAAAAAGAGAAGAAAAACCATTCGGGAAGTAAATACAAAGATTCTAGGAAGAAACAATCTGACAGTAATACCAGCTCAGCTAATAATTCTACTCTGGACTTGTCACAAGAGAATGAGGAACAAGAAAAAAAGGGGTGAACCATAATTATGGAAATATCATGTCACTTGGAGCTAATTGATGAAAATTGGATCAACAGAGTGGAGCTGAGGAGACAGATCTCAGACTGAGATTGGAAAAAGCAAATGTGTCATCTTCTGCAATACACGTTAGGTTTTCATTTCTATTCAGAGCATAGTGAATTGGTCCTTGTGTTTTCACTGAGAAAAGACTATGTAGCGTGCCTTCAGTTAAAAATGGCAGCATGCCATTCAAAGCAGAATTTTAAGAGGGTGCTGACAAATGTTTCTCTGTGCTACTGTAGGAAATGAGTTATGGTTATTAAAGGAGCCCTGAGGAATGCTACTTCTCCAGAATTGTGCATACAAAGGAGCACTGTCCACTCCCTTCCAAACACACACACAAGTCAATTTGGGTCCTTTTGAGTTGTATTGTACAATTTAAAATGAGGTGTTGATTGTGGTTTAAACACGCTTTTGTTTTATGCTTACATGAAGAAAAACAACAATGAAAAACAGTAGCCCTATAGAGACAGAATCTGTCATCAGAAAAAGGTCCATTTGACCATTGCGTCTGCCTGTTCTACGCAATGATGAATGAAAGAGGCCTAGAGACTCCTCACTCTCTCCCTTCGTTTCTGGTGAGGTCTTTAGAAACATAGATGTTGACAGCAGAAAAAGGCTCATCAAGGCTGGCCAGCACTTGCCTGCATCCACACTAGGGATGTCACAGTATGAAATTTGGTATGATATCCTTTACATGTAATACCACATTTATTGTAATATCACAGTATTACAGAAGAAAACATTACTTACCATAGTAATCTTATCTCTTCTGAGATAATCTTACTGTATTCTGACATATGCAGTATTGTCCTCCCACTGTACTGCCCCAGAGCTCAAATGCTTAATAGAACCTATGCTAATGATGGAATGCTAGGCTCATGCTCGGTTTTTAAACCATTATCCTTGGTAAACATTCTGCAACTGTCAGATTCTTACAGAGCATGGATACTAACAAGCTATCTATACTAACTTTAACAATTAACTAAATAAATGACAACCAGCAATCCCTTTCAGTTGAAAATGTGGGCTACACTAAGACTCACGTCACTAAGCCCAACAACAGAACCACTCATGGGTTTACAACAGCATGGACAGCTGCAGTGCCCATAGGTTCTAGCTGGGGAGGTAGGGTGGGAGCGCAGAATACAGTAAGATTCTCTTAGAGGAAACAAGATTACTATGGTATGTAATGTTTTCTTCAAACCCCAGGAAATCTTACTGGATTCAAACAACATGAAGTCTTGCTGTATTCTGACAATAGCAGTGAGTCCCAACCTTCCAACTGCCCCAGAGATGAAAGAGTTAACTTTCCATGCCAGGCATGGAACGCTGAGCCAAGCTCGGTTGAGACTCTGTCTGTTGCTGTTTATACTCAAACCGTCAGATTCTTTACTCCGCCTCACTGAACGATCGCATCCGGAGATTTCTCTTTCTGCTCGGTTCAATTCGGTTAAAATTACCGCTTTTCTCGGTTTTCGACCGAATTTAAACCGTAACCTGTCGGTTCAGTCTCTGTCTGTGGTATTTGTGAGTACTAGATAGGTTATATTTTGTTCTATTCTGTGTGGAACTTGTAAACGGTTCATCGGTTTGGTTTGAACTGATCGAGTTGTTTAAAAAATCTTAAATTGTACTTTTAGAGTGTGGTTACTGGTTCTTATCGGTTCTAAAAAAAACGGATTTTATTACATTTTTTCCATGACCCGTGACACGGTCAGGAACCGATAAGAGGGTCTTGCCTGGCGGATTGCCATAAAAGGGTAAGTTTGGTTAGGACTGGCACAATGTCTGAGAAACCCAAAAGAAAAACCGGGCCCACTGGGTTTCAACACTGCAGTGTGTGTGTGGGAAGTCTTTGCCAAGGCTGACCCCCACACCACCTGTGTTTATTGTCTGGGGTTTGACCACCTCAATGCAGACTGCTAGATTTGTAAAAAAATTCCTGCAGCTACCCTAGAGAAGAGAGTTGGTAGGCTCAGGGAAAGGGAGGCCAAAAAGTCCGCTGAACCAGATGGCCAGCCCGGTACGGTTCAAACCAACCAGGAGGAGTGCCCTCTGACCAGGGCAAGACTTCTTCGGGCAAAAGGAGAGCCAATTCTGAGGAATCGGCTCCGGCTAAAAGAACCAGAAAAGAAAAATCAGCTGGTGTGGAGCCAAAACTTTCCTCTCCAGCCGCTGAAGAAATAGCCAAAGTGATCAAAATTGTACAGTCCTGCCGGCCCACCAAACCGCACCATCAGGCAGGCGCCGGTTCGGCCGTTCCACCGTCAAGCAGTATGGTTTAGAGGAATTTTATGAACCAGAGGAGGAGGAAGAGAGTATGAGGAAAGTGAATGTGGTTTTGAAAGTCTGGATGTGCCTATTGACCCGACATCTCCCAGACAGGCCTTCAGGAGTGTCTCCTCCTTGGCTTTCTGAGTCCCCTCCCATTTCATGTTTTATAAAAAGTGGTTGAAACCCTCCAGCTTCCTATGGAAGAAGCTGTGGATGACCAGGAGGAGCCTGACTATGTAGAAATGGATATCCCAGAGTCTAGGAGGCTGTCTATTCCCTGCACAAATCTTTGGGAAACAGACATTTAAGATTTTAAAGACTCTAACACTATACCTCCTGTGAATAAAAGAATGGACAAGAGGTATACATTGTCAGGCTCAGACACGGAGTTCCTTACACAACAATGCAGCCATGTTAGTAGTGCAGGCTGCAGCCTGTGATAAGGCAAACATTCCCTTGGCTCACACCCCGGACAAGGACTCCAGGAGGATTTGCCATGGCAAAGAAACAGTACATGGCAGCATCCTTGGGACTCAGACAGGCCAATTATATGGACTATACTGCTAGGTATCAAAAATCCAGATGGGACACTGTTATGGCTTTGGCAAAACAGGTCCCTGGCCAGCTTGCCAAGGAGCTGGAGCAGGTGGCTGCTGATGGTATTGAGGCATCCAAGGTGCAATTCCATGCTGCAGTGGACTCCAATGATGTGTCGCCTAGAGTCATGGCTACATCTGTGGCATCAAGAAATGGCTTTGACTCAGATGTACTAGCCTGTCACAGGATACCCAGACTAAGGCCATGGATTTTCCTGTTGTGGGTAATTCTCTGTTTGGGGAGCAGACAGAGAATTACATGAAGAAAATGGACGAGTATAGGACCACCTATAGGAGTGCACAGGCCAAGGAAAGGCAGGCCACTCCTCAGAGGCAGCTTCCCAGGGGCAGGGGCAGGCCTTTTCATAGGCCTTTTTACCAAGCCCAGGCCTCCTCTTCTGCTTATGCCCAGAGGGGGTTCTTTAGAGGGAGAGACAGACGGGGTATAAGCAGGCCTGCCTCCACCCCTCAGCCCAAAGCCCCTGCCAAACAGGCACCCTGATGGGGTTGCCAGGGCCGATTCTCAGCTACCTGTAGGGGGCAGGCTGGCTTATTTTGTCCAGGACTGGGAGTCTTTCACATCAGACAAATGGGTCCTGGAAGTAGTAAGCCATGGACTGGTTCTCAGCTTCAAAAAGGTCCCAAAGATGAGAACCAGATCCTTTCCACCTGCAAATCCTTCAGAGACACTTGCCTTAGCGGCAGAGGTCTCTTCCCTCCTAGCTCTCAGAGCTGTGGAAAGGGTTCCACCCCTACACCAAGGCAAAGGGTTGTACTCCAGGTACTTCCTTACCCCAAAAAAGACAGGAGAATGGCGGCCCATCCTGGATCTCAGATTTATTTTATTTATTTATTTTATTTATTTAAACATCAGTTTAACAACCTTTGAGCCAGAGGCTCATTTACAAAGGTACCTCGTCACATAGAGGACAAACAGACATTAGAACAATAAACAACAGTTAATACAGAGTAAGGCAAGTTCAAGATACATATGTTTAAGGTGAGGACCGTAGGGTAAGGTTAGATGGAGAGGGATGGGGAGGAAAGAAGAGAGGTAGGGAGGAAGTTCAGGGGAGAAGAGAGGCAGCGGGGGCGGTGGGAGTGCTGCTCAGCAAGCATTGTCAAGTCTATTTTTTTTTTTTTTAAAGTCTTATCTTTTAAAGTCTAATCACCCCACTTCTACTTCTCAGCAGCAACACCTGCGTGAAATGAGCAGGTGGTTTCTGAGGCTGAGTTTAAAGCTTGCTAGTGTGGGAGAGTCAGAGATACTGGTAGGGAGTGAGTTATAGCAGGTAGGGGCTCTGTAGGGGAATGCCTTTGGCCTTGTGGAGGTCCTAGCCCTTGGTATGAACAGGGACGTTTTGACGAAGTTGGTGGTGTTCACCGTTGGTACAGAACGGTGAATAGAGCTAGTTAGACCAGTTGGAGATAGGCCATGCAGTGCTTTAAAGGTGAGCAGGCAGGTTTGATACAAGAGCCGCTCATCCAGGTTGAGTAGGGTAGACAATGCATACAGCTGACATGTATGCGTTTGTCTAGGTGCACCATTGATAAGTCTGCAGGCTTTGTTAAGTGTAAGGCGGACCTTACTGAGCGCTGTCTGATCAGCTGATTCATAGACCAGGAGGCCATAGTCGATGAGGGATAAAACAGAGGAGGTGACAGCCAGGCGGAGGACATCTGCAGGGAGACATTTTTTGTGCCGGAAGAGAATGCCCAGCTGCCGGTTTGCGGCAGTGTTCAAGGCCGTGATATGGTCATGAAAGGAGAGGGCTGGGTCAAAGACAATTCCCAGGTATTTATAGGACTGCACAGGTTCAATGGGCATTTTGAGGGTGGAAAGAACAGTGAGGGGAAATTTGCTGTGCTTGTTTTGGGGGTGGGAGAAGAGCATCGTTTTTGTTTTCTTTGTGTTGATAATGAGTCGATGCTCAGAGAACCAGGTTTCGGCGGAATCAAAAGCAAGTTGGAGAGCGCTTTGGAGCTGCGTAGGGCTACTATCAGCGGCAAGGAGTACAGCATCGTCAGCATAAAGCAGGATCTTGCCCTTGCAGGCACTAGGTAGCGAGTTGAGGAAAAGGGAGAAGAGTAAAGGTCCAAGAATAGACCCTGAGGGACTCCAGAGCCGAATAGGGCAGGCAGAGAGGTTGCCACTAACTTTCACACATTGAGAGCGAGTTGAGATAGGCTGGCGCACCAGGAGACTGGTTCAGTGGCAAAGCCTAAAGTGGTCCAGGGTAGTTAACAAGAGTGGGTGCGATACGGTCATCAAATGCTTTAGACAGGTCAATGAATACCCTCCAGCCAGGGCACCAGTGTCCAAGGAGGTGTGGAGGAAGTTGGTAAACTCCAGGAGAGCCGTGTAGTGCTATGACCAGCTCTGAACCCATGTTGCTCAGGGCAAAGAACACTGTACTTTGAAAGGTAGTCGGAGACTTGGGTGGCAACAATTTTCTCAAGAGCTTTGGGGGGAGGATTGAGATGGTCTGTAATTACCAGGCAGAGTCCTGTCGCCACCTTTGTAGACAGGAGTAACCGTGAGCAACCCTCCAGACAGTAGGGAATTGCCCGAGGCAGAGGATTTGTTAAAGATGCTTGTGATAGGGTGAGGACCTGATCCAGGACCTGGCGAGAGGCAGGGGTCAAGGAATCATTACCTATGGCGTTACCTTTAAGGGCCTTAAGGAGATATGGTCTAGTTTCTTGTAAGGTTACACAACGAGGTGGAACAAGGGGCGGTGATGGGAGGGGCGAACTAGGGGGGTGGAGGACTGAAGAAATCACTAGGGAGTATTGAGCTAAGGTCGGTAAAGGAGTTATTGAGGTGGGTGGCAATGAGGGTAGGGTCAGTGGAGACAGTACCATTGATGTTAAGAAGCTGGGAGACAGGGACTGGGAGGGCCATTCAGCTGCTTGACATTGTCCCAGAAAGACCTAGGGTTCCCCAAGAGGAGGCGAAGGAGGCTTGGTAATAATCCGCCTTAGCTTTACGGATAGCCCAGATGCATTGGTTTCTAGCCGCAGCATAGGTCTGCCTGTCAGATGGTCGGCCAGAGGCAACGGCAAGGTGCCACAGATTATCCCGCTGCTTAAAGAGCCGCCTCAGTGCAGGGGTGAGCCAAGGAGCATATCTTACTTTGGACCTGTGGGCAGTTATAGGAGCGAAGATGTCACAGGCAAAGTTGAAAGTGTTGATAAAGAAGGACAGGGCCATGTCAACGTTAGTTGCGTTTATTAGTGGGGACCAGTCTGTGTGAGCAAGGTAATTCTTTAGGTCATTCAAACCCCCGGGTCTAAGCCGCCTTCGATAGGTGGTTTTGACTGAGGGAGGCAGAGAGGTTACCAGTTGAAGAGAATAGGAGAGTGTCACGAGAGTCAGGGAGGATTTGGATATTGTGGACCCATCTTGGTCTGTTTGTAAGGACCACATCCAGGAGAGTGCTAGTGCTCCGTCTGGGGTTGATTCTAGTGGGCTGGGAGACTAGTTGGGTTATATCAATTGCAGCAAAGGCTTCACGGGCGGAGGAGGCTGAAGGGCAAAGCCAGTTAACATTCAGGTCACCCACCAGAATTTGGTCCGAGGGGTTGGGTAGGGAGGTAATGTAGTCAATCAGTGTGTCCAGTGCCCGAGACTGGTTTTTGGGAGGTATGTAGGCTGTAGTAAGGAAGATAGGCCCTCTAGAGGGGTCAGGAGATAGTTTGATTGTTAGTGCCTGGGCATGGTGGTCAAGGTCAGGGGGAAGGAGGGCTAGACCAGTGAGTGGGTCCTTTAGGTAGATGGCACAGCCTCCCCCCCTCCTACCTGCCCGGTCCAGCCGGTAGAGAGTGTAGCCAGGGAGAGAGACCAGGGAGTTAGGGGTGGAGTCAGACAGCCAGGTTTCAACCAAGGCAACCACATCAGGTTTATGGACCAGCATCCAGCAGTGTAGTGAGTCCAGTTTTTTCAGGAGGCTACAGATGTTCATGGATGCAATACGAAGTCCAGTGGATTTCGAGGAAGGTCTAGTGTTGCCGGGCCCAGGATTGGGATGAATGTTGCCAGACAGAAGTAGGAGAAGGAGGAGGCTATTCTTCAAGAAAGCTGCAGTATGAGGGTTTATGACGCACTGAGGTAGGGGATATGAGGATGTAGGGGTGCAGGATAGGGAAGCGAGTGCAGACAGGATAAGCAAACACAATGAGATGCAGAAGGGGCATGGGAGGAGTGAGGGGTGACCACACAAACGGTGGTAGGTAGGTGGCCAGGAAGGGGTGCGTGAAAGATGCAGGGGTGGTGTGGCAGGGTGGGATGTGGGGTGGGTTGCAGGCAAATCTCTGGGGGCAAAGTAACCACTCAACAACGGGGGTGTACCACTAGGTGAGTTAACTAAGATTAGGAGTAGAAGCAGGTGGGAGAGGGGAGTGATACGTAGGGTGATAGACATGCCTGACGGTAGTAGTGTCATGTTGTCTAAAATTTTTTTTTTAGAACACAGCTTACACTGTCGGGGATGGTAGCTGGAGGGGGGGAAGATGAGGGATGTACCCTATATAGGACTGGGGGTGGTACAGCAGTAGGATTGCAAGGAGGAGACAGTGCCCACTGGTGGCCAGCAGGTATAACCTGCTAATGGGAAAAGAGGGACTTAGGTTCACGCTAAAACAGGATGTGACATCACAGGAAGTGACATGCTAACCCGAGCCAATAAAGGTACGCCACCCCTGGGTGGGAGGGGCTGGTTGGGGGGTAGACGACGCAGCGCTATCGGCTAGCATCCCACAGCAGGCAGCCCTCGGAACAATCAGTTGACTGTGGGCAAGAGTCCCTTTGTTGTACAGCCGAAAACGCCCACAGTCGACTACGGCAGGAGTACAAGGTGGAGATGCCGTTACCTGCAAAATCAGCGAGGCTCCAGGTGGGAGCTAAGATCCTCCGTCCCTGCCGCGGTCGGCAGCGTTATGTACGTGGGGGGGGGTCCGCCTGCAAATCAGCGAGGCTCCAGGTGGGAGCTAAGATCCTCCGCCTCGCCGCGGTCGGCAGCTGCTATGGTGGGGGTCCGCCTGCAGAATCAGCGAGGCTCCAGGTGGGAGCTAGATCCTCCGTCCCCTGCCACGGTCGGCAGCGTTATGTGCTTGGGGGGGTCCGTCTGCAAAATCAGCGAGGCTTCAGGTGGGAGCTAAGATTCTCCGTCCCTGCCGCGGTCGGCAGCGTTATGTGCGTGGGGGGGGTCCGTCTGCAAAATCAGCGAGGCTCCAGGTGGGAGCTAAGATATTTTCCAGATGGGGCACCCCGCAGATAGATTTTTTTGCAGCCCCAGACAATCACCAACTTCCCCTTTTTTGCTGCAGGCCCCCAGTGTTGGGCTCAGTCCCCGGATGCCTTAGTTCTCAGTTGGGAAGGGAAGTTCCTGTATGCTTCCCCCCCTTCCCTCTCCTGTTCAGAGTGCTAGTCAAAATCAGATCTCAACCCTGCAAGATGATCCTGATTGCTCCAGACTGGGCCAAACAGCCCTGGTATCCGCTCCTACTGTCCTTAGCAGTCCATCTTCCCCTGTGTCTTCTCAGGAATTACAACCTGTTAACCTGTGCTCAGGGGAGGGTTTCGTACCGGAATCTCAAATCTCAATTTCAAGGCCTGGCTCTTCAAGAGTTAGAGTCTGCTGATTTACACCTCTCCCAAGGTGTAATGGATATTCTGAAGACTTCTAGGAAACCTTCCACCAGGACTACTTATAATTCTAAGTGGAAAAGATTTTCCATATGGTGCTCTGGAAAGTTTATTTCCCCAGAGTCTGCTGATCTGCCCACAGTCCTTGATTATATGGTCCATTTAAATAGCTTGAGGCTTAGACCAGCTACACTGAAGGTGCATCTGGCAGCTGTTTCTGCTTTTATTTCAGCAGGTAAGCCCTCTCTCTCTCAGCTCACCCTGTATTCTCCAAGTTTTCAAGGATTGCTTCATACCAACCTTCCATTCAGGGACCCTGCCCTGCTTGGGACCTTAATGTTTGCATTGCTCAGCTTATGCAACCCCTTTTGAGCCTTTGTCTTCAGCAGAGCTTAAGTACTTGACTTGGAAACTGTGTTTCTGGTAGCCATCAGTTCTGCCAGATGCATAAGTGAATTACAAGCTTTGTCAGTGGAGCCTGATTTTATCTCCTTCATAGAGATAAGGTGGTCCTCAGGACTAACAGGAAGTTCTTGCCTAAGGTGGTTTCAGATTTCCACCTTAATCAATCTGTGTCTCTTCCTGTGTATTTCACTGACCATTCCTCCTCTGGCAGCCGGAGGCTGCACAGTTTAGATGTGAAAAGAGCCCTTAGCTACTACATAGAGCGTGCTAAGGGTCACAGGTTTGACTCCTCCAACTGTTCCTCACTTATGGTGAGGTTGGTAAGGGGAAACCTGCCACTAAAAGATCCATTGCCAGGTGGATTGTCTCTTGTATCCAATTTTGCTATGAAAAACTGGGTAAGGTTCCTTCCTCAGGTCTGAGGGCTCACTCTACCAGAGGTACAGCTGCTTCCCTGGCTGCTGCCAGGGACATCCCTATTCTAGAGATATGTCCAGCAGCTACCTGGAAAACAGTTCACACTTTTACCAAGCATTACTCTGGATATCCAGGCTAGGAGTGATGCTCGGTTTGGCACAGCTGTGCTTCACAGCCTATTTCCTAAGTAGGTTCTGTCCCTCCTCCATGGAGGTACTGCTTTAGTATGTTGCTGTTGTCAGAATACAGCAAGACTTCATGTTGTTTGAAGAAAAAATTACTCACCTTAGTAATGTTGTTTCTTCTAATGGAGTCTTCCTGTATTCTGACCTCCCCCCCTGCCTGCCCCTCTCAGAACCTCTGTTTTTGGGATGTGGGTGGGCAGTGCAGTGTTGGCGCTCAGTAGGTGCCCACCTTGTTGTTTTCACCCCCTTTTTTCTTGGGCTGAGTTGGTGTTGGTTTTTCATTTTTTGGGTCTCCTGACTTGAGTCTTTGTTTTGGGACTAAAAAATGTGTTTTATGTTTAGTAGCCAGTTGGCTAGTGTAGGTTTACAGCTTCCACACAGGACCTTAGTGAGTTTAGCTCATAAAGATCTGACGGTTTGAGTTTAAACAGCAACAGACAGAGTCTCAACCGAGCTCAAGCTCAGCGTTCCATGCCTGGTATGGAAAGTTAACTCTTTCATCTCCGGGGCAGTTCGAAGGTTGGGACTCACTGCTATTGTCAGAATACAGCAAGACTCCATTAGAAGAAACAACATTACTAAGGTGAGTAATTTTTTCTTCTGACATATGTAGACTACCCACACAGTACCTTTGGAGGAGGGTAGAGAACCTCTTTAGGAAATGGGCTCCGCAGTACTGCTGTGCCAAACCTGGCATCACCTCTGGCCTGGGTATCCAGGCTGTAGTGCTTGGTAAAAGTGTGAACTGTTTTCCAGGTATCTGCTTTACCAATTTTCAACAAAGGACTATCTCCTGCAGCTGCTATTCAAGGAGCTGTACCCCCTGTAGAGAGAGCCCTAAAGCCTACAAGGATTCCTTACCTTCTTTGTTGTAGCAGAACTGAATACAAGCCACCATCCAGAGGGCAACAGACCTCTTTGAGACAGGCTTGCCCTTTCCTACTTCTCCATAGGTCAGGAAAAGCTGAGTGCTCACCTGCCCGTGGCTGGGTGACCCAAGTAGTAGCTTATAGCTGACTTGACAACTATAAAACACAGTGTCAAACAATAATTTGTAGCCCAATGATAAAGTCACAAAAATGTAGCTCACCTGTAATACAGTAAGTACAGAAGATATCGCTGTAAAAACACTTTGTCAGAAAAATAAAGCAGTAACAGAAGATATACCTTGCAAAGACAATTTGAATCAGAAGATTACAGGGTAATCTGTTAGCACCTGTAAACACGCCTTGTAATAATGCAGAAGAAGGTATACCAGCAACAACAATTTGAATCAGAAAAAATAAAGCAATGAAATGTGGCAACAAACGTAGCAATCCTGAGTAAAAATAAAAACACCACACGAAATCTAGCAGCCAAACTAAAGCTAATCCTTCTCCCTTACGTGAAATTTCTTTCTCTGCCTTTCAAGCAGTCTTAGAAGGAAAAAGCTCAGGTGAAGCTAGGTGTGGCCAGCAAACCAGTCTTCACCAAGATATCAACTAACCTGACTTCCAACCTTCTTTCTGTTGGAAATTAAGCAATTTACAGCTCCACCCCACATACCACCTAATCCTTTGGAAAGCTGTGGGAAAAAAGTAGGCTCTCCTTCAATGTGAAGGAGACTGAAACACCTCTGAGACAACAAACCTTTCAACAAGCAAGAATAAAATAAAACACAGTATCAAACAATAATTTTGTAGCCCAATGATAAAAAGTCACAAAAATATAACTCCACCTGTACAGTAATTTCAGAAGATATACATTAAACACTTTGCTCCGGAAAATAAAGCAACAGAAGATATACCTTGCAAAGACAATTTGAGATCAGAAAGATTGGGAAGTAATCTGTTAACTTTACCTACATAGGCACACCTTGTAATAATACGAAGAAGGTATACAGCAACAACAATTTGAATCAGAAAAATAAAACAACCAAATATTTAACAAACAGTAAACAATCCTTGGTAAAAACAAACCACCACACAGTAAATCTCTTAGCCAAACTAAATCTTAATCAACCTCCTTGCTCTGGTGCGTTTCTCTACTCTGCCCTTTCAAGCAGTCTTAGAAGGAAAAAGCTCAGAACAATATGGGTGCCTTGGGCAAACCAAATCTTCTACCTCAAGATAAATAACCTGACTTTTTAACCCTTCTTTCTGTTGGAAATTATGACAGTTTATGAGTCCACCCATACACACCTAATCCTTTGGAAGAGCTGTGGGAGGAAAAGCAATTAGCTCCTTCAATGTGAAGGAGACTGAAACACCTAAGACAAAAACCTTTTCAACAAACAAGAATAAAATAAAACACAGTGTCAAACAATAATTTTATAGCCAATATAAAAAAGTCACAATGTAAACACACCTTAATACAGTAATTTCAGAAGAGATACACGTAAGAAACGCTGCTCCAGAAAATAAAGCAGTAACAGAAGATATACCTTACAAAGACAATTTAATCAGAGATTACGAGTAATCTATTACCAACCTGTAAACACTTGTAATAATGCAGAAGAGTATACCAGCAACAACAATTTGAATCAGAAAAAATAAAGCAATGAAATGTGGCAACAAACATACTTAATCCTGAGTAAAAATAAAAACACCACCACAGTAAATCTACTTAAACTAAATCTTAATCCTTCTCCTTACTCTGGTAAATTTCTTCTCTGCCTTTCAAACAGTCTTAGAAGGAAAAAGCTCAGATGGAAGCAGTGCCTTGGCAACAAACAGTCTTCTACCTCAAGATATCAACTACCTGACTTTTTGCCCTTCTTTCTGTTGAATACTGACGGTTCCCAGCTCCACACACTCACACTAATCCTTTGGAAGAGACTGTGGGAGGAAAAGCAGTGCTCCTTCAGTAGAGGAGACTGAAACACCTCTGAGACAACAAACCTTTTCAACAAACAGAATAAATAAAACACAGTGTCAAACAATAATACCTTAGCCAATGATAAAAAGTCACAAAAATGAAAGCTCCCTGTAATACAGTAATTTCAAGAAGATATCACGCTAAAACACTGCTCCAGAAAAATAAAGCAGTAACAGAGATATACCTTGCAAAGACAATTTGAATCAGAAGACTACAGGAGTAATCTGTTGCTTTTACCTGTAGGCACACCTTGTAATAATGCAGAAGAAGGTATACAACAACAATTTGAATCAGAGAAAAAAAAAAAAGCAATGAAATATTAGCAAACAATGCAATCCCTGTAGAAAAAAATAAAACACCACAGTAAATCTGTAGCAAACTAATCATAATCCTTCTCCTTGCTCAGTGCGTTCTCTCTCACTTTCAAGCAGTCTTAGAAGGAAAAAGCTCAGGTGAAGCTAATCCTTGTAACAAACCAAGTCTTCTACCTCCAAGATATCAACTAACCTGACACCCCCTTCTTTCTTGAATACTGACAGTTGCAACTCCACCCCACATACTAATCCTGGAAGAGCTGGGAGGAAAGCAATTAGCTCCTGAAGTGAAGGAGACAAGCCTCCTGAGACAACAAACCTTTTCAACAAACAAAGATAAAATAAAACAGTGTCAAACAATAATTTGTAGCCAATGATAAAATCACAAAAATATAGCTCCACACCAATACAGTAATTTCAGAAGATATCGCTTAACAAAACACTTGAAAAATAAAGCAGTAACAGAAGATATACCTTGCAAAGACAATTTGAATCAGAAGATTACAGGAGTAATCTGTTAGCACACGCCTATAAGGCACACCTTGTAATAATGCAGAAGAAGGTATACCAGCAACAACAATTTGAATCAGAGAAAAATAAAGCAATGAAATGTGAAGCAACAAACGTAGCAATCCCTGTGAGTAAAAAAAAAAAAACCACCACACAGTAAATCTGCCTTTAGCCAAACTAAATCTTAATCCTTCTCCTTGCTCTGGTAAATTTTCTTTACTCCTGCCTTTCAAGCAGTCTTAGAAGGAAAAGCTCAGGTGAAGCTAGGTGCCTTGGCCAGCAAACCAAGTCTTCTACCTCCAAGATATCAACTAACCTGACTTTTTAACCCTTCTTTCTGTTGGAAATTACTGACAGTTTGCCAGCTCCACCCACCTACTACACCTAATCCTTTGGAAGAGCTGTGGGAGGAAAAGCAATTAGCTCCTTCAATGCTGAGAAGGAGACTGAAACACCTCTGAGACAACAAAACCTTTTCAACAAACAAAGAATAAATAAAACACAGTGTCAAACAATAATTTTGCTTAGCCTAATGATAAAAAGTCACAAAATGTAAGCTCCACCTGTAATACAGTAATTTCAGAGAAGATAGAACGCTGTAAGAAACACTTTGCTCCAGAGAAAAATAAAGCAGTAACAGAGATATACCTTGCAAAAGACAATTTGAATCAGAAGATTACAGGAGTAATCTGTTAGGCACACACCTGATAGGCACACCTTGTAATAATGCAGAAGAAGGTATACCAGCAACAACAATTTGAATCAGAAAAAAATAAAGCTAATGAAATGTTAGCAACAAACAGTAGCAATCCCTGTGAGTAAAAAATAAAAAACACCACCACACAGTAAATCTGCTTAGCCAAACTAAATCTTAATCCTTCTCCCTTGCTCTGGTAAGTTTCTCTACTCTGCCTTTCAAGCAGTCTTAGAAGGAAAGCTCAGTGAAGCTAGGTGCCTTGGCCAGCAAACCAAGTCTTCTACTCCAAGATATCAACTAACCTGACTTTTTAACCCTTCTTTCTGTTGGAAATTACTGACAGTTTGCCAGCTCCACCCCACACACACCTAATCCTTTGGAAGAGCTGTGGGAGGAAAGCAATTAGGCTCCTTCAATGTGAGAAGGACTAAGTACCTCTGAGACAACAAACCTTTTCAACAAACAAGAATAAAATAAAACACAGTAAAAAACAATAATTTTGCTTAGCCCAATGATAAAAATCCACAAAAATGTAAGCTCCACCTGTAATACAGTAATTTCAGAGAAGATATCGCTGTAAGAAACACTTTGCTCCAGAGAAAAATAAAGCAGTAACAGAAGATATACCTTTGCAAAGACAATTTGAATCAGAAGATTACAGGAGTAATCTGTTAGCACACGCCTATGAGGCACACCTTGTAATAATGCAGAAGAGGTATACCATAACAACAATTTGAATCAGAGAAAAATAAAGCAATGGAAATATTAGCAATAAACAGTAGCAATCCTGAGTAAAAAAAAAACACCACCACACAGTAAATCTGCTAGCCAAACTAAATCTTAATCCTTCTCCCTTGCTCTGGTAAATTTCTTTACTCTGCCTTTCAAGCAGTCTTAGAAGGAAAGCTCAGGTGAAGCTAGGTGCCTTGGCCAGCAAACCAAGTCTTCTACCTCCAAGATATCAACTAACCTTGATTCTTTTTAACTCTTCTTTCTGAAGTAACATTGATGGTTTGCCAGCTCCACCTCCACATACACACACCAAATCCTTTGGAAGAGCTGTGGAGGAAAAGCAATTAGCTCCTTCAATGAGAAGGAGACTGAAAACATCTGAGACAACAAGCCTTTCAACAAACAAGAATAAAATAAAACAAGTGTCAAACAATAATTTTGCTTAGCCCAATGATAAAAAGTCACAAAATGTAAGCTCCACCTGTATGCAGTAATTTCAGAGAAGATATCGCTGTAAGAAACACTGCTCAGAAAAAATAAAAGCAGTAACAGAAGATATGCCCTAAAAAGACAATTTGAATCAGAAGATTATAGGAGTAATCTGTTAGCACACCAGTGCAGCACACCTTGTAATAATGCAGAAGAAGGTATACCAGCAAATAAACAATTTGAATCAGAGAAAAATAAAGCAATGAAATGTTAGCAACAAACTGTAGCAATCCCTGTGAGTAAAAAATAAAAAAACACCACCACACAGTAAATCTGCTAGCCAAACTAAATCTTAATCCTTCTCCTTGCTCTGGTAGATTTCTCTGCTCTGCCTTTCAAGGGTCTTAGAAGGAAAAAGCTCAGGTGAGCTAAGGTGCCTTGGCCAGCAAAACCAAGTCTTCTACCTCCAAGATATCAACTAACCTGACTTTTAACCCTTCTTTCTGTTGGAAATTACTGACAGTTTGCCAGCTCCACTTCACATACACACTCTAATCCCTTTGGAGAGAGCTGTGGGAGGAAAAGCAATTAGCTCCTTCAACGTGAGAAGGAGACTGAAACACCTCTGAGACAACAAACCTTTCAACAAACAAGAATAAAATAAAACACAGTGTCAAACAATAATTTTGTAGCCAATGATAAAAAAGTCACAAAAAAAATGTGAACACTGTAATACAGTAATTTCAGAAGATCATCGCTTAAGAAACACTTTGCTCCAGAGAAAAATAAAGCAGTAACAGAAGATATACCTTGCAAAGACAATTTGAATCAGAAGATTACAGGAGTAATCTGTTAGCACACACACCTGTAGGCACACCTTGTAATAATGCAGAAGAAGGTATACCAGCAACAACAATTTGAATCAAAGAAAAAATAAAGCAATGAAATTTTAGCAACAAACCGTAGCAATCCCTGGTAAAAAATAAAAACACCACCACACAGTAAACCTGCTTAGCAAACTAAATCTTAATCCTTCTCCCTTGCTCTGGTAAGTTTCTTTCTCTGCCTTTCAAAGCAGTCTTAGAAGGAAAAAGCTCAGGTGAAGCTAGGTGCCTTGGCCAGCAAACCAAGTCTTCTACCTCAAGATATCAAACTAAACCTGACTTTAACCCTTCTTTCTGTTGGAAATGATGACAGTTTACCCTCCACCCCACATACACACCTAATCCTTGGAAGAGCTGTGGAGGAAAAGCAATTAGCTCTTCAATGTGAAGGAGACTGAAACACCTCTGAGACAACAAACCTTTTCAACAAACAAGAATAAAATAAAACACAGTGTCAAACAATAATTATTTGCTTAGCCCAATGATAAAAAAGTCACAAAATGTAAGCTCCACCTGTAATACAGTAATTTCAGAGAAGATATACGCTGTAAGAAACACTTTGCTCCAGAGAAAAATAAAGCAGTAACAGAAGATATACTTGTAAAAGATAATTTGAATCAGAAGATTACAGGAGTAATCTGTTAGACACACACCTGTAAGCACACCTTGTAATAATGCAGAAGAAGGTATACCAGCAACAACAATTTGAATCAGAGAAAAAATAAAGCAATGAAATGTTAGCAACAAAACAGTAGCAATCCCTGTGGTAAAAATAAAAACACCACCACAGGTAAATCTGCTTAGCCAAACTAAATCTTAATCCTTCTCCTTGCTCTAGTAGTTTCTCTACTCTGCCTTTCAAACAGTCTTAGAAGGAAAAGCTCAGGTGAAGCTAGGTGCCTTGGCCAGCAAACCAAGTCTTCTACCTCAAGATATCAACTAACCTGACTTTTTTAACCCTTCTTTCTGTTGGAAATTACTGACAGTTTGCCAGCTCCACCCCATACACCTAATCCTTTGGAAGAGCTGTGGGAGGAAAAGCAATTCGCTCCTTCAATGTGAGAGGAGACTGAAACACCTCTGAGACAACAACCTTTTCAACAAACAAGAATAAAATAAAACACAGTGTCAAACAATAATTTTGCTAGCCCAATGATAAAAAGTCACAAAAAATGTAAGCTCACCTGTAATACAGTAATTTCAGAAGATATAAACATGAAAAACACTTTTATCGAGAAAAAAAAAGCAGTAACAGAAGATATATACTTTACAAAAGACAATTTGAATCAAGAAGATTACAGGAGTAATCTGTTACTTTACCACCTGTAGGCACACTGTAATAATGCAGAAGAAGACATACACCAGCAACAATTTGAATCAGAGAAAAAATAAAGCAATGAAATGTTAGCAACAAACCGATAGCAATCCTGTAGTAAAAAAATAAAACACCACACAGTAAATCTGCTTAGCCAAACTAAATCTTAATCCTTCTCCCTTGCTCTGGTAAATTTCTTTACTCTGCCTTTCAAGCAGTCTTAGAAGGAAAAAGCTCAGGTAGAAGCTAGGTGACATATGACAAACCAAGTCTTCTACCTCCAAGATATCAACTAACCTGACTTTTAACCTTCTTTCTGTTGAAATTACTGACAGTTTGCCAGCTCCACCCCACACACACCTAATCCTTTGGAAGAGCTGTGGGAGGAAAAGCAATTAGCTCCTTCAATGTGAGAAGGAGACTGAAACACCTCTGAGAACATAAACCTTTTCAATAAACAAGAATAAAATAAAACACAGTGTCAAACAATAATTTTGCTTAGCCCAATGATAAAAAAGTCACAAAATGTAAGCTCCACCTGTAATACAGTAATTTCAGAGAAGATATCGCTTGTAAGAAACACTTTGCTCAGAGAAAAATAAAAGCAGTAACAGAAGATATACCTTGCAAAAGACAATTTGAATCAGAAGATTACAGGAGTAATCTGTTAGCACTTACCTGTAGGCACACCTTGTAATAATGCAGAAGAAGGTATACCAGCAACAACAATTTGAATCAGAGAAAAAATAAAGCAATGTTAACAACAACAAACAGTAGCAATCCCTGTGAGTAAAAATAAAAACACCACCACACAGTAAATCTGCTTAGCCAAACTAAATCTTAATCCTTCTCCCTTGCTCTGATGCGTTTCTACTCTGCCTTTCAAGCAGTCTTAGAAGGAAAAGCTCAGGTGAAGCTAGGTGCCTTGGCCAACAAACCAAGTCTTCTACCTCCAAGATATCAACTAACCTGACTTTTTAACCCTTCTTTCTGTTGGAAATTACTGACAGTTTGACAGCTCCACCCCCCACATACACACCTAATCCTTTGGAAGAGCTGTGGGAGGAAAAGCAATTAGCTCCTTCAATGTGAGAAGGAGACTGAAACACCTCTGAGACAACAAACCTTTTCAACAAACAAGAATAAAATAAAACACAGTGTCAAACAATAATTTTGCTTAGCCAATGATAAAAAAGTCACAAAAATGTAAGCTCCACCTGTAATACAGTAATTTCAGAGAAGATATACGCTGTAAGAAACACTTTGCTCCAGAGAAAAATAAAGCAGTAACAGAAGATATACCTTGCAAAAGACAATTTGAATCAGAAGATTACAGGAGTAATCTGTTAGCACACACCTGTAGGCACACCTTGTAATAATGCAGAAGAAGGTATACCAGCAACAACAATTTGAATCAGAGAAAAAATAAAGCAATGAAATGTTAGCAACAAACCGTAGCAATCCCTGTGAGTAAAAAATAAAAACACCACCACACAGTAAATCTGCTTAGCCAAACTAAATCTTAATCCTTCTCCCTTGCTCTGGTAAATTTCTTTACTCTGCCTTTCAAGCAGTCTTAGAAGGAAAAAGCTCAGGTGAAGCTAGGTGCCTTGGCCAGCAAACCAAGTCTTCTACCTCCAAGATATCAACTAACCTGACTTTTTAACCCTTCTTTCTGTTGGAAATTACTGACAGTTAGTTATGCTCCACCCCACATACACACCTAATCCTTTGGAAGAGCTGTGGGAGGAAAAGCAATTAGCTCCTTCAATGTGAGAAGGAGACTGAAACACCTCTGAGACAACAAACCTTTTCAACAAACAAGAATAAAATAAAACACAGTGTCAAACAATAATTTTGCTTAGCCAATGATAAAAAAGTCACAAAAATGTAAGCTCCACCTGTAATACAGTAATTTCAGAGAAGATATACGCTGTAAGAAACACTTTGCTCCAGAGAAAAATAAAGCAGTAACAGAAGATATACCTTGAAAAAGACAATTTGAATCAGAAGATTACAGGAGTAATCTGTTAGCACACACCTGTAGGCACACCTTGTAATAATGCAGAAGAAGGTATACCAGCAACAACAATTTGAATCAGAGAAAAAATAAAGCAATGAAATGTTAGCAACAAACAGTAGCAATCCCTGTGAGTAAAAATAAACACCACCACACAGTAAATCTGCTTAGCCAAACTAAATCTTAATCCTTCTCCTTGCTCTGGTAAGTTTCTCTACTCCTGCCTTTCAAGCAGTCTTAGAAGGAAAAAGCTCAGGTGAAGCTAGGTGCTTGGCCAACAAACCAAGTCTTCTACCTCCAAGATATCAACTAACCTGACTTTTAACCCTTCTTTCTGTTGAAATTACTGACAGTTTGCCAGCTCCACCCCCCACATACACACCTAATCCTTTGGAAGGCTGTGGGAGGAAAACAATTAGCTCCTTCAATGTGAGAAGGAGACTGAAACACCTCTGAGACAACAAACCTTTTCAACAAACAAGAATAAAATAAAACACAGTGTCAAACAATAATTTTGCTTAGCCAATGATAAAAAGTCTACAAATGTAAGCTCCACCTGTAATACAGTAATTTCAGAGAAGATATCATGTAGAAAACACTTTGCTCAGAGAAAAATAAAGCAGTAACAGAAGATATACCTTGCAAAAGACAATTTGAATCAGAAGATTACAGGAGTAATCTGTTAGCACACACCTGTAGGCACACCCTGTAATAATGCAGAAGAAGGTATACCAGCAACAACAATTTGAATCAGAGAAAAAAAAAAGCAATGAAATGTTAGCAACAAACCGTAGCAATCCCTGTGAGTAAAAAATAAAAACACCACCACACAGTAAATCTGCTTAGCCAAACTAAATCTTAATCCTTCTCCCTTGCTCTGGTAAATTTCTTTACTCTGCCTTTCAAGCAGTCTTAGAAGGAAAGAGCTCAGGTGAAGCTAGGTGCCTTGGCCAGCAAACCAAGTCTTCTACCTCCAAGATATCAACTAACCTGACTTTTTAACCCTTCTTTCTGTTGAAATTACTGACAGTTTGCCAGCTCCACCCCCACACATACACACCTAATCCTTTGGAAGAGCTGTGGGAGGAAAAGCAATTAGCTCCTTCAATTGAGAAGGACTGAAACACCTCTGAGACAACAAACCTTTTCAACAAACAAGAATAAATAAAACACAGTGTCAAACAATAATTTTACTTAGCCCAATGATAAAAAGTCACAAAAATGTAAGCTCCACCTGTAATACAGTAATTTCAGAAGATATCGCTGTAGAAACACTTTGCTCCAGAGAAAATAAAAAGCAGTAACAGAAGATATACTTCTGCAAAAGACAATTGAATCAGAAGATTACAGGAGTAATCTGTTAGCACACACCTGTAGGCACACCTTGTAATAATGCAGAAGAAGGTATACCAGCAACAACAATTTGAATCAGAGAAAAAATAAAGCAATGAAATGTTAGCAACAAACAGTAGCAATCCCTGTGAGTAAAAAATAAAAACACCACCACACAGTAAATCTGCTTAGCCAAACTAAATCTTAGTCCTTCTCCCTTGCTCTGGTAAGTTTCTCTACTCTGCCTTTCAAGCAGTCTTGGAGGGAAAAAGCTCAGGTGAAGCTAGGTGCCTTGGCCAGCAAACCAAGTCTTCTACCTCCAGGATATCAACTAACCTGACTTTTTAACCCTTCTTTCTGTTGGAAATTACTGACAGTTTGCCAGCTCCACCCCCCACATACACACCTAATCCTTTGGAAGAGCTGTGGGAGGAAAAGCAATTAGCTCCTTCAATGTGAGAAGGAGACTGAAACACCTCTGAGACAACAAACCTTTTCAACAAACAAGAATAAAATAAAACAGTGTCAAACAATAATTTTGCTTAGCCCAATGATAAAAAAGTCACAAAAATGTAAGCTCCACCTGTAATACAGTAATTTCAGAGAAGATATACGCTGTAGAAACACTTTGCTCCAGAGAAAAATAAAGCAGTAACAGAAGATATACCTTGCAAAAGACAATTTGAATCAGAAGATTACAGGAGTAATCTGTTAGCACACACCTGTAGGCACACCTTGTAATAATGCAGAAGAAGGTATACCAGCAACAACAATTTGAATCAGAGAAAAAATAAAGCAATGAAATGTTAGCAACAAACAGTAGCAATCCCTGTGAGTAAAAAATAAAAACACCACCACACAGTAAATCTGCTTAGCCAAACTAAATCTTAATCCTTCTCCCTTGCTCTAGTAAATTTCTCTACTCTGCCTTTCAAGCAGTCTTAGAAGGAAAAAGCTCAGGTGAAGCTAGGTGCCTTTGCTAGCAAACCAAGTCTTCTACCTCCCAGGTAGGGACAGGCTGTATGGACGACTCCTGATGATGTGGCTCCAGCGGGGACGAAAGGTGGAGGATAAAAAGAAATTTCAAAAAAAAGGAGTTGCAGTAGCCACTGGTGTCTGGTGCAGCAATTTTGCTGCAAGTTGGGGTAGTTTTTTTGCTGCCCTGTATTTTTAGCCTCACAGAAATAGCTCGTTCTAAATCAAACTATGACGAGTATGTGAGTCTTTGTGTAGCTTAAGGAACTGTCCCTAAATCCAGAGTTGCGGGCGATGGCAGTTAATAGCTGTTTGTTGATTCTTCGACTGAAAGTGGCTATAATGGAGCCTAAGTCAGATTTAACTTCAAACTTTACACAGTTTACAGTTTTAGCTTTATGTGTTGCTGCGCTGTGCTGCTTAGATTTGTATGACTTGTATGAATTTTCTGAACTTGCTGCTTTTATTTAGAATTATACTTGACCCAAAGTTAGTGAAGAAAACAGTTACATTTAATTACTTAACTTAACTAGTTTAATAGTAATCGAGTGGGAGGTAGCCACTAAGTTTATATGGGCTGATTTACTACTGCTACCTTTGCTACTAACGTTATTATTACTGTTATTTTTTTCTTTTTTTATGCTGTGTTAAGTTGATTTGTATGTCAAGCTGATTAAACTGGAGGGGGGGTGCTTTTTATTTTAGCATCTTTTGTAATCGATGTGTTAATGTGTGCAGAGCACAGTTGATATTTATTGCTGTATTTAACCTTGATTTGTTCAAGCTCAAGTTTTAAAGGGTTTTTAAAGTATACTGTTATGGAAGTTGAGTTTGTTCAAAAACTCTCTTTCCACCTTTCTCCCTTGTGTGTACTTTGAGGGGAACGAGGGTATCATGTGAGTGGCAGCTGTGGCCGTGGTAGAGGCAGTGGCAGTTGCGGAGGTCGGGTTCTACAAGCCTGTTCCAGATTTATTTTCCTGGTCCTGTCCCTGCTGGATTCTGATCTCTCAACATCTATTTTCAACCACCTAGAGAAAAGCAAAGTTCCTCTGACCTTGTACGAACTCGGACTCCCCCCCGTTTTATTCTTGCTCTAGCAGCTTGGACCACAGTTTGAGTATGTCATGTGGATGATTCTGCTTCTTCTAAGGTTCAGCGTGTCTGATTTATTGAAGCAGCGATTTAAGGACTTGAGGTCATAAGCGCTTAAGGTCATAAGAACTGAAACGACTTTTAAGGAGCAGATTTTGCAGCTGCTCAGAGTTACAACTGGTGCGGACACGGGTCCGTCTGATATTGTCCAGGTCTGGAGGGACAGAGACTATTCTGGCAGGGACTGCTTTTATATTTTTGCTCTGCTCCCCGCATAGCAAATCAGATCTGGTTAAACAACACTGGGCTGAGATGGATGGGCTACTCTGTTGATTTTGTTAACAGGGAATCACTAAACCATGCTGGATATAAGGAGATGACTAAGTACACTCATATGAGTATTTTTGGACTGAAGTCAGCCTCAAATAAAACTATATTAAAGTTGGAACAAATAATTTATACCCATTAGCTCATGTCTTAAAATTGTCAACAACTAACTTTAAAGTTGTGAATGTCTACAGACATGAATCATGGGGAATTATATGGTAGGGTGGATTTTGTGATTAACAGCCAGGGTCTGGTAAAATAAATTATGTCTAGATCCTCTACTCTGGACAATACTGGCATATATTTATTGAACAATGAGATTCTACTCATGCAGAAATCGATTAAGTCCAGCAGTGTGCTGGCTGATAAATCTCCAGTTACTTTGTGTTTATATGGTCTTGGATATTCCCAAAATGAGAACTCCAAGGCTTCGCAAAGTACAGTACAGAATGTAATGGAGCAGCTAATGAATTTATTGATTGATGATCCCACTGCCCATAAAGCTTTCAGGCAGAGTATAGACCCTAACTGTGATCTTGTCCTTATGGAAGTTGCCTACAAGAGCCTCTCTAGCAAAATACTGAAGAATGTTGCCCTTTTAGATTTGAAGGGCCTGTATGTTGTGCTCTCTGACAGTTTTTTTGGGCCTCTGGTATGTACTGATACTTCTTTGGGTGTCATTTCCCATGCTAATTCAACTGATAACCTGATACATGGTATTCCAGTTAAAAACAGATTCCAGATTCCTGCCAATGAGGGATGACTAGCTGATCAGGATATAAGGAATTCAGTAACTATTGATTAAATATCTTGGAACATAGCGGGCCTTAGTTCAAAATGGGCGGATACTGAATGGACAGAGTTTATCAGGAATTACAACTTGATTTGCTTACAAGAATCTTGGCATAAGCCAGACCAAGAGCTTTGTTTGAATGGTTACATAACCTACCATGTTCCTGACTATAGGTCTGCCAACTTTGGGAGACACGCCGGGGGTCTGGTTACCCGGATTAAGATTAGCTCTTTCATTACAACTGAGATTATCTTGTCCAAGCCTAATTTTCAAGTTTTTGTTATTAAATTTTGTAAGAAGTCCTTTTGTCTGATTAATGCCTATATTCTACCTGTAAGAACTAAAAATTATAGTACTGAATTCTGGAAGAGCCTAGAGGATGCAATACACTTGGTTTGGGCCGGTAGCGGCTGTGAAGAATTGTTATGTGGTGACTTTTTTTTTTTAAACTTTCTTTTATTGCTTTTACAATAAACATTAGCAAATTGTACAATCATCCATCAGGTATCAAGCTTGTTTTAACAGATACATCCAATGTAAAATACTATAAACAGAGCCTAGACAGTTTGGATTCAGGACAAGGGGGGGAAAACCTTAAATAAAATATTTTATCAAAATAATATAACTAAATAAGCTACAGCAGACCAAGGCTATTTGGGGTCAAGTCCAAAATGTTCAAAGTCCAGAGGCTGTAATTCAACATCCAGTGCTGATATGTCCCCCCATTCCTTAAAAATACTAGGTATTCCTAAAATACATAGCACTAAAGATGCAGTACTCCATATTTCTTTTACATTTTTCTTAAGCTTTAGGAAAAACTGAATGATACATTCTCCATAGGTCAGAACAAGAAAAACAGTATACAATTATGGGCAATCTCAAAAAGATTTACAGTAAACAGTCAAGTTTCCTGGTCAGAGTCCAAATCGCTTATATTGCCGCCCTCCGACGATTGGAACTCCTGGGCAATTAATTCCACTTTTTTACCTGCTTCCAGAGGGTCAGTATACTGGAAAGTCTTACCCCCGTAGTGGATGCGTAGTCTGGCCGGCATCAGAAGAGAGTGTGATACTCCTAACCCGCGAAAGTCGAGCTCTCACTGCATCGAACTTCTTCCATCTGGTGTGTGTCACAAAGGAGAGGTCTGGGAACAAATGGACTGTGGATCCATTAAAAGCAAGCCCTCCTGAAGATCTTGCCACTTGCAAAAGGTGAACCCTGATAATAGAACTTGCGGTCACCAGCTAAACCACTCTTGGAGCCTCTCCACGTGGCCCCACAACTCGAGGTGAAATCCGAAATGCCTTAATGAACTATCCCTCCAGGATTCCCTGAGGAAGTTGAAGTGCTGCAGGTAGCCAAGACTGAAGAAAGGTAATAAGATCTTCCTCTTCACTTCCCTCTGGAAGACCAATTACACGAACGTGTGATGCCCTATTTGAGTTCTCCAGCGCTTCTAGTCTATAGCGCAGTTGAGCAGTCTCTTGCACAAGCTTAGTTGTTGCTCATAGTGCTTGAAATGCTGTTTTCTCTGCAGTAGTTGCCGTTTGGGTGACTACCTCAAGGTTTACATCCTTCTCAGCAAACCTTTGAATGATCGACTATATTTTAGCGTCGATCACTTGCATAGAAGCCTGTAGAGCCCTCCACAGGGACTCTCTGCCGGCGATAGTCGTTAGGGAGTTCACGGCCTGTTCATTCGTTGCCGCCGCATGTTTAGGTCCACTACCAGAAGCTTTTTGATTGTGACCCATGACCATCTGATATCCCACGACACCGGACAACTCGATCTGTTAACTGCTGCACTTGAAATTCACTTTTCCCCCACAGCAAATTGTGATTTTTAACAAATTAGGTTAATAAAAGTATAGAGCTGCTCTTAAATGCGTGTTGCCGGTTTGCTGCTCCACAGCATCCCCATTATGTGGTGACTTTAATGCTAGGATTGGCAATTATGATGGGTATGGGGACTGTAGCTTTCACCTGCTTACTCATCAACAATTCTATAATAAGAGCAGACTTTCTAAGGACCTGAAAGTTAATAGTTCTGGTCTTAGACTAATGGAGTTACTTTCATCCCATTTTTTAGCACCAATAGTCGAATTAAGGGTGACTGTATTGGTGAATTTACACATTACTCAGCCAAGGCGCCTTCCATAATTGATTATCTGCTGTGGAATAGAGATATGGACTTTTGGGACTCATGCAAGGTGATTGCAAGAGCTGAAGGTGATCATTTTCCCTTGGTTCTTTCTTCTATTATGTGTACAGAGTGTACTGAGCAATGTGTTCCCCTACCTGTTTTTGAAATATGAAATCAAATAAGAGTAAAATGGCAGGTGTCCAAGAGCTCTCAGATCTCAGGTATTATTCATGATTATATCACAAGCTCAGATTTGTCCAAAATGGACCATCTTTCAATTAAGGGCACCCTGGAATTGTTATTTGAAGAAATAAGAGACTTACTGACGACCAGGGTCAGTGGTGCTGGTTTGGCTCAACTGAGGAGTGGCTGGTTTGATGGGGACTGCAAGGCTGCTAAGTCTCAGTTAAACTATTTAATCAGATGCTGTAGAGCCAAGTCTTCCTGTACGAACTATAAGAAATTAAATAGGGCAAGGGTAGTTACAAGAATTTACTGACAGCTAAAAGAAACCAGTTTCAACAATCTCAGTGGGATAGGATGTTGGAAGTTATTAACCGAATGATACACAATCCTACTGGTTAATGGTGGCCAAAGGTACCAACAATCTTAAATCTGAGATCAATTCACATATCAGTCTTGATACCTGGGTAAATTATTATAGTAGCAAATTCTTTCAACCTAAGATGGAACAAAGTAAATGGCAGGCCGTTATTATGACCAAGTTTAAGTTTTTCACGAGATCAGAAGTATATTTTATCATAGCCTCACTGAAAGGTAATAAGACCTCTTCCCCGACCTTCTTCCTAATGAAGTTTTTCTTGCGGCAGTTTCAGATTGGTCATCTATTTTGATGTATTTTTTTAATTATTGCTGTTTACATCTATGTTTTCCTAACTCTTGGAAGGGGGCCATTATAATACTGATTTACAAAAAGGCGATAAAGCTGATCCTTCAGTGTATCGGCCTATCTCCTTATTGGATAATTTAGGTAAAATTTTCGCGAAATTAGAATTAAATAGATTAATGGGGCAGCTTCAAACTATTGGTGGGATATCTGAGCTACAGTCCGGGTTTAGTACAATAGATAATTGTTTTATAATAATGCATCTTTATGAGAAATACATTCACATCAGAAAACAAATACTTTATGCTGTTTTTATTGAGTTCAGCTCTGCTTTTGATACCTTGGACAGAGTTCTTTTGTGGTCATGCTTGGAAGAAAAAGGCTCCTCTCTGGAAATAACTGCAATAATTAGGGAGTTTTATACTCAGACATGGGCTCAAGTTAGGTTAGGCAGGAATGGTCAACTCTCTGCTAACTTTGAAACAAATAACGGAGTAAGGCAGGGTTGTGTTCTAGCCCCAACACTTTTTTGCCTGTATATTGACAAACTATTCAGTCAGTGCAATTATCTGTCACCGATTCCCCGAAAATTTTGAATCGTCAAGTTGCGGCACTTGCATATGCAAGCGATTTAGTGTTGTTTTCTTTTTCAAAATCTGGCTTACTTCAGAAACTAAAAATTTTGGCTGATTATGTTGAAGGATTCAAATTTAAGATTAATGCCACTAAGAGTCAAGTTATGGTGTTTGGCTCTAATTGTAAATATAATTCATGGGAGGTGGGTTCTCAGGTCCTTAATACTGTACCTCAGTATACATATTTGGGTTTGGTCCTTTCCTGGAATGGATGATGGTCAAACCACTCCAGGAATTTAAAAATTAGATTACAACAAACTGCAGGTTCACTTGGTTGTCTTAATAGAAAGTATGGTGGCAACACAATTAGGCCACTTTTATCAGCAATAAAAGCAAAATATTATGCCCGAGCTTCATTTAGCAGTGAAATATGGTCTGTTACTAGTGATAACCTACTGGAGACTCCTCTAAATAACTTACTGAGACCCAGTTTGGGTGTTTTGGATGTTGATGTCCAAGGGTGCCTCTGATGTGTGTGTATGGAGGGAAGGGCACTGCTATTTGATCTCCATCTGTAAATCCCCTCTGACCCCTCGACCTTCCTTTAGGTCAGGATTTAAATGAGGAAATGACCAGTTTTGTCACAGATCTTTTGGGTATTTTATGTAGCTCATGCATTGGGGTGGCAGTGGTTGCTCTGTGATTAATATAGTAGTTTAGCACCACTACATCCTCTGTGGCGGTCTCTTTGCTTCATCTAGTTAAACCAAATCTCCTATGGAGATTTTTGAGGAAGAGGCTCTGATAACCTCGGGCATAACTTTCTACCTCTGCCCCCCATCTTGGATAGTCATCATAAAAGGGAAGGCAAGGGTTCCTTAGCTTTGAGTCCCCTACCCTGGAAGCACTTCTTACTACTTTGTTAAGCTCTATTAGTTTAAGAGTAATGTTTATCAGGTTTATGATGTTAGATTTACTGTTCTATTACATATTTTTGTTCATGCTAATGGGTCTGAGTACTGCTATGAAAGGTGGCTCCTTACTCTTACAAATACAGTTAAAGGGACGACGTACAGGAAGAGGGTCCTAGCACTTAAAAATGGTGGCTAAATCCACTACATTTTGTTCCTATAATGTAAATGGCCTAACTAATCCAGTTAAGCGTAGCAAAATTCTGAGCTTTCTCAGAAAGACAGGTGCAGCCTTTTTCATGTTACAGGAGATGCACCTTTCTTCACAAGAGCATCAGAAGCTGGGGAAGTTTGGGTTCAGTACAGTGGCGTGTACCTCCTATGGAAAAGGCTGTAGGCAGGGGGCAGCTGTCCTTGTGCCGGCTAAGACCCCCTTTGAACGAACTGCTGAGTTGATAGGCAAGGAAGGGCGTTTTGCTTTTTCTTAATGGCCTGTTCCAGGGGAGGATTTTGACTTTAGCGTCGATTTACATGCCACCTGGGTCTGATTTCCAAACTTACCGTGCTATATTTTTAAAATTCCAGGAGTGGGTGGAGGGCGAGGTGATCATTGGTGGGCTCTCAATCTGACCTTAAATCCAGTGCTGGACTCTTCCTCTACGGTTCCCAGGCGCGACCAGGCACTAACTAAGAAGACTGTTAAATTTCTTGCTGAGTTAGTATATGTAGATGTCTGCAAGGCCTCTCATGGTAATAAAAAAAATTATACTTTTTTCTCTGCACCCCACTGGACGCACTCCCGATTAGATTACTTTTTGCTCCCTAAAGAATCTCAGGGAAAGGTTAAGGACAGCTGGACTGGGGACATGGCATTGTCGGATCATGCGCCTATATTTTTTCAGCTATATCTCGGGGAATTTTGTAAACTAACTTTCTGGAGACTTAATGTCTCTTTTCTTCAAGACCTGGAGGTCAAGAAGACTACTGAAACCACATTTGAACAGGCGTTGGCCAATAATGCCTCCCCAGAGATCCTGGCGGCCCTAGTATGGGATACAATAAAAGCTATACTCTGAGGGAAATTTATCTCTATTTCAGCTTAAAAAAGAGGCAGAGGGAGGAACGGAGTTCTAAACTGAAGGCAGAAATAGATGCCTTAGAACTTCAAATTAAAAATAAATATGAAGCCTCCACCTATAAAAAGCTCTGTCAAACTAAAAAGGAACTTAATAAGATCCTGGATTATCAGGTGGAACAAAAGGTTCTATTTCTTAAGCAAAAATACTTTGAAGGTGGCCCAAGATCCCTTCGCTTGCTGGCAGCACGTCTGCAGTCTCAGAGATCGAGGACAGTAATTTCTTCCCTGCTGCACGCCATGACTAGCCATAAACTCCTAGAGACCCCTTTATTTTAGTTTTGTTATAGTTTTGTTTGTTAGGTGGCCCAGGTTGTGAGAGGACCGGTGGGCCAATTTATTTATTTATTTTATGTGATAGGGAGGTTAAGTTTTATTGTTTAAGTTATGTATTTTAGTTATTTGTTTTGTTTGAAGTTGGTTTGATAACTTAGTTGGGTGGGGGGGTGAGAAAAGTTCTGGCTGTGATTTGGGGTTTTAGATATTTAATTGTTTTAATTAACCAATTGGACTGGTGTTATTTGGCTATGTGGGGTCCTGGGATAACTGTCAGTTTGGGTTCCCTGGTGCGTAGTTATTCAGCCTCTGTCTCTCGCTGCCCACCCTCCGCTGGCCTTTTCTACCTACTAACGTTGTCGGGCTTTAGGTATAGCCTGTGAGGAGGGTGGGGTTAACAGTGGAGGCTGGAAGAGCGGGTGCCCTATCGGGTTGTTAAGTTCAGAAGACGCCCTGGGGCGAAATGGAGTCTAGAGTGTGGGCCACCATGTCTAGCCTCCATACCCAAGGGCACCATCATTGGGGATGGGCTTGTGGTCGGGTCACCCCAGGAGTTCAGTCCAACTCGGGCGGTGTTGTGCAATGCCAGATCTGTCAGGAACAAGACCGTAGCGATTGCGGATCTTGTCGGGTTGGCAGATCTGGCTTGCATCACCGAAACCTGGCTGGATGATAACGCAGGTCCCATATTTGAGGCCGCTATTCCAGCCAGGTATGCAGTGATACATCGACCGAGATCGGACTGTGGGGAAGGGAGGTTTCGGTCTGTTTCAAGACTGAATTGGAGCTCACCAGTGTTCCAGTTGAGGTGACCAGTTAATTTGAATGTGTTGTAGTAGCAGGTGTAGGCTATAGAATAGCTCTCATCTATTGTCCACTCGGAGATGGGAAGCAATTCCTTAAGGAAGTGGTGGACTTCGTCGTCACTATGGCATCTGAGTCACCCAGGCTGATGTTCCTGGGTGACATCAATGCCTGGATTGACGACGAACTCTCACAATTTGGACAACACTTCCTTCAGTTGATGAATTCACTGGGCCTGACACAGGTTGTTACCACTGCTACTCATAAATGTGGCTATTCCCTTGACCTGGTTTTCCTCCTGGGGATCGAGGCCTCAGACGTGGGGGTGGAACCAGTTGGTTGGTCTGATCACTTCAAGGTGAGGTTCAATTTTGGCATTCCCCCTTGTAGGCCGCCCCCTGTGGAGATGGTCAAGTTCCGACCTTTACAGAATATTACTTCCGAAGGCATAGCAGCGGTCCTTGACCTATCTGAACTTCCTGTGGATTGCAATGATCCTGAAGCCTTGGTTGTGGCATATAATACTGCCATCACCTCAGCTTTGGATATTATTGAACCACTGCATGTGCGACCTCACTCCCTCCGCCTCCAGGCTCCATGGTTTGATGGAGCCATGAGGGAGTTGAGGCATCTAGGTTGCAGGTTAGAACATAGAACGTTGTTGGCAGAAATCCAGCCTGCATGCCGACCACCTTAGACTACTAGAGCATTATCAGTTTTACCAGTCAGAAATTTCCCATAAGAAGGCAGAGTTCCTGTCCAGGGAAATTTCTGCTGCTCAGAAATGACCAGCCCAGCTCTTCAGATCTGTTGACAGGTTGTGCAACCCAGCCTGTATGCAGCTCCGAAGAGCTTTTTCACAATTACAGTGTGATGAGCTTGCTCGGTTCTTTGCTGATAAGGTGGCTAACATTAGGTCGGAGATTCTCACGACGCATTCTATGCGAGTTGTGGAGGATCAGGGCTTGGTCACTGTCCGTCCATTCTCCTGGAGTACCTTCGACCATCCGGAAGTCGTGGATGTTATGCAGATTGTCCAGGGGATGCGCCCAACATGCTGTAGTTTAGACCCAGGTCCGACATCCCTGATTATGGGTTGTGGTGATCTTATCGGCCCGGTTCTGGCACAGATAGTCTGGTGCTCCCTTGATTCCGGTGTTTATCCCTGTTCCTTGAAAAAGGCGGTGGTGACTCCGTTGTTGAAGAAAGGTTTTTTGGACCCAGATTCTCTTGCAAACTACAGGCCTATCTCGAGCCTCCCCTTTTTGGGGAAGGTGATCGAGAAAGTAGTGACTACGCAACTGGAGAACCATTTGACCATTCATAACATCTACGAACCTCTCCAATCTGGTTTCTGGAAGAGGCATAGTACTGAGATTGCGCTGGTTCGGGTGCTCAATGATCTCCTGATGGCGAGAGACCAGAGAAAACAGTCCATTTTGGTACTTTTAGATCTGTCATCAGCGTTTGACACTGTCGACCATGGGGTTCTGCTTGAGCACCTGAGATTTATCTGTGGACTCTCTGGATTGATCTACAGATGGTTTACATCATACCTCACTGGAAGAACTCAGAGGGTGGTGTCTGGGTTTTTTTTCCTCTGACCCAATCCCACTGTCATGTGGGGTCCCTCAGGGCTCAGTACTGTCCCCCTTGCTGTCTGCGGTGTATATGCTTCCCCTAAGAGATGTTGTAAGACGGTATGGGCTGAGGTTTCATTGCTATGCCGATGATACCCAGCTCTACCTGTCTTTTGCTCCCGACCAGGAAGGAGAAATCTCGGTATTTAATAACTGCGTTGATGAAATCTAAGATTGGATGAAGTCCAGTTGGTTAAAATTGAAGCCTGGGAAGACAGAGGTGATGGTTTTGGATCCTGGTCGCTGGATAGGGGGTCTGGGAGCAGGCTGTTCCCTGGGATTGTTCCTAGGGGATGCTGAGCTCCAGGCCTCTGAACAGGTGCGAGACCTGGGGGTGTTGTTAGACTTGGGGCTAAAACTTCGAGTGCAGGTGTCGGCCGTCGTAAAGTCTTCTTTTTACCATCTTAGAAACATCGCCAGGATTAAGCACCTTGTTCCATCCATACACCTGCCTACACTGATCCATGCCTTTGTGACCTCGCGCTTAGATTACTGCAACTCGCTTTACTTTAGGCTACCGGGGGTTGATATCCGTCGCTTGCAGCTGGTGCAGAACTCAGCAGCCCGGTTGTTGATGGGGATTTTGAGATCTTCCCATATTACAGCGGTGCTGCAGGAACTGCACTGGCTGCCGGTTTGGTGGTGGATCTCCTTCAAAGTTGGGTTACTGACATATGAAGCCCTACACGGTCTGGGCCCTGACTACCTGAAATAGCTCCTGATTCCTTATCGCCCTGAGCGACCACACCGCTCGGCCGGCGAGGGGTTGCCAGAGATTCCGAGGATGACTTTAAAATCTGCAGGAGCCCCGGCATTGATGTTCGTGGCCCCGACCCTCTGGAATTCTCTACCCCATCGGATTAGGAAGTGCACGACCGTGGGGGGATTCATGCAGGCCTTAAAAACATTCCTGTGGAATAAAGCATTTAGTGAAGATATTGGTTGACATGTCTGTATTTATTGAATGTGTTGATGTTTTGTTTTATATGTTTTAACTATTTTATTGTTATGCACCTTAGTTTTGAAAGGCACACTACAAATAAAGAATTATTATTATTATTATTATCATCATCTTGGGAGCAGGCCATCATCTCTATTCTTCCAAAACCCGGGAAAAAAAAAACCCCCTTTGCCCTTCATACCACCCCATTTCTTTCCTTAACATGGACTACAAGGTCTTCATGTCAGTACTAACTTGTTGGTTCCAACAGGTAGTGCCTCAACTAATTAATCCTGACCAAACCAGATTTATCCCTGGATGCCAAGCCCAAGATAATTTGTGTCCGACTACCCACATAATTGATCATATAAACTTTACCAATACCCCCTCCACTTTACTACGTCTGGACCCTGAAAAGGCCTTTGATAAGGTCTCATTGCCTTTTTCATAGGCAGTTCTTGCTAAATTTGGTTTCCCAGCGCAATTCATTAAAATTATATTTAAAATTTATAAGACACCTAAGGGCTTCATTAGGGCAAACTGACACACTTCCACCTCTTTTCCACTTAGTAGAGGTAACCGACAGGGCTGCCCCATGTCACCTATTTTTTTTGCTCTTTATTTGGAACCTTTAGCCCAAGGTATCAGAGAAAATATGGGTATAAAAGGGATACAAGTGGGTAATAGGGAGCAGAAGCTCATCCTATATGCGGACAATATTCTGCTCTACCTTTCTGAACCTGAAAAATCAGTCCCTAACCTGCTTAGGCATCTGCAGGAATTCTCAGAGATGTCTGGGTATACTCTAAACATGAACGAGACAGAAGTTTTAACCTTTAATTACCAATCATCACGCTCTTAGGATGAGTTTTCTGAGATGGATCTTACCTCTATGAAATATTTGGGAGTCACACTAGCCCCCAGTAATTCACACCTGTTCCAGCTGAATTACCCCCCTCTATTAAAACAGGTACATATGGATATCCGTAGGTGATCTTTACTACCCTTTCCTCTTCATTCTAGAATTCAAACTGTGAAAATGAACATACTCCCCAGATTTCTATTTTTGTTTCAATGTGTCCCATGTATTGTTCCCACAGCAAAACTAGACGCATGACAAAACCTCATTCTAAAGTATGTCTGGTCAGGGTAGTGACCATGAATTAGGAGACAAACATTCTACCTAAAGCAGAGCGGGGCTATAGGCTGCCTAGTATAGCTGGATACTGGATAGCATCCCAGATGCGAGTAGCTCTTTTGGTCCCATATTTGGAATACCAGACTCACTGGAAAGCCATAGATTTAGCCATCCCTCGGACTCCCATTCTGATAAGTCAGATTTCTGCACTCCACCCCCCTAGCTATGACTCCCCCCTGATTTATACTGGAACCTCGGCTGTTTTGGAGGGCTGTAGAAGGGGCTGTGGTAGAGGACCTACTCTGGCTTTTTTGTGGAAATACCAAGGATGGTCCTTGAGTTCCAAACATATTATGGTCCATACAGATCCCTGGTATAGGCTACAGGAGGTGCAAGGTTGCAGGGCCCCTTGGCAGCTACTGAGTGGGGAGCGGGTTATTTCCTTTGATGAGGCATACAGGAAATTTCCATGGACTCAGAGAGACCTCTATTAATAAACAACACAGAATAGCCTTCCTTGAAACAAGAGATGCTTCTCAACCAACAGTGTTTGAATCAATATGGAGTGTGGGACCGGGGGAAAGGGCTCTCTCTCTCCTTTACAGAAACCATCTCGTGGACTTACAATACTCCACTAAATACATTAAAGAGACATGGCAGTTGGATCTAGGGATTGGAACAGATGATGTGTGCTGGCTGAAAATATGGAAAAACACATGACACACCTCTTCATTCCTGAGGTGGCGTGATTTTGTATGGAAACTCAGAAGCAGATACTTCAGAGTTTCAGAACAAGTGACCAAATGGAACCCCAGGGTGCCTTCAGACTGCTGGCGGAGATGTGGCTCCCCAAAGGCTTCACAAGCACACATTTTCTGGCAGTGTTCTGTCTTAACTGATTACTGGAAGGCTATACAACATCATCTGCAAATTATTTTTTCCCTCACTGCCCCTCCAGGTCCTGAACACTTGATATTAGGCCTATACCCAGTCGAGTTAAAGGGACAGGAAGCCCAGTATCTCTGGAATATCCTAGTTGCTGCTGCCTGTAAGGCCATCACTAAACGGTGGCTATCTCCCCTCCCCCCCATACAAGATTGGAGAGAGGTAGTTAACTCTATTCAAATCTTAGAAAGAAAGACTTTTTCAACTGCATTAAGGTCCTCACAATATACAAATAGATGGACCAGATGGGAGCTCCAGCCCATTGAGGAACCCACTGAGAATATAGGGGTTAATCTACAATCATTCTCTAGTTAGAGATAAATATTTCATGTTAGATAGCCGAATAGAATGTATTGTTTGGAACTGGTTTGATGTCTGTCCCTTAATGGAGATATAATAATGAGATATGTTCTTTGCACACTAGACCCATAGTATAAAATAGACTAGTTCTTCTTTTTTGTTGTTTTTTGCTACATTAATTTGTTCCATTTTTTTAATATCGCACAGATTTATAAATTGTCAAGCTTGGTGTTATGATGAGTTTTCTGCTGAAACATAATTTTCTGATGGGTGGATAGAAATTCTATATATAAACACTACATTCGGTTGAGTCGCCCCCAAGAATTTTAGCTGTATAGGGGGATTCTACAGATAATCTGCAGCTGTTTGTGGTGGAAACTCTGAATGTACTGATAATGCATTACTATATATTTGTACTTATAAGTATTCTAACTTTGTTATTAAATAAAGCTGAAGTATAAAAAACAGAGTTTCTAATCATAGTGCATTAACTCTATGCAGGCAAACTTGGTAGTCCCTCATTCTACACTCACCAACATACAACCAAGAGTCCTGAATAACTGCATAAGAAACTTAGCTGTACAGATACTATCCACTCAGCATCTGATAGTTCCTGTGATGGGAATCGCTGTCTGCCAGTTATGTGTATATATATTTTTGATATAAATACAAGTTTTAGAATTCTGCTTGTGAAACATGGCAGTCAGCACAAGGCATCAAGAGGCACTGGATTTTTAAAAGAAAAAAATGTTCTGGCCTTGCTTACTATCACAGCTAGCTTGTAAAAGCTGACTTCCTGGGACTATAATAAAACCAGGTTATAAAACAATCCACTGCTTTGAACCCAGACAGCTTGTCATAAAATACTGCATTTTACGGCATATCAAGAGGGAAGCAGTTTCTGATAGATACCTGTGAAAATTTACCTAGCTAAGAGAGGTGTTCTTATGATGTTTTGCTGAGAGATCAAAAGGGTATGCTTTGATGTAGAAGAGACTGTCTTGTTATGATTTTAAATATTGCTGTCTTTGCAGATTTCAAACCGGCAGTGAACTGGGACATTTGGTTATACACTGGTCATGGTACAAATTAATTACAGGGCTAAAAGTGACCTCATGTGCTGTAACATCAAAAGAAGGGTGGTGCTTTAACTCTGATATTGCCAAGCTGGCTGAAGGGACTAATGCACACTTGTGTTCTGGACTTCTAAGAGACACTTTGTTCCTGGACTCAAAGAGAGGCACTTTTGCCAAAATAGGTAATTTCATTCCATTTATTTACCAGCTGGAACTAGGGTAGGCTTAGTTATTCAGTGCAAGACACTTTGTTTATAACTGTCCATTTATTTACTGACTGTACCCTTACTGTATAGATGTTCAGTATTTATTTACCATTTTTAATTTTAGTAAACCTTGTTTTTCCTTAAACTTGTCTGGGAACTTGCTCATTTTGAGTGTGAATGGTGGAACAGTATTGATAATTCTGACATAACTGTTAAGTTGCTTAGAGTGTCACCATATGCAACCACGTCAACAAGGATCTGTGTAAAGATCCAGCAAAATAAGAAAATACCAGCGTATCAATTGAGTCGGCAGGGCAATGTGAACCAGGTTAGTTGTATGCCCACTAGGTCAAGTATTGCGCTGCTTTCCCTGAAGAGAGTGTAATATTTGGACCTGTTACTTGGGTGTGCTAGCTAAAAAGGGTTCATAATTGACCCCAGGATTCGAGACTGGTAGTTTGCTTGGACCCAAAACAAACAGGAGGGTGTCCCTGTTTGTCCACTGATCACGAATTGCACTTCAAGGCTGGGCACTGTGGAAGCAGAGGGCCTGAACCCCGGAGTGGATTTGTGACAGATCTGGTGCACAGAGCTGGGATCTGAAAGATCTGTTTGCATACTGTGCAATTATTTGGTGACACGAGAATTAACAGTCCAGTGTGTCAGACTGATAAGCTGTAACAGTTCACACACAAACAAGGCAGAGATTTTAAAAGAAATATATAATTTTGGTTACAGTCTAAGTTCCCTACCTGTTTAATTTTTTTTTGGGTGCAAGCTAGTGCAGCCATAGATTAGGGAAGAAGATGGCTTCCAGCTGCAGCAAATACACTACAGACCACCTGTGGCAGTTGTGCCAGGAAAGAGGAATCCGATGTGAGGGGCATACCAAACAGCTCCTCATGGTGGCTCTTGTGGCAGCCAATGCACAACTGACTGCCCAAGACCTGAAGTCACAGTCAGTGACTGAAAGGGACCAGACCTTGTGCATGGAGGAGCCGTGGTCCATCACACTGTCCAGTCCCAGGGAGGAGAGCAGGACCAGTGGGAACCGATAGCCACAGCATCAGGGGAAGGTCATCACCATGCTGGAGCCAGAAGGGATCAGGCTGCAGCTAAAGTCGAGGAGAATGGAGCTGGAATTCGAACAGAGCAAGTTCCAGATGGAGCTGGAGAAGCAGGAAGAAGAGCTACAGCTTCAGCGAGAGGCCGAGCGACAGGATAGAGCGCGCCAGCAAGAATTTAAATTGGAGAAGCTGAAACTCCAGAGACCAGTGCCACAGCAGGTAAGTGGCATGGATGAACATGTAACTCCAGGACTGAGGTACAAATTTAATTCTAAATTGATAGCTAAATTTAAAGAGGGGAAGGATATGGATGCATTTTTAAATTCATTTGAAAAGGTATGCATTCAGGCAAAAATTCCCCGAGAGTCCAGGAGCTTCCAGCTATTCCCACTGCTTACCGGTAAAGCTCATGACACCTTGGGTCACACGGACAATCAGGACAGTAATGATTATGAGAAACTTAGAACTGCATTGCTTAAAAAGTATGAATCGACACCAGAGGTGTTTAGAGTTAAGTTTTGTAAGCTCAGGAGAGGACCGGAAATGAGCTATGAGGAACTAGCCACAAAGCAACGTCAGTTTTTGAAGCACTGGTGGGAGGGGGTGAAAGCAGACTCTATTCAGAAAATTGAGGATGTGGTACTTTTGGAACAATTCTTTTGGGCTTGCCCAGCAGCGCTAAAAACCTGGTTAGAAGACAGATCCAAAAACAGTGCAAGAGGCTGCCGAGCTTGGCATGCCAGGAGCAGGCCTGCTCTGAAATGGAGTGGGGCAGGTGTGGCAGCGCAGAAAGGAAAAAGCACGCCTTCAGGGTGGCTAAAACCCTCACTGCCTCCCCAGAAAGCGGGCAGCCCCAGGTTACAAAGAAAGGATTTGCCTGATAAAAGAAATGATGAATGTTGGTTTTGCAAGCAACCACGGCATCTTGCAAGACAGTATCCTAAAAAGGCACAGCGTGCCCAAAGTGGTGCTTGAATAGAGGTAGGTGCACTTTGTGTCCCTGAAAGCATGCCTATAAACATGAGGGCGCACATACACCTGGTTACTGTAAATGGGGTGCAAACCCATGGGTTGAGAGACACGAGGGCGTCCCTTACTTTGGTAGAAGGGGATTTGGCTGAGCCTGAACTGCTTATACCTAATCAGTTTGTTACAGTATGGGGATTCACCGTGGAGGAGAAAACTCTGCCACTTGCTAGTGTTCTCCTGGACTGGGGTGAGACAGGAGAGACTGTGCAAAAAGTTGCAGTGACAGAAAATATTGCCCTGGATGTGATTATAGGGAACAATCTCCAAAAGGGGATGGTGTGTGCGGTTACCCACAGTCAGATGGCAAAGGCCAATTGTGGTTCCCTGGACTCCATAGAAGCCCCTGTGGAAAACACTGGGAGGCTCCCCAGCCTGTGTTTCCTGACATGGAGTGTAGTGAAAGGGAGGAAGAAATTCCCCAGGTAGCAGTTAACAAAACAGCTACAGAAGGTTACTCTGAGGAGGGAGGGGTAACCAGTGGTCAAACGGTTAGGGATGGCAGTGACTCAATGCCCTGATGCTAGAACTATGGACCCCAGTTTAGAAACTGAAGGGGACATGTCCCATGCCTTGGGAAAATGTAAAGACTTCACAGCTGCTCAGAAGAATGACCCTAGTTTAGAGAGGCTGAGGGCTTGGGCAGAATCTTATGGGATACAGGGAGGTGACGGAAGCAAAAGTGTATTGTGACAATGGACTGCTAAATACGCAGGATGTAAGGACAGTGGGAGGGGTGTTGGGCAGGCAGCTTGTTGTTTCCCAGGGGTACCGTGAGTGGTTGCTCAAGATTGCTTAAGATATCCACATGTCTGGTCATCTGGGAATCGTGTGCACTACGCAGCGACTGGCCCAGAATGTCTACTGGCCTACATTCACCCAGCAGGTGAAGGAATATTACAGGTCTTGTCGCCAGTGCCAAGAAATAAAGGTGGGTAGTAAAACCCAAGCCAGCCTAATTTCCTTGCCCATACAGTCATTCTAGAAGGTAGGAATGGATATTGTGGGGCCTTTGAATATCCCAGCTTCTATTGGAAGAGGTTTATCCCAACAGTGGTGGATTATGCCACCCGGTACCCAGAGGCAGTCACCCTATCCTCACTGAGGACAAAGTGGCAGATGCCTTGCTAGGGATTTTCTCTCGTGTCGGGTTCCCGCCAGAGGTTATCACCGATCGAGGGGGTTCCTTCATGTCATACCTGATGAAGTGTTTGTGGGATTTCGGATTTCAAACAGGCAGTGAGTTGGGACATTTGGTTATACACTGGTCATGTTACAAATTAATTACAGGGCTTAAAGTGATCTTGTGCTGTGACATCACAGAAAGGGTGGGACTTTAACTCTGATATTGCCAAGCTGGCTGAAGGGACTAACGCACACTAGTGTTCTGGACTTCTAAGGGACATTTTATTCCTGGACTCAGAGAGAGGCACTTCTGCCAAAATGAGTAACTTCATTCCATTTATTTACCAACTGAAACTAGGGTAGGCTTAGTTATTCAGTGCAAGGTGCTTTGTTTATAACTGTCCATTTATTTTCGGACTGTACCCTTAATGTATATATGTTCTGTATTTACTCACTATTTTTAATTTTAGTAAACCTTGTTTTTCCTTAAACCTGCCTGGGAACTTGCTCATTTTGAGTGTGAATGATGGAACAGTATTGATAATTCTGACATAACTGTTAAAGGAAAACAATGGAAAAGACACAACTTTCATCAGACACTACAGAAACTCTCAATTAGTGTTGTCAGATAGTGACAACTATTTTTTTAATGATTTAAAACTGCTATCCACAACTTCCACTTTCTGTTGCTGGCAGCAACCATCTCATGAGCAGCAGTGAGCTTCCTGAGCTTACTTTATGTTAATATGTCTGTTTGACCTCTGTTATTGGTTGGCAGGACATATTAGCATAAAGTGAGCTCAGGAAGCTCACTGCTACTCATAAAATGATTGGTGCCAGCAATAGAAAGTGAAAGCTGAAGGTCACTGTTTAAATCACTAAAAAAGCAATTAGAGGTAATTAAAAAAAATTTTACTGTCTGAAAACCTAATCAAGCATTTTTGTAGCACCTGGATAAAGCTGTGCCTTTTCCAGTGTTTCCCTTTAAGTTGCTTAGAGTGTCACCATATGCAGCCATGCTAACAAGGATCTATGTAAAGATCCAGCAAAGTAAGTAAATACCGGCATCTCAATTGAGTCGGCAGGGGGGTTGTGTACCAGGTTGATTGTATGCCCGCTGGGTCAAGTACTGCACTGCTTTCCCTGAAGAGAGTGTGATATCTGGACCTATTCCCTGGGTGTGCTACCTAAAAAGGGTTCATAATTGACCCCAGGACTCGAGACTGGTAGTTTGCTCAGACCCAAAACAAACAGGAGAATACCCCTGTTTGTCCCCTGATCACGAATTGCACTTCAAGGTTGGTCACTGTGGGAGCACAGGGCCAGACCCCCGGAGTAGATTTGCAACAGTTCCCAATCTCAGAACTATCTGCAGATGCAGACTGTATCACAGACTATTCTTGTCTGGTCTAACTGCGTTGGATACATTCTGATAGCCTGTCAGATCAGACAGTGCACTTTTTCAGGCCAGGACATCAGCCCCCCCCCCACCACCTCCCAATTTGTTGAAAGTTCCATTGGATTTTAACATCTACTCTGCTGTGAGACTTGAACCCACAACCTCTTGATCCACAGTTGAGGATGTAAGTTTGTAACCAACTGAATGCTACTCTTCAACTGGCAAGGTATTTCTCCTGTTACCTAAATCACTATTACTGTTCGATTACAACACAAAACATTCTGCATTAACCCAAGATTTCTGTGTGAAAGTATATGACTAGTTGCATACCTCTCGCCAAACCTGCAGGCTCCCGTTTTTAGATAGAATGGACAATTAGCTTTATCTTTCTCTGTTCCAAAGTCCTCTGGGGCTTCAGGGTTATGCCACATGCCTCCATTTTCCAACTGTGTGTGCAAACAAAGAAGATGCCCTTCAATTAATTAATTAAACTGATGAGCCTGGTATTTAAAGCAGCAGTGTAACAAAATTGTTTTCAAAAAAGCTAATTTCAGCTACAATTGCTAAAACTATTAGTATACATGTCAAATGTACTTGTCTAGGTACCTTCTACACTGAGCGCCATGAGTCCTTTTCATGTTCTTCATCCTAACCCTTGCCAGGTCTACAATGCTTTTTCTACGCAAAATGTGGCGGCCATCTTTTTTTCTTGAGAAAAAAAAACTAAATTCAGACACTTATAAAATAGTCAAATGTTGGTGAAATTTGAAAATTGTACCATCACATAAAACTGGAGGATGCCTGGAATCTTTTATAGTGAAAAAAGGGTAGGATCAAAATTTTTGCCCAATTTCGTTGCACTGCTGCTTTAAGAAAAGTCATAATGTAAAGTCTGAACATACACAAAAAGTACAGTTACGTAAGAACTTACTGTAACAGTAGATCTTCGAGAGGAGCTCTTGTAGCAGGTAACACCATTAGGACTGAAGCCGGCAGGTGCCAGGATCCCAAGTAAAACTTCTAGCTAGCAGTATACAGCGGGGAACAGCACCCTGACATTGTGCCCACCCCTGATGTCCGCCTATGGTATAAAAGAGGCGGCCCCCCAGCCCAATCTCAGTTTCTCCCGCTGGAGACCCCAGAGGAGGTGGTTCCTCTACACCGAGGAAAGAGAGGTAACAAGAGATGGAGAAGCAGGCGCCAGGAGGACAGAGTGACGGAAAGCAGCACCTGCTGCTAGAGCTCCTCTCGAAGATCTACTGTTACAGTAAGTTCGTAACTGTACTATCTCACTTCGAGTGGGTTCTTGCAGCAGGTAACACCGTAAGGAATGAGTCCCAAGCAGTAAAAGGACTGACCCCGGTTAGCTGGGTGGAGGTAGAAGTCAGCATAAGGCTCCTAAGAGAGCAGGCTCTGTAGGACTGCAAGTCCAAAACCTGCCCTGCACCTAGATGCACTGTCCAGACTATAATGCTGGATGAAAGTGTGGAGAGAACTCCCAGTGGCCGCAGCACAAATGTCAGCAATGGACACCTTTCTGAAGGAGGAAAACAATGCGGCTACGCCCCTGGTAGAATGGCCTTTAGCTGAACCCAGGAAAGGATTGACGTATTTGTGCTAACAATAAACAATGCAATTAACCAACCATTTGGATAAACATTGCTTTGAAACAGGAGCCCTTTCTTTCCTAGGGGGACATGAAACAAATAACTGATCAGATATTCAAATGGTTCGGGTGCGGTCTAAATAATAGCGAAGCACCCGGTGGACATCCAGAGTATGCAGTATATCCTCCCATTGATTCGAATACTCTGGGTAATACACAGGTAGATGGCTATCTTGATTCAGAGTAAACTCAGACACCACCTTAGGAAGAAACTTAGGATTGGTCCTCAAGCACGCCCTGTCCTTGTGGAAAACTAAATAAGGCTCTTTACACATCAGAGCCTGGAGCTCGGAAATCCTTCTAGCAGAAGTAATAACAACTAAAAATAATGCTTTCCATGACAGAAAATGTAGCTCACAGCTTGAGGCAGGCTCAAAGTGAGGCAAAGTAAGCTTTTCTAAAATGAACGAAAGATCCCATGGGGGAACAGGATCCCTGATGGGAGGTTTCAAATGCAGTATGCCCCGCAAGGAAGTGTGGAAGAGGTCAAGCTGGGCAAGAGTCTTGCCTTCCATAGGCGCATGGTATGCAGAGATGGCGGATAAGCGCACCTTAATCGATGAGTAACTCGAGCCTGAGTGTGATAGGGAAAGAAGATACTCTAGAATGAGATTCTCTGGATAGGTAAAGGGATTTAGGTGATGAGTGGTGGCCCATATGTAAAACTGCTTCCACTTCAAAAGATAAGTAGCTCTAGTGGAAGGTTTCCTGGCTGCCACTAGAACATCTGCCACCCCAAATCGGCAACTGCTAAGTCTACAGGAGCCATGCATGAAGGTGCAGAGACCTGAGGTCCAGGTGTATCAGAGTGCCCTTCTCCTGGGAGAGGAGACTGGAACACAGAGGCAGAGAGATGGGAAGCACTACCATTAATTGCTGAAGGAGTGGAAACCGTATCTGTCATGGCCAGGAAGGGGCTATTAGGATCATCTCTGCCCCTTCTGACTGCAACTTGAGAAGTACCCTCTGCAGTAATGGGAAGGGAGGGAAGGCATACAGGAACCTCCCTGCCCAAGAGAGGGACAACACACTGTGCCAGAAAACACCAAGCAAAAACCAGGAGGTTTTGTGTTGGATGGGGTTGTGAAGAAGTCTAGTTCAGGAAGGCCCCACCTGTCGAGATCTTCGACCACTGAGAGAAGTTCCCACTCATCTGCCTTGGACCGGGAATGGTTTAGGCTGTTGGCCAAGGTGTTCTGGATGCCTGGAACATGCACAGCAATCAGGTCCAGGTGATGCTCTATGGCCCAAAACCAGACTCTCATGGCCTCTCTGCAGAGGGGTTAAGAATGAGTGCCCCCCTGCTTGTTTATGTAAAAGACCATGGACATATTGTCCATCTGGTTCAAAAGAGGGCCTGGGAGTAGGTTCGTCTGGAAGGCCTGCAAAGCATACAGGATCACTCACATCTCCAAAACACTGATGTAGAGATGCTGCTTCAGTGGGGACTGGGACCCTGAGTCTGGTGGTCTTGCCAGATGGGCGCCCCAGCCCTGGCCCGACGCACCTGTGGTCAGGATCTGTCGAGGCGACTCCAACCGGAAGTGGACTCCCTTGGAGAGACTGGAAGGGTTCATCCAATTCATCAAAGTCTGTTGCACTGAGTTGGATACCGACACTGGTTGTTTTAAATTGTCTGTGCACTGATCCCATTGGACCCAAAGGTTCCATTAGGCCACTGGTTAACTAGGATCTGCAGCTTATCCAGTAGGTAGGGAAATGGGCAGACTAGGTGGGCCAAGCGGTCCTTATCTGGCGTCAAAGTCTATGTTTCTATGTTTACCCTCATGTGCAAGCAAGCCAGGGGAACCGTTGCAATGGCCGCTGCCATATGTCCCAGTAACCTTAGAAAGGCTCTGGCTGGAACCTGGTGAGACGTGACCAGTTGAGCCTGTGTCTGAAGGCATTCTGCCCTGTCTGGGGGGAAAAAAGCTTTGCCTTGGGCGGTGTCCAAGATTGCCCTAATGTACTGAAGTCTCTGACTTGGCCAAGATGAGAATTTGGGAAGGTTAAGAGTTATCCCCAGGTCCCAAAATAGAGTGAAAGTGGCCTCCATGGTTCTGAGCAACTGCTCCTTGGTGGGAGCTGTCAGAAGCCAGTTGTCTAGGTAAGGGAAGACATAATAGCCTTCCTTCCTTAAGGTCACTGCCACTACTGCGAGGCACTTTGTAAAGACTCGTAGGGCAGAGGACAGGCCGAATGGCAGGGTCCACCACTGGTAGTGGTTTCCTTGGAAGCGGAAGTGAAGGAACTTTCTGTGGGGTGAAAACACCAAGATGTGAAGATAAGTGTCCTGCATATCCAGAGAACATAGTCAGTCCCCCTGATGAAAGAAGAGGAGCAGGCCAGGAAGAGTGACCACCCAGAACCGTTTGTAGTCTATGTACTAGTTCAGGTGGCTGATGTCCAGGATGGGACACAGAACTCTGGTTCTCTTTGGAACCAGGAAGAAATGTGAGCAGAATCCCTTCCCACGTTGTGCCAGCAGGATAGGTTCTATGGCCTGTTTCCACAGGAGCACTTGGATCTCTTCTTGGATAAGGGCAACATGGGTGTGAGGGTAATGGGATGGAACAGAAGGACTGTCCGGAGGAGTCTCCAAAAACTCTAAAGTGTGCACGTTCCACTAACTGCAGAACCCACTGATCCGAGCTTATTCTGCACCAACCAGTCTCTGTAGAGAGAGAATAACCCCACCACCACCTCCCCCAGGGATTCGGCCTGGGGGAGGGGGGGTTTCAGGTAAGGAGTCAAGCAGAGGAGCCGGGGACAGGCAACGTGGCCTGGGAAGTTCTGGGAGCTCTGGGGGCAGAGCCTCCTGTGGCTTGGGAAGTAGCCTTTCTCTTAAAGGCACTTCTGGGCTGTTGACCTCTGGGTTGCTGCTGAAGGTGCGATGAAAGGTCTGCTGCTGGGACGATTTAGGCTGAGATTGATACAATGTTCGAACCGAATGTAAAGCCTTGCCCAATTCTTGTAGGCAAATGATTATATTTTGGGAATCTTCACCAAACTAAATGGGGCCTCTGAAAGGGGTATCTAGAATCTTAAGACTGCACATCCACAGCAAAACTGGAGACTCTAAGCCAGGAGTAGCGACGAACGAAAATTCCTGAAGCCGCACCTCTGCCTGTGGAGCCTGCAAAGTCATAAGAGGCTCAAAGAACGTGAGTTCCAACATCTGAGCCTGACTTGAGAAGATGTAACAGCTCAGCCTTTCCAGGAAGACCAGGCTGAGCCTGAGCCACCTCCAATGCTTTCTCCCACAGGGCATTCTGATACTGGACCATGTGGACTAGAAAGTTTAGGGAACAGATACAGAAGAATAGACCTTCTTACCAAAATGGTCTAACTGTCTGGAGTCCTTGTCGGAAGGCTGAGTGCTCAGGTGCTGGGGCCGCTTAGAGTGATCATGGGCCGCATTAATTACTACTGAATCAGCCTCTGGATGCTCCCCGTAAAAGGGTTCGTCCCATGGAGTATTACATAGGCAATCTACCTTTTTGGACGTTGCTGGTGTAGTAGATGGATGTTTCCAAGCAGCCCTAATGACATCCTTGAAGGAGTCAATAAGGGGAGGAAAAACCAAGGGCAACGACTACTTCTTATGGAGGAAAGCGGCTAGCCGACGTTGCTCGGGATCCACTTCCTCCATGTCCCAACCCATAAGGGACTGGATGTGCCTCATCACATCCATAAAAGCAGGGTCATCTGGAGGAGACCATGGGGGTCCTTGGGCTCCTCTGGTTCTGAGGGCAGGGCAGAGTCCCCAGAATCATCATAAGAAGATGAGGAGGAATATCCCCCTGACATTCATGAGTCTAGAGAGGGAGAGGGTGAGCAATGATGCCTTCGTCGATGGGTCCTTGAACAATCGGCACCAGTTCCATCTGGTTGTGGAGTAGGCTCCTTAGGAGGTGGCACTGGGGACTTTCTAGGAGGAACCTGCGCCTTTGTTGGGTTGGGAGGAAGGTCCTGAGGAGCTGGGGTTGGGTGCTCTTTCCGGGCCTCCTTATCTATTAAGTATACCCACTAGGACATAAAAAAGATGTTAAGGTCTGTGGGCAGGTTCTGAGGCATAACCTGGGGAGTCGGCGTCTACTAAGTAGGCTGAAAGAGCCCCGGCATCGGTTCCTTAGGTTGTGGTAACCCTGGCATCAGATTAACTGGTGTTGGTCTTTGGGGTAAGGCTCCATCTGGCGTCAGTCTGTCCAGAGTAGAGAGACCAGGCATCAGACCCTCAGGCATCGGCTGTGTGATGACAGGGGCCAGCCGGCGACTGTTGATAGTTATGTGACGATGGCTAAGGCATCGCCAGTGTCGACGTCAGAGTGGCCAGCGTCGACCAGATAGGTGTGGGCGGATGCCGGTTTGGTGATGCAGCCAGTGCCGGCCTAGAAGAGGAAGCCTGTCCCGGGCTAGCTTCCGAGCGGGGCAGAGGCACCACTTTCGTGGGGGAGGTGAGCGCATGCCCCCGGTGTCGCTTGGTGGTGTCGGTCCCTGCTGTCAGAACTAACTTAGCAGACACCTTGACCGGGAGGGCAACAGACAAAGACCCATTGCCTGAGGAGGACCGGTTGAGCCACCTGGCCGAGAACCCATGTGCTGAATGGGCCTGAGCCTCAGGGGCTGAGGACAAGGTCCCAAGCTGCTAAGAATCACTGCCCAAGAAAGTAAGGAAAGCGGGTGATTTGACCAGTGAGAGCCCTGAGGGAAAGAGGGCAGCCAGAGTGGAAAGAAAAAAGGAAAATAATAAGGCTTGGGTAATGCAAATAAAATGGCGGTCGACTAAAGCAGAAGGCATCCGTGAAGGTCCGACTTGCACGGGTCGACGGCAGGAAAAGAACCGAAGTTGGGCTGAGGAACCACCCCTTTTATAGGCAGACATCTGGGACAGGCATATGGATATGGATGTATTTTTTGAATTCGTTTGAAAAGGCCTGTATTCAGGCAAAAATACCCAGTGAATCCAGGAGCTTCCAGCTATCCCTGCTAATTACTGGGAAAGATCGTGAAGCATTAGGTCAAATGGACAATCAGAACAGTAATAATTATGAGAAACTTAAAGCTGTACTGCATAAAAAGTATGAGTTAACTCCTGAACCATACAGGGTTAAGTTCCGTAAGTTCTGTCATGAGCTATGAGGAACTCGCTACAAAGCAACATCAGTGGCAGGGAGTGGAAGCAAAGTTTGTAGAGAAAATTGAAGAGGTTGTACTTTCGCAGCAGTTCTTTTGGGCTTGCCCAGCACAGTTGAAAACCTCGCTGGAAGACCGAGACCCCAAAACAGCACAGCGGGCTGCTGAGCTCTCGGACGACTATGCCAGGAGGAGGACTGCGCTGAAAGGGAGTGGGGCGGGCATGACAGCGTAGAAGAGGGAAAGCACTCCTTCAGGGCAGCTAAAACCCTCACTGCCTCCACAGAAAAGGGGAAGCCCCAAGTTACAAAAAAAGGGATTTCTCAAACAAAAGAAATGACGAATGTTGGTTTTGCAAACAGCCAGGGCATCTTGCAAGACAGTGTCCTAAAAAGGCACAGAGTGGACAAAGTGGTGCTTGAACAGAGTTGGGCGCACTGTGTATCCCTCAAAGCATGCCTACAAACATGAGGGAGCACATACACCTGGTTTCTGTAAATGGAGTTATGGGTTAAGGGACTGGGAATTGCGCATACCATGCAGCAACTGGCCCAGAATTTCTATTGGCCCAACTTCACCCAGCAGGTGAAGAAATACTGCAGGTCTTGTCACTGGTGCCAACAAATAGGGAAGGCAGGTAGTAAAACCCAAGCTGCCCAAATGTCCTTGCCCACTATGGAGGAGCCATTCCAGAGGGTAGGAATGGATATCATGGGACCTTTGAGTGCCCCCAGTTCCTCCGGTAAGAGGTTTATCCTGACAGTGGTCGATTAGGCCACCAGATACCCAGAGGCAGTTGCTCTTTCCTCACTTAGGACAGACAAAGTGGCTGATGCCTTGCTAGAGATTTTCTCCTGTTTGGTTTCCGCAGGAGGTTATCACTGATCGAGCAGGTTCCTTCATGTCAGACCCAATGAAGTGTTTGTGGGAGAAGTGTGGGGTAGTGCAGAGATGCATGACACATTATTACCCACAAGTCTATGAGCTTATGGAAAGGTTTAATGATACCCTAAAATTGATGCTCCAAGCATTTGCTGAACAGCATGGGAGGGACTGGGAAAAATACCTTCCCCACCTGTTGTTCGCATACAGGGAGGTGCTCCAAGAGTCGAGAGAGTTTTTCCCCTTCAAACTCTTATATGGACGTAGGGTGTGTGGGCCTCTAAACTTGGTCCAGGAAGACTGGGAAGGCAAGCACGCTGTCCAGGGAATTCCCATAGTGGAACATGTCCTAACATTTAGGGAAAAGCTGAAGGAGCTTATGGCAACAGCCCAGAGCAACCTCTCAGCCGCCCAACAGAAGCAAAAGGTCTGGTATGACCACAGAGCCAGAGCTTGCTCGTACAGTGTAGGTCAGGAAATCATGGTCCTAATCCCAGTCCGGAAGGATAAGCTGCAGGCAGAGTGGGCACGACCATACAAAGTAAGTAGTCAGACAAGTGAATGGCGTAAACTACATTGTAGAACTGCCTGACAGGAGACATATCCATAGAATGTAACATGTCAACATGATGAAGCCATGTGCAAACAGAGCTGGCATGGTATTTGCAGTGTGTAGTCCTGGGGAAGGGGACGGATGAAGCTAACCCCCTACTGGGTGAGGGGACTTGCTGGAGGAAAGCAAGTGGGAGTCTTCTGTGGAGGCAATCAAACTGTTACCCCAGTTGACCCCGGAACAGTTCCAGAAAGTGAGGGAGGTTTTGGAGGACTTTGCCTCTTTGTTTACAGCCACGTCGGGATGTATCCCCTTAGCAACACACAACGTAGACACAGAACGCAAGCACCCATCCGACGGACAGCCTATCGGGTGTCCGAGGCCGTCCTAAAGGACATTGGGAGGGAGGTGGAGGAATGCTGGATTTAGGGGTAATCAAAATATCCCACAGTCCCTGGGCCTCACCCGTAGTCCTTGTTCCCAAGCCGGATGGCTCTACTCGCTTCTATGTAGACTATCAGGGACTCAATGCAGTCACGAAGTCTGACACCCACCCAATGCCATGGACAAACAAGAACTACTGGACAAGTTGGGAGGGGCGACATATCTCATCATCACTGACCTGATAAAAAGGTATTGGCAGGTGGAGTTAACAGACAGAGCTAGGGAAAGGTCGGTCTTTATCACTCCAATAGGATTATTCGAGTTCAGGGTAATGCATTTTGTAATGAAGAATGTCCCTGCCACCTTCCAAAGGTTCGCAAATCAGGTGTTACATGGTACTGAAGATTATGCCGTGGCGTACCTGGATGATACTGCCATCTTCAGTGCCTGCTGGAAGGAACACCTGTCCCACCTGAGGTAAGTGTTGGGCAGGATACAGAGAGCAGGGATTATTCTCAAGACTGAAACGTTCCAGGTTGCTGTGGCGGAGGTGGCATACCTAGGACATGTAGTAGGGCGGGGACAGCTTTACCCTAATCAAGCCAAGGTTGAGGCGATAGAGGCGTGGCCTAGGCCAGAAACCCAGAAGCAGGTTCGGAGTTTCCTAGGGACCGCTGGGCACTGTCGTACATTTGTACAAAATTACACTGCCCTGGCAGCTTCTCCTCTCTGGCCTGCTAAAGAAAAGAATGCCTAAAAAGGTAAAATGGGAACCAGCCTGTGAAAGTAGTTACATAAGAACTTACCATAACAGTAGATCTTCGAGAGAGGATCTTGCAGTAGGTAATAACTTTTATTACTGTGCCCCCTGGTGTCAGGACCCATGGAAAGCTTTGGCCAGCAGCATCTGACAGGGGACCGCACACCCAACGTCACGTGATGGATGTCAGTATGATCCTATATAATGGGCGGTCCCCACACCTGCCTTCCAGTTCTCCCGCTGGAGACCTCAGAGAAAGAGAAACAGAGGCTCCTGGAGCCCAGAATGAGCTAATAAAGAAAGAGCAATGAAACAAATTAATTTAGGGGATGGAGGGAGGAAATACAGGTTACTCACCTGTAACAGGAGTTCTAGGAATGGTATATGTTGTTCATCCACACTCATTGGCAGGTATCCTTGCCGCTTTAAATCTTGCCGGAAGGTCTTCAAGCTTGCTCCTCCCACCCACCCGGGTGGTATAACTCTCGGCTCCGCCCCATGACGCCAGATCTGGCCCGCTGGAAGCTCAGGTTGTGCGTCAAGCCGGGAGGTTGGTGGATCGTAGGATGAACAACATATACCATTCCTAGAACTCCTGTTACAGGTGAGTAACCTGTATTTCTAGGGACATGGATATGTTGTTCATCCACACTTATTGGCAGACTCCTAGCAGTTCTCCGGGAGGAGGGAGGCAAGACGACACCCCAATACTTACTTGGGAAAGAGAGACTGAGAACCGAGGCCCCAAAACCAGCATCCCGGCGTGACTCAAGGTCGATGTGGTAATGGGTAATGAAGGTGTTTGCTGACTTCCAGGTAGCAGCCCTGCAGATTTCCTGGATAGGGACGCCCTGGAAGCAGCCACTGCTAGAGCAGTATGGCGGGTAGAATGAGCTCTTATCCCTCTGGGAGGCTCCATGCCCGCCAACTTATAGCAGAGATTATGCAGGAGGTTACCCACCTGCTTATCGTCTGCTTGGCTGCAGGTCTGCCAGATGCGGCTTCAGCGTAGGTGACAAACAGCTGGCGAACCTCTCCCGACTTCAGCCTGCAAGGGCCTTATAATAAGCGAGCGCCTCTAGGGTCCAGAGTATGGAGCCTATATTCGGCCTCCGAGGTGTGATTGGGGTAGAACACCGCAGAGTCAACACCTGGTTAAGGTGAAACTCACACCACCTTCGGAAGGAATTTCGGTGGGGCGAGGGACAACCTTGTCCCTGTGGAAGACCAGGTAAGGAGACTCGATGGAAAGCGCCTGGAGCTCTCCCATCCTTCTGGCTGACGGATAGCCACCAAGAAGGCGGTCTTCCACGACAGGTGAGAGAGAGCACACCTGTGCATAGGTTCGAATGGCTTGCCCATGAGCTTTGCCAGTACCAGCAGTAGATCCCACGGAGGTGGGGGTTCCCTGGACTGAGGGGAATGTGATCAAGGCCTTTGAAAAGCGCCAGACCACCTTCCTCCTCGCGCCATCGACTGCTTCCCGCCCGCGCTGCAAGCAGAGATGGCTGCCAGGTGCACCCTTAGGGTCGCCGACCTAAGCCCTTGACTGGAAAGGGACCATAAATAGTCCAAGATGCTTGCCAAGGAACAGGAGGAAGGGTCCAAGCCTCTGCCCTGACACCAAATGGAAAACCTTTTCTATTTGAAGGCATAGCATTTTCTGGTCGACTTCTACGGGACGCCTCAACTACATTGAGGACCTCGCCGGAAAGACCCAAGGCCTGGAACTCTAGCCGCCAGGAACCAGGGCCGCCAGGTGCAGGGATTGAAGGTCCGGATGGAACACCTTCCCCTGATTGACTGAGAGCAGGTCCGGGCGAGCTGGAAGCTGCCGCGGAATCCTGGAGCTGAGACTGAGGAGATCTGGGTACCAGAACTGGCGAGGCCAGTCTGGGGCTATCAGAATCACCTGCACCTTGTCCCTCCTCGCCTTGAGAAGCACCTTGTGGATCAAGGGAAATGGGGGAAAGGCGTAAAAGAGGCCCGGGGTCCACTGCCTCGAGAAGGCATCCCCCTGCAGCGAGCCCTGCTGAGGGGGGCGGGCATGGAACAGACTCAGCTCGCTCTCCCTGGAGGCAAACAGGTCCACCTGAGGTGTGCCCCAATGGGAGAACAGATGCTGTACTACCTCCGCAGGAGAGACCACTGGGGATGCAGCCCCTATCCGCCCAGGGCATCGGCCAGGGTGTTGGAGGCCCTGCCACGTGAATGGCTAGGAGATCCGCCCAGGCTGCGACGAGTGACCAAATGCGAGAGCTTCCTTGCATAGAAGCATGGAGCGCGCCCCGCCTCTGGCGTGTTTAGATAGTACATGGTCGTGGTATTGTCCGCCTGGACTCGGACCACTTGACCCCGGAGGAACGGAGCAAAGGCGGTGAGAGCTAGGCGGACTGCCTGAGCTCCAGCAGGTTGATGTGGCATCGGGACCTCTGGGACCAGAGGCCATGAGCCCGGTGTTCCCCAGATGGGCACCCCAACCCATCAGAGAGGCATCGGTCGATAGAGAGACCGCCGGCTCGGGCGGACGAACGGGATGCCCTCCTGCAAATGATCTGGAACGGTCCACCACTGGAGAGTGCCCACATCCCCTGTGTCACCGACACAAGCTGGTCCAAAGGATCGCAGCGCCAGGACCACTGGCTGGCCAGTCCCCACTGAAGGGACGCATGTTCCAGCGGCCCAACGGACCACGCTGGTGCAGGCCGCCATGAGACCCAGGAGGCGAGGAAGTCCCGGCAGGCGCATTGCCCAACCAGAAATGATCGGGCAAAGGAGGAAAGAACTCGCCCTGTCCGCCGGGAGCCGCCTGGCTCAAGAGAGTCGAGCTGCGCCCGGTGAATAGAATCACCTGCTTCGCTCGAGTTCTGACTTGGCCTCGCTGGATAAGGAGGCCCAGTTGAGAGCAGACCTGAGGGCCAGATTTCTGGACCACTCTGCCTCCTTCCTGGAGGGGAGCTGCTATCAGCCAGTCGTCCAGGTAAGGGTACACCCGGACCCCTCAGCCCGCAGGGAATGCTGTCACCACTGCCATGCATTTGGTGAAGACCCTGGGAGCTGGAGACAAGCCAAGGGCATGGCTTGAACTCGAAGAGGGATCCTTCCGCCGGAAGCGAAGGAACCTCTGGTGAGACGGACGGATAGGGACGAAAAACGCGCCCTGCAAGCCCAGAGAGCAGAACCACACGCCGCGTTCCAAGGATGGTATTATCTGAGCCAGAGTGACCATCCTGAAGGTTCGAGACCTTAGGAACTTGTTTAGGTCGTGTAGGTCGAGAATGGGGCGCCAGCCCCCCGTCCGCTTCGGAACCAGGAAGTACCTGGACACAAACCCTGGGTCTGAAGGAGGGTCCACCACCTTCTTATCACCTCCTCTGGAGGAGGAGAGCGATGTCGGCCCGACGAGCCGCCAGTGAGGCTGGGATCCCGAAGCCCCCAAGGGCGACGGCCTGAAGGGTGGTGCCTGCTCAATTCCAGAGGCAGGCCTCTTCCACCACCTCTAGGACCCACCTGTCCGTGGAAACAGCGGACCAGGCGGAACGGAAGTGCTGGAGCCGCTCTTCCACGGGGACCCAGGGATAAGGTGACGGAATGGGGCGACACCCTCAGCCCGCCACTGGGCAGGCTTGGAGGAGGGACCGCCGAGGGACCTCCTGGGCCTTTCCTCCCTGCCTCCTGTTAGAGGAAGCCGGCGGCTTTGGTTTGGGATGCCAAGGCCGAGCCTGCTGGCCCTGACGTTGCTTGGCCGGGCGCGCCGGGGGCACAGAAGGACGACAGGGCTTAGGCTGTGGTTTGCGGCCTTTGTCCTTCTGAGCGGAAGAGACCGAGTCCAAGGTAGCATTGGACTTCTCGATCCTCTGCAGGTGACCTTCCACCCCAGGGCCGAAGAGGTCAGTCCCCAAAAAGGGAACATCCGCCAACTTGTGCTGGGTATCCGGGCAAAGGTGGATATCCTCAGCCAAGCCCCCGACGATAGCCATCGCGGCCGCCACCGATCTGGCACATGAGTCCCTATATCCAAAGCAGTCTGAGCTGTTGTTTGGCCACTGCCCTGCCCTGGTCCCGCACCTGCTTAACCGTAGTCTGCAGATCGGCGGAAGATGAGGGATGACCTCATCCAGGGAGCCCAACAGGGCATGAGAAAATGTGCCATGAGGACGGCCGAACTGGCCTGACGGAGGCCGAGAGAGGACGTAGCGAGACTTTTCGCCTCGACATAGTCCAATTTCTTGACCCTTGTCAGGAGGTTTGTCCACATCCCTGGCGCTGCCGGGCGCTACCGAAAACGCTGTCGGTAACCAACCCCTCAGCAGAGGGGTGTTCCAAAACCGGACAAGGAACCGTAGGGACCGATACTTCCTGGCCATCCTGGCCAAGGCGCAGGGCAGGAAGCAGGGCGCTGCCAAAGCCCACTGCCGACCCACTATGGCCTCGCCACCGGAAAGGCCTCCGCCGGAGAATCCCTCGGTCCAGAATCTCCGTGAGGATACCTGGCCTGCTTGGAACGGGTTCGAGCTCCATCCCGTGGACTCGAGATGAGCCGAAGCAGTCCTAGGAAGGACGACGGGCTATCGCCCATTGACTGACCTCCTGAAGACTCCAAGTCCAGTCGCTGGAGAAAAGGAGGAATCATCTTCGACTCGAAGAGTCCTCAAGAGCTGCCTCTGGCCTGAGCCACCCTTCACCGCCGAGGTCGGTCGGGAGTGAGGGTAACTGACAGCCGATGGGTAGACCCTTAGCCGACCGAGAATCCTGGTCGGAGCCCCAATTGGTGGCTGTGGAGGCGGAGGTTCCACCGGAATCGTGGAGCAGCTGGTTTTGGCCGAACAACCGGCCTGGGTATAGGCTCCTCGGATAAGTCGAGGGGTTGTGTCGGCCGCTCCGGTGACAGCCACTTAATGGCCGGGGAAGGCGACGGGGTCGGCTTACTCTCGCCAGGAGGAGCTGTTGCAACATAAGGTCCTCGCATGCACGACGACTTACGCTGGAGCCTCCTCATCCGAGGAGGAGGACGAGGACGAGCGGGCGACGTGCTACCGCGGTGCTAGACCGAGACCGCCATGACGGGTGGGATCGGCTGGACCGCTAAGAGGTCCGGTGACAGAGACCGAGTCCCGGAATTTCCGAGGTCGGTGCGGGAGGTGTCGGCCGAACCGCACTCCTTCGGCTCGGATGGTCCATCCGAGGGCTCCGGAACCGGAGGCACAGGCGAGCCCACGGGATCCTCAACTCCTCCCGGGGGAACCGGGGAGAGGGGAATCTCGGCTGCTAAAGGCGACAGCCCGTCCAATGGGTCGAGAAAAATCTCGACTTCATCGGTGGGAGTCCCGGTCAACTGACCTGACGGGGACACCGTGAGGCCAGTGGCCGGCCGAGCGTCGATCAAGCCGACGGTCGACGGCCCGGGAGAGGGACCTTCCCGGCCCCAAGAGCCGACGGAGGGATTTACCCCTGTCCTCTTTTGGACCGAGAATAAGGTCCAGCAGACGCAGGCCCTTCTCCCTTAGTGGAGAGGGACAGACAAAGCTCCTTAAAAGAAGCCGTAGGAAGAACCCAGAGAGAGCGGGATAAATGCCGCGTCGAGGAAGATATTTGCCGCGCTTACCTCCCTCTCAAGCGGCTTACCATCCGCCGAGCTGATCTCAACAGCCCGCCGCTGGACACCGCCAACCGGGCCTCCTTGACTTCACCGAGGGAACGCTCGGACGGCCCAGCTGCAATCGGGCAGCACGGTCTCGAGGACGTGGAGCCGAGAAAGATGAGCACAGGTCGTAAGCCCGCGGTCGCGCTCAAGGCCTAAGCAGTAGAACACGTGAGTGTGGATCCGCCCGAGTCATCTTCTGCCCGCATGGGCATCTCCGAACTGAGTCGATTTGTCCATCGCAGTCATGAGGGATAGAAGACTGAAGTCTTTTTTCGCGAATTTATTTTTAACCGCAAACGGAGAAATAGGAACTAGTCTCAAACGCAGAGCGTTAAGGAGGGAACCTGAGCTTCCAAGCGGTAAGGAAGATCTGGCGTCATGGGGCGGAGCCGAGAGTTATACCACCCGGGTGGGTGGGAGGAGCAAGCTTGAAGACCTTCCGGCAAGATTTAAAGCGGCAAGGATACCTGCCAATAAGTGTGGATGAACAACATATCCATGTCCCTAGAAAAAAGGTTACCTACTGCAAGAGCCTCTCTCAAAGATCTACTGTCTGTTATGGTAAGTTCTTACATAACTGTACTATCTTACTTCGCGAGGGCTCTTGCAGTAGCTAATTACTTTGAGGACTGAGTCCCATGTGGTGTGAATCAGAAGAAGTTGAAACACAAGAGGCAGGAAAAAACAACACTGCTAAATGCAGACAAATCAGGACAGGAGTCCCTGCAGCACAGCTAGACCAAAACCTGCTCTGCACCTAGAAACAATGTCCAGACTGTAATGCTTAGTGAAAATGTCAGTGTCAGTGGCTCAGTAGGTAGCACACTCGCCTCTGAGGCCTGGAGTTCAGAGGGCTGTGGGTTCAGTTCCCACATCTGGGTTAATATCCCAGTACTGACACTGTAGTGCAGCATGAGAGGGGTGCTGCACTTCTGAGGTGCCGTCTTTCGGATGAGACGTTAAACCGAGGTCCCATCTGCCTGGATTGGTGGTAGTTCAGGTGGATGTTAAAGATCCCACGGCACTTATCGAAAAGAGTAGGAGAATTTCCCCTGGTGTCCTGGCCAAATCTCCCTCAGACACTAAAAATACCACCAACAGTTTCATCTGGTTCAAGGTCAGTTGGCATTCATCTGTATCCCCCTCCCCTGGGTCGTGCCTGAAAATAGGCAGGATTTGTCTAGTGCACTTACCCGGTCAACAAAAACTAAATAAATAAATAAAGTGTGGCCTGAACTCCAGGTAGCCGCGGCACAGATGTCAGCAGCTGACACATTCCTGAAACAAGCAGTAGAGGCAGCCATACTCCTAGCAGAATGCCCCTTAACCTCCCCCGGGAGGGTCTTACCATGTTTCTGTAACAGGAAATAATGTAGTTTGCCAGCCATTTGGATAAACACTGTTTGGAAACTGCCGCACTCTCTCTTCTTTTGGGTATGAAACGAAAAGTTTATTCGTCTTTCGGACAGACTTTGTCCTGTTAGTGTAATAACGCAAGATTCTATGAACATGTAAGGTGTGAAGAACTACCTCTCCCCGATTAGAATGCACTGCTTGGGGTAATACACTGTGAGTTGAATCGACTGGTTCAACGCAAACTCTAAGACCACCTTGGGTTAAAACTTAGGCTTGGTATGAAGAACCACCCGGTCTCTATGAAAAATTAAATAAGGCTCCTTACAAATCAGGGCCTGAAGCTCAGAAATCCTTCAAGCTGAAGTAACTGCTACTAAGAACAGCGCTTTCCAAGACAAATAGCGCATGTCACTGGAACCAGCTGGTTCAAAAGGAGGCAGGGTCAACTTTTCCTAAACAAAATTCAGATCCCACAGTGGCGCAGGAATGCACACCGGAGGCTTGAGATACAGAATCCCCTTCAGGAGAGTTTTTGAAACTTCCAACTGGACTACCGTCCTGCCATCCACAAGGGCAGAAACAGTCAACAAATGTACCTTCAGTGAGGAATATCCCAGGGCCAAATCATAGAGGTGCAGGAGATACTCCATGACCGATGCAACAGGGCACAAGAACGGGTTCCAACCCTTTACAGTGGCCCAAATGGAAAACTGCTTCCACTTCATGGCGTAAGTGGTCCTTTCTGGCCTCAACAAGGACTTGCGCCACTCTAGATAAAACTCCAACGCGTGAAGCGGCTATGACCTGAGGTGCCACACGTGAAGGTGAAGGCATTTCAGCCCTGGATGGACCAGTGTGCCCTCGTTCTGGGTGAGGAGGTCGCTGCAGAGAGGCAGAGGAATTGGAGGCTCCACTGCTAGCTGCTAAAGGAGTGGAAACCAAAACTTGACGCAGCCTATAGGGGGCAATCAGAACCATGTGGGTCCCCCTCTGCCCATAGCTTGAGCAACACCTTCTTGCAGAACTGGAAAGGGAGGGAAGGCATACAAGAACCTCCCTGTCCAGCAAAGAGACACCAAAACACACCATGCCCTGGAGTGAGCAAGCAAAACTTGGGAAGTTTTGTGTTGTATGGGGAGGAGAACAGATTCAGTTACCCCTCGACCCTACAGGTCGAAGATATGGTCAACCACCTCTTGCTTGAGCACCCACTCGTGGGCTCTTACTCTGGTGCAGCTGAGACTGTCCGCTAGGATGTTTTGCACGCCCAGAACATGAATGGCTGTGAGGTGAATCCGATGCAGAATAGCCCAATTCCACACCCGCATCACCTTCCTGCATAGGAGATAAGAGTGTGTGCCTCCTTGCATTTTGAGATACCAGACTACGAACACGTTGTCTGCCTGGGCTGAAAGGGTGACCTGGAGAAGCAGGTGCTAAAATGCTTGAAGAGCGTACAACACTGCTTTCATCTCTAACACACTGATGTGTAGAGAAAGCTCCCCTTGGGCCCACCTGCCTTGGGTTTTGTGGTCTCCCAAATATGCGTCCCAACGCATCCCTGATGCATCTGTAGTCGAGTCTGGGTGGGAGAAGGAGACTGAAAAATGGACCCCCTTAGTGAGACTGGAAAGATCCTGCCACCACAAGAGATTCCTCTGTATGGAATTGGAGACCATGACCATCTGGTCCAGGTCGTCCGACCTTTGGTCCCACTGTGCTCTGAGCATCCACTGCGAAATACGCATGTGGAACTTGGCTAGAGGCACTGTGGGGATGGCCAATGCCATCAGGCCTAACAATCGGGAGAATCGACCTGGCTGAGATCCTCCTGCTGGAGGCCACCATATGGGCCTGTTTCTGCAACATTTCTGCCCTGTCCAGAGGAAGGAAGGTCATACCCTGAACCATGTCCAACACTGCCCCAATGAATTGAAGGTGCCGGGAAGGGACAAGCTGGGACTTAGAAGAAGTTACAGTGATCCCCACTTGATGGAAAAAGTCCAGAGTTGCAGAGAGGGAGAGCTCCAACTGTTCCCTCGATGGGACTGACAGAAGCCAGTCATTGAGGTAAGGGAACACACAGTCGTTCTGATGCCTCAAGGCCGCCGCCACTACTGCCAAGCACTTCGTGAAGACCCGAGTGGCTGAGGATAGGCCAAAATGTAGGGCCTTGAATTGGTAATGTTCCCCCGGAAAGGAGAACCGAAGGTAGCGACGATGGGCCCGGAAAATAGGGATGTGCAGATAGGCATCCTGCATAACCAGAGCACAGAGCCACCGACTCTTGTGCAGGAGGGGCTGCAAACCCGGAAGGGTCAGCATCCGAAACCTCTTGTACTCTATTGTACTGGTTTAGAGTGCTGAGGTCCAGAATGCGACACTGGTCTCCTGTCTTTTTGTGGACCAGGAAGAATTTTCTAATATTTGTAGTTGCATCCCAGGTCTGTTAGCAAGTGCTGCTTATCACTTGTCTAGGACATCAAATTACTAACATGCCTAGCTGTTATCTGCCTGCTATTGTGCACTGTTTAACTACTGTGGTTATTATTTGCCATTTTGCTCCTGCCTCCCTCCTCCTGTACACAATGCTGCTTGTACTTCTCTGCCTGCCCCACCTACCTCCTCCTACCCCACCTCCCTCCTCCATCCAACTCTCCTTCCCTCTTTCCCTACCCTTCTCCCCTTCCTCTCTATCCACCTTGGTCTCCTATTGTCCTCTTTCCTCAACCTGTAGTTTGTCCACCATGCACTCCTCTCCCCTCACTGCTCCTTGTTTCCCTGCTCTCCAACACACTCCAGGGGTGGGAATCTCCATTCCATCCTTTTCCTCATTCTCCTACTCCTCCTCCTGTCTGGCGACGTGGAGCCCAACCCTGGTCCCCCCCACCGCTACTGCCAAAGGTCTTAGGAGTGTTCCACCTGAATGCTAGAAGCCTTCTACCTAACTCTTCCTTCCACTCCATCTGAATTTCCTTCCACTCTGGCTGGGTTCAGTTACACTCTCATAATGTCCTCTGCTGTATCTTTGAGTCCTGGCTGTCCTCCAGGACTCCAAACTATAGCCTGTCCCTTCCTGATTACCATCTTTTTAGGAAGTACCAGGGAAAATGTGGAGGAGGGGTTGCCATCTATGTCAGACAGAGCCTCTCATGTATTATGGCCAGCAGGAAGGCCATACCCTACCTCACATGAATTTCTTCTAGTCTGACTCTCATTCCCCTGCTCTGTACCTATATTCAAAGGGGTTGTCTATGCCTCTCCTCGCATTCATCCCTGGTTGCCTCTCTTTCCATCACTGCATTTTATTCCTCCATAGATGAACTCATCCTCCTCATGGACTTCAATGTAAACTGGCTTTCCCCATCTTCAAATCTGCTGTTCTAGCGTGAGTCCCTTAATTTGTCCCAGGTTATTTCAGAACCCACCCAGCTCAATCTCCACTCTATCAACCATACCTTTTTAGACTGGGTTCTAATCTCCCCCCCCCCACATTGTTGCAGCAGGCATTTTGCCAGATTCGTTGAGCAACTACCGCAAGACTTACACATAAGAAAAATCCGGTGTCCCCCTCTTCGCCAAAATATATCTGGTCCACGTCTCTCCGGTTGCTAGGCATCAATGCGCTACTGAGCGAAGTCTCTGCAACAGACTGGTCAGCTATCATCTCAGCCTCTGATACTGATGTGGCCCATGCACTGTTCCACTCCAAATTCTCCTTTGTCTCGGACAAGCAAACCCCCAGCCCCCCGGAGGAAATCCAGAGTAAAAACTTCTCAGCCCTCCTGGATTACCACTGAAATCATCGATCTATGCAAGTTCCAAGACCTTACACTGCCCAGCTATAAATTACCCCACTCCTCCCCTGGTCTTATCTCTTACAGGGCTCTAAGGAATAACTGCACAAAAGCAGTCCGGGCAGTGAAATCGCACAGTTTGAAGGCCAACTTCCAGAAAAAACTCAACTCCCCAGCCAAACTGTGAAAGCTTATCCACACCCTCTTCCACCCCCCGCCAGTCCAGCCCTCCAATTCTTGTGGTTAATGCTTCACCTGTGTCTGACCCTACCTATGCTGCTGCTCACTTCAATGAGTTCTTCATAAGCTGCACCCTCCCTTTTTCTCCACTACCTGGCTTCCCTCCTTCCCCTCCTGCTCCGCCCCTCAACCCTCAATGGGTTTTCACTTCCCCCGTCTCCTCCCAGGAGACCCTATTTGCTCTTTCGTCCCTCAACCCATCAGTGTCCACTCTGATGGTCTGTACTCTAAGCTCCTTACCTCTCAGCTCCTGCCATTGTAAAGTACAGTTACGTAAGAACTTACCGTAACAGCAGCTCTTCAAGAGAGGCTCTTGCAGTAGGTATACACAAATAGGACTAAGCCGCCTGGCGTCAGGACCCCAAGGAAAAATCTCTAGCTAGCAGCCTCTGGCAGGGACTGCCCCCACATCAGGTGACTGGCGTCAGCCGACGTCAGTATAAAGGGGGTGGTCCCTACACCCGCCCTCCAGTTCTTTCCCGCCAGGAGCCAAAAGGCTGACAGGATAGAAGAGGATATGGCTCATATCTGAGAAGAAGAAAAAGGGGGGACGGAGGGAGGGAAGGTAATATCTTCTGTTACAGTGAGTTCTTACATAACTGTACTATCTTACTTCAAGAGGGCTCTTGCAGTACGTATTCACACAAACAGGACCGAGTCCCAAGCAGTCTGGAACAAGAAGAAAATGGGAGGAGGAAAATCATCCACAAAGGCTAAGCCTCTAGACAGGGATCATGAAAGGATTCCCTGCAGAACAGCTAGCCCAAAGCCTGCTCTGCAGCGAGAGGCGATGTCCAAACTGTGGTGTTTTGTGACAGTATGGACGGAAGTCCAAGTTGCGGCTGCACAAATCTCAGCCGCTGAAACATTTCTGAAGCAAGCAGCAGAGGCCGAGACCCCTTGAGTGGAGTGACCTGACCCGGAAGGGTCTTGTGATACTTCTCAGAAAGTGATACAATTTGCCAACCATTTCGAGAGGCATTGCTCAGAAACAGGATTGCCTTCACTCTTGTGAGCGAAGGACACAAAGAGTTGGTCTGTCTTCCTGAGATCCTTACTCCTGTGGGTATAGTATCTCAGAATTCTATGAACATCCATGGTATGGAGAAGATACTCCCCTTGATTGGAGTGCTCAGGGAAGAAGGCTGGAAGCTCGATAGATTGATTTAGAGTTGATTCAGCTACCACTTTAGGGAGAAATTTAGGATTAGTGACATAGCCACTCTGTCCATGTGGAAAATCAGGTATGGAATTTTACACATCAAAGCTTGCAACTCCGAAATTCTCCGAGCTGAGGTGATGGTCACCAAAAACGGTCTTTCAAGACAGAAATTTTAACTCTGCATCTGCTGCAGGTTCAAAGGGAGGAAGAGTAATCTTCTTGAGAATGAAGTTCAAGTCCCAGAGAGGAGCAAGGTTGCGGATCGGGGGTCTTAAGTGCAGGACCCCTCGAAGAAACGTCTTCGAGACTTCAAGTTGAGAAAACGTCCTGCTCCCAAAGGGCATGTGGTAGGCTGAAATGGCCGCCATATGAACCTTTACTGATAAGTAACTAAGGCCCAAGTCATATTGATGCCTAAGGTAGTCCAAGACCTTATTCGCTGGACAAAAGAAGGGTTCTAAATTCTTGGAACCCGCCCAAATGGTAAAGTGTTTCCACTTCATAGCATAAGTGGACCTGGTGGAGGGTTTTCTGACCTCCACTAGGATGCTAGCCACCGCGGGGGAAACACTGAAACGGGCTTTAGCTATGTCTGAAGGAGCCACGCGTGAAGGTGAAGAGACTTGAGGCCGGGATGGACCAAGGTTCCCTTCTCCTGAGTCAACAGGTGTTGCAACAGTGGTAGAGGATGAGGAGGTTTCTCGGAAGACTGTTGCAGAAGAGCGAACCAGGCTTGCCTTTCCCAAAAAGGAGTGATGAGAATCATTCTGGCTCCTTCCGACCAGAGTTTGTTGAGTACTCTCGGGAGTAAGGGTATCGGAGGGAAGGCATAGATGAATCTATCCTTCCAGCATAGAGACAGCACATCCCGATAAGAACTGTCTCGCCTTGGCGCGAGCAAGCAGAAGTCAGGAAGTTCGGAGTTGTCTGGGGAAGCGAAAAGGTCTATTTGAGGAGTCCCCCAATGCTAGAAAATGTTGTCTAGTATGACCTGATCAATTTCCCACTCATGAGACTTGGCTGATGAGAGGCTTAAGGTGTCCACGAGAGTGTTCTGAGTTCCTGGTAGGTGAACGGCCATCAGGGCTTTGATCGCTGACACAGCTTTTCTTTTGTTGGGGAGACAGGTTTCCGTCTGCCTGGGCCTTTGGCGGGAAGGGTGCCGAAAGGACCGTTTTTGCCTCTGAGAGGGTTTGTACACTGTCTGGACAGACCTTAATGCCGAACCCTTCTCCTGTAGTTCAGTGATGATGTCCTTGACATCACCGCCAAACAGCAACGAACCTCTGAAGGGAGTGTCATGGTTGGCAGACTGCACTTCAGGGGCCAATCCTGACACACGGAGCCAGGCATGTCGTCGCAAAGAGACGGCAAAGGCCGAGCTCCTGCCTACAGTGTCCACCACATCGTAAGTAGCATGAAGCATGTGTCTACAGGCCGAGCGTGCGGAACGGACCAAGTCTCCCAGTTCCTGTTTTGTCTGTGAATCTGGGAAGGAGTCCAGCTTAGCTTCCGTCTGACTAAGGATGGCCTTCTGGTAGTCCCCCATGTGGCCGACGTAATTGAGGGCCCTCATGCCCAGCATGGAAGAAGCGTAGACCTTCTTCCTGTACTGGTCCAGAAGACGGGATTCCTTGTCGGGGGTTGGGGGAGATGAGTTAAGATGTTTTGGATTAGCTGATTGGTCATAAGCGGCGCTAATCATAACTGAGTCGGCCTTGGGGTGAAGGATGAGAAAATCCTTCCCCTTAGGAGCCTGACATAGCCTATCAGCCTCCCGAGGAAGGGGGGCTAGCTAGGCAGGTTGTTTCCAAATAGTGGAAACAAGGTCCTCGTGAGGCTCAATCCAGGGTGGAATCAGGGTGTGAGAAGTCTCTGGGAGATATAGATGAGACGCGAATTTTTTACGCTGGGGATCTGGCTCCACTGACTGCCACTCACAGGCAGCCTAGATTTGCTTTAGTAACTCCAGAAAGGAAAGGTCTTCCGGAGGAGACTTCGGGGATCCATGCAGCCTGGGTTGATCTGGAGCGCGGGGCTTGTCCTCTGGGTCAGAGTGTCCATAGTCAAAGTTGGACTCTGAAGACTCCGATGTCAGTGAGGAAGAAGAGTCCTCCCTAGGAGGAGGAGCATCGCCCTCTCTGGGGGTTTTCCGGGGAAGCATGTCCTCCCTTGGTATGGAACCAAATGGTTCAGCTCTGGTGTCAGGCAGAGGCAGGGGAGTCGCTTCTCGCCGACATAAGGGGTCTGATGTCAGGCCCGGCGTCGGCAGATGTTTTTCAACCTCCTGAGAGATCTGAGACTTAGCTTCAGCCCACCAAGAGGCCAAGACCTCCCTCAAATCCACCTGTGTTTGCTGGGTAGGAGCAGGAGATGGGTTCAGGTAAACTGGAAACACGTAATAAGAGTACCCATAACATGACAGCGGTAAGCCCAGCGTCGGGTACTGAGGCGCAGGGTACTGCAGCGTCGGGCACCGGGTACTGTGGAGCAGGATACTGCAGCGTCGGGTAAGCCGGTGTTGGGCATCCTGGTGCCGGGGGCTCCGACGACATTGAAGGTCCCGGCGTTGGCCCTGCAGGCGGACCAGATGAATCAGGTGTTGGTCCAGAGGGCGGGGGTCCTGACAGAGGACCCGCAGGAGGGTCTGGGAGCCCAAATGGCTCTGACAGGTTATCGTTAGGTACCGGAATACCAGAGAGTGATGTCGGCTGGCCTGACATCAGGTCTGGTGTCTGAGGGTCCAGTGTCGGGGGAAGCACCCCCGAAGGCCCTTCTCCAGGTTCCTCGACCCCAGCTGGGGAAGAGGGAGAAGGCTCCCCGGAAGGAGCAGTAGGAGATGCAGGGACCTCAGAGGGCAACACAACTAAACTGTGTTGTGGCGACTCACCGGTGTTAGACGTGGAGGAGGAACCTAATGACGGGTCACTGGCTGGGCGGAGGTTGGGAGAACTGACAACCGGCTTATCAGCCGCTTCTGGGCAGATTATCAGGAGCACTCTGACTGTCAGGCCGAGATTTTAAGGCCATTGTGGGAGTGCGGGCCTCCTTTGCCCCGGAGGCTCCAGTTGGGCCCTGGCGCAAGCCCGACGGAGGGGTCGACGCCGGCTTAGACACTACTAAGGTGGCCGTCGAAGGACAATCCCCTTGAGGGGAAGTTACCTGGAGGGCCGCGACTCCAGCCGAAGTCGCGGCTGTGGTGGATGGTGTGTCCCGGTACCGGTGTTTCTCCTTGTCCCTTGGGAGAAGTGGATGCCTGCCTCAATTTCTTCAAATCTTTCTCCACAGAGGTCATTTTCTTTGAGTAGATGGGATTTCAGGGACTGCTGCCTATGTTTCCGGGTGGCAACATTGAATTTTCGCCAGTGTTCACACTCCTCCACGTGGTGGTCTGGGCCCAGACAGAAGAGGCAGAGGGAATGGCCGTCCTTGTGAGGGAGCTGGGATCCACACAAGTCGCACTTGTTCTTAGGCGATTCCGAAGGCATCGGGGACGACATGCACAGTGAGGTATAATACACAAGTTATGCGATAAAAAGTGGAAAATAAGGTGAATACTTATCCAAAATGACGGAAGAAGTGAGCGCTGTTCTTCCGTGAGGTGCTATCGTAAGTCAATGGCAGGAAATGACTGGAGGGCAGGCGTAAGGACCGCCCCCTTTATACTGACATCGGCTGACACCAGTCACCTGACGTGGGGGCGGCCCCCACCAGAGACTGCTAGCTAGAGATTTTTCCGTGGGGTCCTGATGCCTGGCGGCTCATTCCTATTTGTGAATACCTACTGCAACAGCCCTCTTGAAGTAAGATCTCTCCTTACTCAACTACTCAACCTGTCCTTCTCCCTCAGTATTGTTTCGCAATCCTGAAAGTTGGCCAATGTTACTCTACTTCATAAACGGGGTGACCCCTCCTTCCCTAGCAATTTCTGTCCCATCTCCCTCCTCCCCTCCAAGCTGCTACTGTTCCACAATCCTGGATGTTGGCCAAAGTTACTCCACTTCATAAGTAGGGTGACCCCACCTTCCCCTGGCAACTTCCATCCCATCTCCCTCCTCCCCTCCCCTCCCTCTCTAAGCTGCAAGAGAATATGGTCTATGCCACACTCCTCAATTTCCTTTCATCCTCCAACTTCCTCTCATTCTTCCAGACTGATTTCCAGAAGCACCATTCTGCCACCTCCTCCCTGCTGTGTGTCACTGATTCTGTCATCTCCAGGATGGATCAGGGGCATAATACAGCTGCTATATTCATCCATCTAGCCAAAGATGAAAATTATGTACCTACCGTAATTCTTGATCTTCTCTTGTATCTTCACCATTCATTACTGATTGGTGTAAGCCAAAGGCGTGCACCTGCCCAGGACCTTTTTTTTTTGGGGGGGGGTTGGCACCAACAGCGCCGCCCACAAGGCCAAAGCACTGCGCAACACTCAAGGGTTGGCCATTAGGCGGTTCAGACTCCTCCTCCTCCACTACAGTTCTGTTCTGCCAGAGAGAAATGAAAAAGGGGATAGAGAAATTTAAAGATGAGGCAAGAGAGCCGAGGGATATGAAAAGGAAAGGATATAAACTGAAAAAGGAATAAGTGACCAGAGGACAGAGGGGAATAGAATTTTCAAACAACATGAAGTCTTGCTGTATTCTGACATATGCAGTTAGGTCCTGCCTTTCAACTGCCCCGGAGAACAAAGAGTTAAACTTTCCATGGCCAGCATGGAATGTTCACCGCGAGCTCGGTTGAAGCCTGTCTGCTGTTGTTTAAACTCCAACCGTCAGATTCGATACTCCGTCTCACTTAACAGTCGCTCTGGAGATTTCTTCTTTGCTCGGTTCAAAAAAGTCGGTTGAAGTGTCGTTTTTTCGCTCGGTTTCTACCAAATTGCTGTTACCGATCAATCGGTTCAAGTCTCTGAGTCACGGCTACATCTGTGGCTCTTCGGAGGATGGCTTGGCTCAGATGTACTAGCCTATCACAGGATACCCAGGCTAAGGCCATGGATTTCCCTGTTATTGGTAATTCTCTGTTTGGGGAGCAGACAGAGAACTACATGAAAAAGATGGACGAGTACAAGACCACTTACAGGAGTGCTCAGGCCAAAGAAAGGAAAGCTACTCCTCAGAGGCAGCAGTCCAGGGGCAGGGGCAGGCCTTTCCAAAGGCCTTTTTACCAAGCTCAGGCCTCTTCTTCTTTCTCTCAGAGGGGGTTCTTTAGAGGGAGAGGCAGACAGGGGATGAGCAGGCCTGCATCCACCCCTCCGCCTAAAGCCCCTGCCAAGCAGACACCCGAATGGGTCTGCCCGGGCTGATTCTCCCATACCAGTAGGGGGCAGGCTGGCTTACTTTGTCCAGGACTGGAAGCCTCTAACATCAGACAAGTGGATCCTGAAAGTAGAAAGCCAGGGACTGGTTCTCAGCTTCAAAAAATTTCCCAAGATGAGAACCAGATCCTTTACATCTGCAAATCCATCAGAAACCCTTGCCTTAGAGGCAGAGGTTTCTTCCCTCCTAGCTCTCAGAGCTATAGAGAGGGTTCCCACCCTACACAATGGCAAAGGATTGTACTCCAGGTACTTACTAACCCCCAAAAAGACAGGAGAATGGCGGCCCATCCTGGACCTAAGATATCTGAACAAACACCTTTTAAAACCAAAGTTCAAAATGGTGACTCTGGGAATAATCCATCCCTCTCTAAGGCCAGGGGACTGGCTAGCCTCCCTGGACCTCAAAGATGCCTGTTTTCACATTCCCATCAGGTGCTCCCACAGAAAGTACCTCAGGTTCGAGTTGCCCTCAGGCCACTATCAATTCAGAGCAATGCCCTTTGGCCTAACATCAGCCCCAAGGGTTTTCACAAAATGCCTAGCAGTAGTGGTTGCTTTCCTAAGGAGAAAAAAGATCTCCATCTTCCCATACTTGGACGACTGGCTCATAGTAGGTCAGTCTCCAGACCAAGTCAAGTCACATTTGCAAGTGACCCAGCAAGTGCTCACTTCCTTAGGATTCCTTCTCAACCTCCCAAAGTCAGTTCTCAAACCAGTACAGCTCCTCACCTTCATAGGGGCAGAGCTGGATACAGTAAAGGTAAGAGCCTTCCTTCCCCTGGAAAGGGCAAGGACCTCATGGAACTGGCCTCTTCATTCACCCTTCAGGTGTCTCACCAGCAAGGCATTTTCTTCAGCTTCTGGGCCACATGGCAGCTTCCACAGCAGTGGTCCAAGGAGCAAGATTCCAGATGAGGGACATTCAGTTCCACTTAAGAGCCTTCTGGTCCCAAAGAAAGGATTCCCTTACCAAACTAGTCCCAGTGACTCGAACCCTGATCCAGACCTTGAAGTGGTGGCAGGATCAGGACAATTTGAGACAAGGGGTTCCTTTTGTCACTCAGTCTTACTCAGTGATACTCACCACAGATGCTTCCCTGCTGGGCTGGGGAGCCCATCTGGGGGATCTTACCACCCAAGGACCGTGGTCACCTCAGGAATCTCTGCTTCACATCAATCTCTTGGAACTCAGAGCAGTGTTTCTGGCACTGCAAGCTTTTTCAAATCTGTGCAGAACAAGGTGGTCCAGGTCAGAACAGACAACACCACCACCATGTGGTACATCAACAAGCAGGGAGGCCCTCGGTCTACGGCCTTGTGCACAGAAGCAATGAAGTTGTGGTCCCTGGCCTATTCCCTGCAAACCTCTCTGATAGCAGTTCACCTCCCAGGGAAGGACAATGTCCTAGCAGATGCTCTGAGTAGAATTTCCCAGGGCCATCATGAATGGACCCTAGATCCTCTAGTTTTGAAAGTGATTTTCTTGAGATGGGGCACTCCAGAGATGGATCTTTTTGCAGCCCAAGACAATCAACTTCCTCTCTTTTGTTGCAGACCCCCAGTCTTGGGCTCAGTCCCACTGGATGCTCTGATCCTGAATTGGGAAGGGAGATTTATGTATGCTTCCCCCTTCCCTCTCCTGTTCAAAGTGTTAGTCAACATAAGGTCACAACCATGCAAAGTGATTCTGATTGCTCCAGACTGGGCCAGACAGCCCTGGTATCCCCTGTTGCTGTCCCTAGCAGTCCACCTTCCCCTGTCTCTTCCCAGGAATTACAACCTGTTGACATCCTCTCAGGGGAGGATTTGGTACTCAATCTCAAGGCATGGCTCTTGAAGAGTTAGAGTTTACTGATCTGCATCTTTCCCAAGGGGTTCTGGATATCCTTAGGGCTTCTCAAAAGCCTTCCACCAGGAAGACTTACAACTCCAAATGGAAAAGATTTAGCATTCAGTGTTCTAAGAAAAATATTTCTCCAGATTCTGCTGAGTTGCCTACGGTTCTGGACTACATGGTCCATCTTAATGGCCTAGGTCTTAGGCCAGCTACCCTTAAAGTACATTTGGCAGCTATTTCTGCTTTCCTGTCAGTAGGCAAGGCATCCCCTCTGTCAGCCCATCCTGTGTTTTGTAAGTTCTTCAAAGGATTGCTTCACACCAATCCCCCCCTTAAGGGATCCTGCTCCTGCTTGGGACCTTAATGTTTGCATTGCTCAGCTTATGCAACCCCCCTTTGAGCCTTTGTCCTCAGCAGAGCTTAAGTACCTGACTTGGAAAACTGTGTTTTTGGTAGCCATTACCTCTGCCAGGCGTATCAGTGAATTGTAAGCCCTGTCAGTGGAACCTGATTTCATCTCTTTCCATAGAGATAAAGTGGTTCTAAGAACTAACAGAACGTTTTTGCCTAAAGTGGTTTCAGATTTCCACCTCAACCAGTCTATGTCTCTTCTTGTTTTCTTCACTGACCATTCCTCCTCTGGAGAGAGGAGGCTACACAGCTTGGATGTTAAAAGAGCCCTTAGCTACTACATAGAGCGTACCAAGGGTCACAGGTTTGACTCCCTCCAGTTGTTCCTTATGTATGGAGACATTGGTACAGCAAACCTGCCACTAAGAGATCTATTGCCAGGTGGATTGTTTCTTGAATACAATTCTGCTATGAAAAACCGGGTAGAACTCCACCCTCAGACTTGAGGGCTCATTCCACTAGAGGTACAGCTGCTTCCCTGGCTGCTGCCAGGGATATTCCTCTCTTAGAAATTTGTCACGCAGCCACCTGGAAAACAGTCCATACTTTCACCAAGCATTACTCTCTGGATATCCAGGCTAGGAGTGATGCTCGGTTTGGCACAGCAGTACTTCAGAGCCTGTTTCCGAAGTAGGTTCTGTCCTCCTCCATGGAGGTACTGCTTGGTAGTCTGCATATGTCAGAATACATCAAGACTTCATGTTGTTTGAAGAAAAAAATTACTCACCTTAGTAATGTTGTTTCTTCTAATGGAGTCTTCCTGTATTCTGACCCCCCGCCTCCCCTCTCAGAAACTAGTTTTTGGGATGTGGGTGGGCAGGAGCAGTGTTGGCACCCTAGGGGTGTACCTTTTTCACCCTCTTTTATTTTGGGTGAGTGGTTGTGTTTTGGGATGTGTTTTGTTTTTGGGTTTCCTGACTTGAGTTTTCTTTTTGAAACCAAAAAACCCTTTTATATAGATATAGTTGCCAGTTCACTAGTTTTGAGTTTTACAGCTTCCACACAAAACTTGTAGTGAGTATTGCTCGAAAAGATCTGACAGTTGGAATTTAAACAGCAGCAGACAGGGGCTTCAACCGAGCTCGCAGTGAACATTCCATGCTGGCCATGGAAAGTTAAACTCTTTGTTCTCCGGGGCAGTTGAAAGGCAGGACCTAACTGCATATGTCAGAATACAGCAAGACTCCATTAGAAGAAACAACATTACTAAGGTGAGTAATTTTTTCTTTTAACTGGCTTTAGGGCCCCAGCTCCTGGGTGGCAGCACAGGAAAGAGAGAGCAAAAGAGAGAAAAAGGAATGAGGAGAGAAATATATAAGACAGGGGAAGAAGGAGAGACCTCCGCCATGCTCAAGACCAAAGGCTTATTTTTAGCCTCAAAAATCTAAGAGTTATGAAGACACAGATGCAAGGATCCCGTTAACTTCAGGGACCACTGGACACAGATCCAGAACAAGAGAATTTGAGATGGTCTTAGAGAATATAAAGCATGGTGGAGACTGACCCTCCCTACCCCAAACCCACATTCAGGATGAAAGTCCTGGAGCATGGCCCTCTCAAGCTTACCACCTGAGGGCTTAGCCAAAGGGGGAAAAAACCCTTACACAAGAGAGCACACAGTCCAGAAACAACCCCTATAAAGTAGTGGGGCAGTGAGAGAAGAAAAAAGGAGGGAGAAGTCCCTATGAGTCCTCCCACGGGATGCACTGACGAAGGACAAAGGACCAACAGATCTGTGCAAAGACATGGCGTGGATCCCACAGTGTACCCCACTGAGAACCCCAGGGAGTTCCCTCCAAGACCAGGGTGAAGACCCTACTCTCTGCCCTCCTAGGTTGGGCACTCTGTGACTTTAGAGAAGGAAACAGGGGGCCCTGAGGTACCAGGGGGACTCTTCCCCCACCTAGCCTCAAAGAGGGGGAAGGCGAGCAGGGTGGAGGCGGTGCCCAAGAGCAGAGGCTCAAGAGGGGAAGGTGGGCGGGACTCAATAATGAATAGTGAAGATACAAGAGAAGATCAAGAATTACAGTAGCTATGTACTTTTCATATCTTCCCCTTGTCAGTCTTCACCATTCATTACTGCTGGGAGAGTACCAAGCCCCCCAGAGGGGACCTGGCAGTGCCCTGATGGAATAGTTTCCCTCAGCCTCCTGCAGGGGAGACAGGGGAAGGGGAGACCCTATTGTCATACTAGTTCATACATGGCCTAAGGCTGGTCAGGCCGAGGAGGTGTCCCAGGTGGCCAGGGGAAGGAAGACGCCCCTGTAAATTCCTCCTCGTCCTGCGGGAGAAAAGATAGGTCCCTCAGAAGGCACAGAAAATCACCCTACATTGGGCAGTGGGTGACAATCTAGACAGACGAGGCCATGCTGTCCACCTAATGCAGATTACTGTCCCTTCCAGTCTGGAAGCCACCTCACTGGCGTCATACGATGCCCTTGCCTGGTGCCTTGCAAGCTCCAGACCTGTGCAGAGAGGGCAATGGCTTGCCTCGATTTCTCCGAATCGGGCAATGATGCTAACACTAGTGCCAGCATTGACCACAGATGTCTGTTGTGGGTAGTGTGGTGGTGAGCCTGATGTGATATAATGCACAACAGCACACGAGCTAAAGAGAAAACTCTTCTTCACCACCGGTCGAAGTCAGCGGAATCTGGATCCAGTGGTCGGTCATGCGCCGGGTGTTGTAGCCTGGAAGGAGTATCTAGAGCCTTCAGCCCCAAGGGTGGGTGAGGCAGAGAACAAAGAGACTCCTGTGGAGCGCAATACCTCCTTCTGCAGTCTGCTGGGGTTAGGGATGAGGCAGCTAGTGACTGTCAGGTGTGGACTGACACTTTCTGGAAGAGAATAGGCCAGGAAGGTACCACAAGGTGGTTCGCACTAAATTTGCTCAAAAAGGTGAGCGTCTGCCGCTTGGTATTGCGTCTTACCACGTAAGAAATATGGAGCTCCTGAACCAACCACGAAAGGAATCGCCGATATTCAGTGAAATCAGCATCAGAGAGGTGGATGGAATGTTCCTCTTCCTCAAATGAGGAAGCCGAGGAAGTAGAGGAGCTCAGATGTTCAGAGCCCTCCTGCAGCGGTGGAGACAGGTAAAAGACCTGCTCATCTGTGACTCTAAAATACCTAGGGAAGGCCTAGCAGTAGCCCTGAACGTCTCCCAGGTTAAGGGTCCCATAGAGCCTACATGGCCTGGGAAAGGGAAGGGGTCTGCAGAGGGATTGGGGAAGGGCACCTGACAGAAAGTGCCCGGCCTCTGAGACCTTGCAGAAGATCCTCCAGCATGGTGGGATCCGGGGTCTACCCAGTCAGTGGATGCCGCAAATGTGAAAACAAATCCTGGCTGAACCCTAAGGGGGCTTCTCCCCTGTGGTGTGACTGGGGGCTTGCATGGTTGCAGAAGGGAAAAACCCAGCTCCGCTCACTAAGGGCAGCTCTGGAGTCTCAGAGGAGGAGAAGCGCGGTTTGGCACTACGACTCCTCCCCACCCCCTGCAGAGTAGTGGAAGAGGGCCCCCGTGCCTCTCCCTGACCTCTCAACCTCTCAGACTCCAAGGCCACCCTCTTCCTCAAGCCCAGTGCTAAGGGGTCTCTCAATCCTGCAGGCCTCACGAGGGAGGCCGCAGAAGAGGAGGTCCCTGTCCCAACGACAGTAGCCAGGACAGCACCAGGGATGGCAGCTTCCCTGGCCCCCGAGGTTGGGACCATCGCCCCAGGCACCCCAGAACTGTTATGCAACACTGGGCCACCTACATCACTGTGTTGATGGGGGCCTGGCTCAGAATCTGAGGTCCCGGAGACGACAGCACTGGGGGTCTGGTGTCACGTCCGGTGGGGGTTCCCTAACTCTGAGGAGTCGGGATGCCAATCCAGATCGGGTAGCGAGTCATCCCCCTCTGAAGAGGAGGAGACCACACACACAGCCAGATTAGTGACTCCAGGAGCACCCCTGCCAATGGCGCTGTGAATGGTGCAACACCGTGGGACATAACACCACCAGCGGCGCTGCCTCAATCACCAGCACTGCAAACTGTGCCGGGATCCGAGATGGTGCCAGCAGGCAAAGGAGCCATGGGCCGCAACACTAGGAGAGCCTGCACCTTCAAGGAGGTGACTGCCATAGTGGTGCTCCCGACCCGGCTCTGCAGGGAACCGAGGTGTTCCTCCGGCACCACAGAAGAAACCTCCTCTAAGGCAAGACTAGAATCAGAAGAGGAGGTTTCCTCCTCACTGGGCCATATAGACCCGGGAGGGAACCTGGAGGCAGGGTCAAGAGTCTTCACCATGGCATCCCTAAAGTGACGCCGTCCTCTGAAAGTTGGTGGGGCCCTGCCAACTTTAAATGCGCAAATCTCAAGAATATGGTGGTCCATGGAGAAACAGGCATCGCAATTATCCATACTGTAGCTGGGACCCAGGCAATGAAGGCAGACGTCATGCTGGTTTGTTATAGAATAATGCCAGCCACAGGGGCACCGATGCATGGGGGCACGGCCCACTTTGGATTTCTTCATAGCCCCCGAACCTGACATGACGCCGAAAACAATTTACAAAAAACTACAGAAATAGACCCGACGTAGTCAGTAAGAAATTTAAAAGGAATGAGCTTACCAGGTAGTAACGGCGTTGGGAGGATACTCAGAACCAGGATGGAGGAAACAATGGCACGTCAGAAAACACATGGCATCGAATTGCAGAAAAGGCCTTTTGACGCAGCAAACTTCTGGTCACTCGCGCAGCAGGTGCAACCTCAACGGCAGGAAAAATAGAACTGGGGTGGAGGAGGAGGAGGAGTCCCGGTGCCTATGGCCAACCTTCGAGCACCATGCAGTGCGTCGACTTCATGGGTGGCCTACTGGTGCTGCCCCCCCCAAAAAAGCAGCTCATGGACAGGTGTGTGCCTCTGGCTTACTATCCAGCAGTAATGAATGGTGAAGACTGACAAGGGGAAGATCCTTCAATTCAGCATCCCACCCACTCCTCCTGGACAAGTTGAGATTTGCTGGGCTCTCAGTTCCCACTATTGCTTAGTCCCATTTCTACCTAGTGAGTAGACAACAATCAGCACAGGTTGGAAGCACCTTGTCACCTCCCCTTCCTATGCAGGCTGGGGTCCCACTGGGCTCCATCCTGGGTCCCATCCTGTTTTCCACCTTCCTGAATGAACTCCCCTCTATATGTGCTAACTCGCATAAAAAGTGTCCATGACCTTTGGTACAAGTCAGAAACTGGCCAGGCTCACTGCCCTCTCCTGTTTTGATCACTCAGGATGGCACACCTCTGGAAGCAGTCCAGTCCTTCAAGTACCTGGGAGTATGGCTAGACAGTAAGCTTGATTTACCAGTCACAAACTGACCAGACTCACTGCTCCCTCGTTTTAACCAGGGAGGATGGCACACCTCTGGAAGGTGTTCAATCCTTAAGTACGTAGGAGTATGGCTAGACAGTAAGCTTGACATCTCAGCCCACATTGATGCCATCCATGTAAAACTCCATCCCAAGCTCAGTGCCCAGTACTGCAATAAATTTGTTACCAAAATGGTGCTCCCTCTCTTAGACTACGCAGACCATCTATGGCATCTCACCAGATAGGACACCCTCTGCAACTCCTGTTGCTTTGCTACTAACGCCACCCCTCGAACCCACTACTGTTCACTGAATTCTTCCTTACCCATCCTCCTTCTTTCCTCACATCACCAGGCTCACTGTACCCCCTACATAGCCAAATTCTGGTTTGGCTCTCTTCCCGCTCCGAACTTCCCCCTGCCTTCTGTTCTCTCCGTTCTAGAGAACATCATACTTTTGCCACTCTTTGCCCCCACTCCTCTGCTGAACAATTTGCCTTCTCCTATCAATTTACCTCACTCTGGAACCAACTCTGTTCCTCCATCTACCTCTCCCCATCCCATGACTCCCTCAGACACCAGTTGAAACACCAACACCTCCCCACCTGTTCCTGTTACCATTCACATTCCCGCTCCTCCTTGACCAAGCTTTACCTTTCTGGCATGCAGCCAGTTGGATCCTCACTCCTGCCTTGGCTCACTTCCCTACCACTTCAGTTTCTTCCCCCCATTAATAAAGTCAGGCAACAACTCGCCTACAAGCCATTCGCCTGTTACCAAAATTTGCTCTTGTTCACTGTGTACCGCAGTGACTCTGAATGTGCACTCATTAGGTGTTATTATTGAGCAGTATCGCACTTTATTCTCTGCACAGACAATTTTTACATTCATTTTAATTTTCTACATACTTTGTACCAAATGTTGCTCAACTGTGCTATTATGTATTTCACTACTATTCTTCCATGGCACCCCTTCCCATGGGTCGCACCTGGAAACAAGCCTTGGCTCAGTGTGCCCCTCTCAGTTACCAAATTTCAAATGAATAAATAAAGTGGTTACAACAGTTGATAATGAGTCAGTTGTACTAATTGGGTTATACTTTTTAACTAAATAAAACAAATGGCAACTTGTTATCTGGCTGCACACATACCTGATTTTCAGCCTGATCCAGCATCTTCTGCACAGCCTCCTACAAATGGTGCAAACACAGGACTGGTGAAAACCCTTTTGTGAGCTAGCACATATCTGGTTACTCTGGTTAAGAAACCAATTTTTACAGCATCTGCTGATCTCAGTCTAAAAACAGACCGCTAAATACAACTTGTACTTCTTCTCACCTCCACTCTTTAATAACGTATCTTTAACCAAAACAACAATGGGGTTATAAACATTTACTAATTGTTGAGTGTCCTAAACTTCTTTGGAGAAAGAGTGCTGACTCGTTGTGACTATTTAAAGCAGCAGTATTCGTTAGTCTGCAGAAAATATCATCATTTAATTTGCTTTAGTAAAAATATATTTGTGACACCCTTATATTCAGCATCAGTGTACTTTTAATTTTTTCGGATATTTTTAAAACAGTCTTTTTAGCTAATTTTGTAATTAATGACTCAAGTCATTAAAGATGGCCACCACTTGCTATTTTTAAAAATCTCATCAGCTGAGGTTATCTGCTGAATGTTCATACTAGGTTCATACTGTGGATGTATTAGAATGGTACTACCACATGTTTCTGATGGTAACGATACATCACTTTAATTTGTTCATGGTGGGCATGGCAAAGGAGAGGGGACTTTTAAAAACTTCAAAATCGTCTATCTTTACTCAAGAATGAAAGAAAAACAAAAAGAAAATGGGTGTATTGAGGTTTTTGGCATAAAACAATATTGCTAAAAAAGACTTTAAAGCAGCACTATCAGCAGAAACAAATGTCATAATACAGATTTTGTTTTGCAGTAATGTACTTATGGTAAAAACATCAGTGTATTCATTTTCTTTTCACATTATTTAATTCCCAAGATATGTAGTTTTAAAGATGTGTAAATCTCCTGTTTTGCAATGACCACTGTGAAAACCCTGAATGTCACTGGGTGGTGCGGTGCTATTTACTATCGGAAATGTGTGCTATTACCATCCAGTATATCCACAGTATAAATCCAGTGGGTACATTCAAAACAATTGTAATTTTAAAGGAAGAGATTATTAAAAACTACTTTTGGCAGCCATCTTTATTGACGAGTCATTAATTAGAAACCTAGTAATACAAGTGGTTTTAAAATGGAAGGTAAAAACGATACTGCAAGTAATCACTAAAATGTTGGTGGTGGACCAAGGGGGAGCAGCTGATGTTGCTTACCTTGACTTCAGCAAAGCTTTCGACACTGTTCCACATAGAAGATGGATTAATAAGCTGGGTAGGCTCCGGATGGGTCAGAAATTGGTCAGCTGGGTGGCGGGCAGAAAACAGAGAGTGGTGGTAAATGGTATACAGTCAGAAGAGATGCAAGTCACAAGTGGGGTACCTCAGGGATCAGTCCTGGGGCCAGTCCTCTTCAATATTTTCATCAGTGACATTGCAGATGGACTGGAGGGTAAGGTTTATCTGTTTGTAGATGGTACCAAGATCTGCAATACAGCAGATGATCCAGATGGAGTGGGCAAAATGAGAAGAGATCTGGATAAACTGGCAAAATGGTCAGAAGAGTGGCAAATGGGGTTTAATGCAAAGAAGTGCAAGATCATGCACATAGGGAAGAGAAACCCTGAAGCCACCTGTAGGTTGGGAGCGGAGTTGCTGGCAATCATTAGAGAAGAAAGAGACTTGGGCATCATCATCACAGATGACCTGAAATCATCCAAGCAGACCACTAAAGCAGTAGGTAAGGCTAGAGGGATGTTGGGGTGTATCAGTAGGGGTATCGCAAGTCATATGAGGGTGGTAATAATCCTTCTTTACAAGACACTGGTTAGGCCCCATCTAGAGTACTGCGTGCAGTATTGGAGGCCGCACCTGCACAAGGACAATAGCAAAATGGAGGCAGTCCAGAGAAGGGCAACCAAAATGGTGCAGGGACTGTTTCAGAAAACATATGAGGACAGATTAACGGAGCTCAATATGTATACCCTAGAGCAAAGGAGGGAGAGGGGTGATATGATCAAAACATTCAAACATCTTAAGGGCATTAACAAGGTGAAAGAGTCTAACATGTTTCAATATAAGAAAAATAGCAGGACAAGAAGACACAGCATGAGATTAGAGGGAGGCCGATTAAGGGGTAATGTGAGGAAGTTATTTTTCACAGAAAGGAAGGTGGATGCATGGAATGGCCTACCTCAGAAAGTGGTGGATATGAATACAGTGCAGGGCTTCAAATAGGCATGGGATAGATAGGCATAAGGGAGTAATACAGATGAGTATGAATAGATAGGCCACTGACAGAGTACAGGCTTATGGCACATTCATAAGGTAGAAAAAAATGTGCAGACTGGATGGGCCTTGCGGTCCTTATCTGCCGTCATCTTCTATGTTTCTATGTTTCTTTTCAGAAGAGGAGCTGGCTCCTCATGTACTTCAGTAAGCTCCCTCAGCTTTTCACAAATGCCAGAACAACGTAATACAAAATTATTTTTTTTCAACTGATCCTGTTTCTTATCATGCTTTAATTAGAAAATGTGCAATAAAATTGGTTTTAAAATAGAGGACCAGAAAGATGCTTACTGGCCACCATACTAACGTTATTCACAAGATTTAATGTTTATTTGCCAGCCCTGATGTTTCAGCTACTAGGCTTCTTCTGGGGACATGGATTCTCCCTTACAGGGGAACAGTCAGCACCAAGGACCTCACACTCAAGTGTGGGGCTGGTCCCAACTTGTGTGCAAAAACATTTTCATTTACTTACTGTTTACTGTAGTATAGTAGATTGTACAAGATTAAGTTTACTTAGTTCTAGGCTGACATGTTACTAAAACTCCCAGAATCCCCAGCAGCTGCCATCAGAGCAGGAGACACCAGTGGGAGATTCAGGCGCCCGCAGTGCATGCTAGTGTTTATGTAAGTTCTGATCTTTTGTTTGCTGGTCCCCCTATCTTCCCTGGGCTAAGTAAAGTCACAGAGGACTGTACTTGGCCCCTGGAGAAAAGCAGACCCACTGGATGTCTGATCGGAGATTATACAAGCTCTAACATGCACTGCAGGCTACTGAATCTCCCACTGCTGCCTACTGCTTTAATGTCAGCTGCAGGGGATTCTGGGATTTGCACTGACACAATATGCCATCCTAGAAGAGAGCAAAATTTGTCTGATACAAGCTACTATACTACAGTAATCAGTAAGTAAACCACTTTTGTACACAAAGTGCCCATTGGGACCAGACCAACACTTGCATGTGGGGGCCCTTTGTGCTGACTCGTCCCCTTTAGTTATTCCCTTTACCTACTAGCAATGCTTATGGGATGCTCATACCTTATGGTAGTGTGCAATGCACCTGTAGTCTGCTGTCACAGCTCTATGCCATTCTTACAGCAGATTATATCTGAGGGAAATAAATATTCACTGATGATGGTCCTAAGGATAACAGAAAAATTATTGCTAAAAAACTACATGATGACATTTTTGTTAACTAATACATACAGCTGCTTTAAGTGCTTGTGGCGGAAGAGCCACAGCCTGTAAAAGTCAACAGACTGTACCACACATAAAGGTAAAATAGACATGACAAAAGGAAACTTCAAATGTTCTATCGTCATACCATCACTTCTTAAGCTCATCAAATGCTGCATAAATACTAATAAGACTCGTCCATTTAAACAAGTGGTTAATAATGTGTAAATACTGCATATTTCATTCTGGGAGGACCAGATCATTTGCTGCGGTGCCCAAACATCTTGCATAACACCATCAGATAACATGTCTTTGATTCCAACAACAACAAAAAAACGAAGCAAAAGAAGGATATGCCAAGCCTCATCTAAGTCTGGGCAGACTGGATGGGCCAAGCGGTCCTTTTCTGGCAAGAAATTCCGTGGAAAATAATATATTTATGTTTTACATAAGTTTACAGAGGAAGCAGTGTAAACAGAAACCAGGGAGCCCACCATAAATGGATTTGATCCTCCAAGAAGATAACATGTCCTATTTTCAATACAGCAATTTTTCTGAGGGTGTCCAACTATAATATAAGTACATGTATAACATCAGGTATCCACTTCAGTATGTACTTCCATAAATGTAATGTTTTAAATATTAAAACTGATCACAGGTTAAAGCTTTTTAAATATCAGTTTTCCTTTCCAGGATTTTGAGCACATCTTTGTAGCCCACCAAAGATGTCTATGTAAAAAACATCCCATTCTCCCCCAACTGACCTCGCAGAGTTCTTGTTTATGACATCATAGTGCTCACCCTGGCAAATGAAGAAATCCTATCAGGCTTACCATAACCTAGTTTTCTGTTACTGTAGCACCAATGTTGTCAATGCATATTACTTACACATGTGTAATATGCACCCTGACCAAAGGCTCCCTGATAAGAGTTATAGCTTTAAGAGCTTTCCCTAGTAGCACAAAATGCTGGTTTAATGAGTGTTCCGATGCCTCATCTTGGGTAGTACAGAAAATTGCCATGCAGTAAGTTATAGATTCAAAGAACACCCGCAATGACCAACATAACCGACTTTCATAAATACAGGTATCATCAATGACAAATGGGGAACGAGACAGTTACAGTACCTTTCTTTATGAAACCAGCACACATATTCATGTACCCTATGATTCAGAAATGCTGTCTCAGTCTTAATTCCATTTTGATCATTCATATTTCAATCTGTAGCCAAATGTCAAGCAGAAGAAAGTGCTGTGTAGTAAACAATGACAGCTGTGATAGACATAAGGGAATCCTGGAGGTCGGGGTAATGGGCAACAGACTTCTAAAAAACTTAAAGTGATCTTACGAGCTCAAATGGGCAGACTAGGTGGGCCACAGGCCCTTATCTGCAGACAGTAGCTATGTCTCTGGCTCCTAAACTTTCGGAGCTGAAAGAAATTGTGCGATTCCAATGGGCAACAAAAAAAGATTAGTCAAGCACGTATTATAAGCCAATGAATAAATCTGAATATTGAATCATCAGTGTGCCACTTCACTGAAACATATCTATCTATATATATACATATATGTGTATATATATATATATATATATATATATATATATATATATACACACACAATACACTTCATGAAAGAAACAAAACAACTCTTGAGTGTGGCCCCCTAGAGAATGCTGAAGCCAACAGTTAAAGAAATTACAGTAAGTATGGTAGAATTTATTTTGCTGTATTGCTCCGTTACCAATGGGAATAACTTACACACGGGTTCTAAGAAGCGGTATTCATTATGAATTGGGAGGCGGAGAATACTGTCCAATATACGTCCCTGAAGAGAAAACAGAATCACAGACCATAATACCAGAAAAAGACCAAAGGTCCATCCTGTCTGCCCAGAGTTCCCTATCTGCCCTGGGACTTACTTTCCATAGAGGGTGTTATCCCTCCTGGTCCACCCCATCCCCTTCTCCCCTTCCTACTGCTACAGACCTAAGCAACCACCAGACCCATCACTCTGTCCCAGCCATGCTTGAAACCATTTAAGCTTTTGGCACCCACCACCACTGCTGGCAGACTGTTCCATGGCTTCACCACCCTTTCTGTAAAGCAGAACTTCCACACATCCCTCTTAAATATCCCCCACTCCAGTTTCCATTCGTGATTTCAGGTTCTTGACTCTGTACTCCTGCTAAATAGCTCCCCGCAGTTTATCCTGTTTATTCCCTTCAAGAACTTGAAGGCCTCTATCATATCCCCCATTCTCGCTTGGTCTCCAATGAGTACATGTTCAGTGCACTGTGACCATCTTTGTAAGATCTGCCTTGGTGGCCCTGAATAATCTTGGTCAACCTGTGCTTCACCATCTACAGCCTGTCCCTGTCCTTTCTTAGGTGAGGATTCCTGAACTGAGCACAGTATTTCAGTTGTGGCTTCACCGGTGACCTACATAGAAGTAGTAGTACCTCCTTTTTCCTGCTGTCATTACCCCTTCCAATACACCCCAGCACCCACCTTGTTACACTGTCTTGATTGTTTGAGGGGTATTACCTTATGATAACTGCCTGTTGCACTTTATGCACAAAAGCTGCATCGCCGAACTTTGTACAATAAGTCTGTAATGTTGGGAGAAGGTGTGGGGTGAGGACTACATAGAAGAAGCCAGAAGGTGAAGGAAGGAAACATATTCAATTCAGTGCTTTAGAGTAACTGGTAATTGGTATTTTTCTTTTAAACTTAGATTGTAGGCTTGTACTGACACTATACTTTCTTTCTGTGTTGTCTTTACTTATAATTGTTTTTGGGCTGTTGAAAATTTAAAACATAGTGGTGGTGTAATTCTGTGCTGTCTTTAATTGCCCCCTCCACCCCTTCCCCAACTCTTAATTATATGCCCTGATAAATCTGATTGACAGGAGCTAAACACAGGGTATAGTAAGAGGTGTGAAGAGAGGGCATAGGGGAAGAAGACCACCTCAGCATGACAAGTGTTTTGACTCATTTATTTATTTATTGGTTTCTTTTCCTTAAAAAATATATATATCTGACGATCAGTTACAGGATTTTAGTACTGTAAATAAATAAAAAGAACTAAGAGAGCTTCAGTAGCAGAGAAGTAGTGGAATTGCAGTATAATGTGGGGAGGGTGCAATGCAGTGGCTGTGGGGCAGCCATATTCAGGCAGACCTTCTGGACACTGAGGTGCTGCCCTATCTGCATGCATCTCTCTGGACTGGGATGAGGTAGCCAGACTCAGAGCGGAAGTAAACTGGGTCAGGAGTACCATCACCCCTATCCAGGAGCCACCCAGTCCAATGCAGCTGCCTCAAAGGATGCCGAGAACGAGGAGCACTTGGATGACAGTGGGCTCAGGGAGGGTTAGAGCAGTCAGGCAGAGGCACATCCCAGATCCTATTCCTCTCAAGAACTCATATGCCACACTGGCAAATGAGGACAACCAAATAGAGGTACCCAGGGAAGTGGAAGGAAAGGATGTGGAGGTTAGGCAAGGAGGTGACCTCAGTGGGGAAAGCAGTGGACCCCACAGGAGGAGGAAGCGAATCCTGGTGGGGGACTCCATCGTAAGAGGGATCCAGCTAGGAACACAGGAGGGGGAGGACAAGGAGGTGAGGTGCCTACCAGGTGCCACGGCATGGAGGGATGGAAGGAAGATACTGGGGATCACTGGGAAGGCAAGACGGGAGGGTGAGCTGGATGTCATTATCCACCTAGGTACTAATGACTTGGCAAATGGGGAGCCAAAGGAAGTTCAGGAAGAGTTTAGGAAACTGGGGAGGGTCTCAAGCAAGTAGCTACTTCTGTCACTTTTCAAAGTACTACCTGTGAGAGGCAAGGAGAGCATAGAGTGCATGCACCAGGAACTTTAACCCATGGTTGAAGAACTGGTGCTGTGAGGAAGGGTTTGGATTCATTGGTGACTGGGGACCCACCTGGAGGATGGAGGTTTGTTCAAGCCTGACGGCCTGCATCCATCCTGGAGAGGAATCAAGCACTCAATGATAAGTTTAAATGCTACATTGACAAGCATTTAAACTAGCAAAGGGGTGGCAGGCCAGCAAGGACAGTACCTACTTGCTCACCCCCACAGCTAGTAGTGGAACCAGTGAACCAGAGGAGTGGCTATCTCTGCAAAGCAGTGTAAAAGATGGAGATTAGTGTCCAAAAGGTGGATAAGCAGAAAAGGGCAAAATTCAGCAGAAGGCAAACAGCAAGGAGAACCAGGGATAAATGACAACCAAGGAAGGGGCTGGAGTAGAACAGTGAAGCAGTCTAGGGAGGTCAAATCATGGAAAGCCATGTGTGCAAATGCCAGGAGCCTTAGCAACAAGATGGAAGATCTGGAGGCTGTCATGGTACAGTCAGACCTGGACATTGTGGCCATCACTGAAACCTGGTGTAATGATAACCATGACTGGGAGATGGCCATACCTGGCTACAACATATTCAGAAGAGACAGAGCAGGCAGGAAGGGAGGAGGAGTGGCACTGTATGTGAAAAATGACATAAGGGCCACACAGATCCAGGAGGAACAAAATGGGGACAGATACTGTGGGTTAAGCTGGAAAGGAAAATGGGGCCAGCCATCCCACAGGTGTGGTCTATAGACCACCAGCCCAGGAGGAAGAAACAGATAGAGAGTTGATGCTAGCCATCCAAGGATGGCAGACAAGAGTGAGGTAGTACTGGTTGGAGACTTCAGTATACCAGACGTGGACTGGAGCATCCCAGCAGCAGCATCAACTAGGCATGATTTATCCTGGACTCCCTTCAGGGTGCCTTCCTCAAGCAACTGGTCATGGAACCAACTCGGCAGAAGCAATACTGGACCTTGTGCTCACAAACAGGGACAGTGTGATGGAGTAACAGTGGGGAGCACCTGGGTAACAGTGACCACCAGTCATTGTGGTTTGAAATCACAGAAAGAGCAGAACCAAACCACACAAAACACGTATCCTGGATTTTAGGGGGCAGACTTTGGGAAAATGGGGAGATACTTGAAAGAGGCATTAAGGGAATGGGACAGGAATCAGGGGTTGAGGAACAGTGGGCAGTATTTAAAATGGGGATTATAAGAACAACAGAATTATGCATTAAGCAGGTTAGCAAGAGGAAAAGGAAGAGACCATTATGGTTTTCCAAAGAGGTAGCAAAAAAGTGAAAGCCAAAAGATTGCATTCAGGCAATACAAAAAGACACAGGCAGAAGGGATAGGAGAAGTACCAGGAGAAACAAAGGGAGGCAGGGAAGTCAGTAAGGAAGCCAAAGCTCAGACAGAAGAACACATTGCAAAATCAGTGGGTAAAGGGACAAACCTTTACAGGTACATAAGGAAAAAGAAAGACAAGGGAGGATAGTGAGACTGAAGGGGAGGATGGGAGCCGCGTGGAGGATGACAACAATAAAGCTGACATATTGAACAGGTATTTCTGCTCAGTCTTTACTAAGGAAGAGGGGGGTAATGGGTCTGAAGGGAGTACAAGGGGTGAGAATGGTGCAGAAATGGACACAAGTCCCTTTACACGAGAAAGGGTCCTGAAGGAACTGGAAGTAATAAGAGCTGATAAAGCAATGGGGCCAGATGGGGTGCACCCCAGGGTCTTTAAAGAACTAAGAGAGGTGGTGGCTGAACCTCTGGCTATCCTGTTCAGCCAATCACTGGAAACAGGGGAGGTACCCAAAGACTGAAGGACAGCAGATGTAGTCCCCTTATACAAAAATGGGAACAAAGAGGAAGCAGGGAACTACAGACCAGTCAGCCTCACCTCGGTAGTGGGAAAGATCATGGAAGCACTACTGAAGGAGAGATTGGTGGAACATCTGGTTGTCAATGGACTACAGGACCCAAGGCAGCATGGTTTCACCAGGGGGAGGTCATGTCAGACCAACCTCATTGAATTTTTTGACTGGGTGACTAGGGAGGTGGATCGGGGAGGGCAGTGGACATGGCCTATCTGGACTTCAGCAAGGCCTTTGACACTGTGCCACATAGAAGACTATTACACAAACTGGGGAATATGGGTGTGGGCAGGACAGTAGTGTGGTGGGTAGGTAACTGGCTGGGTGGCAGGACACAGAGGGTGGTGGTAAATGGCTGTCACTCCACAGAGGGAAGAGTAACCAGTGGGGTACCACAGGGATCAGTGCTGGGACCGGTCCTATTCAACATCTTCATCAGTGACATTGCACAGGATCTAGAAGGCAGAATTTCACTGTTCGCTGATGACACAAAGCTCTGCAACAGAGTAGACACACCAGAGGGTGTAGACAGAATGAGAAGGACCTGCAGAAACTTGAAGAATGGTCAAGGGTTTGGCAGTTGAAATTCAATGCAAAGAAGTGCAAGATAATGCATATGGGGCACAAAACCCTGGCACAATATATCAGTTGGGGGTGAGGATATAGCATGCACCAAGCAGGAAAGGGATCTTGGAGTTGTCATCTCTGATGACCTCAAGGTAGGGAAACAGTGTGACAGGCATCAGGTAAAGCAAATAGGATGCTGGGATGTATAGGCAGGGGCATCACCAGCAGGAAAAGGAGGTCATAATTCCACTATACAAGACACTAGTGAGGCCCCACCTGGAGTACAGTGTACAGTTCTGGAGACCATACCTACGTAGGACATAGACAGGGTAGAGAAGGTTCAGAGGAGGGCAACAAAGATGGTGCATGGGTTGCATCACAAGTCCTATGAAGACAGGTTGAAGGAACTGAACATGTACTCCCTGGAGGAGAGGAGGGAGAGAGGGGATATGATAGAGACATACAAGTATCTTACAGGGAGGAACAGGGTGCAGGAATACACTATTTTTAAGCGAAAAAGATGTTTCAGGACTAGAGGGCATGGGATGAAGTTGGAGAGAGGACGATTCAGAGGAAACATGAGAAGAATTTCTTCACAGAACGGGTGGTGGACAAGTGGAACACCCTGCCAGAGGAAGTGGTGGGGGCTGAAACAATCACGGGATTTAAGAATGCATGGGATAGACATAAAGGAATTCTAGAGGGCAGGGGTAAGGGGAAACAGACTTCTAGGAAAACAAACTGAACTTACAAGCTCAAATGGGCAGACTAGGTGGGCCATAGGCCCTTATCTGCCGACACTGTCTATGTATCTATGTATCTATAGTCACCCTGCACAGTTCTGATACAGATGCTGCTGCTCTCTCATCTCAGGAGTCTGCCATGTTTTCTTGGCAACTCTGGGGCTACTGGAAGGAAACCTCTTCAAGATTACTGAATTTCCTGAAGAACTCTTGGGATCATAAAAACAGGAGGAAATAACAGGTATGTTTTTCTACATTCCACTGCTGGGAGAGAGCATCCACTGCTTTACTACTTCACACTGTAATCAAATGAAGAACCTGGGAAGCTGAGCATTCAAACAGATCGATCTGAGGGATTCTGAACTGATGTACAGAAGACTAAACACCTCCGGGTTTGGGGACCATTCCCCTGGATGGACAATCTCATAGTTGAGTGATTCCACCTGAATGTCTAGAACCCCTGCTAGATGAATGACAAAGACAGCAGATTCTTTTCAACCCACTGAAGAACCTTTTGAATTTCCAGAAGCATGCTTTCACTTTTTGTGCCTCCTTTCCAAAAGTAGAACTTCCTCATGTCCCTCCTAAACCTTCTCCTGGACAGTTTCCACTCGTGACCTCGGGTTCTTGACTCTGTACTCCTGCTAAACAGCTCACCCCAGTTTACCTTGTTAATTCCTTGCAGCGACTTCAAGGTCTCTATCACATCCTCCCAACCCCAACTTGTTCTCCAGTGAGTACAAGTTCAGTGCCTTGAGGAGATCTTCATAAGATCTGCCCTGTTGGGCTTGAATCATCTCTGTCACCCTGCATTGCACCATTTCCAGCATGTTCCTGTCCTTTCTTAGGTGAGGACTCCAGAACTGAGCACAGTATTCCAGCTGCAGCCTCACCAGTCATCTACTGTATATAGAGGTAATAATACCTCCTTTTTCCTGCTGTCAGTACCCTTTTCTGAGACACCCCAGCATCCTAGTAGCCAAACTATTGGCCTTGTTACACTGGCTTAACTGTATGAGGGGGCAACTAGTAATGAAAAAAAAAAAATTACCCTTTTGTTAAGTGCCTGCAGCACTTTATGCGTAAAGGCTACATCAGCTGAACTTTCTACATTAAGCCTGTAATGTTGGGGGAAGGTGTGGAGTGAGGACCCCATAGCTGCCCTGCACAGTTCTGATACAGATGCTGCTGCTCTCTCATCTCAGGAGTCTACCATGGCTAAATGGGCAACTCTGAGGCTATAAGAAGGATGTTTCCTCATGATTTCTGAATTTTCTGAAGAACTCTTGGGATCAGTGGAATTGGAAGGAACAAGTAGGTTTTTTTAAAGTTTAGCTGTTGGAAGACAGCATCCACTGCCTCGGCTAGTGGACATTGTAACTGAATGAAGAACCTGTGAAGCTAATCATTCTGCCTGGATGCAAACAGATCAATCTAAGGGATTCTGGAGGACTTCCGGTGACGTCACCGCCCGAGATGGCGCCTTAAACAAGGAGCTCCTCAACCCCTCGAGAGATAATCTATCTTTAATAGCTCTCTAAACAATGGCATCCCCAGCGAAACAAACCAGAAACAAACCGTGAAAGCTCCTAGGCACTCCAATGCAAAAATTAAGGGAACTAATACAGGCTGATATAGATGCTCTCCCGGAGTCAAGTGGAACACTACCAGACTTGCAGCAGGCCTCGCCGCACCGCGACTCTCCACAAACTGACATCGTAGAAATGATTACAGACGGTGAGGATGGTTGCTAAATAGATCATACGCTGATTCCCGAGCGGATCTGAACTGCATAGATCATAAAACGGAGCAGCTCGAATTGGGGCTTACAGGAGCAATAGAACAAACTGACAGACAGGACCGCTTCGTCCTTTACCTCTTGGCCAGAGACCGAGAACTTAACCGTAGAATAGACGATCTTGAGTGGAGATCGAGATGACAAAATATCCAGATTTACGGGGTTCCTGAAGGCTTGGAGGAAAAAGAACCAAATATCATTTCCTTTATTCAGACACTCCTGTGCGAGACCCTTCAACTACCCGGAGACTTAGACCTGGAGATAGACTGGGCTCTTCGATCCTTGGTCCCGCGCCCCAAGAACCTGGATGCAAGGCCTCAGTCTTTCGTGGTGAAGTTAACTTCATACAGACGGAAGGAAGACATCCTCAGACGGGCCTGGCAGCAGAATGCTCTCAGCTTCAAGGGTCACAGAATATCACTAGATAACGACCATACGACGGAGGTGCAGGAGGTGCAAAAGACCCTCTGGCCCATAATTAAACAGCTTAGAGCCAAGGGGCACAGAGCACAAATCCTGTACCCAGCTAAAAATAAAATCAATACCCAGCAAGGCAATAAAATTTTTAAAGATCTCCTGGCTGCGACACCCTACCTGGAGAGTCTTGGCATTTCTACTCCCCCACTGGCGAAAGAAAGGATGGAGAAAGACCTCCTCGCATCAGCCTGGGCGGTAGCGCAGAAAGGAACGGCCAGAAGAGGCTCCACACAGCAAAACACACAAACAACCCTCCGTGCTGACATTGCGACGATGATCAAGAAATACGGGGACGCTGCAACAGTGAATAAGATGGCCAGACACCTTCAACAAGCAGATCGAGTAGGAGAGGTGAGCAAGCTGTCCGATCCTGAAGAGGCACAATTGGAACTACAAAACAGCCCTACTTAACTTTATAATGCCCAGGGTCTCGCTGAACTCCCCACAGCCACTGCACCTTCCTGGGGAATTTCTCCCCAACGATGGCAACCTACCTTGAGGCCATCGAATGCGGGGATCCGCGTTCACCCACGCAGTGAGTACAGAAAGAAAGCAGGGACTGGAAACTAGCACATCTAACGGCCTGCACATCTGTAACTTTTGAAAGCCCTCTTTTTTTTTTTTTAATAATGACACTCGGAAATGTGAACTATTGATGCCACTTGACAAGCATTGGATTGGGGGTGCGCAGAGGGAGTGGGGAAGGGAAGTAGAGTAAAGGAAGATATAATCATATGACACAATGGCTCACCAAGGGAGCCCCATCGTCGTGAAGTTCCCCGCACTAAGGTAGTATGAGTGCCACTGTGCGCTCTGCGGACTCCCAACCCTTCTCTTCCGTTTATATTGGATACCCGAAATTATTTATTTTTTTTCTTTTCTCTGTCTCTCAAGCATGACCTTCCCAGACTGTCTCCAAGGAAAAGAAATCAGGGGAATAGACCACTCTGGGTAGCCCGAGGTAACAAACTGATGGGTGGTCTTTGGGGCGCAGCGATCTGGACCGTGCCAATGAAGTAAAGTGTCCTGGTTTGAATTCACCCAGAAGCAATAAAGGGGGGAGTAACCCGTTGGGGTTGGGAGCGGGACTCAGGGTCTGAGGCAGTGTTTGGGTCCGGTTTTGGACTGTGAGCCTCCCTTGAGCCCTCGGGCCATCTCTAGATCCACCCACTGGAATGGCGAAACAGGCAGGGGACAATCAAGGATTGGGCAGGGGAACACCTGCCGAGCTGGAATGATACAAAATCACACATGCCCCCACAATACAAAGCATCATGGGCTGCATATGCAAATCACCACAGAATGTTATGCTGGTCCAACTTTAAGCAGAATTGCATGGTGCCGAAAGGGTTACCCAAAGGGCATTTGGAGCTGGAATGATGTTACTCCTGTGGTTACTATCATGAATGTGCCACCCCATCGGTCTGCTACCAGGTTGACATTCGAACTAAAACAGTTGCATTATGGGGGACCGAATCTGACACTGAACTTAAGGTGTCTTTTGGTCTAAAAATCCCCCTCCCCCTTTCTGTGAAGCCGGATGGCTAAGGGATTAATACCCAACACCTGATACATACATAACAGTTAACGGGGTTGGGAGCTTCCGCTGGGTGCACATGAATCTCCTACCGTAAGTGGGTCGGAGGACCCAAATCACAAGAAGTACCCTATGAAATAGTATGCCCCAAGAGATGGAGGGGTCCCACAAGAAGAGGTTAACTAGTGGACCTATGATTATTGGAGGGAGCCGAATACTGGGTATTGTGGAGGGTGTTTTTTTTTTTTTTTTTCTTCTTCACCTCTTATTCCACCATTTATCTAGAGAGCGAATCATGACACTTTCCCCCTCCTCTCCCAGCCGGTTGAGCAGGGGGAGTGGAAGGAAATATATATGGGGGGGGGAGGGCAGTGCCAGATGTGGCGCTATCTTCGAGAGGTGACATGGGAGACGGTGGCCACCCCAGAGATTCTCTGACAAGGCGAAGGAGATCTCATTGCACTCCTGAGCTCCTTAGAAGTCCAATAGGGACAACTCCTCCTAACTTGAGGGTCACCACTCATACACACCTAGGAAGAATGTTAGTAGAGAACGGAGCCTCTGGGCCCAGTGGGCTTGGGCCTCGGGGCATTAATTCACTTGAGCAGCATATGGCTCGATTCTGAATGAGGCCTAAGCAAAAGTTCACTAGTTTAATGCAAGTTTTGTTGACGTTAACAATAAGTTTAAGTTATGTAGTTCTATGTTATAAACTTTGGCAAGGTACCTACAATGATTATAAAAGTCAAGAAATTTACGCACTGTCTCTGAAGTTAGTAGCTAGGACAAGGATATATGTAAATAACTAACCATCTATCACAGGTAGTCTCCTTTAACATAAATGGATGTCTGAGCCCAATTAAAAGGAAAAGACTGCAAAATACCTTTAGGCAAAAATGTGAAATAGCATTCCTACAGGAGACACATCTACTCCAGCGAAGCCCAGAAATTAAAATGCAGGCGTTGCCCCATCTGTTTCATTCCTCTCTTTTGGGGAAGGAAAGAGGGGTGCTATTCTCCTCTCAGCTGCAGTACCTTTTCAGACACTGGAGGTGGTTGAGGACCCTGGGCGAGATATCTGATAGTAATAGGAACAATACAAGACCAATTGGTCGCTTTGGCCAATGTATACGCCCCACCGGGGTCTCCGGTTTCCTTCTGTTCAGCCTTACTGCAATTAGTAGCGGAGAAGGCAAAGGGTGCCCTGGTCATGGGTGGAGACTGGAACATAATAATGAACAGAGAGATGGACACTACGTCCTGAATACCTAGACCAGATCTTAATAGAGCTAGAGCGTTTAAGCTTCTCCTACAGCAGCTAGGGATGGTGGACGTATGGAGAGAAAAATACCCCAACAGCAAAGAATACACCTGCTACTCCCCTAGGTTTGCTATTTATTTTAGACTAGATATGTTTTTCACGTTTGTAAGGGATCTACCCATCATCTCATCAATGTGGGTGGGTACTACTGTCCTGTCGGATCACAGCCCTCTATTTCTAGAGATAAATTTGGGCCTAACCAAGAAGAAAACTCTTTGGAGGCTGAATACTTCACTTCTCCAGGATAAAGACATAGTCAAGGAACTTAAACAGTTCTTTAAAAGATCCCTGGAGGAGAATGCCATCCCGGGAATCTCTCCCCAAACACTATGGGACGCCCTGAAGGCAATGATCAGGAGTAGACTGATCCAAATAGCCACTCACAAGAAAAAACAGATAACCCATAAGCAACAGGAATTGACACTCCAAATTAAAGCTTGGGAGAGGGAACAGAAAGCTAGGTGGGATGCAGAGAGGGAGAAGAAATTGAAAGAGAGTAGACAACAATTACAAAAATTACAACAAACAGAGATAGAGAAGGCCTTACATTACTTGAAGCAAAAATATTATGAAGGGGGCCCTAGGGGGACGAAAATATTAGCCTATAGACTCAGGCAAAACATATCTAAGGCGACTATTTCCACAATTATCTCCCCAGATAACAAACGGAAATGCACCCAAGCTGCGAAAATAGCAAAAGCTTTCGTGGCTTATTATACAAAGCTGTATTCCCCACAGGAAGCAAAAGCTTTCGTGGCTTATTATACAAAGCTGTATTCCCCACAGGAAGCTACCTCCACTCAAGAGAAAAGGTCTTATCTGAACTCCATCCCCCTTCCCCCATCTGGTTGCACAAACCCTCATAAACCCCATCACTCCACAAGAACTAAAACATGCAATAAAAAACTTAAAAATAGCCAACTGTCCAGGCCCCGACGGATTTAGTGCAGAATTCTATAAGATTTTTGAGGCAGAGGTTTCCCCGGTCTTTATGGATGTATTCACAGCGGTGTGGTCTGGAATGGAGCGAGTTCCCCCCTCCTGGCAATACGCCACAATCTAAGTCATACCCAAAGAAGGGAAAGACCTGACACGATGTGAATCTTACCGCCCTATATCTCTATTAAACGTGGACTACAAGATTTTTACGGCAATAATAGCCTCCAGATTAAACCCAATACTACCAAGCCTAATACACATGGACCAAACGGGCTTTGTTACTGGCCGCCAGGCACCTGATAGTGTCAGATCAGTGATAAATATAATAGATACTATCCAAAGAACTTGCGTGTCAACTTGCTTATTGAGCCTGGACGCAGAGAAAGCCTTTGATAGGGGCTTCCCCCAAACATTTATTAATATCATCAAAGCGATATATTCAAACCCACAGGCTTATGTTCGAGTGAATGGCGGTATCTCAGAAAGGTTTAGTCTGGGTAGAGGCACACGTCAGGGATGCCCCCTATCCCCACTACTTTTTGCCCTATACATCGAACCGCTGGCAGAGGGAATAAGGAGGGCCAGAGAAGTAAAAGGAGTTATGTTGGGGGACCTGCATAAAAAAATCTCGCTCTACGCGGATAATGTTCTCCTGACTCTTACACAACCTCATCAATCCGTAAAGCACGCATGGACAACACTGATGGAATTCGGTAGGCATGCAGGCTACTGCCTTAATAAAAATAAGACGGAAGTCCTTACCTTCTTTTACAAACCCAAAATAGAAATAATAAAACTGCTCCCATAAAATTGGACAGTGAGCAGAATGAAATACCTGGGGGTATACATCACAAAACACTACTCCAAGTTATTTGCTGCAAATTACCTCCCACTAGTGAATAACTTACAAAAAGACCTGGAAAGATGGTCCCTATTGAATTTCCCAATGTATTCCAAAATACACACCCTGAGAATGAATGTACTCCCTAGATTTTTTTATTTGTTTCAATGTATCCCATCTTACATACACAAATCGATCTTCCAAACTTGGAACAAACTGCTACCTAAGTTTATATGGGGCCCTAAGAAACCTAGAATTAATTTAAAAATACTCCAAACACAGAAGGAGAGAGGGGGTCAATCCCTTCCTGATCTAGAGGATTATTTCCTGGCAGCTCAATTAAAAATAGCATTACTGTGGTCTAACCCAGCCACCTCCACAGCCTGGCAAACCATGGAGAGGGGGGAGGAGGATGGACTGGGGTCACAACCCCTCAAAATCAGGCTCCCAGCCCCCCTGCATAAATAGACAAATGCCCCCGAAATTGGCCTCGATCAGGGACACAATCAGAGCCGTCCATAGAATATGGCAGAAATATAATATTAAAAATTCCATCTGGCCAATGAGGAGACTGGCTTGGGACCCGGATTTTCACCAGGGACATCTGGACACTAGATTTCTCACATGGGAGGGGAAGGGCCTAAAATACATCTCGCAATTCTGGCAAGGAGAGACCTTTCAGAACTTTGGAACTCTCAAAACTACATATGATCTCCAAAACTTAAGACCATTTCAGGTACTTTCAGGCTAGGAGTTACATCTTCCAGCTAAGGAAAGGGATACTGAAAGGGTTGAGGCCTAACAGTTCCTCTGAGCCTTTCAGCAAAATATGAGAACTAACACACAAAAGGGAATGATTTCTCTCTTATAGGGCGTTGATGACACTAAGGGGGACTACTTGCCAGAATAAAAAAAATGGGGAGAGGGCGCTCTCAAGAAATAGACGAATTGGACTGGAACTGCATTTTTCTCCTTACTAAAAGAACAACCTAGTCGCCACACTGGCAGGAATTTTCCTGATAATTAAAGTCCAATATTTCAACTCCGCAGTTAATCAGTAGAAGGTACCTGGAGACCGACACACTGTTGGAGGGATGTGGTGCACAAACGCAGATCACCTGCATATTTTCTGGGCCTGTGGGGTCCTCCAGACGCTCTGGCATGACATCATTAAAGCAATTAGGGAGGTCTTTCAGTCCGGGACATACTGGATTGGCCTCGATGATCCTGGGGCTCCCACCAAAGAGATGGAGGTGTGGATTCGATATACCTTGGGCAATTTTGATAACTGCAGCACATAAAGCCATCACGAGCGATGGCCTTCCAACCCTCCCACCATTTCTGACTGGATAAAAATAACTACTTCCATTGCAGAACTCAAGAGCTAACTTATAAAATTAACAATAAACTCCATACTTATCTGAGAAGGTGGACAAGATGGGAAATTTGGCCTTACGACCAGAGAAATAAGTATCGATGACCATCACTCAGTTAAAGGGCGAGAATAATATGAGCTATTAACAGCAGGGAGAATATATGGGGGTAATTGTAATTGAGTTTTGACAGATGGGCTGTGGTCCGACATATAATAACAGAGAAGGGTAAATGAAGTTATAGGTGACTACAGAGATGAGGGAGGTTTGCTAGTTAGGGCAAGCCTCTCTTAAGGCTTTAAGAACATTGTAACTAAGATAAATGTATAGAGCAATGAATGAATGAAATATTCTGTTCTATGAAGAGTCAGTTGTGAGAATCAAGTAATGATGTGAAAATGATGTACCTGAAAGATATCAATAAACTTGAATTAAAAAAAAAAAAAATCTAAGGGATTCTGAACTGACTGAATAGAAGACTGAACACCTCCTGGTTTGATGACCATTCCACCAGACAGAAAATCTGCTGGCTGGGCAATTGTGCCTGAACGTTTAGAGACCTTCATAGGCGAATGACAGAGAAAGCAGATTCCTTTCAAGCCACTGAAGAACCTTTTGGATTTCCAGAAGCATGCTTTTGCTTTTTGTGCCTTCTTGATTATTTATGTAAGTGACCATCACTGTGCTGCCTAAACGAATCTTCACCGCTTGGGACCTAAGCTGTTCCCAAAAATGGAGAAAAAGCAGAAACACTGTCCACATCTCTAAGACATTTATCTGAAGGTTTTATTCCTCTGGACTTCAAACACCCTGGGTCAAATTCTGGTCCAGAACAGTGCCCCAATCCAGGTGGCTGACATCCGCTGTCACTATTTGCTCCAGAGGGGAAAACAGTGGGCATACCTTCATCAGGTTGCCTGACTCTTCCACCAATGCTGGGGATTGGTGAACTGGGGGTCAAGATGTGGATCTGATATTGCTTAAACACAGGAGACCAAGAGGACAGAAGGTGTGACTGAAGAGGCCTTATGTGGAGGTGAGCCCATGGAACTACTGCTATAGAGGAAGACATCAGACCTAAGGTTTGAAGGCAGTAGTGAGCAGACACTGCCTTCTGCAATCTTTGCTGTCGAACTTCTTGCTGACGAGTTTCATTCTGGCAAGGAGAGGAGAAACCTTTATAGGTCTGCTTGAAAGTAGGCTCCCAGATATTACTGTCCCTGAGATGGAGCAAGGGAGCTCTTCTCTCTGTTGACTGTCCAACCATGAACCTACCGAGGACACTGTTGCCTGCTCTGATGAAGCTCTGATCAGGAGATCATCCAAATCAAGGTAAACATAATGACCCTCCTGTCTGAAGGAGGCAATAATTACCATCAGGATCTCTGTAAAGACCCTCAGCGCAGATCAATCAATCAATTTTTATTTTATACTGGAAAGTATGTGAGTAAAAATGCCCATTTTCACAAATCATCTAGTTAAGCAGATAACAGAAAACAGGACAACATTCAAAAGGTAATACAAAATCACACATGCCCCCACAATGCAAAGCATCATGGGCTGCATATGCAAATCACCACAGAATGTTATGCTGGTCCAACTTTAAGCAGAATTGCATGGTGCCAAAAGGCCTCTCACACAGTTTGTAAGGGTGCTGGCACCTTTACAAACTGTAATGAAAACTGTCTAACCTTCGTGAACCAAAACTATCTGTGTGTTCATAGCAACATTAACCATAATATGATCTTCAAACAGCTTCCCAGCCAAATGCCCTTTGAGGTAACCCTTGCTTCAGTGTTTATGCACAGAGGTTCTTTGTCTTTTAAACATTCAAAAGGTATATACAATGGACAACCGGGTCAAGCCAAGAGGGTCACACATTATAACAGAGAAATGGGGAAATAAATAAAAGGAAATATGAACAGGGATTGTATACAGAGTGGAGGGAACAATACTGGAGGGAATATATTCAAACATAAACATTAAATTATAAACTAAGACATAAACATGCACAATGGCCTAGAATTTATAAAGCATCACAATAGTTGATTAGAACACAATGGCAAACATGTAGACAGAGGTTGAAGATCAACAAAAATAATTGATCATGACAACCCCTGAAGAAAAAAACAAAGCAGCAGCTTGGGGCCTGGGGGTAAGCTTTAAGAGCGGGAGAAAATATGGGTGCAGGAGGGGTACAAAGGAAGTGGGGAGAGGAGGAGATGGGGGGAGGGGTTAGAAAATCAGGAAAGAATGTAGGGGGACAAGCTAATCATGTTACTTACTGTGGGGCTCCTATCCGGGGCACAAACAAATGGTAGCATTAAGGAGGTGGTCCTTGAGAGAGATATTAAAGGAACCAACAGAGTTACAAGTTTGAATAACTAGGGGCAGATTGTTGTAAAGCTTAGGGCCCTTATAAGAGATGGAATTCTGTGCATGAGAGGTGTGGTAAATGGGATACTGAAGATATGACGTAGAGCCCCCCTTCTACAGTGCTTAGTGACCAATTTAGGGAAAAGAGAGGTGACGCTCGATGGCATTGAGTATAAGTTAACCTTGTGAAGGAATGAGAGCATTTTAAAGAGGAACCTATCTTCAAGGGTGAGCCAGTCAAGGGAGTTGTAGAGGGTGCAGTGGTGGGTGGATCATGGAAGGCCAGTAATGAAGCAAGCAATGTTATTATAAGTGGTCCTGAGTTTGGAGAAAAGGAGGTAGAAGGAGGAAGAGGGAGGGGGAGCAGACAATAGAACCATACTCCAGAAGGGGTAGAAGCAAGGAGCCAGCCAGGCGAAGTCTAGAGACAGGAATCAGGAACTTCCTGATTCTATACAGGAGACCAAGCCTCAAATGGATCTTTCTGATGAGGTTAGATACCTGTATGTGGTACGTCAGGTGTGGGTCGAGGAACAGTCCCAGGTATTTAAATTTGTCCACTTTTTCAATGTTATTTCCCTGATTGTCTGAGATGGTTAGGTTTAAATTAAGAGCTTTTTTAGGGCCAGAGAAAATCATGAACTTGGTCTTCTTAGAATTGAGTACTATGCTTTTAGCAGAAAACCAAGAGTGCAGCATGCTTAAATCAGCTTGCAGATTAGCTAACATTGTGTTAATGTTTTTGTTGCTGCAATAAAAAGCATCATCATCTGCATACAGGACAATTTTAGTAAAGTGGCAGATATCAGGAAGCCTGTTTATAAAAAGGGAGAACAAAAGTGGGCCCAGAATGGAATCTTTGGGGACCCCCATTTTAATTTGGCAGTCATCAGAAAGGTGGCCCATTTATCACTGTCTTCTGGGATCTAAGGGGAAGAGGTAGCTTCCAAACCATTTGACCACGTTCTTCGAGATTTGTAAGCCAACAAGGGTATCCAATATTAGGCAATAGTAGACGGATGCCACGCTAAAGATGGGGGGCCTGGTACTGAAAATTCTGATTCCATATGCAAAAACTCAAAAATCTCTGGTGAGAGTAGCAGACTGGATGATGAATATAGGCATCTGACACATTAATCGAAGTCAGGTAGTCTCCAGCTACACTGCCCTAATAACCAACGAGAGGGGCTCCATCTTGAACTTGGTTTGCCTCACAAACTTGTTCAGACTCTCCAGATCTACAAATTACAAAGCAGATCTAGCAAAACACCTGCCCTATCTCCAGGGGGCTACCAAAACCATCACCCAGATCTGGAGTACAGCAAGTGTTCAAGATCTGGTCCACTGGTCCCCCCCCCCCGGGTTCCTGGATACTGGAGACTGAAAGAACTGGACCAATGTGGGCATGGTACAGAATTCTACTGCATAACTGACAGAGACAAGCCTAGCACCCACAAGTCTGTTGTAGTTTGGGTCCATCTTCTGACAATGTTTTGAAGGCATTCCCTGAGGGCCTGAACGGCAAGATGGACCAGCGAATCCTTATGTAGTGGATTTGCCCTTCCTGCCAGCTCCTCTCATAAGTCTGTGAGAGAAGGAACCTCTATTATGGGAGAACATGAAAGCAGTGAAGGAACCTCTACCTCATTGTTTTCTGCAGACTCAAAAGGAATGAAAGCCACCTCTGTTATAATGATCACATCCAAAACAAACTCCTCAGGAAGGGCTCCTGGAGCTCTGCTCACCTTTGGGAGCAGGCAACTGGCCTTTCTTTTCTTTGATATATTTCAGAATGTAACTTGTCGAACTTTGGCCTAAACAACATATCCCCAGAAAAAATAACAGTGTGCAACTTTGCCTTGGTGGCCTGGTTTGCAGGCCAGTGCCATAACAAGACTCCACTCATAACCAAAACTATGGCAGAGGAATACAGTTAAAAGCAGAAGGCTGCTGACAATGGCATCTCCTAAAAGGAAGATGCTAAAGTAATGAGAAGAAAGAAGACGCACACTGAGGAATCCTCCAGTAAATCATCCAAAAAAGTGGACACCCATCTGCATAGAGCCCAGGAAACCAGGAAAGATGTGCACATAAGTCTAATGTTCGGCCACGACACTGAAAAGCACATGGACAAACTGCATACACTTTCTTATCATTCCAGTCAGTGACAGCAGATGTCCACTCAGATTGGATTATGTCATGCTTAACCATGTTAGCCACCAAGGCATCAGTGATCAATAAGACCTCCCAAGTTTTGGCATAGCATCCTGGAAAAAATTACATTCAGCACAGGATTTTGCAAACATTTATTTTAATCAAAATCCAACCACTCCTGGTTTATCACTTGGTCACAATGCTGGACATTCGGAAAGCACTTCAGAGAATTTCTGGAATTGGAAATTATTGGGTTCACCAGTAGCGTGGCCACTGAAAAAAAACCTGAAGATTTTAATATTCTTTAGACTTTAGCCACTAAAATGGATGTAAAGTGAGAATCAAACAAAAGTAAAACAGAAGACATCGGAGCACATTCAGACAAACCTCCTTCCTCGGAGAAGGGGCCTGGCATTCGTCCAGTGGCGCAGAAGGAGTCACTGGGTCAGGATATTCTTCATCAACTCCACTGTTCTTGTCTGGCTGAGTTGCCTACAAATTGAGTACAGCATCTCTGTCATGCTCTTGTTGTGGATCTCCTTGGTCTGAGTGATCCACCCAAGTATAGGGTGTCTTCTCAAGAGTGGCCTGTGGTTCTTCAGCATGGAAAATATTCAAAGTTGTATGAGGGACTGGTGTAACTCAATACTGCCACTGCCATTTCAGCTGCCAGACGTACCTTCACTCGCAACACCAGAAGTCTGAGTGTTGGGGCACAAAATGCTAACTTCTCTTAACTAGCAAAGAAAGAACAGAATAGGCTACAGGAAGAATGTCACCAAGTCCTGGTGCAGGCTTTACACTTTTTGAAAGAAAATGGTCAGTGGAATGCTATGGTGCCAATGAAAATGGCAAACTTTGCCAAATATTTATTTATTTCTAACCCCAGTAATACTCAGGTATTCATAACTTTCTGCAGTAAGCCTTCTAGGTAGGACTGCCCGGAGAGAATAGAACACATGCAAATTATAGAATTCTTTGCATGTGAGAACTTTTCAAACTCTGCCTCTACTAACTGCCAGTATTCTAAACCTCCTCAGATTTTTCTATCCACCTGAAAAGTCTGGTCGCTCGGAGTACTGTTCGTCTAACTTTCTCCTGCGTGAAAGAACTTTAAATATATTCATTTAAGTATATTTTGTTTTCATTTGCTGCCTTCTACTAATTGTATTTTGTTGTTAAATCTTTAGTTTAGCTTAGTTTAGTTGTTTTTTTCCAGTTCCTCTCGGTTCGGTATGACCATGGGGGAACCGGGTTAGTTTTGTTGTTAGTCGGGAGTTTTCTGATTAAAAAAAACCTTCAGTTATCAAACTACTAATCCAGGTTCCTTTTTTCTTATCACTTCAGTTCTCCCGGTACCTTCTCGGTTCTGGAACCGATTACAACCGCTTGCTTTATTTAAAAAAAAAAATTTTTTATTTTGCGGTTGCTATTATTTTCTCCTTTTTTGGACATTGTGCCAGAGAAACCTAAGAAGAGAACTGGGGAGCCCAGTTTCAAAAACTGTACAGTGTGGGGAAGTGTATGTAAAGGCAGACAAGCACAGTTTGTGCGTGGCCTGTCTTGGTTACGACCATTTAAATGAGGAATGTGATATTTGCAAGACATTCCCAGAAAAAACAACTGAAAAACACCTTGAAAGGCTTTAAAACAAGCTTCCTCAGCCTCAGGGTTCCTCTGGCTCTGACCAGCCGATACCCTCTTTTACTGTGGTTGAAACCACGTCTGTAGTTGCCTCTGACTCTGAGATGGGTGAAAAGGGCACAAAGAAGATCAATGAACCAGCTGACCCTCCGGTTCCCTCAAAAAGGACCAAAAAACTAAAGAACACTGAACCCCCACCTTCCAAACCTGGGACTTCTGTGTCTGGCCTGACTATGTCTTCGGCTCAGGAGATTGCCCAGGCTTTCAAAATTATCCAGGCACTGCAAAACATTATTCCTCCTCAGCAGCCTCCTGCCCCTTCTCCGGGTCCCCAGGCTGGCAGTACTGCAAAATTTTATTTCCCTGAGGAAGAAGACTATGGTGATTTTGAGGAGGATGATGGGGAACCTACAGAACCTGAGGTGCCTCTTCAGCAGGACTTTGGTTCTCCCCCAAGGGTATCTGAGGACTACTACTCTCATTTTACATTTGTTCGGAAGATGGCTGATGCACTGGACATCACCACTACTGAACACATTGAGGATGAGGAAGAGGTGGAATACATGGAGATAATGGGGTTGACTCTTCTCCTCCCTGTAAACAAATGTTTCAAGAAGGATGCTTTAAAACTCCTTCAGACACCTAACTCCATTCCTTCCCTTGAAAAGAGGATGGATAAAAAGTATCAAATGGACAGGGAGGGAGCAGACTTCCTCTTCTCCCATCCTGACCACCAGGGGGTTGTGCAGCAAGCTGCCTGTGACAAGGCTAGGGTCCCTCTGTCCTCCCATCATCCGGACAAGGACTCTATGAAAATTGACAGCATGGCCAGAAGGGGGTACCTGTTGGCCTCCTTGGCTATCCGCCAAGCCAATTTTCAGGCCTATGCTGCCCAGTACCAAAAATCACTGTGGCAGTCAGTTTTGGCCATGACCCAGAAAGTCCCCTCGCCATTGTCAGATGACCTGGCTGAAACTGCAAGGTTTGGGTTAGAGGCGGCTAAGAAAAAAATTACTCACTGCAGTACTCTTCTTTCTTCTAAGGGGTCCTTTAGCATCAGTAACTTTTTTGCACTTAGCTGGCTAGGTGCAACTGCCCCAGAGGTGTGCCTTTAAGAGATATTTAAATGAGCTTAGGGCCAAGCCAATCAAAAGACAGGAAGGGGTGTGAGCTGAGTGAGAGCTGTTGAAGGCTTCAGAATTTTTTCGAGGAAAAACGAGGGCAAATGCCCCGAAAAGAATCAACAGGATTCAAAAAACATGCAAAAGTGGAACTAGAAACAACAGCAACATGAGTTAAAATCTCATCAATAAGAAACACCAAATTTGGTAAAAAGTGACATAAAGAGCCCTTCTCCGACAGGTGAACTGGGGAGAAAGAGTGGGAACTTACTGATGCTAAAGGACCCCTTGGAAGAAAGAAGATTACTGTGGTGAGTAACTTTTTCTTCTTACCCCTGGAGTTCTTCAGCATCAATAAAATTTTTGCAGATGACCGAGCAGTACCAAGTGGGAGGTGGCCAGAAAACCTACTTAGGAAAGAGGCTGTGCAGAACCACCCTGCCAAATTTAGCATCAGATCTGGTCTGCACATCCAAACTGTAGTGTTTCACAAAGGTGTACAGATTTCCAGGTAGCTGCTTTGCAGACATCCAGTAAGGGAATGTCCCTTGCTGCTGAAAGCGAAGCTGCAGTGCCCCTAGTGGAGTGGGCCCTGAGCCCCACTGGAGGTTGGTGACCAGCTTTCTCATAGCAGAGTCTAATACAGGAGACCAACCAACGAGAAATAGTTTTCTTGGTAGCTGGCCTTCCTCTGCCTATATCCCTGTAGGTGAGGAACAACTGAGTGGAAGAGCCTCTGGCCTGTCTAGTATGCTCTAGGCAGAGAAAGATGGCTCTTTGACATCCAAGCTGTGGAGCTTTTGCTCACCAGGAGTGGATGGCTCAGTAAAGAAGACAGGCAGAGTAATGGTCTGGTTCAAGTGAAACTCTGAAACCACCTTTGGCAGACATTTCCTGTTTGTCCTGAGCTCAACTTTATCCTTGTGAGGGATAATGTAATGAGGTTTAGTGCACAGGGCCTGTAGCTCTGAAATCCTCCAGGCAAACGTAATGGCTACCTGGAAGACTGTCTTCCAAGTTACAAACTTGATGTGGGCCGTGGACATAGGCTCGAAGGGTGGATTCATGAGCCCGTCTATGCAAAGGCTCAGGCTCCAAGGAGGAACGGGCTCCCTGGTTGGAGGCTGAAGGTGCAAGAGGTCTTTGAAAAACTGTTTAAATATGGCGCGTGAAAAAAATTATTTTTTTCTTTCCCATCAACAGGTAGGCTGAAATTGCCGCCAGGTGTAGCTTGAGGGAAGATGATTTCAAGTCTGACGCCTGCAGGTGTACCAGGTAGTCTAGCAGCTGAGAGTCTGAAGCTGATAGGGGTTCAACCTTTTCACTCCTGCACCAGAGGGAAAACCTTTTCCATTTGGCTGCATAAGTCTTCTTAGTGTTTGGTTTTTTAGCCATCCTCTGTATCTTAAGGACCTGTTCAGAGTATTGTGAGGATGGAAACTCTAACTCCTCAAGAACCAGGCCTTGAGGTGAAAAGAGTGTATGTCTGGGCACTGCAAGGGTCAGCAGGGAGTGAGTTGGAGGCAGGTGAATGGGCCTGCTGTAGGACATTGAGAGAAGGAGAGGGTACCATGCTTGCCTGGGCCAGTCTGGAGCCACTAGGATCATCGATGCAGGCTGCTGTTTGAGTTTCATCAAAACCCTGAATATCACGGGAAAGGGAGGAAATGCATATAGGAACTTCCCTGACCAGTCCAGGATCAGGGCATCCAAAGGAAGTGTTTCTGGAACTGGGGGCCTGCAATAGTACTGATGAAGCTGAAAATTGAGAGGCGAGGCAAACAGATCCACGTCTGGTGTGCCCCACTGCCTGAACACTGTGGCTAGTACTTGTTTGTTCAGTATCCATTCACCCTAGCTTGACTGATGCGGCTTAGAGCATCCGCCAGAATATTGAGTTTGCCTGGGAGGTGAATAGCCGGGAGGCTGACTTCCAGGCAGAATGCTAGAGACCCGAGCTTCAGAGCTTCCAAACAGAGTATTCCTGATCTGGTACCACCCTGCTTGTTTATGTGGAACACTGCAGTGGTGTTGTCCGTACGAATTTGAACCGCCTACCCTTCTATGCCGGGAGTGAAAGCTTTGAGAGCTAGAAAGGCTGCACTGACTTCCAAAAGATTTCTGTGCAACTGTGACTCTTAGGGAGTCCAGTTGCCACCTACTGAGGTACTGTCCAAATGAGCTCCGCAGCCCAAGAGGGAGGCATCTGTGGTGATCACCTTTGTGGGAAGAGGAGCTTTGCCCGCAAATTTGCAGGGTTCTTCCACCACAACCTGTGTTGGAGCAACTGCTCTGACAAAGGTATCAACTCTGAAAATTAGATACTTCTCTGAGACCATCAAGCTCTGAGGTAGGCCTGCAGGAGACACATCCTGTACCTGACCTCTGGGATTACTGTAGTCATAGAGGCCATATGTCCCAGAAGTTTGAGGAAATGTCTGTCTGGTCTTGGCTGTCCCCGAGTGAAAGAATCTGCCACTGAAAGGAAACTCTGAATTCTTTCCTGTAGGAGGAAAGCATATCCCTTCTGAGTGTCCAGCTGGGCAACTATAAAGGTGAGCAGCTGGGTGGGTTCCAGGTGAGATTTCTTTAGATTTACCAGGAAACCCAGAGACTCCAGAGTGAGTTCTGTGAGGGAAAGAGATTCCTTGACATGGCAAGGAGACTTTGCTACTATGAGCCAGTCATCCAGATAGGGGTAGACAGCGACACCCAGTCTCCTGAGATGTGCTGCTACCACTGCGAGACACTTGGTAAAGACTCTTGCGGCTTAGGACAGACTGAAGGGCACTGTAGCGAACTGACTGTAACCCGAAGGAAGTTTGAACCTGAGAAACTTCCTGTGCAATCTCCTTATGGGTATGTGGAAGTAGGCGTAGCTTTACGTCTACGAAGGCTAGTCAGTCTCCCTGCTGTAAGAACTGTATGACCAGTGACAGAGTGACCATTCTGAACTTGGGTTTTTCAGATGTTTGTTTAAATATCTGAGATCTAAGATAGGTCGCCACTCCCCAGTTTTCTTCTGTGTCAGAAAATACCTGGAGTAGAGGCCCTTGCCCTTCTCGTGGGCAGGGACCCTCTCCATTGCTCGTAAAGCCAGAAGGTTTTGTACCTCCAATTCCAACAGCAGTATCTGTGTTGAGGACAGAGGTCTTGACACCTAGGTACACTTGAGGTCTGGCATCTGCTTGAACTGTAATGGCAGACCCTTCTCCACTATCCCCAGCACCCACTTGTTCGACGTGATGAAGGACCAGTGCTGAAGATAGTGGGAGAGTCTGCCTCCAACCAGAAGCAGGGAGGCGACCTGGACACTCACATCAGGACTCAGACTGAGAGGCAGACGGCAAGGTAGAAGTGGTTCTTCTTTGGCCCCTTCTGCCCCTGCCTCTGAAAAATGCCATGTACTGGCCAAAGTCAGATTGGGGATAGGGACTGTAAGGCCTGGGAACAAAATGTCTGCCCCTATTGCCCCTGGGACGGGATCTCTGAGGAGTGGTGGGCTTAGGCTTGGATGAGTGGCTCTGCCAGGAGGCCTTGTACTCATTGACTTTTTTCATGTAGTCAGTGGTTCTGCAATCAAACATGTTTTCATCATAGGGAAAATCCATGGCCTTGTTCCGAGTGTCTGTGGTCAGACTGGTTGTTCTAAGCCAGGCGAAGCATCTCAGAGAGACGGCATGAGCCATCGCCCTGGAGGCTGCATCACTGTTGACATCTGCCACATGGAATTGATACATATTAGCTTCCAGGGCACTTTTTGATGTATCCACTAGTTCCTGCACCATAGAATCTGATCCGCTGTGGGCAATAGCCTGGACAGATTTCCAAAGAGCCTTCTGATATCTGGCTGAGAACGCCATGTAAGAAGAAAGTCTGAGACGCAGGGAAGCTGTGGCATACATTTTCTTTGCTATAAAGTCAGTTCTCTTAGAATTCTTGTCAGAGGGAGAGGGAGACAAGGAGACTCCAGCTTTTTCACAAGCTGCCTGCTACACTATACTCTCGTGGCTAGGGTGTACAGACAGGACCATTTTTAGACAATTTATATTTTCTCTCAAGCCGCTTATCAACCCCTGATACTGAAGTGGGGTGCTGAAGCACCTGCATGGGATTTTTTCTAAATGCATTATAGATAGGGATGACCAGGATCTTTGAGGATGAAAGACCTCTCATCTTCCTATAATCTTTGTCTTCATCGACATCCTGGTTGGGCTCCTCCACAGGGAGGTCAAGGGTGTCCAGCATATTTTTGTATAAATGTAAACACAGAGGAAGGATCCTCATGGTCACCCAGGAGATCCTCAAGATGAGGGTCTGGGGACTCCTGGGGCTCAAGGCCCTCAAAGTCCATGTCAGGGACATCATAAAACTGATCATCCTCTGCGTCACCCTCACAAACTGTGGAAGAGTGTTTGCCAGCACCAGTAAATAAAGGACCCATCTTTTGAAGGGTCTGAAACAGCTGCCATGCTTTTTCCATTTCTTGCACTGACAGAAGAACCTGAGCAGACTTGGTTTGTAAGTATTTTTTTCTGTATGCTGTAAGCTGTCTGTTGTCTCACTACTGGCTTTCCCAGGAGCAATGGGAGCATTTTTGTCTTGACAGTTTCTTTTTAGTCATGTCATCAGAGGCTTGAGCAAGCTTCCTTTTTTTGTCACTCTTATTATTTTTTAATTGTGAGGAACTTCATCTTTGGAAGCTTTATTTTTTGGCTGGGATCGGGAGGGTTCCTCAGCACCTCTGGTTTTAATATTAGTACTTTTGGATGGCCCCTCATCAGACACCTTTGATTTATCCTCAGCCATAATAATCAAAGGTTTGTCTACTACGTTTGCCAATTTAAGCAAATCAAACCAGTCCTGGACCTACGAATTGAGTGCAGGTTTCTGTGAAAATTCCACCGGCCAGTCCTGCCCCAGTTAATAAACTCCGTCTATTACTAGTGACCCCCCTTTTTTTTTGGTTGTAGAACTGGGATCTACACCAGTGCCAATTTTAATAAAAACCCACTAATACTTGTCAACTGTGCACCGGTGGCTGCTGGACCCTTATGGACAGTCCTGACACAGATGATACCAAGGTCAAGCAATAGCAAAAAAAGGTTTCCTTGTAATTGCTAATCTAGAGAGACCCCCCCCCCCCAAAGCACTGTTTAAATTGAAATCCACTGCAGGTGCCTCGCGGTTAAAAAAACAAGGCAACTGTCCCTAATTTGACGGTTCCCACAAGAATTTGCGCCAAAATGAAGGGAACCATCGAAAAAAGCACTCGCAATAAAATTAGGTTTTAAAATGGAAGTCGCAGTAAAAATAAAGTCAAAATAGCGCTATCGCGCTAAAAATAAAAAGTGAGCACGGCGCTAATAAAAAAGTAAAACTTTCACTTAGCACACTAATAGAAATAATTTATGAGGACAACTTTACCCAGATAAGCACTAGGTGGCTGTCAATAAGGAAAGCCGAGACACACCTCAGAGTCAATGTGGCTCAGTCCAGTGGAGAAAAAATTCTAAAGCCTTCAACAGCTCTCACTCAGCTCACACCCCTTCTTGTCTTTTGACTGGCTTGGCCCTAAGCTCACTTAAATATCTCTTAAAGGTACACCTCCAGGGCAGTTACACCTAGCCAGCTAAGTGCAAAAAAGTTACTGATGTTAAAGGACTCCTGGGGTAAGAAGTATCAGTTCCAGATGGCTGCTGATACAAATTATACTACAGCCAGATAGATGGCTAACACGGTGGCACAGAGGAAATCTGCTTGGCTCAGGGCCACAAATCTTACTCAGGCACTCAGTCTAAGGTACTGGATTTCCCCTTAGAAGTTAATTCTCTTTTTGGGGAATCCACGGTTGCTTACATGAAGAAGGTAGATGAGTACACATACTTATTTTATAGAAGCAACTCTGCAAAACAGAGAGCTTCTCCATCCACCAGGCCTTATGGAAGGGGAGGCCAGGGCAGGTCCTTTCACACCAGGCCCTTCTTTCTGCCAGTGGCAGTATCCCAGTACCAGCAGTATCCACAACAGGGATACTTCAGGGGCCGGGTAGAAGGGGCTCTAGGAGAGGGTCCTAGGCCCAGCTTCTGTCCCAAACAAAGCAGACCCGCTGAGACGCAGGTCACCTCCTCCTCCCTCCCTGTCGGAGGCAGACTGTCCCACTTCCTCCAGGACTGGCTAAACATCACCACAGACAAGTGGGTCCTGGAGGTGGTGGATCAGGTTCTGTCTCTGGACTTCAAATCTCTTCCTCCTCAAAAAACTAGGGCCTTCAGCTCACCCTCCCTACCAGAAAAGACACTGCTAGAGGCAGCGATTCAAAACCTGTTACTCTTAAAGGCAGTAGAGACTGTTCCAACCCCCCTGAGAGGAAAAGGTTTCTATTCCAGATACTTCCTTACCCCAAAGGAAAGTGGGGAGTGCTGGCCTATACTGGATCTCAGAGCTTTAAACAAGCATCTAAAGAAACCAAAGTTCAAAATGGTAACGTTGTCATTGATTCTGCCAACACTCCAAAAAACAGATTGGTTGGCATCACTGGACTTAAAAAGATGCCTATTTCCACATAAGAAAGTCCTACAGAAAATATCTCAGGTTCAAACTCCCTTCAGGCCATTACTAGTTTTCAACCCTGCCTTTTGGCCTCTCTTCGACACCAAGGGTGTTCATAAAGTGCCTAGCAGCAGTAGTGGCACACCTTCGAAGGCAGGGAGTCACCGTTTTCCTGTATCTGAACGATTGGCTGGAGGTAGGAAAATCACCAGACCAAGTCAGACAGTATCTACAGATCACCAAAGAGCTCTTGGAGTTCCTGGGACTCCTAATCAGTCACACAAAATCAGTCCTCATTCCTTCACAAATCCTGCAGTTCATAGGGACAGAGATCAATACCCTGTAGGGCAGGGCCTATCTGCCTCTGGACAGGGTCAGAAGTCTCCATCTGATTGCAAATTTGTTCAGCTTGCACAAACCCAAGACTGCAAGGCAGTTTCTGCAGCTGCTGGGCCATATGGCTGCATCCACAGGCACAGTGCTCGGTTCCAGGTTCCAAATGAGAGACATCCAGTTCCGCCTCAGGGCTTATTGGAGTCAAAGAAAAGACCCTTTCTCAAAGCCATTCCAGTAACAAGGACTTTGTTACAAGCTCTTCAGTGGTGGAAAATTGAATCCAACCTAAAACAAGGGGTTCCTTTTCAGAGAGAGTCCCTTCAGCACAAAAATTTGCTAGAACACGGAGCTGTGTTGCTAGCTCTAAAAGCTTTTTCGGCAATGGTGCAAGGGAAGGTGGTACAAGTCAGAACAGACAATACCACCACAATGTACTACATAACCAGGCAGGGAGGCACCAGGTCAGGCCTCATATGCACAGAAGCCATGAAAATTTGGACCTTAGCTTACTCCTTGGGAGTATCCCTGTACGCAATCCATCTGCCAGGAAAGGACAATACCCTGGCAGATGTCTTAAGTCGAATCAGTGAGGTCCATCATGAATGGATCCTGAACAGGCAAGTGGTGCAGGTCCTTTTCAGGAGTTGGGGCACTCCAGAGATAGACTTGTTCGCATCCCACCAGAACCACCACCTGCCACAGTACTGTTGCAGACCACCAGATCAGGGTACACGTCCTCTGGATGCCCTGGCTCTGGACCGGTTAGGAAGGTACCTGTATGCCTTCCCTCCCTATCCCCTGGTGTTCAGGGTACTGCTCAAGCTCAGATCCCACTCAGCATCTCTAATCTTGATAGCTCCAGATTGGCCCAGGCAGCCATGGTACTCTCTACTGCTCTCCATGTCTGTAGCCAAACCAATATACCTCCCTTGGAGGCACAACCTGCTGACCTCCAATCAGGGAACCCTACTGTACCCGAACCTCAAGTCTCTCAATCTCAAGGCCTGGCTCTTCAGGAACTAGAATATGCTAATCTACACCTGTCTGAAGCAGTGTTAAACATCCTGAGGGGTTACAGGAAAGTTTCCACTAAGAAAACCTACTCTTCCAAATGGAAAAGGTTTTCGATCTGCTGTTCAACTAGAGGTTTGGTACCAGTACAAGTTAGAGTACCAGCTGTTCTTGACTACCTCTCTCACCTACATTCCCTGGGACTACAGCACAGTTCTTTAAAAGTCCACATTGCAGCAGTGTCTGCGTATCTTTCTGCTGGAGCAAATGTAGTAATAGCCTCAGAGCTTATTTTTAGGAGGTTCTTTAAGGGACTGACCCATTTGCACCCCCCTCCCAGGGAACCGATGCCAGCATGGGATCTCAATGCGTGTATAGCTATGCTCATGGGCCCTCCTTTTGAACCCAAGGCTACAGCTCACCTGAAATATGGTATATGGAAAACAGTTATCCTAGTGGCTATGACTTCTGCAAGAAGAATCATTGCGCTCCATGCTCACTTTATTGATCAGGACTTCATCTCATTCCACAGAAATAAGGTAGTCCTAGGAACAAACAGAAAATTCCTCCCCAAGGTGGTTCTAGATTTTCACCTTAACCAATCCATTACCCTACCTGTCTTTTTCACTGAACATTCCACCTCTGGTGAAAAAAGACTTCACAGTCTGGATGTCAAAAGAGCACTCAGCTACTAAATGACTGCTACCAAGGACCATAAGCAGGACAGAAAACAGCTGTTCCTGACTTATGGGGATGTGGGAAAAGGTAATCCAGCATCGAAAAGGTCAATTTCTCAATGGAATGTTCAGTGTATCCAGTTCTGTTAAACTAAGGCTGGTAGGGAGCCCCCAACAGGGCCGAGGGCTCACTCCACGAGAGGGACAGCTGCTACCTTAGCAGCTGCCAGAGATAGTAGATATCTGTAAAGCAGCTACCTGGAAAACAGTGCACACCTTTACAAAGCACTACAACCTAGATATTCTGTCTAGGAGTGATGCTAGGTTTGGCACAGCAGTCCTGCAAAGTCTGTTTCCAAAGTAAGTTCTGTGCCCACCTCCAGTGCTACTGCTTTTTAGTCTGCAGAAAGTTATGAATACCTGAGCATTACTGGGGTTAGAAGAAAAAATTACTTAGCATAGTATTCTTGTTTCTTCCCAGTGATATTCCGGTATTTATAACTTCCCACCCTGCCTCCCCTTCAAGAACTTCAGCTTCTGCACTCCACATGCTGGTGCCACCAGAACACAGTACACCCCTTTGAATGCATATTCTCTGCATCTAGTTATGGTTTTAGTACACAAGGTTCATTTGTACCTCTTTCTGGGTATTTCTGAAATTTTTTCCTGGTGTTTCTTACTTCTATTGTTTCCTCCAGTTGGAGGTTTGTGGTTTACCAGTTTTTGGATTTTTCAAATCCTAATCACGTTAATCATTATCATTATAGCATTATACACTCTTGGGCCTGCCTTTCCAGGCTCCTTCAAAATCTGAGGAGGTTTAGAACACTGACAGTTAGAAGAGGCAGTGTTTTGAAAAGTTCTCAGGTGCAAAGAATTCCATCATTTGCATGTGTTCTATTTTCTCCAGGCAGTGCTACCTAGAAGGCTTACTGCAGAAAGTTATGAATACCCGAGTATCACTGGGAAGAAACAAGATTACTAGGGTAAGTAATTTTTTCTTGTTGACCGGATAGGTGCACTGATCCAAGGACCGTTTTCAGGCACGACTCGGGCCTTGGAGATGGCACAGGAGACACAATACAATACTTAGCATACAATACAGAGCACAGGGAAAATATTACAAACTATAACAAAAGATTTGTACAACAAGTAAATAATATGAAGGTATTACACCCAGGAAGGTACTGAACTTTGAACAAGTTGGCATGATGCACAAGACAAGTGCAAATAGATCAACCAAGAGAGGGCAGAAATTAAAAAAACTGGCAACAACATATAGTGCAGTCACATTAAGGCAAAGGGCCAGGCATGGGGGGGGTGCAGACCCAATATATATGATGATCACCCAGGGAGCAGGAGAAGTTTACCATGGCCATTAAAGAGGGAGCAGAGGTGAAGGGCAAGGGACCCCCAGGAGGTAGGCAGGTTGTTCCACAGGTCAGAGGCAGCAGAAGAGAAGACCTTTTAGACCATACATGTGGAGACCTGTATGCGTTCCAACAAGGGACTGCAGGAGTGGCGGAGGCTGTGGCAGAACGTCTTGGGTCGGAGTGGGGGGGGGAGAGAGGGGATGCTTTGTTTTCTCTATAACAGCCTTGTCCACAGTACAACCCAGGAGGTAGTCACGGCGGGCCTGTGGAGGGAGCCATCCCAGGGCCTGGTAGAGGGTGAAGTGGTGGATAAAGTTGGGTGCCACATGGGCAAATTTACAGATATTACAGTACTACAGGTAATGTTCACTGTCCTTTAATTTTCACTATGTTAACTGATCACAGAACAGCACTAAATTAAAAGGACAGTGAAATAAAGAAAACACTGTGCTTACAATGGTGTACAATTACAGCTGATCAGTAGTGACCTAAAATTAATGGACATGAATGCATTGCCATAGATGAAAGAGTGAACTTTAAATAGAGTGAACATATTCTGTAGTATTATAGGTAGTGTTTAGTCTTGACAGACCTGAGGAGGAGGCGAGTGCATAGATGGGAGGAGGTTGCACTGGGCAATGGCAAGCCGGGCTTCAGGGGTAAGACAGTTGACTATACGGTAACAGATACCCAATTTCTGGTTATTGAAAAATGCTTGTTTGCACAGCTGATCTATGAATAACCCTGAGACTAAGAAAACAGTGCTGTACAAATGTACTTTTCAGCAAAGCCCAACACACACTTTTTGCGTTAGGGAAGCTAAAGAAAACAATAAATGCTGCAGTGAAAATTTGTAACGCAAATGGCCTCTATGATAAAACTAAGTATTTAAATGCTGCAACTGGAGAGAAATCCTAACACATGCGCAGTTACAGAGAAAAATGACACACACAGCCTTGCTTAAGAAAAAATGATGCACGGATGTCATGCAGACACTGGCACAAGCACACGTGCGCTCACAATTGCTGATGGAAAACAGTGCATGTGTGGGGAGTTGCACTAGGCAGTTTGAAATGAGCATGAAAAAATACGCTTCTGTTAAAAATGTACCTCAAAGTGTGGGGGCACAAAACAGAATTAAGCTAAACGGGAGAAAAATCACGGAAGTTCCTATGAATAGGCAGCCACGGCCACCAAAATGAAGTTGCTGAGGGAACACACCTAGCAGTAAAATGACACACGGGAGAGGAGACCAACTGTCCACCCCCCCCAACTTACCTGAGGCTCCAGGCTAAGTAAAAAGACAGACTACGTTTAGCAAACACCTCTTTTTTTTAAACCACAGAACATCTGTAGAGTGACATTCACCCAGTGTTTCACAAAAGCTATAAATGAGAAAAGTAGGCTTGACAATTTAAACAGGTACAACTGAAGCTAGACTAGAGTACTGCCTGTAGAAACAAACAGCATCTACCTGCTGGAGTTACTCAGAAAGGGAAAAATAATAAACATTCTGACATTTACAAGTCAGTTGAGAAGCACCTCAAATAGGCTGCTGCCCCCGACACCCTGGTACAAAAGTCTAAGATGAGGGACTGGAACACTCACGACACAGCATTCTATACTACTAGTGACAGTTTTTCATATTGCTGTCAAAAAATCCTAAAAAATTGGAAGACCTTGAAAGACATTAATTAGGCTGAATGGTATGCTTTTTTTATTATGAAGTGCAATTATACTATTTGTCTGTTCAGGTAAAGTAACTCAGCTGCTAAAATAACAGGACAACCATTTTAACCATAAAGCTATAGCTGTACCAGAGAACCCATGGTTGGTGTCAAATAACTAATTTTTACATAATTCCCATTGATAATGAGGAGCAGCAATACAGAAAGTCTGTGGTGTCACGGACAGCAGCTGTGAGGTCAGCTGGGATCTTTCAGATGCTTTTTTGGGGAAAAAACAGTAAAAATAAGTGTGATATTTTCTGAAGTATTCAGAAGACTAATAACAAGATAAAGTAATGTAAGCTGTAAAACATTAACCCTAAACATAATTGTTGTAACTATAACAGATTAAAAACTAAATTTTTTTATTTATTTTTGGTATATATTTTTTGGATTCCTCTACGGCTGGGGGGGGGGTGTTACCTATGGGTCCCCCTCCCCCCAGTCAGACTGGTCTCACAGCTCCCCACGCAGCTCCCGAACATGCCCTACCCTCCTATCCGCACATCAGCCATGTCGAGCATGCACATACCCCACCACCATGGAAGCTGGGGGTTGGGCCCAGGGGAGCATCCAGAGTCAGAGCAGTGTGGCACTGTCAGACCGACCCTCATCCTGCACGCGGGAGTATTTTTACGTGATCCCTTGTTCCCCTGCACGGGCACAAGCACCCTGTGCCAATGCCATCACTGCAGACTCCCCATGCACCGCGTGTCAGACGCCACCTGGCCGACCCACCTTTTGAGCCACTTGCCTGCAACGACCCCAAGTCACCTTCAGGAGACGGCAAAGCCGCAGCTTCCCCACCCCACCTTCCCCGGAGAAGGACAGCAGTCACAAGAATGCTTAATCCTTCTCCCTTCCCCCGGCTGACCACTGACGACCCGGGCTCGTTCCCGAACCCGGGTCGTCAGTGTGCCATCCATCACCTCAACCCTCAGCACCACTGGGCCGATGATTAAACACTTATTTTAGTAAAAAGCAACAACAACAAAAAACTGCTCTTTAAATTTATAAATCATGTTTGCCTGGTCCTTTGGCACTGATCAACAGTGTACTGCACTACCATGTGGGAGACACAAAACTAAGCATCTTAACTCCCACTCCGAACACCAAGTTACATTACACAATGCATAGGCATCATGCAAGTCCCTCCCAGGGAGTGGGGGTGTGAACAGGTCACAGCATCTCCTAAAGGGGAATCCCACTGGGTCATGGGTGATCGCACTACATCGGCCCTCCCCACTTACAGGAGCAGTGCTGTGGAGGGCGGGGTTCTTTGACAGGGTAGTGGGAGGGTCTAACACAGGGGAAAATCCTTCCCTGTGAGAGTGATGCCAGCTGCTAGTTCACCTACCTCATAGCTGTCAAAAGCTCTGAGTCCCTATTCTCCACTGCCCAATAGGATCCAACATCTCTTAGTAGAGCTGGGGAAAAAGCATGCCTGGACCAAATGGGGGCCCCACTCAGGAGTTTTAGAAGATAGGTAGTATTTGTTCTGGTGACCCTGAGGAATCAGTACACATGCCAGAGGTGCAGCCCGAACAGTGAAGCAAGGCGTAAGGACAGCAAGTGTGTAGTGGCTGGTGGGGGTTGGAAATAAATTATAATGCACGTTCAGTAACAAAATATTTGAACTTTACATTCATGTCTGATGTATTTTCCCTGTGATTATTGAATTTCAGCTTCGATATAAAGGTATCAACTCCACATGGGAGGTACCTACTCTGAGAGACTTGTGAGGTTCAATGGATCTGGCCAGGCTGACAAACACACGTGCCATACAGGTTCAGTATTGACTTCATCTTTGTATCTGAGCTGAGGAATGCATGTCCTAGTAAGGTATTTCAGCATGGTTCAGATGACCGACTTACCACTCAGTTCAATCTTGTTAGCATTAAGGTAATTTTAGTGATGCCAGACAAGTTAAGGCATACAAAAATGAGAAAAGCAAAGAGGTTTATAGTCTTCAGGTATGCATCAGCATACTTAAATATAGTCTCATAGTGTGAAGCATCATGGGAAGTATATGTAAATCACCATGAAATAATTTAGACTGGTTCTGTTTTAAGTAGGCGAGTATAGTGCCAAAAAGGGTCATCTCAAACAATCTGCAAGGGCTGAAAACAGACGACAGACATGTGTTTCGTTCTTCTCAGGACTCACTAGTGTGTCTTATCTGTAACAGCCCAAGGAAAGTATGAACTAGTTATATTTTGGTCTTATTAGTTTGGATAATGGTGAGCCCAAACTAGGAAAATAATTTAAAAGAATGTCGGCACAAAAGCACTGAGGCAAGAGTTACCCAGAAAGGGCATTAGCAATACAGCCATAGAAACATAGAAGGTGACAGCAGATAAGGACCGTGTGGCCCACCTAGCCTGACCCTTTTCCCTACCTAATGCAATACCGCAGATCCTAGTTGATCTGCGACACTATCTTCCTACTGTGAGTACTCTTATGTCTATCCATGCATTCTTGAATTCCTCGTTGTTCTCATCATTTCATTAGAAGGCCCTCACATCCACTACTCTTCTGTGAAAAGTAGTTCACATAAAGAGTAGTGGATGTTGGAACAGCCTCCTGTGGAGATGGTGGGGCAAAACTAGGGGAACTCGGGTTTCAAAAAAATGTAAAATTACACATATTCCCATAATGCAAAGCATCCTGCATGCAGAAGAAACAGACACGTGATTCATCCTTCTTAGGACTCATCAGTGTATCTCATCTTTAACAGCCCAGAGGAAGTATGAACTAGTCAGGAATTAAGTCAATGTTCAGCTTGTGAGATGTATATTACGGGGATGAATGAGGATGGGTATATTTGTAAAAACTGCATTCTCATTAAGGACATGCAAGCAGAACCTGAGGTATTAAGAAAGAGACTGGAAGCGCAGAGCAAAATCTTTACTCTAGAGAAGTTTACTGACAGTTCCCTATTAAGACTTCAGGAGTCTCTGAATATTGAGACTATAGCTGTTTCTAATAAGGAAGAAACGGGGGAAGGGACTATGCCTGCTCCTGATAATGGTGAAATAAGAGATAAAAGAAAAAGGACATTAGATAAGGTAACAGATGTTACAATGGGGAGTGCTGAGCACTGAAGATGATTGGTGTAGGATTCAGAGTAGTGGTAAGAGAAGGAGGAGATAGTCAATAGGGGAGGTGCCCACAGAGCTGAGAAATCGGTTCTCTGCTCTACAAAATACTGATTCGGAGGAGTCACAGGAGAATATGGGTATTAAGGAGGGGGCATCTGATCAGTCTGAAACAAATCTACAGAGGGGGGCATCTGATCTGTTGGCAAACCCTGTCAGCCGAGATCCTATGGATGTGGGCATATCCAACGGTAAAGATGGCCACAGTGATAGCGTAGTAATTGGAGACTCAATACTGAAATTTACAGATATGGTGATCTGCAAAGGAAGGATTATTGTATGGTAGTTTCCCTTTCCGAGGCCAAGGCTAAAGACACAACCAGTTGAACTTCTTTCACTCTGCACTATGAGAATATGTGTAATTTTACATTTCTCTGAAACCTGGCTTTATTGCCCTTTTTACGTAACTCTTGCCTCAGTGCCTTTATAATGAGGTTCTTTGACATTTAGCATACTTTCAAACTGTGACGATGAGCCCACTGAACAAGCTCCAGGAGCAGACAGTGTTGATACTTACAAGATTAGGTTAGATAAATTTGTATCAGAACACAGTATCACTGGATATAAAATCTGAACAATTAAGGTGATGTCACAATTCTATGTCAAATTTTGACACTGCATAGTTACAAATTCCATAAGTGCAGAGAAAAATCACAATGAACCACTGGTCTGATTTTTATCTCAGAGCCTGTGTTGCCATTGGAGCTGAAAATGAAGGTTGCTCACTTGTACCTGGAGTTCTAGATGTGGTATTCAGTTCACATCCACACTCTGGCAGTTCTGCTGAAGACAGCAGAGTCAGTGGAAATCTTTAAGCTACGCTCCTCCCACCACCCATGTGGTATATCTTCCAGCTCCACCATGTGATGTCAGATCTCGTACACTGGAAACAGGGATCCTACTGCCACATGCCAGGGGAGGTCGGGTGGACTGTGTGGATGTGAACTGAACACCAATATTAGAACTAAGTTTACAGGTCAGTAACCTTCATTTCTAGAATCATGGATTCAGTTCACTATCCAAACACTGGCTGACTCCTAGCAGTCTCCGGGAGGAGGGAGCAAAGTGGGCACCCCTATCTGGTGAACAGAGACTGGAGGACTGTGGCCCCAAAAGCAGCATCCGGACAACTCATTACATCGATGCTGTAATGGGAGATGAAGGTGTGTGCTTTTGTCCTGGTTACAGCCCTAAATATTTCCTCATTAGGAATGTCCCTGGAAACAGCCACCGAAGCAGCGGTATGTCTGGTGGGATGAGCCTTAAGCTCCATGGGCAACTCCCTACTAGCCAGCCTATAGCAGAGGTCGATGCAGGATAAGATCCACTTGGCATTAGTCCACTTAGCTGCCAGTCTGCCAGGCATGGCTTCAGCACAGGTGACAAGCAGCTAGTGAGTTTTTCCATGAACTCCAGTTATGCAGTCCTTATAACAGGATAGCACTTTCCATTGGTCTAAGTTATGGAGCCCATGCTTGGTGTCCAGAGCTGGAAAGATGAAATACATCAGAAGGTTAATCACCAGATTAAGGTGAAACTCTGACATGACCTTTGGAAGGAGTTTCGTGTTGGGGCAAAGGACCACCATGTCCTTGTGAAAGATCAAATAGGGAGGCTCCGCCGAGACCACCTGAAGCACACTGATCCTTCTGGCTGACGTTATGAGCACCAAAAAGATGGTATTCCACGACAAGTGGGACATCTCATACTTATGCATCACCTTGAATGGCTTGTCAATGAGCACTGCCAACATCAGCAGTAGGTCCCATGGAGGTGGTGGTTCGCATACGGAGGGGAAGGTGATCCAGGCCTTTGAAAAAACACCTGACCACTTTCTCCTGCACCACCACTGACATGCCAGCTTGCGCCCAGTGTGCAGAAATGGCTTCCAGGTGCACCTTCAGGGATGTGGTTCACAGTCCTGATTGTGACAGGGACCAGAGGTAGTCAAGAATGGTCATACTGGGCAGGCAAGGGGCTCAAGCTCCTTCTCTTGGCACCAGAGCGAGAGTCTCCTCCACTTAAAAGGATAGGTTTTGAGAGCTGACTCTTTTTGGAATGCCTCCACCTCATGAAGGATGTCTTCCAAGAGGCCCAAAGACTGGAACTCTAGCCACTCAGGAACCAGGCTAAGAGGATCAGGGGCTAAAAGTCAGGGTGAAGGACCATCCCTTGTTGTCTGGTTGGCAGGAAGGGGCAGAGAGGCAACCGCCATGGTGAACTGCTGCTGAGGCCGAGGAGATAAGATACTAGAACTGTCTGGGTTTGGCTGGTGCTATCAAGATCATCAGCTGTCATGCCACACCTCAAGGTCCACTTTGTGGATTGGGGGGGTTGGGGCCATAGAGAAAGCTCTGGTTCAGAAAGCAGACAATGAATCCCCCACCAAAGTGCCCCTTTCAGGGAGCAAGCACAGAACAGACACAGCATCCTGTATTCCCAGGACGTAAATAGGTCCACTGATGGTGTCACCCACAAGGCAAACAACAGCAACACCACTTCCTGAGAAGGGACCACTCATGTGACATCACTCCCAAATGGTGCACCTTTGTCCTTCCAGGCATTGATCAGCACCTTGTGAATTAAGGGAAAGGGAGGGAAGGCATACAGAATGCCCAGGGTCTAAGGCCTTTAGAAGGTATCCCTCTGAAGTGTCCTGGACTGAGGGGGCAGACACAGAACAGCCTCAATTTTCTGTTCTCCCATGAGACAAACAAGTCCACCAGAGGGGTGTCCCACTGGGAGAACAGGTCTTGTACCATCTCCTGATTCAATAACCAGAGCTGGGCGCATCTGCTAGCTGGTTGTTCTCTCCACGACATGGATCACCTGATCTGTTTGTAGGTTGCATACGAGGATTCAGGTGCAGAAAGCCTCCTGACAAGGGAAGGGAGTGTGTTCTATCCTGCCTGTTCAGGTAGAAAAGCCCCAGACCATGGAACTCCAATTACTCAGGAGCCAGGCAATCAGGTGCAAGGGCTAAAGGTCCAGAAGCCTGATTGTCCCCCAGGACCTCAGAGGTACGGTCCGAAAGGAAGCAACTATGAACGTTGTTACTGAGACTGAAAAGATCCTAGTAGCTGAACTGGCATGGCCGGTGTGGAGCAAACAGGTTCAGCAACAACTTATCCTGCTGCTTCTTGAGAACCATTTTGCAGATTAAGAGGAATGGGGTGAAAGCACAGAGAAGGCCTTGGCCCAGGACAGAGATAATATGCACCTGCCCCCCCCCTGCAAGAGTGCCCCTTTTTTGGGGGGGGGGGGCACAGAACAGACTCAGCTTCCTGTTCTCCCTGGAGGTGAACTGATCTAATGACAGTATCCTCCACAGGGCTAACACATGTGACACCACCTGCTGAGAAGGTACCACTCATACAATGTCTCTCCCACAAAAGTGAGAACGTCCGCCAAATGGGTGTTGGCCCCCGCAACATGAACCACGCCTAGGTCTGCTTGCAGGGCCTGAACCAGGAATCACATTCAGAGTGCCTCCTAACACAGTGGAAGTTAATTAGTTTTTGTTTACCAGGAAAGAAGGACTAGACAATTCTGCCTATGGACATCTAAAGTATGGAGCAGTGTCTCACCCTAACTGGCATGCTCAGGGCAGAAAACAGGGAGGAGTATCATTTGACTCAGTGTAAATTCAGATACTGAAGCCCTGGGGTGAACTAAACAAAAAGCTCAGAGGACTTTTTGCAGTCCTTGGTATGATTCACATAATATCTGAGTATTCTATGTACATCTGAAGTATGAAGCTGCGCCTCACCCTGACTGGCATGCTCAGGGCACTAAACAGGAAGGTGTATGGTTTGATTCAGTGCAAATTCAGATACCTCCTTCAGTAAAAGCTTAAGGGATAACCCAAAACGTGTAATGGCTACGTCTTCAGGAGCCACCACATTACACAACAAACACTTCAGGTTCAAATAGACAGGGATCTTTCGTAACAACAGGCCCCAACACAGAGGTAGGAGAACAGAAGACTCCACTGCTAACTGCTGCAGAAGTGGAAACCATATCTGGCAAGGCCATATTGGAGCAATGAGGATGAGAGGACACACTCCATCTGCAATTTGAGCAGCACCCTCTGCATTACTGAAACCGGGAGAAATGCATACAGGAATTTCCCTTTCCAAAAGAGGGACAACGCATCTTGCCAGAAAATCCCTGGCCCTGGAGTGAGCAAGCAAAAACATGGCAGTTTTGCATTGTGTGGTGACATAGAAGGGTCCGACTCTGGACAACACCATCCTGCAAAGGGGTCATCTACCACGCAAGTCAGCAGTTCCTATTCATGAATCCTGGACTATGACCTGCTAGGCCAGTCTACGAAGGTATTTTGGAGACCTGGGAGATGTACAGCTCACAACTGTAGGCTGTGGAACAAAACCCAGTACCATACTCTTGTTGCTTATCTGCACAGGGGATAGGAATGTGTTCCCTCTTGTTTGTTGATGTCATGCATTACACTGGCATTGTCCATCTGGATTAACACTAGACTGGGGCACAAATGCTGCTGAAATGCCTGGAGGCTATACAGGATGGCTCATCTCAGAGACATTTTTATGCAACCTGGCCTGTACCTTGGTCGATGACCCCTGCGTCTCATCAGGGCCAAAGTGAGCACCCCAGCTGGAGCCCAAAGCATCTGTGGTGCCCTTTAGTATGTTTTCGCCATCCATCCACCAAAGCAATGCTCTGCGAAGCAGGACATGACGAGAGCCATTTGGTCCCCAGCTCGTTCGTCAGCTGATCTCACTGGACCCTGAGTTTCCACTGAGAGATTCTCATATGTAGACACGCCAGTGGCACTGTCAGAAATAATCTTCACCCTCACCTGACCATTACTGACATGATCGATGGGATCACTGGCCTGAGTCGGGTCATTCTGCTACTTCAGTGGCAATTCCACACAGAGATCAGCATGCTGTACTGGCGGTTACATCTGCACAAGAGGCAGCAGCTCACGGGAAGCACTCGATCAGGGAGAATATGAGCATTCCCTTGACCGACTGTACACCCATGAACAGCAACAACATGTCTTCTTGTGCTTATGACAGTAGGGAGGCAACAGTCTACAAAGGAATGGAGGGATAATAAGAAATCCTGAAAACCCTCATCCTCCCTATTAGTCGCCAGTTTAAGGGAGTACTCAGCTGAAAGCAACTCCAGGACCGGGACATCCCGCTGCCACTGCTCCTTCCAGGGTGCTCAACTGCGCTGCCAACCCCAGAGCCCCGGATGGCTTACGCATGTGAGGCCTACCCCTCTAGCAGCTGCATCCTCCGTACCCCGAGACATAATGGCTGCATGGTTTGACACCATGCTCAGTGTGTCTCAACGTAGTTTGGGCTTAGGCAACAGACACTGGTGTCATGCCCATCTGTAACGGACATCTTTTGCCTACACAATACAATGTTTAATTCCTGACTTTCGCTTCAGTTCCATGGCGATTCATTTGATAGAGCGGGAACCAAAGGATCAGGAGAGCAAGTGAAGCCAAAGTAAAAAATTCACAAATAGCTCGAAAACTAGCAGAATCTTCAAACAGAAGCAAGAGAGGTGAGGGAGGAGACTGGTTCTTTTCAGCAGAGGAAATTATCGGAGTGCAAAGGGGTGGAGTCGGAGGACCACATGGTTGGGTGGTAGGAGGAGTCGAACTTGAACACTGTTCTGGTGACTCAGTGTAAGACGGCCAAAATGTGAATAGTGAACTGAAGCTAGGTAGTCAGAATCAGACTTATAACACACAGAAAGTGGTTATTTAACAGAAGAATATTTCAAACGTAATTCTTAAATAAGATGTCATAGCTATGAATCAGATTTTTTGGAATGTTGGCTTTCCTGCCCATTTTTGAACATTCAACTAAATACTTAAAAAAATGATAAAACAAAAATCAAACAAAACTAGCTTTGAAAATGAACACTAATAACCGAACCAGTTTTAATGAAACAATGAATTAGTACTTATTAAACACATTTCATTTTTTCTTTTTAATTTGATCCCTTTTCTGAAAAACCTCTACAAAATTCTCACTGATGGAGGTACATTAGAAGACTTTTTTTTTCCAATTACTCTACCCCCTCATTCCAGCCATGACCACCCATCAGCCTCATTTGTGTACCACCCAGCAAAATCACCTAACATGAACCAACCCTGAGGGCCCCTTACACCTTGGTATACCCCCACGGTGGGACATTCAGAACAACACCCCCTCTGGTACCCACATTTTGTGGCTAGGGACCTCTCCATGCTGGATGAGCAGTCAGTATGGGTCCTGAATGTAGTGGGGCGCCACTGTGCCAGGCTGAGGCATTTTTCCATTGTTCTCCCTTCCTTTGAGATAGTGGCATAATCTGCTTCTGTAAGCACACAACTGACATAAACAGAGTAATGCCATCTATCTTGCCTCCCACAGCCACACCCATTCTGCCTACATCACCTCTGGGCCCCAAGTGGCACCACCACAGTAAGAGACTGACAATCTCCCACCATAAGGAGCCCCTCCTTGCCAGTCATTCACTATCTTGAGCAGCACCACCGTGCTAATGGACCAGTCTACCACATAATGTTTAAATTCTCCCATCGATTTTACACTCGCTCACAAGGTGGCGTTATACACCGACAACTCTATGTTTTTTTTCTGAGTCATCCCAAATCCTCCGTCCCGTATCTCCTAGATCGGTTTAGGCAACTTTCTGGTTATAAAATTAATCTTACCAAATTGGAGACGCTGATTTTGAGTGGCACGTGCCCGGCTGGGTTCAGGGCCACCTTCCCATTTGCCTGGGCAAACCAGATTCGATACCTAGGAATACAAATCTCAGTGGACACCTGAAAGCTATCTGAACTTAACCACGGCAAGCTTTGGGGAGAAATATAACGTGATTTCGCTCAATGGGCCCTTCTTCCCTTATCGGTAGCAGGTTGCATTAAAACAATAAAGATGAATGTTTTGACCCATTTCTTGATTTTGTTCAGTACCCTTCTCCTCTCTGTCCCGATCTAATTTTGGACTCCCTTTCAAAAGGGCTTTCTTCAATTTATTTGGGGGGAACTTAGGGACCGGATAAGTTACAAACTTCTGATGCTCCCAAAACATGGGGAGGGGGGGGCTTTCCCTACCTAATTTCAGACACTATTACCTAGTAGGACAGATGGTCCCGGTGTGCACATGGGCAAAACAGAGACATTCCTCTGGCTGCTATGATGTGGAAGATTCTGCTTGTGGTGGGCAACCCCTGTTCACAATGGCTGTATCCTCTATGCCACAACATTACTTCTATAACATTTTGAGCCCCTGAACTAAACATACTTTAAGAGTTCGGAGTAAAATCTGACAAAAAATTAACCTCGGACACAACCTTGGGTCCCCTCTCTCTTATTTGTTACCATTCGGACTTCTTACCTCCATGCTTAGATCAAGGTTATGTATACTGGAAACAGCAGGGCCTCACTTGCTTTTCCCAACTTATAGAGCATGGTTCTTGTGTGTCATTCCAGACACTGCAAGATAAATTTCATTTGAGGACCCAAGACTTTCACAGATACTTGCAGGTCCGTCATTTTATAAACAGTGATAATAATAAGACCCAGCTGACCAGACTTCTAACCCCTTAGGAAGATTTTTTATATTGGGTGGTGACTTTGCGGGTTAAATTGAGGTGTATTTCGGATATGTACAAGTGGTTGGAGGCTTCTGAGGCAGAACCTCTTACAGGGATTAGGATGGCATGGGAGGGTGAGGCATTTTGTTCAATCACTACTGATGAATGGATGACGGGTGGCATCCTTACCTACCTGGCGGGAATTTTATTGGAGGATTCTTATGAGATACTTTAGGACACCAACTGTGACCAAGCATTTTGGCACTACTACTACAGCTGATTGTTGGAGAGAATGTGGGGGTATAGGCTCCAATCGGCACATTTTTGGAGGCTTGCCCTAAGGCGGGTGCTTTTTGGTCAGGAATCAAAGATAACGTTCAAAGAATTTTACAGTTTAACATTCCAGACACCTTCACGGATTGGGTGTTGGACTTCCCAGTAGTAATGCAGATGCCCCAGATAAATGTATAACGGCTTACTGGCTCCAAAAGGATCCTCCTATGATGGGAGAATGGTACAAGAGACTGATGTATGTCCATGATATGAAACATACGACAGCCAGACTCCGACTCTGGTAGATAAGCACTTTGACAGGTGGTACCCATGGTTACAGTGGGTTGAAGAACAGCAAAGAAGAGTCCCCCTTCCTTGAGCAGTCTGGTGGCACTTTAATGCTATAAGCAATTTCTCTTATGATGCTCTTGAGACTTCTTTGGCGGTTTCCTTCTTACTTTGGTGGTTTCCTTGATGCCCTGCTTTCTTTGGTGAGTATAGCTGATTTACCATATAGGGAATGCGATAATGTGAGCCCTCCACGCACGAGTTTTACTGGTTTGATTAATTTTTTGGGTGCATGAAATTAGCCTTTTGGTTTGTATGGTTTATTTCTTAATTTCATGTTTTATTAATTTACTGTATTAAATAGAAACAGTTGGTGCAGTTTGTCGTGTAGTATGGTTTTGGAGTTGTCATTTACGCTCTTTGTCAGGGCTAAAACTGATGGACGATAGGTTCTGTTCACAATATATATCTTGATGTAGTTTTTACTCTTGAATAAATTTGAGTTTTAAAAAAAATATTTTACAATCGCTGCTCTATTGCTTAACTTTTTCAGTCATACTTCATAAAAAAAGATACATCCTGATGAAGCAGTCAGGAAAGATGAGCTGTGGTACCTTATGAGTGAAGCACACTGTTAAGGAATAGCAGTAGTAGGTATTCTCTGGCAAAGTCAGCAACTTGGTAAAATATTCAGCATGTGGACCCATTCAGAGTCTTGCTCAAAACCCACGTTATATTCTACTTTATGCATTTGAGAGTACATTTTTTATACCCAAAGCTGTTCAGTAACAGAAATACTACTGTATTTGTTCACAATGTTGTAATTACATAATAATAAAAAAGAAATACTGCAATTCAGAATGATAAAACAATATTAACAAATGTTATATAAGTAACCTATGAGATTGTAAGTCTTTACCAAGTTCACTTGATTAACAACCTTGGATCACCTAATTTGTGTATTTTACATAAGATACCAAAATATGCAACGGCTCGCTTGACAGGCAGTCCTTACTTCTGTTTTATATATATATTTTTTCCATTATGGGGTTACACTTTATTTTAAGTGTCAGTTGAGCACAGAGTAATTACAGTGTAATTTACACTGCTAGTAACTACAGTGTAATTACCCTGCTGCATGTAATTAATGATTAGTTATATTGAAACCAGCACTTAAAATTAAGTGCAAACCATGCTGGCTTTTTTATTTCATTTTCTCAAGCTCTCCAATTCCAAAGCTATAATATGTAAACCATCAGCAAGTGCCTTATTTTAACAGTACAAAAACACCTTACCACAGGGGAAGTGTCTTAACTTAACAATGCATTAAACCCCATCTGCTCCCTGGCTGGCCAACTGGTTGGGGGTCATTTTATGCCAGGTACGTAGATAACACAGATGTTTACTCGATGGTAGAAAAAGGCTCTTGGCCCATCCAGTCTGCCCATCCTACTTAACTATTCTGCCTTGCCCTAGTGGCAATCCTTACCTTTGCTACTGCCCCCCACACACACATGCACTTTCTATCTAAACCCACATGTTTATCCCATCCTTACTTGAAAACTGCTGATCTGATTTGCCCTGTACCACTTCCTCTGATAGGTTATTCCATTTGTCCACCACCCTTTCTGTGAAGAAGTGCTTGCGGGCATCCTTTCTGAATATTCCACCTCCCCCCCCTCAAAACTTTAGTGAATTCTCTCTCTAATCCCCGTATTTCAACTCAAAAAGAGTTCCTTGGTATCCACTCTCTATTTCGTGTATGCACTTGTATGTCTCAGTCATGTCACCCTTGCAGTCTTCTTCTCATGGGTATACATGTTTGAGAACTGCAGCCTTTCCTTATATGTCACTTTACCTAGTGGATGGACCAACTTAGTTGCCCTGCACTGCACTGTGTCATCTCTACCTTGTTGTGGTCTTTCCTCAGGTGTGGGCTCCAGTATCTTGCACAGTATTCCTGGTGTGGCCACACCAGTGATTTGTACAGTGGAAGGATCATCTCCCGACTTCTGCTACTCTTCCCCCTCCCTACGCATTTCAAAATTCTTTGTTTTGCTAATTGCCCTGCTGCAGTGTGCAGACGTGTTTAGGGTCTCCGATATCATCACCCCTAAATACAGGTTACTCACCTGTAACAGGAGTTCTAGGAATGGTATATGTTGTTCATCCACACTTATTGGCAGGTTCCTTGCCGCTTTAAATCTTGCCGGAAGGTCTTCAAGCTGGTTCCTCCCACCCACCCGGGTGGTAAAACTCTCGGCTCTGCCCCATGACACCAGATCTAGCCTGCTGGAAGCTAAGTTGCCGTCGAGGCGGGAGGCGGGTGGAGTCGTGTGGATGAACAACATACCATTCCTAGAACTCCTGTTACAGGTGAGTAACCTGTATTTCTAGGACATGGATATGTTGTTCATCCACACTTATTGGCAGACTCCTAGCAGTTCTCCAGGAGGAGGGAGGCAAGGTGCACACCCCCTACTTAGGTAGAAAGACTGGAGAACCGAGGCCCCGACCAGCATCCCTGCGTGACCCAAGGTCGATGTGGAAGGGGAAAATGGTAAAGCCTGCTTCCAGGTAGAAGCCCTGCAGATATCCTGGACCGGAGTATCCTCAGAAGCAGCCACCGATGCAGCGGAAGGGCAGATAAAATGAGCACTTATCCCTCTGGGAGGCTCCATGCCCTCCCACCTATAGCGGAGACCTATGCAGGAGGTGACCCACCCGCTCGTCGTCCACTTGGCTGCAGATCTGCCAGGTGTGGCTTCAGCGTAGATGACAAACAGATGGCGAACCTCTCCTGAACTTCAGCCCTACGCTCCCTGGGTAGGTGAGCATTAAATAGGGTCCCATGGATCCTATATACGGCCTCCGAGGCGTGAATGGGGATGAACTCCGGCAGAGACAATACCCAGTTAGGGAAGACTCCGCCACCGCCTACGGAAGGAACTTCGAGTGGGGCGCAGGACAACCTTGTCCCTGTGGAAGACCAGATGGGGAGATTCAAAGGAGTGCCTGGAACTCTCCCCTCCTTCTGGATGGCAGAGTAGCCCCAAGAAGGTGTTCTTCCACAACAGGTGGGGGAACTCACACCTGTGCAAAGGTTCGAATGGCTTGCCGTGAGCTAAGCCCATACCAGCGAAGATCCCACAGAAATGGGGATACTCTCCCCCAAAGGGGAGGTGGGATCGAGGCCTAGAAAAGTGCCAGACCACCTTTTCTGCACCACCGACTGCCTTCCGGCCCACGCCCGGAAGACAGGGGTGACCAACAGAAGCACCTAGAGGGTCGTCGGCCGAAGCCCTAGTTCAAAAGAACGGACCGCAGATGGTCCGGAATGCTCGCCGAGGGACGGGAGAGGGGCCCAGGCCCTATCCCATCACCAAATGGAGAACTCTTCCAATTGAAGGTGAGCATGTTTGGCCGACTTCTAGCAGGAGGCCTCAAAAACGTCGAGGACCTTGCCGAAGGACCCAAGGTCTGGCCCCTAGCCGTACAGGGACCAGGCCTGCCAGTGCAGGGATAGAAGGTCCAAATGAAAAACCTTCCCCTGAAAAGAGAGATCAGGACCGGGCGGGCTGGAAGCCGCCTCGGGAGCCTGGGGCTGAGACTGAGGAGAGCTGGATACCAGAGCTGGCAATCCAGTCTGGGGCTACCAGCATCGCCTGCGCCTAGTCCCTCCTCACCTTGCCCATGGGTTAAGGGAAATGGGGGAGAGGCGTAGAAAAGGCCTGGGGTCTGCGGCCTCGACGGCATCCCTAGAAAACCTTGCTGAGGGGGCGAGCATGAGACAGTCTCGGCCTCGTATTCTCCCTGGAGGGAAGGAGGGAGAAGATCCTGTGCTACCTCCGGCAGGGGAGACCACTTGTGAGGCGCAGCCTATGTCCGGCTTAGGGCATCAGCCAGGGTGCTGGAGGCTCCTGCCATCAAATGGCTAGGAAACCGCCTCCGGCTGCGCGAAAGACCCAATGCGGAGAACCTCCTTACGCCGAGGTAAGGGGCTCGACTGAACCTGGCGGGGTAGGTAGCACATGGTCGTGGTGTTGTCCGCTTGGACTTAAACCACTAGACCCTGCGCAAACAGAGCGAGCGGTGCAAGCAAAGCAGACCGCCTGGAGCTCCAGCGGGTAGGGAAGACATCAGGACTCCCGAGAGGACCAGAGGCGAAGCACTCTGTATTCCCCTAGATGGGCACCCCCACCCATCCGAGAAGCATTGGTCGGAGAAGACCGTCGACTCAGGGCGGACGAACAGGATGTTCTCCTGCAAAAGCTGGAATGGTCCGAGAGGGAGCGTTCCCCTAACTCCTGGGCTGTAGTCACGAACTGGTCTGAAGGAACACAGCGCTGTGACCGCTGGCTGGCCAGTCCCAACTAGGGGGGCGCATGAACCAGCGGGTCCAACAGACCACGCTGGAGCTGGCCGCCGCGAGGCCCAGGAGGTGCAGGAGGTCCCGGCAGGGCGCAATTGCCCAGTCAGACCTGACTAGGTAAGGGAGGAAGAACCTCAGCCCTGTCTGCCAGGAGCCGAGCTTGGACTCAAGAGTCGAGCCTCGTCCCGACGAAGGATCACCCGCTAAGACACGAGTTCCAATGTGGCTCCGATAAAAGGAGACTAGTCTGAGAGCCAGAACACTGGACCGTCCCCTTCCACCTGGAAGGGTTGTAGTCAGGCCGCCATCCAGGTGGGGTTACGCCCGGACCCCTCAATGCCTCAGAAAGCTGCTGAGCAGAGAACGAAGGGCCTGGCCAGGGAACTGTAAGGAGATCCCCGCTTAGGAAGGAGGGTCTCCCAAGAAGCGACGGAACGAGGGTAAATGCGTCCTGGAGGCCCAGGAAAGAAGTCCACGCCTCGTTCTGAGAATGGGATATCTGAGGCAGAGAGACCATCCAGGAGTGCGGAAGAATGGGGCGCAAGCCCCCCCGTCCGTTTGAGACCAGGAATACCTGGACACGAACCCAGGGTCAGAAGGAGGATCCGAAACCTTCCTGATCACCTCTAATTAGAGGGCCAGGCAAGTCGGCTCAGTGGGCCAACGAAGAGGCTGTGGACCCCAAGATCCCCGTGAGGCAACGGCTCAAAAAGGGTGGAACCTGCTCGCAACCCACGACAGGACCTACCCTTATCACCTCCGACCCCTAGAGGTCCGGGAAGCGGACCAAGAGGAAGAGGTGCGGAGCTGTCCCCCCACGGAGAAACCCGGGTAGGGATGACGGGGTCGGGGACAGCACCCCTTAGCCTGTCACTGAGCAGGCTTGGGGGAGGAAGAGGCCGAGGGAGCTCTCGGACCTTTACCTCCCTGCTTCCTTTTGGAGGAAGACGCTGGTTTGGCGTCAGGCCACCCAGCACATGCCTGCTGGCCCTCGTGCTGGGCCGGTCGAGCCGCAGGGGCCGGGAGGCAAAGGGGCTTACACAAAGGCTGCCGGCTGCCCTTGTCCCTCCGGGCGGGAGTGACCGAGTCCGGAGTGGCATCGGACTTCTCGGACCCCTGGAGGTGTCCCTCCACTCCAGGGCCAAAAAGGTCAGTCCCCAAGAAGGGAATGTCCACCAACTCGTGCTGGGTTTCCAAAGAGAAGGAGGATAACCTCAGCCAGGCCCTGCGGCGCATGGCCACCGCGGCCGCCACCGATCTGGCACAGGAGTCGCCCAGATCCAGAGCCGTCTGGAGCTGCAGTTTCGCCACCGCCCTACCCTGGTCCCACACCCACCGGACTGTGGTCCGCAGGTCGGCCGGGAGATGAGGGAGGACCTCATCCAGGGAGCCCAAGAGGGCGTGGGAGAAATGTGCCATCAGTGCAGCCGAGCTGGCCTGACGGAGGCCTAGGGAGGACACAGCGTAAACCTTGCGCCCGACATAGTCCATCCTTTTGGACTCCTTGTCAGGGGGCCTATCCACATCCCTAGCATTTCCAGAACATTGGAAAACATTGTCGGTGACTACCCCCTCAGCCGAGGGGTGTTCCGAGAAACCGGTCAGAGAACCGACAGGGACAGAGTACTTCCTGGCCATCCTGGCCGAAGGCGCAGGGCAGGAAGTAGGCCGCCACCAGAGCTCCAAGGCTAGGCCCACGATAGCCTCAGCCACCGGGAAGGCCTCCGAGGGTGAACCCCCTCGGTCTAGAATCTCCGTAAGGGGCCCGTTTGGAAACGGGCTCGAGCTGCATCCCGGTGAATTCCGAGATGAGCTGGAGCAGACCCATAAAGGACAATGGGCTGTCGTCCGCGGAATGTTCCGGAGAAGACCATGGGTCCTCCCTGCTAGGAAACATAGAGGAGTCGATTTCGGGCTCCGAGGGGTTTGCAAAAAGCTGCCGCAGGCCTGAGTCACTCTTCGTCCGCCGAGGGCGGGCGGGAGTGAGGGGAACAGATAACCTGCAGGACAGGTCATGGCCCGGCCTGGGTTCCACTGAAGACGGTGGGGCAGCAGGGATCGGACGAGCAACCGGCCCCGGAGAGGGCACCTCGACTGCCTCGAGCGGCTGCGTCGGCTGACCGGGCGGCAGCTGCTTACTAGCCGGAGAATGAATCGGGGTCGATTGATTCCCAGACAACAACAGCTGCTGCCACATAAACTCCTCGTAGCGTCGACGCCAACGGCATCGAAGCCACTCCTCATCCAAGGAGGGGGACAAGGAAGAACGGCAATGCCACTTGACTCGATGCCCCGACCGAGAACGCCGAGGTCGGCGTGAGCGGCTTGACCGAGAGGAGGACCGAGACCGAGACCCGAATCCTCGGGGGAACCGAGGGCGGGCCTGGGAAGGAGTGGGGCGCGCCTGCTCCTCCATCGGCTCAGAAGAAAGGGCCGAGGACTGTCGACCCAAAGGTACAGGCAGAACCTCAGCCTCCGCAGGGGAACCGGCGAAGGGATGGTGGCACCAGCAGAAGACAGCCCAGATGACGGGTCGAGAGACTCAACAACGTCGTTGGGGTCCTGGCCGGCTGACCTGACCAGGATGCCGTGAGGCCAGCGGCCAAGATCACGCTCCTCGACAGTCGAAGACGTCGGCCAGCAGGGGGGCCAGGGAACTCCCGCTCTCTCCGGCGCCGATGAAGGGCTTAACCTGCGACTCCTCGGACTTGGCCGAGGCAGGTCCCAAAGGTCCCTCCCTTCGAGGAAAGGGACTGGTGAAGCTCCTTGAACAAAGTTGCATGAGGAGAACTCAGGAGGCGGGATGGCGCTGCATGACGAGGAAGAGGTAGGGCAGCCGCCTCCCGGAGGAAAGAAGATCGAGCTGCTCAGCCGAGACAGCCGATGCAGACACTGCCCGACGAGTCTCGAGGAATTTTCGGGCGGGAAAATTGCAGGTTGCCCGGTGAGCAGATTTTGCGATCCTCTAGAACTGGCGAAAAGGCACAACAAAATTACAAGTTGAGGATCATGATCAAGTCAAGGCAATGCTTGTACGTGGAATGCGGGTCTCTCTGGAAAAGACTAGCCGGCGCCTCTGAGAGCCGGAAAACAGATGCCATCGCCACAGCGAAGAAGAGAAGAAGAAGATCGCAGTTTCAGAAACTTCCAATTGATTTCGAAGACCGAAATTTCCAGGAACCAGTCGAAAACGCAGAGCGCTAAGGAGGGAACCTGAGCTTCCAAGCATAAGGAAGATCTGGCGTCATGGGGTGGAGCCAAGAGTTTTACCACCCGGGTGGGTGGGAGGTGCCAGCTTGAAGACCTTCCAGCAAGATTTAAAGCGGCAAGGAACCTGCCAATAAGTGTGGATGAACAACACATCCATGTCCCTAGAAATCCTATTATTTTATAGTGCTATCCACCCACCCATTTTATACTGCACCCTTGGGTTCCTATTACCAATGTGTATTACTTTACATTCTTTATCATTGAAATTCAGCTGCCATACCTTTGACCAGCTCTCCAACCTGCACAGATCCTCTCTTACTTCTCTTCTCCCTTCCTCTGTGTTCACCTTTGCACAGATCTTTGTGTCGTCTGTGAAGGGACAGATCTTACCGTTGATACCATCACAGATCAATACGTTGAAGAGGACTGGTTCTAGTACCAACCCGAGGTACCCCATGTGTCACCTTTCATTACATCTGAAAACTCCCTTTTCACTATCACCCCATGTTCTACCCCTCAGCCAGCTCACTACCCAATTTGTTGTTTTTTTCCCCTCTACACAAAGTTACCTAATCTTTTTGACCAGCCTACTGTGTGAGGCTGAGTTAAAGGCCTCGCTGGAATTTAGGGATATTATATCAACTGCCTGCCCTTTGTCTGCTACTGTGATTAACCGGTTGAAGAACTCAACCAGATTCCTCTGGCAAGAGTTTCCCCTTGTGAACCCATCCAGTCTGGGTTCCTGCTGCCTGTTCCCTTCTAGAAGTCTGCCAGATCATTCCTGAGTAGAAACTCCATGAATTTTCCTCACTACAGACATCAGACTGGCTGACCTATAGTTCCCTGACTCATCCCTCTTCCCACCCTTGTATAGCAGAACCCCAACCGCTATCCACCAGTCGTGAGGCCCCCCCCAGTTGCTAGCGAGCAACTGCAAATGTCTGCTGCTAGAGGCCCTGCCATAGCCTCTGCTACCTCTTGCAGCATTCTGGAGTGTTAGCTGCCAGGTCCCATACACAGAAACATAGACTTTGACAGCAGATAAGGACCGCTTGGCCCACCCAGTCTGCCCATTTCCCTACCTAATGGGTAAGCTGCAGATCCTAGTTTTACTAACAGCCTACTTCCTCCTACGTCTCACTAGAACTGCCTTATGTCTGTCCCATGTATTCTTAAATTCCTCCACTGTTTTTGACCCCATGACCTCCTCAGAAAGGCCGTTCCATGCATCCACCACCCTCTCCATGAAAAAATACTTCCTCATATTGCCCCTAAGTTGTCCCCCCCTCTGTCTTCAAATTGTGCCCCCTTGTTCTTCCACATCTCTTTTTCTGAAAGATGCTACCTTCTTGGACTTTGCTGATTAATTTGGGGTCCTTGAAAGTTTCTGAAAGATGCTACCCTCTTGGACTTTGTTGATTCCCTTGAGGTACACACATTTATTTCTTTCACCACTGCTAGCTATTCTAACACCCTTTTCTCCGTTATATAGACCTCCCCCCCCACCCAGAGTCTTTGCTCCCTCCTTTCCTAACCCACATTCTGGCAGTAGCCCATCCTTTCCTTAGTAAATACCAAACAAAAACAATTGTTCAGTCTCTCTGCCTTCCACTTTCCCCCTCCTCATTGCTCTTAAGTCTCACTACACCCCCTATGAACTTGCACTTCTCCCCCGATATACCGCAAGAACACCTTATCCTCTTTCTTCACCTCCCCCATACCAACTGGAGCTCTGTCTCCACTTTGGCCTCCTTCACGTTCCTGATGGTTTATCTTGTTGCTTCCAGGTACTTTGCCCTGTCTTCCTCCCTTCAACTACCCTTATACTTAGAAAATGCCCTATTTTGACTCTTATTGCCTCCTTTTCATTGGCTGTGAGCTACAGTGGCACCTTAGCCCTTTTTCCTTTAGATACCTTTAGAATGGAGCTATGTGCCACTTCTATCACTGCCTTTTTAAATGCCACCCACTTTTCTTTTGTGACCCCAACCTTCACACTTTTCTCTAATCGTTTCCCTGATTTTGTCATAGTCGGCCCAGTGGCGCTGAGGGTTGAAATGCTGGACGCCACACCGGCAACCCAGGTTCGGGAACGACCTCAGGCCACTAGGGGCAGGAGAGGATCGAGTGCCTGTAGGACTGCTCTCCTCTCCTGGGAGGGGGGAGGTACTGTCTTCCACAGCATGAGCGACCTCTGGCAGTGGTCGGGGATTGCAAGCTGTGGAGACCAAGAATATTGGGTATGGAAGCCTCAGCGGATGTTCTGTGGGCGGGCGCAGGAGCGCGCACGTCATGTGTTGGACATTATCGCACATCCGAGCTCCCGGGGAAACCAAGAAAAAGCAGAAAACACCTGGCACCCAGGTAGGTGAAGGCCTGCTCACCAGACCCAACCACGCTCACTGTCGAGCACGCCCCAACCTTCTCCGTTCCTCCACCCCCGTGGTGGCAACTTTGACCCTTAGAGTGCGGGAAGGAGTTGGCAGCCCTTACCCAGGGGGTTCAGAGCCGGGAAGTCAGTCGCCAGGTAGGATTGGGGGATGTGCCTGCTGGAGATAGAATGGTGGGGAGTCTCAGACAGAGCGGGATAATGGGTAAGAAGTGAGCAGTGGTGGAGACAGACCTAAGGACCAGTGTAGGGGAGTAAAGAAACTATACAAAAAATAAATTGTCATAGTCCGCTTTTTTGAAGTCCAATACCATTATTCTTTTTGCCTGTCCCACTTAGATCTAAAACACTACTGTCCGGTGGTCGCTGGAACCAAGTGATACCAGGACTGCTACACTCTCAATCCTCCCACTGTTGTGGACACCAGATCTACTAGATCACCGACACAGGGGAGAGGAGCTGGACAAGGTTTTGAGGGAGATCACTGGCAGAATGGCAAGTAAAGGGGAGGTATTGATTATGGAGGACTTTAAAGGAAATTTCAAAGATCCTGTATTGGGGTTCATGCCCCAGTACCTTATAGCAGCCGTAGTTCATTAGTGCCAAATTCAGAATTTTTTAGTCACCCCAGTTTGGTAGGGAAGGGATAGTATTTCGGACCAAACTGATCGCCAGTCTATCCCTTTCACTTCCCAGTTCTCCAGCATCACCCCCATACTCAGATGTTTTACAATGTCTAACCAGGGATAGTGTGGGAGCGTGCCCCATTGTAGTCTATGGGGGACATATTCAGAATGATTTTAATACTGCTATGGCATCCTTTGATTTAAATGAAAGCCACCTCTCAAATAATAGGGGCCCTATAGATTGAGTGGTAGCTTTCATTTAAATCAAAGGATGCTATAACACTAATAAAATCATTTTGAAAACTACCCCCCAGACTACAATGAGGTGCACCCTTGCACCCTCCCTGGTTAGACATCATAAAACAGCTGAGCATGGGGGCAGGGTAGGAGAGCCAGGAAGTGGAAAAGTCGACTGGCCATTGGTTTGGACCAAATTACAACCTCTTCCCTCCCGAACTGAGGTGAATGAAAAATGTTGAATTTGGCCAAAACCGACTATCGCTGCTATAAGGTAATGACCTATAAAGCCCCAAACTAAAACTAAATATATTTGTAATTTACTGTAATCTGCTGGATGTAGGCTGAAGCATTCTGGCTGCAGCTACAAGAAGAAGCAGGGCCATCCACGACTCCCTAGAGGGGGCATTTCTTAAGCAGCTGGTTACAGAACCCACTAGAGATGGGGCAGTGCTGGAGCTGGTACTTATGAACAGGGGCAGTACTGCAGACATCACAGTGGGCAGTCCCCTGGATAGAAGCGATCACTGTACGATGTGATTTGGCATATGGATTAGGCAAGAGAAAAAAACACACTAGGAGAAGGTTCACAGACTGAAGGAGGCCAGACTTTAAAGAAACAGGAGACTGTCTCAGTAAATACCCTGAAGTGGGGTATGGCTGGGGGGTGGGGTGAAGGCCCAATGGAAAAAGATCACGGAGGGAATAACTAAGGCAACGGCAAGAAGTTTGAAATAAATAAGCAAGGGTAGGAGAAGGAAGAGGCCACTATGGATTTCAAATGAGGTAGTTAAGGTGGTAAGGGAGAAAAGAACAACTTTTAGTAAGTACAAGGCAACCCAGATGGAGGCAGACAGGGAAGTATATCTGGATAAACAATGGGAGGTAGGAAGGAGGGTGAGGACAGCTAAGGAACAAACAAAGGAAAGGATTGCCAAGGAGGTCAAAAAAGGGGATAAGACTTTCTTCAGGTACGTGAATGAAAAGAGGAAAGCAAGGGGTGGAATTGTGAGGATCAGAAAAGTGGAGGGGAGAAAGCGCAAAATAACAGCAACAAAAAGCTAAAATTTAAAAGGAATACTCTTGCTCAGTGCTCACAGTGGGGGGGGGGGGACCAACACGTATCAGCAAGCAGAAGGTGGGGACTAGACGCAAGTCCCTTTTCAGAGGCGAGAGTACGAAGAGGATTGGAAGCCCTAAAAGGAAACAAGGCAATGGAGCCAGATGGGATTCACCCAAGGGTTCTAAAGGAACTGAGCAAGGTGCTAGCCACTCCTCTGGCAACACTATTCAGCACCTCATTGGTGATGGGAGCGGTTCAAAGGACTGGAGGAGGGCCAATGTGGTCCTGCACAACAGTGGCAGCGGGCGAGGATGCTAGCAATTACAGGCCATTCAGTCTCGCATCAGTGGTAGTTCAAAAGCTTAATTCTGTTACACTCCTGTTGGTCCAATAAAAGGTATCAAATGACCCAGACTGTTCATCAGTGATGTGGAAATTAATGGACCCTGCTGAAGGAGAGGCCAGTGGAGTACCTGATGCCAAATGGGCTGCAGGACCACCAGCAGCATGGTTTAAAAGAGGGGAGGTCATGTATTTCTTTGACTGGGTGACTAGGTAGGTGGATCGGGGAGGCAAGTGGATGTGGCCTATATGGACATCAGTAAGGCCTTTGACACTCTACCGCACAGGAGGCTAATGAAGAAACTTAACCTAGCAGCTGGGGAGAGGTGGTAAGCAGGGTATCAAACTGGCTAAAAGATAGGAGGCAAAGGGTGGTAGTAAACAGCAGTCACTTGGGGACAGAAGAAAGACCAACAGAGTGCCACAGGGATCAGTATTGGGTCCTGACCGCTTCAATGTCTTCACTAATGACACTGCTGAGGAACTGAAGGGGTATGTGTGTCTCTTTGCAGATGACACAAAAACCAGCGACAGGGTGGACACCCAGGAAGGAGTGCAGAGAATGATAAGGGTTCTGGGGAAACTAGAGACAGCTGGGTTTCAATGCCAAAAAGTGCAAAGACACGCACCTGGGGTGGGGAAACCCGGGCACTGTGTATAATATGGGGGATGTGGGTACTCACAGTAACCAAGCAAGAAAGGGAAAAGGGATAATCATATCTGATGATCTCAAGGTGGTGGGACAATGTGACAAGGCAGTAGGCAAGGCAAGCTGGATGCAGGTGTGCATAGCGAGGGGATTTCTAGCAGGAGAAGGGAGGTGGTGTTGCCACTGTATTGCTCACTAGTGAGACCCCACCTAGAGTACTGTGTCCAGTTCTGGAGGCCACACCTCCACAAGGACATAAACAGGCAGAAGGAGGCGGTCCAGAGGAGGGCTACCAAAATAGTGCAGGGATTACACAAGAAGCCATACGAGAAGAGGCTGCAGGAGTTCAGTGTACTCCCTGGAGGAGAACGAAAGGGGACATGATTTGAGACTTACAAGTACCTTATGGTGGTGAAAAAGGTGCAGGAGGGGAGTCTCTTTCAGAGGAGAGGAAGCACCAGAACACAGGGGCATGCAATGAGGCTTGGGGGATTAGGAGGGATGTGAGGAAATACTTCTTCACAGAAAGGGTGGTGGATGCCCTGAACAGCCTGTCAGAAGAGGAGGTGGAGCGAAGACAGAGGGAAGTTTCAAGCATGTGTAGAATAGGCACATGGGCAAAATTAGTAGAAGAATGGGAGAGGGGAGGGACACCGGTGACCAAACTGGGTCCAGGGTACAGTACTAGGCAGACAGGAACAGGGCCGACTAGATGGGCCTACTATTCCTTTTCTGCTGACAAATTCTACGTTTCTATCTAGCAGGGCTTCCTCTCTTATTGGGCCCAGAACTAATCCCCCTAGGAATGCCTCCTGGCAGGTGTCTACCAGAATTTGATTCCTAGTCCTAGCCATGACTGGAGCTTTCCAGTCCACATCCAGCATCCTGAAATCCCCAACTACCACACGCCTCCTAGACTGGCTGCCTTCTTAAGTGTCTTTAACAATTCCCTGTCTGTCTGCTGATTCTGGCTTGGCATACCTACCCTTTTCCAGGACTGACTGACTCACTCTGACAATGTCCATGTTTAACCAGGTTGTGCATGAAAAAGGCACCTGGTGCCAGTGTACCTATCTGGTCAACAAAGTATGAATACAGAAACAATGCACTGAACCCCAGCTGCTCCCTGGCTGGCCACTGGGGGTTCATTTTGTGCCAGATATCCCTGACCACCTTCCGAGGACTCAGTGCCTCAACCAGACAATGCACTGAACACCAGCTGCTCCTTACTGGCCACTGGGGGAGGCATCATCCCTAAACCCCTACTTGGATTGAATGCCTCACCTTGACAATTGATTCCAGCTGCTTCCTGGTTGGTGAAAGTAGGGTTATTAAATGACAGGTGTCACTAAACCCCTTCCCGGGAGTGAGTACTGCACCATGACAATGTTCTTAACATCAGCTGCTCTTTTGACGGTCATTAGGGGTTCATTTAATGCCAGATATCCTTAACCCTGTCCTAGGTTTGTGTGCCTCATCTTGATAATGAACTGAACCCCAGGTGCTCCCTTGCTGTTTATTATGGACGTCATTTAACATCAGATATCTACAACATAATTTGACCGAGTGTCTCACCTTGACAATGCAGTGAACTCCAGCTACTCTTGGGCTGTCCACTAGGGGTTCACTTACCATCAGGTATCCCTAATCCCCTTTCTGGGACCAAGAGCCACACTTTGACAATGCAATGAGCTCCAGCTGCTCCCTGGCTGACCACTGTGCTGCTATTTGATATCAGGTATCCCTCATCCCCTTCCTGGGCCTGAGTGCCTTGCCCTGAGGATGCACGGAACTCCAGTTTCTCCCTAGCTGGCCATTAGAAGTTAATTTCATGTCACATATCCCTCACAGCCTTCTTGGGGCCGAGGGCCTAACCCTGACAATAAACTGAACCCCAGCTGCTCTCTAACTGGAAATTGGAGTGGGGGGTCATTTAATGCCAGTATCACTAACCCCCCTTCTCTGGACCAAGCGCCTAACCTTGACAATGCACTTTACCCCAACTGCTCCCTGACTGGCCACACACTTCAAGCCAAGCATCGAGAATGCACTGAACCCCAGCTGCACGCTGGATGGCCACTGAGGGTTCATTTTGTGCCAGATATCCCTGACCACCTTCCCAGGACTGAGTGCCTCACCCAGACAATGCAATGAACACCAACTGCCTCCTTAGTGGCTGCGGGGGCATACCTAAACCCCTACTTGGACCAAATGTCTCACCTTTATAATTAACCCCAGCTGTTCTCTGGCTGGCGCATGGAAAGTTATTTAATGACAGATAACCCTAAACCCCTTCCTGGGACCGAGTACTTCACTTCGACAAAGCACTGCTGGTCATTTGGAGTTAATTTAATGGAGGTATCCTTAACCTCTTCCCAGGATTGAGTGACTTACCTTAACAATACAGTGAATCCCAGCTGCTCCCTTGCTGTCCATTGTGGAGATCATTTAACATCAGGTATCCATAATCTAATTCCTGAGACCGTGTGGCTCACACTGACAATGCAGTATGCCCCAGCTGCTTTCTGACCCTCCACTAGGGGTTCATTTAACATCAGGTATTCCTAACCCCCTTCCTGGGATCAAGTGCCTCACCCTGACAATGCACTGAACTCCAGCAGCTCCCTGGCTGACCACTGTGCTGTCATTTGACACCAAGTATCCCTCACCCTGACAATGAACTGCTTCATAATTGGCAATTGGGGGGGGGGTCATTTAATTCAAGTATCACTAACATCCTTATTGGGATCAAGTGCCTCACCTTGACAATGCACTGTTCCTCAACTGCCTCCTGATGGGCCATTGAGGGTTCATTTCATGCCAAGTATCCCTAATCCATTCCAAGGACTAGGTGCCTCAAGTTAACAATGTACTGAAGCCCAGCTGCTTCCTTGCTGACCACTGAAGAGGTAATTTAACACCAGGTATCTCTAACCTCTTTCCTGTAACTGACTGCCACATCTCGACAATGCACTGAACCTCAGCTTCCTGGCTGGCAATTAGAAGCTCATTTAGTGTTCGGTATCCCTTACCCATTTCTCAGAACAGAGTGCCTCACCTTAACAATGAATACAATCCCAGTTGCTTCCTGGCTGGCAACTGGGGGGGGTCAGTTAACACCAGGTATCCCTAACCTCCTTCCATGACCAACCAAGATGCTTGCTAACCGGTCATTGAGAGGTCATTTAATGCCAGGTATCTCTAACCCCTTCCCACGGCTGAGTGCCTTACCTTGACAACATGTACAGCTGAAACTGCTCCCAGACTGACTGTTTGGGAGAGTTACTTCATGCCAGGTATTCCGTCCCCTTTCCTTAGGCCGAGTGCCCCCTTTCCTTAGGCCGAGTGCCTCCCCTTGTCAAGTTGCTCATTCCCAGCTGCTGCTCACTGGCTGGCCATTGGTGGGGTGGCCTTTAAAGCCATATACATTCAACCTTCTCCCAAGACTGACTGCTTCACCTGGCTAATATAATAAGCCCTAGATGCTCCCACAGCAGGACACTCTAAATCTGGCTAAATTCCAGATCTCCACTGTGATAGCACAGAGCACTACTGTTACACCCCTGGATGAACATACAGGGTGGGCGTATGGAGCATGAGGAATGGAGGAGCTTAGGTGACAGACAAAAAATACTGAGGAAATAAAACAAAGACTTAATTTTCTGTTAAATTTCTAATTTTCACTTCTGGTAACATAAGAGGATATATAGCGCATTTATCCTCCTAATGCCGGAATCACCTCTCGCTCTCGTTTCTCCTGTTGCTTCTGATCTTCCTCTGCTTTTTCTTTTCTTTGTTGTTCCTCCCATTCTTCTTTGATCCGCCTCTAGAAATGTAGAAAACAAAATTACAGAAAACACTCTGTCACTTAATGCAGCACTGCAAGTCAAGTAGGGAGTGTTCATTAACTGAAAGGTTTCTGCACTGCGTGACAGTTTGAAAAGTCCAATTTTACCTTTTATTGTTTTTTTTCTACAATTCCCTGATAAGTGCTTGCCTTGACTATTACTCTTTTACTTACACCACTGCTTGAAACAACATCAAGCCCACTCCCAAGACCCGAGCCTGCCATGCATCCTGGACCAGGTGGTGTGCCAGCAGTGGTTAAATAGGCAGCTTCAAGGCACAAGAAAAGGAACATTTTCAGGATAAGCCCCACGTCAACCTCTTGCAAATGAAACACTTGCCCCACTTTGATAAAAATGTAAAGACTGGTAAAAAGCTGCAGAAAATTATAAGTGAGCATTTTGAACTGAGATTCGGGAAAATGTTTCAGGGCATTTTGGAAGCACAGGTAAGGACCTCCAAAATTGGAACACAGCTGCAGCACGAAAACGGTAACACTAGGGGGAGCCTGTAACAAACAAAACAGTGCAACAGAATGAGAATACCAGCAGCACAGTCTACCAGCATTTGCCTGGCCTCCTTTGAAACTGTCCCTCGGATGATACGTCAACCAAAGACCCATCTGCCTGGTCTGATGCACTCAGTGGGGGCTGTGGATTCTACCTTTATAGCATAAACAATGAGACCAAACACCACAGCTAGGTCAAGTGCTAATGGTGAATAATTTATTCTCCCATTAGAAGAAAGCAGCACATAAGGTTTACAAATGCACTGACTAGGTGCCCCGGTGCTTCACTCCACTGAGCTCTGTCAGGGGGCAGGCTCCTAGGCTAAAGGCTCCATCTCTCAAACCCTGCTAGCAACTTCCAACTCTCGGGTTGTGCACTGGGGCAGGGTTTGTTTTGAGAAAATATAAAATGCTCGATTTAGTCAAAAAAAGGGCTTCCTGAAGTAAGGGTGTGCTTTCAATATGGGCAGCATTTCAGAAGAAAAGGCATGTGAGCTGCACGGCTGTCATGGGGTTGGGTAAAGGATGAGCAGGCAGTGGTTAGCAAACTCAGGGACCGTGGATTAGAGGCCTGCAAACAAAAACTAGACCAGAATATTTAAAAGCAGGTTAGAGATTACTGAAAATTATTTTATAAATGTGTCATGTAGCTGGCCCGCTGGCAAACAGAAGAGAGAAAGAAAAAAGTGCCTTAGCTGGGATTTGAACCCAGGTCGCCTGGAATACCATTCCAGCTGCTCTACCAACTGTGACACCAAGGCAACTGGAAACTATTCTTCCTCGAATACATTTTACTCTTTCTCTAATGCCCAACCAGGTCCATGGAAAAGCAGACACTGCAGGCATCCATATCATGCATAGGTCCACAGCAGACCACACAGAGCTGATGCTGGTCTGTCAAAGCCAGTTTTTCTCCCACAAGGGCACTAACACATGATGGGTGAACTAGACATCAGCATTATAAACGGAACAAAAAAAATAACAAGGACAGAACCATACCAAAGACAAAGGGATGGTGACGCTGAACAAATTCTCAGCGATGACTAACTGAGGTGATGCTACCACAGTATGCACTAGACAATGTTTTGTATACTGTTTTGCTACAGTCTGTGACAATACAGCCATTTCCCAAAACTATATTTATTTGCTCATACATGTTTTTTTTGCACACTGTATTGCTAATGTAACCTAATTGTAATGCTGTGACTGTTTCCCAAGGCACTATTTATTTGGTTGTACATGCTCTCTGGCACATTGTATTGTTACTGTAATCTAATCTGTAACCGTTTCCCCAGGGTACTACTTGGTCATACATGCTGTTCTGCACATTATATTGCTGCTGTAAACTATGACAGGGGGACAGTTTCCCTGGGTACTATTTGGTCATACATGTTGTTTTGCACATTATACTGCTAATGTAATCTAACTGTAACCACTTCCCAGGATACTACTTGGTCATACATGCTGTTCTGTACATTATATTGCTGCTGTAAACTGTGACAGGGGGACAGTTTCCCTGGGTATTATTTGGTCATACATGTTGTTTTGCACATTATACTGCTACTGTAAACGAACTGTGACACAGGGACAGTTTCCCAGGGTACTGTTTGGTCATATGTGCTGTTCTGCGCATCATACTGCTACTGTAAACGAACTGTGACAGGGGCTCAGTTTCTCAGGGTATCATTTGCTCACACATGCTGTTTTGCTTGCTGTGTTGCTGCACTTATCGGACTATGACAGTGTGACTGCTTCCCAGGGCATAGTTTATTTGGTCATACATACTGTGTTGCATACTGTATTACTGTACTACAGTAATCAAACTGTGACAATGTGACTGTTTCTCAGGGAACTGTTTATTTGGTTATATATGCTGTTTTACACATTGTATTCCTAGTGTAATCGAACTGGCACAGTTTCCTGAGCAATTATTTGGTCATTCTCTTTCGCATATTATATTGCTACAGTAATCAAACTCTAACGCTATGTCCATTTCCCAGGGCACTATATGGTCGTACCTGTTTTCCATATTACCTTGCTACTGTAATCGAATTGTGACAGTGTGACTGCTTCCTAAGGCATTGTTTGTTTGGTCATATATGCAGTTTTTACACAATGTATTGCTACAGTAATAAAATGTATACAATGTGACTGTTTCCCAAGGCACATATTTACTGGGTTATACAAGTGTTTTTTTCCACATTTCATTGCTACTGTAATCGAACTGTGACAGTTTCCCAGGGTATTTTTTTATCTAGTTAGAATTACTGGTTACGTTATCAACCTAAAACTAGCTGTTGTCAAACTCCATAATACACATGTTTGTGATGTCCCAGTTGTGTATGGAGCTCAGCCCCACAAGCTGCTGTCCTGTGCTTAACAAAAAGTCTCTTTTCTCAAACCAGTAATTATAAAAAAAAAAAAAAAAAATAAAGTAATGGACATCCCTGTTCTCTTTTTTAACCTCCTCATGTGTGATACTTTCATAAACTATGCACGCTTTGCTCTCGTGGCATATGTTGTATCACACACCACTGAGGTGTGAACAAGTCTGCAACACATTGACATCTATGTCACCGATGCCATCTGCTACTTTATATATCTAAATTCATACAATAAGGTTATTCCAAACCCTTCCGTCCAGGACATATCTGTAAACCAAATTTCCAGTGTATCTCTGTATGTTGTCTCCTGGATTAAAAAACTTGATAAATAAATGCACTTTTATACTGTACTCTATATAAATAAAGTTTTGCAAATTATACTACTACTGTAATCTAACTGTAACAATGTGACCATTTCCCAGGGCACTATTTATAAGGCCATACATGCAGTTTTGCACATTATCTTGCTATTGTTATCTAACTCTTGTTTTACCTGACAAGTTCAACACTGTGACGACAATATGGCCTTTATTAATCTGTTCAAATCACACAGTTTCCATCCTATGTTAACAGGGACAAGAACAGTACATTTGAAGATAGAATTGGTGGAGAGAAGTCTGAGTGGCTAGAATATATTTTTTAACCTTTTAAAACTCTGATGATTACTGCTGGGGGCTGGGGTAAGGGAGCTTGGAAGAAAACTGTGAGGCTCCTCCTCTGATTCTTGTAAAAGCATCTGCAGCCTTATTCCCTACCTTGTGTCATCAATGTGCTGATTTTTGGGGTGGGGCTACAACACTCTATGGCCACTTGGCATGGGTACTGAAATATTTACTCCTTTGCAAAAAAGGAAATAAAATTCAAATGCAGGTTAAATTGGCTTCTTAGGCAGGCATCTCCTTGGTATGAGTTGGCTGCTTAGATTGTGTTGCCTACTCTTTAATCCTTTGCTGAAATCCCAATCTTCTGTGACATCCCAATTTATTGCAGTGAGAATGATTATTATGGCACAAACAGAAGACTGCGGGGTGGATTTTCAATGCATCAAGAATGCCGCAAGCCTCCGGTGCGCCTAACATACGGCACACATGGCCTGCGGCATTCTCCGAGTGTCAATCAGGAAAGGGCATGCACCATCAGGTGAGAAGGACAGGATAGCTATACAATACAGGGAGATTAGGGGAAGGGACAGGCTTCAGAAATTGTTAAGGAAAGAATTTTGGTGGATTTTTCACCTTACAAGTTTATCCCCAGAAGGTGTTAATGAAATTTTGGATTTTAAACCTTATTTGTCACTATTGTACTTCAGTCAGTCTTAGAACTATGTAACGTTCTGCTCCTTTAATAGAGAAAACATGCAATCACATTAATATGCAAAAGCATTCAGAATATTCAAACTGGTTGCTCGTAATTGGCTGTCGTATCAATCATATGTTATAGCATTATGAGTTAATTCCACCCCCTTAAAAAGGAGCAGTTATCTCAGAATACGCAAGGGGAGTTGGTCACAGTAGAGGCCACAGACTGCACTGCAAATTTCATGTAATGAATGTTTTTTTTTTTAAATGTAGCTCTTGAGTGCAGACTTTCTAGTATTGCTTTTGTTTTGATTTTCAAGTCTGCACCATATAGAAACGCTGTGTGGGGGGTTCTTTGTGGTCAACACAGGAAGTGAGAATGATCGGTCCGGGCAGCAGAATAAGGGGTAGGAGGCAGAGCTCCCGGAGGGTACCCTGCTTAAATGTCAAAAGCCTTGGGAACAAAAAGCGTGATTTCCAGACCATGGCAAAAGGGTGCCGCCCAGATATCACAGCCATAAGCGAAGTATGGACAACCAACAAAATTACTGGAATCTCAGTGTCCCTTGCTACTTTTTGTTTCATTTTTTTAGGAGGGACGGAGGAGGAGGAAGGGGGATTTTACTGTACACCAGGGAAAGCATTAGGATGCTGGAGGATCAGGAGCCAGGAGGATGTGGTTGGTGGAATCACCAACGGTTCAACTAATTCCAGAGGAGGGGGGCCTCTACATGGGGGTGATCTACAGGCCTTCTTCAGTCTGAGGATGTGGATAGGGTACTTGCCGAGGACATCAGTAAGGTAGTGACTTGGTGGAGGAGTAATTGTCCTGCTAAGGGAATTCAACATGCCTGACACAGACGCATGGATCACCAGGACCCAGGCCCTCATGGATACTTCCTAGGACTGTTTCCTGACTAAACATGTGGAGGAGCAGACTAAATGTGTGGCAACACTCAAACTAGTTCTTTCAAACCAGGATAGTATTAGGAAGGTAATAGTGGAGGATTCTCTGTAGTCAAGTAACCATAAAACAGTGTCGTTTGATATAGTACTGGAAGCTGAAAGGCGGAAGTCCAGGACGCAGACCCTGGATTTTAGGAGGGTGAACTTCAGGAACATGGAGGAGGAGCTAAGGCAGAGGCTCAAGGGGTATGGCAAACAAGAAGGGGTGGAGAGCAAGTACGAGTCTATTAAGGAGGGCCACCGTGACACGTCAAAATCATGCCTCTAGCAGACAAGGAAAGGAAGGAGGCAAAAGAGGACTATATAGTTTTCTAGGAAGGGAGGAAGCAGTGCGGGCCAAAAAGTCATCTTTCAGAAGGTAAAAAGCTGAACAGTCAGAGGCAAGCAGGGAGCCTGACCTCAGTAAATTGAAGGAGACCAATAAGGAAGACGAGAGCAAAAGCAGAAGCGAAGCTTGAAATGCTAGAAGGAATGAGGGAAAACAATAAGGCCTTCTTTAAGTATATCAGGAAAAGCAGGACGAACAAGGGTGGAATCAAAAGGTTGAGAAAGGGTGGGGCTTGGGTGGAAGACGATGGGCAAAAATATAAGTTACTAACCTGTAACCATAGTTCTAGGAGTGATATACAGTTCACTTCCACACTTTGGCAGTTCTCTGGAACAGTCCGATTCATCAGATGACTTTAAGCAAAGCTTCACCCATCACCCGAGCAGTATATATGCCAGCTGTGTCCCGTGATGCAAGACCCTTGCATGCTCAGGGATTCGGTGCTACATTTCCAAGGGAGGTCAGGTGAGTTGTGCGGATGTGAACTCTATACCACTTCTACAACTACTATTACAGGTGAGTACCCTACATTTCTAAGGGTGTAGATACAGTTCACTATCCACACTTTAGCAGACTCCTAGCAGTTCCCCAGGAGGAGAAAGCAAGGTGCGCACCACTATCTGGTGAGCACAGACTGGAGAACAGAGGACCCAAAAGCAGCATCCTGACATGACATGATGTTGATGCTGCAATGGAACACAAAATTGTGTGCTTTACACCAGGTAGCAGCCCTACAGATCCTCTGTATGGGGATATCCCTGGAAGTAGCCACTAAGGCAGCAGTATGCCTAGTGGAAGGAGCCCTAAGCCCTTTGGGAGGCTCCCTAGTAGCCAACCTATAGCAGAGGTCAATGCAAGATGTTATCCACCTGACAATCATCCACCTTGCTACCAGTCTTCCAGGTGTGGCTTCAGCATATGTTATAAACAGCTGACGAGCATCACCTCAACTCCAGCCATGTGCTTCTTATAGTAAGTGAGCACTCTCCACAGGTCCAAAGTATGGAGCCTGCGGTCAGTCCCTAAAGATGCACTGTTAAAATATACCAGAAGGTTAATCACCTAGTTAAGATGAAACTCGGATACAACCTTTGGGAGGGACTTAGGGTGGGGGTGAAGGATGACCTTGTCCTTATGGAAAACCAGGTAAGGAGACGCCACAGAGAGTGCCTGAAACTAATCCTTCTAGCTGACGTGATAGCCACCAAGAAGGCAGTCTTCCATCACAGGTGTGACACCTCACACCCAACATCCCACACCTATGTATAGGCTCAAATGGCTTGCCCAGGAGCATAGCCAGCACCAGCACCAGCAGTAAGTCCTAAAGTGGCAGTGGCTCATGAATCGGAGCGGAGAAGTCGTCAAGGCCTTTAAAAAAGCACCTGACCACCTTCTCCTGGGCTACCATTAGCTTACCAGCCCTTGATGGTAAGCAGAGATGGCTGCCAGGTGCACCTTTAGGGTCGTCACTCACGCTCCCAACTGAGAGATGGACAAGTAATTAAAGATGCTCACCATAGGGCAGGCAAGAGGACTGGGCTAGTTGCCCTTGCACCATACAGAGAACCTGTTCTATTTAAATGTATAGCATTTGCGAGTCGACTTCTTTTGGGAGGCCTCCACAATGTGGAGCACATCTAACAAAACACCTAAGGCCTGGACGTCTAGCCACTCAGGAAACAGACCAAGAGGTGCAGGAATGGAAGGTCTGGGTGTTGGATTTTTCTCAGTTGTCTGGTCAGCAGGTCTGGGTGAAGAGGCAACCACCATGGAAGCCTGCTGCTGAGGCTAACGAGATCTGGGTACCAGAACTGCCAGGGCCAGTCTGGAACAATCAGGATCATCTGTACCTTGTACTTCCAGACCTTGACCATCACCTTGTGGATCAAGTGGAGTGGAGGGAAGGGAAGGAAAACACACACGAGGACTGGGGTTCAGGGCCTCGTGAAGACATCCTCAAGCAGTGTCCCAGACTGTGGGAGGGCAGGCACAAAACAGCCTCAGTTTTCTGTTCTCCCAGGAGACAAACAGGTCCACCAGAGGACTACCCCACTTGGAGAATAGGTGGTTTACCACCTCCTGATGCAGGAACCACTCATGCAACATCTCTCCCACCCGGCTGAGAGCATCTGTTAACTGACTATGAACTCCCATAACATGGATCTCCAGGAGATCTGCACCCAGGCTGCGGATGAGTATCCAGGTGCGGAGACCCTCCCAAAACGGGAGAAGGAAATGTGTTCCACCCTCCTCTTCAGGTAGAACATAGTCGTGGTATTGTCAATCTGGACCTGCACGACCTGACCCATGATCAGAGAAGCAAATTCCATAAGAGCTAGCAACAATGCATGGAGCTCTAGCAGACTAATGTGGTAACCAGAACCCACAGACTCTGTGGTCTCCCAGGTGTGCTCTCCATGCCATCAGAGACATGTCCATCGTGAATGTGACAGACAGCTCTGGGCGGACATCAGGAGTCACTCCTCCAGATGTTGTGGGACCCGCCACCACTGGATGGCATCCCACATCAGCTGAATCACAAGGAAAAGCTGGTCCAAGTTACTTAGGTGCTGAAACCATTGGCAGCCCAGCTCCCACTGCAGATGGAACATCTGCCAAAGGGCCTTGTGGACCACACTGATGCTGGATGCCATGTACCCCAGCAGCTTCAGGAAATCCTGGGCAGGATGCAAGAGCCCAACCTGAAATCATCGGGTAAAGGAAGTAAGATCATGAGCCCAGTCCACAGGGAAATGGGCCTTGGCCCGCAGGAAGTCTAGTTCTGCCCCAATTAAACTGATCACCTATGAGGGGACCAATTCGGACTTGTCCAGGTAGACTAACAGGCCCACGTCTCTGCAGGTCTTGAGGACCAGATCTCTGGACTACTCAACTGCCTCCTAGGATAGCCCGTCTATCAGCCAGTAATCCAGGTAGGGATACACCTTGACACCCTTGTACCTCAGAAAGCTACCATCACTGCCATGCGCTTGGTGAAGACCCTGGGCACAGACAAGAAACCATAAGACATGACCTGGAACAGATACAGAACCCTTTCTATGCGAAAACAGAGGTACCTCCAGTGGGACAGACAGACAGGGATGTGGAAGACCATCTCCTGAAGGTCCAGGGAGCAGAGCCACATGCCCTGCTCCAGAGATGGTATAATGTGGTTGTGTGACCATACTGAACTAGAGCTTCCACATAAACTGGTTTAGATCATGCAGATCCAGTATGGGGCACCAGCCCCAAAATCCATTTTGAGATCAGAAAGTACCTAGGCAAGCACCCCTGACTTACCAGGGTGTCTGGGTCATGGGCCATGGCTCTTTGGCAAGGAGCTGAGCAACATCCTCCCTGAGGGTGGACAGCATGTCCTGCAACGTCCTAGACTTCCAAGGAGTATAGAATCGGTAAGGTGGGAGGCAACCGTCTGCCCACCACTTCTAATACCCACATGTCCGTAGTAATGAGAGACCACTGTGGCCAACTGTGGTGCAGCTGACCCCCACTGGGAGATGGCTCAGAGAATGGATAGGCAGTAGTATGTCACCCCCCAACCCCATCACTGGGCAGCTCTGGAGGGGGCCACGACAGCTGGGGCCGGAGGGCACCTCCCCTGCCCCGCCTCTTTCGCCCCTGCCCACCGAACTTGGACTTTGGACTCCAGTTCTGATACTGCACCTGCTGAGGCTGCTGCCAAGCTGCTGTGGCTGAAAGGATCTATACTGGAATGTCTTTTTCTTAGCTTTCTGTGCCTTTGGGTCCTTCTGGGATGACGCCATAGAATCTAGGGCGGCACTGGATTTCTCAGTCCTGGTGAGATGTCCCTCCATCCCAGGGCCAAATGAGTGGGTGCCCAGAAAAAGGGACACTGGCCAGTTTGTGCTTGGTATCCAGCTAAGCCCTGCAACATGTCGCAAAATATGTTGCCATGGCATGGGTACTGGAGTTACCGATGCCCATAGCTGTCTAGAGCTGGTGTTTAGCCATCAACCGACCCTGGTCACTGACCAACTCCACTGGTAGCTGACAGTCATTGGGAAGGTGAGGGAGCACATCATCCAGCACTCCCAAAAGGGAGTGATCAAAGTTTGCCATCATCATGGCGTAATTCGCGTTGATGGAGACCCAATGATGCAGCAGTGTAGAACTTTTTAGCCAAGTGGTCAATCCTTTTGGACTCTTTGTCTGCAGATTTGTCAACATCCCTTTGGTGACTGGATTTCTGGAAAGCCAAGTCAGAGACCAACCCTTTGGCAGAAGGCTGATCTGAGAACCTTGAAAGGGACCCAGCAGGGACAGTTTAGTTGCGGACCATATGGGTATAGGGTGCTGGCAGGATGCTAGACGCCATCAAAGCTCCAGAGCTGGTCCTAAAATGGCTTAGCCAGAGGAAAGACTACCCCCAGGGATCTGTTCCTGTCCAGGATGTCAGTGAAGGGGTATTTAGCCCTCTTTTGAACTGGATCCAAGGGCAAGCTCATGGACTCTGACATGAGGCACAGTAAAGCCCCAAACAAGCCAATGGTTAGTGGACACCTGCTTGACTGAGGCACAGCTAAAAGTGCAAGTCTTCAAGATAAGCATGGACAACCCTTCACAGTCATCCGAGGACTCCTCAAAAATGGCCCTCGACTGTTTACTCCTGAGGGCCACTCTGATGTCCTCGGACTGGGTGAACTTTACTGACAACCAGCCTGGCAAGATGGCAGCAGCACTGGAGTCCTTTGTGGGTGCACCTAAAGGCTGGGGTGCTGGCGGCTCTACCCTCAATGGTGGAGAAGCACATGCCAGGGTTATCTGCCCAGGGTGAACCAACGTAGGCATGACTGGCAGTTGCCAGGTGACTGCAGGTCCGGAGGGTAGAGCCCTAACCCTCCCCACAATGGTCCACTGCTCCAGAGGAGCGCCTAACAGTAGCAATGCATCTTGCGGACTGCAACTCTCCTCACTCGAGGTCAAGGAGCATCAATGGCGGCACCTCCCAGTCGAGTGACATCGAAAGTGCAACGGCACTTCAACCTTGACCTGAAGGCTGACATTGAGATGGGTCCTCCAGAGAGTCGTGGTAGACCATATGCCATGCTACATTCAATAGCATAAGCTTCAGAGGCACAACCAACAGCCGAGACTGGTCCTCCACTGTGCCATGTCCTCCTATGTGAGGACCAGAAGCACCTGGGTCTGGAAGATCGATTCCTCATCGAGCTCCTCCTACAGCCTATCGACAGGTTCAAGAAAGATAGTGACTGCATGACTGACAGGAGTCGAGGTTGACAAGCTTGAAGCGGTAACAAAGGGCTCTCACCCTGTCTCTTGACTGAAGGGAGCTAGACCAAAGTCAAGCAGTCGGGGGTGTCAAGGGAGCAGGAGGAACGTGTTTCTCCCAATCCAATGACCCTCACAGTGGCATTTGTGTTTCTTACCCTGGTGAGAAAGGGCTCTCCCTGAAGGGCCAGACACATTTTCCGGAAGTCATTGGAAAATGACCCTCTGATCCTGACTACAGCCGTGAGCAGCACCAAGACCAACAAGGAATTCACCATGGTTGAAGCTGCCGCCTCCTCAAAGGCCGCAAGCTGTGAAACCCACACAGCAGCTGCCAAGCTCTTCTTGTGGCCCATGGGTTGATCTCGCTTTGAGGAGCTACAGATGGTGAGACGTGCCTTCCGGTCCTCCAGTGATTAAGGGAGCATTGTCTGGCAATGGCCACAACCCACCACATCATGTTGCCCACCTGAATAGTAAAGACAAGTAATGTGGGGGTTGATGACTGACATTTTCTGCCAGCATTAGACACAGAACTTGAAACCTCATTGATTCTGTTCTTTTATCTACTATTGCTGTTGAGTCAGCTGGATACAGCTTCATAGAAGAGACTAAGATTTAGTCAAAGAAGTTCACCCAGAAAAGTGCTTGTAAAAATGTTGTCCTCCAACACTGCAGAGCTGCAAAGGAGGAGACCTGTTCCTTTCCAGGAAAAAGAAAGATCTGACATCATGAGGTGGAGCTAGAGGATAGACTGCCCGGGTGGTGGGAGGACCTTAGTCTGAAGATGTCAGATGAATCAGCCTGTTCCAGGGAACTGCTAAAGTGTGGACAGCGAGCAGTACTTTGGGTAGTAGTTATCATGTAGTCAGGGGACCCAGAGGGAGTGAGGGCATTAAAGTGAGGTAGGTCAGGAGTTAGATTTTATTATTTTTAGAGAGGACCGGTGCAGCGTTAAGTTTCAGCACAATGCATTAAAGTGTTCAACTTTCTGCATTCTGTATTCTGCTGAAACCACAGTAGTGTGGCTGCTCCAGAGATCCAGCAATACGAGTCTACTGCTGGTTTGGTAAGTTAATTTGTGCCCATTTTGCCACCCTTCCTTACATTACCGGGTTAGCCGCCCAGTAGTGCTGATTTGTTGGACTGTTTGACAGTGCCATGCAGGAAGCTCTAGAAGAGTCAAGAAGAGTCAAGTAGAGCCATGAAGAGAAACTGAGCCCAGCTGTAGAAAGAGCCAATCTGAGCAGGGGGAGCATAGCATCACTCATACTGACTGCCTGGGAAGATCTCTCTGGCTTGGGAGCAGGAAGCTGAGGGCAAGTTATCATTGTGAAACAATCTGGTTAGCCTTCTATGAAGCGTGTATAGTAGGAGTCGTGTAGGGGACTTAGCTTCCTGGTGCTTCAGACTGGAAGGAAGTTTGGGACTGCTGAGGTGGACTGTGAACTTGGGCTATAGGTGGTAAGAGGACTTGCGGATCTGAATTTTTACTGAGACCCTATCTGCTGTATAGCTCCCTGGCAGTGGTGAGAGATCTGCCGGGGTACTAACTTTATGACAGACTTGCTCTGGTGAAAGCAGATCTTGTTTTTGCTGTTTCAGTGGACAATACTATAATGCTGTACTCGCACCTTAATGTTTTCTGTGGATTCCTCTTTATTAGTTTATGTTTGTATTCTATTTACTTATTTATTTTATGGTGGGTGGGTTAGAGGGAGGATATAATTGGTTGATATATAGTGTATGTTAGTGTATGTATGTTGGTCTGGATGAGTAGGCATTTATTAGTGTATTTGGCTTGGAGTGACTGTTGGTGTATATGGTTGAGAGTTTAGGGTTAGGGGAGTGAGAGTTCTGTGGGTAGTGCAGACTCTCTTTTAAATAGGGTTCTAAAGTGTGGGCGGGTTTGTAGTGGGTTTCTGGTTGACCAGTGTGACTGTGTGCAACTCTGGGGCTCCCTAGGCTTAGTTACTCCCTGTCCCAGCTGCTAGACCTCCATCAGTCTGATGACCCCCCCCCCCGTCAGCAGCAGTTTATAGATGCCGTAGGGAGGTGGGCACTGTGAGCAGGTAGGCTGGTACATGGGGTGGGGGTTCTAATGGGGGGGGGGGTTATTAGGATGATGAGGACCAGGAGATGCTCCAGGTCGAAATGGGACCAAGGGAGATGGCAGTCATGGTAGTTTCTTATACCCAGGGCTCCCACCAGACCATGTGGGCAGGTAGCCAGTAGGCCAGCAGTCTCCATTCATCCACTATAGGCAGTGTTGTGCAATGCAAGATTGATGGGAAACCAGTCCACGATTATACCGCACATATCATCAGCTCCTTCTTCTTGCCAAGAGGGCTACCCTTGGCCTCACCCCTCCTGGGGTCCAAGCCTCACTAAGCCCAGCTGCACCCACTAGGCTGACCCGTGGGACACATAACAACCCCTTCAAGATCCCATTCCGCCGCACCACACAAGGGCAGCGTTCCTTTGGATACCATGCGCCATACTTGTTCAACTCCCTCCCGAGTAATCTACTATCTGAACCTAAAATTGGACCTTTTAAATCTAAGCTACGCACCCTCGTCTCCCTTCAAATGACATGCTCTTGTTCCCACTGACGTGTGCCAGTGGCCTAGGCTGGTTTTAATCCAACCAGCCCTCAATCTCCCACTGGGTGTGACTCCTCTTCTAAGCATGCTACCATTGTTTCCCCTCTTATCCACGTATTCCCTCTCTACCCAAGCTCTCTCTCTCTCTCTCCCCACTGTCAACTTCCACGTCCCTCTGCCCCTGCACTTCCTTTCCCACCTTTCATACTCCCTTACCCCACCATCCTTTGTACCTCGTCCACTCTTCTATACCCCTGACAAAGCCACCTCTGGCTGCTACTACCTCTACACAAACTGCAACTTGAACCCAAGTCTTTTCCGATCCAAGTCTGTACTCTGAATTTATCAAAGCACTGTACTGCACTCGCTTAGTGCTGTTGTTTACTTAGCACCTATTTTCTGTAACTGCAACCGTGTAACCTTTGGCATCTTATGTTATGCAAATTGGAGCCAAGAATCCTAGGACAGAGTACTACCTGGGTGGAGTCTGAGTATCTGTATCAGAGGAGGAGAAGAACCTGGGAGTGATGATCACTAGTGACCTGAAGCACTCCATGCAGTGCAAGAAAGCAGCAGCAAAGGCAGACAAGATGCTGGGATGCATATCTAGGGAGATCAGTAGTAGAAGAGAGGAGGTTATACTGCCCTTGTACAGGTCACTGGTAAGGCCGCACCTAGAGTATGGAGTTCAGTACTGGTGCCCACACCTCAAAATGGACTTTAACCTGCTGGAGAAGGTCCAGAGGAGGGCTACAAAGATGACAGCTGGTCAGCAGGGTAAGGCATGTGAGGAGAAGTTGAGGGCACTGAACATGTACTCCCTGGAAGACAGGAGAGAGAGAGGGGACATGATTGGGACCTTCAAGTACTTGAAAGGGATAAATAAGGTTGATAAGGAGAGTCTCTTTAAGATGAGTGGCAACCATAACATGAGGGGGCACAGTCTTAAGCTGGAGGGCGGGAGATTTAGGAGGGAGATCAGGAAACACTTCTTCACAGAGAGGGTGGTGGATATTTGGAATGCACTGCCAGAAGAGGTAATCTCATTGAAATCAAATCAAATCAACTTTATTTTTATAGTGTCTTTCAAAACCAAGGCACTGTACATAAAACCAAATACAACAAATATAAATAAGATTAAAAAACAGTAACAGTAAAACAGATTATCCATATTTAGAGAAGGCTAAATTAAATAAATACGTTTTTAACTCAGTTTTAAACCCACTGACGGTCAGGCATTCTCTTAACCGATGAGGTAGAGAATTCCACAGGGTTGGAGCTGAAAAAGAAAAAGCACGGGAACCAGATGTCTTCAATCGTACACTCGGAATCTCTAGCAATCCCTTGTCGGCGGATCAGAGAGGACGGAGGGGGTAGTAGGGTACCAGGAGGTCTTGCAGGTAGCCAGGTCCCTGACCATGTAGGGCTTTAAAGGTTAGCAAGCCAAACTTAGAGGTGATCCGCCGCTGAACAGGCAGCCAGTGCAGCGCGCGCAGAGCACAGGCATAATATGACTGGTCCTAGAAAGTCCCAGTCAAAAGCCTGGCCACCGTATTCTGCACCAGCTGCAAGTGGCAGATATCAACCCCTGGTGGCCCTAGGTAGAGGGAACTGCAGTAATCAGGACAGGTAGTGACAAAGACATGGACCAATGCTGGAATATCATCAGGAGGAACCAGGTGTTTCACCAGGGTGATATTCCTCAGATGGTAAAAAGAGGATTTGACGACAGCTGACACCTGAGATTTTAGAGTCAGACCACCATCAAAAATAACACCCAGGTTACGCATCCGGTCTGAGGTAGTGAGTGGTATACCACCAAGCAACAAGCCTGATGGTTGTCCAGCCCCCAAACCCGCCCCCGGACGACCTGGGTCCGCTACCAGCACTTCAGTCTTGTCCAGATTCAGTCTCGGCCAGCTGGAACTCATCCAAGTTCTGATCTCAGTAAGGCAGTTATTTAGCACAGAGAGTACATCACTCTGTCCGGGCAGAAAGGACATATACAGCTGAGTATCATCTGCATAGCAGTGAAAACTCAGACTGTATCGCCTGACAATATCTCCCAATGGCAGCATGTACACTGCAAACAACATGGGGGCCAAAATGGAGCCCTGCGGCACCCCGCAGAGCAGGAAGTGAGCACCAGAGGACTAAATTCCAGTGGCAACTCTCTGAGACCTGCCCGTGAGGAATGAATGGAACCATTTAAGTACTGTACCAGACAGCCCACAAAAGAACCGTAGGCGCTCCAGCAGCACACCATGGTCTACAGTGTCAAATGCAGCAGAGAGATCAAGAAGGACCAGAATGGTACGTGCCTTTCGATCTCTTGTCATTAGGAGGTCATTCAATACCCAGACAAGAGCAGTCTCCGTGCTATGCTTCCTCCTAAAACCAGACTGGAGAGTATCATAGACATTGTGAGTTGCAAGGTGATCATCCGACTGCAACGCAACCACCTTTTCAATAACCTTACCAACAAATGGCAGGTTAGAGATAGGCTGGTAGTTGGCTAGACAGTCTGGATCCAAGGGCGATTTCTTAAGGAGTGGTCGAACGACCGCCTCCTTGAGGGGGTCTGGAAAGCCCCCCCTCTTAAAGGACTTCCAGACAATTTCAGCAAAGATCGGGCAGATAACACCTACACATCCCACTAAAAGGGGTGTAGGGCCTGGATTGAAACTACAACTGGTTGGGCACAATATTTGGACGATCTTCACAATGTCCATGAATTTCAGCCAGCAGAAATCTGACCAGATAGACCGAGTGCATGCCACTTCAGTGGGCAGCTTTAAGAGAGGCTGGGACAGGTACAGGGGGACGGTAAGGGCCATGGGTGGGGAAGATGGGAGGAGTGGGGGCAGGGACAGTAGCTCAAGCTGTGGACCCTGCAACATGAGCAGATTTGATAAACCAAATGGCCCTCTTCTGCTGGCTTCTTCATATGTTCGTATGTAAAAGGGGGAAAATGGGGACAGTGTAGCAAACCAAACAGAGGTACCAGAAAGGAACTCCTCCTAGGACCTACCAATGCTAGACTTGTGGGGACTTGCACTAGGTAGGAAATGGGAAGGCTAAATGACCACGATTCTTTTTCAGGCCATGAATTTCTGTTTTTATATTTTTCCTAGAAAAACTGAGACTCAGTTTCCCAAAGCACAAACGACTATATCCCAGTCAATATGGAGCTGCAGTTTCAGTTGTACCTCTTCCTCTTCCTGTTTCCTTCGTGCAATCTCTTCTCTCTCTTTTTTCAACCTGAACTCCTCCTGAGCCTTCTGCTCCCTCTCCAACCATTGCTGATATAATCTCTGCCTACAAGAAAAGATGCAGCAAAATAAAGCATGCAGTCAGTTACTGTTTTTACAAAACCACCTTTAGTATGAGCAGGTTTTGTTCTGCTGCTCTGCAGTCTTACAAAATACTCAGTCACAAGTGGCAAATGGGTAGAAAGGAAAACTGTTTGAACAATCATACCTCTCAACTGCTATTAATTTCACTCAGCATTATGATTTTTACACTCAGATTTACCCTTACTCCACAAAGGCTTACTGATGTTCTTAATAATATTAGAGCTACTTCTGGACACACAAACTATTAAACAATTGAACTAAGTTGATAGAAACATTCCTTATGAACTATATGGGGCCCACTATTTGTAGACATATTACTGTTTAAAATAAAGTGTTACACATTCTGGCCATTTGCTATGATTTTTGAAGGACAGTGTTATGATTTTTAATGTTTGTGTTTTTTTTTTTATTCTATTTCCCTCTGGTCGCGGCCAGTGGGGGCATCTCTCTGGCATCCTGCCTGATCCTGCCTGCCTGAGGTCCCCCTGAACTTGTGCCTCCTCTCTCCCCCACCCCTCCCACAGCCAGCACCCCCAGCTTAACCCCTCCGGGGTGGGGCCGCCCCTCCTCATTGGGCACTCTTACACAGACTCCAGTTGTGGGAGTGGGCCCTGGGCGGAGGACCTGGAAGGCCAGGCAGGGTGGATCTGGCGGTGGGCATGGGGGTCAGGTGCCGTTGCCTCCCCCGTGGACTGGGTTTTTCTGTTTTCTTGGTGCCTCTCCCCCTTCGTGGTGCACCCGTGACGCTCTGGCGCAAGGCAACCTTGCCAGCATCATCCATGCTGCATGATGTGCAGCTGACGAGCTGCAGCACCCCCGATCTCCACCAGGAGCCACTGGTGCACCAAGCTATCCCCTGCCCTCCCCCTTGGGGAGGAGAGCTGCCCGCAGGCACTCAATCCTCGCCCCATCCCTGCCGACCCCTGACACCTGAGCCTGCCTCCGACTCGGCCGGGCGTGGCACGCAGGTGTGGCGCTCCAGCGCCTATGATTTTTAATGTTGAGAGGTATGTAGACAACCTCTGTATTCTGCTGTTCAAAGCCAGTACAATGGCCGGAATTAGAACATTCTAATTGGCCGTCACCATTCTAAAAGCATTCCGTTAATGGCTGGAAATCCTCAATACATAAAAACACATTCATGTTTAAAACAAAACACAAAAACATTTTAGTTTAATACTAGAATTAAGGCACTTCAGGGGCTGTTTTTTTAATATAACCAAGGGGCATGTGGCCCTCATTTGCATCTCAGGCCTCCTGACCCCCGGTTAAATTAAGTGATGTTAATCTAACCCTGGTCATGCCTTAATGTTTAAGAATACCACCCCCCACCCCCGAGATAACGACCTCTTTTCCACCAGTTCTTTTCTGAAAAGCAGGATGGGAAAGCAACTCCTTCACAGAAAATGCCTCTCTGTGGCTAGACAGCAGGGAAGGGTACTGGCACTGAGCATCCCACAGCCTCCCTCAGTAACTCAGAGACTCACTTCAGAACAAAAAGCTGGTACATATGCGAATGTCCTTAGTGATTGGGAACAAGGGAAAGAGAAATATATTATCTATAATAAGATAATTCTATTCTGTTCTGGTTCATCCTCAATTTGTATACTGCATGCAGTTTTGGAGACTGCATTTAAAGAAGAACACAGTGGAGGCAGTTCGGAGGAGGGTAACAGAATGATCTGGGGATGGCAGAAAGAGAGGTTGGCAGATCCAAACCTATACACGCAGGAGACGAGAAGAGTTGGGAAATGTTTGAAACATACAAATACCTCAATAAGATGAACAAACCGAGGGGGAACACAAGTACCAGGGTAGCGCCAAGAAGTGGTGGGGGGACAAATTTAAAAGAGATGTTAGAAAGCATAGGTTACTCTAACAGCAGTACACAGTTCACATTCACACGTTGGCAGTCTTCCAGGAAACAGCAGTCACTGGAATGTCTTCAAGCTAAGCTCCTCTCACCACCTGGGTGGTATGTCATCTGGCTCCACACTGTATCATCAGATCTCTGTACGCTGAAAGCAGGGATCAGGGTGCCACACTGCTGGGGAGGATGGGTGCGTGCTGTGGATGTGAACTGTATACCACTCTTAGAACTATGGTTACAGGGGAGTAAACTAGCTTTCTAAAGGCATGTATACAGTTCACTGTCTACACATTGGCAGACTCCTAGCAGTCCTCTGGGAGGAGGGGCAAGGCACGGTCCCCGATTTGGCAGAGACTGGAAAACAGAGGGCCCAAAAGCAGCATCCCGATGACTCATGAAATCAGTGCTATAATGGGAGATGAAGGTGAGTGCTTTTGTCCCAGCTGCAGCACTGCATATCTTCGCAATGGTGATATCCCTGAAAACAGCCACCGAGGCAGCAGTATGCCTAGTGGAATGAAACCTAAGCCCCTTGGACGATTACCTACCAGCCTGCCTATACCAGAGGTCGACATCAGATGTTATCCACCTGGCAATCATCTGCTTTGTTGCCGGTCTCCCAGGCATGGCTTCAGCATAGGTAAGAAACTGCTGGCGAGCCCCTCCCCAAACTCCAGCTGTGCACTCCTCGTAGTAGGAGACAGCCCACACTTGGTGCTGCAGAGAGACCTCCAAGGCAATGGGTAGACCGGTACAAGTACTGCCAAATTTAGAACATGGACTTGAGGCAAATGGCAGTGGTAATGCTGACACCAGGAACAGAGCCCCTGGATCTGGGCTTACCTTCTGTGTTTGGAGGTCATTCTAGTGAAAGGCACCAACTGGGCCACCTTGGGCTGCCAGCTGAAGAGGGATGGCTTTGGCATCTCTTGGCAGTAGGGCATTTTTCAAAAAGGTGACGGGATCACAGCTACGACAAGCACAAAGCCTGTGTGTCAACCACAGGCACTGGCTCCTTGAAAGTGGCAGTGTTTGAAGCCATCAACCTTGGCATTCTCCAGAAAAGGCATGCCTGAGTAAAACTGCTAACAGAAATTTTAAACTAAAACTGCAATACACACTGAAGTGGAACCAAGTCAATGGAGCACCAAGAACTGACTTTCAATTAAAAAAAATATATGTATATGTCAATCAAGACTTCAGAGCTCCAGGTTCACACCCCAAGCCTAGCCTTGCCTAGAGCTTAGCAGTAAGAGGAGACTGCATTATAAAGTGTACTTTGGGATCGAGTAGTCTAAGGGAGAAAGTGACGGCACCAGAAGAGAGACTGGGAGTAAAGCTGGCCCGGTGATGCAGGGGGCTGAGGCACTGGACGTCTTATCTCACGCCACGAAGGTGACCCGGGTTCAAGAATGAGCCTGGGTTGTTGGAGAGCCGGCACGGGGGTGGGTTGGTGGGGGGCAGGATTGAGCAGCTGAAAGGCAGCTCTCCTCTCCCATTTATTTATTTTATTTATTGAAATTTCAGATAACACCTTTGAGAACAAGCTCATTTCATAGGTTCCACATCAGACGAATAATACATATTGGGAAAGTATGAGACGGAGAACAAACAAAACAAGGAATTATAAAAGACATTACAAGAGTATATAACTACAGAAGTTCCAATACATGTGGTATTGTACAATGTATGCCATGATGCATATTTGATTAATACCTGGAATTCAAAGGGTCATATTTGAGGGGGTGGGGTCTTATGAAACGACCCTTTACAGGAAAATGAGAACAGACTCAGCTTATTATCTAATAATCAACAAGGTAAGGGATGGCATCAGCCCAGGGGCCTCGTCAGAGGTGAGAAGGTAAGGGACAAAGCATTTTAAAGTGAGCAAGGGAGCTCAGGAAATATAACAGGGGGGAGGGGGGATGGGGGAAAGCCATTGAGGGGTGAGGGGAAAGAGCGGAAGGGATCAAGAGGAAAATGCGAAGGAGAATGATTAGCAACTTAGAACAGTCATTTACATGCTGAGAACAATTATGTAAAAGGTCAGGATAGCATAAGGTTAGAATAAGTGCTGGTCACAAGAAGGAAGGTTATTGGAAGCAGTCACAACTGGCATCAGCAACTAGCTGTTGCTTAAGTTTAACCTTGAAGGAGACCAAGGTGGATGCTGAAGTGATGTCATGGTGCAGCGAGTTCCTCTATAGCGGGGCACGGTAGGCAAAGGGCCTTTGTCCCAGAGAAGTGCGACAGCAAGGAATATTAAAAATCTGGCTAGTAGAGGTTCTGGTGCAATGACGGTTGATAGTGGGGGTAATACACTTTTGCACTCCTGGGGGCATTTTGCCTAAGCTTACTTTTTTGGACAGTAAACATGTTTGGTACATGAGTCTACCTTTGAATTGAAGCCAGTTAGCCTCGGCGTACATGTCGCAGGTATGGGACAGACAGGCTGAGCCAGTAAGGAGCCGGCATGCTTTGTTGAGTGCAACTATGATGTGGCGAAGAGCTGTTTCAGTAGCTGATCCATAGATTGGTAAGCCATAATTAATAAGACAGACAAGAGAGCTTTGAATGGCCAGGTTAAGAGGCTCTGGGGTCAAACATTGCTTATGCCTATAAAGTAGCCCAATGTGGGTGTTAACAGCCTTAGCAATGTTGTCAATGTGATAGGCATAGGTCATCGTACTGTCAATAGTAATCCCTAGATATTTAAAGAGCTGAACTAGCTCCAGGGGAGAGCCCTCTTCGTTGGTGATAGAAAGAGGGTAAGTTCTGTGCCTATTTTGGGAGCTGGAGAACAGCATAGTTTTAGTCTTGTAATTCATAACAAACTTGTGCTTATGGAACCATCTTTCTACAACTACGAAATTACTCTGTAGCCTAGATTCAAGAACCTTAGGGTCCGGATCACTGGTAAACAGGACAGCATCATCAGTATATAAAAGGACGTGACCCTGACAGGAGTAAGGAAGGTTGCTGAGGAAAATGCTACATAAAAGAGGGCCCAAGATGGACCTTTGAGGAATTCCAGATAGGACAGGGAGGACTCTGTTGCCCGTCGTAGTTCCACTGCCCCCAGATGGAGGTCCACAGGCAGTGTAGGCAAGTGGGTGGCAAGCAATGGTAGAGCGTCCTGGTACCGCGGCGTGCACGCGCCTCCACACACATGCATGTGGCAGGACAGGGTCAGAAGAAAATAGGGTAAAATCAGGGCTAAAATATAAATTAAAAAAAAAAAAAACGAGGACTGGGAGCAAAACCAAAGTGGTTATATTTAAAAACAGGTTGTAACTTACTGTTTGGGTTTTCTTTTACAGGAAGCACAAGGGTGACATTTTCACGCTAGGAGCCAACTTGGGACCGTAGGATTGTGCTAAGCCAATCAGAGCTTAGCAAGAAGAGAAGACTGCATTAAAAAGAGCATTTCTGGGATCGAGTGGCACTTCTTGTTGAAGGGAGCAAGCAACAGCACCAGAAGGGAACTGGAAGCAAAACTGGAAGGGATAGATTAAAAAACAGGCTGCAACTTACTGTTTGGCTCTTCTTTTCTTTTACAGGGTGCTGGAGCGAGCCCTTTTGCAAAAGGATCAAGTACTGGGGTCATCTGCATCCATGGGGACATGTGATACTATTCCACCACCCAAGTGACTCTGAGCATTAATGGGGTGTCACACCAACTGAATGTGGGGGCAGTATCTAAGTTACCTGTACCTGTGATTATTGCAGATGTTCCAGGATTTGCTGAGTTAATCTCAGAGGAAGTGAAACCTGCAGTTTCAGCAACGATGGTAATGGCAGCACAGGCAAAGAAAATCTCACATGGTGGGGACACTTTTCCTTTTGGTGACTTTGATTCGGACTTGCCTGAGCCCAGCTCCAAGATCCAGAAGTCCAGGAAAGAAAGAAAAAGCCTGAAAAATACTGGCAGTAAACGACTGATGAACATAAGGGGTTTATGTATGAAAATGTTAAACTAAACTAAACTAAATTCACTAAAAATATCACCAACAGCTTAATCTGGTTCAAGGTCAGTTGGCATTCATCTGTATCCCCCTCCCCCGGGTCGTGCCTGAAAATAGGCAGGATTTGTCTAGTGCACTTACCCGGTCAACAAAAGCTAAATAAATAAAAATAAATAATAAACTGATAACTGATCATGTTTTTGTTTCAGAGCAAACTAATGATGCTTCTCTCCAAGGTTATTGTAAGCAGCTGGGGTTGAAATAAAAACAGGGTGAACCAATGTTTAAGAAATTGTAATGGGCTACTGTACAGCATTTGGGCTAATCATCAGACACACAGGAACAGATAGAGCAATTGGTCATACCGAAGAAGTATAAAACTGAGTTGTTGTAGATACCACATGATAGTCCTTTGGCTGGTCACTTGGGAGGGACTGCACCCTTTGCCAGATTGCTGTACAGATTTTACTGACCTGGAATTCATGAAGATGTTGCTACCTATTGCAGTTCTTGTGCTGAAAGTAGCTCCAGTGACTAAAAAAACACAAGATGCCCCAGTGTCCCAACCCTTGATAGATGTGCCTTTTGAGAGCATTGCAATGCATCTGGTTGGCCCTGTAGACAAAAGTGAAAAGGGTAATCGATTCATTTTGGTAGTATGCGACTATGCTACTCGATACTCAGCGGCAATTCCAATGTGTACCATCACAGCCCCAAAGATGGCAGCAGAGCTTGCCAATATCTTCAGCAGGATGGGCATACCTAAAGAGATTATTACTGATCAGGGTAGTAATTTTGGTGCTGCATTACTAAAGGAGCTGTACCAACTACTAGGTATCACTACCATAAGAACCTCCCCTTAGCACCCTCAGACAGATGGTCTTGTTGAGTGTTTTAATCAAACCCTAAAATGCATGTTAAAAAGATTTGTAAAAGGGAAAGGGAAAAATTGGGACCCCTATTTACCTTACCTGGATTTTGCTTTTAGAAAAGTGTCACAAGCCTCAACAGGTTTCTCACCATTTGAAATACTGTATAGCAGACAACCTAGAGGGCCACTAAATGTAATGAAAGAAACGTGGGAAGATAACTCCACTAAGAAAAAATCTATTACATCTTATACGTATGTCCTGAGAAAGAAACTGGCGAAATACACTGAAATTGCCCACAGTAATCAGGAAGAGGCCCAAAACCAGCAGAAGGTGTATTATGACCATGGGGTAAACAAAAAAGTTTTTAAGCCAGGTGAAAAGGTCTTGTTACTGTTACCCACTACAGAAAATAAACCGTAAGCAAAGTGACAAGGGGCTTATAAATTGCTTAGCTTAGATGTGCTGGCACAGTTAACTATAAGACTGAGACCCCTGATAGGAAAATTCCTACCAAGACATACCATGCTAACCTCCTGAAGAAATGGATTGAAAAAAAAAAACACCACCACATGCTGCTTTGTCAGTTTTACCACAAACTTCTACAGAAAATACTTATATAGCTTATGACGGACTGGAACAAACTCTAACTCCTGATGCTGTAAAGATGAATGTTTCCTTGACCTCTGAACAAACTGCAGAAATTCAAAACTTGGTAAAGACACTCAACAATACCTTTACCCCAGTGGCAGGCCGAGCAAAAGTGGTCGAGCACGTAATAGTGACAAGAAATGCTCACCCTCTTAGACAAAAGATATAGAGATTATCAGAGTGGTTAAGAGTAGATGTGATTAAGGAAATACAACAAATTAAACAGTTGGGTATCGCAGGAGAGTCGAGAAGTGCTTGGTCATCACCAATGGTGACTATAAAGAATGGGGTGTAAGAATCTGCCTTGATTTTAGGAAACTTAATTAAGTGTCCAAATCTGACAGCTATCCTATGCCCAGGATAGATGATTTGGTGGACAGATTGTGAAGTGCCAAGTACATCAGTACCCTTGATCTCACCAAGGGTTACTGGCAAATTACCCTAGCTAAAGAATGCAGAGACAAAACTGCATTTGCCACTCATATTGGATGGTATCATTTCACCACCATGCCATATGGTTTTCATGGCGCACCTGCTACATTCCAGCGATACATGGATGTAATACTAGCTTCTCACTCTGGGTGTTATGCTGCTTACCTGGATGATGTCATGGTGTACAGTCCAGATTGGAAAAGCCACCTGAAGCACCTAATAGCAGTTATTCAATCTATCAAAAAGGCAGGTCTGACCATTAATCCTATCAAATGTGCATTGGGCATGCAGGAAACCAGGTATTTGTGACATATTTTGGGAAATGGAGACCTAAAGCCAGAGATTTCTAAAACAGAAGCTGTAGTTAACAGTCCTATCCATAAAACAAAGAAACATGTCAGGTCATTTTTTGGGCTGGCTGGTTACTATCGGAGATTCATCCCCAACTTTGTCCAGTTAGCCACCCCCCCACACTAAACTCATGAAGAAACGGTGCTCGAATAATGTGAATGGACCCCAACGTGTGATGAGGCTTTTTTGACTATCAAGGCTGCATTATCTTCAGTCCCTGTTTTACGAAACCCAAACTTTGAGAAACAATTTTTGTTATAGACAGATGCATCAGAGGTAGATCTAGGTAGAGTCTTGAGTCAAAATATAGATGTGAAGGAAAGTATAGTTATGTAAGAACTCACCGTAACAGTAGATCTTCGAGAGACGTTCTTGCAGCAGGTAACACACTTTGGACTGTAGCCAGCAGGCGACAGGACCCCATGGCAAATTCTAGCCAGCAGTCTATGGCGGGGCCCACCCCTGACATCGGCCCACCCTCGATGTCATGCATGGTATAAAGGGTGGGCGGTGCCCGACGTGCCCCAGTTCTTTCACTGGAGACTCCAGTATCAGGATGAAATGTGATGCGAACCAGGGAACTGAGGTCAATATCTCACACAGTAAACATGAATTGGTCGACATAGGTTGTATGCAGCAGGAAACCTCTAGGGGGAAGGAGGGCGGGAAATATACCTGCTGCAAGAGCGTCTCTCGAAGATCTACTGTTATGGTAAGTTCTTACGAAACTGCACTATCTTACTTCAAGAGTCTGCTCTTACAGCAGATAACACAGTTAGGACCGATTCCCAAACAGTACAGAAACATACTAGTTCCGGGAGGTAGGTAAGAGAAGAGTGAAGGGGTGAATTCCCTTAAGAGAGGAGACCCTGCAGAACTGCGTGGCCAAAGCCTGCTCTGCGTCAAGAGGCAATGTCCAGACTGCAGTGCCTTATGAAGGTATGGACTGTGTGCCACGTGGCTGCTGCACAAATATCAAATGTCGACACATTTCTCAATGCAGCAAAGGAGGCCGCTACTCCCCTTGTGGAGTGGCCCCTCACTGAGCCCAGCAAGGGTTTATTGTGCTTCTGACAGCAGAGGAAGATACAATGGACTAGTCACTTTGATAGGGTCTGTTTGGTCACAGGGGCCCCTTGGGTCCTGGGGGCAAAGGAAACAAATAACTGGTCAGAACATCTACAGTCTTTGGTTCTGGACAAGTAAAACCGCAGAATGTGGTGAACATCTAAAGCAGTGATACTCAGTCCTGACTTGCTCAGGAGCCACGTGTGCAGTCAACATTGGCCAAGGAGCCGCAACATATAACTGGCCTGACCGAATGACCTCACCAAACAAGCATTGAACATGGCATGCCAAAGTAACCCACAGCTGACATGACCAGTCTCAATTTAGCCATTTTGCCAATTTGGAATATTATGTTTCTTGAAGGTTTCCACTTTAAAGCCCCAGAGAAAAAAAAACAAATACATTTTATTTGTATTTTTAACATGATAAACAGTATGCAAATGCCCCTAAATACCAGCAGTGCTCAGTAGCATTTTAAGCTGCGGTGTGCCACTTTATGACTCCTCCTTCCCAGCCCCCCCCACCAAAAACATCAGCAGAGATACAAAGTTTAAGCCACTGTACACCAGTGTTTCTCCAACATTCCCCCAGCTGAGGAACACTGGCTGGTGTTAAATGTATTTAAAAGTCATCCAATTGGCTTTGCGATTGGCTTCAAAGCACCCACCTGCAGTACTAGAAATGCCTGATCACAGAAGACCGCTCGTCCGATCAAAGGTGTTTTTTTACTATAAAAAATGTATGTAAAAGCCCCTAAATACCAGCAGCACTCATTATTTTAAAATGTATTTAAAAGTCAACTGATCATTTTTGCGATCAGCTTCAGAGCATTCGCCTGCAGTACTAGCATTGCCTGATCACAGAAGACTGCAACTCCGATCACAGTTTTTTTCTCCGCTCAACATAAAAAAAGTGTATGTAAAAGCCAACTGTTTGCAGTGGGGTGAAGTGGGAGAATGAATCTTCAACCCTGACAGCAGGAGTGGGGATGAGATCACTTTTACAGGAGCCACAGATTACATATCAATTAACGAAGTGTTGATAGATTAAAAGCCTATCACTAATAGCGTGATGCACGCAGCTCTCTCTGCACTGGTGCAGCAGTGCAATACCATTTGCAATACCCCTCGCACCTACTGCTCTCCTAAATCTACTTAAACATTAGTTAAACACTGCCCTAAACAAAAAGTGTCCTCTTCATCTCACATCATTCTTTATTTTACTGTGAAAGACCACTGCACGCCCGTCAGCGCTAACTGGGTGATAAACTCCGATCACTGTATATGTGTGGTTGGGAGGGGTGGAGTTGATGTGCTGTCAACAAGTTTTAAATGACTGAACTGTACCGATAGCGCTAAGCGGGAGATCAAAAGGTCTAGCATTTAGCGTTAAGCAGATGCAAATCACTACAGCATTTAAAGAGCCATAAATACATTAACATTAAAGGAGGTGTTAAGGAGCCACAACGACAACTGTAAAGTGCTGCATGTGGCTCACGAGCCGTGGAGTGAGTACCACTGATCTAAAGTATGGAGAAGGGCCTCTCCCCTATTTGAATGATCAAGGTAGTATACAGGAAGCTGAATGTCCTGATTCAAAGTCATCTCGGACACTACATTGGGTAGGAACTTAGGATTGGTTCTCAAGGCAATCTGGTCCTTGTGAAAAACTAAGTAAGGCTCCTTGCACATCAGGGCCTGAAGCTCGCAAATCCTTCGAGCAGAAGTAACAGCAACTAAAAATAATGCCTTCCAAGAGAGAAAGCGAAGCTTGCAATCTGTGGCTGGTTCAAAAGGGGGTAAGGTCAACTTCTCCAAAACAAATAACAAATAACGAGGAGGGACGGGATCTCTTATTGGAGGCTTTATGTGTAGAATACCCCTGAGAAAAGTACGGGTTACTGCCACCTGTGCCACAGTTCTGCTCTGGACAGGACTATGGTTCTGGTAGGCAGAAATGGTTGCTAAATGCACTCTGATGGATTAGACAGTGACAAAAGGGACCCAAGGATAATATTCACCGGACAGGCCAAAGGGTCTAGGTGATGAGCCGTAGCCCACAGACAAAAGCGTTTCCACTTCATGGCACAGGTCACTCTGGTGGAAGATTTCCTGGCAGCCACCAGGATGTCAGCGACCTTGTCCGAGACTCCGAAGCGGAGTCTGGCTAAGTCCTCAGAAGCCATGCATGCAGGTGTAAGGATCGATGGTTCAGGTGAACCAAGGTCCCATTGTCCTGGGAGAGCAGTAAGTGCTCAATGGCAAGGTAATCGGAGGTTCCACCACCAGCTGCTGCAGCAGTGGGAACCAGATCTGTCGAGGCCATAGTGGTGCCACCAGGATCATTGTTGCCCCCTCCACTTGCACCTTGAGAAGAACCTTCTGAAGGAGCGGAAACGGGGGGAAAGGTGTAGAAAAATCTCTCCTTCCAGGAAGGGGACAACACGTCTCGCCAGAAAGCACCAGGCCCTGGATCTAGCGAGCAAAAAATACAGGTTACTCACCTGTAACAGGAGTTCTAGGAATGGTATATGTTGTTCATCCACACTGTCTGGCAGGTTCCTTGCTGCTTTAAATCTTGCCGGAAGGTCTTCAAGCTGGCTCCTCCCACCCACCCGGGTGGTAAAACTCTTGGCTCCGCTCCACGACGCCAGATCTAGCTCGCTGGAAGCCAGGTTGTGTGTCAAAGCCAGGGAGGTCGGGTGGGTCGTGTGGATGAACAACATATACCATTCCTAGAACTCCTGTTACAGCTGAGTAATCTGTATTTCTAGGGACATGGATATGTTGTTCATCCACACTGTCTGGCAGACTCCTAGCAGTTCTCCAGAAGGAAGCAGGCAAGGCGCACACCCCCTACTTAGGGAATAGAGACTGGAGAACCGAGGCTCCAAAACCAGCATCCCGGCATGACTCAAGGTCGATGTGGTAGTGGGTGATGAAGGTGTGTGCTGACTTCCAGGTAGCAGCCCTGCAGATTTCCTGGATAGGAACATCCCAGGAAGCAGCCACCAATGCAGCGGTATGGTGGGTAGAATGAGCTCTTATCCCTCTGGGAGGCTCCATGCCTGCCAACCTATAGCAGAGATCTATGCAGGAGGTGACCCACCTGCCTATCGTCCGCTTGGCTGCAGGTCAGCCAGGTGCGGCTTCAGCGTAGGTGACAAACAGCTGGTGAACCTCTCCCCCAACTTCAGCCATCCGCCTTTGTAAAGCTAGCACTCTTCTAGGATCCAAAGTATGGAGCCTATATTCGCCTCCCGAGGTGTGACTGGGGTAGAACACCGCAGAGTCAACACCTGGTTAAGGTGAAACTCCGCACCACCTTCGGAAGGAATTTCGGTGGGGTGCAGGACAACCTTGTCCCTGTGGAAGACCAGATAAGGAGACTCTATGGAAAGCACCTGGAGCTCTCCCATCCTTCTGGCTGACGTGATAGCCACCAAGAAGGCGGTCTTCCACTTACAGGTGAGAGATGTCACACCTGTATCGGTTCAATGGCTTGCCCATGAGCTTAGCCAATACCAGCAGTAGATCCCACGGAGGTGGAGGTTCTCGCACCGGAGGACATGTGATCAAAGCCTTGAAAAGTGCCCGACCACCTTTCTCCTGCCATCAACTGCTTCCCGCCCGCCTGCAAGCAGAGATGGCTGCCAGGTGCACCTTAAGGGCATCGACCAAGCCCTAGCTGAGAAAGGACCACAGGTAGTCCAGTATGCTTGCCAAGGAACAGGAGGAAGGGTCCAGGCCCTTGCCCTGACACCAAATGGAGAATCTCTTCCATTTGAAGGCGTAGCATTTTCTGGTCGACTCCTTATGGGACGCCTCAACGATGTTGAGGATCTCGTTGGAAAGACCCAAGGCCTGGAACTCTAGCCGCTCAGGAACCAGGCCGTCAGGTGCAGGAACTGAAGGTCCGGATGGAATACCATCCCCTGATTTACTGACATCAGGTCCGGGCGGGCTGGAAGCTGCCTCGGGAGCCTGGAGCTGAGACTGAGGAGATCTGGATACCAGAACTGGCGGGGCCAGTCTGGGGCTACCAGAATCACCTGCACCTTGTCCCTCCTCACCTTGAGAAGCACCTTGTGGATCAAGGGAAATGGGGGAAAGGCGTAGAAGAGGCCCGGGGTCCACGGCTCGAGAAGGCATCCCCTGCAGCGAGCCCTGCTGAGGGGGCGGGCATGAAACAGTCTCAGCTCAGATTCTCCCTGGAGGCAAACAGGTCCACCTGAGGCGTGCCCCAGTGGGAGAAGAGATCTTGTACTACCTCCGGCAGGAGAGACCACTCGTGAGACGCAGCCCCTATCTGGCTTAGGGCATCAGCCAGGGTGTTGGAGGCTTCTGCCACGTGAATGGCGAGGAGATCCACCTCCAGGCTGCGCACGAGAGACCAAATGCGGAGAGCTTCCCTGCACAAAGGCATGGAGCGCGTCCCGCCCTGGCGGTTTAGGTAGTACATGGTCGTGGTATTGTTCATCTGGACCTGAACCACTTGACCTCATAGAAACGGAGCGAAGGCGGTGAGGGCTAGACGAACCGCTCGAAGATCCAGCAGGTTGATGTGGCATCGGGACTCCTGAGGGGACCAGAGGCCGAGCGCTCTGTGCTCCCCCAGATAGGCACCCCAACCCATCAGAGAGGCATCGGTCGATAGAGAGACTGTCGGCTCGGGCGGACAAACGGGATACCCTCCTGCAGATGTGCCGGAACAGTCCACCACTGGACAGCGTTCCACATCCCCTGGGTCACTGTCACTAGCTGATCCAACGGATCAAAGTGCTGTGACCACTGTCTGGCCAGTCCCCATTGAAGGGGATGCATGTACCAGTGGGCCCAACGGACCACGCTGGTGCAGGCCTCCATGAGGCCCAGGAGGCGCAGGAAGTCCCGGGCAGGGCGCGATTGCCCAACCTGAAATGATTGGGCAAAGGAGGAAAGAACCTCAGCCCTGTCCGCCGGAAGCCATGCTCTGGCTCGAAGAGAGTAGAGCACTGCCCCGATGAAATGTATCACCTGCTTTGGCACGAATTCCGACTTGGCCTTGTTGATGAGGAGGCCAATCTGAGAGCAAACCTGGTGGGCCAGATCTCTGGACCGTTCCACCTCCACTCTGGAGGGGTCTGCAATCAGCCAGTCGTCCAGGCAGGGGTACACCCGGACCCTTCGGCGCCGCAGGAATGCTGTCACCACTGCCATGCATTTGGTGAAGACCCTGGGAGCTAGGGAGAGGCCGAAGGGCATGGCCCGGAACTCATAAAGGGATCCCTCTGCTCTGAAGTGGAGGAACCTCTGGTGAGAGGGATGGATTGGGATGTGAAAGAACGCGTCCTGGAGGTCCAGGGAACAGAACCACATGCCTTGTTCCAAGGATGGGATTATCTGAGCCAGAGTGACCATCCTGAAGGTCCGAGACCTTAGGAATCTGTTCAGATTGTGCAGGTCGAGAATGGGGCGCCAGCCCCCCATCCGTTTTGGGACCAGGAAATACCTGGACACAAACCCCGGGTCTGGAGGAGGATCCGCCACCTTCCTGATCACCTCTTTTTCGAGGAGCAGGGCAATATCGACTCGGCGGGCCAACAGCGAGGCTGCGGACCCTGTGGCCCCCCGAGGGGCGACGGCTCGAAAGGGTGGAGCCTGCTCGAACTCCAGAGGCAGGCCCTTTCCTACCACCTCCAACACCCAGCGGTCCGTGGAGATAGCGGACCAGACGGAAAGGAAGTCGATGAGCCGCCCCCACGGGAAACCTGGGGGGGGAGACGAGGCTGGGGCGACACCTCAACCCGTCACTGGGCAGGCTTGGAGGAGAGACCGCCGAGGGACCTCCTGGGCCTTTACCTCCTGCTTCCTACTAGAGGAGGCCACGGGTTTAGGTTTGGGATGCCACGCCGAGCCTGCTGGGCCCTGTACTGGTGCTGTTGGTCTCGATCGCAATGCGAGGCGAGAAGGACGAAGGGCTTGTGCTGCTGCTGTCGGCGGCCTTGTCCTTCTGGGCGAGGTGACCGAGTCCAGAGTGGCATTGGACTTCAACTGCTGGAGGTAACCTTCCACCCAGGGCCAAGAAAGGGATGTCCGCAATTTGTGCTGGGTATCCGCCGGAAAGTGGATATCCTCAGCCATACTTCGGGCGCATGGCCATCACGGGTCGCGAACCGATCTGGGCACAGGAGCCCCTATGGCCAGAGCTGTTTGGAGCTGCTGCTTCGCCACCGCCCTACCCTGGTCCCAACCTGCCAGACCGTGGTCTGCAGGTCAGCCGGGAGATGAGGGATCACCTCATCCAGGGAGCCCATGAGGGCGTGGGAGAAGTGTGCCATCAGCACGGCCGAGCTGGCCTGATGGAGGCCAAGGGAGGACGCAGCGTACACCTTGTGCCCGGCATAGTCCAGCTTATTGGACTCCTTGTCAGGGGGCTTGTCCATGTCCCTAGCGTTCTCGGAACGCTGGAAAATGCTGTTGGTGACCAACCCCTCGGCAAAGGGGTGTTCCGAAAACCCGGGCAAAGAGCTGGTAGGGACCGCATACTTCCTGGCCATCCTGGCCGAGGGCGCAGGACAGGAAGCAGGCCACTGCCAAAGCTCCAAGGCTGGGCCTACAATGGCCTCAGCCACCGGAAAGGCCTCCGTGGGCTAATCCCTTGGTCCAGTATCTCCGCCAGGGATACTTGCCCATTTGGATACGGGCTTGAGCTGCATCCCAGTGGACTCCGAGATGAGCCGAAGCAGACCCATAAAGGACGATGGGCTTTCGTCCAGTGACTGGCCCCCGGAGGACTCCAGGTCAACCGGCCTGGAGAACAGGGAGGAGTCATCGTTGGACTCCGAGGAGTCCGCGAACAGCTGCCTAGGGCCTGAGCCACCCTCCACCTTCCGAAGATGGTTGGGAGTGAGGGTGACCGACAACCTGTGGGGCAGGCCTTGACCCGACCGAGAGTCCTTGGTCGGCGCCCCCGATTTCGGTTGAGGAGGCGGAGGTTCCACCACAATCGGTGGGGCAGCAGGTTTCGGCCGAACAACCGGCCCAGGTTTGGGCATCTTGACTGCAGCGAGAGATTGTTTCGGCCGTTCGGGTGACAGCCACTTGATGGCCGGGGAAGGCATTGGTGTCGACTTGCTCCAGGTCCTCGTAGAGTCGACACAATTTGCGCCGAAGCCTCTCCTCTTCCGAGGAGGAAGATGAGGACGAGCGGCGTCGCCGCTTACCTTGGTGCCGAGACCGAGAATGCCGATGTCGGCGGGATCAGCTGGACCGAGAAGAAGACCGAGACCCGCTTGCCGAGACGGCCTGGAAGCGATAGGGACACCCGGCTTTTCCCTGCTCGACATTTTAACCGGGACTGCTGCACCAGGGTGCAGGCAGATCCTCGGTCTCCACTGCGGGAACCGGCGAAGAAGGGTTGTCGGCTTCACCAGTCGACAACCCGTCTGACGGGTCGAGAAAAATCTCGGCCGCGTCGACGGGTGTCTCGGCTGGCTGACCTGATGGGGATGCTGTGAAGCCAGCGGCCTTAGCCGCAACCTTGACCGAAGTCGACAGTCGGCTGTCTGGGGAAGGGGACCTCTCCCGCTCCCATGAACGCCGACGATGAGACTTACCCTTAGAATCCTTCTTTTTGGACCGAGAGGAATGTCCCGATGGCCCCTCTCCCTTCATAGAAAGGGACTGGCAAAGCTCCTTGAACGAAGCAGAGTACGAAGTACCCAAAGAGAGCGGGATAAATGCCGTGACCGAGGAGGAGGAAGATGCGGCCTGGGCCGCCTCCTCCTCGAGGGCGATCATATGCTTGAGCTGCTCAGCCGAGCCAGCCGTCGAGGTAACCGCCCAACGGGCCTCTTTCGACTTTACCGGCAGATAGCACTTCTCGGGGCGCCCAAGCTTCAACCGGGCAGCGCGGTCCTCCAAGACGCTGGCCGAGAACGAACACCATGAGTCGCAGGCCTGCAGGTCATGTTCTAGGCTGAGGCAGTAGATGCACGTGGAGTGCGGATCCATCCTGGACATCTTTTGCCCACAAGGGCACCGCCGAAAACCGGGAGTCGATTTGTCCATCACAGCTGCAAGGGAAAAGGAAGACCGAAGTCTTTAAAATTTAAAAACGAGTTTCGGACGGACCGAAGAATTAGTATCCAGTCTATCATGCAGAGCGTTAAGGAGGGAACCTGAGCTTCCAAGTGGTAAGGAAGATCTGGCGTCATGGGGCGGAGCTGAGAGTTTTACCACCCGGGTGGGTGGGAGGAGCCAGCTTGAAGACCTTCCGGCAAGATTTAAAGCGGCAAGGAACCTGCCAGACAGTGTGGATGAACAACATATCCATGCCCCTGGAACAGGGCAGTTTTGCAGTGGTAGAGAAGGCGAAGAGGTCCAGCTCTGGTTTTCCCCATTTGTCGAAGAGTTCATCGACGACCAATTGGAGAAGAGTCCATTTGTGTGCTCTTGACCAAGTTCAGGTGAGAGCATCGGCCAAGGTATTCTGAACCCCAGGGATGTGGACAGCTTAGATCTCTAGATGATGGGATATGGCCCGATTCCTCACTCTCACTGCTTCCCTGCAGAGGGGACAGGAGTGTGTACCTCCCTGATTGTTGAGACAGAACACCACTGACATGTCTGTTTGTACAAGGAGGTGTCCTGGTAGGAGCACGGTGCTCAAGGCCTGTAAGGCGCAGAGAATGGCTCTCATCTCCAAGATATTTATGTGAAGGGATTCCTCGTTCATGAACCAGGAGCCCTGAGTCCTGCGAATGCCAAGATGTGCTCCCCATCAGGTGCCTGAGGCGTCGGACATTAATACCTGATCTGGCACTTCCCTTTGAAAAGGAACCCTTTGTGTAACGAAGGGGATGTCATCCACCACTGGAGTTCTTGATGTACCGGGCTGGTGATGGAGATTGGCTGATCCAAGTGGTCCCATCTTGATGTATCATGGGGAGAAGTCCCTGGAGAGTGACCTCCGAAACCTTTTGTACTCTACAAAGTGGTTGAGTTCGACGAGGTCCAGAATGGGTCTCAGGTCGCCTGTCTTCTTCGGTACTAGGAAGAAGTGCAAGTAGAATCCTGTTCCTCTCTGGGCTGGGGGAACAGGTTCTGCGGCCTCTTTGAATAGTAGGGCTTGAATCTCTACGTGAATCAATCCTATGTGTTCTGTTGAGTAATGAGATGGAGGAGGAGGGCCTGTCTGGTGGAAGCTGGACAAACTCTATCGAGTGCCCCCTGTCTACAGGTTGGTGGACCCGCTGATCGGAGGTCACCTTCATGAGCGAAAAGCTGCCCTTCCAATCGCCTCCCTGCTGTTGTCACGGGAGGTGTGGGTCCAGTAGGGAGTCAGGCAGCAGTGAGGGAGGGGGAGAAGTGGCTTGGGCTGGTTTGGCTGAGTGACAGGCAGGTGCTGCAAGGCCTCTATGGGCGCCTCTCCAGCTAAGCCTCACCGCTGGGGCTGCTGGTGCCGAAAGCAGAGTTGCTGTGGCTGTTGTCCCCCTCAGCCATGAAAATGAGACCTGCGAAATTGTCTCTGCTTCGGGCAGCATATGGACTGCACAGTCCGAACTGTCCTGCCAGAATCCTGTCATTTCGTAATAATCTTCTCTGTGTACTCGCCAAAGAGGACTGGACCTTGGAAGGGTGCGTCAAGGAGGTTGGATTGTATGTCCTACGCAAATCCTGAAACCCAGAGCCAAGAGTGATGGCATAGGCATACTCCCATCACTGCTGTTCTAGCTGCCGTATCCGCAGAATCGTAGGCTGAGCGGAGGATATGGGTGCCCACGTCTGATCTGGTCTGCAGAAGCTTGAGGAGTTCTGCCTTCTGCAGACAGTCTGGGATTTCTTGGACAATATCCATCCTCTGCTCCCAAAGGGCGTTCTGGAACTGAACCATGTATGTTAAAAAGTTCAAGCTCCTGATACTGCAAGTGGCAGATGACTACATCTTGCATCCCATGGAGTCCAACTGCTTGGACTCCTTATCCGGGAGTTGTGTGCTGAGGTGTTTCAGCCTTTGAGACCAATCATGGGCTGCCAAAATCACCACTGAATCAGCTAATGGATGCTCCGCCAAAAAAGGTTTTTCTTTGGGGGCCCTATAGAGGTGATCTGCCTTCTTTGGGACTGCGGTGGAGGTATGTGGGCATTTCCACGCCGCCTGTGTGACATCTGCAAAGGTGTCCACCAGGGGTGGGATGACCACCGGCTTTGGATCTTTCTGGCGGAGATATTTTGCCAGGCGCATTCTCTCCGGGTCTAGGTCCGCTGTGTCCCAACCCCATAGAATGTGCCTCATGACCTCCATGAAAGAGGGGTCATCAGAAGGGGAGTTGGGAGTTATCTTCTGGGTTCAGAGGAGATAGGGCCCCGATAGACGAGTTAGAATAGGAAGAGTCCAAGGGTTGATAAGAGTCCAAGGAGGAGAAGGAGTGGGATTTGTGTTGCTTCTTCCTATGTCTGAGCCCGCTAGGAGAGCTTGAGGGGGTCGGGTTCCGTGACCAAGACCTGTGACGTCTTGGGAAAGAGGCTCTTTGTTGTGGCCCTTATCTGGTGAAGAGACCTTAGCTGTTTCCAGGGTTGGGGGAGGAACCTTTGCAGAGGTTCCATTATCTGGAACTTTAGTCAAATCTGGTGCCCTAGTCACATCTGGTTGTGGCCTTGGAGGGAGAATGACCAAGCAAATAGTCTCCCACCAATGGCTGAAAAGATCTTTGACTTGTGACAGGCTCAATCTCGGATCTGAACCTGACGCTAGGTCCAGCATCAGTCCAGTTCCTTCATCCTCTCCGGTACCGGCGTCTGGTGCCGTGCATCGGTCTGGCGTCAGCGGACATCTCGGGGGTGAGGACAAGGTGGTGTTAGCTGTACCATCGTCGGCTGTTGATTTCTCTTCAGGGACCAACATTTGTTTGTCCTCCATACGGTTGTCGTCAGAACTGTCGTTAACCGGTGGCGGGGGAGAAACTGGGGATGAAGGGGCCCCTGCTGGCGGTGCCAGCGTGTGAGCAATTTTAGGAGTGTCATCAGAGGTCCGATGTCGGTGCTGGTCCAACGAATGCTTAGAAGGCGGACGTTTGTCCGACGTCGACTTTGAGTGTTTCTCTGCCAGCTTCTTAGAGTGCCTGGGTGGGAGGGAGGACGGTCTCCCAGAAGAACGACCCAAGGCCTTTTGCCTGTCCTGGGAGTCGGCATCGCATACAGAAGCTGACTAGGAAGGAACTGACTGGTGTCCCTTACCTGCGTCAGTCGAGTGGCCTGTCGGGGGTACCGATGGCCTGATTTTTACAGGCTGGAGAGAGGGGCCTGAAGACCCAGATCCCCTGTCTTTGTTGCCCAAAGCCCAGACCATGGCCAGGGGCTTGACCACAGTGAGTCTGGTCTCCTGGGAAGCAGAGTGAGAATTCGAGGATCTAGATTGCGAAGGGGACTTTTCCTTCTCTCTCCTCTTTTCCTTGTGTTTCCCTAAAGACTTTTTATGAGAATGGTGGGAAGATTCTCTCTCAGAAGAGGAGTCCCGATGCATGGTGGCCAACCGGTGTTCTATGAGGTAGGCCTGCAGGGTCTTCTGGCGATGGATCCACGTCCAGCTGTTGAATTTTTGACAGTGTGGGCACTTCTGGGTGTCGTGGTTTGGGCCCAGACACAGCAGATAGGCCAAATGGCCGTCTTTGGATGGGATCTGCTTCTCACAGGCACACTTGTTAGCATGCCCAGAAGAGGGCATCGGGGAAGTCGACATACAGAAGAAATGGTTGCGAAAAGCGGAACTTTCAACAGAAATAACCACTTCAAGTTTTAATAAAATGGCAGTTGGACTAGTGAGAGGCAAGCCGTGGAGCCGATGAATGTGAATCGACGGTGGGAAAAGAACTGGGGTACGCCAGGGACCGCCCACCCTTTATACCATGCGTGACGGGGCGGGCCGATGTCAGGGGCAGGTCCCCGCCATAGACTGCTGGCTAGATGTTTGTTGTGGGGTCCTGTCACCTGCCGGCTACAGTCCAAACTGTGTTACCTGCTGCAAGAGTTGACTCTCACAGTAAGATCATCCCATTCTATATATCAGTAGGAAATCGAACGACTGAGAGAAAAGGTACTCCACCATTAAAACGAAATATCTTGCAGCAAAATGGGCCAAGGAATTAAGTTTAATTTGCTAAGGGGCTGATTTTGTACTTAGATCACAATCCTCTCTGTTGGCTTAACCAAATGAGGGATACAAATTCCAGGATCACACAGCCAGTGCATGGTCATCCACGGCAGTCATTTCACCGCGCAACCACCAGGGGCTTTCTCTGAGTAATGCATCACTGAATCCGCTTCTTGGGAGGACAGGATCCACCAGAATGCTCCTTCATCCTCCCTGCCGGCCTCCGCTGATGTCTCAGGCTCTGGGCACAAAGGCAGGTCGCCTGCATGCTACAGCAATCCCACACTGCTCAACACCACAAAATTGCCTGGGGCTTCATTTTTAATGTTCTTGATTATGACCTGACTTCTCAGAATTAGGTCCAAGAAAGCATTCCCTCTAGTTGGATTGCTGGGTACCCACTGTGTGAGGAAACCATGCTGTATCATTTCAACCAATCTCTGTTTTTTTTTTTTTTTTTAGCAGTTTGCTGCACTCTGTCTTGACTATGGCAGCACACTGCCTGTCTGGCTTCAGCTTTCTGTCCTCAATTACCCTGGATCCTTTTCCTTGATTGTGCTGGGCAGTGTTTCACCACACAAGGTATAGGTACCACCCAGATTTCTCATCCCTAGGTGCAGAAACTTGTCCTTCCCCCACATTAAACCTAACCCCCCTATTTCTCTGGCCACACCTCTAATGTGTGCAAGTCCCCATGCAATATATTCCCTTCCTCTGCTGTGTCCACTCTTCTTGCAAATTTAGTGTCATCATCAGTAAAGTTCAGCAGCCTGCTGCTCAGCTGATCCCTTTTTCTAGCTCATTAATAAATATGATAAAAAGCAACGGTACCAGCATCAACACCTGGGGTTATCCACACAGCACATCCCACAACTATGAAAGGACCCAGCACCAACCTCTAGTTGTACTGGGATACTTCTGTACCAAACACACTGCACTGAAATAAACTGTATTACAGAAAGAGAGAGAGAGAGCCAGGAGACAGTTTAGTTTTTCCACATTTTCTAGCCATGACTAACCTTTCTGGATCAAGATGTGTTTCATCTGTTTCATCTTCTTCTTCTTCTTCTTCTTCTTGTTCTTCTTGTAATGGGTCTTGTTTTCCTTCTTTCTCTAATTCTTCTAAAGGCAATAAAAACATACAGTTGTTCTGGATTGCACTTTCTAGTTGCACAATAAGGGCTCACAAAAGGTTATTTACCAGTAACAGCAGCTCTTTGAGAGACTCTCCTCCACAGAGCTGCACTATTTGATCTATTCTTTTTGTTTTACTGTATTTGTAGTTCTCAATTTTTTTATCTCTATGTTTGTACTACTGCAATGTGCCCTATGCAGGATGATCCTGACAACGGGTTTATATCTAGTGATCTTATCCTGCTAAAATATAAAGCCATTCATTATATTTTGATTGTATGCAGACAGTGTCAAGCCCTTGCAGGAGACTTTAGCGGTAGGACTGCCATGCTGACGTGCAGCACTTGTATGTCGACTACCCCTCAGTGCCACTTATATAAATGTGGACAGCCCCATATACTTAATTTTTCACTATCGATAAAATGGAGTTTCAACATTCACTGACCGACAGGACAAGGGAATCCATCCCTGGCCACTTACACAGTACAGGCAGAGAAAGCCGATCACTAAAGCCTGCCCACGAAAACAATCAGGCAATTGAAAGACAGACCATGCAGTGATATGAAACATAGAATTTGACGGCAGATAAGGACCACTTGGCCCACCTAGTCTGCCCACTTCCCTACCTGATAGATAAGCTGCAGAAGCTGCAGATCCTAGTTAACCAACAGCCTACTTCCTCCTACCCCCACACTAGAATTGCCTTATGTCTGTCCCATGCATTCTTGAATTCCCCCACTGTTCTTGACTCCATGACCTCCTCACGAAGGCTGTTCCATGCATCCACATCCCTCTCCATGAAAAAATACTTCCTAACATTACCTCCAAGCCGTCCCCCTTCTATCTTCAAATTGTGCCCCCTTGTTCTTGCACATCTCTTTTTCTGAAAGACGCTACCCTCTTGGATTTTGTTCATTCCCTTGAGGCACTTGAAAGTTTTTATCATGTCCCCCCTCTCTCTCTCCTTTCCTTATGGAAACAAGCAAAGCGGTCCTTCGAGCCAGGGAACACTGGAGCTCTATGGAGGTGATTCTCTCGAAGATCTACCACTATAGGTAAGTAATGAATGTATCTTTTTGAGGCTATATCCTCTATAGAGGCATCCTATTTGGATCAACACAAAGCAGCATAGCATTCCACATAGGAGACGTGAGAAACACAAAGGACAACGCCTCCAAAGGCAGTAGGCCTTGTGACAAAAGCCTGGCCAAAACCATCACCTTTCTTATAGGGATGCATAAACTTGCCTTATAGTTCACAAACGATCCTATTGCACAGATAACCTTGCAGTAAATTGCAGTTAACAGCCATCCAGTAGTGGTGGTAACCATACTGTTTTAGGGGGGTTGGCTGTACTGAGTGTACTGGGTTGTCTTTCAAAGTACTATGGCATTTGAATATGATTCTACACTGATTGCATGCTAGATCTCAAAAGCAGGGCCAGTATCCACTATGTGCCAGATTTACCCATCCCAATTAAAGGGTTTCATTAATTGTGCAACAGAGGGGTGAGTATATCTTGGTAACATACTCCTGTAGCAGTTTCTCTGTGGGCAAATCTAGTAAACAGATGAAGATAAGAGTAGGTGAGGCACTTGCAGGCCATTCAGCATGGTGATTAGGATATACACTAGCCAAGCATATGAAAAGAACTGTGAGCACACAAGTACAGTCAGTGAAATTTGTGGGTACGGAGAAACCGTGCAAAACGAAAAGAGGTTTCAGCTCCACAAACTCTGGTCTGTAGGGGACTATGCTCGTTTTCATGCAGACCAAGACAGCGTTCATCATACTTAAGCTGGCTATTTATTTATTTGAAAATCTGTAACTAGGAAAGGCATGCTAAGCCAGGGCTAATCTCCAGGTGTGACCCGGGAAAAGGGGATACAATAAATCAAACCAACAAAAGAGAAGCAATCCAAAGATACAGTGCAGACAGTGAACAATTCAACAAGATGCAAGTGCAAATAACAGTAAACAGTGAACAGAAGTTGGTTCTATGAGCAGAACCAATACCCAATCAAAATGACAACAGCAGGTTGATGCAAGTAGCTGCAGCTGTTGTAGTGACATGAACTGGACCGGGGCCGTGATAGGGTGAAAAGGACACCAGGGGCATGTCAGGAAGGGAGCAGACAGGAGCTGGAAGGGGATGGGCGGAGCTGAGCTGGTACCCAAGGAAAACTGGGGACTAATGACATGTCTAAACCTACACAGCGCATTTTTACATCTCTTAAGAGTCAGATTTGTTTATCTTAAGTAGCACATCTAAAACATGAGAGTACTGTGGCACACACTGGTACAGAGCATTGCAAATAAAACCCATCTAGGGTCCCTCAACTCCTGGGTTTATGTTCGGGGTGGCAAAACCCTCTCTAAGGTGCCCTTCACTTTTCTGATTCTGCACAGGGCATACTGCTGACTGAGCATTACGGCAAAACATTGCAAATATTGTTTGAGTGCTGGGGTAAACCCTACACATGTATTTACTGCCTTCATCTACGACTGCCACATCATAGTACATGAGCACATTAAAAAGTAGCCTAAATTGCTATAATAAGTAGACAGGGTTAGCTACTGGGAAACACTACCTGTACGTCAAAATTGGACCTGCTGACATCCAGGACCAGATTTTCCCAGTTCTGCTTTTCTCCAGGAGCTAAGTATAGTCCTCTGAGACTGTTCGTAGCCGAGGGAGGACAGCGGGACCAGCAAACAAAAGATCAGAGCTTACATAAACTCTAGCATGCACTGCAGACTATGAATCTCCCACTGCTGCCTACTGCTTTGATGTCAGCTGCAGGGGATTCTGGGATATGTAGTAACAGAAGATGCCAGCCCAGAAGTAAGCAAAATTAATGTGATTCAATCTACTATACTACAGTAAACAGTAGGTAAACAAAAATACTTTTGCACACAAAGTGCACATTGGGGCCTATGGTGCTGACTGTTCTCCTTTAACAAAGTGATCTTGAAGGTGGTGCACCACCTGAGAGCTAGTGCAGCTGCCTTAGCATAGCATACGACATACAACATCAGATTTAATTGCATCAAGTCCGCACCTGCATGATTTGTTCCGTGTTGGTCTCATTCTCCAACCCCACAATGGTCACATCCTTGGCAAAAGAATGTAACTGTGTTGCTAAATACGGATTGTGATCATTGTCAACTCGGTTAGTATATTGCTTACATTTCATTGTATTTGGGGTATTGTTTTATGTAATGCATCTTCCAGGATGCACTTGAAAAAAAGAGTTTTCTCCAATGTGCCTTTCTTTGTAACTACTTTGGGAAAAAAAGAAGCCAGGGGACAGACACAGTCGCAAAATATGAATAAAAAGATAAATTTAACAGTAAAACGCAAGTAAATACAGCTGATATGCTGTTCTACAAAAATACAATTTTGTTTACAGCTGTAAAGATACCTGCCCACAAAACTGACAGCAGTTTAGAGCTGCAAATGCAGTATATTTTCTTCTTGAATATGAATAATTAATCCATATTTTGTTTATTTTCAACCCCTCTGGGTTTAATCTGAACATCGTTAAAACCGAGCCGTTATTGGTGTGGTCTGATCGCCTGCAATCGTCTATACTGAATAGTCTGGGTCTTCCCACAAATAATAGTGTGAGACTTGAGATCAGGCAAGTTGTCCGCAACCGAGGTCACATTTGATTCAGAACTGTTGTTTGCTTCACAGGTGTCAGTTATGGTCAGGAGTGGGTCTTATCTCAAAATATTGCTGAACTGCGGCCATACGCTGATCCAGATGATCTACTTGTACAAGTACATGCTTTCGTCATCCCATGCCTTGAGTACTGCAATGTGTTCTACTGGGGCCTGCCAACTGGTCAGATCTGTTGTCTTCAACTAGTGCAAAATGCTGCTGAACACACCACTTCTACTAGGAGATATGAACATATTACTCCCTCACTGCATTCGCTGCACTGGTTACCAAACCTACAAGACCCTCTATGGACGGGGACCACATTACCTCAGGGAGCTTCTTACAACCTGCACCAATGGCCAAGTTTTACGTGCCACACATTCTAGTTTTTCGGCTCTTCCTAAAGTCTGACTAAAATCTGCCAGTGGCACAGCTTTTTTAGTTGCTGCTCCGCATTTGTGGAACAGCCTTTCCTCAATCAATCGATATAGTACAGTTACGTAAGAACTTACCGTAACAGTAGATCTTCGAGAGAGGCTCTTGCATTAGGTAATTACTGTATAGCAGGTTTTATTGGCATCCGTTTAATTTAGTGCGACAGCTATGTGGTACGTATTAGTGGCCGTTTAAATTAGCGGATGGTTCACCCACAATTACAGTACATAACTGAAACGGGTGTGACACAAACGGGTGTTACAAAACAGACTCATTTACAGATTAGACACAGACTGGGGATCTGTTCTGTATTAAATTATACTGTCGCTGTTTTCTCCTGTCTCCATAATGTCCCTCTTGAAGTGGTTACAGACATCGCAGGTTAAGAGGAAATATCCCAAGGACACCTCAGCAATATCTGGTTTAGATTTGGCAGACAGCTCAGGTGTTGAGTTGGAAGTGACAAACGCCGTTGCTAAGGAGCTTGCTGCATCCCCACCACCAGCTAAGCGAGGACGCTGCAGCTCCTATGCTACCTATCCACCAGAGATACGATTACAGCTGGGGAGGTACGCAGTCGAGCATGGTGTAATGGGCACTGTCCGTCACTACCTCAGTACAACGGGCAAAACTGTTAATGAAAGCTCTGTCCGTAATTTCAAGATGGACTACTTAGCAAGGCTAAATACAACACCAGACCCTACAACTATGACCCCTGTTCTCCTACAAAAACTGCAGGTCGCCTAACCCATTTAGAGGACAACTTGAGAGCCAGCTGAAAAGTATAGTTCGGACTCTCCGCATGGAGAGGGCAGTTGTCAATGCTGGGGTGCTTCAGGCAATTGCAGTGGGTATTGTCAAAGCAAAGTCACCACAGCTGCTCACTGAGAATGGAGGGCACCTAACACTTAGCTGTAAGTGGGATTGGGGTTTCCTTAACCGGATTGGTTACAGCAAGAGAAAGGGGACAAAAGCTGGCCGTAAGACACCCAGCGATTTCCATTCCCTTAAAGCTGCATTTTTGGGCAGAATATCAAGAGATAGTGCCCAGGAGCCAATACCCCCCCAACTGATTGTAAACTTGGATGAAACGGGGGTCAACATGATTCCTGTTTCAGAGTGGACTATGGAGACAACAGGAGTGAAGCAGGTCTCCGTGACTGGTTTGGGAGATAAAAGACAGATCTCTGTCATACTTGCCTGCACCATGTCAGGCGAGATGTTGTCCCCACAACTGATCTATAAGGGCCGAACTGCAACGTGCCGCCCTAAACAAAATTCCCTAGTGACTGGGACATCACTAATTCCGAGAACCACTGGGCAAATGTGGAGACAACTCTCCAGTTCATTGATAACATTACTGTTCCATACATTAAATTTCAAATTATAGCCCTTAGTCTGCCCAAGGAGCAGAAAGCACTGCTGGTTCCTGATCTATACCGGGCACATACAACTGAGGCAGTCTTGCTTCATCTGGAGGAGAATCAAATTATCCCCGTTTATGTTCCTGCATCATGTACGGACGTCCTGCAACCCCTGGACATATCCGTAAACAAACTGTTCAAAGATTACCTAAAAAAGGAGTTCACATCATGGTATGCGGGAGTTGTATCAAACAGACTGGCTGCCGGTGGTACAGAACACCTCACTGTGGATCTACGACTACTGAACTTAAAAGAACATCACTCTCGATGGCTTGAGAGTAGCGTCAACAGCCTTAAAATTCGGACTGAGGACATTGTACGTGGATCTGAGCAGGCAGGGATACTGAATGCTCACAACCATTGTTTAAACTACAACGATCGTAAGTTACAAGTTGAATTCTTCTGTGTTGCAATGCAATGTGCTGTTTTTTTTGTTTTCGAGAAACTACTGTAAATTCATTTTAATTTCTCTCTGCTTCACAGATACAAGATGCTGGCATTACTGAAGCGTGACGCAGAAGAGAAACTGAAATGAAACCGAGGGATGCAGAGGGGAAGAAACCAGTAGCAATATGCTCTTTGATTTGATTTAAATTTTTTTTTGTTTATGGTGTACAATAAACTTTTTTTTAAATCTATCAGAAACATTTAGAAAGTTGTCTTGTGTCTACTTCGGATCATACAGGCACTTTTTGATACAGTGGAACTACATATACTGTATAGTAGATAATATTAGCAATCCAAATATATTAGCGGTATTTCCGTTTCAGCTAATATCGCTAAATTAAAAGGAACGCTAATATTACCTTCTATACAGTACATATAGGACTGACGCCGGCAGGCGGCAGCACACCACGGAAAAATTTCTAGCTAGCAGTCCCTGGCGAGGGACCGCCCCTACATCAGGTGACCGCGCCAGAGGACGCCAGTATAAAGGGGCGATCTCTGACGCCCGCCTCCAGTTCTTCTCGCCACGGGCCAGAAAGGCCGGACGAGAGAGGAGCGGATATTTCCCTCACTGGAAAAGAAGCTGAAAAAGCCTAGGGGGATGGAGGGTGGGAAGGTATTACCTACTGCAAGAGCCTCTCTCGAAGATCTATTGTTACGGTAAGTTCTTACATAACTGTACTATCTTACTTCAAGAGGGCTCTTGTAGTAGATAATTTCATATAGGACTGAGTCCCAAGCATTCTGGAATAAAGAGAGGCACCGGGAGGAGGAAAAACTACTCCAAAAAGCAGTTCTAGCTGTGCAAGCCTCAAGACAAGAGGCCTTGCAGAACAGCCAACCCGAAGCCTGCTCTATGGCGAGAGGCAACATCCAAACTGTAGTGTTTAGTAAAGGTATGGACGGAAGTCCAGGTGGCGGCAGCACAGATGTCTGCCGCAGACACATTTTTGAAACAAGCCGCTGAGGCAGCTACTCCTCTGGTGGAGTGGCCTCTTACTTGATCCGGTAGGGTCTTGTTATATTTGTCATAACAGAAAGTGATGCAATGAGCCAACCACTTAGACTGGCATTGCTTGGAAACAGCATTGCCTTCCCGTTTATGAGCAAAAGAAACGAACAACTGATCAGTCTTTCTGAGATTCTTCGTCCTGTTGGTGTAGTATCTCAGAACCGTGAACATCCATAGTATGGAGTAAATACTCCCTTGATTACAGTACTCATGTAAAAGGCAGGTAACTCTGGACTGATTCAGAGTAGAGACTCGGTTACTCACTTAGGGAGAAACTTAGATCTGTGTTGAAGAGCAATCTGCCCTCAGAAAAATCAAATATGGATTTTACATCAGGCCTGAGTCCGGAAATTCTCTGAGCAGAAGTAATGGCCACCAGGAAGAGAGTCTTCCACGAAAGGAACTTCAAATCCGCAGAAGCTGTAGGTTCGAAGAGAGGGAGAGTAAGTTTCTCGAGAACAAAATTCAAGTCCCAAGGGGGAGCAGGAGAACGGATGGGGTCCTCAGATGGAGAACCCCTCTGAGAAAGGTCTTAGAGACCTCCAATTGAGCGAAAGCTTTGTCTGTGAAGGGAACATGATGGGCCGAGATGGTCGTCATGTGTACCTTCAGAGAAGAATGACTGAGACCCTGGTCAAACAGATGACGCAGATACTCCAGCAGAAGCCCCGCTGAACAGGAGAAGGGTTCCAGGTTCTTGGAAGCAACCCAGATAGTGAATCTTTTCCACTTCATGGCAGAAGTGGATCTGGTGGAGGGTTTTCTGGCCTCCACCAAAATCTCTGCCACTTTAGGAGACACTCCAAAATGGGATTGGACTAAGTCTGCAGGAGCCATGCATGCAGTTGAAGGGATTTGAGGCCTGGATGGATCGGGGTTCCCTGATCCTGGGTCAGTAAACCTCTAGATAAAGGAAGAGGAAGAGGAGGATCCTCTAAGTATTGTTGTAGAAGAGAGAACCAAACTTGCCTGGGCCAGAAAGGAGCGATCAGAATCATTCGTGCTCCTTCTGAAGCTAGTTTCTGCAAGATTCGTGGGATAAGTGGAATTGGGGGAAAAGCATAGACAAATCTGTCCTTCCAGTCTAGAGACAGAGAGTCGCTCCAAAAAGCACCTCGCTCTGGAACCAGCGAGCAGAAGACAGGAAATTTTGCGTTTAGAGGGGATGCGAACAGGTCGACCTGTGGTGTTCCCCAAAGTCTAAAGATATTGTCTAGGACCCCTTGGTCCAATTCCCATTCATGAGTCAGAGCAGAAGAGCGACTTAGCTTGTCTGCCAGGGTGTTGTCGACTCCCGGAATGTGAATTGCCATGAGGTGAAGGTTGTGCTGTGTTGCCCAATCCCAAACCCTCATTGCCTCTCTGCAAAGAGGCTAGGACCGAGTCCCCTCCTGTTTGTTGATGTACCACACCACGCACATATTGTCCGTCTGGACGGCTAGGTGGTCGGGGAGGATGTATTGGTGAAGGGCTTGGACAGCGTACAACACTGCCCGAAGCTCGGGCACATTGATGTGGAGAGATTGTTCTAGCTTGGACCAGGAGCCCTGGGTCCGATGAGGGCCTAGACGGGCTCCCCAACCTTCGCCCGAGGCATCTGTGATTTGAGTCTGGGAGGGAGCAGGACGAAAGAAAGAAACTCCCCGAAACAGGTTCTCTCGAACCATCCACCATTGCAAGTCTCGAAGCATCGGCGAGGAGACCAGAACTGGGTGATCTAAGTCGTCCACTAGCTGATCCCAGTGGGAGCATAGAGTCCACTGAGAAATTCTCATGGGAGTCGAGCGCGAGGAACCGTCGGGATAGCAGCCGCCATGAGCCCGAGAAGGTGAAGGACCGACCTAGCAGAGACCGTCCTGCGGTCGAACAGCATACTTATTTGAGTCTGAAGGGTGGACGCCCTGTCCGGAGGCAGGAAGGCCTTGCCCATGGTCGTATCGAGAATTGCCCCAATAAACTGTAGTCTCTGGATGGGTCCAGATGAGACTTGGAATGGCTGATGGTAATACCCAGGCAGGCAAAAACCTGCTGGGTAAGGGAGAGGCAATGCAGGAGTTCCCCTGGACGAGGCTGCCAGGAGCCAATTGTCCAGGTACGGGAAAACCTGCACTCCCTGATATGCAGGTGGGCCACCACCACTGCCAGGCATTTGGTAAACACTCGGGGGGCCGAGGATAGACCAAACAGGAGCGCCTTGAACTGGTAGTGGTCCCCCTGGAATGCAAACCTAAGGTATTTGCGACGAGATGGGCGAATGGGAATGTGCAGATAAGCATCCTGCATATCGAGAGCACACAGCTATCGACCCAGCCGGAGGAGGGCAGAAGGCTCTGCAAAGAGAGCATCCTGAACCTTTTGTATTCTACGAAAAGATTCAGGGAACTGAGATCCAAAACTGGTCTGAGATCTCCTGTCTTCTTTGGGACCAGGAAGAAATGGGAATAGTAACCCGTCCCTTGCAGATGGAGAGGGACGGGTTCTATTGCTTGTTTCAGCAGGAGAGCTGACATTTCCTCCTGGACCAAGAGAAGATGTTCCCTTGAATATGACTATTTCAGAGGGGGGTGGCAAGGTGGTTTCTGAAGAAACTCTATTGAGTGTCCTTCTGCTAAGAGCTGGAGCACCCAAGAATCTGTGGTTATCCTCTCCCATCCCGGAAGGTGGAGGGAAAACCTCCCTCCTACCGGTTCCTCCAGGGAGTCCGGAGGCAGTGGGCGAGGGAAGGAGTCAAGTGGTGTGGGGAAGCGCCACAGCTGAAGCTCCTGCTGCTTTTTTGGGCAGAGGGAGCTTAGCAGCTGTGGGGGCCCATCGTTTTGTGGCCTGCCTTCCCTGGGGTTTCGCCTTTAGCCGATTCAGTCTGCGAAAGGGACAGTGCTGCTGCTGATGGGGACGGTACATGGAATCAACTGACTTCAGTGCCATCCCCTTTTCTTGAAAATCGGTGACGATGTCCTTGACATCACCCCTGAAAAGCACCGACCCCCGGAAGGGTGCTTCCTGGATAGCAGATTGCACCTCTGGGACCAACCCTGACACACAGAACCAAGCATGATGCCGTAGACCTACAGCGAAAGCTGAGCTCAGTCCAGCAGTGTCCACTACATCGTATGTCGCACGAAGCATGTGTCGACTGGCCGAATGAGCAGAGTGGACAAGATCAGCCAACTCCTGCTTGACTTAAGAGTCAGGCAGGGAGCCCAATTTGGCCTCCACCTGAGTCAGAATGGCCTTCTGGTAGTCCCCCATATGGCCGACGTAGTTCAGGGCCCTAATCCCCAGCGTGGAAGAAGCGTAAATCTTTCTCTCATACTGGTCCAGAAGGCGTGATTCCTTATCAGGTGGTGATGAGCTAAGGTGTTTGGGGTTTGCCGACCGGCTGTGAGCGGCACTAATCACGACCGAGTCAACATGATGGTGAGAATCCAGGAAATCAACACCCTCTGGAGCCTGATACAGCCAGTTCGACTTCCTAGGAAGTGGGGCTAAAGCCGACGGCTGTTTCCATATAGTGGTAACGAGGTCGGTGTAAAACTCTATCCAGGGTGGCACTAAGGTCACAGGCAGATCCAGATGTTCAGCGAGTTTCAGACGCTGAGGATCTGGTTCCAGGGAGTGCCACTGATGAACTTCCTGGATTTTCCTAAGCAACTCCGTAAAAGAAGGATCCTCCGGAGGAGACTTCGGAGGAGTCCTTGGCCAGGGTTTCGAAGGAGAGCGTGGCTCGACGGCTCTCTCGGAGCAACCATCGGAAGAATCCGAGGAGTCCGAGGGTGAAGAGGAGGATGAAGAGGACAAAGACTCCCTGTCCCAACCCAGGGGAAGAACGGACCCTTGGGAAGTCCCCGGGAGCATGTCCTGCCCTTCTGGATCCAGATGGAAGAAACCTGGAACTGGAGGTGGTGAGGGAGTGCTGCCTCGGACGACAGGAACCTGGGATGGCACCGCACATTGGAAGGCAGCTCTCACATCTTTGGTGAGCTAAGCCTTGCCTCAGCCCACCAGGAGGCCAGAGTCTCTGCAGGTCCACCAGCGGACGGAGGGCGGTGGAGGAGGTGGGGGATAAGGATACGGGTTATAACCGTATGGAGCGATCCAAACCCGCCGCGGATAGCCCGGCATTGGTACTGCGCGCCGGAAACCCGGCGCGGTACTGTGGGCGCCAGATACCGCGGTCCCGGTACGCCAAGGCCGGATAAGACGTGGGGTGCCTGGAGCCAGAGGGGCTGCTAGAGCAGACGGCTCGGCCGGCGGTCTCACGTGGGGTCCACATTGGAGGGTCCGGAGGGTCCGACGGGAGCGGGATGTATCCCGGATTCGGCAGAACCGGTGTCAGGGCTGGCATCAGAGGCCCCAGTGTCGGAGGTACCGGCGTCGGAGCCGGCGTCCGGGGAGCTGACGTCAGATCCGATGCAACAACCGGAGGGCAGTCTGATGGATGTGGAAGGTCCCCAGCGTCGCCCTGGAATGGAGGGGAAAATTCCCCAGGGTCAGGCTGGGGAGACTCTGGGTCCCCAGAAGGCAGCGAAGGCCGCGGAGAACCAGGTACGACGGACGTGGGAGGGTCCGTCGTCGGTTTCTTCGCCTGCCAGATGTCGGACGAGCCAACGTGTGGCTTGAGGGCAAGCTCCAGGCAGGCGCCGGAGGAGCCGGCGTCCTGCTTATGGGAGCCATCACCGGAGGCAGGTCAAGTAGAGGGATCGGCCTGGTCTGGTGGAGTGGAGGCCGCGCGCCGCCCTGAAGGGTCGGGTGTCTTACCGGCCCTCTCCGGGCGGACGTCGGAGGAGCCGACACCAGACTTACCGGAGTCGCCCGCATTGGTAGGCTGCAAGCCTGAGACCGAACCAGGGGCGGAGGCCTCCAATTGCCCGGAGGAGCCCGCAAGGCCCGAGCGTGAGCCAGGCAGGCGGGGCCGACACCCCGAAAACTTCGACGAGGCAGCCATCGGTGAGCGGTCCTCTGAGGGGACGTTATTTGTGTCCCAGCGACTCCCGAGGGAGACGCGCAGAGGTGCCCTTGTCCCGTGCCTTCCTTATCCTTCTTCTTCCAATGGCCTTCGGGAAGTGACGCCCGCCTCAGTTTTTGAGCTCCTTTTCCATGTAACTCATTTTCTTCTTCAGAATATGGGCTTCCAGGGATTGCTGCCACCTTTTCTGGGTAGCCACGTTGAAGCTGAGGCAGTGCTGGCACTTCTCGACCGGGTGATCGGGGCCTAGGCAGGACAGGCACAGGGAATGGCCGTCCTTGTGCGGTAGCTGAGCACCGCATGAATCGCACTTATTTTTGTGCTCGAGGTGTAGGGGACGACATACACCGACAATGGTACCTGACGTTAGTCGAAAAACAAATTATTTAGGTAAAAAGATGAAGACAGGGCTAAGAGTACATCTAATTTTACCGTGAGACAGCTGCACGAGCTAACGGCGGAAAGAATTGGAAAACGAAGCGCCAGGACTGCCCCTTTATACCGATGGCTCCTGACCGGGTCACCTGACTTGGGGGCGATCCCTCGCCAGGGACTGCTAGCTAGAAATTTTTCCGTGGGTTCCTGCTGCCTGCCAGCATCAGTCCTATATGTAATTACCTACTGCAAGAACCCTCTCGAAGTAAGATCTTTATTTATCCAGGTGGGCACCATTGCACAAGCTCATTTACAAGGTGGACCTGCGGTCCTACAGCAATAATACAAAAAGACAAGTTACAATAGCACGAACAGGAAAAATAGCTGCTAGTATAGTAAAAATGCACATTTACAGGTGCATTCAGACATTCAGATTGCCCCTTCACTCCTTACTTTTAAAAACAAAGTAAAAACATGGCTATTTGGCCAAGCCTTTCCAGGTACCTGATTAGATTTTTTTGTTACTATTTTATTCTGCATTTCTGTATTATAATACTGCAATAGTTTTATATTTTTTCTGTTGTACTGTACTGCATTTTGGTTTCAGATATGTGTATTTAAATAAAGATCTACCTACTGTACCTACCTACCAACCATGGTCCCTTTCTAGCTCTTTTCCTTTGGCTGGGATCTGCACCTGCAGCTGCCATCAGTGACACTTTATAATTAGTGATCATCCCTTCACACATAGCAACATAGTAATTTATGATTAGAAGGGTCACTGGGTATATCATATCCAGACTCCACTCCCCTGCTTCATACTCAGGGATGAAATAAGAATGTTGTGCAAACACATACCTATTTATAGGGATTCCCTTTTTTTTTGTAATAAAATATGTGTTCATTCTTAAATCTAAATACATCGAAGTACTATAATGGATTATAACTACTATGCAGTCAATGTGTTCAAGATTCACTATTAGTAAATGTTTGACTTTTTGTGTCATCAGGTTTAAAGCCGGAGTTCATGTTATGGTGACAATTTTGCAAAATAACCTTTTTATTACATTTTATATTGACCTGATCCTTTTTATCAACATTCTCCACTGTATTTGAACATTTATTGCTTAACAACACTCTTTCTGTAACTAAGTTGAACTAAAATGCAACAGAAACTACTTCCTGACATTATCGGCATTGAAGACATCAGGATTAGCTAACCAAAGCTGGAAATATGGTGAACATAAAATGAGATGCGTCATCATATAAATGCGTTTGGAAGCAATAAACGAATAACAGGAATCAACATGGGGCGGTGAATAATGAAGTATATTAGAACATGAGTTCAACACAGATCTAAAGGAATGGATCCGGAACAAAAGCAATGTCTATGACTATCGGGTTGCCTCTACAACGGAGAAGATGACACAACAGCACTTAAGAACTGCAAGCCTGGAAATAAGCAAGTCAAGGAGGGCCTGGAAGTCAGGATAGCAGTAGAAGCTGTAGAAGAAAGAGCTGTAGAAAACACCAGAGACTTCTTCCTGTAGATAAATGGAAGGAGGGTGGTGAAGAAAAAATTACTCACCATAGTAATGTTGTTTCTTCTAATGAAGTTTTGCTGTATTCTGACTTAATGCAGTTAGCCCCAGTACTTGAACTGCCCCACAGAGTAAGAAGTTAAACTCTATGCAGGAGCATAGAACATTCAGCTCGAGCTTGGTTTTCAAACCTCTGTCTGTGGTACTTCCCAGTGTAACCGTCAGATTCTTACAAGCAACTAACTAACTGAATCTAGATAAAATACACATAAATGTGTGTGGAAGTTGTTTTAGTATAAGCCAACAGGCAACAATTTGGGCTCAGAAGACTCAAGTCAAGAACCCAAGAAGAAAAAGGTAGTGACAACACTAAACAGATTTATAAGACAACAGAATTAACAATTAACTGACCCAAGATGGGGGTTGGGGTGCAAGGTACACCCCCGAGGTGCAACACTATACCTGAGCCACTTCCCCAAAACCAGGTACTGAGAGGGGAGGTGGGGGGTGGGGGAGGTCAGAATACAGCAAGAGTCCATTAGAAGAAACAATATTACTATGGTAATTTTTTTCTTCAAACAACATGAAGTCTTGCTGTATTCTGACTTAATGCAGACTACCAAGCAGTTCCCTATGGAGGAGGGAATGCAGAACCTACTTTGGGAACAGGATCTGCAGTACTGCTGTGCCAAACCTAGCATCATTCCGAGCCTAGATATCCAGAGAGTAATGCTTGGTGAATGTATGTACTGTTTTCCAGATGGCTGCTTTACAAATCTCTAACAAGAGTATATCTCTGACAGCCGCCAGAGTAGCAGCTGTACCCCTAGTCGAGTTATAGCAGAACTACATGCAAAAGACAATCCACCTAGCAATAGTTCTTTTAGTGGCAGGTCTACCTTTCCCCACCTCACCATAGGTGAGAAACAACTGAAGACAGTCATTCCTGTGAACCTTAGTGTGCTCTATGTAATAGCTAAGAGCTCTTTTAACTTCCAAGCTGTGTAGGCTTCTTTCACTTGAAAAGGAGAGGTAAGTGAAAAACACAGGAAGAGACACAGACTGGTTCAGATGAAAATCCGATACCACTTTGGGTAAGAACCTCCTATTGGTTCTTAGGACCACTTTATCCCTATGAAAGGCTATGAAGTCAGGTTCAACTGATAAGGCCTGTAGTTCACTAATCTTCCTGACGGAAGTAATGGCTACCAGGAACACAGTTTTCCAGGTCAAGTATTTCAGCTCAGCCGAAGCCATGGGTTCAAAGGGAGGCTGCATGAGCTGTGCAATGCAGACATTAAGATCCCAAGCAGGAGTCAGTTCTCTAAATGGAGGGTTTGTATGACCCAGACCCTTGAAAAACATTTTAAACACATGGTGAGAAGCCAGGGAAGAGCCCTTCCCTGCTGAAAGGAAAGCAGAAACTGCTGCTAGGTGAACCTTTAGAGTTGCAGGCCTAAGGCCTAGACCATTGAGGTGAACCAGATAATCTAAGGCTGTGGAGATGCCTGCAGAATCAGGGACAATGCCTTTCTAGGAACACCAAATGGTAAACCTCTTCCATTTTGAATCATAAGTCTTTCTAGTAGATGGTTTCCCCGAAACCTTCAGGATATCCAGGATTGCGTGAGAAAGGTGCATATTCTAGCTCTTCAAGAGTCAGGCCATGAGACTGAGAGACTGGAGATTGGGGTACCAGATCCTCCCCTGGGAGGAGGACAGAAGATTGTATCTCTTGGGAAGGGACAGGGGACGAGACACTGCCAGGGACAGGAGCAGAGGATAACAAGGCTGCCTGGCCCAATCTGGAGCCACTAGTATCACTGTGCAAGGTTGAGTTCTGATCTTGATCAGGACTCTGAACAGCAGAGGGAATGGAGGGAAGGCATAGAGGAACCTGCCCTTCCTATCCAAAATCAGGGCATCCCTGGGCACAGTTCCCAGGAAAGGAGGTCTGCAACAGAACAGAGGGAGTTGGTGATTGTCCGTGGGCTGCAAAAAGATCTATCTCTGGAGTGCCCCATCCGGAGAAGATGATCTGTAGGATGAGAGGATTCAGGGACCATTCGTGATGTCCCTGGGATATTCTGCTCAGAGCATCTGCCAATGCACTGTCCTTCCCTGGAAGGTGAACTGCTACTAGGGAAGTCTGAAGAGAATAGGCCAGAGACCACAGTTTCATGGCTTCCATGTGCAAGGCCGAGGACTGAGTGCCTCCTTGTTTGTTGATATACCACACTGTGGTCATGTTGTCTGTTCTGACTTTGACCACCTTGCCCTTGACCGAATCTCAGAAGCACTGAAGGGCCAGGAACACTGTCTGAGTTCCAGAAGGTTGATGTGAAGGAGAGACTCCTATGGAGACCAGACCCCTTGGACTGTCAAGGCCTCCAGGTGGGCCCCCCAACCTAGGAGAGAAGCATCCGTAGTCAGAACTACTGAAGGAGTTTGCGGGAGAAATGGGACTCCTTGTCTGAGGTTGTCCTGATCCAGCCACCACTGGACAGCTTGGACCAGATCTGAGTTACTGGAATCAGTCTGGTAAGGGAATCCTTTTTCTGAGACCAGAAGGACCTTAGGTGAAACTGAATGTCCCTCATCTGGAATTTTGCTCCCTGCACCACTGCCGTGGAAGCTGCCATGTGGCCCAGAAGCTAGAGGAACTGTCTTGCTGGGTGAGAGACCTGAGGTCGAAAAGATGAAGCAAGATCCACTAGGGCCTTCACCCTTGCCAGGGGGAGGAAAGCTTTTGCTTGTACAGTGTCCAACTCTAGTTCTATAAAGTTGAGAAGTTGAACTGGTTTGAAGACAGATTTTGAAAGACTGAGAAGAAAACCCATGGAACTGAGTAGGTTCTGGGTAGTTTGCAGAGCTGACTTGACCTGTAGAGATGACTGACCCACAATGAGCCAGTCGTCCAGATATGGGAAGATGGTGATACCCTGTCTTCTGAGGTAAGCCACCACTACTGCAAGGCACTTTGTGAACACCCTCGGAGCTGATGTTAGGCCAAATGGCATGGCTCTGAATTGGTAATGGCCTGAAGGCAACTCTAACCTGAGGTATTTTCTGTGGGAGCACCTGATAGGGATGTGGATGTAGGCACCCTTGAGATCCAGAGATGCTAACAAATCTCCTGGCCTTAGAGAGGGAAGGATTATTCTCAGAGTTACCATTTTGAATTTGGGCTTTAAAATGTGTTTGTTCAAATACCTTAGGTCTAGGATGGGTTGTCACTCCCGTTTTCTTTGGGGTAAGGAAGTACCTGGAGTACAGTCATTTTCCCTTGTGCGGAGTAAGAATCTTCTCTATAGCTCTGAGAGCTAGAAGAGAGGAAACCTCTGTCTCTAGGGCAAGGGTTTCTGAGATTGATGCAGGTGGAAAAGACTTGGCCCTCTGTTTTGGAAACTTTTTAAAGATGAGGGCCAATCCCTGGCTTACTACTTCCAGGACCCACTTGTCTGAGGTCACAGATTTCCAGGCCTGGAAGTAGTAAGCCAGCCTGCCTCCTACTGGAATTGGGGAGTTGACCCGGGCTGACATATCAGGGTGTCTGCTTGGCAGGAGCCTTAGACTGGGAGGAGGAGGAGGAGGCAGCCCTGCTCATCCCCCTCCTGCCCCTCCCTCTGAAGAACCCCCTCTGTGGGAAGGGAGAGGAGGCCTGGGCTTGGTAAAAAGGCCTGTGAAAAGGCCTGCCCCTAGACTGCTGCTTTTGTGGAGTGGCTTGCCTTTCCTTGGCCTGGGCACTCCTGTATGTGGTCCTGCATTCATCCATTTTCTTCATGTAAGCCTCTGTTTGCTCTCCAAACAGAGAGTTACCCACTACAGGAAAAGCCATAGCCTTAGTCTGGGTATCCTGTGAAAGGCTAGTACATCTGAGCCAAGCATATCTTCTGAGAGACACAGATGTAGCCATGACTCTAGATTCCACATCATTGGAGTCCACAGCAGCATGAAATTGCATTTTCGATGCCTCAATTCCATCAGCAGCCACCTCCTGCAGCTCTTTGGCTAGCTGGGGAGAGGCCTGTTTAGCCAGTTCCAGAACCGTATCCCATCTGGATTTCTGGTACCTGGCTGTGTAGGCCATATAATTAGCCTGCCTGAGTCCCAAAGAGGATGCCAAATACTGTTTCTTGGCCATGGCATCCACTTTCCTGGAGTCCTTATCTGGGGGGGTATGAAGCCAAAGGAATGTTAGCCCTGTCACAGGCTGCAGCCTGCACTACCCCAATATATCTGGTATGACTATAAAGGAATTCCGTAGTTGAGCCTGATAACATATAACTCCTGTCCATTCTCTTGTCCACAGGAGGTACTGAATTAGGAGTTTGTAAAATGTTGTGTGTCTGTGTCCCCAAGGACTTATGAAGAGGGATAGTTAGCCTTTTGGACTCTGGGATGTCCATCATTTCCACAAAATCAAACTCTTCTTCCTCCTGTGCAGCTTCAACCAAAGGAAGCTGAAAGGTTTCGGCCACCTTTTTGTAAAACAAAAAAGTGTGAAGGGGACTCAGAGAGCCTGGGAGGAAAGACACCCGAGGGCCTGTCTGGGGAGATGTCCCGTTCAACTGGCACATCCAGAACCCCCTTGTCATTATCATCATCATCATAGTCTTCGTCTCACTCCCACTCCTCACAATAATCATCTGTATCATAATCCGACCAAACCGACCGCCTAACCGGTGGTACTGGTTTGGATGGAACCGGTCTAAGCAACTGAACAATGCTAATCGCTTTGGCTATTTCGTCTGCAGTTGGAGAATGTGATACAGGATCCGAACCGGTGGACTTACGTTTTCTTTTTGACAGAACCGGCCCCTCAGGGTCAGCTCTCCTTTTGCCCGAGGAGGTATCACCTAGGTCAGCAGGCACCTCCTCAGGTTCAGCAGCAACCGAACTGGGCTGGCCATCCGGATCTACGGACTTCTCGGCCTCCCTTTCCTTCATCCTACTCAGTCTTTTATCTAGAGTGGATTTAGGAAAGTTTTTACAAATTTGGCAATCTAACTTGAGGTGGGCAAACCCCAGACAATAAACACAGATGAGGTGGGGGTCAGCCTTGGCAAAGGCCTCCCTACACTCAGTACAGTGCTGAAACCCAGTGGGACCTGTTTTCTTCTTGGGTTTCTCAGGCATGGCCAACCTAGCAAATTACCCTATAGCAGCTTTCAAGCCAGGTAATCAAATAACCGATCGGTTACAAACCGTGTCATGGGTTTTGAAAAAGAACCAGAAAAGGCCCGGTTCTTTTGAAACCGATCGGTACCGGAACACCACTCTAATCCCAGAAATTTTTTATTTAGAAAACAAAAGAAATACAAGGTCGGTTCCTAACCGGACTGACCGAAAGAAATCAAGGAAAAAACAATTTCCACACTTTTTCTCCCAATAAACAGAGTCACTACCTATCTACAACACTACCTGTACCGTAGACAAAGGTTGGAAATCCGAAAAATAACAATTAGAAAGGTTTAAAACTGAACTCTTTACTTTTACCAAACCGAGCAGAGGGAATCTCCGGAGCGACTTCACTGTTAGGCGGAGTAAAGAATCTGATGGTTACACTGGGAAGTACCACAGACAGAGGTTTGAAAATCGAGCTCGAGCTCAACGTTCTATGCTCCTGCATAGAGTTTTACTCCTTACTCTCCGGGGCAGTTCAGGTGCTGGGGCTAACTGCATTAAGTCAGAATACAGCAAGACTTCATGTTGTTTGAAACAGGGGTTTGGATCTCTGAAAACAAGGGAACAAGAAGAGGAACCTGTATTAGAGCCAGGGGCGATGGCTCAGATGCTGAATTTGCTTTGGTGTTTTTCACCAGTGGACCCCCAGGGAAGGAAGGGCGACATCTGGAGGGCCAATGACATAAACTGCAGCCGTAGACTGGCCCACTGGCGCAGCAGTTGAATTTCTGCTTGTGACGCCGATGACCCGGGTTCAGAAACGGACCCTGGAGTAGAAAAGCCGGCCGGGGAGAAGGCTCGAGCATCCATGGTACTGCTCTCCTTCTCCGGGGTAGAGTGTTCGGCACTTTGTTGGCCACTAGCGGAGGCAGGGGGTACTGCGCAGCCAGCGTCAGCATGTTGGGGGGGGCGGATGCTGGACATCATGGCACGCCCCGCCCCCAGGGCAGCAGCAACAAATTGCAGACCCCTGGCATGACGCCCCACCCTACCATCATCCTCAACTGCCTTACATGCCTGCTGGGGGGTCCCTCTCCCGTTGCCCCGAGCCGGGGGCAAACTGGGGATAGCCTACAGTTAACGTTTGGGAGGGAAGCTCCCCTGGCAGCCCCGACCGGGGGGCCTGGGCAAGGCGAGGACATGGACGGGGCACGGGCAAACCTCTGAAGGGAGGATAGGGGCCAGGGCTAAAAAAAATTTAAAAAAAAGTAGCTGTGGTGCAACCTATAGACATGTCATCCGCCCTAGTAGCTGACTAGGTGGCAGCCATCAAACAAGGTAAGTCCCAAGGAGTGGACGGATACACCCTAGGATCATAGTGGAGCTAAGGGAAAAATTGGCACGGCAGCCAAAGTAATCTTTCAGGGGACTGTCCTAACAGGTGTGGCACTGGGGATCTGAAACACTGGCAAGTGTAATCCCCATCTTTAAAATGGAGCCAGGTCAGACCCTGGCAACTACAGGCAGGACAGTCTGAAATAAGTGCTAGCAAGGTCCTGAAAGCCATTAAAGGAAAGCTGTCATAAACTGAACCTCCCCACCACCAAAGCCTTACCCCATGATTAGACTTTTTGCAAGCCAAAAAAAAAAAAAAAGAAGTTATGGTGCCTTAATCTACTTTAATTTCTTGTTGTAGACTCTTGGGATGAGGCAACATGGCGGACGCTGCTCAGTCCGCAATGTCACATTAAATGGCCCTGCACAGCATCCGCCGTGTTGCCTCATTCTAGAGTTTACACCCAGAAAGTAAGTTAAAACACCTAAAAAATGTTTTGGGATAGCAAAAAGCTTAATCGGGGGTAAGGCTATGGGGGTTGGGGAAGAGTCCATTTATGACAGCTTTCCTTTAATAAAGACAAAATAATGGAGTACTTAGTTGAAGCCAAGGTTCTTGCCCCTTTCAGAATGGCTTTATGAGGGGCAGATCCTGCCAAACCAGCCTGATCATCTTCTTTGAAGGGGTGACCTGGGAGCTGGACAGGCGCTAGGCCATAAGCATTGTCTAGCTAAACTGCAGCAAGGTATCTGACAACGTGGTGCATGACATGCTTCTGGCCAAAGTACACCAGTGTGGCATACATAAGACATACACAGGGTTGACTGCCAACTGGTTTGGGGGAAGGAGGCAGAGGGCTGTAGGGGACAGGCATTCCTCTGAGTGGAGAGAAGCACTCAGTGACATTCCTCAGAGATTGCTGCAAGGCCAATACTGTTTAAAATACACAGTTACACAGATGGTATACAACAGAAAAAACACTATGTGTCCATCAAGTCTGCCCTGTTTCCCTACCTAGAATTCCTCAATGTTTTCTGAGCTGCCTAAGCCCCCATCTTCCATTTTGCTTTTAATGCCCCCTTGTATATTTCCTTTAACATGCAGTGTCAGTGGCTCAGTAGGTAGCACACTCGCCTCTGAGGCCGGGAGATCAGAGGGCTGTGGGTTCAGTTCCCACATCTGGCACTTGGGTTAATATCCCAGTACTGACACTGTAGTGCAGCATAAGAGGGGGTGCTGCACTTCTGAGGTGCCGTCTTTCGGATGAGATGTTAAACCGAGGTCCTATCTGCCTGGATTGGTGGTAGTTCAGGTGGATGTTAAAGATCCCATGGCACTTATTGAAAAGAGTAGGGGAATTTCCCCGGTGTCCTGGCCAAATTTCCCTCATTCACTAAAAAAATACCACCAACAGCTTAATCTGGTTCAAGGTCAGTTGGCATTCATCTGTATCCCCCTCCCCCGGGTCGTGCCTGAAAATAGGCAGAATTTGTCTAGTGCACTTACCCGGTCAACAAAAGCTAAATAAATAAAATAAAACGTTTTGAGCCCTGAGAAGACGGTTCGAGCTTTAATTACATTAGTGGGTAGATTGTTCCCCCTATCCATGACCTCCGCTGTAAAGAAGCAATTTCTTAAATCATTAGCAATCTGAAAACTGGGGTCGCCAGTGGGCTGCTTCTAATTGCTGATGAACCTTCTTGAGGATGGGGATAACTTCAGCAGGCCCTGAACAAGCTGGGTGATTGGTCAGACAATGGAAGTCCCAGATTCAATATAACCAAATGCAAGGTGCTACACTTGGGAAGGAAAACAGAGGTAGATATACACACTGTGTGGGGCTCATCTTACTGCAGTGGAGGAGAAGGAAAATTACCTGAGCGGTCATAACAGATAAGGGACTGGAATATGACAAACAGTGTGCATCCATTGTTGAGCATGCCAGCAGACTGCTGGGTGCATCAAATAAGGGTGACTAGCAGGGCAGCAGAGAAGTAATCCTGCCACTAAACAGGGCCATTTTCAGACTCCACCTGGTGTACAGAGACGTACAGCGCTTCTAGGTGAGATGATATCAATTTCTGCTTAGCAAAGGAATCACTGGATAACCTGGATAGGGGACCACTTTAAATTAGTACATCTCTGTACATCATACTTATTCCTACGAAACATGGGGACGTTGAGACAGCTAGATACAATATTATTTATATAACACCTTTAGCAGGCTCAAATGGCTTCATAATTAATAAAAGAAAACCTAAATCACAACAATTTATTTCGTGAATGTTGAATTTTAAAGAGGGAGTCCATTCAAAAGTGCTGCATTCCAAAATTATAATCAGCATATCCCCAATAAGTCTCATAACAAAAATGAGATCTTTAAGTCATTTTATTTTTAAAGTTACAAACAATTTTGTAACCCTGATGTCACTCCTTGTTTAAAAAAAGCCAGTTTCAGTGAGAGGCTACTGATGATGACATAATCAGAACTTACAGCCTAGTCCTGTGTGCCAACAACCTTAGAGGACTTAATTCTCCAGCGTATAAGAAACTGCAGTCGTAGTAATCATTTGGGGAAGAAATAAAACTGACCCTGGATTGGATGCATTTGCACGCATTTCCAGAATTTTCAAATGCACGGTACTGTATTTTAAAATGTGGCAGGATTTGTTCTGGAACACAGTGCTGCACAAAGCTATGGAATGTCGAGATAGTGCACAACTTCAGAATGTTGGGACACATGCAGACTTGGAATGCAACAGAGACACACATCTAGGAATTTTGTGGAGACTGACAATTTCATAATACAGTGCGGATACACACAGTTGGAATGTGACAGTACGTACCATTTCATTCTGAAATTTTCTGTCACTGCCACATTCCAGAACTGTATGCACCAACCAAATTTCAAAATTGTGCATCACATCCCTGCCGCATTCTGTCACTGTGCATTCCTGCTACATTCCAAAAAGTGCACATTCCAAAACTGCAAATCCATGCCACATTCTGAAGTTGTGTGCCAATGCCACATTCTGCAACTGGGTCACCACCACATTTCAAAACTGCATCACTGCCACATTCTGGAACTGTGCATCTCGCCACACTCCAAAATTGCATACCACTGTCACATTCTGAAATTGCAAGTCCACACCACATTCTGAAATTGTGTGTCCACACCACATTCTGAAATTGTGTGTCCTGGACAGATTTCAAAATTGTATATCTTGCCACATTCTGAAATTGTGTCACCACTACATTCCAAAACTGTACATCCCCATCATATTCCAAAATTATGCGTTTCTGTCACATTCTGAAACTGCATTTTCCAGACACATTCCAAAACAGGGTATCCCCCACTAAATTCTAAAACTGTGTGCCCTAGCCACATTCTGAAATTATACCTTTCCACCACATTACAAAATCACGTGTCACTGCCACATTCCAAAATTGCCCATTTTCATCACATTCTGAAAATGCGTGTCCCTTCCACAGTCTAAAATTGCATGCCCAAGCCACATTTTAAAATGACACATTCTCTGCCAAATTCCAAAACTGTGCTTTCCTGCCACATTCTAGAACTGTGTGTACGTATCACATCCAGAAAATGCATTTCCCTGCCATGCTCCAAAATTACACGTCTCACCACATTCAAAAAAATGTGTATCCCTGACACATTCTGAAACTGTGCAGAACCACATTCTGAGATTGTATCTACACCACACTGTGAAACTGTATGTTGCCACCGCAATCTAAAATCAAGCATCACCACCACACTTTAAAACTATGCATCACCATCACATGCTGAAATGATGTATCCATGACACATTACCAACATACCCCTGCCTCATTTCACAGCTATGTGTCTCCCGAATTTCAAAACTGTGCATCTCTACCACATTCTAAAAATGTACGACACTGCCATGTTATAAATTTCAACATCCCTACCACATTCTAAAACTGCGTGTCCCAGCTACTTTCCAGTGTGTGTCATTGCTGCATTCCACAGTTGCAACCTGGCGGCATTCTGAAATCGCATCCCTGCAGTATTCTAAAAAATGCACATAACTCTGGCATTCTAAAGCCATGTTTACTGCCCCCCACCCAGTCACATTCGTACGTACTTTTCATCTGCACATTACGGAAATGCCTGCCCTTTACCCCGCAGTGTCAGCAGCTTTTCCTCTTTAAATGTTTAATACACCGCAGTTTTATGTAACATGGGATAAATCAGTCATACAAGGTAGCCTGCAGGGAGGACAAGGAAGTGAGTTCTGGTTATGACATCATCAGTAACGTGTCACTGAAAGTGACTTTTTGAACAGGCAGTGAAATCAGGGTTACAAAATGGCTTGTAACTTTTAAACACAGCAACAAGATCTCATTTTTGGCATGAGGCTGATTGGGATATGCTGATCCAAATTCTAAACAAAGTGATGCTAGAAGTTTTGGCCAGACTCCCTCTTTAGAATTAAAATAACCAATCTCGACAAACATTGAGTAATAGACCATGATTTTTGCTTATTTTAAAAGAATTCTACAGAGAAGGTAAAAAAAGAGGGACAGAGTTTCATAGTCTTAATGCTGAAACTGCAAATGCTCTGTCCCTACTGGATCTTAATCTTGATGATGGAACCTGCAAAAATCCTTCTGAGACGCAGCAAGGGACCCTGTTACCACAACAGTCTTCACAGTGGTTACCAGTACTTTCCAAATATGAAGGAGGCCCTATTCATTTATGACCTTATAAACCAATTTTAAACTCTGCCTGCCACCTAACAGAGTGCAGACCACAAAGAGCTGGATAAATATGTTGAAGTGGATGTCAAAAGCCCAGCTGCTGCATTTTGCACAAGTTGAAAGCAGCATAGCAGAGTCCCTGGAAGGTCATAATAGAGTGTGTTACAGTAGTCAATTTGTGAGGTGAGGAAAACCTGCAGAAGCATCGGCAGGTTGACCTGATCAAGGTAGGGGCCCAACCTGGCAATGTTTTTAAATAAGAACATTCTGGACAACACTGGACACCTGACAAATCAGGGTCATCTCACAGTCCAGAATATACCCAGATTGCAAACCTCCTCTTTAACCTCTAGCTGAAACCCATCAACTTTGGGTAAGTAAGCAATAAACCATGACAATGTAAAGGTTACCCATTCCTGAACCACACGCCCAGGTGCACTGTGAGGTACGAGGCACTTGTGCAGAGTGCCTTCAACTACCTGGAAATCTGGTTCAGAAATAGTAACCCTCGCTCTGAAGTGGCTTACTACACTTATAAAAGAAGACATTTCTTCATACTTACCACAATTTCCTTTTCCGTTAGCTCCAACACTGTCAATGGGTAATAACAACCTGGTATTCTGCACCCTACCAGAGGAAATGGTACAGCCCAAGCTTTAGAATGTTGGGCACATGAGGATTCCAAGCAGCAGCAACTCACCAGTCACTACTGACCTTGCAATGCCATAATGAGCTATACATTTTCATACATTATAACTAATTACCTGTATGCAACATTCTATAATACTGTAAATATATGCTGCCGTACCTTCCTGGCAGACATCTGAGAAAGAAAATGCTCTCCACTGGACTCAAGGTCTGGATGATTCGGTCCTCCCCTCAGGAAAGAACAGCCAGGCAACAAGGAAGGCTCCACATTAGATGCTCATCTGGAAAACAAGACTGACCACACAAGAAGGCATAACTTTCAGGCAACAACTGAATGCAGTGACACTACCTGCAACAAGGATAAACAACTGAGTTATCAGTAAAGCTGTTAACCTGCAGTTGCAGACTGATTGAAAAAAATTTAGTCGACCCAGCCCGGTGGCGCTGAGGGTTGAGGCGCTGGACGCCAAACCTCGCACCACACGGTGACGAGGGTCGGGAATGAGCTGGTCATTGAAGGGGTGACGGGCGCAGAAGGATAGGCGCCCACAGCAGCTCTCCTTCTCCGGGGGCGGGAGCTGCAGGCCTCGCTGCAATGCCGCCACCTGGGGGAGCCTGGCGCGGTAGGTGGAGAAGCAGCAACTAGATTGAATGGTGGTTGGCAGAGGGACGGAGCGGGAGATACGTCTCAGCATGCCTCCTTGCTCATAGTCCCTCATTGCATGCTGACGTCAGGGGGAAGAAATCAGGAAAAAACACCTCGATCCCTCCTAGGCGAAGACACCTCCATTGGACATCTCTGGGGCTCATCGGGGCAGACTCCGCTGTGCCGGATCTACACACATACAGAGTGCTGGTTTGGAGAGAGGTAAGCGCCAGGGTTTCCCTCTCCACCCCTACCCGGGGTCTTCAGGGCAGTGTGTGTGGACGAGGCACTCTAGGGCCGATCATGACGGGGAGTGGAGGGTCTACGGAGGATGTCGGAGAGACTGGAGGGAGAAGGCAGGTTAGGAGCATAAACACAAGGTTTAAAAAAAAAAAAAAAAAGAAAAAAATGTAGTCCTTAGGGGATACTCTTGGACTACACAACTGCTATATCTTATTTGCTTTAACTTCTGGCCGTTTGTGCTCATGTGTCTGGGTCACAAATGAGTGGCAGACGAACAGTGAGCCATTAGTATTTTATATTTATATCGCAAAGTTTTGCGATCATCTGTGACCCCCCACACCACTTCCGGGTCATTCAACTAGCATTTAACTCGACCCTGCTGCGAGTGGGCGAGTGTAACTGACATAAAACTTCAGTAATGCTGGTGCAGAGCGATCATAGCATGCTGTATATTAGTATGTATACTGAGCCTGCATATTTCATTAAGGGCACGTAACTGAATACTTGAGCCCTGCCTTCAAGCATCAGGAAGCAGGAAAAGAGCGCAGTAGTCCTTAAGGGGATACTCTTGGACCACAAAACTGCTATATTTTATTTGTTTTAACTTCTGGCCGTATGTGCTCATGTGCCTGGGTCACAAATGAGTGGCAGACGAACAGTGAGCCATTAATATTTTATATCGCAACGTTTTGCGATTGTCTGTGACCCCACACCACTTCATGGTCACTCAACTTACATTTAACTCAACCCTGATGTGAGCAGTGCAAGCGCGGAAAAGGGGCACATCACCACGATTGTATTGTCATACCCCCTTTACGATCTGGTGACCATGCCACGGTTAACTTTAGATATAAAGCAAGGTTGGGAAACAGCCAGGGGAGTACACAAGTTTACAAATATTGTAAGGCAGACTTTGCCAGTATGAGATCAGACTTGGCCTTATGGAATTGGGAGACAGATTTTGAAAATCTAACCTTGGAACATATGTGGGAACTTATGACAAACAGAAATGATTCCCTTACACAAACATATACACCAGTGGTTCACAAATATGCAGGGGCTAACAAAATATGGCCACAATGGAGTACACCAGGAGTGAGGAAATCAATTAAAAAGGAAAACAAAGCATTTAGTAAAGCCAAAAAAGTGGCAGTAAGAAATGCTGGGATATTTATAAAAAGCTTCTAAAAAAATCCAAAATCAACATTAAAAGGGCAAAAGAAAAACATAAGATTAGGCTTGCCAATAGGGTACAGGATAATTATAAATCCTTTTACACCTCCATTAACAACAAGGGGGTGAGAGTAAAACCACTGGACCACTAAAATGTACATCTAGTAATATGATTACTGACAACAGAGAGATGGCTGAGCAGTACAACAACTTCTTCGTTTCTGTTTTATATAAAAAGACATCCCCCAGGTTAAATCATTATGACCAACCTACTTCTGCAGGGCCTCTCATTACAAGGGATAATGTGCTCAATAGATTTTGAGCATAGCCCAGAACAAATCACAAGGTCCGGATGGACTACATCCTAGAGTTATTACGGGACTGGCAGAATTACTGGTTGATCCAATTATAGTTATTTATTTAAAATCATTACATGAGGGTATGGTTATAGAGGCCTGGAGACAGGCTATAGTGGTGCCAATCTATAAAAAGGGAACTAAACACAAGGTTGAAAACTATAGGCCCATTAGCCTGACAGCAATCCTTGGTAACATTTTGGAGGGCATCACTAAGGATCATATCATAAATCATCTTAGGTTAACAGGTGCTATAGACAGTACTCAGCACGGATTTACACAGGGTAGGTCGTGTCAGACCAACCTATTGGAGTTTTACAGCAGGGTTAGCAAAGCCTTGGATGATAGGCATTCTGTTGATGTCATCTTTCTGGACTTTTCCAAATCATTTGATAAGGTCCCACACAGGGAACTCATTGATGCCCTGATAGCAGACGGAATCACTGGTGAGATGTCCCGATGGACTGAAGCGTGTCTTTCAGGCCGAAAACAAAAAAAAGTCAGTATTAGAGGGGCATATTCAAACTGGGCGGAGGTGACTAGCGGGGTACCACAGGGTTCTGTACTTGGCCCCTGCCTGTTTAATATTTATATCTCATCCACGAGTACTACCTTAGATGTATAGATATCTAAGTTTGCTGACAATACAGGGTTTTAAATAATTGATTAGCAGTTTTTTTCTTAGGGCAATACTAACTGTACAGAAAGCATTTATATAGGTTTTCTAGAAGTGTTATGTGTGCTAAACACAGCGAGGCAAGTGCGATGCATTTTCACAATGTTTTAGAACTTTTTTGAGCAAAACGCTAATCAGTTTTTAGAGTTAAATAAAACCCTGCAATACAAGGATAGGACACACTGTGGACACCAGGGAGGATGCAGATACTTTACAGCAGGCATTAACAGATCTGGAGACTTGGGAAATGGAGAAGAAATTAACTTTTAATACTGACAAGTGCAGTGTAATGCACTCTGGAAAGAAAAATGTGCAGGCAAATTATATATTATGTGGGCAGGTTCTAAATAAGGTTGAAGATTCTAAATAAGGTTGGAGCTTCTGCCAGAGAACAGACAGAACACCAGGAGGAAGGAACTACTGGTATAGCTAAAACTTCTCTACTGGGACTAAGAACTAGAAATCTTGTACTGGGACCTTCAATTTAGGGTAAAAAAAAGAAGAGTTAGTGTGTTTGTCAGAGGTAGTTGAAGTAAATTGTTATCTGTTATCTGTGATATCTGTGTACTTATCTAGGTGCTTGTCACAGGTGTCAGAAGGGAATTGTTATCTGTGAAATTAACTAAGTGTAGAAAGATTTGCAAAGTAGGGTGAAGTGACTTAGCTAGAAGGAGCCAGGTTAAAACCAGATTTAAGCACTGCCCTAGATAGCTTCTGCCAGAGAACAGACAGAACATCAGGAGGAAGGAGCTACTGGTATAACTAAAACTTCTCTACTGGGACTATATTGCCCTCTTTCCCTCCCCTCCACCCTAAACCAGTTCTACTTTTATAGGCACAGGATTTAACTGACAACAGGAACTTCCTGTTTGGGAGCAGGAAGTGAGTGATCACAGAGACACCAAAGACTCACCATCCTAGAAGGGCAAGAGTAGCTCTCCTCCACCCCCCCCCCAGCTGCTGGAGGTCTGACTCTGTGCAAGTAAGGAGACTACTGAGAAATATAGGAACTTCTTGTCTTAGAACTGGAAGACCAGCAGCTAAAAGGGCACAGAGGCAGTAAGTAAGATGGGAAGAAAAAAAAAAAAAAAAAAAAAAGAAAAGAAACAGAGGAAAGAGTAAGTATTCCAAACAACAGTTAGGGGGCCAGAAAATAGACATGATGGGAGTGGTGCAGTGCAGTGGCTGTGGAGCAGCAGTCTTCTGGAAGATGTTCTGGAGGATGCAGTGTTGTCCCATCTGCAGGCACCTCTCTGGGCTGAGGGAGGAGGTTGCTCATCTCCAGGCTGAGATGGCCAGGATTTATGGGACCTCCTCTCCCACGCAGGGACCACCAGAGTCACTGCCATTGCCTCAGAGGTTTCCAAGAAAGAGGAGCGGTTGGACAACAGTGGGCTCAGGGAGGGTGAGGGTGGTGGAACAGAGGCGCATCCCTCCAGCTGTACCTCTCCACAATTTCTATGCCGTTCTGGAAAAGTGTGGTTCCTCTATGGAGGCACCCACAGTGGAGACCAAGGAGGATGCTGGGAACCTCCACAAAGGAGACCCACAGGAGGGTGGCATGGGACCCCACAGGAAAAGGAAACAACTCCCGGTGGGGGACTCCATTGTTAGGAAGGTAGAACTGGGGGAGGAAGGGGAGAGGAAGGTAAGGTGCCTGCCTGGTACCATGGCTTGGAAGGACAGGGAGCGAATCCTCAGGATCACAGGAGCAGCTGCACAGGGGAGGCAGCTGGATGTCATTGTCCACCTAGGGACAAATGACCTGACTAATAAAGGGATCAGAGCAGTGCAAGAAGCATTTGTGGAGATGGGGAGGGGCCTTAGACAAATAGCACACACGGTAACCTTCTCGGAGGTGTTGCCTGTCAATGGCACGGATGAGGCTAGGGTGATCCACACCATGGAATTCAATCAGTGGCTGAAAAACTGGTGCAGAGCTCAGGGATTTAGCTTCATTGGGGACTGGGGGTTTACCTGGACAGATGCAGGCCTATACTGGCATGATGGTCTGCATCTGGCCAGGATGGGAACCAGGATCCTAGGTGATAGGTTTAAATACTTCATTGGCAAGCATTTAAACTAGCTAAGGGGGGAGGCACTGGAAAGGAGCAGGGAAATCCTAGCCCCCCCCCAAGAAAATCAGGGTACTAAGTGAGGTAGACACCAGCAAAGAGATGTCAATAGGGAGAAGCGCAGGGGTAAATGGAGAAAGTGACAAACGCAATAAGGACAGGGATAGGGCAAAAAAGGGTAAGGCCATCAAGAAATGGAGGGTAATGAGTACCAACGCCCGTAGTCTGGGCTTCAAGCTCCCTGAACTGGTGGCCTTGATGGAAGAGGGATGCTTGGATATTGTAGCAGTCACAGAACATGGTACACAGAGAACCATGACTAGGATGTTAACATACCAGGGTACACAACCTGCAGGAGAGACAGGAGGGAGGGGGTAGCTCTCTATGTAAGGGAAGGGATAAAAGCAACTGAACAAAAGAGTAAACAGGGAGGAGAGGAGGCACTGTGGGTCACCTTAGAGACTGGAAATGACACCACAATCTGCACAGGGGTTGTATACAGACCCCCATGTCAGGGGGAAGGAATGGACAATGATATGATAGAAGGCATACTTAGGATAGCAGAGAAAGGGGAGATACTGTTGATGGGGGATCTTAATATGCCAGGTGTTAACTGGAGCACTTTTGCTGCAGCCATATCCAAAAGCAGGGCCATTCTTGATGCCCTTCAGGTGGCATGCCTCAGACAGCTAGTTTTGGAACCTACTCGTGAGGGAGCAATCTTAGACCACGTACTCTCAAATGGGGACAGTGAGAGGATCTCAGATCTAGAAGTGGGTAGCCATTTGGGAACAAGTGACCACCAAACAGTGTGGTTCACAATAAACTCAGCTACAGAGTCAAGCCATACAAAAGTGAGGTTTTCTGGACTTCAGGAGGGCTGACTTTGGCAAGATGGGAGAGTGCCTTAGAAAAGCACTAGCAAACAGGCTAGAAGGAGGGGTGAAGCAACAATGGGGAAATATCAAAACTGCCATCACAGAGGCAACAAGCCTTTGTGTGAAGCAAATAAACAAATCAAAATGAAAGAAAAAGCCACTATGGTTCTCAAAAGAAGTGGCGGTGAAGGTTAGGGAGAAAAAGATAGCATTTAGGAAGTATAAGGGGACACAGAAGGAGCAGGACAGAGAACTGTACCAGTTAAGGCAGAAGGAAGCAGGGAGGGTAGTCAGAATAGTAAAGGAACAAACTGAGGAAAAGACAGCCAACTCGGTTAAGAAGGGGGATAAAACCTTTTATAGGCATATCAGGGAGCGTAGAAAGACAAAGGGAGGGACAGTGAGGCTGAACAGAATGGATGGTGGGTGGGCAGAGAGTGACAGTGAAAAAGCAGGGATACTGAATCAATACTTTTTTACAGTATTCACAAAAGAGGAAGTGGGGGAGGTGCCTAATCCAATTAACAGAAGCACTCTGGAGAGGGGGTCGATCCCAGTCCTTTCACAGAAGAAAGGGTTCTGAAAGAACTCCCAAAACTGAAGGTGACAAAGCAATGGCCAAGATGGAATTCACCCTAGAATTCTAAAAGAATTAAGCAGAGAACTAGTGACACCACTGACTACCCTTTATAACAAATCATGGAGGATGGTGTGGTACCTGAGGACTGGAAGAAGACTGATGTGATTCCCCTTCACAAAAGTGGGAGCAAGACAGAGGCAGGGAAAGTGATGGAATCACTTCTGAAGGAAACAACTGTTGAGTACCTAGAGGCCAGTGGGGCACAGGACCCAAGGCAGCATGGATTCACAGCGGGAAGGTAATGTCAGACGAATATAATTGATTTCTTTGACTGGGTGACCAGAGTAGTAGACCAGGGAGGGGCTATGGACATGGCCTACCTAGACTTTAGCAAGGCATTTGACACAGTCCCACACAAAAGATTAGTAGTCAAATTAACCAGCCTTGGAGTGGGTCCCAGGGTGGTAGCCTAGGTAAAACATTGGCTGAACAACAGGACATAGAAGGTAATTGTAAATGGCATCCATTCTGAAGAAAGAGGGGTTACTAGTGGGGTACCGCAGCGTTCAGTACTGGGTCCAGTCCTTTTTAATGTCTTCATAAGTGACATTGCAGAGGGACTGGAAGGAAAAGTATGCCTCTTTGTAGATGACACAAAGATCTGCAACAGGGTTGATACACAAGGAGGCATGAAAAGGATGAGAATGGACTTGGCAAGGTTGGAGAAATGGTCAGATGTATGGCAGCTTGGATTCAATGCAAAGAAGTGCAAAGTAATGCACCTGGGAAACAAAAACTCAGGGGAAGATTACACAATGAGGGGGGAGGTAGGAACGACAACAAACATGGAAAGGGACCTGGGGGTAACCATATCAGATGACCTTAAGGTTGGCAAGCAATGTGAGAAGGCGGTAGGGATGGCTGGGGGAATACTGGGATGTATACGGAGAGGCATCACCAGCAGAAAACAGGAAGTTGTTATCACCCTGTACAGACAGTTGGTGAGACCCCATCTGGAGTACTGCGTCCAGTTCCGGAGACCCCATCTCCGCAAGGACATAGACAGGATGGAGGCAGTTCAGAGGAGGGCAACTAAAATTGTGCAGGGTCTACAAGAGAAGCCATACAAGGAGAGGCTAAAGGAGCTTAATATGTATACCCTTGAGGAAAGGGGGGGACATGATAGAAATGTTTAAGTACCTCAGTGGAATCAACAAAGTCCAAGAGGGTAGCATCTTTCAGAAAAAGAGATGTGCAAGAACAAGGGGACACAATCTGAAGATAGAGTGGGGACGGCTCAGGGGCAATGGAGGAAGTATTTTTTCACAGAGAGGGTGGTGGACGCATGGAACAGCCTTCCTGAGGAGGTTGTGGGGTCTAAAACTGTGGGAGAATTCAAGAATGCATGGGACAGATAGGCAATTTTTGTGGGGGGTAGGAAGAAATAGGCTGTTGGTTAAATAGGATCTGCAGCTTATCCTCTAGGTAGGGAAATGGGCAGACTAGGTGGGCTAAGTGGTCCTTATCTGCCATCAAAGTCTATGTTTCTATGTAAGATGAGAGAGATCTGGGTATTAGAATTAGCAATGATCTCAGCTTCAAGTCTCAATGCAATCAGATTATTAATAAAGCTAGTAGAATATCATACCACATAAATGAACACATCAAGAGTAGGAGTAAGGATGTTCTTCTCCCTCTCTACACATCCTTGGTTAGGCCGCATGTCGAGTACTGTGCTCAGTTCTGGTCTTCTGGAGGTAAAAGGGAAATTCATGCTGTAGAGAGGATACAGCGTACGGCAACACGCAAGATTACGGAGGTAAATTCATTGGAATACAGGCGACTGAGAGGATATATGTGTTTAGTATACAAAGCAACAATAGATTTGCAACTAAGAGAGATCCTGGGTTTGGAGTTCAAGTATAAAATATTTAGTACTAGATCGCATCATCTACAAATTGAAACTGGAAGGTTTGACACTGCCAAAAGGAAGCACTGGTTTTCCGTTAGAGTGGTAAAAATCTGGAATGAGCTCCCAATAGAAGCAGTAACCAGCGGCAGTATGTCCAGTTTCAAGTCCCATCTGGATGCGTACTTAGTTACTAATAATATTTTGGGTTATAGTAGATAAGTCAGCGAGCTATAATGGACCTCGGTCTAAATAAAGCTCTGAACAACCTATAAAACCTATATAGTTTATTTACAAGTACAACACAGCAAAACAAAAGAGGGATGTCCAAAAACATTATGGGGGTTTTAACAAACAGGAAATCCCTCCTAATATACCAGATAAGATTCCCCCACAGGAGCCAGGTTCCTGGGTGGGCCCCATTGACAGCGTTGGAGCTAACAGAAAAGGAAATGATGGTAAGTATGAAGAAATGTCTTCTTTCTGTAGCACTCCACATTGTTAATGGGTAATCATAACAACTGGGTTCTAAGAAGCAGTACCCAAAAGATACCGGGGGGGTGGGGTGAATATTAACCCATATGCCAGAGGCAAGCACTGAGAAATTACTTGCGAAATGCTGTCTCTAACATTCTGCGACCAAAAACTGCATCAGCAGAGCTCTAAACATTCAGTTTGGATGTTTGGTGAATGTGCGGACGGAAGACCACGTTGTTGCCTTGCATAACCCAAAACCAATGCTTCTCCTGTCTTTGCCCAGGGCATCACCCTAGCCCTGGCGGAGTGAGCCTTGATGAGAGCCGGAGGCCTCTTTTTCCCCACAACACTGACCTGAGCGATGCAGGCCCACACCCTCTTAGCTAGGGTGGCCTAAAAGGTGTCTTGACCCTGCCTGTCTGTCTGTTCAAGGGAACAGACTATCTGACTTTAGGAGCACAACTGTCTGTTTAAGATAGATCCCAACAGTGCATGATAAATCTAACTTGTGCAATTCCTTCTCTTTGGAGTAAGAAGGTTGCTGACAGAAGGATGAAAGGCCTATTACCTGGAACTTCTGGAAGGCCATGAGCATTTCAGGAATGAAAAACCAGAACCGTTCTGAGTACCACCTGCTCTTACACCAAATAAGGCATGGATTCTTATAAGGAAAACCTGTAAAACAACACATTCAACGATATGGATGAGACTGGTTCAGAAAACTCCTTGCAGAGAGTATTCAGAACCCAATTCAGATCCCACGGAAGAAATTGAGATCAGGACACCAGACAACGCCTACTTAACACACTCCTATTAGTTCCTAGGTAAAAAAACAAAACAAAACAAAAAAACAGGGTGCTCCAAGAGTAGAAACCTGGCCTCTCAGTGTACTTAATGCTAATCCCTTACAAAATCCAAAATCGGAGGAATAGAGGCCGTTGAAAAAATCCTTCCCTTCTGGCCCAAGATAAAATGAGGTGGCCCTACCGAAGCATAGACTGCAAACAGAGTTTTTTTCTGGCAGCCATCAAGGTGTCAACTAGTTTCTCTGAGAAACACATTTTTTTATTGGGGGGGAGAGGGGGGCTCCTCCTGTCAGGAGCCAGGCCATAAGCTGCATCATTCCTGCATTTTGATGGAGAACGAGATCCTGACAGCAGGTCTCTTCACACCAGAAGGCAGAAGGGTGCTTGCTGAGCTAGGTTCACTAAATCCAAGAACTACAGTCTTCTTGACCACTCTGCAGCTAATAAGAGGCAGCTTCCTCTAGAGTGTCTTTAGTATTTATTTATACCTATTTTTTTTAATATGACTTTGGATTAATACTGGAGGAAGCATGCGCTCTGCTGACGGTCCAGTCCTGAGTCAGAGTGACTACTGCCTCCATCTGTGGACACCAAACACGACTAAAGAACCTTTTCGGATCTGAGCACTGTGGCTGTGGCTGTGAACAGATTGATCTAAAGTTGACCGAACTGGTTGTACAGGAGTTTGAAAAACTCTGGGTTCAACCTCCACCTCATGAAGTGTACATTTTCAATACTTAGCCAGTTCACCTGAAGGTTCAACTCCCCTGCCAGCTATACTGCAGACAGGTTGGAGGCCTCTCAAAACATCTTCCTGCTTGTGCCACCTTAATGTTTATGTACACCATGCTTAGCAGCACTGTTTTAAATGCGAAGGGGAGCTAGGCACACTGCCTCCATCTCCTGAACATTGATGTGGAGATGCAGGTCCCAGACTGACCAAGTTCTGTGAGTAGGAAGTTGGCTCCGGCCTGTTTCCCATCCGTGCAACCAACATCTGTTGTGAGAATTAACTCTGAGGAAGTTCCAGTGGAACCCATGCTCAGATCCTGCACACCAACTCAGGGAGTGATGAAACTGAGGGGTGAAGGGAAAACTGGCTTGATAATCCTCCAATGAGGGATCTCAGGCCATCAGCAAATGCATTTGAATAGGGCTGCACATGGAAGCAAGACCACGGGATTAAATCTATTGCTGTCTGTCATGAGGTCACGGAACCGCAGCAGACAGAGGGCAGATGCCGATTATTGCATCCTGAGCCACTGGACTTCTGTCAATAAGGTCTCCTGCAGTGAAGGCGAGAAAAAACCTTCCCTGGTTTCATGTTGAAAATGTTACCACAGCCGGCCCATTGGCGCAGCGGTGGTTTTCCACTTGCGACCTGGCGACCCGGGTTCGGGAACGGACCCGGCCGTCAAGGGGTCGGCCAGGGGGAGAAGGATGGAGCATCCCACGGACTGCTCTCCTCTCCAGGGGAGGGTGAGGGTGGCACTGAGCGTGAGGACTCCGGGCGGAGGCCAGGAGATCTCACGCTGCCGACGCTCAACATCTGGGAGGCGGGAGGATGCTGGCATCATTGCACATCCCCGCCTGTGTAAGGAAAAGTAAAGAAAATGGAGGTAGGCAGGACCACCGCGGAGCATGAAGCTCCTCCCCAGAGGACCTCACTTCATCACCTGCCGCTGTGGGTCCCTCACCAGACATTAGTCCGTGGGTCATGAAGGTGGCTATGGGCCTGCCTGGGGGGTAAGCTGGGGTGACTGAGGGTCCTCGACAGCCATAGGCGGTGGTGGAGGTCTCTGGGGGCCCTGACTAGGGGTGATGGAATAACGGGGTCCTGCCAGGGGAAAAAAAAAATTAAAAAATGTTACCACTGGGTATTCCAAGGTCTGAGATAGCTCAAGAAAGCTCTTCTCCTGGTCCACCAACTAGCTGTGTGACTCTAGCATCTGCAGAGTCCTGAGTACCAACCTCTTGCCAGGGATGAGCCAGTGCATGAATAAGCAGGTTGTTCCAGAAGGACAGATATGATGCCTTTCCTGATGAAACCGAGCCACTTGGACTATCAACACCTTCAAGTAACCTCGGGGCTGATGCATGGGTGAATAGAAGCGCCCGCACTGGAAAGGTTGGCCCAGTATCAAGAACCTGAGATACTTCACTCGACTGACAGATGGGAATGTGGAAGTAGGCATCTGTCAGATGTATTGAGGCTTAAGGAGACCACATGGCTGAGCAGCCCTGGTGACTAAACTCAGGGACTTCATCTTGAAAGGTTTGTGGCGCTCAAAGTTGTTTAGGTGCTTCTAATCCAGAATGGGCCTAAAAAAACTTCTTGGGAACTATGAAATAGATCCAATAAGACCTCTGACCTTGCTCACTTAGCGGGACTTGTATGATGACCCCAAGTGAATGAGTGGCTCAGGGTCTCTGACAACGCCTTGGCTTTGCAACGTCCTTGGAAACTGGGGCAGAAGAAAGTGTGCCCTAATAAGGCGTCTGACGTTGTTTTGAACCCATCTTGAGAAAAACTCCTTAAGTATTCCACTAAAAAAAAAAGGAGTCAGAGATGGGTCCGTGTACCTTCCTGTGAGGCACCAGGCTTTTGGTGCTATTCCTCCCACACGGCACCTGGTCAGGGCTCCTCTGATACTGTAACCTTTGTTACTGGAGTAGGCTCCTCTATTCTCTGGAGCCAAAATTCCAAAGGAACAGATCCCCCTTGGAACTGTCTGTGCCGGCCGTTACCTTGACCCCTTTGGGTTACGGTAGTTTTGCGCTGTTGTTTGACACTGTAGATAGCCCCTCTTATCGCATATCCTTTAAAATAGTATTCAAGTTGTAATCAAACCATAAGCCTCTCTCAAGGGGAGGTTAAAACAGTTTGGCTTATGAGGCTTGATCAGCAATGACAAAGCCACACGGCCCTCATGGCCTAAAACAATGAAGTAGGCCGAGTGGGCTGATATATGCAATTTTTCAGAGTATAACCACCTAGAAGGTGAAAGCCATGGCCATCAATTGCAAAAGGCTCGCACTTTCAGAGTCAGGCAGAACGGAATTTAAAGCTAGAGTCTGTGACTGATGGGGTGAAAAAAACATTTAGATACATTGGTGAGAAAGATGACACTTCCTTATGGGTAGCTGTAATTTTTAATAGCTTATCCCATAATTTGCAAGTTGTTAGTGTAGACATACATACATAATTATTTATCTTAGTCCTATAAGGGCCTGCATATTCAATTCAATTTTTATTTTACCAGAAAATACCCACTGAGAACAACTCCTTTACAAGGTTGTCCTGGTAGGACAAGTGCACAGGGTCAAGGGAGAACAACAATACAGATGCAGAAAATATACAGAAAATAAAACAGTAAAATATACAGCATGTCATAAAATTATTATACAAAAAATAGCATTTAACAGTAACAATCTACCTATGATTCTAAATGATACAATGAAAAAGGAGACAATCGTACATTAAAGGCTGAGTCTACATATAATATGTGTTTCAAACTTTCGTATGGGACTGAACTTGCTTCTAGTTGACAGGCGTACCCATTTTGCTACTAATTAAACCATTCATATGTAACTCGCTGCTAAATAATACCAATAGAGGTTCACCAAAGATAGCCCCCCCAAGACTTTTATGAATATGTAATTTTTTTCTATTTTTAATCTTAGTTTTTTCCCTTTCCACAAAAATCTCAATTATTTTTTCCTTTTTTTAAAGAAACTATTATTTAGGACTTTGCGAATTGTTTGGAATAAAAAAGAAATTTAGGTAAACTATTCATTTTTATCACGTTTACCCATCCTATAAGAGTTAATGGTAATGATTCACAATGTACTGGTTCACGTTGTACTTTGTTTAGGAGTGGATCAAAATAATTACCATATAGTCTTTCATTACTATTGTCTAAGAACACTCCCAAATATTTTTATTTAGAAACTTTTCCAATTTTTGTTAAATGGGTAAATTTAAAAGGGTCATTATGATTATTAGATTCCAGTAGCTCTGTTTCCCCCAATTAATTTTATATCCAAACGGATTTCCAAAAGTTTTTAAAGTTAATTCCACATATAAATTATTTAAATTCTCTACATAGATTAATGTATTGTCTGCATGTAAACTTATTTTATGTTCTACAATATTATTTTTAAACCTTGAATTTTTTTATTATTTCTAATTGTGATGGCTATTGGTTCTATTCCCAAAGCAAAAATTAGTGGGGAAAGTGGGCATCCTTGTCTGGTGCCTCTGTGTAATTTAATGGGGTGAGATAATTCCTTATTTGTTTCAACTCTGGCTGCTATATTCTAATATAAAATATCAATTTATGTTCTAAATTTGTGATCGAAATTCATGTGTTTTAAAAAAAAATTACTCACCTTAGTAATGTTGTTTCTTCTAATGGAGTCCTGCTATATTCTGACATATGCAGCGAGTCCCAACCTTCGAACTGTCCCGGAGATGAAAGAGTTAACTTTCCATGCCAGGCATGGAACGTTGAGCTCGAGCTCGGTTGAGACTCTGTCTGTTGTTCTTCAAACTCAAACCGTCAGATCTTTACAAGCTAAACTCACTAAGGTCCCGTGTGGAAGCTGTAAAAATACACTAGCCAACTGGCTACTAAACATAAAACACATTTTTGGTCCCAACACAAAGACTCAAGTCAGGAGACCCAAAATGAAAACACACCACTCACCCCAAAATAGAAGGGTGAAACAAAAAGGTGGGCACCTACTAAGTGCCAACACTGCACTGCCCACCCACATCCCAAAAACAGAGGTTCTGAGAGGGGCAGGCAGGGGAGGTCAGAATATAGCAAGACTCCATTAGAAGAAACAACATTACTAAGGTGAGTAATTTTTTCTTCAAACAACATGAAGTCTTGCTATATTCTGACATATGCAGACTACAAAGCAGTACTTCCATGGAGGAGGGACAGAACCTACTTAGGAAATAGGCTCTGAAGCACAGCTGTGCCAAACCGAGCATCACTCCTAGCCTGGATGTCCAGGGAGTAATGCTTGGTAAAAGTGTGAACTGTTTTCCAGGTAGCTGCCTGACATATCTCTAGAATAGGATGTCCCTGGCAGCAGCCAGGGAAGCAGCTGTACTTGTACAGTGAGCCCCAGGCCTGAGGGAGGAACCTTACCCAGTTTTTCATAGCAAAATTGATACAAGAGACAATCCACCTGGCAATGGATCTTTTAGTGGCAGGTTTCTTTACCAACCTCACCATAAGTGAGAACAGTTGGAGGAGTCAAACCTGTGACCCTTGGTACGCCTATGTAGTAACTAAGGGCTCTTTTCACATCTAAACTGTGTAGTCTCCTCTCCAGAGGAGGAATGGCCAGTGACACTGAAAAGACAGATTGATTAAGGTGGAAATCTGAAACCACCTTAGGCAAGAACTTCCTGTTAGTCCTGAGGACCACCTCATCTCTATGAAAGGAGATAAAATCAGGCTCCACTGACAAAGCTTGTAATTCACTTATGCATCTGGCAGAAGTGTATGGCTACTAGAAACACAGTCTTCCAAGTCAAGTGCTTACGCTCTGCTGAAGACAAAGGCTCAAAAGGGGGTTGCATAAGCTGAGCAATGCAAACATTGAGGTCCCAGGCAGGGGCAGGATCCCTGAATGGAGGGTTGGTGTAAAGCAATCCCTTAAAAAACTTGGAGAAGACAGGGTGAGCTGAGAGAGAAGAGGGCTTACCTGCTGATATAAAAGCAGACACAGCTGCCAGATGCACTTTCAGTGTAGCTGGTCTCAGCCCCAGGCTATTTAAGTGAACCAAATAATCAAGGACTGTGGGCAGATCAGCAGATTCTGGGGAAATATGCTTCCCAGAGCACCATATGGAAAATCTTTTCCATTTAGAATTATATGTAGCCCTGGTAGAAGGTTTTCTAGAAGCCTTCAGGATATCCATTACACCTTGGGAGAGGTGTAAATCAGCAAACTCTAACTCTTCAAGAGCCAGGCCTTGAGATTGAGAGATTTGAGGTTCGGGTACCAAACCCTCCCCTGAGCACAGGTTAACAGGTTGTAACTCCTGGGAAGACACAGGGGAAGATGGACTGCTAAGGACAGTAGGAGTGGATACCAGGGCTGTCTGGCCCAGTCTGGAGCAATCAGGATCATCTTGCAGGGTTGAGATCTGATTTTGACTAGCACTTTGAACAGGAGAGGGAAGGGGGGAAAAGCATAGAGAAATTTCCCTTTCCAATTGAGAACTAAGGCATCCAGGGGGACTGAGCCCAACACTGGGGGCCTGCAGCAAAAAAGGGGAAGTTGTTGATTGTCTGGGGCTGCAAAGAGATCTATCTGCAGGGTGCCCCATCTGGAGAAAATTACCTCCAAGACCAGGGGGTCCAGTGACCATTCGTGATGGCCCCGGAAATCCTGTGAGAGCATCTGCCAGGACATTGTCCTGCCTGGGAGGTGAACTGCCATGAGGAGGTGTTCAGGAGTAAGCCAGAGACCACAACTTCATTGCTTGGTGCACAAGGCCATGACCGAGTGCCTCCTTGCTGTTGATGTACCACATTGTGGTGGTGTTGTCTGTTCTGACCTGTATAACTTTGTTCTGAACAGATTTGGAGAAAGCTTGAAGTGCTAGAAATACTGCTCTGAGCTCCAACAGATTGATGTGGAGCAGAGATTCTTGAGGGGACCACAACCCGGTGGTGAGGTCTCCATGTGAGCCCCCACCCCAAGAGGGAGGCATCTGTAGTAAGGATTAAAGAGTGAGACTGAGTGACAAAGGACCCCTTGTCTCAGATTGTTCTGATCCTGCCACCACTGTAGGGCCTGGATCAGGGTTCGAGTTACTGGGATCAATTTGGTGAGGGTCCTTCCTTTGAGACCAAAAGGCTCTCAAATGGAACTGAATGTCCCTCATCTGAAATCTTGCTCCCTGCACTACTGCTGTAGAAGCAGCCATGTGCCCCAGGAGCTGTAGAAAATGCCTTGCTGGTCGAGACACCTGCAGGGTGAATGAAGAGGCCAGAGAGACCAGGGTCCTTGCCCTGTCCAGGGGAAGGAAGGCTCTGGCCTTCTCTGTGTCTAGCTCTGCACCTATGAAGGTGAGGAGCTGGACAGGCTCTAGAACTGACTTTGGAAGATTTAGAAGAAAACCCAAAGAGGTAAGCAGTTGCTGAGTTACCTGTAAGTGTGACTTGACTTGGTCTGGGGACTGGCCTACTATGAGCCAGTCATCCAGGTAAGGGAAGATGGCAATCTTCTGCCTTCTTAGAAAAGCAACTACTACTGCCAGGCATTTTGTGAATACCCTTGGAGCAGATGTGAGGCCAAAGGACATTGCTCTGAACTGGTAATGGCCAGAGGGCAGCTCGAACCTGAGGTACTTTCGATGGGAGCTTCTGATGAGAATATGGAAGTAGGCATCCTTGAGGTCCAGGGACACTAGCCAGTCCCCTGGCCTTAGAGAGGGTAGAATAATTCCCAGAGTCACCATTCTGAATGCTAGTTTTAAAAGGTGCTTGTTTAAGTATCTGAGATCCAGGATGGGCCGCCATTCTCTTGTCTTTTTTTGGGGTAAGGAAGTACCTGGAGTATAACCCTTTGCCCTGGTGTAGGGGTGGAACCCTTTCCACAGTTCTGAGAGCTAGGAGGGAAGAGACCTCTGCCTCTAGGGCAAGTGCCTCTGAAGGATTTGCAGGTGGAAAGGATCTGGTTCTCATCTTTGGAAACTTTTTGAAGCTGAGAACCAGTCCCTGGCTTACTACTTCCAGGACCCATTTGTCTGATGTCAGAGACTCCCAGTCCTGGACAAAGTAAGCCAGCCTGCCACCTACAGGTAGCTGAGAATCAGCCCTGGCAACCCCATCAGGGTGCCTGCTTGGCAGGGGCTTTGGGCTGAGGGGTGGAAGCAGGCCTGCTTGTACCCCGTCTGCCTCTCCCTCTAAAGAACCCCCTCTGGGCATAAGCAGAAGAGGAAGCCTGGGCTTGGTAAAAGGCCCTATGAAAAGGCCTGCCCCTGCAAGCTGCTCTTTGAGGAGTGGCCTGCCTTCCTTGGCCTGTGCACCCCATAGGTGGTCCCATATTCATCCATTTTTTCATGTAATTCTCTGTTTGCTCCCCAAACAGAGAATTACCTACAACAGGAAAATCCATGGCCTTAGTCTGGGTATCCTGTGACAGGCTAGTACATCTGAGCCAAGCATATCTTCTGAGAGACACAGATGTAGCCATGACTCTAGAAGACACATCATTGGAGTCTACTGCAGCATGGAATTGCACCTTGGATGCCTCAATACCATCAGCAGCCACCTGCTCCAGCTCCTTGGCAAGCTGGCCAGGGACCTGTTTTGCTAGGGCCATAACAGTGTCCCATCTGGATTTTTGATACCTAGCAGTATAGGCCATATAATTGGCCTGTCTGAGTCCCAAGGATGCTGCCATGTACTGTTTCTTTGCCATGGCATCAATCCTCCTGGAGTCCTTGTCCGGGGGTGTGAAGCCAAGTGAGTGTTTGCCTTATCACAGGCTGCAGCCTGCACTACCCCAACATGGCTGCATTGTTGTGTAAGGAACTCCGTGTCTGAGCCTGACAATGTATACCTCTTGTCCATTCTTTTATCCACAGGAGGTATAGTGTTAGGAGTCTTTAAAATTTTAAATGTCTGTTTCCCAAAAGATTTGTGCAAGGGAATAGACAGCCTCCTAGACTCTGGGATATCCATAATTTCTACATAGTCAGGCTCCACCTGGTCATCCACAGCTTCTTCCATAGGAAGCTGGAGGGTTTCAGCCACTTTTTTATAAAACATGAAATGGGAGGGGGACTCAGAAAGCCTAGGAGGAGACACCCCTGAAGGTCTGTCTGGGGAGATGTCTGGGTCAATGGACACATCCAGACTTTCAAATCCACATTCACTTTTCTCATACTCCTCTTCCTCCTCCTCCGGTTCATAAAACTCCTCTAACTCATACTCTTGAACCGGTGGAACCGGCCGAACCGAGCGCCTGTTTGATGGTGCCGTTCGGTTCAAACCGGGAAAGCGACTGCACAATTTTGATTGTTTTATATCTCTTCAGCGGTTGAGAGGAAAGTTTGGCTCCACACCAGCTGACTTTTCTTTCTAGTTCTTTTAGCCGAACTGACCTCAGAATCGGCTCTCCTTGCCGAAGAAGTCTCGCCTCTGGTCAGAGGGCACTACTTCTGGTTCGGTCTGAACCGAACTGGGCTGGCCATCCGGTTCAGCGGACTTTTTGGCCTCCCTTTCCCTGAGCCTACCAGCTCTCTTTTCTATGGTAGCTGCAGGGAAATTTTTGCAAAACTGGCAGTCTGCATTGAGGTGGTCAAACCCCAGACAATAAACACAGGTGGTGTGGGGGTCAGCCTTGGCAAAGCCTTCCCCACACACACACTGCAGTGCTGAAACCCAGTGGGTCCAGTTTTTCTTTTGGGTTTCTCAGACATAGTGCCAGTCCTAACCAAACTTACCCTTTTATGGCAATCCGCCAGGCAAGACCCTCTTATCGGTTCCCAACCGTGTCACGGGTCGTGGAAAAAAACGTAATAAAATCGGTTTTTTTTAGAACCGATAAGAACCAGTAACCACACTCTAAATCACAAATTAAGATTTTTTAAACAACTTGATCGGTTCAAACCGAACCGATAAACCATTTACAAGTTCCACACAGAATAGAATTAATGTAAAACCTATCTAGTACTCACAAATACCACAGACAGAGACTGAACTGACAGGTTGCGGTTTAAATTCGGTCGAAAACCGAGAAAAACGGTACTTTAACCGACAAAATGAACCGAGCAGAAGGAGAAATCTCCGGAGCGACTGTTCAGTGAGGCGGAGTAAAGAATCTGACGGTTTTAGTTTGAAAAACAACAGACAAGAGTCTCAACCGAGCTTGAGCTCAGCGTTCCATGCCTGGCATGGAAAGTTAACTCTTTCATCTCCGGGGCAGTTTGAAGGTTGGGACTCACTGCATATGTCAGAATATAGCAAGACTTCATGTTGTTTGAACAGGGTTTTGATGTATCCCCAGTCCAAGCGATTAAACACTTTTTCAGCATCAAAATGAGGATTGAGAAATTGACATGTTTATATTTGTCTATCAAATTTATCACTCTTCTGACATTTGTTTTTAACTCTCTGCCTTTTATAATCCCATTTTGGTCTGGATGTATTAGATAAGGAAAAACTGCTTCAAGTCTAGTGGCTAAAAGTTTTGTTTGTATTTTGCTATCGGTATTAATCAAGGAGGTACTGTATGAGCTGGGTTCTGTAGGGTCTCTGTCTTTTTTAAAAGCAGAATTGTGGCTTCTGTGGCTGTGTTATTCAGGACTTTATGTTCCAGTATATGATCATATAACATTTTTAAGTGTGGTATTATAAGTTCAAAGTGGTATTTGTAAAAGTCAGTTGGGATGCCATCTGGGCCTGCAACTTTTCCATTGGCTAAGGATTTAACTGCAATGCCAATTTCAATGTATGATATTTCTTGATCTAACATCTCTATGGGAATTTTGTATTTCAGGTAGTGGAATAGTTTTTAAACAAAGTCTCTATATCTTAATCATCTGAATCTCTTTCTGATGTGTATTTTTTTTTTACAAAAGTCTTCAAAAACTTTATTAATTTGATCTGGTTTATTTGTTGACTGTACAATCTTAATACTTGTCATTGTATTGGATTCTTGTCCTTTTTTTAATTGCCAAGATAATATTTAATAGGGTTTATCCCCTATAGCGTAGTATTTTGAGTGAGTCCTTAGCAGTTGTTCTGCTTCAATGGTTGTGAGTTTGTTAAATTGATTTCTCAACATCACTAGATCCTGTAATATGCTGGAGTCTATTTTTTTCCTTTTGCATGACTGAATTTTCTATGGATACCATTTCCTTCCTTCTTTCCTTCCTCTATACCCCTAATAAATGCCTTATATGTATCCCATACTGTAGTGGCTGGGGTCTCTATATACAGTAAGAATTATGTTTAAAAAAAAGATATTGATTCTTGGCGAATTCTTGTATTAACACTCTGATCTTTAAGAAGTAATAAATCAAATCTAAATGTAGGAAGATTTTTTGACTTGTTTATTTTTATTGCTAGGGTTAATAGTGCATGATATGAGATATGAACAGCTTTATAATTAGTATCATCCATACGTATAGCAGGGTTTCAGAAAGTAGGAACATATCTATTCTGGAATATGATTGATGAACTGCTGAAAAATAAGAAAACTGCATAGCTGAGGGGTAGGTATATCTCCATGGATCTATTCATTTAAAGGCTGACATGTATTTCAATATTTTTATTGCTGCTGATTGAGGTTTAACTGTTGAGATATCCGATTTATCCAATTTTTATTTTTTTATTTTATTCTTTGCTCACCGGGTAAGGCCCACCTGCCTGTTTTCAGGGGTGACCAGGGAGCTTTGGGCTGGTTGAGTGACTTGCTCAGAGTCACACAGTATGCAAGTGGAGGTTAGGAGAATCAAACTCAGGTCTGCTGGATGTGCTAAACTCATTCACAGCTCATTACCCTAACCTCTAGGCTATACTGCCAGCAATATTATTTATTATTCAAAATCAGATTAAAATCGTCCCCCCCCCAAAAAAAAAAAAATTATAATAGGAGAGTTAAAAGTAAAGGCTGTGAGAAATATTTCATCAATAAAGGTTGGAGAGTTTTCATATGGACCATATATGTTTGCAAGAGTAAGAAACGTCCCATTATACAATATTTCACAAAAAATATATCTACAATTTTTGTGAATGATATGTTATTTTATTGTTATACAGTGTTTTTTTTTTTAAATATAGCTACCCCTTAAGCACTGGATCGATATGGTGCATTCAATCCATTACCCCAATTCTTAGCATAGAATATGAAATCTTCTTGTAGAAGGTGGGTTTCTAGTAGAAATATACAATTAGTGGCTTGTCCATCTATATAGTTAACGATTCTCTTTCCTTTTAATCTTTCTCTTATCCCATTTACATTTCATGTTAATAATTTCAGGGCATTAGCCATGATAATTTACAGGTATTTACCATATATTGAAATATCTCAATATTTTTATAGATTGCCTTAATACCTTGCTGCTTATGAAGTCTAAAATTTATCTTTGTTTTATTTACAAATACTTGGACAATGCTTGATTTATTTTCTAAAAGTGACAGTTCTCTTTTTTCTTTTCCTCCTCCTACCTCTCCTCCCACTTCCCAATTAGCTGCTTCCAACCTCCCCTCCTAGTATCATACCAAAACAAATTTATTCATAACCCCCTTCCACCCATACTCGCACCCCCTCTTATATCACCAATAAACCCAACAAAAGTTTTATTTTGCTTATTCATCTTTTCAGAGTTCTTTGCATTGCCCTTAAGTAGGATTCCTACACATATAATAAAAATATACTTGAAAATCCACCCCCGCCCCCCCGTGCTGCTATTGCAATGGACATGGATGAGGTGCGATGGTACCACATCCCTGACTGGAAGGATGCTTCCGGTCACCCACTCTTATCCCTGATATGACTGTACATATTAGAAATACCTCATCAAACAATGGCTTGGGGAGAGATAAGAAGAGAGGAGCAAAAACAAAAGTCTTTTTCTATTCTAGTAGCCTTTATCCAGCTTACAGCCCAGCAAAGCAAACTTATTAAAATAATGTTTTACCCTACGACTTTTGTATCCTTCTCCCTAGTCTCCCTATCCACCCTGGCCCCTATCCTCCCTAGTCCATCCCCACCCTTCCGTCCAGGACTGCTTCTATACCCTCCATCCCTGATCCCTGCCCAACTCTCTCCCTTGCTCTTTCGTCTTGCCGCAAATTCTTCCACTTATCGCTTGCCCCCTCAGTCTGACTCCATCCTTGTCAGAAGTAGTTATGTATTTCTGCTTACCCCCGTCTTCCTTCCTGCATTCTCAGCCATCTTGAGAAGCTGACAGCAATCGTGTAAGTTCTTACTGATACTATTTTTTGTTCTCCTTCTTAATATGATTTGGTTCCTGTATGCTTCATTACTGTTTTTCTTTTCATTGACCCTGTATGTATTTCCTACCAATTATTGTTACTTTATGGTATGTCACCGCTGCTTACCCAGGCACCGAATTCCAATGTTTTATTATTATTTTTACTGACCATATATGCACTTTTGTTCTACCAATTATTGTACCTCTATGCTATGTCATCACTTTTATTGTACACTGTTGTTTAACGTTGTCCTTACAGGACCTCCTTGAAAATGAGTGTGCTCAATAGTCTTCCTGCCAATAAACTTAAACTTAACTTAAACTTTCCCTTCACTCTCCTTCCCTCCTTCCCCTGTTCTTCCTTAAACATTTTCATTTCATTTTTCTTTTCCTTCCCCCTCTCCATTCTCCTCTTTCTCTTCCTTCCTTAATGTGGCTCATTAATTTTGAGTCAACAAAACCCACATATAGCGATTATATTAAACAACCTAGACCTAGATCCAAAAAAGAAAAGAACTGAGGGAGATTTAGCTTACTATTCAATACTTTGCTTCCTTACCCTCTCTAGCTTCAATGTCTAAAATAGAGCATAGATCGTGGGATCCGTTTTTTTTTATACTTTATTTTTATTCATTATATCAGAAACTGACATAAATGGGTACAGAAAACCAGGCATATGTAATAATACAGGAGCAGAAAACATTAATTAAACAGGATACCTAATTTGTCTCCCTTTGTTACAAAATGGGAGGGGAAGAACAACTGGTTGAGACAGTTTGCAACACCAATAGTATGAAATGCTCTTACAGCCATGACCATGGACTTTATACCTGAAAAAAAATTATTCCGAAATGTCCCGGGGTACCAGACCCATTAAACCAAACCTTGACTTATTTATAAGTCCATGTATAATAAAGCATTAGCAATAATATAATCATTAACAGAGGCAGACCAACTAGTCCTCACATCAGCCATAAACAAGACAGAACTGCACAAAAAGCATCAACTGAGCATGCACTATATTCTTGAAAATAAATGAAATTAGGTCATAGCATTAAACAGTTAGGGCCAGATACTGTATTCAAAACTCTGCGCTGGGCGCGAACCATCTGCATAGGTTTAGCACGGGTTTGCTATATTCAAAAGGCCAAACAGTGCACGCAAACTGCATTAGCGCCGGGCAAAATCATAATGTATGCAAGTGGTAAACTGAGGGGGTATGTACATGAATATAGGCACAATGCTATATTCAGCGACTAGTGCCATGCAAAGTGGTTTTTGTGCCACTTAGCACGACACTTAGTGTACATCACCGCCCAGGAAAAGGTAGTGTAACCCTGGGCAATCAGCTTTCTGCGGACATTTTGGCTTTGTGCACATCTGCATGGCTTTTAGAGCTTCTCATGCTAACCCCAACAAATAAACATGACACAAGACAAAGCCAGACATAGAGGAAACATGCTGCTCATTGATGGCATCACAATGATGCCATCATCTGCCACCAGTCCCAGCCATGCCAGGCAGTAAATGGTGACCCTGCCGCCAGTGGACACCATGGCAGTGTGGCCATATAGCACACACCTGTACACCACTCTTCTGTGGACACCAACAGATGCCAGCACACACATACAGCACTGTGGGCATGGAGGATGTTGAGGGGAGGGGTGTACGGGTGGCCAGGCTGCGCCACAGACCAGGTGTGGCCACAAGGCTGGGACACATCCTGCAGTGCACATGGGCCAGTGCTGGGAATACTCCAACACCAGTGTGCCTGTCTGATCATATGTGTCCCCCGGCCACGTACCGCATAGCTGTACAAACACCACAGCACACACAGCCGGCCCTGTATGTGTCACTGAGAGCATCCCATGCCAGAGGTGCAGCATCTGTGGGTTACACAACAGCGGAACAGCAATGTTCACTGTCAGTAAACACCTGTAAGGTGGTCCTGTCACTGTGCACAGTGCAGTGGTCATCACTGCCCTAAACACCATAGGCATTGCTGTCTCTCTCACAATACTGGCCTCCTTGCTACTGTAGTGTCTGCTGTGCACTACAGCATGACCTACAGTGTGACAAGTTGCATGCAGCACCACAACCTGTGCCTATGCTGTGCTGTCCCCTGGGGTACAATATTCTATACTATGCAGTACTGTTTACATGTAGCCTACAACTATCATCATGCACTGCCAGACTGACCTACAGGTGGAGCTGCGGTCGGACCTGGCCAGCCCCTGTACTTCGTGACTGACCTACAGATGGAGCTGTGGCACCCTGCAGTAATGCTGGGCAAGCTGCAGGCAAATCGGCGCATAATGAGATGCTAATCTGGATGTTTACCCAGAGACTACGTAAGTAGGCTCATTTGCATGTCACTTTTGAAAAAGGCAAAGTTTAGCGCCGGGCAAACATGTTTGCACTAGGCAAACGGTTTAGCTCCGCGCTAAACCCGCGCAAACATGTTAGCGCTGCGCAGACAGTTCGGGGAATATTATACAGTTTTGAACGCTGTACTTTCACATGCGCTGAAGCTGTACTGGGTTCACACATTTGCTGGCACACACATTGGCCACACAGTTTACCTCTACCTACCTTCACGTCACTGTGCACTGTGTTGCTGTTGTGGTTTGCACGTCCTGGTTGCTATATTCAGAGAGGTCTTATTCCAGGGCTAAGTTTGCCCAACCTCATTCCCATGCTATATTCCGTGGCTGTTTGCCCCATGCTATTCCTTTTGAATACAGCTTGCTTCTTGCTCTGGGCAAAGTTTGCTCGCTGGGCAGTGCTAATTTAGCCCTGGGGCAAAGTTTTGAATATCTGTCCCTAAGGCTCCAAAACTGTAACGAAGGAGATTCAATAGGAAACATATAGGTCCATGGAGAAAACAACAGTTTAGCCCTCAGCTTTGGGTGCATCAGTCCCTCTCAGAAAGTCTTCCTTGATTTTATTCACCCTCTTTCCTGCCTCTATGGGGTCAGTAAAGATGAATGTTTTACATGCATAGGTGATTCATAGTTTCGTAAGCATTAATAGCGAGTGACTTACACCCAAGGATTTAAGTTTCCCCCATACAGTGTTGAAAGTCTTGCGATGCTGACAGGTAGAGAAACTGAGATTGGGGAAAAAGAAAATTTGTGAGCTGTCTGGCAGTTGAAGTAGGCCTTTCAGTTTAGCTGCTTGGAGAATCCGATCTCGGATGGGATCAGTTTTATGATCATGGGAGTATCAATCCTTGATAAACTATATCATATCTGAAATCTATTACACACGTGGAAATCACTTGACAGCCTAGTTCTATTACTTTCACCATTCATCATTGCACTGCCTAGTGTTTTTCTTCCCCCCACCCTTCTATCCTCTTTCCCTCCCCTTCCTTTCAGCTCATTAGGTTTTCTTACGGGGTTAGTGTCTCCAAATGTTTAGGGATTTCTAATACCGTGGCAAGAATGGACCCAATTCTTTAGCCAGGGCATATTCAAAACTCAAGAAATTAGTACTGTATTAATCTTTGATGTTTGCTGAGAGCGCTCTTGTCAACACACGCAACGTCCCCAAAATGGCTTCCTTTTGAAGTTCATAAGGTGTCACAAGTATTGGTAGCATATTTAAATGTGCCTGAAAGTTCTTTTTGAATAGTCCCATTGCTCCAAGCACTACTGGAACAATTTGTGTGTCCTTGTTCCACATCAGTTTGGTTTCTGACTGCATATCTTGGTATTTCATGATTTTGTGTCTCTCTGTACGCAGCACACTGTAGTCACTAGGGGTGGCTATTTCCATCAGTAATGCTACCTTTGTTCTCTTTTCTTGTATTACAATATCAGGTTTTCTTGCTTCCACTTTCTTGGCTGTTGGTATTGGGTGGTCCCATGTGATCATTACTTCTTCATTCTCTGTGATTCTTTGTGGTTCATGCTTCCAGTGTCTCTCTGCTACCTGTATGTTATAGTGTTTACACAGTTTCCAGTGGATCAATCTTGCTACATTGTTGTGTCTTTCAGTATACAGGCCTTCTGCCATGAGTACTTCACATCCAGCCACTTAGATGCGCAACTGTTTCTAATTCTGTACTACAGAACCTGCACTTGTCTGTTTCTCCTGTTTTTCTATGGATTTTGTGAACCATCTTGTGCGTAGCCCACTATCTTGGGCTGCCATTATTAGTCTCTCATCTCGTGGCCTAAATTCACCTCTTTTTAACCACTCATGGGTCAGGGCTTGATCGACCTGTGGTTGCTCCAGTAGCTCCCTGTATTTTCCACTATAATTATGGGCTTTCATTTCTTATGTAAAGATTTATCAATGTTCCATTGTTCCTTCTGAATCAGCTATTAGTCAAGAATTTGAAAAAAAAATAACTACGGAGCGATCTGTGAGGAAGAATTTTCTGTTTTTCCCATCTTCTCTTCCCTCTTCTCTTCTTCCTACTCCTTCCTGATTTGTAACAGCAGAGCCAATCTAGGTATTGTGTTTCTAGAATTAACATAACATAATGTAGTCATTAATTATTGTTTACCACCCAGCTGACTTATACATTCAATTGAGGTAGATCTGACTGTGAATCTTTTGATGCTGATGGTATTTCTTGATTGTGTGTGGCGAACTGTAATTTTAAAAATTCTACTGCATTTTTGGGGTCTGTGAATATGCGCATTTTGCCATGCTAAAAGAATTTAAGTTTAGCAGGAGGAAGAATGGAGAAATGTATGCCCATGTCTTGAAGCATTGCTTATGCTTTATCAAATGTTTTTCTTGTCTAAGCTGAAGTCTGGGTAGACTGCAAATGTTTTACCTTCTGCAATAAGACCTTTTTCAATACCAGCTTTTCTTAGTATGCATTCTCAGTCTTGGAAATAATGTGGCTTAATGAACACCAGCCTATTTCTTAGCTGGTTTCCTGCAATGGAGTTATTTACACTTCGCAGATTAGGGCCTCCCCAGTGCGCGTAGTCAAGTGATATATTTTCTTCTGGAAAGTTTAAGCCCACAGCTTTCAAATTCAGTTTAAAAAAAATGCAATCAGATCGTCGTGACCCTCCACACCTTCTGGGATGTTTATCAGTTTTAAATTGTTGCGGCGAGATCCGTCTTCTTGATTATTTTTTGCTTAAGTATCTTCAATTGGGCATTGTATTCATTCAGCTGTCACTGGATCAGATTAACTATACCTTCTAAACTGCTCACTGTTTGTTCAGCTGCAGTTGTCCTTATGGTAAGTGTTTCCAGTTTGTTGCCAAGATCGTTAATTGATTTTGTAAGTATAGACAGAGTTTTTGTCATTGATTCTAAACCTTTTTGAATGTCAGTTTGTAACACATTCTTAAATCTTGTTAAAATTTTAGTTTGAGTGTTAAGAGAAAATCTGTAGATTTCTGTGACTGGTTCTGAATCTTTGTTATACCTGTACCCTTTTGTTGCCGAGTTGGTAACATAGAAACATAGAATTTGATGGCAGATAAGGACCGCTTGGCCCACTTAGTCTGCCCATTTCCCTACCTAATGGATAAGCTGCAGAGTCTAGTTAACCAACAGCCTACTTCCTCCTACCCCCCACTAGAATTGCCTGATGTCTGTCCCATGCATTCTTGAATTCCCCCACTGTTTTTGACTCCACAACCTCCTCGGAAAGGCTGTTACATGCATCCACAACCCTCTCCGTGAAAAAATGCTTCCTCACATTACCTCTGAGCCATCCCCCCCATCTTCAAATTGTGCCCCCTTGTTCTTGCACATCTCTTTTTCTGAAAGATGCTACCCACTTGGACTTTGCCGATTCCCTTGAAGTACTTGAAAGTTTCAATCATTTCCCCCCTCTCCCTCCTTTCCTTGAGGGTATACATATTAAAGCTCCTTTAGTCTCTCTTCGTATGTCTTCTGGTGCAGACCCTGCACTATTTTGGTTGCCCTCCTCTGGACAGCCTCCACCCTGTCTATGTCTTTGACGAGATGGGAGTTATTATCAATTATTCAGTTATTCCAGAACTGCACACAGTACTCCAGATGGGGTCTCACCAACTGTCTGTACAGAAGGAAAACAACTTCCTGTTTTCTACTGGTGATGCCTCTCCCTATGCATCCCAGTATCCCCCAGCCCTCCTTACTGCCTTCTCACGTTGCTTGCCCACTTTAGGTCATCTGATATAACTACCCCCAGGTCCCTTTCCATTTTTGTTGTTAGTATCTCACCCCCATTGTGTACTCTTCCCCCGGGTCTTTGTTTCCCAGGTGCATTACTTTGCACTTCTTTGCGCTGAATCTAAGCTGCCATACATTTGACCATTCCTCCAACCTTGCCAAGTCCATTCTTATCCTTTCCACCCCACTTTGCGCATCAACCCCATTGCAGATCTTTTTGTCGTCTGCAAAGAAACATACTTTTCCTTCCAGTCCTGCTGCAATGTCACTTATAAAGACATTAAAAAGGACCGGAACCAGCACTAAACCCTGCATTTCCCCTACTAGCAACCCCCTTTCTTCACTGTGGACTCTGTTTACTATTACCCTCTGGGTCCGGTTGTCCAACCAATGTTTTACCCAGGCTACCACCCTGGGTCCTACTCCCCAGGCTGTCTAATTTGTTTATTAATCTTTGTGTGGGACTGTGTCAAATGCCTTGCTAAAGTCTAGGTAGGCCATGTCCACAGCCCCTTCCTGGTCTACTACTTTTGTCACCCAGTCAAAGAAATATATTAGATTCATCTGACATGACCTTCCTGCTGTGCATCCATGCTGCCTTGGGTCCTGTGCCTCATTGGCCTCTAGGTACTCAACAATTCTTTCCTTCAGAAGTGATTCCATCATTTTCCATACCACTGAGGCCAAACTGACAGGTCTGCAATTTCCTGCCTTTGTCTTGATCCCACTTTTGTGAAGGAAAATCACATCCGCCCTTCTCCAATCCTCAGGTACCACACCATCCTCCCATGATTTGTTAAAAAGGGTTGTCAATGGTGATACTAGCTTTCCCTTCAGTTCTTTTAGAATTCTGGGGTGAATCCCATCAGGCTGCATTGCTTTTTCCACCTTCAGTTTTAGGAGTTCTTTCAGAACCCTTTCTTCTGCAAAAAGATTGGATTAGATACCTCCCCTTCCTCTTTCTTTGTGAATACTGAGCAGAAGTATTCGTTCAGTATCCCTGCTTTTTCACCATCCCTCTCTGCCAACCTACCCTCCTCTTTATTCAGCCTCATTATCCCTTCTTTTGTCTTTCTTCACTCCCTAATGTACCTATAAAAGGTTTTATCCCCCTTCTTAACTGAGTTGGCTATCTTTTCCTCGGTTTGGGCCTTTGTTATTCTGGCTGCCTTCCCTGCTTCCTTCTGCTTTAACTGGTACAGTTCTCTGTCCTGCTCCTTCTGTGTTTCCCTATACGTCTGGAATGCTATATTTTTCTCCCTAACCTTCCCCGATATCTCTTTTGAGAACCAGTGTTTTTTCCTTTCATTTTGACTTGTTTATTTGCTTCACACAAAGGCTTGTTGCCTCTGTGATGACAGTTTTGATGTTTCCCCATTGTTGCTCCACCCATCCTTCTTGCCTGTTTGTAGTGCTTTTCTGAGGCACTCTCCCATTTTAACAAAATCAGCCCTCAGTACCAGTACAAATCAGTACCAATGGTGTAGAATTTTGGAATACAATATATCAGCATTGTCAGTTTCTACATGAGGTTGAGATTGAAAATTATCCTCAGAATAGTCACTGACCTTATCTTTTTGTTGTTCGGACCTCGCCCCTTTGTGACTTGTGGTATCGCCAGGCTTTTCTGTTACATCCCTGGGGTTCGTCCCCTGCATTACGTCAGTAATTTGTTCGGTGTGAAGTGTGCCCCGGCATAAAATAACATATTGCTTTCAGGCAATAAATCTACTGAGCCAGCCATGGACAAATCCTCATCTCTCAGAGTCAAAGGAAGAGGTGAAATAGGATCCAGCAAAGTTTTTTCAGCGTAGTGAAAGTATTGCAATGTTTTTCGCTGAAATCTGGTTCTAGATATTGTTTCCACCAGCATCAGACATGACTGATCTTTCTGGTCAGTATTCTGTTTTGATCTCGTAATTCTCATACGCTTACTCGTTTGGTTAGCCTCCATCAATTCTTTCACTTTCCTCACCGATTTAGACATTTCATATTATATTTCCCATTTAGTAGCGTAGAGAGGCATTTTCTGTAAAACTCGAGCACTGTTTTACAAAACTGAGCTGACAGTACCGGAGCTCCCAGCCAAGCAACCATCACCTCAGGCAGCAATTTTGGAATTTCCCCGACAGGTGACCTGTGAGCCTATTAATTAACATTTCCTGGGCAACGCTACATTTCCACACTGAAATAAGTGCAGTTCAAGACACAACTGAGACCCTTCATTCACTCTACCTCTGAAGACCTGCTTGAAAGACTGTTTTCCACATTTTTGTAAAACTTAGTCCTTTCTCTAATAGTTTGCTGTTCCTGATCTCCTTTCCTTTTTCCAGGGCCCAAAGAGACAAATCACCAGACGGATCAAAGTCCTAGATCTGTGCGGAAGACAGTCTGACTATCATTTAAGGTCTAGCCAGCCCGTTGGCAAAGAGGTAGGGGTACCACTCGCAACGCGGGTGACTTGAGTTTGGGAATGAGCTTGGGTAACTGGGGCAGAAAGCACAAGCATTCCAGAGGATGCTTTCTTTCTCCTGGGAGGGAAAGACTGTGACACTGCCACAGCAGTGCCAACAGGGTTATCAAAGGAGGAGTTGCGGGTAGACATGCCCTGGGGAAGGAGACATGCTGGCAGATCCCACGTGGCAGCATGCTTTGACATGAGTGCTTGTGCATGACTTTGTGAAGCCGGCATTTCAAGGGATATAAGAAAACCAGTACAAATGGCCTCAGCAGCTGCAGATGACATGCCCTGGTACATCTGGGCCCCTGCCCCACCACCTGATGAACAACCGCTGTTGGTGGTATTTCACCCACCCCAGCTACACCTAATAGGCAAACCACGGCTCCATGGAGGGCCAGTGTAGAAGGCTGACGGGGTGTAAGGTCCGGGAGGTAAACTGGGACGCCAGAAGGAGTTAGTTGCTGAGGATAAAATGAGGTGACAAATTAAGTACAGATGTAAAAAAAGCTGGATTAAGGCCTTTACCTCCAAGTGCCTTCAAGCAGTGTTCTGCTAACAAGAAAGTATCTTTTTTTTTTTTGCCACTGCAATCATGATCAGCTGAGTATGTATGCCGATTTGTGGGACTGAAAACCTGATATGCTTGCACAGCTCAGTGCTGCTGATCATCAGTGTTCTCCCCCAGGGCACATGTAAGCATGTTCTAGAACGACTATTTCACAGACTTGGTAAATCCATCTCTGAACTGTGTGAGATTTATAGCTACAGTACTTTGTGTTCCTATGAATTGCTGCTCCCATTTCAGAACAAGGGTCTCATCTTTGAATTCCATTTTGTTTATGGAGATACTGTTCACAGCAAGAAAGCATTCCCCATGTTGAAACCCATCATAGTGCTTAAGAAAAAGAAACTGCAGCATCAACCTTTTCTGCCATTTGAGAAATAAGAACATCTTCTTGCTGGAATGCTAGAGACAAACACCAGAATTTGCAAAATGATATGCATTAAATGAATGTCAATAAGGTACTTTGGGAGAAAGATTTTTCCTCATAGCTACTTTTGCATGTGTGTTTACATGGCCACTAGCACAGACTTGCATTACATGGACAAGAATATTTTTCCATGTTTTAAGTAACCCTGAGGGCTAACCATCTCATTCCCAACAAATTCAAAAGGGTTTTCTGCATCTCACTTTTCAGCAGGAAGGACAGTGCCGGCCAGCTAATGCTGCCAGCATACTGCCGAATAGCTGAAAGTTTAAATTTTCTCAGGCAGTGGGGGTTTTCATTTCACCAAGTCCCAGAATGAGCAGGAAGCAGCTTCAGTGTGATTTCTGCAGGGTATAAGATGGTAGATCATGTGACTGTCTTTAGCCAATAGTGCTGAAGTAGGAAGGTCTGCCTGCATAAAAAGCAGTCCAAATCTCAAAAATGGGGTGCTTTCAGCAGGAGGAACAGCACCAAACAGCTAGCACTACTAGCGTACTGCTAAATAGTGGAAAGCTTAAATTTACTAGCTCAATAGGTTTTTCCTTTCACCAAGTCCCAGAACAAGCAGGTGGCAGCTTCCATGCCATTTTGGCATGGTCCGAGGCATCCAATCACGTGACCATCCTCAGCCAAGAGCACAAAAACAGGAAGAAGGTCTGCGTATGTAAAAGGTAGTCCGAAACTCAAAAAAGGGGTGCTTTTCAGCAGCAGGAACAAAGCCGACCAGTTAGCACTGCTATTGTACTGCTAAATAGCTGACAGTTTAAATTTACTCACCCACTGGGTTTTTCCTTTCACCAAGTCCCAGAATGAACAGGAAGCAGCTTCCATGCCATTTTGAGAGAGTCTGAGGAGGGTGATCACATGACCATCCTCCTCCAATAGCGTAGAAGCAGGAAAAAGGTCTGCCTACATAAAAAGCAGTCCGAATCTCAAAAATGGGGTGCTTTTCGGTGGAAGGGACACCGCCGACCAGCTAGCACTGCTAGGGTACTACTAAATAGCTATGCACTTAAATTTACTCACTCACTGGGTTTTTCAATTCGCTAAGTCCCAGAACGAGCTGGCAGCAGCTTCCACGCCATTTTGGCAAGGTCTGGGGCAGCCAATTACGTGACCATCCTCAGCCAATAGTGTGGAAGCAAGAAGAAGGTCTGCCTGCATAAAAGGCAGTCTGACTGTCAAGAAAATGGTGCTTTTCAGAGGAAGGGACAGCGCTGGCCAGCTAGCGCTACTAGCGCACTGCTAAACAGCTGAGAGCTTAAATTTACTCACTCATTGCATTTTTCATTTCACCAAGTCCCAAAATGAGCAGAAAGCAGAGCTTCCACACCATTTTGGTAGGGTCTGAGGAGAGCGATCATGTGACCATCCTCAGCCAGGTGATCCTGGAAGGACTGCCGAGTGGGTTCCTGACTCAGGGCATCACTGAACCAACAAGAGCTGACGCAATTCTTGATCTGGTGCTCACAAATGGGGAGCATGTACAGGAAATAATGGTCATGAAGCCACTGGGAGGAAGAGACCATTGCACAGTGTGGTTCCAGTTGGATATGGGCAGGGAAAGCACACCAACTAAGACCAAAATCTTGGATTTCAGGAGGGCGGACTTCAGGAAAATGGGCGATGTGCTAAGGAGCCATCTGGTGGGCATCAGAGCAGATATGGGGGTGAACCAAAGATGATCCATCATTAAGGAAGGAATACTGGTTGCCACATATGAGTGTGCTAGGCTCAGGGGTAAGAACACAAGGGCCAAAGCATTCAGCTGGTTCAGTTCTGGGGTTGCCCAGGCAGTAAGGGAAAAGAGGTTGGCCTATAGAACATTCAGGAAGACCAAGAGAGAGAGGTGGATAGGGAAAATTACCTAAGGAAAGTGAGACGAGCAAAGCTGAAGAAATTAAGAAGGAGGAGAAGGCTTTCTTTCACTATATAGAGAGAAGGTCCAAAGGAGGGCTACAAAGATGATAGCTGGTCAGCAGGGTAAGGCATACGAGGAGAGGTTGAAGGTACGAACATGTACTCCCTGGAAGACAGGAGAGAGAGGGGACATGATTGGGACGTTCAAGTACTTGAAAGGGATAAGTAAGGTTGATAAGGAGAGTCTCTTTAAGCTGAGTGGCAACTGTAACATGAGGGGCCACAGTCTTAAGCTGGAGGGTCGGAGGTTTAGGAGGGAGGTCAGGAAGCACTTCTTCACAGAGAGGGTGGTGGACACTTGGAATGCACTGCCATAAGAGGTAATCTTGTTGAAGGAAGTGGGCAGCTTTAAGAGAGGCTAGGACAGGTATAGGGGGAGGGTTAGGGCCATGGGTAGGGAGGATGGGAGGAGTGGGGAGAGGGGGCAGGGACAGTAGCTCAAGCTGTGGACCTGCAATACGAGCAGACTTGATAGACCAAATGGCCTTCTTCTGCTGGCTTCTTTGTATGTTCAGCCAATAGGGCAGAAGCAGGAAGAAGGTCTGGCTGCATAAAACGCACCACTCCTAACATGTCTCAATATGTTTGTGTCCCAGCAAAGGAGTGGGAAAGGTGTAAGGCAGGAGTCTACATTGTTAGCCATCTGTAGGTGGAAGCAGGGGAGTGGGGACTATGCTGGTCAACTAAGGTAAGGCGCCTGTCTGCTCCTGTTGTTGCATTCACTGCTGGGAAGGGTGGAAGGGAAAAGGTAGGCCTAAACTGGGAATAGGAGCAACACCCTATCTAGTGTAGCAGTGTAAGGGAATTACAGCAGGTACAGGGGAACACGAGTAGCAACAAACAAAGGAAAAGCTAGAAATACCCTATTGGGGTAAAGGAACAAAAGTTTTTCCAGGTAACAGACAGAATAGAAGCTGGGAATGCTGGGAGTGGTACAGTGTGATGGCTGAGAGACCTTCTGAAGACTGTGGTGTTTCCCCATCTGCATGCACCTCTCTGGGTTGAAAGAAGAGGTCACGTGACTCCAGGTCAAGTTGGCTAGGATTCCAGGGGGAACCTCCTTTCCCATCCAAAGGCCACCAAGTTAGTCACCATTACCTCAAAGGATTTGAGGGAGGAGAAGGAATGGCTGGATTGTGGTGGGCTATGGAAGGGTAGTGGTGGAGGGTCAGAGGCACATTCCTCAATCAGTACTACTACGCAAATCCTATGTCAGGTAAATGGTAGGAACTGGCACCTACTAAGACTTACAGAGCTTGCACTGTTCAAATTAGAATTCCACTTGTCAGAATAAAGTGCCAAAACAGTACCTCACTTCCAAGATGTCCTTCACTTTATGGTGTACAAATTTGTAATGCAGTAAAAAAAGGGCTTCAAGATATTAACAGCAACAATAGTCCAATAAGATAGTCCCATGCAAGTATTTTCAAACTGGAGAGCACAATATCCAATATTCCATGGACTGATACACAGATCACACAAAGCTCCGGCCGACACCCCCGACTTCCTCGTCGTTATGTCACCTGACATGTTTCACGCATGTGAAGCGCATCTTGAACGCAAGGTACTGTTTTGGCCCTTTATTCTGATAAGTGGAATTCTATTTTGAATCCTGAGAATCGCTAGAGTAACAGGACGGGAGGCAGAGTTGGATGTCATTGTCCACCTTGGGACAAATAACCTGGCTAGGCTGGGATAGTGCAGGGGGAGTTTAGGGAGCTGGGGAGGGTTTCAGGTAGCACACTCCGTAGCTTTCACAGAGGTGCTGCCTGTCTACAATTGGGGGGGGGAGGAGAATGGATCTCCACACCAGGACCTTCAACGCATGGTTGAAGGAATGGTGCAGACAGGAGGGGTTCGGCTACACTGGGGACTGCGGATCCACCTGGAAGGATAATGGCATTTACAGGAGTGATGGCCTGCATCTGTCCAGGAGGATGTTACTTTAATGATTACTTAAACTGGAAGAGGGGGGTGGCTTAACAAATCAGGGAGGCAGAAACTGCCCCCCCCCCCACATGCTGAAGTAGAGAGTAGGAAGAACAAGAGGGAAGTGGAATCCCCCAAGCTGCAAATTAATAAAGGAAACAGGGTTGTAGAAATGAAGGGGGATGGGAACGGAAGCATTAAAGAGGGGGAAGGGGAGAAGGGAGGTCAGAAAGGAAAGAAGGGGTGGTACCAAGCAGAGTGGTAAGAAAATCTGAAAGGCCACGTGTACAAATGCTGTTAATAAGGTTCTGGGCTTAGAGACCATCATGGCAGAGGTCAACCTGGACATTGTGGCCACTACCGAGTCACGGTGCACTGAAAAGCTAACTGGGACATGGCAGTATACTCAGTTCAGGAAGTACAGGGTGGGAAAGAAAGGAGGGGGTGTGGTGCTATATATGAGGGAAGGCATAAAGGCGACTGAGATGCAAGGAACACGGGGAGGCAGAGGTACTGTGGGTCACCCTAGGCACTCTGAATAGGGCCTCTATTCGCACTGGCATGATCTACTGACTTCCAGCACAGGGGGAGGATTTAGATGAGGTACTGATGAAAGCCACTAGCAAGATGGTAGAAAAGGGGGGGAGGTGCTGCTGGTGGGGTATTTCAATCTGCCAGATGTAGACTGGAGCTTTTCAGATGCGGAATCAGCTAGAAGCAGGGAAATTCTGGACTCCATGCAGGGGGCATTCCTCAAGCAACTAGTCAGTGGACCCACTTGTAAAGGGGCAATACTGGACCCGGTATTCACCAACAGGGACAGTGCTGCAAACATCAAGGTCAAGGTGGTGGGCCACCTGGGAACCAGTGATCACCATATAGTGAGGTTCACTATAAGGACAACTGCGGAATCAAACCACACAAGGCAGGGGTCCTGGATTTCGGGAGGGCAGATTTTATAAAGATGGCTGAATGCCAGGCCTACCCGGTGGCGCGGAGGGTTGAGGCACTGGACGCCACACCTCGCGCCATGCCGGCAACCCGTGGACTCGGGTTGCCGGGGGTCAGCAGGGGAGGGAGAGGATGGAGCATCCAGAGGACAGCTCTCCTTGCCCTGGGGAGGTATCCAGGGATGCTTGGTGTCCTGGCAGCCCCCGATGGAGATCGGGGGTACTGCAGGCAGCGTAGCGGGAGAAGCGCGGTAGACGCCAGTACGGCAGCCATGCGTAGGCATCACTGTACGCCACGCTCCAAGGGAAGAAACTACTAAGAAAAATCCCCGTTCTCAGGGATAGGTGATGGCACCTCCATCCCGCTGAGCCACACACCAGTACCGGGCTTCACTCCTCTCCAGGGCCAACCGCACAGCTGGCACATTAGACTGTAAAATGGAGCACCCTGGGTGGACAGGGTGGCTCCACCTCAGGAGGTGCAGAGCTGGGGGATCTGCCAGGCTGATGTGGGGGGCAGGAGAGAGCTTCAGGTGGGAGGTAGAGCCCACGGTAGTGGCGGATGCCGGAGAGAGTTCCCCGAAGGTTGGTGCAGAAAAAGAATGTACAAAAAAAAAAAGATGGGCGAATGCCACAGAGATGACCTGGCAAGTGGATGACATGGATGGGGTGTAGGAACAGTGGGCAAAGCTAAAAGGGGCCATAGTGAAGACAACAAACCTCTGTGTCTAAAGCGAGTAAAAGCAGAAGGAAAAGAGACCACTATTGTTCTCGAAATAGGTGGCAGAAAAGGTAAAAGCTAAAAGGGTAACATTCAGAAGGTATAAGGAGACACAGAGGGAAGATGACAGGGAGCTATATCAGGGGAAACAGAGGGAAGCAGGGGAAGCAGAAAGACGCGCAAAGCCGCAAACTCGAAGACAGAATGGCCCAGTGGGTAATGAAAGGGGACAAGAAATTTGTTCAGGTACGTAAACGAAAACAGGAAGACCAGTGGTGGGACTGTAAGGATAAAAAGAGAAGTGGGGAACTTTACAGAGGGGGACCGGGAAAAGGCAGAAATTCCGAACAAATACTATTGTTCAGTGTTCACAGAGGAAGGAGAGGTGGATGGGACACAAAAAAGTTAACAGCAGCATTGGAGGGAAGGAAGCGGACACTAGTCCATTTTCAGAAGAGCGAGTACTGAAGGAACTCATTAATCTGAAAGTGGACAAAGCATTGGGGCCAGAGGGGGTGCATCCAAGGGTACTGAAGGAGCTCAGGGAGGTACCGACTGCACCTCTGACAATCCTATTTTTTTTTCCCATACTCTATTTATCCTCCTGTGGACAGGACAGGCTGGTCTTCTCTCAGCTCTGTCCCGCTGATCCTCACCATCCTACATTTCCCTGGGACTTACCTGAAATACCACCATGGATTCCACCCCCCCCCCCAAAAAAAAAGCTCAAATATAGTCTTTGACCTCTGGGTCCTGGCGATGCAGCGGGTGAAGGATCAGTGGGCAGGCTTAATTTACACACCTGTCCTGCCACCATTTTCCTCTCGTTTTCTCCCGTCCCTATGCTGGTGCGTGCTCATCAATGTGCATGTGTAGAGGCATACGCAAACTGCAGAGTCCTGCAGCACCTCCCTTCTTCTGCTGCTCCCATTCCGCACTACCACAAGGCCTCCACCAGGTAGCAGTCATTCAGAGGAGCACACAGTCCTCCCTCCCCAGGAGAGGAGAGCAGTCCTCTAGATCAGGGGTTCTCAAATGGTGAGGCCCCAACCTGTTCCAGGGGAGGCTCAAGCAAGTCTGAAAAAGCACTGTATTTAAATTTTGAGTTTTATATATTTTGTGTGATGAGATGATGCAAACTGAAAGAGGATAATAGTAGGTGAATTTAATGTATTTATTTACTAATAGGTGACATGGGAAGGTGTATGAGCCAAGGCTCATTTCAGGTGTACCCAGGGAAAGGCAGGGAGTGAATACATTTCAAAAGGTAACTGCAAAACCATCAAGAAATACACAATGAACAATAGTGCAAACAAATATTAACAATAAACTAATAATGAGAGGTGGTAATCGATCAATTTTTAGACTGATGGTAGAACAGCCCAAATACAAGGGTTGAGCATAGAGGTACTAAGAGCAATAGCAGGAAGGAGCAAAGTAATCCCAAAGAGGTTGCTTAGGAACACGAAAAGGAGGGGAGAGGCAATGTAGAAAGGTTATTCCATACAGAGAGGAAACAGAGAAAGTAGTCTGACCCATGAAGGTACTGCAACAAGGGGTAACAATGGTTCAAGAATGAAAATAGCAGAGTACTTAGGTTGGCCTGTGGGGGGGTTACAATAAGTTCAATGATAATGTTTATTTTATTTATTTGTTATTCAGATAACACATTTGAGCACAGGAGCTCTTTTTCAAAGGTTCCATGTCAGGATAAGACAAAGAACTGAATGTGAGCCAAGTACTCAGAGGGGTTTCAATTTATTCATGGAGTGCCGCGCAAAGTACAGTACATTATTTTTCTTTGGGGAGGTCCAAGATTATTTCAATTTTTGGGGGAGGCCCAAAATCTTTTCCATGGATTTGGGGAGGCTCACTGTGACAAAGTCTGAGAACTATTGCTCTAGATGCTCAATCCTCTCCCTGGTCAACCCTCAGAAACCCGTGTTTGTTCTTGAAGACAGGTCACCAGCATGGACCGAGGTGTGGCACCCAGCACTTCAACTCTCAGTGCCACCAGGCCAGCCAACAATCCTATTTTTAACAGCTCACTGGAAACAGAAGTTCCAGAGGGCTGGAGGAGAGAAGATGGAGTCCCACTTTACAAAAGTGGTACCAGAGAACAGGCTGGCAATTATAGGCCAGTCAGCCTGACACTGGTGGTGGGAAAGTTAATGGAATCACTGCTGATGGAAAGTACGGTGGAAGATCTTGAACCCAATGGGTTACAAGAAACAAGGCAGCTCAGATTCATGCGGGGGGGATCATGTCAAACGAATCTCATAGATTTTTTAACAGAGTGACCAAGGAATTAGATCAGGGTGGAGCAGCGGACATAGCCTACCTAGATTTCAGTAAGGCTTTTGACACCTTTCCACACAGAACACTAGTAAGCAAGCTGAGCAGCTTTGGAGCGGGTCCAAATGTGGTAAACAGGGTAAGAAATTGGTTAGGGGAGAGGTGGCAGAGGGTGGTGGTAAACAGAGTTCACTCTGATAAAGGAAGGGTGACCAGCGGGGTGCCTCAAGGATCAGTGCTGGGACTGGTCCTCTTTAAGGTTTTTATAAGTGATACTGCAGAGGAGTTGGAAGGGCAGATCTGCCTCTTTGCAGATGACACCAAAATCTGCAATAGGGTGAACACTCGGTGGGGTGGGGTGGGGTTGAAAGAATGAGCAGACACCTGAGAAAACCTGAGGCGTACTCAAGGGTATGGTAGCTAGATTTCAATGCGAAAAAGTGCAAAATAATGCACTTGGGCAAGACAAATCCAGCAGTGGAGTATAAAATGGTAGGGTAGCACTGACAACTACCGACCAGGAATGAGACCTGGGGGTAACCACATCTAACGACCTAAAAGTGGCCAGGCAGTGGGATAAGGCACTTGGAGGGCTAGTGAGGTGCTGGGATGCATAGGGAGGGGTGTCACCAGCAGAAAGAGGAAGGTGGTGTTGCCTCTGTACAGATCACTGGTAAGACCTCCCACCAGGGCACTGTGTCCAGTTCTGGAGACCACATCTCTGGAAGGACACAGAATGGAGGCAGTCCAGATGAGTTCAGCTAATATGGTACAGAATCTCCAACAAAAGCCCTATGAGGAGAGACTAAAGGACCTCGATATGAACACCCTGGAAGGAGGGGGGTATGACAGAGACCTTTAAATACCTCATGGGGTAAAGAAGGTACAGGAGGGAAGTATTTTTCAGAACAAAATGTACTGAAGAACAAGGGGAACGCTACTAAGCTAGCAGAGGGCAGATTCAGGAGAGATATGAGGAAGTACTTCTTGACAGAGTTGTGGATTGCTGGAACAGCCTTCCAATGGAGGTGGTGTGGGCAAAAACAGTGGCAGAGTTCAAAAATGCATTGGATAGCGACAGGGAATCATAGTGGAAAGGAAGCGGGCGGGGAAGAGCTGTAGATCAAATACAGTCTGCAATAATAATGTAAGTAGGGAAAAATGGACAAATTGGGTTGGCCAAGCGATCCTTATCTGCCATCAAATTCTATGTTTTAATATTAAGTCAGTCTTTAAAAACTGGTGGGATGAACAAAGTCTCCTCTGGATATATCATGGGATCACAACAAATGGGTACATAAAATATTCAGGCAACACTGATTTTGACACAGCCTGGGACAGTTTTGTAGCCCATTCCAGCCAGCTTGAAAGGACTTGATGATACAGGGAGGGGAAACACAATAGTGCAAGGGTAATATTTGCCTCTGTTTTAGACAAACAGTTGTGTCTCAGCCAGTACTGAAAGCTCATTTTTGCAGAAGAGTCAGTAAGACTGACAAAAGCAAGGGGACTTTAAATCAGAAGAAAAAATACTGTAGTTATCCTAACCTCATCAATAAAAAAACATTTCTTGAGAAAAAGTAAAAGCAGGGAAAATGTATGAAAAATGTTTGAGTAGCAGCTGCAGCATTACAAAACGTGATTTAAAATGTGGTAACCGGGAAAGGCACGCTGAGCTAGAGCTTGTTTCCAGGTGTGACCTGGGGGAAGGGGAAGTAGAGGAAAAATACAGAGGTGACTGCACAGCAATAGTTACAAATAAAAAAAAACATACAGTTGTTTCACGAGCGATATACAAAAAGGTACAAGAATACTGCAAATACATACCATATATACAAATAAACAGAATGAGAAAATACAATGTTTTACGATCAGGCAATAGTTTCGGAGCGAGGCGCAAGGAGCCACATATGACTGGCTAGAGAGTTAAGGGGAAGGGTAAGAAGCCAGGGGGGAAGAGGGTGATGTGAGAAGGGTGTCAAGGGAGATGAGGAAGGAAGTAGGAGCAGGGAGAGGGGGAAGGGCTTTAGTTGTTTTTTGAGGGATGCAGCTGTGGGCAGGAAAAATATATGAAGTGTCTGCAGGGTAATCTTGTGTAAAGCAGCTTTATAACTACTTTTGGATGAACTGGGATGTGTAGCAAGTGACTGCTGACACGACTGAATGGCTAAATCATAGGGGACTCCTATGTGCCAGCATATTTCACAGGACTAACATATATACAACACGTGTGCATGTCGGTCACGTCATCAGAAGGCTGGCTGCAGGGGACTCTGGGAAAATAATGGCTGGGGGCGTTCAGGATTAATCACATACAAATATAGATTTCAGCACTTTAAGTTATTGCAAAAATTCTAACACTGTGTTTTTGCCAACTGGGACCTAAAGTACCAACTTTTTATTTCAGAGTCCCTATTATATCTCCCCCCTCCCCAATTCTAGGGTGTACATATCAAAGGTCCTTTAGTCTCTCCTTATAGGGCTTTTGATGGAGACGTTGCACCACCCTTCTTTGCTGTTGTTGAGCGGATAGTTCCCCTTTAAATATTTTACGGCAGCAACTTGAGCAGTACGATAAGTCAGATCACTTATTGCACTGATGGACTCACTACGCTGGAATGCACACCAATTTTTATGTTTGCTTGTGCGCATCCGCAAGAAATATTATGCAGCAGCTTAGCAGAGGAGCAGGTTGTGGAGGTGTGGCACTGTGGCAGCCAACGGAGGCACTGCATTTGGGGGCTTGGCACTGGTGGACCAATGTAGGCACACTGTGCTGATGACATTGGTTTCCAAAAGTGCCAAGTTGAAACAATTTTGCTGCTGCAATGAGAGTCCGCCTCGTAATTGCAGCGTCAGTCATTCCACTGCAATGAGGGAGTGACCCATCATTGTAGGGCGGTACCTTGCCTAGTGTAACATTTTTTGTAAACATGGCAGCAGCTTGCCAATGCCTCACAGCTCCATGAAAGCTGACAAGGGTGGCCAATCCCCCTATCGGCATGTCCCTGACTCAATTCATTTGCCGACGGGGGAGCCTACTCCCCGTCGGCATAATGTAATCCCCTTCCCCATTTGTTGTGTGCTGAGGGGGTGCCCAATTCCCCTCGGCATCATGCCCCCCCAAACAGTCGTTCTTTGCCAACGGGGGCCTAATCTCCATCGGCTTAAGTCCCCCCCACCCCATAAAATGCAGGTGGTACACTGGGAGCCTACCGCAGTGTGCTGAAAGCAAGCCTGGAAAAAAAACCTTCCCGTGACGTCTTTTTGTTTTTCTTTCTCCCAAAAGAAAGGAAGTGGTCCCATGCCTGTCGCCGCCCCTTCCCCAACCCGCACTCCACCCACTGCACACCCTACCTCCCCATACCCCCACACCCCATACTTACCTCCGAGTCTGGCGCGACGATCTTCAGTGGACTGGGAATACGTCTGCACTCTTCGAAGCCGACTGCGAACTGAAGAAATGCCGGTAAGCTGTATAATGGCATACATAGGGTTTTTTCAACTTTGGTGCATCTCTCAAGGAATTTTGGCACCAAATCTTCAACATGGGGCTATTGGGACCCCTCCTCATGAATTCGGCCACTGTCATGGAGTTATTCGGTCCCGAAAGGTGATTTTGTGTTCACTGCGTGGAATCACCTTTCGGGACCGATTAATGAAACAACAGTGCCAGTGTTCATGAGGTGGGCTCTCAAAAAGCCTATTCTGCAAATCTGGTGAAAAAAAAATCCAAAAAATGACTTTTACGAGCGTGTGTTGCGCAGTTTCTATGCACATTCGTAACTTCGCAAATCTGTAATATTTTCACTCCACATTTTCAACATTTGGCATTTTTCCATACATCCTTGTGAACAGTACAGGTGTCATTTTTCACATCCTGACCAAAATGTGTTTCCGCACTTCCGGCGCAGATTAGCGCGGTTGCTGTGGGAAATCAGTGTTCAGGACACATTAAGAAAATCACAGTGACACTGTTCACGAGCAGAGGTCCTAAAATGCCTATGTTGAAAATTTGGTGACGAAAGTCCATAAAATGAGTGTTACGAGCATGCATTGCGCAGTTTCCACGTAAGCTCATAACTTCACAAATTTGTAATATTTTCACTCCAGATTTTCAACACTGGCATTTTTCCACACCTCCTTATGAACAGTACAGCTGTCATTTTTCGCATCTTGGCTGAAATGTGTTTTTCGCTTCTGGCGCAGAATAGCGCGGTCGCTGTGGGAAGTCAGTGTTCGGGACAGATTAAAAAAAATCACAGTGACACTGTTCATAAGCAGAGGTGCTAAAATGCCTGTGTCGACAATTTAGTGACAAAAGTCCATGAAATGACTGTGTTGTGAGCGTTTGTTGCGCAGTTTCCACGCACCCTCATAATTTCGCGCATTTGTAATATTTTCACTCCAGATTTTCAACACTGGCATTTTTTCACATCTCCTTATGAACAGTACAGCTGTCATTTTTCATATCCTGCCTGAAATATGCATTTACACATCTGGCGCAGAATAGCGCGGTCGCTGTGGGAAATTAATGTCCGGGACAGGTTAGGAAAATCATAGTGGCACTGTTCATAAGCAGAGATCACAAATTTGGTGAAAAAATTCTACTAAATGACTGTTACGCGCATGCATTGCGCAGTTTCCACATAAGCCCGGAAGTTCAAGCATTTTTAATATTTTCACTACAGACTTTCAACATTGCCATCTCTTCGCACCTCCCTATGAATGGTACTGCTGTCATTCTTCACATCCTGCCCGATCTGTGTTTTCATACATCTGGCGCAGAATGGCACGGTTGCTGTGGCAACTCAAAGTTCGGGACACATTAACAAAATCACAGTGCCACTGTTCATGAGAAGAGGTCCCAAATGCTTTCATGAGGTGGGGGACACAAAAAGGCCATGTTGAAAATTTGTAGTGCAAATACCAACAAACGCCTGGGGCATTAGGGTTTCTAACCATAACGTCCCACCCTGTACAGACTGACAGGCATCAGGGGTGTGCCTTTGGATTGCCAACTGTAATGCTCATGCTATTCCACCCCCACCCCACCACCCTGCAGCCAGTGACAGGCATCGAGGTGTGCCTTGGACTCTTTGGCCCCCCCGAGTTCACCCCATTCTCCTATACTGCACCCATTTCAGCGTATGTCTTTATGGAATGGGGTGACTGTAAAGCCAATCACCCCAAGGCACACCTCAACACGTGTCGGTGTCTGCAGGATAGGGTGAAGTGAAATGGCATGAACATTATGGGTGACGACCCAAACGCATACCCTAATGCCTGTCCGTCTCTGCAGGGTGGAGGTGGGGTTGGCGTGAAGTTCAATACTTCACTGCCATTCCTATTCTGCATCTCTCTAACTCCTGCATTTCCAATGTTAATACCAGCAAGCAAACATTCAGCATTGACAAATGCTTGTTGTTACAGCTGAGGCACACACCTAGCCAATTTGAGTAGTATACTTAGCTCTTTGACAGGTAAAGCGGGGACCTTTTGTTATGAACGCCATACAGTTAACAAGTTCTTCAGTCGAAACACATTTTATAAGGGCACGTGAATCAGAATACACCTTTTTTTAATGATTGCTGCAATTTTGGTATTTTTATCATACAATTAAAGTCACCTCCAAAAATAAGCAGTTTAGCTGTTGCTTAAAAAGGTTGTATTGCTTCAATCATTTGGACTTCATCTTCGATTAAGGAGCATAGATATTAATTATCCTGCAGGGTTCCTCATCCCAGTACCCATCAACAACCTACACTCTACCTGGACATCGATCAACCAGCTTAAAAAAGGAAAATCTAGATCCAGTACACAGAAATGCCAATTCCGTCAGCTTTGTCGGTCCCAAAGGACCAATATGATAGATCCCATATCCATTCTGAATGGAAGTTCCCTAAGTGCGCAAGGGATCTCGTCCAGGTTTACTGTACTAACAATATATCAATAGCATTGCTCCTGGCCAATTGATACACTGTGTGTTGTTTTGTCTGATTTATTAAGCTGTGACAATTGACAGGTGCAACAACAGTGCAGTGCACAACTCAAGGTTAACGATGTGTTCTTCTTTTTCCAAGCATATTGCTTGTCCCCAGGTGGTATTGTGTCTTTTGTTACTGACTGGGTATCTGAGACCTCCTCATCCGTCACTGAGTCTCCCCAAGATGTTGATGACAGAAAACCAAAGGGGTTTTCTGATTCCATCTCTTCATAGGGTTCAGACTGGGTAGTCGTTCTAGTCACTCGTCGCCTGGGCTGTAGGGTTGTCCACTGCTGTGGAGGGGGCTTTTCCGTCTGAGTAATTTGGGAGTCCATGTTCTGTGGATCCGAGTAGCAGACAGGTGCTAACATTACTGAGTTGGCAGGAGCTTCTTCCTGATGTGGAGAGGGGTCCCCTTTTCTTCCTGATCCCTAAAAGGCTTCTGTTGTTCAGGATAAGCAGTGGTTTCTGAGGGTGATCTTGATTAGCTTTTGCCGAAGTGTTTAAATCCACTCTGGCCTTGTCTATTAATTCATCTGGATTCATGTTATCATGTTTGTTAGAAGCTACCCATGGACAATCTTTGTATACATCCCCGTATTCTTCACATAGGCTGCACTGGGTATGGTTGGCACACTGAAAACCAGTGTGCCCAATCTCAGTACATAGACTGCAACACAATTTGTCGCACACACTTGACAAGTGCGTTTGTGCCCCACACTGATAGCAGGCTTTTGGCTGTCCACCATAAAAACAGACACCTCCATCACGGCCCATTAAAAAACAGTTTGGTAGGTGACTGATACCTTCTTCCATTTGTCTCAATTTAACTTTCAATTTCCATCCCCCAGTCCAGAACTACTCAGAATCAAGGATAACTTCAGGGGAGTCAATATCTCACACCTTTGCTGTAACCAATGGTATATGTCATCAACAGGGGTGCTTTCATTTCAGAACATTATTGTTACCAGTTTTATTAATGGTTTTGTTAAAGGGATCGCAATGAATGGAGTCCATAGGGATAAAACTTCACTTGGTTGTATCTGAACCAAAACATTTCCAATGGTTGTGGTGTTCTAAAAGCTAATGTCAAAGGTGTCTTCACCTGAGATGTGTATGAGAGCGAACACCTCTACTGGTGAAACATGCAGAGATTCTTTAACTGTCTCCCCACGTAATGTCTGTCTGGTTTAATTTCCAGTCCACCTTTATACTTCAACCGTACAGCATGGCGCCATGGCAGCGGCTCTGATTTGTTTTTGAAAAGTTCTGACAATGAGGGTCAATTGGTGGAGATATCAGAAGGCATCCCTTCCTCAGTACCTTCTGAGGTGTTTTGTCTAGGACCTTTGCCCTTTGGTGGACTAGCCCCTGTATTAGTCCCTGGAGGGCTATCTTTTGTTGTAACTGCTGTAACATTGTCAGTTCTTGTTAATATTGAAGTTTTTTTCCTGCCTCAATGGCAGATGTTGACTGTTTTGCATTAGAGATTACATTGTCAGGTATTTTTGTATCCCCTATAGGGTGCCACTGCGGTGTAAGCTGTGAAGCAACACCCGTGTTCCATTCAGGATCTGGGGCCCACTCCTCCCCGGTCCCTGTCTGCCTCCACCCTGCTGCTTTTAACGCCTTCTCAGGGAACCATGCCCCCTCTTGCTTCTCAGTTCCTTTAATCCAAAAAGCTTTTTTTATGGCTTCCTTCCCTGAAAGTTGCTTTGCCTGACTGCTGGGGTTTAGCTTAGTTTGTCCTGAGTTACTCCCATTACCATCGGGCAGCATGTGTGTCTGTACAATATCAGCTTGCACCCCCACTGCATTTTCATTACTCTGACCTTCAGTCAGCATTTTCACCAAAATGGTTTATTTTTTATTTCATTTTCCAGTACTACTTCAGCCTGTTCTATGCTCTCCATTTCTTTCATTTTTATAGTAACACTCTCATGCTTTTCAACATTTACAGGGGTGAGTCTTAGGCCAGGTAACTGAGTACTTGAAATTGCCATTCCTGACTCTGCCCCTGTCCTGCCAACACCTTGATTTGTGTCCTGCCCCTCCGCACCGGGTTCTTCCTCAGCCAACTGACCAACAGCCTCAGTTTCAGTGTCCTGCTGTGTATTGCTGTGGAGCCGTGCCCAAGTTACCATTAACAACAGGTAAACCCTTTGGACCTTGTTTAATTTTATTCCAGGCCAAAAGAATAGTTTTCCCATCCACCGGCCAACATCTTTGCTCCTTTCCCCATGTACTGCAGCTGTTTCAGGGACATGGAGAGGCGAGTCCCTCTCCCAGTTTTACCCACTGCAGAAAACATAAACACTGTGGCATTTTCTTGTGATTGTGATATTGTTTGATAAACAATATGGGTACCTGAAGTAGTTTGCTCCTGTGCCTCTTGTCCTCCAGGCTTGCTGTGTGGGTGTCTAGGGGTGGTGCCGGCAGGCATTCCGATACTGTTCTGAGTCCCTTGGGGAGTTACTGTCAGGGGTTGAATTTTTCCCCATCGTTTGGTACGGTTCTGACTGGTGCTTTGCAAACTTGAGCTTTTCTTCCATCAGAAAGGTTTGCAAAGCTTTGTATGCAACTGTCTGGACTGTAGAATCTGTTAAAACATCTGGTTGTGCTGAATCTGTTTCTGGCATTAAGCATCCATTTTCCTCTAAAGTCTTCACAAACATCTTTTCTTCCATAAGTTCTGCTGCATCAAAGAAAGCTTTGGTCTCCATAGGTGCCGAGGCTGGGGCTGAGACCTGCTCCCCAGTAACCTCCACGTCCATCTTCTCTGCCTCCATCACCGGGACTGACCGGCAGCAAGATGGCCAGAGTATCTCCCTACAGGTCAGTAGGGGAATTTTTTATTAGATCACAAAGTAAAAACACAACAGTTACAAATATGTCCATCTAAATTCATTTCCATTCAGTAGAACAAAACTTACTTTTTAAACATCAAAGCCAAACTTCAACAGTATCTGTTACCTTCATCTTGATACCTTACATCTATATGTCATTATATTTTTAGAATCTGTTCTGACACTTTTCTCCACCATCTTTTAATTATTGCTGTAGGTAAATATTTTGTTTCATTTTTCCATATTAAGCTTGTTTCTTTTTCTATCATCCGAACTGTCATTTCTGGAATAATATATAATTGTTGAATCACAAATTTATATCTTACTTGCCATATAATAAATTTAATACATGTAAAAAGTACTCTTAATTTCCCTTTTTTTATGTCTTTGAAATCATTGGAATAGCCTAAAATTATATCTTCATGTTACTTTGCTCCAACAGTCATTAACTCATTTCATACTGACTTCATTCCATATTTGCTGTGCATAAGGACACTGTACAAAGAAATGTTCTAGTGTTTCCTCTGTTTGGTGACACGTTGGTCTGGGACACCCTCTTTCTTCTAAAACCTCATGTTTCGCATTTCCCTTAACACCCAATCTCCCATGGCGACACAACCAAACTGTGTCCCATATTTTTGGGGGTATTCGTTTTTCCATTAAATAACTTTCCATTCTACTGTTATTTTCTAGGTTCACTTCTTTATATTCAGTTAGAATACTATACCCTTGTTCTTGTATTACAACATACAGTTTTTTTTCTACCTGGATATGATGACTGTGTAACCGTTAGCTTCCACTTTCTTATTTTCTCAATAACTGGTAGATAATATTTTAGCATCTGTGTATTTTTATTTTTTAGCTTTTGATGTGACAGTGCCCATATTTTTAATATTGGTACTAAACAGTTTGCTGCCACTTTTTTCCATTCTACTGTAGATGGGGATTGGAACTTCATAGTATTGGCATGAAAAAATAAGCTATAAAAAAACACTAGGGTTTAGTAAATTTATCCCTCCTTCTCTACAAGGTAGATATAATATTTCTCTTTTAATTGGGTTTAACCGACTCCCCCAAATTAGTTGAAATACCAAACTTAAAATTATCGGGTCCATATTTGCTGGAGGGGGAAATACAACACTAAGATAGTGAATAAAGGAAACAGGAAGGTTTTAACTATAGCCACTTTTTTGTTTAGTCTGCTGCCATGTTTTCCAAATCATTACCTTATTTGCACCAATCTCCAATCTGCCCTTCCAATTCTCATATGCCAGATCTCCTTTTTCTAAAGGATATGCCTAGAATGTTTATTGATGAATCTATAATATGTATTCCCTGAATTTCTGTTTTCTCTTCTGTACTGTCACTTAGTCTATAGCCTGCACTTTTGTTATGGTTTATACTTCTCCAGTTAAAACCGAGAAACGTTCCACCATTTTAAGTACCTGTTCCACTGAAGGAATATCTGGTAAAATGAGGCATACATCATCCGCATATGCTACTGATTTTGTAAGACTACCTCCATTTGGTATTAATACCCGTCCAATTTCCTCTTTTTGTTGTACTAATTTTAAAAGGGGATCTGTGCAAAATACGTAGAGTAAGGGGCTCATCAGACATCCCTGTTTAACTCCTCTATTTATTTTAACCATGGTTCCTAAATATCCATTCACTATTGGAACTGCTGCTGCTACCCTGTAAATACATCCAATCCAATTTACAAATGGTTGGCTATCCATATCTCTGTAATACTACTTTTAAATATACATGGGAAATGTTATCAAAAGCTTGCTCTTGATCTAAGCTTATTATATACCCATCCGCTTGGTTTTATACTTCCATTTCTACAATTTCTATGATAAGTAGAATATTATCTTGGATACTTCTACCTTGTACTGTGCATGTCTGATTTTGATATATAATATAAGGCGTAACTGTAGCTAATCTTTTATTTAAAATGTTTATTAAAATCTTTAGATCAGTATTCATAACACTCAATGGTCTCCAATTTTTCAAGACTTTCCTTTCATTTTTCTTATGTAGAAATATTTGTGCAGAAATTCCTAATTGGGGTGTAATATTTTCAGTATTCAATTCAATATTAAAAACTACAACTAGTATCTCAGCTAATATCTTCTTTAAAGATTTTATAAAATTATGTTGTCAATCCATCTAATCCTGGTGTAGTATTGGTGTTTAAGGTCGTAATGGCCTTTTCCACTTCATCTGAAGTTACAGGTAGGGTTAATTCTTCTATGTTTTTCCAGAGGTATTTATAAATCTTTAATAGCTGTCCTGACTTGTTCTTCCGTAATGTGTGGATCAGAAAACATAGTTTCAGTACATTTTTCTACTACTTTCTTAATATCTTTTTGTTTGTCAACAATAATACCTTCTTGTTTTATCAGTTTGTGCACAGTCTTGTGTTGCACTCTTTTCTTACAGCCCTTGAATATATCTCCTGTTGTTAATTTTCCTGGAGTACTAATTATGTGTTCATATAAAAGTGATGAAGCTCTGGAATATTGCAAACGCTCCATTTTAGATTTAATTGTTTTTACTTGTTCAGAAAAGGCACCATAGCCATCATTTACTAATGACAATATTTTTAAAAACTGTGCTCTAAGGGATAAATATGTTTTATATTGCTCTGCATGTTTTTCCCAAGCTAAGGTTTGTAACCGTTTTTTTATTTCTCTTTTAGTACTGTCCCACCATCTACTTAAATCATCTTCCATACAAGCAATCGATTTTCTAGCATTTAGTAATTCTATTATCTGTTCTTTTATGCCCTGGTTTTCTAATAGAATAGCATTCAATTTCCAATTTCATTTGTAAGAGATCTATGTGCCAAAACTAAAAAATGGTCAGAATTTTCTACTAGAATAGTATGTGCTTTTAAGGGTTGTAAGGAATTTGTAGAAAAAATAAAATATATGCAAGTAGCCAATGTACTTTTATAAAAGGTATAACCTCCTGTAGGACGTATGGTCCTATACATATCTTGTAACCCCCCCTTGCTCTATAATTTAGTTTAAGGACTTTGTGTCACAGAACTGTTTATCTGTTTTAGCCCTTCCATCTTTTATGTCTTGTAAATAATTAAAATCACCTGCTCATATAACTAGTCTAGAAGTAAATAAGTAGTGTTTTACCAGGTTCATTAAATCTATTGTCTTTTTTGGTTTGTGGGCCATACAAATGAATCATTCTCCATGCTGCACTGTTATGTAATATATCAAGCAATAATGCCCTACCAGGCCATATACCTACTACTTTAGAAATAGTGTAATCATAGCCCTTGAAAAAAATACCTACTCCCCCACAGCGTTCTAGACCAATAAAATAGAAAGGAGGGCCCCAGCACCATAATTTGCTGGCTGCAGATATGTCACTATTTGAAGTCAAACAAGTGTCCTGAAGAAAACATATGTCCATATCAAGGTCCCAAGGTCCTTTAAGATGGAAAAAGTGACCACTCTTCTCCTGGGGCTTTTAATACTATTTACATTTAGAGTGACAACCTTATCTGTGTGAGAAGAAGCCACAGGGAAGAGAAGGAAAAAAAAAGAGAAAATTCTTCCCTTTAAATACTTGTCTTTTCTAAGCTTCTACTCCTTCTCGGTTGAGGCTCCAACTGTTTTTGTTTTACTCTTGCAGCTTGCACCTTTTCTGTGAGTTGTTCATCCTCCGAATCTGAGGTTACCCCCTGCTGTGATGAGGGGGTGGAAGAAGTCTCAGATTCCCCTCCTGATTCTTGGGGGTGCAATATGTCATATTTATGGGTCAGCACGACTAACTGCGGGGATGTAGAAGTTTTTGGTAGTTTTGTAGTCCTCTCTTTTTGGATGCTACTGTGACCATTTCAGGGGGGGCATTATACTTATATCAGGGTCAGCTCTTTGTTCTTTATTAAATTCTGCAGTAACATGTAATTCCTGAGCAGAAGGCCCCAGTTCAGACAATTCTCTGCTAGTCTCACTAACATCTCCCTCCATTCCTGTTTGTGTGTGTGTGTGTGGGGGTGGTGCGAGCTGTAATTTTGCCCTGTGTTTTGCCTTTCAGTTGTAGCTTCATGTACAGTTTGTGCTTGTTTCTCTAATAATTTTCGATGATTATCGATACTTGTTTTCCGTGCATTATTGAGTATAACCTCCTGGTCTGTACGGTCCTTACTATTGTGTGTTGCCCATTCATGGTTCCTATATAGATGTCCAGTTTCCTCACATAAATTACAACGCAGTTTGTTACTACATTGTGCACTATTGTGACCATACTCCAAACACAAGTTGCATTTTATTCTATCACAAGCATTACTCAGGTGTGATAATGCCCTGCACTTAAAGCAAGTCTTGGATTGCCCTTGGTAAAAACAATGGCCTCTGTCTCTTCCTAGTAAAAATGAGCACGGTGAATGTTTGGGCCCTTGGGCTCCCATTCTCAGCTTAACTCTAAATTTCCAACCCCCATCCATACATGTTCTTCATCAAGAATAGGGGTTGGCTCTCCCAATAGATCGCACCTGTGTTGTAACCAGTGTTTAATATTGTGTACATTACTGCCTTTGTTCCAAAAAATAATTGTAAGTTGCTTTATGGCAGGTTTTGTAAGTGGGACAGCTCTAAAAGGCAGTCATAAAGCTGAGTACCTCACCTTTTCGTATGTTGCCCAGAATCTGTCCAATCCCACAGGTGTTCTGAAACTAACACTGAATAGTGTATCGCCTGATGCATGGATTAAGGCATATATCTCATTTGAACAAAATCGCACAGACTGATTGATTAAAGTTTCCCCCACATGTATTCTGTCTGGGGGGGTTGGGAAGACCTCCTAGGTATTGCAGGCATGCCGCATTTTTCCTTTGTGCTGGCATACCATTTTGAAAGATTTGTTCTTTCCTCCTGAATTGGGCCCATAGTTGGGGGACCTGTGATGTTACTGTCTGTTTCTGTTGTGGATTTTTGTGCTCCATTCTATCTCCCCATGATTTATCTAGGTCTACATTTTCATTCTCATTGTCCCCAGAACTAGTATCGGGGGGGAGGGGGGCAGGAATAAGACCATTTTCCATTTGGTTGGCTGTTACATCTTCAGAATGTAAATCTAGATCAAAACCAGTAGCAAAAGGTACACTATTTTTTTCCGCTTTTTGCTTCCCTTTTCCTGCAATTTTAGTATCAGGCTGATAATCTGAGTCTGCTAACGATTCCCCTGTTTTAAACTTTCCAATCTGCACCTGTCAGTGCGTCTTCCACTGTCCATGGAGTCCTCCCTATAGCAGGCATTATTTCTTCCCTTCTGCCTCTTCTCAGCCCTCTATCTGTAAATGTCTTAGAGCTCCCTTCTCCCGTTGCCCGATTTCCCTCTCTCTGAGGAGGATTCTCATTCAGGTTTTCAGTCGCAGTACATTCACTCGGTTCTTTTTTTTTTATTCATACTCTCAGCTCTTACAGTTTGCATATGGTTCTTTTCACTTACATTTGGTCCTGATTCTGATGCAGTTTGTTGCTCCTGTTCGTGCTCTGGTCCGGTTTCTTTCCTTGCAGTTGGTGTCTCATTCGGTGTATTGCTGTCAAAGGGCATTGGCCACTTGTCAAGCGGTTCTTTTGATGTGACTGAGTCATCGTTCCTTGCAGTGTTACTTGGAGTGTTTTCCTTTCCCATCTGTTCAACTGCTCCATTTTCCATGGTTTCTTCCTTATTGCCATGATCTGAAGTTTCAGTATTATCCTCAGAAGATTGCAATAGGTGCAATAAATGTTTTCTTTGATCTAGCGTTAAATTACGCACTAAATTATCTTCCATTAGCACCTCATGCTCATTTTGTTCTATTTCCACTTCCATAGCTATATTTTGCAAGTCATTTCGAAATTCAGTCTCCTGAACTGGACCTGCAGGGAAGGAGATCTGCTCACCTTCAGGTACACCAGTATACTGACTCCTCTCCTGATCATTAGCCATGGGACAACAGCACCCCCTACCAAAGAGTAGGGGAATTTCCCCAGTGTCTTGGCCAGTACTCCCCTTCCCGTAACACAAGTTCATGCAACTATCCAAGGCTGTAAATGAATGATGATGTGCAAAATGTCTGCCATTACATGTTCAGTCACTTCACTACCAGTCTAGCATTGCGTGTAAAAGACTTTGGGATACAGTGTGCATAAAAAGCGTATATAAATATGGATTATTATTCTTCTTAGCACAGAACAGATCATTCGTTACCTGCAACAAGGCTGCCTCTGTGCTGCCAAAAGGATGGAAACCAGATTGGAAAGGTTCAGAGAGCGCATTTTCCTCCAGTTCATCCTTAGTCAAGACACAACTTTCAACAACCTTACCCAGTAATGGCCTGTAAGTGCCTACTTATGGTATCCACTTTGACAGGCTAAAACAGCTGTACTGGCATTCCGCTTGTTGACTTGGGTGCCAACACTGATAAAAAGCAGAACAATCTGCCTTATGTACTCCTAGCTTTTCAATACTGGGATTCCAAGTCAAAGGATCTCAAATACCAGATGCTCAATTCACCGCCACATTAACATGAGGCGCTTCAAATTTTTTTTTTTTTTTTTTTATCAACTCCATATTTTACTGAACATTTATTACTGGGCTTGGAACACCCTTAAAAATGGGCTCTTGCAACCCAAGGGACTACCTGGTTACAAAATAAAATAAAGAAATGGAAATAAAATAAATAAATCTGACTCTATGCACATAAAAAATATTAATTATTAAAAAAAAATAAGATTTATAACTCTGCACTTACCTGCCTCTCTCAACTTAGCGAAGAGCTGCCGCTTTTTCTTCCGCCTTTCTTTCTTTATAATGGCTCTACGCTGCTTGTGGCTGCAAAAGAACACTGCCACTGAATTTAAACTTGTTGACGAACTGAGTTCACTACAGTTATCTACAAGCAGAAATTCTTCGCAGAACACAAAACAACGTTTGACTGTGATTGCAATATTTATTTATTTATGCATGCCACTGAAGTGGGGTTTCAGTTTCCAACAACAGTGACAAAAAAAAATCTCAGATGACATCAGCAGAACTCAGTTTATCTAAATCTGAATTTCAGAACTATCCATTTTTATTACTGAAGGCATTTTTACGTAATTGCCACACTCTGCAAGTTGCTCAAATGAATAGGTACTGTGAAAACATAAGACTGTTTGGAATGTTACGAAACTTGAGTCCTGCCAATTCAGACTTAATTTTTTTTGCAGAAAACTGGAAAATCACTTTCGTTACTAAAAATAGCAAGAAAAGCTTTTAAAAATGGGTGAATAACTGAAATACACCAAGGCTATTGCGAACACTTTCTGTTACAAAAACAATATGGTGACATTTTTGGCCAACTAATAAGTATTGCTGCTTTAAAGAGAAATTCTTAACTCCCCTGCATTCATTCTGCGGGACCTAGAAGTCCTGATTAAACAAGGGGGCTAAAATGTATTTGTTTTAATTAACTTACTTGTGTTTGTACTCATACATTTTATCTGTTTGATCTCGCAACCCAACCACCACCAGCCATATTGCCGGACTACAACTCCCAGCGTCCCTCACAGCCAACCCTCTGATGTTGTATGTTAAGCTGCTGGCAACACTGACATACATAGATACATAGACAGTGTCGGCAGATAAGGGCCTATGGCCCACCCAGTCTGCCCATTTGAGCTTGTAAGTTCAGTTTGTTTTCCTAGAAGTCTGTTGCACCTTACCCCTGACCTCCAGAATTCCTTTATGTCTATCCCATGCATTCTTAAATCCTGATTGTTTCAGCCCCACCACTTCCTCTGGCAGGGTGTTCCACTTGTCCACCACCCGTTCTGTGAAGAATTCTTTCTCATGTTTCCTCTGAATCGTCCTCCTCCAACTTCATCCCATGCCCTCTAGTCCCGGAACATCTTTTTCGCTTAAAAATAGTGTTTTCCTGCACCCTGTTCCTCCCTGTAAGATACTTGTATGTCTCTATCATATCCTCTCTCCCCCTCCTCTCCTCCAGGGAGTACATGTTCAGTTCCTTCAACCTGTCTTCATAGGACTTGTGATGCAATCCATGCACCATCTTTGTTGCCCTCCTCTGAACCTTCTCTACCCTGTCTATGTCCTTACATAGATATGGTCTCCAGAACTGTACACTGTACTCCAGGTGGGACCTCACTAGTGTCTTGTATAGCGGAATTATGACCTCCTTTTTCCTGCTGGTAATGCCCCTGCCTATACATCCCAGCATCTATTTGCTTTACCTGCTGCCTTGTCACACTGTTTCCCTTGAGGTCATCAGAGATGATAACCCCAAGATCCCTTTCCTGCTTGGTGCATGCTATATCCTCACCCCCCAACTGATATATTGTGCCAGGGTTATTGTGCCCCATATGCATTATCTTGCACTTCTTTGCATTGAATTTCAACTGTCAAACCCCTGACCATTCTTCAAGTTTCTGCAGGTCGCTTCTCATTCTGTCTACACCCTCTGGTGTGTCTACTCTGTTACAGAGCTTTGTGTCATCAGCGAACAGTGAAATTCTGCCTTCTAGGTCCTGCGCCATGTCACTGATGAAGATGTTGAATAGGACCGGTCCCAGCACTGATCCCTGTGGTACCCACTCACTCTTCCCTCTGTGGAGTGACAGCCATTTACCACCACCCTCTGTGTCCTGCCACCCAGCCAGTTACCTACCCACCACACTACTGTCCTGCCCACACCATATTCCCAGTTTGTGTAATAGTCTTCTATGTGGCACAGTGTCAAAGGCCTTGCTGAAGTCCAGATAGGCCATGTCCACTGCCCTCCCTTGATCCACCTCCCTAGTCACCCAGTCAAAAAATTCAATGAGGTTGGTCTGACATGACCTCCCCTGGTGAAACCATGCTGCCTTGGGTCCTGTAGTCCATTGACAACCAGATGTTCCACCAATCTCTCCTTCAGTAGTGCTTCCATGATCTTCCCCACTACCGAGGTGAGGCTGACTGGTCTGTAGTTCCTGCTTCCTCTTTGTTCCCACTTTGTATAAGGGACTACATCTGCTGTCCTCCAGTCTTTGGATACCTCCCTGTTTCCAGTGATCGGCTAAACAGGATAGCCAGAGGTTCAGCCACCACCTCTTAGTTCTTAAGGACCCTGGGTGCACCCATCTGGCCCCATTGCTTTATCAACTCTTATTACTTCCAGTTCCTTCAGGACCCTTTCTGTGTAAAGGGACTTGTGTCCTTTCTGCACCATTCTCACCCTTGTACTCCTTTAGACCCATTACCCTCCTCTTCCCTCAGGAAAGACTGAGCAGAAATACCTGTTCAGTATGTCAGCTTTACTGTTGTCATCCTCCACGCTGCCCCATCCTCCCCTTCAGTCTCACTATCCCTCCCTTGTCTTTCTTTTTCACTTATGTACCTGTAAAGGTTTTGTCCTCTACCCACTGATTTTGCAATGTGTTCTTCTGTCTGAGCTTTGGCTTCTCTTACTGACCGCCCTGCCTCCCTTTGCTTCTCCTGGTACTTCTCCCTATCCCTTTCTGCCTGTGTCTTTTTGTATTGCCTGAATGCAATCTTTTTGGCTTTCACTTTCTTTGCTACCTCTTTGGAAAACCATAATGGTCTCCTCCTCCTTTTCCTCTTGCTAACCTGCTTAATACATAATTCTGTTGTTCTTGTAATCCCCATTTTAAATACTGCCCACTGTTCCTCAACCCCTGATTCCTGTCCCATTCCTTAATGCCTCTTTCAAGTATCTCCCCATTTTCCCAAAGTCTGCCCCCTAAAATCCAGGATCGTGTTTTTGTGTGGTTTGGTTCTGCTCTTTCTGTGATTTCAAACCACAATGACTGGTGGTCACTGTTTCCCAGGTGCTCCCCACTGTTACCCCATCACACTGTCCCTGTTTGTGAGCACAAGGTCCAGTATTGCCTTCTGCCGAGTTGGTTCCATGACCAGTTGCTTGAGGAAGGCACCCTGAAGGAGTCCAGGATAAATCTGCTCCTAGTTGATGCTGCTGCTGGGATGCTCCAGTCCACGTCTGGAATATTGAAGTCTCCAACCAGTACTACCTCACCCTTGTCTGCCATCCTTTGGATGGCTAGCATCAACTCCCTATCTGTTTCTTCCTCCTGGGCTGGTGGTCTATAGACCACACCTGTGCGGATGGCTGTCCCCATTTTCCTTTCCAGCTTAACCCACAGTATCTCCCCATTTTGTTCCTCCTGGATCTCTGTGGCCCTTATGTCATTTTTCACATAGAGTGCCACCTCCTCCCTTCCTGCCTGCTCTGTCTCTTCTGAATATGTTGTAGCCAGGTATGGCCATCTCCCAGTCATGGTTATCATTACACCAGGTTTCAGTGATGGCCACAATGTCCAGGTCTGACTGCACCATGACAGCCTCCAGATCTTCCATCTTGTTGCTAAGGCTCCTGGCATTTGCACACATGGCTTTCCATGATTTGACCTCCCTAGACTGTCTCACTGTTCTACTCCAGCCCCTTCCTTGGTTGTCATTTATCCCTGGTTCTCCTTGCTGTCTGCCCATCTGCTGAATTTTGCCCCTTTTCTGCTTATCCACCTCTTGGGCACTAATCTCCATCTTTTGCACACTGCTTTGCAGAGATAGCCACTCCTCTGGTTCACTGGTTCCACTGCTAGCTGTGGGGGTGAGCAAGTGGGTACACCCTCCTGCTGGCCTGCCACCCCCTTTGCTAGTTTAAATGCTTGTCAATGTAGCATTTAAACTTATCACTGAGTGCTTGATTCTCTCAGGATGGATGCAGGCCGTCAGGCTTGAACAAACCTCCATCCCTCCAGGTGGGTCCCCAGTCACCAATGAATCCAAACCCTTCCTCACAGCACCAGTTCTTCAACCATGAGTTAAAGTTCTGGTGCATGCACTCTATGCTCTCCTTGCCTCTCACAGGTAGTACTTCTGAGAAAGTGACAGAAGTAGCTACTTGCTTGAGACCCCTCCCCAGTTTCCTAAACTCTTCCTGAACTCCTTTGGCTCCCATTTGCCAGGTCATTAGTACCTAGGTGGATAATGACATCCAGCTCACCCTCCCGTCTTGCCTTCCCAGTGATCCCCAGGATCTTCCTTCCATCCCTCCATGCCGTGGCACCTGGTAGGCACCTCACCTCCTCCCTGTCCTCCCCCTCCCCCTCCTGTGTTCCTAGCTTGATCCCTCTTATGATGGAGTCCCCCACCAGGATTCACTTCCTCCTCCTCTGGGGTCCACTGCTTTCCCCGCTGAGGTCACCTCCTTGGCTAACCTCCACATCCTTTCCTTCCACTTCTCTGGGTACCTGTATTTGGTTGTCCTCGTTTGCCAGTCTGGCATATGAGTTCTTGAGTGGAATAGGATCTGGGATGTGCCTCTGCCTGACTGCTCTAACCCTCCCTGAGCCCACTGTCATCCAAGTGCTCCTCGTTCTCGGCATCCTTTGAGGCAGTTGCATTGGACTGGGTGGTCCCTGGATAGGGGTGATGGTACTCCTGATCCAGTTTACTTCCACTCTGAGTCTGGCTACCTCATCCCGCAGCCCAGATATACGTGCCAGCACTTCAGTTTTAATGTAAGCAATGTAAAACAGTGCATTTTCGTGCTTATTCTACTGATCGTGCTAACTTATCTCACACGCAGGAAGAGGGAGCGCTCCGATTGGTCAGCTGTGTTTCTTCAGTCTATAATGGAAACTATACAGTGAAGGGTGACAACAATTATCCAGAGGCAGCAGAGAAGGTCTTATGAGCAGAGAATAAACTCTCACTATACATTTAGAAAACAAAAGGGAGAGGGAGATAGAGAAAAGAAAAACATATGACAGAAACATGCAAATACATATGGGGGGGGGTTCAACAAGGTGAATTCCTAAAGCTGCTGAAGCTGAGGAACAGTTTACAGTGTGTGTGTGTGTGTGTGTGTGTGTGTGTGTGTGTGTATATACATATATATATAACATATAAATAAAAGATATATCCCCGAGTGAGTGTAAGACCGAGAACAGACTGCCCAGCAATTGTGGTCTATGCTGGGATGATATAAAGGGTTCAAAACACAACGTGACATCTTCAGTGGGGTAGGTTATAAGCAAGCGGGAAGAAGGAAATTAGGAGAGCTTGGAGTGGCAGGTTAAGTCATAGTAATAAACAGTAGGGCAACAAGACAGACTAGATGTACTTTTAGTCTTTTTATGACCTTATTTTTGTGTTTCTATGACTAATGGGATGTCTTCCTTATCAAAACAATGGACTAAAACAAGCCATTGTTCAGGACAAGGCATCTCTGCTGTATCTAAAATCTTTACCCAAGAAAACATATATGGAACGAAAATTTCCCATTTCCAAGAATGTCCTGTGAGGCTGTGACAGTACTAACATTTGTCAGATTACTATTCTTGCTTTTGAAGCAGCAGTGCGTGATGTCAGTGAAAATGTTGACCTTCACATTTTTATTCTATTTTACATGGCTTCTTATCTCATGTCTTGTACAGTACCATTATTTCCCCATTTTGTGTCTGCTTTAACACTTTTTTCACATTTGAAATAATAAAACAAGTGTTCATTTTTAGCTTAAACCAGGTTTTCATCAGTATTCTGAACTGTTTCTGTACACCTGTCTTCCCATAAGGTCAGGAAGCACTGTTTGCTACAGTCACAAGAAAAGTGATGTTAAGCAATGGTTGTTCAAAAACAACAAATACTGATAAAACCTGGTCCAAGCCATATTAAAATGTAAGCCAACGGGCCGCTGCACCGGGCTCCTTGGGGTTCACCTCTCCACCTTTCCCGAGGAGGCCGCCCTGGGTTATCTAAGGAGTTGCTACATTGCCCGAACATGGCATGGTGCCTCCACCTGGGGCACTGATATGGAATACCTGGCTGCTGACACACAAGGATATCACCTCCCCAGGAAACAATGTATAAATTGCCCCCACAGTCCCCTCCCAAAAAAACAAGTGACACAGTAAGCAATGACAACTCCCAAACCATAAAATGCAATTTGAAACAATTTATTTAAATGGGAGAGTATGGAAAGAACAAGGGGTAGTCAGGGTAAAATGGATGGCATGGGGGTAGCAATCTCTTTATATGCTACGCAAATAAAGACATTAAACAGAGTTCCATGCTTTTGCCCCCACTCTGCCCACCCCAAGCAGTCCTCAAAACCCCGATGCAGGTGCACTCATCTTAATTTCCCCCAATGGCCATGGGTGAGAGATCTCTCAGTAGTTGCACTGGGTACCACACTGGGAATGCTGATGCTACTAGCAGGGCAGAGCTCGGTGGTGCACTTAAATAGTTGCAGGAAAACACTTTTAAACACACTGGTACCGAACACAAACTTGAAACTGTTATAACACTTAGAAAAGATGCCCTATTCCTAATCCAAATAGGATTTTGTGGCTAGATGGCCTCAACAGGTCTTCTGCCTGGGCTTTTCACGCTGGTACAGTCCTCCTGGGACTTTACCCTTAACTCCTGACACAGTGACCTCTTTCTCCAGTTGCAGGGTCAACCCCTGGGTTTTACTCACAGTTCTGAAGCATCACACTCTACCTCTGGTACAGGTTGCTGGGAAATCTGACTGGATGAGGTGCGCTCTGCTGAGACACTGACTTCTACTGACTGGCTCGTGATGTTTCAGCTTCCCTTTTTTGCTTGCTCTAGCTGAGCCTCGGGATCTAGACGAATGCAGGTACCTTCCTGGACTGGAGACACTGTAGGAACCAATTCCCCTGATAGGAAAATCTGTACAGGGGCAGGGTAACACCAACTTCAACTTGCCTTTTAAATAAAAGTTCTGCTGAAAACTTATTTTCTTCTCTGTCATGAGTAACTTTGGGATCCCTATACTTCTAAATCTGCCAGGCAGACCAAAACCTGGACAGTCTATGGCACCCCGGCCAACGCTTTGACACATAGTCCTCTCCCTGAGGGCTGATTCAATCAACAGCCATAAACTTTTCAAAACAGTCCTTTTAACAGGTTAAAACTCGATGCCTGATTGGCCAGGCTGGTTTACAGGCAGAATGTCCCTAGCTGGAGCTGCTCTCTGGCCAAGATTCGCAGGTAAACAGGAGTCCACTTCTGACCCCTTCCCATGGGTCTCTGTGCCTCTGGAAATTCATGGGGCCACCATCTTCGTTTACATTGTTCCATCCAACTTTGGCAGCTTGTTGTAGCCTTTGTAAAAGTCCCATAAGATTATCCTATGTATGTCCTGATCTGCATGCAGTCTTGGGGCCAAGGCTGTGCTTGTATTGCTCAGCACACAGCCTGTTTTAGAGTGGGGGATGGTTTATAGGAGGTGGTTATCTGAGTCACTCTCCCTACTGTGTGTGAATGTGCACAAGTGCTCTTTCTGTTCTTGGCCCCACTTGCAGTTTGGGGAGGAAGAGAAAACTTCTAAAGGTGCCCGATGGCGAGATCTGTTTTGGCTCCTGGCTCTGTTTCTTTTCCTGGAGCTCACACAGCCCCTGGATTCAGGCCAAATGCTTGATTTCACTTACAGAGCACCAGCTCCACTTTGCGCTATCTGCGAATGCCTGGCAGCTGACATTGCTGATGCTCTCGTTCCAGACCCTTTCCCCGTGCCCATCTTCGGCTCCTTGGCTCAAGGAACCAAATGCCGCTACTCCTCTTTCATTTCTGCCCTCTGTCTGAGCACCGGGAACTCTGGAGGGGCCCCAAGGTCAGACACTAATAGACGGCAATGGCTGTGGACCACACAAATGGAGCCCTGTTTCACATTCCACCAGGGCCCGCGGAGGACTCAACTGGTACCCTTCCAGACCCTAAATGCAGCAGTCCCACCTGTGCCTGTAGGTAATCCATGCAGACTGCTCTTTTCGAGGACAAAATGGCTCGGGAGGCTGTGTCCCCCCCCATCTGAACTTTCTCCACTCCACTGTACTTTGCACCTAGCCTGCCTGTGGGGTCACAAAGGTCTTTCAGGGTTATCTACTGGGTGCTCTTGCCCACATCTCTAACTGGCATACACCTCCTACGCTACCCCTCCCCCGTATTTCATGACAATGCTTGTCTCTGGCTGCCCTACCTCTGTGGATTAGTAAGTTCGATAAATGCCTCCTGGGCCCTATGGATGAACACGACATTCAATGTTTCTCAATTATACTGCATTCTCCTGCCAACTCTTATCTCTAACTGACATGTTAATCCTGCACTTGAACTTTATAACCACATGTATAGTTTTATTATGCTGTCCTTATTGTACTTTCATACTATGTTAACTATGAACCGGTCACATTTGTGGTGTTACTGTTGTATTGTTCACATACCTTGTCTTGATGTGGAATCTTTGAAAGAGAGCATTTTGCTCAAAGGTCATTTTCCGAATTATGAAATAAATAAATAAAATCCCAGGGGACCAAAGGGTAAAGAGCCAGACCAGGTGACAGTCACATGATGCATTCGGAGTGAGCAGATGCCTTCTTCAGAGCTCCATGATCGGACTTTTAAAATTGCGGCTACAAAATCATCAAACCTAGCTACTTTGCATTCAAACACACATATCTTGTTAGAGAAAAACAATTGCAAATGAGTTATGTCAAAATCCACACCGATGGGACAGCTCAGCGCTTCACCAGATGGATACAAACCCTCCACCACCAGCCCAGCAGCACGGCCAAGCATCCAAACGGCAGAAACGGAGCTCCCCACTAGATATGCCACCAGACATCGCACCAATGGAGCCCCTGTCAGAGAAAGAAGAAATTAACATCATACTTACCGTAATTTCCTTTTCTGTTAGCTCCAACATTGTCAATGGGTAATCATTACAATTGAGTATAGTGCACCCCTACCAGGGGGATGGCATAGCCCAAGCTTTAGAATGTTGGGCACCTGAGGATTCCTTGCACTATCAGCAGATCCCCAGTTATTACTTACTATGCAGTGCCATGAGAACTACACAGAAACACAATTTAAAAAATAATAACATATTTACCATAATAAAAAAACTGTCTTACCTTCCTATCCGGCCTTCAGGGAAGGGATACATTTCATGGACCCACAAAGAATGCCTGATGTATTTGACTCCTCTTGACGAGAGAGCATGCTACCTTAAGGCACTTCCCAGGGGCCACCTGTGTCACCGTCACCATCTGTGAACTGAAGTTAATATACAGCGAGATGTGTTCTTGTTATCCTTTTTTTTTTTTTTTTAAAGGTAGAGAACTAAACTGCAACAGGAAAGACACCTCAATTAACCAATGAAACCTGTTAACCTGCAGTCACAAAAAATTAATAAATCAGCCTGTAAATATACATATCAGAGTGCAGTGTAGCAAGATTGAGAGAGATCCACATAGGGGATTTTACTGAAAAACAGACCTCTCTCCTAGCATGCAGGATAAGATTCTCCCTCAGGAGCCAGGCTCCTTGGCGGGTCCCATCAACAATGTTGGAACTAGCAGAAAAAGAAATTACGGTAAGTATGAAGCTAATTTCTTCTTTCCATAGTTCTCCAAATTGTCAATGGGTAATCATTACAACTGGGTTCTAAGAAGCTGTACCCAGACAAAAAAACAGGAGGGGGAGAATGTTATCCCGTACGCCAGATGCTTAAGAATTGCTTACAAACTGCTGCCTGCAACACTCAGCGACCAAAAGCTGCATTAGGAGAACTCTGAACATCTAATTTATAATGTTTCCTGAATGTGTGGACTGCAGACCACATAGTTTCCTTGCACAGTTCTGAAACTGCAGCTTCGCCATTCACCACCCAGGAAGCTGTCATCGCCCATGTGGAAGAACCTTGATAAGAGCCAGAGGCCTCTTTTTTTTGCCACATAGGCCTAGCAACACAGGCCCTCACCCACCTAGCTAGGGTGGGTTTAGGGGCCTTTTGTCCTTGTTTGGCTGGCCCAAAATGCACAAATAGACAATCTGACTTATGAAATTCAGACATACATTTAAGGTATATCGTAATGGTGCAAGACACTTTAAAACTTGTACAATTCCTTCCCTTGAACAGAGGAGGTTGCGGATGGTCAGACATAAACCTATGTCCTGGACTCCTGGGAGGCGACACGTACCTGAGGGATGAACACCGTTCTGAATACCACCTGTCCTTATGCCTAACAAGGTATGGCTCCTTAACAGGAAGCCTGGAAAAAACAACACATCTAGTGAAGAGGATGGGAGTGGTTCGGAAAACCTCCGTGTAGGAAGCATTCAGAACCCTGAGATCTCACAGCAAGCCAGATCTGACAGCAGACATGTCCTACAAACACATGCTTATGAGTTCCTAAGCCAACACCCCCCCACCCCCGGACTGTGATAGCAGAACCCAGCCTCTCAATGAACTCAAGGCAAACTCTCCACCTTCTTGGAGAAAACCAAAAAAATGTCAAAATAGGGACCATTGAAGAAACCTTTCGCAACCAGTCCAAGGGAAAGGGAGAGGTGGCCCCTATCGAAGCATAGACTGCAGACACAGAGGATTTCTGGCAGCCATCAAGGAGTCATGTTTTTTTTTTTTTTATTTTTTTTTTTTTTTACTTTTGATGGCCTCTGCCACTCAGGAGCTAAGGCACAAGTTCTATCATTCCTATTTTTTTGGGGGGTTGAGAGAGAGAGAGGGACAGAGAGACCCCTAGCATGTCTCTGCACACCAGAAAGCATAAGAGTGCTTGCTAAACTAGATCCTCTAAGTCCGAGAACTACAGTCTACTCTGCTGCTCAGCAGGTAACAAGGAGCAGCTCCCTCCAGAGCATCCTCATTTCAATTGATTATTATCTCAGAATCCTTTGAGAAAAGTTATCAAAAGAGGGAAAAACGCTCTGCTGTAGGCCCATTCTTGAGGCAGAGCAACCACTGCCCTCGTCTGTGGTCCCATACAAGACTGAAGAGCCTTCTTGGATCCGAGCTCTGTAGCTAGAGGAACAGACTGATCAGAGGTCGACTAAACCAGTTGAACAGGGGTCCGATAACACCTCCGGTTCAAGTGCCACTGCACAGGATGAACAGACTGCAACTTAAGCAGTCTGCCCGATGGTTAAACACCGCTGCCAGGGAACTGATGACAGTCTGGCGACCTCTCGAAACATCTCATGTGCCTTAATGGTAATGTACGAGTGCCTGCTATGTGCAGCATCATGAATGCACACTGTAAAGGAGCCAGGCGGGCCGTCTCCATCTCCAGAACAGTGATGTGGAGATGCTCTTTGTAGGCTGGTCAGGATCCCTCAGTGGGAAAAAGGCTCCAACCTGTCTCCATCCAGCAAGGCTGACATTTGCTGTGAGAACATCTAGTGGAACTTGCTCAGATCTTGCACATCCACTTACTATTTCAGAGAGTGAGGAAGCTAAGGGGTAAAAAGAAAATACTGGCTGCTAATCCACCAAAGGGATCCCAAGCCTACAATAAACCCATTAAATAGGCTGCATCTAGAAGTGGGCATAAGGGATTAAAACTGTCGGTGCCTATCCTGAGGCCCAACAGTGAGCCAGCACCCAGCAGGGCCACTGACAAGAGTCACTGCCTGGGGAAAAAGGTTGCAAAACCTTTTCTGACCTTGTGCTGAAAAATTACCACCAAGCATCCAAGGTCTGAGATGACTCAGAACAGCTCTGCTTCTAGTTCACCCTTAGCCATGTGACTCTGGCATATCCAGAGTGCTGAGTGCCGACCTCATGCATGAATAAGCAGGTTGTTCAAGCAGGATGTAAGCCACCAAGACTACCAACACCCTCAAGGGACTCAGAGAAGCTGATGCTCGGGTGAGGACACACCCTATGCTGGAGGGTCGATCCAGTATCAAAACCTGAAATACTCTGATTAGGACTGATGTAGGGAAAGTGAATATAGGCATCAGTCAGATGTACTGGGGCTTAAGAAAGAACCCCTTTCCCTGAGCAGCCCAGTGATTGATCTACAGGGCTCCATCCAGAGGACTGTGGAGCACAAAACAAGGTACAAGCTCTTGAATTAAGAAATCTGACAACTCCCAGACTTCTGGGACCCATCAAGTAACAGGACCCCCGAGGTCACTGAATAGTGAGACCAGTACACTGGCCCAAAGAGAGCCCAGGAGCTCTGAGGATATCTGGCCTTTCCACCCCCCTTAAAAACTGTGGCGGAGAAGTTACCCCAATAAGGTGGCTGACATTATTCTGGCCCATCTGAGAACAAACTCCTCTAAATCAATGAGGCACCATGCTTGAGGTGCTGGGCCCTCTTGCACTGTGTCTGGCCACTGCTCCTCTGATACTGTAACCTGGTTACCGAAGTGGGCTCCTCCATTTCCAGAAGTCAATTTTCATGAAAACAGAACTCCCCTTGCAACTGTCTGCGCCGGCCGTTACCATGACCCAATTGGGGTATGGTAATCTGTGCTCTTTAAATAGCCTCCAGGGTGGAATCAGACCATAGGCTTCCCTCAAGGGGATGATCAGAAGGTTAGCTATGAAGCCTAACAAGACCCATGACAAGCCACATGGCTCTTATGGTCAAAAACAGTGAAATAGGTCTGCCTCAAGAATCTCCAGTAAATAACCACCTGGAAGGTAGAACCATGGCCATGAACTGCAAAAAAGGCTTGCCCTTTGGGGAAAAAGGTGTAACGAAACTGACCAGAGTAGTGACTCATATGTTGAAGGGTCTGGTCAATAAAACACGCACAAGACACACCACTGTTGTGTGCTAATAGAGGCGAAACCCTTTCCTATATGTGGGGTTCACCCTTTTAATCATGAAAAACAGATAGGGCCAGAGTCATCCACAGGCAGGGTGGTGTCTTCTCAGAAATACAAAATGGTCTTGTCTTCCAGAGGAGGAGCTTCCCTCCCACAAGACATTTTCCTTAAAAGGAAAGCCATGGCATGGATGAGAAGATGCACTCCCCCCACACACACACACACACACACACACACACCTGCCCTGTGTTGCTCAAGAATTTTATTCAATAGTAGCCAGAGAAAATGCAGAAAGCGACGGACTAACATCCGCTGTCTCTGCAGACTAACCTCCTGAGCTGAAAAGGACTACATGCCTCAGCTTATTCAAAAAAGACAAGGGCTTATTATGAATCAGGTGAAGAACAACATCCCTGATTCGGTCTTTTCTCTTTTAATTTTATTTACATACTAACATACTAATTGCCAGCAGATTAGTCCTTACGGTCTATCTAATGTGCTCGAACCTCTGATCCCATGTTGGGAACCAAGCCCCCCCCCCCCTTGTGTTCCGATACATCCCCTTTCTGTATCTGTCCCACCCTCTCTTGAAGCCCTCCACCATGGAAATCTGGACCAGCTCGCCAGGCAGCATGTTCCAGGATCCACCACCCTCTCAGTGAAAAACCTCCTCCTCTTCTCCCCCCACATCCTTCCACCTTCCAACTTCAAACCATGCCCTCTGGTGATACCTCCCTACTTTAGTCTAAAGATCCCCTCCGTGTTTACCCTATTTATTCCCTTGAGGTACTTGAAGACCTCGATTATGCCTCCCCTTCCCCGTCTCTCCTCTTCTCTCCTCCAATGAAAACAGGCCGAGCTCCTCAAGTCTGTCCTCCTATGTCAACTCCCCCAGTCCTCGACTCATCCTGGTAGCCCTCCTCTGTACCCTCTCCAGGAGCTGTATGTCCCTCTTCAAGTGCGGTCTCCAGTACTGTACACAGTACTCTAGGTGTGGTCTAACCAGTCTATTGTACAGCGGCAGAATACCTTCCCTGCTCCTAGAGGTGATACCCCTTACAATGCATCCCAGCATTCTGTTTGCATTGCTAGCCACTCTCCTGCACTGCTCAGAGTTATACATACACGCATCCACCTTTATCCATAGGTCTGTTTCCCCAGACGAGGCCTCCAGCGCCTCCCCTCCCAGGGTGTACCTATGTTTAGGGTTTCCCCACCCAAGATGTAACACCTTGCAATAGGTGGTATTGAAATTTAAATTCCATGTGTGAGCCCACCTTTCCAGGGTGCCCAGGTCTCCTTGCAGGGCCATCCTCCCCTCTTCTCCCTCAACTACTGCTCCCATCTTAGAGTCGTCAGCGAAGAAACACATCTCACACCCTATACCCACCCTGATGTCAAATATGTATGCATTAAACAGGATTGGACCCAGGACCAAGCCCTGCAGTACCCCACTACCGACATCTCTAGGGTTGGAGAGCTCCCCACCGACCACTACACTCTGTGTGCATCCAGCTAGCTAGTTTCCTATTCATCTGACCATCAATGGGCCAACTCCCAACCCCGTCAGTTTCTCCACCAGTCCATTGTTGGGGAACGAGTCAAACGCCTCGCTGAAGTCCAAGAATATTACATCTACAGGCTTTCCCCTGTCCAGTTCTGATGTTACCCATTCATAGAACTCCACAAGGTTGGTTCGACACGATCTACCTGGCACAAACTCATGTTGTCGACTACCAGCCCTCTCTCCTCCTTCAAGAACACCCCCAATCGTTAATTCAGTATACTCTCAATTAGATTTTCCCACCGACGAAGTCAAACTGATGGGTCTATAGTTACCTGGTACTTCCCCCGACCCCCCTTGTGGATTGGCACCACGTGTGCCTCACACCAATCCCTAGGTACCCTCCCTGCCTCAAGCGACCTGTTGGAAGAGCTCCGCCAGGGATGCAGCCAGTACATCGGCCAACTCCCATAGTACTCTCGGATGAATGCCATCAAGCCCAGGAGATTTATCTTTCTTCACGGCGTTAAGGGCTTGCCACACCCATTCGGTGGAGATAGCATCATCCGTCCCCCCCACCTTGCTGGCCTTTCTATCCTTGTCCTGGTGTGAAACCCCAGGAGTGCCTCTCCCTTCCTTATGCTCCCTTTCTGTTGCTCCCCTGATCCCACACACTACCACTTCTATCCCCCTCGTGCCTTGCTTTGTAAATATCCCATCCCCCTCCCTAGTGAACACCGAGGCGAAGTACTCGTTTAATACCTCCACCTGCTCCCTTGCCCCTTCCACCCACCCACCATCTGATCTCAATCTGCCAAGCTGTCCCTTAGTTTTTCTCCGCTCCCTGATGTACCGAAGAAAAACCTTTTCCCCTCCCCGAATCCCCTGAGCCAGCTGCTGCTCTTTACTGAACTTTGCCCCCCGCACCATCCGGGTGACTTTTCTAGATGCAAGATGGTACGTTTCCATTTCCCTTTCCCCTCTCGATGTTTCGCATTTTTTGTAGGCAGCCTTCTTCCCCCTGACCGCTACCTGAACTTCACTGGTCCACCAGCATGGTTTATGTGACTTTGCTCCCTTGCGCTTCACCTTAGCACAGGTCCTGTCTGCCTCATGAAGTCCCCGTTTTATGACCTCCCATCACTTTTCCACGTCTGTCATTGTTGTAATCCTCTTCATGTGATCCTTGAGAATATTTCCCATGTCCATAAAGTCTGCTCCCCTGAAATCTACAGCCAGTGTCCTAGATCCCCCCCCCCCCCAATGCTAATTTGAAACCAGACAGTATCATGGTCGCTCCTAGTCAGGGGATCCACTACAACCAGGTCCTGTACCAGATCCCCATCCGCCAGAACCACATCCAGGACAAGTCCCCCCCTCGTGGGCTCCATCACATGCTGTGTTAAGAACACATCCTGGAAGCCGTCCAGCAACCTCTGCTCCTTGGCCACCTTAGAGGATATGGTTTCCCAGTTTGTACCTGCCATATTAAGGTCCCCCATCCACACCACTCTCTCCCCTTTTGGTCCGCACTGGGCAATAATGTTGTAGCAAACCATCCTCCAGAACATCACCCATCCTGGGGGCCTATATACTACACCCAGCTTGATCTTACCTCCTGCAGGGGTTTGACAGGCGACCCATAAGGCCTCCACGTTTCCCTCTGCTTCTTCTACCCTAGCAATTTCTATGCCCTTTGTAATATACATAGCCAGTCTTCCCCCTCTGCCCTCCTTTCTATCCTTCCTAAGCATAGTGTACCCCTCACATTTAGGTCTCAGTCATGGTTATTGTTGGCCCACGTTTCCATGACCACTGCCACATCCACCCTCCCCCCCCCCGAACAGCATGGCCTGTAACTCTGGTAACTTGTTACCCAAGCTCCTGGCATATACTAACACCACCCCCCCAACCCTTATCCCTGATCCCCTTTGTCGAACCCCACCCAGGTTACTTGTGCCTCCAGCCACCTTCTGCTCCTCCTGGAACCTCCTCCCCTTGGCTTTGAAGGCTACTCCCCTCATCTGGAGGAGAGGGCTTAGGCCAGCCCCTCCCTTGTCCCTCACCCCCACAAGTTTAAACCCCACCTTTCTTGAATGTAGTCAGCCACCCCCTGTTTAAGGACTTCCCTAACAGGGCAAGATGAAGCCTGTCCTTGGCATACAGTCCCTTATCCTCCCAAACTCCCTCCCAGTTCCCTAACACCCCCGACCCACTTTCATCCCCCCACTTCCTGAGCCAGTCATTTACCTCTGTGATCTTCCTTTTGTTCTCCACTGAGGCCCTAGGTACCGGCAATATTTCCGAAAAGGAAATGTTGTATCCAATATCCCAACAGGCTCTAACAAGTTTTCAGAACCTTGCTTGGATTTCCAAAACACTGTGTTCCTCTATATCGTTAGTCCCCAAGTGCACCAGGAAATCTGGTTTCCCCCCACAATCCCTTACCAGCTCGTACACCATGAACTTTGCTCTGTGCACCATCAGCCCAGAGATACTCACTACCTTCACCTGGCTATGACGTCCCACCCACTGTACCTCCCAATGGATACCCCTAATCATTGAGTCACCCAATAACAGAACCTTAACACCGCCATCTTCTTTATGCTTACTTCCACTATGTGCTCTCAGCCCCCTCTCCCCCCTTTATCTGTGATCCCAATTTCGTGGGAGTCTTCCTGACTTATTATGAGAGACCCCCTTGTCACCTTCCCCTTTCTTTTCTGCCTCCCTTAACATTTTGCCCACTTAACTCAGACCCCCGTTATGGGTGTCCTTTATCCTCATTTCAGGAGTTTTATCCTGGCCCTGATCATATCCCCTTCTCCCACACCGTCATCCTCACCCCTTATAATGGTACCCCTACATCCAGAGGCCCCCTGCGGGTCCCTTTCACCTATGGCACCATCCATGGTATGGACCCCCCTCCTGAAGGGGAGTCCCTCCCCCACCTCGTCTTCGAGATTCTCTCCAGTCATGCTGTCCTCCCTCATTTCTGCAATATGTTGCATGTCCCCTTTCTGCTTCACATTGAAGTTTCCCCTTCTCCCCTTGGAACTATTTCTATCCTTTCCATTTCCTACCTCTGATGCCCTATGGGTATCCAACTCCCTTCCCTTGGCCTCTGTATCAGTCTCCTCATTACCGCTAACCCCTTCTTCCCCCTCTAAGTTGCTTAGCAGCTCAAATTTATTGTGACACTCTATGCCAACCTCCATTAAGTGACCTGAGTTCCCCCGACTGCCCCTCTAAGCCACCCCTCTTTCTCCCCTGTTGCCCTATCCACCTTAGAAGCTCCCTTCCCACTGTCTGCTCTTCTAGTCCCCTCCCCCAACAGCCTCTCCTGACTCTTCCCCCTCCACTCTCTCTATTTTCGGAATGTTCACCCCATAAGTTTTCCTCTTATTGTCAACATCCCTATCCAGGAGTCCTCAGTCCCTAATATCCCCACTCCTACTTGCTATAACGTGACCTCCTCTAATTTCTAGGCACTGCCACAGCCTCCCCTCATCCCCACCCCACTGCCGCCCATACCCCCACCCCTTATCCTTGGTCGCCTCAAGTCCCCCAACTTACTCCTTAACCAAAATACTTCACTCCTGATCCAAGATACTGTAGCTGTCTACAGAGTGGGCAGCCTCCCTCTCTCCAGGCCCACTTTAGAATTATTGCCGCCCCAAAGCTGTGCATCTTACAACCCTTCCGAAGATGCCTGTCATGGTGGAAAGAGACCACCCTGCCTGTCCTTCTCTATTCATTATGGGCACCTCCCCCTTTTCCCAATCCCTTCCCCCTGGAATACTACCCCTCCCTCCCCTCCAAGTGGCCATACTGGGGTATCCTAGGTCAGTCATATTCACTTCAACATACAGCCCAGCTCTAAATAGTCACTTAAACTCTATCTGGTGATACAGGCTAAACAAGCTTTTAAAATTGACACTTAATCACTAACTGAAGATACAGAATAAACAGTACTAACTTTGAAATAACTAACAGCTCAGCCAGATTTCATTACAATGTTCCAAAGCAAAGTTATCACGGTGAGAATCAGTTCAGAGCAGCAGAAACAAGGTCAAAAGCATCAGATTCAATTTGCAGGCACAGTAGGATAGGTCCATAAGGATTAGTGGGAGGGGATTTAGCGCATTTAAGGGGAAGAGGGAAAGGGGTTGGTGGGAGAAATGTAATTTACTGCAGTTCCTTTCAGCTTTGGGGGAGGTCCACCTGGCCAGTTACCAGCACCTCTACCCCAAGGAGAATCCTTTTAATTGCGCTCGGTGCAGGGGGAGGGGACCCGTGGCACTGGGTCTCCCTCTCAGACCCCTGATGTAGCAGTCCAGAAGTTAGAGCTGAACTCGGTGTGGCGCTGAGCGACCTTATGTCCAAGCCGCTCGAGTGTCACTGGTATCAGCACCAATGACCACCAAGAGCTTTTTTTGAATTTGGCGCTCTCAGTGACATCAACAAAGGCTCCCGCTGCAGTTTAAAACTCAAAGTGGAGCTCTCGGTGAAACAACAGAGGCTACCGCTGCGGTTTGAAATCTCCATTTTTTTAATTTAATTTACTGCAGTTCCTTGCGGCTTCAGGGGAAGTCCGCTGGCCAGTTACCAGCGCCTCTACCCCGAGGAGAATCCTTTCAGTTGCACCTGGTACAGGGGGCGGGGACCCGCAGCACTGAGTCTCCCCTGTCAGATCCCCGATGTAGCAGGTAGCAGTCCAGCCGTCAGAGCACTTAATTTACTTTAAGATCAGGAACTTCACCAAGATCCCCATAATCATCATCCTGACCTTCGGAAAAGCATGGTCAGGATCTGCCTGCACATCAGTTATCGCAGCCTAAGCTCGCTGCGCCGCACCTGGACGTGCCTGTTAGGCCCCCCTGACCTGAGGGGCCTGACTGGGGGAGGGTGTATCTGCAGGGATGTCCTGTGGGACACTGGGGCTCAAGCTCACTCTGGAGCCACAAAGGTAATATATTGCAATTCTGCTGTCACTGCCTTGAAGAATCAGGTGCTCCCCTCCCCAGACCGGAGAACCAGCAGGTGGATGCTGAGCAACACAATAAGGGCAAAAAGAACCCATGGGGGAGGGCCTCATCAGGCTTGTTGCAGAACTTACATTATTTCTTAATTAATTGTCTCTGATAAGCCACGGTGCCACAAAAATTGATAACTGTGCCAAATAATTGTGCACCCACATGGCATATATGCACCTTTTGTAAAAATAACATCTAGCGTATTAAAAATGGAGATTTTCATTTCTCCGTACTATATGGGCAATAGAGAGGTAAAGGCAAAACTGAGTCACCCTATCGCGGTATTTTCCACCGCGATCTCCCAGGGGGCAGCGCTCCGTCCTCAATATGCCAGCTGCACCCCTGGGAAAATCTAAATTTATGAGTGATGAGGTACTTTTATTCCTAATTACTTTTTAGGACTTCAGGGGGGGATCAGGGTGCTTGCGCCACAATCTATGCACCAGTGGCTCAAGCCTCGTAGGTGGTAGATCTCCTTTAAAACTACCAAGCCAATCTATTGCTCTCAGAAATCTGCCTGCAGTTGTAGATAGCCGAACATTCTAAAGTGGCTTATGCTGCTGCGAGAGTTCTAAATGACATCATAGGCTTGAGGCAGCCCTCTGACTGTGACTGCTCTAAAAAATAATAACGTTTAGCGCTATTGTCTTATTGATCTAAATCTCACAGAAAAGCACTAAAAAGTACAAAAATCCACACATTGACTGTAAAACAGTAAGAAAACACAAAACCTGAGGCTTAGGGAGGGGGTTGGAAACAGGAACCGATGCTAGAGCCTAGGCCCCCGTCCCGGAGACCCTACACTCCCAAAATATAAAGTTGTACTTACCTGTGGCACCGTGACTTATTATTTATTTATTTATTTTTCAAACAGAGACCATTAAAACACCCTATTAAGGCAGTAAAAAAGGCTCCCAGCCCACACAGGGAAATAGAAATGCAGGTTATTCAATTTGAAAGCCGCAGCTTACTAACATACTAAAATGCCAGCAGAATAGGCCTCACGGTCTTTCGTGTCTGCTCGTTTGGTCAGCCCCCACCCTGGGTGCTGACCTTGCTGCCCCCCTTGCCTTCTCTAGCTTCTCCCTTCCCAGTTCTGGATATTCTTGCTGCATTGGATTTTGCCTCCAGAACCCTTCACCTGTACCTGTCCCACCCCCTCTAGAACCCCTCCACTGTCTCTGCCTCCACCAGCCCCCTAGGCAGCGCATTCCATGGCTCCACCACCCTCTCAGTGAAGTAGCACCTCCTCCTTTCTCCCCTGAATCTTCCCCCCTCCAGCTTCCACCCATGCCCTCTAGTGGCCCCTCCTCCTTCCTTCAAGCACCCTGACTGTTCCTCCCCTATTTACCCTCTTCATGTACCTGAAGACCTCTATCATGTCCCCGGTCCCTCTCTCTTCCAATGTGTACATATTTAGCTCTTCGAGCCTTCCTCATAGGTCCTGTCCCCAAGCCCCAAATCATTTTGGTTGCCTCCTCTGGACCCTCTCCAGGAGGTTAATGTCCCTCTTAAGTGTGGCCTCCAAAACTGCACGCAGTACTCAAGGTGGCCTCACCAAGCAGTTATACAGAGGAGTATCACTTCCTCCTTCTGGAGGTGATCCCCTAGCGATGCATCCCAGCATCCTGTTGGCCTTGGCTGCTGCCCTCCACAAGTCTCAGAGTTGTTAATCTTGACATCCACCACCACCCCCAGGTCCCTCTCAGCCATCGAGACTTGTAGCATTTCCCCCCCCCAGGCTGTACACTTGGCCCGGGTTTCTGGCCCCCAGGTGGAGTACCTTGCATTTCCCTGCATTGAACCTCAGCTTCCACTTTCTAGACCATCTTTCCAGAGCCTCCAGGTCCCCTTGTAAGGCCACCCTTCCCTCCTCCCCATCCACCACCGCCCCCAGTTTCGAGTCATCCGCAAAGAGACTCATCTCACTCCTGATTCCTGTCCTTATGTCAGAGACGTAGGCGTTGAACAGAAGGGGCCCAAGGACTGATCCCATTGGGACCCCACTAATGACTCTCCTTGGGGATGAGACTATCCCGCCAACTACGACCCTCTGGGTCCAGTCCTGGAGCCAATTGCCTATCCATCTGATCATCTGTTCCCACCCCATTTCTCCCAGCTTATCCAACAGGCCTCTGTGAGGAACAGAGTCAAATGCCTTGCTGAAGTCTAGAAAGAGGACGCCCACTGGTCTACCCAGGTCCAAGGCACTCGTCACCCAGTCATAGAACTCCACCAGGTTTGTCTGACATGATTTCCCCGGGATGAATCCATGCTGTCTATCGTCCAGGCACCCTGACTTATCCAGGTCCCCCCAGCCTCTCCTTGACAATGCCCTCCACCGATGATAGGCTGACAAGCCTGTAGTTCCCTGCCACCTCCCTTGATCCCCCCTTGTGGATAGGCACTATATGCGCCACCTTCCAGTCCTGGGGCACCCACCCTGTCCTCAGAGAGATGGTGAAAAGCTCCGCCAGGGGTTTCGCCAGGACATCTGCAAGTTCCTTCAGCACTCTGGGATGTAATTTATCCGGCCCCGGTGCTTTCTCCGCCTTAAGGAACTGAGGCTTCCTCACTCTCTGCTGTGATTTCCACTCAGGTACCTCTTCCCTGCTTAGCCCTCCCCTCCTGCCAGTGATGCCTCCCTCCTGCCAGTGATGCCTCCTCCCCAGACCCGCCTGCTCGGTAAGGGTCCCCCCTCCTCAGTATCTCTGTCTCCTCCCATGTATGATGCAGCACCCCCATTTTCCTTGGTGAAAACTGAGGTGAAGTACTGATTTAGTACCTCAGCCTGCTCCCCCAGGTCTTGTGCCCATCTCTCCCCTGATTTAATCCTGCTAATCTGCCCCTTCACCCTTCGTTTTTTCCCAATGTATCTAAAGAACCCCTTGTTCCCTCTCCTAATTTCCCTGGCCAGGTTCTGCTCCTTCCTTGCCTTAGCCGCCCTCACCACCCTAGTGGCCCTTCTAGCCATCAGCTCGTACTCCCCTCGATCCCTTTCACTCCTTGAGCACTTGAATTGCTTATAGGCTGCCTTCTTTCCCCACACCACCTCCTGGACCTCCCTGGTCCACCAGCAGGGTTTTTAACAGCTTAACAGGCAGGATTTTAATTTAGGGGTGCCACAAACCAGAAGCCCCAACCTGCTATGCAGAATTGCAGCCCCAAAAAAATCTAGAAGTCTCGAATCTTGAAATCTTGAGAGAAGTAGCTCTGACCCCTTCAAATGGCACAGCACAACTGGGGATCTGCTGATAGTGGAAGGAATCCACAAGTGGCCAACATTCTAAAGCTTGGGCTGTGCCATTCCCCTGGTAGGGGTGCACTATACCTAGTTGAAATGATTACCCATTGACATTGTGGAGTGCTACAGAAACGATCTTTTTTTCTCTAGACTCGCATCTGTCAAGCTCACTGTATGTGAGCTTGCCTCCAATCTTAAATCAGTAAAACCAGCACTCGAGATGCTAACCACAAGGGTCTCCGATGCGGAGGCAAGAATCAGTTCAGTGAAGGATTGCCAAACTAGAGATGCCCAAGAATTAACAGACCTACACAAAAAGGTTGCAAGACTGAAGGACATAACTGAGAAGCAGGAGAGCAGGTACAGGCATAACAACCTGGTCCTGATCAGGATCTCAGAACATGCGGAAGTAAATAACTTACTAACTTCTGTGCAAAAGCTCCTCCAGGACATAGCTGAACCCCCAGACCACTGCTCTCACTATACCATAGAATGGGCGCACCGCTCCTCTAGCCCGCACTGCAGAACCAGCAAAATGAAATGCCACGAGCCATTTTTCTCCACTGCCTCAATCTCCAAGAGAAGGCACACATCCTAGACCAGGCCCAGAAGCAGGGTCTTCTAACCAGGAACAGACAGAGATTTCATATCTTCAGCGAAGTTACCCATGCCATCTGGGACAAGCGTACCAGGATCTGAAAAAAAGCCTTCCACCAGGCTTGCATACTTTTCCATATGCTGCATCCAGTATGATTTACTGTAACCACCACCACTGACCCACAAGAGTTCCCCAGCGTAGAGGTGGCTTGCCGGGATCTCCCCAAATTACTGCCCCACGTCCTTCACCCATCACCAACCCAAACATGTGGCATAAGATCCAGAAGCTAAGGAACGTGGAGGAGGGGGATCTGGTGAGTACAGCCTGCTACCCATCTACCACTAGGATGCATGGACACGCTCTTTTCAAACAGCATGAAGTGGCATTGCTCTCCCCCCAACCATACCAGTTGGACTTGAAAAGTATGAGGCAAGGAAGGGCAGCATGGAGAAAAAGACCTCACTTTCAGGAACCAACTGTTTTACTTAGTGATCGGGATCTGACAAGGTATACTAGGCCAAACTTGGTGACTTACAATGGTTTATGATTTCTTCTCCTAGCTCGCCACCTCTCTCCCACCACAAACAGCTTTGTTCACCCATTTGATCTGCCAGGCTCGGATTAAAGCCATCTATTTTACTGTCACCTCAGCATTCACTACCACCAGCGGTGAACAGGAACCCCTCTTGGCTAAGGAAAGTTTCTCTCACACCACTAGTGGACTCTGATTTCACTCAGTTATTATAACAATGCAGGCATTACAATGAAGCTTGATATGCTCATTCGCACCTCCAATATATATAATTATCTCAGAAACTATTGAGTCATTTAAAGTTAAGTTAGACAGTTGGGTAACAAAACATGAAAGAAATTGACCCACTTTTGAGGGGGACAATCTCGATGGGCTGACATGGCCTTCTTTTGTCCAAACTATCCAGTATAATGACATTTCTCCCACACAACCCCTTCCAGACCAAATGCGAGCAGATCATCGAGGGTCTCAGAAGCAAACCTTGTTGGACTCAGGCGAGCCCTCGGCTACTGCTTGGACCTTCCCCACAGATGAACATACCTGATACTGGAGTCTACTACTACATGTTCACAGACCCACTCCCCATAGCATATATCCACTGCATACAATACTGTCACTGCCTTGCAAGAGCTAAAGTATTGTTTCACGTTCAACCAAAATGACCACACTAACGAATGCAAAAAAACTGCTGTGAAATCAGGGGTTCCCTCACAAATGGACACAATCTAATCCAGCCGTAGTCTGCCTACAGAAATAGAACTCCTTCTTCTGATTCTGCATGGCTCCGCAAATGGATAAACAAGAAGAAGACAACTATATAAATCAGTCCACTGCCAATGCCCTTACCTCTTACTGACTGCTCAATATGCATAAAAGTGCCTGTAATTCTCCGTCAGGACTCTCCTTGATCAGCTTCATGGAGAACAATTGTAGCTACATACATGGCAGCTATGATGTTTGCTGAGACTGCAATCTTCTTCATGTAAACATGACAGAATGAAAGAACACTAGAGAACCACCCACTGAGATAGAAGGGACAGCTCAACCGGTCAACAGGTGGAAGAAAGGTACCCCAGGAATACAGACTCAGTCGGATGCAAGTTCTTTGATCATGTACCAGTTCATCAGCAGGGAGGGAATCGGGCAGATGAACTAACTAGAAAATAAACAAATTGGGTAAAATGCCAAGGGCAGTCCCACCCATTGGACTCAATGATTAGTCAGGGTGTCATTCTTAATATGATCCTATTACTGGACACTGTTTTTGCAGGTGTTTGTTCTCACCCAGTGCCATATATCCATAGTGAAACCACTGAACGCTGTTAATGAACCCATTTAATGCCTTGAACTGCACTGACATATAGGGCTCCTAGGTCGCAACCTCAGCGGCCACTCCAGGCAGCCAGCCACACAGGGTATAACGGAATCCCGTCAAAGGAGCGCTCCCTCTTCCTTCCAACACCTATTAATAACAGGGGAAACCTCCTGTGGCGAGCTTTATTACCTCCTGACAAATGCACCCTGTGGCTCACCTGGATTATATGTCTCATATAACCAGCCGCTGTGATGCAGGGGAAGGGAACTTAAAGTTATAGATTAGGCAATTATGCTATGCTATCAACGCTAGCTTGATGGTTTACTTTATTTCACTGCTCCTTAGAATAAATCATGGACAGAGGGATGCTCTCACAAGAGCCCTGATCGGACCCAGTGCCCTAAGTGCTTGCCCCTGCCAGTTGGTAACCCAGCCCTTTAAGGGCCTGGGGATCGGTTCCAGCGAACACCACCTCTGTTTACAACATTTTCTATTTTTTTGTACTATATTACTATTACTAGTTATTAGTTACATCTTCACAGTTACATGTGTGTCTATTGTTTGTTTAGTTTGGTTATTTCCCTGGCTAGCAGGACAAAAGTACATGCAATCAGATGGTACAAAACTGGCTGCAGCCTCAGTCTCATTTAAGTAAAGAGTATTCTTTAGCTTCTCCCCTACACACTGCCCTCATCAGATCCTCCCAATGCCTCGCTAAGAGCAGCTCACCTCATTATTTACGCCAGAACTACCCAGGCCTTGATGTTACTCTTGATACACTAGCCAATGGTTAACTCAGGCTATACCCTCCTATCCTGAAACATTAGAGGGGCCCAACCCATGGAAAAGCGCTACCAAGTCCTACACCATCTTAAACGTATGAGAGCAAACACAGCTTTTCTACAGGAGACCCTCACACTCTCCCATCCCAAGCCCATTTGTGGCACAGGGGGTGGGTGGGTCAAGTCTATACAGCTGGGCCTGGTAAGAAGCAGGCAAGTGCAGCAAACTTAATCCACCCTAACAGCCCCTTTCATCTACAACAGCAGTCCCTTAACCCCACAGGTCACTTCATTATAGTCAAAGGAACGCTGGACAGAACCGACATAGTCATAGCAGCTATCTAGGGACCAAATAAAGATAAGCCCCAAATCTTTACCTCCTTACTCACCAAACTTTCAAAGCACCACCCCATCCAGACATCTAAGCAGGAACTGGAACTTTAGTTCCGATCTCCACCCTAGACAGATCTGGCTCTTGCAAATGCAGGCTACCACCAAATCAATGTGCCTTACATGAATTACAGGACTCACTTGGGCTAATCGAGCCCTGGTGGGTCCTACACCTGGGAGACAGACAGAAATTATACCTTCTTGTCTCCTGTACATAACACTGCCTTCCGTCTGGGTTATTTCCTCATCTCCCCCAGAATTTTTTCGAATACCACCCAGTGTGAAATTCTGCCTAGAGTGGTTTCAGACCACACCCTTTTCTCTCCTCCTTCCCCCCAACCCTCCCAATCGGACAAGGATAACATTTTGAGATTAAGTAATGACCTATTCAAAGAACCCAAACTGCTGGAAAAACTCACATTAAGTATTAAAAATTTCTTTAAGGATAATACAAATTCTTTGAAAACTATATGGGGAACATTCAAATGCACTATTCAGGGAGAAGTTATCCGCTTGGCAGCCTCTAGGAAAAGGAGAATAGAACCGCAGGCCCAATGCCTGTTTCAGGAGATCCCAATCAAAGAAAAGGGGATCTCCTAAGCCTCATCCAATGAGGAGTGGATACAACTTAAAACCCAGTATGATGAGCTGCTAAGAGAACAGGAATAATTCATGATCCTGAGAGGCAAACTCCGCTATGTAAACCAAGGGGAAAAGACACGGAAACTCTTAGCCCTCAGGCTAAAACAACAAGAATCTATTAAGGTCGTAAAGGGAATTTGGTTATCCCCTCACTCCCCACCGATCACCAACCCCAGAGACACTGTATCCGCTTTTGCTTCATTCTACCAGACCCTCAACACTGCCAACCCACCAGCACCTGAGACCATCATACAATAATTTCTTGAAGTCGCCTACTTTCCCAAACTTGTGCCGGAGACGGCTGAAGGGTTAGAAGCTAATATATCCCCTGAAGAGACTCAACAAGCCATCAAGGAACTTCCCCTAGATAAATCCTTGGGGGGGCCAGACAGCCTCCTCTCAATTTTTTACAAAGCATTTGCACAGTAACTATTGGGCTCTTTGACCACCTTATTTAATTTGGCCTATGAAAGCCAGGCTTTCCATCCCTCTCTATAGAATGTATGCATCACTTTACTACCAAAACCAGTCAAGGACCACGAATGCCTATCCAATTTCCATCCAATATCACTTGTTGTTGGGATACTGGCAAAGATGTCGGCATCACAATTAAGCAAGGTCTGGGACTCCCTTATCGGCTCTGAGCAAGTAGGACTCATGCAGAGCCACCTCTCCTCCAACCATCTCGGCAAACTCTTCCACCTAATCTCCGCCTCCAGGGACTCCAACCAGCCAGCTATCCAGATGTCCCTGGATGCAGAGAAAGGCATTCGATAAACTCTCCTGGCCCTTCCTACATTTAACTCTCCTGCATTTTGGATTCCTGACCGCTTTCATAGACTGGATCAGTCTACTCTACTTTTGCCCCTTGGCCTCCATCAGATGCAAGGGAATTAATTCCAATTCTTTCCACCTCCATACAGGGACCCACCAAGACGCCAAAGATGCCCACTGTTCCCCTACCTCTTCAATCTATATTTGGAGCCCTTGACCAGAAGGGTCCTCCTGGATGAAAACATCAGGGGGATTCAAGCCGGGCATCATCGATATAAAATCTCCATATAAGGGTAAGACATCCTCCTACACCTGGAGGACCCATCCCACTCAATCCCTGCAGCCCTCGCCCTCCTGCAGGAATTAGGGCAGCTCTCTGGTTAAAGACCTAACCTGGAGAAAACCTGCATAATGCCCTAAACCACTGGGTCACCAAAACCCAGGCCTTACAATGGGGAGGTACCTGGTCCCCCACCACACTTACGTGCCTGGGGACGAAGCTACCCACCAGCAAAAAAACAACTCTTCTCCCTTAATCTATATATGCTCCTAATAACAATTAAACATGACCTTTACAGATAGTCTGTCTTGCCATTAACACTGTAGGCCAGAAGCTATACGATCAAAATGAACGTCCTACCTAGAATATGATACCCTTTAGGTATGACCAACATGTTCATACCCACTCATTGTTCCCTAAGCTGAAAGATATTCTAACTCATTTTTCTTGGTGCAATAAAACCCCACACAAAGCCTTCGACAAACTCATACCTCTCAAAGCCCACAGAAGCCTCCAACTCCCCAACTTTCACTTGTATTACAAAGCCATACATGCAGGGAAATTCTTATGTTGCAAAACACTGTTTCTGGTAGCCCCCAAGCCCATACACCCCACAGTGGCAGCAAATAGAGCTTGATCTCTGCCACAAGGCCAAGCTCAACCTCAGAGCCCTCCTCCACATTCTTCACTCCCAATTCCCCCTGTTCCATAGACAGATTCTGACTGGCATATCCCACCTGGTCAGCTGACAGCTACACAGACTCCTTAAAACAAAACCTCTGCTCACGCTATACCAGCCAATCCTGTACAACCCCCAATTTTAAAATTCAAAACCAGACAGTCCCGGACAACTTTCTCAATGCTCCACAACTAATGCACTTAGGCCAGCTTGTACACGACAGCTCTTTCATCCCCTACAACAGCTCTGCCGTGACATACTGTACCCTAATTTGAAAATATCCCCGTTCTCCTTCTTTCAATTAAAACACAAAACCACCAAAACCTTGGGCCCTAGACCTTGGTCCTTGTCGGACTTCTCGGGATGGGAGGAACTTTCCCTTCTGGCCACCTGCTGCCACACTACTTCGCTCTCATACAAAAAACGATCAGCACTCTCCACATTGGATGAGCAAGATTTCTGCTCTTACTAGAGATACATATTCCCAGAGCTAGAGGACACCAGCTCAAGAAGGGCTATGTGGGAAAACATGCATAAATACATAGAAACATAGACAACAATTGCAGAGAAACAGAGGTATGCAAATCATATTGCCCCCTGTCTAGGGCAAGTAAATTTCCTTGAAGGGCAAGTACAAAAAGAGAGATAAATCCACTGCAATAAATAGGGGCAAGTGAAAATTCAGCTACAGTCTTGGATGGGCAAGTCCTAAAAGTTTTGATTTGAACACCACTGCATAAAAAAAAAAAAAAAAAAAACAGAGGTCCATCCAGTTTACCCAAGTTCCCTATATTTACGACAGCCTCAAACTTATGCAGTTCAAGACTGACCATAACTTACACTTTACACCCACCAAACTGCATAGAATTGGACACTTGCAGTCTCCTACGTGCACTAGATGCAACCAAGAGGCCGGTAACCTGAAGCACATACTCTGGGACTGCCTCAAGTCCAAACCACTCTGGAACTCCATTAAGAACCAGATGGATAGCAATAAGACTCCTGTACTGTACACTCACTGATGTACCATCATTACTGTACACATCCCCCCCTTACTGTTTAAGGGAGGAGCGCTGGTATATATATTACTGTCCATGTGCTGTGTAGTTTGTTTTTGTCTGTACTTGTCCTTTCTTTAAAAAAAAAAAATCAATAAAATCTACTATTTAAACCAAACAAAAAAGAGCCAGGCCAGGGGGACAAGAGAGACATTAAGGTAAGATCCAGATTGGGGGAGGGGGGCTTACAAAAAGAAGCACTTCTTTTAATTTTTTGAACTGTAAAACAAAAGTGGTAAAGCAGACTCAAGGGGGCATTACAGTCAGGGGATAAGGGGCAATCTAAAACAGAACAAGAAAGTATTAGATCAAAAGTTTCTCAACTGTCTTGCACTGCTGCTTGACAATGAATCCCAGCATGTTTAGAATCATATCTCATCACTTAGATTACAGCTGACAACTCATGCTACCTCCCAGTGTGTTCATACTTTCCATTTGTTTTGGTAGTTTATTCACACTATAAAAAACTTCTCATCAGTTTAAATAAAATACACATATTACAATGAAAGCCTGTTATAACGGACGCATCTGTGCATACAACTTTTGTCCGTTATATCCAGAGGAGGTGGAGCCTATGTGTTAGGTCTATGTGTGTGTGAGCAGGACTCAGAGGGAACGAGAACTTATTATTAAACTTGACAGATTATGCAGAATCCTACCTAGCATATATGTTTCTGTATCCTGTGGGTTTATTTACAGTTATTTATCTGTAAGGAAATATATGTTTTTAAGGAAGTTTATTGCAAAAGATAAAAATAAAAAGACAATAATTTTATTGGCTGAATGTTGGACTTCTAACATACATACATACTAACATTCTAAAAGCCAGCACACTAGGCCTAATGGTCAGTCATGTCTGCTCGGTAGCCAGCCACCTATTGGGTGCTCGCTTTCCCGCCCCCCCCCAGCTCCTGAGAGGGTCTTCTTTGGCTTCAGTTTCCCCTTGTACCTGTCCCACCCCTTCTTGAAGCCATCCACTGTGCCCTCCTCCACCAGACTCCCAGGCAGCGCATTCCATGGCTCCACCACCCTCTCAGTGAATGTCTCCTGTTCCCCTTGTAATTTCCCCCCCTCCAACTTCCACTCTTGCCCCCTGGTTGTTCCCCCTTCTTTACCCTGAACATCTCCTTGGTTCTGCCCTTGTTTATTCCTATCACATATTTGAAGACCCCTATCATGCCCCCCATGTCTCTCCTCTCCTCCAGTGTGTAACAGAGAAACATAGAAATATAGACTTTGACGGCAGATAAGGACCGCTTGGCCCATCTAGTCTGCCCATTTCCCTACCTACAGGATAGGCCGCAGATCCTAGTTAACCAACAGCCTATTTCTTCCTACCCCCACAAGAACTGCCCTATGTCTGTCCCATGCATTCTTGAATTCTCCCACAGTTTTAGACCCCACAACCTCCTCAGGAAGGCTGTTCCATGCATCCACTACCCTCTCTGTGAAATAATACTTCCTCACATTGCCCCTGAACTGCCCCCTTTCTATCTTTAAATTGTGTCCCCTTGTTCTTGCACGTCTCTTTTTCTGAAAGATGCTACCCTCTTGGACTTTGTTGATTCCACTGAGGTACTTAAAAGTTTCTATCATGTCCCCTCTCCTTCTTTCCTCAAGGGTATACATATTAAGCTCCTTTAGTCTCTCCTCATACGGCTTCTTTTGCAGACCCTGCACCATTTTAGTTGCCCTCCTCTGGACTGCCTCTATCCTGTCTATGTCCTTGCGGAGATGGGGTCTCCAGAACTGGATGCAGTACTCCAGATGGGCTCTCACCAACTGTCTGTACAGAGGGATAACAACTTCCTGTTTTCTGCTTCTGATGCCTCTCCCTATACATCCCAGTATACCCCCAGCCCTCCCTACTGCCTTCTCACATTGCTTGCTAACCTTAAGGTCATCTGATATGATTACCCCCAGGTCCCTTTCCTTTTGTTTTTACTACCTCCCCACCCATTGTGTATTCTTCCCCTGTGTTCTTGTTTCCCAGGTGCATTATTTTGCACTTCTTTGCACTGAATCCTAGCTGCCATACTTCTGACCATTCCTCCAACCTTGCCAAGTCCCTTTTCATCCTTTCCACGCCTCCTTCTGTATCAACCCTGTTGCAGATCTTTGTATCATCTGCAAAAGGCATACTTTTCCTTCCAGTCCCTCTGCAATGTCACCGATGAAGACATTAAAAAGGACTGGACTCAATACTGAACCCTGTGGTACCCCACTAGTAACCCCTCTTTCTTCAGAGTGGACTCCATTTACAATTAACTTCTGTGTCCTGTTGTGCAGCCAATGTTTTACCCAGGCTACCACCATGGAACCCACTCCCAGGCTGGTTAATTTGAGTATTAATCTTTTGTGTGGGACTGTGTCAAATGCCTTGCTAAAGTCTAGGCAAGCCATGTACACAGCCCCTCCCTGGTCTACTACTTTGGTCACCCAGTCAAAGAATCTATTAGATTCATCTGACATGACCTTCCCGCTGTGAACCCATGCTGCCTTGGGTCCTGTGCCCCACTGGCCTCTAGGTACTCAACTATTCTTTCCTTCAGAAGTGACTCCATCACTTTCCCTACCACAGGGGTCAGACGGACAGGTCTGTAGTTTCCTGCCTCTGTCTTGGTCCCACTTTTGTGAAGGGGAATCGCATCCGCCTTCCTCCAGTCCTTGGGTACCACAACATCCTCCCATGATTTATTAAAAAGAATAGCCAGTGGTTTCACTAGTTCCTTAATTCTTTTAGAATTCTGGGGTGAATTCCATCAGGACCCATTGCTTTGTCCACCTTCAGTTTTAGGAGTTCTTGCAGAACCCTTTCTTCTGTGAAAGGACTGGGACCACCCCTATCAAGAGTGCTTCTGTTAATTGGATTAGGCACTTCTCCTCCTCTTTGTGAATACTGAGCAGAAATATTCATTCAGTATCCTGCTTTTCACTGTCCCCTCTGCCCACCCACGCTCATTCTATTCAGCCTCACTATCCCTCCCTTTGTCTTTCTATGCTCGCTGATGAACCTACAAGAGGTTTTACCCCCTTCTTAACTGAGTTGGCTATCTTTTCCTCAGTTTGGGCCTTTGCTATTCTGACTTCCCTCCCTGCTTCCTTCTGCCTTAACTGGTACAGCTCTCTGTCCTGCTCCTCCTGTGTTTCCCTATACTTCCGGAATGCTATCTTTTTCTTCCTGACTTTCACAGCCACCTCTTTTGAGAACCATAGTGGCTTTTTCTTTCATTTTGATTTGTTTATTTGCTTCACACAAAGGCTTGTTGCCTCTATGATGGCAGTTTTGATAATTCCCCATTGTTACTCCACACCTCCTTCTAGCCTATTTGCTAGTGCTTTTCTGAGGCACTCTCCCATCTTGCCAAAGTCAGCCCTCCTAAAGACCAGCACCCTCACTTTCGTATGGCTTGACTCTGTAGCGGAGTTTAACGTGAACCACATTGTTTGATAGTCACTTGTTCCCAGATGGCAACCCACTTCTAGATCTGAGATCCTCCCACTGCCCCCGTTTGAGAGTACGAGGTCTAAGATTGCTCCCTCACAAGTGGATTCCGAAGCTAGCTGTCTGAGGCCTGCCACCTGTAGGGCATCAAGAATGGCCCTGCTCTGGATGTGGCTGGCAAATGTGCTCCAGTTAACATCTGGCATATTCAGGTCTCCCATCAACAGTATCTCCCTTTCTCTGCCATTCTAAGAATGCCTTCTATCATATCCTTGTCCATTCCCTCCCCCTGACATGGGGGTCTGTACACAACCCCTGTGCGGATTGTGGTGCCCTTTCCAGTCTCCAAGGTGACCCACAGTGCCTCCTCTCCTCCCTGTTTACTCTTTTGTTCAGTTGCTTTTATCCCTTCCTTTACATAGAGAGCTACTCCTCCCCCTCTTCTCCCCTGCCTGTCTCTCCTGTAGTTTATGTACCCTGGTATGTTAACATCCCAGTCATGGTTCTCTGTGTACCATGTTTCTGTGACTGCTACGATATCCAGGCATCCCTCTTCCATCAAGGCCACCAGCTCAGGGAGCTTGTTGCCCAGACTACGGGCATTGGTACTCATTACCCTCCATTTCCTGATGGCCTTACTCCCTTTTGCCCCATCCCTGTCCTTCTGTGTACAGTTCGAGCTCTTCCAGTCTCTCCTCATAGGCGCCCCCCCATGCCCTGAATCATCCTGGTCACCCTCCTCTGGACCCCCTCCAGCAGTGTTATGTCCTTCTTAAGATGAGGTCTCCAGAACTGCACACAGTACTCAAGTTGAGGCCTGGCCAAGGCATTATACAGAGGGAGGATCACTTCCCTCCTGGACGTAATCCCTCTGGCTATGCAGCCCAGTATCTGGTTTGCATTGACTGCGGTTCTCCTATGATTTTCAGTGTTATTCATTTTGACATCTACCACCACCCCCCCCCCCGATCCCTCTCACCCAATGTGGCTTGCATTGTGACCCCACCAGGGTGTATACATGGCCTGGGTTTCTGACCTCCGATGAAGCACCTTACATTTCCCTGCATTAAACTTCAATCCCCACCTCCTTGACCACCCCTCAAGGGTATCCAGGTCCCCCAGGACTGTCTCTCTTGCTTCCTCCCCATCCACCAGTGCTCCCAGTTTTGAGTCATCCGCAAAGAGACTCAGCCTACTCCTAACCCCCCCTCCCTATATCCGAAACATAGGCATTGAACAGGAGTGGCCTCAGTACCGAACCTTGGGGGACCCCACTGATGACCTTCCTGGGGAAGGAGACTATCCCAACCACTACACCCCGTATTCGCCACGTAAGCCAATTTTCTACATACTTGAGCAACTGCCCCCCCACCCTCACCACCCGGCTTTGTTAGCAGACCGTTGTGGGGTACCGAATCAAACTTCTAGGATAGTAAGAGCGGAAGGCAATTGTACTGTGAGGGTTTTATTTAAATTTAAAATATTTTTCTCTTAGTGTAATTAACTAATACAAGTTTATGCAGCTTGTAGAGTTATTTTGTAAGAAACTGAATCTGTTTCTCCTCCATCATAATTCTGCATTTGCCAAGTGTACCCCCCCCAAAAAAGAGCACTACAAATGCCCATAAAAGCTTCATAGTGTCTGTTATAAGCAACATTTCTGTCCATTATAACCAGAGAAAAATGGATTGGATTTGATATGTTTGGTTTGGGAAATCAGTTTTTGTCTATAGAGAATACTGACTGGGCTACTGTGCGTAACCAGCCTGTGCTGCCACTGAGGGGGTTCTGATTCCGTTTGACCTCGAGAGCGATGCTCGAGAGGTCCTACGGAATCAGAACCCCGAGGTGGCAGCACAGGCTGGTTAGGCACAGTAGCCCAGCCAATACTTTATATAGTGTATGGAGACTGCTTGCTCAAAAACTATGGCATTAACACAAATATAGTCATTTGTGGTTTTACGTTTGGTCCGCTTATTTTGCTGCTCATCAAGCGCCCCTCAGCCACCATCCTGTCACAGTACTGACTGCATAGGTGTCGGAACGGGGGGGGGGCCACTTCACTTTTTCTGTATGGCAAAAACTAGTATAGAAAAAGTGCCCGTTGTACCCTCATAAGTGCCCTTTTGATTCTCACCCCCTCAGCATTTACCAACTTCCGGCACCCTTGACTGACTGTTTGAATACTGAGATGTACACGCAGTGGTTTTTCCCATTATTGGAAGTGCGGTCTCCTGCACATACCTCTCAACTGTACCACATTACGAGGAACGTTCCTCATTTTACTTCAGAAAAGGTCCCTGTTCCACATTGTGAGGACTTGTTCCACATTCAGAGTCAACATTTTAAAGCAAATATCCATAGTAAATGATGGAAAAAATAACTTATTCAATTAATAACAGACATTCTCAACATAAATGCAACATTTTAATAGTGTTTTGAGCTTTTTAGGTAAAGATTTTATTAAGTGTTCCACATTTTGCCCATTTGTTCCACATTGTGACAGGCAATGTTCCACATTTGGGGGACAAAAGGTTGAGAGGTATGCTCCTGCACTCTGAAAAACAGCCAATATGTTGTTGTACCACAGTGTGGTGTAACCACGTTTCATTAATGTTGAACTGTGGTACCACAACATTCTGATTGCGATGGATTTCAGTATGGAACAAGGGGTCTCCATACACTGTAAGTGAAGTGCACTGTTTTGCTTATAACTAAGGTTGTCCCACTTTTACCAAGGAGGAGGAGGGCAAGTCTCGGATGCTTTGCCTTTGCTTCCGTAATTCTGCGGTTTTACCCATGTAGACCACAAACAGTACTGTACAGACGAGATATGCAAGGTGAGATACTGAGAAAGCACGTCTTTTTTTAACAAAATTCATATCCAGACCAGATCTCCCGTCTAAGCAGATGCCATACAGCTTCATTTTTAAGAAGGGGGACGTAAATTTAAAATAGACTTGACAGTGCAGACGCCTGTGTGAGTACAGTCGTTGCCCTTCTTCAAAGTTTGAAATATTTTTGCAAACTCTGTACAACCTGCTCCTGCAGTGTCAACACACACGTTGCACAAATATTAATCACAACTGGAACATCCAGCTACTTAATACCACAACAACCGCCAGTGGCTGTTACCATCTGCTAAGATGTATTTATTTATTTTTAACCACTGCAGCTGATTTATTTAACCCACCTTAGTCTCTCTGGAAGCGGATTAACGACGGGCGCCGCCATCTTTGTTTCTGTAGACGTCACCGAGAGGTCAAGAGGCGGGGCGTAGAGGTCAGTCCTCCAAATTAAATCCGCCTGCCAAGGGTCAGTCACAGAGCAAGCTGTGGCTGTATCTGCTGAGAACTAGGACTAAATGGCTGTATATGTATAATAAGTTTGAAGATAAGACTTGCAGCGTCCCTTCTTGATGCTCGCAGAGCGCCACCATTTTGTAAATGCTCCGAGTTAGGTTGCTGCTGGTCTGCATGCGGGTTTGACGCAGTGGCTTGCAGACTTTGTTTCAAAACCTACGTAGCCCCCATATCTTCGCCTTCCTGAACCCTCTGTGCATATCGGGACGGACGGAGGGAGCGAGCGAGCGTAGAATTCAACCTCTTGTCTTGCAAATGTGGGAAAGACTGAAAAAAGCAGGAACAATTGGCTAAAATTAGGGATACATTTCAGAAAATTGTAATATTAACTGAAAAATCTTGCTATATATTGTGTGGCTTGGTGTAAAATATATATTCTGAAGGAAAACTAGACTAGCACTAAAATCTGAAATTGTGTAATTTTATTTAAAGTTGTTTACAGGGTATCATGCAATGCCTTGAATCCTTACTCTTCTGCAACAGAACTCCACATTTAGGAGAGAGGGTGGATGTTTATGAGGCAAAATTGGGGACTCCGGGACAAAGATCTTTTACATACCGTCCCCTTACCTGGTACAATGCCCTTAACCTGCTCTCCCTATCCTCCACGACATTGGGAGTTTTCAAATCCATACTTTACGCTCACCTCACAGCCTCCAGCTCCTGTGACTGCTTTGACTAAAGTCTTATCCCCGAGTGCACTTACATTTGTTTCACTCAACCACCATGGTCTCTTCTTTGACAAAGACAACCTGAGTACCACTAACCTGGTTCTGTGTGCTCCTAAACTTATTTCTCCCTCTCAAGCTCTCAGATCCTTATTCCTTGCCCTTGACACTGCCTCCTGAGTTCCTTTTTCTTTTCTATACATAAATGTTGCTGTTGAAGTTGTGGCCTTGTTAAACAGCTTACTGATTGTTTGTAACACTGTCTACTGTGTTTTTGTACTTAATGACGTGGAATCTTTGTAAAAGAGCCTTGGCTCAAAAGGTATTAATTCCTAGAACAATAAACTTCAAACATTTGAGAGGTATGCTAGAGAGCACTCCCAACACTGCAGCATCAGTTGAAATGCTCTTGTGTTTTTTCCTCCCCAGCAGTCTCTCTTAAGTGCAGATGGGGCTGGAGTGTGTAGAGCAAGTCTGTTATTTTACTGTAAGGTTAGGTAGATGCAGCACGTCCAGTTGCAGGTGGGGGTGACTGACCTTTTAGGACCCATATAATTGGGGCCAGGCGCCATAATGGAAAAGGTGCTGTGAATTCCAACTTTAAAGGAGAACTGCACTGAATCTGTCAGTCATGTTTCCTAGTAGAAATAAGCTGTTTTTAAGTACTGGTTTGAATTCTGTTATTGTTCAAACTATATAGGTCTATTAGTAACCTCAGTGGGTGTTTCTGATGTACACTCTAATGTTAAGAACCCTTTTAGAATTGTATGATGTAGTTTATGTCCAACTCGGCCACAGAGTTCTATAGTAGAACATGGTTGCATTGTTCCAACAATAGAAGACCAGAACGGGCATAAATTACATCATACAGAACATAGCTGAACTGTTGTCCTTATTGAATTATGTAGTCTAAGTACCCACATTTTTGTGACGTGGAACCTTTGTATATGAGTCTTTGACTCAAAGGTATTTTCCGATTCCTCAATAAGTAAAACACAGTTCTAAAATGGCTCTTATCAGCTGCATGTAAATCAGAAACGCACACTAGGATAACTGAAAAGTCTGTATAGCTATAGCAGGAACAAAATTAAAACTAGCATTTCAAACTTCTAGATTTAGTGTGGTTGACCTTTAACACAGAAATACAAAACACTATTCTAAAATGGCCCCCTGCCTATCCGCATATATGATGGGTTGAATGGCTGCGGAATGTGCCCTGTGTGTAGGAAGCACGCCATCTGGTGTCTCATATTTTAGTTTCAGTAGGTTGTGAGTTATGTGGTACATGGGCAAGAAAGGTGATCTGGAGAGGGGATCAGCTGCAGGGAGGGTAGTGCGGTGGGGGTGTGGTCTGGAGGGAGGGTGGGTCCAGCTCCCAGTAAGGTTATTTGGGGTTACTTGGGAGATGGGAGTTGGTCCAGCTCCAGGTAGGGTGGTCTAATTGGGGGTCTGTTCCTTGGGTGGGAAGTGTAGTCCCAGGTGGGTTTTGAGCTGCAGGGATGGTGATGAGCAGGGGCGAATGCAAGTTGCAGGGATTTATAGTGATCCAAGGAAGGTGCTTAGCTTGGGAAGACTGGTAAGGCAGCTGGAAAGGTGGTCCAGTAGCAGGTAGATTTGTTGGTCGGGGGTGGTCCATTGGCATGAACAGTGGTTCTGGGACTCTAGCATTCGGGGAGTGTGGTCTTTGGGGGGCTGATGCAGGTATAAGTGCTGTATAGTCTAGGCAGCTTAGCTCATTTGAAGCTGGTCCAGGGACTGGAAGGGTGGTCCAGCTACATGGAGGATGGTTGGGGGTGTTCCAGCTGCAGGGGGTAATGCTAGTCCATAGGGTGGAAATGTGGTCAGGGTGAATGCATCTTGAGGGTGGTCATCTGGTGGTAGAGGTCAGTCTGGGGGAAGAATGTGTTGGCTGGGCAGGGGTCTTTGCTGGGGGGAGGTTGTTCCAGCTACAGGGAGCATGGTTGGCAGGTTGTGGACTGAGGTGGGCATGTGGTATTGAAGGATGATCCAGCAACATGAAGGGTGGTTGACTGTTGTAGAAAACTGGTATGGGAATTGGAAGGGTGATCCAGTGGTAGGGAAAGTGAGTTGGCTGAAAGTAGAGCCTTTAGTTCCCAAACTTGGCCTCAGGCTCCTGAGTTCAACCCTGTCATGGCAGCATGTTTTCTAGCCCCACCACCACCTTAGCGGTCAGTTACTGAGCTCCAGTCCCAGGCTTCTTATCGCTCATAGCCTAGTCCTCAGGATGCAAATGCCCTACTCCAGTCATGGCTGTAGCAGTTCCCCCACCCCCCCCCCAGGAAAGCTGTAATTTTTTTCCCCAAATGTTTAGTTTTGTGGTTAGTCCCTCCTGTTCATTCAGTTCTGTGTGGCTGATGACATAACTCGCAATTGTCCCTCATTTTGCCCCCTCAGAATTACTATGTTTGTAGTGGAAAATGGGCTGCCACACAGAGAAGGAGCTGTGAACTCAGACTTGAAAGAGCTGTTGATGCCTTTTGGAAAACGTGCACACAATTCGGCTTGTATTTTATACATCTTGTATAACTTTCTTGTCTTTATTATTTACTATTGAAGAATTTCCACAGAAACAAGACCTGTATCCCTTAGAGTGCATCAGCTTATATCTTACTTGAAATTATAATGCTCTGTTGTGGCATGACAGTCTGTTGCAATGGAAATAACTGTGATGTCACAAGCTGAGTATATTGACATCAGGCTAGGAAGAACAAGTGGGTGTTGATGAACCCTTGAGGGACAATTATCCTGTTTTCAATGTGTATAACCTTAGTAATAAATATTGGAGATTCAAAAATGGAGCTAATGAGCAATATAAGCTGCTTTGTGTCCAAATATTCTGTTTTTCAAAGTTCTTCACAAGGTGTTGGTGGCATTTTAAAAATGGAACCATGTAACACTGTATGACAAAATTTAACATGCACAAGTAAAGATGCAATTTTCCACAGTGTTCAGAGCTGGTATCTTCAAGTCTGTCGATAGGTCTCACATTATGAGGGCCAGTGGTCCTCATTCTGTTCTACATTTTCAAAGTCAGTGTCTCACTTTATAGTTACATCAGGTTGAGATAAATGGGGTCTGTGGGTGGGAAAGGTGATCTGGGTCCATCTGCAGGGAGGGTGGTCCAGGAAGTCTGGTCCGGAGGGAGGGTGTGTTAACCTGGGAAGGGTGATCATATGGGGGGTTTTCCAGCTGCAGGATGGTGTTCAGCTTGGGGCTATTTCATGGGCAGGAACGGTGGTCCTGTGAGGGGGCTAGCTGCAAGGAGGGTAGGGTGCTGTGGCATGACGAGGCTGTTCTGGGGGCTGGAAGGGTGGTCCAGCTGCAGGAAGAGTGGTGCAGATATTTCAGCTGCAGAGGGATTTATTAGAGGCTGATAAGGGGCCTGGGAGAGTGGTCCGGCTGCAGGAAGGGTGGGGTTGTTCCAGCTGCATGGAGATTTGTGAACATGCTGCATGGGGCTGGTTCATATGCTGAACGGTTGGTCAAGTAGATCCAGCTCCAGGGAGGGTGGTCTGGGAATGGCGGGTGGTCCAGCTTCTGGGAGGGTGCTCATCTTGGGGTGGGTAACTGATCCATTGGTGGGAAGGGTGGTCCTGAGGGGTCCAGATGCAGGAAGGGTTGTCTGCTTAGAAACAAGCATAGAATTTGTTTGCAGAAAAGGACCTGTTGGCCCATCCAGTCTGCCCTATTTTCCCAGCCTATTCCGATACATTGGACCCTATTTGTTTTCTAGTGTCCCTCCCACCTCCCTTTTCTCTTCCTATTGTACCTGTGTGCTTGTACCATGTGTGCTTAAAGCCCCCCACTATTTTCACCCCACCACCTCTTTTGGCAGGCTGTTCCAGGGGTCCATCACTCTTTTGGTGAAGAAATTCCTCACATCCAACTTTAACTTTACCTGCTCTGGCTTCGTTGTATGCCCCTGTGTTGTGGTGCTTTTGTTCCTCTGAAGGAGACTCCACCTGCACCTTGTTCGGCGCTTTGAGGTACTTACATAGATCTTAATTATTTCCCCACTCTCCTCTCCAGGGAGTACATGCTGAATTCAGCCTTTCATATGACTTCTTGTGCAACCCCCCCCACACCATTCAGGTAACCCTCCTCTGGACCACTTCCATCCTGTCAGTGACTTTGTGGGGTTGAGGCCTCCAGAAGTGGACACAGTACTCTAGATGGGGTCTCGCTAGTCAGTGATACAGTGGCAACACCACCTCCCTTCTCCTATTAGAAATCCCCCTCCCTGTGCACCCCAGCATCCCATTAGTCTTGCCTACAGCCTTGTCACACTGCCCTGCCACCTTGAGATCATCAGATATGACTACTCTGAGGTCCATTTCTTGATGACTGTCAGCACTGCATCCCCTCCCATCTCATAAACCGCTCTCGGGTTTCTCTGCCCTAGGTGTATGACTTTGCACTTTTTGGCATTGAAACCCAGCTGCCATGCCCTAGACCACTTCTCTAGTTTCATTAGACTCCTTTGCCTTTTTTCCACCCTTTCTTGATTGTCCACCATGTTGCAGATTTTTGTGTCATCTGCAAAGGGACACAACTTCCCCTCCATTTCCTCAGCTGTGTCACTTATGAAGATATTGAAGAGGATCAGTGTCACTACTGATCCCTGTGGCACCCCACTAGTCATTGTCCCGTCCGCCAAGTGCCTGCCACTTACCACAACCCTCTGCCTTCTATCCTTTGACCAGTTTGTTACCCAGCCTAACACTTTCTTCCCAATCCCCAGGCTGCTTAGTTTCTTTACTAGCCTCCTGTGCAGCACAGTGTAGAAAGCTTTGCTAAAGTCGAAATAAGTCACATCCACTACCCTCCCCGATTCACCTCCCTAGTCACTCAGTCAAATAAATCTATGAGATTTGTTTGGCTTGACCTCCCCCCATGAAACTGTGCTGCCGGTGACCCTGCAGCCCATATGCCTTCAGGTACTCCAGTCTCTCCTTCAGTACGATCTCCATTATTTCCCCACCAGTGATGTGAGACTGACTGGCCTGTAGTTGCTAGCATCCTCCATGCTGCCACTCTTGTGCAGGGGGACCACATTGGTGCTCCAGTCCACTGGTACTACACCCATCTCCAATGAGCTGCTGAATAATGTTGCCAGAGGGGTGTCTAGCACCATGCTTAGTTCTTTTAGGACTATTTGGTGAATCCTGTCTGGTCCCATCACCTTCTATTCTTTTAGGGCTTCCAATCCCTTTCAGATTCTCTCCTTTGAAAATGGACTTGTGTCCACTCCCCCCTGCTGTCTGTTGATACTTGCTGGTCTGTCCCTCCAGCCCCCCCCCCATCTGAAAAGACAGAGCAGAAGTACTCATTTACAGTTTTAGCTTCTTCCTGATCTTCTACACAGTACCCCCGCCCTCCCAATTCTCGCTATCTCACCCCTTGGCTTCCTCTTTCTAGTCGCGTACTTGAAGAAAGTCTTAGCCCCTTTTTGATTTTGTTAAAGTTCCTCTCCTCTGTTTGTGCCTTTGCTGCCCTCACCCTCCTGCCTGCCTCCCTCCCTCCCACTACTTGTCCAGATATACCTCCCTGTCCACCTTCATCTGGGTCTCTTTGTACTTCCTAAATACTGTTGTTTTTTTCTAGTTCTCCACCTCAGCCACTTCCTTTGAAAACCACAGTGGCCTTTTCCTTATCCTTCCCTTGCTACTTCCTTAAAACAGCATGCCATCACCTTAGCTATTTCCTCCATGATTTCTTTTTTGACCATTAGGTCTCTACCCCCCCCCCCCCGGCCACCTCCCCCGAGGTATTTACTGAGGTACTCATTTCTTTAAAATCTGCCCTCCTGAAGTCCAAAGCCCTTGTCTTAGTGTTGTTTTTCTGTTGCCCAGTCTGTACGCCAGACCACACAGTACGATGATCGCGACTACCCACTGTGATATCTGCACTGCTTTCCCTGTTCATGAATACCAAATCCAGCACTGCCCCTTATTTAGTGAGCTCTGTAACCAGCTGCCTGAAAAATGCCCCATGTAGGGAGGTGAGGAAGGCCCTACTTCTTGTAGCTGCAGCCAGAATGCTCCATTCTACATCCAGCAGATCAAAGTCCTCCATGATCAGTACTTCCCCTTGCTTGACATTCTGCCACTGGCCTCCCCAAAACCTTGTTTAACTCCTCCCCCTGTGTTGGTAGTCTATGCACCACCCCCATGCACATAGAACCCCCAGACAGTGTTTAAGCTGATCCATAGTTCCTCTAGCCCTTCCTTTTCCCTCTGGTGTATGTACCTGTATCCCTGTGGCTTTTATTCCTTACCTCACTTATAAAACAACACCCCCCCTTTCCTTCCTAAGCATGGTGTAACCTGGTATGGCCACTTCCCAGCTATGGTCTTCAGTGTGCCATGACTCCATTATGGAGTTATGCTTGGGAAGGCTGATCAGCGGCAAGGAAAGGTGAACCAGCTGCAGGAAATTTTGTTGGGGGGTGGCTAGTCCACTGCTGGGGGGGGGGGGCAGCTGTGGATAGAATGATTTCTGCCTGAACTCACGTGGAGGGTTGAGGTGCTGGATACCACACCAGCTGCCGTGGCGGCTACCCGGGTTCAAGGAACGGACTAGGGTTGTTGGGAGTCGGCCGGGGGGTAGAGGATTATGCATCCAAAGGCCTTCTCTCCTCTTCCAAGGAGGGAGGGAGGTCTGTCACTGCATAATCGCCTGCCATCAGCTGGTGGTGCAGGTGTGAGCAGCATGCAGGGATGGGCTGTGGTCTGGTATAGTGCATTTCTGCCTCCACACAACATGCACTGTCATCTGCGACTGCAGGATGGGGAAGGACAAAACTGAAAATTTGGGGCAGCGTGTATGTATGTATGGCTGTCACTGCATTGTGCCATGTGTGGCTGTCACTGCATTGTGCCATGTGTGGCTGTCACTGCAATGTGCCACGTGTACTGCTGTTAAGCACTGACCCACATGCATTGCTGTCACCATGCTTTCCACACGGGCTGCTGTCACTGCACTGAAATGTGCCATGTGCATGGCAGACACTGCAGTTTGCCACATGCACTGATGTCACTGCGTCTGTGCAACTTGCACTGCTGTCACTGTGCTGTGCCGTATACACTGCCATCACAGCAGTGTGCCATGTGTGCTAACACAGTTGCACTGTGCTGCGTGCACTTCCATCACTGTGCTGTGCCATGTACACTGCTGACACTGCAGTGTGCCACATTCACAGGCTGACCTGACACAGATACTACACACACATACCTTACAGGTGCAAAATGTGCAGTCTTGCTGTAAACAATTTCCAGATAAGCTGCCAATTCCCCACACAAGCCCAAGTGCCCATGATTTGCTGATTCTCTTTCCTTCAACTTCATTTGAATGCATTCCTTCCTTGTGTATTTTTTTTTGCATATGTTAGCTTTATGTCATCTCCAGATTCTTTGGTGATACCTTTCCCACTTGTGATGCTGTTTTATGTAGATTGTAGTCGTAGCTGGTACTTTTTTACCTGTTACCCATGATTACTACTGCTGAAATGTATATATCTTCTGAAGTGTTTTATCCATTTTGGACTTGTATGTCTCCTACTGCTGAAATGTATATATTTTCTGAAGTGTTTTAACCATGTTGACTTGTATATTTTCTACTGCTGAAATGTACATACCTTCTGAATTGTTTTATCATTTTTGACTTGTATATTTGTAATTATCAGTCTACATTGTATATTAAATTATTTTTACTTCCCTTGCTTCTATATATGTTTCTGTATTGTCTCTGTTTGCTTGTTGCAAACCCGAGTCAACCCTGAAAATGGGACTGTTTTTGTCTCAGTGGTCCTATCCAGTTACCAAAACTCAAATAAATAATCAGTACCATACGGCATGTTTTTAATTTCAAAGGCTGTCAGATTGTCTTCTGTGCACTGTTCCATCTTAACTGCATATATACATTTTTGTGATGCTGTGTTTCCTTTCCTTGCATCACCTCTTCCAGATCATGTCAGTGTTGAGAGTCTGCCACAGTTTCATGCACATCTGGGCTAAGCTTGGCAACGCTGTGCTGGGGAGGGAGGTGAAGATCACCAGGAGCATCGGGGTGGATGGAACAGAGAGCGGCGGGCTGACCCCGGAGGCCTGTCCCGGGTGTTTACTGCTGCTGTTGCATCCTCGCTCACAGTTTTACAGCTGGGAGGACAGGTGACATGTCCAAGGTCCATTCTGGGCCAGTGATTGTGGTGGGATTTGAACGTGGGATCACTTGTTCCTGTATGTAAAATCTGTGCTTGTCCTGTGGCTCTTGTATCTCTCTCTTGAACTCTGTTTCTACTCTTGTTTTTATTTTTAAATTACACTAATCATTTTTTCCTTTTTATTCTACAGGGCTGACAGGACGCTGACCCCAGTCTGACAATACAGAGAACCTTGCATATTAGATAAGTATTGTATGTTTAACCTTCTCTATTGGTCCAGTTTTGTTCTGAAAGAACTACGGATCCTCTATGACCCCATGGCAATTCTTCTTTTATAGATATGACTGGACATTACCTTAATACCCCAATCCAAGTGTCCCTAGGACTCGGGTAAGAGATCTCTTTATCTGTGCAAGGTAAGTAAGCCATAATGGTGCCTAGCAGGGTGAGTGCCAGTATTAGGTGCTGGGGGCCTATGTTCCCTGGTAACTGGAGCATGATATAAATCTCCCTGTTTCATGAACATACTGCTCTATTACTGAACAATCCCAGAAAACCTGTAAATATGTGGCTCACTGTCCACAGTTCTGCCAACCTGTATCTGATGGTGATGTAAAAATGCTTGTTATATTGCTGGCACTAAAAATCCTCTATCCTGATTGGTTGATTGGCATCTTTAGCCATGGGTAAATCCACACTTAAAGCACCGGTCAACCAATTTAGAAACCTATAAATCCCTACAGTTTTTGTCCATCTGAAAGGCTCTGTTTAGCCATCATCTTGGTTTTTTTTTAAATGGTCCCAGCCTTCAAGAAAAGGAATTACTGCAGACTATTTATGGCCAATCTTACTCAATCTTAACATAGTTTTTGATGTTCTGAAGGAGAGAGGTGTGTCTCCTTTAGGAGACAGATATCTGTGTTCATTTTTTTAACTCTATCACTCTTGATCTCCTGGTCATTGCCAACACTTTCAATGATGTGTTCACTGACCTAGGTAGTGTTCTCCCCATGGACTTTTTCCTGGTGTCTGACTGCGCTACTCCCTGTAGCTATCCCACTCCTTCCAATCACCCATCTTTCTATTTCAAAACTGTCAAGAAGCATGAAGCCCGAAAATACATCACCAAAGCAATCTCCAGGTCAAGAACTAGTGTGGACGCGCTGGACCTTAAACTGCTATCTCTCACCCTTGATGGGATCCTAGGTCCATTAACTCAGATTTTCAACCTGTCCCTTAGTCTCAGCCAGTTCTCTGACATATGGAAAGCTGCTACAGTTACACCAGTCCACAAAAGCGGGGATAAGGCCATTCATGGGAACTATCGCCGATCTATATACTACCTCTTCTCTCCAAGGCCCTTTAATGCATAGTGGCCGACCAACTTATGGATTTTCTGGCAAAATATAATATTTTGTGTACTCAACATCATGGTTTCAGAAAAGGCCATAGCACGTCATCTGCCTTACTTGAATTCACTGGAGTGTTACACAGCACATTGGATAAAGGTCATATAACTGGGGCTGTATTTGTCGATTTGACTAAGGCATTTGACACTGTCCACCATTGTCTACTGATTGAACAGCTCCGGTCTTCTGGGCTCTCTCCTGGCACAGTAGCCTGGTTCAATAGCTAGCTGGAAAGTTGGTCACAAAGAGTAAAAATCGCAGGTGTTCTCTCTGATGCTAGACCGGTCTGCTCTGGAGTCCCACAGGGGTCTATACTGGGCCCCCTACTATTCAGCCTTTTCCTGAACACCCTTCAGCAATCCTGCTCTGAGCAACTCATCCTATAGGCTGATGACGCAGTAATCTTCATTTCTCACAAGGATCCTGAACCCCCAAACATTCATATAAGCAATTCCTATACCTGATTGGTCAAACCAATTTTTATTCAGATCAAATAAATTATTCTGCAAAGGTTCCCTGCCGGCATGAGTTTTAAAGTGTGGAAGAGTGTTACCTGTGACAGTTTCAGCTTCCTTTATAAATAGAATCCCAAGCAAACTGAATCCTTTAAACTAATAAACATTTTGTGCATCATTTAAAAACCCTTTCCCACTATGAGAGAAACCCTCAAGCATATCTTTGCAATTTGGGTTTTCCACTGGGATTTACATTGTGTAGTAGTAGGTAGTTAGTTGTAATTAGCACCAAAATGTAAAACAAACCTACTAAACATCTCGGCTTAGCCATGATGATGTTAATGTGCCCCAACTATTTAAAAGTTTAACGTAAAAACTACAGTCCTAAATAAACTGCACTTTTCTTAAACATAAAGAAAGACGGCCCACCAGTACAGCGGTAGCATTACCATTTTTTTTTTCCATAGATACTTTATTCTGTTTTTCTCCGTGATCCCAATCACCTGCCTTGGATGCGTGGAGCCATGGGCACGCTGCGTCTCAAGGCACCCTCCCTTCATGTCGCCCCCTACACTCACGCTAACCACCGGACCTCCACCCAGTGGCAGGGATTACTGGGGCTACCGAGGAGAGGAGAGCTGCCTTCTGGCTCCCCACCCCATGCCGGGCACTTCCCATCGACCCAAGTCCGTTTCTAACCTGGGTTGCCAATGAAGCGTGAGAGGGCATCCAGCGCCTCAGCGGTACTGGGCCGACAGCATTACCACTTGTGACACCGATGACCGGGTTCAAGAATGAGCTTGAGTCATTGGAGGGTTGGCTGAGGGAGGTAAGCTGAGCAACCCAGAGGGTGCTGTCAACCTCAGGGAGGGAGGGAGGAGGTGGGACAGAATCCATCAGGTTACTGCCACCTGGGTGACCCCAGGTGGCAGGGCAAGCGGAGCCCTGGAGTTAGGGAGGATGCTGACATGTTTCAACATGCAATGCATGCACATTCATGCATGCCTGTTGAGGACTCTTCTCTGTATCCAGCAGGTGCTGGAACAGAAAAAAGGGGATATGCCTAATACTGCAGAAGGATGTCCACCCCTCGCTGTAGGCCCCCACCACCGACCGAGGCGCTCTTTTAAAGCACTGACCGAGTCTCCACTGGGTTTAGAGCCCCCTCCCAACAGCCCCTCCCCGGGGGCAAGCCAGGGTGTCAGTAGGAGGACAGGTAAGCCCTGGGGAAGGTGGGTGAGGGAGCTGGATAAGTGGGTAAGACCAATAGGAGCTGGCTGGCAAGGGGGGAAAAGTACACAAAATAAAAAAAAAAATTAAAAAGAAAAACTATATAGGGTCTCCTGACTGTGATTCTTGCCAAGAACTCACCTTTCCAGGGAGAGCCTCTCTGCAGAGAGACACTTGAGCAGCTCACACTTTTATGCTGGCTAAGCTCCCCTGAGCAACATCACAGCTCCACCTCTGGTCCTGTCAGCTCCCCCTTTAGCTTATTGGATAACTGGGTGGGGTTCTGGATGGTGATGGCAGTCCTCAGGAATGGGTCTTCCAGGAGTCGAAACAGGGTAAGCAGAGTGAACAGACAGTCTGTGGCAAGGTGTTTCAAGTGTTTGATTTTTTACAGTATCTCTAAGTGTCTCATGCTTTATGCGGGCTAGGCTCGCCCCTGGAGCAACATCACAGCTCTGTCCCCAGTCCAAGCACCTCCCCCTCTAACTTACCAGACAGCCAAGCTGGGTTCTAGAACATGGTGGTAGTCCTCAGGAGTGGGTCCTCCTAGAGTCAAAACAGGGTAAGCAGACACAGTTTGTGGCAATGTGTTTTAAGTCGTTTCTTTCTTACAGTGTCTCCGAGTGGCTCAGACTTTTATGCTGGCTAAACCAGCCTCCGAGCAACATCACAGCTCCGCCCCCTCTCCTGGCAGCTGCTACTCTAGCTTTCTAGACAACCAAGCAAGATTTTGGAAGGTGGTGGCAGTCCTTGGGAGCAGGTCGTCCTGAAGTTGAAACAGGGTAAGCAGTGTAAACAGACACAGTCTGCGCAATGTTTTTAAGCCTCTGCTTTCTTACAGTGTCTCTGAGTGAGTCACATTTTTATGCTAGCTAAGCCCTTCCATCCCGAATGATGTCACAGTTCTGCCCATGGTCCTGGCAGCGCCCCCTCTAGCTTACTGGACAAACAGGTGGGGTTATGGACAGTAATGGCTGTCCTCCAGAGTGGGTCCTCATGGTGTCAAAACATGGTAAGTACAAAAGCAGACACAGTTTGTGGCAAGGTGTCTTAAGCTACTGCTTTCTTACAGTGTCTCTGAGCAGCTCACGGTTTTATGCTGGCTAAGCCTGCTCCCCCGAGCAATGTTGGACTCTGGGTCTCTGGGGCTTGTAGTTTAGGGTGCTTATCAGCATCCTTGACCCTTGAGGAAAAGGTGGCTAAGACCCTTCCCCTACCCAGTTGTTGTGGGAGTTTAGTCTCTGACCTTGCTAATGGCTGGAAAACCTGCCTTGGGTCAGCAATTTGAATATGAGGCTGAGGAGTAATATTTCCATCCTCATCAGTCTCTTCTGTTTTAAGTAAGTGTGCCTAGGTATGATATTATATGACTTGTGCTCCATTCAGTATATGGGGGCACACCTGTCCATTATGCAGTAACGGTCATCTTAGGTTATATCTTGAGCTGCTAGCCATGGCAAAAATAACGCCCATTTGGCACATCTGGCCCCCACTGAGGCTGCCCCTCCTTTCTCGGAGGAGGGAGGTAGTCATCTGAACTGTCTTTTGCACCAGTTCTTACCTTTGTTCCTTCAGAGAGTTTGGAGACAGACTGTCCAGCCCAGGGAGATTAAGATTTCCCATGCTGCTATTCTTCCCTAAGTGGCAGCAGTTCTAGTTTTTTTTTTTTTTTTTTTTTTAAATGGATATGTGGTTGGGAGGATGCAAGATGAGCCCAGTTTTTATGACCCATCAGCATTTATAGGGACTTCAGCCTATTGCACTCATCTTCATGTGTACCTTGTCTTTTAGTTCCCTGTACCGTACCAGGCCTTATACAGGTCTTGTCTTTAGATTTCTGGGTATACCTGCTTTTTGCCTCTTCTTGCTCCCTTTCCATCTCAGCCCTACCTCACTCATCATCAGTACAAGAACGCCTCTGTAGATCACATTGGGTGAACCCTAGTGTCTCACGACTCCCCCACCTTTTGGGCTGGTATAATACAGTATATTGTGTTAATGACTCTTGGGTCAGGCATCCCGGTAGACAGAGACAGTCAGATTGGGAGAGAGGAAATAGAGGCATCTCCAATGATCAACACGCCCCCCCAACCAATTATGTAGCTAATTAAATGGAAAAAAAAATGATTTGGGGTACTTCTCGACCACAGTCCTGCTTTCATGTACTGTAGCCCATTCAGTTCATGTGAAATATCGGTGTGTCATCTACTAGACCTGTGCCATGGTGCTTCTGCCCAGCATCCATGGTTTTCTGTCCTGTTCCATGTTTTCTTTTCTTTACTTGGTGTCTGCATGGGCATTGGCATGCCCTGTCTGCTAGAGTTTGAGCAGATTTATTCTTTGGTTAAAAGATCCCACAAGTCTTTTGGTTGTGTTCCCTTTCCTTGTTTCCGTTGGTGTTTCAGTGTTTTGTGTCCTTGCTTGTGAGACCAGGCCAGTCTTGCCAGGTCCCCCTCTATCCATGTTGCGGGGTTCAACATTGTACTTTGTAAGAGTTGGGACCGTCTCTAACAATATGGGGAAGTACTTTTTGCTTTCTTCAGTTTTTATGATTATTTTAGTTGGAAAAAAAGTTTTTGCTTTGATCCCTTTCTCTTTCAGCTGGCAGATTACTACCCTTACCTCTCTATGAGCCTGCTGGACCCCTGAGGTGAAGTCTTGGTCTACTGAAATTCTCTGTCCTGCATAGAACAGATATTTTTTCCCCCAGGCCAGGTGCAGTATTTTGTTTGCTTTGAAATTATTAAAATTGTGTGATTATGGACATGGGCCTAGCAGCTGGTTCTTTGGCCTGTGGGCTCAGTGCATACTGATATCCTGGCCCTGTGGTAGTGACAATGCATCCCTTACGAGCTGTTTAGGAAGTCAGTCATAGAGAGTGCCTTCAGTTCTACAGCCTCTGGCACTCTGTATGTGCACATGCTATGCCTTCTGCCCCAATCATCAGTGTTCTCTAGTTTTGCTGAGATCTTACGCTCTCTGTTCAGGAGGTAATGCAGCAGCCAGTCTTTGAGTGCACTGCTTTCCATTAGCTCTCCAGTTTATGTCTTAACAGTGGCACCCCTCCTAGCTATCTTTTGCAGATTGCAATGCGCCTTCATGACAGTAGTGTTGATTTTTAAAATGACACTGGCTGTTTTCTGGAACTCCGCTAACAGGTCCAGCTGGAACATCACTATTGCTGGTTCTTGAGGATCTGTTCCATCCAATTCTCAGTTTGTATGGTTTGGTTGGAAAGTCTCTGGAACAAGTGAATTCTCCTGGACATAGAAAGCCTTAAAAGGTGAGACTCATGCCAGTTTAAGATTTCAGATGAAAGTATTCTGGAACAAAGAATTCAAATGAGCTGTTGAAAGAGGTATGCATCAATGGTTTTATGAATGGAATTGACAGTGGGAGAGGATTTCATACAACCCAAGAAAAATGCTTTGCTAGGTGCTGTCATAGCAGAGAGGACAGCGCATAATAAACATGAGCTGGAATTGGATTCCTTATGTGTAGTGTTTATTGTGGTATGAGCAGCTGTTTTGTTGTAGAGCAGAAGCCATGAAAGTTAATATCTGGGGTGAGGTAGTGTCAAGACTGTCAAGGGAGTGCTACAAGTATTATTGGGAATGCAATTCTCAAGCCGTAGGGTAGGGTCATTTTGTTCTGATTGTGAAGAGTTTCCAGATAATTTCGTAAGCGAAGATACAGTACACTTCTAGTTCAGGTTTAGGTAATGGAATGGAGCAGCCCAAGAAAGAGACAGATGTATTCAAATAGCCACAGTCCTGAAGGCCTGCAAATCGGAGCATGGAACTTTGTCAGCATAGGAGTGCAGTGAACCTGGAGTATGGGTGCAGTGACGTCGACGTGATCTGGCAGTGAAGTCCAAGTATATTTTCTGAGGAACTGTATACTGTATAGGGATGATAACTGACCTTTGTTAATAATTTGCATGGATGCCAGATAATTGAGTAAAAGTTAACGAATTGATTCATTGCCACCACAGAAAGACCGCTACTATGATGGGGTGAGGTTAGTGAGGTGAGGCATATGAACATATGAATGTACCAGCATATAAAGGCCTTATGGTCTGCATAATCTAGATGAGAGTGCAGTTCGCACTGCTTTTACAGATGGAAATGCCCCCTCCCCATATCCTCCTTGACCCTTTTCAAATACCCCCTGCATCCCTATCTCCCCCACCTGCAACTTTTCCCCACACCCTGTCCCAACCTCTCTTGAAGCTATCCACTGTTGTTAGGGATACCACCTCCTCCAGCAGTTCATTCCCCTTAGCCACCACCCTCTTTGTGAAAAAGTGCCTCCTCATCTCCCTCTTGAACCTTCCCCTACCATCTTTAGGCTGTTACCTCTAGTGTTCTTGTTTCCACTTAGGCAGAAGAGGCTCTCAATGCTCACCCTGTTTATACTTTTAAGGTACTTGAAGATATCAAGTCATGTCTCTCCCCCCCCCCCACTCCGTTCTGTCCTCAAAAGAATACATGTTAAGCACCCTGAGCCTCTCCTCATCAGTGTTGCCTTGCTGGCCCTGGAGCATTTTTTCAGCAAGTTGATATCCTTCTTAAGATAAGGACACCAATATTGCGCACCGTACTTTGAGTGTGGTCTCACTAGAGAGCTGTACAGCAGCAGAATGACCTCTGCCTTCCTGCTGGTTATTTCCTTGGCTGTGCAGCCCAGCATCCAACTTGCTTTGGACACAGCTTTCCTGCAGTGTGCTGAGTGTTTCAGTTCACGCGTGATAATTACACGCCGGTCCTTTTCTTTCTCTGACTTGGTTACCTGCACAACACTCAACCAGTATTTGGTTTCTGGTATCCTGGTTTCTTCGCCTCCAAGTGCATAACTTTATACTTTTTAGCATAGCACCCCAGTTGCCAAATGCCAGACCACTTTTCTAACCTAGCCAGGTCTTCCCTGAGTTCCTGTCTCCTCCTTTCCATGTCCACCCTCCCGCAGAGCTTTGTGTTATCCATGAACAGGCAGACCTTACCCCGATCCCATCTGCAATGTCACTTATAAATATGTTAAACAACACTGGATCATGCACTGAGCCCTGTGGGCTCCAATAATCACAGACCTAGCTTCTAAGACCCCCCCCCCCACCTTTTGGCTTCTGTCCTGCAGTCAACATCTGACCCACCCAACAAACTTAGCTCCCAGCCCAGGTCTTTAAGCTTCCTGACCAGTCTCCTGTGATGTACAGAGTCGAAGGCCTTCCTGAAATCCTGATACAGGACATCAACCACTTGGCCCTTTTCTGCTGTCCTGGTGACCCAGTCAAAGTCAAAAAAGTCACTTTGATTAGTCTGGCAGTACCTCCGTGACACAGATCCATGCCGCCTCACGTTCTGGAGCCCATTATCATCCAAAAAGCTCACCGATCTCTCTCTCTTTCAGGATGGTTTCCATCAGCTTGCCCACTATTGCGGTCAGGCTGACCAGCCTGTAGTTCCCTGGTTTGTCTTTTGGCCCACTTTTATGAAGAGGCACCATGTATGCAGTTCTTTAATCCTGGTGGGGCATAATCCCTGACTCTAGAGAGGTGTAAAACAGGTCTACCAGGGGATCTGCCAGAGCCTCCACCAGGTCCTTAGGACCCCTGGTTGCATGCCGTCTGGCCCCGGGGATTTAGCCACCTTCAGGGCCCTTAGGCTCTTGAGTATCTTGTCAGCTTGAATGATGTCATTCTGCGACTCCCCCCTCCCCCAGTCCCCACCCCTCTGTTTCCTTGTGGCACTGGTATGTCCTTCTCTTTAGTGAAGACTGAACCGAAGTACTTGCTAAGTATCTGTGCTTTCTCTTCACTACCCTTTGCCACACCATCCTCCTTTTTTAATCTGACTGTTTCATCCTTGATGTTCCTTTTCTCCCTCATAGATTGGAAAAAGGCAATCTCCCCTGTTTTTACCCACTGTGCTAGCTGTACTTCCCTTTTAGCCTTTACAACCCTAATGGCTCTACTCACCTAGCAGAGTAATCCAGCCTATCCTTCTGAGTATGGTTGTAAATCCGGAAGGCTGCTCTCTTGTCATGTACAGTTTTTGCAACCTCCTTTCCAAACCTGCTGGGCTTTTTGCCCTTAGTTTTCTTACTTTTGATTTTGGCACACTTACTAATGGTCTCCATCAGTCCCACCTTTATTATTGCCAGTTTCTATTCTACATCCATCTCCCTTCTGATCCCAGCAAGGTGTCCTACTAGAATTTCTCCCATCCTACGGATGTCAGCCCTCTGTAAGTCCCAAAACCTTGTCCTGGTCCTGACCATCCCCCTGCCCATGCCCAGGTGGAACCACACCATTTTGTGGTCATTACCTGCAAGTGGCACTTCCACTTTCACATCCTGAACATGCTCACATTTGGACAGGACCAGGTCCAGTACAGCCCTCTCCCTAGTGTGTTCCATGACACTCTGGGCCAGGAAACCACCCTGAAATGCATCCAGCAGTACTTGCTCTCTAGTGCAGAAGGTAGCCGGGAATAAGTGTGTCCCATGTGCAGAGGAAAGGAGTGCTACAGTTGGTCAGGAGCACTCCCTTGATCTATAATGCAAAGCAGTATGCATGCAGCCTGGCTTAGCTGACTCAGGATTCTAAAGCATTGTTCTCCCAGGAACGTTCTGTCCAATCAGATATTAAGCTTAAAACTCTGTAAGAGTGAGTGAAACTAAGAATCTGGGCTTTGGTTTGCTTTGTCTGCATGATCAGGAAGACAGCAAGCCAGAGACCTATTGGTTACCAGGGGGACTTTAGTCCTGGTGGGCCTCTGAATGTGTGAACACTTGAGTTTGTGGAGAAGAAAGTGTCAGTCCAAAAGCTGAGCATGAGAGCAGGCATTTTAGTGGAGCTGGGCGAGTTTTCCTTAATAGACATTTCCTTTCAGTGAGTGACTCCAGACCATCTGCAGCTAGTGTTGCCCTTGCCTTACTTAAACCATTCTGTGGAGCCATGACACAATGCATTAGCCAAGAGAAAGAGAGAGAAACATAGAAGTCGATGGCAGATAAGGACAGAGAGGCCCATCCAGTCTGCCGCCTCTGTTTCCCAACGTACTAGAAGTGCCGCATATCCTGCTTTATGGGGCAGCAATCCAGCCACTGATCGAGATGTGGAGGGGGTCACTTGGTCCTCGTGTTGCCTTGCTTAGGGGAAGTGCCCAAAAGATTTGAAGACTGAAGGGAGAGGTGAATAAATGACAGCTGAATCCAGAGGAGACTGTTGTTTTACTAAGAGCCCACTCTGAAGGAATCCCAGCCTATGGGATAGGAGAAAAGTCAGAAACCAGTTTGAGACTACAAAACCATGAGTAACCTTCAGGGTTTAGGTCCTGCAACATGGGGTTTAGTTAGAATTAAGGGACAGGGTCTTGGAAGTTCTTGACAGGACTATGCTTTGTTTGATAGGCCCAGGCCGAAGACCATCAGAAACTGTTGGGATGTGTTTCTTTTTGAATTACAAATAGTGATCACTTGATTTTATATGTTTTTCCAAGTGTATATCATATTCATCTACATCAACAGCTGCAGCATCGGGGTCTGCAATGCGCAGCTGGTATGGCATCCACCCAATGTAATCTGGGAGCTCCCTAAGGCCTTTGAAGGGGATAAAGGCTGGTGCACCATCCAGGTGGGGAAAATTGATCAGGAGTGCTGGAGGGTGGTGGGATTGTGAGAATCATGTGTATTTGACTACTGCTTCCCTTAGTGCTTCCATTATCCCTGTTGTCCCCTTGTCTTTCCTTTTCTCCTTCCTTATAATAAATATATGCATTATATTTCCTTGGGGTTATTATTGTGTACAGTGTCATAGCTGCAGGTGGGGACTATGTGGGCCAGGGCAACAAAGTAGTTCCGGGGGAGGGGGGGAGCGGAGCGGTAGCATGGAGTATGGTGTTCTGGTATCCAATATTGCTACCCCAGATAGAGGCACTGCATCATTTAAAGTCTCAAGTACCTTGTGTAGCATGACAACTGTAACCCAGACCAGCCACCTCACAGAGTTGGGAGAGGAGGATTCTGAGGGCCCTGGGTCCTAGGTGGTCACTGTACTTGATATGTGTGCTGTAGAGGCTTTCTTTGTAACCATGTTTTCCACCTGTTTTTAGATTTTACCCAGTTGGTCTACATTAGTTTCCCCTGTGAGGAGACCTTTTACCTGTAACCACAGTTTATATAACTGTGTTGAGATAATAAAGATAGCAGTTGACACAATGGTACACCACATAATAACAAGGGAGAGGATAAGTTCTTCACAATAGGCTGCCAAGCATGGAAGTTCTCCTTCCATCATTGTGGTTTTTCTAAAACCAAACACCTGTGCATCACAAAACAATGTGTTATGTTGTCCTAGCTCACTAGAGGGCAGTGTGTGTGTATAACATGTTTACACTCACCAAAGCCTTCTCTCTTATTCTCGTTTTTTAAGGGCTGCTCGAGATGTTCCCCTGTTTCAAGTGCTGCTGTTTTTTTTTCCCCTTGGCTTATTAAGCAGCTGTTTGTTCTCTGCTCCTTTATATTAACTCACAACCCTGGCAGGGTTCTCTGCCTCCTGGAAGGGGCCCAGCACTGAGCAATTACTCTTCCTTCACTCCCCTTTATCCTTCCTACCCAACTAGTCCTCACCTGATTCTGTGCCCTGGCAGGGTTCTCAACATCCTGAAGTAACCTAGTCTTAAGCAAGCTTCTTCTTTACCTCCTCTTCTCTCCTTTCCCTTCATCCTTCTTTTCTCTCTTCCCAACTTGTCCTCACCTAGTTCTGCCCCCTGGCAGGGTTTTCAGCATCCTGGAGGGGTCCAGCACTGAGAAATGACTCTTCTTCCCCATCCCTTTCCCCTCTATCCTCTTTACCCAACTCGTCCTCACCTGGCTGTGCTCTATGGCAGGGTTCTCACTATCCTTAAAAGGCCTAGTCTTAGGCAAGTTTCTCCCACCCCTCCTCCTCCTTCCCTTTAACATCTCCTCTACTGTCTCTACCCAACTTGTCCTTGCCTGCTCCTGCCCCTTATTCTAAGTCCTCACCTCATTCTACCACTGGCAGCGATCTCCGCACTCTGAAGGGACCAGTTCCAGGTATGACTCATCCTTCCTTTCCCTATGCCTTACCCCCACCTCTCTCCTGCCCCCTCTCTATCCCCTGCACTTAATCAAAGGAATTAGTTCACTTGAGCTAATAACTCGCACTTTTTGTTCTGTCTGAGGTGCTCCCAGATTGCACTAGCCCTGTGTTAACTTGCCCCTCACAACTGATTTTTTTTGTTTCTTTTGCTCACTTTTCTCTGGTAATGTTCCCCCCATCTTTATCCTCTCCTTCCCCCAGCTGGTTTCCCCTGCCTACATAAATCCAAAATGTTACCACGAACTGCACAGCCCAGAGCAAGTATGCAGCACTCCAAGGAAGGTGGCTAACTTTCACAGACACAGAATCCAAGGAAGACGAAGTGCGCAAATATGACTACCACACCAACATAAATCCAGTTAATCGTGGAATGAAGAACACAGTCCAAATATTTGTTCCCAACGGTGCAGGGGACTGACATTTATTCAATCACCATATCCACAAATACATTTATAAAAGTGAGTGGTAAAGAACCTCTGCAATAAACAAACACCTCTACCCTCCTTGATGTTCCCCCACTGGACCTCATTCATTCAATAATTGCTAAATAATCTGCCTCTTAACCGTGATCCATTCCTGCAAGGAGTTGTCTCCAAGGCTACATTTAATTTTTGCACTATGTTCCTCAGATATGCCACTTGTAATTTATTTATTTATTTTTATTTATTTAGTTTTTGTTAACCGGGTAAGTGCACTAGCCAATAAATGACTGTTTTCAGGCATGACCGGGGAGAGTACAAGGCAATACATACAGAAAAGCATTTCAGAAATCAATGACAGTAGTCAATATCGCTTGTTCTTAGCCATGGAGACAAAGATGACAATAAACAGTAAACAGTAAAGTGAAGTGCCTGACAACAAAACAAAGTAGTTTTTTTTTAGCCATGTAGACACAGATAACAGTAGATTGGCTAACAAAATTAAAGCATATTCCACAGGTATGATATATTTAACTGTATGTTATGTCACAAATGCGACTGATTATGTATGATATTTTGTAACTGTATGTCTCGTTACAAATATAATTTAATGTTTAATTTCTGGGATATGTTAAATATTAAACTGTGGCCCAGATATTCCAAAGGGTTGCACATGGCGCAACAGTGTTGCACCACATGCAACCCGCTGATGCGCTTGGCCGCGATATTCAAAAGGGGAAGTGCACAGAATCCTGATGCGCTGGGCGCATCGGTAATGGCGCGAAGGCACAGGTGGGGGCGTGCCCATGCATACTCTGCACAGCCCGATATTCAGCCCGGGATGTGCGGAGCCATGCATGCGCAACCCCTACCTGTGCCAGCACAAAGTTAAGCCAAAAAAAAAGGAGCAAGGGCTGGCCACCCACAGGTGAGCTACCGTATTCCAGTGGACTGCTGCCCACCCGATCGCGGGCTGAGTAAGTGAAATATAAATTCAGTATCCCTGGTGGTCCAGTGGACCTGCCTGCCTGATCGAGGACTAAGTAAATAAATGATAACTCTTATTATCCATGGTGGTCCAGTGGAACTGCTCATCTGGATCGCCGGCCAAGGCAAATTCATAGATCCCTCTCTCTGCGGTCCAGTGATCGCTGCCCCCATCGCGGGCTGAGGTGTGGAAATTTAACTATTCTTAGGTCCAGTGATTTTCGCCCGATCGCGGCTGGCGCAAATAAAAGAAGGTTTTTCAGATTCTCGGTGGTTGTTGATCTGCCTGCCTGATCGCTGGCCGCAGTAGACCAGCGGAAACCCATCATCCCTGGTGGTCCAGTGACCTCCCCACCCGCCCCACTGATCCTCACCGCCCTGCCTTCCCGCCAGCGGCGGCGCAGCACCTCTACCGTTGCCACTCGCGCCTGACACCATCGGTAGGTTAGCGCTCATTGGTCCACAGCGTGAGTTAATGGGCGGCAGCCCATACAGACATATTCCAGATATGAATGGGTCCATCTGCCATATCTGGAATGTGTAGATGGTATGGCTGCACACCCATTGGTTCATGCTGTGGACCAATGGGCGAGCAGCCCCGACGACGGTGTCGGTCGGCGGGGCGGCAGGCGGGTGGGGTGCTGCCGCCCGCCGCTGACCTGGGGGGGAGTGGGGCAGTGGGGATCAGTGGGCAGGTGGGGAGGGGGCCCCACTGGACTACCAGGAATGATAGGTTTCCTTTAATTCTACTGCAGCCCACGATCCAGCAGACTGCCCACTGGACCACCAGGGATTATAGGAATTTTCATTTATTTACTTAGTCCGCGATCGAGCAGACAGGTCCACTGGACCACCAGGGATAATAGGAGTTGTTTATTTACTTAGCCCACGATCGGGCGGGCAGGTCCACTGGACCACCAGGGATAATAGGAGTTATCATTTATTTACTTAGCCTGCGATCGGGTGGGTAGGTCCACTGGACCACCAGGGATATTGGAGTTATTTTTATTTATTTAGCCCGCAATCGGGCGGGCAGGTCCACTGGACCACCAGGGATATTGGATTTTTATTTCACTTACTTAGCCCGCGATCAGGCGGGCAGCGGTCCACTGGACCACCAGGGATTTAGGATTATTCTATTTTTTTACTGCAGCCCACGATCGGGCTGTGGGGCACATTGCCGCGCTGCAGGGAGCATCAGTCCCCGATGACTGCTACCTGGCAGGGCGCCGGGCGCAAGTCGCCGGGATCGGGCGCACCTGCATGCAAATAAGAGACGACATGCAAATGGCCCCATGTGCTACTTTTGCATACATTATGGCTCATTTGCATGTCAACTTTGAATATCGCGTTGCTCCGCCTTGCGCAGTGGAACTTGCACTAGCACATCCCCATGTTCCACTCTGGCCATTGGCGCAGTGCCACTGCGCCATGTGCACTGCGGGTGGCCAGGGTGCGATATTCAACGATGCTGAGCCATGGCGCAGCTCCATTGAATATTGTCCAGTCCACGCCCCTGCGCAGCCAAAATGAGCTGCGCCTGGGCTTGCGCCACAGCCTGGCGCAGTTTGAATATCTGGGCCTGTATGTCTAATTTTTCACCCAATTGTACCCCGTGATTGCACCGGGAGACAAGCAACTTGTTGTTCAGTGTGCCTCCCTCGTGAAACATTTCAATAAATAAAGAAAATAGAAACTATAGGAAAAGGTTCCAACATGAATGACATTTTGCACTTGTTGCTAAGATGTGTATAGAAGTTTGTTTGTTTTAATTCACCATAAGTGCACATTTATTTCAGGGCTATTTAGAAGAAGTACATTTCATTTTCTGAAGATTTTTTTAGTTTGTTAATAAAATCCATAGTTTACTATCTTCTCTTAGATTTCGCATCTTCTTCCATGAACTTCTGCTTCTAAAACTGAGTAGCTGGTTCTTCTGGGTTTGGCAGCCTGGTGCAAAGGTTCTAAAGCTGGGTGCAATCCAATCCCTTTTTGTCATCTCTTAGTTATTTCTTGCTCTCTATCCAGTGACTGAAGACTTGTCTCATATAGGCATAATCTGTTCATATGTGTGTTCTAAACTGAGTTCTTTTCCTGTAGTCTGTGTTCATGTAATAGTCACTTTTGCATATGAATTGCCACTTCAGAACAGTCACGTTTGCCTCTGTGTTCCTTCATCTTAATATATTTTAGAGAGACATTTCTATAAAATAAAGTCCAGGGTATTATCTCAAACTAATTAATAATAATTAACTGTAGTGTACTGTATCTTAAATTAATCATTCACATGCCCAGGACAGTTCACGTCACAACCAGCAAAATGGAAGGCAAAAACCCCAGGGTGGTATAAGACATAGCACATGTCTTCATAAGCCCCCACCCATATAGTAATTATCCCTTTGCTTGGAGTACTCACACACATTCACCATCCTGGGGAGTTACATGACACTGACACGGCACACACTGATTGAGCACATCACACACAGTCTGTCACTATCATTGTGTATACTAGCTGTGGTATCACTGTCCACATCACACCCATGGTGCCAGCTCAACCAGCCACCACCCAACCCAACACTGGCATCCTAGCACTGTATAAAGATTATATTCGCAAGTTCTGCACTTTTTTTCTCAGCAAAAATACCCCACAGGTCTTCGGATGGCATGGGCAAATGGGCATGGCACTAGCTGTGTCTCTTCTTCTGGAATGAAAGCATCATGTCCTGAGCCTGGGTGCTTGTCACACACATGTTTTTTGGTCCAGAGGTCTCACATGCCACCTGCACATTCATATTATCAAATGTTTTCCTGTTCTTGTACACGTCCACATTCTGTGATGGTGCCAGCATTCCCAGATGCTTATGGTCGATTGTACCCACATCATTTTGGCATCTCTGCCACTGTAGAAAAAGCATCCTTCGTGGCTCTGATTGCAGTTTCTGTTGCAAGGAAGTGTAAGTAGTCCTGAACATGCTCCAGGAGGGCTGATATGACCTGTTTCACACAGGTGAATAGTGAGGACTGACTCATCCCAGTCACGTAATCAGTAGTGCTCCGAAAGTGGCCTGTACCATAGAACACCAGGACTATCAGAACCCATAAACAACTTGCAGAAAGCTAAGCGCATGCCACCAGAAGCGGGTGCTCACAAAACTAGAACACAACTAAGCAAAAAAAATGCAAGCACTCCAGGGTTGATGTGATAGAGACCTTCAAGTTCCTGGAAGAAGTGAACAAGGTAAACTGCAAGGAACTATTCAACAGGAATAGTGAATCTCGATCCTAGTTGCTGTCAGGAGGGACGTCAGGAAGTTCTGTTTTGTAGAGAGAGTGACTGAACCTTGGAACAGCTTGCTGGCTGAAGTGGTATGTACCAAAATCATCAGTGGCTTCAGTCAGTATAGAGTTAAGGGCTTAATAGAGATGTGGAAGTACAGCAGTAAGGCAGGAAACATGGATGGTGTAGTATGAGGGAGATCCCCATAGATACACTAGGTCTTGTGTAGATTAGGGTTTACAGACAGACTGGATGGACTAGTGGCATTTTTCTGCCGTCATTTCTTTGTTTCTATCAATTGTTCATTGAAATACTGTCATCTCTTGCCTCTTTGGCACCCGATTTTGTTATCTTCAAAACAACTGCGGCCTGTCTCACTCACACACTGGATTGAGCTAGAGAATAGAGCTTAGTTAAAGGAGTAGTCCACTCAGAATGTACAAAAACTTATGTTGTGCTGAATGTTTTGTTTTGTATGTAAAGTCCTGGTGTGTCCTTCCCTCTGCCTGCTATTAGGTGTTTTTCCTAAATTAGCCTGCTAGCTTTAAGATAGTTTTACTACCTCTGGGGAGCTCCATCTCATATAGTTTAGTTGCCCTTCTTGCTCTTACAATGCACCCTGTCTCATGTGACAGTGATGTAGCCGAGCTCATGGATTTAGCTTATGTACTGCTTTAAAATCAGTTCACAACAGCAGAGCTGTTTAATAGTTCTTATCCAGTGAGCACAAATGGCAAGTTACAGTTTAATAGATATCCGAGAGCTAACTGAGTAGGGTTTCTGTAAGAAAACAGCTACTAAATAGCTCTGTCACTATTTTTGTTTTCTATGTGTGTCAGGTCTAGCTAACAGGAGTGTTTTCATGAGAGGATGGAGTGATACCTGAGGACTGGAGGAGGATGGATGTGATTCCCCTTCACAAAAGTGGGAGCAAGACAGATGCAGGAAACTACAGATCTGTCAGTTTGACCTCTGTGGTAGGGAAAATGATGGAATCAATTCTGAAGGAAAGAATTGTTGAGTACCTAGAGGCCAATGGGGCACAGGACCCAAGGCAGCATGGATTCACAGTGGGAAGGTCATGTCAGATGAATCTAATTGATTTCTTTGACTGGGTGACCAAAGTAGTAGACCAGGGAGGGGCTGTGGACATGGCCTTCCTAGACTTTAGCAAGGCATTTGACACAGTACCACACAAAAGATTAATAAACAAATTAGCCAGCCTGAGAGTGGGTCCCAGGGTGGTAGCCTGGGTAATACATTGGCTAGACACCAGGACACAGAAGGTAATAGTAAACGGAGTCCACTCTGAAGAAAGGGGGGGTCCTAGTGAGGTACCGCAGGGTTCAGTACTGGGTCCAGTCCTTTCTAATGTCTTTATAAGTGACATTGCAAAAGAACTGGAAGGAAAAGTATGCCTCTTTGTAGATGACACAAAGATCTGCAACAGGGTTGATACACAAGGTGGCGTGAAAAGGATGAGAAGGAACTTGTCAAGGTTGGATTAATGGTCAGAAGTATGGCAGCTTGGATTCAGTGCAAAGAAGTGCAAAATAATGCACCTGGGAAACAAAACCCAGGGGAAGAGTATACAATGGGGTAGTAACAACAAAAATGGAAAGGGTCGTGGGGGTAATCATATCAGATGACCTTAAGGTTGGCAAGCAATGTGAGAAGGCAGTAGGGAGGGCTGGGGGGATACTGGGACATATAGGGAGACACATCACCAGCAGAAAACAGGAGTTGTTATCCCTCTGTACAGACAGTTGGCGAGACCCCATCTGGAGTACTGTGTCCAGTTCTGGAGACCACATCTCTGCAAGGACATAGACAAGATGGTGGCAGTCCAGAGGAGGGCAACTAAAATGGTGCAGGGTCTGCAAGATAAGCCACAGGAGGAGAGACTAAAAGAGCTTAATATGTATACCCTTGAGGAAAGGAGGGAGAGGGGGGACATGATAGAAACTTTTAAATACCTCAGTGGAATCAACAAAGTCCAAGAGGGTAGCATCTTTCTGAAAAAGATGTGCAAGATCAAGGGGACACAGTTTGAAGATAGAGGGGGGATGGCTCAGGGGCAATGTGAGAAGTATTTTTTCACAGAGAGGGTGGTGGACACATGGAACCACCTTCCTGAAGAGGTTGTGGGGTCTAAAACTGTGGGAGAATTCAAGAATGCATGGGACAGACATAAGGCAGTTCTTATGGGGGGGTAGGAAGAAATAAGCTGTTGGTTAACTAGGCTCTGCAGCTTATCCAGTAGGTAGGGAAATGGGCAGACTAGGTGGGCCAAGTGGTCCTTATCTGCCGTCAAAGTCTATGTTTTAATTTTATCAAATCATACACAACTATAAAAGCACAGACATTGCCCAGATCATCAGTGCTATAATTAGTAAAGACTCTAGCTGTTTTCTAATTTCAAGTGTTTGCTAAACTGTAAATGTAGGTACCAGCATTTTGTTGGGTAGAACTGACAGTTAGTGCCGATTTTACTCTGTGACATGATTTTCATTTTTTTTTCTTACAAATGTGAAGTATGTTTCTAATTTTATTTATTTATTTATTGAGAGTTTCACCTGGAAGGCACACTGAGCAACAAGTCACTCGTCTCCCGGTGCAACCTGGGGGGAAGTGTACAGCTAGAATTAGACATTAAACATTCAATTAATAAAGTAAAAAACAAAGTAAACTAATAAAATATAAAAGAATGTGTGTGAGTTATTTAATTAGATCGGCAAATAAAATACAAAATGTGTTGTTTTATCATTTGAAAAAGTGCAATACACAAAGTTTGTAGTGCAGTGAACTGTCGTGAAATGGAATCGTGTGTGTAGCGGAAATAGTCACTGCCAATTCAGCAATCTGTTGCTTTCGAGCCATAGCACACACACAGAGAAATTGACTTCAAAGTATGTTACAGTTTCTAGGCTGCAGATTCATACCATAAACTTCATATATTTGTTCAGTAAAAATGTATGAAATAGGCTGGCCCAGTGACACAGAGGGTTGAGGTGCTGGATGTCAGACTTCATGCTGTGCCACGACCCAGATTTGGGAATGAGCCCGAAATGTTGAGGGGGTCAGCGGGTGGGGAGGAGTAGCTGGATTGAGCTGTCATCTGATAGCTCTCCTCTCCTTAGGAAGGTTTGACACTGCACTGGATAGCGAACAGTGGTGGTAGGGTGAGTTCTTGCCTGGACCTTGACACTTCGGGCTGGCGCCCTCTGCAACACTTAGAGACCATGACATAGCTTACACACATGGGAGAAAAAATATAACTCCCTGGCATTGTGCACCATGACACCAGGATCATGGTCCACTAGGACCCAGCTGAATACTGGGGATGGTGTAGATACCCCAAGCACTAGAGACAGGGAAAGGCCCAAATTAAAATGTTAAACCCTGCTAATGTTTGAGGAGCTGCTGACACCTCAAAGAAAACTTTGAAAAACATAATATTTAGGTACAATTCACTTGCATTCCATATATATTCTGTAGATTTCTCTTCAACATTATTTCTTACTGAGGAAATTTGCATGAAGATACGATCCTTGTATCTCAGAGTTCATCTGCCTTCATAGGTTACACTCTACCTCAAATCATAATCCTCTGTTGTGACATCACAGTCTGTTGCCATGGGAGTAACTGTGATGTCACAAGCAGTACATTATGACTTGAAGTAGAAAGAAAGCAATACAAATGGATAAACTTTTCAGAAGCAAGCATCCTGTTTTCTTGCAGATCACGTCAGTGGTAAATAATGGGGAGGAGGAATACAGAGCTAATATGAAATACAAGCCAAACTGTGTCTAAATATTATGCAAGCAATAATACCTGACAGAGTGGGCGGTATTGGGCAATACCGGACCGCCTAGGGGCGTAAGGAGGCCCGAAGCCGCAGGCAGAGGGCCTTATAGCCTGTGGAAGTTCCGGTATTGCCCAATACCACCCACCCTGGAGGGTATTAATGCACTTAGAAAATGGGCACTGTAAAAGAATGTAAGTTTAATTAAAAAAATTAACTAAAAATTAGTTTAAAATAACTTTTATAATAAAATAGTTCCAACGCTTTCATGTGACATGGTACATCTGCACACTGCACTCTACATTAGAGTACACACGTCCTAGTTGTACTGACATGGAAATAAATCACAAAAAACTAAAACACAGTAGATAAAAAAAATGGTGAATCTTAGTTACTGAAAAGAACCAAGCAAATGGAAGAACTGTGAGAACAGTGCGACCCTAATGCCGAATGATTGCCGGAAGTGGACTGCATGACCCGGAAGAATGGGGAGGGCTACACAGCAGTGTCCTTTTTAACAGATTATTGAAGCCAGCTCCCTCCCCAAAGTTGCATTCTGCAGTTTTCTTTTTTATTATTCACTTTCATGGTAGTGCTATTGGAAGATGTGCACTTTAATAGAGTAGTGTCAAGATGTACTGCGAGTGGGACTAAGGATCAGGTGATGGTTGTAGTGGAGTCAGTGACCTGGCAGCTGTCCGAGTTTGCGGTCAGAGGTAAGATGTTAAAACAAAAGAAAAACTTTTCTTCAGGAGATTAGCAAACAAAATGAGGATGTGGCACAGGCTATGGTAGTTGAGCTCTGATATGCACCTCAACTTTTTGTGTGTAAACAATCATTTTTTATTTATCCTGTAAATTCAAGAGAGTTATAGTATACACAGGGTTGCACCACTTCTAAGTTGTTGAGTATGGACACAAGGTTCGTGGATTTTGAACAAAATATGAGCTGGAAAGAGAAATGCAGATTTGATGATTTGCACTGGCTTTCACTGATGAGCTGGGGAATGAGCAGGGTATTAATAAAAAGTGACCCAGGAGATCGTTGACAGGACGGGGGGGGGGGGCAGAGATGTACTGGGGTTGCTGAACTGTACTGCTTGCACTGTGTTTGAACCCATTCAGTGCCACTATTAAATGACATAGTTCATGTTTTTTTTAACAACAAAAGACACATTTGTGGTCTTGTTAGGGAGATAGCACAGAGCATTGTAGGAACAATAGCTCTCACTAAGGGACAGGAGAAAAATGGCGGCATTTTGAAATTTAAATTTGGTGCTTACAGCCAATTAGGAAACTGGGCTGGCACTAGGATACTTCCATGGGTGAAGGGTCATTATAGACTGGTACTTTTTATTTCCTGGGCATCTATTGAAAGTTAATGTACCCCCCTGGCAAGGATACTAGCCAATCAGATGCCAGGAAAGAAAAAGCCCATTTTCTAAAGTTTGTTAAAGTTTTCGTGAAGGTGTCAGCTGCTCTTTAATAGGGCACTAAAGTAGCTATATAACTAAGGGGCAATAAAGGAATAAAAATGTTTATATTGGCTGCAGCAGGACATGGAAGGGGGACAGTGTATGAACTGCAGTGGGATTATGTATGAGCTGTCTGTCAACAGGCTAAAATGGCAGCAGCAACAGGAAGAGGACTGAATAACAATGTTAAATTGTGCAGTTGCTTTGAAGAGCACTTGGACTGCTAACAGACTTTGGGGCAAATGAAAACAAAAGTGTTTCTGCTGGCTGTACTAGGGCATGAAACTGGAGACATTAGTGGACTGAGATGGAAATTGTTATTCAGCAGCCATGTTTGCAGGTTTTTCCCCAGTTTCAGCCAGTCAGAGGGCTAGGATTGATGTCAAGGACTGTGGGACCGTTCAGAGGACTTATGGGGGAAAAAGCTGGGGAAATACTTGGTGCTCTTTCACACAACCAATCAGGCATCGAAGGAGTGTCACATATATTCATTTTTTGGATGGGACAGTGATTTCAGCAAATGGGGAGCTGCGAGAGAGCTCCCAAAAGCCCAAGGACTGTGAGTTCTAGTTTCAATTCAGTGGGAGCCCCTCCAGAGGGAGTAGGGTCTCCAGCTGCTATGTAGAAAATGGGGCTGCAAGGCTGGGGAAGGGGCCTACCAGTGGGTTGCCAGCTACTTGCCCCCCAGGGCCTGTGTTTGCCTTCCCCCATTTGTGGAGGAATTTGGATTAAGGAATCCAGTTTTGCAGTTTTAGCTGGAAGAGAGCTGCATACATGAAGGGGCAGTGAGAGTCTACACTTTATTGCTGGGACGTTGTGCTGAAAGGTTTCAGGAGTCTGGTGTCACAGTTCTATTGAGAGAGAGAGAAAGCTGCAGTTGGAAGGGGCAGGGGAATCTCTACTCCTGAATGGTGAGAAGAGAGCTGCTGGTTGACAGCTCAATCCAGCCCCCCCCGAACCTTGACATCTTGGGTTCGTTCCCAAATCTGGGTCACCTGTGCAGTGCAAGGTGTGACATCCAGCGCCTCATCCCCTTAGTGCCACAGGGCCGGCCTATTTCATACATTTTTATTGAACACATATATGAAGTACATGGTATGAATTTGTAGCCTAGAAACTGCAATATACTTTGGAGTCAGTTTCACTCCTATGTGCGGTATGGCATGAAAGCAATAGGATGACAGTGACTATTTCAGCTACACATTTGATTCCATTTTACAATGGTTCACTGCACTACACATTTAGTGTATCACACTTTTTTAAATAATAAATCTATTCACCAAGCAAATTAAATAACTCACATATCCATATTTTTATACTTTATTAAAAAGATACTTTACATCTGTAACAAAAAAATAAATGAAAATCACGTCACAGAGCAAAATCAGCACCAACTGCCAGCTGTACCTACCAGAACACTGGTACCTACATTTACAGTTTAGCAAATACTTGAAAGCTAACGGAGTGGGTGTTCTGTAAGAAAACTGCAATGGTCTTTACTAATTATAGCATTGATGATCTGGGGCAATTTCTGTGCTTTTTTTGGTTGTGTGTAGTTTGATGAAATTAAATTTTAAAATGAAAACACCACTGCTAGGTAGACATGACACACACAGAAAACACAAATGGTGAATTAGAGCTATTTAGTAGCTGTTTTCTTACAGAAACCCCACTCGTCTATCTATCAGGTATCTGCTAAACTGTAACTTGCCATTTGTGCTTACTGGATAAGAACAGATCTTACTTCGAGAGGGCTCTTGCAGTAGGTAATTACAGATAGGACTGAAGCCGTCAGGCATCAGGACCCCACGGAAAAATTTCTAGCTAGCAGTCTCTGGTGGAGACCGCTCCCACATCAGGTGACCAATGTCAGGTGACGATAGTGTAAAGGGGCGGTCTCCCATGCCCGCCTTCCAGTTCTTTCCTGCCGTTAGCTCGTGTAGCGCCTCGCGGTTAAAGGTCACTGCTTTGCAGTCAGTCGTCGGTAGTTTTACCACCTATTTCGATCTTTTTTTTTCAAATTTCTACAGCATTTACCTCAGCTGCTATGTATGTCATCCCAGACTCCCTCCGAGCACAAAAACAAGTCCGATTCTTACAGCGCCCTGCTCCCTCACGAGGACGGACACTCCTAGTGCCTTTTTTGCCTAGGCCCCGACCACCTCGTGGAGAAGTGCCAGCTCTGCCAACAGTTCAACACGACCACCCGAAAGCAGAGGCAGCAGTCACTGGAGGCCCACGTTCTCAAACTCAAGATGACCTCCATGGAAAAGGATTTGAAAAAACTCAGGCAGGCCTTTACTTCTCTGGAGGGCCACCACAAGAAGAAGTACCGGGACTAGGACTCCTCTTCTATGGTCACCGTGACCTTGGCTGGGGTCGCGATGCTGCAGGTAATGTCTCCCCCAGGAGACAGTCCCGATAGCGCCGTCTTGGAGGCTTCCAAGTCAGCATCAACCTTCCAGCGCTCTCCGCGCCTGGCCTATCGAACCTCCGGGTCAAAGGAGGCAGCTGTCTTCAGTAAGGCTCTGCCATGCGGTCTTCTGGTCCAAGCGGTCCTGTAAGCCGGACGTCAGCTCCTCTGACGCCCACCCGGGTAAGGCTGATAAGATGTCTGACCCTTCAGGGCAGCACGCAACCTCCAAGGCTACCCCTCCATCACAGCCTTCATCGATCACAGGGTTCGATAAGTTGGACTTCGGCTCCTCTGACATCTGCTCAGATCCCGGCGGTAAGCGGATGTCAGCTCCTCCGACATCCGCTCAGCGTTAGAGCCGACGCCGGACCCTTCGGGCCTCTCCGTCGTCCCGAGCTTGCTGCAACACTCATTGCATTCTGAGGCCCCAGCGTCTCCTTTACTGGACCCCAGGGATGGTAGCCCTTCCTCCCTGGGTGACAAGGAGGATGTTGGCACACTACCATCGGATCTTCCTCCCACTGGCTGGATGAGCCGACATTGGATCCTCCAACGCTGGCCTATCCAATGCCTGGCAATATCCCCTTGCCAGACACCACCCCTACACTGGGCCTGCTGCCCGCTGGGCCTCCCGTTCCGGACCCTCCGCTCCTTCAGAGCCCCTGGTACCTGGGTATCTGACCCCATTGTATCCGACACCATACTACCCAGGCCTGCAGTATCCGGCACCCCAGTACCTGACGCCGTATTACACAGTGCCCCAGTACCCGACGCTGGGCTTCCCGCCATCGGGATACGGATACGCGCCATACGGATATCCCCAGTATCCGTACCCTCCTCCTCCTCCACTGCCCCCTCAGCCGCTGGTGGATTTGAAGGAGATTCTGGCTTCCTGGTGGGCTGAGGCCAAGGCTCAGCTCACCATGGAGGTAGAGAGCCATCTTCCAACACTGGTTCCAAACCTCCTATGTCAGAGACGAGAGACTGCCTCCCCCCCTCTGAATACCAGAGGTGAACCCTCCGGTTCCAGTGCAGGGCAGGATACTCTTCCCCGAGGGCTCCCCAGGGGGTCCATTCCTCCCCCGCGCCAGGAGGAGTCCTCTTTTTCATCATCCTCCTAGGAGACCTCGGATGACTCTGATGGTCGTTCCGATCTGAACGACGAGCCACGCACTCCAGACAAGTCCAGGCGTAACATCCAGGCTGTTCATTAGTGGCAATCCTTGGAGCCGGATCCACAGCATAAGAAACTCACTGCACACCTGGATCTGCCCGAGACTGCTCCTACTCTGGTTCCAACCTGGATTGAGCCTCATGCCGACCATGTGTCCACCATTTTTAGGCAACCGTCAGCATTAGCCCCCCTTCCTAGGAAGTCAGATAGTCTATATCAGGCTCCGGAGGGTGTTAACTCTTTGAATTCACACCCCAGGGCTGATTTGGTCATAATTAGTGCCGCTCATGGCCGGACAGCTAATCCCAAGCACTTGAGCTCGTCACTACCCGACAAGGAATCCTGCCTTCTGGACCAGTACAGGAAGAAGGTCTATACTTCTTCCACTCTGGGAATCAGGGCCCTGAATTACGTGCTCACATGAGAGATTACCAGAAGATGATCCTTAGCGAGGTGGAAACTAAGTTGGACTCCCTTCCTGAGTCTCAGACGAAACAGGAAATGGCTGACCTAGTCCGGTCTGTGTGATCGGCCAGTCGGCACAGGCTTCGTGCCACATACAACGCAGTGGATGCTGCTGGTCAGAGCTTGGCTTTCGCCGTAGGGTTGCGGCGTCATGCCTGGCTCCGGGTGTCAGGTTTGGTCCCGGAGGTGTAGTCTGCTATCCAGGACATGCCCTTCAGGGGTTCAGTGATGTTCGGTGGAGATGTCAAGGACATCATCACCGACCTGCAAGAGAAGGGTACTGCACTTAAGTCTGTTGACTCCTTGTACAGGCCCCCCTCAAACTCAGCATTGTCCCTTTCACAGACGTTCTCGGCCCAAGGTGAAACCTCAGGGAAAGCGGGACAACAAACGCCAGGCCCCCCCCGGCTGCCAAGTCCCCCCACCCAGAAAAACAGTGGGAGCTTCAGCCATGACGCTGCCTCACACCTCCTGGCTCCTCTCCTCTCCTCTCCCTCAGCCTCTGGGCCTCCCAGAGGAACTGGTAGTGAGATTTTCCTTACATCTACCGGGTTGGGAGAGGATCACTTCAGACACTTGGGTGCTCCAGCTGATTGCAGAAGGACACTCAATAGAGTTTCTTCAGAAACCACCTCGAACCCCCCAGGTTGTCTTACTCCCCAGAGCACCTTCTTCTGGTCCGGGAAGAAATATCCTCTCTTCTTCTGAAGGAGGCGATAGAGCCTGTCCCACCCCATCTTCGAGGGATGGGTTACTACTACCATTTCTTCCTGGTCCCGAAGAAGTCAGGAAACGTGAGGCCAGTTCTCGATCTCAGTTCCCTGAACTTATTCGTGGAGTACAAAAGGTTCATAAAGCTCTCTCTGCAGAGGCTTCTGCCCCTCCTTCAGTTGGGACAGTGGCTGTGCACTCTGGACATGCAGGATGCTTACCTGCATATCCCTATTCGCCCTTCCCACCGCAAATACCTACGTTTTTCATTCCAGTGGGACCACTACCAATTCAAGGCCCTCCCATTTGGTCTTTCCTCGGCGCCCCGAGTGTTCACCAAATCTCTTTCGGTGGTAGCGGCCTACCTGTGCACCCAAAAGGTTCAGGTTTTCCCATACCTGGACGACTGGCTCCCGGCGGCCCCATCCAGGGAGGAGCTTCTGCACTTCCTTTCCTTTACCCTGCAGGTTTTTACCAGCCTGGGTATTACAATCAACCAGGCCAAGTCCCATCTGATCCCGTCCCAGAGGCTCCAGTTTATCAGGGCGATCTTGGACACGACCTCCGGCATGGCATTCTTGCCACTGGACAGGGTGGCCACACTCCAGGCTCAGGTCAGCCTGTTGTCCAGCCACAGGTGTGTCAGCACCAGGTCAGTCCTTCGCCTCCTTGGGCTCATGGCAGCTGCTATTCCAACAGTTCCTTGTGCTCGGCTTCACATGAGAATCTCTCAGTGGACCCTTCGGTCTCAGTGGGATCAGTTGGTGGATGACCTAGATCAACAAATTCTGGTCTCCAGCCCCATGGTTCAGGACTTGCATTGGTGGATGGTTCAGGAGAACCTTTTCCGGGGGGGTTCCCTTCTGCCTTTCTCCCCCCTCCCAGATGCTGACAACAGATGCCTTGGGGGCGAGGGTTGGGGAGCCCATCTGGGGTCTCGCAGGACCCAGGGCTCCTGATCCCGGCTGAAACAAACTCTTCACATCAATGTACTCGAGCTTCGGGCCATGCTGAATGCTCTTCAGGCTCTGCATGTGTATCTGCTCCCTGGGCATCTGGCTGTCCAGATGGACAATGTGTGTAGTCTGATACATCAGCAAACAGGGAGGAACTCGTTCCTACCCTCTCTGCAGGGAGGCGATGCGAGTTTGGGATTGGGCAGTGCAGCACAAGCTTCACCTCACAGCAATTCATGTCCCGGGGTCGAGAATACATTAGCAGACCACCTCAGTTGGTCATCTGCTCAAGCTCATGAGTGGAAACTAGATCAGGGGGGTGGCAGACGATATCCTCCTATGCTGGAGAACGCCACAGGTAGACCTGTTTGCATGTCCTCACAACATAAAACTTCCTGCCTTCTGCTTGCTTGCCCCAGGGCGCAGCATTTTTTGGAGAGACGCTCTGTCTGTAGACTGGAGGGAGAGATTCATCTATGCCTTCCCGCAATTCCTTTGATTCCGAGGGTCTTACAGAAACTCAGCTCAAAAGGAGCTTGCAAGATCCTAATCGCTTCTTTCTGGCCCAGGCAAGTTTGGTTCTCTCTTCTGCAACAGTATTCAGAGGAACCTCCTCTTTCTCTGTCGCAGCTTTTGCTGACCCAGGATCAGGGGACCCTGATCCATCCAGGCCTCAGGTCCCTTCAGTTGCACACATTGCTCCTACAGACATAGCTCAAGCCTGGTTCGGGGTTTCCCTGCCGGTGGCTGGAGATTCTGGTGGAGGCCAGAAAGCCCTCCACTAGATCTACCTGTGCCATGAAGTGGAAACGGTTCTCTATTTGGGCTGCTTCCAAAGATTTCAAACCTTTCTCTTGCTCTGTTGGGCAGCTTCTAGATTACTTGTGCCATGTCTTTGATGTGGGTCTCAGTCATTCCTCTCTGAAGGTTCACATGGCAGCCATCTTCGCTTACCATGTTCCTTTTGGGGACAGAACTTTTGCGCAGTTGGAAGTCTCTAAGACTTTTCTGAGTGGGGTTCTCCACTTGAGGCCCCCTATTCATGTTCCTGCCCCTCCTTGGGATTTTAATTTTATTCTTGAGAAGCTTACTCTGCCTCCTTTCGAGCCGGCAGCCTTAGTAGACCTAAAGTTCCTTTCATGGAAGACTCTCTTCCTAGTGGCCATTACTTCTGCTCAAAGAATTTCCGAGTTCTAGGCCCTCGTGTAAAATCCCGTACTTGATTTTCCACAAGGAACGTGTGGCTCTGCGTACCAACCCTAAGTTTCTCCCTAAGGTGGTAGCGGAATCTACACTGAATCAATCAATTGAGCTGCCTGCTTTCTTTACGCAGCACTCCAATCACGGGGAGTACCTCTTGCACACTTTGGATGTTCACCGAATTCTGAGATACTACACCACCAGGACGAGGGATCTCAGAAAGATTGATCAACTGTTTGTGTTTTTGGCACGTAAAAGAGAAGGCAATGCTGTTTCTAAGCAATGCACATCTAAATGGTTGGCTCATTGTATCACTTTCTGTTACAAGTACAACAAGACCCTGCCGGGTCAAGTCAGAGGCCACTCCACCAGAGAGGTCACTGCCTCTGCTGCTTGTTTCAAGAATGTGTCAGTGGCAGATATCTTTGCAGCCACAGCCTGGACTTCTGTCCATATCTTTACGAAACATTGCAGTTTGGACATTGCCTCTCGACGTAGAGCTGGCTTTGGGTTGGCTGTTCCGCAAGGTCTCCTTTCCTAAGTCCTTCACAGCCAGAGGGTCTACATTTGGGTAGTCTCCTCCTCCCATTTGCTTCTTCTTGTTCCAGATTGCTTGGGAATCAGTCCTATCTGTAATTACCTACTGCAAAAGCCCTCTCGAAGTAAGATAGTACAGTTACGTAAGAACTTACTGTAACAGTAGATCTTCGAGAGAGGTTCTTGCAGTAGGTAATACCTTCCCACCCTCCATCCCCCTAAGCTTTTTCAGCTCCTTTTCAAGGGAAGGATACATCTGCTTCTCTCTCATCTTGCCTTTTTGGCCTTTGGCGGGAAAGAACTGGAAGGCAGGCGTGGGGGACCGCCCCTTTATACTGACGTCGGGGTGGTGCCCCGTCAGAGACTGCTAGCTAGAAATTTTTCCATGGGCTCCTGATGCCTGCCGGCTTCAGTCCTGTCTGTAATTACCTATTGCAAGAGCCTCTCTCAAAGATCTACTGTTACGGTAAGTTCTTACATAACTGCACTTTACACAGCTCTGCTGTTGTGAACTGATTTTAAAGCAGTGCATATGCTTAATATTTGGGCTCAGCTACATCAATGTCACATGAGACAGGGTGCATTGTAGGAGCAAGAAAGGCAATTAAACTATTTGAGATGGAGTTCCCCAGGGGTCGTAAAACTACCATAAAGCTAACAAGCTAATTTAGGAAAAAATCCTAATAGCAGACAGAGGGAAGGACACACTGGGACTTTACATACAAATCAAAACACTCTACACAACATATGTTTTTGCAAATTCTGGGTGGACTATTCCTTTAAAAGAAAAACAACAGTGCAGATGAATTTTTATTTATTTGGCACTTCTTGTTTGTGACATTGAATCCTACTCAAGTAAAACTTTATTTTTTCAATAATGAAAAGCATTTGGGTCTCCGAAGCTTGCCAGTGCAACGGTAAGCATATTGTGTTAATGTGTGCATGTTTTCATCCTGTATCAAGCACCCACTTTTCTAGATGTCACATCAGATACACACGGTAACCATGGCAATATATGTGTGTGAGCGTTTATCTTAACACCAACAAAGTCTCCATCACATGGACTCGCAGCACATCTCACAACTGCGATGTCAGTATCAGAACTCAGTATTTTAAGATTGTCTCCAGGGAGATGGCTACACAAATTAGTTTATACAGTGCACCCCTCAAAACTCCATACTCATAAACGAGATCAGAAACAATTATAGAGAGACTGCTTTAACAAAACGTAAGGAAAGAATCATGCACATGTCCATAAAATAGTGCTGAACATGCTTTGTTAGATTTGTGTGTGTGTGTGTGTGTTGCTGGACCACTGGACTGCTAATCTGGCTGTGATTGGTTGCTGGATGTGGTTGGAGCAGTGTATAGTCTGTCACCATCAGAGGCATCACCACTACACACTTCAGGGACTCCAGGCCATCATGTTGAGAGCTTCTGTTTTTTTCTTCTTCTAAGTACCTCCCTCCTCCCCTGGCATGGATACAGCCTTCCAAGTGACCTTCATTGCATGTAGAGCTCATCGTGGGGAGGGAGCAAGCTCCCTTGGCCCGTCATAGGGGTTGCTGTGGCAATGGTTGCCTGATGCCGTCTGTCAGTGACCACGGCTCAGTGGCGAGCAGCAGCTGCTATAGTCTGTTCTGCCTCATGTCGTGGCTTCCCAAGCTGACTTCTGGACTTGGGTCACCTGCACAGCGTCACATGGCACTACAGCTGGGCCATCAGAATGGCCAAAAACATATAGTGTAATAATATACAGTAAAAGTTCATGAAAATGTAATCCATTGTGGGAAGTAAACTGTTGACCTTCTGTTCTAAAGCTCAGCTTCTTCACTACTGCACTACAGAAGGATCTGTTATTCAGATTAGAACTTTTCATCCATTACAGAAAATTTAGCAAGTGTGTAAATGCAAAATGTGAGGTTTCTATTCAGATTCAAACTCCTGGGCCAAATATTCAAAAATGGGTGCAAGCACGGCATAGAGGTTTGCACCACGCTTGCACCTGAACCCAACCCATTAGCTGCTATATTCAGTCAGACAGTGAACCGGCACTATCTGACTGAATATCAGCTCGCAGTCAGCACAACGCTAAGTCAATCTGCGCTGTTCCAACAGGGACCCGGCTGTATCCAGCCCACAGGGAAATGCACCCTGCGACTGGATAGTAGCGGGAGCCATGGCATGATATTCAACTGTACCATGCAGATGAGTCAATTGGGCATGCAAGATGTTATGGTGCCATTTGCATGTCCATTATGGGCTCATTCGCATGGGAAATGGCAGCCCTTTTGTACCAATCCTACGGGTACCTGCCACGTCATCCCTGGTGTTTAGCAGCACCCCCCCGAACACCCGTCCTGTATCCTGTCATCTTTTCCCTGGTGTCTAGTAGCACCCCCAACCCGGATCACCAGACCCATAAATGCTAACCTTTTCCTTGGTGCCTAGTGGCATCCCCACCCCTGTTCACCCGTCCCACATATGTTAATCATTGCCCCGGTGTCTAGTGGCATCTCTCACCCTCCGAACACCCCTCCTGTATCTGTTAATTGTTGCTGTGGTGTTTAGTGGCACCCCTGCCCCTGACCACCTGTCCTGTACCTGCTAATCTTTTCCCTGGTGTTTAGTGGCACCCTGCACACCTCACTGATCACCTATCTTATATCTATTATCTCTTTCCCTGGTATCTAGTGGCACCCCTACCCACTGAATACCTGCAAAATGTGAGGTTCCTATCCAGATTCAAACCCCTGGGGCCAAATATTCAAAAACGAGTGAAAGCATGGCATAAGGGTTGCCAACAGAATGCCCAATTCACTGAAAAGATCACAAGAGAGAGAGATGGTTTTGCACAATATTTGACATTCCTCTGTGAACTGAGAACAGGCTGCTGACAGGAACCTGAAAATTACATACCAAAGGCTTGGGGTAGATGACCTAAGGAAGAGAGTCATAAATGATCAGAGGATAGAAATCCATCTCCCACTATCATAAACCCTTACACTTCAAAGGAAAAGTGCTTCAGGTTCCAGGAACTGTCGTGGTATAATTAAATTTTACCAGTTGGCAGGAAGGATGAGGGAAGATCAAAGGATATTGGAACTATATGAAAAATCTAACTAATCAATAATATGATTCAATTAAAAATCTTGGACAGAGCAAGAGAGACCACTGCTGGCCCAAAAAGATAAGTTCACCAAAGAATTACAGACTGCCAGGACCAAAAGGTATTTAAAGCCCTCGGAGCAGGGCATGTGCACACTTTTTCATGGGAAACTCTTCCCGTCACACATGAAGCAAGACTGCACAGAGACTAAGAACCAGTGAAAGCTACAGAAGGACTGAAACTTTTGAAAAAACTAATTTATGTCTGCACTTTGATCATCCACGAACCAGATAGAAACTAGACAGTTAAAAGTTTACAGTGCATTTTTGTTGTACATTTTCCAACTTTGTTTGATCTTGTAACCAAATTTCTGAATCTTTAGTGTGATAATTAAGTAATTTAGTAAAGCACTTTACTTTTAAAGCTGCCTGTGACTGAGTTTGTGTGTGTAAAAAGGTAAGAGGTTTATTCAGTTCAGAGACCAGCCTGTAATTGCTAAAGTACTACCATCTGCTGCCAAGTCTAAGATCCAGAAAGGGAAGTCTGGGGCCCAAGTAGGGGAGATACTTAAGTCTTGGGAGGAGTCTGTAAGGGGCAGCTAGGTGCTGCACACTCCATGGGAGAGGACACAGTCAGGGTTACAAGGGCAAACCCTGAAAAGCTTGTAACACCTGGGTCTTCCCCCTAGTACAGCAACTGAGAAGGGTTCTAACCAGGCTACTGACTTGAGACTGTATTTTACCCTTACCCAGATTTTAAAGAGGAAGCCCTGGGACCTTGTGGCGAGTGCTCAGTTCATAGATATTGTAAGTAGTCACAGAGCTAGAAGACTTTCGTCCATAAAGCTCACCAAGGATTTATCCATAAATTGGGATGTTGTTCTGTATACCATAATTGTCAAAACCAATCTTGAATTAACTGTTTTACTTGCTACCACCTCCAGCGGCAGTTGTGAATGCAGCGAGCACTATAGGAGGACATGAGGAGGGTATTCCTGTTCCCCGCTGTCACGGATTGCACTTAGGAGTGGGCACTGTGAGCTCAGTGGACCTAGCCCCCAGGAGTGGGTTTGTGACAATGGGACTTCTGGGCTATGAAATATTTGGCCATAAAACTCAAGGCATCTGCCCGTCAGTTCTATGATGCAAACTTCCCCCATTACACACTCAAATACAAAGGGATATAGATACAATGAAAATGCTTCCCTCTCCCTGGAAGGAAGGGTTGCGTCAGTCACAATGGTGATCCTTCCAAAATGTTTATACTAATTTCAGTCCCTTTCTCTGCTCATTCTCATAGCAGTGTGGGCAGCATGGAATAGAATGATTTCTCATTATCTCTGTAACGGCAAACTACTACACATAAAATATGCTACCATCTGTCTTCCAAAAGAGTGGGGGGTGAGGGCCTTGGACATCCCCACTTCCAATGGCATTTTGAGGCTGCTCAGCTGCAATTCATACTATATTGGCTGCAGAATTCTTCTACACAACAGTGGGTGCAGCTTGAATGGGCCGCCCTGCCAACAGAGGCCCCAGAATAGATGCTGTTCTCCGTGACGTCATTAAGTGCTATAGCATGCTACACTTCTTCAAATATTCAAACTGTAATGCTGGTCTGAAATAAGATTTATACTAGTTAGGAACTGGTTCCCCCTGGGTATTACCTACACATCTACATTTTGATTTTATGCCTGCCCAGCTGGATGATGGATATAAAAGCTGATATAGGCAGTGTCTGAGATTTCCCTTGCAGGTGTTGCAAGGAGAGTAATGACTTCCCTTCCAGGTATTTAGGGACTTCCTCTAGCTACTACAGACAGACATCTTCCGCTGTTTCCAATCCAGAGCATGTTTAACCAGGTTGCAGAACATAACCTCCCTCCCCCACTGGGTTACCCTTGGAACACTGTACTTACAAACGCACTAAATGGTACACTAAGCAGCCACTTAATATCTCTAGTATATAGTATTCTGCAATCTGAAAGCCCCCAGACCCTGTTGTCAATGTTTGAGACATGGAACTCAGAATTACAGACACCCTTCACACCGGTACAGTGGCAGCAGATTAGTACAAGGTAACAGTCTATGTGTTAAATACCGACCCACAATTTGTTCCTTGAATTGGACCATTATACACTGATGGAGTTTAGGTGGGGCACTTGATAGGGGAAACCCACAGTAGGTGTTCAGATGTGATAAGTAATAATGTATCGTTGCACTGCTGTCTCCAATACAGGCAGCTGTATGTACGTCTGGATGCAAATGTTGACACTGTTTCTATGTTTCGTACGTTTTGTACTGTATGTTTCATGCAAAAAATTAATAAACTCAAATTATAAAAAAAGTAAAAATACTTATTACAGTGCCGCCTGCCAAGATAAAGTGCAGTATCACAGTTTCAGCCAGTGATATCTTATAGAATACTGTAGGAACCAATGTAATCTAATGGCTGTTACTCCAGTTTGGCAAGCAGGAAAGTGACATTTTATTACAGTGCTTCGTCCTGGTTGATGTCACTGTACATTCTTTTCTCAAAGAGCGACTGATGCCTCTAGAAAAACTTTGGGGAAAATAATATTTAGACAAAATATAAACATATTAAAGTATTTTCTGTAGTTGTCTTCCCCTTTTTCGTTGTTATTAAGGATATTGGCATGAAAACTGATATCTTGCACTTCAGAATTCATCGACTTCTGCTGTTCACTCCTCACTTAAAGTCGTAATCCTTTATTTGGGACATCAAAGCCAGTTTCCAAGGAAGTGACTGTGATGTCACAAGGAATGTGATTGTAGGTGGGAAATAAGTGGAGACAGCTAAGAGACAGACATCCTGTTGACATGCAAATATCCCTAGTAAGAAAGATCATGGGATACAGAAACAGAAGCTATATGAAATATAAACCATGTTTTGTCTAAATATTATGAGCTCGATGCTCAAAGATCAATGCAAGCTGCACCAGTGGCAGCTTGTACTGATCACCGGTGCACCAGGGCCCCTGCATCCAATTCACAAACGTGTGTGGTCCTGATGCCAAAGTTGCACAGCTTTCAGCAAATGTTTCCATGTGCCAGAGGCAAGGTGAACAGGGTAGGGTAGCCGCAAGCTGTGGGGCACTCCGGCGGCATCGGCACCCAGTAATGGGGACCATCCTGGAGGCTGGCAGTGTTGGGCTGGACAGGGTGGGGGTTGGGGAGGGTAGGTAGGGCACAGATGGATGCAGGGGGGGATGGCAACAGGTCCCTGACAGGGACTTTGCTGGATGCTGCCATGTCAGTGCTGTCCATGGGGGGGCTGCTGCATGCTTGGCACCATAGTGGGAACCTGCGGGCACTACACCATTGAGTGTGAGTGCTGTGGGGGCATGGGATACTGCAGGCGGGCAGCAGCACAGATTCCCTTCCACCCCGTGAAGGCTTCAGGGGTGGCACAAGGGCTATTAGACCAACTGTTGGGTGGTGCAAGTCCTGGTGGGTCGGCTGGCTGTCAGAATCGCATATAAGAGAATGTTGCAGCCAGCATACTCTGCAAGCACCCTGGCGCACCCCCAACCTTGGCGCAGACCTGGTGCATGACTGGTCTGGTGCAGAGGGTCCCTGTTGTACCACAGCTGGCCTTCCAAGATCACAAATTCTGCAAGTTGTGATGCAAGGTGCACCTTGCATCACTTCTGTTTGATGCAGGCACCTTGCATAATAATCAGTTTTGAGAATATAGCCCTGTGTTTTCAAAAGATTTCCTGCAGTCATCAACTACCCTTTAGGGTTACAGAGTGAAAATATAGTGTACTGTATAGTTCATGTTAAGCGTTATCACTATGTAAATTTGTGTGATACTCTATAGAAACATAGAATTTGTTGGCAGAAAAGAGACACTTGGCCCACTCAGTCTGCCCAGATGTTCCTTGCTTAGTCTGTCTCCACAGACCCTAACTGATCTCTGATGACCCTCTTTCCTCCCTGCCTTTTACTACTGCCCCCCTACGTCTATCCCATGCATTCTTGAAGCCCCCACTGTTTTCGTCTCCACCACTTCTACTGACAGTCTGTTCCAGGCATCTACTAACCATAGATTTTGCTTCTTCAACAAGGAGCAGGAGAGGAATGTTTTTTTGCTGCATCCTTCCCAGAAAGTAGAACATCTACAGTATGTAAATGGATTTCAGTATGATTGAAACATACTAGTTGCTTCACTTGGCATCTCAGTAAAACAGAGATGGAGAGAGTTAAAGATTATGGTTATTTGGGTATCGTATTTGCAGATAACAGTAAATGGTGTAAAAATACTAATAGAGCAATACTGGTCTTATCTGGAAACAAGTGGATTTTAACATTTTATAAACAATATTGTTGAAACTGTGTTCAAGAGGCCATAGTGGTCTCCAAGGCAAAAATTAATTTCCAGATGTTGTATGGGGCTGAAATGTGAGATTGGGATGACATGCTGTAGATATACCATCAGATGGGCAACTACAAATGATGGACTCAAATGTAAGTGACTCTGATTGCATGCCCAACAGTAGAGCGACTGGGAGTATATGGCAATGGTAGGGATAGCGAGTGTTAGAGGGATGTAATGGCGACACCGAATGCTAGGGGAGCTGTACTTTTGCTGGTGAAGTACAGCAATGAGGTCTGCAACCATCGAGCTGTCTGCCTGGCATGGCAGGTAGGTCATGGACTGCTGCTGCGATGGTCCCAGGTTCGGGATTGCCAGTAGGTTAATTTTTATTCTCAACGGTGTTGGCTGTTAGGATTTTTATTTTTCCTTGCTGTGTTCCCCAGACTGATGGTGCCCAGCCACGGTACTCCCTCTTGTGCGTTCCCCTTTTCCCCAGTATCCACTCCTCCCTTGGAGTTGATTATATTGAAAAGGGGGGTGTGGGTGGCGTAGCCCCCCCGCATTAAATATTAATATGAATGTCCGTCTGGTCACCTTATTGGCATTCGATTATGTGGATCAGGGGTGATTTTTCTTTCGGCGAAATGTACTCACTATTGTGTGAGTCGTGGTAGAAAAATCGCCCTTATGACATGGAACCATGACATAATCCCTGTTAAACAAGGTCCCAAAACATTTCTGAAGAGTCTTCTTTCTGCTTTCACCTTGACCCTATCTACTTGCATTAGGGTTGAGGGGCATATTACAGATTGATACTCATTTTATTTTCATATTTTTTGTTTTAACCAGGAGGTGGACGGAGCACAACCTTTTTCAGTCACATCTAACACATGTTAAACAATGTGCAAAAGAAACTACAGTAGTTTTGCACATTTAGTTTTGGAATTTGAACTGAAAAAAGAGATGAAGTAGTTTTGCGAGTTAAATAAACTACTAAATTGTGCAAAAAATGTTGAAAATAAGATACTCTGGATAGAATTGCAGGTAAACCCTATGTGCAAAAACTGGGGTGTTAAGATTGATTCTCATCTGAAGTGAGAGTATCCCCAAATTCTGATAGAGGCAAAAATCATTGGGCCAGATTTTTGAAAGTCCAAGAATGCCGAAAGCCCCTGTTGCGTTGAACATATGGTGCACAGGGCTTGTGGCATTCTCCTGGCGGGGATCAGGATTTTCAATCCCATGCGCCAAACTGCTGCAAGGTAGACCACCTTTTTGCGGTCCAGCTTGCAGCTATCCCGAGGGCTGTTTTTACAGAACCTGTGTTAGATATTTAGCGTAAGATGCTGCAGTGTAAAATCTGGTTTCGTTGTGGCGAAGGGGTTTGGCGCACCACCAAAACCTATATGTCTTGATGCAAAGCTTGACACACGCCCTGCACCACGCTTTGAAAATCCAGCCCAATAAGTCCTGTATGCCGCCTGTAATACAAAGTGGCATACATTCAAGTTAAGTTTAGAGATGGAAGCACTGAGCCGGGTAGTTGTCACACTGTAAAAACTACAAAGCAGTGGTTGTCTGCAAGGAAAAAACTTTTCATTGCACAAAATTGATAAAACACAGCACCTGCAGCCGGCACCTCATCCACCACATTTCACACAAAGTCGTGTGGTTTCTCAAATAGTGTGCCACCTAACGGTGCATATATTTCTGTGGCCAGTTCAAAGTCATGTAGCTATGTAAGGTATACAATAAAAGATGAACACACTGTAAGCCCCATTAAATACATAATAAGCAGTGACGTACGGTAACCAAAACCATTATACTACAACAAGATTCCAGCAGGCTTGAAATTGCTCAAAGTCTATCACCATATCCCCGATATTGCACAATTGCCATTAAAGCACTAACAATAAGCTGTATAAGTTAATGATGGCTTAAAATAGTCTATTAAACTAGCTTCTAAATTACAAGGTTTATGCAAGACAGATAAGGCAACAACTATAAAGTTAAGTCACATTCTGTTTACATAGTAATACATACTAATACATGTGTCATTTTGATGACTATTTTTATAGTTAAACAGCAATATATAACAAGCAATAAATTCCCTCCACAAGAAATCTACAGAAGCGAAAACAGAACAAAACAATAGGGATGGGGAACAAAAAGAAAAAAGGAATGCATAAGAGGGGTCAGGGAATGAAAAAAAATAGAACAGGGACAAATCAGAGAATAATAAAAACAATTTAAAATGATGGTATTGTTAAACATTATAGTGCAATTAGATAATCATAAGAGTCTACAAAAAGTCAAAAATCTAGGCTTTGGACAAAGTCCAACTTTGTAAGGCAAAATTACAAATGTTATGATATCAGATAGCAGCTTATATACTGTTTTTCTGTTACACTAAAAAAGTCCCAGTTGGAATTTTGTATTCGGCCCGGGTAGAAACACAGAAGTATAGAAAAGCTTCAGGCAAAATATTTGCTCCCCAGATGAACTGCCAAAAGGCCTCTCTTCTCAACGGTTTGTTTTCAAAATTCCCTCCACCCCCACTCATCAAAACCAGACCAAGCTACAATTTTTTGAATCCTTGGAACTGGAATGAATGAGTACTAACATACTAATATGCATACTAACGTACTGAGATACCAGCAGATTAGGCCTCACTGTCAGGTCTGCTCGAGAGTCAGCACCCCTGCAGGGCACCGATTTTGCCTGCTGAACCCCACCCAGGCCACCCCATCCCTACCAGGGCTCCCCCAGTTGGCAATGCTCAGTTTCACCTTCCTTGATACCTGTCCCAGCTTCTCTTGAACCCGTCCACAGAAGCAGCTGCCACCAGCTCATCAGGCAGTGCATTCCATGGTTCCACTGCCCTCTCAGTGAAATAATGTCTCCTTCTCTCTCCCCTGAGTCTCCCTCCTTCCAGCCACAAACTATACCCCCTGCAAAACTTTTTCCGTCCTAACCCTATTTACCCCTTTTAGATACTTGAAGACCTCAGTCATATCCCCCGTCCATCCTCTCCTCCAGTGAATAAAAGTTGAGCTCCTCAAGTCTCTCCACATAGGACCTATCACCCTCCCCCATATCATTTTAGTTGCCCTCCTCTGAACCCTTTCCAGGAGATCAATGTATTTTTTCAGGTGGTGACGCCAAAACTACATACAATATTCCAGGTGCAGCCTAACCAGTCCATTGTACAGAGGGAGGATCACCTCCCTGCATCTGGAGGTAATCCCTCTAGCAGTGCACCCCAACATCTTATTTGCCCTGGCCACAGCTCTCCTACACTGCTCAGAGTTATTCATTCTGACATCCACTACCACTCCTAGATCCCTCTCCCCTTTTGAAGCCTGCAGTGTAACCCTTCCCAGGGTGTACTCATGGATAAGGTTTCTGTGCCCCAAGTGAAGGACCCTGCATTTCCCTGAGTTAAACTTGAGCCCCCAGTAATGTGTCCATCTCTCCAGGGTCTCCAGGTCCTCCTGGAGGACTGATCTACCCCCCTCTCCATCCACCACCGTCCCTAACTTTGAGTCATCTGCGAAGAGGTTAATTTCACTCCTGATACTTTTACTGATGTCAGAGATGTAAGCATTAAACAGGAGCGGGCCCAGAACCGATCCCTGTGGGACCCCACTAATGACCCTTCTGGGAGAAGAGACCCCCCCACACCACGACCTTCTGGGTATGTCCAGATAGCAAGTTTCCAATCCATCTGACTATCAGTGTTCCCACACCCATCCCTCCTCAATTTTTCCAGTAGGCCAGAGAGGGGCACCGAGTCAGACGCCTTGCTGAAGTCAGGAAAGATGACATCCACTGGCTTATCCTGGTCCAGTGCCAATGTCACCCAGTCATACAACTCCACAAGGTTAGTCTGGCACGATCTGCCAGGTACAAAGCCATGTTGCCAATCATCCAGGAATCCCCTTTCCTCCAGAAACACCCACAGCCTCTCCTTAAGGATATCCTCCATCAATTTGCCCACCACCGAGGTTAGGCTGACAGGCCTGTAATTTCCCGGCTCCTCCCTTGAGCCACCCTTGTGGATGGGCACCATGTGTGCCACCCTCCAGTCCTGAGGCATGTTCCCTGTCTGGAGGGAAGTGTTAAAGGGGGCTGCCAGGGGTGCAGCTAGGACATCAGCCAACTCCCAAATCACCCTGAGGTGGATACCATCCGGGCCTGGGGCTTTTTCTTGTTTTAGGGACTTGAGGGCTTCCCACACCCTGCTATCAGGAATGACAGTGTCTGTGACCCCCATCTTTTCTGCAGACCCAGCCTGTTCCACCTCATACCATTCTGCACCCTTATTTCCCTTAGTACCCACTGGTACATCAATGTTCAAGTCCCCGGCCATTTCAGCACCTAACCTCCCCACACGCGCTGCTCTGACCCAGCCTCTTCCCCGATGAAGACCAGTGCAAAGTACTCATTGAGTACCTCCACCTGATCCCCAGCCTCCTCAGCCTACCCCTTCCCTGACCTCAACCTACCAATATGCTCTTTTACTCTCCTTCTTTCCCTGATATACCTAAAAAAAAAACTTGCCCCCCAATCCCCTGTGCCAGCCATGGCTTTGTCCTTGCCTTAGCTGACCTCAACACCCTGGTGACCTTTCTGGCTGATAGATCATACTTATCCCTGCTTCTACCCCCTCACAAGCACTTATACCTTCTGTTTGTGGCCCTCTTCTCTCTCACTGCCTCCTGAGTCCACTGGCATGGCTTTCTGGACCTACCAAACATGTGCCTCACTCTTGCACAGTCTCTAGTAGCCTCCAGTATCCCTCTTTTGATAATTTTTCACCACCTTCCGCATCCATGCCTGGATTTATTCCCCCAAAATGATCCCTTAGGATTTTCTCCATGCCCTTAAAATCGTCCCCCCTAAAATCAACAGTCGTCCTTGAACAGTCTCCCCCCCCAGGTCGAGTGAGAACCAGACCGTGGCATGGTCACTCCCAGCAAGAGGATCCCTCACCTCAAGATTCCTAACCAGGTTGCAGTCTGCCAGGACCACATCCAGGATCCAGCCTTCCCTCATCGGGTCCACTACCTGCTGATTTAGAAATGTGTCCTGGAAGATGCCCAGTAGCCTCTGCTCCTTGGCTGATGGGGACGTCATAGTTCCCCAGTCAGTCCCTGACATGTTAAGATCACCTAGTAACAATACCCTGCCTCCATCCTGACCACAGTAGGCCTTGATATTCTCCACCAGACTATCCTCCAGATCTTCTGCTAGCATGGGGGGGGGCCTGTAAACCACCTTCATTTTTTACTCTCATACCCCCCCCGGTGTCTGCAGTGTGACCCATAACACCTGCATACACCCTAGCTCCCTCCACATGGCTTATGCCTAAACCATTTTTAATGAGCAGTGCTACCCCGCCCACCGACCTGTCTTTTCTGAGCATAGTATACCCGCTCAGGTTTAGGTCCCAATCATGTCCCTGAGTGGCCCAAGTTTCAGTGATGGCTGCCACATCCACTTCCCCCTCCTCTAGCATAGCCTGGAGTGCAGGCATCTTGTTTCCCAAGCTCCTAGCATTCACCAGGACCATCCTCTAACACCCTTTTCTATCCCATCTCAGTCTCACCCTCCTGAAGCTTTTGAGAAGCCAACTGTTAGTCACCTCCTGCATACTGCCTGCACCCTCCGCTTTGGGGAGAGGACAGAGACCGTTCCTGTTGGGCAAGCTATGATCAGCCTCAGAGCCCATCCCTCCTCCCTTCACAAGTTTAAACCCCACCTAGCATGGATAAAACTGGCCAGTTTCTGTTTTAATATTTCCCTTCCTACCAGATTGAGATGGAGTCAATCTATTGCATACAACCCCTTAACCTTCCATATTGAGCCCCAGTCCCCCACAACCTCATGCCCCTGAGCTCCACACCACTCACGTAGCCATTTGTTCGCCTCTTTAATTTTCTGCTTGTTTTCCCCACTGGCCCTCGGGACCAGCAGGATCTCCGAGAAGGAGATTGAGCATCCTATGGCGTGGCAGACCCTAGCCAGCTCCCTAAACCTTGCCTGAATCTCCAGCACACTATTACCTTCGATATCATTTGTGCCCAGGTGCACCAGGAAGTCTGAGGACCTTCCACATTCCCTCGCCAGTGCATAACCAGGTGCTTGGCCTTATGCACGGAGTACTCCCATTTATCATAATACAGCCACTGCATTTTCATGCCTCTTTTTCTCTATTGAAAGTAGGTGTTGTCCTACATGAGCCTTCAATTTACAAATGTTTTCACCCACATAGAAATCTTTTCAAGTACAATGTGCCAAATATAGCATGTAAGCTGTCCCACAGATTATAAAATCACAGATGGAGTATACCACCCCTGTAATAGGAGGCAGACTGAGGTGGTTTTGTTACATACTGTAGAAACAGTATGTAACAAAACCACCTACCTGTAAAACCTTCTGATTCCTCACCACACGTCTTGGGCTTTCCGCTCCTCCAAGGGTTGCCTCCTGGTGGTTCCCAGGGCTATGCTGTAGCAATCTGGGGACCAGGCATTCTTGGTTGCTGTGCCAACCCTGTGGAACACCTTACCTGAACATTTGCGGGAGGCACCCTTAGCAGAAGCCTTTAAAAGAGGCCTAAAAACGTTGCCCTTTGAGCAGGTGTTTAATTTGATCTGACAGTAATTATTATCACCTGATGATTTATTAATTTATTGAATCACTGACTATTAGCGTTGTATCTGGAACTGTGGTTTATTATTAACTTGTTTTATTGAAAGAAATACTGTTATCATTGAGTGTTGGATTGACAGAATTTGTATTAGTCTCTACCTCATATGTTATTTTGTAAATATGTATGTTGTTAATATTGTTAAAGTGCTTCGAGCCCTCAGGAAGGAGTGCTATTTAAAAAGGCTTCCTATCCTATCCTAAACTTCAAACAACATGAAGTCTTGCTGTATTCAGACATAATGCAGTTAGCCCCAGCACTTGAACTGCCCAGGAGAGGAAAGAGTTAACTCTATGCAGAAGCATAGAATGTTGAGCTCGAGCTCGGTTTTCAAACCTCTGTCTGTGGTACTTCCCAGTGTAACCGTCAGATTCTTTACTCTGCCTAACAGTGAAGTAGCTCCGGAGATTTCCCCTGCTCGGTTCGGTAAAAGAAAAAGCGTTCGGTTTAAACCACATATTTTTGTTATTTTCGGACTTCCAGCCTCTGTCTATGGTACAGGTAGTATGTAGATAGGTAGTGACTGTGTTTTATTTTGCTGAAAAGAGTGGAAATTGTCTTTCTTCGGTTTCTTTCCAGTCGGTCCGGTTTGGAACCAACTTTGAAAAATGTTTCTCTCTTTCTGGGATTAGTGTGGTGTTCCGGTTCCGATCGGTCTCAAAAGAACCGGACTTTTGCTGGTTCTTTTAAAAAGCCCATGACACAGTTTGTAACCAATCGGCTGCTTTATTACCTGGCTTGAAAGCTTCTATAGGGTAATTTGTTAGGTTGGCCGTGTCTCAGAAACCCAAGAAGAAAACCGGTCCCACTGGGTTTCATCACTGTGCTGAGTGTGGGGAGGCCTTTGCAAAGGCCGGCCCCTACCTCATCTGAGTTTATTGTCTGGGGTTTGACCACCTCAAGTCAGACTGCCAAATCTGTAAAACTTTCCTAAAATCACTCTAGATAAAAGACTGAGTAGGCTGAAGGAAAGGGAGGCTGTGAAGTTCGTAGATCCGGATGGCCAGCCCAGTTTGGTTGCGGCCGAACCTGAGGAGATGCCTACTGACCTAGGCAATACCTCCTCGGGCAAAAGGAGAGCTGACCCCGAGGGGTTGGTTCCGTCAAAGAAAAAGTGCAAGTCTGCTGGTTTGGATCCTGTATCCCACTCTCCAAACGTGGACAAAATAGCCAAAGCGATTAATATTGTCCAGTTGCTTAGACTGGTTCCATCTGAACCGATACCGCTGGTTCGGCGCTCAGTTCAGTTGGATCCGTCTCCTCTGGATTATGACCCAGATGCTTATTATGAGGAGTGGGAGGTAGACGAAGACTGTCCCGGTGATGACGATGAAGGGGGGGCTGGATGTGCCCATTGAACCGGACATCTCCCCAGACAACCCTCAGGTGTCTCTCCTCCCATGTTCTCTGAGTCCTCACACTTTCTGTTCTACAAAAAGGTGGCACAAACCCTGCAGCTTCCCTTGGTTGAAGCAGCAGAGGAGGATGAAGAGCCTGATTTTGTGGAACTGGTGGACATCCCAGAGTCCAAAACGCTGTCTATCCCTCTTCATAAACCTTTGGGGAAACAGACACACAAAATTTTACAAACCCCTAATTCAATACCTCCTGTGGATAAGAGAATGGACAGGAGGTATTCGTTATCAGGCTCAGCTGCGGAGTTCCTTTATAGTCATTGCAGCCATGTTGGGGTAGTGCAGGCTGCAGCCTGTGACAGGGCTAACATTCCTTTGGCTTCACACCCCCCGGATAAGGACTCCAGGAAAGTGGATGCCATGGCCAAAAAACAGTATTTGGCATCCTCTCTGGGACTCAGGCAGGCTACTTATATGGCCTACACAGCCAGGTACCAGAAATCACTTGGGAGCTTAAGCAACAGGTTGGTAGAAAAGAGGTCAGGAGTTATATTTTGTTTTAACTGAAATATTTGAATAGTTTGTAAGTGAAATTAGTTCTATGTGTTAAAAATTATTACCTTGAACTTGAACTGTTACTTGGGCTGTGATATTGTAGGTTTGGGGATAGTTGTTTGGCAGGGAAAATTAGAAGGAAATTTAAATGTGTTGTTTGCCTGTTATTAGGGGGAAGGGACATTAGCTGCAATTAACTTGTCTTTAAACAGGAATTACCTTGGCTTTCATTGTTCACTTGGGGGCTTAAGCAACAGGTTGGTAGAAAAGAGGTCGGGAGTTATATTTTGTTTTAACTGAAATATTTGAATAGTTTGTAAGTGAAATTAGTTCTATGTGTTAAAAATTATTACCTTGAATTTGAACTGTTACTTGGGCTGTGATATTGTAGGTTTGGGGATAGTTGTTTGGCAGGAAAATTAGAAGGAAATTTAATGTGTTGTTTGCCTGGTGTTTGGTAAGAGCACATACCACCCTGTTTTGTAGGCTTTCTTAAATACTGAAAAGCCACTGGGGTTGGGACTGAAGGGCTGAGTATTTCTGTTTGGGACTGAAATTTGAAGCAACAGGAGTTGGTGGGCCTGTGACATCATACGGTACCTGGTGTCTGCTTACACACACTGTTATGGGACCAAACACATACTGGACTGTATGTGTTGTGAGACTTGGGAACTTTGTTGGTGGGGTTGAAATTGGGTTTGTAAATAACTACAGTCAGTATAGAGAGAAACTGTACTCAGGGAAAGGGACTGAGAAAAGGGGTGTGCTATTATAAACAGAGGAGGATAATCAGGGTGGCCATATTCCACCATGGCAGGCATCTTCGGAAGGGTAGGCTGCACAGGCTGTGGGATGGCAATAATTCTAAATTGGGCCTGAGAGAGGGAGGCTGCCCACTGTAGACAGCTATCTTGTATCAGGAGTGAGGTATATTGGTTAGAGTAAGCTGTGGAGCTGGGGGGTCCAAGGATAAGGGGTGTGGATATGGGCAGCAGAAGGGTGGGGCTGAGGGAGGCTGGGGCAACGCCTAAAATTACAGGACATTATGCTACAGCAAGCAGAAGGGGATATTAGGGACAGAGGACCTTTAGATAGGGAAGTTGATGCTAAGGGGAAAGCCGCATAGGGTGAACATTCTGAATTCAAAGAGACTGGAGGGGGAAGAGTCAGGAGGGGCTGTTGTGCGGAAGCCTAAAACAGCAGACCGTGGGAAGGGAGCTCCTAAGGTGAACAGTGCAAGAGAGGAAGAAGAGGGTCAGTTTAGAGATGCAGTCAGGGGAAACTCGGGTTACTTGATGGAGGCTGACAGAGTGTCACAATAAATTTGAGATACTAAGCATCCTAGAGGGGGAGGAAGGGGTTGGTGGAAATGAGGAAACTTATACAGAGGCCGGGGGGAGGGAGTCAGATACCCATAGGGCATCACAGACCAGCTATGAAAGGATAGACATAGTCCCAGAGGGAGAAGGGGAAACATATATGTTAAGCAAATGGGGAGATGCAACATATTCCAGACATGAGGGAGGAGAGCACGATTGAGAGAAACTGGGAGACAAGGAGGTGGAGAGGAGCCCCTTCAGCAGGGAGGTCAGTACCAAGGATGGGCCCTAGCTAAGGGGACCCACAGAGAGCCTCTGGAGACAGGGGTACTATTACGGAGGGGATGGTGGTGGGAAGGAAACCATCAGGGCCAGGATAAATGGTCCAGATAAGAGAGGGTTAAAGGGGACACCTATTCAGAGGGGGTTTGAGTTAAGTGGGCAAAATAGCAAGGGAGGCAGAAAGGGGAGGGTGACAAGGGGGTCTCTAATAAGACAGGAAGACTCCCATGAAATTGCGATCATGAATAAAGTGGGGGAGGGGGGCTGAGAGGGCATAGTGGAGGTAACCATAAGGATGATGGCGGTGTTAAGGTTCTGTTACTGGGAGATTCGATGATTAAGGGTATCCATTGGGAGGGACAGGGGGGTGGATGCCATAGCCAGGTGAAGGTAGTGAGTATCTCTGGCCTGACAGTGCACAGAGCAAAGTTCATGGTGTATGAAATGGTTAGGGATTGTGGAGGAAACCGGATTTGGTGCATTTGGGAACTAATGATCTAGAGGAAATAGCATTTTGGAATCCAGCAAGGTTCAAGAACTTGCCAGAGTCTGTCGGGATAATGGATGCAACATTTCCTTTTCGAGATATTGCCAGTACCAAAGGCCTCAGTGGAGAAAAAATGAAGCTCACAGAGGTTAATGACTGGCTCAGGAAGTGGGGTGAAGAGAATGGGTTGGGGGTGTTGGGAACTGGAATGGAGTTTGGGAGGATAAGGGACTATATGCCAAGGACAGGTTTCATCTTGCCCCATTAGGGAAGGAAGTCCTTAAACAGGGATGGCTGACTACATACAAGAAAGGTGGGGTTTAAACTTGTAAGGGGAAGGGATGAGGAGGGCTGACCAGAGCCCTCCTCCAGATGAGGGAGTAGCCTTCAAGCCCAAGGGGGAGGGGAAACAGACTGGAGGTGGAGGTTTCAGGAGGAGCAGGGGAGGATGGAAGTATAAGGAATCTGGGTGGGTTCGACAAGGAGGATCAGGGATAAGGGGTGGGGGTTAGTGTTAGTAAATGCCAGGAGCTTGGGAAACAAGTTGCCAGAGTTCCAGGCCATGCTGTTCAAGGGGGTGGATGTGGCGGCAGTCACGGAAGCGTGAGCAACAAAACCATGACTGGGACCTAAATGTAGGGGGTACACTATGCTTAGGGAAGGATAGAAAAGGAGGGGCAGAGGGGTGGAGTGGCTATGTTCATTAGAGATGACATGAAATTGCTATGGTAGAAGAGGAGGAAAGCGTGGAGGCCTTATGGGTCACCCTCGATCCCCAGCAGGAGATAAGGTCAAGCTGGGAGTAGCATATAGGCTCCCGGATGAGTGATGTTCTAGAGGATGGTTTGCTGGACAACATCATTGCCCAGTGTGGTCCAAAGGGAAGGAGTGGTGTTGATGGGGGACCTTAATATGCCAGGTACAAACTGGGGAACCATGTCCTCTAAGGTGGCCAAGGAGCAGAGGCTGCTGGATGGCTTCCAGGATGTGTTCTTAACACAGCATGTGATGGAGCCCACAAGGGAGGGGCATGTCCTGGATGTGGTTCTGGCAGATGGGGATCTGGTAAGGGACATGATTGTACAGGACCCCCTGACTGGGAGTGACCACAATACTGTCTGGTTTCAAATAAGCATTGGGGAGTGGGGGTGAGATCTAGGACACTGGCAGTGGACTTCAGGGGGGCAGACTTTATGGGCATGGGAAATATTCTCAAGGATCACTTGAAGGGGATTACCTCAACGACAAGTGTGGAAAGGAGATGGGAGGTCATAAAGCGGGACTTCATGAGGCAGTCAGGATCTCGCTAAGTTGAAACGTAAGGGAGCAAGGTCACATAAACCATGCTGGTGGTCCAGTGAGGTCCAGGTAGCAGTCAGAGAAAAGAAGGGCTTACAAAAATATAAAACAACAAGAGGGATAGGGATAAGGAAATGTACCAGCTTGCATCTAGAAAAGTCACCCATATGGTGAGGGAGCAAAGTCAGTAAAGAGCAACGGCTGGCACAGGGGATACATGGAGGAAAGGGTTCTTCGGTACATTGGGAGCGGAGAGAAAACTAAGGCCATCTCAGCAGATTGAGATCAGAAGGAGGTGGGTGGAAGAGGCAGGACCAGGCAGAGGTATTTAATGAGTACTTTGCCTCTGTGTTCACTAGGAGGGGGATGGGATAGCTACAAAGCAAGGCACAAAGGGATAGAAGCGGCAGGGGTGGGATCAGGGAGCAACAGAAATGGAGCAAAAGGAGGAAAGGTACCCCAGGGGTGTCACATCTGGATAAGGATAAAAAGACCAGTAAGGTGGAGGGGACGGATGATGCCATCCCGCCAAAGGGTGGTTTGCCCTCAAGGCCCTAAAGAAAGACAAATTTCTGGCCGGATGGCATTCATCCGAGAGTACTATGGGAATTGGCGGACATACTGGCTGCACCCTGGTGGAGCTTTTCAGCAGGTCACTTGAGACAGGGAGGGTACCTAGGGATTGGCGTGAGGCACATGTGGTACCAATCCATAAAGGGGTGAGGGAAGTACCAGGTAACTATAGACCCATCAGTTTAACCTCAGTGGTGGGAAAATTAATGGAGAGTATACTAAAGGAACGATTGAGGTTTACTTGGAGGAGTGGGAGGTCTGGATAGTCGCAGCATGGGTTTGTGCCAGGTAGATCATGTCAAACCAACCTTGTGGAGTTCTATGAATGGGTAACATCAGAACTGGACGGGTAAGCCTGTGGATGTATTATTCTTGGACTTCAGCAGGCGTTTGACTCTGTCCCACAATGGTCTGGTGGAGAAACTGATGGGGTTAGGAGTAGGCCCTTTGATGGTCAGATGGATTGAAAACTGGATAGCTGGGCGCACTCAGAGAGTAGTGGTCTGTGGGGAGCTCTCGAACCCTACAGAGGTTGGTAGTGGGGTACCACAGGGGCTCGGTCCTGGGTCCAATCCTGTTTAATGCATACATATCGGACATCAGGGATGGTATAGGGTGTGAAATGAGTTCCTTCAGGATGACTCCAAAGATGGGAGCAGTAGTTGAGGGAGAAGAGGGAGGTTGGCCTGCAAGGGACCTGGACACCCTGGAAAGCTGGGCTCACACATGGAATTAATTTCCAATATCACCAAGTGCAAGGTGTTGCATCTTGGTGGGGAAACCTAAACACAGGTACACCCTTGGGAGGAGGCTGGAAGCCTCAACAGGGAAAAAGACCTAGGGGTCATGGTGGATACATGTATTAATAACTCTGAGCAGTGCAGGAGGCAGCTAGCAAGGCAAACAGGATGTTGGGATGCATCGTGAGGGATCACCTTGGAGCAAGGAAGTGATTCTGCCGCTGTACAATGGACTGGTTAGACCACACCTTGAGTACTGTGTACAGTACTGGAGACCACACTTGAAGAGGGACATACAGCTCCTGGAGAGGGTACAGAGGAGGGCAACAAAGATGATACGAGGGCTAGGGGATTTGACTTACGAGACAGACTTGAGGAGCTCTGCCTGTTTTCATTGGAGGAGGAGGAGAGACAGGGGACATGATTGAGGTCTTCAAGTACCTCAAGGAATAAATAGGGTAAACATGGAGGGATCTTTAGACTAACGAGGGAGGCATCACCAGAGGCATGGTTTGAAGTTGGAAGGTGGAAGGGTGAGGGGAAAAGAGGAGGAGGTTTTTCACTGAGAGGGTGGTGGACCCTTGGAATGCTCTGCCTGGTGAGCTGGTTCAGAGATCCACAGTGGAGGGCTTTAGAGAGGGTGGGACAGACACAGAAAGTGGATGTATCAGATGATGGCCTGTCCCGGGGGGGTGGGGATGGATGATAGGGGTTTCTGGAGCACAAGGGATGGGGGGGTCTTGGCACCCAACTAAGGATCTAGGTTCGAGCAGACTCGATAGACCATAAGGCCTAATCTGCTGCCAAATAGTATGTTAGTATGTAAATCCAGATGGGATACGGTTCTGGAACTGGCTAAACAGGCCTCTCCCCAGCTGGCCAAGGAGCTGGAGGTGGTGGTTGCTGATGGAATTGAGGCATCCAAAATGCAATTTCATGCTGCTGTGGACTCTAATGATGTGGCATCTAGAGTCATGGCTACATCTGTGTCTCTCAGAAGACATGCTTGGCTCAGATGTACTAGCCTTTCACTGGATACCCAGACTAAGGCCATGGATTTTCCTGTAATAGGTAACTCTCTGTTTGGGGAGCAGACAGAGGCTTACATGAAGAAATTGGATGAATATAGGACCACATACAGGAGTGCACAGGCCAAGGAAAGGCAGGCCACTCTGCACAAGCAGCAGTCTAGGGGCAGGGGCAGGCCCTTTCAAAGGCCTTTTTACCAAGCCCAGGCCTCCTCTCCCTTCCCACAGAGGGGGTTCTTCAGAGGGAGGGGTAGGAGGGGGATGAGCAGGACTGCTTCCTCCTCCTCTCAGTCTAAGGCGGCTGCCAAGCAGACACCCTGATATGTCAGCCCGGGTCGATTCCCCATTTCCAGTAGGAGGCAGGCTGGCATACTACTTCCAGGCCTGGAAGTCTGTGACCTCAGACAAGTGGGTCCTGGAAGTAGTAAGCCAGGGACTGGCCCTCCACTTCAGAAAATTTCCAAAAAGAAGGGCCAAGTATTTTCCACCTGCATCAGTCTCAGAAACCCTTGCCCTAGAGGCAGAGGTTTCCTCTGTTCTAGCTCTCAGAGCTATAGAGAAGGTTCCTACTCAGTGCAAGGAAAAAGGACTGTATTCCAGGTACTTCCTTACCCCATAGAAAACAGGGGAGTGGCGACCTATCCTAGACCTAAGGTATCTGAATAAACACATTCAAAGCCCAAATTCAAAATGGCAACTCTGGAATAATCCTTCCTCTCTAAGGCCAGGGATTGGCTAGCATCTCTGGACCTCAAGGATGCCTACTTCCATATTCCTATCAGGTGCTCCCACAGAAAATACCTCAGGTTCGAGTTACCTTCAGGCCATTACCAATTCAGAGCCATGCCATTCAGTCTAACATCAGCTCCAAGGGTGCTCACAAAGTGCCTTGCAGTAGTGGTGGCTTACCTCAGAAGACGGTATCATCATCTTTCCGTATCTGGACGACTGGCTGTTAGTGGGTCAGTCTCATTTACAGGTCATGTCAGCTCTTCAAACTACCCAGGACCTACTCAGCTCCTAGGGTATTCTTCTCAATCTTTCAAAGTCTGTACTCGAACCAGTTCAACTTCTCTCCTTTATAAGCATAGAGTTGGACACTGTACAAGCAAAAGCCTTCCTTCCCTTGGCAAGGGTAAAGGCCCTAGTGGATCTCACTTCCTTCTTTCGACCTCAGGTCTCCCGCCCAGCAAGACAGTTCCTCCAGCTCCTGGGCCACATGGCAGCTTCCATGGCAGTGGTGCAGGAAGCAAGGTTCCAGATGAGGGGCAGTCAGTTTCATCTGAGGTCTTTTTGGTCTCAAAAAAAGGATTCACTTACCAAACTGATTCCAGTGACTCAGACTCTGGTCCAAGCTCTCCAGTGGTGGCTGGACCAGGACAACCTCAGACAAGGGGTTCCATTTCTCCCTCAAGTCCCATCAGGAGTTTTAACTACGGATGCTTCTCTCCTAGGTTGGGGAGCCCACCTGGGAGCCCTGACAGCTCAAGGGCTCTGGTCTCCACAGGAGTCTCTCCTTCATATCAATCTCCTGGAACTCAGGGCAGTTTTCCTAGCCCTACAGAGCTTCTTGGATTCAGTCAAGGGCAAGGTGGTCCAAATCAGAACGAACAACACCACCACAATGTGGTACATCATCAAGCAGGGAAGCACTCGGTTCTCGGCCTTGTGCACAGAAGCCATGAAGCTGTGGTCTCTGGCCTATTCTCTTCAGACTTCTCTGGTAGCAGTTCACCTTCCAGGGAAGGATGACATACTAGCAGATGCTTTGAGCAGAATTTCACAGGGACACCACGAATGGTCACTGGATTCTCACATACCGAAGGTCATCGTCTCCAGGTGGAGCACTCCAGAGACAGATCTATTTGCAGCACCGGACTATCATCAACTTCCTCTGTTTTGTTGCAGACCTTCAGTCCTAGGGACGGTTCCCCAGGATGCTCTCTTTTTGGACTGGAAGGGCAGGTTTCTCTATGCCTTCCCTCCCTTCCCTCTGCTGTTCAGAGTTCTGATCAAGATCAGGATTCAACCCTGCACAGTGATATTGGTGGCTCCAGATTGGGCCAGACAGCCTTGGTATCCTCTACTGCTGACCTTGTCAGTGTCACATCCCCTGTCTCTGCCCAGGACATACAACCTCCTGTCCTCCTCCCAGAGGTGGATCTGGTACCCCAGTCTCCAGTCTCTCCATCTTAAGGCCTGGCTCTTGAAGAGTTAGAATATGCAGCTCTACATCTTTCTCAGGGAGTTCTGGATATTCTGAAGGTCTCTAGGAAACCTTCCACTAGAAAAACTTACACTCCAAATGGAAAAAGGTTCAGTATTTGGTGCTCTCAGAAAGGCATCCTGCCTGATTCTGCAGACATTTCCACAACCTTAGACTATCTAGTTCATCTCAATGGTTTCGACCTTAGGCCTGCCACTCTGAAGGTTCATCTAACAGCTGTCTCTGCATTTCTCTCAGCAGGCAAGGGCTCTTCCCTGGCATCTCAACCTGTTTTCAGAACATTTTTCAAAGGTCTGGTTCACATTAACCCTCCCTTTAGGGAGCCCACTCCGCCTTGGGATCTTAATGTCTGCATAGCTCGGCTAATGCAGCCACCCTTTGAACCTCTGGCTTAGGCCAAATTGAAGTACTTGACCTGGAAAACTGTGTTTCTGGTAGCTATTACTTCTGCCAGGTGGATTAGTGAGTTACAGGCTCTGTCAGTGGAACCTGACTTTATCTCCTTCCATAGTGGCAAAAGTAGTCCTCAGAACCTATAGGAGGTTCTTGCCCAAAGTGGTTTTAGATTTTCATCTGAACCAGTCTATATCTCTCCCTGTGTTTTTCACTGACCATTCTTCTTCTTCAGGTGAAAGAAGGTTACACAGTCTGGATGTTAAGAGGGCCCTTAGCTACTACATTGAGCATACTAAGGCACATAGAAATGACTGTCTTCAATTGTTTCTCCCTTGTGGTGAAGTGGGAAAGAGTAAGCCTGCCACTAAGAGAACTATTGCCAGATGGATTGTTTCTTGTATACAATTTTGTTATGACAAGTTGGGTAGGATGCCCCCTTCAGACCTGGATGCTCACTCGACCAGGGGTACAGCTGCTTCTCTAGCTGCAGCCAAAGATATACCTTTGTTAGAGATCTGTAAAGCAGCCACCTGGAATACAGTACATACTTTCACCAAGCATTACTCCCTGGACATCCAGGCTAGGAGTGATGCTAGGTTTGGTACAGTAGTACTGCAGAGCCTCTTCCCAAAGTAGGTTCTGCATTCCCTCCTCCATAGGGAACTGCTTGGTAGTCTGCATTGTGTCCGAATACAGCAAGACTTCATGTTGTTTGAAAAAAAAATTACTCACCACAGTGATGTTGTTTCTTCTAATGGAGTCTTGCTGTATTCAGACCTCCCCTCTCAGAACCTGGTTTTGGGAAGTGGGCTGGCAGGTACAGTGTTGCACCTCAGGGTGTACCTTGTACCCTCCCTCTTGGGTGGAGTAGATGTTGTTATTATTTTTTCTGGTGTTTTACTAAATATTGTCACTACCTTTCCTTCTTGGGTTCTCGACTTGAGTCTTTTGGGGCCCAAGAAGATATATTTTGACCTTTGGCTATATTTGAACAATTTCCATACTTTAGTTATTAGTTAATTAGCTCATAAGAATCTGACGGTTACACTGGGGAGTATCACAGACAGAGGTTTGAAAACCGAGCTCGAGCTCAACGTTCTATGCTTCTGCATAGAGTTAACTCTTTCCTCTCTGGGGCCATTCAAGTGCTGGGGCTAACTGCATTATGTCTGAATACAGCAAGACTCCATTGGAAGAAACAACATTACTATGGTGAGTAATTTTTTCATAGATACTGTACATAGACAATGATGACAGAAAAAGGCCTGTGAGCCCGTCCAGTCTGCCCACTCGTAACTACTCTACACTGGCTGTAGTGGCCACCCCTCTCCTTTGTTTCTTCCCCCCCTTTCCTAACTAATCTCATATGCCTGTGTAACACCTAACCCTCCAGTTGCTAGTGGGTCCCTGATTGAGGGATCAGGCACCAATCTCTTTGTCCATCCCTCTTTTAAGATCAGAGCAAGGACAGTGCATGTTCTTACAGAACTGAAACATAATTGGGTTCCCCAAAACCCATTTTCTGCTCAGAGACAGAAATTTTTTTATGGACAGATCATGTCCTTTACTTGAAAACTGCTTTACAGCAACATATAAAACACTTTGTAGTCGGGAGCACTTTCCCATCTTCTGGCCAGGTAGACAATCCCATTTTCCTGTCAGGGTGGTCCACCTCATAACCTACAGAAACTGTGCCAAAAAGGAACCACTTGGATGTTAAATTACAATTATAGATTGAGGGACTGCTTCTGACCAATCAAAGGCTCCTTTCCTGCACATGAAACACTCTTATTCTGTGTGGTATTTCATGCATGAATTTCTAAGAAATGAGCATGTTCTGGGAAAAATTGTATTTAATTATTATTGATCACTCTTGATCAATAGTATATTAGTATGTCCCCCGTCGTCACTCATTCCTGTATTAGAGTGGTTTCACTTGCCTTCAGCTTGAGCCAGAACAGCTCAGCTTCCCTTCGCTATTCTCGCTCCAGCCGAAGGCACATGAAACCACTCTTATACAGAAATAAGTGGCTCTGGGGGACGTATTAACATATAACATTTGTCCTTTCAGACTGGAGTTTTTTCCCTCCAAACCCCCACAGGCATTTCCACTGTGGCAGTCCTGGGAGAGCCAGTGTGACAGCATCACAAAAGTAAAGTCTCCCACAGTTCAGGGTTGTCACCAACATTGTACACACGGCTTCTATGGCCAGATGCCTTTTACATCTTTACCTCACACAGGGGAACCCCACAGAAGAAGGATTAGTTCTTACTGGTTAAGATTACTACAAATGTCAAATCATAAACCACCTAAACAGGGTTGTTTAGAAGATACTGAAAACTGCTCCTAATTGAATGTAGAGCTTTCTGTTGAATCAAGAACCTTCGGGACACACTATGTAATATTGACTTAGTCCAAAATTGGGAACATCAGTAACTTCTACCTGAGAAGTCAGATTGGGCTGGCAGTGTAGCTTAGAGGATAGAGTAACGAGCTGTGAAGGAGCTTGGTACATCAAGTAGACCTGGGTTTGATTCCCACAACCTCAGATTGCATCAAGAGAGGAGCCGGGGAACTACAGGCCTATCAGCCTGACGTCGGTGGTGAGCAAATTGATGGAGGCCATCTAAAAGGAAAGGCTGGGGGTGCTTCTGGAGGAACAGGGATACCTGGATGATCGCCAGCATGGCTTTGTCCCAGGCAGATCGTGTCAGACCAACCTGGTGCAGTTCTACGATTGGGTGACGAAGGTGCTGGACCAGGGAAGGCTGGTGGATGTCCTCTTTCTAGACTTCAGCAAGGCATTTGATTCAGTAACTCATACTGGACTGCTGGATAAGCTGAGGGAAATGGGGGTGGGGGAATGGATGGTCAGGTGGATAGGGAACTGGCTATCTGGGCATACTCAGAAGGTGGTGGTTGGTGGGGGAGTCTCATCTCCTAGGAGGGTCATTAGCAGGGTCCCACAGGGATTGGTTCTAGGTCCACTATTGTTTAACACTTACATCTCAGACATCAGAAAAGGTATCAGGAGCGAAATGAGCCTCTTTGTAGATGACTCGAAGCTGAGGGCAGTGGTGGATGGGGAGGAGGGTAGAGTAGCCCTACAGGAGGACCTGGAGACTCTGGAGAGGTGGTCAAATACATGGAAACTGAAATTTAATATGCGGAAATGCAGGGTTCTCTGCCTGGGGCTTAGGAACCCAGCTCGTGTACACCCTGGGAGAGGATACACTGCAGGCTTCGAGTGAGGAGAGGGACCTGGGTGTGGTGGTGGTTGCCAAAATGAACAACTCTGAGCACTGTAGGAATGCTGTGGCCAAGGCAGATAAAATGCTGGGTTGCCTCATCAGGGGGATCATCTCAAGAAGCTGGGATGTGCTTCTTCCTCTGTGTAACTGCCTGGTTAGGCCTCACCTTGAATACTGCATGCAGTTTTGGCATCCACACTTAAAAAAGGACATTGCACTCCTGGGGAGGGTCCAGAGGAGGGCAACCAGAATGATATGGATTCTAGTAGAAAGGTCCTACTGGGGGAGAGAGACTTGAGGAGCTCAACCTGTACTCCCTGGAGGAGAGGAGAGACAGGGGATATGATTGAGGTCTTCAAGTATCTAAAGGGGGTAAATAGGGTAAGCCTAGGTAAGGTGTTCCAGTAGAGGGAGGGGGGACACCAGGGGGCACAAACTGAGGCTGGGGGGTGGGAGACTCAGGGAAGAGAGAAGGAGGCATTACTTCACAGAGAGGGTGGTGGAACCCTGGAATGCACTGCCTGAGGAACTGGTGGATGTAAATTCTGTGGAGGGGTTCAAGCGAGGCTGGGATAGGTATAGGAGGAGGGTGAAGCTGAGTAATGCCAAAACTGGCAGGAAACTTCAGTCGGGGGGGGTGGTGGGATCCAAGGGGGAAGGCAGGGAAGGCAGCACTGGTGCCCAACACGGGTTCTGATTCTTGAGCAGACTCGATAGACCATGAGGCCTACTCTGCTGCCATTTTAGTATGTTAGTATACTGTGTGACTAAGCAAGTCAGTTAATCTCCCTAGTGCTTCCAGGTCTCCCCGAAAATGATCTCGTGCCCAATGGGCCTTACTCAGTTACCAAATTAAATAAATACATAACTGATGTTGCCAACCAGGTACTTCTGGCTTCGAAAGGAAATGTAAGAATAGGGAATACATAATGGATTGCAGTGGAGTAACACATTTATCTCCACTAGTGAGTGGTAAGACCCATAACTCATGAGTGGCGAAGCCACGAGTTGGTTATAAAGGTCTTACCACCCATGTGTGGTGATAAATGTGGTATTCCACCTGCAACCCATCATGTATTTGATATATGCCACACCATTTGTAATGCTTTTACTGGTGTTTTACCTTGTATTAGCTTAAAAATACCTTTCTTTCCATTGTAAACTCTTCATCTTGCCCATTGTTTTCTATGTTTTATATCCAGAAGTGGAACTAACATGTTCTAAGTTAAATAAATTGTGTTCTAAATGAAAATAAATATTTATCCCAAAATAATTTATTTACCACTGGTGTGGTATATAAAGCTTTATTTGATCCTTAATTTAAAAAGACTTCTGAGAGGGATATTTGGACAATTCTAAACTAAGAATTTCTTTGACCAGTCTAAGGCTAGAACAAGTGAAAACTGGCTGATCTGAAAAAGTACCTCTCAACCAAAGACTTCGCCTTTGTCGCTTAAATGAAGTTGAAAGTATCAAACATTTTTTCTTATCCCCATTTATGAAAGATCAGGGACAATCCATTTGGACCAGTTCTTAGTAAACAAGCAAGGGGAACAGCACATCCAAGATGCAGAACTTCAGGGAAGCAGCTGGGGGTAAAAATTAGGGGGATAGCAGAGACAGAAGAAGTAGGAGGGATTTAAATTAGGTGTCATAGAGGCTGCGGACAGTAGTGGAAGGGGAAGCAAGGGGAAAAGGAACACTGTGGTTCACTTCAGATGCAAAGGAGACAGTAAGAACGGAGACAGGGGCATTTAAGAAATACAGCAGTAGCCAATGGGAGGAAGACAAGGAGGCATATCTGAGGGCAATGGGAGAGGTAGGTAAGGTCAGAAGTGCTAGAGCTGAGGCAGAGCGTAGAACTGAGAAGGTGGCAAAGCTGGGGACAAAGCATTCTTCTGATACATCAAAGAGAAATGCAGGGTCAAGGAGGGCCTTTTGAAAAAGGGATGGGTGGGAGGAGGTGGACAAAGACAAAACTAAAACACTAAGCAGTATATGTATTCTGTGTTCAGCAAGGACAAGGGGGCCACTACCAAAGTGGGGGTAAAAAGAGGAAGGGGGGGAAGCTCTATCAGTCATAGCCATATCACAGAAGAAAGAGTGCTGGAAGGGCTGAAGGGGTTGCGGGAAGATAAATCAATGTAACCAGATGGGTTGCATCCTAGGCTACTCAAGGAAGCAACAGAGGTACTAGCTGATCCACAAGCAGATATTTTCAACTGCTCGCTGGACATGGGAGTGGTCCCTGGGGATTGGAGGACTGCTGGTGTGGTTCCTTTGCAAAAAAGTGGCAGTAAGGTTGAGCCGGTAACTTTAGAATAGTCAGCCTGACGTCTGTAATAGAGAAGGTTCTTGAGGCCGTACTGAAGGAAAGGCTGGCAGACTTTCTTGAGGTAAACACATTGCAGGATGGTAGGCAGCACAGGTGAAGGGGAAGTCATGCCAGATGAACCTAATACATTTCTTCAATTGGGTGACGAGGGTGGCCAACAAAGGACACACAGTTGACATACTGTACTTGGACATCAGTAAGGCCTTTGGCTCAGTCCACCACAGGTGACTGGTTGAAAATCTGAGGGACCTGGCGGTGGAAGAATGGGTTTAATTTAATGGCTTGACTTTAATTTGATGAATTGTGTGTTATGATTTATATTCAACCGAAAATGGCTTGAAAAAATGGAGAGTGACCCCATGAAACATCAACTGTATCTAGATTAATTTGGATACAGTAAAAAAAAAATTGCAAACAGGAGTAGAGCTCTTGTGTCTTCCTTTGTGCTTGAATGATTTCAGATGTGCCATGTTTACCAGCCTTAGCACCCCTTGTGATTATGCCCACCACAAAACTCTTGGTATTCCAACTATATAGCATCTTGCCCTTGACTTTCTCACTCTGACTCTGTCTCTCATGCCTCATCCTGTCCCCCCACTATTTATACAACTTTTCTTTATAAATATGGCTAGCATGTAAATAATATCTTGTATGGCCTATTATGTACATTTGTGAGTCCCACTTGTTTAGTCAACAAATGTTAGAAATAACTTCCTGCTGTAACTGTTCTTCCAGGACCTTCATGAAAACAAGGTAATTTATTTATTTATTTATTGAAAATGTTTTACCAGGAAAGGCACACTGAGCAAAAGGATGCTTGTGTAAGCAGTCTAAATGGGGATATCCCAATGTGCAGAAATTCTAAAAAAATAAATAAGGTACTTTCTCTGGGCCCTGATCAAGTCTTTTTTTCACTGAACTGTATTTACTCTCCTGTATCTCCACACTCCTCAGGCCGCACTCAGGAAAGTTGGAGGGGTGCAATAACAGGGGAAAGGCTATTCCCAAAACACAAAGGCACACAGTCTGAAAAAGTTCTGCATTCCTCAGGAAAATATTAAAATGTCCACTCTGCTTCAGCATATCAAAATGTTTATTGTCGCCCAATTTGTAAAAAATGCCAAATGCCACAGTGGACACCTACAAACATTGGGCAGTGGGAGTCTACCCCAGCACTTCGCCATTAGGCTTCATCAGGGGACCTGTCTTTACCACACATAAATACCTTTAAAAATAATGACGTCACATTAACAATTCAAAATGGACCAATCCTATTAAGTCCCTATACAAAATTAGAACAGTATCACCATGTGTAAAAGACATACTGTATAGTTAAATTTAAAATTCCAAGCAGGCATTTCTCCAAGGTAAAACACGAATGATAGTGTGCAGTTTACATTTAGGGTCCATTAAACCATTTTCAAAGCTGTGATCAAAAGCATTTAGGGTCAATTCCCAATGTCTCGGTGGGCTATAGAGTGGAAAGATGGCATCAATCTCCAATACAACTTTTCATTCTCACCTAGGAAATAGCAAAGAGAGACATTCTTTTTTTAATAAAAATTCCATAATTCAGTATCTAAGGACTGACATTTCACCAACCATATTCACCCAGTGGCCTAACTTAATAAAACACAAGACAGAGTGGGAAGGAGGATGGTATGAGTAAGGTGATCTGGGGAGGGGAGTGAGAGAAAGGGGAAGAGGTGAAGAGAAGGTGGAGTGGGGGTTAGGGGTTTGTGGGGGATTTGGGGTTGGAGGGGGGAGGGAAAGGGAAGAATGGGGAGGGGAAGAGGGGAAAGGAAGAAGAAATGGCATCAAGAGTTAGTACTATGCGCATCTGCATTTTTTTGTCTTTCAGAAAGGGTTTCAAATCCCAGTACTCATTTAGGCCTCCAGGACTAGTAGATTTAAACTTAAAAATCCAATAACTGTCCTTCTTCGACAGGAGATTCAGTTTGTCACCACCTCTCCTTGGTGCTTTTACATGTTCAAAGCCCATGTACCTCAGGTTTCTAGGATCACTGGCATGTGCCTCCACAGGGTCGGACTGGCCCACCTGGATACCTGGAAATTTCCAGGTGGGCCCCCCCTCCATTTGGTAAGTGGTTACCTTCTGAACTCTGAAAACTTTTGCATTTATCATCTTTTTTCTAATTAAATGGGGTATCTGGGACAGTGTTGATAAATGTAAGATGCAAACACAGAGCTAGTGTATCAGATTGAAGTGTAATATTGATATGAGTGTGTCAATCTGGGCCCTCCTCTGTTAATTTTCCAGGTGGGCCCTTGTATCCTCTTTCCAGGTGGGCCCTTCGTACTCCAGTCTGACCCTGTGCCTCCATGAAATGTCTGCCCACAGGGGTATAGATCTTTCCATTAATAATGTTCCTCACATGTTCTTGTACTCTCTCTTTTAGGGGTCTTACGGTCCTTCTTATATAACACAAGTTACATGTACACCACAGGATATATACTATGAAATTTGTCAAATATGTAATGAATTTTTTTTCAGTATCCGTATTCGTGTGATATTTTACTTTCTTGTCCTGTATGCCATATTGGCACACATTGCGCCTCTTGCATAAGAAGAACCCCTGTGGTTGCTGAAGCCATGTTCTATTAGTATTTCTTCCACCATAGCACTGACTATGGATCAACCTATCCTTCAAGCTAGATGCCTTCCTGAATGTTATTCTTGGTATTTCACTAATTCTCCTACTCTGACATCAGTCCACAGAATGTGCCAATTTTTCCAAATTACATTACCAATTTGTCCCACCAGGCTATTATATTCACTGAAAAAGTAATGGGTTTCCTTTCTTCGTACCTTTTCTTATCACCTCCTGTATTTTCAATTAATTCAGCCCTGTTTTTCTGTCTCACTTCTCTGTTCACTTTCTCTAGATGATCTCTGTTATATCCCCTTTCCAGAAATATTTCCCCCTTCCCTCTGATCACCTTACCCACACCACTCTCCTTTCCACTCTGTCTTCTGTTTTATTAAGTAAGTCCACTGGGTGCATATGGTTGCTGAAATATCATCAGTCCTTCAGTATTGAATTATGGAATTTTTATTAAAAAGAATGCATCTCTCTTTTTTTATTTTTTTATTTATAGATATTTTATTGCCCATCTGCTAGCAAGGCTCGTTGCCAGCTTACCAGCTATCTGGGACTTCATCCCCCATTGTGGGGATCACACAGCATGGCAGTGTCATGAGGCTTTTTCTGTGGTTACTGAAGTAGCTACTGAGACCCAAATCCTCATCCTCAGAGGACACCAGCATGAAGGGCTGTGGCCCAGGCAGGAAGCTATGCAGAGAACACGGCTGCTGCCAAGCGCCTAACCATGTCCTCCCCTCTGTGTACCTCTCCCTAGTGAAGCAGCACTGAAACCCACCCCTGGAGAGATCAAGCCCCCCCCTCCTGGTCCCAAACCCAAGTCACCGGTGTAGTGCGAAGTGTGGCGTCCAGCGCCTCAACCCTCAGCACCACTGAGCCGGCTAAGAATGCATCTCTTTTCTATTTCCTAGGTGAGAATGAAAAGTTATTTTGAAGCATTGGAGATTGATGCCATCTTTACACTCTGTAGATCACCAAGACATTGGGAGTTGACCACTAAATGTTTTTAGTTGATCACAGCTTTGAAAATGGTTTAATGGACCCTAAATGTAAACTGTACACTATCATTCATGTTTTACCTTGGAGAAATGCCTACTTGGAATTTTAAATTTAACTGTATGTCTTTTACACATGGTGGTACTGTTCTAATTTTGCATAGGGACTTGATAGGATTGGTCCATTTTGAATTGTTAATGTAGTGTCATGACTTTTTAAGGTATTTATGTGTGGTAAAGAGAGGCAGTCTCTGTCCCCTGATGAAGCCTAATGGCGAAGAGCTGGGGTAGACTCCTGTTGCCTGACTTTTGTTTGTATGTGTCTACTGTGGCTTTTGTCATTTTTTTACAAATTAAGCAGTAATGAAGATTTTGATACACTGAAGCAGAACAGATATTTTAATATTTTCCTGAGGAGTGCAGAACATTTTTGGACTGTGTCTGTTTACACTCCTGTAGGAGAAAGGAGAAGTACCCTCATATCAGCCATGAAGCCCCTTTCAGTTCTGCCCCGTACTGTGCCAGCTCCAGGCACCTACCGGGAATTCAGAAGACTGTGCCTTGTGCCTCATTGTGGGCTCCCCCCAGACCCGAGGAGGAGGAGGAGGACTGAGATGCTAATTCTGACCCCTGGCATCCCCTAGAGTGGGCTGAGGTGGTGCTTGTGAAGACTCTGACATCATTGTGCTGCTGCCACAGGAGTTTTCTGCTTGGTTGCTTCCAGATACATGGATGTCCAGTGATGTCAGCACGGGGTGTGCATGCTCCCACATGCACCCCACTGACATCCGCTATTGTATCCGCCCCATCTGCAGTTCCATGCTGGTGCTGTACTGCCAACCTCCCCTGGGAGCCGCACCTACACTGGGCTTCACACCCCCCCCCGGAGGAGAGCAGTCCTTTGGACACTCATCCTACTTTTCCTTGGCCAGCCCTATGATGCTCTGGGCTCGTTCCCAAAATGGGGTCATCAGCGTTGCAAGTGGTAGTGCTATCGCTGTACCAGCAGGCCTGCCATGCTGCTCAAGTCATTTTGGTGGCGGCGGGGGACAGGAATTCTATATGAGATTATTTTTTTAAATCATAATAAGCCTTTCTGGAAAGCAGCATCTGCCTTGAAGACAATGTCTATGCACAGATTTAGGGTTGTCTTATATCTGGTGGCTGGTATACCTCCAGCATCAAGAAAACATCTTTTAATCCTCACTCCAAGACCTTTCATGTGCAGACTGATCTGCTTGTATGACTTCATATATTTTTTGTGCTTATATATCTTAGTCACACCTTTGATAATGTATAGCCACCACTGAAGATTTTATACTCTTATGGCTCTTGATGGCCCTTCACACCACTGTGGACATGATTTTCAAGACTTTGTCTGACTGCTGCATGGCTACTTATAGGCCCATTCTTGGTTCTGTTTTAGCAAAGTAACTATTAATCTGTGGTGTACCCTCCAAAGTGTAACAATTGAGTATGAGAATCAAATCCTTCTGTAATAAAAACAATTCTGAAACATTTTTACTGCTAGCACTTAGTATTTTTTTTTTTTTTTTTTAGCTTACTCCACTTTTTTCTATCCTTCCCCAGGACCCACCCCCATTGACCAGACCCCGGGCCCAGACCTGTCACCTACCTTCTCTGGGACTTGCCATCTACTGCTTATTCCATCCTGGCTTACCACCAAGGTGGGACCAGCAGCGGCACCCTCTGCTCCCCCAACGGATTTCGAGCTTCAACTGTCGGGAGAGTGCTGTGGTCAATGGTGTGGGCCTGTGGCGCGTGAGGTAGGAGTCATCCTGTCAGGGTCCTGGTGCATTTCCCTGTTTCCTCGTCCCACCCCATGATATCTCGTGGGAAGCAGTGTGCATCACTGCATATGCCATTTGGTGGGCATCAGCCCTCCGATCCAGTCATCTCAGTGGCAGCGCTACCTGTGGTCACCCCGTGGCACAGCACCAGCGATGCAGTCCCACCCCCCCGAGGTAGGGAGTGTCCCAAGTGACACTCAGAACCACTTCCCCTTCCCGGCTGGCCCTCCAATGTCCCAGGACCGTTCCCGAACCCAGGGTGCCGACGTGGGCCTTCCCAAACACTTGGTATGTTTAAGTGAAGTAATGTTCTTTAAAAAAATACTTAGTCATACAACAAGAAGTACGAATACATTAAACACAAACATATAGTATGGTCAACTTTTTTTCTATGCAATTTATATAATAATAATGTTGCTGCTATAATGTCCCCCCAGGGCCATCTTTGAAAAGTAGGTGTTAGACCTACAGTAAATGAGGTGATCCTGGTGTGCAACACTGTAAATAAGTAAAAACTCTGTTTGGTATTTGATTAATGACCTGCTTGGCAGTTAAATGAGTCACGCCCTTTTGTTACTCTTCCTCTGACACCACCAGCTTAGTTTATGATTCCATGTTGCATCTTGCTGTGGCTAAACTGGAACTGCACAAAATTCTACACTGAGCAACTTTTTCAGACCTCACAGTTGCTGTCAGTCTCCACGTCCTGAAGCAATGTTTCTCCTTAGTTACTGTTTCACTAGTAACTGAATGGTGCTGGTGGGAAATTTACTCTTTAATTGTCCAGGTTAATTTTTAGTTTTGAGGGCCAATACTGGTGATGACAAAGTCATTTTTTCCGCAGAATTAAGACCTCTTAATTTGTCTAAAGTTTAAAGGTGTTGTGCCAGCTGAGCTGTGGCTGATAATTAACTGACTGTTGTTCACAGTAACAGTGACATGCTGTATAGGCAAACTGTTATCACACTCCAAAGTTCAGATTTGGAGCGAAGAGGAAAACATTTTCTACTGGATTTATTGGCATATAGAGAACAAAGGAGTGCCAGTTTTCTCTGGGGTTTTTTTATATCTAAAATGGTAATGTGATTCCTAGTGTAACACAAAATTAGAGTCTTGTGTTAAACTTTTTTTTAAAATGTATTCTTTCTGCCTCCCATTCCTGCTGCTTACCGTAGCGTGTTTTCCTGATTTAATCTCCAGCTCAGGCATCCTTGCATCCTTACTGATTTATTTAAAAATTGGCAACCAGGAAAGATGCACAGAGCCAAAGCTTGTTTACAGGTGCGACCGGTGGAAGGGGGACATGAAAAAACAATAGCACAGCAGTTGACATGTGAGCAACATAATACTACAGTCAAAATTAATACAGTAACTGAAGCTTACTATTCATAGCAAAAGGGTTCTCAGTCCCTTCAGCTACCACTGGGTGAAGCTCCTTCTAGTTTATCCCCTGTAGCAGGGCTCCTTATGGAAATCACATACAGTATCTGACTTTTTTTTTGTATATATATATATATATATATATACAGTTTTTGGAATTTTTCTCCATTTTCTCCCTGACCCAGGACCCCAGCAGTCATGACAGTGCATGCGCAGGGAGGTGCACATGCACTCTGAGCACTGGTTTGGCCCCTTCCACTCCACCCTGGGCAATTGCCGCTGCCCCCTCCTGCCTACGCTTCCCATCGGACCTCCATCCAATGGGATCAGAACTATGGGGAGGGAGGCAGGCAACCTCCCCGGGAGAGGAGAGCTGCCTTTTGGCTGCTCAGTCCTGCTCATCTCCCATCCGGCTCTTCAACGACCTGAGGTCATTCCCGAACTCTGGTCACCAGTGTGACATGAGGTAAGGCATCCAGTGCCTCATTCCTCTGCACCACAAGGCCAGCTACCATATCTGACATTTGAGGTGAGAGAGCTTGGAGTTTTTGTGAGGTCTGCAGTGAGGGAGGAGCAGCATCCTGTTGTGCTGCTGTACAGGATAGTACTGTTCCCCCCTGCAGGTTCCTGCCTGTCATGGAAGCATTAGTGTTATAAACTGGTTTGCATATTGTAATTGTTATTTGCTCACTAGTTAGTGTTCACTGTGTAATAATAATGATCTTCATCGGGGGTGTCTCAGTCATCAGGTCACACCATAGGAACTTCACCGTTGGTGAAACAGGAGCCACATGGAAGATTTTCCAGTAGTACAAATGAGCCACCCACACCACCATCATCACCTGCTGACGTCACCACATTTATAAAGGCGTGAGTGACCGCACTCCCTCCTCAGTTCTTTCCCGCTATTGACTTTGTTCCCATAGATCTCCGCGGAAGCTCCGATGCAGTTTTGTGCCATTTTCACCTACGATTTTTCTTTTACTTAGTATTTTGAACAATCACACAGGAGTGTGGTGTGCATATTTTATGGAACACATACAAACGGGAGAAAGAATAAGTGCCTCAGCTGGGCCTTGAACCCAGGCCTCCCGGAATACTGTTCCGATTGCACTAACCAGCTATGCCACAGATAACTGGAAAATGGGCCATTCCCGAGCACATTACTCTTTCTCAAATGCACAACCCAATGGCAACACAAATAATTATTTCTAACAACCACACAGGAGTGTGGTGTGCATATTAGTGCTCAGGGATGGCCCAGGTTCCAGTTGTCTCAGTGGCACATTTGATTAGTGCAGTCAAAACAGTATTCCAGGTGGCCTGGGTTCAAGTCCCAGCTGAGGCACTTATTCTTTTTCACCTCTGTTTGTATGTGTTCCATAAAATATGCACACCACACTCCTGTGTGATTGTTAGAAGCAATTATTTGTGTTGCCATTGGGTTGTGCATTTGAGAAAGAGTAATGTGCTCAGGGACAGCCCAGGTTCTAGTTGTCTCAGTGGTGCAGCTGGTTAGCGCAATCAGAACAGTATTACAGGCAGTCTGGGTTCAGGACCCAGCTGAGGCACTTATTCTTTCTCACCTCTGTTTGTACTTAGCATTTTAGAATCTCTTTTTAGTAAGAGATTCCTTTACCTTGTTTATGTCAAGAGTTACACCCTCCATTCCTCTCTTCTGTCACTGCTGCTGCTGAAAGCAGATTGCCTCTTTAGACAACCATATCCCCGTGTCTGCTGTCTTTTGCCTGACCATGATGTCTCTTAGTGTGCACACTGCCAAAAATTCAGTCAAATCACATTTAGGCAATGCAGTGCTGTCAAAAAATTCCTAATGGAAAAACAGGTAGCCTGTTCTGGTCCTCTGGGGTCCTTTCTTCCCAGTCGCTGGCGGGTTCGTCTAGATCACAGGCCTCAAAAGCCCGACACAAGTCCTTGGGTAAAAAGTCCAAAAAATGTCCACAAACATAACCTCTCCCCCCGGTGGTGCTTCCGATCCCTGACAACTTCTTCATCTTCCTCTGGGGTACTCTGTTGGCTGTGGCTGCACTGATGCCCACTGCTGTCTAGGCCTCTGCTCCTCCCAGGCTTATAATGACAGTGCTGCCCCCCACTTCTCTGGGAGGTCAGCCGTCAACACTCGAGTCATCAGCCCCCAGTTCATCAACCCTTTGGTCATCGATGACAGCCCCTCCATTGCGGCCTGATACCTCATCAGGTTGATAGTCGTCTGGCTCTTCGGACTCCCTAGCCTCGACAGATGGGTCATTGCGCCCTATGTCGAGGACCCCTTCTCTGTCAATGCATCAGTCTCCAGCTGTCGACCTCAATAATATCATGGCCTGGTTCACTACAGTCCTGGTCCACCAATTGGGTTCTTACAGACCTGGATCCCCTGTGCTGTTGACAGCCCCATTGTCATCGATGTCACTATAGCCTCCTCGGGCGGTACCCCGTGGACCGTTGTCAGTCCCTGGTTTGTTGGACCTCAAGTTGGAACAGGTCCACTTTGGACTTTGAGGAGTACCATCCTTACCTCATCTTGTCTGAGGAAGAGGAGGGACCTCCTTCCTCTGAGAGGTCCACAGCCTCTTCAGTGAGTGAGGACTCTGTCAAGCATAGTCCCAGGTCACCTCCTGAATACCCTACCTTCTTTATTGTCACGAAGCAGCTGTCCACAGCAGTTGGCTTCCATTTTGAGGAAGAGGATGCTACCAAGAGGGAGCTAGTGGATTTTCTGGAGATCCCAGAATCTCCTCCAGAGGTCATTCCTCCTATCATCCCAGCCTTGAGGAATGCCAGTACTGCAGCTTGGCATAGGCCTGACATGGTCCCTGGCATGCCTTGCCAGGCAGATACATTGTATCATGCTCCTCAGGTCTTGCTTTACTATGCTGCCCAACCTGAGACCAATTTTGTGGTCATTAAATCAGCACATGACAATGCCAAGGTGCCCAAGCACTGTAGCTCCCTTCCCACTGACAGGGAATCTAGGCGGTTTGACCTTTGGGGCAAGAGGATATATACTGCCTCTATCTTGGGGCTGCAGATTGCTAACTACCTTTTGCATATGGTTAAATGGTCCTGAGGTGCCATCTTTCGGATGAGACATTAAACTATGGTCCCATCTGCCTGTTCTGGTGGTAGTTCAAGTGGACGTTAAAGATCCCATGGCACATCTCGAAAAGAGTAGGCAAATTTTTATTGACAGAAAAACAAAACATCCCATGAAATTTGAATACATCAAAGTAAGTCATACAAAAGAAGGAAAAAAAATCTGCATAAGTTCTAATTTATTAACCTTTACTCCACCCCTTTGTTAACAATATTTTTTTACCAATCACTCATAAGAGCAGAAGAAAGTTCTGTTATGAAGGCACAATGTACATGAACTAAAAAAGGAAAATGAATGCCAAAGTCATCGCATCCTTACATGTTCTTGTTATAAAAAAATATTTTGCATATTTCATTTGTTGCCCGTAATTGATTACATTTCTTTTATCCTATTAAATCCAGTGTATATGTTTCCATAAAGAATCTGCTTTTCTCCTATCTGTCTTTTTATAGTCTTGAGACTTAACCTGTTGTAGTGAGGTTTCAGTCTGTTTTACAATTACAGTATTGGGGTTGTTACATGCTGCAGTGAATATTGGCACCTGGCTTGTCACATATAACATTTTACACAGGCATAAATCACATTATAGGTGGTTGGTGGTACCTGCTTAGAAATCCAGTATAGTCTCCCAAAACCAGACATTCATATTTCATACCCCTGCCAATAGGCCACAGCAACCTAGTGGCTAAGAATGACCAAAATTTTACATCAAAGCTGCAATTAATAAAGAAATGTTCTAGAGTTTCTTCTTCACCATTGCATTCAGGTCTTAAACATCGCCTCTTATCTAGAGGCTTGTGTTTTAAGATTTCTTTAACCCAGGTTTACCGTGGCAGCTTAGCCATAAAATGTCCCACATTTTTTTACAGGGATTCTTTTGTCATTAAAGGTTTTTAGAGTCAGGTTCATTTTAGAAGGGGGACATTTTGGAAATCTGCAATTACAGCACTATTTGTACTTATAATAAAGTACAACTGCTTCGTGTTAGAGCAAAACATTTTATTTTTTTGTATCCCCATGTTCTAAGTTTTTTAACTGAAGGAATGGCAAATTCAGGGATCTGAAAAGCAGTCATAATTTTTGGAGGTACTGATGTCCATTTTGTCATAAAAACTTTGAATATTTACAATATCCACTCCTCCCTTGGATGAGTAATCCCATTTCCGCCTACTTGAAAGGAAGATTGAATAAAGAAGGAATAATAGAACACCAGGGGGTTTAAAATCCCCAAGCCTCCCAGATTTGTGGGTAAATATGTAAAATCTCTTTTTACAGCATTTAATCTGCTTCCCCAAATCATCTGGAAAAAAAAACAGCTAAAATTCTGTTTTATAAATGTAAGGGGGGATATGGATTACAATGAAAAAATAGGTAAGAGATTTTTTTTTAAATGACCATAACTCATTTTTTCTTAGAAAAGGGCAAAGATTTCCATAAATTAACTTTCTTTTCACCTATCATCAGTTGATTTTCCCAATTAAGATGGGTGAGATTCCCTTTACCAAAATTAAGTCCTAAAATTTTTATATTGCTATTTGAAAATGTTATTTCATCCACCCTTTGTATGGTAGGGGGGTCAATACCTAACAAGATGCCTGTACTTTTATTGCTATTCAATTTGACCCCTGAGATTTTCTGATAGCTTTTAAACATTTGTAGTGCTTTCTCTCCTGAATGCAAATTCTTAACAAAAAGACACACATCGTCGCATAGCTGCAATTTTCTTGGGGAAGTTGGTTCTAAATGGAAAGCCCTTCTATGCTTTTCTCCCAAAGAATCCCTCTTATTACTGGATCTAATACATATATAATAAGGTGCTAATGGGGCATCCCTGCCACACTCCTTTTTTTAAAGGTATATCTTCCCCTAACAACCCATTTATCAAGGGGAAAATTCTGACATTTTCATATAAACTTTTTACCCATTCAATGAACTTTTTGGATATCCCATATTTCTCTAAGACGTGGAACAAAAATTTATGGGAAGTTTTATCAAAGGCCTTGGACTGATCCAAGGCCAGCAGGATTCCTTCTATTTTACCTTGGTTACTAAATTCGCACATATCCCTTAAGAGTAGTAGATTTTGCTTTATATTTCCATTAGTTATTGAGCATGTCTGAGCTGGATGGATAACATCTTCTGCAACTTTCTGTAACCTTTTACACAAGAGGGTAGATAATATTTTATATTCAGAATTTAGAAGGCTAATGGGTTTCCAATTGTTGAGATCATGTTTATCCCCTTTTTTGAATACAAAATCACTATTACTTTAGCAAAATCCTTAAAGGGACCATTTTTATTTACCATTTTGTTAAACAGGTTCATTAAAATCTCACTTAAATCTAAGTTAAATGTTTTATAAAACTCATATGTGAGGCTAACCTCCCCTGGAGAAGCTTCAGTTTTAAGACCTAAAATTACCTCACTATCTTCTTCCAAGGAAAAAGGATCTCCATTCTTTTGGCCTTATCTGTTGAAATTATTGGAGTATGAATCTTAATTAAATCTTCCCAATCTTTTTGTGGGTGAAACTTGGTACTGAAAATTTCTTTAGGATTGTCTTGGACTATTTCCAACATACCTACATCAGAATTATTTAGAATCCCTTCATCATTGTACCATCCATCCATTAAGTGTTGATCAAGTGTTTGTTTGCAGGCTGAATAGGGGCCTGAATAAGGTTGGTTCTCTGTGCCGAACCTAATTTTCTTGTTTAATGTTTTGGCTCAGTTGTATTGAAATTGTAGCATTTTGTCTTTTGTGGCATCAATCTGTGCTTTAACTCTAACATCAAGTGCACTGAGCAGGGACATCAACTTATAATACTGGTTCCTATAATTGAGGTATTGTAAGTATTCAGAGTTGGCCTTATTTTTCCCAAACTGAACAAAGACATTTTTTATTTCTACCTTTGTAACTGCCCACCATGACCACCAGTCTTCATACATGCAAAAGACTGATTTCCTGTATAGGAACAGAGCTGCTAAGCCCTGTTTTGCTTCTATTGAGTCCAACAAAGATGCATTTAATTTCCATCTTTTAGTGACTGCAGGGAATTTTGGAGATAAATTTCCTAGGCCTATGTAGCATTATAATAATAATAAATGATCTGAGAATTCACAATGGGGTAGTTTAAATTTTCCAGGTTTTAAGCATTTAGATATAAAGATAAAATCTATGTGAGTAGGTAAAACCTGGGTCATTATGTAACTCCCTGTATTATGTTTCTTAAAACATGGGAGTCGCAGTAAACTTTTGTTTTGCACATTATCTTTTCTTTTGTGTCAAGTCTACAGTTCATGTCCCTTCCCCAAATAATGTGTCTTGCAGTATATGGAAAGAGTTTTATTGTGTTAAAGAGGTCTATTCTGGCTGTTTTGCTCTGAGGGTCATAGCTATTTATCAGTCTTAGAGAAAACTCTTTATAGACACAGGCTAGCAATAGAGCCCTTCCTGGTTTAATATTGACTATTCTTTGTAAATGTAGCTGTGGATGTTCAAATAAGATCCCCAGGTCCATCAACTGCATCATGGCCAAAACAACACAAAGGAGGTCCCCACTGCCAGCCTCTTTTAGCTTGTGATATGTCAAGCAGTGAATTTAGTCTTGTTTCTTGGAGAAAAAATATATATCCTCAAATACGGTGGGAAAAAGGACAACATTTTCAATCTTTTTTGTGATTTTTTATGCTACAAGCATTTATTGAGGCTAGCTGTAGGGTTACCATGGAACTTATTTTCATTTTTTTGTGGCTTCAGCTTTCTTTTCCTGACCCTTTTTTTCATCATTTACAGGGATTGTAACACTGAGTCTCTTCCTCTATGTCAATTTCAGAGGTAGCACCTGATTTAGAAGACTAATCAGATTCTAGTTCCAATTTCTCTTCCCCTTTCCTCATTCTGAAATACTTGGAATGAATTCTGTAGCTGAATGGGGTTAAGATGGACTGATTGTTTGCTAGAAGCTCTGGTGAGTCTGTGTGTGCTTGGGGAAGGAATTCAGCTGGAGGGGGCATTGTAGTAAGGTCCTGACTTTGCCCTTCTCTGTCCGTACCTGGGGTTTCTGTGTGGGCTGTGAAAGTTTCTGCTGGGGTCAGTTGGGAACCATCCCCAGCAGAAAGAGGCCTCTGGTTCTTGGGCCTCGCTGTTCTCATCCAGTGTTGGGCCTGTTTCTGTGGTACTTTCTATCCCCATCTGAGGTATTTGTTGTTCTGTCCTTGTGCCCTGTTGCTGTTTTTTTGTCACTGTTATCCCGGTGTTGGTTGAGGGAATATTAGGTGCGGCACTAGTCATGGAGGCCCCCTGATTTATTTCACTTTCTTGAGAAAAGTCTGTCCAGGTAGCATCTGGTATCCATTTGCCCTCTGGAGTTTGAACCCATCCAGCGTCGGATAGGGAATTCTCTGCAAACCATCCTTCATCTGTAAAAGGCTTGTCATGCATCGTAGGATGAAAAGCAGCTTTGACCTGATCTTTTGTAGTTTTATTTTTTTTCCAGTTTTTCAGGTATCTTGGCATGTAGTTTTGTTGTTGGATGACTGACAGCCGACGTGTCATTTTCATCCAGCTGAGCACCTGAATCAGCTATAGTCTCCTGTGTTGGAGCTTTGAAGTTGCCGCTCCGTATTCCCTGTTTCGGGCTTTCTGCACCCGTACTCCTCTTTAGCAACGGTCAACATGGAAGAAAAAGCAGAAATAGAAGGTAGATTTGCACCATAGTTACATTGTTATGTTATTTTACTGATCTGCTGTGGCTGTTCAGTATCCATTTTCTCCTCATTACCAGTTGGGACTTCTCCATCACAGGAGGCTATGCCAGTCTCAAAACACTCATGAAAATCCATGTCTTCATTCCCAGAGCCAACACAAGCTGAGGTCGGGGACTGGACCTCAGCCTGTCATGCACCCACGTCCACCTCGTCCTCTATCGTGGTACCGATTGCCGTCCTGAGAACAGGACAGCACCCCCCCACTGAGAGTAGAGGATTTTATTTGAAAGAAATTATTTACAAAATAAAGGTACACATTAAATCAAGCAGAAACAATAAAAACAATAACAAGAAAAACAAGCACTCAGGTTAACTCAGGATTTGTAACAAAGTTCAGGGAGGTACAAATGAAATCCATTCACAATGTTTCCAAAGATTTCTAACCATAGATACAGAGATTTTATCTTTTTTTTCTTTCGTATCTCTTTTAAGTGCATCATCACTTGGAACCATAACTTGAGTCACAGCATATTCTTGCTGTTGTAACAAAAGAGCACACCTAGCTTGCCACAAATAGAATCTACATAATGAATAGATTAAACATAATGTACTGCTATAGTATTTCCGAAAAGAAGCAGGATAAAGACCAAGGACCAAAAGGTCATAGGTAAACTGAATAAGTTGCATATCCCTCCATATCTTAGAGACAGAAGTCCAAAATTGTTCAACAAAAGGACGTGAGATATAAAAATGTTCCAAGGTCTCCAATTCACCAGGGCATAATGCCTGAGGGCATGATCATTCTTGAGCTGTCTTATGCTTATGGTTATTCCTAACACCTAGTCTGCCATGACAAGAAAGCCACGTACCATCCCATACCTTCAAGGGAAGTCTTTTATCAGTTAGTTGAGAACATATGGTAGAAAGCTGGGATTCATAATCTGTCAATTTTAGGGGAATTTCATAAAATTTTGCTTTAAGAGTTTCCTGATAAAAATTTCATCTGGAGGTCCCATTGAGGGACTGTGCAGTGACTTGCTATTGTTTTAATTTTACACAGGCGTGATACAAATAAGAGGGGAGCTGTAGTTGCTTCAGTTTTTTTGGGAAAAGAATTCTTGTAACTAGGATGTGGTATAATTATGCCAAAAGGATAAAGCAGGGGTGAGAACAATAAGGTTTTTAAAGCATAAAATACTATAAAAGAATACAACTGGGTGTATCATTCAGACCCCACCATAGGCTATACTTGTGGTAAGTATGCATTCTTTTAATAGGATTCAGACAACTACGCCAGAAGCCCTGGAAAAATATGTTCATGATCTTAGTTTCTAATGTCAGCAGTGGGGGAAATATGTGAGCAATGTGCAAAAAAATAGGCACTATAAGAGCGTACAATAAAGCCACTGTTTTCAGTTTTTAAATTGATTTATACTTCCAGAAATTAACAGTGTGGTCAGCTGACTGGATTGCTGTGGTTCACTTTAGATGGGCATCATCAGAACTGCCAAACTGGATCCCTGGAATTTTTTTGGAGATAGTGGAAATCACTATATTTGCTAGGGTCCTCTTTACAGATGAGTCTGCAGGGGAAGATAGCAATAGACTTGTGCTCTTATTATAATTTAAATGAGACCCAGAAACATTTTCAAAGTCTGCAATTGAGGTAGTTAATGCAGATGCATCCATGTCCATTGTAGTACATATGCATAAATCATCTACGTATGTGCAAACAGTTGGTGCTGGAGTGTTATCAGGAAAAGACAAATGAGGTATCCCAGGATGATATAACAATTTTCTTTAGAGGGGGTCAATTTGAAAAACATAAAGTAATGGGCTGAGAGTACAGCCCTGACGTATCCCCCTAGTGCCCCGAAAGGCCATCTCTGAGGATCCATTAATATATGGTGTTATTAAAGCAGTGAAATATAATAATTGCAGCCAATGAATAAATTCCCTAGGTACTGTACCTGATAATGTTGTAAGACTTGAAATAAATATGTGTGGTCAACCCTGTCAAAGGCTTTCTCCTGGTCTAATGAGAGTATTACCCCTTGAGAGCCAGGAGCAGTATGCCCAGAAACCATATCCCTGAGAAGAATTAAATTATGAAAGATAGACCTTTTTGGTATTGCACAGGATTGTACTGGCACTATTACCTGTTCGGCTATCATTGAAAGCCTGGCAAGAAGTACTAAGGCTAAAATCTTATAGTCGATATTTAAAAGGCTAATAGGCCACCAATTTTTTAAATCCCTTCAGTCACCTTTCTTGTATAATAAGATCACTAAAGCTTGCGACATAGTGTCAGGAAATATATTTGAGGTTAAACAATGGTTAAATACATCCGCCAATATCGAAGCAAAAAAATAACTGAACTTTTGAAAAAAATTCTACCGAAAGCCATCTAGGCCCGATGAAGTGTTTTTCTGGAGTTTGTGTAGAGATAGCAAAATATCTTCAGGAGTAATAGGGGAAAGTAAAGCTGCTAACATATCAGGTGCTATTTGGGGTATAGTCAGCTCCTGGAGATAAGAAGGATCCCATTTTTCATTAGATGGGGTACCCAACAAATCCTGGAGGTACATTTGAGCAACTTTTAAAGTATGATAAGGGTCTGAATGAACTAAATGTGTTACATGATCCAAAACCTGTTCAAGAGTAGTATGCTGCATTCAGGTTTGGCAGCTTTTGAATATATCAGTTGAGTGCTTAGTGCCCTGTGTTCCAAATTGCGCTTCCAGTTTTAGTGATTCTGCCCTATCATATTGGTATCTGCACATTTCAGTTATAATGGTCTGTATTTCTTTTCCTAAATCCAGATTTAAGTTCATAAGCCCTGGATATGGTAGAGAAAAGTGTATTCCGAAGGGTCAAATAGCAAAAATATGCCGAACTGGATTTGTTTGTGGCTATAGATAGAAAGAGTGACTTGATATCCAGTTTTGTATTTACCCACCAATCAGCCAGGGAATCATAGGCCTCTAGGACAGAATACCTAGCTGATAAAAGTGAGAATTTTTTTTTCCAACTCTGGGTGTGATAATAAGGAATTGTTTAATTGCCATTGCTACTTGTGAGAAGGGGAGTCAGATTGGTGAAATGAACAATTTAAGAATATGGCCATGTGGTCAGATATTTCACAGGTGATGGTATGTGTGTGGATTACCTGTAAAGTTTTTGATAAATATAGGATAAAGTATGGGGAGAAGTGTATATTAATTTAACTACACACTGAGGTTGTTGAATGGCACATAAACCCCGGGGCTGCCGAGGGATTTATGAGTGCCATCCAACAACGAGGGTGTGTGTTAAATTCGGCTCTGACACACTTCTCCCCATATTTTATTTTATATAATTGAAGGCCTGCTTAAACAGAGCTGAAGCCATCGTCTCTGTCAGAACAGTACTGACGAGAAACACCTACTTCTGCATTACCTCAGTTACCAGTGAGCCTAGAAGCACAAGCGTGTGTTGGGATGGAGCTAATGCAGAGAAGTAAGTGTCTTCTCATCAGTACTGTTTATGGAAACAGGGACAGTGGAAGCTCGCCTGTTTATTTACTTGTCTCGAGCCACAGTGGAAAGGAGCTACAGAATGCCGTGAACACCTACTGAGGTGTTACGGTATTTAACACACGGTTTTGTCTATGGCAAAAAACGGAGACCGTTAATTATAAAGAAATAATCCATCCGAGCAGATATAGAACCTTTAATAAATGTTTTAGCTCCAACAGAATGTTTTGCAAGTATCCGTCATATAAACCAGAGGTAGAAAGCACTGATTTTAAACAGTTTGTATGGCCAAATAATTTTTTGGTAGCACCTCCTTTATATGCTAATGAGAGAGGGCAATTAAAATCCCCTCCAAAAATTATACCTCTGCTATTGTGTAAATAAGGTTGCACAGTTTTAAATAATTTTAACCTTAGAGCAGTGCTCTGTGGGGCATAAATATTTAGCAGTCTAATTGGTATTTTATCAAGGATTATATCTAAAAGCAGAGCTCTTCTTGGGCAGATGTCCATAACCCTCTGGACAGAGAACTGAAAACCCTTAAATAAAATTCCTACATCATCACATCATTCTGGGCCTTGTGAGCAGTATGAAGGGCCCAATGTCCATGTTCTTTTTGCCTGTGAAACTTCACGGTATGTTTTAAGTCGGGCATCCTGTAGGAAAAAAATGTTATTGGGCAAATCTTTTAAGATTTGAAGGGTAGTCAAACAGTTTTTATAGGATTTAATGCTACAAACATTCAATGTTAAAGAGTTTATGCGTTGAGAACCCTTCATGCCTTGAAAGAGATATTATTTCACATGCTGTAGTGGCACTTAAGTCACTTTTCTACGACCCTTCTTTCTTCTTTTTTCTCATTTTTACCTGGGAGTCAGATGTAGAATGTGCTTTAGAAGTGACAGAGGAAGAATCTGGCTCTTCACCATCCTCCTCATCATCTCCCCATTGCCTCCTTTTAGCTAAAATCTGATATCTGTTTCTAGTAACAACTTGATGCTTAGGTGCAGGTGAAACTTCAGCTGTTCTTTTTCCTCTAACCTCATGAAAAGGCTTGTCTGTGGATTATGTAGTACCTTTGGTGGGGTGGGGAGGAGGAGGAGACATTTCATCAAAGTCCTGAGAGGAGGGAGGGGCATCTCTAGAAGGTCTAGTGGGTTCTTCATCTAAAGGTATCTGAGGGGAGTCTGCTGTTTGGGGTATATTTCCCTCTGGGATGGAGAGGGATTGGGAGGCCTGAGCTTGAGTTTGGCAGGCTTCCAGGAGACTAACCAGAACTTGTTAAGTGTGATCTAACCTATTATGGGATGCCTATGGGCAGGATTTATATGAATGTCCCTCCTCGTCGCATAAATTGCAACAAAATGGGTTTGGGCAGACTAAACTTATGTGACCATACTCCAAACATAAATTACATCATGATTTATCACAGACTGAGCTTAAATGAGTTCTGGCTCTACACTTGTGACAAGTTTTAGGTTGGCCAGCATAAAAACATAGCCCACGATCCCTACAATGTAAAAACTACCTGGCAGGTGTGTTATTCCTGCATCATTCTGCTTAAGCTGTACCTTGACCCTCCAATTACCTGTCCAAACCAAGTCTTCATCTAATATAGGAGAGTGCTTCTTCAAAATAGGGCACCTCTGTTGCAACCAATATTGCACATCAACAATGTTTACCCCTTCATTTCTGAACAGCAAAGTCACCATTGTAACAGTGGGCTTGGTCAGCGAAATAGGGAAAAACATTTTCCATGCTGAAGTATGTTGTACTGCCAGGTATTTAGCCCAAAATTTCTCTGAAGTATTACAATTTTTAAAACTAATATCATATATTATTTCCCCCTTCACATGTATGCATGCAAATAATTCCCCTGGGGAAATAAACATGGAGTCTTTCAACATTTTATGTAGTGCAGTTTTCTGGTCTGGGGCCTCAGCTTGGTTCCCATTAAATTTAAGTCTAACAGCATTTCTCCGCTGTGCAGGCTCACCCACATTTTTGAAGAGGTCTGCCATTCAGAAACGCCGAGGTTCCTCAGGTTCTGAAGTGAGTTGTTGTGGCATAGAGTCCTCTTCTTGTCCTGGGACAACATTTTTAAGTGGGGGTTCACTTGTGAGTGGCTGCTCTGTAGAGATTGAAACAAGTGGTACCACTGGGTGTGCACTGTTTGCCAGCATTTCCAAGAGCCGCGGTTTCCGTGCAGCATTTGAATGCAGTGTAGCCTCTGATAACCCAGCTGTTTGAATGATCTTGTCAGCTCACACTGGGCCAAGTGAACACCAGGAAGTTGAGAGTGGATCCTTCTGCCAGCCTGTGGCTAGCAATGCAGCTTCAGGTGACCAGCATCCTGAAAATTACTGAGTCCCTCTTCCTTTTTGGAATGATGATGTGGCACAGCTGTTCAGTTTGACAGGAGCTGCAGCCTCTGTAAGGTTAGAAGTAGAAGTCATAGGGAACTGGGAAGGAAACAGCATAGCAGTAGCACTGGTTTCAGGTACAGAAAAAAGGTTTGTGGTTTTTCCAGTGTCAGCATCCACCTGCAGTAATTTTATAAGCAAAGATTTGTGCATTTTCATTGTGTTCCTTAATGTTTCCTCTTGCGATAAATCCATAGATACAGTTTGTGCAGGTACAGATTGGTGTACCTGTTGTTCCAGAACAACTCTAGAACATTGTTCTTCAGGAGAATCAGAAATTTTCATCATTTCTTCAGCAGGAACAATTTTAGTAATAGAAGTCGTCACGTGGGCAGTTTCAGTTTGTGGAATAGAAGACTTTTCTGAGTTTGTTTCCAAATGTTTGGAGCTTCTAGTAGCAGTTTCCTCCAGAGCACCTCCACCAACCTCTCTGTCGTCTGCCATCTTGGATTTGGCAGACAAGGGCTCCCCCTACAGCAGCAGTAGGGGAATGTTTTATTATAACTGGAAATCAAAATATACATAATAGTGTTTACTTCACACAAAACCAAAAAATTGGAAACAACAACAAAAAAAAAATGATACTGAAATAGGCATTGCGACATACTTCAAAGAAAAATCCAAAATTACTTACTAGGAAATACAGAAAAAAAACATTCTTGCCCCTATTGAAAAGAACAGTGGGGATATTTTGTGTCATATTATAACAAACACTTGTTACACAGTAGAGATGCATACAATGGTGAAACTGACTTGAAAGCATAAGCAAGTATAACCATAGACTAAATTGCACTCAAAATTGTGTGGAAAAAATTAAACTAGAACTGTATAAAAAGTCTATTAGAAAATCTAAACAATATAACTGGCTACTAAAACCATATAAACTAAGCTATACCAAAGGACCTTTGTCTTTTAGAGTATCAAGCAGTGTCTAACCAAGTCATCTTTTCCCATCATGTTTTAAATACATCTGGGGGGACTTTGGATTTTTCTGTTTGTCTAAGAGCTATGATAGCTTTGTGTACTGTCCAGAAAAGTTGTTCTGGAGTGATGTATTGTTTCTGCAAAGACTGTTTGCATCGTACAAGCCACATATGATATCTTAAACAAATTAAAATTAAGTGCATTGTGTCTTGATTATAAAAGGACCGTGCCTTAGGCAAGACACCTAGGAATAAAATATTTGGTGTTAAATTAAGAAAAGGGGAAACAATCCAATGTCTATGCAGAGGTGTCCAAAATTGTAGACTATAGGGACATTCAAAATATAGGTGTTTCACAGTTTCAATCTGTGCTACACAAAATTCAGTTCTAGGGCAAATCCGTTACCTCAGAGCCTTATGCTTAAGGTTACCCTTAACATTTAATCTACCATGAGCACTAAGCCAGAGCACATCCCACATATACACTGGAGTTCAGCATAACTGCAACATGGACTCGATGTGACTTAAATCAGTGACAGCCGATGTCCAAAAATGGGGATGTCCAGAAAAAAATTATCAAGTACGTGAGTATATAACTCCTTCCTAGAAAGAGATAAATACATGTTTCTAGTCAGACTGCAGAGCTTTGCCTTCCCTAAACAATGATGAAAATAATCAGGTAAACCTTGTAAAGATTTTTGTTTGGGTATTGCCTTCTCCCCATCCCAATCATGTACCCAAGGGCCAATATAATCCCATACCCAAGAAATCCAAATTTTGTTCTCGTGTTGTAAAATGGGTCTTATATTAGTCTGAAAAAATATGCTAAAGAAGAAAACTATGGGATTTACCATGCCCAAACATCCCTTATTAACAGGGAGGTATGTAACTCCTTTCTTGATGGGGTTCAGACGACTCCTCCATAAGCCAAGAAAAAATACATAAGTGTTTCATCTCTAGCTGTTTTGGAAATATATACACAGAACTAAGGTGTAAAAACATACTAAGAAGGAAGGTTTTAATCCTATACACCCATTTTGTTCTTTGAGACAAACCATTTGTTCCATTTGTACACGTTTTGTTCTGCTTTCTCCAGTAAAATATCCCAGCTGAGAAAATCCAAATCCCCAGATCCAAAGTAAATACCCAGAATTTTGCACGGTGCATCTGACACCGGAATACCAAGAAATTCTATGCCTGGTCTGGTATGATTCCCAATGGGCAAACACTTACTTTTAGCTCTATTTACTCTGGAACCCATATACTGTGTGAAGTCTTCCAACACTACATCTAGCACTCCACCCGATGAAAGGTCTGCCAGCACAAAACACAAATCATCAGCATAAGTCACGGTTTTGATCTCCACATCCTCACTAGAGAGAGATAGTCCTCTAATATCAGCTTGATGATGTATCTTATATAATAAAGTTTCTAAGGTCAAAATATACAACAACGGGCTTAGTGGACATCCTTGTTGTACATCCCTAGTAACTGTACAATACTTACCTATCCAACCATTAACATAAGGCGTAGTTAGCGCTGAAGCATAACACAACTGGATCCACTGTATCGACACCAGTGGGAAATGAAACTTGTGTAAACATCCCCATAGGAAAGCATGCGCCACCCAATCAAAGGTTTTAGCCTGGTCCAAACTAACTAAAAACCCTATCAATTCTTCTGTCCTACCTTTCTCAAAGATTTCCCTAAGCAAAATTAGACCATCTATAATATATCTGCTAGGAATGGAACAGAATTGCATAGGAAGAATTCTTTTGTGTAAAACCATACTAATTCTATTACTAAGGATTTTAGTAAGAATTTTTATGTCAGTGTTTAAAAGAGTAATTGGTCTCCAATTCATTAATAGTTTTCTAGCTCGTGATTTATACAATAAAATCAGTAAACCCTTATTTGTATGTGGTGGCAAGTGGAGTTGGGTTAAACAAGCGCTATACATACCAGTCAGTTCTGATAGAAGGGTTTTTGTTAGATACTGGGATAGTTCATTTGGAAGGCCATCAGTGCCTGGAGCTTTTCCTGTATGTAATTTAGACATGACAGACCTGAGTTCCAAATCTGTGATGGGTGCTGTCAGGAAAATTAAATATTGTTCAGGAATAGTCAGAAGATGTATACCATTTAACCAATCTGTTATATTCTGATCCGAAACCGCTGGATCTGCCATGAACAAATCCCCAAGAAAGGATTCTACCTCTTTTAAAATATCCCTCCCGGAAACTAATTTTATCCCATCCTGTGTTTTAAAAAGGGTTTGTGAAGGCTTGTTTACTTGAGGTAGCCCAATCTCTGTTCTGTTTCTAGAGATTTCATCCTGTTATATTGTAATACTGACATCTCTTGTTTGATAGCTAATAGATCTTCAGTAGAAACAAACACCCCCGACCTTTGTAATGAATGTAATGAAAGTAGTTTATGTCTAAGTTCCAAATATCTATCTTTCTGACATTTCTCCTTCATTTGTCCTATTTTCTGAAAATACTCCCTGAAATCCTGCTTACTGTCTTCCCACCAAAGTTGTTTAGAGCCATATAAAAAATATACCGACTGTCATGCTATCAATATGTGTTTTAAACCTTGCTGGAATAAAGGATCTTCCAGCAAGGACAAATTCAGTCTCCAATATCCTGGACCTTTAGTGGTATTGTGAAAGTTAGAAATAGACAAAGATGACAACCCGTGATCTGAAGTGGCAACAATGTGGAGAGCTAAATCCCTAAAAAGTAAAGTAGGGGTAAGACAGAAATAATCGATTCTGATTGCCTTCTGACCCTGAAAAAAGGTATGGGAGCTCCCTTCTTCATGGAAAGGAATGCGTCTGTAAGCCCAGTTTGTGAAATTAAATTATTCAAGAACCCAGCATTACAGTACACTTTAGATGTAGCTAAACCTCTATCAGAGTGGAATCTACTTATATTAAAATCTCCTCCAGAAATAATGTTCTTACTAGTAAATAAATAAGGTTGGATAAGTTTTAACAGGTCAATTCTGAGTACCCTTCCTTGGGGAGCATATATATTAATTAAACAAAATTCCACCCCTTGTAACAAAATATCCAACAGCATTGCCCAGGGAGGTAGAATATCTACAGTACAAAATGTTAACCAAAAAGTCAGAAAATGTGAAACAAACAGACTTGGTTAGACAAATCCTCCCATCCCTACAAGTAACAGGTGCCCCACACCCAGGCTGTGGAGGCCGTGTCAAATTCTGAGAGGTCATACAATCTGTTGTCCTGAAAAAAACCCCATCACAAACAAAATTAGCAAATAAGGTAAAAGTGGCCAGACGTTTGTGTTCAGATCTGATACTGTTCACATTGAGACTAGCAATATTAAGGTCATATCTCAGTGTATTCCCCTCACCCTTGTCTTTTTGCAAACAACAGGTGGTATGCTGTTGAAGCTGACAGCAGTACCAGGTGGGGGACTGTGTTCGGGGAGGACTAGGTTACTCGGCACAAGGGCTATGTTTGGCTACTCTGCACAGGGGCACCCAAGTAAATCCAAACACAGGAAGCAATAACTGTAATGTCCAATACCAGGAATGGGATTCTAAAGTGTGGCTTTTATTCACATCCAAACTGAACAAACAAAGCATAGACGGACCCCCACAGGGCTACATTCCTGGTAATGCAGATAAGAGAAACAGAACATTTTCTCAACACTTCACCCCTCAGGCTCTGGACCCACCAGGCACACAGCCCAGACTTGCATGCTGCTTTGGGTACACAACCCGACTTGTACACTATTTGGGGTTTCCCTGTCTCAGCTCCCCTGCCGGCCACTCGAACACCTTCCATTTGACATGGACACATTTTCCTGGTGGCTTCCTAAACCACCTTAGAGCCTTTGACTCCATAAGGAAAATTTCCTTTCAATCCCACATCTGGGTACTTTCCTCAGCACTGGCCAAGTGCCTGAGGCAAAGTAAAAGGGCCACAGAGCAAATCCGTAGAGGTGAACCTGGTTACTAATGATGGGGGGTCTCCCACCTCTAGCTTCCACAATCCATACCCGGCCATTTCTCTGGGTATTAACCAACTCTTTTTGAAAAGCTTGGCAATGTAGATTAAAGAGTAAAAGCATAACACATTTCCTCTACGTGTCTTGACTTTCCCCTTGTATTAGACTCAAACATACTTAAACATCTCTTTCTGAAAAGCTTGGCAGTGTAGATTAAAGGGTAAATGCATAGCACATTTCCTCTACATGTCTTGGCTTTCCCCTTGTGCTGGACTTGAACATACTTTTACTTTGGCTTAGCCTATTCCTCTAGGCCTCCCACTGATTAAGCAGTCCAATCCCCACTTTACAACAGTTCAGGTGAAACATAGGCCCCATGTAAGAGCAGAACTCACCCTTTGGTTGCAGGTGCACTACAGGTGATTCTTGACAGCTTCTTGTGCCTCAGCACAACTTAGAAAAATAAGGCAGCTTCTTCCCTAGCCAGAACTAGGAGGTTGCCCCTGGAATAACAGGCAAACATTTTACCCCCATCCCTGAGGGGATGGGGCACAGAGACCAGTAACAGCGGTCTCCACCACTTCACGAACAGCTTACTGTGTTCCTCTTTTGGCGGAAACACACATCTTTCCCTAGAAGTAGCTCTATATCAGAACTTTAGGCTCCAAGAGCCTGTGCACAAACTGCTGTGCTCCTCTCTTCAAGACTGCTCACACACAACTGCTGCTCACTATTCAAAAACTCCCAACATTCTAACCTAACTCCCAACTGCAGATTCCAATGTGGCTCATGCAGCTGCGATAGTTCTATGGTGATGTCATCCCTCAGTCTCAGCTGAGACTGAGGACAGAGTGAGACAGTGTAAAATCCATTTAACTGGAATTTCACAAGCTGCCTTCCTTGCCTACCACTAGGTCTTACTGGGATTCTGGGTAACAGTGGGGTTACACTTGCCCTGGTCCAGGAAAATGACTGTCTGCAGTCATTATTTACGCGGCTTAGGCCATCCCACCCTATGTGCCACCTGCGGAGGGGGGTAATCAGGCCCCCTCCTACCATGTGCGAGCACAGGCAGGTAACACTAAGGGCCTAGAGGCCTTTAGCTGACATATCAGCCTCTACTCTACCCACTAACTGTGGGTGCCTAGTGGCTCTGGTAGAACTGCCTAGAGCATAGCCCTCATAGATCAGCACTGCAGTCCCTACGGCCGTTCAGGACCACAGCATGTCTATCCCCCCCAGCCCTCTAGGGAAAATCTGTCTACCTCTAACGCAAACCCAAAACAAAACAAACCCAGGGACCTCCCCGAACTTGGGCACCCTGCAACCACACACCAGGAACTAAAACCTTCTATTATATTACTCTATCATACCCCCACAACCACACCTGTGGAAGGAAAGGGTTACTACAGTAACAACAACAATAACAACAACAGTACTTTAAATAATACACACTAAAGTACTAATGGGGAACTCCGATGAGCCCCATCTCCTCTCTTGTCTACTCTTCTATCTTCTTCAGGAACACCTGCAAAAAAAAGAAAGACAACACACACTCCTAATATGCATACACAGTCTATCTAAACCCCTACCATCAAAACACTGAAGAATCACAAAAATATTTTTTTAGAAAAGGTAGAAAAACAGTATATACATTAGAAAATAGAAAAACAATGACATTATTTACAATACACATTTGGGGGATGGAGTGCCCTGAAAGTCCCATCTAGTGACCACAGTGCCCGAGGGCTAGTCCATTAAAGAGTCTCTCCTGGGCCGGAGGCCAGTGAAGCACAGTTCTAGCAGGCCAAAGTCCTGAAGGAGAGAGTCTTTGAGGACAGTTCACACATCTGGAGTCTGCTAGTGTAGGGTGTGTACTGCAATGTCATAAGGATATAAAAGTTTGGACTTACCAGCCCCTTGTAGAACAAACAAATGGCACCGACCTGCTCCTCTGCCGAAGACTCTCCCTGGCAGCATTTTTCCGATACAGCTAGGCAGACATCTTCCAGGAACTACAGGAGGGCACATCTGGAAACTGCTGGTCTGATGTCACCTCTGGAGATGGAACCTTGGAACAGGAACAAAAAGGAAAACAGCTGGTCTGACGTCATCCGATTACCAGGCGATGGATCAGGATACAGCTGGGCTGGTTTCCTCTCTGGATCTGAAGTCATCTGATGGGCCAGTTGATGGATTCTGGAAAGTCAGTACACTGAGAACTGATGAATGTGGGGCACATGAGTCCTGGATGTCCATATTGGCGGAACAACAATGGCACTGTGACGGCTGGGGTGGCAGCACTGGCTACCACTGCTCTGCTTTCCATCTGGTAGGCACGGGCACATTTGCAGGGAGGTCCTTGCTTTGAGGCCAATAGTACAGCGGGTCAGGAGCTTGAATTATTATCCTGTCTGGGCGTACATAATTCACACTGTGAAAGGTTTCACGTCCCTCTCCATCCACTATTCGAACAGTGTCCATAAACAGTGTCCTGCCTCTTTTCCATTGGCTGTATTTTTCATGAAACATTCTGGTCCTGACATGCTTGTTTGCACCAGGATGCACACATTTCATTGCTTCGGCCCAGATCCAGGATTTCCTGCTGTTCTCAATCTCCTCCCAGACTCTCCGAGGAAAGGCAGGAAAGGACATCCCATAGATTTCATTCACCTTCCTACGAACCAGTCTCTCTCTTTACTAGCTTTGGTCAACCTGAGACCTCTGGCCTGGCTTGGGGGCAGTCCTGGTTCTGCCAGCTACGCATTTTCAACAAGATGAAAAATGGATCCCTGACTTCTTCTTACACAGCCAGGGCAGTGGCATCACCACTCTCTTTCATGCATTCTTCTGAGGCAAGAGCTTGAGGCTGTGTACCCGTTCCTTTTTCATAAGGCCACATAGGTTCCCCCTCTTCTTCTTCCTCACTGAGAATCTGTACCCAGGAGTGAGCAGTCGTCCTCACTCCTGAGACAATCCACTCCTCACTGGGTGCGGAGGTCGATACCTCCCATTCAAAGGCCTCCCTCATCTCATCTTCTCCTATGAGACTTGGGCTAGGCCCCCCCCCCAGGGGTCTACTGATGCCGTGTCTGAATTATCTCTCTGCGATCCAGCATCTGAAACATCAGCATACTGTTCTGTCTGCAAATCTGCACCCTCTAGCTTTGTGCCACATTCCCCCGAGGGGCCTTCTTCAACAGGCTCCGCCTGGTGCTGTGTGTTGCCAACTACAAATTCCTGAACTTACGTCCATGTGGGAGCCAAATGAATCTTGGGCACTTTATGCAAGCCGTATTTCTCTAGCACCCCAAATAGTGAGGTACCATGAAGACGTCCCTTCCAGCATTTAAGCATATTAAACACACTTGCACTGGGTGTCCAGGAATTGCCACATGAGGAGGCAGTTGTCCTCCATAGTAACACCTTTCAATGTCCCTTAACTTATTTACTTCTGCTGCTACCATAGCCCGGGCATGATCCGGGTAGCGGACTGGTCCCGAGGCCATGACTGCAGGGAAAAAACAAAACAAATGCTCACTGTTACTGAAAGTCTCACATCACTGAACACGTTCTTTTACTTTTAAAATGGCTCCTTTGCTGCTGTGTTTACATTACTACCCCACCCTGTAATGGCGGCGGCAGCACTCCTGTGCATCAACATTCAGAAATTGGGTCAAGCCACCGCGCATCCGATTTACGCACACTACTGATAACTTTGCTCAAAACTGCACAAACTTGCACTGTTCTTTTCCTAGCACATTTATATGATTTGCCATGGACTTTTCACTTGCTGAAAACATTTCTTTAGCTCACAGTCCCTTAAAGCCTCAGATATTTCAAGCACAGGATTGCCTGTAACTAGCGCTACACATTTTGCTACAACTCACAGTCTCTCTACTGGCTTTGAAACTTTATGCTGACGCTGAACCCATAACTATGCTCAGTCAATGGCTTAACAGACTTGCACTTGCTGGTAAAACTTGACACAGTCTTTATTTGCAAAGCGACTACACTGCTGCACACATATTCAGCTGGCTTTTGGCAGAAAATCACTGTTTTGAGCAATTATTACTGTTGGTACTCACTGTTGTCAGTAGCTGTTTGCTGCGATGGAAAAACGGCCTGCAGCCAGTCTTGGAGGCCTCAGAAAGGAAGCGGGTGAGCAGTCCTGCCGATCGTCTCTCCGATCACCACACTCACAATCCAGTCAATCAAAATGTGGGTTGAGCCCAATTTTAAACAGTACAGTCTATTTTTAATACTTTTACAGTGCTTTTTAATCACCGCGACGCTCCTCCACTAAACCAGTACACGCACTCCACTCACACTTCCTCTCGAATGCTGGGCAGTCACTGTAGAGCTGGCTGGGGGGGGCCGGACTGATTGCAGCCTCACCAATCACGACGCCATGCAAATGAGCCTCTTTCCCTCGCGAGTGCTCTTTTTCTCACAGCGATCATCGAGCAGGCAAATTTAAACTGCAGAAACCACTTTTTTTTTTTCTTAACTGACTCCACGGCGGGAGCCCATTTCAACCATTTATCATGGCCATTAACACAGCAAGTCTCTCAGTTTACTAAAAAGCATTTCCAACGTCCAGGGCACAATTTTCCTGTTGCTACCCCTTGTCTTCCCCACTTTTCTTTATCACAACAGTTCTTTAGAAAGCATTTCCAATGTCCAGGGCACAATTTTCCTGTTGCTACCCCTAGTCTTCCACACTTTTCTTTATCACACACAGTTTTTTAAAAGCTGGCAAAAACGCTGTAAATATTTGATGCAGGACAAGGGCATACTCTTTCAGCTTTACTGCTCCTTGGTAAACAGTTGGCATTTTAACAGCAGCATATGAACCACAGCACACAGCGA